>CM064350.1:0-2400000 GCA_032595735.1 Pelochelys cantorii
AACGGACTCAAACGCGTACAGCACTCACCACGCTCTCGGCTGAGGCTTGCAGCAGTGATGGAAGACAGAGCTGGCTTCAGTCAAGTCTCGGGAGCGCGGCCACAGCTTGGACGGGTCCTTCAGTCCTCGGCTTAGAGCTTCGCTTTGTAGCCCAGATCCTCCCGAGGTAACAAGCAGGACGGAAGACAAAACGGAGGGGTTTCCTTCCAGGGCCTTCTGTACCTTCTGCCACGCGAGGCGAATCCTATTCTTCTGGCTGTGGAAAAACACAGCCGCAAGAGGGCGTTTGGAGTCACCCGGGCGAGTCGCCTGTCCAAGCAGGACTGAGTTCTTTCCAGAGACAAACCACGGCAGCCGTGCAAGTCCAAGGCTGCACAGGAAATCTCAGGAGCTGCGCCTGGGGCTTAGCCGGCGCGGCCACGCTTCCCAGGTGAAGCCTGAGACAGGCCCAGAGGTTTGTGCAGCAAACGGGCGGGCCCCTCGGAGGGAGGCGGCTAAGAACCTGCGCGCCTCCCGCCTTTCTCCCTCTGAGCCCGCCTAGAGGCGGGAGGGGAGCGACACCTGCCCGGCTGGAGGTTTTGCGCTTGGCCTCGAGGCTTCAGCCCTGAGGCCGAGGCCCCGGCGCGGCTGCTGGGAGACGGGCTTCTGTGACACGGCCCCTGAGCCTTGCCGGCCACAAGGTGACCTCACTGAGGCCAAGAGGGATGGCTTGGAGGTGGCAAAAGCCTTTGGGTCCCCTAGACGATCGAACTACAAAAGGCGCAATCAAGGACGATAAAGCCATTGCGGAGAAACTAAATGATTTCTTTGCTTCAGTCTTCACGGCTGAGGACGTTGGGGAGATTCCCAAATCTGCACCGTCCTTTGTGGGTGATGAATCTGAGGAACTGTCCCGGATTGAAGTGTCATTAGAGGAGGTTTTGGAACAAATAGAAAAACTTAATGTTAACAAATCTCCCGGACCGGATGGCATTCATCCAAGGGTTCTAAAAGAACTCAAATGGGAAATTGCTGAACTATTATCTGTGGTTTGTAACCTATCCCTTAATTCGGCTTCTGTACCTAATGACCGGAAGGTAGCCAACGTGACACCAATATTTAAAAAGGGCTCTAGAGGCGATCCGGGCAATTACGGACCGGTAAGTCTAACTTCAGTACCGGGCAAATTAGTCGAAACAATAGTAAAGAATAAAATTGTGAAGCATGTAGAAGAACATAATTTGTTGGACAAAAGTCAACATGGTTTCTGTAAATGGAAATCCTGTCTTACTAATCTATTCGAGTTCTTTGAAGGGGTGAACAAACAAGCGGACAAGGGGGATCCAGTAGATATAGTATACTTAGATTTTCAGAAAGCCTTTGACAAGGTCCCCCACCAAAGGCTCTTGTGTAAATTACATGGCCATGGGATAAGAGGGAAGGTATTTCTTGGATTGAGAACTGGTTAAAAGACAGGAAACAAAGGGTAGGAATAAATGGTAAATTTTCAGAATGGAGAGGGGTAACTAGCGGTGTCCCCCAAGGGTCGGTCCTAGGACCAATCCTGTTCAACTTATTCATAAATGATCTGGAGAAAGGGGTAAGCAGTGAGGTGGTAAAGTTTGCAGATGATACCAAACTGTTTAGGATAGCCAAGACAGAAGCAGACTGTGAGGGACTCCAAGAAGATCTCACCCAACTGAGTGATTGGGCAACAAAATGGCAAATGAAATTTAATGTGGATAAGTGTAAAGTAATGCACATCGGGAAAAATAACCCCAACTATACGTACAGCATGATGGGGGCTAATTTGGCTACGACAAATCAGGAAAGAGATCTTGGAGTTATCGTGGACAGTTCTCTGAAAACTTCCACGCAGTGTGCAGCGGCGGTCAAAAAGGCAAATAGGATGCTCGGAATTATTAAGAAAGGGATAGAAAATAAGACCCAGAATATCTTACTGCCCCTGTATAAAACTATGGTACGCCCACATCTGGAATACTGTGTACAGATGTGGTCTCCTCACCTCAAAAAAGATATTTTGGCCTTGGAAAGGGTTCAGAAAAGGGCAACTAAAATGATTAGGGGTTTGGAACGGGTCCCATATGAGGAGAGGTTAAAGCGCCTGGGACTTTTCAGTTTAGAAAAGAGGAGACTGAGGGGGGATATGATAGAGGTATATAAAATCATGAGTGGTGTGGAGAGGGCCGATAAAGAGAAGTTATTTATTAGTTCCCTAAATAGAAGAACTAGAGGACACCAAATGAAATTAATGGGTAGCAGGTTTAAAACTAATAAAAGAAAGTTCTTCTTCACACAGCGTGTAGTCAGCCTGTGGAACTCCTTGCCAGAGGAGGCTGTGAAGGCTAGGACTATATTCCTGTCTCACCCACAGCCCCATGTGTCTTCACCTTGGACTGGGTTCTACGAACCATGTCTGGCTCTTAGAAGAGCAGCTGGTTTCAAAAGACTGCTCCTGTATCTGGGAATCCTGGGCAAACTAATTCACTTGTTTTCAAGAAGGACAGAAAAACCCTTTTGCTCCTTCTTTTCATTCCAGGCTTCATTCCTTGTTTCAAAGACTCACCTCAAGGGAGCACAGAGAGATCCATGTGCACAAAGTATTGGCCCAAGCAGGGCCGGCTTTAGGAAGTGCGGGGCCCAATTCAAACAATTTCGATGGGGCCCCACAGCAATTCTGGTTGAGCAAAAAAAAACCACAGCACAAAAAAATCCCCCGCCAACACACCCCTGCGTTAAACTCACACCTCCTGTGGTGCAGACAGCCGATGCATTCCTCCTCTGGGGCCGGCAAATTTGTATAAATTTTGGGTGATGCCCCATCAGCCATACCTTCTGACCCCCATTAGCCAGGCCTCTGGAGGCAACACGCTCAGGGCAAGATGGACACATGACCAGAAGTCAAATGTGTCATGTCACCCCTCTCGAAGGACTTTTCCCACCATCCTCCTAGCAACAGGGATTAGTTTGGCCCCCACCAAACCCCCCTCATGCAACTATCCTGCAGCTGCATTAACCCAACGTGTGTGACATTAACTCGGGGGCAGAGAGGCTGGGGGAAGTGTTCCCTCTAAGGCTATGTCTACACTCACGGCTCCTTGTGCAAGTACAGCCGTTCTTGTGCAAGAACCCACAGAGCATCCACACTGCCCGCCTGCTCTTGCGCAAGGAAATGTACAGTACGGCGTGGTAAGAGAGGGCGTCTTGCGCAAGAGCTACGCTCTTTTCTAACAGGTGTGAGCCCTCTTGCTCAAGAGAGCATCCACACTGCCATGGGCGCTCTTGCGCAAAAGCACAGCTCGCACAGCAGTGTGGACGTGTTCTTGCACAAGACTTCTTGCGTAAGATGTTCTTGCGCAAGAAGCCGCCAGTGTAGACATAGCCTAAGAGTTTCCTCCTGGGAGCAGAATGGATTTTGTGTTGTGCACCTGTACTGAGTTCACGTGGCTTGTTTGGATGTGTCACCAGAGGCGTAGCGAAGGTGTTATGCACCCAGGAGCAAAGGAAAAATTTGCACCCTCCCCGCCACCACGTGGCACGGCCCCAAACCTGGTGCATAGCTGAGGGGAACTTTTACCGCATCTTCCCCCACCCCCTACAGTTTGGGGCCGGGCTCCCGCATGCACTAACCCGCCAGTGGAGACGGAGGAGGGCTTGGAGCAGAGAGGCAGGAAGGAGGCTCCAGCTGCTGGTGGCAGGCGGAGTAGGAGCATGTGAGCTGAGGGATGACGGGGGGAGCAGAATGGGATTAAACTGGCGCCTCCCGAGCATGGTGCCCAGGGGCAACTGACCCCTCCGGCCCCCTCGCTACGCCACTGCCCCCCCCCCGCAGATCTATCATCTTATGCATGTGCAAAATCTGTGAGAGCCGCCCCATGAATCTGCAGTTAGTGTCTGTGGCGCCTGCTTCTGGGTGGTGTCTCAATGCTGCCACATTCACCTCCAAAGAGGGGGCTTCCCAAAGCAGGCCCTTGATGCTGTCCCCCAAGGCATCCACAGGTCCAGTCTCCTTTCAATGGGCCCACTTCCCAGGGCCCATTGATCTGGGATCTGGCTTCCATCCCCTCTCCAACCTTTGCAACTGCCCAGAGGTGCTCACCTTCCGCCTTATCCGTTCCCACCTCGTTCACCCCACAGGGACAGTCTCTGCCTCACTTGTCCTAGGGACTGTTCTACCAAGACGTAATACAAAGTTTCCATGTAAAAGGACTCAATCCAAAGCTAAAAACTTCAATGAGAGAATGATTAATACAGAGACGCGTCTACACCTGCTGCAGGGAGACACCTCTGCCTGCCTCCACCCCTCTCCCCCCAGAGTCTACAGCCCCATTGCAAAGCGGGGGAGGGGAAGGAAAGAGGCTGAGGCCCATCAAGCGGACTGAAGCAGTCAGAGCAAGCCGTGCCCGGGACCCATTCTCCTGTCCATTGCTGGTGCTGTGTTGCTTCAGGCAGGCTGAAATGCAGTCACCTCTAGGGTGGGCTGGACAGCTGTTTAACACCTGCACAAGGTTTCAGGAAGGGGGCAGTGCGGGCTGCCTTCCTGCAGAGCCCCCATCAGAACTACCGTGCCCTCCTGGCTTAGGAAAAGAATAAACAGGAGGATTGGAAATTAACCCGCCCAGTCTCACGTCCCCTAGGCAGGGAATGAGCCATCTACATTAGGCCCCAGCTGGAGTATCATGTCCAGTGCTGGGCGCCACATTTCAGGAAACGTGGAGAAACTGGAGAAAGTCCAGAGAAGATCAACACAAATGATGAAAGGTCGAGAGAACATGAGGTATGAGGCAAGGCTGAAGGAATTGGCCTTGTTTACCTTGGAAAAGAGAAGACCGAAAAGGGACATGAGAGCAGCTTTAAAGTATCTAAAAGAGTATCATAAGGAGGAGGAAGAAAAATTGTTCTGCTTGGCCTCTGAGGTTAGGATGAGAAGCAATGGGCTTAAATTGCAGCAAGGGAGGTTTAGGTTGGACATTAGGGAAAACTTCCTGCCTGTCAGGGTGGTTAAACACTGGAATAAATTGCCAAGGGAGATTGCGGAATCTCCATCACTGGAGATATTTAAGACCAGGTTAGACATTTAAGTCAGTTCTGCTGATATTAATAAAACTAGCCAATTAGCCCATCATAAGACGGGATTTTCAGGTCCCCTCCACGTTGGTTTTCTCTCCTGAGCCTTCGGTCTCTCGTTCTTGCTCTCTCCTCCTCCTGCTACCTCCCCCCTCTCTCTCTCTCAGCTCTCCTCCGCCTCCTGCCTCTCTCTCCGTCTCTCTCTTCCCCCTCCTGCCTCTCCCTCGGTGGACCGCATGGGGAGCACGGAGCCCAAACAGTCGCTTGCGCCACTTGCTCCCATGCGGCAGCCTGGCTGAGCGGTGCAGAAGTCAGCCGAGCGCCACGGCGGGAGGTGTTGTGGGGTGGGGCGGTGACGTACACGGCCAGGCCCCACCCCCTGGGCATGTATGTCACCGCCCCACCCCCCTTCCCCTCCAGTGCCGCCCAGAGGGAACAGCCAGCATTTCAGCGTTACAGACTCTCAGATATTGGGCTACTATATATATATGATGCAATATTTACCCGATTTCTACCCATGTTACAGCACTTTTCATGAGCAATGACAGTCCAAGAATTTAACTGCTAAAACGCATATCAACAGAAGATCATTACACTGACTACTTTTTTGTTTTGGCTCCCACTCGCCGGCCACGTGTTGATCCCCACATAAACCCAAACTGCACCGCGGGGCGCAAACAAACTGGCCATGAGCAGCATACCAAGGTATTAATAAATATTTTGAAACCTTTACCTTTTCTCTCTGCTGCCATGTCTCCTCTCCTTGCTCCATCATCTCCCCTGGTGCCTGCTGCCCCCCAACTCCTCACCCTCCTCTGCTGTCCTGACTCCTGCCCTTCTCACTGCCCTCAGCCCTCCTGCGACCTGCCCCCCTCCATCAGCCCTTCTTTCCCCCTTGTGCCCACTCCTCCAGTAGCCCCACTCTGATCATGTGAGCTACCCCTCCTCATCCCCTCTTCTAACACCTCCCTCTACACACCTGCCCTGCCCCTCTCCTCTGGTGCAGGTCCCTCCCCTGCAGGTGTCTGCCCTTGTGCTTCACCCCAGAATCCCCTGGCACCTGCACCTTCCCTTAGCCCTGCACCCTCCTGGTGCCTCCCCCTTCCCTTACTGCCTCTGTCCCCTTTGCCCTCTTTTTCCCTGATGCCCACCCCCTCACCACTCTCTGACCATTCCCCTCCTGCCCCTCTGTGCCCTCACACATGACTTGCTCCATCCCCACCTTTCTCATGCCCACCCCTTCTTTCAAGCCTTCTCCCAGCACCTCCCCCTCCCCCTCGCCCTCTAGCCCCCAATGCCCTTCCCCTCTCCTCTCCTCTCCCAGCATCACCCTGTCCCCCCTCCCACTGACACCTCCCCTCCTGCCCTTTCTCTCATTGTCTGCACTTGGCCCCCTGCCATTTGTCTCTCCTCCACCCTGTCCCTTGGTGCCTTCCCCTTTCTTCCTCCTCCCCCTCTGCACAAGCCCCTTCCTCTCCTCCCCTTCCCCCTCCCCACAAGCCCCTTCCTCTCCCACCCCTCCTCGCAAGCCCCTTCCCCTCCCCCGCCGCACAAGCCCCTTCCCTACCTTCTGCCTTCCACTTTGCGGGGCCGGAGTCTGTACTCAGGCCCCGGAGTCCGAACCCAGAGCCAGCCCCGCCCCGCCCCGCAACATGCCCCGAGGAGTTTTAAAATCCCGGGCCGTGGCATCACATCACGCCCGGGCATCTCCCCGCCCACCTGCAACGCTGCGCATGGCAGCAGCAGCCAGCGAGGGGGAGCTGCACTGAGAGCCGCGCACAGCAGGGACGGTCCGGGGCCAAGGGGGACGCTCAGGGGGCGGGGTGAGAGGACGTGCGGGGGGGCCGGTGGGGGGGTCCGGGGCCTGCTCCAGGCAGAGCTGGAGGAGAGACCCAGCTCCACATATTGCTGGAGCAGGGCCCCCGGCTCTGAATAGTAACTCGCCGCCCATGGCACCTGGCACACTTCCGGGTTCAGGGAAACGGGGCCCCCTTAGGTGCGGGTCCTGATTTGGCTGAATCAGTTGAATCGGCCTAAGGCCGGCCCTGGGCTCATCCGCAGGCCTTGCCAGAGGAGCCCAAGAAAACCAAAGGCTCATGGAAGCTCCTACCCAGCAGGAAAAGACTCTGTGTCTGTAGCCACTCTGGCACCTTGTGGCAGATGCTGACGGGGAGAGAACATTTTCCTCTCCAAGAAGGTGGACACACTTTTCCCTGAAGAAGACGACGATGAAGAAGAGGAAGAGGAAGAAATCCACAGGGATCCTGTAAACCTCAGGATCTTTGGAAAAAGCACCCCATTTTCGAAAGAACCGCGTCTAGACTGCAGTTTCAATTTTGAAATAGCGCTTTTCCGAAAAAGCACCATTCCATGATTATGCAAATGAAGCACGGGATATTTAAATCCCGGCTTCATTTGCACTTTCGAAGTGCTCCCTTTACATCCCTCTGCCGACAGGGGAATATCCTAGAGGTCTATAAAATCATGACCGGTATTGAAAAAGTGAAGAAGGAAACATTATTGACTTATTCCCCCAATATAATAACTAGGGGTCACCAAATGAAATTAATAGGCAGCAGGTTTAAAACAAACAAAAGGAAGTTTTCTTCACTCAGCACACAGTAAACCTGTGGAACTCCTTGCCAGAGGATGTGGTGAAGGCTAGAACTCTAACAGGGTTCAAAAAAGAGATTACTGGAGGTTAGGTCCATCAATGGCTGTTAGCCAGGATGGGTAGGAATGGTGTCCCTAGCCTCTGTTTCTCTGGAAGTGGGTGACAGGATGGATCACATCAGGATTACCTGTTGTGATCCCTCCCTCTCAGGCATCTGGTATCGGTCACTGTCAGCAGACAGGACACTGGGCTGGATAGACCTTTGGTCTGACCCAGTCTGGCCATTCTTATATTTTTAAGACTCAGAGGAGGCGAAGCTATAGGGGAGCCCTGACAAAGACCAACTGGATCTTACAGGTGAGCCTACAAGCCACCCCCACTCCTATTTCAGCCCTGCCCCTGGATCTGTGGGGGGCAGTTCAGGCTCCCTCTGGCCCTGCTGTGTCACCGGATCCCCTGGGAGAAGAGCCCAGCGGAGAGGCGAGGTTAGGGGCAGATTTTCCTCTGTGCTGATATTTGAAACAGTTCCTACTCTGCCTTCCCCGAATGCTGGGCACCCGGGGGTGGGGGATAGGTCGGGTCTTCACAGCACTGGGGCCAATCAGCTCATCAGTGCAGCAGCTCTGAGCAGAGCCGGCAGGGCCGTATCCCAGAGTGTGCTGGGCAGGGCTGGGGCAGGCCTCCGACTGGCTCTGCAACTCTCCTGCTGGTGTCCATGGCAGCCAGCCCAGCCCTCCCAAACATGGGGCCCTGCTGCCCTCCTTGGCTCGTAGGGTCTGAGATGCACGTTCCAGGAAGACGCCCCTCGCACCTGGGTGCAGTGGTTGGGGGCAAAGACTCCTGGCTGCTTCTTGGCCTGGGCAAATCCACACGCAGCGCTCATGGGTCCTGCTACAGCCACTGACCAGCTCCTGCCTGAGGAAATGCCCCAGCAGGTAAGGCCAACAGGTGAACCTGCCACCTCTGGAGTGTCCTGTGGAAGCCTCTACAGCTGAGCTAAAAGGCAGCTTCCTCTCAGCTAGGGCAGCAGAGCAGACGCATCGTTCTCTCCTTCAGCGGGCTCAGTGACTTCAGGTGGGACAGTGAACCACACCCAAAGGGCGGGTGCTCCATGTGGATCCCAGCTGAGCCCCAGCCAGCAAGCAGCAACCCTCCTCCCCCGGGCCCTCTGCATAGACGTGCAGCGCTGGGCGCTGCCAAGCCAAGAGGGCGGGGCGGGGAGAGGGCTCCAGGACAGCTCTCAGCACTTCTCGCTCCGTCTCCTTCCGGTGCTGTTCCTCCAGGGCCCAGGCTTGCGGCTGGCTGGGCTGCAGGATGCCCTGGAGCCGCAGGCGGCACTGGGGGTGGGCAGGACTGGCAGGCAGGAGGCCTCTGCCCACTGAGCTGGGGTTCCTTAGGGAGGGGCTCAGGGGACCCACAGAAAGTCAGCAGCTTACACTGCTGCTCACGCTGCTGTTCTGCCTAATCAGCTTGCTCCTGCCGCAGGCTCATGCTAACCAGTAACTGCCAGGGGAGCCGTCCCCTCCTGGGGCTGTGAGCAGAGACATCGTAGAACCACAGCTCCCCAGCCCTGTGAGTCACTCCCATGGTGCCTCACTGCCCTGGCCAGGCCCAGGGGCCCTGCTCACTGCCCCGCAGGGGGCGTGACCCCACAGCTGCTGAATGGGAGGCTCCTGCGCCGTCCCCTGAAGCGTGCAGCCCTGAGTCTATGTGCGATGGGCCACAGGGCTGCTCTGGTCTGCCTGCTCCCATGTTTCCTTTAAAAGCCACTAGAGCCTCTGCCCCCAGCAGCTCCTCCCCACTCTTCCAATGTCCTCCGCTGGGACAGACATTTCTATGTGCAAAGTCTCTCGCTCCCTGCCCTCCGGCATGCCTCGTCTTCCCCTATCCCTAGGCCCTGATTGGCCTGGGAGCGGGGGAGCAGCAGGGCTTCCGTGGGCCGGATCCACCTGCTTGGCGGGCCGGATCTGGCCTGCAGAGGCCCTTTTGCCAACCCCTGGTGTAGACTGAGGGTGCGTCTACACAGCAAAGTTATCGTATATATAGTAGCCCGATGTCTGTGACTCTGTAACGCTGAAACGCTGGCTGTTGCCTCCCGCTGTGGCGCTCGGCTGACTTCTGTGCCGCTCAGCCGGGCTGCCGCGAGGGAGCCCAAACGGCCGCTTGCTCCGCTTGCTCCCCCGCGGTGGCCCGGCCGAGCGGCACGGAAGTCAGCCGAGCGCCATGGCGGGAGGCAAAGGGGGGGCAGTGTGGTGATGTGCAGCATGACAGCGGCTCCAGGCCGCGCCCCCTGGCCGTGAATAAACCCTGGCCGGGGGGAGGGGAAGGTGGAGGACAACTGGGAGGCTGCAGGATCAGTGCTGGGGTGAAGGGAAACGGTGCAGTGGGCAGCTGGAGCTTACAGGCAGCCACTCGGCCAGACCCCAAGCGGCGCAAACAGCTGTTTGGGCTCTGCGCTCCCCATGCAGGAGGAGGAGGAGGAGAAGAGAAAGAGAGAGATGGAGAGAGAGGCAGGAGGGGGAGGAGAAGAGAAAGAGAGACAGAGAGAGGCAGGAGCCGGAGGAGAGCTGAGAGAGAGAGGGGAAGCAGTAGGAGGAGGAGAGAGAGAGAGAGACGGAGCGAGAGACCTGGAGGCTCAGGAGAGAAGACCGAGATTGAAAGGGAATAGGACATGGAGGAGAGACCTGAAAATCCCGTTTTATGATGGGCTAATTGGCTAGTCATATATATAGTAGCCCAATGTCTGTGACTCTGTAACGCTGAAATGCTGGCTGTTGCCTCTGGGTGGCGCTGTTGCCTCAGTCACATCCTTCGTGTCCCGCCGTGGCGCTCGGCTGACTTCTGTGCCGCTCAGTCCGGCCGTCGCAGGGAAGCAAGCGGCGCAGGCGGCCGTTTGGGTGCCATGGTCCCCATGCAGCACCCCAGTCAGCTGATCGCCATATTTGGGGTCAGGAAGGAATTTTCCTCCAGGGTAGATTGGCAGAGGCCCTGGAGGTTTTTCACCTTCCTCTGTTGCATGGGGCACAGATCACAGCTGGAGGATTCTCTGCATCTTGGGGTCTTTAAACTATTTGAAGACTTCAATATCTGAGATATAGGTGAGAGGATTATTCCAGGAGTGGGTGGGTGAGATTCTGTGGCCTGCATTGTGCAGGGGGTCAGACTAGATGATCATAATGGTCCCTTCTGACCTTAAAGTCTCTGAGTCTATTCCAAAATAGCTATTTCAAAATAAGGTGTGTGTAGACGCTCCACTGCTGCTATTTCGAAATAGCCCCTCCCCAGGGCCATTCTAAGTTATTCCTCCTGGGGCTCTATATCAAGATAGCACGTCTACATTAGGGGAGTCGGCCTCGGATTAATTTTGAGGTTTCCCTGCAGTGGAGACGTGCTATTTCAAACTAAGTTATTTCGGAATAACTATTCCGGAATAGCATATCTGAAATAACTGTGCAGTGTAGACGTAGCCTGAGGGTACATCTGATGTTATTCTGAAATAACACCATCCATGTCCACACTACAAGCAGTTATTTCAACATAATGTTGAGCTGAAGGACTTCTTACTCCGACTCCTGTAACCCCTACTTTTTCCTAGTGTAGACATGGCCCAGGTGAAGTTCTGATCCCTGTCACAGTGATGGAAACCAGACGGTGCGTCTAGACAGCGGTGTATTTTGGGATACTTCTGGTATCCCGAAATAGCATTTTCCACATTTTGACAGCGTGCCCAGGTTATTTTGAAAGAGCTTTCAGAATAACGGGCGCGCTATTCCGATGTTCCTGTAAACCTCGTTCCATGAGGATTAAGGGACATTTTGGAATAGCGCTCTATTTCGAAATAAGCTATTTTGAAATTAACTCGAAATAAGCTACACAATTTGCGAAGCACAAATTGCATAGCTTATTTTGAGCTAAGGGTGCAGTGTAGACACACCCAGAGTAACCCCTCTGCAGGCAAGGGAGTCTCTCCCAGCATAAGAGAGAGCAGGACCCTGCCAGGTGTTCGGTTTTGAACCGGACACTCCAGTATTTGAGCTTCTGTTCGGGTAACAAATTGAGACAATAGAAATGAGACAATATCAATGTCCGGTGTTTTCTAAATAAGATGGAACGTGGATTGTGATGTCATGTCAAGTGTGTCCGGTATTTTTGTTGAAACCATCTGGCAGCCCTAGCCTTCTGGGCCTCAGTCACCAATAGCAGGAGGCCCCTGTAGCTCTAGTGTGAACCAATCATGGGAATCCCTCTGGACTGTCAGCAAGCTGACAGGGCTCCATAACAGGGCCTCTGGGAGAGGCAATTTAAATATGAGCAGCCGAGGTCTCCCTGGACCAAACCCCGCCCACACCAAACCTCCGGATGCCACTAATGAAATTAGCGCAGAGTCTTCAAGGGCAACAGCTGCACCACAGCTCCACCCTGCAGAGCCCCACGGACACGGGTACCCACCACATCCTGCAGAGAAGGGCAGCGCTGTCACCCCCACAGCACAGCCAGGGGCCTCAGGCCCACACAAGCTGTGGCCAAGATCCCCCCAAGCATTAGGCTCCTAAATTCCATAGACTTCAGTGGGCGCTCGGACCCTACATGCGTTGGAGGGTCTGGGCCCCAGTAACTCGACTAAGGTCACAGAGGAAGCTCTGGCTGAGTAGGGCTTTGTCACGTGGCCCTTTATTTCCAGATGCAAACTAGCAGGGTTATCGCTCTCCTAGGGCACGTCTACACAGCAGCGTTATTCCGGAATGACAATGAGAGCGTCTACACAGCAATTCTGTTATTTCAAAATACATTCGAAATAACAGGCCGCTTAGTCCGACTTCCGTAAACCTCATTCCATGAAGAATAACACCTCTTCCGAAACAGCTGTAGTGTGGACGCTGCACCACTGCTATTTTGAAATAGCTCCTCCCCAGGGCCATTCAAAGTAACTACTCCCAAGTACTGCCTCCTGGGCTCTAAATCGAGGTAGTGCGTCCACATTAGGGGAACCAGCCTCAAACTCATTTTGCGGTATTTCTTCCGAAAAAGCTTATTCCAAACTAAGGGTACGTCTAGACTACAGGCTTTTGTCGACAGAAGGTTTGTCGACAGATACCGTCGACAAAGAGCGTCTAGACTACAGCCAGTTCTGTCGACAAAGCAAGCCGCTTTGTCGACATGAGAGTGTAGACGCAAAGGACAGCGTAGATGCAATAACGCCTTCTGTCGACAGAACTCTGTGGACAAAAGGCGTTATTCCTCGAAGAATGAGGTTTACAGCCGTCGACAAAACTGCTGAGTTCTGTCGACGTTATGTCGACAGAACTCAGCGGCAGTGTAGACGCAGGTATAGTTTTGTCGACAAAAGTCCACTTCTGTCGACAAAACCCTGTAGTCTAGACACACCCTAAGTGTGCAGTGTAGACATACATACAGGGCGGGGGGGAAATGTGGAGCTGTAGCTAAGGGGCTAAACAGAACTGCAACCTCCCCCACCCTCCCCCACACACTAATATTAGAAGAAATTGCCAGGGCCAGTTTTCTTGCCCCTTTTGCACTCGCTCCAGAGGAACGGGCCAGAGACGTGTTTGGTAGCAGAAGTGTTCCCTGAATCAGCACATTCAAAGTAAACATTTGGAGCGCATTGAGGGGAAGCAATATTTGCCACTTGTAAACAGGAGTGTTTGCACTGGAAACGTGACACTGAATCACCCTCATCCAGTCCAGGGACTCAGATCATCCAGGAGATCTTTGCATCCCAGCCAAACTATGCAAAGCTCTTCTGATCTCAGTGATCGGCATAACTCTGTCTCTCAAGAAGGGTTGGATTTTTTTGGACCCCTGAGAGACGTAGCTGTGCCGCTGTAAGTTCCCAGAGTAAATCAGCCCTTAGGTGAAGTGGGTTTGTCAGGTTTGAGACAGGAGTTGTTTGTGAAGAGCAATGAATCCTCCTGTTGGTACCAACGAGGCGCTGTGTCACAAAACACCAGAAAACTGGGGTCAAAGCGAAATGAAAACCATCAATACTTTTTGTCAAATAGAAAAGTAAAAACTTTGTTCTGAATCAAACGTTTGTTTTGACAACGTTGATGTTTTATTTCACTTTTAAAATGGTTTTGATTTATTTTTTTCAATAAAATTCAAGAGCTATTGTGAAATGAAAGGTTGTTTTGAACCAAACAATTGAAACACACTGATTTCTTTCAGTGGGGTTCGAAGGGTTTTTTTCAACCAAAACAATTCAGGAAACCAGCAGAAGCATTTCAATGTCACTGTCACTGCACTTTTTTCACTGTAAAGTTTCGTACTAAAAGCTGCCTGACTGGGGTCCCCAGCCTCCCAGCCGCCCTTGCGAGTTCACTCGTTAATATCCGGGCAACGCTCTGCACACGAAAGGTGCTACAGAAACGCTAAGGAGTAGGGCTGTTAAATATCGGTTAATTGAATATTCGAGTAACCTTGTGAATTCTTATCAGTTAGTCGACTATTCTGGAGTCCCCAGGGGTGGGGCCAACAGGTCCCGGACCCACAATGACCCAGGACTGAGCTGGGCTGCTGGCCAGCCTGCTAAAAATGTACTGGCAGGTGGGAGTAGGGGGGAAATGTGTGTAGCCTATAGCATTCACCATGAGCTTTTGCTTATCGGTGAATCGACTCCGTTGTTACATCCCTGCTAAGGAGGCTGAAGTGCCTTGGAGCGCGAGCAGCCCAGGGAACGTTTGCTGCCGGTGGCCTGCAGCGTGTTCTTCCAAAATGACCGCCTGCGCTTTTCATACAGTCCCCATAGAAAGTGACTGTATGAACATGCTCCCTGGAGTGAACACGCTCCCTGGAGCAAGCGTCAGGCCCTGTCCCAGGCAACGGGAATTTCGCCATCCATGTCTGCATGATGGTTATTTACTCCTTGTCTTCTCACAGCAGCTAGGAGCCCTAGTCATGGACCAGAACGCTGCTGTGCAAGATGCTGCACAAATGGAGAGCCCGGATTTCAGCTCTTGTCCCTAGTGTGTGGCCGGGGCAGGAGGAGAAGGGCTGCTGTGTGTCACAGACATGGTACCTTACACACAGGATGCAAGGAGCACGGGAGCAGGGGGGCGAAATCGGGACTGTGCTGCCTCGTTCTCCCTTGGTGTGTGCTCGGTAGAGTTCCTAAGATCCACACTCCCCAGGGCCAGGCCACACGTGCCACTGCCAGGCCAGTCTCTGCATGGGCACCCTGGGGTGGGGGGTGCACAAAGCTTGGTGTCCATGAGATGAAGCCGTGAGACACACAGCTCCTTGCCCAGCGCGCAGAGTCCCAGGCCAGGCAGCTGCACCCTTCACTAGAACAGTGCAAAACAAAGGCAGAAGCCGCCGCCAGGCTCTGCCACTGACTCACTCCGTGGCCTTGGGTAAGCCACTTCAGCCCTGATCCCCAAAGGTCCTTAGGTGTCTAAATGTCTGAGTATCTGGTCCTGCCTCACTCTGTGCCTCAGTTTCCCCAGCGACCAGGCTAATGATGCGGCATTGTGGAGTATGGAAGAAAACCCCCTGGTGAATGCTAAGAGCTATGAGCATTGGCACGACACTCAGGGGAGGTGAGACCTGGATGCCTGAGTCTTTTCCTGCCATTGCTGTGCTGCTGTGGGGGTGGGTGGGGGACAATTTTCTGTGCCTCACTTTACCGATCTGCAGAGTAGAACAGACCTGCAGTGCTGGGCCTGGAGCTGCCCGGGGCTGATGGCCAGGACTTAGCCTGAGTTAATTTAAGAGCAAGAAATGCACCGGGGGGCAGGGTCCTGATCCCCCTTCACCCCAAGCCGGCCAATGCAGATCACTGAACACCGGGCCCTTGCAGGGCTGTATTCACCAGGGGGCAAAAGCCTCTGGATGTCAGGAAATGCCCCAAGGGGGTTTAGGGGTGCCCTGAGGAAGATGAGCCTGCCCAGGTCTCCACGTCAAGACTCTGGCCAAGGCAGACAGGCCTGCCAGCCGCTGAGTGTTTTCACATCACTCTCCTGCTGGGCTCCTGTTCGGATGGAGCTGGGCGGGGTCGCTGGCTCCACACAGGCCGTGAGCTCCCCACAGCCCAGCCTGTGCTGGGGGGCAGGCGCCGAGCACCGCTCTGAGAGTGGGGCAATAGGGGGATGACAGGCCCAGGAGGTAAAGCCCCAAGCCTGAGGGGTGCACTCGGAGAGGCAGCAGCCTCGCACCATGGCCCCTCCTTGCCTGACCCCCAGGTGTGCGGCTACTGACGGTGCCAGACATGGGCAAAGACATGCTATCGAGAGAGCCTGGCTCTGCCCTCTCCAGCCCTGAGCTAGGAAGGTGGGTTGAGCAGGGCAGAGAGACGTGGGAAGAAACGGATTTACGCCACATTCCCTGAGGGCTGACGGGAGAGATTTCGAACTCCCCTGACTCAAAGGGCCCTGGGGGACTGTCTGCCAGCCACCGCCAGGGGGTGCTACGGAGGGGCAGCAGCCTCTGGTCGGGGGGAAACCAGGCGACCAGGCCCTGCCTCGCTGGCTGTGCCCGCCTTCCCATCAGTACCATGGGCATAATCACCCTGGCTTTCCTTTCCCAAGGCCCTGCACATCTTGCCTGTTGGACTGTGACTCAGGGCAGGGGCTGGCTCTCCCTGCATGGTCACCCCCACCTGGCACCGGGGGACCTGGATCTCCGCTGGCAGACCAATCATTGGCGCATCACTCTCAAGCCTTAGGGATGTGCTAAGCACTTTAAAACGCCCACAAGGTCCATCACGGTCCCAGGAGAGAGCCCCGGCCGGGGTCTGGTTCCTGGCACTAGGACGTCTGTTCATGCCCGAGATTTCACTGGCCACGTGGGAGCGGCAGCCCCAGGAGTGGGGGGGTGGATGCAGGTCTGTGCTGGCGGGAGGAGCCCTGGCCATGCAGAGCTGATGTGTTAGCAAGGCAGTCCGAGGCTGCTCCAGTGTGACTGTCTCTGAGAGGCTGGGGAAACGTTTCTGGAGCCGCGCTCTCCAATCATGTGATCAGACCAGTTATTTAAAGAGGAAGAATGTGCCTAGATTAGCGAGCAGTCTCTCTCCTCAGTGCTGCAGGCGTGCACAGGGCTCATCATGGCTGAGGCGTTCGCAGGCACCTGGTGGCTGGTGGACAGCAGTCGTTTCGACGAATACATGAAAGCGATCGGTGAGCCTGGGGAATCAAGGGGGCTGGGGCTGGGACTGGCTGGCGGAGTGGCGGAGCCCTTATTGTAAAGGGCTAATGATTCCCGGGGGGTTATTCTTTGGCCTGGAGACACAGGGAGAGCTGCAGGCTGCCAGGGACAAGGGCAAGGAATGTGACAGACAGAGATCCCAGTGCTAGCTGCATTCCCATGGAGAGCCTGCTTCTGGGCATTAAATGCAGGCCAGTGTGCGGGGGCGGGGGGGGGGGGCCTTGGGTCACACGGGCATTTGGGATGACCTGTTAGCATGGTCTGTTTTCTGTCTGGTACACACTGAGGTCCCAGCTCTCGGAGGGCTGGGGCCATTGTTCTGAGCAGTGCTCTGGAAATGGGAAATTTGGGCTCTCCATGCCTGGCTGGCAGTGTTGCTTAGTGGGCAGAATGGTTCTGCTCCTGGCGTGTTTGGTTTTTGTGAAATAGCCATTCTCAAGCCAAAAATCCCAGGCCATCGGGGTGGGGTGCTGTCTGCACAACCCCCCAGCCCGCCCTTTCCTGACCTTGGGGGGGTATGGAAGCGGCAGGGTTAATGATCTGTCACCTGATTGCTCTGGGAGCAGCCTGGCGTGGCAGGAGGGCTTTGCGCGTCTGACAGCTGGATGGGCCGGCTGCAAGGTCAGCGCAGCGAGCGGAGCCAAGGCCGGCGCGGCTGTTCTGACAAGCAAACACAAAAGGGGAACCATGGGCGGGGCCGCATCAGCTGCCAGATGGCCAGGCCGGGCATGGCAGCCGGCCAGGCTCCTTGCACTCCCTCCCAGGGACTGGCTGAACCAGCATCGCAGGCACCAGCCACACCCAGGCTGTCCCACTGCAGGAGCGTGGGGGAGGGGCGCGAGTGGCCCGCAGGGTCTGATGCAAGATCCTTCCTGCCCTTTGCCTTGTTACTGCTCCAGCAGCCGGTGCCTGGCTGCAGCCGGGGGCTCCATGCCAGGCAGATTTGCAGAGGGATGTGGGTTCATCGCTGGGCGTCAGCCACAGCAGCGAGCGTCTGCGCTGCCACCGGGGAGCACGGGCCCCACCTCCAGCATAGCTGCAGGGGAGCCGAGGGCAGGATGGGGCCCCCGGTCTGCACTGGGGGAAAGGCTCCGTGGCACTGCCCAGCAGACCCCGCTGCCTCCGGCTCCCCTGGGCTGGCTGCCCTCGGGCAGGGCTGGGGAACCTCCTTTGGGTCGGGGGCCACTGACCCACAGAAAAATCAGTTGGGGGCCACACAGAGGTGAGACGCAGAAAACCCAACAACCCCTCACTGAGGCGGCCCCCAACTCCCCACATTCCCCTCCCCCACCAGAGCCTAGGAGGGCCCGCCTAGTAGAGTCTGCACACTCCAGCCCTGCAGTGGGGCAGTGGGGGGCTGGCGTACCAGCACGGGCTCTCCAATGGGGGGGAGCCCCGAGCCTCGGGGGGCACATCCAGGCAAGCCTGAGGTTCCCTAGCCCTGAACGAGGGGCTGGGCCAGCTGCTCTGTCCATCAGTGCCTGGGAGCGCGGGGCAGACTCTGCTCTAGTGCGGCTCAAACAGCCTCCAGCATCAGCTGAGCAGCCGAGGAGACGGCCGGGGTCCTGAGCTCCCTTTCCACAGGCTGGCAAGGGGCTGCTTTGCCCTAGTGCAGTGCAGGCGCTGCTGGGAAAACAGCGGCTTCCTCGAACACCCTGCGTCTCCGCTCGGCCCCAGCAGCGGGGCCTTTGCCAGTCATGCGGCCTGGACCAGGTCCCCCAGCTGAGACATGGACGTCTGGTGGGGGTGGGGGTGTGTGTGCAAAATGGCAGGGACTAAATGAGTGAGACAGTTTGTACATGTCTTCCCATACATACACCCACCTGTACGAGCACCCCTGTACACACTCACACACACACACATCCCACCCTGGTACACACATATCCCAGTAGACACATATCAGTCCTGTACACATACACCCCTGTACACACATCATCCTTGTACACACACACCCCACCCTAATACACCCACCCATCCCTGTACATACACCCCACCCAGTACACGCACACACACACCTGTACACACACACACACCACTCCTGTTCATATACACCCCTGTACACACACACACCACCCTGGTACACACATACCCCTGTACACACACATCCCTGTACACACATCTCTCCTGTACACACACACACACACACACACCACCCCTGTACACACACCCCTCTCCTGAATACAAACACTCCCCTGTACACACACACACCTCTCCTGTACACACACAGTAGTACACACACATGCACACTCCTGTACACACACACGCACAGCACCCCTGCACACATACCCCTCTCCTGTACACACACACACCAGTACACACACACGCACATTGCTGCACACACACACACACCACCCCTATACACACACCCCTCTCCTGAATACAAACACTCCCCTGTACACACACACACCTCTCCTGTACACACACACACACCAGTACACAAACGCACAGCACCCCTGCACACATACCCCTCTCCTGTACACACACACCCACCCTGGTGCTGGGGCAGGGGGTTGGAGTGCATGGGGGTGAGGGCTCCAGCTGGGGCCAGGGATGAGGGTGTTGGGGTGCAGAATGGCGGCTCCAAGCTGCGCAGGAAGGCTCCATGTGCTGCCCTTGTGCCTGCAGCGGCCACCCCTGAAGTTCCCATTGGCTGCAGTTCCCTGCCAATGGGAGCTGTGGAGCCGGCACTAGGGGGGGGCTGCATGCAGAGCCTCCCTGTGCATAGGGACCTGGCATCTGCTTCTGGGAGGGAGGGAACCTGCCTTAGCCCCACCCCTTCTGCGCTACTCAGCAGACTTTTAATGGCCCGGTCGTCGGTCTGACTGGAGCCACTGGGATCCCTGTTTGTGCAAGAACATTTACAGTACATCATCAGAAGACAGGGCTGTTTGCGCAAGAGTTATTCCTCTTTCTACAAGGAATAAGCCTTTTTGCACAAGAGCTCTTGCATATAAAGGCATGTGTGGATGGGCAACAGGGGTTTCTTGTGCAAAAATAGCCTATCGGAAAAAGCACAGGTGCCCTGGTGGCCATTCTGCAAATGGCAATCAGAGCTTTCTTGCGCAAGAGCGTCCATGCAGTGTGGGCGCTCTCTCGTGCAAAAGCACATCACTTTTCCAATGCGCTTTTGTACTGTGGACACTCTCTTGTGCAAGATCTCTTCTGCAAAAAGTTTCTTGTGCAAGAAGCCTGGCGTGTAGACATAGCCAGGCTGCGGCGGCGTTGAAAGCGCCAGTCACACGGTGGGGACAGCTGCCAGGTAGCTGTGTGAGGAACTAGCGGATGCTGGGCCAAAGTCTTCACTGCTGCAGCCCCGATGAAACCAGCAGGGGTGTCCCAGGGACAGCAGCTGGGAGTGGGGTGGGGAGAAGGCAGCAGGAACGTGGAAGCTGGGGAAGGGTGAACCCAGCACAGCTGCCCTGCTTCAGCAAAGCACCTGGGCACAAGGGGGGACTTTTCTCCCTGCATGTACCTGAGCCCGGCTTTGTGGTGCATCAGACCTTCCCTGGAGCCTGCCTGCCGGAGGGGCCCACGGACAAGCCCCGCTGGAGCCCGCGGGGAGCTCACACAGACAGGAAGTGTTTGCCACTGCCTCTGCCTCTTTTCGCTCTGCCCCCTCCTCGGTGCCCCCCAGTGTGTGGGGGGAGTCACCCCGTCAGGGCAGGCAGGAGCAATGGGGAATCAGGCCTGACGTACCCCGGGGGCTCTCATTAGCCGGCTACCCCGGGTGCAGTGCGAAGAGGCAGCAGGAAGGCCCCAGGAGTGACCAGGCGGGCAGTGAAACGCAGGAAGGTCTGGGCTGGTGTCAGTTCAGCCGTTCCCCCACTGCATTGTGGGTGGGCCCTGGGCCCACTGCCTACCACCCCACAGGAGATCCCTAAGCCTGCTGCCCTCTGCAGCCCCACTCAGGGCTGGCTGGTCATGTTTGCCCCACAGGCGTGGGCTTTGCCATGAGGCAGATGGCAAACCTGACCAAGCCCACCACCATCATCGAGCTGGAGGGCGACATGGTCACCGTGAAGACCCAGAGCACCTTCAGGAGCACAGAGATCAGCTTCAAGCTCGGGGAGGAGTTTGAGGAGACGACTGCAGATGACAGACATGTCAAGGTAGGAGGAACCGTCGGCCTGAGACACGCAGGGCAGAGCCGCAAGGGATGCTGCTAGAGAAGCAGGGGCCACTCAGGAACACTGATGTGAACAAATGAAAAGTGTGAATTGGAAGTAGATCAGTGAAATCTCACTAAAGCCCAGCGTGGATGCTGTTATTCAGCGTTCATTTTGGAAGCAAATTACGGTAACTTTAAGCCCTTCTGCGAGCCTCTTATTTCGAGTTAATGCAGTTAATTAAACCACCACATTAATTCAAATTCACTTTTCTGAGTGTCCCCACGTAGACACGTTCTAATTCAGATCCATGTCCCACCGCCAGCACAGCAGATGTAATACTGGGCTGTGACTCAAGGACATGGTTTCCAAATGGCCCAGGGGTAATAGACAATGGGCCAGAGCCAAACAACCCCAAACTCGTGGATGTATTTGGAATCTAAACACAGACCTAGAGCCAACATCGCAGCCGGCCCGGTCTCTCCTGCGGCCCAGCCCCGCCGTCCTGGCGCCCTCTGCAAGCCTGCACACCTGCCCCACTCTTCCAGCCAACCCTTCTGGCCTACAGCCCCTCCCTCTCTGCCGGGCCCTGGCTTGGCCTGGCCTCGGGGGACGTGGCTCACCCATGCTGCGCAGGAAACAGGCCCGGTATTTTGTAGAGTGCCGCTGAGATTTGTGCCAGGGCACCTTGCTGCTGGGGGTGGAGACAGAGGCACGTAAGAGCCATAAAGAGCCAGTGCGGACCAGAAGGGCTTTTGAGGCACAGGGAGGGGGTGGAATAGACGTTTCAAGCAGCAGGTGCCTGTCCAGGCTGAGCGAGGCTCCGAGGGGGCAGCAGCAGAAGCTGAGTGTTCAGATGTTCAAAACGGGCTGCCAGGGCCCAGCTGCTGAGCCCCAGGGCACTCTCAGGAGCCCCTCGGTAGAACTGCACCCCAGCCTGAGGTGGGGGCTCCCCACCTGCCTAGCGCCCCAGCTGCCCTGGGCTCTGCCTTGCCGCAGAGGGGAGAGTGACCACCCCCCCCAGGCACGTGCAGAGCAGCCCTGCTCAGCAGAGCAACCAGAAAGCGCCCGACTGTGGGTAAAGCTCATTCCGCTCCCAGGCCATCGCCGGCGATCACGCCTGGGAAGGGTGGCTAGTGTATCCCCCAGTGAGCTTGTTACAGAAGCCTGGCCGCTGGCGTTCAGTCCTGGCCTCCGCCATCCCCTTCCCAAAGGCCCACCTGCTCTGTGACAGGCCTAGCGGGGGCCCCGCTCTCAAGCCCTTCCTCAGGCGAGTGGCCCCCTGGACTTCAGGGAGCGCAGAAGAGCTGCCGGCCGGGCTCACAGTTGCAAACTCAGATGCTTTGTGAGGTAAAATCAAGGGGCGGCTGTGCCAGGCCCAGCTGTCGGATGCCTGCAAGGTGACACCAAGTTACGAGGCTAAATAGACCCACCACACCCCACTCTCACTTGCCCCCCCCCCAGGAAAGCCCGGAAGGGGGTTTACAAACCTATGTTGTTTTACGTCAGCGAGGTCAGTTTGCAGCCCCCAGGCTCCCTCAGGGACTGTGGAGAAAGGGCAGGCTCTGGAGAATGGGGGAGGGCCTGGCGCTTTGGAGGGGCTGTGTGAAACCGCTGGTTCTGGTAGCCGCTGCCTGGCATGCCTGGCACACAGTGACGCTAGACGCTCTCGTTGGGAAAGATTCAAACGCTGCCCCCCCTCTACGCTGCAGGACGCCCCTCCAGCTCTCTCCTCCTGCCAGAGTCCTCCAGAGGAGCTAGGCAGGCAAGTCAGGATACCCCCCAGGAAAATAAAACAAGCCACTTTTTGAGGGGAGGAACCCTGCCTGTCCTAGCCTCTCTGTCCCTCAGTGAACCCCCCAAAGGGAGCAAACCCTGAATTTCCCCCTCAACAGCTCATCCCCCTCCCTGGCAGGCAGCAAAGTGAGACCTGGCTGCTCGGAGCAGCACCATTAAATACACTTCAAAGGCATCAGGACAAGTACGTGCCCGTTCTTTTAACAGTGGGGACACAGGGCTGTTGTGTTACAAACACAGACCCCGGCCTGCCTCGGGGCTTGTCAGATCGCTGAGGCGCGCAGCGGGCTGGGGCTTCCGCCTGGGCATGTTTGTCGTTAAACTGATTTTGCTCTCGTCAGTATTAATTAGTAGCTACAAGGATCCTGGCAAGCTGGGGGGCAGGGGGGAGTTGTGTGCATACGTGGGGGCAAGTTCAGGCACAAAGCTCGCCCCCTGCAGGAGCCATGTCATCCTTCTCCTGGGTACAGGTCTCAGGCTGGCCCTGGGGGCAGGGGCCAATTTCAGCCTATGTTCATATAACCAACCATGCTCGGGCAAGATGGGGGCTCCCACCAGGGAGAGGGAGACGCAGGCAACTGCACGGCCACTGCCTGTAGCAATACAGCAAGGAGCGCGTGCGGCCAGCCCCAAGGCGTGGGAACTAGGATGGGGATGGGGGAGGCCTGCCGCACCCCCTGGCTTGAAGTGGTTTCCACGCAGGAGCTACAGTTTGGTGCAATGACTCCCAACACCCCCCTACAAAACCTGTCCCCACCCCACCCCCCATGAGCCTCCCCAGGGTCTGGCCGGGCCCTGGACACTCACTGAGCCCCACGGGGGCTATTTCTGAACACTCTCTGCTAGCGCCCCCTGGGGCTCTCTGCCGGTCCCTGCAGAGCGCCTCTCGCCACTGGGGTGCCAGGACTGCCCCTTTGCTCAGCCCCACGGCCCAGCTGAATGCCACGCCCTGCCCCGTGGCATGCAAGAGTGATGTGGCAAAGCTACGCCTGACGACCAGTCGCATGCCTGCCCTGGGTCTGTCATGTCACAGCAGGGCAGAGCCACAGGTGGGCCACGCCCACCAACTTAGCATCTGGGCCCCCCCACGCTTGGGGCTGGAGCCCCCGAATCCCCCCCCCCCAACCCCAGTGTCTGTCCACCGGCCACGGCCCCTCCCTGCCGGGCCAAGTGCTGCTGCTGCGCTGCTCTCCAGCCCGGGCTGGCCCTGGCTCTGACCCCCGTCCCAGGTGTGGCTGGGTGTAAGTCTCGGCAAAGGAGCAGCCCTGTGCGTTGCCATGGGGCGCTGTGCCACCCCGGGCCCACAAGTCATCACCCAGACTGTTTGGGGGATTCTCCTGTGTCGGGGGGGGGGGGTTCTTTTGAAAAAGGGTTTTTTTCCGAAAGAATTGCGTCTAGATTGCTTTAAAAAAAAAACCTTTTTCGAAAAAGCGATCGGACGCAATTATGGAAATGAAGCACGAGATTTGTAAATCTGCGCTTCATTTGCATTTTCGATTTCCCTCATTTGCATTCCTCTTTCGAAGGGGGAATGTAGTCTAGATGCACACTAGTAGCGGGGGTGGTGCCGGCAGCCTGTGCGCTCTGGCCCCACTCCCGAAGAGCCCCCGCCTCTTTGCGCTGCTGCCTCTGTATCAGCAGCAGGGTGGCAGCAGCCGCTGTCTGGGGGAGGTGTCTGAGCACCCGGACCCAGTGCAAGCCAGAACCGAGCCGGGCTGCCTGCCCACCTGGCTCCTAATACACTCGAAATGCAGAGCCACAGCTGGGCTAGATCCCGGATCCATCACAAGCCAGGACTGAGCTGGGCTGCTGGCCAGCCTGCTAACAAATTTACTGGCGGGGGTGGGGGGACATGCATGTAGTCGATAGCATTAGCCTATACGCTTTTACTCATCGGTTAACTGGTTAATCGACTCCACTATCACATCCCTAGGCTGGCGCTCTGGGTGGGCCAAGCAGATCTGGGCAGAGCACCAGGCGGGCAGACCAGGGAAGCCCCCATGGCCTGACCCCTGTCCCCAGCAGGCATGCCCCAGAGCGGCTGAAGCAGGGCAGTTCTGAGGCAGAGCAAAGCTGGGGCAGGAGAAGGGGTGGGCCTGGATGCTCAGTGGAGAGGCCCCGGCCCACCCATGGCTATGCCCCTGCTTCAGCAGCTCAGCTCTCGGTGCCGCTGAAGCCGCAGGCAAGCAGCCAGCCCAGAGCTGTGCAGCTGGGGGTGAACTGCTTGGGCGCGGGCCGGGGGGGGGTGTCTCTGGCAGTGGTGGGGAGTTGAGGCGGGAAGGGGAGAGGCTAGGGATGGAATCAGCCCAGGGGCCAGCGCTCTGGGGGCTGAGGAGAGCAATGAGGAAAGCCCCGGTTCTGGGCAGGTGCTGCTGTCTGGAAGGGTTTGTACCAACGGGCAGGGCCCGCCTAGCCCTTTGATCCGGCCCTTTGCTGTGCTTTTAATTGACAGCCTCAGAGAACTCTGGGAGGAGGCTAGTCCCCAGCTCCGCCCCTTCTGTGCCAAGCCCCGCCCCTTCCATGGGTAGAGCTGGCCCATGACCCCATACCAACATTCACTAAGTGACTCCCTCCAAAAAACTGTTGCTCACCCTGCCTGCCCTGATCTCCCGGATGCACAGCAGGGAATGACCCCGCCGTGGTCCCCACCTCTTCGGGGCCTGATCCTGCTCTCACTGCAGCCAGGCCTGGGCTGCCCAGATCCCTGCCATCTCCACATCCTAGAACCTGTAACACTGCTCTGCAAAGTGCAGAGAAACAGCACCCAGGGGCAGCTGCAGCATCCCGCCCTCTTGCCCTGATGGGGCCTTCTACCCTCTGCCCCATGCTCCCCCTTTGGGAACGGGCAAGTTCCCCAGGTGCCTGCCTCCTGGGGCCCCACACAACTCGGGGGCCACCTCTTGAGGGAATGTGCCTGCAGCCAGTGGTGGCCCGGACCGGGGGGAAGCCAGTGCAGGGTCTCTAAGGAAGGGGCTTGAAGGGGGCATTCGCATTTATGCAGTTTGGCAGCCATGGAAGTCTGGGAGGCTCAGCAAGGTACTTAGAGAGCCCTGGAAGTACCGAGCATCCCAGGAGGGGCTGGGTAACAGCACCCTACAGAGAGGGGTTCCTGGGTCCGCACATTGGGTGCTGGAATGCAAGTCCTGCTGCCCCAGCCCATCGCGGCAGGCCTGGGAGAGGAAAGCTGCTACTGCAAGCACCCTCAGAGGGGGCAGGGGGCCACTGGGACAGAAGCAGGAGGGGGTGGGGCCTGCAGCCCCTCTCCAGGGGGCAGGCGGCTCCCTGGCCTGTCAGAGGGACCTGGATTGGCCTCACACCACCTGATTGCACTGGGCTTCCCTGGCAGTTTGGACAAGAGCATGTCACCGTGACCCAGGCTGGGCTGCTCAGCTGTGGCAACACAAGGTGCTGGGTAAACACAGCCTGGCCACAATCAGGCTGGGATTACCCTGCTCATGACACTAGGGCCCGAGCCCCCCTCCCGAGTCAGTGAGCAGCTCATGGGGAGATGGTTCCGCCTCTAGGGCCTGGCTCCTTCCCAAGGCCAAACGGGCTCTTGGGGGCCAGTCCTGGGCAGAGCGAAGCAGAGGGGCTCGTCGGCTGCACTCTCTGCCTGGCCCAGGGAGCTCTGAGGTGCTGGAGCAGGCGGAGGGGAGCGGTAGCGGCTCCCACGCCGTGGTCACGGCTGTCGCCAGGACCATCAGTCCCTGGGCCCTGAGCCAAGGGCGAGCGTTGCCAGCAGGGCTGCAGGCGGCTCACACAGCACTAGCCGCACCACGCGCCCGCAGGCCCAGCTGCAGCAGCTCTTCGGGCCTTGTGCCCTGCTGTGATGGATCCCGGGAGTCAACTTGTTAGCCCCGACCTGCACCATGAGGGCGCCTGGTCTGTGCTGTGGGTGGGCGGGGGCGCCTTGTCAGCCGCTTAGGCTCTCCCCTCCGCTCTGCCAGCCTTGCGGGGTAGCAATAGGTGCGCCCTGGCCCCAGTCCCCTGTGATAACCAGCCCCTGGCTTTGGCCCCTCCCAGAAAGCCCAGATCCTCTGCTCCCAAAGCAGCCATGGCTGCCCTGCGTAACACACGGCACTGGGGAACAGTGTTCCCTGTAAGCTGGGCACTTGTGCAGCCGCTCAGCAAAGCACCCACAGCTAGCTTTGTGTTTCTACTGGTGGTGCACATTCGCACAAGCCTTCATGCATTTAAAATTATTCTGCACATGGATGGAAAAAGCTGCACTTGGATGGAAAAGGTTGGAAGGAACATTGCGGGGAGCACTTATAGTACCACAGAACCGGAGTTCCATGGACACGGGAGCGGTGGAACCCCCTAAGAACAGCACAAAACCCTCACACACAAACTGGGGCCCGCCCATCTCACCAGTGTCCTTCCCTCACTGCTGAGGCAGGCTTTGCCCCCAGGTCAGGGTGCTGCAGTGCTGGCTGGCTTCACAGGGGCCAGAAATACCCAGCTCCACACACTGTTTCCTGAACAACGCAGGCCGAGCACCCCTGCGCATACTAGCAAATGCTTATCGGATAGTTGTATCAGAGACTACATCTAGACTGCAGGCCTCTTTCGGAAGAAGCTTTTCTGGAAGAGATCTTCTGAAAAAACTTCTTCCGAAAGAGAGCGTCCACACACAAAAGCGCCTTGAAACAGCGATCTGCTTTTTCGAAAGATAGCGTCCACACTGACTGGACGCTGTCTCGCATGTAAGCTGTGATTGCTATGGGCGGAGTGGCCTCCAGGGCACCTGTGCTTTTTCCTCTTTCCTCTTCTTCTGAAGGAACTCCCTCTTCACACGCCTTTTTCTGAAAGAGCTCTTTTGGAAAAAGGCTTCTTCCTCATAGAAAGAAGTTTATCAATGTTGGAAAACCCCTCTGTTCTTTCGATTTTTTGTCGAAAGAACGTGATTGCAGTGTGGATGTAAGTGAAGTTTTTTTTTGGAAAAACAGCCGTTTTTCCAAAAAACCTCTGTAGTGTAGACATAGCCTGAGGGAGGCAGCAAGGGGGGAAGGGGGAGCAGGAGCCGGTGCTGGGGGGAGCCGGCTTAAAAGCCGGTGGGTATTGGAACAGTCCCGCTCACACTGTTCCTGACTGCTGCTCCTCTCCCTTTGGAACGTACAAGATGTAACGGCGGCTCTTGCACATTTCAGCCGCAGAGGCACAGAGGGGAACCCTCGCCAGCAGGGACTGCTTTGCTCTCGCGGCACGGTTCCCTTCCCGCTGCCTCTCTCCCTTTGAAATGTACCGGTGCCGCAGGTGGCTTGTGTATATTTCAAAGGGAGAGCGGCAGAGGTCTAGCGAGCGCCCCCCTTCTCGACTAATCGAGTAGTTGGTGGAAATTCCATCAACTACTTGATTAGCTGATTCATGGAAGTTTAGCATCTCAATGCGCTACACTGCCTCTCTCCAGTCGGCGAGCCCCAGCCTGGTGTCATGCTGCAAGGTGTTGGTGTTTATGGTCGGCGGGTGAAGGTTTGCCTGGGACTTCTCAGGGCGGGTGACTAAGGAGATAATTGAAGAGTCCGTTACCAACACTTGAGCTAAGCGGCTCGTGGGGAGCTGCCAGGAGAAGGCCCTCGGCTTTATGGACCAGCCCTGAGACTTGTGTTTCCCCAGTACCTCACTTTCACTCCAAGCCCACGAGGCATAATTTATCCATAACTGTCACCAATGGATTACAAACAAGCTTTCAACAGCGATGTCAAATGGCGCCTTCAGTGGATAATGACACACAAGCGCTGTGTTAGGTGTGGTGAGCGTGTCAGGCCTGGGACAGGAGTTGCTTGGAAAGAAGAGTGAAGCCCTAAGGCACTGGCCCAATGCACCTCTGACCCATCCCCAAGGGAGGTGCAGTGCTCTCTGTCTGACTCACCCAGCAGGCAGAGCAAGGTGGGGTCACTCAAGGCCTGGGATCAGGTGTCTCAGGACAGGGTCTGGCCCGGGGGCTCAGCAGGGTTAGAATGAAGGCGATGCCATGGGAGGGCAGGTTTGGCCAATCCCCTGCTCCGTGTGGGAGTGGCCCTGGAACCGCCCTGTTCCCAGCAGCCATAGGAACGCACACGCCCGTCCTCAAAACCGACCCAACCGCTCTCCATTTGCCAGCAGTTTGCGCTGCTCCTTCCTTTCCACACCATGTGGCCACCCAAGCCCTCCCCTAACAGCAGCTGCACCCCCTCTTCCCACTGCATCTCCTGCAGCAGGCACGCCCCCGGGACATTAATCGGCTTTTTCCATTTAAGGTTGAGGTGAGAGAATCGCCAGGAACCTCCCTCCTCCTCCTGCTTCTCTGGCATTAGGTCACCAAGGAAACCCATGACAAGATGCACCATTCACTCAGGACCAGATCTATGGTCCCAGGAATGGGAGGGGGGGTTGCTAGGGGGCATTTTGAGGCCCCTACAAGTGGCTCGGGGGCATTTTTGAGGCCCCAACCCATCTTCTAGAAGGACAGGGGCTGCTCCTGGGTCAGTATTTTGCTGCTTTTTATCGCTTGGCTGAGGGATGGGGACTCTCCCAGCGGTCGCTGGTCACTGCTTGGCACTGGATAACTGGGTTCCTCTTTTAGCCTCTCTCACAATTTAGGATTCCTTGATCCAAGTGCTCTCTAAGCTGCGCAGCGGTTGAGGGCTGGAGCGGGGAAAGGGGCCCTGCCTGCCAGCCCCAGCTCCCTGGCAGGGGGCCATCGGGCTCTGTGAGCTGCCCCTGTCCTGAGCACCAGCTCCCCACTCCCACTTGCCAAAGGGAGCAAAGGGGGCAGCGTTCATGTACGCGGCGCAGAGCCTCGTGCCTCCGCCCTGGAGCCAGACCTGTTGGTGGCCTCCGGAGGGCAGCATCGTGCCTCAGGACAGACAGGCAACAAGTCCGCTGCCCCCCCCCCGAGCCCCTCAAACCAGATCCACCTCCCACACCCCAAACCCCTCATGCCCAGCTCCACCCCAAAGTCCACACCCCAGCCCAGAGCCCCAACCCCCAGGCCTGAGGCCCTCCTCAAACCTGGAGCCCCCATTTGCATCCTAAACCCCACATTCCCAGGTCTATCCCTGAGCCCTCATGCACTCCTGCACTCAGGATGTTAAATATCGATTAATTGACTAGTCGATGGAATTTCCATCGACTACTGGACTAGTCCATAGGCACTTCCACATTCCTCCTTTGAAATGCACACGAGCCCGCGCTGGAACTCTGCCTGGAGCCCGGGGCCAGTGGGAAGAACCGCTGACTCCGGGCTCCCCGTGGGCGCTTCCGCTTTGAAATGCACAAGAGCTGGGGGAAGCGCCCGCGTGGAGCCCGGGGTCAGCTCCATGCGGCGCTGACGCTTTGAAACACCCCCTCTTCCCCCCTTTGCTGCCTCTATCTAATAGAGGCAGCAAGGGGGGGCGGGGAAGCAACTAGTCGACTTGACTATCCGACCAGCATTTGCTTATCAGATAGGTGACTAGTCCTTGACATCCTTATCCTGCACCCCAACGCCCTGTCTCAAGACAAGCGTCCTCCTATATTCCCAATTCCTTGGCCCCAGCCTGGATCCCTTCCCTACCCCCTCATCCCTAGCCCCACCGCAGAGTCTACACTCCCAGCAAGAGCGCTTGCATCCCTGCACCCCCACCCTCTGCTCCAAACCTGAGCTCCCTCCCACCCTCAGAACCCCTTGGCCCCACATGGATTTTGTGCTGTGCACCAATATGAAGGTGTTGTGTCGCGCAGCCCCTCTCCATTGGCGCACATTCATCCTGCTCAGGGATGGGAAGAATTAGAGGGACCAGTGTCTGATCTCTTGGTGGGAGGGGAGCTGTCCCCTTTGCCCCGTGTCACGCTGGGCCTGGTTAAAATCTCTCTAATTCTAGCAGCAGGAAGGGCAGGGTCCATTCTCGCTGCAGCCACCAAGAGACCTGGTGTGTACAACTCACCCAGTTACTGCTGCTGGGGTTTGCCCAGAGAACACCCTGCCCTACTCGCGCGGCAGCAACCAACAGCCAAGCACCCGTCGGACATAAACACTGAGCGCATGGGGCTGGCTCTGCAGTGACATCGCTTCCTGGGACTGGGCCCCTTTGGCAGCCAGGAAAAGGCTTGCTGACCTATACTGCAGGGTAAAGCCTTGGGGTGGGCAGCAGAGACCCTGTGTATCCTGCATCTTTAGCCCAGGAAGGGTTGATCTTATTACCCCCTTTAAATGCGAGGCGCTTTATCTCTCCCCGCTGCAGTCCCTTGTGACGCTTGATGGAGGAAAACTTGTCCACGTGCAGAAATGGGACGGAAAGGAGACGACATTGGTCCGAGAACTCCAGGATGGGAAGTTAATTCTGGTAAGTGGGCTAGGATCTGCTAAGGTCACCTGCCTTTCCATTCGCTCAAAGTACTTCCAGACTGAGGGGTATGAGAGAAGCCCAGGGTTTGTCTACGGCCGTTAGTTGCAATTGCTTTAACTAGGGAAGCAAAATCCCATTGAATCACTTAACTGGTTACCCAGTTACAAACAGGGGCGGGGGGCCACTCCAGCCCAACTGGGTGAGAGCGCCCTCCCCCGCCAGCCCCACTCCCAGTGCACTACTCCGGCCAGGCCTGGTCTGCCACGGACAGGGGCTGCTCCAGCCATGGGGGGCCCCTCTGGGCTGGAGCAGCACCTGGCCTGCATTGGGCAGGGGGGCTGTGCCAGCTTCCGCTGCTTAACCATAACTGGTAAGCATCAGCAGGTCAGGGTGATGCTTACTGATTAACTAATCACAGCCATAGCTTTCCGGGAAAGTAGTACTAAGACCTTGTGTGGAAGAAGATACATCAGTATAAAGATGCATGTTCCCTTAAAGAAAAGAGAAATCAGTAGATTAGTCATATGGTACATTTACACCAGCATAGATTAGGGTTGTACCAGTATAAATGAGGGAGGTTACCATTGGTTTATTTGGTAACCTTGTAACCACTGCCATTTTCAGCAGTTACCTGTTTGCACACAGGAAGGCAGGTGGCTCCATGGGAGCAGGTGCGCACAGGGAGCCACCTTAAGCTGTCTGCTCCCCACCCTGCATCAGAGGCAGCATCGCAGGGGGAAGGCAGGCAGCTCCCTGGGAGCCGGTGCTTGCAAGGAGCCTGCTTAAAAGCCAGCTCCCCCCACTCACCACGCTGCTGCCTCTGGTACAGAGGCAGCAGGGTTTGTGGGGGGGAGATTTGCATGCAACTTTGAAGGTTAACCAATGAGCCCAGGCTCATCCGTTAACTGTTTCCACATTTCCACCAACACATCCCTGGTATAAATATCCTGGTAAAAGAAAAATCACACCCTGACTCTGCAGTTAAACCAGCCCAACAAGTATAGAGCAGGCCTTGAAAGGCTTATAAGAACCAGACCAGCTGACTGAATGCCTATGCTATAGGGTTAAGTTAAAAGCTGAGAGAGAAGTTTGGGGGCAGATCCCAAAACACTATGAATTTCCAGAAATCCAGCCAAAGCTGCCCTGCCGGATCCCCTGGGCGAATGCCTGATAGAACCAGATGGTTGAAAAGTCAGCTGTGAAGCTCCTGGAGAGGGACTGACCCCCTCCTCCTCTAATCTCCCTCCTTCTGTTTCTGTTCCCAGACTCTCACCATAGGCACTGTGGTCTGCACTCGCACGTATGAGAAAGCAACATAGACACCGGACTGCTGCTCGTCTCTTGGTGCTGAACTCGCAGAATTGCCCTCCCCCTCCCCCTTTTTGTATGCGATTCAATATTGCAGCATGAAGCCCGTGCAGGGTGAGCCTGTGACTGCTTTCTGTGGTAGGTTTGTTTTTTAATCGTGTAAGAACCCATGTGGAAAATAATAAACCAAAGTTGTCACAGACTGGGCTTTGGCTTGCTCTGGGAAAGACTTGTATGCCATCTCCACACCAGGACTCATTCTGACTCCTCTGGGCACCTGGGCGTGCTCTGCCTAGGTGATACTGCAGGCTTTGGACCTGCACAGAGCAACCAAGCCCAGTGGGGAAGTCAGAGCAGCGCAATACACCCTGCAGGCAGAGCCAGGCTGCTTCCAGGCTTGCCCAGCAGCCAGGGCAGAACAAAGGGGTTTCCAATCATTCTAGCTTTGTCCTGGGAGGGAAAGGCTGTTTTCTAGCCAGCTCAGAGCAGTACAAGCAGCAGGGCAGGTAAAATCTCAGGAGCCCCTGCTGACCTCTCTACTAGTGCTCCTACCAGTGGAAAAACAACAGGCCAGAGGCAGGGCCTCACCACCTCCACCACCACTCTGCTTGACTGACCAATGACTACTGTGAAATCTTGCATCCATCCCCCCCCTACCCCCCCCACCAATCCTCTTTCAACCATAAGAACATAAGAATGGCCGTACTGGGTCAGACCAAAGGTCCATCTAGCCCAGTATCCTGTCTGCCGACAGTGGCCAGCACCAGGTGCCCCAGAGAGGGTGGACCGAAGACAATGATCAAGCGATTTGTCTCCTGCCATCCCTCTCCAGCCTCTGACAAACAGAGGCCAAGGACACCATTTTATCCCCTGGCTAATAGCCTTTTATGGACCTAACCTCCATGAAATTATCTAGCTTCTCTTTAAACTCCATTATAGTCCTAGCCTTCACAGCCTCCTCTGGCAAGGAGTTCCACAGGCTGACTACACGCTGTGTGAAGAAGAACTTTCTTTTATTAGTTTTAAACCTGCTACCCATTAATTTCATTTGGTGTCCTCTAGTTCTTCTATTTAGGGAACTAATAAATAACTTCATCAGCCCTCTCCACACCACTCATGATTTTATATACCTCTATCATATCCCCCCTCAGTCTCCTCCAGTTTGCCAATTAGCTGAGCAGCAGCTGGGCCTTAGGATCACATGCCAGCTGCTAGGCTCAGGGGTCCACAAGGACACAGGGATCCTGCTCCTCATGTGGCTACAGCTCCCCAGGTCTCCATGAGGCACCTTTGCTCCCATGGTGCATTATGCTCCCACTAGCGCCCTGGCCCCAGGTAGAATCGCGGCTAGGAAAGGAGGAAAACATTTCCCCAGGGCAGGCGTTGCTTTCACCAGCCCATTCAGGTAGCTAACACCCACATTTCGACTACTTTGCCCTACTAGGGAAAGTTGGCTTCCACTGCAGACAGAACAGACGCTGCTCCCATTTACTTGTTAGGAGAGGGCCACTGCGGTTTAACATTCCGCCTCAATTCCTTACAAGAAAAGCAAACTGACCCTGCTATTCCAGCCTGCCCACGATTAGTTTGCAGATCCCACAATCGCAGCCTTCAAACTGCCCCTTGCCTCCAACCTCTCAGGACCAACTTCAAGAGGCCGTTGTTAGTGGCCACCTGCAGTAGGTTAGTGTCGGCCATGAAAGCGTAAGTCACAGTCTAGACTGGTGATCTCAGGGGCGTCCTATTTATTGCACCAGCAACTCTGCTCGGAGTGGCTGAGAGTATAATTTATATCCACAGATCGTTCCACAGTGCCAAACCCTGGCACCACACATTCCGCAGAGAACGCTACTGCAGCATGACCCTGCACACGTAGGCAGGAAGGAAGCTGGGGAGTCAAGGTCAGGAGAAAGGGATGCTCAGCTAGTTGCATCACACTGAGGTTTGGGAAATGAGTCTTCGCTGGCCAGGAACCCCATGATGCTTCTGGAGTTTTCAAAGAGCTGGATTTTAACAGAACCAAGCGTGCCCTTCAGCACCAGGCACATCACACCACCCCCCAGTACTCCAGGGCCTTACAAGGGGGAAACGTTCAGTCTTCCCTGACTTTGCCACAGAACACGTGGAACGAGCTCTCCTACCAGCCTGCCCTTCCAAGCTAGGGCTATAGCTCTGTCTACCTTCCTTTAGCGGCTAGGGGCCTGGTGAGGGATCAAAGTCCCCACCATCCTCTGCACATTGTGCTCTGAAAGATCGTTTCTGACCCAGAATTTACCATCTGGCACGTAGTGTCAAGCAGGGTTTCCATTCACTTCAGTGGTTTAGCTCCTGCTGGAAGCCCTGTTATGCAGCAGTTCAGTGCATCCACTTTAGAGCAGGCCCCTCCTTGCACATGGCAGGTTGCCTCTCTCCCAGAGATTGTCTCCCTAGAGAATTAAATAGATGTCTCAGAGTTTTAAATGAGTAAGAATCACTTACGTTCTCAGTTAGGAACCACTCGTGTTGTCTGTGATGTCATTCTCTGAAGGGACGTCAACATGTAGTCGACCACACGATTAACACTTATCGACTACGCACACTCCCTGTCTCCTTGCTGCTGTGTGTTAGAGGCAAGGGAGGCATGGGAGCGGGAGCCAGTGCTGCCAGCTTTTAAGCCAGCTCCCCGCGAGCACCGGATCCAAGGAGCCTCCTCGCCCTGCCCAGCACCGCTGCTTTTGACAGAGAGGCAGCAGTGTGGAGGGAGAGGGGGGCAGGTGGGAAGCCAGCTCTCTGCACATATCAACTCACACAGGCTGCTTGCCCTCCTCCCCATATGCTGCCGGGCGGGGGGGAGGGGAGCGGAGGCAGGGGGCCCAGGCTTGCCGCAGACAGAGGCTGCCCCATGGGATGCTGGCACAGCCTGTCTGTAGGGAGCTTGGATCCCCATGGACGGGCTGCTACCACCCTGCACTGCTACCTCTCATACAAAGATAGCAGTGTGGGGTGGCAGGGGGCTCCCTGGGAGCACACCGGCTGCCAGCCCCACCCCCGGGGACTATCGAATAGTTGTGTAACCGATATTTTGTGCAGTTAGCAATTAATTGAATAGTTGTGTATCTGACATCCCTAATTCTCTGGTGCATATCATGCAGGTCAAACTACATGATCCTGGTATTTTCCAGTTTGAATCTTAGCTCTTCAGCTGCTGAGAGACTTTCGGCCAGTCTCTTTCGGTCTGTACACCAGACTAGCCGGATGACACAAAACCACTTTTCCTCTTGGCAGGTCACCCTAAAGTTGACCAGCGTGCCTGGCAGCATGTTGAGAAAGCTGCAACATTGTAAGGGAAGGTGGTATTTGAAACTGATTTAATTAAACTGATGCAACCCCCTTATGGAGGCAGCCCCTAGCTCAGTTTAATGGTGGTCTATTCAACTCATCTGAAATAATCCACCTTTAAACCAGTGCAACTTGTGTGTTTAGACAAGGCCTTAGTTTTGCTGCTGGACACAGCCATACCGACAAAGATGAGTTTTTCCTGGCATGTGAGATCACCCCCCCACAAGGATACAAGCTTTAGCAGTAAGTGAGGTTTTGCTAGTATGACTGTGGCCCAACTTGGTCAGGCAAAAATCATCCACAACTGACAAAGGCACGCCAAGGGAAGCCTACAGTGTAGACACAACCAGAAAAGAAATCAAAACAGCAAACGAATGTAATTTAGCATTTGAGGGGTTTATTTTTCATAATTTACACAGCTTGCAACAACGGACAAAGCAAACATTTACCTTGAGTGTCTCCATAATGTAATGTAGCTAATTTGTCACCAACCCCTGCCAATACTAACAGGCAGAATGGACACGACTGGAGGATTGCCTACCCACAAAGGTTGTGCTGTGTTTGTTATCCTGGGAATACAACCTGCCTACTGGGGAGATGCTTTTGTATGAAGACACCTTATACTGGGACAGCCATTCCTATATGGACAGGGGAATGAGATGCACTGTGTAAGGACCAGAGGCTCCCACTCTGTGATTTCCCTAGGGATGCTAGAGCCCTGCTTTGCCGCAGGCCCTGCCCTGCCTTTTCCCACCCCTGCACCCCACTGAATAGCTGATCTCAGTAGGCAGGAGGTGCTGGGAGAGATGGGGGTGCTGATCGGCAGGGCCCCAGAGGCCAGGAGGCAATGGGGGGAGGGTGATGGAGGAGCTGAGCTGCAGGGCTGCCACTGGATGCTGAGCACCCACTATTTTTTTTCTCTAGGTGCTTCAGCCCCAGAGCACCCATGGAATCGATATCTCTGGCAAGGACATTTATATTGGAATAACTGAGTCCATACTAGGATCGCACCAGTATCACTGCATCAGTAACAAAACCCCTAACCGAGCCATGTAGCGACACTGCACAAAAGCTGGGCACAGAGCAGGACTCGGGTCTGTCTCAGCCAGCAGGGAGGTGGCGCCCATGACTAGACAATCAGCTGATGGGGGCATGAGTGGCTCCTAATGTTTGGCAGGCACCACAGTGGCACAGCTGCCACCCTTTGACTGGCACATGCTGTACGGCGGCTGGGCTGCACACTCCTTGCTGCTCCAAAGGAACTGGGCAGCAATGGCAGCTCACTCCAAGGGTTGGAGACTCACTGGTGAATGGGTGTAATTAATCTCTCTTGGCAGGCTCCGCCACTGGCCTCTCAGCCGAGAAGAGTGGCAGGCTGGGTAACTCTATAGTGGATAATTAATTTCCAAGTCAACATCTTTAAGCTCAATGACTGAATGCTGCTTTTAGAAGGAAGCTCTTCATCCCTAACAAGGGTGTATCGACGGAACCCACCCCACTCTCCAGGTAGCTTACTCAGGAAGGTTAGAGCAGGCAGGCAGGGAGCTGACAACACCAGTGCTCCTTTCTAGCACCCCTCCTCCTCATTCCTTGTGCTGCTTCTTGTGCTTCTTTTTCTTTTTCCTCTTCGGGGGCTTACTAGCTTTCTCCGAGTGCTTGGCCCTCTTGCTGGCTGGTTGAACCCCATCACTATCCGAGTCGGAGCTGTCTGAATGGTCAGACTCGGACGACTTCTTGCTCTTGTGTTTCTTTTTCTTCTTCTTTTCCTGTTGGTGAGAAGGATACAAAGCCACTCTGGTTGCCAAGTGCTCACTAGTCTAGCAGTGTGCTGCTTTTCAGTCCGAAAACGGCCAGTCAGTTCTTTACATACAGCCTGTTGCTAGCTGGGAAGGAGAACTGGCTGGACTGCTGGGCTGACGCATCAAATCGTATCAGCCAGCTGGGGTGAGACACAGTGGGGGCTGTTTGAGAACACACAAACCCCAACCCTTCAAACTGTGCAATAATCCTACTCACAAGCCTCGCCCCACTGAGGTCACAGACTATTCAGATACACACGACTCACTTGTGTGGTAGTTCGCAAGTTCAGGACCTTGCTGTATTAATAAAGCGGGTTTCTAAACTAGCTGCTCTAAAACCAGTTTCTGTATCTTCCCTCCCCCACTGAAACATGTGAAAGCAACTACAGCAGCAGTTCTCAGTCAGGGGTCTGTGTCTGGGAGGGAGGGGGAGAGGCATGATCAGGCTTCAGGGGTCTGACAAGCAAGTCCAGCGTTAGACTAGCTGAAGCCCCAGTGTCTGAGCAACTGAGCTTTGTGGGGCCCCAAAAAACAGCTCTGCTTGCTACCCCACCCTCACTTTTATATACAGAAAACGAGGTGAGCCATGGAGTATTTACAGCCGGGGGTGGGGCTTGGAAAGAAAAAGGTTGAGGACCCAGGGGCTACGTCTACATGGCAGGCTTCTTGCGCAAAAACTTTTAGTGGAAGAGATCCTCTGCAAAATGTTCTTGCACAAGAGCGCATTCACACTGCCATGTGCTTTTGCGCAAGAGCATATCCACACTGCCATGTGCTTTTGCACAAGAGCACGTCCACACTGCCATGGACACTCTTGTGCAAGAAAGCTCTGATGGCCATTCGCAGAATGGCCATCAGAGCACCTGTGCTTTTTCTGATAAGGGTTTCTGTTGTCCATCCACACACGCCTTTTGGCGCAAGAGCTCTTGCACACAAAGATTTTATTCCTCATAAGAGAGGAATAACTCTTGCGCAAACAGCCCTGTCTTCTGACAATCTACTGTACTTTTTCTTGTTCAAAAACGCGCCTGAAGTGTGGATGCGCCGCGAGTTTTTGCGCAAAAAAAAGGCCTTTTTTGCACAAAAATTCTGCAGTGTAGATGTAGCCCGGATTAGAGCACAGGTGACTGATGGTACATGGAGACTAGAGGAACAAGAAGGTGTACAAATAGAAAGAGAGGAATCTATCAGAACTGTTGAGAGTGGTACAAAGGCACCTAGCTAGCAGCACGTGTCAGAATGGTGCCCCATTAGCGTATGCCGAATGAAAGTCTCATTGGAAAAGCCTCTCTTGCTTTTATGGCTGTGAAGATAACCTCTTGAATATAACTCACTGCTGTGCTGTTCTAGCCAAACTCACTCCTCATATTTCCTCCTAATTCACCAATCTCCAGCTCCTTAATTAATGTCAATGTTCTTCTCATTTTTGCCAATAATCTGCTAGAGGATTACTAATAAAAATCATCCACAGTATAGGTTTCCTACCCTTTTACTGATGATGGCAGCCCCTTAACTTTGCTACATAGGCACAATCCCTTTCTGTGAAAGGCAGGGACAAACATACAACCCCACTGAAGGTACAACTCTAACTCCCACTCAAAGCAAAACCACCTGTCAGCTGAACTGTCCAACATACACTTTATCAGGCATGAAGCAACTTATGACAACCTACCCTCCCGTTTCTATAGTCAGAGACCTCTGAGGGCAAGAGCTTAGCAGGATTCAAAAAAGGACTGGACATTTATATGGAGACAGAGAATAGCTCATGTTGCAGTAATTCAGTTTTAAAGAAACTTTCCATGTTTGGGACATAGCAACCAGATTAACCCATAACTGGCAGTGCAGGATTTCTTCCCCTGAAGCCGTCGGACAGAGGATATTGAACTGAACAGACCACTGGCATTATCCAGTAAGTCAATTTTTATGTTTAATTGGATGAAGAAACTTTAATGACAGGTTTATCTCATGGGGAATCCTGTTAGAGAGGACAAGGAGTTGCATTCATATTGATTTCTTTTAACTTAGTAATTAAGTGAAGAAGTAAGGCTAATGTTTACAATCAAGCATGCCTAGGCCATAAAGTTAGCAAAATGCACCTCTGCTGAAACAGGCGTAAATAAAAGCAACTGAAACTGAACAGTATGTTTTAAGGACATCTGATCACAGAATGGAAAAATCAGAAATGTAACCGTTTAATATCAGCTTTACACAATCCTACACCCTCCACCGGCATTTCAAGTACTCTTCTAGTGGGCTGGCTGACAGGCTCACTCCGTCTCAAATCACGATGCTTACAGCATCAACTCCTACTGCGGTAGTTGCCAGAATCCGGCTCAAGCCAGGATTGAGCCAGCATGCCCACACATCGGCTCTTAAAGTGCTTCTAGTGCAGTCTCACAGCAGGGGTAGTTGTTGGGACCTGCCTTGAGTCAGGACTGAGTGCTTGCAATGCAAACCCTTATCAATTAATCAAAAATGTTTCTGACTGCACAATTAATGAATTATATGCTTCTTAACTTCTTTAATACATAGCAAGATCCTATTATTGTTGTTAAAAAAAAAAAAGAGAGAACAAAAATGGAAGATTTATACAGCTGGTCAAGGACAGCCGTTCTCCAGCAGGCTGGAAGTGACTTTATACTGTGTAATGAAGGGAGTTAGAACAAGTTTAAAAGCACCAAAAATAGAAGCCACCATCTGAAAGGTCCACACCAGCTTCTCCAAGAGGAGGAACTAGATTGGACCACATGAATAGGAAAAATCTTCTTCAGCACATTGCTCATGGGAAACCAAAGAGGCCTAGAAAGGAGAAGACAGAGCTCCTCCTGGACTGGCCACCTAGGAGTCCTCGGGGTGACTACTCAGTGTTTATCTCAGATAAGGAGACAGCTAAAGATGCCTAAGGACAATTCAAGTTGCCTGCAAGGGCATTGGAAAGAGACTACAATCCTGTCTGTCCTTCACTGCACCTACACTGGCAGCATTAATTCCTGCTGTGAATAATCACTGGGCAGGGGGCTGAGTAAAGATCTGGTGAGAAACAACACAAGCTTTCTCTTGGGTGACTACCCAAATCAGTCAATGAGCAAGTCTTGAAACAAAGCACAATGCTTGTGTATATGCTCTGTAGACTGGCAGAGTTAGTGTGTGTTTCTTTGTTTTGGAACAGGTTCCAATTAAGGAATGTTGTAAAGTAGCTTTAAAACTGAAAAAAGTTATGCTACTAAGATTGCAAAACTGTACAGGTGTCCGCTTTTCAAATCTAGGTATATGTAGACATAAAACAAGACCAAATATTCTAACTGCTGGTATAGCTCTCAGTCTATGTAGTCTGTCATAACGTAAGAGTTTATTTTAGGTAGTTAGTGTTTATCTGATCCTGAGGCTAATATAATTCACTGAGAAGTAAGCAACAAGGGCTGACTAGTACAAATCTATCAGAAAAAAGAGACCTTGGTGAACTGGGACATAAATAACTGACCAAAGTGTCTTGTGACCTAGCCTTCATTTGTTTTTCCTTTGTTGTGCTAGCAACATGAGAGTTGACAACTTATTGGCAAGTGAGGTCACTTTATGAGGGACTGAGTCAAAAATCTAAACAAAGTCACATTCCCAAGACAGTAACTGAATATAAGCATTATTCTCTATTGTTGGTGTGAAATTTGATTCTGAAAACCTAAACAGTTGTATCCTCCAATGTTCTAATTTATGTAATCAAATCATAGCCCAAAACCATTTTTGCCTTCTATCCTAAACTATTAGTTGCTATTGTTAAGGATATTTAATAAACTCTTTAAAACTACTTTCAAGTCATTTTTCTTTGGTTAAGCAATCAAAATTAAAAGAACACCAAAAAACATGGTAGAAGGAATGAGTTAAGCAGTTGCTTAACGAAAGGTTTGCTTTATACTCTGTATCTTACAACAATGCTGACAGGTTATTTGCAACCACTCACTGGTTGTAAACAGGGATTAAACAGGGATATGAAAAGTTCAGAAGGGCCATCTATCTTGACCCCCTTTTGGAGCAGCATGGACAAACACCCAATATCTGGGAGTTTGGAGTTTTTCCCAGTTCAATCTGCCCGCTTTGGAGTACGCAGCATTTCTACAGAGCATTTTTAAACAAAATTTCCAAATGAATGCAAGGCTGCATCTCCATATATTCTCAGAGGTGGTTAGTGAAACACCCAGATGACCTGTTTTATCTCAATGTGATGCTGCCTGTCCAAGCCAACTAGCTGGAGAAATCCGGGGCTATTTACGCTTGCTTGTCACCACAACAGATGAACAAGGGATCTCAGTACATCTGACAAAGACTCATTCTATTTTACTTTTCTAGTTCAACTGTTTGAAAGACTTAACAAGGCTCAAGGTTTGGCTGTGAACATGCTTCAGGGAATGGAAGGATAGAGGGAGATGAGGCAGCAAAGTAATGGGAGCCCTAACCATAACCTTCTCATTGTTTCTGTCATATAAAGAATGATTTACATTCCTCCCTTGAGGGGAGTGTAACAGGAGATGCCAAGTGTCACCAAAGCCGACAGCACTGCTTATTATCTTAGGAAGATGTTCTCCGGTAACCTCGAGCCCATCCCTGGGCTTACGGGGAATTTTGCTGGAACAGCCTTGCTGTAAATCTCTCCTGCCCTGTCACAGCTGTGCTGTGCAGTGCTCCAGGTGAGAAACAGAAATGAATAACCAAGCCTCCTGGTACAATTACAGAATTCATGGGACTACAAACAGAATGGCTGCGTCTAGACTGGCATGATTTCGCGCAAAAGTTTTTCCGTTAAAAGTATTTGCGCAAGAGAGCGTCTAGATTTGCGCAAAAGCGTCCGTGCCAATCTAGACGCGGTTTTGCGCAAGAAAGCCCCGATCGCCATTTTCGCGACTGGGGCTTTTTTGCGCAAAACAAATCTGAGCTGTCTACACTGGCCCTTTTGCACAAAAGCTTTTGCGCAAAAGGACTTTTGCCCGAACGGGAGCGTCAAAGTATTTGCACAAGAAGCACTGATTTCTTACATTAGAACGTCAGTGTTCTTGCGCAAATTCAAGCGGCCAGCGTAGACAGCTGGCAAGTTTTTGCGCAAAAGCGGCTGCTTTTGTGCAAAATCATGCCAGTCTAGACGCAGCCAATGATTCTTTCTAAGCCAGCAGCCAATGAGGTGGAATATCCCCACAGCTTAATTAGAGGGCAAAGTTAAAAAACCTGAAATATAGCATGAGGAAATATAGCCGTAACTAAGGGAAGAGCAAGGTGGTAGCCCAGATTCCAATATGAGTGACACTCATGAAAATCCAGAATAACTCTACCCTTTATGGAGCTGCACCAATGTAACCAGCCTAAGAACCTACCACAGCATGTCTAATGATGACTGCAGGCAGAGAGCTGGAAAGCAAGAATTTCAGAGTTATAGGCCTGGCTCTCTCACCAAACATGCTCTGTGATCTTGAGCAAGTCATTTCACCTCTGTGCACCTTAGCTTAACTACCTATACTATTGCAGCAGAGGTGTGGCAATGCTCACCTTAGATCAGCGGTTCTCAAAGTGTGGTCTGTGGGCCGCAAGCTTAGGGCTTGTCCCTCCACCCCCACATGCCTGGAGGCTTTCCCCATTGCTCCCATTGTCCCAATCACAGTCAATGGGAACAGCTAGGGGCATGTAGCCAGGTAAGTGTCTCCCATCTCTCTCCTCCTCAGACCCTGCATTCCTATCGCCCTCAAGCACCCCCCTCCCATCGAGACCCCCAACACCCCCCCCTTGCTCCTGCACCCAATCTCACAGAGCTATAGTTAGGACAAAGTGTGTTATTATTTAGACAAAGCTGGAGTATATCCCTCAAGATGTCCCTGACCATCTTGGCTAATAGCTTCCATGAACGTATCTAATTCTTTTTGAACCCAGTTATACTTTTGATGTGCATAATCAACCATGGCAACAAGCTCAAAAGGTTGTCTGCAGCACGTGAAATAGTGCAGACAACCTCCCTGGTGCAGCACCTTCAGAATCTGACCAGTCCCCAGGGCTGTCCCCCTAGAGGGGGCAACCCTCGCACACCAGGCCTGGGGTCCGGGCAATCCCCCTGCCCGCAGGCCTGCCCCACCTCTTCCCACTCCTGCTATGCTCCCTTCCCACTTCCACTGCACCCCTTCCCCAAAGCTTCCGCCCTCAAGACCCGAGCCAGGGGTTTAACAGAGGGCCTGGCTCAGGGTGGCAGCAGGGGTCAGACCCCCTGCACTCATCCTGATGGCAGGAGCTGCAGGAAAAGGAGTGACCCAGCAGCCTGCTCCACCCCGCTGCCCATCTCCCAGCTGGGTCGCTCCGCTTCACTGCAGCAATGGGAAGTGGAGCGCACTGGCCCCGCCTGCTTCCCTCAGCTCCCCTGAGGGCTGTAGTGTTTGGGGGAGCAAAGCGGGTGGGGACCAGGGCACTTCCTACATGCTAAACTCAGTATGGGTAACCAGCCTGTCCAAAGGACGGCTGACGCGGGCAGGTAGGGCTGGGAGGGCGGGGGCACCGCTGGAGTGGCTTGGGTGAGCTGGCAGGGTTCCAGTCCTGGTCAGAGTGGTGAACCCCAGCCCCAGCTGTGCTGGAGCAGCCCAGGTGGGACTCCGGCCCTGGCTACACTGGGCTGGCAGGGGAGCCCTGGCTGCTCTGAGTCGGCCTGGGCGGGCAACAGGATCCTCTGTTCCTGGCTGCTGTCCTAACGGTTAACCAGTAACACTGTAATCGTTTAACCAGTTAACAGTTTTCTTGGCTATTTACATCCCTAACTTCCTTATGTTTTGTTTGAGACAGCTTCCTATTAATTTCATTGAGTGTTATGCGAGGGAGCAATACATCACTTTCTCCTTATCATTCATAATTCTACCGTATCACCCCTTTACTCATCTCTTTTCTAAGATGAACAGTCCTAGTCTTTCTAATCTTTCCTCATGTGCAAGATGTTCCATTCCCTAAACATTTTCCTTGCCTCTCTCAGCACCTTTTCCAATCAAACAGAACTTTTCTGAGACAAGTTACGTGAAGGGAAAGCTTGGAAAAATACTTCTGAAATATTGACCCAGTTCTTTGCGAAAGTCACCTCTTGAAACAGCTTTGTTTGGGATTATGTCTAAGGATATTGTGCGGTCACTTTATATAGCATTAGCGAGACCAATTTTGACGCACAGTGTCCAGTTTAGGATTTTTAAAAAGAAGAAAGATGTGGCTTAGCTACAGAAACCACAGCAGTTAAACAGAAAAAATGAAATAAATCAAAGAAATTTATTCTTATTCTTGGGAATAGCTGACCCTCTTATGAATGGAGGATGCATGGGAGAAAAAAACCCAGACGACATATTTTTGCTCAGTATATTTTCTTGCTACACATGCCCAGTGGAGACTAGGTATGCACATTTCCTATAGGAGACTTCTTTGTTCTCCTGTGACCCTAAGAGTTACAAGTTAAAGGGTTTTTTGAAGTAACAAAACTTAAGGCAGCTTTCACAGAACATTCCCATATCTAAGACATTTATCTGAACACCACAACCACAGTATCTGAGAATTCACAATCTTTGGCAGAGTAACTTATGAGGGGAAACTGATGCACAGAGAGGCTAAGTGAATTGCCCAAGGTCACAAAAAATCTGTTGCAGAGCAGACAAACCCAGGTCTTAGGCTAGGGCTCTAGCCATTACTGGACTATTGAGGAGAAGTTATATCAACAGTGTGACAAAGTTAATTGGGCTCTATGTGAATAGACAGCATGGTACATATTACCGTTTTCTTAACAAAAGCTGGCATTTGTGCTGATCAGTAGGAATCATCACTTGGAAGTTGGCTGGCCCTCCATGATTCTTCTCATTAGTATTTCATTAGCTTTACTCCTGCAGACTCTCTAGGCAGTCAAGGTGCTTAGGGGGCTGTGCATGAGAGAATTCTATCTAACACTAATTGATAGCTGTCTGCCTTTTGGGTAGACATGACTAACTCTGCTGGTGAACTTTGTTTGCCTTCAAAAATTGCTGCAAGAAAGTAGACCAGACAACGGATGCCTCCAAACTGTAGGTCTCGTTCCCAACATGGCAGCCTAGCTGAAGAATTAATATAGTTTATGTAAATTGTTAAGACCGACCACCTTCTGTGATCCAAGACAGCAATGCCAGAGTACAGATTCCCTGATTTCCACAGCAAATGCCTGAATCCAAGGCTGAAATCCAAGAGGGCATTTGAATGTCAGCAAGCTAAACAGGATGACCTCTGATAAAAAGGTCAATGTTCTATACTTAGAGCACAACTCATACACAGAAGTCCTAAGATGAAGAATAGCAAATCACCACACCTTTGGAACCACCATATAGAATTTAACTATAACACTACAGTTTGTACCTCCCTCTGAAAAGGGTCCCCAAATTACATGAAAGTAGCTTGTGCCAAAGGTTGAAGAACTTTAAAAAAAAAATTTTAACAAAGTATATAAGAATGTGAAAGACTGGCAATTTCCTGCAATATATGTGGGAGAGCTTATTGAATTAAGGCTATGTAACTGAAGTGTGTTATATCATAAGCACAAAATTCAAGTTTTATTGTGAGATTGTATGCAACTTCTCTAGGGGAAGATGTGACCCAGTGTAAATCCTAGAAAGTGATATGAGCATCAAAGGACTACAGTATCTTAAACAATAGACAAGGAGACATGTTTGGATCAAAGTTGAGTAGGTTTCCTAGGAAAAACCTGGGATAAAGTGAATGCAAATTCCCATGTCTGGACCTAACCTTTTGAAGCTATGCCCCATGGGAAAACCCACTGGCTACTGATTACCTGTTTCTGGAATCTGAAGATCAAATCCTGAACTGCATAAAGAAGGGGTTCACAGATTCATGGGTGTGACTGTTCTGAACTGAAGATACTATGAATTTGTGACTACTGAAAACCCCTGTCTGTGGGGTGAGAAGGGCTGATCACCTGCCAGCACCCTTCTGGAATTGGGATGTTCTCTGGTAAGCTTATTAGCATGCAAGTAAGGAGAAATACCGGTGCAGCTGCCCTAAATTGTGACAAGGAGGGGTAGAGCTATCTAGCCATTCCAAACATGAAGGAACCATGGGGCTGGCTTCTACTGCTATGCTACTGTGTATCAACAGCTGAGGTGGAGAGCAGGTGAGGAGGGAGAACAGACTTTCCCATTCTAGGAGAGATCCTTCACGGAGAGAGATCATAGCATCATAGGGCTGGCAGAGACCTCAGGAGGTCATCAAGTCCAGCCCCCTGCCCAAAGCAGGACCAATCCCAACTAAATCATCCCAGCCAGGGCTTTGTCAAGCCGGGACTTAAAAACCTCTAGGGATGGAGATTCCACCCCCGCCCTACGCAACCCATCCCAGTGCTTCACCACCCTCCTAATGAAATAGTTTTTCCTAATATCCAACCTAGACACATACCCTGCCCGCACTGTAACTTGAGACCACTGCTCCTTGTTCTGCCATCCGTCACTACTGAGAACAGCCTCTCTCCATCCTCTTTGGAACCTCCCTTCAGGAAGTTAAAGGCTGCTCTCAAATCCCCCGTCACTCTTCTCTTCTGCAGACTAAAAAAACTGAAATCCTTCAGCTTCTCCTTGTAGGTCATGTGCTTCAGTCCCATAATCATTCTGTCAAGTATCAGAGGGGTAGCCATGTTAGTCTGGAGCTGCAAAAGCGACATAGACTAACAGATGTATTGGAGAATAAGCTTTCGTGGGCAAAGACCCACTTCGTCAGATGCATGCATCTGACGAAGTGGGTCTTTGCCCACGAAAGCTTATTCTCCAATACATCTGTTAGTCTATAAGGTGCCACAGGACTTGTCGCATAATCATTCTGGTTGCCCTCCGCTGGACGTAAAAATGAAACCATCAAGGGACTTCAAGGAAGTGGCAGATCAAAGAAATGAAAACTCCATTTGACACTGAAAGCCTGGAGATAAACTAGAGTTAGGTTTACTTCACCAGATGGTAGCTCAGTTCTACCATTTGTTTTTCTGGGGCAGGGAATGAAAAAATGGACAAGTGGACTATTAGGAAAGGGGTGAGACTGTAAGACTGCAGTATACTATGGTGGTAATAACCTCAAATATCCAAGCCAGATTTATTTAAAAATGAACAAATCTAAAGCCACTAGGAAAAAAAAACTTGCTTAAATTGTCCATTTTTATCACAGAAGCCGTGCAAAACCAGAATCTATCCCTTTCCCAAACCAAGGAGCTGCCTGTTTGTTATCACTTTGCAATGTAGATTAACTCCCTCCCTAGAGTCATATTTGTAACCTGGCCCATTCTCCTCTAGTCTAACATCAACAAGGATGCAACCTGTACCTTTTTTCTTTTCTTTGAAGAATTCTCAGCATGGCTTGATTTTTTATCAAGTTCATATTCGGCTGCTTTCTCTTCCTCCTCCTCCGGTATCAGAGTGTACTTGGTTCCCCCAGGCTGCATAAAACACTCTTTGGCAAAATGACCTGCAAAATGACGTTTGAAATACAAAAGAACAGGGTTATGTCTTTTGAGGAACACAATGAAGATTCTACCTGGAGCCCATTTCCATAGTGACTCATTCAGGCCGTTGGTGTTAAAATAGCCTTAGAAGTGATAGAATGCTTGTTTAATAGCAAGTCAGCATTGTGCTGCTCCCCTCCTCTGCACTTTTATTCCTCTCCTCAGCCTCTGACTGGTTTAGACAAAGCTCTCCAATCATTATGTGCATGGACAACATCTGGCTCTAGCATAATGGGGTGCTGATTTCATTTGGGATCTCTACATGCTTGCTCTTCACAGTTGGAGTCCTTTGAAAATGACTAACACTAATGCCAATGAAAGTAATCCACTACATACATTTGTTTTGCTCATCAATTCGAACTTTTGTTATACTGCATTCTCTACAGAGGGACAGATGGAAGGTGCTGTCACCATATTATTAAAAATCCATCACTATTTAAAACTACACTCAGCGGCTGTAGCCTTTTATTTGAGGCTGCCATCTTATTACATGGCTCGAAACATCTCAGCAAGAGGCAGGAGTGAGAGAACTTAGGTCTCATGAAAGAGCAGAGTTTCAGGCAGATGACTCATTAGACAGGAGACTGGACTAGTTCTGTCCTCAGCTCTGCCATTAATTTGCTATATGGCCTTGGGAAAAAGTCTCTTCACCTCTCCATGTCTCTTGCAAAAAAAAAAAAAAAAAAAAAAAAAAGCAGCAAACATCATTCTGGGATGCATTAACAGAGTGTTGTGAGCAAGACACTTCTTCCACTCTACTCTGCACTGATTAGGCCTCAGCTGGAGCACTGTCTCCAATTCTGGGAACCACATTACAAGAAAGATGTGGAAAAATTGGAGAAGGCCCAGAGAAGAGCAACAAGAATGACGAAAGGTCTAGAAAGCATGACCTGAGGGAAGATTGAAAGAACTGGGCTTGTTTAGTTTAGAGCAGAGAAAAGACAGAGAGGACATGATAGCAGTTTTCAAGTATTTAAAAGGATGTTACAAGGAGGAGGGAGAAAACATTTTCTCCTTGACCTCTGATGACAGGACAAGAAGCAATCGGCTTAAATTGCAGCAAGGGGGGTTTAGGTTGGACATTAGGAAAAACTACTTAGCTGTCAGAGTGGTTAAACACTGGAATAAGTTGCCTGGGGGGGTGTAGAATCTCCAAGAGCAGAGATATTTAAGAGCAGGTTAGATAAACATTTATCAGGGTGCTTGGTCCTGCTGTGAGGGCAGCGGCCTGGACTTGATGACCTCTTGAGGGCCCTTCCAGTGCTAGTATTCTTTGATTCTCTTTCCCCATTTGTAAAATGGGAATAACAATGCTCATCCATCTCTGAAAAGCACTGAAATAAGTGGACCAAGAGATTAATATTAAATGTTTGAGAATGATTTTTAAAATATGCTTTGATTAATGTACATTAATTGTAATGAATCTTTGGGTTCTGCACTTTAAAATACTTGGAAACTGGGACCAGATGTCAGCCCTGATCTGCCTTGTAAGACTAAAGATGGCGGTTTCTCATTCGTTTTATTGTATTTCAGACACTTGAAACTGTGTTTGAAGTTTGTTTTTTTATTATTACTAGATGCAGAAGCGAGACTCTTCCATTACAACATTTGTTTCCTTTAATGTTCAACTGATTTAATCTACACTGATTAACCAACCCCCGGGTACTGTATAGAACACAGGTCACTTAAAAGGGATTAAACAGACAAACCAGTCTATACTGGAGAGGTAAATATATTTAGCATCAGCAGAAACTGCTTTTAAATTTGTGCTTATTAAGCTTTCTTAGCAGTTTAAAAGTCCAGCGTAGCCATTGTCTACTGGTTACGCTATGTAATATATGAGAACAAGTAGGGCATGGTACAAATTCCGCAGGCAAAATGTTTAATTAGGACAAAAGTTGCTCAGGTATGTGAGCCATCAATAAAAGTTAAGTTAAGAAGCCAGTTAAGCTGAGATTCACTTACAACCTTCATATATAGGCTTGAGAGAATCTAATATTAATTTTGACAACTATTTAGCTATTTAACATCCCTATCCACAGGTAGACGTTGGTATCCATGCAGGGCTCTACCATCCCCTCCGTAAAATTATCACACTCAGTCTTGATGCCAGTTAGTTTTTTGGGGCTCACTACTTCACTCATTTTCATGCCATATTTTAATTTCTTTCCCTATCTATAAGTTTCATTACCGTTGTGTGTTATCTCTGTGTTTTTGGTGAACTCAACATTTACCAATAAAAATCTAATAATTTCAAACTTGCCTGAGTGTTTGGGTAGTGATTCTAACACAGAACTACTCATAAGTATTCATCCAATTCCTAGTAGCTGATGAAACTAAGTAGTTCCATCGGCATTTCTTGAAGCAGCAAGGAGCTAGGATGAATTAAGGAAATAATTTTCTCTCTAAGTGTAAAATTAGAACAGTATCCTTGCTATGAAGTGTAATTAACATGTGAGAGAAAAGTTTGGAATCTGCAGGAACTTGTTCTTTAGCTATATGAAGTTCAAAAGAGCGTGACTTTAAGAACCAAATCTCCAAGAATGAGCATTTCTAACTATTTCCCCTGCAATAGTTAGAAATGACAGAAAACCCAGTTGCCCTCTGAAGAGTTAGGTGCATTAAGTCTGGAGACCTAGATTCAATCCTTTCAGTGAAAAACAGAAATGTGTAGCATGTTTTAAATGAAGATATCAACAGCCAAAACTGCAGAGTCACTGCTGATACATCCATAATGTAGGTCAAGACAAAAAATGGAACAAAAATGGAAACAGCACAAATGTACCTTTGCAACCACATTTCTTGCAGACAGTGTTTAACACAGCTTCCAGGGTAATCTTCTGACTAGTGTAGTCTCTGAATGAACGTTTCTTCCGCTCATCCTGACTGTGAAAGAAAAGAACTACTTTACTCTTCCAATCCGCATCGTCTCTAACCCTATGCATTTACTTGGAAGCTCAGACCAAAGTTTTCAAACATGGCTGCCTACTTCTAAGTCCATAGCTAGGCATGGAAAGTAACTAAGCTGCAGAATCCAGCTGACTACTTACTGGGGGAAGCCACAAACAGCGTATTACGCTTGTTCCCTAATTTGTTTCTTGGTACAACAGGACACATCCGAGAGTCAGATTCACAGAATATAGACAAACACACATAGCCAAAGTATAAGTCCATTACACTGAAAGCTAACTCTTAGCTGTCCCGCTTAACACTAATATATATATAATGTATACATATACATAATGTACACAAACATGCACCTGGGATAATAAATGGCATCGCAATAAAAGGCAGGCAATGAGATTTTGTGCCTGGGATGTTAGGGATTTGGATAATTTTGTGGGGCTATAAGCTCAAAGGAAATAGATACACCCTCAGCACAGAAAGATCTCTGTGGAGAAGTCATTATAAACAGCAGGTTTTGTTAGCATGCTAATATTTGGTATTCAAATGCAGTCCTTTGCTGACAGTGCTGCAGAGGGAACATTTTAAGCTTATTCTCCAGTAACCCCTACATCCACTTCAGAGCAGCACTAATGGGCTCAGGAGGGAGCTACTGCCTCCTTCCTGGGAGGACTGTGACAGTTACTGTAACGGGAGGGCATGGAACAAAAGGAAGCAATAGTCCCCAGGCTGGTTTGTTGCACCCAACAGAGCAGATTTACCTACTCAAGAGCAACATTATTTGGATCAAGGTCCTTTCCTGTTCCTTGGTTGACGACCTTCATGGAAAGAGACAGCTTCAACTTGTCATCTTTCATCTGTAAGAGATGGACATTGAGGGATAATAGCAGAACCTGGTTAATTTCCACTATCTACAGGGAAACCCACAAAGAAAAATTAAAGCTGTCAATTAGCACAGAAATGAATTCTCTAAAGCCAAGCATACATCACAAAGTATTTGAATTTTGACAAGTTTATTTCAGTTTTATTTACATATCAGTGTTCTAGTTAATGGATCAGAGTAGATTACTTAAAAATAATTGTCTCAGAAATAAGATAATAAAAATTCCCAGATCAGATCATAGGCCCATCTACACGGTATCTGGTATTTAATAGTGGCCAGTACCAAATATTTTGTGGGGAGGGGCTATACAAGAAACTCCAAAAAGACAATTGTGGAATAACCTGATCACAAGGAAAATTTCTTTCTGGTCCCCAGCAGGTTCATGGCTGGTTTATCATAGAATACTAGAACTAGAAGGGACCTCAAGAGGTCATCAAGGCCAGTCTCCTGCCCTCTTGGCAAGATCAAGCATGATCTAGATCATCCCTGATAAACATCTATCTAACCTGCTCTTAAATATTTCTAATGATAGAGATTCCAAGTTCCCAGGGCTATACAGGAGAGGGGTGGATGTCTGTTTATCCAGCATCAAAGCAGCAAAGGTGCTGGCTGCAGCAGATGTCCTGCAGAGGCTAAAAGTTCTGTATATACAGCAAGGACAGGTCTTCACTTGCTCATCAGCAAAAGCATCACCAGTAATAGCTGTACATCTCTCATGGGGGGTAGTTTTCTTTTTGCAGTGAAACTTCTAAGTTTCTCTGCAAAAAGTGATTGGCAAGTATAGACACTCCCACAATTTTTGCCCAAAAAAGGACTTTTTCTACTTTAAATGGCTAAAAGTTCTGCATATACAGGAAGAACAGGTCTTCACTTGCTCATCAGATCTGCTGCTGTGGTGCCAATGAACTGCATCATTTAGAGTCCTAAACCCTAGACTCTAAGGAAAGGCACATCCATTAAAGATAAGTGATGGCTGTGAACCTGAAGTCTTATATGGGTGTACTCGAGGAAGGCCAAGCAGGGATGGGGAGATTAAAGGTGCATCTAGACCTCAGACAGACAGTCATCACTGGTTGTAATGGGGCTAGTAGGCCTTATGGCCAAGAGAGCCATAGAGAAGTCTTCCAGGAGGCTAGAGTGGCTGTGGAGGAACCAGTCAACCAGGAGCCAGGAGGGACTATAAAAGAAGCTGCAGGACTAGAAGCAACTCAGTCAGACGTGGCAGGGAGAAGGTCAAGGGAGCTGGCTGGTGGAACCAAGGACAGCTGAGAGTGAGGAGCTGTTTCGGACACTGTCTCCAGGAGGAGAAGCCCTGGAGGCACCACTCTCCTACTGAGTGGGGAAACAGATGGTGAGAGACTCTACAGAGGGCACCAGTCTGGGCCTCTGTTAAAGGTGTACCCCTGAAGGGGTTGTGACTGCACGCATGGCTATATAACTTGGCCAGAGGGCTGCATAGCCACAAGTCTTTTTAAAGCTGAGGCAGTGCAGGAAGCCACACTTGGCCAAACAGTGGCGTTTACGTGATGTGAGTGCCAACCCCATTACACTGGTACTGATAATGATACTGGTTCATTGCTAGATAGAAATGGTAGAAGTATTAAAAATAATGCAGAAAAGGTAAAAGCATTCAATAAATATTTCTGTTCTGTGTTTGGGGAAAAACATGGTGTAATCTCATATGATAATCTTTACATTCTGCTAGTCTCTCAGTATGATATCAAACAACAGATACTAAAATTAGTATGCTGACTACTTTTTTCTTATGACTTGTCTCAAGCTCTATTTGAATGTGCCAGAAACTGAAAAAAAGGATCAAACCATATTTTACACTTAAAACTAGTGATTTATTAAGCAAATATTTTCTGTAATGGTTTCCGCTCACTTCAGAATTGTAGAACTAATAAATTTCAATCTCACATTCATAAATTGGAATGGGAAAACAAGTTTACTGCTTTTACAAGTGTCAACTGGCTTCTTATCTTTGAATGAACTAGTCATTGAACTGAACTAGCTGAACAAACTTAAATAAAAACAAAATAATTCTCCCTACACCTGCAACAAATGCTACTGCTTTCAAAAGCTGGTTTAGTACTTAATCTGGTTCCAAGTGCCTGGCCAGTAACATCCACCAACTGGTCTGACTTTCTTTAAAACTCAGCAGCAAACACATGCTGCTTAACTTTTTCTAAGTGATTTTAATATTTATAAATTTAGGTATCCGCCAATTTGAAATTTAATTTTGAGTATATTTAAATTTAAATGGATTTTTTAAATGCACATGAATCTCACCAGACCTTCTTTAGACACCACAAAGGAAGAAAGATGGACACAAGCCCCATAGCTCTTTTTTAAAGACTTGCAAAATAAAAACAAATATTTTAGCAGTATCCTTTCAAAGGAAGATCATTCCCTTAAATAGAATTAAGAAATTTCTCTGCTTTTGCTAAGAATGGGCTTAGAGTCCTTTCCAATCGTGAGTTTACATTTATATACCACCTTAACTTCCAATGAATTCTAAAGTACTTCACATGCTATACAACCACCACAGAAGTCCCCGGAAAAATCATGGAGGGGATCCTCAAGGAATCCATTCTGAAGCACTTGGAAGAAGAGAAAGTGATCAGGAACAGTCAACATGGATTCACCAAAGGCACATCATGCCTGACCAATATGATTAGCTTCTATGATGAGGTAACTGGCTCTGTGGACATGGGGAAGTCAGTGGATGTGATATATCTTGACTTTAGCAAAGCTTTTGATACAGTCTCCCACAATATTCTTGCCAGCAAGTTAAGGGAATGTGGACTGGATAAATGGACGGTAAGATGGATAGAAAGCTGGCTAGAAGGCCGGGCCCAGCAGGTAGTGATTAACAGCTCGATGTCAGGCTGGCGGTTGGTTTCTAGTGGAGTGCCCCAAGGATCGGTTCTAGAACCGGTTTTATTCAACATCTTATTCATGAGCTGGATGAAGGGATGGATTGCACCCTCAGCAAGTCTGCAGATGACACTAAGCTAGGGGGAGAGGTAGATAGGCTGGAGGGCAGAGATAGGGTCCAGAGTGACTTAGACACATTGGAGGATTGGGCCAAAAGAAATCTGATGAGGTTCAACAAGGACAAGTGTAGAGTCCTGCACTTGGGACGGAAGACTCCCAAACGTTGTTACAGGCTGGGGACTGACTAGCTAAGTAGTAGTTCTGCAGAAAAGGACCTGGGGATTACAGTGGATGAGAAGCTGGATAGGAGTCAACACTGTGCCCTTGTAGCCAAGAAGGCTAATGGCATATTAGGTTGCATTAAGAGGAGCATTGCCAGCAGATCCAGAGATGTGAATATTCCCCTTTATTCGGCTCTGTTGAGGCCACATCTGGAGTACTGTGTCCAGTTCTGGGCCCCCCGACTACAAAAAGGATGTGGATGCATTGGAGAGGGTCCAGCAGAGGACGACCAAAATGATTAGGGGGCTGCAGCATATGACCTACGAGGATAGGCTGAGGGAATTGGGTCTGTTTAGTCTGCAGAAGCGAAGAGTGAGGGGGGATTTGATAGCAGCCCTCAACTTCCTGAAGGGAGGTTCCAAAGAGGATGGAGAAAGGCTGTTCTCAGTAGTGACAGATGGCAGAACAAGGAGCAATGGTCTCAAGTTGTGGTGGGGGAGGTCCAGGTTGGATATTAGGAAAAACTATTTCACTAGGAGGGTGGTGAAGCACTGGGATGGGTTACCTAGGGAGGGGGTAGAATCTCCATCCCTAGAGGTTTTTAAGTCTCGGCTTGACAAAGCCCTGGCTGGGATGATTTAGTTAGGAGTGGCCCTGCTTTGGGCAGGGCCCTGAACTTGATGATCTCCTGAGGTCTCTTCCAGCCTAGCATTCTATGATTCTAAGCCATGCCTACACAGTGAGAGGCTAACCCACAAACAGTGGGATGAACAATTGTGCAGGGCAGAAGCAAAACTACATTTGATCACGGATGCATTCCTACTTTTATGAAGAATGCCACGTGATCTTTCAAGTCCATGCAAATCAGACAAAAGGTTGGTTCTTAAGTCCTCATGTGGGAAGGAACATGACTAGCTTGCATTTACAACAAACAGCATCATGCACTCGACCAGGGTGGGCAATAATTTTTGATGGGGGAGCCATTCCAAGAATTTGGAAAGTGGTCAAGGGCTGCACTCTTCCATGATATTAATGGAGGAGGTGTGGGGTCTGGGATGGAGGTTGGGTGAAGGAGAAAGTTGTGACCTGGGGCACTGGACTAGACTGGAGGGGGCTGGATTGTGAGCTTGGGCAAGAAATTGGGGTACAGGAGGGGGACAGAGGATTTGAGTATGTGGAGTAGGGGGCAGGACTGGGATGCCAGAGGTAGGCTCTGCCGGGAGACTTACCAGCCAGCAGCAGTTCCTGAATCAGCCTCCCTGCCTGCCCCACCCCCTGCACAGGCTGCAGCCATGTGCTCAGGAGTCCCTTGCGCTTCATGGCTGCATGTTATTGAAACAGGCAGCTCCCACTGGCCAGTTTCTGGCCAATGGGATTGTGCTGGGGGTGGCAGCAGCTCCTAAAGCTTTGCCTTTCCCCTCTGGGCTCACAGTTTTTAAAGAAATCCTGCCCCACAGCCACATTTATGAGCGGCATCCAGGTGGGGCAAGGTAAGTGGCTTCATTGGGTGGATCTGGCCCGCGGGATGTAATTTGCCCAGGCCTGTACCAGAGAAAGTGATTGAAACACTCAGCTTCTTTTAACATGAAAAGCATTAGCTTGCAGTAGTTGCAAATTTCTTCTTCATTTACACAGTGCTTTATACACCAGAAACAATTTTACCTCTCTTCCAATAAGTTTCACCCATACTTTGTCTCCAACATCTACCATCTCGGATGGTTTGTCCACTCGGCAGGCTGACATGTGGGTTTTATGGACAAGGCCTACAAGTTTTTATGGGAGGAAATAAAATAAAATAAATTAGTCGTAGTTGAAGATAACATTCTATCCTCAAGGAAATCAGAATGTCAGGTGAAGTAACTTAAAAAAAAAAAACAACCAATAGCACCTTACAGACTAACAAACAAGTAGATGGCATGATGAGCTTTCCTGGACAAAACCCACTTCTTCAGACGAATGGAGTTTAGGTGAAATGAAATATCTGGGTTCCTCAATCACCATTTCATGCAGAATAAAAATGAGAGGGTCTTTTTAAACCACATTACACTAAATGCAGACACCTAAACCCACCGAAATCTGCTCAAATCTCATAATGAATCAGCTCTTGAAAAATGAGAACTAGGGATGTTAAATATATTTTAATCAACTAATCGACTAGTTGATGGATTTTCTGTCGATTAGTCAATAAGCAGGGGAGCCCACAGTGGAGTTAGCCATTTATTTTCATTTACAGAAAAAAAGTGTTATAGGAGTATGTTCAGCATTAACGCAAGCATTTATATAGCCCTATTACCATATCTGGAATTCTTATGTGGCATAAATGGGACATTCAAGATCTAAGTAAGAAACCAAACCCCACACTGGAAAATTGGATTTAATCAACTGGGTAAAAGTGAACTGTAGACTCATGTTGCAGACTTTTCTAAGAAAATGCCAAGAACTTCCACAAGGGTAGGATTGTATGATTTAAGCAAATCAGTATGAAACCCAGTCTGAACATTTGGTCTGAGACACAAACCTTGTTTCCTGCAGCCTGGAATTTTTATAAATGCCCCATATTCTGTTACAGCAGCAACCTGCAAAGAAAATCAATATTTTCATTGACAAAGAAAAACTTGTACATTACACCCATTTTCTGTCTTATTTTTTCATTCCCTTCAACTCATATTCTTTCCATGCACTTATTTGGTTTCAGCTGTTTCTAATTTGCCTCCTGAGTCTGCTTCATGTCACCAGCTTTTGACCTAGGGAGCTAAACAACAATTATTGTTCCATCACACACACAAACAAAAGCACAGGATTATTATTTCCTGCCCTGCAAGAGTACAGACAAATCTTGAAAAATGGTATTTTTCAAAGAGCGTCTATCTGCTATATTTAGCAGCAGGAGCTAACATTTTATCATCTGAATACATTTAGTGCTGAGATGCTGAACTTACAGCCACTGTGGAACAGACATTGGACAGGCAAGAAAAACATCCCCAAATCTTCAAACCAGCATGTCTCTGAAGGACCTCATCCTAGCACTAAGGTGGAGTTAACCCTTCCCTCCATGCTCAGATTACAGGTGACCCCCACCTTCGATGCGATCGGTTCCTGGGGAAGCGGCGCAAGTCAGAGGCATCGTAACTCGAACCCGCATTTATGATAGGCACCGTGTGCTGTCGTAAATGCGAGCCAAGGACACAAGTCGAGGGGTTTCAGCCCCTTCCACACTTACAAAAATGGTTGTAAGTGCGGGGGGTCGCAACTCGGGCCATTGTAATGTGGGGGTTTCCTATAATCGTAGGCCTCTCTAATGAGACTGCCCGCTAGAAGATGAGTCAGTGCCAATCGTGGCAGTGGTGGTTTTGAAATAGATACTGGTCCACTAGTATCTGGACTAAGACCCACCAACTAGTTTCACATAATTATAACAAACTTCTGATGGTAAAACTTGTCCTCCCTAATAACTTTGCCACACTTACGCAAATAGACAAATCAGTCTGCACAGAACTTTACTGAAGTTGATTAGGTGCTGCATGGATCCGCCCATGCAGAGCATTATTATGGAATCAGGGCCCATGGCTGGATTTGAACCAATCGAGATTTGAGAGGCTCTTTAGCTCATTGCCAGTCCCGTGACATCTATAATTCTAGTCTTTGTCCTCTCCCATTCTTGAAATTAACCATAGTACCCAAGGCTCTTTAGACGATAACAGGAGATCACTTCCCTTTTTAATTATTTCCCTTTTTAATTACAAGAAAGGAACTAAGGGCACTGCAGATTTTTATGCTAAGTTCAGGCATAAATATGTGGAGTGAACCTAAACTATTGCAATTCAGAACTTCGAGTTGTGCCAGACTGAGCAACAAATTATCTTGATAGCAGCTATTCAAAACAGTTTCCTACTTTTAAGAGCCAAAGTCTTTTGTATCTCACAGCATGAGGCAGAATGGAAAGCTTTATCCCCAAGCTCAACATGATGTGAAAATTAAAGCAATAAGACTTTCAGATTCCCCCACACTTGAGTTGAAAAATTAGACTTGGCTGAGAGCAATTATCAGCATGAATTTTCTGCAGACAGCTTTTCCCATCCTAAGAGTGGACTAGCAAGTTTATGAACATACATTCTTAGCTAATCCTCTCAAAATTAGTAGATATTACTTTTCAGAATGACATTAGCAGTGTGGCTATTTTGAAGTAGTTTTATTTTTAAGACATCTCATGAAATAACACCTGCAATAAAAGTCTCAGCCTGTTCTCAAAACATTAGTTAAAATATTTACAAAAAAGTGTGTTACATTTTTAATCTGAGAATGCTGGTAGAAGGCAGCAGCTCTAGAGACTGAAGTCGTCTTTACATCCCTGTCAATGTGCATCAACTCTAGCATAAAGGAGGAGTGATCAAAAATAATGAGCCCAGAAACCAAGATCATGAGAATGGCTTTAAAAAAAAAACCCATCACTCTGGCACTGCCCCTTTCGGTGACCCTCGGGTCCCATTTCCGTTTCTCTTTCTCTAACCTACATACTCCTTAAACGCTCTACCGAGAATGCCAACAGGGGGTCAGTGTGAGACAGCTATGACAGTAGTGGGTTTTGTGATGTGGACATTTGCTCTCTATGAACCAGAGTACACAACACAAGCTCATTTTACATAGGTCACTTAGTTTTACTGCCTGTATCTACGGTTGATTCTGAACTGAAAATTTAAAAATGAAAGGCTCTATATTATCTCTCAGTATCTTGCACCATTCATGTCTCCCACACTTCTTTTGTGATCCTAAGCAACATCACACATACCTCTCCTTGGAAGACATCATAGAGTTCAGGTAAAGTCTCCATTGCCTCAGGTCTCACAGACTTCATTTGGGAAGTTTTCTAAGAGCAAGCATTCCACAATTCTTTCTCAACCTTTATAGCTTACTTAGTTTCCATATATTAGATGTTCCATTTATTGCTGTGGAGCAACCCTATTCGTAACTGAAATAAAGACAGACACCATTTATTGAAAGAAATATCTTCATTAGCGATAAAAGAAATAAACTCTGGGGAAACCTTTTAGGGATGTTTTTTATCTGCTCTGCTTTCACTCTCACTAATTTCTAAATATCTGATACCATAGGGTAAGTCTACACAGCTGTGTTATTTCAGAATAAGTGATGTTATTTCGAAATAACCAAATACACATCTACACAGCAAGACATTATTTCGAAATAATGGCGAGCTGGAAGACTTCTCACTCTGACTCCTGTAACCCTCATTTCACAAGGAGTAAAGGAAGTCAAAAGAAGGGAGTTCTTCCTTCGTCTTCCTGCTGCGTAGACAGCGCCAAGAGCCAAATTAAGCTATTTCGACTAGGGATATAAGCAACTAATTGACTATCCGATAAGCAAAAGCTTATCGGATAGTCAACACATTAGTCAACTAGTCACTCGTCCTCGTCCCCCCCCTTGCTGCCGCTATCACAAAGAGGCAACAAAGGGTTGAAGAGGAAGGGTGCTGGGGGGAGCCAGCTTAAAAGCCGATTCCCCCCAGCTCCAGCTCCACGGGATGGGGCAGGGGCACAGCAGCAGCGATTTCTTTTTTAAATGTTCAAGAGCTCCAGTAGGGGCTCTTGTGGATTTCAAAGATTGAAATGCCGCGTAGAGCCTGGGGTGGACTCTGAGTCCCCCACTGACCCCAGGCTCCATGAGATGCTTCCTCTTTGTAATGCACAAGAGCCCCCACTGGGGCTCTTGTACATTTCAGAGGTGGAATGTGCACTAGTCCTTATCAATTAATCAAATCCCATCAACTATTCAATTAGTTAATCAATATTTAACATCCCTAATTTCGACTTCAGCTACACAATTGACGTAGCTGAAGCTGCGTGGCTTAATTCGACTTTTGTGTAGATGTGTCCATAGTGTCTTGTGCTCACACTATATGTTATGGCAGTGTAATCAAGTAGAAAGAGAACAAGTTGAGGAAACAGAAAATCTGAGTTCTTCAAGGATACAGTTCCCAATAACTTGCAGTACAATTATGAGAAAGTTACTAAACTTTATGCCTCAGTTTCTCCCTGGATAAAAGGGTGATATGATATATTTCAAATAGCTTTCTGCAGCAGGGTATGTCAGTAGAGTACCACACAAATACTAAGCATTCAAGTACCTAGGCAGATACAGCAAAATATGAACACATGACTATAAACTGCTTCTGGATAATAACTAGCCAATTATGTCCCATTTTCAGAAGTCAGCAGCCTCACAGACACTTAATTCCTATTTCAGAGGAGTAGCTATGATAGTCTGAGAGGGGTAGCTATGTTAGTCTGTAACTAAAAACAATAAGTAGTCCTAGTATGTATTTGGAAAAACAATAAAAAGTCCTGTGGCACGCTATAGACTCCATGCATCTGACAAAGTGGTTTTTACTCATGAGAAGTTATGCCAGAATAAATCTGTTAATCTATAACAGGAGTGTGGAACTTTGGGGGAAGGGGTTGGCGGCCACGGACCCACAGAAAAAAAATCAGTCGGGAGCCACGCAGAAATGAGATGCCAAAAAAAAAAAAAAAAACCAAACAAACCCTCACTGATGTGGTCCCCAACTAAGAAGCAGAAAGACCCTCCCCACATTCCCCTCGCACACCAGAGCCTGGGGGAGGGGGGGCTGCAGCCTAGTAGATTTTGTATCCTCCAGTCCCGTAGGAGGGGGAGGGGGTCTACAGAGGGGCCCAAATGCTGGGGGGGAACCCTGAGCCTCGGGGACCAGATCTAGGCAAGCTGGGGTCCGCATCCGGGCCCTGGGCCTCAGGTTCCCCACCCCTGGTCTACAAGGGGCCACAGGACTCCTGGCTGTTATTTCCTATTGCTCTTCCGCGCCGATTACAACCTGCCCCCGCCCCCAGCGCCGGTGGCACAGGCCTGATGCCCGGAGGCGCGGCAAGGGCCCGGAACTGCCTGGTCTGCGCCTTGCCGCGGTCCGCGCGCGGCTGACTCGACGCTCAGCGGCTCCAGCGCCGCCAGCCCCCGCGGGCAGAAGCAGCGAGCCCGGACCCCGATCAGAGCCGTGCCCGGCCAAGGGAGCACTGGACCCGGAGCGCGCTGACAGCGGGCCCTGGCTCGCGGGGAGGCGCAGCCGGACGAAGGGGCTGAGGCCTCACCCAGGGGCCTCCTCACCCGCTCCAGGGCGCCGCGGCCGCCGTCATCCCACCGGCACCCCGGTACAACCGAGCTGAGGAAGCTTGCGCCCACCAATCACGGCACGGCATACTCGAGAGGGGTACTTAGAGAGCCAATGGGCGCGCCCGATGCTAGAACTCTCCGGCGAATCCCCTGGCAAGCATGGCCAGCTCTGCCCAATCGGCGCACGGGAAAGGAGGGGGCGGTGCGCTTGCCGTTCGCAACCAATCAGAGCGCGGAATCTCGGCCGTGCGGCCCAATGGGGGCAGGGCGCGGGCGGAGCGTGGCTGCGCCGAGCGAGGCCTAGTTGTGCAGGGCGGCCGAGGCCGAGCGGCTGCCGCGGGCCGGGATGATCGAGCAGCAGAAGCGCAAGGGGCCGGGCCCGGAGCTGGCGCTGGTGGCGGCCGCGGCCAAGCGGCCCCGGCATGAGCTGCTGGGGCCCGGCCCGGGCGGGGGGCCGCCGCCTCCGGGGGCCCTGCTGCAGGCGGTGAGTGCGGCCTCGCCCGCGGCGCGTTTGCTCCCCGGCAGGGGCGCGGTCGCTCTGGGCGCCAAGAGCGGAGCGGGCGGGCGGCCCCGCAGCGCCCGGAGCCCCCGTGATCCGGCCCAGGGATGGGCTGGGCCGCGTCCCCCGCGGGCAGTGACCCCAGGGCTTCCCGGGCTGCGCGCTGGTGCCCGAGCCAGGGGGCCGCTGGAGCCGCTCCCGAGCGAGCCCGGGGCGGGAGGCTGTGGCGCAGCGCTGCCCAGATTCTGTGGGTCGTTCCTAGCCTCGGAGCTGTACTGACACCGGCCTGTGGTGTGACTCGAGACAAGTCCTCTTGCTTCGCCGAGCCTCAGCCTCCCTCCGTGGGTGGGGGACTGTACGTGCCTCCCCACGGGGGAGTGGCGAGGTTTGAGATGTGCTTTGCGATTATTATTATTGTATGCGTGTGTCAGAAAAGTGGAAATACTACCTGAGTTAAAACTAGTAAAGGAGTTAGGGGGTGTCTTTTCTGGCCTGCTCCCCCACACCGTCCACCTTCTGGTTCAGAGGTTTCATTATCTCATTATTATATTTCATTTCTGTCTGCATTTCCTCTGTGTTTTAGGGCCCTCCACGCTGTTCCTCCCTCCAGGCACCTATAATGCTGCTCTCAGGGCACGAAGGAGAAGTTTACTGTTGCAAGTTTCATCCTAATGGAGCAACTTTAGCATCTGCAGGATTTGACAGGCTGATCTGTGAGTTTGTAATGATCAGTAGTTTGTGCTATGAGGTGGTTTGTTTGTTTTACAAAATACAGTGCTGGTGTAAACTGCTTTCCATTCGTTGAAGTGCAATGGAGTGACTGAGCTGCTGAGAGCAATGGGGTGGAATGTTGACAGCAGGCCAGTAATGAGCTGTGCACTTTTGTGCATATTTCAATGTGTTGGTAACCTCTTTAATGCCCTAAATCAGCAGTTCCCAACCGCCGGTCTGTGGACCCCTGCCTACACTGCCAGGCCATGCCCCCAGCTCTGCTTTCCCACAACACTGTACTGTGGGATACATACCCACAGTGCTTTGCTCACACTGTCAATGATGGTGCCCCCAGCATGGACATGATCTGTTAGCAGAGGGAGCAAGTGTGAACACCCTCTAGGCAATTTTTGTTTTTATCGATTTTTGGGTGTCGATATACATTTTGTTAACAAATCTTGGTAGTGTAGACATACTCTAACTCTTGTAAGAAACCACATAGTATTGTTATGGTTAGAGCCTTGCAAATCCATGGATATCTGCTTTATATCCACTGGTATCCACATCCACAGATGTGGGTGCAGATATCTGTGACTCATTTTTATGAATGCAGATCTACATTTTGGATTCCTGTTTGCAGTTAAATCCATATTCATACAACACTGTAGTTATGGGTTGGTTAAATCCACATCCATACAGGAATATAAAGGGATGAGAAATCCTTCTCCATAAGGACAGCTTGATGTGGGACTCCTTTCATATCCCATCTAATCTGTCAGCTCTCTACGTTTAAGAAGCATACACAATGAAAGATATAGAAGAGTTAAAACAGATGCTTCTATTTATGCTTATTCATAATACAGGAGCAAAGATGACATTCAGATGTGTTGAAAGGAAATACTTTTCTACACATGGATCATTAACCTCTGGGACTCACTGCAACAATGTGCTGTTCAACCTAAGAACGTACTAGGGCAGGGATTGTCAGGGATTTCAGATGTGGCGTGCCAAGATTTAATTTATTCACTTCTATTTATGGATCTGTGTGCCATTGATACTTTTTAAAGTCAATAATAGTCCTATTTACATTTTAGCGGCTTCATTAATAAATAAATTAAGATGCAGATTTTGCTGTTTAGTGTGATCCTTGGTCTTGCTTTCCTTTGCTAAGTTCTCCTATTTCAGGCCCTATAGCAATCAGTTAGCCAGTAACTCTCACATTTAGGATTAAAATCCTACTGCTCGTACAACTTGGGCTGTGGAACGCAGTATTAACCAACCGCCTCTGTCTGTTGATGGGGCGCTCAGAGGAGCAAAGCTCCCTTCACTTTGTCAAGGATGGTGCAGCAGCTGGCCTGGCAAGCGGCAGCTGAGGAACAAGTTAATAAGGGGTGGAGGCCATGGGGAGATGTGGGCCTCCCTACCTTTCCCCCCAGATGAGGAGAACTTTCACATCTTCTGTTCCACATATTTAAATACCTAATTAAAATTAGAGTTTGGCAATTGTGCTGAATATTGTAAGTGCTTCATTTTAGTGAGCCCAGGAAGTGTAACTGTGATGATGTGGGCATAGAACATAGTTTTATTGTGTTTTGTTTCTTTCCAGTGCTGTGGAATGTGTATGGGGACTGTGATAATTATGCCACCCTGAAGGGACACAGTGGAGCAGTTATGGAGTTGCACTATAACACTGATGGCAGGTAAATATCAGATGAAATAACTAAGATGACAATGTCATTAGCCTACATTGATGATGTTTCCGAATGAACTCTGTGAAATGTTTGGGGAGAGAGTTGGTATGAACAGCTGCTAGATGAAGCCAGTAAGCCTTGGGTAGAACTTGTAAAAGGTACCTGCAACTGGCAAGTGGGGAACTAGCTGCTGGTGAATGTAAGTTGCTTTACAGCTCCTCTTTATTGCTTCAGCTCTCAGCTGGTGGCTCTGAAGAGGAAAAGCAATGGTGCTGCTTGAATGGCTCCCCCTCCCAGAAATATCTCCACATCCTACGTCTGTTGTAGAATGCAGGAGCAAAGAGTAGAACCGAAGTGGCAAGTTCCAAGGCTCATGGATGGGAAGCAGATCTAAAGCCAGGCGTCCCATCCCGTCCCTAGCAAGTGAATCTGTGGGAAAGTGGATGGGAGAGACAATGAAGGAACGATTCAGGATAAGAAAAGGAAAACTAGGAAGGAGATGTTGACAGCTTTCCAGATTATCCAATGCTAGCTGAGGTTTTTACAGAAGAGATGCCTCCCCCTCCCCCATCATCCCAAGCAGTGTCAAGAAGATGAAATCCTACAGGCAGCTAGCAGACACCCCCTTCAGTAACTGGATTGAGGGGTACCTTGAAAATGGGATTTTTCATCATTATGCTACCCCTTCCTTGGTCCTGCCACAAAACCCCAAGCCATCTTTTGGCAACAGCCTCTGTATATTGGCCTTAATCTTCTAGCTAGCAAGTATCCCCTTAATTTTCCAAGCTGGAGTCTGAGTGGTGTTTGTAGAGTAACAAAAGGGATTGGGGCAGTTATTTTATCACCCTTCAGGATTCCATAGCTGTGTCACCTTTTTCCTCCACTAGCATGCTCTTCTCAGCATCCACAGATAAAACGGTAGCGGTGTGGGATAGTGAGACTGGAGAGAGAGTGAAAAGGTTGAAGGGGCACACGTCATTTGTTAATTCCTGTTATCCAGCGAGGCGGGGACCCCAGCTTGTCTGTACCGGCAGCGATGATGGGACAGTAAAGGTCAGTGTTTTCGTGTGTGGTGACTCTTGCACTGATGAAGACTATACGAACTCTAGATGGCCCATCTAAATAAAGGTCATTTATTTTCATTGACCTTTTAAAAAATAACTAATTGAATAAACATAAGAATGGCCATACTGGGTCAGACCAAAGGTCTATCCAGCCCAGTGTCCTGTCTGCCAACAGTGGCCAATATCAGATGCCCCAGAGGGAGGGATCACAACAGGTAATCCCCATGTGATCCTCCCCTGTCACCCACTTCCAGAGAAACAGGCTAGGGACACCATTCCTGCCCATCCTGGCTAATAGCCATTGATGGACCATGAATCTATCTAGCTCTTTTTTGAACCCTATTAAAGTTATAGCCTTCACTGCATCCTCTGGCAAGGAGTTCCACAGGTTGAGTAAAACTTTGTTCATTTGGGACCCTCTTCATCATCCAGATTTGCCCCTGAATCAAATCCCAGCCCGGGTCGCTTATTCATTAACTTCCTCAGTTACCCTTGAAATATTTTGGCTAAACAGGACTAGATAGTTAAAAATAAAATGAGAATCCTGGAAAAGAACATGAGACTAAGCCTGGAAAATGGCCGGCTCCTTTCGTGAATCAAGGCTGGGATTTTTAATGAGATTTTTCTTGGATCAGAGTTGAGTGCTTCCAGCTCTGCCCTTACTTATGCTCCTGTAAGTTCACTGGCTGAAAAAAAATCAGCATTTAAATGATAAATGCTGTTCTCTTTCTCCCTGTCCCAAACCCCATTACCAAGGCGTCATGTCCATATTGGAGTAGTCTAACCTGTATTATTAGATCCTTCTTGGGGCATGGAGTTATATTTATACATAATTGCAGTCTGGTTTTTTTTCCCTTCTCTCCCCCTCACTTGAAAACATAATATTTGTGTCAAGACAACAAGTTACATCCTTTCTGTAGGGATCCTTCCATCCTCCACATGTGCTTCCCCCAAATTCAGCCCTTGAGCACTTTGACTGTGTGTGTGGAGGGTAGTGGGGACACCAGTGTGACTCCCTGGTTGTACTGTGACATGTATGATGTATATCTTTTGTCCTTTCAGCTGTGGGATATCCGTAAAAAAGCAGCTGTCCAGACGTTTCAGAACACTTACCAAGTATTAGCAGTGACCTTCAATGACACCAGCGATCAGATTATATCGGGAGGCATAGACAATGATATCAAGGTATGTTGACTGTTTTACTGCTTTTCCCTTTTGTAACAGTCCCAAACACTGTTCGTACATTAGCCCAGATGCTGTTGTGCATAAGGGGCATGGTATGGTAGTGGGTTAGTCTTGGTGGTTATATTAATTTTGCAATCCAGTGTCAGACTTGCACATTTTTCCTAAAGAACCAGCCTGATTTGGGAGTATTGAGTGGCTGGTGATAAACTTAACCTCTGCAAACCCGGCTCCAGTTTCCTACCAGGACATGATTCTGTTAGATCTGAGAATCACATGCTGGTGCTAAGATTGTGTTTGATTTAAATGAAACACTGGTTAGCTCTTTGCTAGTTGAAGAGGTCTGCAGAACAGTCCTTACATGACTATAGCACAGCTGATGGTGATATCGCTTCTGAGCCTCCAGTCTCCATCTAATCTAGGGCCTGGACAAGGCGGTCCTAGCCTGGGCACTTCTGTGTGACCATTTGAAGCTTTTTTCCAGAGAGAACAGAGCACAGCCTCTGGATCCTGGCTTCAGTGTCCATCCTCTGTCAGAGTTTGTCATGGCTGAAGTTCTGACGGGGCTAGCACTTACCATGTGGTGATTATCTCCGTCAGTTTGCTGCCAGCATCCAATGCCTTACTGCATAAAGCAGAGGCATCTTAGGTAGGAAGTATATGAAGCCATACGTCCCGTTCCTGGGACAGATGTGCAGGCTTAATTCTCCTAGATCTCCAGTGCAAATCCAGCTCAGCAGTGAACAAGAGTTGTTCCCAGCTCGTGACTGTTCTGATCAGTGACCTGTGTGAACAGAATTGAGGACTGAGGTGTCAGTCAGTTCTCCATGCATGGGCATGTGCATCACAAGTTGCAGTACTACTTGTTGTAATTAGACTTTGGTGAGAAGTACCAACAAAGACTTGGTACGAGGGGATGGGTTGCACCCTCAGCAAGTTTGCAGATGACACTAAGCTAGGGGGAGAGGTAGATACGCTGGAGGGCAGGGAGAGGGTCCAGAGTGACCTAGACAGATTAGAGGATTGGGCCACAAGAAATCTGATGAGGTTCAACAAGGACAAGTGCAGAGTACTGCACTTGGGATGGAAGAATCCCAAGCATTGTTACAGGCTGGGGACCAACTGGCTAAGTAGCAGTTCGGCAGAAAAGGACCTGGGAATTACAGTGGATGAGAAGCTGGATATGAGTCACCAGGGCGCCCTTGTAGCCAAGAAGGCTAATGGCATATTAGGGTGCATTAGGAGGAGCATTGCCAGCAGATCCAGAGAAGTGATTATTCCCCTGTATCTGAGGCAGCAGCATGGGGGTGCATATGGGAGCCAATAATGCATGGGGAGCAGACTTTTACCTCCCCGACCCGTGGACTGCTGACTCTGCTCCTGGGGAGCCGCCGCCTCCCCTCTCCCCTGCATGTAAAAGTGTAACCACTGAAATTTTCAGCAGTTACACGTTTACCTGAATAAACGTATTTTAACATCCCTACTTGAGACAAATGGGTGGAGAACTTTGCGCTGTTGCTGCCTGTGACGTACCAGTTCGGTGGGTTCAGCATTCAACAGCCAGGCCTGCTTCTTCCACTCGTATCAATTACATTGACAAGAGAACCAAACCACAATGCAGTGCATGTGCGCTTTTCTCAAAGGTATGGGACCTTCGGCAGAACAAACTGACGTACACCATGAGAGGGCATGCTGACTCGGTAACAGGCCTCAGTCTGAGTTCAGAAGGCTCTTACTTGCTTTCCAACGCAATGGACAATACAGGTAATTCCTTGGATGGCAAGCTGTGGCAATTGAGTGCAGCTAGGTAGGCAGCATTCCCGCCGCTAACAGCGAAAGCTCATTACAGAAGGGGATTGCATAACCTTGTGCGAGGAATAACTCCGTGCGATTGGGTGCCACAGGAAAATGTAGGTTGGAGTTGTCTGAGAGACTGATGACAGTGTGTATTGAATCTTTAATTCCCGTTATAGTGACGCTCTTCTTATACTGATGCTTCTCGTGAACAGGGTGATGGCACTGGGAGGGTTTATCATCTCTTCCAAGTGAAGCAAAGGCAACCCCAAGTTGCATAAGAGTGGAAAGCACTGCAGGCATTCAGGGAGGAGCAGCTCCACCTTGTCAGGACATAAGTCAGCTGACCCAAATCTTCTATCCTGCCATCTCTGGTGCCATAATATTGAGAATTGGAAGAGCCAGATAGCTCACCTGACACACCAAGCATAGTGAATTAGAGTGATTCAGGGTTTCCCAATATAAAATTGCCTCCGTATTGGAGAACTTGGTAATGTTTTGACCCAGTGTACTAAAGGAAGAATGGAATTTTAGCCTTTGCTCTGAATTTCCTGCTGCTTGTGGGTTTAGCCTAGAAATTAAGGTGGTTTGAACATACTTCTAATAGCTTACCTTTTATTTCTGGTAATATATTTAAAACAAAAAAGAATTTGAAATAATACTCATTTGTGGAGATGACCACTCATGTAATCAATTTGTATGGTAGTTATTATGCCAGAGTGCTTTGGTTTTGATAGTTATGTGAGCATCCTTCTGACGTAATTGGGACTGTCTGTTCTGGGTCATCCCATCTCAAGAAAGAGATATTGGAATTAGGATCGGTATAGAAAAGAGCACCAACAATGATGAGGGGTAGGAATGGCTGCCATATGAGGAGAGCTTAAGAAAACAGAGACTGTTCAGTTTGGAAAAGAGATGACTAAAGGGGTAGATGTGATAGAGAGCTATAAAATCATGACTGATCTGACCAAAGTAAATAGGAAGTGTTATTCACTCCTCATAACACAAGAACTAGGTGTCACCAATAAGGATGTGAAATTGTATTTAATCAGCTAATCGAGCAGTCGATGGAATTTCCATTGCGTACTTGATTAGTCGATAACAGGGGAAACTGCAGATCTGCAGCAGGGTTAGTGCCCAGCCCCAGGAGCTAATCCCCCAGCAGCTCTGTCTTTTTTAAATTTACTACACTTAAAAGGCAGAGGTGCAGTGTCTGGGACTGGGGGCGAGCCAGGACTGAGTCCCGGCTTGTGCCTGGTCCTCCCACCCTCCGCCTCTACTTCCTGGCCCCCCTGCGGAGACAGTGCTTGGGGGAATCAGCTTTTAAGATGGCTCCCTTCAGCACTGGCTCCTGCTCCCTTCCCTTGTTGCCCCTGATAGGCCGCAAGGGAAAAGAAGTGACTAGTCGAGCAGTGCCTTGACCACCCAATGAGCCTAGGCGTATTGGGTAGTTGACTTCTCACATCCCTAGTCACCAAATGAATGAATACTTAGTGGGTTTAAAACCAAGAAAAGTGTTTCTTCACACTGCGCATGGTCAACTTGTGGAACTCCTTGCCAGAGGATGTTGTGAAGGCCAAGACTATAACAGGGTTCATAAAAGAACTAGATAAATTGATGGAGGATACGTCCATCTAGGCATGGGCAGGAATGGTGTCGCTTGCTTCTGCCAGAAGCTGGGAATGGGAGGCTGTTCTGTTGAGTCCCTCTGAAGCACCTGCATTGGCCACTGTCGGCAGACAGGATCCCGAGCTAGATGAGCCAGCGGTCTGACCCAGTTGGTGGTTATTCTGTGCTCTGTTGCAGTTCGTATTTGGGACGTGCGACCGTTTGCCCCTAAAGAGAGATGTGTGAAGATATTCCAGGGGAATGTGCATAATTTTGAGAAGGTGAGTGTGCTGCCATTGGAAACGCTGCTTGTGGATGAAATGCTCCAGCTGTCTAGTCATTTCTCAGTACATTGTTTTTTAAACTCAAATATACACTAGAAAGGATTTAATGAGGACTAAGGGCAAGATTAATGTGTAAAGGGGGGTTCCAATTAAAGCTGCAGTAACAAGATTTCTTTGCTCAATTCAGCTATAATTAGCTGTAAATTAAACATTTTCTATGTTTAGTATCCACTTTGTGTAATATAACAAGGCACTGGATGTTTCCAGCACTAAAATACAGTCTTTTAACTACAGGCTTATCTTCCAAAAAGAGATCATTAAAGTGTTCTTCATGATCATTCAAATCCCATGGTGATTTTTATTTCAAGCCAAAGGGGAAAGCAAAAACGTCTCCCATTAATGGAGTTGTGCATATTTATGTTTTGTTTTGCAGAATCTTCTGAGATGCTCATGGTCACCAGATGGGAGTAAAATAGCAGGCGGCTCAGCAGACAGGTAACACTTAATCATTGCGCTTTTGTCTGTCACCTTCTATCCCAAAGCACTTCACAGTCACTAGCTGAGCCGGTGAGTTACATTCTGTTAGACTCGTTTTTCGGGAGATGAGCGCAGGGGCAGAGCTGAGACTGAAGATGCAGCCTGTCACAGTGTACTGCACTGCCTGCTAGGAAGGTAACAATGTGACTGTGGTCATTAAAGCAGTATCCAAGACACACTTTGAAGACAATAAAACCTGCAGCACTAACAGGATGGGCTTTGCAAAGGACATATACAATGCCAGACCAACATGGTCATTTCTTGATCCAGTTGCAGAACAGCTGGACAAAAGGCATGTTCTGCAGAGATGATATCTGGAGACTTTTAGACCGCTGGGTATAGAGCTGTGGGAAGCTGTACTACAAGCACGCAATCCAGATGGCTCGCCTGTGAGTGCTTCCAGCTGGATTAAAAATGAACAGAGCAATCGAAGCAAAGGCTAATGGCTAGAGTAATTTGGTGGATGCGTTCAGTGGGGTACTCCAGGGATCTGTGCTTGTATTAACTATTTTTATTAAGGATTTTGAAGGATGCGTAAAATATGCATAAATTAGCATCCTCTGGGACTTTGTAGTGGAAGGTGCTGAAAACTCACGTGACAACTGAGAAGTAAAACACAGGAAGCTAGGGAGGTCAAATCTGGGCATAAGAGACTAGCAGTTGCTGTAATGGATGCTAGCACAGCTGGAAGGAGCTAATCCAAACACATCAGTGACAGGAATTCTATGCAGCAGGGCTAAAGTCAAATTCAGCTACACAACTTCAGCTACATCAATTGCGTAGCTGAAGTTGAAATAGCTTAATTCGGCTTTTGACGCTGTCTACACAGCAGGATGTCAGAGGAAGAACAGTCCTCCTTCAGCTTCCCTTACTCCTTGTGAAATGAGGGTTACAGGAGTTGGAGTAAGAAGTCCTCCAGCTCGCCATGATTTCGAAATAACGGCTTGTGGTGTAGACATGCGCCATGTTATATTGGAATAACATCAGTTATTCCAAAATAACGCTGCTGCATAGACATTCCCTGAGAGACCTAGAGGTAATGGCAGTCAGCAGATTAGATATGAACTTGTGCTGGAGGAGGGGGAAAATTCTGGTTCTAAATATCCAGCTAAAGAGCCTGAGAGACTAAGTCTACACTGGCACTTTACAGTGCTGTAACTTTCTGGCTCAGGGATGTGGAACCCCCCTCCCCAGCCCCCAAGTGCAGCAAGTTACAGAGCTGTAAAGCGCCAGGGTGAACTGGCTACAGCGCTTGGAGTCGTGCCCCCCGCGCAGGTGGCTGCATCCCTTGTGGAGGTGGTTAACACGGAGCGCCGAGCTCTTTGCCAGCAGTGGTGCTGTGGCCTTGCTTTCAGTTTAAAGCGCTGCCGTGGCTGCTGTAGACAAAGCCTGAGTAAGCTTTATGTGCTGCTGCATGAAATGCTAGTGCTCCTATTGCTTAGCCAGTAGAACAGCTGTTGTTTATTAACACAGCTAGTGCTAGGCTGGTCCTTGACTGGACAGCACAGCATGGTGACTCAGGATTAAAACTACATGCTGTTCCATGAGCGCTGGGTGCAGTCCAACAACCTGAAACGGTCCAAGTGTGTGGGATCATCTTCCATGATGGGACAGGTAGAGACACTGGATTCTGCATGTGTCCACAGCTCTTTCTGCCTGCATGTCTGCAAGATCTTATTTTTATAAGTCCTGGTAGGAGATCAAAATGAAAGTAATCGTTCTGCCTCTTTGAGATGCAAAGTAGCGATTGGCTTCCTGCTACGTTATATGGACCCTGAAGATGGCTGAATTTAGCTGAAAATCCTTAGGGCTGTAAATTGACTGTTTGCTGAGCCTTCAGAAACTTGTTGTGGCTAAAAGAAGCAATTAACAGAGCCTTGCCTGTCCCACAGCTTTAATAACCATGTATAATGGGGAGAATGTTGGAGCAAAAATTTATCACAGCTTTCACCTACTAAGTTGAAATAGGGGAATTCTAATTTAAAGAGATGCTGCATTAAATAATTTTAAAAGCCTGTGCTTGTGTATAGCTACTTTCCTTGTTAAAGCACTTTAATGAAGCAGGTAAAGCGTGGTGTGAATATGCATACAACAGAGTAATGTTACATTGTCAATAAACATGGCGTTTTGCCTTCTCTCCACAGTCTGGAAAGTGACTACTCCTTATGTTATACTTGAAAGAATTTCCCAGGATCTTTTTAGGGGGAGAGAAGCAAAATGCCACACTTATTGACAATGTTCATTACTCTGTTATATGCGTATTCACACATTACCCCCCCCCCCCACACACACACACACACAAACCCCGTCTTGCTTTTGCTTAAAGTTACCAGTCTTTTGCTCACACTAACTCACTGGCCAGGCGCGTTAAGTGCAAAGAGAGGAGCAGGGCCTTCTCTCGGTCCGGACCGATGCTCCGATCTTGACGAGACTCGGAGATTCATGCAAGACACCCCATCTATACATCTTGCTGCGTCAGTTCTTAATCACCATTTTAACATCTGTTTGTCTGGAAGTTCTTCTTCTTTGCTATCTGACATCAGTATGTTGGTGCCTCCTTCCCAGTGTCTATCTCAAGGCTGCCTTGTTTGTAATGGGGTTCTTGCCCTTAACTCCATGGCTGTCTATAGTGTCCTTCATCGGTCTGCATTGTTTTGGGCCTCAATTTATGGTACCCTGACACCTCTGAGTCTTACAGCCTCTCCTCCTAACGCTCACATTCCAAACTCATTCACTTTGTCCTCCGTAGGAACTACACAATTATTTCACACATGGGAAAAGGGATACCTTTTGTATGGACAATTGTATCCATGTATTTCTAATACAAAGCTTCTGCTAGTACAAATTTTTAATTATTCATCATATTTTCTTTATAACACAACCTGTATTCTAATTACTCCTAAGAGCAACAGTGTGATCGTGCTGAATCACAAGAAGCCTTCTGATCTCTCTGTGTTACCAGATACAAACGTGAGCAATCTGCCTGATAGATCTTCATTAAGGACCTAGAAGACTGTTCTTCCCTGCTCACAAGAGAAGGGCAGCTGGCAGAGTTAGTTGTTTAACATTTATTCTCACACTACCCATTTAAGCACATCACATAAAACATTATAAAACTCTGTTGTCTACGCTTACTCAGGAGATGGACCAAAAATCAATTAACTCTGTGGAGCAAGGGGAGGGAGAGTTCTAAGAGTTGTTAACGAAGTACTAATGACAAGACCCAATACTGCTCTCTGTCCTGTGAACCATGTAGAAAGCAATAGGCTACCAGCTGTACCTGAGAATGTGTTGAATCCCAATGACTAATACAGAAGGCAGAAGCAATGGGATGACTGAGCTTGGCATTTGGATCTCAGGCTGAGTTTGCAGGGCTGGCAGAAAAGACTTTTATAAAGAGCACATCTGATTTGGAGAGAAATAAACATGCAGAGATACCTATTTCAGAGTAGAACAACACTGTCAGTTGCATTCTGCAGTTTTTCTTGTCTGGTTGTCCTTTGTGCCGTCATTCTTTGCAGTGTCCCTTTTGATGGATATAGCAATGCTCCTAACTTGAGAGGAGTTGAGCCAGTCTTCTCATGCAGCCTAGCCAATTACCGCAGCATCAAAACTTCCCCCCAGCTAGCAAGGTTAGTTTGAGAGGCTGGTGACGTCCAGAGAGAGCTCTTCTTTCGGTTAGCATTTCTGTTCCAAAGCAAGAGAGAGCAGGCTCAATTTAGTTCCTAGCTGGCAGCTTTCCTGAGCCCATTTCAGTGAATTCTTTAAGGGGTGAACCCAGTAACGAATGGCGTTTCACATGATAAAGCAGTTATGGCATGTTTGACACACGTTGTTGTTTATAATATTCCGCTCAGTGGTCTTTCTCATTCTGACTGTCAATAAGCCCCGAAAACTTTCACTGTAGCTAAGGTCAGAACACCAGAGAAACTGGGGTGTTAGCTGAGCAGCTAGTCACTCAGCCATGCTGGCAACAAATGACACACACACAAACTGCATTTGCAATAATATGCTTGCATTCTTGGGGGCAGTGTGAGTTGCAGTTGGCTTTTTTAATCTGCTTAAGAGCTGAACTACTCGTACTGCCAGAAGTTAGTTTCTGACCCAGAATATCCTTCAGCCAAGGAGACGCAGCCAGGCAGGCCCCAGAAACGATGCACACGGGGCAGGAGACAGAGATTAGGAAGCGACCAATGAAAGGGTGTTCACCTTGTAAACTGCCAGCAGGAAGTGACTCCTGACTGTCACCATGTAGGCAATGGAAATCCAGCTACAAACGGCAGTAGCTGTGAAGGGTTGAACTGTGCCAAGAATTGGCTCAGTGGGGAAGAGTCAGCCCTTCCTCTGTGGAGCAGCCCCTCTTTCGGGAGCAGTGCTCCTCCAAAGCACACTGACGCTGCCGGAGAGCAGCTGCTGCAGGGGCAGGGGCGCTTTGGCAGCACACAGCTGTGCTACACGCCAGTTTGTCAGAAGTGGTGGCAAATGCTGATGTGCCGCTGACAGTTCAGGATGAATTTGTAGGCAGGTGGACTGGTGAGCTGGGGCTTTCCTAGGACACTGGGGAGGGTGTCTCTGCTCCTCCAACGCGAGATGTGCCCGTCAAAGCTCAGGCTCTCAGACTGCGTCTCATCCACAGGCTGCACAGCCAAGCTCTCGGTGCCTTGTGCTAGCCTGCTGGGGCTTTGGCGCTCGGAGAAAATCCCCACTGCCACCCCTCCCACTCATCCCATGTGTCACTTCATCCCAAGCTGTTACAATGGCTGTAGAGAGCCTCTGTGACCTGTAATTCCAGCCATCTGCCTCCTTGTCTGAAACCCCCTAGGGCTCTCAGCCCTTCACAGGTGTAGGCCGAGAGGCTTTCTGTCTGCCCGGGCTGCTGCTCGCTGTCTAACCCTGCCTTTTGTCTGCACCTGGTAATGATACACTTCTGTCTCCAGAGTCGTTTCTTGGCATGTTAAAGATGGAAGGCAATTGTAGCTGTTCAAGCGTAACGGGAAATGAGAGTTCCTGGGAAATCGAGACAAATTGGAGGCTGAAGCGGGAGGTTTCTTTCCTTTTTGAAGTCCTGCCCTCAGGAAGCTCTCGCCCTCGTAACGATTGTGTCTTGCAGGTTTGTTTACGTGTGGGATACAACCTCCAGGAGAATTCTCTACAAGCTGCCAGGCCACGCTGGCTCCGTAAACGAGGTGGCTTTCCATCCAGAGGAACCAATTAGTAAGTCTTGTTGACTTGTCACGACTCTCTAGTCTTCTAGGGAAGTGAAGTGGAATGCTGCCGGAGTATTTTGAAGCTTTATGCTAAGCGCAGGCCTCCCCCCGAGCCCAGGAGAGGGGCGCGCTGCTGTAGGCTTTCTGCGAGGAGTGAAGCCGTGACCAGCAAACAGCCTAATAAACCTTCCATGCGTTCCTTCACCTCTGAGCTGAGCTCCCCCGTGCCCCAGCATTCATGAACATAAAGGGGATGTGCCCGGAAATTAACATTGCAAGTGCATGTGGGGTGGCTCTTTTTTTTTTTTTTTTTAATCGCTGCTTCTTTAAATGGCCTGTTTCAGGAGGTACCAGTTCCCCAACGGAAGGCGGTGGAGGGAAGGTCTAGCTCTGTCTGCTAGATGGTTTCAAAAACTGTCATCCTCACACCATGCCCTCTCCGCTTGTGCCAGCACTGAGATAGCTGAAACCATTCGTAACAACAGCTGTTTCTTAACAGTCTTTGTAGTACAGACTGGTCCTCTGGGTTATACTGTTTCCATGGAAACAAAGACTCATGGTTATCATGGACTGGGTTGCCCCTTTGCGTTGGCCCGGAAATTCACACTAGTCACCCCCGGAAATGCATTGTTCCCAGGAATGAAAATCTCCACAGAAGGTTGGGTGTGGTAATTCAGTTCCAGTTTGTCCCTCAGTTATTCATTGTTCTGTCTCCAGGTGAGAGAGGTGCTAAAAGCACAGAGCAATCTCTCTCTGCACAGAGGGGGCTGCTTGTTTGCAATTGCATGCAGCTAAGCACTATTTTGTGAATCAATCATTGATCTGGAAAAATAAAGCAGGGATCTCATGTTAACATCAAAGGGAGCTAACCTTATAAGCCACTCCCTTGCTCCCAGATCCCCACACTTCTGCATTGAAGGCACACACACTTCTAAAGAGGGCTGAGATTAGGGGCCTAAATCAGTAATCTTTAGACAAGAAGATCTCTAAGGGTCCGTCTACACTGCGGCACTATTTCGGGATACTCCGGTACCTGAAATAGCTATTGCACATCTAGACTAGGGATGTAAGCGACTAATCAGGTAGTTGGCACACTGGTCGACTAGTTGCTCCCCCTCTTTGCTCCCTCTGTTCAAAAGAGGCAGCAAGGGGAGGAAGGGAAGGGGTGCTAGGGGGAGCCAACTTAAAAAGCCAGTTCCCTCCAGCTTCCTGGGGGGAGGGGGGCAGAGGCACAGCAGTGGCTAACCTTGCAACCGCTGGGTCTCTTGCACATTTCAAAGCGGAAGTGCCTACATGGAGCCTGGGGTCAGTGGAACTCCCCACTGGTCCTGGGCTCCATGTAACATTTCAATCTTTGAAATGCTCGAGAGCTGGGGCTCTTGTACATTTCAGAGATAGCATGTGCTAGTCCTTAACGACTTATCAAATAGTGGATGGATATCCCATCGACTGTTCGATTAGTTAATCGAAGTTTAACAATCCCTAGTCTTGACAGTGCACCCACTATTTTAAAATATCTTTAGAAATAGCGGGTGCACTATTCCAATGTCCCTGTAAACCTTGTTCCACAAGGATTAAGGGACACTTTGGAATAGCGGTTTCATTATGAAATAAGCTCTGCAATCTGTGTCACTCAAATTGTATAGCTTATTTCGAGTTCAGGGTGCACTGTAGTCGCACCCTCGTTGACTTGCCTGGGAACCTGCCCTGGGTCATGGGTATAGCAGGTCTAGAAAGAGACTTGCTGCATTTGAGATCGCTGAATCGGTTTGATTTATGACTATTGTGGTAAGCCAGCATACTGGCCCTGGGAGACTTGATAGACGTTCCTCCCTCTAGTGGCTAGTGCTCTGAATTGGAGTACTAAAATTTCTGGAATCTGAACATCTTTTTTGCAAAGAACATACATAACGTTTGACATTTTACTGCTATTTTTAAGGAGAACAGCAATAACAGTGTAAACATTTAATATGTCACTTCATAGGAAGCATGCCTGCAATTAGAACTTGGGATAGAAAAATGTGAGTATCAAGAACATGCAAAATGCGATTAGCTGTCAGTAACCGAATAATTCTGACCAGCATGCTGGGGAGAGAACCATTTTAGTTTGAAAGTTCCTTTATAGACATGAGTCAGAGCAAGAGAAATGGGCACTTAACCCCCATTTGGATTTAATTCATCTGCAGCTGAACTCTCCACAGGCTCTTAACATTTTGATTTTTCTCTTTCTCCCAATTCAGTCCTCTCTGCATCTAGTGACAAAAGACTGTACATGGGAGAGATCCAGTGATGACGAGAAGATAGCTTAATATTTGACCTTGACATCTTTGGTTTACGGAAGTAGAATTGAATTGCTTCGAACCAGTGCCAGCCCCTTCACACACGTGGTGACACACCATGCCAGCTTCATTTGCAGAGCAGTATTTGGCGAAGCACTCTCTGGATGCTCCTCCAGCAAAAAGGAGGGAGGAATTTTGGGGAGGGGCGGCGGTAGGAATCATTGGAATTTTTAAGATGTTTCTTGTGTTCCCAATTTCTACTGCTGAAGAGGTTATTGGCCATTGCCAGAATCACTTACAATTTGTTGTCATGTGTTAAAATGCAGTAAGTGATTTGTATATTTCCTGTCCACTTTCTCCTGGTTGTTTTTGTACAAACAAACTAAATAGACGACTGTTTTATAAGAATTGTGACTGGAATTTATTCATCTATTGTTCAGCATTAAATGGGGAATGTTGCTTTAATAGAATCCAGGGAAAGAATCCACTTAATCTTCAGAGGAGCGACTTTATTTTTTATTCAGAGCCATAAAAGTGACCACGCTGGAAATAATTATCTGGCAGCCACTGAATACTATTTTCTTGTTTTTGAGTAAAAACCGGCCCAATGCTATAAACAAACTTTAAAGGACAGCGGTTTCTAGAACGACGAATATTTAGTACTCGACAGCCAAAGGAACCAGCCCCTTCCCCTTAGCTGCAGTTTCTGCAGAAAGAGGGTTTTTGGGGTATTTTGTGGGGGAGGGGTCCAGAGCAGAATGAAGGAGGCTAGTTGCAGGGTTTCTGGCTCCTTAGCCAATTTCTCTCACCCTGGCCTTTGATACTCCCAGAAGCTCATTTCTTTTCAGATGATCAGAAATCCTTCCCACCTGACTGCATCCCCTCCACTGGGAGTCTGCATCTAGGCCAGGCCCCTTGCAAAGGGCAGAAATGGAACAGTTTTCCCCAGGGGATCATTCTAGATGGAGAGTCCAGACTTTGTCCAGAACCCTGTAAAGTGAGGAGCCTGGTGACAGTGTGGGGGTCAGCAGGGAGGATGCCTGCAGTCCCTCAGCCTTAGGTGGGGGGTAGCTGTAGTCAGACGGAAGCTGGGGTGAGAGCAGCAAGCTTGGGGGTAGGGCCATACTGGTACCTGGATGGCCCCCAGAGTGGAACATGGGCCTGACTCCCCCGCAGAGAGGTGTTGCGAAGGGCAGTGGGGACGAAGCCTCCCAGAGTCACTGTGGCTGTGACGGCAGGCCTGAGGCCTCCTGATGCTGCTTGCGGAGAGACTGAACGGCCAGTCTTGGAGGGGAGACTGCTGAGTGACCGGGCTGGAGGGCTCCAGCCTGGAGAGGCAGCTGTAGCTCCCACAGTGAGAAAGGGCACAGGCCAAGCCACGGAGCGTGTGCAGCCCCGGGCAAGGCATTGCACAGGCAGAGCATGGCCAGGAGGAGGCAGCCAAGCCAGCAGAGCGCCCTGTGGCAGGCCCATTTTCCCGGTGTGCAGTTTGGGCCTGGGGGAGGAAGGCAGGAGCAAATTGCCCTGTGCACAATAAACATTCACATCCATGTGTTCCCAGGCTCGTCAAACTCCTTTCCCCACCCCTGCCCCGAGGCCACAGAAACAGCTTGCATTGCAGCCCCCTGGTCTCAGATGTGGGCACAGATCTGAATGGAACCGTGTCAGAAACCCACCCTGAATCTCCTCAAAAACTCAATGGGTCAAATGTATTTAATTGTCCTGAGCAGGTGGCCCAGGGTCTGGTTTGTTAATCCTAGATTATTTCATTCCCATCAAGGCTGTGTCCACACTGCAGCGCTATTGTGGGATACCAGAAGTTTCCTGAAACAGCTATTCCACGTCTGCTGAGCGTGCCCGTTATTTCCAGATATAAGGGGCTTGCTATCCCCATGTCCCTGTAAACCTCATTCCACGAAGAGGAAGGCACATTTTGGAATAGCGATTTATTTCAAAATTTGGCGAAATAAGATGCTCAAACTGCATAGCTTATTTTGAGTTCTGGTGCAGTGTAGACACACCCTTGCTGTGCTCAGGGGAGGGGAGTTTTTTCACACCCGAGCCAGAAGTTTACAGCACTGGGATGTGCCTGTGTAGACTTCGCCTTAGCCAAGATCTTGTGATCTGCCCATGATGGAAGGTAGAGACCTGAGAGCATGTTCCCTAACAGCCGGCATTTGCCCGGCTGGGAGGTCGGAACTTCCACACGGTGCACTTGGCTGTCCCCTCCCCCTCCGAGGGGGCTGCCCACCAGTGCTGCTGTGTGTCCCTGGTGCCTGCTCAGCCTGTTGTGCTTTGGGCATCACCTGGGCTGCAATCAGTGGAGTTACTGGGGCGTGAGCGACAGGTGAACCCGGCTGCTGGATCTCGGGATGAAAGGCTCTACAGGCACATAAGAGCTGCTATACTGCATCAGACCAAATGTCCATCTAGCCCAGTGTCCTGTGGCCAATGCCAGGTGCCCGAGAGGGAGTGATTGAGTCATTGAGGCTATGTCTACACTGCCGGGTTTTTTTTGGCAGAAGATATGCAAATTGTGCTCTCATTTGCATATCTTCTGCCGATTCTTTTTGTGGCAGAGGTTTTGCCGCTAAAATCACCATGTAGACGGGGCCAATTGTTGGGAAAAAATCCTTTTTCACAGGATCCCTTATTCCTCAAATAATGAGGTTTACAGGATCTTGTGAAAAAGGGTTTTTTTTCTGCCAAATGGCCCTGTCTACACAGGGCTTTTTAGTGGCAAAACCTCTGCTGCAAAAAGGTTTGGCAGAAGATATGCAAATGAGTGCAATTTGCATATCTTCTGCCCAAAAAAATGGCAGTGTAGACATAGCCCAAGTGATTCCTCCTCTGTCACCCATTTCCAGCTTCTGACAAACAGAGGCTAGGGACACCATTCCTACCCAGCCTAGTTAATAAGTATTGATGGACTTAGCCTCCCTGCATTTTTCTAGCTCTTTTTTGAACCCTGTTAAAGTCCTGGCCTTCACAACATCCTCTGGCAAGGAGTTCCACAGGTTGACTCTGCATTGTGTGAAGAAAAACTTCCTTTTGTTTGTTTTAAACCTACTATCTATTCATTTCATTTGGTGACTCCTAGTTCTTATGTTATGGGAACAAGTAAATAACTTTCCCTTATTCACTTTCTCCACACCAGTCATGATTTTATAGACTTCTATCACATCCCCCCTTCGTCTCCTCTTTTCTAAAATGAAAAGTCCCAGTCTTTTAAATCTCTCTTCATAGGACATAAACTGAGGACTATCAGACCCAGAGGCAGGAAGGGAGCGGGCAGGCAGGGAAGATTTATTTTGAACTCTGTATGGTATTAAATAACGTGTTGAAATGCAGGTAAATTAGGGTTATGAATCCATGCTGAGAGCAGGGTGGAGCCCAGGAATTACAGCTGCTCTCCAGCTGGAGGCAGGGAGTTTATTACTTTGGTGGTGGACATTGGTGGGGTCCCTTCCTGGCTAGTGTCATTACTGAGCAAGCAGGATGCAATGACCTGCCCCTTTCAGTGTTCAATGGCCCTATTAGAAGGTGCCGGGATTATTGTTTTTTTAATATATAAACACGCGAGCGCCAGGGACAAGAGAGAGATGCCTCGGAGCCGCTGCTTTCCCAGGCTCCTCTAGCAGCGAGGCTGTGATCATCCTGCGGGTTTCTGAATCATCTTTGTTTAAAAAAAAGCTTTTTCATAACCGCCCGTGTGGGCAGCTGCAGAGCGTGCAGCAGGGAGCTGAACGAATCAGTGCGGAGCTGGGGAGCTGGGGGAGGGAAGTTTCTCTCCCTGCTGCTCTGGCTCGGAGAAATTCTGCCCAGCTAGATTAGTTCCCCCGTGAATCCATAAAGGGGAAGCAAAAGAAACCGCTGGTCCAGTCGCTTTCCCGCCAGAGCAACCCTGAGCCTTCAGCCTGGGCTAGGCCGTCAGCTGATATTGGGGGGCTCCCCCCGCTAGACCTGTGCCCATCAAGCAGGCAATTTCAGGCTGGCCAGTTTGCACAGGGGCAGGACTGGAGTAGCAGATACTGGGTGGTTGGTGCCTGGGGGGTGGGGGCAGGTCAGACCAGCGGGGGAGCCGCACAGCAGAGGCGAGGGATGTCAGAGCTGTGGCTGGGTGTCAGGGGCAGTAGTGTCTTCTGGGTCAGGAGAGCAGTGCAGGGTCCCGGCCACCGGGGGGGGGGCTCGACACCCACCGCCCGTGTGCTCATTCGCAACAGAGCGGGGGGGGGGGGGGGGGAAGAGTTTCCTGCTTGTGAATCAGTGACCGGAGAGAACGGCAGCAGCCACTTATACCAAATGCAAATCTCTGGGGGGTGAACAGTTTGCGACTTGATATAACACGGAGCTCTGCGCCCACGCACGCACTGGCTGTGTCCACGCGGCAGGTAGACACCCGCAGCCGGCCTGAGCCCGCTGACTCGGGCTTGGGCCCGGGGGCCACTTCACTGGGCCTGGGCCTGAGCTCTGGGACCCTCCCATCTGGCGGCATCCTGGAGCCGGGGCTGTAGCCCTTGGGGGCTACGTCCACACAGCGGAGCTAGTTCAGGATCCCGGAGTATCCCCAAATCGCTATCCCGCGTCTTCCCAGCAAGCCTGTTGTTTCAGGCGCACTATTCCGACATCCCCGTCACCCTCATTCCACGAGGAGTAGGGACGTTTCAGAATCGCCCGTTATTTCCATGGTTGGTGCTGTGAAGCCAAATAAGCTATTCTGAAATTACCTCAAAACAAGCTCTGCAAATTGCGCAGCTTAGTTCAAGATAAGGGTGGAGCGGCCCCTTAGCACCCCCTAGTCAGCTGGCAGGTGTCTAACCGCTGTGCAGCCGTGCCCATGAGGGTGCGTCTACACAGCACCCTTACCTCAAAATAAGCTACGCAGTTTGCACTAGGCTGATTTGGTAGCTTATTTTGAGGTAAATTTGAAATAAAGTGTGATTCCGAAACGTCCCTTATCCCTCGTGCAATGAGGGTTACAGGGACGTCGGAATAGCGAGCCCGTTACATTTCAATACCTCCAGGATCCCGAAATAGCGCTGCCGTGTAGGTGTAGCCTGTCTGCCAGCCCAGGGGTGCACCCTCCTGCCAGCCAGAGCTGGGGCAGCTGCGCTAGGTCCTGTGCTTTGGGGCCTGTAGCGGCCACCTCAGCTGTCCTCCTGGGGTGGCCCAGGAGACTATCAGGGGGCTTCATATGGGGCAGCAGCAGCAGCAGGGTTCCCCCCCAACTCACCGTGACAGCGGGAGCCGGAGAGACCCAGCAGCTGCTCCTGCCGCCCTCTCCCGGCCTCTGGGCACCGCCCCTCCCCGCCGCCCTCTCCCGGCCTCTGGGCACCGCCCCTCCCCGCCGCCCTCTCCCAGCCTCTGGGCACCGCCCCACCCCACCGCCCTCTCCCGGCCTCTGGGCACCGCCCCTCCCCGCCGCCCTCTCCCGGCCTCTGGGCACCGCCCCACCCCACCGCCCTCTCCCGGCCTCTGGGCACCGCCCCTCCCCGCCGCCCTCTCCCGGCCTCTGGGCACCGCCCCTCCCCGCCGCCCTCTCCCGGCCTCTGGGCACCGCCCCTCCCCGCCGCCCTCTCCCGGCCTCTGGGCACCGCCCCTCCCCGCCGCCCTCTCCCGGCCTCTGGGCACCGCCCCTCCCCGCCGCCCTCTCCCGGCCTCTGGGCACCGCCCCACCCCGCCGCCCTCTCCCGGCCTCTGGGCACCGCCCCTCCCCGCCGCCCTCTCCCGGCCTGCTGGGCTTGGCTTCTTCGCAGCACCAGGAAGCAAAGAGCCCGGCCCCAGAGCGCTCCGCTTCCTGGCACCGTGGTGAGGCAGAGCCCAGCGGGCCGGGAGAGGGCGGCGGGGTGCTGGGCAGTCTGCTGGGGGGAGGGGTTTTACCAATGCTGCCACCCTGTGCCAGACCGCCCCCAATTATCCCCTTGCTCAGGGGAGGTGGCTTCTGCTAGGGGCTAGATGGGGGCGGGACTTGGAGGAAGGGATGGAGCGGGGGTGGAGCAGGGATGAAGCAGAGGCAGGGCAGGGCCTGTGGCAGGGGGGCTGCCAGAGTCCAGGGCACAGGGGGGATTGCCCCAACCCCCCCCCCCAAGTACAGCCCTACTGCTAGTGCTGCCTGCTGCAGTGCTTGGTCCCAGGCAGCAGCACAGAGGGGAGCCGATAGCCTACGTGACATCCTCACTTCTGTGTCGCTGCTGGCGCTGGCTCTGCCTCCAAAGCTGGGCCCCAGCCCTGAGCCAACCCTGCCCAGCTCTGACAGCAGCGGTGCCAGCAGCAGTCGTCTGGGAGTCGGGGTAGCAGGATTGCAACCCCCACCCCACAGTAATGTTGCCACCCCTCCCCCTGCTCCTTTTGGGCCAGGCATGGCTCTCTACAAGCCCAGTTCCATGACCATTCAGATTGAAACGGGAGCTCCCGGCATTTACCATTTTAACAATCCTGTTCTGATGGAATTGAGCAAACTGGACGGTGAGTTTAGGGCCCGGTGCAAGTCCAAGAGCACCACAAGCAGTGTGGGGGTTGGGCTATTTTACAGCCCAGGCATCAGTTTCCGTCCCAGGCACTTCCCTCCTCTTTGATCAGTGCTTTCCCGGCTCCTATTTGCATAATTCGTAGACACACTGTGTGTCCTCACTCAGCCCCACCAGAAGATTCCTCCCCTCCCACTCCGGGCAGGAAGCAGCCAGGCAGTGGCTTCGCCCCACTGTCTTTCAGGGTGCCAGTGCCGAGTGGCTGCCTGGCTCCAGGGAACAGGACCGGAAAGAGGCTCTGCTCCAGCTGCCTTCTCAGCTTCTGCATTTCAAGAGCAGGAAGCTGCTCCCCATGAAACTGGCTGCAGCGTTTCATGGGACCCACCTGTCTCAGCCTCTGCTGTTCTCCAGCCTCGTTCCCTGGCCCTGGAGTGTGCAATAGGCCAAAGCCCTAGAGAGGGCCCTGACTCAGACCCAAACTCTGCTGCTGGAGACCTGCAGGGGAGGGAAAGGATCCAAGGACCCCACAAGAGGTGCCCAGGCCTGGTGGGGGAGAAAGTGGGCTGGAGGCATAACAACACAAGAACAGCCAGACTGGGTCAGACCAAAGGTCCATCCAGCCCTGTGTCCTGTCTGCTGACAGTGGCCAGTGCCAGAGGGAGCGAACAGAACAGGGAATCATCAAGCGATCCCTCCCAGTTGCCCATTCCCAGGCTCTGACAGAGGCTAGGGACACCATTCCTACCCATCCTGGCTAATAGCCATTGATGGACTTAACCTCCATGAATTTATCTAGTTCCTTCTTGAACCCTGTTCAAGTCCTGGTCTTCACAACATCCTCTGGCAAGGAGTTCCACAGGTTGACTGCATGCTGCGTGAAGAAAACTTCCTTTTGTTTGTTTTAAACCTGCTGCCTATTTCATTTCATTTACTGACCCCTAATTCTTGTGTTATGGGAACAAGTAAATAACTTTCCCTTATTCATTTTGTAAGGCCCGGGGCGTGGCGGGATAATCTCCAGAGAGGCAGCAGCAGTTACTGGGGCAATGCTCTGTGCCGGGAGAATCCCCTGCCCTCTTGCCATCACCCTCGCAGGGCAGCCCGTGCACCAGCACCAAGATTGCTCCCTCCACAGAGCAGTCAGAAGAAAGGCCAGTGGGCAGGGCCAGCACCCAGAGGCTGGGCTGCTTTCTCCCCAAACTCGCCCCGAGTGTCTTTGGCTAAGGGTTGCTGGGTAAAAGGGCTCAGGCAATCTGTGCCCAGACTGCAGCACTCGCCCACCAGAAACAAACCGCCTGCAGGCAGGACATGGCCAGGACAAAGCTAATGAGCCGACAGACTTGTGAACAAGGCACCGGTCGCTGCTGTTCCGATGGGCCACCCTCGGGGAGCTTCATATCGACCGGCCGGTCTCACCCGTTCCAGCCTGGCTACCTCTTGTTGGAAGTCTAGAACGTCTGCAACTCAACGGGTACCGCGGGCATCTTTACCGTAAATGCATAAACAAATGTCAATCACGGCAATGTGTAGTCAACTTCATTTATGTGTGTGTGTGTGTGTATGTCTTTGTGTGGGGAGGTCTGTGTGTGTGTGTGTGTGTGTGTGTCTATGTGTGTGTCTGTGTCTGTCTGTGTGTCTATCTGTCTGTGTGTGTGTGTGTGTGTCTTTGTGTGGGGAGGTCTGTGTCTGTGTGTGTGTGTCTGTCTATGTGTGTGTGTGTCTGTCTATGTGTGTGTCTTTGTGTGGGGAGGTCTGTGTGTGTGTGTGTGTCTGTGTCTGTCTGTCTGTCTGTGTGTCTGTGTCTGTGTGTGTGTCTGTTTCATGGAGCTGGCAGTGAATAGTGGACTGGGAAGGGTCAGCCTCTGTGCTGTCACTTGCAATAAAATGCAGATTTTCTTTGCTTTTGATTGCAATGAGACCTTCAATGCCTAGTGACCTTCTGGTTGCCTTGTGTGACCCACCTGAGGGTCGCACCCCACTGGTCGAGGATCTCTGGCTACACTAACTAATAGAGCTGGCCAGGCCATTGTTGACAGACGTTTTCCCCCAAATATGCTGTTTGTTGAAATGTATTGATTTCAATTAAGTTTTTGACAGGAAGGTTTCTGGTCACTTCCAGAGAGGGGGAAAGATTGACAACCTGACCTGTTCTGCCCCAGATAGATGTTGTGACACAATTCCGTTTGGTGAAAACATTTGAAAAGGTTTGTTTCCTGTCCTGTGCAGAATGAAAACCAATGTCGAAACCTCCGAAGTTGTCACAAAACGGGACTGCCGCTCTCTGGCCAGCTTCACTAGCCGGAAGATCGTTTTGCACAAGATCCCTTATTCCTCAAAAAATGAGGTTTACAGGATCTTGCGCAAAAGGTTTTTTCTGAAAAATGGGCCCTTCCACACTGCAGTTTTTATCACAAAAATCTCTTCTGCAAAAAGGATCCAAAGAGAATATGCAAATGAGAGTGCGAGATTTGCAAATGAGCACTTCATTTGCATTTCCTCTTCTGCAAAAATGCCATAGTGTAGCCATAGCCCATGGAGTGTGGAAGGTTTTGTGATTTTTAAATGTGTAAATGGAAAACCATCAAGGGTGTCTCCAATGTCTGGGCAATCATATGCCTTTTGTCCTTAAGTTTAGCAGTAGTTGGGCTAAGGAAGTCACATGTCCACCCCCAACTGGAAGGGTGGAATGTAGAACCAGAATTCCTGCCCAAAGGGAATCTTTAAAAGCAATAGGAAGCGAGCAGGTTTTGTCTTTTGGGCTGGCTGGATACACCCAAGGGAAGGAACCAAAGACCCCAGGGGAGGAACAGGCGTGGTTTGAAGGCTTAGCTGGAAAGGAGAATTGTCGGGTGAGTTTGTACTGAGGTTTCAGTGTAGAATTAGCGAAGCATTTTCTGTCATTTTGAGTTTGCAATCCACTTTGCTCTGCCTGTTCTCACCTATAACCACTTAACTCCTACTGCCTGTACTGAATAAAATCACTTTTATTTTCTATCAAGCCCAGTGTAAATAATTGTTACCTGGAGGGGGGGAATCAGTGCGCACATTCCCCCTTTCATTTTCAAAGGGAGCTCACCTACATACTCCATTGGGGTTCTGATCCCATCTGGGGAGTGGTATCCTGGGAGCTGGGCCCTAAACTGCACTCTCCTTGGACCTGAAGAGGTTCCGTGTCTGTACTGCTTCTCGGCTTTGATTTTGCACAAGTCAAAAGGGCGGGGGAGTAGGTGGGGGAGGAGAAGGCCACAGCTTCTCTCGTGGCTGCATTGATCTGCGCCCCTCCCCCCGACACATACATCAAGTCAGGCGGTTCGGAGACACGGCTCTGGTCTGGGCTGAATACATTTCGGACTAGATCCCTCTGGAGCAAAGCAGCCTTGCGCCAATGCAGTCCATTTACACAGTTCAAGTTCTGGGGCCGGGTGTTAACACCCCTTTCCAGCCTGCAATCCAAGGGGCAGAAGACAGGCCATGGCTACACCAGGAAACTCTTTCGAAATTACTCAATTTGACTTAATAACGCCTGATTTAACCAATTCAAAATAGTGTGTCCTCACCACAGGGGAGCTTCGAAATGCGTCCGAGGCCGGCTCCATTAACATGGGCGCACCAGGTCGACTTAGCGCCCCAGGAGGCACGGGCAGTAATACCTTTGAATGACTCTGGGGAGTCGTTATTTCAAACAGCAGCAGCGGAGCATCCAACTCCCGCTATTTCCAAATAATGATTTTGAAATAAGCATTATGCCTCATGGAAAGTAGGATTTATTATTTTGAAATAAAGGGCTTGGTCGTGTGGATGCTCCCCTTGTAAATTCCACCTACGGTGGGTTATTTCAAAAGAAAGCCCTACTGCAGGCCAGGGCACAGTGACTAAGTCCCTCACTGAATTGCCCCTCCAGACCCTCTTGCGGTGCAGTGACTTGGGTGTAGCTAAGGGCATGATTAGACTCCGAGTATTTCAGTGTCTCTCGACAGCACGTCTAATAGCAGACCCCAAAGGGAAGCATCCGAACCCCCTAAACTGCAGCTTCTCCTCCTGTCTTCTGCTCTCTGAGCTCCTTTCGCATTCAGACTCCTCTCATGCTGACTCCCACCATCAGCCCTCGGAGCAAACGCTGCGTCGGAGCTGCGCACCTCACCCGGCTGTCTGGGAGCAGAGCTATGTCTTGGCTGTCATCCCAAACAGCAGCAGAGAAATCTCCGGGGCATTACAGCAGAAAACTGCTAAATGCATAATCCTGGTGCAGAGAAAATTGTTTTCTTAAACAGGTTTATTCCTTGCAGGGAGGTATTTGCTTAAGAGATTTTCCACCATAAATTAAATCTGTCTTGGGATCCAGATAAACTGCCTTTGTGAAACAGAGCTAGTCCCTGAAGAGACTGCTTGCTGTTATCTCCCTGATGTGTCAAGAGAGCTGTCTCTGGCCAGGACAAGCTGGCGTTGCGCACCGAACCCCCTCTCCCTTGTTCTTAGCCTTCCTGCAGGGGCTGAGCATGGTCCCTGCCACGCTGCTCTGATGCAAGCACTGCACGGGGTCACAGCTGGACCGGTAGCTGCTGCTTGCAGCTCTCTTGGCCTCCCAGCTGTTCTGTTCCTCATGGAGCAGGTGGTACAGACAGGTCCCCCCTCCTCCCAGCTCACGGGGCAGGGACTGAAACACGCCTCTGGGTTTCCCTGCGGGCACACCGCTGTGCCCGTAGCTCCCAGCGCATTCTTGCAGGATGCTCGTTGCACCTGATGCAGGCGTCTGCAGGGCGCTCCGAGTTGCCCGTTGCCGTTCCCACACATTGTCTGTTCTTCCCATTGGAACCACAGGGCAGGGCCCATTGTTCTCCTGGAAAAACAGCCAGGAGTCTGGTGGCACCCTAAGTTGGATGCGTTTATTTGGGCAGAAGCTTTCGTGGGCTGGAAGGAGCCCACTTTGCGAGGTGCCTCCGACACGTGGGCCCGAGCCCACGAAAGTGACACCCAAATACATAAAACACAACATTATTCTGGGTGTGCACATCCTGACGCAAAACTCCAGCCATCTGAAGAAGTGAAAGCTCATGATCCCATCGACATGTTTCGTTAGTCTATAAAGTGCTACCAGACTATTGGTTGCTTTTTAAGTTTATCCTGCACAGACTAACTCGGCTGCCCCCTGAAGCACCCCAATACACATGAGTCTTTCAGGTGCCACTGGACTCCTGGCTGTTTGCTGAAACAGACGAACGTGGCCACCCCTCTGAGACTTCTCCCAGGAGGCTTTGGGCCCTGCCCATTGGAACCGCAGCCCCAGGTGCCTGGCTCTGGCTGCAGCTCCCTGCCTCAGAGACTGGGAGCAGGGAGCTGATAGGAGCTTGTGCTGCTCCTGCTGGTTAAAGGGAAAACACCTGCCCTGTGGGACTAATGACTAACCCGGGGGTTTGGGATGAGCTCATCGCTTCAGCAGCCAGATACTTCCAGGAGCAGCCTGGCCAGGGCCAGGGCCAGGGCCGGCAGCCCGAGCGCCCCGCGGGACGGTTAGCTGCCCGAAGGCCATGGTGGGCTGGAGGGGAATGTCTGGCAGGCAAGATCCGGCACACGAGCCATACTTGGCCCACTCCTGCCTTAGTCTAACCCCTGCCCCCAGGCACAAACTGCAGTCTAAATTGCCACTCTCGCCATTGGCAAGGTGCAGGGGGGTGGACCTGCCACCTGTTTCCTCCCTGGCTGCCTGTGGCAGCCCCAGTACCCTCCCGGGCCCCTGTCTCTGGGCCTCAGCTGGCTGAGAGGGATCTCCCTGGTTCCCCCGGAATTTCTCCAGCTCTGCTCTGTCCGTGGTACCTCCCTGTATAGGCAGCCAGTCCTCTCCACATCTAGAGAGAGAGACCGAGTCCCTCCGACCTGCCTCCCTTTTTATACAGCCCACCCAGGCCCTGATCCCAGCCAAGCTGGACGGAAACCCCGGGAGACTGCCTGCGGTGAGATGTTATCTCTTTCATTGTCTGATCCCATTATTCCCCCACCTCCTAAAGCTTAGGGCTGGTCTACATTACAAGGTTAGGTTGATTCTTCTATGTTGCTCAGGCCATGTCTCCACTTGCTGCGCCAGAGATCGGTGTTCTGACGCTCGATTTAGCAGGCCTAGTTACGACCCACTAAATTGAACACTGAGGACGGCTCTGGCTGGCTCTGGTACACTTTGCAGTTGCAAGGGGTAAGGGAAGCCAAGTTTGCTCCCATCAGCCTCCTTCTGTGAAGACAGCACCAGGCTCGGCTTAAGGGAAGCTGACTCCAGTTACATATTCATCGTAGCTGGAGTTGTGTCCCTTAACCCATCCTTCCTGGTCTGGTGTCGACCTGGCCTCAGAGACATAGTTCAGCCAATAGAAGCCCCAAGGTAGGCAATAAAAGAATTCTGCGGTTGACCTAGCTACTGCTCAGGGAGATGAGAAAGAATACAAACCAGAAAGCCCAATATTACGGGGGAATGGCAGTTCTCCCCATATTGACTGAGTACACGTCCCCTCAGGACCGGATGCAGAGATACAATTTCTAGGCACCACTAATGACAGCTTCTTGGAGCAGCCAGTTCTGGAACCCTGAGGGGAGAGGCAGTTCCTGATTGGGCACTGGGCCTGGTCCAAGAGGTGACTATAGCTGAACTCAGTAGTAGTGACCACAGCGTAATTAAATGTAACATCTTGGCAGGGGGAATAGCAGAGAAACCCACCACATTTCCGTTCACAAGGCAGAGCGCACCAGCCTGAGGAAGCCAGTTAAATTAAAATGGAATTAAAGGGAACCTCACAAGAGTGAAACGCCAGCATCCTGCATGGGAATGTGAAACACACCACGACAGAGGCTTAACTACATATCGCCCTGTGCCAGTCCAACACCCCCCCCTCTCATGAGTGCCCCCCGGGGTGTGCGTCAGCGCCCTTCATCCCTTTTTGTGTTCTCAGGCAGTTTCCCTAGTTCTGCCAGGGGCTCTGACTTTCAGTTATCTCAGCCCTGGGATGGGGATGCATCCTCAGGGCTTCCCCCTGCAGACACTATTATCCTGGGGCCCTCCCCAGCTCAGTCCTCACCCAGGTCCTGCAGCTGGCCAGGAGCTCCCTCGATGTTTCCCGGTCCCTGCCTGCAAATTGTCCTTCACTCAATCCAAGCAACCAGACTCTTGCTCCCCCATTTCCCTGACCCCCACTTAGCTGTGGTTGTGCTGCAGTTCTCCCAGGCAGCTGGCGGTGCAGTGCATCTCCTCCACCTCCTAGGAGCAGTTCAGCCCAACATCTCATCCCTCTGCTCTGTTCTGCCACTCCTTTTTATGTGGCCCACCTGGGCCATGATTGGGTGTCTCCCATGCAGCCCCTCTAGCCTGCCTGGAGGTTCTCTCCACTGATCCCTTTGTGGCATGGGTGTAGCAGATGTCTCCAGGGGGGCCTTTGGTCTCAGCCCACCCCTCACAATACCCCAAGTAAACAATTTTTAAAAACCAGTAAAAGGACCAAGAAAATGCCACCAGGGCCAAACAGAGCAAGCAAGGCAGTTAGAGACACAAAGACATCTTTTCAAAATGGGAAGCCAAATCCTCTTGAGGAAGATAGAAAAACACATCAACTCTGTCAAGTCCAGGGTAAACGTGTCATTAGACAGGCCAAAAGAAGGATGTGAAGAACAACTGGGAAAAGACACAAGAAATAACAGCAGTTTTTTTTAAATACTTCAGCAACAGGAAGCTGCCAAACAATCACTGGGGCCACTGCACACTCAAGGAAGACAAAGCTGTTGTGGAGAAGCAAATGAATTCTTTGTGCTGGTCTTTGCCAGACTGTCCATTGGACAGTTCAGGGCAACCTCTCTGGACCCCGCGCTTTCGGGGGGAAGGGCTCACAGGGCCTAGGGCAACCCAGGGAACTAGCTAGGGGCCTGGCACTAGCAGCAAAGGTGAGGCCTGCCCCGCACTCACTGGCAGTGATGGGAAACAGAGCGAGCTGGCACCAGCCTGCCCTGCTCCCCAGGCTCCCGGCCGCTGGCGCTCGGGAAGAGGCAGAGCTACCTCTGCACTCACCAGCGGCAGGGAGCAGAGTGACGTGGCTGGAATCTGGCGGAGTGAAGCAGGCTGGGGTCGGGTCACTCTGCTTCCTGCTGCCACTGGTAATTGTTGGGGTGGGCCCAACCCCTCCTCCTGGCACCAACTCCCCTCCCCCCACTGCTCATCTCCTGGGTTGCCATCACTGCGGGAAGAGGTTTGGGGGAAGGAGCAGTGCAGGGACGGGGAGGATCAGCCATATACAAGGTCAATATATAACTCAGATCTTACCCAATAATCACAGTTTCCAATCCTTTAGTATTTCCAAAAGAAAGAAAGAAAAAGAAAAGTAAAAATTGGTTAAAGGAATCAAATCATACAGTAATCGCAAAGTTACCCTCATTCAAGGGTATGGGTAATAAGATGGAATTTGGAGTCATGTGGGCAAGTCACATGTCCTGGAATGCTTAACTGTGTCTTAGCAGAGGCTACTACACATATTCTAGCTAGAACATCTACAGGAAGGTCCATTAAGTGTGGATAAGCTTCTTTTATGGTCCATTGTGAGTTAAGTGTTGTTTGATGGGCCATTCAACTTGAATAATCTCTTCTGGCTTGTGGACATTACCCAGAAACAAACATATCTGAAATACAAGTATAGATACAATATTCATAAGTTTAAATATAAAAATGATGCATACATACAAACAAGATAATCATATTAAGCAAATCATATTTTTTTCATAGTCACCTTACATGACATACTCTGTACAAGTGTTGCCACCATTACATAATAGTGGTAGTAGTAATGATTTACATGGTCATATTTTAATTAGGGCTGTTGATTAATCACAGTTAACTCACATGATTAATTAAAAAATAATTGTGATTCAAAACTAATCACAATTAAAGGAGGATATTGATATAACAGGCATCACGGAAACTTGGTGGAATGAGGACAATCGATGGGACACAGTTATACCAGGGTACAAAATATATCGGAAGGACAGAACAGGTCGTGCTGGTGAGGGAGTGGCACTGTTCTTGTCACTGCCCAAACATCCTGCCTGCGAGAGAATGGTGTTAGGGGAAAGGACTGCTTGGTTGGGGGGCAAAGGCATGGGGGGAGAGGAGGTTGCCCTGCTTGGGAGGGGACAGCATGGGGGTAGTGGAGGTTGCCCTGTTTGGGGGGATGGTGTGGGAGGAGGGGAGGTTGGGGGGTGGCATGGAGGGAGAGGAGACAATGACATGGAGGGAGGGGAAGTTGCCCTTCCCTGTGCTACCATCCCTGGTTGCGGGAAAGGGGCATGTCTGGGGAGAGCTTGCCCGGCTGTTGCTCGTGCTGTCCCTGCTCTGTACCCGGGCTGGGCCTATGTCTCTAGTCGGCCCAGCCCCATGCCCAGGCCCTGCACACGGAGCCCCGCTCGTGGCCTAGCCAGTGAGTTACATGCACAGCAAGCAGGACAGAGCCCCTGGTGGCCCAAGCCTGGCTCCTCGGTGCCCAGGGAGCAGGAGTCTCGCTCTGGCTGCCTGTCATCATTGTGGAGCCCCAGCCAAGCCCCACGGCCAGTGCCAACCCGAGCCATTCTTGCGCCCCGGGCAGCGGACGCGCGGTGCATGCGCCCAGGTGCGCGGCGCCCCTTACAAGTGCCATCAGGCACCCCGCATTGGTTGGCGCCCCGGGCAGCTGCCCGGCTAGCCCCCCCCCTTAATCCGGCCCTGCCTGTGGCCCCCAGGCCGGCAGCTCCAACTGCCAGGGAGGTTCAGCCAGATCTGTGGCTCTGGCCTGAAGACTTTGTTTGGCTGCTCCATAAGCAGCATTTTCTCTGTCGCTCAGTGATAACCGGGCCCGGCGGCTCATCACGAGGACGCTCCTGCTGGGCTGCAGGCTCGTGTCTCTACAGCCCTGGGCCCCTGTCGAAGCAGCAGTTCGTCTCTCGGGGCGCCCTTCAGAGGGGACCGAGCCCCAGCTGCGGGGAGCCACAGGAATGGTCCCCAGCCCCCAGTGCTGGGAGGGGCACAGAGCAAAGGCCTCACTGAAGCTTTCCACCCACCCGCTCCCCCTTTCCCATCTCCCCAGCAGCTGCTATGGGGTACAGCTGTTGGGCTCTGCAGCCATGCAGGGAGGGAGTTTGCCGCGGTCGCCCGCAGGACAGTCTCCCGGTATGCTCTGGCGATGGGTGACAGAGCCAGGTAGGCGGGAAACAGGCCCAGCCAAGGGAGGAAGGATGGGCCAGGGGTCAGGCCGCTCACCTAGGACCTGAATTCATTGCGTTTTGGCACCACAGGGGTCCTGTGTGGCTCCGGCGAGTCTCTGGGTCTCAGCTCCTGCCTGTCCCGAGGGGCCGTTAACATTCCTGCTTCCCAGGCAGCGTGAGGGTAAATGCCCTACGGGCGGTGAGCCATACAGGTGCTGTGGGAACAGGGGGCCAGACAAGTACCATAGTACCCAGTGGGCTAGGCCTGGAGTGTCTTGCTTGCCTGAAAATGCCACTGAGGCCATCGGAAGATCAGCGCACGCCCAAGAAGTCCTGGCTTAGACCCAAGCTCACTTGGCTTGTCCACCAGAGGTTGCCTCTTGTCCACCACACAAGCTTTTCCCCTCCTCTCCCCAGCATGGCTGCCACAAACCCTTCCTACCCTGGTCTCTCCACCAGCCATTCTCCCACTCCCTTCCCTGCCTGAGCTTTGTCTCTTCAGCCCCATCTGCCTGAGACCCTAGTGCCTGTGCCTGGCCCGGCATTTAACACTGTGCTCTGAGTATTTTACTGCTCTGCATAGATCGCCGTTCTTACGCAGTGGTACCACACTTAATCACCAAACTCCTGGGGAGCCAGCCGCAAACAGGGAACCCCACAGAACAGCCACTGAAATGCAGCCACCTCTGGGGTGGAATGGGGCGGTGTAACAGTGCACAGCAACACAGCACAACAGCTTAGGATAGAACGTTAGGCTGAACACAGACCTTGGAATTAGAGAGAGACAGCGTGTAATTATCCAAGTTGGGATCTAGCCAGGGCAAAATCCACCCTGTTGCCAATGCACCTCAGCATCACTAATGACAGCATGTGGTCAGGGCACTGCCGTCAGATCCCATGCAAAGACAGCACCTGCCAGTAGCCCAGGCTGGTGGTCTGCTGATATCGTCACAGAGGCTGAAGTACCATCTGCTGAGCCACGGCTCCTCCGGTCCCACGGTATCAGCCCTGGGATCCCACCCAGGCACTACCCTGGGCTGGCCCTGGGGAGAGCTGGCAGGTGCCTATCAGCAAGAGGCATAGTCAGCGACTGGCGGCGGGAGGCGGGCTGGGGAGCAATCTGCGCCCGGCTGGCAGGAGCACAGTTGTCACGATCTTCGTGTTTTCTTTTGTGGAATAGCATGTGCCTATGAGGCTGCCCCAGGTGACAGGGCGGGAAATTGCATGGAAATCCCATGGACTGAGCTGGTCGCAGCCTCTTTGCAATGCTTCTTTAGAGCAACATGTGACTGTGGTCACTGAATCTTCCTGGGTGCGGCTGGGTTATGTAAAGCAGCCAGGAGAATACTCACCCCGCAGGGTCAGTCAGGGTTTGTACAAAGCTTCGAGATCACTGGGGGAAAGATGCAAGAGAATTAAGTCTTATTAATGACCTGGATGAGGGGATGGATTGCACCCTCAGCAGGTTTGCGGATGACACTAAGCTAGGGGGAGAGGTAGATACGCTGGAGGGCAGGGATAGAGTCCAGAGTGACCTGGACAGATTAGAGGATTGGGCCACAAGAAATCTGATGAGGTTCAACAAGGACAAGTGCAGAGTCCTGCCCTTGGGATGGAAGAATCCCAAGCATTGTTACAGGCTGGGGACTGACTGGCTAAGTAGCAGTTCTGCAGAAAAGGACCTGGGGCTTGCAGTGGATGAGAAGCTGGATATGAGTCAACAGGGCGCCCTTGTAGCCAAGAAGGCGAATAGAATATTAAGGTGCATTAGGAGGAGCATTGCCAGCAGATCCAGAGAAGTGATTATTCCTCTTTATTCAGCTCTGGTGAGGCCACATCTGGAGTATTGTGTCCAGTTCTGGGCCCTCCCACTATAGAAAGGATGTGGAAGCATTTTGGAGAGACTCCAGCGGAAGGCAACCAAAATGATTAGGGGGCTGGATCACATGACCTATGAGGAGAGGCTGAGGGATTTGGGCTTATTTAGGGGGGATTTGATAGCAGCCTGCAACTTCCTGAAGGGGGTTTCCAAAGAGGCTGGAGAGAGGCTGTTCTCAGTAGTGAGGGATGGCAGAACAAGGAGCAATGGTCTCAAGTTGCAGTGGGGGAGGTCTAGGTTGGATATTGGGAAAAACTGTTTCCCTAGGAGGGTGGGGAAGCACTGGGCTGGGTTCCCTAGGGAGGTGGTGGAATCTCCATCCCTAGAGGTGTTTAAGTCTCGGCTTGACAAAGCCCTGGCTGGGATGATTGAGGTAGGGTTGGTCCTGCTTTGGGCACGGGGCTGGACTCGGTGCCTTCTGAGGTCTCTGCCAGCCCTGGGGTTCTATGATTTTATGATTCTAAGCACAAACTATGAGCCTCTAAAGCCCCACTGGGAAGCCCGGGGCTTGTGCAGCGTATTGAGGAGAGTCCCTCTTTCCGGGGCTGGCATGTGATATCTGGGGCCCGTCCCGGAATGATGCACTGGCTGCTCTACACTGGGCGCTCTCGGCTCGTGCGGTGCCTGGGGGCAGACACATTTGCAAGCTGCTCTGGCGTAAGCAGGCTCCTCTGTAAGCCGCTGCCATTCGCCCTGGCACTAGCCACATGAGCATTGTTCGGTGACGTGTTTGTCCCCAGCCTGCTGTTTTCAGCAGGGCCCTCGCCCAAACCACTCCTGAAAGCTGGCTGCACTGCAAGGCCTCACTCTGCTACCCCGGGGGGCACCAGGAGGGCCTGTCCCCGCCGGAGCGCATGAGGGGGTCGTTCCCAGCCTCAGGAGACAGGCCTGGGCCCACTCTGATCCCGCCAGCACGCTCAAAGCAGAGCCCCGCTGCAGTGGCATGCTCCTGGTGTAAGGGCCACCCCCAACGCCCGGCGCATACGCGGGGGCCAGTCCCACCCGCTGCCGGCCCTGCCCTCGCTTTTACTCCGTTTCCAGCAGCTGGTCGATCAGAGCAGTGCGGGACGTCTCCTTGGGCGGGAGCCAGGCTTGAAGCCGAGCCCTCAGGAGAGGAGGGTTTTATTCCTGGCTCTGCCACGGGCTTGCTGGATGACCTTGCTGCCTCAGTTTCCCTGCCTGTGAAGTGCAGGTTATGATAGGAGCCTGCTGGTGCAGAGCACTGCCTAAGACAGGGGCCTGGGTGCAACACAGGAGTTACGTGCCAAAGTCCTGGTTTTAGGCTCCCCCGCGATGCACAAAGCTCCCACTCAACTGGGTAGGGGCCTAAACTCGCTCAGTGCCAAACATTCCCCGTGTTTCTCTGAGATGCGCCCGGCTGCCTGGCTCTAGGCATTCCCCTGGACGTCCTGTCCAGACCCTGGAGTGATTCACCCTGGGGGAGACAGACAGGTGATCTTCAGCTGCAGGAGAAGAAAGGAGCATGTTTCTCCCTGACCTCGGAGGGGCATAATTTCAATCCTGGTCCCTATGAAGCTGGGTTTTTTCGGCAGATGGTTAAGGCGCATTGTCTTTCTACAGCATGTTCCTACATCCAAACGCATCGTGTCTCCTCACAGTCCTCTTGGCTCGGTGGACGTGTGGACGTGCTCCTCGCTCACCGAGAGGCAGTCTGACACACTAGAGGTGTGTCACGGAGATGTAGCCAGCAGAGAAAGGCAGGCCAGGCTTGGTATCTGCCAATGAAGACCCACAGCCCCGGGCCCCATAGCTTTGAGTTTTCCTATGGGTGAATTTCTCTGGCCTTTGTATAGCTCTCCAGAGCCGCTCCCTGTGTGTCACTCTGAATTGTTTACTGGGCCGTTTCCTTTCCTTGGGCAGGAAACGGCCCAGTAATGGGCCCTCCTCACTCCTTCTTGCAGACACATGGACGGGGGACATTCTGCGTCGCTCCACCCCACATGACTTGGCCACGTCGTTGGGTGTGTGCTCCACCTCCTCCCCCCACCCAGGGCTCAGACACTCTGGGACTGTCCTGTTGTGAATGATGCTTCATCCTCATGTAACCCTTTTCATCCAGGGATCCCAGGGTGCAGCACAAAGGCAGGTCAGTCTCATTATCCTCAAGGGAAACTGAGACACACAAGATCCCACCGGAAGTCAGAGACAGCCAGGAATAGAACCTAGGTCTCCTGACATACATGCCAGTCCACACTGGGGATGGGGCATGGGGTAGGAGAGGTGAGACCCTGCCGTGCGTTGCTGCCCAGAAGTTAACTTGGGGAGTGGACACACACTGGAGGCCAGGACTTTGCAGAGCCACCATGACCCAAGAGCTGAGCAGCCTGGCCGTACGGGCCCGTGGGCGAGCCTGCAGGGAGACGAGCCAGGCACAGGGGGCATTTGGAATCCCTCTGCACTGCGCTTCTCTTGCCTTGCCGACCCTGAGGTGAAGGCTGTGTCGGGCAGACAAGCGAGGGGGTCGAGCAGCCGCCAGCCCCATGCAGAGGTGCAGACGTCTGGCAGATGGCTGGATAACGCGAGTGTCCCTGCACAGCGACCTGCTCGTGTGAAGGTTGCAAAGAAAAGATCAGCATCCCCCAGCCTCCGGCTGCCGGCAGCCCCTCCCTGGAGGCCGCGTTTCCAAGACCCCATGAAATCAGGTTGGCAGCTCATGAAAGATGCAGCACGGCTCCCGCATGGGTCTCCTGCAGACACCAGAGCAAATGTCTCCCCTGCTCTTTTCCGCCGTGCTTGGGAGCGCGCGCCAGGGCGGGGCGCAGCAGAGGGCCGGCCCTCGGCCCTTCCACAGGCCAGCTGGGCACACGAGCGCCAAGCAACGCCATGCTCCAAGGCAGCGGGCTCCAGCCTCTTTAACCACAAGGTCACTTTTTCAGTGCAAGTGCAATGTAAGATCTACCTCAAACCCAGATCCCCTGGCCCCACCTCCGTCCCGCCCCTTCTCCGAGGCCCCGCCCCTGCTCCACCCCTGCTCCGAGACCACACCCTGCTCACTCCATCCCCCTTCCTCCCGCATCCTCACTCACTTTCACCAGGCTGGGGTAGGGGGCTGGGGTGCAGGCTCTGGTCTTGGCCCAAGGGGTTCAGAATGTGGGAGAGGCTCTAGGATTAGCCCAGGGAGGGGGATCGGGGTCCAGGAGGGGTATCCGGCTGCAAGCTCTGGGAAGGAGTTTGGATGCAGGGGGATTCACATCCGGGGCAGGATGTTGGGTGCAGGAGGAGGTTCAGGGCTGGGTCAGCAGTTCAGGATGCAGGCTTTGGCTGGGCACCATTTAACTGAGACGGTTTCTTGGTGATAGAGCAGTGGGGTTAAGGCAGGCTCACTCCTGCCCTGGCCCTGAGCCACTCCTGAAAGCAGCCGGCATGTACAGCAATGGCTCCATGGTGCCGTGTGCTGCCCCTCATCTACAGGCACTGAGGCCACAGCTTCTACTGGCCATGGTTCCCCATTATCGATCAATGGGAGCTGCAGGAAAGGTGTCTGCAGGCAAGGACAGCGTGTGGAGACCCCCTGCTCTGCCTCCCTCAGGGGCTGCAGGGACACGCCAGCAACGTCCAGGAGCACAATTACCACAGGGATGATGACTCCAGCCATGACAGGTTCGGCATTTTAGAACTCACTGCTCAAAGAATTACATCTAAGCATAAGAGAGAAATGAAAGTGATGAAATGCACAGACCAGTCAGAACCCAAAACTAACCCACTTTGCAAATAGTAACAGAAGCAAAACCAACAACCCCTGTGTGTGGGGGGCGGCGGGGGGGGAATCGGGAGAGGAGAGGGAAGGACAGTGTGTGTGTGTGAGAATGGCATTGCCAAGCTCCCACCAGCCCCTTCTCTCTGTGTGGAGACAGGGTACAGAAGTGGGAGGAGGGGGGACACCCTGACATCAGCCCCACCCCCCCTTCTCTCTCCCACACCCTGCACAGCAAGCAGGAGGCTGGGGGGGGGGGAGTGGAAAGGCAGCTCCAAGGCAGAGGGCAGGAGCAGCATGACAGCGGGGGGAGCCAGCAGCTTGAGAGCTTCCTGGCCAAACCAGTCAGGATCACGTGTCAGAGGCTCCAAGATCTGCTGGTCGTTCCCAATCGACCGGTTGGTGGCCACTGCTCTAAGGAAACCATGGAAAGCCGCCTAGAACAAGCACTGTGCAACACCCCCGCCCGTGAGCATGGAACCCTCAGCTGGTACCTGCCCCGGGAGGATACAGGCCTGCTCACCGGCTCATGGCACAAGGTGCTGGGCTCACAGCCAGGAGGAGAATCCAGCTCTCCTGACTTCCAGTTCCATGGTTTAGCCACTGGACGCTTCCTTTCCAATTGCTCCAGGGGGCAGGGCGTGAGATTGTCATGAGCTTCAGCCACTCCTTTCGCATGATTCTCAGCCCCTTTTACAAGAGGGAAAATAAGGCCCAAATCCTCAGAGGTCTTTAGAGTCCTAACTTCAGGCCTGCTTACGGGGGGGGGGCGTTGCCGTATGGTCCGGTGAGTCAAAGGGGCCCAGCGCCCCGACTAACTTCCACTGGTTTCAAATACCTTTTAGGGTCTGAGCCAGAGAGATTAACTGGCCAGAGGTCCCCTTCCTCTACCAGACCCAGGACTAGAACCAGGCGTCCCACAAGCATCAATCTAATCTGCAGGGCACATCTACACTAGGAAATTATTTTGAAATAACTAAACTTGGTTTAATAACTTGAAATAACAAAATCGAACTAGCGTGTCCTCACTACGGGGAAGCCTCAACATGAGCCCGAGACCGGTTCTGTTATTGTGGCCACGCTCCCTTGACTTCGAGCCCCAGGAAGCACTGGGGAGTAATTAGTTGGAATTACGCTGGGGAGTCGTTATTTCAAAATAGCAGCACCCAAGCGTCCACACTGCCGCTATTTCAAAATAACGATTTCAATATTAGCGTTAGTCCCTGAGGAAAGTGGGCATAGAGATTTCAAAATAGCAGGCTTGGTCATGTGGATGCTCCGCTTATTAATGTGACCTAAGGGGGGTTATGTCAAAATAAACCCCCAGTGTAGGCAGGGCTGGCTCTCACTATCTCCCATTCTTACTCATCTCTCCTGCCCTGTTCATCACTAATTACCACTGTGCCAGCCGTCTGTACTCTTCCTTTGAACACAGCCCAGAAGGTGCATAATGAATCAGTGAGCAACTGATAATTTCTAAAATAACGGAAAACAATGATTTGCTCCATTCCAGGATTAGATTCTATTTAGTTGCTATTTAATTGAAAACTAATTAAATTACATGAGAAACTGAAAAGATGTTGTTAATTATGAAGTCTGAGAGCTACAAAGGCTAAAGGATGAAAGATTCTATAATCTGCGGTGCTTTTCGCTTATCGCGGCCTATCGCTAACAACGGAGAGAGAATGAAGCAGTGAACGCATTTCAGTTTTCGTATTGATTCAATAACTGCAGGCTGAATAATGGTCCATTGACGAGAGTCCACAGAATTCCACATTGATTAGGAGACAGGGAGCAAGTTATAGAAAATTGCGGAAATGTTACTTGGAATAGACATTTGTTTATTGGTTGATGGTGAAGCTGCTGGCTCTGGAGATGTTAGCAGCGGGGCTGGAATTTATACTCCCTGTTCATCAGCATCTCCGCTGTTTCTGCCCCTTCCACCTGCCTCCTCCAGGCATGGGATGGGATGTGGCACCTCCGGGAGCAGCAGAACGGAAAGTGCAGCCTGCGGCAAAGGCGACTTTCAGCTACCTTGGGACCCTGAGTTGCTCCGGGGGCCAAGCCCACTTCTGATGTACATGAGATTAGCTCCAGGGGGGCTGTAATTTAGAGCATCCTTGGAGGAACAGCTCTGAATCCCTGCTGCCGTGAGCTATGGAGATTCCACCTCCCACCCTGATATGCCTCTGTCCCTGCCCTCAGCAGATTCCTTGCAAAGGGGTTGTAGAGCATTTCTGGCACCAGGCAATTCTCCCCCAGCTTCTTGCTGCTCACTTCCAGCCCCTAGATGCTTCCAGGGCATTGATGGGGTCAGGGGAGGGGCCAGAACCCCTCCCTTGATGCTGCCTCCCTTGATGTCTCCCACAGTCCTAAAAGGAACCTTCCCGACCAGCTGGATCTGCGCTGTCCAGGGAAAGTGTGGGCAGGACCTCACAAACCCATTCTCTGCTGTGGCCTTGCCCTGTTGCTCTACCAGCACTATTGCCAGAGGCCCAGCCTGGGTCAGCAACACAGACAGCGAATTCGCTAACCTGCTCCACTCTGGCTGGCACATCTATACTGGCCTGTTTTGTCGCCAAAAACGGCACAGCGAGAGGATTTATACTGCAATGCCACTTTCATTGGGAAAAATACCACGTTTTGGGGACAAAAAACTTCTACTCCTGCAAGAGACTTGTGTCTTTTCCTCTCCCTTTATTGTGGACAGAGAGCCAGCGTGGACTCTACTGTTTGTTTTGTCAAAAGAACTGGCTTCCACCAGTATCCCACAATGCCTGCCCTGATGCCTGTGCTCAGTGTTGTGTGATTTCTGCTGCCCTGCAGGCATGTGCCCCTCCCCTTTCCAAGCTTTCCAAGTATCTGACAGCTGAGTGAGCTGGTCTGTTTGGGGAACAAAGAACAAATCATTGGACTGCTCCTGTTCTGCCCTGCTGGGAACCCAGTGGCAGGCAGGCTGCTGCGAGAAGGGGGGGGGGGGTCTGGAGGGGCTGCTATGCTGTTTTGACATTCCCCAGAATGGAGAGCTCATGGATCTGAGGGAATCCCAAGAAGCGTAGGGATCAGCTCTGCCTACCCACAATGCTGCACTGCGGAATGCTTACCCACAGTGCTTTGCTCTAGCCATTGCCAGGGGAGCTAGCCATGTGTCCATGAAATGTCGACAATGGGAATCAGAAAAAACAGTTTGACCAGTTTTCACTTTTGGTGACTTTTGCACGTCAGCAGCACTTTTGTCACCAAACCTGCCCAGTGCAGACAGCCTGGGAGAAAGCAGAGGCATTAGAAACAACGTCCCTGTGGGCTGGAAACCTGGGAATCTTATGACACCAGCTTCTGCTGCTTGTGCTAAGTACGAAGTCATTGATGGACTCCGAACCTCTGCAGCAGCCTAGCAGCTAGAGGCAGAGTCAGCCTGGTGCAGCGAGGGTTAAACACTCTTCTGGAGCATGGGCCCTCAGTCCAAGCCACTGAGGTGGGCGGTGGTGCAAGGCACCGGTCTGCACGAGGCTGGGCAGCAGGAACTGGCTGCAGATAGCGGAGCCGCTTCCTTGCCATGTATCGCTCGTGTCAGTGGCCCAAGCTCCCCACAGACCTGCGGGCAGCGGCAGGGTTCCGGACTTACCCGGCTGGTTTAATTGCGTTTGTTTTCTGCTTGCTTGGTAAGTGGCAGGATGATTTGCAGATGGCGACTCCGGGCCAATTTGCATAATGGTTTCAGATAAGTATCTTTGCTGTCACTGTAGCCCAACCAGATGGTTTCCCGTCACAGATCGGTTTGCAGAGAAAGGAGCCAAAACAACCATTTCATCGCGTTCTGATTGGCTGTTTGATGCCATGAATGACTGCCCGTGTCACTAAAACGCCCAGTTCCAGCGACTCGCCACCCCTTGGCTATTGTCCTTCCAGGCAAGTGCCTCCCTCCAAGAGCAGCCTCCGCCTGCTGATGGCAGGATTGCCCTGCGCTGGCTGCCAGCAGCATTAGAAGGCACCTAGCAGCTGAGAGAAGGATGCTGGATTTGAGGGGGAGGATTTGGGGACGTGGCCACTAATGTTGCTAGTGGGGTCCTGGGAAGCTGGGATATTAAGACCCAAAGGCAGGAAGTTGACGGCTTCTGTGGAGATGGGTTATAGATGGGGATTTGGTTTATCCTGCCAGGGACCTTGCCTCTGTAAGCACGGAGGCTGCTCAGGTAAGGGACCGGTGCTCCGGGGGTAGGACTGGGGGTCCCTGCAGAGCTCCACATGCAGGCAGCTGGGGGCCAGCCTGGGAAAGCCACTGAACAGAGGCTGAGCAGAGACAGAGCCACAACTGCTGGAAGGCCTGGGAGGCATTAGCCTTCCCTCTGCCAGCCTCCAGCCCCAGCTGGGCACCGGGTGGGGAACTTACCTTCCAACGGCCAGGCTGGCCTCCCGCTAGACTGAGGAAGCTTTTACAGAGTTGGGCCCCGGTAGTCCGACCCTGTGACCTCTCCCTGATTCTGCTGGGTCGTTGCTCTGTCTTGTCATCCCACAGGGTGGAGGCAGCCAGGGGCGGGTGGCTTGGGAACTGGGTAGGGCAGAGACACAAGCATCTGTGAGGCACAACCAGCTTCTGTCACTCTCCGGTGACCAGTTCCCAGGTGCCCTGTTGAGTCTCGGTGGAGAAGGCTGAGATGAAACAGCTCCGACGCCATCCGGAGAGTGTGACGCAGAGCCGGCACCAGCCGCTTGGCTCGACAGTCTCTCGCTGCTGCCCAAGGACAAAGGTCAGGGGCCAGGCTGGGCCGCTCCGCCCCGTCGATACAATCGCCCAGGCTGGCTCCAAGGCATGCCCAGGAGGTCTGGTGGGAGTGGCAGGGGGGCGGGGGATGAGCCAGTGGCCCAAGCCGGTCCGTGATGGAAGGGCTCCAGAGCGGTGCTGGGGAATCGCTCTGCCTGCCTCGTGGACTGGCTCACATTGGGTCAGCAGGGCTCTGGCTGCTCAGGGAGATTCAGGACATCGGCCCTGTCTCTCTCCCTCCGTCCCCGGGCTTTCCCGGTTCTGCTCTCCCGGGCCCGGCCCACACACGGTGCCTGGGCGAGAGGCTGCTAGCTAGCGATGCCCGTGGGCACAATGGTTGGGAAGAGATTTCTCCTGAAAAAGAGTCCGGAGGAGATCAGCCTTTCTCTGTTCCTGTCAGCATTTTTCTTTGATGTTTTTCAGCTTTTCATTTAACAAAACACCCCCAGAATATGCTCCCTTTTCTGCAACCGACACATTTAGCCTCTATTTCCAGAAAAGCCTTTTCCTCTCCTTTGTCCCTAGTCCTTTGCCAGATGTATGAACCCTCTTCCCAATCTGCCAGGGGCTGCACGAGACACAGAATATGCAGTGCCCGGGATCATGAGCACCTGAAACTATGTGTGAAAGCCTCACAACGACCTTAGCAGGGGCAGTAGCATTATCCCCATTTTACAGAGAGCAACACTGAGGCGCAGAGAGGTAAAGGCCAATACTGTGTGCTGAGGGCTGTGTTGCCATTGGAAGTGAGTTCTTGCATGTTCTCATTTGGAATTCTAAGAAATAAAGTCAAATAAGCTGTAAAGTTGCAGCACGAATATTTGATTTTTTCATTTAATGTCTCTGTGTGTATTAGGGTTGCCACCTGTCCAGGGTTGCCTAGGACCATCCTTTTTTGAGGTAGCTGTACTGAGGAATCTGTCTGGGAGCTCAGTGCACACGTCCAGCTTTCCGCTCAGGATCATCCCAGATGCTTATGAAAAAGAAAACGGCAGATTGGGTGTGGGAGAGTCCATTTGGGGCAGCTGAGAGAACACGGTGTGGGAGCGTCCCTGGGGGGGGGTGTTAGAGAACATGGCGTGGGAGCTGAATGTGTGGGAGCATCCCTGTGGGGAGGAGGTTAGAGAACATGGAGTGGGAGCTGAATGTGTGGGAGCGTCCCTGGGGGGGGGGTGTTAAAGAACATGGCCTGGGAGCTGAATGTGTGGGAGCGTCCCTGTGGGGGGGGGGTTAGAGAACACGGTGTGGGAGGTGAATGTGTGGGAGTCTCCCTGTGGGGTGGCTGAGAGAACACGGTGTGGGAGCTGAATGTGTGGGAGCGTCCGGGGGGGGGGGTTAGAGAACACGGCGTGGGAGCTGAATGTGCGGGAGTGTCCAGGGAGGGTTAGAGAACACGGCTTGGGAGCTGAATGTGTGGGAGCGTCTGAGGGGGTGGTTTAGAGAACACAGCGTGGGAGCTGAATGTGTGGGAGCATCCGGGGGGGGGGGTTTAGAGAACACAGCGTGGGAGCTGAATGTGTGGGAGCATCCGGGGGGGGGGGGTTTAGAGAACACGGCGTGGGAGCTGAATGTGTGGGAGCGTCCCTGTGGGGAGGAGGTTAGAGAACATGGAGTAGGAGCTGAATGTGTGGGAGCATCCCTGGGGGGGGGTGTTAAAGAACATGGCCTGGGAGCTGAATGTGTGGGAGCGTCCCTGTGGGGGGGGGGTTAGAGAATGCGGTGTGGGAGCTGAATGTGTGGGAGCGTCCGGGGAGGGGGGTTAGAGAACACGGCGTGGGAGCTGAATGTGTGGGAGCGTCTGGGGGGGTGGTTTAGAGAACACAGCGTGGGAGCTAAATGTGTGGGAGCATCCGGGGGGGGGGTTTAGAGAACACGGCGTGGGAGCTGAATGTGTGGGAGCTGAATGTGTGGGAGCATCTGGGGGGGGGGTTTAGAGAACACAGCGTGGGAGCTGAATGTGTGGGAGCGTCGGGGGGGGGGGGGTTTAGAGAACACGACGAGGGAGCTGAATGTTTCCCCCACAGTCACATCTCTCTCTGGGGCTCTGAGCTGGGTGCCTCTGACCTGGCCCTAGGTGAGTGGCTGAGTCACTGCCCTAAGCACAAGACCTGGCAGGTACAGGAAGGAGGAACTGCTCTCCAGAGATCTGAGTGATGTGTGAGGGCGACAGTCTGGCCTGCCTTGAAGGCCACAGGAGGAAGTCGATGGCACTTTCGGGATGGGGAGGCTCTGGGCTGGCACGTTCACAGGATATGCCAGTTTGAAATCCACCTCCCTGGGACCAGCTCCTCAGCCGGCGGAAACCAGGGCAGCTCCACTGAAGTCAAAGTCTTATCCCAGCTGAAAATCTGGCCCCTGGCATCCAGCTAGTTCCAGGCATGTCGCTTTCATGGACCCCAACAAACCGGAGAGAACCCCAAAGGTTCCAAAAAAGGATCAGGCCCCCGGAGGGGCTGATTGATGAGGGACGATCTGGAGCTTTGACACCAGTGAGTTTTGCCGTTGGTGTGAGCGGGCCAGGCTCAGCCAGAGCAGAACGGGGATGCTTTGGCAAGAAGGCGGCTACGCCGTTTGCACAGATCGGCAGGACTCGAGGCAGGCGAGGGGTCGTCTGGGCCCGTGTCAGGGACTGCACTGAGCAGCGCCATCACAGAACCCAAGGGCTGGAGGAGACCTCAGGAGGCCCAAAGCAGGACCAACCCCAACTCAATCATCCCAGCCAGGGCTGTTTCAAGCCGGGACCTAAAACCCTCCAGGGATGGAGATTCCACCCCCTCCCTAGGGCACCCATCCCAGTGTTTCCCCTGCCCCACAAGGGGGAGAGACTGCGGGAAGGGAGATTTATGTTTATTGGTGCAGACCAAGATCCATGACACTGGCGGGGAGCGGGGGCCCCGTTGCTTTAAAACTAGGCTGGCTGAAGCTCCAGTGAAAGGCTGAGTAGCCGTGTCCTGCCGGGCTCCCAGAGACCTGGCTGATCGCAAGGGGCTGGCTCCACCTCCCAGCTGCTAAAAATACAATTCCATGCGTCCCCCACCTTGTGCTCCAAGCAGGCTGCATTCGTGCCAAGGGCCCCGGTGGCGCTGGGCGCAGGAGGAGACGGGCTCACAGGCGTCGAGCTCCTCGCAAGCAAGCCACACCGTGGAAAAGTCTGCAGCCCTCTGCTCCTGGGGACAGCCCCGCCCTGGCAGGAGCTCGGCTGGGTGTGATCAGAGGCGGCTTTGCTCTCCCGTTTCCACAGCTCTGTGATTCTCTCCCGGAGACGGGAGCGGAAAGCAATGTCCTTCAGGTTACAGCTCTGAAATCCTCCTTCCAAATCGCCCACACTCCCTCAGGGCTGCGCATTCGCTGCTCCTCCTGTCTGAGGCTTTAGGGCTTATCTTGCCCAGAAGTGGCCAGGTACTTGGTGAGCATCAGGCTCAAAACTGAGGCCCAGCCTGTGGGTTAACTTCTCCTTTTCAATCACCAGGGGTCACTCCTGCTACTGCACAGTGCAGCTTGCGCCCTACGCGGAGAGATGCCCTTGCTGAGAAATGGCACAGATGTGCAGCATTTCCTCTGGCCTGTCTCCTGTGCCTGAGGAAGGAAAACAAACAGCCGCCCCTGTCGACGCAGCCCATCAGAACTCCTGGGTCCCTTCGGCTGTGACTGGCAGAGGAAAGTGTCCTCCCCTTTCATGTGCACGTGTGCGTGTGCATGTGTGCGTGCGTGCATGCATGAGTGTGCATGTGTGTGTGTGTGCATGCACATTTGTGTGTGGGTGTGCATGAGTGTGCATGCATGTGTGTTGGGAGGAGATGAGACTGGGAAGCTATTCCAATTTCTTGGGCTTCACTGCATCACACCCACCCCCAGCTTCGTTCAGGGAAGGATTCATCTCCGTTGCTTTCATCTGTGAGACAGGCTCAGCTACACACACTGTTTAACCAGCGAACGAGATTGAATCCAGGGAACGTATTTGCCTTGGAAATGGAAAGCAGTGGAGCAAAGCAATAAGCCTGTTTCATGGAGAGGAGGCTTTGAAATAAGGCCACAGAACCCCGGCTTTTCTCCTCCATACACGAGCATAACTAGTTATCCTATGAGCAGTTAGGAGAAATAAACAAGAGCAATATAAATAGATGCCAGGGACAGCAGGCAGCAAGACAAATGTCCTGTGAGCTAGCAGGCAGCTCCTTCTCGAGCGCGCTCCATTTCTCAGGTGTCGGGTGCATTTGCGCGGCGTTTGGGGCTTCTAGAAGCCACCAGCATTAGACAGATGCCCTGTTATTTTGTCCTTTGTAATACCAACCCTTTGCTCTCCTCTGGCAGCCTCCTCAGTTAACTCGTCAGCTCTTTGGGCAGGGACCATTTCTTTGGTCTGTGTCTGTACAGTGCCTAGCACGGTGCGGGTCTGGTCTAACACCGGGATGCTGATAATAACGAATGGTAATAATGATGAAGCTCTAGCAACTTCACTGCCCTCCCCACTGGTGCTCATATGCCCATGTTGGAGATGGGGAAACTGAGACGCAGGGGAGATCACCTGGGTTTGTTGTGCTCCCCAAGAAATGCTGGGTTTCTTGTTACCATGGGATGGAATACCATTTGTTTGTAACAAAGTGTGACCTTAAAAGGCCCCCTCCCCAGCCTTAGACCCACTTCAGAGCTCTGTTTTCTTTTGGATGAGGTCTGCAACTCTGTATGACACAGGCCACTTTAAAACTTGGACAGAATGACTTGCCCTAAATCCCACATTGAGCTGTTTGAACTAGGATTAGGACCCCAGGGTCAATGTTCCGTCTAATCCTTTCCATCCGCGTGTGGATTTTTTCCATCTGTGTGCAGAATAATATTTGTTATGTGTACCAAGGCATGTGCAAATGTGCACCACCAGGAGAAACATGAACCTAGCTGTGGGCACTCTGCTAATCAGCTGGGCAACACTGAGATCTCTCCTGAGCACAAGCGCCCAGCTTAGAGGGAACACCGCCCAGGTTCTGACTCGCTGGCTTGCCATTCCTGCAGTGTGCTTGGGTCTCTCAGGCACTGGGTGATAGAGATGTAAGATCTGACCAGGCCATAACGGACACTTTCCCCCATCTCCTTGGCCATTATTATTGCTGAACAACTCCAATTCCCATTGACTTCTATAGGAGCTGAGTGTGCTCAGCGCCTGACCAGACCAGGCCCCTTCAAAGAGCTCTCTTGCCCCTTACTCCGCTGGCTTGGCTGTAGGGCCATGCAGCGTGGTCATAATGCAGAGAAAGAGGCAGTTTGTGCACAGTTAGGGCTGCTACCCGAGGAGCCGGGCCAAACTTTAATATGGGTTGTTACACTCAGCCAGCATACAGCTTTCCCCATAGTCATGGGTATGTGTGTACAGCTGAACTCTTCTGTAGCATTGCCCTGAGCTTTTAAAGTTTCTGTGCTTCATCCCAGAGGTGGTTGCCTGTGACAGGGTGGACTAGGCCCGAAACCCTCTGGTGGATAGGGTTGCCAGATGGTTTCAACAAAAATACCGGACACACTTGACATTACATCACAATCTACATTCCATCTTATTTAGAAAATACCGGACATTTCTATTTTCTCATTTATATTTTCTCAATTTGTTTCCCGAACAGAAGCTCAAATACTGGACTGTCTGGTTCAAAACCGGACACCTGGCAACCCTACTGGTGGAGTCTGGAGGCCTTGCCGCAACCTGCCCCATTGAGAAGAGCAGGAAATAGGTCCTCCAAGGAGACTAGAGTGTCTGCTTCTGCTGTAGCCAATCAGGGCGCAGCAAGCTGGTATAAAAGAAGCTACTGGGCAAGGGCCTGATAGTTCCTCACTGGAGCTTGGCCCAATTGCATGTGGGGATTGACTGGGAGGACAGTGGCACCTTGGACAGCTCTGAGCGTGAGCTGGACCCAAAGGAGTGGGTGGGCCTGCGTCCCCCTCCCTCAACTCCACAGCTACCAAAGGGGGATAAGAAGAAGCCTGGTCCCAGGTGATGGACCAGAAAAGTAACCTGGGATACCTCCGCTCCCAGGGCCAATCGGGCGGAGAAGTTGCAGACACCCCCTCAGTCGCAAAGGGGCACTCGTGAGAGGGTGGGCCCCTTCATGCTGCCTGTCAGCTGTGGGCTGATTTGGGAGGCCTCTCCTCATCCTTCGCGCTGGAACGCAAGACTCCCATTACCTTAATCTTTACCAAATCAAAGCTGAGAAACGCGCCCTGTGAGAAACTGGAGTGAACAAGTCAGTCCAAAGGTTCCGGGTTTAATTCCTTGTGGCGCTCTCAAGGCCGTCTGTAAATGAAGCGTTCTCGCTCGCTATTGTTACCTGCTTCAACACTGCCACTCCTCCTCAAACAGACAGGGCCTTGGAATCTGAGGGTTCCTTTGGTGGCAGTGGGTGACAGGTCCCCTAATGAGCGGACAGCTGAAAGCGCTGCTGTCATCTCCCATGCGCCGCATTACCATGTGAAAAAGCCAGCAATATTAACGAAGAATAGCTTCCCACAAACAATGTGCCCTGTGTACATCAAAGCACTTATCTTCACAGCTTCTTCCCATCTCCATGAATGAATAATGTGACCCGGATTTAATTTCCTCCTATTATTTCCCCCGTAATTTGCATGTCATCCATTTTCATCTTCTCCACTTATCTCCTTGTGGATGTACTGGGAGGGGGGTGGGAGTTGGAAACCAAATGAGCTACAAACCCTGGAACCCTCCACCCCCCATTTACAAATGAACTTGTCTCCTGGCCTTCCTGTGAAGTGGCTTGACATGGTATATTGACCTTGGTAATCCGAAATTGATTCCTTACAAGACTTGCCTCTCCCTCCACCTGGTTGAGAGCTGGCCAGAAACCCCAGTGCCATTGTGTGGATTGATCACTTTCATTATTTAATACCAGAGTGCCGTTAGATGACGATGGTGATTAGAAGCTCACAGTGCCGGAGACAGGGCGGTGGGAAGGGCTGGCTGGCAATCACTGAAGAAGTACAGGGCTGGGGGATGGACTCTTCAGCCCTTCCACATCCCCAAGCAGAAGACCAGCATGGGGCCCGCGTACCATTTACGTCTCATTGGAGCGCAAGGTCCTCAGCCTGAGGGTATGAAGTAGTACTTACTCCTGCCCTGCTGAAATCCATGGGAGTAATAATAACAATCCCTTGTGCTCTTCACCAGTAGATCTCAAAGTGCTTTCCAAAGGAGGTCAATATCTCTGGCCCCATTTTACAGAAGGGGAAACCAACCCACAGAGGGATAAAGTGACTTGCCTGAGGCTACCCAGCTGTTGTGCCAGGTCTCCTGCATCCCAATCTAGTGCTCTACCCTCTGCCTCTCTGCATGGGAGTTCCAGATATTCCCCCTGAGTACGGGTGACAGGAACAAGCCTAGAACATTTACTCTCTTTCCGGTGTTTAATGAGGAGGCAGGTTGACGGGATGAGAAGAATCAAGTGGCTTTGTGGCTGGGGGATTGCTAAGAGGAGGGACAATCTTACATATCAGCCGTCTGTTGGGGCCGGACCCCTGAGCAGTCCTGGCTGAGGCAAATGGTTTCCTGAGGCCACTGAGGTTGTTTATGTGAGTAAGGGTGTGCAGGGTTAGCCCTTCGGTGGACCTCAGCGGAGTTCCATGGCTTTACAGCAGAGGTCTGAGTCAAAGCCCAGGAAAGCCAGCAGAAAGACGTCACTGGCTCCAGCTGGGGATCTGTCCCATTGCTTCTCCGACCCTGGAAGTAGGACAGGTTGGAGACATTTTGTTAAAAAATAGCCATGAAATGGACAGACTCAGCCGCGGTGCACAGAAGCGGTTGCTATTTTAAAGCGTGTCTGCTCCCAATTAACGATTTCCTCTCCACTTCCTATTCCACAGGAAAGGGAGAGGGAAAGCAGCATTTTCAAAAGCACCCACTAGCCCCCTCCACCCCCCTGGCCTGGCACACTCATGTCCCAGCTGCAGGCCAGTGTGCTCAGGTTGATGCCCACACGATATTTTTGTATCAAGTTTTTTCACATGCAGAAGTTGAGTCTTTTACATGTGAAGTGCTAAAACACTCCCCATACACAGGCAAAAACGTGTGTGTGTGTGTCTGTCTTCTCAGCTCCTGCCAATCACTACTTGAATGGACAGAGTAACTCCATTAGCAGTAGCATTAGTAGGCTGTTTATTCTTCAATGGACCAGCCACTAGAGCGTGGGATTTAGAAGCACTGCTATGGATGCCCGGTGAAACATGCATCCCTAAACCCTACAGGTGCCTTTGAAAACTCCCCCCTAAATCCTTTCCCTGTAAATGGGACAAATGACAGTAGACTTGGGTGTCAGACAAATGAGCGCCATGCTTTGTTCATCCTGACTGCTTGGCTCCCATCACCCAGATCCTGTAAGCTTGGGCTCCGCCTCCCCTCCCCATGGTGCTACAATTTCTAGGGTGGGGAGGGGAGAATAGTAAATGAAGAGTTTGTTTTTTGCAAACCATTGCTCAGTGACATTTGTGAGCTCTGTGTCTCCTCCACAGGAAATTGACAAATGCAGAGCTGATGACTGGGAAAGGGAGTAAAGTTGACAGGATTTTCCAGGGGGATTTTGGCAGATTTCTTTTTAAAGGGCTAACAGGATTTCTCCTACTTCAGAACACTGGCCAGTAAAATGGGGCTCATTTGCCTAAGGCTGCATTTAGATTCTCTTTGGTCTGCTCCTCCTGATCCAATGAATCCAGTTCCGGAAACTGACCAGACTGTCCTGCCCCAGGACTCCTCAACACAGCAGCGAAATAATAGTGTGTGTCTACACAGCAAGCCGTTATTTCGAAATAAAGGCAAGTGGGAGGACTTCTTACTCCATCTCCTGTAACACTCATTTCACAAGGAGTAAGGCACAGCAGCACTATTTCAGGACACTGGCGATATCCCGAAATAGCTATTCAGCGTCTTTTGAGCGCACCTGTTATTTTGAAATATAATGGGCCCGCTATTCCGATGTCCCTATAAACCTCATTCCACGAGGAGGAAGGGACGTTTCAGAACAGCGCTTTATTTTGAAATAAGTGCTGTACAGAGAGCGCCAAATGACAAAATAAGCTATTTCGAAATAGCATCGAAATAAGAAACACAATCTGTGTAGCTCAGATTGCGTATCTTATTTTAGACACACCCTAAGGGAAGTGGAAGGAAGAGTGCTCTTCCTTCAACTTCCTGCTGTGTAGACAGCACCAAAAGTTGAATTAAGCTATTTCAACTTCAGCTACTTAATTGATGGAGCTGAATTTGTGTAGCTTAATTGGAATTTTGCCCTGCTGTGTAGACCGGCTCTCAGTGTAGAGGGCAGAATCCTTCATTTTGGATGATGTTTAGGGCAGTTTTAAAAGTCTCTGGGCCGGCTTCTCCTCCCATTTACACCCATGTAAATCCCCAGGGGAGCTGCTCCGGCTTAGCAGCAGCGTGGGATCAGACTGAGGGTTCTCTTCGTCCTGAAGGAGTTGGATCTCGCTGTGCCCATCTCTGCATGCGACATTCCCAGCTACGTTTTTCAGACAGCAGTTGCTGATTTTGAGTGACCCCCAGAAAGCCCTGGCACACAAACGAGTGGCCCCTTTGGGAAATATTTAGTCTTCTTTCCAGTTGCGCCGGCCGGACGCAGGATTCCCCCTAGGAGCCCCAGGGCCAGCGCTGCACCTCAAAACACAAAGGCTTCAGAGGGGGAGCCTGTCACTGGAAAAACAGCGAACACCTTCGCGCCTAACACAACAGGCAGATGGTGCAAAGAGCTTTCCTGGGCACAGCCCACCTCTAGAGCCCAAAGACACAAAGTGAGCCGAGCCGAGCCGAGCCGAGCCTGCCCTGCCCCGGGCGTTACCCCAGCGGCCCAGCCCCCGCTGCAGCTCGAGGCAAGCGGAGCTTTTGTCCCCAGCCCGTAGCAGAGGGAAACCCGGTCAGGTGCAGGGAGCAGGACTCACGCCCCAAGCCCGGGCAGCGCCACGTGGCCTAGCGGGGCAGCAGCTCGCAGGAATTGTCCGCCCGGCCGCTCAGGCGCCTAGCACGGCTCCGCGCCGGGCGTCCTCCGCCGGCTCGCCCAGGCTCGCGCCCGGCCTCGCCCTCCCCGGGGGCGCGAGCCCGGCCGGGGGGGGGGACAATAGAAGCGGCTCCGACCTCCCATGCCCGATCGTGCGGCGCGGGGGGCGCCGCTTTCCCCGCCCCGCTCAGCCGGCGCAGAGCCGCTCCCGGGAGATGGATGGCGACGTCTGAGCCGCCGCGGCCCCCCGGCTCGGGAAGGGGCCAGCCCGGGCGGAGCTGCAGCCGGCGCGGGGCGGGCGGGGGAAATGCCCCTTTCTGAGCCGCTGCCGGGCGCCCCGGGCAGCCCCCACGCGCCGGCCGCGCGGCTGTGAGCTGGCTCCCGGGGCCGAGCGGCGTTGGCAGCGGCGACGCGGGGGCTGCCGAGGCCGGAGGGAAGCAGCGCTCGGCCGCGGGGGATCCGCGGCTCCAGCGAGGAACCATGGGCAAGTGCAACGGGCGCTGCACGCTGGTCGCCTTCTGCTGCCTGCAGCTGGTAAGACGCGGGTGCTGGGGGCGCGGTGGCCGGCGGGGCGCTGGGCTCACTCCCGGGCGGCCCGGCCAGGCGAGGGACGGCTCAGTGCCAGCCGGGACGTGACCCCTTTCCCGCCCCGGTGCCAGGCGCGCTGGAAAGGCTCCGGGGCCGTTTTCTGCGTGGGGCGGGCAGTGCCCGGGGGCGGGGGTTGGAGCCGGCGGGGGTCTGTGTTTCTGGCCCCTTCGCTGACCTTTCCCGGAGCCGCTGGGTCCGAGGGCAGAACCGCCCGGCTCCAAGCTCTGCGGATACTTTGGGAACTCTGCTGCCTGCCTGGAGGGGCTCAGGCGGTGGCAGGCGCTTTGGGAGGCATGTTCTGCAGCGAGCCCGAGAGCAAACACATAGGTCTCCTTCTCATAGGGTTGTTGAGATTTGCCATAATTATGTGTCCTGCTTTTCAGCGGGCGCAGATCAATCTTCATCAGCCTGTGACAGGGGTACAGTATCAGGGGCCAGCTGATGGTCTTAGGAGGGTTTCTGATGGAAAGAGACTCAGGAAGGTAATTAATTATCAAGGCCCTTTTTCAGGACAGAGGGGAAACTCGCATGGAGAAAACCAGGGTAGAATTTGGATCACCTCTCTGGCAATCCAGGGATTAACAGAGACTTGCCCAGGGCTAGGGAAATTCCAGAGATTGTGCCCAATTTTGCTAGAAGCCAAATCTCATGCTTGAAGTAAATCTGGTCAATAAAACCCATTGTGCACAAAGACAATGGAGCAAATATATATCCAGACAGCAATGCTGTGATTGCGTTAGCATTTGGATGGCATTATTAGTTCTTCATCCCAAGGGGCAGTGGACACTGAAGTAGTTAAAGAATTTTAAAATATAAGGGGAAAACGATGTCTTGATGGCGGTTATCGGGAACAGGAAAGTGAATCATGTAACAATGATGTCTAATAGCTGGTGACTGTCTGGGAGGCTTACCTGGTTTTGTGTGCAATGCTTGGTGATACACTGTAAGCCAGAAAAGGATTTCTCCTTAGAGTGGAACTTCCCAGTGATGCTCCAGCTAAAGTTTTGTCATTTCCATTAGAAATCACCTTTCCTCTCCCAGGGCGTGAAACTCCCTCCCTGACTGCATTTTGTTCTACAAAGTCTTGATCTTCCGTTTGCCTGTGTTTGAGAATATTCCTTATAAAAATTGTGTGAATTGCTTGTGGTTAATATGATAAAAGTATTTAAAAAAACCCAACCCTGGATATTTTCCGGAGTCAGTCCCTTTTTCACCCATCCATAACTCCAAACGAGCATTGCTGGTGTTTAAGGTCGAATTTTACAGGTCTTTAAAAGAAGAAAAGTTTGTTTTAGATGGGGGAGAGGACTCCATCTATGCGTCTAGGATTGGAAGAGATGTTGCTGTGTCTTCACAGAAAAACTTGATGCTGGAAACTTGCGCCAAGGTTTCCAGTAGATATACGGGGAGCGTGTCCCAACTCTGCTCCAGTGAAACCAAGTATCTCCCAATGTGGTTGATTTAAGATCTCAGGAAGAAATTGGGAGGGGCTGAACTCTCTCATTGCCATCACCAGGGCTCACTGATGGGGGCCTCTGGCCAACTGAGACATCCTCTGGCCCAGAGCTTGTGAGCCCAACCTCCACCTATGCTAGAGTTATGTGATGACTCAACTGGCCACCCAGTGTTTCAGAAGACAGGAAGAGGGAGGATGGCTGATCTTGTAGATGAGGCTCTGAAGCGAGCTGGGTTCAATTCCTGCCTGGCTATTTCAAAATTTCGCACTGTCTACACAGTGCCAAATTTCAAAATAACATGCTATTTCGAGCCATCCCTTAACCCTTGTGCAATGTTTACAGGGATGGTGAAATAGCCTGCCTGTTATTTTGAAAAATATTTCGAAATAATGGGCGTGTTTCTAAGATTTGGGGTAGATATTTTGGAATAACTCGGTATCCCGAAATATCTCCGCTGTGTAGACATACCCTCTGAGTCACTGAGGTCAAATCACTTATTCCCTTCTGGTTTTGTCCTGGCCAGGATTCGAAGGTGTGTAGCTGCCTCCAGGACTTGCCCTCAGCTTGGGTTAATGGTGGTGAGCCTGGTGTAGACTTTGAAAGCGTGTTCATTAGTCATTTACATCAGACTGCAAATCCTATGCCACGAGTGGGCTCCGGTCTCCAGGTATAAAATGGGGCTAAGAATTCCTGCCTCTGCACCTCCTCAGGTGGCGACAAAGGCAGGAAGTTCCCAATGCCGCGGGATGCCTCCTGTCTTGCAAAGAGCTCTCTCTATAGCGACAGCTTCTCCAGGCTTTGTTTGATGTCACTGGTTCCCAGATTTGAGCAGTACTGGGCAGGGAACCAGTGACTTCCTGGGCCATGGGGACACTTGTGTGGTCAGTTCCGGGAGCTGTGCCAGGGCCCAGTTCACTATTGTTAAGGAGATGTGCCGAGGCGGTGGGTCTGTGAGCATGCGGGCAGGCCCAGGAGGGATCGGTACTTGCCAGAGACAGGCGAAAGGAGGGGAAGTAATGTAGGAAATACACTCAAGAGTGACTGGAGGATGATGTGTGGCTTGTTCCTTTTATTTTTTAAAGGGTGAAATAAATCTGAGCTCCCACCTGAACTCCCTCTGAGGTGCCCCAGCTGGGGTTTTACTGCATAGTAACCCTTCCCTCCGGTTCTGTGGCTGGCGTTTTAAGCCCTGCTTTGTTCCATTGGGTCAGGTTTGGTGCTGCGGCTTGTGTCACACCCGAGGTCAGAGAGATGCTTCGGTGGTGCTCTGACTCTGTCACTCAGGGCTGCTCTTATTTAAATCTTACTCCGTAACTGATTGTTATCGCTATGGTAACAGGCATGTTATTGTTATTGTAACTAGATGGGAGTTTTTACCTGCCAGCGTTTTGCTCACTTTCCACTTCCCAAGTGACATGGGAAAATTGGACTTTCCATTTGATTAAACCAGCCAAGGAACCAGCAGAGGCCTAGGGTGCGGCGTTTCTCAGGGCTCAGGCGGATGAGACCCTGTGCACACGTGTGTCTGGCAGAGAGGGGATACGGCATGCTGGGGACAGAGCATTTGCTCCGGCTGGGGAAGTGTCTTGTTTGTCCCTGGGTGCTTGTAATGGTCACCAAGTGGCGTTTGTCATACCTAGTTCTGTCCTTTGACCATGTGGGCAGGGGAGGGCTTGGACATGCTGTATTGTTAGTTTTGGGATGCGTAGGTTTCTCATGGGGAACTGTTGCAAACTGCAAGAGGGCTTATTCTCTGTCTCCCTCCCACCCAGGGTCAGTTCTTGGGGTGCAGCTGCTCCTTGGGAGCCAAGCATGGCTGTTGGAGCTGAGAGTCCTGACAGCAAGTGGAGGCAGAATAAATCTGTCTACCAGGGTTGGGATCACACTTCCCAGCTGCAGTGTAGCCAGCTCTCCGCCCAAGGGAAGTCCCGACATCTGCTACATAGAACCGTCCACCCCGGTGTCTCAAAGCACCTTGCAAAGTGAGTAAATAGTATCAGGACTATTTTGCAGATAGGAAACTGAGGCCCAGAGAGGTCTGCACAGTTGGTCATTGGGAGCAGCAGATGCTTAGCCCCTCTGAGAAGCAGGCTGCAGGATCTCAAGCTGGATACAGAAAAAACAGAGTCCCCCCCTCACCCCCCAGGAGAAGTCACTTTTGAAACTTGTTAGGAAGTTATTTACTGAATGGGGCTGTGCCTCACTCTGCAGCTCATTTGCTGTGTTACCTTGGGTATGTTCCACTTGCTTTCTCCCTGTCACTGACAAGTCATCAATGACACTCCCTCGTCTTTGTGAACCACCGTGAGAGCAAGAGGTGAAAAGTAGGAGGCTTTAGCCCAGAGGTGGGCAATAATTTTTGACCAGGGGCCACTTCAGAAATTTCTGAAGTTGCCCCAGAAGGGGCGGGGCCTCAGGCAGAAGGGGCGGGGTCAGGACACTTCCCCTCCCACAGACTCATATTGATCTGGGGGTGGGGGAATGTACAAAGTCTTTGCCACACCCCAGAGAGAACAGCCAGCTATTCAGAACAGCCGGCAGTTCCCTTTAGGTACCCATGCCCGGGGCATTGGGAGGAGACTTTTTGTGCTCCCCGCGGCTGCCCCCAGGTCAATCGGGGCCTGGAGAGGGGGAACATCTGAAGTCTCTCATTCCCTGCCCCCACCCTGCAAGGGAGCGCCATGCTTAGAGTGAACCACCAACTGAGCAGCAGCTGGTCGTTGATTTTAAATGCTGAGCCCCTTGCAGGGCAGGAGGAGACTTCACATGCCTCCCTGCCCCCGTCCTGCAAGGGGCATGTGGCACTTTGAAGCGCTGTGCCCTTATAGGGCAGGAGGGGACGTGGCACGCTCCCCCACCCTTAGGTCAATCAGAGCCTGGAGGCAGGGGAAACAGGCAAAGTCACCTCCCGCCCTGCCCCATTCCTGAAAGGAGTGTGTGGTGTTTCTAAGCATCACGTGTTCCTTGCAGGACTGGAGCAGGGTGGGAGGAGACTTTGTGTGCTCCTCCCACCCCCAAGTCCTGATTGGCTTGGGGGGGGGGAAGCGCAGAGTCTCTTGATCCCTGCCCTCAGGCACGTGGGGCTTAGAGTCAACCCTGATAGGCCTGGGGGCGGGGGAGCGGCAGGGCCGGATCCGCCCACGGAGGCCCTTTTGCCCATCTCTGCTTTAGCCTGTAGGGGGAAAGGCAACAGGAGGCAGCATCTGTCCCCCGATGTGTATTTAAATACAAGGCAGAAGGGCAAGCAAAGGGCCAGTTACACGTAAAATCCGTAATAGCTCTGGTTAGCCCGGAGAGGTGACGTGAGCGAGGGGACTAGCTCAAGAGAGGTGAGATTGGGCTGAGTGGAATCACATCACACTCCTGAGGCTGTCCCGAAGTTAGACAAGAACAAGGGGACAGTGAAATCAATGGTGGGGGGAGTGCTGCTTGAGGGCAGCTGTCCTGCTCAATTCGTTGGGTGCGGGTCTTGCTGGTTCTTTGTTGCTCACGGGACCAGCACTTAGAATTTAAATTGTCTTTATAAAAGAAAAAAGTTGCTAGTCCCAGGGGGTGAAAAAAAAATCACCTGCCTGACCTGCCCTGCTGCTGTGTGTGCTGCATGCATCTGCTCTCAAAGACGACAGCTCCCATACAGGGGTGGGCACCCTTAGCCGGGACAACAGGGTACGGACTAGGGATGTAATAGTGTAGTTGATTAACCAATAAGCAAAAGCTTATAGGTTAATGCTTAGACCACATGCATTTCCCTCCCTCCCCACCACTAAATTTTTTAGCAGGCTGGCCAGCAGCCCGGCTCAGTTCTGGCTCACGCAGGGTCCGGGACCTGCCCCCACTGCAGTTCCTCATTTAAAGTGTATTAGGAGCCGGGTGGGCAGGCAGCCTGGTTCAGTTCTGGTTTGCGCTGGGTCCGGGAATTCAAACCCCTCCCCCCCCCCAGACAGGGGCTTGCTGCCCCCCCGCACTGGGCGACAAGCAGCTGGTCCGCAAGAGGAGCTGGTTTTTAAACTGGCTCCTCTCACGGGATGGTCAGCCCCCAGGCCAGCCGGAAGGGAACGGCGGGAGGAGGGTAGGAAGTTCCCTGGCTTTCCCTCTCGAGGCCAAATGGAGGGCGGTCGATCCCGAAAGGCCTGGGAAATGCTGCGATCACGATGAGCTGTTGCAGGTCTGCCAGCTCACGCGAAGGAATCGAATCTCTCGCTTCTGGGTCTGTCCTAGTCCCAGTGGCCCCAGGTGCTTTCCCACTTGGCCATGTGCCTCGCTTTGTGCCTAGCCAGGCATGTGCAAGGAGGCCTTCCTCTTCCCCTGAAGTAGCACCATGGCTAGAGGCAGGTGCACCCCTTGCTTGGGCAGTGGGGAAGGTAGGGCCGGAGGAGGCAAGCTCCCAGCCCTGTCACTTCTGCCCAGGCCCTGCCCCCCACAGAAGCCAAGTCCCCCCCAAGCACCATGGGGAGGTGGAGCAGCACGCAACCCCGACCTCCCCGGCCCAGAGCATGGGGAGGACAGGTGCTCAGGGGCAGCACCACTCCGCCCCCAGTGTGCCTCCAGCAGGTGTTCTGGGGGTGGAGTGTGGGTGGGGCCAGGCTGGCGGTTTGAGAAGGCAAAGCCCTCCCCTGCCCAGGACACCCGCCACCCCGACCCCTTGTGCACCCCAAACTCCCAGCGAAATCAATGCAGCTCTGAGGACACTAGGAGTCGATCTTTGCTTTCTCTACAATCAGGGCTCCTGCACAGCTCAGGGTCTGACCCGTCTGGTTAGCAGAGCTAATCAGTCAAGAATCGTCTCTCTGTTCTTCTGGCTGGGTCACTCTGTCCTGCCCCAGCCTCTGCTGGGTGATTTGGGCTTTAGACGGCTCCTGTGAGGAGAGTGTGAGTTGCAGTATCAGGTCAAATGGCCACCCCTCTCCCCCTCCCATCCAAGGGCCAGGCCCTGCAGGCAGCAATTCAATCCAACCTGTGTCCAAAGCAGCTGTGCGATTTCCTATCGGACACTCCCAGGGCTAAGTTACTTCCTGCACAGACTGATATCAGCAAGGGCCGCAGGCAGTTGGCAGCTGCAGTCAGCTGGTACTTCTTTGCACCCCCCACAACTGAGGGCCCCCAGGGGTTGTTCTTAGGGCCTGATTCTGATCTCTCCCACAGTGGTGCAAATGAGTAATCATCCACCAGAGTCCACTGAGATCCGTGCGTGTCAAACGTGTGAGAGCAGAATGGGGCCATGATTTACACGAAGGATGTTAAGGACTAGTCGACTAGTTGATTTCCCCTCCCCCTTGCTACCTCTATCAGATAGAGGCAACAAAGGGGGAGGGAAGAGAGGGTACTTCAAAGCAGCAGCGCCGCACAGCTGAGCCTCAGCGTTTCAAAGCGGCAGTTGCCCTGTGGAGGCAGGGGTCAGCTGACCCCGGCTGTGCATGACATTTCAAAGCGGCAGCGCAGCATGGAGCCCGGGGTTAGCAGAGTCCCCCGCTGACCCCAGGCTCCATGAGGGCGCTTCCGCTTTGAAATGCGCAAGAGCCCCCCGCTGGCACGCCCACATGCAGCCCAGAGTCAGTGGGACTTCCTGCTGGCCCGGGCTGCGTGCGGAGTTCTGCATTCCTCCCAGTGGGGCTCTTGTACATTTCAAAGGAGGAACGCGGTAGTGCCTATCGACTGGTCAGTTAACCGCTAGTTAACACCCTTAATATACACCTGGCAGAACAGAGCGAGTCAGATGCCTGTTGCCTGGCCGGGGCACACAGCTCCCAGCCCGCATTGCATTGCATTGCATTGTGCGGGCCCAACTGATGCAGCCTGAGAGAACTTCAGCCACAGCTCCCACCCTGCCCCTCCCACAGAGACAACCACACAAGCAGCCCTCTGGTGACTCCTGACAAGGCCCCAACTCCGAGGGTGCTGGGGCGCCCGTGGGAAAAATTAGCAGGTGCTCAGCACCCTTGGCAGCCAAACTCCCCCTTCCCCCCGTCCCGCAGTGTCTCCAGCCTGCTGGCAGCCCTGCTGAACTACCCCTCCCCTTCCCTTCCTGCACCTCCCGCCGCAAAACAGCTGGTTCGTGGCTTTCAGAGGCTCCAGGAGGAAGGGGGAGGAGCGAGGACGTGGCCCACTCGGGGCGGGGGTGGAAAGAGGCAGGGCGGGGGGCAGAGACAGGGAGAAGGGCTGGAGTGGTGGCGGGGCAGCTGTGGGGCACCAGGAAGAGGCAGGGCGGGGCAAGGCCCAGGGTGGGGGGGGGGGAGGTTGAGCATCCCTCAGCACCTGTGCCTCTGGATGCCAGCCTATTAATCTAGCAGGCACTCAGATGCTATGGTGATTGGGCACCAGTCCAATCCATGAAGTAAGCTATTATTAATTGTGCTACAGTACACACACACACACACACACACACACGGCAGGCCCCCTCCCCCCCCCCACACACACACGGCAGGCCCCCTCCCCCCCACACACACACTCACACGGCAGGCCCCCTCCCCCCCCACACACACTCACACGGCAGGCCCCCTCCCCCCCACACACACACTCACACGGCAGGCCCCCTCCCCCCCCACACACACACTCACACGGCAGGCCCCCTCCCCCCCCCCCCACACACACTCACACGGCAGGCCCCCTCCCCCCCCCCCACACACACTCACACGGCAGGCCCCCTCCCCCCCCACACACACACTCACACGGCAGGCCCCCCCCCCCACACACACACTCACACGGCAGGCCCCCCCCCCACACACTCACACGGCAGGCCCCCTCCCCCCCCACACACACACTCACACGGCAGGTCCTGGGTGTTGTTTGGATCCAGGGTTTCCTTTTCTTCATTTCTTTCTTAGCTGGACAGGAAGAAATCTCCCCAGCCCCTCCTGGCCAGCCCCGGGCAGGAGAAGCCTCATCCCTTCTTCTTCCCTCAGCTATAATACCTCAGCCCTTCCCCGCTCTCCTGAGGCCCGACTGGGCCTGCTCTGTCGGCAGGCGCCTCCTGGTTCCGGTGCCGCCAAAGGCTAATGCGCCCTGTGGCTGTATAAACAGGGACTTGCGCAGGGCTGGGGAGGTTACCTCAGTATTTGGCACTGGCATTATCACGGCTCAAGTCCCGTGTCCAATCCTGGGGCCCACGACTCCAGAAGGACGCAGGTCGGGGGGGGAGGGCAGCGAAGAGCCGCGGGAGGGTGACAGGGTTAGAAACCTGCCTCCAGCTTGTTAGCTTAATGCAGAGAAGGTCCAGGGGTGACTCGAGCACCGTCTGTACGTACCTGCTCAGGAACACACGCTTGGTAATGGGCTTGTCAGTCAGGCAGAGGACAGCGTAGCCTGAGCCAGGGGAAGCTGAACTAGATAAATTTAGCCGAGAGCTCAGGGATGCGTTTTTCCAGGGAGAGTAATTAACCACTGGAACCTTACCAAGGGGCGTGCTGCATGCTCCATCCCCGGCCATTCTGAAACCACAACAGGCTGTTTCTGTGAAGCTCTGCTCCCCTGCAGGCAGCAGGTAGCTCAGGGAAGCCCTGTGGTCTGGGCTACACGGAGGGCAGACTGGACGATCACATAGTCCCTTCTGGTCTTACAGCCTGTGAATCTTCTTGGCCTCCCCCACCTCTCCGCTGTCTAAAACGATCTCCCTGGCCCAGCTCTCAGACCCTGCCACTCCCCTCTGGCATCCCCCTTTGTCAGACTCTCGGACGAGGCCCTGCCCAGGCCCGCACCTCAGGCTTATCAGGCTCCCCAGCTAGGCCAGCCTTGCCCCTGCGCATTTCCTTCCCCACTCCTGTGCCCTTTCTGTTCAGCCCCCCATCCATCGCCAAGGCCTCTTCTCATGCAGACCCCTCCTAACCGAAAGCACCCCGCCCGCCCCAGCGAACGTCCCTGCACCACCCTGTCCGGAGCTGTCCCACTTGTGCGGACTGGTGCCACCGTGCTCGTCCTCGCCCCCTGCCCCTCAGGATGGAAGAGACCCGCTGGGTGCACAGCCCCAAGCCTTCCCAGCTAGTGTCAGAGTTTCCCCTGAGGCGTGTAATGAGCCTGCCTCCCACTGCCCTGTGCCCCAGACCTGCTCTCCCTCTGGCTATCTGGGTCTAGAAGGGTGGCGCTCTTCCCTGGGGAAATGGCTCCTGGCTTTTCTCGCCAGCCCCGCTGGCAGAGCCCTGTGGCCGAGAGTGTTCATGCTGCAGGGCAGCCACTGCCCTGGGGCGCCGTCTCCTCCTCTGCCCCAACTCCCACTAGGGTGTTCTCGATAGCTCCTCTCTCCTCCGGTACCTGCTCTTCGGCAGGGTGAGGTAACCCCCCCCACACACACACCTAGGAGCCACGTGGGGCTGCTGAGTGCCATGGTAACCGATGCATCGGGGGCAGCTCACTGTTGGCCCTGCAGCCCCCCTAGCATCCACTGGGGCCTGAGAAGTACCAGGCCCCACAGCTCCCGTGAGCAGAGAAGCTGGAAAATCCCCTGCCCTGCCTGGTTAGCCAGTGACCATTCACACCAAGCAGCAGCCCCTATTGGACACTGAGAGGGTCCCCAGAAGAGGGCTGCATGCCCCTGTATGCCTTGGGATGTCTCCCCTCGCAGGCTCCCTCTCCACAGGCCTGATCCCGCTTCCCCTTGCTCCCCCCGGCTGCACCGGACTCCTCTCCCCCCGCTGGGCCTGGCCCCCTTCTCCCACCTTGCACCTCGCTAACGTCAGCTGCCGCCTGCCATGTTGTTATGGCCGACACCCTGTGGGGGAGGGCCCACCTGCTTCTCCCGTCCCCAGGACGCTTTTGTGCGTGTGCAGCTTCTGTGGCTGCCAGTGCACAATTATGGGGTGTGAGTGGCTGCCAGGAGGCCCAGGCCCAGACCCAGACCCAGCACTGCCCTGTGGCTTCAGGCTCTGCCCCGGCTGCCTTGCCCCAGACATTGGAGGGGGGCAGGGAAGAAGCCCAGGCTGAACTCTATATGTGGGTTTTCAATTACACAATTAAATGCACAATTAGGTATAATTACCAGTGCTCAGAAGCCGCGACTGTTCATAATAGGCATGTAATCTACTGCAGTCACTGTTTATACTGCTCAGCTCCGCTCCCTAATGATTATGGAATGCTTTCACATTTGCATGGTTGCCATGGAAATTGTGTTGGGAGCTGACAAATGGCATTATGGATGGATGGCCCCGAGATTTCTCCACGACACATTCTCAGCTGGGCTGGGGGACGAGGCAGCCGCAGCCATGACAAGGCAGGTTTGGGGCGAGTCAGAGACCAGATGTTGCAGCGGCTTGACTGGGCCACGTGCTGCATTTGCTAGGGCGGTAGGAAGCAGAGTGTGCAGGCTCAGACTGGTGAGATTGGTGGGGCTGTCAGCCCCTGCTTCCTCTTGTCCAGAGCTTCCTGGGAAACCCGCCTTCAGAGCTATGTGGCAAGGCCCTTAACTTCAGCAGGTGCCACTCTTGGGTTACTGTGCCCAAGAAAACATTAGGGGCTCCAGGAACATACAGAAGACATGTGACGGGCCATAGGCCACAATGCATGTAGATAGATATGGGGATAGCTAGCTATAAACACATTTATGGATGCATTATTTATACACAGAGATGACTTGATGGCCTGCTGTAAAGGTTTTACTGGCATACATTTAGGAAGGGCTCATTACCCTCGAATGGTGAAGGTAGGAAGGAATATGCAGACCCCACCCCTGCCTGTATGCTGCATGCTCCAGAAATCCTGCGTTTTAGACGGCTTTGTTGACACTGTTTGGGTCTCCTCTGCCTGTGAGGCCAGGCAGCATTCAGACCAATGTATTATTAAGGAACCTTTCAAAATGACCCAGAATAGCATTTCTCTGCCTCCTGCTGCTTGGCTTGCAGTCCCCGAGTGCCGTGTGCCGCTGGAGAGCCAGGAATCTCCCCTCTTCACTGTGATTGATAGAAGGGTCCCGCGTGTAGCGCTGGGGGCTGGGAGGTGTCAGGGTTTAAATCTGCTGCCGATGCAGGATGGAGTAGGAGGCTGGTGACGTTTGGGGGAAATTCCACCCTGGGAGGGATAAGGAGGCAGCTGCTATTATTGTATTACAGCTGGAGCTAAAGGCTTTAAGCACAATCAGATCCCCACTGTGCTGAGCTGCGCAGCAAGAGTCCCCCTCACAGCCTCACTAGACAACCGTTCTCCCACCAGTCCTGGGAGAAAGGGGCAGATTTTTAAGGAATTGACTTTGCAAGAAAAACACCTTCCCTTTGCCAGAGGCGCCAGCGGCAGACGCTGGCTAGAGCCAGAGACTGCCAGGACTCCTGCCACTGACTTGTGGTGCGGGGCAGCAGCGATGGGGGGGCTCAGCCCACACTTGTCCTGGATGGGTCAGCAGAGGTAGGAGAGGCCAAGGGGTGAGGGTGCCAGGCCCTGGCAGGAGTGGTGCACTAGGAAAGCCTATGGGGGGACTGCTGGAGACTGGTAATACCCTGGACGGGGGGGACTGCTGGTGTGAGCTGGCTGGAGGGCCAGGCCACCGAGAGCAAAGTGCCGGGGCTCTGGGAGCCTGAGAGAGGCCGCAGAGCGAGCGAGCAGGCAGGATGCTGGGCTGTGAGCTAGCCCCTGATGGGCCCATGGGAGGAGCCGAGTGGCTTGAGAGCAGGCCCGGTACCGGCCTTCCGGCAGAAAGCTCTTTCAAGAAGAGCTGGCTTGAAAACGGAAGTAGGTGCTAGAGGCAGGAGCTGACAGATTTGTAGCCAGTGAGATCCAGTAGGAGGTGCAGCGTTACACCTGGGAGCAGAGCTGCAAACGGGGGTGGGAGGGGGTGGCAGAAGGATCAGCTGCACTAGGGCCTGGTGATTTAAAGGGAGCTGGGGCTCCTTTAAATTGCTGCCAGAGCCCGGGGCAGCACTGAAGGGCTGGCTGGGGAAGGCTAGCCCTCAGCCCCACCCCTTCCAGGCCTCCAGAGCTGCCCCCCAGGCCTGGCAAGCCCTGCCTGTGCGTGCCTTGAAAGGGAAAACAAGCAGCTTGTTTTAAATGTGAGAGACTGGGCTCCCGGAAACAGGGCTGGATTCACCATGTGTGGGCCCTGGCTCTGCCCCAAGGCCTTGCCCATAGGCTCCACCCCTGGCACCCTGCCTCAAATAAGTTTAGCCAACAGTAGGCTAAACAGTGACTTGCTCATGGTCTACAAATTCCTGCGTGGGAAAAAAAATGGATAGTTAATGGCAGAAAAAAACAGAACAAGAATCAATGGCTGGAAGCAGAAGTGAGACAAATTCAGATTAGAAATAAGGTGCCCGCTTAAGCTGCAAGGGAATTACTGACCGGCCCAGGTCATCTAGAGATAGGGTCGATTCTCCACTACTGGAATTCTTTCAGTCAAGACGTGCTACCACTCAGGCAGAAGTGCTGGGGCTTGAGGCCGAAGTTACAATTTTCTGGCTTGTGCCCTGCAGTTGGTCAAGAAAAGATGGTCATAAATGCTCCCTTCTAACTTTAAAATCTATGAATCTACATGCTATCGGGTAGTGTTTTCCGGAGATGATTTCTTTATCCTTAAGTGGCAGGGATTGGAGGCCTCGCTCGTTACCCACCATTACACTGCTGTGGAAGTTAAGTGTAAGGGTTTTAGAAATTAAATATGTATTTGATTATTTATTGGCATGGAAGAACAGCAATCGGGTTTGTTTGTTTTGTCAAGAAGTAAAGCGGGAACTAAAAGGTTTGTGGATCAATAAACATCTTGGCCTGTATCCTCTGCATTTTATTTATTCCCCAACTCTGAACTCTGCCTCCTGACAGACTCAGAGAGGGAGATAATTACTGCTTAATAAAGCTAGATAAGATGCAACCCCCAAGGCCTGGCCTGATTGGGGCAATTTGAGCAGGAAGCTCCTTGTCAGAGGCTCTGACAAGCTGAAGGAGGGCTGTGTTCACTGGGCACAGCTTGTGCATATGGGAATGCTGCTGGTGCTTAGAACAGCGGGGGCCCAGGCACCCGCAGGCCTGGGTTCTAGGATTGCCAGATGGTTTCAACAAAAATACTGGACACACTTGACATTACATCACAATCTATTTGCAACTTATTTAGAAAATACCGGACATTTCTGTTGTCTCATTTCTCTGTTCTCAATTTGTTTCCCAAACAGAAGCTCAAATGGACTGGACTGTCCGGTTCAAAACCGGACACCTGGCAACCCTACCGGGTTCTGTTCCTGACTCTGGGTGGAAGTGAGGTCGAGAGCAGCAGTTCTCAGGCTGTGGGTCCAAGACCCCAGAGGGGGTCACAGCCCCATTTTAACAGGCTCCTTGGACCTGGCATTGGATTTGCAGGGGCCAAAGCTCAAGGCCTTCAGCCATGGGCAGCGGGACTCAGGCTTCAGTGGGTGGTGGGGCTCAGGTTACAGGCTCCCTGCCCAGGCTGAACCCTGGGGTATTGGCTTTGGCCCCCTGCACAGGGCAGCAGAGCTCAGGCAGGCTCAGGCTTAAGTCCCCGCTGCAATAGGTTTTGCTGTCCGAAGGGGTCCTGGTGTTTTGAAGTTGGAGACTCTGGTCCAATGACCGTAATGAGGCTCTGGGCCTTGTGTGGCCAGGGGTCCAGGCCCAGCTCTCAGGGTGCAGTGCAGCTTACACGTGAGAGCAGGAGGTGGAACCAGGATACCTCAGCGCTTGGCCTGACCCTGGGAGAGAGCATGAACTGGAGGTTCAAGCAGGGGCTGGGGATTTTCACTCTCAGCTCTAGCATTGACATACAGTGTGATTCCTGGGCAAGTGGGTGGCTTTGTCCCTCAGTTTACCCAGCTGTAAAATGGGGACGATACCAGCCCTCCTGTAGAGTGAGATCCTCAAATGGGTCCAGTTCTGGGCTTGGTGAGACAGAGGGGCTCTTGCATATTCCCGCTGAGGGTTTTGAGGCTGCCTGCCCTGTTTTGGGAATGGTGCTTGTGTGGTAGGTGTTCCAAAGGAAGGTGCATTTCCCTCCAGCTCCATACTGAACCAGCTGGCCCATCGCTTGCCGAAAGTGGCCTGGGTTGTTCATGTGCTTTGAAAGTGGCTTTGATGCCAGCCAGAGCAGTGGCTGTTGTTACGTATTGATCACTGCAGAGTCTTTTGCAAGCAGGCAGCTGATTGCCAGGAGTGGCAGCTGCATGTTTGCAATATTCACTGTGCTCAGCAGGGAGTCGGCTGGGAAGCAGGGCAGGGGCCTCCCATCACCACATCAGGGTGTTTAGGGCAGGAAGCAAAAGCAAAATATTTTCTCCCATTTACCTCAGGCCAGCTAAGTGCCGAGGGCCTTTCTTTAAGAGGTTCTCTGAAAGCGCAGCTCAAGAGGCAGAGTGCATCCAACTGCATCTCCCTTGGAACGTCTCCACTGACCACCGAGCCTGAGGTCTGGCTCCGGTTCAGGCCCAAGCCCCTTTTCCTCCACACACATGTACGTCTGTCTAATTCAGATCAGCAAGCCCAGGACCCGGGTCCTCGGCCAGTGCCCAGGGAGGTTGATCAGAACCTGAGACAGGCTGAAATAAGGGCCCAAGCCCGGCAGCTGACCTGAGTCAATATGGATTGGTTGCCATGGCTGTGAGACCAGGCCTAGCTGTAAGCCCAGGTTTCCAATGCAGACCGGAGGCTAACGCACCGTGTTGCAAATGCGCTGGGGGGCCTGGAGATCTGGGTGTATGATGCAGTGTAGACTAGGGATATAAAATCCTGTTTAACTGGTTAACAGGTTAAATGCGAAGTTTAACTAGTTAACCACTTAAAAGCTGGAGCAGCCTGTGCCTGCGACACGCCCGAGCCACCGCCGATGGAGAGCTCCAAACGCCCACAGCAGCCCCTGTCTGCGGCAGGCCCCACGGAGCTGGAGCAGCCCACTGCCCACGGTGGGTAGGAAGCAGCTCCAGCCCCGACTGGTTAACCAGAACCAGTGAGCATCACCCATTAAGGGTGATGTTCACCGCTTAGCCTGTCACACCCCGAGGGTATGTCTGCACTGCCACCCTCGTTCGAACTACCGTTAAACCTCATTGCAGGAGGAGCAACGGTAGTTCGAATTAGGAGCTTTAATTCAAACTACCTACTCCGTGCCGCGTGTAGCCGCGGGCAGGGAGTTCGAACTACCGGGCATTTAAAAATGGCGGTGCCCGGGAACATGCAAATAAAGCTTCACTTGCAAGTTTGAATGCCTACATTAGCCACCCTAGTTTGAACTAGGGTGGCAGTGTAGACACACCCTTAGAAGCTGCCTAGCCACATAGTGAGCCGCTGAGCCAATTGGACATTTTTCCAAAGGAAACTGCAGCTTTGGCAATGCAAAACGTTTCCCAGAAATGTGTTGATCTTGGTGACATTTTGTTATGGAAAAAAAAAATTGGGCTCAAGCCCTTTGCTAGGATGAAAATGTCTCACCTCGCCCTTGTCGCGGGAACGCAATATTGCAATTCGCCCTTTCAAATCCCCTTTGTTTCAGGGTTTAAGAAAACATTCTACCACACAGCGAACATGGGAACGCAACACTTCCATTGCCCCCAAATGCCTCTTTGCCCAGCCCTTCCTGCCACGGGAAATGTTGTTTTGCGTTCTGCAGAGGAAGAGAAACCAATGTCGAAATCTCAGATTTCCCTGTGAAATGAAAACTCCACTTCCTGGCCAGCACAACGGCCCCTCGGTCAAACCTGCTGGCTTGGTCCTGGGCTCCCTCCACCATCCCGGGAAAGAACAGGGCCTGGGCGTGAGCTTGGCAGGCGGGAGCTGGCTGCACGGGGAGGCCAGGTGGCTGGCAGACCATGGGCTGGGCCTGGCTGGAAAGCTAGTTGGCAGGGCACCAGCAGGAGGGGGAAATGGGGAGATCGGGGCGGGGGGTGTCCCCACCACACAGCTCCCAGGAGAGCTCCTTTCAGTGAGCGTGTTGCAGCCTGGGGACTGCCCAGTCTGATCGAGCTGTGTGACAGGCCCAGGCAGGAGTAGGGCCTGTGTGATGAGGATGGTAGAGTCACAGGCTTGCGGACCCCGCTGGGCACAACCCACAGCAGGTGGAATCGGCTACCCACAGCCTGTCACCCCAGGGACAGCGGCACAAAGGGAGCCCAGCTGGGCCCTTGCTGCCCGCTGGGAGAGGGAAGGACGGGGTTGGGGAGCTGGGATACCAGCCCTGAGGCCCCTAGGGTACAGGGTCCCCCGGGCTGGGCTGCCCCTAGAGGCCGAGTTGCAAATTATGCGTTTTCTCATGTGCAGGAAGTGACTGGGCCCCTGGCCATGGGCATTTGCCCTTCATGTTCTGCAGCCCCAGTCAACAACTGTCTCGCTGAGCCCCGCACCTCGGCTCTCCGTGGACCTGAGGGGTTTACCTGGTGCTCGCTGAGAGCAGAGGGAGCTCGGTGTCCCAGGGACTCCCAGCAGCCCGGTGGGCTGGGGCCGGTCCCACTGAGTAGCATGTGCTGGGGAGTGTCTGGGCTATGGAGTCACTGTACGAACACCCGGGGCTTGAGTCTGGCTCAGTGGGGAGTAGCTCCTCTGCCGTGTCCCCTGGCTTCATGCCACCTCTGCCCATGGAGCTGCCTGTCTGCAGACTCAGTCCAGGCCCTTTGGACCTTTTCCCCACAGCTTGACTCCTGCTGAAATGTCCGGCCAGGAAGTTTCCAGCTCATCACGGGCAGGACAGGGGGATGGACTGACAGACACACACAAACGGGCTCGTTGCAATAATCCACCCAGGCCTGCTGCTCTTCAGAATGGGGAGCAGGAGTTTGGCTCTGTGCTGCCCCCACAGGGCCCATGTCTGTCCCCACTAGCGCCTAGGGAGGGGCTGCCCAAGATCATAATTTTGTTTGTGAATCCCCCCCACGCCCTCCCCTGGGGATTCTGGCCCCCAGTGACAAAGACACTTGCTCCTCCATGAAGGAGCGGTCTGGCCCCAGCCGTGTTAAGATGGTTACGCTAAGCCGAGCAGAGCTGCCGAGCAGAGGGGCCGTAATTCACAAATATCTCCGGACAAGACAGCAAGAAGATTTTTGGTGTTTTTTAAAGGCAGGAGAAATGCAGGCAGATGGGTTCAGGAGCGAGCGAGTCCCAGCTCCCTTCCTGCCCGCTTCAGCCAGGATGGCGGAAGGCAAGTGCCAGAACCTGCCATGAGACACTCAGAAATGTGGTCTCCTGTGCTCCGTGCCTGACAAGCTGGCCGGCTGCCCCGCCCTCCAGTCCTGTGTTGGCCGCCATCCCTGGCCTGCTATTCTCACCTGCTGATGAGCCAGGCGCCAATTAAACTCTCTGCGGGGGCCGGCGCAGGGGGTTCGGAGACGTTGCATGGGCTGATAAACGGGACTTGCAGATGCTGCTGTTAATTGGAGGAGCCAGAGCTGGAAGGGTCACAGCAGAGGGCTGCAGCAAATGTTCCCAGTTGCCATAATTAAACTGTGGGGCTGTGGGGTGAGAAGCCCTCCGGGCCTGCTGGCCTGGTTCTCTCCAGGGATGGCTAATGCTGCAGCAGCCCCAGCAGCCAGTGGGTGCAGGGAGGCATGAGGCTTTTTGCCATTAGAGGCCGGGGGGACGGACCCATTTCTGTTGCATTGCAATATTGGGCCCCGATCCGGCAGTCAGCCCTACTAGCCCTTAATTGGGGGTTGCCAGGCTGGCCCCCAGTCCCAGCTGAGTGCTGGCGTGAGGGCAGGGAGTGGGGGCTCAGTGTTCAGTGCAGGGGGCTCAGGGCAGGACCAGGGAGGTGCAGGACTCAGAGCAGGGTGGGAGGCTGGGAGGAGCTTACTGGGGCCGCCTGTGATGGCGAGGGTGGTGCTGCTCCAGCAGCGACTCCTCCCAAGGAAACCAGGGCTGCGGGGGGCCAGCCCTGCCCTCCAGTTTTTCTGGAAGTGGGTACAGGGCTCCGTAGGCTGGCTCTGGCCTCTAATGGTCCCTCCCCCACTCTGTAACTGGGTGGGGGAGCCAGGGCTCCGTGGGCCAGTTCCAGCCTTCAGCTCCCTCTCCCCTCCCCAGCCTTCAGTTGGTCCGGGGGGAGCAGGGCTCCACTGGCTGGTCCCTGCCTCTAGCTTCCCCCGCCCGGCCTCCAGCGTCTCTCGGGTGGGGAGGCTGGGGGTCTGTGGGCCATCCCTGGCCTGCATATGCCCTCCCTGCACTGCAACCTGTTGGGTGGGGGGTGGGGGGCTGGGCTGGGCTCCACAGGCAGGCCCCAGCCTCTAGTGCACACCCCCAGCCTGCAGCTGGTCCGGTGGGGGCAGGGCTCTGAGAGCTGGCTACTAGTAATGTAATTGGGTAACCGGTTAATTAGTTACCCAGTATGCATCACACTTACCAAGTCTTGCTTCCAGCCTGGCCAGAGCAGCCCTCCGCCCGTGGTGCAGGCTGATAGCCTGGCCAAGCTGGACTGGAGTGGTCCAGCCAGGCCCAGCACATGTAGCTGTTCTGGGGCCAGGCCGCGGTTGCAGGCCAGGGCCTTTCCGAGGATGGGGGTGGTTGTCTCCTTGGGTGGGCATCTCTTGGGGGAGCAGGCTACGCTTCCTGACCTCTCCTCTTGTGTGTGGGGGGGCATCTCCAGGGGACGCTGGGCCATGGTTCCCGGCCCTGGTGTGTATTTGGGGAGGGGGGCGTCCCCTGGATGGGGGCTGGCTGTGCTGCCTGGCCCCAGGGGTGGCCCCAGGATGCTGCGACAGCAGCTGTAGTGGGTGGGGGCCCGGCTCCCCAGTCCGGCACTGTTTGGGGCAGGGGAGAGTCCTGTAAATCTGCAGATACCTGTGGCTCATTTTTGCAGATACAGATGTGGCTACAAATTTTGTATCCATGCAGGACTCTACTTACCCACTCTAGTGGCTGGCCATGTGGAGCCCATCCCCAGCTAGCCACTCTCCTGCAGGTGTGGCTGCTGCCAGTGGTCATTCTGCAGTATAGCTCTCCTCCCTTTCTGGGTACTTGCTGTTTTCCTGGCACAATCAAACCTGGCCTTGCTTTCAGTTAGGAGAAGAGGAAGCTGCCTACCAAATTTGGCAACCCAGCTCTTACTGTTTAGGAGGAGTTCTTGAACAAATGGACTTGCAGACAGATGGATGGACTCACAGAGAGAGAGGCGCACACTAAAATATATGTATAGCTGGGAAAGAGAGATGACTGGGAATATGGGGGTCAGTATCAGTCATGGGGTCAGATCCTTGGATTGCCAGTTATGCCTCAGCTGACTGCAACTGATTTTGAGGTGGAAATGACAGTCCAGACCTCAGCGTCCCTCTCCCCTGGGATCTGGGAAAAGATCCTGGTCAGTTTTGCTCTGTTTCTAGTCAGTCTCACCCTGTGGGTGTCCTGCACTAGCCCCAGGCTGCCAGGCTGGGGCTGGAATCCCTGCAAAGGAAGGGCTAACCTGAGCCCATCTGTCCTGGGCCTTCATAACAGAATCACGGAGACACTTATTTTGGGCTTACAAACTCTGAGGGGCAGCTTCATCCCGGCATCGCACAGGGAGAGAGGGCAGGCAGCTGGCACCTCCCCTTTTCCGAGGCTGCCATGGGGTCGGGGAATGGGGGGCGGGACGAGGGGAACCAATAAAAGGCACAGGCAGCACAGACAGTGCCAAGGAGGCAAAGGCTTTGGGGGGCCATTATCTCACAGAAAGGCCTCGTTTGCTCCTCGGAACATCCGTGGCCGTTGTCATGGCAAAGATGGATTCACACGCAGAGGTCAGCGCAGCTGCTTTTCTCTCCTCTTGTCCTGAGGTTCAATGTGCCTTTCCTACAGAGGCCCTCATTAGCATAACGATCTCTGACCTCGCCCGGCAGGAGGGGACCTGTGCCTGCTCATGCAGGCTTCAAGCACAGTGCAAGGGAATCGGTGAAACCAACCTGGCACAAAGCGCTGTCAGATACACAAAGAAAAAGGGAAAGACATTCTTTTGTCCTGTCTCTTTCAGCGGCAGGGATCTTAGGTGTATTCCCGAGAGAAGGGGCTGGCAACCTTTCCGAAGTGGCGTGCCAAGATTTAACGCTCCTGCCCTGGGCCGTGCTACTCTCCCGGGGAGAGGGGAGGGGCTCTTTTCACCGCATGCCCCATGGACCACCTGGGTCAATGCAAACCTGTCCGCAGACTATCAGTTGCTAATGGAAACTCACTGTTAATTACAAAATTACACCTGAGCCATTTTGCTAATGCTGCAGATGGGGAGAACGGTTTAATTTAAATTGTTGAACAGATTAAGCATTTTAACTTTCTCATGTTAGTTTATCAAACTTCGTTTTAAATAAAGTAAAATACTGCGTCTAACACAAAAAGTTGCCATGTTTTCTTTACTTATGGCAGGGGTGGGGAACCTTTTTTGGGTCGGAGGTCACTGACCCACAGAAAATCAGTTGGGGACCACACAAGTGAGAAGCAAAAAAAATCCTCCAAAAGCCCCCAATGCTCACTGATGTGGCCCCCAACTGAGACACCCCAGTCTTCTGGCAGTCCAGCCCCCACAAGGTGAGGGGAAGGTTCAGGGCTTCCCACAGGCCAGATTTACTTTTCTGGGGTTCCAGAGTTAGTGGATTTTGTGGACTCCCTTAGGCTCTGGGGTGGAACAAAAATGAGGGGTTCAGTGTGTGGGACAGGGCCGGCAGCGAGTGAGATAGGGGTCAGGATGGGGTGAGGAGGGCAGGGTCAGGAAGGGAGTTTAGTGACACGAGAGGATGTGGGGTGGGGGTACGAGAGGGAGTTTGGGGGTAGAGGGGGTTGGGGAGTAATGCAGAAGAGGTGAGAGGATGAGAATGCAGCCAAATAGCTGGTTGAGGAGGGAGGCAAAGAAGTGGGGAGTAAAGGAAAGTGCAGCTTCTGCAAAGTAAAACTGTAACCCCCCCCCTTCACATCTTCCCTCTGCACCGGGCTCACTCCCCTTAGCCCCATGATCCCCCCCAGCCTGATCCCCTGCATTGCCCCACCCCCCCCTCAGTGCAACCCCTGCCCCCTCCCATCCTGCCCCTGCATCCTCCTTCACCCCCTCCCGCCCCCCATCCCTGTGCCCCCAGCGCACTCACCAGCAGGGCAGCAGTGCTGGGGTGTGGAGAGGCCGGGGCGGGGCGGGGGGTGGGGGGACAGAGTCTCTTCCCTGCCCGGCTCAGCCCTTTGCCTTCCAGCTGCAGCTCCAGGACTGGGGCAGGGGCAGCCCCAGGGATGCACGCACATGCCTCTTCCGTCCCCCCGCCATCCCATCTTGAAGCCGGAGCTAGTCCTGCAGCTGCATGGCTGAGGCTGGAGCTGCAGCACGAGCTGCAGGCTGCGCGGGGGGAGAGGTGGGGCTGAGCTCACCCCTGCCCTGGAGGACAGACAGGTGAACGTTTGAGGCTAATGATTCCCCATCTCCTCCCACCGGCTGTTATGAGAACAAAGGGGCTTTCACAGAGCCAGGGCCAACGGGCGAGGGGTTGGCCCACAGGTCTGGGTGCAAGGTGAGTTGGGCCCATGGGCGGACGACAGGCACAGATCTGAGACTCTCAGGCAGGGGTGGGGAATGACCCTGGCTTGCCTGGATCTGCTGCCCCCCCAGCAAGGCTCAGGGCTAGGTTCCCAACTGCAGGGGGAGACAGCACTGCTGCTCCCGCCGTGCACCCCCTTGCTTAGCTGGCGCACCAGCGCCACCGGATCCCTGTTGCGGGGGGTGGAAGCGCAGCCCTGAGCCTCGCAGGCGGGATCAGGCCAGGCCAGGTCTAGATCCAGGCTGTGGCTTTGCCTGGCAGAGGAAGGACGTGGCTCTGTGCACTGCTGCTCCCCTTCCCCCCTCTGGGGAAATGGCAGCGCAGGAACCACTCTCATGGGGGCTTTTCCCTGCTGCTCCCATTGGCCGGCATTGCAGCCAAAGGGAGCAGCAGAGGGGGGCAGTGTCTGGGAGTGGCAGGGAGCAGGGCACTACATGTGCCCTCAGGCAGCTGTGCAGGTAAGTGCCCCCTTTGCCTTCATGCACTCCCCCTCCCACCCGGACTCTGCACCCCCAGCCTGCTCCTGCACCTTCCCTCCTGCTCACTGAACCCTTCAATTTTGGCTTTGGTCTGGGGCCCCCCAGAAGAGTTAATCTGGCCTGGTGAAAACTCTGAATCCCAGTTCCCCCACACACACACCCGTGGGGGTGGAGTGCGAGGGGAATGAGGTGTCTCAATCAGGGGCCACATCACTGAGGGATGTTTTGTTTTGTTTTGTTTTTTGTTTGCTTCTCGTTTTTATGTGGCTCCCAACTGATTTTTCTGTGGGTCGGTGGCCTTCAACCCCAAAAGAGGTTCCCCACCCTTGGAGGAGTGGAACAAGGGATGGGACTGAAGTCAGTGGAGCTGGGCTGGTTTTCACTCATGGGGTCTGTGACTCTTTGAGCATCTTTGCTGTCAAGTTCTGCCCCAAGTAGTCCTGCAGACATCGAGAGAACTGCCCAGGGACCACCAGATCCGTTAGGAGACGAAGGCACCAGGCCAGGGTTACTGTCAGCGAAGCCCGGGAATAGCGCCTGGCGGGATCTATGAGGATGCTAAGACGTGTCTATTTGTGGTAAGAGATGCCACTCAGTCAAGGACAGGACTTCCCACTGCCCCTAGGCTGGCCAGAGAGACCTGGCATGATCCCCTGATGTAAACAAGTTCGTACCGTCACCCTGACCGGGTCTGTTAGGAGAGGTCAGTGTGATCCTCAGGGAATGTGCTTGTACTGTCCTACATAGGCTCGATATCGAGGAGCGTGTGCGCTGCGACTAGCCCTTCTTAGCACTGTGTGTTTCTGCACTATCAGCCCTTTCTTGCCTGATTCGGTGAGCAGGTCCAGCTTCAGACCAGGCCTTGCTACAAGGGCTCATGTCTCAGGCTCTCTTCCGGCTACAACCCGGCCAGGGAGCTTTGTGCTTTAAAACGTGGGTGTGAATCACCCGGAGCAGCATGTTTCCCAGGTCAGCCAGTTACCAGGCACTCTGTGGGTGTGTCTACACTGCCACCCTAGTTCGAACTAGGGTGGCAGTGTAGACATACCCTGTGTGTGCAGCCGCTGCTCAGCGGGGTGCGAATGAAACCGCGCGGGAGAGGTGTGGCCCCGCAGGGCCGCCTCCAGAGGGGACCTGTGGCAATGCCCAGCTTTGAGAGGCAGGTTCGTTAGGTGCAAGCTGTAACGACCTGCACCTCTAGCTCCAGCTGCCCTGGCTTCCATTCATGCTGTTGGCCAAGATGGCCTAAGCCTTGTGTGAGGCAGTGTTTCGGAAGCTGGCAGAGGGCTGAAGGGAGCGAAAGCCCCTGGTCCCTGGTGTCAGCAGCACCGTGGACACCAGACGCTGCAAAGGATTATCCAGCTCATTCCCAAGCTGCTACCTTTTGCAGCCTGCACGGCTGCGTGTGGCAGCTTTAGTTTGCTAATACTCCTCCCCCTCCCTGGCCCAGTGGCACCGAGAGCCAGGCGGCACCAGACCCCCCAGTTTGCGGAGGCAGCCTGGGCCCGGGCTCAGCATCTCTTAGGGCCTGCCTGTCACTTCTGTGCGGAGCTGATGCTTGTCCCCTTGTCACCGAGCTCGTTTGGCCTGTCAGAGGCTGTTTGAACAATTGAATTCTGCCGCTTCGGCTCCTGCCAGCTTTGGGTTTCCCGTGTTGTACACGGGCTGGGAGCTGGCAAGACCTGTCATCTCCAAGAGTCGCTGTGTTGACACGGGGATTCTCAAGTGTAACTGAGAAATTGCTCTGTGGGCCAGATGAGGACGCGTGCAGGAAATCAGCCTGTCTCCGTCATACTTCAGGCAGGACCAGGCGTTCCTTGAATCCTGCCTGGTGCTGACTGGCCTTCACGTCTGATGTCTGCCCAGCCCAGCTCTGACTGTGGCGCTGGGGGGCTGGTCTCTGGGGAGTTGTTCGGCTCGGAGCTCTTGCTCCAGGACAGCTGCGCGGCGCCTACCACAGTCATTGCGTTTCCATTCACGTACCAGGGCCCTGGGGACCCTACATCACGTGGGGCTCAGGGCAGTAAAGCTCTCCAGCAACAGGCCCAGTTGCGCAGCCCAAGGTGGGTGGTTTCCCCGATGAACCAGAGGGGCGTGTGTAGCTAAAAACGCCAGCCGGCTGGTGTGGGAAAGTCCCATTGGTCCACTGAGTCAGCTCCCTGCCTGTGTAGAATCATCCCCTACGGCAGCAAGGGGCCAGACTCCAGTGGGCTGGGAGGCAGGTGAGCAGGACTCATGGGACCTGTCACTTGAATGCTGGCTTTGCCCATGCTGCAGTTCGGCACTCACGGCTGGCGCAGGTCTCACGGGTCTTGAGCTGAGGGGCTCTTTCGCGGCCGTGTCAGCGTTTGGGTTGGGGCTGGAGCCAGGCTGTAGGACCCTGCATGGTGGGAGGGTCCCAGACCTCAGGCTGCAGCCAGAGTCCAAACAGCCCCTCTTCGCCCGTGCCCCACCAGCCCGAGTCAGCAGGCACGAGCCAGCCGCCAGGGTCACACTGCACTGACTGCAGTGTAGACGTCCCCTCAGTGTGTGTCCCCATCCGCACAATGGGGAGGCTCGTCCTTACCCAGCTCACCTGGGGAGTGTGAGGCAAAGTTAATGTCTGGAGGTACGTCTACACTCTAGTCCCGGAGTGTGGCTGCAGCTGGTGGAGTCAAACCCACCCGGGCTCCGATCCAGTGGGCACAGGTGGCAATAGGAGTGAAGCTGCAGCAGCATGGACTTCAGTGCCGGCTGTTCAAACCCAGCTGGAGCCCTGGGCACTTGGACAAAAGAACAGCCACCTGGGGTCAGACCTCAGGCCCAGCTAGCCCAGTATCCTGACAGTGGCCAGTGCCAAGTGCCCTGGAGGGAGTAAACAGAACAGGGAATCATCACATGATTCCTCCCCGGTCCCCATTCCCAGCTCTGACAAACAGAGGCCAGGGACACTATCCTTGCCCAGCCTGGCTAATAGCCACTGATGGGCCTGACCTCCATGAACTTATCTAGCTCTTTTCTGAACGCTGCTATAGTCTTGGCCTTCACAACCTCCTCTGGCAAGGAGTTCCCCAGGTCGACTGTGTAGTGTGAATAAATACTTCCTTTTGTTTGCTTTAAACCCACTGCCTATTAATTTTGTTTGGTGACTCCTAGTTCTTGTGTTATGAGAAGGAGTAAACAGCATTTCCTTATCTACTTTCTCTACACCAGTCATGGTTTTATTGACTTCAATCATATCCCTTCCTTAGTTGTCTCTTTTCCCAGCTGGAAAGTCCCAATCTTATTAATTTCTCCACAAATATCAGATGTTCTAATCATTTTGTTGCCCTTTTCTGAACCTTTTCCAATTCCAGTCTATCTCTTTGAGATGGTACAACCAGATCTGTATGCAGTAGTCAAGATGTGGGTTCCAGAGGTTTATATAGAGGCAATATGATATTTTCTGGCTTATTATCTATCTCTTGCCTAATGTTTCCCAATATTCTGTTTGATCTGTTTTGTTGTTTGTTTTGTTGACTACCAATGCACATTGAGTGGATCTTTTCAGAGAACTTTCCACTCGAACTCTAAGATCTCTCTTGAGTGGTAACAGTTAATGTAGTCCCCCTCATTAGATAGGCCTACTTGGAAAGTCTCAGCGGGGTCGCCATGTTAGTCTGTAACTTTAAAAACGAGTGGTCCTGTGGCACTTGAGGCTACGTCTACACTGCGGAGCTCTTTTGGGATACTACAGTATCCTGAAATAGCTATCCCGTGTCTTAACATCAAGCCTGTTATTTCGGGCTCACTATTCTGACATCCCTGTAAACCTCATTCCACGAGGAGTAAGGGATGTTTCAGAATAGCGGGTTAGTTCGAAATTTGGCAATTTGTGTAGACAGCGCCAAATTATGACATAAGCTATTTCGAAGTAAGATCGAAATGAGATACACAATTTGAGCTAACATAAATTGCGTATCTTATGTTGACCTATGGCACCCTTAGAGACTAACAGAAATATAGCTCATATCAAGAGCTTTCGTGGGCAAAACCCACTTCCTCAGATGAGCTGGAAGATGGAGTCAGCTTATTTGCTAGGGTATTAGAGCAGGGGTCTCCAACCTTTCTAACCACAAGGTCACTTTTTCAATTTCAGTGCAATGTAAGATCTGCCTCAAACCCAAATCCCCTTGCCCAGCTTCTTTCCCCCCCTTCTCGGAGGCTTCACCCTGCTCCCCCCCTTCTCCGAGGCCCAGCCCCTGCTCCCCCCCTTCTCCGAGGCCTCACCCTGCTCACGCCATCCCCCTTCCTCCCCGAATCTCATTCACTTTTACCAGGAAGGGGTAGGGATTGGGATGCAGGCTCTGGTCTTGGGCCAAGGGGTTGGGAGTAAGGGAGGGGACACCCTGAAGGTAGGCAGGTGTGGTGGGTTCTGGAGCGGCCCAGGGGATACGGCATCTGCCTGGGGGGCGCAGGGGCAGGCGCTTGAGTCCCTTCCTCCCGCTCACCCTGGGCGTGGCTGGACACCCAACACAGGCTGCCCCAGGGATGGAGCTGGCTCCTGCATTAGGAAGGCAGAAGAAGGGCTGCCCTGAAGGTAGGGAGGTGGGGTGGGTTCTGGAGTGGCTTACGGGATAGAGCATTGGCCTGGGCAGCACAGGGTCATGGCTTGAGTCCAGCTTCCCCCCCAACCCAGCAGCCCAAGCTCTGCCCACCCCAGGAGCAACAAGACAGCCAACACAGGATAAGGGACCCCCAGGAGGTGAGGTAGGTTCTTGAGTGGGCCAGGGGATACAGCAGCATTTCCCTGGGGAACCCAGAGTGGTGGTCTTGAATCCCGAGCAGCTGGACAGCTGTGTGAGTGGAGGCTCAGTGGTCCCAGGGCTCCAGAGGAAAGGGGTGGGGGAGGGAGAGAAGCTGCTCCGTTGTCCTCAGGTGGACAACTGCCCTTCGTTCAAGCTGTGGAAGGACTTTGTGGCTTCAGAAATATCCCAGATTCCTTTCCAGCACCATTAAATGCACTACAGGGCTCACAGGAGTGCTTTTGCCAGCACAGCCATGGCCCCAAAATTATAGCCCAACCAACCTAACCATCTCCTAAAATTGTATCGCAACCAACTGAACTGCATCTCCAAAACGATGCCCCTAACTGACCCGGCTATGCCAACAAAACTTCTAAAGTCAATCTGGCCTAACTCCAGTACAGCCCCTGGGCCAGACCCTGCTGGGATGAGTCAGAAAATCTCCATTGACACCACCTGGGCAATGCGTCCCCATGGTCCCATCCCCGTTTGGAGCAAAATAAACATCTTCAAACATTTTGCAAACCAACAACTTGAAAAAAATTCAGTTCTGATCAGTTTAAATGCCCAAGATCCACAATTTTGAACTGCTGCCTTCCGTCTCAAGCTTCGTTTTAGCCACTTGCTAGGTAAATCCATGGAAGCGTCTACACTGTCAGTTGTTTCGATGAAGGAATTTTGCAAATGTCCAAGAGGAGCACGTTGACAATACCAGGTTCCCTCGCCTCCAAACGGCGTTCCAAACCTTGGCCAAACCTCTCCGTGTATGAGCAAGGCCCCTGGCGGCACGTGACCAGGATTCATCCCTGAATTGGGTCCCCTGCTTGGATCACTCGCTCCCCCAGCCCAGGCTAGGCACCAGGAGGGAGTGTGGCATGAAGGCAGAGGCTGAGCCATGCACCCTCTGGCCAAACTGACCCTGATCCACAAGGCTGGTTCAAATGAACCAATGTGTTGTGGTGAAAAATGCTGAGTCGTCAATGTCATCCCACCCAGCTCTGCTGCGGGGGCAGAAACCCAGCCTAGGATCTGAGTGCCAGATGGGGCTGTGTGCCAAGCACGGCCATGCTGCTCCCTTCCCCCTCTCCCCACCGGAGACATGCAGAGCTAGCACGCAGCCCAGGCTCTCTAGCACGTCGGAGGTGGAGACGTCCCCTGCAGACAGGAGATGGAAGGTGATCGTCTTTTGAGTCCAGGGTTAGGAGGGCTTGGGGGAAATCACTTCCTGTTCTTTCCCTGCTCCCAGTGCAGGACAGCAGAGAGATCGCCTCCAGCTGGAGATCTCAGAGGCAGGCCTGGCCCTGTCCTGCTTTGGCTACCCCACTCCGCCGCGTGTGGACGAGGCCCCTTCCCCATCAATCCCTGTGCTTCACCCGAATGATTAGAATATTGCACCAGATCTGTGGCCTCCTTCGATTTCACAACTGTCACTGGGCTTCACATCCCCGTCCCTCCGAATGCCATGGCAACAGGGGGCACAGAGCAAAGAACACAATTTCTTGCCCTGCAAACCCAGCCCCCTGCCACCTGCAGTGTAGGGGCTAGGACACCCAGCAGAGCGGTTCTGACCCCATCAAGCAGAGGGAGTGGCCCTGCTCACTCGCTCACACGCATACACCGTTCATTGCAATGTTGCTCACCTTTTGTTTTCTAAATTGCCCCAGGTGGCGACAAGAGCAGCCCCACCGCAGGGTTGGGTTTCTGCCCCTCCTCCTGTCCCGGCAGCGCGCCTGGCACCTGCTGGCTTGTGCCCTGCCGTGTTACTGAGGCAGGCGGGGGCCCGGGTCTGGCTGCCCTGAGCTCCTCCTGGCAGCAGCCTGGGGTTTTGTCCGTGGGGAATGGCGAGGAAGTGACCTCCTGCCCGTCCTGTCACTGCTCAGCCACGGAGCTGGAGCCGCTGGTGCCTGCTGATGAACCCGGAGCTCCGGGAAGAGCGAGGCCGCGCTCGGCCTGGGATCGCAGCCCATGGCAATGGCAGGCAGCGCTGGGAAGAGCGATCGGGGGCTGGAATCGTGGGGGGGGGGGGATGAAAGCGCCAGTCTGTGCAGCATGGTGCAGAAAGATGGAGCCGGGCTGCCCTCCAAAGGGGAGCCCCGGGCCCTGGAGCGTGTGGCAAGCGCCCAGCAGGCCATGCCCTGCCCAGGCTGGGGGTTGGGCTGACTGCACCTGCCATGCTGAGCCCAGGGGCTGCTGCTTGGAGCAAAGCTGCGTCTCGCGGGGAGCTTTGCCAGCTCTCGGGGCCAGGCCTTTCTTCCCGGAGCCACAGCAGGGAGGTGGCAAAAGGCGAATGAAGCGCTGAGGGCTGCCGGTGGCCCCGGGCTCGGCCAGGAAAAGCTCCAGATCCCTCTGGGCCTGACTGACCTGGAGGCTCTCCCAAGATGAATCGGGGCGTGGGGGGCGTTTGCTGAGGGAAGGGCTTTAAGTGGGGCTAGAATCCGAGAGGTCTCGCCTCTTCCGCGGGGCGTGGCGAGGTTCCAGGGGATGGTTCGGAGAAGTGGGGCTGTGGCCTTGGTCCAATTTCCCTTCCCCCACTTGCTGTGGTGTCCTCTGCCCCCATCCCGTGTCTCTGGGCCACATGACACTGGGCGGGTAAAGCAGGAGGCGCTCCGGGGAGTTACCCCATGTGCTGGACTTGGGGGAGACTTGGACTCCCTGGCTGGACAGTGCTTTGCAGGGGGCTGGATGGCCGTGGGGGGGGGAGTGTTACTTGAGCCCGTTTCAACCTGGGAAGGAGCTTGCTCTGCCTGTGTCTCCAGCCTGCGCTCACTGGGAGCACCCACCCGGCTGTGTGCTGCATATGGCCTGGCATGGCTGTCACACGGCACCGCGTGGCATCCACCTAGCAGCATGACGTGCCTCCGACCAAATCTTCTGCGTGAACAGGCCCATCAGTTACACGGTGCAGATACAGCCACCCCCACCCCCACACGCCAGGGCCTGGCCAGTGCTCTGAAAGCTGGACGCAAAACACCGCCCCAGACACTGCCGCATACGCTCACCCCCTGCACACACACTAGGCAGAGCACACGTATAACAGTCACATTTAGCTCCGTGCTCTCACACACGTGCACACACACCACGCGCACACACACCGCACACACACACTCCTCTGGATTTATTACTGGTGCAGGCCCAGATTTCTCGTCCCCGAGAAGGGCAGCGAGCAGGCCATAAGCAGTCTGCTTAGGCCCCCCCCCCAGGCTAGGAGTGTGGCGGGGGAGGGAGGGGCCCCTGGCAGCAGAAGCCCAAGAAGGGGGCTAGGGCTCAGCCTGGGGCTCAGCCCAAGAGCCCGACGACGAGCGGCGGCCTGGCCCGTTCTGAGACCCCGCTGCCCACAAAGCCCGGGGGACGGTCCCATCGGAACCCCCCCGAGCCTGGAGAAAAATGCCTCCGCGTGCCAGGCCGGTAACTAGGGAGCATTGACCGGGAGCGCCCCACAGCCCAGTCTGACCCAGCCATTTCACATCTGAGGCGGCTGCAGAGGCAGCCATGGGCCGTGTGGGAGGAGCCGCGTTCCACAGGGGGCCGGCCGCACTTCCTGCAGTGCAAGGGGGATCCCCCGAGCCAGGCTGGTGGGCTGGAGACAGGTGGTGGGCTAGATGGCTCTGGGTGTGAGCTGGCAGTCTCCATGGTCTGTGAGGCCGGGCTGCCCATAAGCAGCTAACTTGGATGCCGGGTTGGGAGGTGGGGGCTCCCATCCTGTCCCTCCAAGCCATGGACAGACTGTTGAGCTTGCAAGGCAGCTGCTAACGGCTGCACTGGGTCGCATCTAGTGCTCCAGGGTGGGTGGGGGGCCATAAACTTGGTAGCTCTCCAGCATCTTCCTGCCCCAGAGCGAGGAGGGAACTGCCCCCAGCAGCCAGGAGTCAACACCCGGCCAGTGACTCAGAGTGTGAAGCTGTGCCTCAGTTTCCCCACCCCTATAACAGGGCCAGTGCTCCTTCCCCACCTCCATAAGGCCCTGTGAAGCTGTGAGAGAAAGGCTCTTTGGCCCAGAAAGCTTGACTCTTCTGTAGGCAGCAAAAGAAGCATGTGGCTTGGGCCAGGGGCGGTGCGTGTTGGGGCCCTGGGCGGGAATCTGGCCAGACGGGGTTGCTTCCGGATGCTGAGGCTCAGGGGTAGGTCCGGATAGTCCTCGTCCTGCCCGCTGAGGAAAATTATCCAGGATGGTTCATGCCCCTCCCGCCATGCCCAGGCCCGTTGCAACAGCAGGGTCAGTAAAATGGACGCTGTAACAATAACAACACAGAAAGCCTGCCAAGAAATGAGCCTTCCTAATGGAGTGGGACTGATTCACGGCCCCAGCCAGGCCCGCCCCCCGGGATGTGTCAAGGCCCCTGAGCACGGCATGACAGGCACACGGGCAGGGGTCAGAGGGGCAAAGGAAGGGGAGGGGGAACCGATAATAGATCATCGTGGAGCACAGGGAGCCGCTCCGGGCTAATGAGGTTAAGCGCCGTATCCGGGGGCTCAGGCACTGGTTAGCAAGCAGGAGCTGCCCGTGGGAGCTGGGGAGGGCGCTGGGGGGGAGAGGGGGAGGCATGACCACTGAGTTCTGGGCTGTACTGAAGCCTAGGGGCCGGCTCTGAGGCCTAGTGCAAGGGTCTGGGCCCCTGAGGGGGTTGCGAGGTTGTTACCTGGGGGGGGTCACAAGCAGTCGGCCTCCTCCCCAAACCCCACTTCCCTGCCAGCACTTACAATGGTGTTAAATATAGAAACCGGCGTTGTAATTGATGGGGGGTCACCCTCGGAGCCTGGCTGCGAAAGAGAACTTTGGAAACCAGCCCTGGTCTCAGACTTCAGAGGCGTCCCGTGGACTCAGGCCCATCCTGTTGTTCCCGAGCCACCCAAGAGTGGCAGGGACACATGAATGAACCTGGAGGGCGGGATCGTGCCCTGGCCAGCCTCTGTCTCTGCCCCCGTGGCCTTTGTGGTTAGACCCAGCAGTTACCATGTGCAGTGCCACTGAAATCCCTGCAAGCAGAGTGCAACTGCTGCTTGTGTTTATTTAAAGGGATGGTGTAAGGTTAGGGCAGGAATGTTTCCTCTAATTTTTCCATCTATGCATGGAATAAATTTTGTTATATGCACCGAGGTGTGTGCAGATGCGCACCACCAATAGAAACACATGCTGCTGGCTGGGGGCATTCGGCTGCTCAGCTGAGTGGCACCTGAATTTCTCCTTGGTAGCTGTCCAAGTGCTCAGCTTACTGGAAACACTGGTGGGGGACCCCCTGCATCACCTCCTCTCTCCCCACTGTTCGATCTGGCTCCCCTGGCTGTGTTTTAAAAACAAATGCTCCAGTGTATTGAAAAACTGATCTAGGGTGTAGTCTGCCCCCGTGACCAAGCCAACAAGAACAAACCAACCTGGAGAGACCTTACAATAACAGAGCAAGGCCAGTGTGGGTGCCCTGCCCTGTGCTCCTGGGCAGTGACTGATGGGCACAGCCCGGTGCAGAGGCGATTCTCAGCCAGGGGCACGTGGACCCTGGGAGTTCGCATAGAAATTCCAGTGACTTGTTTATGCTCCTCTACATTTGCAGCCTGACTGAGCTGTGGGTCGTTTTCCTGGGGCCAGGGCCAGTGCTGGGCTTTCTGGGGCCCAAGGCAGAAAGCTCAAGTCGGAGCCCCACCGCCCAGGGCTGAAGCCCACGTTTTATGTGAGGTGAAATTGGCGGGGGAGGGGGGGCGGGGCGTGAAGGGGTCCAGCCATCTGCAAGGGTGAGAGCCCCAGGCTGAGAGAGCGTGGGCCGGCCGCTCCCGAGCCGCCCTAGAAACCAGGCCTGTGTATGCACCTGTGTCCCGAGCGCATCAATTTAAGGAAGCATCTCTCTGTTTCTGAGTGTCCCCGGGGCGAGTGGCAGAGTAACGGCGCGCTCAGGCCACGAGCCCGGTGCCGTGCTGCTCAGGCTGCTAACTGAAAGCGCCACCGGAGCCCCTTCCTCGTCCTCTCCCTCCCCTGGTGGCTTTCGGGGCTGCCAGGTGAGGCCTGATCAAGGAGGGCAGGGGGGGAAGCGCGCGAAGTCAGCTGGTTATGCCGAGCCCGGCCGCCGGCTTGTTAAGCGGCTGGATTTCGCTGCGCCAAGGCCTCTGGTTGAGGGGCAGCGGGATCCGTGGGAAATGGGCTCCAGGCAGCGACTCTTTGTCGTTCCGCCCCCTGCACAAGAGGCTGGCGTGTGGGCGAGGGCGGGGGGCCGCGCCCGGGGAGAGCGCTCACCTGACAAAGCACAACGAAGACTAGCCATGGGGGACAGCCCACACCCAGCGCCAAGGCTATCCATGGGGGCCGGGGCCTGTCGGCTCGTCGGGCGTGTGGAGCAGGCACCCCCCTTTCCAGCACGCCTGTGCTGCCCTCCACGCCGGGACTCGCGGACCTGCCCTTCCTTCAACCCCCCTTGGGAAATGGGCACCGAGCCGAACTCTGTCAGAGCCCAGGGGCAGGGAGCAAATGGCCAGGGAGGTTCCGAAGAGAGACCTAGCTCCCTGGCAGGGCTTTCTCTGAGCCCACAGCTAAATCAGACACGGGCTCTTGGCAGGCAGCTGTTTAGCCCTAAGGCTGGGCCCCAACAGCCGCCCGGGCCCATCGCCCTCATGGCTAGCAAGTAGGGTTACCAGGTAGAGCCCCCCAAAATACCGGACACACTTGATCGTGGGAGGGGAGGGACCGGCTGGGAGCGGGGCGGGGCTGGCCTGGAGGAAGGGAGGTGGGGCTGGCTGGGAGGAAAGGGGGGGTGGGAAGCAGAGCTGGGGGGGGGGGATCGGAGGCCGGGGGACTGGACGGGAGGAGGGGGGGCGGGAAGCAGAGCTACCGGGGGGGGGTGTGCAGCCACTGGCCGCAGCCAGAGTCCAACAGGCTCCCAGCACCAATCGCGGCCCCGTCTCCCAGCAGGCACTTCCTCTAGTTGCTAGTAGAAGCCGGGCAGGGGAGGGGCTGGGAGCCACTCCCCCCGCCCGGCTTCTGCACACAACCAGCGGCTCCCAGCTGGGAGACGGGGCCGCGATTGGTGCTGGGAGTCTCTGGTTGTGTGCAGTAGCCAGGCCGGAGCAGTGGCTGGGAGTCCCGCCCAGCGCCCCCGCCCCGCCCCGCCCAGCTTTTGCACGCGATCACAGGGCTCCCAGCACCAATCGCGGTCCCGTCTTCCAGTCACTCCCCCGCCCCCGCCCCCGCCAGGCTTCCGTCCGGCGCCCCGCCAGGAATTCAGAAAATACCGGACATCGCACATTGCACATGTCCGGTATTTTCTGAATTTTTCTACTGGACAGAAGGTGGAAATACCGGACTGTCCAGTAGAAAACCAGACACCTGGCAACCCTACTAGCAAGTCACTGGGGAACGGCTGGAGGGGCGGCAAGTGAGAGATCTCTGTGGCTCTCTAGTTATGGAGCCAGTGGAAGACACTCGGGGCAGGACTGCGGGGCTCTTGTCTTTAACTTTCCTGTGACCCCAGACAAGGCACCGTGCCCCTCGCCCCTCAGCTTCTCCAGCTGGGCCAGGGGGCCACAGGCTGCAAGCAGATCTGCCCAGGTATTGCTGGCATGTCACTGGGCTGCTCTGCAGCAGCTGGGAGCTGCGGGGACTGGCACCCCCGGCACTGGCACCTTTGCCTCCGCGGTTTCCAAGGGCCTCCAGGCCTGCCCTGCCAAGAGCCACTGAGTGCGGAGGGCCGATTTGCCCCCTGCACCAGGTAACGGGGCTAGGGTTGCCAGGTGTCCAGTATTCTACCGGACAGTCCGGTATTTGCGCTCTTTGTCCGGTAAAAAAAACCAGAGAATACCGGAAATGTGCAAAGTCCGGTATTCTCTGATTTTTCCGGCTGCGCACTGGACGGAAGCCTGGCGTGGGCGGGGGGAGCGGCTAGAAGGCGGGGCCACAATCGGCGCTAGGAGCCTGTGGATTGCACAGAAGCCTGGCGGGGGTGGGGAGAGTGGCTGGGAGTCCCAGCTGGGAGGCAGGGCCGCGATCACCGCTCTGGGCGCTTCAGAAGCCTAGCCGGGGTGGGGGGAGTGGCTTCTGCGCAATCACAGCTCCCGGCGCCGATCGTGGCCCCGCCTCCCAGCCTGGGAGTCCCAGCTGGGAGGCGGGGTTGCGATCGCCGCTCTGGGTGCTTATTATCCTGCGTTCCTTTTTTTTCCTCAACCAAAAACATACCACGTCTGGTATTTTGGGAGACCATTTGGCAACCCTAAACGGGGCAGATCCAGCATCCGCATGGAGTGACCCAGTGCGACATCCATCCCTGCACAGCCGAGGGGTGGCTGATTGGCTGACACACTCAAAGCTCCACACATCACTGGCAGCACGAGAGGTCAATGAATTTCTCCCTGGGGAAAGCTAAAAGCCGGGGAGGGGCTGTGCCCTGCTCTGCTTCTGCCCAGGAGTCACTCACCCAGCGCTGAACGCAGCCACTTCTGGGGTGGAGCAGTAGCTGGGTACCAGCCACTTGGCAGCGCACTAGGGTGCAGTGGAGCTGCCTGGTCTGCGGAAGGGGCGTGGGGACCTGTCACTCTGCCCACTCAGGGTTATCTGTCTCGCAGCCACCGCAAGGCTTTGCCTGTGTGTCAGGAGAATAACGGATGCCTGTAACCTCCACACTCCCTCCCCAGCAGCACGCAGTCTTCCTGGAAAGCCTAATGACTGGCTGGGAAGCCCAGCAGCCTGTGTCACTTGCATCTCACCAGACAGCTCCTCTCTCACTTTTGGGGACCAGATTTTTCAGAGGGTCCCTGCTGGTGCCCAGCACCTGAGTCGCCTGCATTTGGAGCTGAGGCTATTCTATCTATCTATTAGTCCTTTGGGCTCCTAATGGAGCATAGGGCCTCCACAATCATTCTCCATCTCTTGCGATCCTTAGCCATAGTCTTGATTTGATCCCATGTTAAGCCAGCTGCTTTTACTTCATCCAGGCAGCTTCGTCACCATGTTTGTTTGGGACGTCCCCTTTTCCTCTTTCCCTTTGGATTCCATTCTAACACTTGTCTTGTGAGACATTCCTCACAGTCCTTATGCAGGATGTGGCCTGCCCATCGCCATTTTCTTTGCTTAATCTGGACCTCCATTGGTTTCTGATTTGTCCACAAGGTTTCATTTGGCACTCTAGTGTGCCACTTCAGCTGGAGAATGTGTCTAAGGCATTTATTGACAAATGTCTGAATTCTTTTAGTGTTGCTCTGGACAATGCGCCACGCCTCCGAGCCATACAGCAGCACTGATTTCACATTGGAATAGAAAATACGTAGTTTAGTTCTTATTGAAATGGCTCTTGAACCCCAGACTGGTTGTAGTATTGCAAAAGCTTGTTGCGCCTTTCTTATTCTTGCACTAATGTCCCCAAGGTGCTGCGCTGAAATCACCCCCTGCAATCGCAGCTCCCTGCTGAGAAGAGAGGACCCTGTGGGTGTCATTCATGGTACCGGCCTGCAGTAGCAACCTGGGCCAGGAGACCCGGGGCAGGCTCTAGGTGTGACAGGAGCACCCTGCAAAGCTAACCCAGACCCAGACCCACCCCCACCCCCAACGCTAACCCAGACCCACCCCCAATGCTAACCCAGACCCATCCCCAATGCTAACCCAGACCCAGACCCACCCCTCAACGCTAACCCAGACCCAGACCCACCCCCAACGCTAACCCAGACCCAGACCCACCCCTCAACGCTAACCCAGACCCAGACCCACCCCCAACACTAACCCAGACCCAGACCCACCCCTCAACGCTAACCCAGACCCAGACCCATCCCCAATGCTAACCCAGACCCAGACCCACCCCTCAACGCTAAACCAGACCCAGACCCACCCCTCAACGCTAATCCAGACCCAGACCCATCCCCAATGCTAACCCAGACCCAGACCCACCCCTCAACGCTAATCCAGACCCAGACCCATCCCCAACGCTAATCCAGACCCAGACCCACCCCTCAACGCTAATCCAGACCCAGACCCACCCCTCAACGCTAACCCAGACCCAGACCCATCCCCAACGCTAACCCAGACCCAGACCCACCCCTCAATGCTAATTCAGACCCAGACCCACCCCCAACGCTAACCCAGACCCAGACTCACCCCTCAACGCTAACCCAGACCCAGACCCACCCCGCAACGCTAACCCAGACCCAGACCCAGACCCACCCCTCAATGCTAACCCAGACCCACCCCTCAATGCTAATCCAGACCCAGACCCACCCCCAACGCTAACCCAGACCCAGACCCACCCCTCAACGCTAATCCAGACCCAGACCCATCCCCAACGCTAATCCAGACCCAGACCCACCCCTCACCGCTAATCCAGACCCAGACCCACCCCCAACGCTAACCCAGACCCAGACCCACCCCTCAACGCTAACCCAGACCCAGACCCACCCCTCAATGCTAATTCAGACCCAGACCCACCCCCAACGCTAACCCAGACCCAGACTCACCCCTCAACGCTAACCCAGACCCAGACCCACCCCGCAACGCTAACCCAGACCCACCCCTCAACGCTAATCCAGACCCAGACCCACCCCCAACGCTAACCCAGACCCAGACCCACCCCTCAATGCTAACCCAGACCCAGACCCACCCCTCAACGCTAATCCAGACCCAGACCCACCCCCAATGCTAACCCAGACCCAGACCCACCCCTCAACGCTAATCCAGACCCAGACCCATCCCCAATGCTAACCCAGACCCACCCCTCAATGCTAACCCAGACCCAGACCCACCCTTCAACGCTAACCCAGACCCAGACCCAGACCCACCCCGCAACGCTAACCCAGACCCAGACCCAGACCCACCCCGCAACGCTAATCCAGACCCAGACCCACCCCGCAACGCTAACCCAGACCCAGACCCAGGCCCAACGCTAACCCAGACCCAGACCCAGACCCACCCCCAACACTAACCCAGATCCAGACCCAACGCTAACCCAGACCCAGACCCAGACTCAACCTGCAATGCTAATGCAGAGCCAGCCCTGTGCATCGAGGGGCTCTTCATTTTATTAGCCCCTGAAGGCTCTTGGCCAGCTAGATCAGCCTAGAGAGGAACGTGTGCAGGCTGACCCCAGCCCAGCCCGGTGCAGTGCAGCTCTGCCACTGTGATTGTGAGCTGTGTTGGGCAAACCCCTTCACCTCTCTTTTTCATCGAGAGTGGGTGACGTTCATTTCCAGGCATAACCTTGGGGGGCGGGGGGGGGGGGGGCAGAAAATCAAGATTCTAGTTGCCTGAAACAATTTGCAAATTTGGCTCCATGTTGGCAGATAATTCCTGTTGGGATAAAACGAAAAGGAAAACCAGCCAGCATTGTCACAGCAGTTCATCTGAGTGCTTCCGAGCCGGAACATTTCACCTTCTCCTTTGGTTTTGGAATTTCCCTCCATTTACTTTGAAAAGTGGCTAATGACGTCGGAACAGCTGTGGAATGGAACCGCGGCTGAAACGTTCCAGATGGCGCGAAGTGAGTCCTGTTGGATGTTGCACTGCTGAACATTGCACAGCGGTTTTCTTTAAGCCGACCTGAAGCACCAGACAGGCAGCTATTTAGAGACCACTGGTTTGATGCCCAGAGCTGTAAAAGCAGGAGGATAATTTCTGGTGTCCCACTCTTCGTGCTCTTATGTCTGTCTGTATCCACCTGCTGCCTCTTATCTTATCCTGACATTGGGAGCTGGTGGGGGCAGGGACTGTATCTTTGTTCTGTGTTTGTAATAAGGGATTTAAAATCCTGGTTAATTAGTTAACCTGTTAAACATTAGGGCTTAATGCAGGGGAGGGAGGGCAGGCATCTGCTCCCAACCACCCATGGGCGGGTGTTGCTCCCGGGTACCAGTTAGCCGGTACCTGGTAGGGATCACCTGGTTAGGTGTGTGCAAATGATCTGTAGGATCCTAAATGCAATTGTTAACCTCACTGGTCAGTGCATGTACAACCGTAGCCTCGGGGAGCCGCAGTCGAGGCCAGGACCCTGGGTGCAGAGCCCCGCACAAACAGAACAAAAAAGCGACCTGCAATCTGAATGGCTGGAAAAAGCACAGTAAAATCCCCGTCCGTTTGCTGACAATCAGCGACTGGACAAAGGGCCAAACAGACTGGGGGGCAGAGCAGGTTGTCAGGGTCTCTGGCTCTTTGGGAAGCGTTGGTAGGTGCTGCTGTTGTTGTGTCAGCTTTATGCAATGTGGTGGGAAAAAAAAAGAAACGATTGATTAATAAAAACAATTTTTATGGAGTTTGGAGAAGTCTTTAACGAGCTCCCATCCACGGCAGCTGTTAATTGGTGTTTTTAATAACCTGTTGGTAGTTACATGGCATTCTGCTTAACACACCTTATTAAATCTATGCTCTTATTAATGGGGAAAGTAGCATCTCATTTAATAGCCAATTGTTGTTTTGCTAGCATACAATAACTGCTAAAAACATCGTCTCAAGTTTCATTAGCTCCATTTCCATGAATAGCTGTAATTAATGTGCCAAGGAACGTGGGCTTTTCTTTATATACAGACATCCCCTTCCATGCTCATCACTCCCACACTGCCGCCGTATTCGAGGGCGCACCGCCCAGGGAGCGAAACCGACACACAGAACAAATTAAAAGAGACCCGGTGGCTTAGAAGTCACGGGCCGAATGCAGGAATGGTGGGTGGAATGCCAGGCCCTGGATGCTGCAGCTCTGCCAGTGCAAAGGCTTCTCTTTGGTTGTCATGGCTGCGCTCGTGGCTTGAGCAGTAGCTGGGGGGGGCGGGAGACGTGGGTTCAAGCCCTACTCCAGGATTGCAGAGGAGCATTCCCCTACCCAGTGCCTCAGGGGCTCATGCCCACCTCCTGGTAGTTAGGTACTTCAGTCCCCCACTCCGCTACCCCCTACTCTCCCTCCCAGCTCTGGCATCCCCTGGCCCCCACGTCCTGCTCTACTTCCCAGCTTGCAGCTCCAGCTGGCTGTGCCGCTTCCCCTTCTGCCCCCTTTCCCCATCAGCCTCCCTGTCCCCCACAGTCCTAAGTGCAGCCGTGCTCCTCCACAGAGTGGCTGCCCCCCAGAGGGGGAAGGGATGTAGGTTCTTGGGCTGAGAGGGGCACCAGAACTCATTAGGAGACCCCACTAAGCCCCGCTGTCATGTGAGGGCACTGGAAGAATAGTGTCGACCTAGTTACACTTCATAGCCCAGGTCTACACTAGGGAGCGATTTCGAAATAACAAGCAGAGCGTCCACACTACCAAGCCCCTTATTTGGAAATAACTCCTGCTTTCCACGGGGAATAGTGCTTATTTCGAAATAGCGGTGGTGTGTGTATCCCCGTGAGCTCCTGCTGTTTCGAAATAGCTCCCTCCGAGAGTCATTCGAAGGAATTACCCCCCAGCGCCTCCTGGGGCTCTAAGGCGAGGTGGCACGTCCACACTAAAGGAGCCTGCCCTGGACTGATTTCGAGGCTCCCCTGTAGTGTGGATGCACTGTCGATTTTGTTATTTTGGGAGTTATTAAGGTAAATTTAGTTATTTTGAACTGATTTCCCAGTGTTGACGTGCCCTTGGGGATTTCCCAGCGCAATGGGCAGAGCCCCCCCTTGGCTGGAGGAGGAGTCCACGTGACACCCCCAGAGTGACAGTGGCCTGTAGGCTCCCAAGAGGCAGGTTTTCACAGGTGTTTAGGGCTTGTCTGCCTGTCTCCACGCACGCTACAGGGGCATTCGAAAGCACGTGCATGCCCTGTGCATTCATTGGCCCACATGGCCCCTGCCGGGGCGCCTCAGAGCAGGCTGGAGACCATGCAGTGCTCACCCCAGGGGCCGCCCAGAGCGGGGAACGGGCCTGGCGCTAGTGCGCTTTTGGAAACCAGCCTCACAGGGCATCACCCCGCCAAGCAGACAAGCTCTGAGGCTCCTATCAGGATGCATAGACACGCCCAGGCAGGGAAGCACCTAACTCCCATTGGAAGGCCAGGGCAATGCCTCACACTTCTCCAACTCTGGGCCCTAATCTCTTTGTGCCCTGGGGTCACATGGGGAGAAAAGGGCCCTCCCTCCCTGTGTGGCTTGGGACAAGAGCAGGGGCGGGGAACCTAAGGCCTGGGGCCCGGATGCAGCCCCTGGCTTGCCTGGATCTAGCCCCAAAGACTCAGGGCTCCTCCCCCAGCACTGGGGAGCCCGCACGGGTGCTCCAGGCCTTCCCCCCGCTGTCATCCCACTGCAGGGCTGGAGCACAGAAAATCCACTCGCCTGGCCCCCCAGGCTCTGGTGTGCGAGGGGAAAGTGGAGAGGCTCTTTCTGCTTCTCAGTCGGGGGCCACGTCACTGAGGGTTTTTTCTTTTCACGTGTGTGCGGCCCCTGACTGATTTTCCTGCGGGTCAGCGGCCCCCGGCCCCAGGAAGGTTCCCAGCCCTGCCAGAGTGTGTTACGGTGCCAGGCTCCAGCCTCCACTCCACGGCCGGGGCCGGGGCCGGGGCCGGGGCCGGGGCCGGGGCCGGGGCCGGGGGCAGGTCGGCTGAACCCCCCTCCCCTGGGGCTCTAGCACAGGCCAGGGACTTGGCTTGTAAGGAGACCGGGGTTAGTCCTTCGGCTGGGCTGTGCGTGGGGAGCCCGCGGTTAGTGGGGATGGGATCCTATGGGGCAGGTTTCCGTGAAATAACCAGAGCAGAGTGCAAACGACCTCTCCCTGCTCCTCCTCTTGCCCCAGCAAAGGCATCCCGCCTTCCGGACCAGGGTGTGGGGGTCAGGGCTCTAGAGAGTGCGATGGAGGGTGGTCAAACCGCATGTGCTCCGAGCAGCAGGAAGGGCTCTATAATGCCCCTATCCCCGTGAGCGTTACAGATCCACCACCCCTTCTGCCCGTGAAGTGCAGCCACTGCTGGGGTGGAATGCAGCCGCTGAGGAACAGGCCCGCAGCAATGCTGCTTGGGGGCAGCCCCCCCTGGAGCGGCACGTGGCAGCTTGAATGCCCCCTGCCACGTCCCGACAGCGAGCAGCGAGGGCCCTGGGGGATGCAGAGGGACAGCAGCAATTACCTGCACTGGCATTTGGCCAGATTACGAATCCATTAAACAATAATCATCATATAATGGTACCTTGGGCAGAGACTTTCATGGACCCCAGCTCCTGCCTCCCCCTCCCGAGCTGCAGAGGGGTCCCATCCCGCGAGCCCGTGTGGCTCTGATGTGGGTGGATTTGGGGTCCCCAGAGCGGGGCGTCATGGAGACCCGTGGATGCGAGGGAGGCATGGAGGCAGGCACAACCCAGCCCACAGCTGTGACCCGGTGTAGGGGACTCTGCTCCCCAGTGCAGAGTGTGGGGTGGCTGGGTTGGAGCGGGGTCAGGGACTGAGCCTCTAGCAGCTCTGGCAGAACATCTCTCCCGGGGGCTCCCCAGTACAAGGCCCCCCCATCCCAGGTGCTGGATTGGCCCCTGAGAGGAATCCCCATCCTGTGTTCGACCCCAGTGCACAGCCTCCATTTGCCCTGGGTCTTCCCACACTTCACAGCCAGTCACCCCTCGCACCCAGCTCAGGGCTGCAGCCTTAGGCAGAGGGGTGGCAGAGGAAGGGCAGCCAGGCTGTGGCACTGACTGGTAGCCTCCCACAGGGCTGGTGCCCCAGAGACCCAGCCGGGCCCTGGCACCGACCGGGCCGGCACAGGAGACTGGCCTCCAGCAGGGCTGGTGCCTCAAAGACAGAGCCGGGCCATTCATACGGCCAAACTGGGCAGGCCCAAGAGAGCAAATGTCCAGTCCTGGCCTGCCCTGTGCACGGGCCAGGGCCAATAGCAGGGCTGTGACTGGGGTGCAGACTGTCTCCAAGGGGGGAAGGGAGGTGCGGACACCGCCCCAAGAAGCACATGGCACCGTCCCAGAGCTCTGGGGGGGCAGAGCCCAGGGCAGCCAGTGAGTGCCGCCATCTTCCCCCCTTCCTAAGCTCCCAGCAGCTGTGGTGCAGGGACAGGCCTGGCGCTGCCAGGCTCCCCATGTAACCGCTTCCCACTGAATTATTCCACTGGGTTCTGCCCAGCTCGAGATTTATTGACCCGCCAGCTCAGCGTCTACCTCCGGGGCCATCCGTCTCCCCAGCTGACAGTAACGCGTACTTAATACATGCACAGGAAACCAGGAACGACTGTCACGCCGCGCAGTAAGTGGGCTGAATTAGAGCTGTGAGAAACGAGCCAGCGCAGCAGCGAGCGAGGAGATGCCGATGGAGGGCGGCTGACGGGGAGCAGATGGGGCGCGGGGGTTATTGATGGGCTCGTTAGGAGAAATCCATCAGCAGCCCCAGGTGCCTCCCGTGGCCCCTGGCTTGAATTCCCTGGTTACGGCCCAGGCAGGACGGGAACTCGGCTCCTGGCCTTCAGCCCCTGCTCTGCTGTGAGCTCTCAAGAGCTGCTCGGAGCCGTGGGCCTGCGCACTGAGCGCCACGAAGGGCTCGCTGCCGTTTGCACGGGCAGACCTGAGCGCCCCACTAGGACCCAGAGTGTAGAAAATTGTGTCTGCTGCTGGTGCAGACGGGGGCATCATTTGAGCTCCCCGCCTCGGGTGCCAAAATGTTGTGGGCCTGCCCTGCCCGCCCCTCCTCCACCCACCCTGGAGTGGCCAGACAGCCACCCCAGGGGTGGAGCAGGGAAAGGGCTGCATCATGGGGAGTGGCTCTGGTAGGGCCTCCCCCACGTTAGGGGGGTCCATGAGCCAGACCCTCCCCAGGCAAATCATTCCCTGATGCCAACAGAGCTACGCTGATTGACGCCCCCGGAGCCTGCTCCAAAGAACTCTGTCTGAGCAGGCAAGCGCCATGCAGACTGGGGAGCAGGGTCAGACACGGGGCCAGATTGCACTCTGGGGTAAATCTGAAATTTACGTGACAGCGGCTGCGGCCACACAGCTACAGCACAGCTGCGGGAGGGTGTCATGGGGTAGGCGCTGCCCACAGCGACAGGCGGGTTTTTCCATAGATGTCATTAACCCACATTCCTGCAAGGCAGTAGCTTGGTTCTTCCATCAGCCAAGCTCCCCTATAACTGGGGAGAGGTCACCCTGTTTGTGTCACACAGGCCAGGGCATTTTTCACAGCCCTGAACACTATAGCGCTCTAATGTTTAGATGCAGGCCAGGCCACGGTGTAAAACTAGTGCAAGGGTCAAAATATGTGAATGTACATGTTGTTATTATCAGCAAGGGGCATAGTGCAGGGATGACTGTGCCCTGAGGCATTATTCCAGGCATTATTCTGCACAGATTTGTATCGCAGTGGAGCCCTGCTCATGGCTCACTGTGCGAGGTGCTGTACAAACAGAAAACCAAATGACACTTCCAGTCCAAGCTCTTCCCACTGACGTGTGAGACAGGCGACAAGCGGTGGGGACAGACAAAGAAACAGACAGTATTGTTCAGCACAACAGGCAGGGGTCTCAGCATGGCTTCAGCCTAACCAGATTTCTTTTAGGGGTTCTGCTAGACCAGTGTTTCTCAACCAGTGGTACGAGTACCCTTAGGGGTACTCGAGAGAAGTCTGGGGGGTACGTCAACACAACTGAAATTTGGAGAAAACTGAATTTTTGTTTTAAGTTTTACAGCGCTTTATTATTTTTGTACTTTGTACACCCAAAAATTTCATCGCCCACCTGGCTATGATTAAGTTGTTTAAACAAATACGTTGCAATGGTAGAAAATTTTTTTGTGTGTCTGAAAACTGTGGTACTGGGGGTACTTATAATTTTTTTAAAGGTGTACTTTATAAAAAAAGGTTGAGAAACACTGTGCTAGAAGATAGGAATGGATGCCGCCCCGTGGGTCTTGGAGCCATAGACAATTGCAGAGCTGGATAAAGCTGATAGGTTGCTAAGCACCTTTTCTTCAGGCTACATGTACGGAACAATTCAACGTCTCCTTGTGTCATGCTGGCTGATGCAGTTGGAAGCCACTGCCCAAGGCAATGGGCCATGTGGCAAAGCAGGTCAGAAATGAAGCTGTGTGGGCCGAGGGGTTTCCCTGGGACTAACGGTGAAATTCAGGAGCCAGAGGGCTGATGGCTTGCAATTGTGTGTGTCTGAGAGCCAGGAGACTGGCAGACAGTAAGAAAGGCAGCGTATGTGCCCGAGAGGGAGCTGGGACGCAGAGCTCCTTGGGGCCCAGGACGGTCTGAAGGCAGACTTGGATATCGTGAGCAAAGGGACTGCTGCCGTAGTGTGTTCTTTCTGTATTCAAGAGCAAGCATCTTATTTGCATGGGGGCAGGTGGAGCCCCCCTCCAGGGAGGCCAGCGCTGGCTCTGCCCCTTCTAGCACATACCTCAGCTGCCCTGGAACCTGCATGGGGCAAAACCTTTTCCATGAGCCCCACAGCCAGGAGTCCGGTGGCCACGGCCCATGCCCAGGGCTCCCTCTAAGAGTGAGTTTTGGCTTATGCACCAACATGGAGATCAAAGGCTGCTGTCAATCTGCGCTGCCTGCAGTTCCACAGAGCTCGTAGGAGCCCGGAAGAAGCACAGTGCAGCATTGCTCGGACTGACAGCAGTAGCCAGCGCCCTAGGCAGGGTTGCCAGATGGATGAAACAAAAATACTGAACACTCCCCACACACAAAAAAAAAACCACCGGGAAAAAATTTTGTTGAAGGGAAAAAAAGGGGAGGGGGCCAAAGTTGTTGAGCAAAAAAAAAAACCTAAAAGACTCCAAGAACCTGGAAAGGGGGGCGACGGGGCTGGCCACGGGATATCGGGAGAGGGGGGACCGGCCGGGAGGGGGCGGGGCTGGCCGGGAGTAAGGGGGGGTGGGAAGCACAGTTGGGGGGGATCAGGGGCTGCAAGGGTGGACGAGAGGAAGGGGAGGGGCGGGAAGCAGAGCTGGTGGGGGGGGTGCGGCGGCGCTGGCCGCGGAGATCAGGAAGAGGAACAGACCAGCGGGAAACAGAGCTCTGGGGGCGGGAGCCGCAGGGCTGACCGGGAGGAAGGGGGAACAGGAAGCACAGCTGGGGGGGGGGTGCAGCGGCGCTGGCCGGGAGGAAGGGGGGGCAGGAAGCAGAGCTGGGGGGGGTGCAGGAGGGGTGAGGAAATTGGCCGGCGGGGAGCGGGACTGACCTGGGCACTTGCTGCCTGTCCTGTGCAGGCTCCCGGCGACCCACGAGCGAGGAGGCTTCCCCCCCCCCCCCCCACACTCAACCGACTGAGGGCTCCCGGCGGCGATCGCAGCCCCGCCTCCCAGCGGGGACTCCCAGCCGCTCCCCTGCCCCCGCCAGGCTTCCGTCCGGTGCGCAGCCGGAAAAATCAGAAAATACCGGACATTGCACATTGCACCTGTCCGGTATTGTCTGATTTTTTTACCGGACAGAGCGCGTAAATACCGGACACCTGGCACCCCAGGCCCTTAAGAATCTCTGAGTCCCAGGGAAACTGCCCCCTTTGCCCTCCCCTCCTCCGACGGGCCTGGCAGGGCACTAGCTCCTGGGAGCAGCGGCAGCACATGCATGCTGCTGAAAGTCAGGCCTTGCAGCTGCTGTGTATCAGCTCTTTTGCTGACAAAATACTTCCGGCCCAAGGAGCAGCATTCCCAGTGTGGTCAGGAGAGCGCTCCTGCCTGTCACACACCGATCACGCTGCTACCTGCCACCGCAAAACATTGGCCTGGGGAGGCGAGGAGCAGCACCTCTGAAGGACTGGCCAGTGTAGACCCAGCCAAGTCTGTGGACAGTCAACTCAGTGGCAGCAGCCTGAAAACTGCCGCTTTTCAGACCCCTGTGCCACATGCTGACGGTAACAGAATCACCTGCACCTGAGCCATCACTGGGCCAATTCATGCTCGATATTTAGACAAATGTCTTCAGTGTACAGTTGAAGACACTGCTACAGTATCCTAGCCAGAGAAGTCCCCAGCTGGGGAGAACTATTCATTACACTGCTCTACAGCCAAAATGCTTCTGAAATAAATGTAGTCAAACTTTACTAATTCTGGGTCACTGAGAACGAAAATGATGCTTAAAATTGTTGATTGGCTCTAGTTTTCAAGATATGCTATTGGGTCAGTATATACGACCCTTGACTTGGGAATGGTGGAGGATAAATGAGTTATAAAGGGAAAGGATCTCAATTTAAACCAGAAATGACTAAAATACATCTTTGACTGGATCTATGAATAAATCTATGACTGGGTTTGGACAGTACTTGCTTTTTAGGCAAAACAATGAATGATGCAATCTGAAGCTGGTATTGCGTCATACATGATATGAATTGCATCATGTTATTCCTAGAAGTCATGGATGATGCAATCATAACGAAGCTTACATCACTCTGCTGAACAAATTGCCCTAGATCAGCTCTAGAAATCATAGTGTCGTGCTCTCTTATTTGTCAGTGTTTGATTTTGCAAAGGGACACATTTCTGTTTAGCCAAAGTGAGCAGAGATGCCTCGTACTTGTGTGAACAGTGCAGATAACTTCTGCTATGTTTGTGGTGAAGTGACTTTTGCAGCACAAAAGCGCAGTATAACCACTATGGTTAAGAAAGTCTATCACCTTTATTTTGGCTGCAAAATTGGAGATCAGGACAAGAGGTGGGCCCCACACATATGCTGCAACACTTGTGCAGCAAATCTTCGCCAGTGGTTGAACAGGAAAAGGAAATCTATGCCTTTTGCAGTGCCAATGATTTGGAGAGAGCCAACAGATCATACCAGCAATTGTTACTTCTGCATGGTGCCTCCAGTTGGGAAAGGTGTGTCAAAGAAGAAAAAGTGGACTGTGCATTATCCAAACATTCCATCAGCTATACGCCCAGTACCCCACGGAGAAGGACTGCCGGTTCCTGATGCACCAGAATCATTCTCACTTGAGTCAGACGAGGAAGAGGAAGAGGATGAAACTTCTGGTCCTGAACCATCAATGTCACAGGACCCACATTTTCTCCCATCCTCCTCCTCTGAACCACACCTCATAACACAAGGTGAACTGAATGACCTTGTCAGGGATTTGGAACTACCCAAGAGTAAGGCAGAGCTGTTGGGCTCCAGACTACGGCAGTGGAATCTCCTGGCAGGTGATGTTAGGGTTTCCATGTTCCGTGACCGTCAAAAGGATCTTGTCCCATTCTTCTTCATGGAAGGTGATCTTGTAGCCTGCAACAACATTGATGGTGTGATGGCAGCCCTCAACATCGTTCACGATCCAGATGAGTGGAGACTGTTCATTGATTCATCGAAGACGAGTCTTAAAGCTGTTTTGCTGCATAATGGCAATGTTTTGCCATCAATTCCAGTTGGTCATGCAGTCCATATGAAGGAAATCTATCACAACATGAAACAACTTTTGAGGTGCATAAACTATGACCAACATCAGTGGCAGCTTTGTGGCGATTTGAAGGTTGTTGCTCTCTTGCTTGGTCTACAGACTGGATACACAAAGTACTGCTGTTTTCTCTGCGAATGGGATAGTTGTGCAAGAGATTCCCACTACATCAAGATAGATTGGCCACTCCGACAGTCATTGGAGCCTGGGAGGAAAAGTGTTCAGCATCCACCACTTGTTGAATCAAGGAAGATTTTGTTACCACCCTTACACATCAAGCTGGGTCTGATGAAGAACTTTGTCAAGGCCATGGACAAAACACAAGCAGCTTTCAAGTACCTCCGTGGAAAATTTCCAAGGTTAAGTGAAGCTAAGATCAAGGAAGGTGTCTTTGTTGGTCCTCAGATTCGTGAACTTCTTCGAGATGATGCATTTGACGATGCACTGCGTGGCAAGGAAAAGACGGCATGGAAAGCCTTCCAGTTAGTGGCAATAAATTTTCTCGGAAACAACAAGGCAGACAACTACAGGTTGTTGGTGGAAAACCTCCTCAAGGCATACAAAAGCCTTGGTTGCAACATGTCACTAAAGATACATTTTTTGCACTCTCATCTAGATGTTTTTCCACCGAACTGCGGAGCAGTGAGCAACGAGCACGGCGAGCGATTTCACCAGGACATTGCAACAATGGAGAAACGCTATCAGGGCAAATGGAGCCCATCAATGCTTGCAGACTATGGCTGGACAGTGACAAGAGATGCTCCATTTAATGAATACAAGAGACAAGCCAAGAAGCGCCGAGTAGACACTGAATAGGACTAAACTATGTACATAATAGTTTTTTGCCTTTTGTTTCATAATAAATTTTATTTATATAACCCTTTTGCTGATTTTTAAAGTGTTACATAAACAGGACAGGTGAAATATTATCATGTAAAGCAACCATAAACACATGAAAAGACCTAGGTTTACAATTTATGATTAAAACTCTACTATCTACACAATATACATAGACGTAAAATGTAAAAATTTAAATATCTTGGAAACAGTAGCCAATCAGTTGTTTTAATTGTCATATTTGAATTCAGCACATCAAAATACATAATAAATAGCACATTTTATCTCTGAAGCAGACGACTTCTAAAAAATTGTAGACCAGTGTTATCAGTGTGCCTCTCCAGTTCCTTCATTGGTTCTTCCAAAGGAACATGCAGACTCAAAGCTACACTAATGTAATCCAAGACTTTTACTGGCTCTAGCTATGGAGGAAAGTGAACTGTGTCTTCTGGACTGTACTGGGGAGAGTAATCAGAACTGGGTATTCTTAATGACACATGTAATTTATGGTAAAAGCACAAGAAGCCTATGGGAAGCTGGTAAATAATGTTTGTTCCAGTCAGTGCTGGGAGATGAAGAAGGCATTTGACAACAGTTTTAGTTGCATTTAGTAGTGAAAATGTCACTGTCAGAGGTTTCACAGAGAGCACCAAGGAAGCAATAATTTCAGATTAATTAATGTTTTGAGGAAGAATATGAAGGAAGAGTTGTCCAGCATTCCTCCCATCTGCGCTGTTAGTGTTACTGTTAGAAGCATAGCCAGCAGCTTCTGGTTCAAAATCAGACCTTTCCCCTCACCCTAGCACTCTTGTTAAAGCTAAGAGTAACACAGAGCTGTGTCTATTTTGGATGGACCGTGGTTTTGCTTTGTGCAATACTGAAGCATGTTTAGATTTTCATTATTCCACTGCTTATGATAACTACATCAAATCTCTTTTTCCTTCTGTTTTTAAAGATTCTTTTATTTCAGTACAAGAATGGGAGAATTAAGTCTAATATCAAGTGCATTAAGCATACCCCCAACAGCTGTAAAAACCCTGCATTTTAGTCTTCAAGGATAGTTCAAAACAGAGTGATTCCATTTCTAATGCAAAAGATTATATCTGTACAGAGTAAGCTCCAAAACTAGGGCTGTAGTAAAACAACTCCCACGTGGCCCGCCCGCCACGTGGCCGCTGCCTCAATCCCCAGGCAGCAACCCTCCTGCAACCCCAAACCTGTGGGCGGCAGTAACCCACCTGCCACGTGACCCCAAACCCTGGCGGGAGTAACCCACCTGCCACATGACCCCGAACCCTGGCAGCAGTAACCCACCTGCCACGTGACCCCGAACCCTGGCAGCAGTAACCTGCCTGCCACGTGACCCCAAACCCTGGCGGCAGTAACCCGCCACATCTATCTTGAAATGTGGTGCCCAGAACTGGACACAAGACTCCAACTGAGGCCTAACCAGTGCAGAGTAGAGCGGAAGAATGACTTTTCGTGTCTTGCTCACAACACTCTTGTGCATGCCTCCCAGAATCTTGTTTGCTTTCTTTGCAACAGCATCACAGTGTTGACTTATGTTTAGCTTGTGGTCCACTATGACCCCTAGATCCCTTTCTGCAAGACTCCTTCCCAGACAGTCACTTCCATTCTTGTGTGTGAAATGGATTGTTCCTTCTTAAGAGCACTTTGCATTTGTCCTTATTAAACTTCATCCTATTTACCTCAGACCCTTTCTCTAGTTTGTCCAGATCATTTTGAATTATGACCCTCTCCTCCAAAGCACTTGCCATCCCTCCCAGCTTGGTATCATCTGCAAACTTAATAAGCGTCCTCTCTGTGCCAATATCTAAATCTTTGATGAAGACATTGAACAGAACCAGTCCCACAGCAGACGCCTGCAGAACCCCACTTGTTATGCCCTTCCAGCCTGAGTGTGAGCCGTTAATAATGACTCTCTGGGAATGGTTCTCCAGCTAGTGATGTCCCCACCTCACAGTAGCCCCCTCTAGGTTGCATTCCCCTAGTTTATTGATAAGAAGGTCGTGCGAGACCGTGCTGGTGGCGTTAACCTGCAGTGCGTGGCTCCTCCCCCGCATCGTGGGCTTTGGGCGTGAAATGCCGCAGCTTGGCCGAGGGCCCAGAGAGCTGTGAGTGGAAGTGTTCACCCCACGTCTCCCAGGTGTGAATGATGGCACCAGACGGCCTCTCGCTCGAGGCTCTATGTGGTCTGTGTCCGAGGGTCTCTGAAGTGTTCGTCCTGGTAGGGGGGTGCTGTTAGTACCCCCTTGTACAGAGAGGCAAGCCGAGGCCTGGATCGGAGCAGTGGTTGCTCACTGGCTGGCTACACTGGCATCCAGCGTACCCCACCGCCTGGCAGTGGGCCCACAGATGGCGCTGGGACTGGCAGCCAGTGGTGGAGCTAAAAGTAGGAGCCCGGGTCCAAATCCTGAGGCTGCAGAGTACACCTGGCAGCTTGTACCCTGGGGCTTCCTTATGCTCACCTAGTCCCAGGCCAGCTCTGCCACTTAGAGGCAGCTGGGAAGTGCTGGCCAGGCCCTTGGACAGGCCTTGTGCCGGCACCACAGCAGCTGCATTGGGAGAATTTGAGCCCAGCCAGCAGACCCAAGCTCAGCAGGGCCAGGGCCCTTGTGGGTTGGGTGATGTGGAGGATTCCTTTGCGTGGCGTGGTGCCATGGGGAATATTGCGGGGCAGGCATGGGGGACGCCCCTGGAAGAACTTGCAGCCTGTTAAAGCTGCAGTACAACGCCAGGCTCCCGCATTATCCAGCCTGGGTAGAGGTGCCCTCTGCTAGCCCGGCTCAGCTGCTACTTTGTAAGAAATTGCCCTGATTAGAAAGAAACCTGCCAGGACTTCTAGTATAAATTCCTTTTGTACAGCCAGCTCCCTTCTCGTGGGCTGTAGCAGAGCAGGCCGGGGCTTGTCGGGTACGTTAATCTCTTCAGCTGGTGTCGAAGAGGAGTTTTGTCCCGTAGTTTAATGCTAAAAGTTGGATAAATGCTGACAGGAACAGGCGCTGGGGCTGGCCGTGCGGTTCCCATGGAGGGGCTCAGAGCCCACCACTCGAAGGCTCGCGGGGCCGCCTCCCACTTGAAGCCATCTGGGAGGGGGCCACCTGGGAGCAGCTGCCGGGCTCTGCTCCTACATCTAATTGCCCAGACTGTGCTAGAACAGCCCAGTCCAGCAACTGACTTACTGTCTCAGAGGGGTCGCCGAGTTAGTCTGTAACTTTAACAACAAGTCGTCCTGCGGCACCCCAGAGACTAACCAAAATATTGTATATATGGGGGTGGGGGGGAGCTGCTCCGCCAGCCTTCCAGTGATGGGCTCTGAGCCCCTGTCAGCATCATGGGTGGTGGGTGAAGGTAGCGCTGTGGGAGACAAATCCCCCAACCTGCCCTAAGCCCGCCTCTTCTGCCCAGGCCCCGCCCCCCAGCATCACGAGGAGGTGGGGCAGTGCGTGGGCCCAGCATCCCCGGCCCCGGAGCACGAGTGGGGAGGAAGGTGCGTAGCTCTAGCCTCTCCACCCCCTGTAGGTGTTGTAGGGACAGAGTGTGGGCAGGGCCAAGCTGGCAGTTTCGGAAGTAGTGCCTTCCCCTGCCTGGCATACCCGCCCCCCAAGCATAGTATCATGGGCTGTCGTTGGCAAAACCCAACGAAATCTTCAGAGAAATGACTGAAATCCAGTGTAGACCCGCTAGGCCAGTGGCAAGATTCTCCCGTTGACCTCCCTGTGGCTTCTCAGAGAGGTGGATTAACTCACTGATGGAAAACCCCCGTTTGCTGACGGAGGGAGCACCTACAGAGCTGCTCTACCTTAGCTGTGGTGGGCGTAGTATGGACATGAGCCGAGGGGGCATTTGGCCTTTGACGTGTCTACTTGTGAGCAACAGTGGGATCCGGAGGGGAGATGCTCTGTTCTGTTTAGAAGCAACACCACGGGCCTGCTCGTTGTTTGTAACGTTACAGACTAACATGGCTTCCCTCCTGAGACTTCTCTTCCGTGTAGGGTTCTCCCAAGCCCACTGCTGTGATACCCGAGCGTCTCAGCTCTATTTCCAATCACTGGAGTAACGGAGGGCCTTGTATCTCTTGCCAGCTGGAGCAGAGGGATACGATCCCATAGTTGGGACCCCTTCCTTGTGATGGTGTGGTACCCCGTCGCGGTGAGGAGGCCTCTTGGGGGGAAGGAGCTCCAGTTATGAGGAAGAGGCAGGTAATAGTTATGGGGGATTCGATCATTAGAAACAATGATAACTGCATTGGCAACGTCCAGGTGAACCACATGGTGCTTTGTGAGAAGTTGTGACTCTTGAGACATCTACGCAGACTTTCATGTGTCACCTTTTGAATCACTAGGTCCTGGGACAACTGCCCCTTTGCCCCCACTGTCCGGGGGGGGGAGGCTGTCTCCACTAGGCAGCAGGTCTCCGACAGCGCGGAGAGTGCGAGCTCCTGAGACAGCCTCCTGGCATTACATAGCCCGTCCCCCCCTCTCAGCCAGTTGTCGTGCTCTGATCCCATGTCCCTGTCCCCTGGGCCTGGCCAGATCCATTTCTGCCCCATCGGGCCCTGCCTGCTGGCACCACAGCTCCCCTCTCTCCTCTCGTATGGCTCCCACTGTCCTTCCTCATGCCACTTCCGTCCTCTCTGACCAGCTGAGCGGGAGGGGCTGGCATCTGTTGCCATGCCAATGCCAGAATTTGCCCCCCATCCGAGCTCTGCTCTGACTCTGTGGCTGGCGAATACAAATGCCCAGTGTCTGGGCCAGGGGCTACCATGATGGCGCCAGTTCCTCCCTTCAGACTGAGCTCATGCCAGTCAGTAACACAGGGCCACCGCCGGCCAGTGGGATTCTCGTGGCCAGTTGTGGCCCGGCTGCCCCAGGGGGCCACTGTACCACAGCTCCTCTGCAAGGGATGTTTTCTTGCTGTTTCCGATTCTCATTAGCGTCCTTGTTACTAGGCAGATTCCTCACCCGGTTTTCTTTTCAGCCGGGGGGTCGTGGGAGGAGGGACTGCTGGTTTCCATAGTGATAAGGTTGCCTTTAATCAGTATTTCTTTCCTGGGAGAATTGACTGTGAAAGGTGTCACTAAATAAGTCAGTAAATTGGATCCCTCCCCCCCCCCCCATTGGATTATATTAACAGTGCCTTTGACTCAGAGTCGCTGTTCAAGAGCTGGGGAAATTACCTCGCGCTGCTTGCAGAGGTCGGGCGGAAGAACTTAACCAGAGGAATTAGCATTGAAATTGTCTGCAGCTTAATCCTCGTCCAAAAGGGCCCTTTGATTGCCAGCCAGAAGCGAATGGGAAATGTCCCCTTTGCTATTCAGGGCCGGGCTCTGCAGGGCAGATAGCTCCTATGGCTTTGACATCAGCTCCCTCTCCAAAGGGGCGGGGGACCCATGCCCAGTCCACGCGCTCAGAGCCAGCAGTGTTTACCCCCAATGCCTGCCTTCGGGAGATGGCATCCCACCGTCTCACAGAGCCCAGCCCAGCGGAGCCCCTTGAAATGTGAATGGCTGGCGGGTGGGTGGGCTGGAGCAGGGTGAATGGACTCATTGCCGGTCCCATGAGTCAAAGGTCACTCGTAGCCACTTGGACTGCTCCAGGGGTGGCCTGACTGGAGTGAACCCTGCCTGCCCTGTCCTCCTGGGACCCTTGTCAGACCAGCCCTGGCAGTCACAGCGCTTGGGCAGCGCTGCCTGAATCAGACGGTGGGAAGCTTGGTGTCCAGAGTGTAGCTGCAGAGAGCAACCCCACTGCTTGGCACACTCAGCCCATTTGGTCAACGGAGCTGCCCCTCACCATTCGCGGCTGGCTAAATTCTCCACCCGTGTCCTTGTGCTGTATCCACTGCAGCCCTCTCCTGGGCCTTTGCCACATCCCACCACCAACCTCACTCAGCTTCCTCCTGCCAGACCCTGCCTGCGTGAGGGACATTTTGAGACATGTGCTGTGGGAGCAGGGCTGGGAGCAGCAGGGCCAGGCTCAAAACCCTCAGCCCCATCCAGGGCCTGTTAGGAAGCTTCCAGCAGAAGCTTCTGGCATTGGAAAATTCTGCTTTGTGGAGCCCAATAGTATCATGCACTGGTGCGGATTTGAATCAGATTTTTTACTCAACTATTTCAGAACAGTTTGACAAAAATATCAATTAGTTTATTGAGTTCTAACTTTGACGTTCCAGTCTGGTTTAGAATTTCATCTCGACTTTCCTGTTTCACTTGAACTTTCGTGTTCTGTTGTTTTTTCCCAGTGTGTTTCACCTCTCCATCGTCTTGTCTTGCCCTACAGCAACACAGTGAAATTAGCACTCCACACTGTCACTAGGGTTTTGTCTAGACAGCAGCGCTATTTCGGGATACGTCCAGTATCCCAAAATAGTGTTTTCTGCATTTTAACGGCACGTCCGTTATTTCAAAATGCAGTTGAAATAATGGGCTTGCTATTCCGACTTCCTGGTAAACCTTGTTCCACGAGGATTAAGGGACTTGTCAGAATAGCCATCTATTTTGAAATGTGGTGCTGTGTAAATAGTCTATTTCAAAATTTGGTGCTATCTCGAAATAACATCGAAATAAGCTACGCAATTTGCATAGCTCAAATTGCGTAGATTATTTTGAGCTAGCACCACTGTGTAGATGCACCCGAGTGGACTTCAAAAATCCGGTTGAAAATGGTGCTGAACAATTTGGCTTGATATTTTTGACTCCAAGGGTACGTCTACACTGCAAGCTTCTTTCAGAATAAGATATTTTCCAGAAAAGCTTATTTTGAAATAGAGCATCCACACTACAGGGAAGCCTCAAAATGAGTCCGAGGCAGGCTCCCCTAATGTGGACATGCTATCTTGGCTTATAGCCCCAGGAGGCACTGGTGAGGAATAACTTTAGAATGGCCCTAGTGACGGGCTATTTCGACATAGCAGCAGTGGAGCATCCCCACACGTAGGGTTGCCAGGTGTCCGGTATTGACCTGGACAGTCTGGTATTTTCGCCTCCTATCCGGGTAAAAAAATTTAGAAAATACCGGACACCTAAAATGTCCGGTATTTTCTGATTTTTTTTCCCGGCCACGAGACGAAAATACCAGACACTTGGCAACCCTACGACACACTCGGCAACTGGGCCCAGCCCCTGGCCTCCCCCCCTGACACCTGCAGCCCCCCGCCCCCAGACCTCCTGCTTACCTGTCCGCAGGGAAGCTGTGTTCTGGCTTGATCAAGAAAACAAAATGGCCGCCAGCAAAAAGCCTAAAGACCAAGGGGTAGCAATGCTTTCCCTGGGTCTTAGTGCTCAACTGCTACCCTGTTCCTATCCCTATTCTGACTCTACACACACTCTGAAAGGGGCCATGCTGTTTTACTAATGCTGTTTTATTATTTCATTTTTTTTCTCAACAACTTTGGTGTCCCCCCCCCCTTTTTTTCCCTCAACAGAATTTTTTCCCCGTTTTTTTTTTTTTTTGCCGGGGGGGGGGAGGCGTGTTCAGTATATTTGGTTAAATCATCTGGCAAATTTACCACACACCCTCTTCTGAAAAAGCTTTTTCAAAAAAGAGCTTATTCCTCATGGAATGACGTTTACTGCCACTGGAAAAAGCCATTTGTTATTTCGACTTTCTATTGAAATAACACAATTGCAGTGTGGATGCTGGTATCGTTTTTCCAAAATAACGGCCGTTATTCCAGAAAAACGATGCAGTGTATACTCACCCAAACGTTTCAAAAGGAGCAAAATGTTTTGGTTCTAAATGTGGTGGAATCATACCAATGCAATCTTGTAAAGTTTCTGAAACGAAATTTTCCGGGCATTTTGGTCCTACAAAACATTTCAAAAAATGACTTTTTTGTTTGGATTTGGGTCAAATCACGAAATGTTTCATGAGACAGGGATTCCATTTTCTAGCCAAGTTTATCAGCAGCCAGAAGGCCCCATTTAGGCCTGTGTCCAGGACCAGATAATCCATTAGGCACAGTAGGCAGAGTGCCTAGGACTACGAAAAATTTAGGTCTTAAATAAATTCATAATTGACTTAAAAATAAGAAAAGAAAACTGCTAAATCACACATAATCATTTGCTATTTTTTATTAGAATACATGTGTAAATGATGAAGATCAGTTAAATGCAGGTGTATTAAATCTTTAGTCAACAAGTCACATATAGGTATAATAACATACAATTCAATATTTACTTTGCAATTCTTTTTGTTAGCAAAATCACAGATTATATCATCAAATGTCATTTTTCTCAAATGCTCACTCTCAATTTTTCTCAAAATTGAAAGTAGCAGAAGGGAAGAGAGTCGTTGCAGACCGAAAACACTTCTTTATACATTTTAACTTTGAAAAAGAGCGCTCCACTTCACAGGTCTAAATACACAACCTTTCACTACCTAATTACCAAGGTTCCGGGAAAGCTGGGCAGCAGTGAGGTCTCGTAGCTGCTTCAGGAACCCTGCCCAGGAGCTGCTTCACAAGGAGCTGCTTTACCCGGGAGGGGTACTTCTCCCTCAGCAGCAGCAGTTCCATGCTGGAGATAGGGTTTGGCTCTTCCAGCTGGTAGGGAGGGCATATAAGGAGAAGGGGTGCAATAAGTGGGGGTGGGGGAGGGATTAGAGGGGGGAGTTTGGGGCATCTTGCCTGAGCTGGGAGAGGAGAGGAGAGGAGAGGAGAGGGTTGGTGTGATTACAGCAGCTGGGTTTGGTTGCAATTTCATGAGAGAAACCCAGCACTCTCCAGCCTTCTGGGCTGGGAGGGGAGGGAGAGCAGACTGCATGGGGTGGGTAGGTAGGTAGGTGGGGGAAACAGGGGGTGGGTGGGTGCTGGCATCTGTGTGGTGAGGTATTCTGATTCACTCCTGCCTACGCTGCAACTGCTGGTTCAAGGGAGAGACACAGGACCATAGGACTCTGCCCTGGGCTGGGGAAGCAGGCTGCATTTGGGGGGGGGATGGTCTAGACGGGGTCAAATGGTGGAAAAGCCTCCTCTTTTGGAGGAGCCCTTATGCCTCAGAACACAAAAAAAAAGTGGAAGAGCAAACGAGTTCCCTGGATGCAGCGGAGTTAAAACCTGCCAGTCTAGAGGTACCCTAATGTTGCACCCACTGTTCAGCTTGCAGAGCAAACACAAAACAGTGACCCCTCAGCGCTTCTAGACCACAATATTTTCCACCCAGTATGAGGGAAGACAAAGAGCTTGCTTTTGGCCATGTTGAGTTTGTTAACAGGAGCCAATCTGCCTGGAGAGGTTAGCCTGAGCTAAACATTAGTTTGTTTGGAGGAAGACAGATCCAGAGCAGACAAATAAAGAGGGCAGAGAGATTCTGCAGTAGCAGATCTTAGTGCAGAATCTGACTTTACTTGTATTGGTGCTTTTCTATTGTAGAGCAGCTAAGTTGCTTTTGTAGGTAAGGATTATGTGGATAGGCCTACCTCATGACATTTGCATGATTACATTTCAAAGAAAGTTAACATAGAAGTTAATAGCTTAAGGTACGGAAAGGAAAGGATTCTTTTAACACATTTTTTGGAGTGTTGTGGATATCCGAAGACTCTGGGTTTTTTTTTTTTTTTTTTTTTTAATATCCTGTGTTACTAATTAATACATGGTAAATTGTTAAAACTGCAAGAACTTTGCCATGGAACCTGTTTATTTGTTTGGCCTTTCAATTAGAGTTGGATTCCAGACAAGTGATTTCCCTTAAATTTTAGAATTTGTTTGGGGAGGGGCATTAAGGCCAGATCTTTTCTATATGGTATAGTTCTGACTTTTATGAGTCAAGTCAGTGAGTTATGACTTTTTTAAAGACACCATAATAGAGGCCCAACTTAAATGTATACCCCAAATTAAAAAACATAGCAAGAGACCTAAAAAAGTGTCACCGTGGCTTAACCACCATGTAAAAAAAGCAGTGAGGGACAAAAAGGCATCCTTTAAGAAGTGGAAGTCCAATCCTAGTGAGATAAATAGAAAGGAACATAAACACTGTCAAATCAAGTGTAAAAATGTAATAAGAAAAGCAAAAAAAGATTTTGAGGAACAGCTAGCCAAAAACTCAAAAAGAAATAACAAAATGTTTTTTAAGTACATTAGAAGCAGGAAGCCTGCTAAAAAACCTGTGGGTCCCCTAGACGATCGAACTATAAAAGGCGCAATCAAGGACGATAAAGCCATTGCGGAGAAACTAAATGATTTCTTTGCTTCAGTCTTCACGGCTGAGGACGTTGGTGAGATTCCCAAATCTGCACCGTCCTTTGTGGGTGACGAATCTGAGGAACTGTCCCGGATTGAAGTGTCATTAGAGGAGGTTTTGGAACAAATAGAAAAACTTAATGTTAACAAATCTCTGGGACCGGATGGCATTCATCCAAGGGTTCTAAAAGAACTCAAATGGGAAACTGCTGAACTATTATCTGTGGTTTGTAACCTATCCCTTAAATCGGCTTCTGTACCTAATGACTGGAAGGTAGCTAACGTGACACCAATATTTAAAAAGGGCTCCAGAGGCGATCCGGGCAATTACAGACCGGTAAGTCTAACTTCAGTACCAGGCAAATTAGTTGAAACAATAGTAAAGAATAAAATTGTGAAGCATGTAGAAGAACATAATTTGTTGGACAAAAGTCAACATGGTTTCTGTAAAGGGAAATCCTGTCTTACTAATCTATTCGAGTTCTTTGAAGGGGTTAACAAACATGCGGACAAGGGGGATCCAGTAGATATAATATACTTAGATTTTCAGAAAGCCTTTGACAAGGTCCCTCACCAAAGGCTCTTGTGTAAATTACATGGCCATGGGATAAGAGGGAAGGTCGTTTCTTGGATTGAGAACTGGTTAAAAGACAGGAAACAAAGGGTAGGAATAAATGATAAATTTTCAGAATGGAGAGGGGTAACTAGCGGTGTCCCCCAAGGGTCGGTCCTAGGACCAATCCTGTTCAACTTATTCATAAATGATCTGGAGAAAGGGGTATGCAGTGAGGTGGTAAAGTTTGCAGATGATACCAAACTGTTTAGGATAGTCAAGACAGAAGCAGACTGTGAGGGACTCCAAGAAGATCTCACCAAACTGAGTGATTGGGCAACAAAATGGCAAATGAAATTTAATGTGGATAAGTGTAAAGTAATGCACATCGGGAAAAATAACCCCAACTATACGTACAGTATGATGGGGGCTAATTTGGCTACGACAAATCAGGAAAGAGATCTTGGAGTTATCGTGGACAGTTCTCTGAAAACTTCCACGCAGTGTGCAGCGGCGGTCAAAAGGGCAACTAGGATGCTCGGAATTATTAAGAAAGGGATAGAAAATAAGACCCACAATATCTTACTGCCCCTGTATAAAACTATGGTACGCCCACGTCTCGAATACTGTGTACAGATGTGGTCTCCTCACCTCAAAAAAGATATTTTGGCCTTGGAAAGGGTTCAGAAAAGGGCAACTAAAATGATTAGGGGTTTGGAACGGGTCCCATAAGAGGAGAGGTTAAAGCGACTGGGACTTTTCAGTTTAGAAAAGAGGAGACTGAGGGGGGATATGATAGAGGTATATAAAATCATGAGTGGTGTGGAGAGGGCCGATAAAGAGAAGTTATTTATTAGTTCCCTAAATAGAAGAACTAGAGGACACCAAATGAAATTAATGGGTAGCAGGTTTAAAACTAATAAAAGAAAGTTCTTCTTCACACAGCGTGTAGTCAGCCTGTGGAACTCCTTGCCAGAGGAGGCTGTGAAGGCTAGGACTATAATAGAGTTTAAAGAGAAGCTAGATAATTTCATGGAGGTTAGGTCCATAAAAGGCTATTAGCCAGGGGATAAAATGGTGTCCTTGGCCTCTGTTTGTCAGAGGCTGGAGAGGGATGGCAGGAGACAAATCGCTTGATCATTGTCTTCGGTCCACCCTCTCTGGGGCACCTGGTGCTGGCCACTGTCGGCAGACAGGATACTGGGCTAGATGGACATTTGGTCTGACCCAGTACGGCCATTCTTATGTTCTTATGTTAATGGGCGTACTAGGTGTGATGCTAGATGTGTTGTAGGATGAAAACTGTATTTGCAAACTCTTTAAAAATGGATCTGTCTACAAACTCTGAAGCAGTGTGTTAAAGTGCTGCTCTGGAGCGTCTACTCTTTGAGCTGGTGACACACACAATGTGAAAGTTTCAAACAAGGATAACCTTTATCTGTGTTTACAGGTCTCTGTTTCACTTGCACAGTGATCCTAAACAGTCATTTAAAATACCCACCACCAACCACCTGATGTTTTATTTCCCTTCCTGTGTTTACATTTGTGGCTTTATTGACTTTCTGTTTTGCTTTATTACTTATTTTTACTGTTTTATCTTTGTGCACTATTAATCAAATTAAGACTTGGCATCCCAGAGAAACTGTGTAAGCTCGAGTGCATGCCTTTTTCTCTCCTTTCCAGTGTAAGCAAATATTGTATTAGTATTTGCAAGGAGAGCATGACTGTTTCCAGTTGACTCATAGATTGCTTTAGCATCTTAAACCTGAGCTATGTGTGGATAATACACATTTTCGTGTGTTTACTAGCTTGAGTTGTTAGGATAATAAAATACATGTAGTCCCAAGGTAGTGTTAATTTTTATTTGATATTAAATAAACATCATAAACATTTCGCCTTATTAATTATCCCTTGTTTTAATTTTTTTGTCTTCCATACCTACAAGCTGTTTAAAATATATATTTATTTCTAGGTTTTTTGTTTGAACTGGTGGTGTACATAAAAAAATTCAGTCCACTCAAGAATGGAAAATGTTAGAGGTAACACTGCTTATTACTACAGCGTTTGCATTTTACAATTGTGTTTCAGAAACCCTAGGCTACTACTAAACACTATTACTAAACAGCCAATGTACTGTTATTTCGTAAGTGACGTTGAACGATCTTGAGACACAATGTTGCCAAGTTATCAGCTCTGTGGCGCGATGCCTTGCTCTGTGGGTTTGACAGTCGTAGCAGCAGCAACATAGCCTTACTTTTCTCCTTATCGGCCGATTAACTAGCAGTTGACTCCTAAGTATAAGTGCAGTATACAACAAAATGCCTGTTATTTTAGCAAGAAGTACCATGAATTTCTCACACAGTGCACCACTTTCAAGAGTGAAAATTAAAGTGGGAGATATTAGAAGTATAGGTGATAGGGCATTTCTCCCTTATATATTTCTAGATAGTCTAATTTAAGGGCCTACAATTATGACAGTGCCTAGGGCCTACAAAGAGCTTAATCAAGCCCTGCCTATGTCTAGACTGTAATCGTGGGGTATGACTGCAGTTCATGTAGCTATACCCCCTGCTAGCTCTAGTCCAGTTGGCTTGGGTACCGGAAGATCAAAATTACAACAGCACGTGCTTGAGCGTGGACTGTGCTGTGAGCAATGCACAGGGTTCCAGGCAGGCGTGGATAGCTTGCTGCTGTGGCTTCACTACCCTGCTACCCAAGCAGCCTGGTTCAAGCTACATATAATCAAGCTGTAATCACACCCTGCGTGAAGCTGGGGTTTCAGGCCTGCTTTAGTGACACAGCCCATGCAGCGAGTAAGGGTGTGTCTGTACTTACAGCGTTTTAGTGGTGCAGCTGTACCGGTACAGCTGTTGCTGTGTTACTCATGGTTTTCTAAATCCAACACTTGTGGTAACTTTACTCTTTGTGAGGCAGTATCAGGAAATAAATCAATGGAGATGATAGATGTCTGGCCCAAACAACACAAGCAAAAGTGAGGCCTGCATTAGTGTCACGCATCCCCGCCAGAGTGCTTTTAGCCAAACCTTCGACTTTCTTGAGCTGCATGCACATGCAAGCGCAACAGGTCACAGAGCACCCCACATCAATAGTTACCCTAACGATCTGGAGTGGTCGCAGGGGGTGAGTGACCAGCCTCTATCTGTGGGTGGGGATCTTCTGACACATTTCCAGCAGAGTCTGCTTGACCCAGACCCTTTTATTCTAACAAGTGTTCCAGCACTTGCCAGTCAAAGCCAATCACCGAGCAGGAAGCAAGTGTTACAGACAAACACAACTAGCACTACCATATCCTGTTAGCAAGCCTTTGAGCTGCTAATCTTGCTGTTGTACTACCCCGTAACCACAGTGTCACGGCTGCTCTCCACTCTGGCACTTTGGGTGCAGAAGGTGGGGCCCGCAAGAGACTTACAATATCCTGCCACTAAAGGCTTGTGTTAAAAACTCCTCGAGGGTACATATTCCCCAGCCTTGGATTAGTATCACTGCCACCACCCAAATGCAAAACCCCTTTGAGAACTCAGGAAGGCGCATTTGGGAATTCCTTCCTGTGAGGTTCCCTCAAACTCTGTTAGCCCCTGCTCAGGAGAGAGTTTGAAACCCAGCTGCTGAGATCAGCTGAAAATGGAGCTTCAGTTTCTGTTAGTAGTTTGGCTGTGCAGTGCTAGGTATGTGCACACAGAACCGCCTGCCTTCTAGGACACAGGAATCACATCATGTTCTTAAAAGGATGATATTTTATTAAAAAAAACAAAACAAAACACATTCAGTGAAACATTGCTTGATTGCTGGGTGTTACAGAGCAACTTAAAAAAAGATTAAAAAGACAGAGCATTGCTTTCCTGGGGTTCAGCTTGGACAGTTACAGTGTAACGGGCTAGTTAAATGTCCAACAAACCAAAAATTAAAGAAAATAACCTGATCGCATCTGACTAAATATTTCCTGTTCTACTCAAATATCTGTAGTGTCAAGACTTAGTCCTTCTGTAGACATGGATGTCACTGGATTCTCCATGCCTGGCTCCTTACAGGTCCTCCCAGGGACTCTGCTCTGGCCACACAACAGGAAGGGCTACTGCTTCCGGTTCAAAAGCTCACACTCTGTTTTCCTTGGCTCCTCTGGTCTCCTACAGCTCACTTCCCGCTTCCCTAAGCATTCACGGGGACTCTGTAGGACCAGAGCCAGATTTACTCTTCTGTGGGCCCAGTGGGGGGAATCAGTGGGGCCCTCTAGTCTAGGGCTGCAGGATGAGGAAGAAGGGTTGGTTCGGGAGGGTGAGGGCTCTGACTAGGGTTGCCAGGTGTCCAGTTTTGAATTGGACAGTCCAGTATTTGAGCTTTCTGTTTGGGAAACAAATTGAGAAAATAGAAATGTCCGGTATTTTCTAATAAGATGTAATATAGATTGTGATGTCATGTCAAGGGTGTCCGGTATTTTTGTTGAAACCATCTAGCTCTGACTGAGGGTATGGGCTCTGGGGTGAGGCTCGGGTCATGGGTTTGGAGTGCTGGAAGGTGCTCAGGGCAGGAGGTTGGGGTGGAAGGGTGGGGTGCAGGAAGGAGCTCAGGGTTAGGGTGTGGAGTGTGGGAGGGGGCTCAGGGTTAGGGTGTGGGAGGGGGCTCAGGGTTTGGGTGTGGAAGGGGGCTCAGGGTTAGGGTGTGGGAGGGGGCTCAGGGTTTGGGTGTGGAAGGGGGCTCAGGGTTAGGGTGTGGGAGAGAGCTGGGGTGTAGGACAGAGCTCAGGGCTGAGACATGGGCAGGGGATTGGGGTACAGAGCACTTACCTGAGGCAGCTCCCATTTGGTGGGGGGAACAGGTGTCCTGCACTGCCCCACTCTTGCCTGCAGACATCGCCCCTCAGTTCCCATTGGCTGTGATTCCTGGCTAATGGGAACTGCAGGGGCGGAGTCTCCAGGTGAGAGCAGCCAGGGGGCAGAGCTTCCCCGGCACATGGTGCCGCCTCCCCCAGCCAGGTAGGGCTGGCCTGAAACTCAGAGGCGTTAGTGGCTGCAGCTCAGGGCCCCAGGTAAATGGTCGCCCTTCACCCGGGATCCTCGGCTGCAGCCCATAAAGTCCCTTTTTTAATCCGGCCTGTCTAGGACTCCCTGTCTTTGGGTTCAACCCTGGCAGGACAGGCACTCGGACTAGTCTAAAGAGTAAACAACAACTGAGAAAAGACTGTAGCTAACCGAAAGGCTGGACTGTCCAGAGATTGTCCCCCCACCCCCTTGCAGCCCACACAGCCCTGAAGATGTAGCCAGAGTTCCTGTATTTCAAAGACGCAGGCCCCTGCAATTTCAAAAGAGATTTAGCAGGAAGGCTGGCAGGGTCATGCCTCCTCCGCTCCGACTTGCCTCGTTTTGCTCAGGGAGCTGCAAAGCCTAAAATCTAGCTGCATTTCACCGATAAGCAACATAATTGGTATTCCAGTCCCAGTACTGGCAGGAGCCTGGACATCCTGTGGTTAGCAAAATCGCCCCCCCAGGCTGAGCGCGTGTGGAGATGACACTGCTGCCAAGAGAGGGATGTGCACTCGAGCACTCATGCCGCTCATGGGGTTGGAATATTCACACCCCGAAGCGACACAACGTTTGCTGCCATAGGCTGTAGTGCAGACATAGCCCGATTACTAGTGACTGGAGAGAGGGAGCCCCGAAGGGAGTCCTTCATACCAGGAGGCAAGGTCTGACACAGCCTTCGGAAACGAAAGCTGCCCCTCGGCGTGACTGGGTTATCGCAATGCAGGTCAGATTAACTGAGACCCTGCGTAGGGGGGCACTTGCAGGTATAAATCATGATCTGAGGAATGCAGTACTCAGCCGGAGGTCATTGGGCTGAGACAGGAGTGGGTGAGGTTGTGGGCCTGCCCTTAAAGCCTACGAGCTATTTTAGAGGAAAAGATGCAGATCGACTGATCGGTCTTGTCTGCCCCCCACTACCCCTAGCATCTGAGCGCCTCACCATCTTAATGGCGTGCCTGGCCCTGGCTCCGTGTCAGTGGCTGACCCAGGTCTCCCAGCAGGCCGTGGCAGGGGGCAGAGTTCATACACAGGGCTGGTGATGATTTTATCCATGCTGTGAGTCATCTCTGCCTGCTTCTGGACGCCACCGGCCTCCGCAAGCCTTGGCAGCCCCCGGCCGGGCACAGCAGCAGTAGCCCATGATTACCTGGGGAGCTAACGGCAGCTGGGAGTGATTGGTTTCCATGAATTTCAGAGTGTGTCATGTTCACCTGGGGTGGAATGCAGGGCCTGCCTGGCTAGAGAGACAGACCCTTTCCCTTCCCTGGCTTGCTGCTCGCCAGGCTCCCAGCTGCTGCTCTGGGTGGGTTGATGCCATGAAATCAGAGCTAATGACTGGCTCCCCCCACGGCGGGTGTGAATGGCCCCCAGCCACCTGCGGGGATGATTAAACAGGAACACGGTTCCAGTCAAGCTCGCACAGAAGAAGCTGTGAACCTGAGCCCTCCTGGTGGTGCATTGTGAGATCTGCCTGCAAGGCCTCTGGGCTGGGACTGAATGTGAGGCTGGGCCAGGCTGAGATTGCTTTGCAGCCACTGCTCTCTGGGGTGATTGCCCCACTGCCCTGCTCAGCTCAGAGGGGCACAAGGCCACTGATGTGGGAGAGGAGCAGCTGTGGGGCCTAGCGAGTTAAAAGGCCCAGGGCTCTCGGCTGCCACTTCCTCTCCAAGCCCTTTAAATCGCCATCGGAGCCCCCAGTGGTGCACACCATCTGGCCCTGGCCCTGGCCCTGGCCCTGGCCGTGCTTTAGAGCTGGCTAGCCCCACTCCCTCCCCTTCTGCCTGAGGCCGGGCCCCTTGTGGGGGTCTGGAGCCAGCTCCCCCCAGGACCTGGCAAAGTCTCTCAGCAGCCCTGGGGGGACAGGAAGACCCTTAATCAGGCAGCTGAGAGCGTCACTGAGCTAGTGTGACCGGGGGAAGGGGTGTTACCCAGCCCTCCCACACCCGATCTAGAGGATGTGGCTCTGGTACAGTCTGTTGCGCTGCCGGGCTCCTGCCGTGAAGATCAGATTCCCAGTCTGGTGGGTTGTGGTTTGATTCCCGCGGCTGCCATCTTAGCGCAGGCGTGGCCTTGGCCAGTCAGGGCTGGGAGCCATATCCTGGGCCAGGGCTGCAGGCCCCCGGTGCCTGGTACCTCAGGCTATGTCTACACTGCAGAGTTTTTGCACAAAAGCTCACAGAGCATCCACATCTCAAGCGCATTTTTTGACAAGGAAGTGTACAGTGAATCGACAGAACAGAGGGGGTTTTGCGGTGTAGGTATTGCTCTTTCTACGAGGAATAACTCCTCCTTGTGCAAGAGCTGTTGCGCAAAGAAGTGTGCGTGGATGGGAAACGGTTTTTTTTGCACAAAAACAGCCAATCAAAAGAAGCACGGGTGCCCTGGTGGCCATTCTGTGAATGGCAATCAGAGCTTTCTTGCGAGAGCGCGTCCATGCGGTCTGGATGCACTCTTGCGCAAAAGCACGTTGCTTTTCTGATGCGCTTTTGCAGTCTGGACGCTCTCTTGCACAAGACGTTTTTGTGGAAGATCTCTTCTGCAAAAAGCTTCTTGCGCAAGAAGCCTGCCGTGTAGATGTAGGCTCAGTCACCTTCTGCTGCTCAAAGGCAAAGCCTCTTGTGCTGTGGGGAGAAACCCACCCCAGAGAGGGGTGCTGCTGGCCTGGTCCTCCCCACACCACCAGTTCCTCATCCACCCCATTTCTGGTAGCGCAAGGGGAAAGGGGAGGGGGGAGGGTGAAAAGTCCAAACACCAAACCTTTCGAATGAAGCAAACGCTTTCTCCTGCACGTATTTGTGTAGGGAAACGGCCGTTCTCACCGCTGCAATCGCCCACTCTGGGGACATCTAGACTGAGAAGGCGAGGACAAGGCGCCCGGGGGGTAGGCTGTGGCATGGGCCCATGGCCCATGAGGTCACCTTTGCACCCACTGTAGCCAATGGCTAAGGCTACAAGGTCACGGATTCCGTGGTTTTCTGCGACGTCTTCTGGGGCAGGCCTGGAGCAGTTCCCAGCTCCCCCACCCCCACCCCCACCCCAGCAGCGCTCTGCTTGTCCCCACCCCAATATTTTTAGTCAGGGACAGGTTGCAAGAATAAACAAACATTCACAGAAGCCCGTAACCTCCCCCGGACTTTTACTAAAAATGCCTGTGACAGATTAACTTCCCCTGCTTGTTCTCTGAGTCAGAACATTTCCCCTCAGCAAACTGAGCTGGGTAATTTCCGTAATCCACTAGAAATTCAGCACGGCCCTGAATCAGCTTCCCAACCTCCTGCACCTCTGAACAAGCCCAGACCCGGGGGGATTCGCACCTGGGACTTGGGTGGGCACATCCCAGGGTTTGCAGCTCCAGACAGAGCTTGACAAGGAGTTTGAAACATGCCAAATAAGACTATGAAAAGGCTCTGCCACAACGACCCGAGCAGCTGTAACCGAGACACCCTGATGGAGCTCCAGGGGTGGGTATATTCAGACAAGTGGCTGCCTGTCACACAGTACAGACAAGACGCGGCTGAGTGATATTTACACTGGCAGGTACAGTCGTTCACACTGAACAGAAGTGACTGCGTTACAGTTGGAGCAATAATGGGGCTCTGGGGATGGGAAGGGTCAGACTAAAGGGCAGGGGCTAGGTGAAGCCTTTGCTGGATTGCTCTAGCGTCGTACTCCTAGGCGGAGACCTTGGGAAAGGGAAAGGGCCGAGCAGAGTGGTTGGTCAAAGAAGTAATTTCCCCTCCTCTCCCAGGCGCTGGTCTGAATCCATTGCAAACACCCCCTGGCCTCACATTTGGGTCAGCACCGACGCCCAGGCTGCTGCAATGCAGGAGTGAAAGGCTGCTAACCCCTCGTCCCACATTGGTGGTACTGTTTCATACCCACTGGTCCTGGTGCCAATGGATTCACCTGCGAAGAGCCCATCAGAACTGGGCCACGCGCCTGCCACCCCCTGCTGGCAAAGAGGAGGAAGGACAGGGCAGCGCAACGGCTACCAGTGTTCCGGGGCCTTTAAAGTTTTTAGCTGGTTCTTAATGAATTCTCAGTGTCTGAGTGCTCATGGGCCATTAATGTGTTTTCCGCTGCAAGTTTCTCCATTAAGCATGTGCTGCAGCTCATCGTATATAATTGAAGCACTTGATTAATCACAACCTTATTTACATGAAGCTCATTTGTCTGGATCCAGCTTTACCGTGGAAGCGCCGCTGGTTCCACCAGCAGTTTCATGTTGTTAATGTGGGTTCAATTCCCCTTGACCCCTCAAATCCTTCTCCCCTCCCAACTGCACAGGGGGCCAGGAGGGCAGGGCCTGCGTGCCGGTGGGGAGGGAGGAATCAGGACTCATTTCAAGGTTTTTGGCTGCTCCTGAGCATAATCCCGCTAACGTGGCTCACCGTCTCCCCGGGTGACTAGATCATGCACAGGGCGATGGGTCTGCTAGTGCCTGCCATGCAACAGAGCTAGTCCCAGAGTTCAAGTGGTAAAAGCTCCTGTTCTGAGCTGTGGGTTGGATCCCTGCATGCTTAGGGACTGGCACCATGCACCAGGTGGGATTCGCAAAGCCAACGCCAGCTCTTGCTTGCTTGAGAGCAGGTTCTGTCCATTTCAGTATGTGCCTGGCCGCGGTGTCTGTGCAGGCCAACACAGTCTGGAGTGACTAGCGATTCTGGGCGCCTTTGTTGTTAGGTGCCAAATGTGACAGCCATTAGCAGGGCCTGGTTTCTAGGCAGTGCTGATCACCACTCATCCTGTAGCCTCATCAGTGTGCCTGGAGAGCAAGACAAACACTGTCAGCAGCCCCCCTGCACCAGCCAAATGGTATCATAGAATCACAGAGCACTAGAACTGGAAAGGATCCCGAGAGGTCATCGAGTCCAGTCTCCTGCCCTCACAGCGGGACCAAGCACCATCTAGAATGGATCATCCCTGACAGGTGTCTGTCCAACCTGCTCTTACATATCTCCAGAGATGGAGATTCCACAACCTCTCTAGGCAACTTATTCCAGTGTTTAACCACCCTGACAGGCAGGAAGTTTTTCCTAATGTCCAACCTAAACCTCCCTTGCTGCAGTTTAAGCCCCTTGCTTCTCGTCTTATCCTCAGAGGCCAAGGAGAGCAATTTTTCTCCCTCCTCCTTTTGACGCCCTTTTAGATGCCTGAACACTGCTATCCTGGGCTGGCCACTGAAATAAAGTGGCACGTGCAGGGCCAAGTTCAAGTGGTCTGGACGAGATTTAACCCCTGGTTTGCTGGGCTAGTAAAGTGACTTTATGGCCAGCTGGAGGGCCTGTGAGTGGAGAGGAAGGGAGTGTGAGCAGGGGACTGGCTATCAGGAAGACTTCTGGGTTCTGCTCTTAGCTTTGCTTTAAGCTGTGTAGTGAATGGCAACACCTCCCCTTGCTTCAGTTCCCCCAGCAGTAAAATGTGGGTGAGGCTAGTAGTGACCTTCCTCCTGTGAGGCTGGGGACTTGGTTAGCTGAGCGAAATGCTGCTCTTTATTCCTGGGAGTCTGCCTGGCCATCCCCAGCCTGTCACCTGTGCCATCACTCTGAGTCAGAAGCCGCCTGGTGCCTCACATCGTTAACATTGAAATAAGCCGCTTTGCTAGACTTCAGTGGGATCAGCACTTCAATTACCGCAGCTCGGTAATGGGCCAGTGGCCAAACCAAAGCCCTATGGATCGCTGCCTGTGGCTGGAGCACAGCACAGAGCTGAGTGCAGCACCCTCCCTGGAGGATGGGGACAGCTTGTGCCACTGCCCAAGAGCCCTAGAGGGGGGCAGAGTTGCCTCGTGGTCAGAGCACGGCCCGCCTGCACTCAGAGATGTGATTGCCTCTCGAGCAGACACTCCCCAGCTAGCGCTCCTCTCGCCGGCATGGCCTGGGCTTGGGCAGAGCTGTACTACGAGTCTGCCTGGATCTCTGGGTATGGACTCTGGTTGCTAGCCCCTGCTGAAGTCTGTGCGGTCACATCTTCCCTGGAATTTTGCACTGCGTTAGTGAGATTAAAGCTGGCGTGAGTATGCCAGCCCGAATGGCCCCCTCCTCTGATGGCAGTGTCAGCCTGCCCTCAGAGCCAAGCACTGCCCTTCCCTTCTGTGCCTCACCGGACTGCAGAGCCCGTGTGCCATAGTGCTAGTGGGAGTCCCTTCCCCCAGGCTGTGTCCCAGCTGATCCCGGAAATGTCTGGGGTCTGAGTTCCACAGCACAAGCAGCCTGGGAACTTAAAACCTTCCTGTGCTGTTAGCCCAGTTCCCTCCTGCAGCCAGGGGCATCCCAACACGGGGGCAGGAGCAGCTGGGACCAGTGGGAGTGGAATGTAAACAGTCATTGACTCGGTCAGCAGGTAGAGCCACTCGGGCCTTCTGCTCCACCTTATCCCATGTGGGTAACCCCGTGGAGGTCGGCGCAGTGGTACATCCCTCTCTCTCGCTTCGTCCACACCTGTCTGGCCATCCTGTAGGTCAGCACTGACGCATCCCAGCCCTTGTTACTAGTATGAGAATTAGCCCCAGAAACTGCAGCCTTCAGCAGCTATGCAGCAAGCCTCATGTATCATCGTTCTGTCTCCTCGACGAGCTCACAGATGGCAGCTTCCAGCCTACCTGTGAGGTGGTTATTATCTCTGTTTCAATCTGGGGAAACTGAGGCACAGAGAGGCCATGTGTGCATGGCTCAGCGCTCGCAGGCCAGCAGCCATCCAACAAGCATACGGTCCTGCCCTGCCTTCCAGCAGCTAGTTACTTCCCACAGGGTGCATCAGCAATCCCTTCGCCTCCCGAGTTCCCCAAATTTACTTCCCCAGGTCTGAGCTACCAGAGCCTCTGTGCGCCGCCACCCCGAAGGTGTGAGCTCCGCCCCCAGCTACCCACTCCCTTGGGCATGCCCATGCCACACAGTTTCAACATCAGAGACCACCTGAGGGGGAAAGAAACATTTTATTTGCTGGAAATGCCCGAAGTTCATTTTTTGAGGAGTACAGGATCTGCCAAAAAAGCCCCCGCTGTCGGCAGAAACGTGGCAGAACCGCGGCTACACTTGACTTTCACTTTCGACACTGAGCCTGATCGGCTTATTTAATCCCGGGCTCATTTGCACTTCCGAAGTGCTTGATTTGCATCCCTCTGTCGGCAGAGGGATGCAGTCTAGACATAGGGAATGGGAAACAGGTGGTTTGTTGCAGGAGGATTTGGGCAGGCAAAAAAAAAAAAATCAGACTGTGGGAATTTGCAGGAAAATAAAATGCAAATTTAGTGACACTTGTTGTTCTTGTTGTCCTTACTATCAATCACTTAGTTTGAGCTTCTTCTAAAGTTAATTTCTGTCAAAAACCTAGTGCTGTGAGCAGCTTTTCCATCAAATGGTTTTTCAAAAAGCGGTAATCGTCCTGACATGTAAGTAACTCAAATGGTATGTTTCAGAATTCTAAAATCAGTGCTTAAATGGTTTAAACCATTCCAGGGTTTTTTAACAACTTACTTTTTATAATCCTTTAAAAACCTTTGAACCTCTTAAGGCAGGGGTGGGCAAAATCCAGCCCACGGGCCAGATCCGGCCCTCCAAGCATTTCTCTCCAGCCCTCCTAGCTGATTAGCAGAGGTGCAGACTTACAGCCTGCAGCCTGTGTTCAGCTGCCCCTCCCCCCACCTTGCTCCATCCTGCAACCGAGCTGCTCCCAGGATTCTCCTGCTCGCCATGCAGAGGGGAGAGGGGAGGGAAGAGGTGAAATCAGGGTGCCCCCGTACCCCATCTCTGCAGAGCAGGGGTCAGGGAGAGGGAGACACAGCGGACATGCTCCAATCGGAAGCATGGATGCTGAGTGACTCAGAGGAATGCCTGTCTTAAGAGGCAGTGCACTGCTCCTAAGATTTCAGTGTTCATAAGAATGTAAGAACATCAGAATGGCCAGACTGGGTCAGACCAAAGGTCCATCTAGTCCAGGGTCCTGTCTGCTGACAGTGGCCAATGCCAGGTGCCCCAGAGGGAATGAAGAGAACAGGGAGTCATCAAGTTATCCCTCCCCTGTCATCCATTCCCAGCAGGTGGCAAACAGAGGCTAGGGACACCATTCCTACCCATCCTGGCTAACAACCATTGATGGACCTAACCTCCATGAATTTATCTAGCTCTTTTTTGAACCCTGTTAAGGTCCTGGTCTTCACAACATCCTCTGGCAAGGAGTTCCAAAGGTTGACTGTGCGCTGCATGAAGAAAAACTTCCTCTTGTTTGTTTTAAACCTGCTGCCTATTAATTTCATTTGGTGACCCCTAGTTCTTATGTTATGGGAACAAGTAAATAACTTTTCCTTATTCACTTTCTCCCCACTGTCATGATTTTATAGACCTCTATCATATCCCCCCTTAGTCTCCTCTTTTCTAAGCTGAAAAGTCCCAGTCTCTTTAATCTTTCTTCATATGGGACCCATTCCAAACCCTCATCATTTCTGTTGCCCTTTTCTGAATCTTTTCCAATGCCAATATATCTTTTCTAAGATGAGGCGACCACATCTGTACATGGTATTCAAGATGGGGGTGTACCATGGAGTTATATAGAAGCAATAAAGTATTCTCTGTCTTATTCTCTATCCCTTTTAAAATGATTCCTAACATTCTATTTGCTTTTTTGACTGCCGCTGCACACTGAGTGGATGTTTTCAGAGAACTATTCACAATGACTCCAAGATTTCTCTCTTGAGTGGTTATTACAGCTAAATTAGTCCCCATTATTTTGTATGTACAGTTGGGATTATTTTTTCCAGTGCGTATTACTTTGCATTTATCAATATTAAACATTTATCAACATTCATTCTCTCGCTCTCTTTCTTTTTGTCTCTCTCTCACACACACCATGTCCCATCTCTGCAGAGCTGGGGAGGGAGAGACTAGAGAGCAGGATAGCTTTCCCTGTCTTAAAGAGACAGCGCATGGCTTCTCTCAGAAAATTACCCAGCAGTAGGCAGCGCACATACTCTGTGTCACTGCCACACACCCAGAGTGTAGAAAATTGTGTCTGCTGCTGGTGCAGCGAGGGGGCATGGGGGCGTCATTTGAGCCCCCCGCCTCAGGTGCCAAAATGTTGTGGGCCGGCCCTGCCCTTCGCGGCTTCCCGCTGCCACGATGAGTGTGGGGAGGGAGATGGGGGGGACCCTGCTGCTGGCGTCAGGCCCTTCCATAACCCTCTGGATTGCACCCTTCGGGGAGGGGCTTGGGGGGAGTGGTGCAACGGGGTGACAGGGGCAGAGTAGGGGCGGGAGATGCACTAGGGCAGGGGTGGCTAACCCGTTCCGGACAAAGAGCCAAAATAGCACTGGATACAGCGCGTAGAGTTGGGGCAAAGTTGTTGAGAAAAAAAAAAGGACTGCCCCTTTAAGAAATGCATTTAAAGGCTTTTTAACCACATCAGGCTCCTGCCTCCATCTTGAAGACACAATTTTGAATGGCCGCGCCAGATGGCTCCCCTTCCCCGGTGAGCACAGGGAGCTGGGAGGTGGGGGCCGTTTTCAGGGGCGCAGGGGCGATTTCACAAGACACGGGGCTGGCTTCGTGAGCTGAATTTTCGGGGGGGAAGAGCCGCATGCGGCTCGCAAGCCATGGGTTGGCCGCCCCTGCACTAGGGACTGTGAGAACAGGGAGTGTATCGGGGGTTGCGGTGCTCTGGATACCAGGCCCTGGATACCGAGCTGGTCATGTGTGTGGCCAGCCAGTGGCCAGTGGCTGAAGATGGCAGCTGTCGGATGGTGCAGGGATGCTCCAGTGCTGGGCCCATGGAAGGGCCTGATGCCAGTCTGCTTGGTGGCAGTGGCCTGAGTCCAGGATGGGCAGGAATCCAGCTTGCACAGCTGCCATCCCAGCTGGCACTGGGCAACCTTCTCAGTCCAGGAGCCGCAGGGCCTGACTCCCTCGCTCAGCGCTCTCCTACGCAGGGCTGAGTCACCGGCCAGGGAACCTGCCCTAGGCTGTGGCAAGAGCTGGGGCTGAGGCCTGCGTGTCAGGCAGGCACTTTTGCCAGCGCCAGCAATGAACTAATTCCAGAAGAAATAAAGAGGGAGCAGGGACTGCCAACTCACTCCGTCCCCCACCCCCCGCCCACATGTCTTCCTAGGGGGCAGTTGGCCGAGATTTTGTTGGGCCTTTCTGATGGTTTTTGCTACCTCTCCGAGGAGGAATGGGGCAGTGGCTAGGGTGCCAGCCAGCCTATGAGCACCCTGATTGGAGACTGTGCTCTGCCACAGGTTTAGTGTGTCACCTTGGGAACATCACTTAGGGTGCATCTACACTGCATTGTTATTTCGAGATAACTAGCGTATTTCGAAATAACAATGTGAGCGTCTACACAGCCATTCCATGATTTTTAAATAATTTTGAACTAACGGATGGTTTGTTCCAACTTCTGTAAACCTCATTCTACGAAGAATAACACCTCTTCTGAAATAGCTATTTCGAAATAAGGCGTGTGTAGACGCTCCACTGCTGCTATTTCGAAATAGCCCCTCACTAGGGCCATTCTGAGTTATTCCTCCCCAGTGGCTCCTGGGGCTCTAAATCGAGATGGCACGTCTGCACTAGGGAAGCCTACCTCAGACTAATTTTGAGGCTTCTCTGCAGTGTAGACGTGCCCTTAGTGTCTCTGTGCCTCTGTTCCCCCGCAGTAAATGGCATAAGAGCAGGGTGAGGATCAATCTAGGAATGTCCAGTCAAAAGGGGACCCTGGTGGTGCTGACCACACCAATAGTCCAGTGGCACAGTTGGTCCCAGGCAGGCTGCCGTCCCCGCCTCTACACAGCTCCTGGAAGCGGCCAGCCTGTCCCTGTGGCCTGCAGGCACAAGGGCAGTGAGGGAAGCGCCACACGGTGCTCCCGCTCCTAGCGCAGCCTCTGCAGCTTGCTGTGGCCAGTGGGAGCTGTGGGGGTGGCACCTGTGGATGTGGGCAGTGTGCACTGTGCAGAGCTGCCTAGCCACACCTCTGCCTCGGGCTGGTCACGCTGACCACTTCTGGATGCAGCACAGAGCCAGGACTGGCAGAGTACCTACCTTAGCCCTGCTGTACCACCAACCAGATAAGCACTGCCTGGCTGGAACCCACACCCCAAACCTCCTGCCCCAGGATGGAACCTCCTTCAAAACCACAACCCTCTTCCCCAGCCCTGAGCCTCCTCCTGCACCCAAACCCTCTCCCAGAGCCTGCACCCCAAGCCCTCTCTCACTCCGCAGCCCCGAGCCCCCTCCCACACGCCAAACTGCTCGGCCCTAGACCCACCCCTCCCACACGTCAAACCCCTTCTTCAGCCTGGAGGCCCCTCATTTCGGGACCCACCCTGGAGCCTGCACCCCTAGCTGGAGTCTTCACTCCCTCCTGCATCCCAACCCCCTGTCCCAAGGCAGGGGAAGTGTGTCAGGGACAGGGGGAGAGCAACAGAAGAAGGGGAGCTGGAGTGAGTGGGGGCAGGGCCTCAGAGAAGGTGCTGGGCAGGGGCGGGTGAAGGGTGTTTGGTTTTATGCACTTAGACAGTTGGCATCTCTTGTGAGGTGTTCTGATCCTGCGGTAAGGGGGGCCAGAGAAAGGCCTTTTATAGATACTAGGGGGCTGCGCCCCCAGCTTGCTATGCTCACCAACCCCCCTCTCATGGGGGTAGCAACCCCGGCTCTTCCCCCAGCCACCAGGGAGGTCTAGGCTGTGGCCATGCCAATCCGGGCCCCTTCTCCCACCCCACCCCACCACCAGCTGCACCACCCTGGGCCCCTTCTCCCACCCCACCTGCCCCCAGTGACGCCACCCCGGGCCCCTTCTCCCTCCCCCCGCCACATCAGCCCAGGCCCTTTCTTTTTTCCCACCCACACCAGCCAGGGCCTCTTTGCCCTACCATGGCCATGCCAGTCTGGGCCGCTTCTCCCTAACCCTCACCCCTGCCAGTCCGGGCCCTTTTTCCCTCCCCGCCCCACCCGGCCCCCAGCCAGGCCAGCCCAGGCCCTTTCTCTCACCCCTCCACTGTGACCTAACCCTACCACCCCCCCAGCCGTGGCGGGCCCTGCGCTCTCCCCCTGTCCGGCGTGGGGAGGGGGGCTGCTCTGAGGCCTTACAAGTCCCACGCGTCAGCCAAGCACAGGGGAGGGGAGAGGGAGGGAAGAGGCAGGCAGGACGCAGAGTGGCGTGAGGACATCACTCTGTCGTCCTGCAGGAAAACTTTTTTATACAGAAAGAAAGAAAAGACTCCAGCATGCTGGGGAATATCTGTCTCTGCAAACGCCTCCCTCAGCCTCAGCCTGCGTCTCTCTGATAAAACCCATGGCTGGTGGCAAGGCCTGTGCCGGGAGGCATTTCACTGTCAGGGCCCACTGACTGACAGCTTCCCTCCCACCCAGCATCCATTCCCAATGCCATTCGCCTGCTACTGCATTGTCCCACCTGCCGTGGCCTTTGGGGTGCTTTGTGGTGGGGAGATTGCTGGTGGCCTCTCATCACACTAGTCAACTGTTCATATGCCACCACGATCCCTGGGCTTAACCGTGAGCACCAAGACAGGGCAGGTGCCTCGGCTTACAGAGACACTCAGGCTATGTCTACAGTGCAGATTTTTTGTGCAAAAACGGCTGGTTTTGCGCAAAAACTCGTGGAGCATCTACACCTCAAGCGCGTTTTTGTGCAAGAACATTTAAAGTGAATCGACCGAACAGAGGGGTTTTTGCGGTGTAGGTATTGCTCTTTCTACGAGGAATAACTCCTTTTTGTGCAAGAGCTCTTGCACAAAAACGTGTGTGTGGATGAGAAACGGGGGGGGGGGGGCTTGCATAAAAACAGCCAACCAAAAGAAGCACAGGTGCCCTGGTGGCCATTCTGTGAATGGCCATCAGAGCTTTCTTGCGAGAGTGCGTCCATGCAGTCTGGACGCTCTCTTCCACAAAAGCACATCGCTTTTCCGATGCGCTTTTGCAGTGTTGACGCGTTCTTGCTCAAGAAGTTTTTGCAGAAGATCTCTTCCACAAAAAGCTTCTTGAGCAAGAAGCCTGGGGTATAGACATAGCCTCAGCAGCAGAAGAGGTGGATGCACCTAGAAAGGCCAGCAGCACCCCAGGTGGCCTTCGGACTGGGTGCACCTAGGCCTGGAGGCTGTGTCTCTGCTGTGTGAGGGGGCAGGGGAGCTCCCCGGCTGATGGGGAACCCAGCTGTCCTACCAGCATGCACAGATGCTTCGGACAGATTGCTCATGGTACGGCTCAGCAGGGCCAGCGTCATTGGGCAGCAGTTACCATAAGACCCCCCACTGTACCTTGTGCCTGGCAATACCTTAGGCCAGGTCAGAGCCATCTCATGGTCATTCCTGGGGAATAGCCTAGCTCCCGGAGAAGACAGAGCCTTCTCGAGAGACACCCAGTGTACTCAGTCAGTGCCAGCCCCTCGTTGGACAATTCAGTCAGTTTGCGAAAGCTTTCAATTGATTTAGCTTAAGTGTCTTCTTCACTGACTTCCGCTCAGTAAGCAGAGCTAGAACAGCCTGAAAGGTTTCCAGGGGAATAGGTTTTTGTCAGAAAACTGCAGTTTTGTTGAAATCAAAATGTTTTGCAAAATCTCAACTAAATTTTGAATGGAAAGTGTCAAAATGAATTACATTGACTTTCTCATTTAAATAAAAGCAGTTTAATCTTTTATACAAGATACATTAAACTTAATGTTGTACTATTATATATATAGTATATTTAATACTGTATAATTCCAGTTACCTGAATTTCCTTTATCCAAAAATCTTAATTTTATGAATTCATTTTGGCCCCAAAGTAGCCTTATGTTAGTTAATCACTTGCATTTATCTGAATGTCCAGTAGTCTGAAAGTCTGGGATGTCTCCCATGCTATTTGGATTACTGGAATGATACTGTATTATCATATTTTGACATTGAAACAAAAGCATTTAACATTGTTGATCCAAAACATTTCAATGCTTCTGAATCATTTATTTTTTGGAATGTTTATTCTGCAGTCAACTTGGACATTTTGTCTTCCTTTTCTAGTTCAGAATGAAAACAAATTTTGAAATGCTGCAATATCCGGGGGATGGAAATTCCATTTTCTGAGCTCTGACACCCTTCCACAGATCAGTGGGACCCAAGGGGGCTGCTGCCAACCAGCTGAGTTACGATTAGAGATCGTGCCAGAAAGACCTTAGTGAGAGCGAGCGAGCGAGCTGCCTAGCCGTTCTTATTTCTAGTTAACATTACAGAGCTCAGCCGCGTCCCCCCCTGGAGCACTGACATTGGACAGAACCAGGCCCTACGGCCACTCGAGAGTGGGGGTTCCCCCTTGGCGTTTCCCTGCAGTCCCCGTGATTTGGAGCTTGGTGCGCAAGGCGTGTGGGTACCACCTCTGGCCACATCCTTCTCCTTGGCTGCACCAGGCTGTAGAGCAGGAGTTATGTGCGCTAGGCACTGTCCAAACAGAATCAGGCTACACAGCCAAAAACCCACAACGGCCAGTCTCAGTGATCAGCTGACTTGGGCTCACAGGGCTCCAGCTATGGAGCTAGATCCCCCTTGTCGGTTACAGAGCCCAGGCACCATCCCAATTGTCGATGCTGTTATTTTAAGCCCCCTCAGGGTGAGCCCCACAGGCCCGAGTCAGTTGGCCCAGGCGGTGAGACTGGCTGCCCTGGGTTTGCTGTGTGGACGTGCCTATGTAGTAAACGAGACAGAGGGCCGTTCGGTAGCTCACCCAGGAGAGCTGGCTAGCATGGGAGAGGATTTTGTGCACAAACATTCATTGATTCCTAACCAGATTCCCTTCTTTTCTTGGCTGGTTTTGTGATTTTGGAAAATTATTTTCAACGCGACTGTTCCGTCCCTGTAATTTCTCTGGGCCTGATTCTGCTCTCCAGGCCCCCCGGAGGAATGACAAGTGGCCTCATTGCTGTCAGTGCAGTAACACTGCGGTAAAACGGGGATGCAAAACAGGCAGCTCCATCACACCTGCGCCCCGTCGTCTCTTGGCATCGCAGTCACAGCTGGATGCATGCGGGAAATGGATGGCTGCAATTTACTCCTTTCAATTAAATTCTTCCACACACTCCCTTGTCTCTCAATGGCTGCCTGGTTTCTTGGGGGCCCTGCTCATTCGTGCCTTTCTTGGCAGAGTTCCACTAAGAACTGTGTACGGAAATGGCAGCGTCTGGAGAGGCTGCTCTGGGGGAAGGCTCATGTAGCTGCCACCTTGCCTCTCTAATGGACGGGTTTGTCCTTTGGGTCAAGTCTTTGTGAAGTGGTGTCCGGATTGCTCTTTGGAGAAATCCAGGTTAGCCTGGGCTCTGCACTGACAGTCTGGGGCACAGGAAGAGCCCTGCAAAGCCGCAGGTATCCGCTTTATATCCGCACCCACGGATGTGGAGGGGTTATCCACCGCCCATTTTTGTGGATACAGTTGCAGATGCAGATACAACATTTTGTATCCGTGCAGGGCTCTAAACATGTGCTCTCTGGGGCGACCATCCTGATTCCCAGGGCAGAAACGGGGTACAGCAGCTGTCGGCCCAGAACAGCCAGAGGCAGTTGAGTTTCAGTGGTAGGCAAATTATTACTTGCATAGAAAATCCAAAGAATGGAAATTTCACGGCTCAAGGGTCTGTGACTCGTATACTTTGCCCTAGGGCAGAAAGTCGCCTAGACTGATGTACCACTGGCAGTTTATAGTCTGTTAGCTCATAAACTCTTAGCCCTGGTCTACACTAGGATTTTATTTCAAAATAACACGCACACCCGATGGAATTTATAAGTGGAGAGTCCACACTACCACGCCCGTTATTTCAAAATAACAGGCCATGGAATTTGAACTCTGTACTGCTGCTTTTCATCTGGAGTAATGCTAATTCCAAAATAGTTATTTTGAAATAACAGTAGTATGGTTGCACTGGTGCCACTATGTCAAAATAATTACTCCCAGAGTAATTTAAATTAATTACTCCCCAGTGCTTCCTGGGGCTCTAAATCCGAGATAGCATATCCACAGTAACAGAGCCTGCCTCGTAGTGTGGACATTCTAGTTTGAATTTGTTAAATTGGGAATTATTAAATGGAATTTACTAATTTTGAAATAATTTCCTAGTGTAGACATGGCCTAGGGAATTAACTGCATGCCTCATCCCACTGGATGAGTGCTGGCAATCTTAGCATTTTGATGCCATATGATGTATGTTTCTAGGCCTAACGTGTCACGAAATACTGAACCCGAGAATCCATTTTAAAATCAGGTTCTTCCGGTTATCATCATGCCCTGCTTTGACTCCAGTATAATGTGCGTGAGCACAATCTTGAGAACTGAGCAAGCTGGTATCCAAGCTCCACACCAGAGAGCTTGAAATACTCTATGTACTCAGACATAGGCACCGCCTCCAGGGGCACCCATGGGGAAAAATTGGTGGGTGCTCAGCGCCTCCCATCCTGCACGTTCAGCGATTTTTGCCATTTAGGAGGCTCTGGGTGAGAGGGGAGGATCAAGAACACAGTGCACTCAAAGGAGGAGGCTGAACTGGTGGGAAGAGGTGGGGCAGGAGCCTTGGGGGCCGGGGTGGAGTGGAGGCAGGATTTGGGGCTAAGCCAGGGGTCAAGCACCCTCTGGGGCTTTTGAACGTTGGCACTAATGTCCCTAACCTGATGGCTGCTAACTTCACGGAGCAATTGATGGGAAGGAAATTAAGCAAGACTGTAACGGGAGTGACATGGCCAAGAGTTTTAAAATAGTGTGTTAGAGCTTTGGGGCACCTGGCCCAAGGTACCAGAGCAGGCCTTGGTTTTCAGAACGTGCTGAGCACTCACCTTTGGAAAATCAGGGACACACTGACATGCCCCCTGACCTCGGACACGTTGTTTCACACCCCTGTGCCTCTGCTATGGGGATAATGCCTTCCTGCCTCAGGAAAGGGTCTTGAGCTGTGATTCCTTGCTTGCCTCGCACACTGAGATCCGGCCAGGGGCACTGCTGTAGAGGTGGAAGGTGTTACGAGGTTGTTATCCCTCAGCCTGGTTTCTCAGAGTCCCCTCAATGTGCTGCCTTAGGAGAGAGGAGCTGTGAGGGTGGTTCCTGGATCTATGGACAGTTTCCTCACTAGGGAGGGACAGGCTCTACCTAGAGGGAGATTGGTGCTTCACCTTCTGTTGGGAAAGGGACAGATCTGGGGTAAGATTTTCAGTGCCACCTAACTCCTGATTTCCAAAGTGACCTAAACATATCGGAATCTCTCTGACCATCAATGGACTTTAGACTCATAAGTGCCTCAGTCGCTGTTGAAAATGAGATTTAGGCACCTGGCTCAGTTAGGTGTGGCAGTGCGGAGCAGTGTAGACGTACCCCTAGTCTGGGATGTTACATTGACGTTCTACTGTTTGATGCATATTCAGTAGGGGATGTTTCTTTTTCTCTTTATATTTCCTCACCTTACTGATGGTGCAGGGTCCCTTTCCTATAGGTCAGTATATCATTCATCTCAACTTACCATATATGTCAGTCTGTTACTATGACCCCTTTTGTGTCTACGTATCATTTGTTATTTCTATTCAGTTATTCTGTCTGGTCTTAACTGATTATGGAGGGTTTTTCTGACTTGTGGTGTACCTGTCAAGTTTGAGGGTATACTTGGAAGCCCCTACACCATTAAAGGTTGCTCTGTCTTTTCACTATCTATCTAGGTGAAAGGTCCCGAATATATACAAGTTGACCTGTAAGCCAGCTGTGTTATCTGGATGACAGGTCCCAGACATAGATGTGCTAACTTTGCCTTAGCAGCTCAACATACAGGATGTAGCTTTTAGGTCCCTTAAGCTACACCAAACCACTTTAATATAAACCTGTTGTAACCTATTATAATAAACATGTAATCAAAACCATAAGGAAATAAAAACCGTAAGAAAATATATCTATAGGCAAGCAAGCAGGTTAGCCCTGTAGGTTACATGCCTCCCTTTGACAGGGTTATTTGTAAAACGAACCCTGTCACATAGGTATGGGTGAAGATGGTCAGGTGTTTGTAGGGCCGGTTTCAATGCTATTTTCCACTGCTCGGGGTGGAGGCAGAGTATCATAAAGAAGATGTTCTCGACCCTGGGATGTGTACCATATATATGTATTCCTTGTCATCAGTGTCTGGTACCTGTCTAGGTCTCTGTTTATACCTGTTAGATTTATACTGTGTGTATCCTAGACTAATGAAAATAATCCCAATAACAATTCCCTAGGCTATAACCCATCCTTTTAATCCAACCTCCATGCCAGGGATCATTAATTACTTATCACCTTCCTTCATTAATTGGGGAATAGCTTGTTTGGCTTTATCCATATGATGTGGGTCTCTTTACGAGCTAACAATGACTTCAATTGTTATCCTAGCAGGGGAATATAAACAAGAAATGTGGGTGGACTCTGGGTAGTTAAATCCTCATAGTCTGGCTCTGACTGGATGATGCTGATGTTTTCAGAAGTGGGAACAGGGGAAATTACTAGATTTCTGATCGAAGTAGGTTGCCTTGAAGTAAAACAAATGTGAGGGCAGGACACTCCTAGGGCCCTTATTGGTACCTTTTGGAGTCATTACCATGCAAAATTGGCTATTTAGTATTTTCATCATAGATCATCCTCTCCATCGAAGACTCCCCCTTGGTCAGCCTTGCCAGGCACGATGACGATGATTATCTGTTGTAGCCCACACAGAACAGTGTCTGTCTCATGCACATCACATCTACAGATGGACAAATCTCTATTTTCAGCACCTAATGTTTTATGAGGTACAGGCCTATTGGTTACTTGCATCACTGCTTAATCTAATGCAAAGCAAAATATAATGTAGCAGTGGATGTGACTGAGCAGGGCTACAGTGCCGGTGAATATGACAAAGGCAAACTAGCCCACCGGGCTCCAAGCTGGTCCTTCTCCAGTGCGTTGGCCAAGACGGCAGAGGTCACAGTCACATCTGACAGCTGCTGAAGGGGTGTGCTTTGTAAGGGGGGGGCCGGTGAAGTCTCTGTCCCAGAAGACAAGGGGGTTCACATTACCATGGGCCCAGTGCTTAATCTGTACCAAGACTTGACCCCACCACTGCCGGGCCTGGCAGCTCAAAGCCCCGGCACCTCTGGGCTGGGCAGTTCAGAGCTCGGCACCTCTGGGCCAGCGTGGGGGCCTGGGCGGTCGGAGTGGCCGGCGAGGGGGCTGGGCGGTCGGAGTGGCCGGCGAGGGGGCTGGGCGGTCGGAGTGGCCGGCGAGGGGGCTGGGCGGTCGGAGTGGCCGGCGAGGGGCCTGGGCGGTCGGAGTGGCCGGCGAGGGGCCTGGGCGGTCGGAGTGGCCGGCGAGGGGCCTGGGCGGTCGGAGTGGCCGGCGAGGGGCCTGGGCGGTCGGAGTGGCCGGCGAGGGGCCTGGGCGGTCGGAGTGGCCGGCGAGGGGCCTGGGCGGTCGGAGTGGCCGGCGAGGGGCCTGGGCGGTCGGAGTGGCCGGCGAGGGGCCTGGGCGGTCGGAGTGGCCGGCGTGGCGGCTGGGCGGTCGGAGTGGCCGGCGTGGCGGCTGGGCGGTCGGAGTGGCCGGCGTGGCGGCTGGGCGGTCGGAGTGGCCGGCGAGGGGCTGGGCGGTCGGAGTGGCCGGCGAGGGGCTGGGCGGTCGGAGTGGCCGGCGTGGCGGCTGGGCGGTCGGAGTGGCCGGCGAGGGGCTGGGCGGTCGGAGTGGCCGGCGAGGGGGCTGGGCGGTCGGAGTGGCCGGCGAGGGGCTGGGCGGTCGGAGTGGCCGGCGTGGCGGCTGGGCGGTCGGAGCGGCCGGCGAGGGGGCTGGGCGGTCGGAGCGGCCGGCGAGGGGGCTGGGCGGTCGGAGCGGCCGGCGAGGGGGCTGGGCGGTCGGAGTGGCCGGCGAGGGGGCTGGGCGGTCGGAGTGGCCGGCGTGGCGGCTGGGCGGTCGGAGTGGCCGGCGTGGCGGCTGGGCGGTCGGAGTGGCCGGCGTGGCGGCTGGGCGGTCGGAGCGGCCGGCGAGGGGGTGGGCGGTCGGAGCGGCCGGCGAGGCGGCTGGGCGGTCGGAGTGGCCGGCGAGGGGGTGGGCGGTCGGAGTGGCCGGCGAGGGGGCTGGGCGGTCGGAGTGGCCGGCGAGGGGGCTGGGCGGTCGGAGTGGCCGGCGTGGCGGCTGGGCGGTCGGAGTGGCCGGCGTGGCGGCTGGGCGGTCGGAGTGGCCGGCGAGGGGGTGGGCGGTCGGAGCGGCCGGCGAGGGGGTGGGCGGTCGGAGCGGCCGGCGTGGCGGCTGGGCGGTCGGAGTGGCCGGCGAGGGGGTGGGCGGTCGGAGTGGCCGGCGTGGCGGCTGGGCGGTCGGAGTGGCCGGCGAGGGGGTGGGCGGTCGGAGCGGCCGGCGAGGGGGTGGGCGGTCGGAGCGGCCGGCGAGGGGGTGGGCGGTCGGAGCGGCCGGCGAGGGGGTGGGCGGTCGGAGTGGCCGGCGTGGCGGCTGGGCGGTCGGAGTGGCCGGCGAGGGGGTGGGCGGTCGGAGTGGCCGGCGTGGCGGCTGGGCGGTCGGAGTGGCCGGCGTGGCGGCTGGGCGGTCGGAGCGGCCGGCGTGGCGGCTGGGCGGTCGGAGCGGCCGGCGTGGCGGCTGGGCGGTCGGAGTGGCCGGCGTGGCGGCTGGGCGGTCGGAGTGGCCGGCGAGGGGGTGGGCGGTCGGAGTGGCCGGCGAGGGGGTGGGCGGTCGGAGTGGCCGGCCGGAGTGGCCGGCGAGGGGGTGGGCGGTCGGAGTGGCCGGCGTGGCGGCTGGGCGGTCGGAGTGGCCGGCGTGGCGGCTGGGCGGTCGGAGCGGCCGGCGTGGCGGCTGGGCGGTCGGAGTGGCCGGCGAGGGGGCCGGGCGCATAGGAGAGACTGGCATTGCATACACAGGTACAGCTGACACAAGGCGCTGGGTGGTGCTGTGGCTGTCACGCGGCACGGGACATGCAGGAGTGGCTGGGGGGGTTGGCCGGGGCCTCACGCCTTCCTTCTCTGGATGAGCCCGGCCTAGCGCAGGAGCTCAGGGGCTGACCTAGGGCATCAGGCATGGAGGAGCTGGCAGCAGGTCCAAGGGAGCATGGCTTGGGGGGGGGCAGTGGGAGCTGGGAGTGGCTTTGTGCCCTCAATGCTCTTTGCGTCCCAAAGAGCCACCAAGTTGCATTATTCATTTGTGCCCCACCCTGGCTCCCGGGCTCAGCGTCTAGACAGAGCGTCCCGCTGAGGGGCCGGCTGGCTGGGCCTCCAAGCTGCAGTCATCCCCATGGCAACGGCCGGCAGATCAAGCAGCCAGTGATAAAAAAATAATAAAGTAGGAGGGGAGGCGAGGGGCGGTGGGGGGCGAAGGGGGGTGCAGGCTAAGAGCAGAAGGGAATGGGGATTACCCAGCAGGGCTCCAGGGTTGCTGAGCAGTTAATCCCACCCGCCCTAGCAGCTCATGGCCCTGTTCACAGGTACTGCTCAGCCTTGTAGGCAGTGTGGTGGGGAGGCCTTAGAGATGCAGGGTTGCCAGGGGGAGAGGGAGGCAAGAGGCGGTGTCCAGTGATAGCTGTGTGACCCAGGGGCGCTGCGACCACTCAGAGGGGAGCGTGTGGCTGCTGTACAGCCGAGAGCCAAGAGGCTTTCGCTCCTCTGGCAGAGGCCCCCTAAGGTCCCGTGTTCAATCCCACCTGCTGATGTCCTGGCTCAAAGGGAGCAATGATGCTGCTGAAGCCTTCTGGCCGGCTGGCTCTGGGGAGAGGCCTCTATCCTGCACAGGCAGTGGAACTGAGTGGTGGGGTCTTGCTGGGGCAGTGGGTCCAAATAGCTGGCTCTCCCTTGGGCTGCAGATCCGAGGTACAAGGAGAAGTGGGTCTGGCCCTCGGCCATGGTCTGTCCCGCTCTTTGCTGGGCAGGCCTTGCCAAGGGTGATGCCCACAGGCCGGGGAGGCAGCTGGCCTGCTCTCTGGCGAAAGGGACAGTAAAGTGCCATTCCTGGCCCGGCCCTGGCAATGGAGGAGATGTTCAGTTGGATTCAGAATGGCCTAGCAAGGCCAAGGGGCCAAAGGAGAAGTGCCAGTTGATGCCAGCTGAGGATCTGGCGCTCCTCTGTGTGCATGGGCCTGAATTCATGGAGTTCCTAGATCTTTACAAACAATAAGCCCTCCCGTGTGCACGCCCACCCCGCACACGGGTGCACACACTCACACACATGCATGCAGGTGCACACACATGCAAGGCAGCCCGTCTCCCTACTGAAGCTAGGAAAACATGTCTCAAACACAAGGAGGAAAAAGGCCTTGCCCAGGAACAAGAACCAGCACCCAGGAGACCTGGCTCTGAGATTAGCACTTTATTGAAGCAAGCGGTTGCTGAGAGGGGTGACTAGAGCTACTTGATGCCAGGTCCTGCACTGAGATCCTGGAGCACACGGTGAGAGGTGTCAGGTTCGGGACCCTGGGTGGAAATACAGCACTCCTTTGCTGACTGGCCTGGGGGGGCCGACAGACTTGTGGGACTCCTGGGAAAGCAGCAGTGGCGGCCTGGTGCCGTGCTCCCAAAGGGGAAGAAGGAGCAGGGACTGGGACAGCCAGCCCTCAGAGCCTCCTGGAGCGCACCATGCCAGCCCCCCCCCCCGGCCCTTAGCCTGCCCGGAGTGCACTATGCCAGCCCCCCCAGCCCTCAGAGCCTCCTGGAGTGCACCATGCCAGCCCCCCCAGCCCTCAGAGCCACCTGGAGCACACCATGCCAGCCCCCCCTGGCCCTTAGCCTGCCCGGAGCGCACCATGCCAGCCCCCCCCCCCCAGCCCTTAGCCTGCCCGGAGCGCACCATGCCAGCCCCCCCCCCCCCACCCCTCAGAGCCGCCTGGAGCGCACCATGCCAGCCCCCCCCCCCAGCCCTCAGCCTGCCCGGAGTACGCTGTGTGGCACTCTGGCAATGATTAAAGGGCCTGTGGCTCTAGCCACCGACACTCCTGCGGTGGCAGCATCAGCATCTGGGAGCCCTGGGCCCTTTTGAATTGTTTGTCCCCCCTTGTGGCAGGCCCGATGCCATCTGCTTGTCCAGACCCCCAGGGAGCCAGAGCCGTGCTGTCCTGAGAAAAGGGTCCAGGACACCCTCCTGCAATGCCACGGTGGGCGAGCAGGGCGGGGGTGCAAGGAGCCTGTGCTGGGGGTCAAGGAGGGGGCTGCGCTGCAGCCACCTTCTGCCCCAGTCTGTGGGGATCTGTCACATTTTGACAGCTGAGGGGGGAACTCCTGCTCACCAGCTGTGGCAGTCTCAGCACATGGCGTGATGGGCTTTGTGCGGCAGCGCCAGGCCCCCAGCTCAGCATGGGCTCGCCCCTCACACGCGCCCTCCAGACGGAGCCGGGCCCGGCCCCTGCGCTCAGCTCTGAGGTGTCGTGGTGCAGAGGGGCCACGTTCCATGCCGCCATGGCTGTGTCCTCTCCTTCACCTTGGACTCCAGACCGTCACCTCCTTCCTGCTCCCAGCTCCAGTGCTCCCCCAGCACCCCCGCCTCCAGCCTCCTTCCCCTTCCAGCCCCAGGACCAGTTGGGGACAGTGCGGTTCTAGGCCTCTCCGGGATTGATGGGCTCCTGGGGTCAGCCCGGAGGGGCATCAGCCTGGCTGCAGCTTACCTGTTCGTGACACAGATGTCCTTCCACAGTAACAGGAAAAACAGTCCCATCCGGGACAACATGGCCTTCCCCCCCACCTCATGTCCCAGAGCCCCAGCCCGGCGGGTAACACAAGTGCGATGGTGCCTGTGTGCTTGTGCTTGGTGTTCAGCAGTTGTACCGGGCTGATGGCCTCCAGGACTGTCTGTGTGGGCAGTAGGGTTGCCAGGTGGTCTTCCAAATACCGGACATGCAGTATTTTTTGGTCGAGCAAAAAAAAAAACACCCCGCAACCCCGCCTCCCAGCTGGGACTCCTGGCCACTCCCCCCACCCCGGCTCGGCTTCTGAAGCACCCAGAACAGCGATCACAGCCCTGCCTCCCAGCTGGGACTCCCCCCGCCCCCACCAGACTTCTGCGCAATCACAGGCTCCTAGCGCTGATCGTGGCCCCGCCTTCCAGCCGCTCCCCGCGCCCACGCCAGGCTTCCGCCCGGTGCACAGCCAGAAAAATCAGAGAATACTGGACATTGCGCCTGTTCAGTATTCTCTGATTTTTTTTACCGGACAAAGAGCGCAAATACCGGACTGTCTGGTAGAATACCGGACACCTGGCAACCCTAGTGGGCAGTAGCAGGGCCAGCCCTGCCCAGAGCCACCCCATCTGTGTGTTGTTCAATCTCTAGGGTCCTTTGTGGTGGGAGCTTCTTGTAATATCCCCGGGGAATCAGGCAGATGCCAAACGTCATTATTATAACCCCCCCACCGTGGTCCGTGCCTAACAACCCTTGGCAGGGCCATAACTGGTGACACGCAGACAAGCAGCTCCTAATCCCCCAGCCTGGCAGGCTGTGCTTGCTGCAGAACGCTCCAGTGCATACAGTTAAGTAGTCAGCACAGAGCACTAAAACCCAGGCAAAGCTTTCTGATCATCAGCTCAATTAGACATGGTCTTCGAGGACAGGGCCCATCTCTAGGGGCTGTTTCAGAGCAGATTGGAGAGAGCTCCAGAGAATACACTGCAGAGAACACATTGGCTCTGGCTCTGGCGAGAGAGGAGACAGGCAGGATAACCTGGAACAGGTCCTGCCTCTGATTCAAACAGGTTCCTCCTTGTTTAGCTTCTTAGCCATTCAGAGCCGGAACCAGGCCCGCCTGGTGCCCAGCTCGCTGAGGGGCTGCAGTAGGAACAACAGTGCATTCCTTAGTTTGGGTAGCCAAGTGGCCGCAATCATGGTGAGTTCTCAGAAAACCTCTCCGGCGCTGGGCTGACAGTGTGAGGCGGGTTCGCTGGACCCTTCACTCGGGGCGGGCTGATAGCCTGTGTTAAGTGCAAATCCCAGCTGAGCCTCAGTGATGGAGCCTGGTGCGTCACTAATGACTCCTGAGGAATCAGTGACAACGTGCAGCAGTGTAAGAAAAGGTTTGAAGGGTGATATGGGTACCTTGTGATTCTCCCACCCTCTGTCTAGTGCAGGGGTCTCCAACCTTTCTAACCACACGGTCACTTTTTCAATTTAAGTGCAATATAAGATCTGCCTCAAACCCAAATCCCCTTGCCCGGCTTCCTTCCCCTCTTCTCCGAGGCTCACCCTGCTCACTCCAGGTATGTCTACACTACCACCCTAGTTCGAACGAGGTGTACCGGTAGTTCAAATTAGAGATCCTAATTCGAACTACCTACTCCGTGCCACGTGTAGCCGCAGGCACGGAGTTCGACCTAAGGAGATTTAAAAATGGCGCCCGCCCGGCAAGATGCAAATGAAGCCCGGGATATTTAAATCCCGGGCTTCATTTGCAACTTCGAATGCCTACATTAACCACCCTAGTTCGAACTAGGGTGGTAGTGTAGACATACCCTCCATCCCCCTTTCTCCCCAAATCTCATTCACTTTCACCAGGCTGGGGTAGAGGGTTGGGGTGCAGGCTCTGGTCTTGGGCCAGGGGGTTTGGAGTGGGGGAGGGGTTAGGGTTCCTAACTTGTTCTTTCCCCACCAAGGGCTGTCCACCTCCTTCCCATACTGCGTTGCCTAGTGTAGTAGTCTGGGAGCTGATCTTCTCCATGAAGACAGAAGCAAAGAAAGCATTGAGTACTTCAGCTTTTCCCACATCATCTGTCACTAGGTGCACAGAGGAGCACAGGGTCATGGGCTTGAGCCCAGCCTTGCCAGCCAGCCAGCCTATAAACACAGGACAAGGGACCCTCCAGAGGTGCAGTGGGCTCTTGAGTGACCCAGGAGATACAGCAGCATCTTCCTGGGGAGCAGAGAATGGTGGGTTCAAGTCCCACCCACTATGGGAGCAGCCAGACAGCCACCCCAGGGATGGAGTAGTGGAGTCAAGGCAGGCTCACTCCTGCCCTGGCCCTTCTCCACCCCCTGAAAGCAGCTGGCATGTACAGCAGTGGCTCCATGTGCTGCCCCTCAGCTACAGGCACCAGCCCCACAGCCTCCGCTGGCCAAGGTTCTCCATTACTGACCAATGAGAGCTACAGGAGCGGTGTCCACAGGCAAGGACAGCACGTGGAGACCCCCTGCTCTGCCTCCCTCAGGGCCTGCAGGGACATGCCAGCCACCTCCAGGAGCACAGTTACCACAGGGATGATGACTCCAGCCATGGCAGGTTCAGCATTTTAGAACTCACTGCTCAAAAGAATTACATTTAAGTGTAAGAGAGAAATGAAAGTGATGAAATGCACAGACCAGTCAGAACCCAAAACTAACCCACTTTGCAAATAGTAACAGAAGCAAAAACAACCACCCCTGTGTGTGGGGTCGGGAGAGGAGAGGGAAGGACAGTGTGTGTGTGCGTGTGTGTGAGAATGACAGACACACACAGTGTGTGAGCGACAGAGATTTGCATTGCCAAGCTCCCTCCCTTCTCTCTGTGTGGAGACAGGGTACAGAAGTGGGGGGAGGAGGGACACCCTGACATTAGCCCCTCTCCCCCTTTTCCCTCCCACACCCTGCACAGCAAGCAGGAAGCTCCCAAGGGGCAGCTCCAAGGCAGAGGGCAGGGGCAGCATGACAGTTGGAGGAGGGCCAACTGAAGTGCCAGCACTTGAGAGCTTCCTGGCCAAACCAGTCACAATCACCCATTTGAGGCTCCAAGATCTACCGGTAGATCCCGATTTACTGGTTGGTGACCACTGGTCTAGTGAATGTATCCAGCTTCACTGTAGCATCTGGATGGCTGGATACTACAGCTCACATCTGTTTTCCCTGTGAATTCTGCTCCTCAGTGGCCACCTCTGTAGTTGAGGCAGGCAGCCTCGGGGATCGTCAGCCCTGGAAAATTGGAGGAAAGGGAGGGAGCATTGCAAAAGGTCACACGACATCTCCTGTGGGGCCGCTCAGTGTGCAAGGCTCTGGCAGGGCCCATGAATTCCCTCCCCTCCCCAGACTGCTGCCAGGAATTAGCCTGGGTCTTTGGGAGGTGGCTTGACACTGCCACATGGCAGATTGAGTGTCAGGCCACATGTCACAGAGAGAAAAAGCGGCGGGGAGCAGCCAAAAGCTCAGTGTGTGACAGCAGTGCAGGCGGGAACGGGCAGGTGGTGAGAGGGCTGTCAAGCCCTTATTTGTTCCCTTCACGCATGATCTAGAGGAGCCGACTCCTGGCCAAGTAGCCGGGTTTGCTGCTGCACACAGCTCGTCAGAGGGAGCCGCTGCAGGAGCCCCAGCAAACACAACATGCGCGGTGTGCATGTTAGCACAACACTCCACACGTCAGAGGGGCCAACCAGCTCAGGTTTGTAACAACCCCGGAAGGCAGAAGGGCAGCAGATTAGCAAATGGGGAAACTGAGGCACAGGGCAATAAAGGGATTCAGCCAATGCCAGGCAGTGAGTCAGTAGCAGGCAGGAGTCCTGACCCTAATTAACAAACCACACATCCTGCAGGAACCAGGAACAGAACTGAGGAGCCCAGATTCCCTGGCTCCCGCACTGATCCCTTGTATCCCCTTTGTGGGGAGCAGCAGGTGGGAAGGGGCCAAAATGCCCAATGGACAAAAGGAAGGAGGGTGAGTAGAGTAGGGGGAGAGCCTGCATGGGCACAGTCAGCATCAGTGACCCCATCATGAAGGGCCTGATTCTGCCACCCTCACCCCACTGAGCAGAACCTGATGCTGTAGGTACTCCGTGGGGGCAGCAGCAGCCGGCCCATCTGCAGCATGTGGGCCTGGTCGTTCAGAAGGCACAAATTGCCCAGCATTCCTGCGGACAGCACTCCCTGCCCAGCAACCCTGCAACCCCATGCAAAGGCGTGGGACCCTGGGATGAACCCTGGGTACAGCGACCAAGAGACAGGAGCTTAGTGCTCACCTGCGGCCAGAGAGCTAGGGCATGTCTACACTGCATTCCTCTTTTGAGAGAGGAATGCAAACGCAGCTGAGTAAAATCGCAAATGAAGCATGGATTTGAATTTCCCGTGCTTCATTTGCATAATCGCGTCTGGCCGCTATTTCGAAATACCCTATTTCGAGATAAAAAATGCCATGTAGATGTGGTTATTTTGAGAAAAAAACCCTTCTTTCGAAATAACCCTTCAACTTTTGAAAGAAAGGTTTTTTTCCCTCAAAATAACCACGTCTACACAGCGTTTTTTATCTCGAAATAGGGTATTTCGAAATAGCGGCCAGACGCGATTATGCAAATGAAGCGTGGAAAATTCAAACCCGCGCTTCATTAGCGATTTCGCTTGGCTGCATTTGCATTCCTCTCTCGAAAGAGGAATGCAGTGTAGACATACCTCTAGAGCCCAGGAAAGGCAGACTCAGACACAACGGGAGAGATGAATACAAGCGATCGAGACGCCAGACTGCTCACAAGCTGGCCGCTGAGGTTAATCGGGAATCCAGGCAAGCCCATCAAAGGCCGAGGCTCCCTCCCCGCAGTTTGTACCTCTCCTAAAAATCAGCCAACAGGGCCCAATGGCAGCCGCGTGCAGCCCAAGTGGGCGTCAGTGGAATCGCCTGGAAAAAGAGCAAAACGTCTCAAAGCTGCCCAGGCAGGCGCAGATCAACAGCTACGATGCACACCCCTCCCTGAGCGGCCAGGCTCGCCAGTGAGGGAACACAAGGGCCTCTACGTCCTAGGATGGGGAGAACCCCAAAGGCTTGGTCTGGCTCTTGTCCATATAGTTTGCTTGGCTGATGCTATGGACGCTCGCGCAACCTTCCCACAGCAGCCTGCAGGCCCCTGGCCTTTGGCCGTGTCTTGGGAGCGTGTGTCAGCTTGTATGTAGGGCAGAAAGCAGGAGGAGCCATGGCCAGCAAGCAGCAGGAGCTGCTGAGCTGGGCCTTTCCCACTCTGCTGGTAGAGGGTTGTACTATGGAGCTGCAGCATGAGAATTTTATTCCTGCTCCCTTCCATGAGTGTGCCTGTGTTTGTTCTGCTGCATGGCATTGGGGAGCCCCTCGGATCCTCCAGTGTCGAGGGGGGGACCCACTCCCCACCCAAACTCTGGTGGCTGCGGGAGACGAGAGCCTTCACCAGCCTAATAAGCAGCAGCCTTTAGTGGCCAGAAAGGAAAACGGCAGTGGAATTAGTTACCCGGCCCGCGACCCAGGGCAATGGCAGGGACCCAGTGTGCAGAGCAGAGGTTGTGTTGTTGCGAGGTGAGTTCCACCCCGTGGGGGGAGGGGTGGGAAAGTGAGGGGCCTCGGGCTGGCTGGCTGCCTGGGCAACGCTGCTCCTCTGGGGGGCCAGGTTATTTCCAGGAATGTACGTAGGCAGTTGCACGGCTACCAGTGTCCAGTGGTTGCTCCAGGGCCATGATGAATGTGTGGCCTCAGCCACTGGAACAGGCTCCCCAGCACAGTCCAGCATGGCGAGGGCTGGACCGAGCTCTCCCGGCGCAGTCTCAGCTTGGCTGCTACACACTGCGTCCACACTAGGAGCACTTTGCTGGGGACAGAGTGGCCAATGCTCCCAGTGGGCCCCTGGCCACGGTCTCAGGCTGGTCTCCCCTTGGAAGTTCCACGGGCAGAGTGAGGTTGGGCAGGGATGTCTGCCTCCAGCTGATGCAAACGTAGACACTGCGATACAGAAACTCTCCCATCAGCTTGGCCACCGCTGTTCGGGAGGCCGTGTTCCCATGCTACAGGGCTATGCCGGTGTAGCTGCGCTGCAGCCAAGCCGATCTCTTCTCCAAAGTGTAGACACCAATCCCCCCCCCCCCCCGCTCCCGTCCACGAGCCAGAGACAACTGCAGGGTTCCTCTGTCACCAGCAGTCTCAATAAAGAATCCACTTTACTGTCATCACAGCTGAGTCGTGCCCCTTCTCCAGTGAGGCACCCACAGACTGGGCATGTCCCCTCATTTCAGAGGGCATTTCCCTCCCCTCCCCGCCGCCTACAATGCACAACCCCACACCCCAAAACCCCCAAAACAGTAGCTTGCCTGACTCACAGACTTGCAACGCTCCCCCTGCCTCAGGGCCTTGCCGCGCGGTGAATGGGCAGCTCCTTGGCTTGCGGGCTGGAAAAGCAATCTGCCTGCCATTGTGAACGCAGGGCTGTTTATCCTGCCCTCCCCCCTCGCTTGTCCTGGGGAACTGAGGGGCACATTCTTTTAATTAGGCTGTGCAATTAAGGGCGACAGTCTGCAAATGCTTTTGCAAATTGGAAGTGGGTCAAGAATTTGTTTCCAAGTCATTAAAGGAAGCCCCTGAGCTGGCAGTGCTGTTTGCACCTTGTTAATAGTCAATTCACTCCATTCATGTAACTAGCAGTCAATTTCTCTAAGTGGGGATGTGCCCAGCCTGGGGAAGGCTGCTTGGGGCCCAGTTAAAAGTCCTTGGGAGGCTGGAATGAAAAACTCTCCCCAGCTAACATCCCCTGCCTCCAGCCCCACTGCAGAGAAAGCCCCCGATGTCCCAGGAGCGAAGGAAATTGAATTGAGTGAAAACTCAGCCCCTCGGCTCTGCAGAGAGCGCAATGGGGCTGAGCCCATCCCCCCCACGCTGCTCAGTTTACCCTTGGGATGAGGCTATTGAGTCATATTGAATGGGGCTCGGGCTCCCATCCCCACCCTGTTGGCAGTGCTCTAGATTTCTCCTTGCCAGAAAAGAGCTTTTATGAATGATGAAAAATGGCAGCAGCCTAAATCTAGGGCTCATTATGGGCTCCAGTTGTATAGTGCCAGTCTTGACTGTTACCCACTAGACCAGAGGTTCTCAAACTATGGAGCCAGGGGTTGTGGAATGTATTGGGGGAGGCATCCGAAGTGCTAGGGGAATAAACGTACTGCACAAAGTCAGAGCTGGGCAGCCAGGGAGTGGCAGCTGCTGGCCGATCGCCTAGCACTGAAGGCCACTCCATACCTTGCCAGCCATACTTCTGCACTGCTGCTGGCAGTGGTGCTGCCTTCAGAGGTGGGTGCCCAGTCAGCAGCCACTGCTCTCCACTCTGCCTTCAGAGCCGGGCAGCTGGACAGTTGCAGGCAGGGCACCTAGAGAAGGGCATAAATTACTACAGACACAAAGAAGGGGGGTGCAACTAAATAAGTTTGAGAACCAGTCACTAGACCATGGTGCAAGCAGAGGTGTACAGGGCTACAGAATAATAATGTGCACTCCTGTAGCATTTTTATCCTGGATTTCTGACAGGGAAACTGAGGCACAGAAAGATTAAATGACTTAACGATGGGCATACAGGAAGTCAAGACAGAGCTGTGAATAGAGGCCAAGAGCCCTGATTCTCAGCATCCCGCTCTTGTGTCAGAGATGCTGTTTTCTGGCAAAGTTTCCATGAGTTGTGTGTCCACAGCGCAGCCTTAGTTCTCCTGCTGGCTATTCTGTGAGTGGCTTATGGGCGGTTTTGTTCTCTCCGGGTGCATCTACACTGCACCCTGAGCTCAAAATAAGTTATGCAATTTGTGCTACACAAATTGTGGACCTTATTTCGAGTTAATTTCGAAATAGCTTATTTCGTAATTTGGCGCAGTCTGCACAGCACTTATTTCGAAATAATCTGTGATTCTGAAACGTCCCTTCCTCCTCGTGGAATGAGGTTCACAGGGATGTCGGAATGGCGAGCCCATTATTTCGATTACATTTCGAAATGACAGGTGCGCAGTCAAGACGTGGAATAGCTATTTTGGGACACTGGAAGCATCCCAATAGCGCGGCAGTGTAGGCGTAGCCTCTGTGATCACAGTTGGAGAGGCGATAGCAACGCAGGAACCAGGGCGGCCTGGGGGATGGCATCAGAAGTGTTCTGTCCACCAAATGGGAGCAATACCAGGGATGCCCCCTCATGCCTTGATTTCCCACAGTCCAGAGAGGCCTTGTGGCCCCAGGCTGGCCATGCCTGAGGCATATAAGCCACAGAACTGTTCAATCAGGGGGCTAATCAGCAGGCAAGAAGCTGCAATTAGTGCAGATGGAGGCTGCTGGGAGGGAGGACCTAGGGGGAGGGGATGGTCGGAGGGGAAGGTCCTGAGGCCATGCTCCTGCACCACATGATCAAGGGACAGCTCCTATTCCGACGGGGAGCCAGTGTCATCCAGCTGGCAGTGCAATGGCATGGGGCTCAGAGGATCCGGATTCTAGTCCTGCCATTGCCACCGCATTTCTGGGTGACCGAGGGCAACCTCGTCTGACTCAGTTTCCCCATCTGTAAAACCGGGATCAGGCCACTGACCACCCTTGTGAAGTGCCTTAAGATCCACTGAGGAGCTGTGCTGTATGAGAACAGGGCACGGTTGCTGCGATTTACCCTGCAAAACCTCGCCCTCGTGCCCGGACAAAGGCTCAGTCATCATCGTAGTTTAAACTTGATCTCTACTGTACTTGGAAATGAGCAAGGCCGAGGGCCAGTGTTTGCCTTAGTGATAAATGATGGTGTGTACTTCTGGAGTGCAAGGGTCTTGGCATACTTGCCACTGTGTGTGTGTGTGTGATAGTGATAGAATCCTAGAACTGGAAGGGATCTCGAGAGATCAAGTCTAGTTCCCTGCCCTCACCACAGGACAAAGCACCATCTACATCAGGGTTACTCAACTTTGAAAGCCCTGGGGGCCACAATGATACTCACAGCACTAGCCAAGGGCCGCAACTTAAGTGTGGTTGCATGTACATGCAAATATATAGAATCATAGAACCATAGAGCTGGAAGAGACCTCAGAAGGTCATCAAGTCCAGCCCCCTGCTCTAGGCAGGACCAATCCCAACTAAATCAACCCAGCCAGGGCTTGGTCAAGCCGAGACTTAAACACCTCTAGGGATGGAGACTCCACTACTTCCCTAGGTAACCCATCCCAGTGCTTCACCACTCTCCTAGTGAAATAGTTTTTCCTAATATTCAACTTGGACCTCTCCCACCACAACTTGAGACCATTGCTCCTTGTTCTGCCATCTGCCACTACTGAGAACAGCCTCTCTCCATCCTCTTTGGAACCTCCCTTCAGGAAGTTGAAGGCTGCTATCAAATCCCCCCTCACTCTTCGCTTCTGTAGACTAAACAGACCCAATTCTCTCAGCCTATCCTCATAGGTCATGTTCTCCAGCCTCCTAATCATTTTGGTTGCCCTCCGCTGGACCCTCTCCAATGCGTCCACATCCTTTTTGTAATGGGGGGCCCAGAACTGGACACAGTACTCCACATGTGGCTTCACCAGAGCCAAATAAAGGGAAATAATCACATCTCTGGATCTGCTGGCAATGCTCCTCCTAATGCACCCTAATATGAAAATAGCTTCTTTCACACTGATGGGCATGAATACAAAGATTAAGGCAAGACTACACAACACGCAGGCCCCATTTAAATCAGTTCTGCTGATATTAATAAAATGCAATATCTACCCAATTTCCACCCATAGGACAGAACTTATAATGAGCAATGGCAGTCCAGGAATTTAACTACTAAAACACATCTCAACATTGACTACTTTTTTGTTTTGGTGGGCCGCGTGTTGAGTAGCCCTGATCTACATCATCCCTGATAGATGTTTATCTAACCTGCTCTTAAATATCTCCAGTGACAGAGATTCCACAACCTCCCTAGGCAACTTATTCCAGTGTTTGACCACCCTGACAGTTTTCCCCAATGTCCAACCTAAACCTCCCTTGTTGCAATTTAAGCCCATTGCTTCTTGTCCTGTCCTCAGAGGTTAAGGAGAATATTTTTTCTCTCTCCTCTTTCTAACAACTTTCTGTCTACTTGAAAATTGTTATGTCTCCTCTCAGACCTCTCTTCTTTAGACTAAACAAACCCATTTTTTGTCAATATTCCCTCATAGGTCATGTTTGCTAGACCTTTCATCGTTTTTGTTGCTCTTCTCTGTGCACTCTTCAAATTCCCCACATCTTTCCTGAACTGTAGTGCCCAAAACTGGACACAATACTCCAACTGAGGCCTAATCAGTGCAGAGCAAAGCGGAAGAATGACTTTTTGTATTTTGCTCACAGAACTCCTGTTAATGCATCACAGAATCATGTTTGCTTTTTTTGCAACAGCGTCGCACTGTTGACTCATATTTAGCTTGTGGTCCACTATGACCCCTAGATCCCTTTCTGCCGTACTCCTTCCTAGACAGTCACTTCCCATCCTGTATGTGTGAAACAGATTGTTCCTTTCTAAGTGGAACACTTTGCATTTGTCTTATTAAACTTCATCCTATTTACTTCAGACCATTTCTCCAGTTTGTCCAGATCATTCTGAATTTTGACCCGTCCTCCAAAGCACTTGCCACCCCTCCCAGCTTGGTATCATCTGCAAACTTTATAAACCTACTCTCTATGTCAGGGGTGCCAGGGGTGGGCAATAATTTTTGGTGGGGGGCCACTCCAAGATTTTGGTTAAGTGACCAACGGTCACACTTTTCTGTTGAGAGGGTGTGGGGGTCTAGGATGGAGGTGGGGTACAGAAGGGCGCACGGGGTAAGGGACTGGCATGCAGGAGATGTGTGGGGTCTGAGAGGGTGTTTGGATGAAGGAGGGAGCTTTGTGTGTGTGTGTGTGTGTGTCTGCGTGTGTGTGAGCGCATGCGCACACCCTGCCACTCACAAGCAGAACCACTCACCCATGTATCATAGGCCCTATACTGCTAAGCAATCACAGGATTTCTTCTGCAACTCAGTGCTGGGCTTTCAGCGCACAGACTTGAGGTCCATCCCGGCTGTTGCCATGGAGTTGTGAGGGGCTGTGCAGCACAGAACAGCTGCAAAGTCCCCAGCACACAAGGATTTTATTGGCCGAGTGAAGTGAGCTTGTACGCTCAATACACGACATTCCTCCGACTGCCTGGTAAGGCCACCTCCACAGAACAAGGCGGGGCAGCCCCATTCCCCCACCCAGGGCTGAGCACAGCTGCTGCCTGCCAGATTTTCCAGCGAGCTAGTGAGCTCCATGTGAAAACACCTGGGCTCTGCGTGAGGACGCAGCCTTTGATGGGAGTCGGGAGGATTCTGCCTCACCTACTCTCTCCCCACACTGTTACCTCTCCCGCCAGCCCCTTCTTCCTCCCCCTGCATCCCGCCACCTCCCGCCCAGCATGGCCAGCCACCAGTGGCTGAGGGGCGTGTGCTCAGAGCCCACGGGCTGCCAGTCCTTTTATCTCAGAGATAAATGGAGCCACCATGAGTCCCTTTGCACTTCCTCCTTTGATCTCTGCCTGCAGCTGGGACTTGGCTAGCACAGGCATGTCACCCTAGTGCACATGGTGAATCAAAGGCACAGGCAAGGAGTACATGGTGAATCACAGGCACAGGGTGCAATCAGGCCAGGGCAGGTCTGGCAAGGAGCGTTGCAGGGCTGACGAGGTCACAGCATCTTTAATTCCAGAACAAAACCTGCTTTGCAATGGTGCCTCAAACTGCCTGCAGTTGGGGGAAGCACAGGTGGGAAAGCCCAGGACTCCTAGGTCCAATTTCTGATTCTGCCCCTGACTCACTGAGTGGGGGTGGGTAGGTCACAACCACCGCCTGACTCCCTGCCTCAGTTTTCCCCTCTGTAAAATGGGGCTAGTAAAGCTCCCCTGCCTTAGGGGAGCCCAGAGTATTGTGCTGCTGCAGGAGAAAGCTCTCACCCTGCACAGTGTCAGTGAAGGGGAGCCGACCATGTTACCCAGAACGGATTGATGGGTAACACGCCCAGAGTCTCCTCGGCTGACACAGGGTAACCCCACAAACCCCTGGGCTGGCTCCTGTGCCGGTGCTGAGGGGAAGGCAGTCACAGTGGAGACAGGATCATGTCTGAACATTGCTGTGCTCCAGGGGCATTGGGACCCAGGGGTCTGGTTCAATCCAGCTAAACCAGATTTGGGCCTTGGCCTCTTCAGGTCTCAGGTCCGCTCAGAGCTGGGCTCATCTCTGCTGGGGGACAAGACCATGAGGACAACTCCAGCTCTGCTTCTCCTCTTGCTCGAGGGGCTGGGCTCATGGTGGGAGGAAGCACTTCCCAAGACAATAGCCTATGCTTGGTACCATCCCAGAGCCATCTTCGTTCCAGCCTCCAAGGGGGCTTTAACCCCCAGCCCGCTCCATGGCGACGCGACTCTTCCCAGCACTTCCCGAGCTGCTGCGAGGGCTCAGGCCCAGGGCAGGGCTGGCGGGCGGAGGCACGGACCCAGCTCCTTTCGGGAAGGCTGCGGAACAGATCTCGCTTCAGTAGCTCCAAAGGACTCAGCCCTTGCCACCTGCTCTGCGTACGCAAATCCCGCCCCCCCCACCCCCCCCCAGCAATGGAGGCGTCCTTGGCAGCTAGCTGGCCCTGGACAGGCCCAGCCCGACTGCAGCTCGCTGTGAAAGCCCAGCTCTCTGTGCAGGAGAACTCCTCACTAGAGGCCAGTCAGGACTTTCCTCCGAGCCCCTGGCACTTTGGGGGTGAAGCTCCATGAGGCCTGGCGGTCTGGAACCAGAGACAGCGGGGCTGGAGCCCCACGTGTGGTTCCTTCCGTGGCTCCAGACGGGCTTTGGCTGGGGACAAAACTCTATTCACAAGCGGCCAAATGAAAGTAAAGTCCCTGGTGAGCCCAAGGCATATGGTGCTGGAAATGAAGCAGCTCCGCTGAAGGATAATGGCCCATCAGGGTGCTATTAATCTGCAGGCTCTTCTTATGCCATCCAGCAGTGCCCATGCGGAGGCGAACGAGCTGCTTGGGTAGAGATGGGCTCCCACAAAGCCCGGTGCATTTTCCAAGGGATTTAGAGAGAGGTCTGGGTAATTATCCCGCACACCCCTGACAACACACGGTGCCACGGAGATCAAGGGCACGTCTGCGTAATATGAGAGACACTTTGCTGTGGGGTTCTCTTCTGCCCAGCATCTGCTTGGGATTCGACTTCTGGGACCAGACAGACAAGCCTGCTTGCGTCTAGGAGGTCAACAGCCATTCTGGGCAGCTTTCACCGCGTGTGTGTCAGTGCATCTGTGTGCGCACCAGGGCGCGTGTGTCTACACACACGCGTGTCTGTAAATAGGCCTTAAATTGCTATGGAGCAGATCTTGCTGGAGACATGCATTTCTGGGATTTGGGGGTGTGCAAAATCTGGATCCAGATATAGTGCACACACCCCCATGTACACTCCCATGCACGCACGGACACACACGCATGCACAGACACACACACGCAGACATACATGCGCAAACATACTCTCTCTCTCACACACACACGCACGCACGCACGCACGCACGCACGCGCACACACACACACAAAGTGTACATCCAGATTTGGCTCAGATTTCAAAGAGGGATGTCAACGAGTAGTGGACTAGACGATTAACCAGTAAGCCTAGGCTTATCGGTTAACCTAGTCAACTACTCGCATCCCCCCCTTGCTGCAAGGCAACAAGTGGGGGGCAGCAGGAGCCAGTGCTGCCTCTATCAGAGGCAGCAGCATGGGGGTGAGGCTGCTGTGAAACAGCCCCTGTCCACGGGGGGGTCTGCTGCTGGAGTAGCATCTGTCTGCAGCCAGCCTGGGCAGCTGTGGCCAGAGGCTGCTTGAGGGCAGTCTCCCCTGCCCTGTCCCCACACAACAAGCCTGTCTGAGGGGAGCTCGAACCCCCCTGGACAGGGGCTGCTGCCACCCCACGCTGTATCAGAGGCAGCCACGCAGGGCGACAGGCAGCCGGTCCGCAAGGGGAGCTGGTTTTTAAACTGGCTCCCCTCACAGACCAGCTCCCACCTCACCTCGCACGGCTGCTTCGGATCCAGAGGCAGCAGTGCAGGGTGGCAGGGGGCTCCCCAGGAGTGGGTCTAGGAGCGCACTATCGAATAGTCGTGTAATGGCTAAGATCTCATGCGGTCAGTTAACGGATAGCTAGCACCCCTCTTGGGGACCAGGCCCAGGGGTCTAGAGAGCTGCTTTGCTCACCACGATGACGGGCAGCCTTCCTGCGTCGCCAAGACCAGGGCTTGCTAGGCCTCAACCCTCGCCCCATCTCATTTCTCATTGCCTTTTCTTTCTCACTGCCTCAGCCCCTTCCCTGAGCTCGGCAGCCTGGGGCAGGCGGGCGGTGCCAGCTGGTTCCGTCAGTTCGTTTCTCGCCAGCTGGGAATCCCTGTTCCCTGGGATTCCTTGGGCAGGAAGATCGCGAGATGGAAGCTGGACCGAGAATCCAGCAATGGCCCTTTGGGACCCCAGCAGCCCCAGTGTCACTCGCTGTCAGCCCACACAGGCGCAGGGCTGGGCTGGGCCTCGCCGTGGGTCAGGATGCCAGTGCGTAGCAGTGCACTCAGCAGGGGATGCTGGAATAAGGAGCAGGGCCAAAGCCCGGCCAGGGCATCGCGGTCAGTCTCGCTGCTGCCTCTGGGCTCTGGACCAGGCTCCAGGCGGGTTTCTCCCATGGGCCCCAGCAGAAAGGCCCCTGCCCTTGCTGGGGGAGTGAAAAAGTTGGCAGCCATTTCACCAGGCCCAGCCTGTGCTACTAACCACAGCCCGGCTGGGGAAAGCCCCCACCTCCCCACCCCGCTATCCTGGGAAGCACAGGGAGAGGGAGCGCTGCAGTTCTAGGGTGCTGGCTCCCGTCTCACCCAGCCCCGAGGCAGACGGGAAATCGGCACCGTCCGGCAGCGCTGCCATCAGCCCTGCCCCGAGGGGCAGAGTGCAGACACCCCAGCCCCACCGCGGTGGAGACTCCTTGGCTCCCTGGCAGGCAGGCGCTGCACAGGCCAGGGCCTGAATGGGCCTCCGAGGCTGCTCCCGGGAGGCTACTGGTGGCTGCTGCTCAGGAAGCCGGTCCCTGGAGCCGTGGGCACTGCCAAATCCCAGTCCTGAGAGGGGGATGCAGCGTCGATCCCCAAGGCCGGGGGCTGGACCCCCACCGGCGGGGCGCTCAGGGCACATCCTGCCAGGCTGCAGGGAAGAGCAGCTGGGACTGATGGAGGCAGCAGTCTGTGGCCCAAGCTCTGTCTGCAGGCGGGAGGCCGGTGGGCACTGCTGCCTCCTTGCCCTCTGCAATTCAAGGAGCCTCCCGGCTCCTAGCCAGGCTGCTGCTCCTTCGTCAGCAGGTCTTGCGGATGTTTCTGGATCTCGCTTGACCGGCCTTTGGTCTGAGAATTACAGCTCCAATTAGTGGCAAGGCAACAGGCTCCCCTTCCCCCGCCGGCCTCCTGTCTGATCATGTGTGTGGAGGGAGGCGTGGTTGTGACCAGCCAAACCTCTGCCAAGGTCCAGTCAGCGGCTCAGCTGGGGGTGGGGGGTGTTATGCTCTAGTCCCCTGGCTCCCCCTCCCCGCTCTGCTTGCGGGCCAGGCTGGTATCTGGTTCTGGAGGTCGGGGAGGTGGGGTCTGTGTATGCGCACCGGCGGCAAACTGCCATTTGGTACAGACGGCTGCATCTCCAGCAGCTCCGGCAAGCGCAGGGCCCAGCGTGGACGAGAAGCGAAGCCAGGCTGCCCCAGGGTTAGGCTGCTCCTTGGGAGACGGCAGGCAAGGCCCTGTGTGGCGCGGGGCCAGTCTCCTAGCCAGTCCTGCAGTAACAGTGCTGCCTGCCTCCCAGGCCTGGGTGATGACCCATACATTAAAGCTGGAGAGATGCCCAGATACTCAGGTGAGGGGTGCAGGTAAGACCCTGAGCTAGGAGGTGGTGGTGAACACTGAAGGGCAGCCCACTGGGGCCGTGGAGTGGCTAGGTGTGGAAATGCCCGTGGCACTGGAGCCCGGCTGGCGGGCTCTGCACAGGCCAGGGACACCTGGTTTGTAACTCCACCCTCTGTGGAAGTGCACAGCTGCCAGACCCGGAGCCTCACAGGGCTTGGGGGATCATCCGGACAGTTGCGAACATGATGGCGATTTGTGTCCCAGTACGGCTAAGAGCCCTCGGCCTGACCCAGGGCTGGTCAGCAGCCTGACCCTCCTCCCAGGACATGCTCTGCAGGGCGATTGCTGGTTCTGGTCTCCCTGGGGCACATTGCACCTGATGGGAAGGGAAACTCCTGTCACGAAAAGTGATACAGTGATCTGTGAAACCACCAGGGGAAAAATCACTGATGCTTTCCCACAGAAAATTGTTTTCTCCTAGTGCGTGTGGCAGGGGCAGGCGGCCGGAGGTGGGAGCTGCTCACAGCACTGCGCGGGGCCAACCTCTCAGGAGGCCAGACATCTGGGCTGTGGCCCGGCGTGGCCCAGGCTGCCTGCTCTGCCAGCGTTACGAGGGCTCCTGGCGGCGTTCGGATGCTGACAGCGCTGAGGCGTCGTTCATGCACAAAGCTCTTTAGTAACTGGCCAATTAAGCACAAGCACGAGTGCTCCGGAGGGCGGGTTAGCCTAGTGTGAAGAATACCAATGAAGCAGGAAGCTGCTGGGGGATTTAGTGTGTGTGGGGGGGAGCAACTCGGGCTCCTGTCAGGAGGGCCCTTGAAACCTGGCTCCAGCGGATTGCCCCCTCGTGCTACAGCGCAATCCCCTCCTTTTGTTGATCCCTCCCTGCACAAAACCAGAATGCTCTAGGGCCTTGCTTCTCTGCGGTTTGTGTGATCCAGTGAGTCAGTGCAGAGGCCCAGAGACTGGACTTCTGGGTTCCCCCTTTGTCCCTGGCAAACTGCATCATCTTGTAGCTGGAGCAGAGCCCGGGTGCTCCAGGGCTGCAGCTGGACTCTTGGAATCAGAGTTCTTGGTTTCTAGTCTTTGTAACTGCTAAGGGAAGTGGAAGCAGTATTACTTAGTGGTTAGAACAGAGGCCTGGGATCCAGGACTCTTGAGTTCCCCAATGTCTTGGGTACTGAGTCAGCAGGTACTTGAATATCTCGGTGGTATGATAGACTTGGCTAAGACTGAAGTTAGGCCCTTGTGTAAGTGCTTCGCTGGACCTGGGCCCCTGCCACTGATTTGCTGGGTGACCTTCAGAAAGTCACATCCTCTCTCTGCCTCAGTTTTCACACCTGTAAAATGGGGGTGATCAGAGCTCCACTTGGAGCTGCTTTGAGATGCTGACAAAAGAGGGGCCAGCCTTCCTTGAGGGTTTCCTCTCTGCTGGTTTCCATCTCATGCTCCCCTGGGCCATTGCTGACTCAGCCTCCAGATCAGGTGTGGATCTTCCAGCCAGCCACACCCCCTGCAGGTCCCAGGGCATTTCCTGTGTAAACCAGGCCAGCAGGAACTCCGCTGAGCTGTGAAGCAGCTGGCCTAGAATTTACTCACTGAAGTGTCCCAAAGGGGCTGCACTGGGAAAAGGCCTAAATTATTCTCTCCATTTAAATTCAATTGCGTTTCCCTAATGCCAGCAAATGCTCAGTCCTTTTAAGTCTGCCAGAGCCAGGGCAGCCAGAATATTTCATCCCAGGGAGCTGGTGGGACCAGCCCTTCTGAACAGGAGTCCTAAGCTCCCACCCCAACATCACATGCCCTAAGGCCCCGCCCCCAACATCACTGGTCCTAAGGCCCCACCCCAACACTGTCCCACACACCTGGGGGTGGGGCACTGTCCCGTTCACCGGGCACTGAGATCGCTTACAGAGAGAACAATGAACCTGCCTTACAGCCTTAGCTACCTGCCAGCTGGCTTCTAGCACATGCGGTAGCCAGGCTCATGCTCTAAGCTCCAGGGGTTGCAGGCTTGATTCTGCTTGCTAGTGACACAGTTTCAGGTCTCAAGGTCCCTTCCCCCTTTGGGTCCTGAGCTGCTGGGTTTTTCCTTCTCACTCTCTCCCAGCTGTCAGGCAGAGGACAGACCCTCTGCCTGTCTCCTGAAGCCACTTCCATTGGCTGCCCTTTCTCCTGATGGGGGGTAGCTTATATTGACCCAAGCCTTGGAAAGACCCAGGCTGATTACCTGACAGCATTGCTGCACCATGGGGTGTGACGGAGTGTGGTCACAGACGACCCCTCGGGGTGCTGACACGGCCACTGCCACTCGCCTTCCTGCTCTCCCGGGGCTCCTCACCGCCAGGTCCTGCTGGGCCAGCTCCCTGGTGTCCCCAGCCAAGGCCCCGAGCTGAGGTCCGTGCCCGCACCGAGGAGCAGTACAGATACTGAACCACTTCAGGTCCAAGGAGAGTGCAGTTTAGGGCCCAGCCTCCTGAGAAAGCACCCCCCAGATGGGGTCAGACCCCAAAGAATTAGGTAAGCCCCCTTTAGCAATGAAAGGGGGAATGCTGCCCCCCCAGGTAACAATCGCTTACACTGGGTTTGATAGAAAATAAAAATGGTTTTATTAAGTTGAAGCAGTAGGATTTAAGTTGTAATAAGTGAAAACAGGCAGAGCAAAGTAGGTTACAAATCAAAAGAAACAAAACCGCTTGGCTAATTGTACACTGAAACCTCAGTGCAAACTTAATCAAACTCGCCCTAAAGCCTCTTTTCCAGCTGCCACACTAAACCAGGGCTCTCTGCCTCCGCCCCCGAGGTCTCTGGCTCCTTCCTTCAGGTGCAGCCCAGCCAAAAGACCCAGGCCTCTCCTTTCCTATTCCTGTTGTTAAGGAGTTGAGGCCCCTCCCTCCCAACCACTGCTCAGACTTAAGGACAGAAGATTGTTTAACAGTGGCTCATCTAGAAGTTGCAGGTAACACCCTCCATGTCTCCCATTTACACATTTGAAACTCACCAAGTATTCCCCATTCCATGTGTCTAATTTTACCCACGTAAATGATACATACAACAGAGTAAGATAAACAGAACCAGCAGATCATGACATAAAGATGGATGGGTTACATGAAATAATTCGCTCAAACCACCTTTGAGTTATGTATATTCATATCCATGAGTCCATTTCATAAAGCATGGGGAGGGGTCCATCACATGGGGTACTGTGGGGTTAGCATCGCTGGAGCATGGGGTACTGTGGGGTTAGCGTTACTGTAGCATGGGGTACTGCAGGGTTAGGGTACTCTGGGGTTAGCATTAGTGCAGAATGGGTTACTAGTGTTGCTGCAGGGTAGGGTACTGCGGGGTTAACATTACTGCAGGATGGGGTACTCCGGGGTTAGCATTAGTACAATGTGGGGTACTCTGGGGTTAGCGTTGCTGCAGGGTAGGGTACTGCGGGGTTAACTTTACTGCAGCATGGGGTACTGCAGGGTTAGCATTAGTGCAGTGTGGGGTACTCTGGGGTTAGCGTTGCTGCAGGGTAGGGTACTGCGGGGTTAACTTTACTGCAGCATGGGGTACTGCAGGGTTAGGGTACTCTGGGGTTAGCATTAGTGCAGAATGGGTTACTCTGGGGTTAGTGTTGCTGCAGGGTAGGGTACTGCGGGGTTAACATTACTGCAGGATGGGGTACTGCAGGGTTAGCATTACTGCAGTGTGGGGTACTCTAGTGACTTTTAGGGACACAGCTACCTCCCCTTCCCCCCCGGTAGATCCTGAGGAAGGAGTAAGAGAAAATGAGTGAGGGGGGCAAACAATGGAGCGAAAGAGAGCTAGATGGGGAGAAGAGGCCAGAAAGGAGGCTGAAGGGATGAGAACAAAGGACAGAAGAGGGCGGGGGAGGGGTGGTGTCTCTTCCTGGCTCTCATTACCTCATTGTGTGGCTGGGGCCAGACGCTTCCCTTCTCACTGTGACAATGGTGCCTCACAATTACAGGGCCCGATCTGCACAAAAGCCAGCAGGTCAGAAAATCTGCCCATTTTGGACTTTCGATTGGCAGGTCTCAAAGATTTTGCAAATGCAGGTCACTGTCACTAGCTTAATTTTACAAGTGGGGAAACTGAGGCAAGGAAAACCCAGCCTCTCGCCCGGGGTCAGTATCAGGAACAGAGCCCAGGCATCCTGGCCGCAGGTCCTAGGAGCTGCCCGTGCCGGCTCCACGGTGCAATGGCAATACAGTTACCTACCAGGGTGTGAAGCATCAATATCCTGAACCAGTTCCATCCTGATCAATTACCCACGTATTCTGCCTCTCCCTGGGAGGGGACAAGCGGGGTGAACTGGGAGCACATCACACAGAAGGGGGCACAGCAGCTTCAGGCAGAGGAACAGCGCAGAGCAAGCTGGATTTAAGTGCTGTCATGCTGGGGCAGTTTGTTTGCTCCTTTATTTAAAAACTACATAAATACATAATCATGCACCTTAACAAATTGTCGCTATTTCCTCCATAGCTGCGCTCTCCCTTGGAACTGGAGTAAATACAGGTGGGCCGCTTTTAGATGGATGTAATTAGGCGGGGGGAGTGTGGGGGGGCGTGGGAACCAGCATATGATTTATCTTTTTATCTGAGTGAAATGTAGAGCTGTCTGCTCATGAATGGCACGCTGGGAGGCAGCGATTTGCATCGCTCTAGGATCAGAGGGTTCACAAAGAGTTTTAAGAATGACATGGAATCGTGCACTCAGGGAAATGGAGCCAGCTCTGGAGTGGAATACAGCAGCCCTTTAACAGCAGACATGAATGCTGCCCTGCTGTGTAGGATGGGCGGTGAAGGCAAATCTGAGTGGATGGATTTAGTTCAGAGGCTGTAATACTGAGCAGCGGTGTTTGTGTATCAGGAGAAGTGTGGCTTTTCTGCACCCAGGGCTGAAGGGATGTGTCTCATCCACGAAGTGTCATGTGCAGGACATCCTGCCGTCACACTGGGGTCCCAGGTTCAGCACCTGACTCTCCAGCACCTCCCCTGCAGCTGCCAGCTTGTTCACAGATGCCTCTGACCCGAGTTGGCTTGTGCCGGTAACACAAGTGCAATAGAAAGGGAAGGTGGCATGCGGGGCCCTGCCTGCCTTACCATACAGCTTCACACAGCATGGTTGCAGGGTTACTGAGCCACCCTGGCCCCTGAGGTCTGAGGGCTCTTTCCCCAGACCAGGCCAGCTCTCGCTGTGCAGTGCCAGGACCAACATGTGCCCGGGGAGCCTGGGCTCCGTTGTGTCCTGGTCCATTGGAGGGCAGTGGTGCATGCACACCCAGGGCGGCTCATTGCCATGCTCACACGCCACCCCGCAGGGTGTGCACTTTGCTCGCTCCTCCCTGCTTGGCACCCGGCTGCTCAGAGTCACATGTGATAAGGGAGGCCAGGACAGCACAGACCCCCGCCCCAAACAGTCCCTAGAGCAGAGCCCGCAGAACATCCAGCCTTGATTCAAAGATTGTTGCCACCGCCCCGGTAAATGTTACACCTTCCCTTTCGACTGCACGTGTGCTGAACCCCACCAGCAGCCACCAGCGGCTCAACGGCTGTTTGCCGGTCGGCGCCCCAAGGGTGGATTCTGGGGCCAGTTCTGTTCAACATCTTTATTAATGACCTGAAGGAGGGGTTGGGTTGCACCCTCAGCAAGTCTGCAGATGACACTTAAGCTGGGGGAAGAGGTAGATATGCTGGAGGGCAGGGATAGGGGCCAGAGTTAACCCTAACCCTAACCTTAGACAAATTGGAGGATTGGACCAAAAGAAATCTGATGAGGTTCAACAAGGACAAGTGCAGAGTCCGGCACTTGGGACGGAGAAATCCCAAGCATTGTTACAAGCTGGGGACCGACTGGCTAAGTAGCAGTTTGGCAGAAAAGGACCTGGGGATTACAGTGGATGAGAAGCTGGATATGAGTCAACAGGGCGCCCTTGTAGCCAAGAAGGCTAATGGCATATTAGGGTGCATTAGGAGGAGCATTGCCAGCAGATCTAGAGAAGTGATTGTTCCCCTTTATTCAGCACTGGTGAGGCCACATCTGGAGTATCATGTCCAGTTCTGGGGCCCCCACTGCAGAAAGGATGTGGACACATTGGAGAGGGTCCAGTGGAGGGTGACCAAAATGATTAGGGGGCTGGAGCACATGACCTATGAGGGGAGCCTGAGGGATTTGGGTTTATTTAGTCTTCAGAAGAGAAGAGTGAGGGGGGATTTGATAGCAGCCTTCAACTCCCTGAAGGGAGGTTCCAGAGAGGATGGAGAGAGGCTGTTCTCAGTGGTGGCAGGTGACAGACAGAGGAGCAATGGTCTCAAGTTGCAGTGGGGGAGGTCTGGGTTGGATATTAGGACAAACTATTTCCCTAGGAGGGTGGGGAAGCACTGGGATGGGTTCCCTAGGGATGGGGTGGAATTTCCACCCCTAGAGGTTTTTAAGGCCTAGTTTGACAAAGCCCTGGCTGGGATGACTGAGTTGGGGTTGGTCCTGCTTTGGGCAGGGGGATGTACTTCCTGAGGTCTCTGCCAGCCCTAGGATTCTGTGATTCTATGAATGATGCTCATCATTAAAAATGGATGCAAATAAGTACAATGGGTTGGGGGCAATTGGCTCTTCACAGCATGCTACTTACAATAGACTGTTCCATTTCCCCTCCCCCCTCTTAGGGTGGGGGTTATTCTAATGTTTTGCCCCTTGAAGCGAAAGCTCCTGTCTCCTTGCTGCTGGTTAATTATTGAGGCTCCCAGGCTGTGATCATATATTAATGTGTTTCTGGCGGTGCCCGTGTCATCTCGATCACAGCTCAGGCAAGATGGTGTCCCGTTGGGAGCAGGGGTGGGGTTGCCTCAGGGTGGGTGAGGGGTACTGCTGGCCAACCCTCCTCTTAAGAGCAGAGCTGAGGGGGGGGGATTGTGATACAGCTCTGCCGGAGGCAGGCCAAAGGGGGCCTGTTGTGCAGCAGACCCAGACATGGGGTCCTCTAGAGCAAAGAGACCCCTCCCCCTGCAGAGAGTGCCCGTCCATTGTGGATAGTAATGCGCTTCAGTTACTGCACCGGGGATTTCAAAGCACTTGGAGACTGGAATCCATGGAAACCTGGGAGGTTGGTAGCTAACAGCTAGGCATCGCTTCCCCGGCACAGGAATGCGGCCACCTCTGGGCCAGGACACAGCAGTGGTTTGCCAGCTGCAGAGCAACACTGAAGTGCAGGGGAAATGAAGGAGACAGGAAGTGGAGCCACTGGAGGTGGAAGGTGGCCAGGAGAGCCCAGATAACACCGAATCGCCTCCAAAATATTCCATGTGCACAGCAGGGGTCGGGATAATTGACCCTGCCTTCCTTGGATGCCAGTTGTTCTGGGCTGGTCCATTTCCCATCCCTGGTGTGTGTGGGGGAGGGTGTGTTTGTGTGTGGTGTCTGATGCGTGTGTATGTATGTTGTGTGTGTGTATGTTTGTGGTGTGCAATGTGTGTGTTTGTGTGTGGTATGCGATGTGTGTATTTGTGTGCGATGTGTGTGTATGTTGTGTATGTGTGTGTGTGATGTGTGTGTGTATGTTTGTGGTGTGCAATGTGTATATTTGTGTGTGGTGTGCGATGTGTGTGTATATGTTTGTGTGTGTGAGGTATGTGATGTGTGTCTGTGTGTGTGTTTCAAATGACCAAAGGGGGTCAGGTGCCAATTAGCTCAAGGACAGCTCCACAGGGCAGCAGTCCCTAGCATCACCTTGGGGCAGTGGTTCAGTACTAGGAGGAGAGCGCCCCCTACAGAGTCTCTCGCAGCACCCGCAGTGCCGTGACTCAGGCTATGTCTAGACTGCAGGCTTCTTTTGGAGGAACCTTTTTTCGGAAGAAATCTTCGAAAAAACTTCTTCCGAAAGAGAGTGTCCACACACAAAAGCGCATTGAAAAAGCGATCTGCTTTTTTGAAAGATAGCGTCCACACTGACTGGACACTGTCTCGCATGGAAGCTGTGATTGCTATGGGTGGAGTGGCCTCCAGGGCACCTGTGCTTTTTCCTCTTTCCTCTTCTTCCGAAAGAACTCCCTCTTCCCCGCCCACACATGCCTTTTTCTGAAAGAGCTCTTTCGGAAAAAGGCTTCTTCCCCTTAGAAAGATGACTATCAATGCCAGAAAACCCCTCTGTTCTTTCGATTTACTTTCGGAAGAACGCGATTGCAGTGTGAATGTAACTCAGGTTTTGATGGAAAAACGGCTGTTTTTCTGACAAAACTCTGTAGTGTAGACATACCCGAGAGGAGAGGGACTTCCCCAGTGACTCCCAGGTCGCTGTGTGGCGATCAGGCTGCCCCACAGAGAGCAGGGACCTGATGCCACAAGGGACCTGAGTGAGGTTGCCAAGTGCCTGGTTTTTGACTGGACCTCTGGCTCCAAAAGGGACCCTGGCAGCTCCAGTGACTGCTGACGGGCCGCAGCAAGTCCAGTGGGAGAAGCTGGCAGGCTCCCTATGGCGCCACACGTTCCTGGATGTGGCGACATTTCCCTTTGACTCCGAAGGGGCAGCCGGGGGCTCTGTGGGCTGCCCTTGCCCTGTGCATTGGCTCTGCAGCTCCCATTGGTCAGGAACCACAGCCAATGGGACCTACGTGGGTGGCGCCTGCTGGGAGTCTGGGATGGCTCTGACTCCAACAGGCATCGCCTTTAAGGCCAGAAGGATCAGCTGTACCGTGATCCTCTCATCCATAGGCACCGGCTCCCAGGGGGCTTTGGGACTCAAGCACCTGTGGGAAAAAAGAGGGTGCTCAGAACCCTCAGGAGCTGTTTGAACTGCTATTGGTCCCTGCGCCTGGACTAGGGATGTAAAACCCTCTTTCATTGGTTAAGCAGTTGAATGCAGGTAAGCTGGTTAATTACAACATTTAACTGGTTAAAGGGGGAAGAGGCAGGGGGGCCACTGTAGCCCAGCTGGGCCAGAGCATCCCCTCATCCAGCGTGGCCGGGCTAGAGCAGCCCCCAGCCTGCGGCGAAGGGTGACACGTACCAATTAACCTTCCACATCCCTTGCCTGGTGGCCCCACCTCCCTTCCAGCCACACTCTGCCCCGAGGCCCTGTCCCCACTCAGCCTTTTCCCCTCAAGGCCCCCCCACTGTGCGCAGTGATGGGGTGGGGGCTAAAAGAAGCATCCACTGACCAAGGCAAAAGTCCGCCCCTGTGATCTGGTCCGACCTCAACTAGTCCTTTCCTGCAGCTGGGACCAACACCCGCCCTGGGTCACCTTGGAAGCTAGCGCCCCAATGAGCAGGCCATGGGACCTTAATGAAGGCCCTTGTCCATGCCATAGCTCATCCAGGGCACAGTGGCTTGGCTGCCGCATTGTGCTGGATGTTTCCTGGAGTCTCTGGTTCCACCTTTCCATGGCGTTTCGAGCCGGCGCACCCTGCTGTGGCACTCGGCAGCCGGGAGAGATTCAATCCATCTGTATTAGGAGTCACAGTTCCCAGAGTGAGGTGTCTGGCGAGAGTGTTATTACCTAGCAGGGTGGTATTTTCGTTTATCTCAAAACTACAGGGTCGAATTCAATAAAAGAGCAAAAATTGCAGCTGGCGGGCAAAAGGATTTGTTGTTTAATAAAGTAGCTCCACTGGGAGTAGAGGACGAGTGGTCCTGGGAAACCTATTCCCCTGCTATAATTAGGTTTCCACCCAGCTCTTTCCAACCCCAAGCGTATGGGGACACTCGGGGGGGGGGGGAGAAGGTTGCAGCATTGGGTAGGTGGAGCTCGGCCCCTCAGGCAGCGTTGGGAAGGCTCGAGCGGACGAAGGTAGCTGCTCTGTGGAGAGCCAATGTCTGCTCGGTGTGTTTAGACGCTGGGTCTCTTACGAGTGAAACCCCCTTGTGCAGAGGGGCAGTGAGTGTCCTGTGCCCCACAAACACTCCTCTGCTGTCCCTCCGCGTGGGGGAGGTTATACATTCTGGAGGGTTTGGGAGGGAGGCTGACAGCTCGCGACCCTCCCTGAGATAACCCTGCACCCCACTGATGGTGTTCCCTGCAAGCTGAGTGCATGGGCGGCCACCCAGGAGAGATTCAGGTGCCTCCCAGCTGATTAGCAAAGCACCCATAGCCAGCAGCATGCATTTCTAGTGGAGGTGCACCTCTGCACAGGCCTTGGTGCGCATAACAAAATTTATTCCACTTATGGATGGAAAAAATAGAGGGGACTTTGGTCACCACCCCTAGTTTGAGACCCCTGCGGTAACTGAACTAGTGATGCCCGGCTGACTTGTCTCCTGTAGCCCTGCCCCTGGGTGTATTGTAGAGCTGATTGCACTTGGGCCCCATTGTGTGCTAGGCGCTGTACAGGCACAGGACAAAAAGATGCTCCCTGCCCCAATGGACTTACAGTCTATGGCTACGTCTACTCTGCAGCCTTTGTCGGCAGAGACAATGCAAATGAAGCACTCATTAGCATTTCTCGTGCTCTCATTTGCATGGTCTCTTCCAATCTGTTTTGTGGAAGAGGTTTTTGCGCAAAAAAACGCAGTGTAGATGGAGCCATTTTGCACAAAAAACTCCTTTTGCGCAAGAACCCTTATTCCGCAAAAAAGCAGGTAGACAGGATCTTGCACAAAAGGGGTTTTTGCCCCGTCTACACTGCGGTTTTTTGCGCAAAAACCTCTTCCGCAAAATGGATCGGAAGAAACTATGCAAATGAGAGCGTGAGAAATGCTAATGAGCGCTTCATTTGCATCGTCTCTGCCGACAAAGGCTGCAGTGTAGACATAGCCTATGTATAAGAGGAGACACCAGGTGGGGGGTGCAAGGCAACAAGGAGACAATGCCACTTGGCACGATGGACATTAGCTGCCGACCCGTCCTTCTGCTTTCGGTAGCCCTTGTGTGGAAGGAGAGGCCTCGGGGGAGGCTTGAAGGAGGACAGTGCGGCCACTCTGCCGCTGGCTGCGGGGCCTCGTCCCTGGGGAGCAGGCACCGAGGCGCTTGTTGGAAGGTGTAGCGGGCGGGCAATTGGAGGCTGGCACCATGTGCCGAGCGGAGGCGGGGGCTGACGTTTCCCTAGTGAATGAGAGCCCAGTGGGGAGAGGCCTGGAGAGTGAAGGTGGGGAGCCAGCGGAGGGGCGGAGAGAGAGGGTGGGACAGTTCCCGCACAGGGTGGGGGGAAAGGATCCCTGCAGCAGTGGCTCCAGGCCCGAGAGACGCTTCAGTGAGTGAGCTCCAGACGCTGAGCCCGGATGGGGGTTTTAGTTGTGTGATGGATAAGGAGGCTGTACCCTGGAGGCCTGACGCAAGCGGTGGCGGGTCGAGAGAGACGCGACTTGAAGACGATGCCTGGGGTCCGGGCCTGAGTGACAGGTGGGAGGGCCCTGTTGTTGCGACAAGGAAAGTTGTTGGCTGGGAGGGCTTGGGGGCAGATTCCGAGCTGTGTCTTGAGCAGATGGCTCAGCCCCGAAGGAGCCGTCAGAGCTGGGCGGAGACTCTCTTTGGACCAAGGAGGCAGTATGGAGTGGGGAGGTGGAGCTGTGGGCCTGCGGTCTAGAAAGGAGAGTGGTGTTTGAGTTTGCAGAAGGGGCTGTATTGCTCTGACCACACGGTCAGAGACAAAGCTGCATGTAGCTCAGGCTGGGGGGGTTCCAGACCCATGTCACTTCGGGCACGTCTGCACCGCAGGGCAAACGTCGCATTAAGCGACATAACTTCAGCTCCATCAACTGCATAAGTGGAAAGAGCTGAACTCGGCATTTGGCGCTGTCTGCACAGCAGGATGCCGAGGGGAGAGCACTCTTCCCCCGACCGCCCTTACTTCTCGTGGAATGAGGGTTCCAGGAGTCGGAGGAAGAAGTCCTCCAGCTCGACAGTATTTCGAAATAACAGCTGGCAGCGAAGACACACACAATGTTATTCCCAACTAAGGCTGCTGTTAGATGTACCCTTTGCAACCAGAGCGTAAGTCCTGTGAGGGAGCGGCAAAAGGAGGGCCTAGCATCCCAGGGGGTAAGGAAGGCTCGGGGCCCAGCTGGCCCTTCCCCACTTTGCCTGCTGCCAATGCCGGGCCTGGAGAAGAGGAACGAGCCTGGCTCAGTCTGGGGCTGACTAGGGAGGAGGCAGGAGCTCAGTTCAGCAGTCTCAGGACACGAACCAGAGCCTGTCTGCTCGGCAACCCCCACCTCACCTCTCTGGGAAAAGGGGGAGCCTACTGAGAAGCCCCAGCTAAAGGGAATCTGGACTCTTGGGGCCACACCCCAAACTTAAGGACCTGACTGGGGAGTGGTTCAGAGTTCCTAGGCCAGGGGCACGGGTGGCTGTGGGCTAGCACCCCCCTCCCCTTTTGCCTGCTTACTCTGTGACCTGACCACTAAGCTACATGGTTGCCAGAGGCCTGGCCACAAGCTCTTTTAAAAATCCGTCCCTAATCTTGAACCTGTGGCTTAGGAGGATGCTGTGCTCCCTCGGATGAGCTCCAAATCTGAAGGTCTGGCCATCTGCGGTCTTTAAACACCCCAGGGCACCTGCTATGAGATATGGGAATATTAAAGGGGCAGTCTCCGCTCCAAAATCACTCGTGCCTGTAATTTTTGTATTGCCTTTTTTGTGGGTAGCACCTACAGTCACTGACTGGAAGGGGGCAGAGAGAAGAAAAAAATCTCTATTTCCCCCCTCTTGATTCCCTTAGTGCAGCTGACAACATTGTAGGTGGAGTCCATTTCACTCTGCTCCCTGGGCCATTAGTTAATTAGTGATCCCTGCGCACTCGAAAGAGAAACATGCCCAATAAGAGGAACATATGAAGGTAAAAACACAACAGCTGGCAGGGCAGCTTGAAGGCAAGTATCATAATTGAAATGGCTTTTGATTGGCTTTCAGCTAGAGCCATCCTTTAAACAGACACTGCTCAAACTCAGGTTGGTTAATTTCATTCCACCAACCTATAATTCCCTCTCCAGTTTGGCCTGGGTAAGGTGTTATTCATTTCCTGTTGTTAGCTAACTCTCCTGCAGAGTTGCCTCATGTTCTTAACAAGCTGCCATGTTCCACCCTAGAGGTCGCTGCATTTCAGGGGGCTGAGGAAAGAGCTGCCTTTATCTGGCCTGTGAAATACATTGGGCCCCTTTAACCTAGCAGTACCAGTTCCATTATTAGAAATGGGTCTGATGCACAAAGCTTGGAACCAGAGCGCAACTTTCATCAGGCAATTTTGCTTTAGTCACCTTGTAGACATAATGCAAAAAGTTTGTACCCAGGGCAAACTTTCCGAAAGTTTAGGTGTGGTTAGAGCCAGTGGTTTGGTTCAGATATAAACTTGGTCTCTGATATAAACTTGAGGATTTTATCATTTTTCTTGGCAGCTTCTGTCTGCTGGAAGTGCGATAGTCTCAGCCCCTGAAGAGGTTAATTTGTCAGGGAGAAGGAACATTGGCTGTGCATTTCCTTCCTGGCCCCTGCCACCAATCACACTGACACCCTGAAGCATAAGTCTGGACAGTGCTTGAAATTATCTGGTAGAGGTATGAATGACCCGGAGCTGTGCTGAGCTCCCATGAAAAGCCAGTGGACGTGGCAGGCTCTCATGGTTTGATCCTGTGTGCTTAAAGATCATAAACTTATGGGGTGTGTCTAGACTGGCAAGATTTTGCGCAAAAGCAGCTGCTTTTGCGCAAAAACGTGCCAGCTGTCTACACTGGCCGCTTGAATTTACGCAAGAATACTGACGATCTAATGTAAGATTGTCAGTGTTCTTGCGCAAATACTATGATGCTCCCGCTCAGGGATAAGCCCTCTTGCGCAAGAATACTTGTGCAAGGGGGCCAGTGTAGACAGGTAAGAACTGTTTTGTGCAAAAAAGCCCCGATGGCGAAAATGGCGATTGGGGCTTTCTTGCACGAAATTGCGTCTAGACTGGCCACGGATGCTTTTGCACAAAAGCACTTTTTGCGCAAAGGCACCCGTGCCAATCTAGACGCTGTTTTGTGGAAATGCTTTTAACGGAAAAACTTTTCCATTGAAAGCATTTCTGCAAAATCATGCCAGTCTAGACGCAGCCATGTAGTCCTGTTAAACCCAGCCATAGCTAACACTGGCCAGCAGCCTGGCCAGCGACAGACTGTATGACCCTGGCTGCTCAGCGTGCCTCTTGCAATTCCCTCGGTGCCTGGACTAGGGAGCAGAGACTCCCGGCACCCGGACCTTGTTCTTGTCTGATTCCATATTTTGATTAAAATAAAATCATTGCAGCAAATGCCGTTCAATTAGCAGGACTCCAGAGCACGTCTGGTCCCAACTAATTGACGTGATTTGCTGCAAGGAGAACTTTTGGGCCAATCAATAAACGATGGAGCATTTAATTAAGAGGGAGCCCTAAAACTTGCTGCATTGATCAACTACAGGATTATCTTAATTAGCAACTAGCTGGCATTTGACTCTGCTGCTCTGCAGCCCTGTGCGGACCCTGGAGATCACTTGGCTGGCAGAGCTGTGGGAAAGGCAGAAGATGGACAGGGGGGTGTAAGTTGGGGCTGTGAGGGGGGTGGGGCTGGACTGTCTGAGGAGGCCGTTAATAGCCTCTGAAGGGAAAGCAGGTTTGGTGGGAGACCCCAGCTGCCGTTTCCAGAGCCAGCAGGCTCAGTACATCCAGATCATGTCCCATTCGCATGCAGAGCTCTGATCCAGGCATCCTCAGAGGCTGCCAGCGAGGCAGAGCGCTACAACTGGAACAACACTTGTTTCTGCCAGAGCAGGCCAGGGTGTCGTGTTACACCCTGGGGGTGGGGGTGGGGGTGGAGGCCCAAATCTAAGGCCTCCAGGTACAAGCCACCCCCGTCCGAGCGGAGAGCCCAGCTCTATTGGCCAGCGCAGCCCAGCCCACTATGCTCCTGCAGGAGCTGAGGCAGGACACCACCCTGTGCTGGGGGTGGGTTCCAGATTCAGTTGGTGTAACTCGGCTTCGCTCCGGCCCAGGGTCACGGCATTGGCTCCTGGGGGGTTAGCAGCCCTGGTGGAGCTGGCCACGAACTGCCCAGCCTTTGGCCACGATGGGCCGTCCCCGCACAGTGCTGAGGACTCCCGCAGCATGTTTCGTTCACTTCCCCCTGTGCAGGGTGCCACGAGGGGTGATGGATGGGGACAGGGCACTGGACTGCATCTTGGGGGGCCTCCCTCCATTGTATTCCCAGCGAGGCTGCTGACTTGGGTGCCTGTGGGGGGTGTGTGTTGTGTGGCCTTATGCCTCAGTTTCCCCATCTGTAAAATGGGGGTAGTTCTGTGCCCTCACCTTTGAAAAATGCTTGGAGCTTTATGGATGAAACGTGTCGTCAGAGTTGATGTCTCCTTTTATCATGAAGCATATTACAGAGCGAGACAGTCACAGTCTGACAAAGACTTTATGTTTGTTCTTTTTCTGTCTGTTATTTTCCTTACTCTAAAACAGAATTTATCCAGGCTGAAAGACACATGATTTGCTTTTGGTGTGGCACAGAGAACAAACCCAAGTAACTGCACTGCACACCTCTCAGCATTTACCTGCCAGGCAGATGCACTGGAAAAATGTATAGATGCAATTAACAGACTTCACCCATCCGCAGGGAGACTGTCTCATTAGCTGCTAATTTTGCCTCTCCCTGTAATGAAGAGGGATTTTTGCTGCATGTTCAATTAGACGCTTCCAATCTCCCTAGAAATCTCATTCTGCCTCCTTCAAACTGTCTCAGCTTGACAGCCTGGAATGAAGCAATCCCGCAGAAACGGAGCCAGCACTGGCCGCATGGAACCATGCTCGCCCAGTCCAGCTGTTCCTAGTGAAATCCCTCGGAAGCCCTTCCTAGCTCCACGTCAGAGGCCTATGTGATCACCAAAAGCCAGCAGCCTTTTGGCCCGGCTGCTTGTGAGCCGCTCTGTCAGCAGCCCCCAGATCGATGGGCGGCTATAAACCGGCGAGCCCCGCGCTCCTTGTATCATTTATTATTTACATTCTGCAATTGAAAAGATTTACAGCCTGGCTGTAAGTGTTTCCAAGGGCCCTTTCCTCAGCCAGTTTAAACAGGGCTGAAGTGAATTTGGCTACAGCGCAAACAGCCCATGCAGCCCTGGCTGTGCATGGCCATTTCAAACAAGCCGTTGGATTGGTTGGCAGCCATTTTCATTGAAATCTCAGTCTCCTGTAAGGCAGCACAGGCGCAATGCACAAAGCGCATGCCATGCCTGGGAAGACAGTGCTGTCTGGTGGCTAGGGCAGCCAGTCCTCCTGGGAGCTGTTCCTTTCTCTGCTACTGACTTACTCTTTGGCCTTGTGAAAGTCACTTCACTTCCCTTTCATCATCATCATCAACCACGGGCTCAATACCTGTTGGTGTCTGATACCTCTCTCACTATTTCCTTCCATCTTTGCCTGTCCAATGCGGAGTGGCTTAGTTTCTGTAGACTAGCTCCGCACCAATCTACTATATCATCTCCCCATTCTCTGTGGGGTCGGCCTCTCCTATTTGAACCATCCATTATGCCAAATACCCAGGTCTTGACTTTTCGCTTGTCATTCATTCTGCAGATATGCCTGAATAGCTGTAACTTCCGCTGTATAACCTTCTGCAGTAGGTTCTCTTTCGGCTGTATCTTCCTATAGAATTCCTCGCTGGTGACCTTCTGCATCCATCCTGTTCTCAGAATCTTTCTATAACAACTCCTCTCGACCGCCAATATCCTTCTCTTCAAATCTGTCGTTATCACCCATGTCTCACATCCGTACAACATGCTGCTGAATACACGCTTTTCAAGACGCTTGCCCATCTGTAAATGGGAACAATACATAGGTGCCTCTGACAGGGACCATTTCGGTGCACTCAGTCGGGACCTGGCTGTCTGATGCTGAACGGGGCATAGCAAGGCGCCAGACCCTGCCCCATGGCCTGGCAGTCGCAGGTGCCAATGAACTGAGCCGGGAGACAGGTGAGAGCTACATTTGATGGAGGGGAGCCTGGAGTGACCATGCGACTCAGCAGCAGGGCCAGGAAGAGAACCCAGGAGTCCCCCCTCCCAGCTTCTGCCTCTAGCCAGTAGCAGTGTCCCGGCTTGTTACGCTGGGACCCGGGATGGGTCTGGCCAAGGGAGAGCCTGGCTGCGGGGTGCTGGCAGGGCGAGGAGAGAAATACGGGGGGGTATAACCCCAGGCTTCTCACTCCAGCCAGTGTGTGTCGGGGCTGCCCCGCTTGCCCCAGGAGCTCCCTGGCCCAGGTGCATGAAGTCATTCCCAGGCATGAGGCGCGTGACTGGCACCCTGAGGAGACAGGCCGAGACCCAGAGACCAGCACTCGGCAGTCGCGTGCCCAAGGCACATGGCTGCTTTGCCAAGCTGGAGGAAGCCCTTTGTCTCTGCCATAGCCGGGTTAGTGGGGACAGGCCGGAGCTGCACATTGGGCTCTGTGCCCCTCTGGCAGGCGTCAGCACTCTGCCCCTCCCTGCACAACCCAGGATGGGGGGCTATGTTAACTCCCTATCAAGCAGGGAACCTTCCTGGTGAGCCCCCCCTCCCCCAGCTGCCACCTCGCTAGTTTTCTCTTGGGCGGTCAGGGGTTGGCTTGCGTCGCCACCTGCCATTTGGCAAGCCCAGGGGTGGGGGAAGAGGTGGGGAAGGGGGCAGGGCCGGGCAGCTGGAAATGAGGGCAGAGAAGGGGAACGGGCCTCAAGGGTTCCTTTACTAGCCACTAGAAAGGTGACTAACCCTGCCCCCCACCAGCCCGATCCTCCTTCCTCTCCAAGGAACTGCAAATTACCCCATTCCTGGGACTGCCCCTGGCCCTGTGTAACCCCAGTAGCCGGTTAACATCCCCTGTGGGATCTGCTCCCCGGGCACTACAACCCCCATCACTGCTGCTTCATCACTGGGTCCCCACCCTCCTTCCTCCAGCAGGAGCCTGTTTCCTCACACACTGGCACCTTGGACAGCTGAGGGCCAGCTGCTGGGGGCGGCGGGGGGCACTAAATCCCAGCAGCCCAGCTGGTAAAGGCCCCCCCACCCAAAGTGTACATAACTCTCGTTAGCTGGTGACACACACATTTCCCTCCGCCCATTACTGCAGCCATCCAAAGTGACGAAGCCTGCGTCCCTCCAGCCACCGACGTCGGCCTAACGCTTTGTGTTGAGTTTCGAATTAGTCGTTCCAGTGTGCAGCAAATCTGCTCAGCAGCACCACCCTGATGCTCCCGCACCGAGCTGCACTGGGCGTAGAGCAACTGACACAAAGATCTCCTGGCAGGGCCCGGCGGGGACATGGCAGCCCACGTCCCACTGGGCTTTTCATGATACATTCAGGGTACGTCTTCACTACAGAGTTTTGTCGGAAAAACAGCCATTCTTCTGACAAAACTTGAGGACCGTCCACACTGCAATTGCATTCTTCCGTAAGAAAATCGAAAGAACAGAGGGGTTTTTCCGGCATTGCTAATCCTCATTCCACGAGGAAGAAGCCTTTTTCTGAAAGAGCTCTTTTGCAAAAAGGTGTGTGTGGACAGGGAAGAGGGAGTTCTTTCGGAAGAAGAGGAAAGAGGAAAAAGCACAGGTGCCCTGGTGGCCATTCCACCCGTAGCAATCACATCTTACATGCAAGAAAGTGTCTATTCCGTGTGGATGCGATCTGTCGAAGAAGCAGATTGCTTTTTCTACGTGCTTTGGCAGTGTGGATGCGCTCTTTCGGAAGAAGTTTTTTCAAAGATCTCTTCCGAAAAAAGCTTCTTCCAAAAGAAGCCTGCAGTCTAGACGTAGCCGCACTGTTTATGGCAAGGGTATAATTCATCTATAGAAAATGCTCGCTCCAGCCAGACGAGGTCTGAGAGCTGGGGAGGTTTGAAGTGTCGGCTTGAGAAGTGTGGGGTGCAAAGTAACACCCTGAGCCTCTCTTCGTGCTGTTCGCCAGGGCTGTGTCTGTTATCCCAGAATAGCACAGTACACGTCTGCACACATGCAGTTATTTCAACATAATGTCAAAATAATAACAAGCTGGAGGACTGCTTCCTCCAACATCTGTAGCCCTTGTTGTATGAGGAGTAAGGGAAACTGGGGGAAGAGTGCTCTACCTCGAAATAACTGCTGTATAGACAGCGCCAAAAGTCGAAATAAGCTATTTCGACTTAAGCTGAGCAATTAGCATAGCTCAAGTTATGTAGCTTATTTCGAGTATAGCCTGCTGTGTAGACATGCCTCAGGAGGGCAGAAAACACTTTAAAAAGGAGGCAAGTCTGATTTTACTGATGGGGAAACTGAGTCACAGAGCAAGAAAGCAACTTGCCCAAGGCCTTGTAGTGACTAAGGTGGGACTAGAACCCAAGAGTGCTAGTGCTGTGCACATTCCACCATGCCATACTGCCTCCACATGTAGCTTGCTGGGCTGACATACAGAGACAGACCAAAACTTGAGCTACTGATCAGGGCAAACCTGGGGTGCAGCAGGATGCACCTGAGAAACTGAAGGGACAGGGCTGAGCTGTGGTGCATATGCATGCAAAGAGGATTCTTTATTGAGGCTGCTGGACATAGACAGCGCCTTACCTCCCAGGGTGTCCCTTACTCTGGGTCTGGACCCAGTGTGTGCCACATGCACAGACGGATTTGGAAGGACGGAAAGTCTTTGAGCAGCAGCTAGTCACCCCAGTGTACTGTTTCTTTCAAAGCCCTGGTCCAGATAACTAGGGCGTTATTTCGAAATAACCTCCTCAAGGTAGAATTTATAAGCGGAGCATCCACACTACTAAGCCCATTATTTCGAAATAACAGGCTGCGGAATTTGAACTCTGTACTCCCGCTGTTCATCGGGAGGAATGCTCATTCTGAAAGAGTTATTTCAAAATAGCGGTCGTGTGATGCTCCGGTGCGGTTATTTCAAAATAACGACTCCCCAGAGTCATTTGAAGTAATAACTCCCCAGTGCTTCCTGGGGCTCTAAGGTGAGGTAGCGCATCCACATTAATGGAGCCTGCCTCGGACTGATTTCGAGGCTTCCCTGCGGAGTAGACATGCTAGTTTGAATTTGTTCAATCAGGATTTATGTTGAATTTACTAATTTTGAAATAGTTTGCTAGTGTAGACATGGCCCAAATGGGCTGCAGAGAAAGGCAAAGGGAAACTCTTTGTTGTATTACCAGCTCCAAGGATCCAGGAATCATAAGCCTGGCCCCAAATATTCATGAAATTGGCTTAAATGAATATGTTTCTGTCCCTATATATTTGCTTCTAAGTTTCTGAGCCTTCACATTTGCTAGTTTTTCTCTGGAGGCACAGGGGTGAGAAACTTGGGGCCGAGTCTACAACGGGATTTAGTAGAGCTAGTCAGGAACTACACTCGCCTTTTCTAAATGGGATTTCATGTCAGATCAGAACAAAATACAAAGAATTTTGAAACTTCCTGCAAAGTGAAATGAAAAAAAACGCATTTTAGGTCAATCGAAACATTTTGTTTTTATCGGGACATGTTTGAAATTGGAAATGTTTTTATACTGGAAAAAATTAAACCTAATACAAAGCAGACCGTGAAAGGCTTCAAAAGGATCTCACCAAACGAAGTGACTGGGCAACAAAATGGTAAATGAAATTTAATGTTGATAAATGTAAAGTAATGCACATTGGGAAAAATAATCCCAACTACACATACAATATGATGGGGACTAATTTAGCTACAACTACTCAAGAGCGAGATCTGGTGGATACTTCTCTGAAAACATCCACTCAACATGAGTGGCAGTCAAAAAAGCAAACAGAATGTTAGGAATCATTAAAAAAGGGATAGAGAATAAGACAGAAAATATCTTATTGCCTATATAGAAATCCATGTTAAACCCACATCTTGAATACTGTGTACGGATGTGGTCACCTCATCTCAAAAACGATATATTGACATTGGGAAAGGTACAGAAAAGGGCAACAAAAATGTTGAGGGGTTTGGAATGGGTCCCATATGAAGCGAGATTAAAAAGACTTGGACTTTTCATCTTAGAAAAGAGGAGACTAAGGGGGGGATATATAGAGGTCTATAAAATTATGACGTGGAAAAAGTGAATAAGGAAAAGTTATTTACTTATTCCCACAATATGGGTGTGTCTAGACAACAGGGTTTTGTCGACAAAAGTGGACACTGCGTCTACACTGCCACTCAGCAGTTTTGTCGATGGCTGTAAACCTCATTCTACGAGGAATAATGCCTTTTGTCGACAGAGTTCTGTTGACAGAAGGCGTTATTGCATCTACACTGTCCTTTACGTCTACACTGTCATGTTGACAAAGCGGCTTGCTTTGTCGACAGAACTGGATATAGTCTAGATGCTCTTTGTCGACAGAAGCTTTGTTGACAGTATCTGTCGACAAAACTTCTGTTGACAAAAGCCTGTAGTCTAGACGTACCCTATAAGAACAAGGGGTCACCAAATGAGATTAATAGGCAGCGGTTTGAAACAAACAAAAGGAAGTTTTCTTCAATCAGTGCACAGTCAACCTGTGGAACTCCTTGCCAGAGGATGTTGTGAAGACTAGGACCTTAACAGGATTCAAAAAAGAGCTAGATACATTCATGAAGGTTAGGTCCATCAATACTTATTAGCCAGCATGGGTAGGAATGGTGTCCCTAGCCTCTGTTTGTCTGTAAATGGATGACAGGGGAGGGATCACATGGTGATTACCTGTTGCATTCCCTCCTTCTAGGGCATCTGTATTGGCCACTGCCAGCAGACAGGATACTGGGCTAGATGGACCTTTGCTCTGACCTATGTTCTTACGTTCTTACATTTATTTAACTTTAAAACACAAAGTCATTCTGAAATGAAAAGTGGAAATGGGCCTTGCCAAAAATATCCAAACAGCGTGTTTCAGCTGTACTGAAATGCTTTTTTAAATCACAAAAATCAAAACATTCATTCATTGACTCCTGCTGGTGTTTTGGGTGCTGTGAAATGGCATTGCCCTACGGGTGAGGAGCAGGCATTACAGATGTACCTATAGGAGTTACCCATCTACTCCCAATTGACTTTCAATGACAAGTAAGCCCCCAACCTGCTTATAAGTTTGTAAATCTTACTAGATGCCTGTCTGCATCTTTAAGTGCTTAAATACCTTTGCAAAGCTGCCCCTTCCTCTTCTGAACGGCAACGGAGAGCCCCTCACTTCCAGCGCCCCAAGCCGGGGCTTTAAGAATAACCCCGAGTACGACACTTGTGATAAAACCAGAGAGTGTTGGTAACGCTGTTACCGAGGTCGGGCTGGGACTGGGAGGGGTCTCTGGCCCGCAGTAAAAGGGAGAGAGAGATCCTGGTAGGTCATTTAATCTGTCTACTGGATGGTAAATGTTGAGCTGCGATTCCTTCCTGGGCAGGGTAACAAACCTTGGGCAGGAGCCTTCGTGTTTTCATTTCCTAAGCAAGTGCACCTCATGACTGGCACAAAGCACGTTCCCTGGGACAGGTGTTTGCACCGTGTTACTCCACCACCAAGACAAGCCCTTTGGTCACTGACCAGGGCCTTGTTGTGCTAAGACCTGTATAAGCACAGAACCCAAAGAATTGGGTTTTAAGAGTCAGCTTTCTGCATTTCCTTGCCTGGTGCTGTGTGTCATTTGGGAAGCAATGCGGGTTTGCAGCAAAGTCAACGTAGCCCTGATAGACTCATCAGACTGTGTGGGCATGTGTGTTGGATGTGTTTGTATACGGTTAGTTCTCCGTTAGATCCCAAATTGTAAAGTCTGGCTTGAATTCGAAACATATTTTCTAGAGTGGCCTAGAAAATGACCCCTCTTCCCCTAACGCACGCGCGCGCACACACACACACAAAATACTTTTTTCAGGAACGTCATGGTGAGTGTGAAATTTTCACTTTTGACAACACCCCTTTTCTGAGGGAGGAACATTTTTGTCTACACAGTTTTGATCATGTGACATGGGCACTACAGGGAAGGGGAGAAATATTCCCAACTAGCAGGAGGAGACTGTGCAACACCGGGCCCCTTACACAGAGCTAGCTGCTCCCGCGGCAGCTGCTGACTCATAAGAATCTCTAGCTCTCAGATAGCAAGTTCTCTTATACAGCATGTCGCACCAGTAAATCTCATCGGGCTTCTCACACGTATCATTGTTTCTATTTTATAGATGGGGAAACTGAGGCGCCGAGCGGGGAAGCGACTTGCCCACAAGTGGTGGGGTTGATCCAGACTCTAGCATTGAAAAATCTTAGTCTGGAGCTCAGGGAAACGTTTTCAAACACCCCTTTTCTCCTCAGCACAGCGGTTGAGAGCACTGGGGCCAGATGCTCCTGCCTCACAGAGTGGAAGGAGAAGGTCTCATTCCCCCACTCTTTGCATGCAGGCCCAGCAGTCATCCAGGATTGCTATGGGCGGAGTGGCCACCAGGGCACCTGTGCTTTTTCCTTTCCTCGTCTTTCAAAAAAACTCCCTCTTCCCCATCCACTTTGTGGCTCCTTCCTCGTAGAAAGAGGTTTACCAATGTTGGAAAAACCTCTCAGTTCTTTCAATTTTTTTTCCAAAGAATGTGATTGCAGTGTGGACATCACTGAACTTTTTTCAGAAAAATTGACATTTTTCCGAAAAAACTCTGTAGTGTAGACATACCCTGAAAGCTGTGATTCCCATCTAACCCCTTGATTCCAGACACTAGGGCTGTAAGAAAACCACAAAGTATCTCGTGAGGAAATCAGGGAGTTGCCAAGGCTGCCACCTCTTTTAAACCTTTTCTTCATCAAATTCTGTAATTAAGGCTAACAGGCCTGAAGCCAATAAGAAAAACAGAGCTAACTACAGAATGGAATAGTGGGCAGAAATGGGCTTTAATTTTACACGCCTGCAGAAATCACTATGCAAGATTTAAAACCACATCAAAGCCTTATTTGTGGTTTATGAAAGACAACGACCATTACAAATCATGGCAGTAAACAAAGAGATTTCTGCATGTAAGGGGGAAGTTTTAAAACATGAGCGCAGGTCAAACCACATTGAGTCAGGCATCCAGCAATGAACCAGGAAGTACCTGATTTAGAGGTAAATGGGGCACAGCTCAAATTTTCTCCTCTCCTGGAAAGGACCCTAGAAAAGTCATTTGAAAACATATCCCCTGTTCTGCTAGACTGAGTGTGCTGGGTCTCCCCTCTGAGCTAGGACATTTTCCTGGAAGCAAATTCAACTTGGGGATGAAGCTGGCTCTGGCTGTTCTTTCAGGGGTTTCCCATTGGTTTGTGCCAAACCGAGAGCCTAGTGCCGGGGCGGGCAGCTACCCCTCCAGCGCTGCAGGGTGGGGAGCAAGGGAAGGACGTTGAAACAGAAGAGTTGCCTGAGCTAAACCTGGCAAATCTCATTCCCTCCATTATCGCCTTGCTTGAGCTGCCAGTACTGGTCCATAGCCCAGCCCCACTTGACCTGCAGCCTAACCAAGCCTCCGTGCTCCCTGAGCCTCTGCAGGCTGGGCCTGCTCCCCAAGCAGCTTTGCACAGGGGCGCGGTGGCGCTGACGGAACGCAGCCTCCAACCTCCTCCCACGCGCGCTGGGAGGGGGCGTTTCACTTTGTAGGGCCCAGTGCTGGTCAGGGCAGGACAAAGCCCTCGGGTAGCTCAGAACGAGAAAATCGGATCCGAGCCTCTTCCGGCATTGGGGAAGCTTGGTCCCAGATGCGAACGTCACAGCCCTGGCCCGTCTCTGTCTCGCAGGGTGCGTCTACACAGCACCCCATCTCGGAATAAGCTTCCCCGTTTGTGCTATGTAAATTGTATTTGCAAATTGTAAATGCATTTTGAAATAATGTGCTATTTCGAGACATCCCGTAGCCCTAGTGGAGCAAGGGCTGCCGCGGTGCCGGAACAGCGCGCCCGTTATTTCGCAATCTGTTTTGAAATACCGGGCGCCTATAAAAGACGTGAAAGAGCCATTTCGGGAGACCTCCGGAATCCGAAATAGCTCCACTGTCTCGATGTATCCTCAGGCCTGGGGCAAGTCCTAGCTCCACTGCCTGCAGCCGAGAGGGGCAGTCTGGAGCCATCAGCTCCGAGTGTCTGTGCCTGGCCTGCTGCTGCGAGCAGGGATCCCCAGGAAAGCACCACAGCCTCCCTGCAGTGTATTTTCATGGACTCACAGAATCCAGGCCCAGCAGGGACCATCACAATCATGGAGTCCCGCGATTCTCACGCTGTGGGTCAGGACCCCAGAGTGGGTCCCAACCCCATTTTAAACGGGTTGCCAGGGCTGGCGTTTGCTGATCCTGGGGCCAAAGCCCAAACCCAGGAGCTTTAGCCCTGGATAGTGGGGATCAGGTTACAGCCTCCTGCCTGGGCTTTGGTCCCCCTGCCTGGGGTGGTCAGACTCAGGATTTGCCTCCCCTCTCTCCCCCCACCCCGGGGCTGTGGCATTTAAACAGGCTCAGGCCTCCATCCCCCTCCTGCAGCCGTGTGGCAATTTTTGTTGTCAGAAGGGGGCTGCAGTGCCATGAACTTTGAGGGCTCCCCCCCCCACACTCTGCTCTGCCCATCTGCACACAAGCCAGAGACCTGCCCCCCAATAATCCCTTGGGCTTTTAGAAAGAACATCCGGTCTTGATTTTAGCATTGCTGCTGTCGGGAACCCCCGGGACCCGGTGGAAATTGCTCCCCTGGATTTGCTTTCACTTTCATAAGGGAGACGCTTGCTCAAGTTTTGTGCTAAGACAGCAGGGGCCTGTGGCCGGCAGCTCAACGTGGGGGGGAGGTTCCTACCTGTTGTCCAGAGGAGCTCCTGGCTGCCCGTTCCCCGCTCCTGGCCCTCCTCCTCCATCTGGTGATTTTTTCTAATAAATCCTCCCTGCCGTGATGGATTTTCCCGATGCCGGACAATGAATCATGCCGACATTTCAGTCTATTGTAACTAATTGTCCATGGGATTTCCCATTAATTACATGATACACTTTGCCTTTAATGTCCCCTGAGCTGCTGCACACTGAGTAACTCACTGCTCTGCCCCCTTTCTTCTTTTCCAGATAGCAGCGCTGGAGAGGCAGATCTTTGACTTCCTGGGCTATCAGTGGGTGCCCATCCTGGCCAATTTTTTACACATCATGGCTGTCATCCTGGGCATCTTTGGGACCATCCAGTACAGATCCAAATACCTCATCATGGTAGGTGCCTCGAGGCTGGTGCACCCCGCCTACTAACGCAGCGCCTTCTCTTCCAGCACTTTGGACAGCTCCCCAGGGCTCTCTGCCAATGTTGCCATGAGTAGGGCAAGGAAGGGTGTTACTCTCAGGGGCTATTGGCTGGCACCAGCTGGCACTCAGCAGGAATGAGGACGATTTGTATGCAAAGGAGATCTCTGCCTGGAGAGGGCCTTGCATGCCCCATGAGAAACAGGGACGTCAGTCAGATTGCACCACCATCCCCTGCTGCCCAGCGTCCTATAAAAGGCCCATGGGGCAGAGGGTGAGATGGATGCATGCCGGGGTCCCTGCATGGACCTGGAGAGGCTGGTCAGAAGCATCAGAAAGATCCCACCCACTGGGTCAGAGGCAGCTTGTCACCAGTTTCTTTAGCACTAAGGATCTCTGTCCGTGTCCCACCAGGCCCGCCCTGTCTGGTATCAGGAAGTACTGGGTGACTTCACCTGGCTGGGTGAGCTGCGCAAGTAGAGTGAGCAAGCTCGGTGTCAGTGCTGGAGAGAGACGAGGGGGCAGTGGAGATGAGCAGCCTGCTTGGGGTTCCATTGCACATTCAGGAGGGAGCCTAGTTCAGTAACAAGTTCATTGGGACTTGTCAGTCTTCCAGAGGCCATAGATACAGAGTTGAGGGGCCCCGAGCTGAGTGACCAAAGGCCAAGGAGTGGGGCAGTTTTCTATAACCACACTCCACTTTATGGTGCAGTTTCAGCTAATCTCAAGCTGAGTTTGGAGTAGCTTCAAGTGACCCTAGACCGGGGTGGCCAATCATTTTTTACCAGAGGCCACTTGAGAAATTGGGGGCGGGGCCCCAAGCAGAAGGGGTGGGGCCAGGATACTTCCCTGCTTCCTCTCCCGCAGACCATGATTGGTCTGGAGGTGGGGGAGCACGTGAAGTCTTTGCCCCCCTTCCCAGCTTTCCCCTAGGTGCCCATGCCCCTGGAGGTGGGAGGAGCCTTCACCTGTTCCCCCTTCTGCCCCCAGGCCAATCAGGGCTTGGGGGTGGGGGAGCATGTGAAGTCTCCTCCTGCCTTGCCAGGAGCATGTGATGCCTCTAAGCACCGCACACTCATCGCAGGGGGCAGGAAACTTTGTGCGCTTCACCTGCCCCCAGACCCTAATTGGCCTAGGGGCGGGGGATCGGCAGGGCCTCCGCGGGTTGGATCCAGCCCATGGAGGCCCTTTTGCTCACCCCTCCCCTAGGCTGAGTTAGGGGCAGTTTCAAGTGATGCCACGTTAGGGTGTGGTTTCAAGGGACCCCGAGCTGAGTGATAGTGATGTTTCAAGTGGCCCCCTGCACTCCAGGTGGGACCTGCTGTTTGAGCAGAGACTTATTCTGAAGTTGGGGGCTCATTTGAAGCTCCAGGAGCATGACCCCCTTATGAACTGCCACAAAGCTGAGAAAAGGCAGAGGAGGGGCCACAAAAGGTTTGGGGAAGGAGATAACAGGAAGGGGAAGCTGTATGAACTGGAGCAGAGTGCAAATGAAATGGGGGGGTTCCTTCCAGAACCCTTCCGCCTGCCCGCTCGGGGGGGTGGCCAAAGCAGAGAGCCGAGGAAGCCCACCAGGCAGCGGTGCAGATGGCTGAGGAGCTGCTGGTGGAATGTCAGGTGCAGCAAAAGCAAGACGCGTTTGTTTCGGTAAAGCCAGAGGCCTCGGCTTGCTCTGGGTTGTTTGGACTCTCTTGCCACATGATCGTCAACTCCAGGCCAGAGGGTCAAAGTGAAACATTGGGGCTGTTGCGCTTGGAAAAGTCATTTCCAAATGCTGACGTTTGCTTCCCACCCGCAGGCCCGGCCGGCCCAGGCTTCGACCGGCTCTGCACGGCAGGGCTTTGGCTCCCCTCCCTGTGCTCTTAGTCCCCGGGGCAACCCCAGCTGGGGGATCAGCCACTTCAGGCACCTTAGCACAGCCTCACCCCCAGCTACCAGGCAGGCGTCTGGCCTGTGCTCACAAACCGTTCCACCCCCTCCATCCCTGGGAGCCTCGCCTGCCTCAGCCTGGGCCTTTCATGGACATTTCTCCACCTTCCTTCGGCCAGAAACAGAGGGCAAATGCTCAGGGCTGCAGGAGGTGAGACGGGGGCTCTGGGAAGGAGGCCTGAGAAAAAGGAGAGGCGGGAAGGAGAATGAGCTTGAAGGGCTTGTCACTTCCTGAGCGCGTTGCTGGCCTGGCTGCTCTCCACGCAGGTACCGAAGTGCAGATTAATATTCCAGGCTGACCCAGATAAGGCAGCGCAAGCTCCAGGCAGGACACACGCGTCCCGCTCGCTTCGCCTGCGCTGAGCACAGCCTTGTTACATCTCCTCAGAGGCCTTGTCTGCCCAGGGGCGGGAGGGAAAGGGGGGGTCACACTGAGGTAGCCCTGGCTGGCCTGTAGTGCAGATGTGTGCAGCAGTGCAAACAGCGACCCTCTAGCGACACCGGTGCTGTTTTACCCGGGTTCCCGCTCAGACACCCCAGTGCACGCCTGTGGTGAGGCTGGCTCCCCCTGGATCCGGGTGAGGGGGAACACATCTCTGCATCCTGGTGGGCGGAGCCAGGTCACACTCGCTCCGCCCCCTGGGAACCAAGAGGCAGGAGCGGCAGTATAAAGGGCGAAGCGGGAGGCTCAGTTGGGGCCCAGCCACTGGAGGAGGCAGGAACGTCCTCCGAGCTCCCGTACTGGGAGGCAGCAGCAGACCTGGAAGAAGCTGACACCTGGCCCAGATTGCTCGGACCCTGGCTGACCCAAGCCCAGAGGAACTGCTCATGGTGACGGAGGCCCCATCCACCACGAACCCCCTCCAGTGACAGGCACAGTCAGGAGGGCAGGAATGCGGAAGTGGCCCTGTGACTGTAGACCCCGTTTAGCTGCAACGCTGAGCGAGGAGGTCTGGATCCCTCTGACTCACTGCTGGAGTCTGGGGGCAGGACGCTGTGGAGTGGGCCAGCCTGCGTCCCCCACCACTCAGCCCGGGGGCCATCTCCCCCTCCCTTGGCTGTCTGAAGGTGGGCTGGAGCTGAGGGACTCGGCTGAGTTTTAGCGAATTGCCTGATTGCCACTCAGCCAGAGCGCAGGCACCCTGGGGCCATCTTGACCCCCAGGAGACAGGCGCCCAGTATTATAGCGGGTGTTTATAAGGTGCTACAGTGGGTGATACGTTGTAACAGACTCTCATTTCCAGAGCCCTGCATGTTTTTGGGGCCAAGAGCTTACAACACAGCCAGGTCGCTGGGTTCCCATTCCTGGTTTAAATCCGGAGCAGCCCACTCATAGGGTTGCCAGACGGTTTAATCAAAAATACCGAACAATGCCCCACCCCCCAGAAAAAAAGACACCAGGGAAAAAATTCTGTTGAGAAAAAAAGGGGGAGACCAAAGTTGTTGAGCAAAAAGGACCCCGAGAGTTACTAAGCAAAAAAAATAACAAAATAAAAAAAATTTTAAAAACAGCATGGCCCCTTTAAGAAATGCTTTTGAGGCTTTTTGGCCCTAACGGCCATTCGCCATCTTGTCTTCCTGCTCCAGGCCAGACAGCTCCCCTGCGGAACCAGGTAAGCACCCAGATTTTCGCCTCCTGGCCGGGAAAAAATCAGAAAATACCAGACATTTTAGGTGTCCGGTATTTTCTGAATTTTTTTACCGGACAGGAGGCAAAAATACGGGACTGTCCGGATCAACACTGGACACCTGGCAACCCTACCCACTCACGCGTGGTGTAAACCCGCTGTCTGTGGAAGCAGAGCTGGGCCCATTGCTCTGTCTGCTTGCGCATGCTGGGTCCCTGCAGACAGTGCTAGGAGCTCATGTGCCCGGCCAGGCTCCGCCTGTCCAGAGGTGAGGGGCGTGCAACCCTCCCCTGCAAGGCTGGGAGGATAGGGCCTGAGCTAAAATCCCTGGAAGGCAGCAAAGACTCCCCCTGACCTGCTGGGATTTGGCCCAGTGGGTGCAGGAGACACCTCAAAGCTGCCTGAGTGACACCTGCTGGGCGTCTGGGGCATTGCCTGAGGCCCCTTGCAAGCCCCTCTCTGCGGCGGCTCAGGGCATTTCTGAGCGCCCCCCCCCCACCTCTCTCTCTCTCTCTCCACAGTACGCGGTGTGGCTGGTACTGTGGGTCGGATGGAATGCCTTCATCATCTGCTTTTACCTGGAAGTTGGACACCTGTCACAGGTAATAGCTCTGCAATGGCACCGAGCCCCGGATCAGCCCGGCCTCCCTGCCTTTTGGGTTTTACATCCTTCCTGTTACTGCTCTTCTCCATGCAGAGCGGGAGGTCACAGGGCGTTGTGCTTCTATGAAGTGCACGGGACCTTTATAGGGGAACAGGCAAAACGCCGCGTTTATTAAGAACACAAGAGTAAAGCAGCTAGCATATGCTCTCTCGCTCTCTCTCTCGCTCTCTCACACATACACCTACCAATCAACATTATATTTACCAGTCCATGGTCCATATCTCTCTGGTGGCCTTCCTACCTACCTTCCTTCCTCTCTCCCTCCTTCCTTCTTCCCTCCCTCCCTCCATTCATCTTTCCTTCTTTCCTTCCGTCCTCCCTCCCTCATTCCTTCCTTCCTTTCTTCCTCCTTCCCTCCGTCCCTCCTTCCTTCCTTCCTCTCTCCTTCCCTCCCTCCATTCATCTTTCCTTCTTTCCTCCCTCCCTCCCTCTGTCCTTCTTTCCTCCCTCCTTCCCTCCCTCCGTTCATCCTTCCTTCCTTTCTTCCTCCCTCCTTCCTTCTTCCTTTCCTCCCTCCTTCGCACTGCTGAGGCTGATGAGTTAATAGCCTGGCTTGCAGAGGTCAGTGGGGCTTAGTGCTTCCCCAAATGTAGCTCAGGTGCTGTTCAACAGATCGACACGCTGGGGGCCTGGGGTTCGGCCTGGGCCATGCGCTCCCGTGTGAACTTGGGAAGTCCTGTACTCTGCCCTGTGCCTGGGGTCCCTGGCTGTAAGGGGGGATGATACTTCCCTACCCCTCGGCAGTGCTGGGAGGCTACAGTTCAGTTGCTGGCCGTGATGTGTTCAGACTCTGTGGGATAAGGGTTTCGCTATGCCTCAGTTGTCACCTGCGACATCACCTGGCCTCCTCACACACAGCTCCGCTGGTGTCCTCCGTGCACTGCCGGCTGTCCCAGTCCTCAGCTGCAGCTGGCCAGATAATGCCCATGGAAGTGACAGACCCAAGGCGGGTGGGGAGATACCCTGAGACAAGCCCTCCAGAGCCCTTTGTCGGGTCTGAGGAAACTAGAGAGTTCGGTGGCACTCCAGCGACTGTCTCTTTTACCAGCTGTAGTTGGTTGAATAAAAGGTATTTCCTCAGCCACCCGCCTCTCTCATGTCCTGGGACCAGCTCAACTCCAACGATGCTGGAGACAACAGTTGGAAAACGGGGGGTCAGTTAACTTGAAGCGATTTTGTAGGAATGAAGCGATTTTGTCAAACATTTGCGTGGGAACTAAAAGTTTCAGTTCAATAAGGTCAAAATGTTTTGTTGTGTGTAGCCTGTAAGCCTATATTTTCCCCTAAAACCTGCCAGCAGCTTGCATATGTGTAACTGTTTTAGCAGTAATGCAAGGGACCTGCAGAAATCTTACTTCTGTAAGAAATTAGCTTTCACAATAGAGTAGGTTATAAGTAAGAATTATGGAATACAGTGTTAAGATCTAGATGATTAATGTGTGTGGAAATTTCCAGTCTTGTTAATGGGGCAGAGTCAAAACCCCAAAGGGGGCTAGAGCACTAGCCTAGAGTAAAAGTATAGATTAGACATCCTGTCATTTTGTAACAAGGTCAGAGAGCCCCCAAACCATATACAAGGTGTTATATGGTCAAGAGAGTTGAGCGGACAACATCTGGTCATTTTTAGAACTTTCAGCGTCTTGCCCATTTTGGATTTTAGATGTGTTCTTGCCGGTCAAATGTGTGCACCCTCCAAATCTTAAAGTAAAAATGCCTATAAGATGCTTCAAATGCTCTGCCCAGGGCTGACAATTTCCCCTATCTTTCCTTGCCTTTCATACTTCATTATACTAGTATACTTGTACTCTCTGCTGCTGTACCTTCTTATCTCTCACTGAGACCCCTCTCCATCTGCGGAGTGAGGCTGGTTCCTTCATCTCCCGAGGGTCTCCAGGAGGGTGTAAGTATGGTGTTATGCTAGATAATTGTAATTGAATACTCAGGGTCGGGGATTCCTGTAAGATGTGGCTGCGTGGGTGGCACCAAGAATTAATTCCCACCCACCCGGCGTGGCAGGTGACTGCCCACCCCAGAAGCAACTGGGCAGCCACCATGCAGCCTGAGTGGCGGATGCCAGAGCTAGAGCCTGGGCCGTGGCACTAAAAATGGCACCATGGCCCAGCACCAGTCCCGGCACACTGGGCAGCTGCCCACTGCCTGGCCCAGCCCCTGGGAGCAGCTGGGGCTGGGATCGCGGTATGAAAAATAGCACTGCAGTCCTGGCTTGAGTCCTGGCACACAGGGCAGCCGCCTGCCATGCTACCCCACCCACAGGTCCAGGTATCAGGATGACAGAAGGTGAAGGAAGGGGCAGGGAAGAACTAAGGGGAGGGGGGTGAGGAGAGGAAGGGGCTTGTGGTGAGGGGAGGGAACCACAGCAGGAAAAGAAAGGGGAAGACACCCAGGGGCAGGGTGGAGGAGAGACAAATGCCAGGGGGCCAAGAGGAGACAATGAGGGGAAAGGGTGAGGTGGGAAAGGGGAGGGGACAGGGTGATGCAGGGGACAGAGGAGAGGGGAGGGGAGGGGCAATGGGGCAAGAGGGAGGAAGAGGAGAGGGTGCTGTGATTAAAGGGATTGAAAAGAGGGTGGGCATGAGGTGGTGGCGGATGGAGCAAATCACATGTGAGGACACAGAGGGGCTTGAGGAGAACTGGGGCAGAGGATGGTGAGGGGGTGGGCACCAAAGAGAAAGAGGGCAAGGGGGGCAGGTGTTGGGAGGGCAGGGGCAGTGAGGGAAGAGGGAGGCACCAGGAGGGTGCAGGGGGTAAGGGAAGGTGCAGGTGCCAGGGGGATTGTGGGGGTGAAGCAGAAGGGCAGACACAGGGAGGGAAGGGGGAGGGGTGGGCACCAGAGGGCAGAGGAGAGAGGCAGGACAGGTGGGTAGAGGGAGGTGTTCGGAGGGGATGGGAAGGGGGCTAGAGGAGGGGTGGGCACAGGGGGGGAAGAGAAGGGCGGGTGCAGGGGTCAGATAGAGCAGGGAGGGGGCAGGTCCCAGGAGGGCTGAGGGGAGAGAGAAGGGCGGGAGCCAGGACAGCAGAGGAGGTGAGGGGTGGGGGGCAGCAGGCACCAGGGGAGCAGACAGAGTGAACGCAGAACCAGGGGCAGGGCCGGCTTTGGAGGAAAGTCCAAGGGGAGACCCCAGATGTGTCCTTAGTGCGTGAGAGGAGACGTACGGCGGGTCTCACCAATTGTTCATCTTTATCTGTAAATGTCCCCCCCCCCCCGATGTGCCTCCAGTGCTCACACCTCAGAACGGGGACGGGCTGCTCTCAGTTCTCCCTGAAGCCGCGTCTAATCGTGACTCCCCCTGTATTCTGCAGGGACTCGTTCCTGGGTCTCAGGGAAGGGTGGAGGCATCTCAGGGGCCAGGGAAGGGCCCCGCGGCAGCCTGCTTGCCCCCCACACAGTGCTGCGTGGCGCTGGTGTGACATGGTGGCTGGCAGCGGGCACGAGGGGGGCAGACAGCGAGATCTCCCGTGACCACCTTGCCGGGTGCTGTGGCCTCCGTGTCTTGGCGCCCCCTCCCCTGCCCCCAAAAGGCAGCGAGCGACACTCCCTGCATCGAAAGGGAGCTGCGGTCTGGGCACTGGCCAATTGCCCCCTGCACCGCCGGCTTCCCGCTTTGTCATTAGCTCCAGCAGCGGGGGGAGGAGGTGACGGGGTGGGCGGCTCGGGAGGGAACGAGGCTGCAGAGTCGAATGTGGAACGCGGGAGGGCAAAATTAATTAGACGGATTAATTGGGAACGGCAGGGCGCTCATTAATCACACGCTCTCCCTTAGCGCTGGCACTGGGCGGGCACTGGATGAACCCGGTGACACGTCATCAGCCGAGGTGGAGGGTCTCGCGGCTGCTGCTTGTAGGGATGCCAGTGCAACTGCCGGCGGATTCAGGTCTGTCACTGTCGCAAGAAACAGACACGTCCCAGGCGGTTACAGCTAGAGTCAAATTAGCTCCTTGCTCACTGAGCAGCTCCCTCTTCATCTCGGAGGCCTGGCTACACCCAGCTGCTTTGCCGGCATAGCCACATCCCTTAGGCAGGACCAGGGACTGGCGCGCTGTAGCTGTGCCGGCATAACCTCATGGTGTGGACACAGCCTACAGCGATGGAAGGGGGTGTGGAAACCCCTCCCACATGGGGGCAGCCAAGTCAGTGGACTCCTTCACCTATGGGCCTAGCTGCTCTACACTGGGGCTTAGCTCAACACAGCCGCATCACTCCTGGGGATACACGTTTCATACCCTGGGTCAACGCTGCTACGTCCGCCAAAATGTGAAGTGGAGACCGGACTTGAAGAGTGTGAAAAAATCACCCCCAGCCTACGTAGTTGTTCCAGCAAAAGCCCCATGTAAACACTGGTGTGCTGGCAGGAAAATACCCCTTTCGCCGCTCGGTAGAGATTTCCTTGCAGAGCCGGGATGGGCTATACAGCAAAATCCACGCCTTTGCTGGTAGAAGCTGCATCTCCCCGCGCTCGCTGTGCCAGTTTTGTTACCTGAACAGACCCCTCTATGCCACTTCCAGCCAAGAGGAGCCTGGGGGAGCTAATGGGAGCTGCAAGGCTCCGTTGCCACGGACCTTTTAGGTTAACACAGCGGCGCGGCCCCCGTTCCACTTTGAGGATCACTGGCCTATAGCCACAGGCCGTTTCTAGGGGTGACAAGGCTCTCGTCTGACTGGTCGGACACGTTTCACACCAAGCAGCAGGGCCGAGTGAATCCAGCCAGGGGCCAAGAGCTGTGGCCCATCCCCCTCGCACACCAGCAACAGAGCTGTCCGGGGCGCTCAGCTCGCCGAGCTCCTGGGTCTGACTCCGTCGCCCTGAGCTGTGCACCGCCAGGGTGGAGGGAGCGCGAGGGGAACCCACCCGCGTGGCAGTGGAGCCCACTCCGGGTCAGTGGGCGGCCACTCTGTCCCACTACGGGCAGTGATTTGCATGAGCTCGCAGCACAAGGAGGAATCGGCCTGTCTGGTAGTGTTGATGCTGCCTCTAGAGGGGAAGGCAGCTGAACCGAGCTGGGTGTTTCAGATCTCAGGTGTCAGGCTGGAGGACCGTGCAGGGAAGTGCCGGGCTAGTCAGGCAGTCAGATTGGGTGGGTCTCCGGCTGTGATGAGTCTGAGATGAGTGAGAGCTGGAGAGAGCACAGGAGCCCCCCCCAAAGGAGACACTACAGGCACGTTCATCTCCTGAGAGCCCCGGGAAAGGCCACCCTTCCATCTTGGTTGCTTGCACTGACAATCATTATTAACTAATTAACTAATGAGCAATAATTACGCTGTGTGGGTTTGTGCTGCGAGGAGCACTTTGGGGAAGGAAGAGCGTGTGAAGAGCCCTCCAGTAGCATGGAGAGCAGGGAAGCACCCTGGAGGCTGGAAACATCAGCTGTAAATTAATTTCATGTTAACGGAGTTGAGAAACCAGCAGCCAGGCGCTTGCGGGGTCTGTTTCCAGCTGCCAGCTACAGCCACATTGTGTGTCAGTGCCCCACCAGGCGCAGGGAAGGCCCCCTCGCTCAGCCCTCTGGCCAGCCTCCACTGGCACTGACCTCCGAGCTCTGCAACAGCATCCCCGCCTCTGCGCTCTGCTGCGCCTGCTCTCGGGCCTGCCCCAGCTGCCCCTGAACTTCATAGGAGCCTTTCAATGGGAATCAGGTGGGCCCCTTGATTTGCCACGGCACCCAGCCAGCCCCCCACAGAGCCAGGTGCGGGGGCCCAAGGGCAGTGAGAAGAAGCTGGCTACTGCAGCTGTGGAGTCAGGGCTTATGAGAAACAGGAGCTCAGCAAAGTGCCTGCTGCTGCCTGTCTTGCAGCCCCGTGCCCGTCACAAACCCCAGCCTAAGGCTACGTCTACACAACAGAGTTTTTTCGGAAAAACTTGCGGAGCGTCCACACCTCAAGTGCGTTTTTACACAAAAAAATCGAAAGGACAGAGGGTTTTCTCCAGCGTAGGTATTCCTCATTCTAAGAGGAAGAAGCCTTTTTGTGCAAGAGCTCTTTCACAAAAAGGCGTGTGTGGACCGGGAAGAGGCGGTTTTTTGCACGGAAAGAGGAAAAAACACAGGTGCCCTGGTGGCCATTCTGTGAATGGTAATCAGAGCTTACTTGCGAGAGAGGGTCCATGCAGTCTGGACGCTCTCTTGTGCAAAAGCACATTGCTTTTCCGATGCGCTTTTGCAGTGTGGATGCGCTCTTTCGGAAGAAGTTTTTGTGGAAGATCTCTTCCGATAAAAGCTTCTTGCGCAAGAAGCCTGCAGTGTATATGTACCCTAACAGATGCAAAAGCTCAGGGATTCCTCCACAAAGCGCTGTGAAGCCGGAGAGGCTGCGGGAGCGCAGGACAGAGCAGGACAGTGGTTACCCAGCCAAGGGAAACTTGCCTCTGATGATGAAATCGGGGGCCTGCTGAAGGCTGGAAAAGTGGGGCCTCCTCTCTGGCCTCAACCAACCTCCAGCCGTGCCAAGCTCATCAGCAGAAGCCAGCTGCCTACAATACACGCCAGCTGGAGGCAGCACCAGAGCCTGCCAGAACAGCAGCTGTCAAACCTGCCGCCGTGTCTCTGCTGCCCCAATGATCATCCTGCCCTCCCGGCGCTCTATCCAGGATCTACAGCCAGTGCAGCCAGTCACCCCAAGACAATGGTGGGCGTGAACTCCGGCAGTCTCTGTGCTCTGGGATGATCAAAGACCAAAGCCCCATGGGCCAGCACTTTTCTCAAAGCCGTCACCCAGTATCTGACCTCCTCCTCCTAGCAAACCTCCTCGAAGGACTCAGAGACAAAGGGACCATCATGATCCTCTAGTCTGACCTACCCACTGCAGGCCACAAAGCCTCCCCCACCCCCCAGTCATGCCGTAGACCCAGGACGTCTGGCTGAGTTATTGACGTCTCAGATCGTGTTTTTTCAAGTTACAGAGAATCCAACATTTATGTGAGTTTCAACCAGTAAGTGATCCATGACCTCTCCATGCTGCAGAGGAAGGCAGGAACCCCTCGGGTGTTCTGCAGGGTAATTCAGATAACATGCCCTGAGCAGGTGGGCAAAACCCACCAGCCAGAAACCTGGAAAGAATTCCCTGAAGTAACTCAGAGCCCCCTCCCTCATCTAGGGTACGTCTACACTACGAACCTTTATTTCGAAATACTGTCGAGCTGGAGGGCTTCTTACTCTGACTCCTGTAACCCTCATTCCACGAGGAGTAAGGGAGGTTGAAGGAACAGTGCTCTTCCTTCAACGTCCTGCTGTGTAGACAGTGCCAAAAGCTGAATTCAGCTGTTTTGACTCCAGCTGAGCAATTGACGGAGCTGAAGGTGCGTAGCTTACTTTGACGTTTGCCCTGCTGGGTAGATGTGCCCCTCGTGTCCTGTCTCTGGCCCTGCGGAATATTTGCTGCTGGCAGCTGTAGATTGACCACATCTCTGCTCCATAAACATAGCACGCACAGTCTAGAAGTCAATGATTTCTCCCTCTGCTCCCCTTGGCAAGCTGCTCCTCAAATGGTTAGATACCTTGGACTAATTTTAAGCCAAGGCTGCTGGCCAGTTTCTATTGAGCTTGGGAATTTAAATTCATAACTCTGCTAGACACTAATAACCAGAGACACTGGTTTTATGGCTCATTACAACAATTTGTAACCTGCTAATTCTCCCTTGTCCTGCGACTGCAGAGGTGTTAATTGCCTACTTCATTTAAATGGCTTTTTGCAGCATCTGTTAACCCTGTATGCTTCTGTTTAGCTCTGACACTCTGGTTACCTTTTCCATACCTGAAGAAGAGCTCTGTGTAAACTCAAAAGCTTCTCTCTGGCCCCCAACCAAAGTTGGTCCAGTAAAAGATATCACCTCCCCCACCTTGTACCCTAAGTATCAAGTAAAATATTCCCGGACTTTTCATAGATTCAAGGTCTTGGAGATATGGATTCTGAGATTTCCCAGGCCTTAGCAGAAATGGCAGTAACACCTATTCTTTAACAAAGATAATTATCCTCCTAAGAGTTCCTTAGGCCTTTGAATCAAATACACATTAACCAGCAACACCACACAATGTCAAAGAGTTTTAAAAAGATGGAATAGTAATACCTTCTCTGTTTATCAGGATTCACTAGCACCGTATTTTTCATGTCATGGTTCTACCAGTGTTCCAGTTAGCTATGCATGGTCCCAAGCATGGTCCCAGGGAAACCAGAACCAAAAAGAATTCCATCCTGAGTGTAGACACACGAACAGGATTAGCTGAAAATGGTATCAGAGGTTGGCAATATTTTAAAGAAACTGGGAACCAGGGGGAAAGGAATCCTGACCAACCTGATTTCCTTCTATGATAAGGTACCTGGCTCTGTGGACATGGGGAAGTCAGTGGATGTGATATACCTTGACTTTAGCAAAGCTTTTGGTACGGTCTCCCACAATATTCTTGCCACCAAGTTAAGGAAGTATGGATTGGATAACTGGACTGTAAGCTAGATAGAAAGCTGGCTAGATTGTTGGGCCCAACGAGTAGTGATCAACAGCTCGATGTCTGGTTGGCGGTCAGTTTCAAGCGGAGTGCCCCAAGGGTAGGTTCTAGCACTGATTTTGTTCAACATCTTTATTAATGACCTCGAGGAGGGGATGGATTGTACCCTCAGCACACTAAGCTAGGGGGAGGGTAGATACGCTGGTGGGCTGGGATAGGGTCCAGAGTGACCTAGACACACTGGAGGATTGGGCCAACAAAAAATCTGATGAGGATCAACAAGGACAAGTGCAGAGTCCTGCCCTTGGGAGGGAAGAATCCCAAGCATTGTTACAGGCAGGGGACCGACTGGCTAAGTAGCAGTTCAGCAGAAAAGGACCTGGGGATTGCAGTGGATGAGAAGCTGGATATGAGTCACCAGTGTGCCCTTGTAGCCAAGAAGATTAAGGGCATATTAGGGAGCATTAGCAAGAGCATTGCCAGCAGATCCAGAGAAGTGATTATTCCCCTTTATTCAGCACTGGTGAGGTCACAGCTGGAGTATCACGTCCAATTCCAGGCCCCCCACTACAGAAAGGATGTGGGCGCATTGGAAAGGGTCCAGTGGAGGGCGACCAAAATGATTAGGGGGCTGGAGCGCATGACCTATGAGGAGAGGCTGAGGGAGTTGGGTTTGTTTAGTTTGCAGAAGAGAAGAGTGAGGGAGGATTTGATAGCAGCCTTCAACTTCCTGAAGGGAGGTTCCAAAGAGGATGGAGAGAGGCTGTTCTCAGTAGTGACGGATGGCAGAAGAAGGTTGGATATTAGGAAAAATGATTTCCCTAGGAGGGTGGGGAAGCACTGGGATGGGCTCCCTAGGGAGGGGGAGGAATCTCCATCCCTAGAGGTTTTTAAGTCTCGGCTTGACACAGCCCTGGCTGGGCTGGTTTAGTTGGGTTGGTCCTGCCTTGGGCAGGGGGCTGGACTCGATGACTCCTGAGGCTCTTCCCACCCTGGGATTCTATGATTCTATGATGATCAGAGAACAGTGTTGACATTTTGCTCGTGATTGAGAGCTGGTAGGGTGGTTGGGGATAGGTCAGCTGAAGGCTCAAGGCTCGTGTTTGATGTGTCCTGAAGGCGAAGCCAGGGGAGGCATACGAAGAGTGAGAAGGAGAGGATCTTTTCAGCAGCATTCTGAACAGCTGCCTTTGTCAGGCCTGGAGAGCAGGATACTGCTGCCATAACTGAGGCGACAGATGATGAGATGACGGGCTGCGATTTGTCTCTGTGTGGATGGTAGGCGAGGCCATGTCTTGGAGATGTTATGCAGCAAGAATCATAGAATCATAGAACCCTAGAACTGGAAGGGCCCTCGAGAGGTCATTGAGTCCAGTCCCCCGCCCTCATGGCAGGACCAAGCACCAACTAGACTGTCCCTGACAGGTGTCTGTCCAACCTGCTCTTAAATATCTCCAGAGACGGAGATTCCACAACCTCCCTAGGCAACTAATTCCAGTGTTTAACCACCCTGACAGGTAGGAAGTTTTTCCTAATGTCCAACCTAAACCTCCCTTGCTGCAGTTTGCTGTCCTCAGAGGCCAAGGAGAACAATTTTTCTCCCTTCTCCTTGTAACACCCTTTAAGATGCTTGAAAACTGTTATCATGTCCCCTCTCGGTCTTCTCCTTTCCAAATTAAACAAGCCCAATTCTTTCAGTCTTCCCTCATAGCTCATGTTCTCTAGACCTTTAATCATTTTTGTTGCTCTTCTCTGGACCTTCTCCAATTTCTCCACGTCTTTCTTGAAATGCGGTGCCCAGAACTGAACACAAGACTCCAACTGAGGCCTGATCAGCGCAGAGTAGAGCGGAAGAATGACTTCTCGTGTCTTGCTCGCAACACTCCTGTTAATGCAGCCCAGCATCATGTTTGCTTTTTTTGCAACAGCGTCGCACTATTGACTCATATTTAGCTTGAGGTCCACTCTGACCCCTGGATCCCTTGCTGCAGGACTCCTTCCTAGATAGTCGCTTCTCATTCTGTGTGTGTGAAATGGATTGTTCCTTCCTAAGTGGAGCACTTTGCATTTCTCCTTATTGAACTTCATCCTACTTACCTCAGACCATTTCTCAGTGTGTCCAGATCGTGTCCTGAACTGGCAAGACGTAGGCATAGCCTGGCTGGGTGGACATAGAGTTTTGCCCCAGTTGAAGTTGATGCCTGGATTATGGGCCCGAGTGACAGACATTTGCCGTTTCCAAGACAGGAGGGGGTGGGAGATCCTGCGGGGACGATCAGGAGTTCTGGTTTATCCATGCTGAGCTTGAGCTGATGGCTGGACAAGTCCTGTGGTGCTGTCTGGCTCAGCTTTCTGGATGGCCAGGAGGAGCCAGGCGGGGGGCAGAGAAGTAGACCTGTGTGGGGAGAGAAGGCAAAAGAGCCAAGGTTGCAGGACAGTGAGGTCTGGTGACAAACATGAAGAAAGGGCAGGGAAGAGAGAGCTAAGCACAGATTCTGTGGGTGCCCAGCCATAGAGCTCCCACCAGCCACCCGCCAGTCAGCTGTTCGGCACGGGAGGAAGGCATTAAGGGGCGGGGCAGAGGGGAACAAGGGCGGGGTTTTGGAGGAAGGGGAGGGAAAGGGGTGGAGCCTCAGGACAGAGTGGGGGTAGAGCACCTGCCCAGAAAGAAGGAAGTTGGTGCCTGCGGAGCTGACGGCAGACTAGAAGCTGGGGACTGGCAGTCAGGGAAGGGTCAAATAGAAGGTGTGAGGGCCGGAGGCAATTAGAGGCAGTGCTGGAAGGATGGTCGAGGAGGGGCAGTGCTTGGTGAGAACCATGGCACGCGAGCGGCCCTTTGGGGGGAGGAAGAGTCACTCCAGGGCTGCAGGTGGAATGGAGAGATGAAGGGAGGGAACATGCCACTGCAGAGCCCTTCTGCAAGCAGCCAAGGCAGGAAGAGAGGATGCTGGGGCCATTGCTGGGCAGAGTTAAGGCTGATGGACTGTTTTGGTCTGGAACTAGGAGAGGAGGCCGTGTTGGGATGAGGGTGATTGGAACGATTCTGGACCTCAGGCTCCAGGGGCCTGATTCTCTCGTGCTTTGAATCTACTCTCACTATTTACACCAGTGCGAAGTGGGCGTGTAACTAGATCACACTGCTAACGGTTTGCTCTGCTTTAAATGACTGTACAAGGCACCGGCAAAGGCGGATCAGGCCCTGGGGTCTCACAAAGAGGAAAAGGAGCCACGCAAAGCGCATATTGTGCAAAGACGTGGCACTGTTGCTGTTTGCATGAACGCTCCCAGCGGCCGGATCAGTAAATCTCAGCCCAACTGTTACGATAACATTAAATTATTAATAAAAGTTTGTGCTGTTAAAATGAACGGCAGCAGGGAGAGCCATAAAGTTCTGTTCCAAAGAAGCAGGGGAGTTGTCTGCTGTCAAAGAGCTGGAACGCAGAGAAATAGGCCCACTGGGCGTCCAGAGACCGGGGCTGGCTCCCCCCATCTCCCACATGGAGGTGCAGGATGCCTGAGGTTGGGTGTTCCTCTTTCAGCAAGTGCAGGTTTTTCATGAATGCCCCTTCGATGTCGGAAGGGGACATTTCGCTCTTGGCAGGATTTTTCTCACTTGTTAGCATGAGGCTGCCCAGACCTGGGAGCAGCTGGACGTGCCCCTGCTGGGGTGTTATTGTAGGGTTGCGCTGCCATGTGGAGGCTTGCTTGAAACTCTCTGAGCCTCCTGGCTGCAAAGCTGGACTATTAACCCTTTCGGGCAAAGAGGTGTCTTCCTTCCCCGAGGTTTCTGCTCTTTGCCCTTGTGCCCGGGCTGTGGCAAAGTCTCTTGGTCTTTTCTCTGTCTCATTCTGTGCATAGTTCAGTTCTGGCAGTCTTGCTGTGGCTCAGGCAGGCTGCACAGCAGCCCAGCAGAAATGGAAACAAAGCCTCGGGGAAGCTACACAGGAGTTCTCAGGCCTCCTAGCCATTGGGCACCTTTGCAATATGGGGCTGGACAGAGACCCTCACACCTCACACAGGCCGAGGATCAAACACGTGCAGCCTGTTGTGGGCACATCATCTGCATCTGCAAAAACATGAGCCAGCCTTTGTGCCCTCGTCTCCCTCCCCCGAACTGCACTGTTGTTATTATGAATAAGAGAAGAATCCCCTAGCTCTTATCTAGCGCTTCTTGTCAATAAACCCCAGTGCTTTCCTCAGGGGGTCAGCATCATCTCCTCACTGTGCAAATGGGGAAACTGAGGCACAGAGGGGTGGTGTGCACTGGTTAGGTCGCCCAGCAGCAGCGGAATGTTCTATCTTCAGGAGTCCCTGGAAGGATTTATTTTCCTCCAGGAAAGTTTAAAAATCTGCTTTTCACTAAAAACCTCAAAACTAAAACAGAGAGAAAGAGAGAGTGTGTGTAAGTTAAAAATGTTCTTTTTGGGGTTCCCAAGAACTGGGGGGAGGGGGGACCTTTTAAAAATACCCATTTTTTGGTCAGAAAATAATTTTCTTCACAAACCAATCGTTTTTGACAAAACCCCAGATGTTTGTCCCAAAACATTAAACATTTTTGCCAACAAATTGTGGGGCTGCTGACTGCCAAAGGGCCCTGGGTCCAGATCCTGAAATCGGGGCCCAGCACTGTGTGCTCGGGATGCCTGTCAGGGCTCAGAGGGGCTGCTGGGGCAGACGCTGGGAATCAGGCACGGTATTGAAGGGGCTTTCTGCCCCCTACGCGGTGCTGCCTCTCTCCCCTGTGCTCTCAGTGCTGAGGCTGCTCTGCTTTTCGGGGACCCCTCCCACAGCAGGGAGCGGTCCCTGTGGCTGCACCCAAAGCAAGCCCGGCTGCCGCAGAGCTAAGCCTGCCTGCCCTCCAGCCCCACGGGGCCGAGCATTCCCCCGCTCACTCCTGGAAGGGAGCCCCAGCCCACATATTGCTGCTCTGTTACAGTTCAGCCTTGCTTCTGGCAGGCCTGCTATCAGGAGGGTGTAGGCGCCGGGCTAGGAGGATCAGAGAAACGGCGTCTTATCCTTCCCGACAGCCCAAAGCTGTGTCCCGCAGGGCAGCCTGCTGCGAAGGAAGCAGAGATCTGAGAGCTCAGGGAGATCAGCATGGCCAGCCCCAAGCATGTGAGCGGCTTACGGGCTGAGATCCCACTAGTGAAGACTTCGTGCGGGGGGGGGGGGGCACGTCCGTCTCGCTGGCAGGGCGGCTCAGAGCAGCTGGCCTGTGCCGGGGAGGAGAAACCATGTGCAGCTCAGAGCCAAGGAATGGAGCTGGCCAGGGGCTTCACTGGGGCACTGGGGTGCGAAGCACCTTCTGCCCCTCTCCCTGGGCGGGGACCCGGGAGCCTGAGCCGGTCTGCAGGCACTGGGTGTCCGCGCTCTGGCTACCTGACGAGTGTCGCAGGGTATCACCCCTGCCCGGAGGACTTGCCAAGGTCCCTTGGTGCAGCTGGACGTATGGGTGCTGCTTGCTCGGAGGAGCTAGGCCGGGTCCTGTCAGGAGCCTTAAAGATGCCACAGCGACCTCAGCTCACACATGCGGCACAGTACCCCGCTCCTGAGCTCCCGCAGCCCTCTGGGAAATGGGGGCACAGGGCTGGCAGGAGCCCACACAGCCCCACGGCAGTCAGCGGAGCTCCTTGGAGTCCACCAGCCGTCAACCATCAGCACACCAACCCAAACGCCTCTGCCCGGCCCCTGCCCTGCCACCCCTTCTCTGACCCCCCGCCCCGCTCACTCCACCCCTCCCTCTGCGCTCACTCTCCCCACCCTCATGCCCTTTCACTGGCTGAGGCACGGGGTAGGGGTGCAGGGCAGGGGCAGGCTCTGGGAGGGAGTTTGGGTGCAGGAGGGGCTCAGGGCTGGGGCAGAGGGTAGGTGTACGGGGGCGGGGGCAGGCTCTTGGAGGGAGTTTGGGTGAAGGAGGGGCTCAGGCCTGGGGCAGAGGGTTGGGGCGTGGGAGGGGCGTGGGTAGCAGGAGGAGATGTGGGGTGTGGACTCCAGCCAGCTCTTACCTTGGCTCCTGTGCAGCGGGACTAAAGCAGGCTGCCTGCCTGCCCTGGCCCCAGGCCACTCCCAGAAGCCCCCGGCCTGTCCCTGCAGCTCCTGGGGGCAGGGACGACTGGTGAGAGGCAACATGGGGGGGTCACGTGACCCCTCCCACCCAGGGAAGGACCCACACAACCCCCCTCTGCCCTAGACCTCACCTCTCCACACCCCTACTCTACCCCCCTGCCCTTGCTCGGCCTCTTCCTCCGAAGCCCTCCCGCGAGCGATGCGTCGCTCTGCTTCCCGCTGGTGAGTGCAGGAGAAGGGCTCTTCCCAAAGAGGAGCTTTTTCCGAAATTTGGGCCCGTATAGATGGGCCAAATTTTGGAAAAGCCTCTTCCGAAAAAACAATCGGAAAAAGGTTCGCAAACTGCTGACACCAGGTAGAGCTCACAGAGACCCAGGATGCCATGGTCAGGGGATACAGGACTGGCTTTATTTTCTGCTAGCAGACTTACCCAGCATTGCCCAGGCCCTCCAGGGCAGGGGGCTGGCTGGGGGCGGGTTGCAGGACTCAGGGCTTTGGGGATGTTGTGGGGAGTTCAAGAGTCTGGGGGTGGGGGGTGAGAGTGAGGGTACAGGGGTGAGAAGGGGCTCAGGGCATTGTCCTATCTGGCACGGGCCTTTTCTCTCTCCCCAGCCTCCCCTGGCCATCAGGGGCCTTTTATCTTCTACCACTGCCCCCAGCTGCCAGGGCCGTTTTTCTCTCCTCCGCTCTGGCACTGTAGCCAAAGGCTGGGGGAAAGGGTTTGGGGCAGGGGGGCTATTCACCAGGGTGCGGGCAGGCAAGATGGTGGAGCCCCAGCCCTGCTGGCCAGATAGCTCTCCTCTGCAGTCTCGCTGCCCCCAGTAGCCACTCTCACATCACATCCCTCCAAAAAGCAGCCCCTCCTTTTGCATGTAATGGAAAACAGCCCCACCCCTGGACTTGCTTTAAGTTAGGAGCAGAAGAAGCTGTCTGTTAACTTTGGTGGCCCTAATATAACCCAGTCATCTACTGGGTGTGGGTCACGGTCCTATGGAGCCCGACCCGGAGACAACTTACAGAGAGACAGCATGAGTGTGCTCAACAGCCTTCACTGGGCGCCTGCTGGCTTTCTGCTCAAGCTGTAGCGGCTTGTGCACTAAGCTCCAGAGGGCCCAGGTTCTGTTCCGCCTGTCACCATTACGCCAGCTCTTACCATTTCGGAGGAGTTCTTGGACAAATGGACTCACAAACAGACAGACGCACAGATAAAGATTTAGCTAGATCCTGACTTCCTTGCTGTGCGCCTCTGAGTGACCATCCCGAATGGTGGCTGTAAACATTCAAAACCAACAGCATCATGCCCCAGGACTGGGGAGTGGCCTGTCCCCGGGAATGGTTTGTCCAAGAGGTGGTGCCTTATCTGTGCCTGTGTTGCCATGTTCCTAGGACCGGGACTTCATCATGACCTTCAATACGTCGCTGCACCGGTCCTGGTGGATGGAGAATGGGCCTGGCTGCCTGGTGACGCCGGTGATGAACTCAAACCTGGCCCCCGAGGACCATCACGTCATCACTGTCACCGGATGCCTGCTCGACTACCAGTACATCGAGGTGGTGAGCAGCGCCATGCAGATATTCCTTGCGGTAAGGGGAGCCAGGGTTTGCTTCGCCCACACCTCCGTCCCGGTGATTTCTGAGGGGGTTGGGGGAGGCGTAGTGAAGCTCCTGGGCCCGAGGTGCAAGCCCTGGCGTTTCTCCTGGCTCAAGTGAGACGAGAACCCGGCTCACTGGGTAAACCCAGAGTAACTGCACCAAGGAAGGGCTAGTCCGGGAGCCCTCCCCGAGGGAGCTGCAAGCTCCCATCACAGTCGCCGTGAAGCCGCGGGAGCACAGGTGTCCCCCGGTCCTGGGTAGGCGGGGCTAGCCTGGGCCCCTCAGCTTCACTGCTAACTGAGCACAGCTAGCTCAGGCGTGGGCTGCAGTCGCTCCTCCAGTCTCCATGGGGACAAGCCCTGGGAGAGCCGGCTGGGGCCACGTGGTCCTCGGAGGCTGTGTGGAGAGCTGGTGAAAGACCCAGGGCGTGCTGCTCGGGTGAATGCCTCTCCAGCTCGGAGTTAACCGGTGGAACGATGAACGAGGGCTGCGGGACTCACTTCGGGATGTAGGATGAAGCGCCCCTGTGCGGACAGCCACGCAAAGCGCACGGAGCCCCTCGCACCCAGGGGCATTCACCCTAGCAGATAACAGACAGGAGCATGAAGCTGCTGGGCCTAGACCGCCAGCTTTGCCCCTTTGCCGTTGGCTCGCGTGGAAGGAGACTGGCAGCGGAGGCAGGAATCTGTCTGGGGGGGGGCTAAGATGGCGCTTTCCAGCTGGTGGCTTCCCGGGGCGTTAGTGTCCATTAGCGCCTCACGCTGCCAAGGAGACGCTGATAATGTGTCACATCCGCTCTGGCGGGCGCTTGAGGTGTGAGCAGTGGGGGCGGGGCAGACAGACCCTGTGCTTCGTGGTGACATGTAGGCTCAGAAATCAGACTCAGACTTGCTGCGCGAGCCCCCAGAAGAGCAGAGCCACACGTTCCCAGAGCCGCTGCGCTCAGCTCCCTGCCTGGCGGCTTCCTCGCCACAGGCTGCTGGTGAGTCGTCCACTGGCAGAAAGGTGCCAGGAGGTGAAGCAATGGTGAATGTGCCCTTGGCAGGGCCGGGGGGGGGGGGAGCCGAAGTCCGTGCCAGAGTGATGCTGCAACCGGGACGGCAGAGGGGAAGGGGTTAAAAGGAGAGCGGCAAGGCAGGGTTTCAAACCGGGGTGCACTTGTATTGCCCATGCACACACAGCCCCTGCCTTGTGACTCAGGTCACCCACTACCTGCCATGAACAGAGTTGAAAATGGAGCCAGAGGAAAATGTGTCCCATGCAAAGAGCCTGCGCCAGGCTCCCATGTACACCCATGTACAGCACCTAGCACATGAGCACCATGCTCAGCTGGTCCCGGCCACGGCTGTAATAAACATGGCTAAAAATAGCTAATCTCACCCTAGCCCGCAGTGCAGAGGATGCACCGTCTGTGCTGGCCCCTCTCGGTCTCAGCCAACACGCAGAGCTTGGAAAATTGAAATGTACTAAGAGACGCATAACCTTCTAACTCTGTTGGCAGGTAAGTGGTGAGCAAGAGAAGGAGATTAAATTGACGTGATAGATTGTTCGCTCTGGATAGTCTGCCCACGTCCACTGCTGCAGCTCCTGACCCGGCTATCTGTCTGTGTCACATTTCTCCAGTTCCAAATAATCGGCTTTTCTCTCTCGCTTTTTGTTTTGAAGCTCTTTGGATTCGTCTATGCCTGCTATGTCAGCAAAGTATTTCTGGAGGAAGAAGACAGCTGTGAGTGCTTTTGCTGTTAGTCACCGGGGGTAGGGGGGATGTCACAATGCTCAGGGAGAATGTGGCACACTGGCTTGCACAGCCAGCACTGGGCACAGAAGTGCCAGGATTCATGAGGGGGAAATGCACCAGGCTCCTTTTTAATCTGGGCTCCACTTCCAAGGAGGGCCCAGTGCCAAGAATCAGGCCCCTGGCAAGGGACTGCCCTGCCCACGAGCAGCCTACAGGACAAGCACCCTTCTGCTTTCCCTCCGCCGACCGCTCCCCAGATTGTGTGTCACGTTGTCAGGCCTGCCGGTGGCGGGTGGCTGAATTAGCAGACCAGCGTGATGCTATAGACTTTCGTTCACTGGGAGAACGTCTACACAGCGGCGTTATTTCAAAATCACTTAGTCTGCGTCTACACAGCAGGCAGTTATTTTGAAATACTGTTGAAATACTGCCAAGGTGGAGGACTGCTTACTCCGACTCCTGTAACCCTCAGTGCATGAGGAGTAAGGGAAGTCGAAGGAAGAGTGCTCGATTTCGAAATAAGCGACACAACTGACGTAGCTCAATTTGCATAACTTATTTCAAGTTAAGCCCTGCTGTGTGGTCACACCCTGCCTGGTGAAGCCCAGTGCAGTGAAGTGTGGCACTGCAAAGTGTCACATCCACTGTCAATAGGGGGTGATAAATAGCGGCTGAAGAACTTCCAGTGTGGTTTGTCGGTAGCTGGGTCAGGGTGTAGGCCCCTATTCATTTAACTGACTTTGCTTGTAACTCTCCAACACCCGCTTTCATGAGGAGAAGTGGTTTGCTGAGGGACTGGGATTCTGAGCAGAGCTGGGGAAGCCCTGGAGTTCAGGGCTGCAGAGTTAGTAGGAGCAGATCTTTAGCATTTGGGAGCCTTTGACTCCTGGTGAATGCCTGGGTGAAGTGTTAGCCTGACTGTAGCCTGACCAGCCAAAGGAGGGTCCCACCCACTGCCTGCCGGGGGCAGGGTCTGGCCCCTCTGAGCCAGGGTGATGCCGAACATGACAGCACCATACTGGCTATTTCTCCCTTCCCAGCGGAGTCCTGGCATGAGAGAGTTTTGTGGCAGAGAGGAGCCTTCAGAGAGAACCTGGGTGAAGAGATGGGCCCCAGGCCATGATCTGAATAACCCTCCCTCCAGCAGTACAGCCATCCCAGGGGCTGTGTGCACAACCATCCCAGCAGGACGCTTGTTGGGGCTGCGTGCACAACCGTCCCAGTGGGACGCTCGTTGGGGCTGCGTGCACAACCGTCCCAGTGGGACGCTCGCTGGGGCTGTGTGCACAACCGTCCCAGTGGGACTCTCGTTGGGGCTTTGTGCACAACCGTCCCAGTGGGACGCTCGTTGGGGCTGTGTGCACAACCGTCCCAGTGGGACGCTCATTGGGGCTGTGTGCACAACCATCCCAGTGGGATGCTCGTTGGGGCTGTGTGCACAACCTTCCCAGCTGGATGCTGGTTGGGGCTGTGTGCACAACCGTCCCAGTGGGACTCTCATTGGGGCTGTGTGCACAACCGTCCCAGCTGGATGCTGGTTGGGGCTGTGTGCACAACCGTCCCAGTGGGACGCTCGTTGGGGCTGTGTGCACAACCGTCCCAGTGGGACGCTCGTTGGGGCTGTGTGCACAACCGTCCCAGTGGGACGCTCGTTGGGGCTGTGTGCACAACCGTCCCAGCTGGATGCTGGTTGGGGCTGTGTGGATTAGGAAAGTGGCACAGCTGCAGATTACATTGTGTAAGGCACTTCTGGAAGGTGCTCAGATGCTACAGTGATGGGGGCCAGCTATGAACCTGAATAGGGGAGAGCAGAACCAACACTGGAGATCTCATCCAGAAGCCTGCACTGGTTTCATGTTCACCGACTTACTTGTCTCTTTGCACAAAGTGCCACCTCCTGCGTGGCCACCGAGCACCCCACCAGCTGGTGCTGCCAAGAGGGGGAAGGGCTGGGCACTGCCCAGGGAACAGCAGCTTGGGGCTCTGTGACGAGATGCCAAGCAGCAGCTGCATCCTCCCAGCCAAGCCCAGATGGACGAACACAAAGCCATCTGCACCTAAGTGTCACATGGGCGTCCAGCAGCAGCCAGAGGCCCAACGCAGCCGCCAGGATGTGAGCTGAGCAACATGCCCTGCATGGATGTGAGGGCAGATTGCCAAGCTCGTGCTGGTCTCAAAGGCTACGTCTGCACAGCACCGCTATTTCGGAATAACAAAGTGTGCGTCTACACACATGCCATTATTTCAACATAATGTCGAAATCCTGTCCAGCTGAAGGACTTCTTACTCCGACTCCTGCAACCCTCGTTGCATGAGGAGCCAGGGAAGTCGGAGGAAGCGTGCTCTGTTTCGAAATAAGCGCTGTGTGGGCGCGCCCACATTCAAAAGAAGTTATTTCAACTTAAGCTACACAATTAGCATAGCTCAAATTGCGTAGCTTACTTGGAGTTTAGCCCTGCTGTGTAGACGGAACCAAAGTGCACAGGCTCACAAATCACGTTACCATGTGATCTGGGGCCAGAGCTATAGGTTTGTATTAATCTGATACTGGTCATATGAACAGTGTGGATTTTGTCATTGTGGGTCGTTGCATGGTGGCGGAAGGTTTGCAAAGCACAAAGATGTTTATCCAGGCAAGTGCTTCTTGGAAACCTTCTTCTACAACACAAAGTCCTGCAAGAGCATCAAAGGGCACCCCATGCGGCCACAGCTTAGACATTCCCACAATGCAGAGGGGTAATGAGCACAAAGAACGCGGGTCTCTGTCCCCATTAGCAGGACTTTGGCAAAACATTCATTGCAGAACCATGCTCCCGAGGGTTTGCTTGGGCAGATTCCAGGTATGTCTGTGTGGTCACAGCTGCTGCCCTGTACAGCTGCGGGGCTGCAGCACATCTGGTGGAGATACTAAGCCGTCAGGAGAGAGCTCTCCCATCGGCATAAAATCCCAGCTCTGCCCACAGCACAAGCTCTGCTGGCAGGAGCAACTCTCCCAGGGGTACAGTGCAGTGCCCACAGTCCTGCCCCTGTAATTTATGGTGCTCCAGGGGGTGGAATGTTGCCAGCCCTATGCGATTTACGTTTTGCTGACGGGAGCTGCAGAGTAGCTATGGCCTGAGTTAAAAGCTGAGGAAGAATTCCAGCTCAGTTTGCAGGCAGTTTCCTACCAGCAGCTGTTCTGCATGAGGGCAGGCAGTTACACACCACTCTGCCACTGAAGGAAAGGGGGATTTGGGTTCATTACAGATATAATGATGGGAGTAGGTAGATTCCTTTTAAAGTTGCTTGGTACTTTGGAGTCTTCTTCTAGCTTGTCTACATGGGGCATTAGTACATGGCAAACCAGGGCATGAATCCAGCACAGTCAAGATCCACATGACTGCTGTGGCAGCACACAAGCAGTGCCATCGGGCACTTTGACATGGTCCTGTTTCAAACGGCAGCGCATCAAAGCAGCCTCTGTTCCGGGACAGTAGGAATTGAACTTGGGTCAGTGCTCTAACCACTGAGCCATCCTTCCTCTCTTCCATCCGCCATCAGAGTGGGTTCTTTTACCTGCTCCACCCTCCTAGGCAGTCCTTGGTTACAGTCAGTGTGAAACATTATCTCCTCCTAGTCAGCGTTTGAAATGGTAGCAGCAGTGCCAGCAGGAAGAATGGCATGGGAGTGGCAGTACACTGTGCAGAAAGACGGACACCCACAGAGCCATAATCACAGACTGTTACCGATCCAACCTGCTCCATTTATTTGTTCCCCGGCGGAGGAAAGGAAATGTAAGCACAGCTATGGGCGAATTAAAAAAAAAAATCGATTTCATTTATTTCCACTGAACAATCCTGCAGACAGCCGCACACGAGTGCTGAGTGCTTGGCCGGTAATTAAATGTACACTCACACTGATAGCTATCCAGTGGCAGTTACTGCTCATCTACAAATCATTCTTTCCAGCCAGCTGGCAGCATCTGATCACCAAGCGGAGACGGTGGTTTACCGCAGCCAGCCAGTAAATCAGACAAAAAGCCCCAGCCAGGAACATCCCTCCAGACCACATCCAATAAGAGACTCACGGAGGGTAGCTGCTAGGCCCCTTCTATTTTACATATTCGCATGGCTCCCATCACCACATTGTATGAGTGCCTCTCAATCTCATGGATTTAGCCTCACCCAGCTCCGCAAGGCAGGGCAGTGCCATTGTCCCTGTTGTACAGACAGGAAACAGAGGCAAACAAAGGCTAAGTGACTTGTCCAAGGTCACAGAAAAAGCAACAAACTTCTGGGCCACCCTCACCCTTGCTTGATCTATCTTAATTTCATCACCCAAAGCTGCTGCTGCAGCAAAACTCGGTCGCTGGATTCATCGCTCTCTCCCAGTTTGGAACTAGATTTTTCTGGGAGTTAGGTCCCAGTCTCTGCTCTCCCAATCTGTGCCTGGTAAGTGTTCCTGCTGGAGGCCTGCCTAGGGTACGAGGGCCACGCAGAACCCGGGGGGAGCTCTCTTCCCCACACAGCCAGCTGGCACAGCTCAGGTCACTAACATGAGCATTCAGTTGTGTTTGGAGGCTGGCACTTGGGGCTCCTCACACTTGCTGCTCTAGTGCAGCTTCCCAAAGGGGTCCTGAAGCCTCTGGGCAGCACACTGGGCAGGAGAGCAGTGGGGGAAAGGAGTGCTTGGCACCTGTGCAATTAGGCTGAGATAACCATACAGCTGTCAGACTGGGAGGGCACAGTCTGGGTCCCGCACGATTCAATGACTCGATATGGGAGAGGAGAGGACACCAAGCTGGGAGAGTGTAGCAGGTTTGTGACTCACCGGCACGGCACCTCCTGCTGGCCGGTCTGTAAATTAACTCTTCCAGCCCTGCAGTGCCCCCTGTTGGCCGGTGTCTCGTCCTTAGATACCTGTCTTTTTCTGCCCTTGTCAGGTCCTGTGTCCCTCCTGGCCCACAATGTGCATTTCATCATGGTACTGCCCCATGGCCACGGCCCTTCCCACCCAGGGAACCCCTATCCCCTAGACCCACCTTATCAGTGACTGCCAGGCAGGGGTGGCCCGAGACTACAGGCAGATTTGGCTGCTGCCTAGGGCGCCGCCTTCAACGGGGCGCCCAATGATGACGTCAGTCCATTGACAGCCCTGCAGGTGGGGGCACCGATCACGCATTCCGCCTGGGGCACAAGCTGCCGCAGCCCGCCTCGGGCCGTTCCTGACATGGCCACTCATCACTGGCAAGGGGGTGTGGACCTGCTGCCTTCTGCTGCCCTGGCTGCCCCCCTGCAGCAGCCCAGTACCCCCAAGGCTCCCGTATCAGGCCTGCAGCCTGGAATTGGGCCAGGCCAGAGCTCCCCAGCTCTGCCTGCCTTTCCCCAGCCCTGCTCTGTCTCGGGTACCCTCTCTAGCTGCTCAGAGCACCAGGTCCCTCTTACTCCATGGCTGGTGCAAGAGTGTGTCTGAGATTAGCAGCCCCTATTTATACTGCCCCAGTTGGGTCCTTATTACCTGCTACCTGCCTCATGTGCTTGCTCCATGGTCCCTGCCTGCCCACAGGCTTATCTCACCTGGAGCGGGGTAACTGCCCACCTCTGGAGGGGTTGCAAGCACTTTGAAGGACAGGATTAGAATTCAGAACGGCCTTGACAGATTAGATGATTGGTCTGAAATTAACAAGATGAAATTCAATAAAGACAAGTGAAAAGAACTGTTCTTAGCAAGGACAAATCAAAAGCACGACTACTAAACAGGGAATGCCTGGCTGGGTGGTAGCATCACTGGCATGGATCGGGGGTCATAGTGGATCACAAATTGAATGAGTCAGCTGTGTGAGGCCGTTGCAAAACAGGCTCATGCCATTCTGGGTTGCATTGACAGGAGCGTTGAGTGCAAAGTGGAGGAGGTAATTGTCTGGCTTTACTCACCAGTGGTGTATTGTGTCTAATCTGGGTGCTGCACTTGAGGAAGGAATTGGATGAATTGGAGTGAATCCAGAGGAAAGCAGCAAAAATGATCAAAGGTTTAGAAAACTTGACCTAAGAGGAAAGATGAAAAAAACTCTGGTCATGTGTAGTCTGGAGAAAAGCAGACCAAGGGGAGACCTGATAACAGTCCTCAGATATATTACGGGCTGTTGCAAAGAGGACAGTGATCAATTGTTCTCCATGTCCACCGAAGGCAGGACAAGGAGTAATGGGCTTAATCTGCCACAAGGGAGATTTAGATTAGATAGCAGGAAAACCTTGCTAGCACAGAGGACAGTTAAGCTGTGGAATAGGCTTCCAGGGGAGGTTGTGGAATTGCAGTCAATGGAGGTTTCTACAGTCAGGCTGGACCAGCCCCTCTCAGGGTCTAGATTTACTAAGCCAGGGGTGGGCAAGAGGCAGCTAGCGGGCTGGACCCAGCCTGCCAAGCCATGGCGGCCTCACCAGCATCCTGACTACACAGCAGCTGCAGCCGCTTTAAACAGCAGGCTGCTAATTGCTCTGCAGTATAGGCAGGGAGGAGAATGCTACACTCGCAGTCCCCACCCCTTAGCAAAATCCTCCAGCTCCCATTGGCCAGTCTTCAGCCAACAGGAGCTGAGAAATTTTGCTGAAGTCAGGGGCAGCAAATGAAGCCTCCTCACTAGCCCATCTGTGCTGGAACAGAGCCACGTGGAGCAGCTGTGCAGCACACAGGCAGGGAGTCTGCAGAGCTGCTGGCTGGGAGCCACCTGGGTAAGCACCTCCCAGCCAGACCCTGCCTCTGGCACCCCACCACCCCTCCTCCCAACTACCTGTCCCAGGCCACCCCCCCAAACCCTCTGTGTCCCCTCTCCCCACCTCCCCCAGGTCACAATTCCCTCCCAGACCCTGTATCCTTTCCTGCACCCTTCCCTCCCCCAGGCCAGAATCCTTCCCTGCACTCATACCTCTCTCTGACCCTGCACCCCATTCCCCTGCCCCATGTCACCACCCAAATCCTCTGAATCTTCTTCTCCCAGGTCACAACTCCCTCCCAGACCCTGCACCCTCTCCTACACCCCTTCCCCAGGCCAGAATCCTTTTCTGCACCCATAACCCCTCCTGGACCCTTCACCCCAAACCCCTGCCCCAGATCATAACCCCTCCTTCACCCAAACTCCCTCTCAAACCCCACATTTCCTTCTGTACCCCAGTACTCTATCCCAAGCTCCCTTCTACATCCCACCTGTCATCCAAGACCCCGCACCTCCTCCACAGAAGTGCGGCCCTTGACCACTTACCAAAATCTTAGAGTGTCCCCCGCCCCATTAAAATGTATTGGCCACCCCTGGTCTAGATCAAACTACATTGTGATGCCCTTCTGACAACAAAAATCACTGCATGGCTCCAGGAGCGGGGTCGAAGCCTGAGCCTGCCAGAGTCCCACCACCCTGGGAGAGGGACCCAGAGCCAAAGCCCAAGGGCTTCAACCCCAGGCAAAGGGCCTGTAACCTGATTCCATGCCCCAGGGCTGAAGGGCCCCGACGGTGGGGCTCGGGCTTTGGTTCTGTGTCCCAGTATGTTTAACACCAGCCCTGAGGAGCTCTGGGATCCCGACTCAGAGTGGGAGAATCACTGGCCTAGAACCATAGAGCACGAGAACTGGAAGGGACCTTGAGAGTCATTGAGTCCAGTCCCCTGCCCTCACGGCAGAACCCAGCACCGTCTAGATCATCCCTGATGGGAACCTCCATCTCTGGAGAGATTTAAGAGCAGGTTAGATAGACACCTCGACCTCCCGACACAATTTATTCCAGTGTTTAACCACCCTGACAGTGAGGAAATTTTTCCTAATGTCCAACCTAAACCTCCCTTGCTGCAGTTTAAGCCCATTGCTTCTTGTCCTGTCCTCAGAGGCCCCTCCTCACTGTGATGCCTGAAAACCGCTATCATGTCCCCTCTCAGTCTTCTGTTTTCCAAATTAAACAAGCCAATTCCTTCAGCCTTGCCTCATTGCTCGTATTTTCTAGACCTTTAATCATTTTTGTTACTCATCTCTGGACCCTGTCCAATTATGTGTGAAATGGATTGTTTCTTCCTAAGTGGAGTACTTTGCATTTGTCCTTATTAAACCTCATCCTATTTACCTCAGACCATTTCTCCAATTAGTCGAGATAATTTTGAATTACGACCCTATCTTCCAAAACACTTGCAACCCCTTCCAGCTTAATATCATCTGCAAACTTAATAAGCGTACTCTTTAGGCCAATATCTAAATTGTTGATGAAGATATTGATCAGAACCGGTCCTAAAACAGACCCCTGTGGAACCCCACTTCTTATGCCCTTCCAGCATGACTGTGAACCATTAATAACGACTCTCTGAGACTGGTTATCCAGCCAGTTATGCACCCACCTTACAATAGCCCCATCTAAGTTGTATTTGCCTAGTTTATTGATAAGAAGGTCATGTAAGACTGTATCAAATGTCTTACTAAAGTCTAGATATACCGTGTCCACCGCTTCTCCCTTCTCCACAAGACTCGCTATCCTATCAAAGGAAGCTATCAGCTTGGTTTGGCATGATTTGTTCTTTACAAATCCATGCTTCCAGTAACCTGTCACCTTATTTTCTTCCAGCTGTTTGCAGATGAATTCTTTAATTACCTGCTCCATTATCTTTCTTGGCTCAGAAGTTAAACTGACTGGTCTGTAGTTTCCTGGGTTGTTCTTATTTCCCTTTTTATAGACGGGCACTAGATTTGCCCTTTTCCAGTCTTCTGGAATCTCTCTCAACTTCCATGATTTTTCAAAGATAACAGCTAAAGCTTCAGCTACCTCCTCTATCAGCTCCTTGAGTATTCTAGGATGCATTTCATCAGGCCCTGGTGACTTGCTGACATCTAACTTTTCTAAGTGATTTTTAACTTGTTCTTTTTTATTTTAACGTCTAAACCTAGTGCATTTCCACTGTCATTCACTACGTTAGGCATCTTCATCAAACTTGTTGGTGAAGACCGAAACAAAGAAGTCATTAAGCCCCTCTGCCATTTCCAAGTTTCCTGTTATTGTTTCTCCCTTCTCACTGAGCAATGGGCTTACCCTGTCCTTGGTCTTCCTCTTGCTTCTAATATATTTATAGAATGTCTTCTTGTTACCCTTTATGTCTCTAGCTAGACTGAGCTTGTTTTGTGCTTTTGCTTTTCTAATGTTGCCCCTGCATACCTGTGTTGTTTGCTTATATTCATCCTTTGTAATTTGACCTTGTTTCCACTTTTTATATGAATCCTTTTTGATTTTTAGAACATGCAAGATCTCCTGGTCTTTTGCCACGCTTTCTATAGCCTAGATGACTTTTTGAGATCCCTTCCAGTCCTGCACTTCTGTGAGTCTATAATGGCTGCCCCAGAAGATCCAGGTTTCCAAAATGGTTGCCCAAACTGCTTGTGCAAATCCCACATTTCTTCATGAGCACACAGGTCTCGTGTGGTTTGGATCCTGCTGCACTGAAACCTTGGGCCTCCTTGGAACTCCCACCTTTCTTATTGCTGGGATTGTGAAGGAGGGTCAGTCGCAAGCAAAGCAACACTTGGCTCCAGATTGAAAGCTGATCTGAAACTTCAGACACTTGAAAAGGTTCTGCTAACTCTGGGCTGTCCCTGTGGTTCTGCCAGCCCACCCTGGGGGCTTATCTCTCCACGGGGACTCTGAGAAGCATTCTGGCTCTTGCTTGAGTATACAAATGAAGCCTTTGATGGTGTCTGTCTCTGCATGCTAGTTATGGTAGCTGGGTTAGTGATTACTAGCTCTGGTGTCTAAGGCCTGATGTCTACACTAGAAAATTAGGTTGGCTTAACTAAGTCGCTCATGTGCATGAAAAATTCTCACCCCAAGCAATGTAGTTAAGACGACCTAGCCCCTCTTTGCTACGCCAATGGGAGAACCTCTCTCTCATTGGCATCACGTGTCTACATCAAAGTGCCCCATGCTGTAGCCCTGCCATAACTTAAGAGGTGCAGCATAAAGGACAGCCCTAGCTGGCCTCTAGCATTTGCTGTAGAAAGAAATGTCCAACCCTGGGCAAACAGCGGCACACTGGTGCCTTGCTGGGTGCTGCTTACAAAAAGGGAGCAGTCTGCAGCTGCTTTAATTACAAAGCGGTGGCCAGAGAAGACTACAGGTCCCAGAATGCATTACACTGGCAGCTGTTCACTCACTATAGGTCACACCTGCATTGGGCAATGTGACCCTGAGCTGCACTTTGGCCACCTCTGCCTTAGTATCAGCACTAATTGCTCCCCGGCCTTCATTAGGGGAAGAAGGTGATCTCAATCTGGCTCCCGCTCTTCATTTTCCTTCCACCAGCCCTGCAAACCGATGCAGTGGAAAATAAAAATCTCCATGTGGGATTGAACCCCGCCGGTTGTAATAAGTTATGTCTGTTGGAACCTGGCAAAGGGTGTATCTACCTCTGCTGTCGTTGGGCTGTCTTTGCATTCCATACAGCGCACAGCTTTCAAACACACTCATGCCGTCAACACACTTTTAATGTTCATGCTGCTGTCGTTGAGATTCAAATGCATCTTTTTAATGGAATATCTTATTAGACTGGGAAATGCAGGCTGCTGTGAAACCTGAGAGCTCCTTGAATATTCAGTTAGAAAGACAAATAGGCCTGCAGGGTGGCCCCTTGACTTCATTCTGATTTCCAGAACACTAATAGGATAATCCATGGGAGTCAGTGCTTCTCAAATGCTGTATATATCTCTATGTATCTTTCCAGAACATCAGCTGCACCAGCTCTCTCAGGGTACAATCGACACAGCAGCGTTATTTCGGAGTAACGGACGTTATTTGGAAATAACATTGCTCCTGTCTACACAACAAGCCGTTATTTCGAAATACTGCCAAGCTGGAGGACTTCTTACTCTGACTCCTGGAACCCTCATTCCACGAGGAGTAAGGGAAGTCAGAGGAAGAGTGTTCTTGATGTGCAGACAGTGCCAAAAGCCAAATTCAGCCATTTCAACTTCAGCTACACAATTGAAGTAGCTGAAGTTGCGTCGCTTAATTCGACTTTTGCCCTGCAGTGTAGACGTGCCCTCAGAGTGTTTCAGACGCTCTGCTATGCAGGGAAAGGGGAGAGAATCTTATTTGGTTAAATACTAGTTTTCTGTCCAAAAGTTGCCTTGCGTTCAGGTGGAGTGGCTGCCCATGTTGCAGGAGATTCACAGACATCCTGGGGTGTCCGTAGGAGGGTGTGGGTTTCAAGTGCAGAGAGGACTTGGGAGGACAATTCCTCCGTGGCGTTTCAGAGGGAAGAATTAAGTGACAAAGCCGAGAGCGCGTATAGGAATAGCACAAACCAGCTTCTCTTATCTTAGCGCCACCGGTCGGTGCTATCACCTGGCGCTCGGCCCAGAGAGACAGTCGTGGGCGAGAGGGGGATGGGAATTTGTCCAGGGAGAGTTAGAGGCATGAACTGGCTCGTGGTTCAAAAACGGCAGTGGAAGGAGCTACAGAGCGACACAGCACCTGCCCCTTGCTCCAGCTGTGAAGAGCCATTGGGGGGGCTGGAGTGAGTGGCAGGGGTGGGAGGGTGAGGTCAGAGGTCAGGAGGAGCAAGCCCATGGGCCGTTCTGAGAGCTGGGGGGCGGGCAGTTTGTCCTGGAGTCAGAGATGGGAGGCAGTGGGGGGTGGAGAGAAAAGCCACTGAGAGCATCCACGGATGGCAGGAGGGAGAGACAGGAACCTAGAGAAGGGTTCACAAGAGGGGTTGGTGAAGGGTCAGGGGAATGTGTGGTGAGTCAAGAAAAGGCAGGCGGTGGCTCGGCAGCCTGGGTACGTGACAGAGAAAGGGGGTGAACCAATCCTGGAACAAGACCCTGCACGGGATCTTCTTTGCAAGCGCTGCAGAAAATGGAGCCTTTCCCCTTGTGCTTCGAAAGCGCAGGGCAGCGACTGAAAGCCTGCTGGCGTGGAGCAAAGAGCAGAAAGTCACACACGCTGTGATGTAGCCCCCCCCCGGGTGGCCCAGGCAGGTAACGTTGGCAGTTGCCCCCCAGGCAGGCAGTATGGCGGGTGGGAGAGGCAAGTATTTGCCTTGCATTAGCTTTGTGAAAGAGTCACCGTCCCTTGTGAAAGCACCTCTCTTCGGAGTGACCCCTCTGCAGCCCAGAAGTGCCACATGCGCGGCGCCACCGGCAGCGCTGCTGGCACTAGAGAATGTTCACCGAGCCAGCAAAGTGTCCCCAGCACTTCGCAGATCACAGGTAGTCAGGGCACCTGCGGTAAGCAGAACTGCCTTGGCTCTGCGTTTGCACATGGGCCACCACAGCGGGGGCCCGATCCCTCACTGGGGCTCTCTGGGTGAAAAAAAGCCCCTCATCTTTCCAGTCTTCAGGAAGGCTGCGTGGTCTAGTGGTGGCAGGAGAGGGAGGGGCACTCGGAGAAAATCCTTCTCCTCCCTGTGCCATGTGCCCCATGGGCATAGCAATGCCAGCCTGCACCAGGGCTAGGGGATTAGCTTCCGTGGAGCCCACCTGTAGAACACTTTCAGATCCTGGAAGTGGCTAGAAAAGCACAAACTGGCAGGAGAAAGAAACCCCCGACTGAGTAATCACACACACGCGCACACACAGAAATCAGCTCAAGTCTCCTCCCAGTTTCTGCTGCTCCTAAGGGCTCTTCCTTTTCCATTTGTGGAAAAGGCTCCTCTTTTGGCGGAGCCTTCATGCCTTGTGAAAGGAGGTGCACAGGGCTCCCCAAAAGAGTGTGTTTGCTCTTCCGCAAAACCCCCATAGTCTAGACTGTGCTGCTGGAATGCTGCATTGACTTCGGGGGGGGGGGGGTCCCTGTGGATTTCTACCACTGGGGAGAGGGATCGGGCCCAGGGGGATGCGTTCGTGTGCCGATGCACGGCCTCTGCCTGTCACGCTCACGCAGTCCGATGTGCTCTGCCTCCGACACTCTTTCTCCTGCTCAGCCACTCACACGAGGCTCCTACTGGCACATCACACCCACCAGGAAGAGTTCTGTTGCGGCAGATTGGGCTATTACCCTCGAGTGGGGGCAGGAGGGAGGGAAGAGAAGAAGGAAGGAGTCAAATCCACTGCCCCATCCTGCTCCAGCCATGTCTCCTGCCCCTGCTGACCCCCCTTCCTGTTCTTTCCTCTCCACAGTTGACTTCATTGGCGGATTCGATTCCTACGGCTACCAGGCCCCACAGAAGACGTCACACTTACAGCTACAGCCTTTGTACACGTGAGTCTCGCCTACCCGTGGGGTAGGAACAGGAGCCCCTGTCCCACGAGGGGCAGGATGGCTCTGGGGACTGTCCATGGGCCATGTGGCTGTCCCCCTCTGATCATCCCTGTGCCTCCGCAGCAGCAGATCAAGTCCTCGCCGGCGCAGCTGCTTAGTAGCGGCCATGCAACGCTTGGAGCCTGGCTCCTGGCAGGCCACAAACCACCAGCACAACTGGCACCAAATAGCCCCCTTGGCGGAGGGCCAGCTGCCCTACGTGTCAGGGTGAGGTACTGTGGGGAGCAGCATGCCCTGCCTGGCCTCTCCATAAACCAGGGCCGCCCCTCTTCAGAGTGCCCATGGAGTCCAGGTCACTCGGGCGAATGGGGAGGCCACACACTAGCACAGCTCTCCTCAGCATGCCCCGGTGCCCCCCGCCCACGCCGGGCTCGCCGAGAGCTGGCCGAGCGGCCCCAGGCCCTTTGCAAGGAGGTGAATACAGCGGCTCCGGAAGCCAGGGCATGAGAAGAGACACAGGCCCCAGCCTAGCCAACAGCGGCGCCGGCGGAGACGTGAACCTAGCTCCGGGGCTCGAGGGGGAGGGCGGGCTTGGGGCTCCCCCGCTTTCCCCGCTGAGGCGGCCAATGGGGAGTCAGGGCTTCCAGGAGGTGTCGGGGTTCTAGCCCATGAGGGGCTGCAATGGGAGCTGGCTGCTCAGGGGCCGGGAGCCTGACGTGCAGGAGGATCATGAGGCCTAGCAGTGAGCGAAAGGGCTGGGGGGTCAGACTCAGAACCAGGGAGCTGCGGGAAGAGAGATACTGAGACCTCACTGCTGTGTGAGCAGGGCTGGGTGCTATGCACTGGGGGGGGAACCTCACTGCTGTGTGAGCAGGGCTGGGTGCTATGCACTGGGGGGGGGGAACCTCACTGCTGTGTGAGCGGGGCTGGGTGCTATGCACTGGGGGGGGGGGGACCTCACTGCTGTGTGAGCGGGGCTGGGTGCTATGCACTGGGGGGGGGAACCTCACTGCTGTGTGAGCGGGGCTGGGTGCTATGCACTGGGGGGGGGAACCTCACTGCTGTGTGAGCGGGGCTGGGTGCTATGCACTGAGGGGGGGAACCTCACTGCTGTGTGAGCGGGGCTGGGTGCTATGCACTGGGGGGGGGAAACCTCACTGCTGTGTGAGCAGGGCTGGGTGCTATGCACTGAGGGGGGGAACCTCACTGCTGTGTGAGCAGGGCTGGGTGCTATGCACTGGGGGGGGACCTCACTGCTGTGTGAGCAGGGCTGGGTGCTATGCACTGGGGGGGGGGAACCTCACTGCTGTGTGAGCGGGGCTGGGTGCTATGCACTGGGGGGGGGGGAACCTCACTGCTGTGTGAGCGGGGCTGGGTGCTATGCACTGGGGGGGGGAACCTCACTGCTGTGTGAGCAGGGCTGGGTGCTATGCACTGAGGGGGGGAACCTCACTGCTGTGTGAGCGGCGCTGGGTGCTATGCACTGGGGGGGGGGAACCTCACTGCTGTGTGAGCAGGGCTGGGTGCTATGCACTGAGGGGGGGAACCTCACTGCTGTGTGAGCAGGGCTGGGTGCTATGCACTGGGGGGGGGGGACCTCACTGCTGTGTGAGCAGGGCTGGGTGCTATGCACTGGGGGGGGGAACCTCACTGCTGTGTGAGCGGGGCTGGGTGCTATGCACTGGGGGGGGGGGAACCTCACTGCTGTGTGAGCGGGGCTGGGTGCTATGCAGTGGGGGGGGGGAACCTCACTGCTGTGTGAGCGGGGCTGGGTGCTATGCACTGGGGGGGGGAACCTCACTGCTGTGTGAGCGGGGCTGGGTGCTATGCAGTGGGGGGGGAACCTCACTGCTGTGTGAGCGGGGCTGGGTGCTATGCACTGGGGGGGGGACCTCACTGCTGTGTGAGTGGGGCTGGGTGCTGTGCACTGGGACGGGGGGGACCTCACTGCTGTGTGAGCGGGGCTGGGTGCTATGCACTAGGGGGGGAACCTCACTGCTGTGTGAGCAGGGCTGGGTGCTATGCACTGGGGGGGGACCTCACTGCTGTGTGAGCAGGGCTGGGTGCTATGCACTGGGGGGGGGGACCTCACAGCTGTGTGAGCGGGGCTGGGTGCTATGCACTAGGGGGGGAACCTCACTGCTGTGTGAGCAGGGCTGGGTGCTATGCACTGGGGGGGGACCTCACTGCTGTGTGAGCAGGGCTGGGTGCTATGCACTGGGGGGGGGGACCTCACTGCTGTGTGAGCGGGGCTGGGTGCTATGCACTGGGGGGGGGAACCTCACTGCTGTGTGAGCGGGGCTGGGTGCTATGCAGTGGGGGGGGAACCTCACTGCTGTGTGAGCGGGGCTGGGTGCTATGCACTGGGGGGGGGACCTCACTGCTGTGTGAGTAGGGCTGGGTGCTGTGCACTGGGACGGGGGGGACCTCACTGCTGTGTGAGCGGGGCTGGGTGCTATGCACTAGGGGGGGGAACCTCACTGCTGTGTGAGCAGGGCTGGGTGCTATGCACTGGGGGGGGACCTCACTGCTGTGTGAGCAGGGCTGGGTGCTATGCACTGGGGGGGAGGGACCTCACTGCTGTGTGAGCGGGGCTGGGTGCTATGCACTAGGGGGGGAACCTCACTGCTGTGTGAGCAGGGCTGGGTGCTATGCACTGGGGGGGGGACCTCACTGCTGTGTGAGCAGGGGCTGGGTGCTATGCACTGGGGGGGGGGACCTCACTGCTGTGTGAGCGGGGCTGGGTGCTATGCACTGGGGGGGGGAGACCTCACTGCTGTGTGAGCGGGGCTGGGTGCTATGCACTGGGGGGGGGGGACCTCACTGCTGTGTGAGCAGGGCTGGGTGCTGTGCACTGGGACAGGGGGGACCTCACTGCTGTGTGAGCGGGGCTGGGTGCTATGCACTAGGGGGGGAACCTCACTGCTGTGTGAGCAGGGCTGGGTGCTATGCACTGGGGGGGGACCTCACTGCTGTGTGAGCAGGGCTGGGTGCTATGCACTGGGGGGGGGGACCTCACTGCTGTGTGAGCGGGGCTGGGTGCTATGCACTGGGGGGGGGGAACCTCACTGCTGTGTGAGCGGGGCTGGGTGCTATGCACTGGGGGGGGGGGAACCTCACTGCTGTGTGAGCGGGGCTGGGTGCTATGCACTGGGGGGGGGAACCTCACTGCTGTGTGAGCAGGGCTGGGTGCTATGCACTGAGGGGGGGAACCTCACTGCTGTGTGAGCGGCGCTGGGTGCTATGCACTGGGGGGGGGGAACCTCACTGCTGTGTGAGCAGGGCTGGGTGCTATGCACTGAGGGGGGGAACCTCACTGCTGTGTGAGCAGGGCTGGGTGCTATGCACTGGGGGGGGGGGACCTCACTGCTGTGTGAGCAGGGCTGGGTGCTATGCACTGGGGGGGGGAACCTCACTGCTGTGTGAGCGGGGCTGGGTGCTATGCACTGGGGGGGGGGGAACCTCACTGCTGTGTGAGCGGGGCTGGGTGCTATGCAGTGGGGGGGGGGAACCTCACTGCTGTGTGAGCGGGGCTGGGTGCTATGCACTGGGGGGGGGAACCTCACTGCTGTGTGAGCGGGGCTGGGTGCTATGCAGTGGGGGGGGAACCTCACTGCTGTGTGAGCGGGGCTGGGTGCTATGCACTGGGGGGGGGACCTCACTGCTGTGTGAGTGGGGCTGGGTGCTGTGCACTGGGACGGGGGGGACCTCACTGCTGTGTGAGCGGGGCTGGGTGCTATGCACTAGGGGGGGAACCTCACTGCTGTGTGAGCAGGGCTGGGTGCTATGCACTGGGGGGGGACCTCACTGCTGTGTGAGCAGGGCTGGGTGCTATGCACTGGGGGGGGGGACCTCACAGCTGTGTGAGCGGGGCTGGGTGCTATGCACTAGGGGGGGAACCTCACTGCTGTGTGAGCAGGGCTGGGTGCTATGCACTGGGGGGGGACCTCACTGCTGTGTGAGCAGGGCTGGGTGCTATGCACTGGGGGGGGGGACCTCACTGCTGTGTGAGCGGGGCTGGGTGCTATGCACTGGGGGGGGGAACCTCACTGCTGTGTGAGCGGGGCTGGGTGCTATGCAGTGGGGGGGGAACCTCACTGCTGTGTGAGCGGGGCTGGGTGCTATGCACTGGGGGGGGGACCTCACTGCTGTGTGAGTAGGGCTGGGTGCTGTGCACTGGGACGGGGGGGACCTCACTGCTGTGTGAGCGGGGCTGGGTGCTATGCACTAGGGGGGGAACCTCACTGCTGTGTGAGCAGGGCTGGGTGCTATGCACTGGGGGGGGACCTCACTGCTGTGTGAGCAGGGCTGGGTGCTATGCACTGGGGGGGGGGACCTCACAGCTGTGTGAGCGGGGCTGGGTGCTATGCACTAGGGGGGGAACCTCACTGCTGTGTGAGCAGGGCTGGGTGCTATGCACTGGGGGGGGACCTCACTGCTGTGTGAGCAGGGCTGGGTGCTATGCACTGGGGGGGGGGACCTCACTGCTGTGTGAGCGGGGCTGGGTGCTATGCACTGGGGGGGGGGGACCTCACTGCTGTGTGAGCGGGGCTGGGTGCTATGCACTGGGGGGGGGGGACCTCACTGCTGTGTGAGCAGGGCTGGGTGCTGTGCACTGGGACAGGGGGGACCTCACTGCTGTGTGAGCGGGGCTGGATGCTATGCACTAGGGGGGGAACCTCACTGCTGTGTGAGCAGGGCTGGGTGCTATGCACTGGGGGGGGACCTCACTGCTGTGTGAGCAGGGCTGGGTGCTATGCACTGGGGGGGGGGACCTCACTGCTGTGTGAGCGGGGCTGGGTGCTATGCACTGGGGGGGGGGGACCTCACTGCTGTGTGAGCGGGGCTGGGTGCTATGCACTGGGGGGGGGGGCTCACTGCTGTGTGAGCAGGGCTGGGTGCTATGGGGCACCTCACTCCTGACCCACAGCCCTCCCGGTCTTCCTGTCCTGAGCCTCCAGGCGGCTGTCCCAGACAACTCAGCCCTGACCCACAGCCCCCTTTCCCTAAGCCCCTCTCCCCCACAGCACTGCCCTGCCAACACATGCAATTTTAACCTGCCAGCTCCCCAGCTGTTCTAACCCTGGCTTGTCTCCATTGATCAGACCGACAATGGCACCAGGGCTCTGGATCCAGAGAAACAAGAGCAGACTCGTCCCCTCCATTTCGATTCTGCCCCGAGAGCCCGGGGGTGGGAGCGCAGTGCAGAAATCCGCTCTGCTCCGTAGCTCTCCAGTCTTGTGCTGGGCAGCCGCTAGGCCTTCGGTGTGCTGGGTATTTTCCAGGGGGAGCAGCATCTCTTCAGAGAAGCGCCCCCCCCTTCCTGCTCCCCACCCATGAAGCTTAACTAGATAAATGCTAAAATGAGATAAAGATGCAAAATCTAAAGGGATTAGCCTCGTTTGGGCTTTGCTGGCTGCCAAAAATTAATTGTGTTTTAAGTCTTGTATGTAAATTCAAGGGCAGGCAGCGCAATTAGAGATGCAGAGAGGGGACGGGCTCAAGAGAAATGCCTCCCGAGCGCTGCCGTAGCCATGCTCAGCACTGCCATGGCCCCTTGCCCTTGAGCCCGTCTCTGGGCTACAAAGGGAAAGGCCCCGTGGCCACCCGGGCGCCGAGGGAGGTGGCTAGCGCAAAGGGGCTGCAGCGCAGCGGGGGGAGGAAGATGTCGGTGGTGGGCAGTGAAATCCGCAGGGCCACGCCCGGGATTGAGTTGGCCCTCGGCTCCCAGGAGGGAGATGGCTGGGAACTGGAGGAGCCTTTTCCAACATAAATCCCACTCGAAGGTGGCTACCGGGCTTCGCCGGCATCTCTGCTTTGCTTTGATGCTCGCGTGTTGGCTCAGACCAGAAGCGCTTTGGGGCAGGGACTATTTACCTCATGGCTGTGCAGCGCCTAGCACAAGGGGAGCCCCTAGGCACAGCTGCAGCAAAATGTCACATCATGACTTGGAAGCCTGCAAACGAGCCATCTCCTCGCTCCTGAGTCCCTGGGTGCTGCAGCCTCCCGAGGGAGACAGAGCCACGCTGGCGTGATGTGAACTTCGGCCTTAAAGCAGCCCCAGCACAGTGCTGCCCCGCCTGCAGGGCTGAGACACTCAGCTGGCTGTCACCTGTTCCCTGCGCAGATGGGGGGTGCAGTGTGCCCCTTGGCACTTGGTCATGGCTTTGCTGGCTACACAACCCTGCCAGTTTGAGGGCTGGCAGAGGACAAGTCGCTGGGGCTACTGGCCCAGCTCAGTGGGGTGTTGCACAGAGGGAGCCTGCCACTGGTAGACCAGGCACGACGGCAGAGGAGGCCTGCGAACTCTTGCGGCTGTGCTGAGACCAGATTCTGCGATGGCTTTGGGGCAGCCAGTCAAAGGGCATCGGCCAGTGCTGGAGCAGCGCGCGTGTTTCTTTGACTTTGCAATGAGGGTCGAATTTCTTTCCAAGCAACCAAGACAATGGGCTGGTGCAGTGTGGAATTGCAGTAGCACCTGGTGTCCCTCGCGGGGGATCAGGACCCCACTGTCAGGGTTCCCTTTACGCTAAGTGCTTGAGAGATTAAAATACCACCCTGCTGACTGGCAAAGCACCCACAGCCAGCAGCATGTGTTTCTACTGGTGGTGCACATCCACCCGTGCATTGGCGCCCATAACAAAATTTATTCCACACACAGTTGGCAGAATTCGTGGGAATACTGCCCACTGTGTGAGACACCAAACGCACATCCAAAGTGCACAGAGCTCTTTGGGATTCTGCTTCCTTTGGCCTCCAGGGATTAGTTGCCCTCATTTGAATTTGTATAGTGTGTGATGGTGTTATTGGGCAAATCCTGGTATGACAGCCCGACCCACCGAATTCAGTGGGATCTGGCACCCCCACCGTGGAGCAGACAGTGTGAAGCGGCTGGGACAGGCCTGGATTCCTCAGTGTTATACCGTCCACGGAACAGTGCTGGACGGCGCATGCAGTGAATTGAATTTGGCCAGATACACCTGCAGCTGCCTAATCACCTTCCCCGCTTGTGGCAGCTGCTGGGAAGAGCAGCAGCACCAGGCGCAGGGAGCACACACCTGTCCAGGCAGCTCCCTGGGCATGCAATGAGCCTGGTGGGTTGTTGCAAAGATGAACCGAAAGGCTGGGGTGGTTTCTCAAGAGGGTTCTGGTTTGGTAGATTAAAGCCCACGTGCCCGAGCAGCCGGGATCCTGGCAGTTCTCTGAGTGGCTGCAAGTCAGACTCCAGCATCTCCTTTCGGAGGACTTTGTAGGCCGACTTTCACGCTGCACGTACTCAGTGCTGGATCAATGGCTGCGGGCTGGGACTCAGTGACTGCCCCAACTGCAAAGGAGCCAGCTCTAAGATTCCCCGAGACAGCGGCTCAGCAGTAATTGCCGTAAGCCGGCTGCAGCAGTGCCGTAAGCCTCAGGGCTTGTGGGCGCTACCAGAGATTTCTGCAGCAGCATTTCATGAGCGTTCTTGAAGCCACAAGAGATACAGGGTCCTCTACCGGCGGTTACAAGGCGACGCAGTACTTGGATGCTGTGGCAATACGCACTACAGAAAAAACTCAGCTAGACAAAGCCTTGAATTATGATTTGCTTTGGCTTCATTTCTGCACGGCATGTAAGCTGGGCCTGCCGGCGCTGGGAGCGGGCCAGATTTCACACGCTCAGCAGGACTGAGCTAGGTAGGAGACACCGAGGAACACTTAAGATCAAGCCCCAAGTGGGGCTGGCAATGGGGCAGCTTTATTCCTCACCCATTAATGGATCCCTGGGGTACCAGAGCTTGGAAGTCTGCAAGTACGACGACAGGCCACAAGAAGCGAATCCCTGGCTGGCTCATGGGGCCTGCGCTCTGATACCTGCCTGGAGAGCCCACGAGCCTTTTCCAGTTGCCTTGTGTTTTCAGAGCCAGGCCTGTTTCAAGCAAGCGAGTGGGAGTGAGCTACAAACACGCTTTGTGTGTTCCGCGGCCTCTCTGAACACGGTCGGGCACCGCGGATGGTCCCGTGCACGCACCCGCCTGGGCTTGAGGGTACGTCTAGACTACACCGCTCTGTCAACAGCGAGACATAGATTAGGCACGTCGAAATTGCTAATGAAGCGGGGATTTAAATATCCCGTGCTTCATTAGCATAAACATGGCTGCTACTTTTTTCGAAACAGAGCTTTTTTGAAAAAAAAAAGGCAGTCTAGACATGGATCTGTCGAAAATAAACCCTTTTTTGACAGATCCTGTCAACCTCATTTTTTGAGGGATTAAAAAAAGCTCCATTTCGAAAAAAAGTGGCAGCCATGTTTATGCTAATGAAGCGCGGGATATTTAAACCCCTGCTTCATTAGCAATTTCGATGTGCCTAATCTACATCTCTCTGTCAAGGGAGAGGTGTAGTCTGGACGTACCGAGACGGGACGGGCTCCTGATGGCTCTGGCAATAGGAGAGCGGACATAACGCTGGGCGCATCAGCCCAGGATCCTGGCAACCGCCTCCACTTCTCTGCCCCACAGATCTTTAACCCGGCCCCACCCCAGCCTGGCCTGAGGCTTCCTCAGGTCGCTGGACACCCCGGGATGCCGCAAGAACTCCATTCCTCTCCCGACTGGGCGGCTGAATTGGCCGTGGGAGCTGGCCTGGGAGCCGAGCAGGAGCAGGTGGTCTGCACCTGGGGCTTAGGCCAGGCAGTCGCAGCCCGCTGGAGAGTCTGACATCTGGCAAGGTGCTTCTTCAGACTAACTATTTGTTAGTTTCATAACTTGGGAGCAGACTGCGCGCGCCCAGGCAGAACAGGGGCAGCCTTGCCAGCAGCCTGGTATTAGTAACAGTAATGATTGCAGGGCTGCAGGTCTGACAGCAGTGCCCCGGGGCCAGACACACCTCAGCTGGAGGCAGTGTCCCTGCCTGCCTGTTCACTCACTGCCTCATCCCTCGCTTCAGTCCAATGACAAAGAGCCGGTGAGGCCCCGTTGCCGTCATCTGATTCTTTAAGCGCCCAGGCCCCAGTTTCTAAACATGGCTGCCTAGGCTGCCCTCACAGAACCTGCCACTGGAGCCCAAAGTCCGGAAGGGCATGTGAACACCAGTGGGCACGCACGCGTGTGAGCTGAAGTGGCATGTCGGCACACACATTGGACTGGGCGCTAGTGATTCTACAGAGGGTCCTTTCTGGGGAATGCTGGACACAGCCAGACTGTGGGTCCGTCTGGCTCCCAGCCCTCCGTGGGCCTGGACTCCGCACTTGTGCAGGGATGGCCAAGAAAGCAATTTAAACACCACGGGTGCATCTAGACTGGAAAGATTTTGCGCAAAAGCAGCCGCTTTTGTGCAAAAACTTGCCAACTGTCTACAGTGGCCGCTTGAATTTGCGCAAGAACACTGACGATCTAATGTAAGATTGTCAGTGTTCTTGCGCAAATACTTTGACGCTCCCGCTCGGGAAAAAGCCCTCTTGTGCAAGTGTTCTTGCACGAGAGGGCCAGTGTAGACAGGGAAGGAATTTTTTGAGTAAGAAAGCCCTGATGGCGAAAATGGCCGCCGGAGCTTTCTTGCGCAAAATCACGTCTATACTGGCCACGGATGCTTTTGCACAAAAGCATCCGTGCCAATCTAGATGCTCTTTTGCGGAAATACTTTTCATGGAAAAAGCTTTTCCATGAAAAGTATTTCCACAAAATCATGCCGGTCTAGATGCAGCCCACATGTTTGTACCACGAGCTGCAGCGCTGTGACTGTGCCACTGTCGCACTGTGGCAGACACTGCAGCAACCAGAGGGGTTTCTGTCGCTGCCAGGACTCCGCCCCCGGCGGGATACAGACAAACGCATCTGCCAACCCTGTGGCACTTCCAGTCACCCCACCTGTGTCCCACAAGGCACAACGCTTTCCACAGCCCCCAGTGCTATAGGCAGGCCAGCCCACAAGTAGGTGGAGGGGACCAATCCTGGGACGCCTAGCTCTGGTCTACTCTAGGGAGTTAATTTGAAATAACCCCCCTTATTTTGAAATAACAAGCAGAGCGTCCACATTACCAAGCCCGTTATTTTGAAATAATAACTCCTGCTTTCCTCAGGGAATAGCGCGTATTTGGAAATAGCGGGAGTATGGCGGCTCCGCTGCTGCTGTTTCGAAATAGCCCCTCCCCAGTGTTATTCGAAGGAATTACCCCTTGTGCCTCCTGGGGCTCTATGTCGAGGTAGCGCATCCACGTTAGGGGAGCCGGCCTCGGACTCATTTCGAGGCTCCCCTGTAGTGTGGACGCACTAGCCCGAAATAGTTATTTGGGGAGTTATTTCAAAATAATTTTCTCGTGTGTAATTTCCCTTAAAGGGGAACTGCAGCATTACGATGCACGCTGAGGGAAGCCTAGATTTCTGGGTTGACGCCCCATTGACCAGGCTATCAGGCCGGCCAGTTGCAGACTCGGCATCTGTTCACCTTTTGTCTCCTGCCCCTTGCTGGTTTGCTGGCACTGTCCCAGGGCCGGAGGCTGCAGAGAGCGGCTTGCACTGTCACTATGCACCAGTGAATTCTGGGATCTTCTCAGTGACTCAAGAAGGGCAAGGAGAGCAGGAGCAGCCCTGCAGTTCCCTCCCAAAGCCCTCCTGCTACTCCGACCCTGCATTCCCCCACAGCTCTGCCAATGCACCAACCTGCAGCACCTCCCGGCTGTTCCAGCCCTGGGCCTCTCTGGACTACAGGCCACCCCTGAGGACAGCAGTGGTTGCTTTGTGATGGTGACAGCCATTCACCTGAACCTAGACTGACAACTCCAAACTCAGTCCCTTGATGGCCTACAACCTAAGGAAGTACAGCCTACTCCCTACAGTTGGCCAGAGACCCTGAGCTGCTCTGGAGACAAGGGCAGTATGAGAATGCGAGTAGAATAGACACACGTGCCAGGGCACTGGGAACCTCACTTGTCCCTGTTAGACTCACTGTCTTTCTAAAGCCAGCACACCTCATCTGACACCGCATCTCAGCGCAGCCGGGACTTTCTGAGACAGTCCATCCAGGCGCCTCAAAACACAATTGCCTGAGTGCGCCCACTAGGGATGTTAAATATCGGTTAACTGAATAGTCGATTAATCTCGTAAATTCTTATCGGTTACTCGATTATTCTATAGTCCCCAGGGCTGGGGCTGGCAGCCAGTGCAATCCGGCCTCACTCCCAAGAAGCCCCCTGCCACTCTGCACTGCTGCCTCTGTATCAGAGGCAGCAGCATGAGGTGCCAGGCAGGATCTGGTTTGTGAGGGGAACCAGTTTAAAAACCAGCTCCCCTCGCAGACCAGCTGCTGGTCGCCCTGCACTGCTGTCTCTGATACAGAGGGAGCAGTGCAGAGTGGCAGGGGGTTCCTCAGGAGTGAGGCTGGATTGCACTGGCTGCCTGCCCCTGTCCGGGGGGCGGGGGGAGCTGAGTTCCCGCACCTGGCATGAGCCAGAACTGAGCAAGCGCTCCTGATACACTTTAAATGCAGAACTCCAGTGCGAGTAGGATCCAGACCTGGTGCAAGCCAGACTGAGCCAGGCTGCTGGCCAGCCTGCTAAAAAATTTCCAGGCAATGGGGGGGAAATGTGTGTAGTCAATAGCATTAACCTATAAGCTTTTGCTTATCGGTTAATCAGTTAATCGACTACACTATTACATCCCTCGTGCCCACATCTCCTCCTGGGCTGTGACTGTCTGCTGGGCTTCATGTACCCACAGTCACCTCGTATTTCTGCTCCCCCAGCACATTAATGTCCTGTGACGTAATTACTCCTTGTATTATTTGCAGCAGTGGTGGGCAACCTGCGGCCTGAGGGCTATTTGCAGCCCATCGGGTTCTCTATGTGGCCCACGAGATATTTTGTTCAGTGTTGCCCAGGTTCAGGGCTGCGAGATTCTGCTGATTTCCATCCACATAATGTTTTCCCTTCTGGTGTTACTAAAGTGACACACTAGTAAAGCCAGAGCACATGCAGTGGGGTGCACGCTGATTGCACACAACCCTGACCGCGAGAGCCCTCTATGTCCGGCCACAGCGCTGCTACAGTTCAGGCGGCACCCCCGTAAGCCCTAGGTACCCAAGCGCAGCGAGCAAAACTACCCTGTCCCGGGAGAATGTATTGGTCACGACAATCTTGCAGCCCCCCAAGAAGAGGGAGGGCCTGTCATTGGGCCCACTCACTAGCCAAGGTTGCCCCTGGCTGATTCACAGCGAGGTCTGCCTGACATTTAGCATCCCCACGGCAATGTTGGTTCGAGCTCATTTCGTCCCAAGAGCCCTGCTCTGGCTGGTTGGGTGTGAGACGTTACTTGCCATGGGGAGCTGGTCCAGAGCTTCTCCGGAGCCCAACCAGCCAGGATGTGCCGCTAGCATGTAGGGTGTGTGGAGAGAAGCTCCTGCAGAAGCACAAAGCCGAGGCAGGCGCTCTCTGCTTCTGCGCTGCCATGGCAACTCGTCTCTTCCTCCCTCCTCCGCACCCCGTGCAGCTCTGCTGAAGGGCACCAGTCAGGGCAGAGCCTGCACTCACCTCGGCTCCCAGCATGCCTGTGACTGAGGTCAGCCACCGCCATCCTTTCTTAGGGAGAGACAGTGCGACCTAGTGGGTTGAGCGCTGGCACAGTACTCCAGGAAACCTGGGGGCTATTCCTATCACAGCCACTGGCCTGCGTGGTGAGCCGGGCCAGTCACACCCCCTCTCAGTCCTCTCAGTTGCCTCGTCAGTAAAACAGGTGGCGAGTCTGAGCTCCGTTGCTCAGACCGTTGAGATCTCCTCATGCAAAGCCCTGTAGAAGGGGGAGGGGTTGTTATTTGACAGGTGGGGAAGTGACCATAGACAGGGCAAGTGACCGGCCTGCAGCCACACCCATGTCAATGCTGCCCCGCTGGCCGCTGACCCCAGCCCTGTGCCCTTACCACAAGCCCATGCTCTTAAACACCAGCCGAGCCCGGAGGAAGCCAACGTGACTGGTTGGCGCAGCCTGAGAGCCAAGGAAAGCCATGGCGCTCACACGACAGGAACCGGCATGAAACCAGCTCCCTGCTCCGGCCTGAAACAGTCTGGGACAAAGAGGGGTCTGCAGGGCCCTTCCATCAGCTCTGACCAGTAGCACGCAGTTAATTCCTGCGCTCGGTGACACTGCGGGCAGGGCCAAGCAGCACCGCAACAATGCAGGGGGCTTCTCCGGATTTCGGCCTCTGTCTCTCAGGACTGAAGCTGGCCTAGGGACTTGAATAAAAATCAGCCCTCAAGAAGTGGCCGGAGTAGGTTTAACCCTTTAGCTGCTGGTGTTTTCCAGACTCTGTGCCGATCTGCTTCCAGCCCCAGGTCTGCGCAGGACAATCACATACAGCCCCTGTGTGCTGCTGTCTCCAAAGGGCAGGGTGGATCTTGCAGGCTCCTGAAATCCAGGCCTGCCCCTCAGCCCCGAGCCACTCCCAAGAGCATCAGAAGGGCCACGCTGGATCAGACCCGTGTCCTGCCAACAGCAAACAGCTGTGGGATGATTTGCCCCCAGAGTGTTTCTTCTTCACCCTGGGCAGCAAATGGAGCAGAAGATTCCTTCAGAAACCTGGTAGCTCGTAACTCTGCTCCCTGGCATTCTGCCCAGTGTCCCACAATGAGCCGATACTTCACCCATCGTAGGCTGTGCTTCTCCTTTCCCAAGTGCCCACCAGTCACAGGCCCCCATGGCAGACCCTGCCCGCCGTTCCCATCCTGCGAGCTGCAGAGCTATCCTGACCCATATTTTCCTATCTCCGACTGTAACCACTGAACTACGCTTCCTCCCAAGTACAGTGTCAGCTGCAGCCACACTAGATGGTATTACGAATAGGTACGGAGTGGTCTGTCAGTCGGTAGATGCTGTCAGTGCACGACATAGGTGCACAGGAGACAAAGTGAAGAGTGCTGCTGCCTCCAGTCCCTGCTCTATAGTGGAGAGGAAGCTAAGGCTACATCTACAGTGCGGAGCTCTTTTGGGATACTGGAATATCCCCAAATTGCTATCCCGCATCTTCCCAGCAAGCCCGTTATTTCAGGCTTGCTATTCCGACGTCCCTGTAACCCTCATTCCATGAGGAGTAGGGACGTTTCACAACCGCGCTTCATTTCAAAATAGGTGCTGTGCAGACAGCGCCAATGATGAAGTAAGCTATTTCGAAATAGCATCAAAAGAAGTTACACAATTTGCGTAGCTCAAACTGCGCATCTGATTGCGAGTTTCGGTGCAGTGTAGACGCACCCTTAAACTTTAGTACCCGTTTCTGATCTGGCTGGCAGTGGCAAACATGGGCTGAATGCCCTGGGGGGAGCAGTCTAATTCTGCTTTTGGAAGGGCCTTAGCTGAGACAGGTCCCCCAGGACAGAGCACTGCAGGGAGCAGCTTTGGTTTGGCTGTGACCGCGTGCCAGCCGATGTCCTCGCCCCTCTGTGCAGCTCCAGGGTGACAGAGAAAGAGAGCAGGGGGGAGTTCCAAGTGGCACCTTCCGAGCATGCGCTCAGAGCCCGGAGCTGCAGTTCTAGGGGGCGGGGAACTCTGCACGGCCCAGCACACAGACACAAGCACCTTCGGCCTCGGGGCTGCTCTCTGAAGTGCCTCTGAGTGGAATCGGGCTTCGGTGCACTTAGCTCCTGGGCAAGTGCAGGCTAGCAGGGACTGGACTTGGAGCCTGTAGCTCTAAAGAAGGGGTGGAGAACCTCAGGTCTGGGGGCTGGATGTGGCCCCCGACTTGCCTGGATCGGCCCCCGCCCCCCAGCTTTGGGGAGCCTGCGCTGGTGCTCCAGCCACCCTGCCACCCCACCGTGGGGCTGGAGCACCAAAATCTACTAGCCTGGGCCCCTGTGCGAGGGGAATGTGGGGAGGGTCTTTCTCCTTCACGTCAGTGAGGGGTTGAGGTTGGTTTTTTGCTTGTTTGGTTTTTGTGCTTCTCACTTTCTTGCAGCCCCCAGATGATTTTCCTGTGGGTCAGCAGCCCCCGGCCCAGAAAGGGTTCCCACTCTGAAGACAGAAATTGCTGTTGTGCAGCTCTGGGATTAGCGCTGTCCCCTGGAAACTGCAGCAGACTCAGACTAGCAGACTAGCAGGCCACAAAGGCCTGTGCGCCCCGGGGGGCGTGTGTGAGGGAATCAGAGAATCATGATACGTGGGGCGGAAAGAGGCCGAGAGGTCGCCTAGTCCAGCCCCAGTGCTGAGGCAGGGCCAGGTATCCTAGACCCTGCCAACAGGGGTTTCTCCATGATGGGGAATCCACAAGTCCTCCTGGAAAGCCTGTTCCAGAGCTGAGCTCCCCTTGTAGCTAAAACCTTTCTCCTACGCTGTAGCCTAAGTCTCCCTGGCTGCAGATTAAAGCCTGTTACTTCTTGTTCGACCTTCGCCAGTCCCTTTATGGCAGCCCTTAACCTATCTGAAGCCCTAACCATGCCCCGGTGTTTTACCCCCTCCTCACAGGCCAGGTTGTCTGAGTACGTCTGTCATTTTTCTTGTTCTCTCTGGTTAGCCCACTTCTCTCCCAGTGCCTGGCTCCCCTGTCTCTGGGGGAGGCCGAGGCACAGAGGAGGCAGTGGCCTGCTGTGCAGAGGAGCTGAGGAAGGGGTGCAGCTCTCACTGGGGACTAGGCCCTTCTCCTGGCCCTCCCAAGGCCCTGCACAAGGCGAGGGGTCAGTGTGGGGACCGCACAGGGCAATGACACTCTCCTCAGGAGTGGCTCTGGGTGAGACGGTTGGGAGATGTCCAGGTAATCTCTACACTGGATTTTAGCATTGAGAGGGAGGAAAATGAAGTAAGAAAGGATATATCCGGGGGTAGGAGAATGTACATAAGGAGGAAGGGCAGAGTGGATACTAGTCTAATAGGTCATGTTGGAGGTACAATGTCCGTGCCAAATTGGGTAAAGAATGTGAGTGAGGTGAAACAGCAAAAATTAAGATGTTTGTACACCAATGCAAGGAGCCTAGGTAACAAAATGGAGGAACTAGAGCTACTGGTCCAGGAAGTGAAACCAGATATTATAGGAATAACAGAAACATGGTGGAATACTAGGCATGACTGGAGTACAGATATTGAAGGGTATGTGCTGTTTAGGAAAGACAGAAATAAAGGTAAAGGTGGTGGAGTAGCATTGTATATCAATGATGAGGTAGATTGCAAAGAATTAAAAAGTGAAGGAATGGAGAAGACAGAGTCTGTCTGGACAAAAATTACATTGGGGAAGAAAACTATTAGATCCTCCCCTGCGATAGTACTTGGGGTGTGCTATAGACCACCAGGATCTAATTTGGATATGGACAGAGACCTCTTTAATGTTTTTAAAGAAGTGAATACTCATGGAAACTGGGTAATCATGGGAGACTTCAACTTTCCAGATATAGACTGGAGAACAAATACTGGTAATAATAATAGGGCTCAGATTTTCCTAGATGTGATAGCTGATGAATTCCTTCATCAAGTAGTTGTTGAACCAACAAGGGGGGAAGCCATTTTAGATTTGGTTTTGGTGACTAGCGAGGACCTCATAGAAGAAATGGTTGTAGGGGACAACCTTGGCTCGAGCGATCATGAGCTAATTCAGTTCAAACTAAATGGAAGGATAAAAAAAAATAAATCTGAGACTAGGGTTTTTGATTTCAAAAGGGCTAATTTTAATAAATTAAGGAAATTAGTTAGGGAAGTGGATTGGACTAAAGAATTTATGGATCTAAAAGTGGAGGAGGCCTGGGATTATTTTAAGTTAAAGTTGCAGAAGCTATCAGAAGCCTGTATCCCAAGAAAGAGGAAAAAATGTATAGGTAGGTGTTTTAGACCAAGTTGGATGAGCAAGAATCTCAGGGAGGTGATTAAGAAAAAGCAGAGAGCATATAAGGAGTGGAAGATGGGAGGGATCGGTAAAGAAAGCTACCTTATTGAGGTTCGAGCATGTAGGGACAAAGTGAGAAAGGCTAAAAGTCATGTTGAGTTGGACCTTGCAAAGGGAATTAAAACCAATAGTAAAAGGTTTTATAGCCATATAAATAGGAAGAAAACAAAAAAAGAGGAAGTGGGACCGCTAATCACTGAGGATGGAGTGGAGGTTACGGATAATCTAGGCATGGCCCAATATCTAAACAAATACTTTGCTTCAGTATTTAATGAGGCCAATGACGAGCTTAGGGATAATGGCAACATAACAAATGGGAATAAGGACATGGAGGTAGATATTACCAAATCCGAGGTAGAAGCCAAACTCGAATATCTTAATGGGAGTAAATCAGGGGGCCCAGATAATCTTCATCCAAGAATAGTAAAGGAACTGGCACATGAAATTGCAAGTCCATTAGCAAAAATTTTTAATGAATCTCTAAACTCAGGGGTTGTACCATTTGACTGGAGAATTGCTAATATAGTTCCTATTTTTAAGAAAAGGAAAAAAAGTGACCCGGGTAACTAGAGGCCTGTTAGTTTGACATCTGTAGTATGCAAGGTCTTTGAAAAAATTTTGAAGGAGAAAGTAGTTAGGGACATTGAGGTTAATGGCAATTGGGACAAATTACAACATGGTTTTACAAAAGGTAGATCGTGTCAAACCAACCTGATCTCCTTCTTTGAGAAAGTAACAGATTTTTTAGATAAAGAAAATGCAGTGGATCTAATCTACCTCGATTTCAGTAAGGCATTTGATACAGTACCACATGGGGAATTATTGGTTAAATTGGAAAAGATGGGGATCAATATGAAAATTGAGAGGTGGATAAGGAACTGGTTAAAGGGGAGACTACAGCAAGTCATATTGAAAGGTGAACTGTCAGGCTGGAGAGAGGTTACTAGCGGAGTTCCTCAGGGATTAGTTCTGGGACCATTATTATTTAATCTTTTTATTACTGACCTCGGCACTAAAAGTGGGAGTGTGCTAATAAAGTCTGCGGATGACACAAAGTTGGGAGGCATTGCCAATTCAGAAAAAGATCGGGATATCATACAGGAAGATCTGGATGATCTTGTAAATTGGAGTAATACTAATAGGATGAAATTTAATAGTGAGAAGTGTAGGTTATGCATTTAGAGATTAATAACAAGAATTTTAGTTATAAGCTGGGGACACATCAGTTGGAAGTAACGGAAGAGGAGAAGGACCTCGGAGTCCTGGTTGATCACAGGATGACAATGAGCCGCCATTGTGACATGGCTGTGAAAAAGGCTAATACGGTCTTGGGATGCATTAGGTGAGATATTTCCAGTAGGGATAAGTAGGTGTTAGTGCCATTACACAAGGCATTGGTGAGACCTCATTTGAAATACTGTGTGCAGTTCTGGTCTCCCATGTTTAAGAAGGATGAATTCAAACCGGAACAGGTACAAAGAAGGGCCACTAGGATGATCCGAGGAATGGAAAACCTGTCTTATGAAGGGAGACTCAAGGAACTTGGCTTGTTTACCTTAACCAAAAGAAGGCTGAGGGGAGACACGGTTGCTCTCTTTAAATATATTAGAGGGATAAATGCCAAGGAGGGAGAAGAATTATTTAAGCTCAGTACCAATGTGGACACAAGAACAAATGGATATAAGCTGGCTATTAGGAAGTTTAGACTCGAAATTAGGTGAAGGTTTCTAACCATCAGAGGAGTGAAGTTCTGGAACAGCCTTCCAAGGGAAGTAGTGGGGGCAAAAGACCTATCTGGCTTCAAGATAAAGCTAGATGGGTTTATGAAGGGGATGGTTTGATGAGGTAACATGATCTTGGCAATTAATTGACCTTTCACTATCAGTGGTAAATAGGCCAATGTTGGGAAGATAGGAGTTGCTATAGAGAACTTTTTTCTGGGTGTCTGGCTCATGAGTCTTGCCCACATGCTCAGGGTTCAGCTGATCGCCATATTGGGGTCGGGAAGGAATTTTCCTCCAGGGTAGATTGGCAGAGGCCCTGGAGGTTTTTTGCCTTCCTCTGTAGCATGGGGCACGGGTCACTAGTGGGAGGATTCTCTGTATCTTGGGGTCTTTGAACCATCGTTTCAAGGACTTCAATATCTGAGATATAGGTGAGAGGATTATTCTAGCAGTAGGTGGGTGAGATTCTGTGGCCTGCATTGTGCAGGGGGTCAGACTAGATGATCAAAATGGTCCCTTCTGACCTTAAAGTCTATGAGTCTATGAGAAACAGCCTCTCTCTGCAGTGAGGAGGTTTCTTTTCCACCCCGCCATGACTTCCCTTCCCCGTGTGACTTTCCCAGCAGGCTCATGCTCACGGGACACAGGCTCTGCCCTCGCAGGGGCAGGAGTCTGCCAGGGGGCTCTGACTGGCACTTCTGGGAAGTGGAGGAGATGGGCCCAGGCAGTGACCCAAGCTGGGATCAAGCCTGCCACAGCCAGTCCAATATCCGGCTTCCTACCGTGCAGGCCAGGCCAGCAGGCGAGACTCTCTAGCATCCTGCCTCTACCGATTCCCCAGCCCCCATTCATGCACCCAGCCAGTTCTGCAAAGCTGCACCTGCAGGGCTGGCAGGGGCCCTTCCTGACCCAGCCAGGGGGAAAGCTGATGCCCTGAGGTTTGATACCCCCAAGAGCCTTGCGAAGCAGATTCTGTTCCTAGAAGGATGCTTTCCCGCCAGTCCACCTGCCGCCTTGGGCAGCTTGCTGAGGGTCAGCATTCAGAGACAGCTGGAGTGGGCAAGCAGATTGGCACAGAGCTACAGGGACTTGCTGAACAGCTGCCCTGGAGAGGGGCTGCGGGGTTGCGGCCCTGCTGTGTGAAGCACTGAACCCTGATCACGGTGTAAGGCTGCTGCAGCTGCCAGAACTTGGCTCCCTGAGAGGCCTCGAGCGGCACAGAAGGAGGTGGGTGGCAGGAGGGGCGGGGTTGTGAGGCTCCTGTCTTTTTAATGAGAGCATCTCAGCTCCTGGACTGATGCAACACGTGAAAGTTACGAGCCTCACTTATTTTACTTGCCTCCAAGCAGGTCTGGTAAATGGAGCCCCCAGGGATTATTAAGGCAAAATGAATCTGGGGAGCTCCTGCAGGCAAACAGAGGCTACCTTAATAGCCTGTGAAATTAAAGCTTCTTATGTAGTTACCAATTAGTCGTAATTGGATTAGAGGCAGGCATGTGGGAGCACTTCCACATGGAGCCTTGGAGTACTACAGTACGGTACTACAGCATTCCTACAGTCGCTGCATTCGCCCGGCGCCTCCCCCGTCTTCCTTCCCGCTCCGCACGGCCGCCCACGCCAGGGCACTAGCCCAGCCTGAAGGGAAACAAGCCACAGGCTGTGGCACTGTCCCGGCTCTCCCCCGCGGCCTGTCTGAGCACTGGGATGCAGCCATGGCCCTGCTCAGACGGGTCCCCTGGGGGTGCTGCACAAGCACTCAGCCTGCTGCCCCGCTGGCCACTCAGACCCTTACCCACAAGCTGGCCCCTGCCAGTGGGCACAGAGCACATGGGGCCTGGCTTGCAAAGCCCTCCCCGCACTGAACTCCTTGGCATCTCCGTCCGGCAGGCCGGCCAGGGAGAGGAGTGGCTGGGACCACTGAGCCGTAGGTGAGGTTTTGCCACCAGCAGTGGGGTGGCCCGGGCGCTGAGGGGTATCCGCACGGGCTAGCCTGAATGCAGCATGTGCAGGGAATGGCAGCACAGCTCTGGGTCGGTCCATCAGCTCTGGCTGATCCTGGCAGCTGACTCGGGCTCTCAGCGTCGGGCTGCAGGTAGGAAATTGCACTGGGATGTTCAGGCTTGGGCTGCGGGCCAGGTGCTGGGGCAGTGGGTCAGAGTCTCTGCCCCACAGTTTGGATCCCAGTTGGTTCAGCCACGCTCTGAGACTCGGGCTGCAGCGCAGACACACCAGTGTGAGCCACACCAAGCTAGTTTAGATGTGCCAGGCCATGCACAGCTTCTGCAGCAGAGATGAGGCCTAGACACACACCGTGATAGATACGCCAGACCCATAGCGACATAGCTACACCCCCCAGAAACACACACACACAACCCTCTCTCCCAACTTTCCTGATTGGTTCATTCACTTGTTAGTATCGTGTGAGAACGAGAGGAGGAAATAAGCCAGTGGGGCATTTGGGGTGTGTCTATGTGTGTGTGTGTGTGTCTCTGTGTGTGTGAGCCTTAGTGTTTCTCTGCATGTCTGGTGTGTGCTCAGAGTCCTGAGCGAGGGACATAGGGATGTTAAATATCGGTTGATTGAATAGTCGATTAACCTCATGAATTCTTATTGCTTACTTGACTATGCTATAGTGCCCGGGGGCTCCCTGCCCCTCCATGCTGCTGCCTCTGTACAGCACGGGAGGCCAGGCGGGAGCTGGTCCATGAGGGGAGCCAGTTTAAAACCCAGCTCCCCTCATGAACCAGCTGCCTGTTGCCCTGTGCTACTGTCTCTGATACAGAGGGTGGCAGCAGCCCCTGTCAGGGGGAGGTCTGAGCTCCTGGACCCGGCACAAGCCGGGACAGAGCCAGGCTGCCTGCCCGCCTGGCTCCTAATACACTTTAAGTGCAGAGCTGCCGGGTCCCGGGCCTGCTAAAAAATGTACTGGTGGAGGGTGGGGGATGCGTGTCTGTAGCATTAACCTATACGCTTTTGTTTGTCGGTTAATCGATTAATCAACTACACTGTTACATCCCCAGAGGGGCGTAGAGCTGATTTCTATTTATGTGCATCTGTATGGATGGGGCAGAGGCTTGAATTTGTCTGTGTCCATGTGATTACGCCCCGTGTAAAGGGCGTGTTGTGTGCATTAGATCTATGATTCCTGGGGGGAGGGTGCCTATGTGTGGGTGTGTTGTGTGTCCGTATGAGTTCTGGGGGGTGAGGGTGTCTCAGAGAATGTGTGACTTTGTCTTTGTCTTCATGTGTCTTGTAGCAGAAAATGTTCCATCTCACACATCCATAGAGACACACATAGCTCTTGCCCTCTTGCTGCAGGCGGCATCTGGATAGCCACTGTGATTGATGGTGGAGTTGTGCTGTAAGAAGTTACAAAACAACATTTCATGGTCAGACCCAGAGGCACTTACAGAGTGAGAGTGAGGCAAAATGACCCTTCAATCCATTTATCAAAGCGCCTGCAGTCCCTGTTTCCAGACAGGTGAAACAGTAATAAACAACAGAGCAAAGAAAGTTGTTCAGCAGCCAGAGTGTTTTAAATAAGGTGAGGGGAAAGACAAACTTGCTGACTATGCCTGGCTGTCTTTGATAAACTTCAACACCAATTGTCATCAAAAGCTACGGACGGGACACTTCCAGCCCACTCAGTTAGCCTCATTAGTACCAGGCCTACAATTGACTGGTACTTCCCCCCTTCTTTTTCTGTTATAAATTGTGAGGTTCATATCTATCTATCTATCTATCTCCATACACCCCTTCTATCTATCTATCTATCTATCTCCATACACCCCTTCTATCTAACTATCTATCTATCTCTACAGGACTACTCTTTTTGATGCTTGTGTACAGCAAAGAAAACCATCGTTTCCCATATCTGTGATAACTATAGCTGGTGTATGTGCAGCCACACACAGACTACATTTGTTACTTAGATGGACATAAATGTTTACTTTCTAATTTTACATTTTCACCCCATTAAGCTTGTTAAAAAATCGTAGAACATTGCCTGTGGGTTTTTTGTGCACATTGATTTTCTGCAGTTTTCCCCCACTCAGTAAAGTTCTATTTCTGGAGAATCAAATTATCTTTATTAGTTCACAACAAATATTGCCAAATGCATAGTGATGACCAACGCAAATAGAACTTGTAGATCCACACCAAACATCACAGAATTTATAGCTTTGCAAAAACACTCTGGCATATTTATAATTGTACAGCAAGCCCTGCCATGCTTAGCAATACTCAAAGCTCCCAGAAAAACCCCAGCAGAGAATGCTCCTGTAGCTCACTCTTAAAATATTTTTTCCACTGAGCTCTTCTAATGGCCCTTGTGTCTGGCTATTCAAAGTCAGTGACGTCGGCTCCACCTCCACCTTGGCGGCAGTTTTCCCCCCTTTGCCTCACAGATATTATTCAGGACACAACAGACAGCTATAACCATTGGGATGTTTTTCTCACTGAGATTCAAACAAGTAAGTGAACACCGTCAGCCTCCCTTCAGTCTACCCAGAGCACCTTCAACTGCCACTCTGCACCTGTTATGCCAGTAGTTGAATATTTCCTCGGTGCCAGCGTATGGCTCCAGAATCACCACAGGCCTCTCAGTATTGCCAGTGGTAATCTGCTGGTCAGGACAGAATGGCCCTTGCAGCCTGCTGAACAGCCTGAGTTCCTAAAGCTGTGACTGTCCCGCACGTTTCCTGACCAGCCACACTGCTGTCAGCAAAGCGTCCCTAGTGATCCACCAACACTTGTGTGAGGAGAGCCAAGGAGCCTTTCTGTGGCAAGGTGGCCTGGTGCCAAGATAGGGATACGCCTGCCATCTGTTGCCGTCCCACAGTTTGGGAACCTCGATGCTGCAGATCCATCCACGAAGTCTTTCGTATTGCAGGGAGTTATGGTCTTGCATAGTAGGAGATGATTAAAGGCCCTATACATATGCAGTACAGGCCCCACAGTGGATTTTCCCACTTCAAAATGGTGAACATACGAATGGCCAGACGGGCTCAGACCAAAGGTCCATCTTGCCCAGTGTCCTGTCTGCCGACAGTGGCCAATGCCAGATGCCCCAGAGGGAGCGAACACAACAGGTAATCTTCACATGATCCCGCTCCTGTCATCCATTTTCAGCTTCTGACAGACAGAGGCTAGGGACACCATTCCTACCCATGCTGGCTAACAAGTATAGATGGACCTAACCTCCATGAATTTATCTAGCTCTTTTTTGAACCCTGTTAAGGTCCTAGTCTTCACAACATCCTCTGGCAAGGAGTTCCACAGGTTGACTGTGCACTGTGTGAAGAAAATCTTCCTTTTGTTTACTGTAAACCTGCTACCTTCATTTGGTGACCCCTAGTTCTTATATTATGGGAACAAGTGGATAAGTTTTCTTTATTCACTTTTTCCACACTGGTCATGATTTTATAGAGCTCTATCACATCCCGCCTTAGTCTCCTTTTTCCTAAGCTGAAAAGTCCCAATCTTTTTAATCTTTCTTCACATGGGACCGGGTCCAAACCCCTCATCATTTTTGTTGCCCTTTTCTGAACTGACCAGCAATTTCTTGCTGACCAGTAGCAATCCAACATTTCAGGGTTCCAGCATGCAATCACCAGTTTCTCCTCCACTGCCAGTGCAGTTCTCATTCCAGGGTCACGCACTGGAGATCTGGAGTGAACTTGGCACATCGGTCTAGGAATGTGGCCTTTGCGTCTGACAGTCACTGCTCATCATCCCAAACCTGTATCCTGATCTGATCCCACCGTATGTGCGGGGATTGGGCTCCAGAAGCAGCATCCCATTTGCAGCTGCTCCAGGAACACCACCAAAAAGCCGGAATTGTTTTTGCTGTGTCTCTCTGCAAGCCATCCTTGAAGACATCCTCATATCTCTGGTTGTCCTGGCACTTCCGGCAGGGTTGCAGATACAGGAGAATCAGGGGCCCCGTGTTTGTCATGTTCATGAGACTAGTGCAGAGGCGTCTGGTCTCCGTGCATCCCTCAGCAACAGTGGATACTAGAAATGCTGGTGGGGTATTTTTTTAAAAAGATATGAAAATTGTGGGATATGAATGGCATTATGGGATGGAGAAAGCTGCATGCTGGAAACATGACCCCTTCCTCTCGAATTAAGGTCGAATTAAGCTACGCAACTTCAGCTACATCAATTGCCTAGCTGAAGTCGAAATAGCTTAATTCAGCTTTTGGCGCTATCTGCACAGCAGAACATTGAAGGAAGAACACACTTCCTCTGATTTCCCTTACTCCTCATGAAATGGGGGTTACAGGAGTTGGAGTAAGAAGTCCTCCAGCTTGCCATGATTTCGAAATAAAGGCTTGTAGCATAGACGCGCACGTTGTTATTTCAGAATAACGTCAGTTACTCCGAAATAATGCTGCTGTGTAGACATACCCATAGAGTGTAGGGACAGCATTAATGCTTATCACAAGGCATCCAGATATTTTGGACATCAAAAGAAAGAGCCACACTGGAGAAAGGTGCCAGTGGGTTGTGAGGGAGGCCTTGCATGGCAGTGTCAGAAACGTGAAACATGTAACTTGAGAAATGAAGCTGGTAGCTTTGACAGAGCATCCTGGCATGCTGCTCATTGGCGCTAGTGACGTTAGATCATTAGAATAGGAATACAGCAGGGCTGGGATTACCTGTGCGCTTGGCATGACTGACACATCAGTGGTGGTGATTGCAGTGAAGGGATTGTTGGTGCAGACAATGGCTCAGGCCTTCTGGACATATTCTGTAAGGCCCTGGACTTATTCTGTAAGGCCCTACAGGTACCCGACGAGCATGCTGACAGACCAGGGAGCTGCTTTTGAGTCCCAGTTGTTTAAAGAACTTTGCACCCTTTTTGGCTGTCATACAAAGAGACACTATGAGCCAACTTGTGGCTTTGAATCCTTTTTCACCATCCAACCCAAGAGTCCCTGATGCGACAGCAGCAAGTGAGTGAAGCAGACAGGGTGGGTACAAATTGGGCGGGAAGAGGAGTCCATAAGGCTAAATCTGATGGGGAGAAAGGTGTAACTTGAGTTCCTTCTGGCTGATGCACATTACAACGCAGCAAGGACTGCTATCAAACTGAGATACTCTGTCCAAACGGGGGGACAAGTTACCAGAACCCTCCAGGCCTTCATTATAGACTGTCGCTTAGTCACCAAGGGGACGTCTACACAGCAGCGATATTTTGGAGTAACTGACGTTATTCCAAAATAACGTGGTGTGCATCTACACAGCAAGCCGTTATTTCGACATAATGTCGAGCTGGAGGACTTCTTACTCTGACTCCTGTAACCCTCATTTCACGAGGAGTAAGGGCAGTCGAAGGAGGAGTGTTCTTCCTTCAGCTTCCTGCTGTGTAGAGAGCGCCAAAAGCCGAATTCAGCTATTTTGACTTCAGCTATGCAATTGACATAGCTGAAGTTGCATAGCTGAATTCATCTTTAGCCCTGCTGTGTGGATGCGCCCCGAGACATCAGCCCTGGATATGGCAGATTCTTTGTCCAGGTTCCTGGCCTCAGCTGTATCAATGTGTAGGATGTTACAAACCCCTGGAGTAGCACCTGAGATCCGGCAAGGCCTGGAGATCTTGTCATCCGATGGTGAGCCCTGGCAAAGATTCCCAGGTCAGCCCATGCTCCTGGCTCTCGGCGCTATTTCTGTCAGCCAGCCCACGCTGTGAGTGAGATTTCCCCAGGCAGGGGCACAAACCATGGAGGGGGAAATCTGCAGCTCCATTGGGTCAAATGCAGCCTCTTGGAGGGGCGTTTGGAGAGCAGCACCTCCACTGTGGATGCCACATGGACACCTCAGCTACTTGGGCGCAGGCTGGCTCGTTTGTTCAAGCCAATCCAGCCTGTGCTACTGCAGCTTGTGGAGTTTGTGCTGCCTTGGAAATCTTCAGGCCTGAATTCCCTGACATTTCAGGGGCAGCGCTCTCGGCTTTCTGTCCTCCCGTTCGAGGCAGTTAGCAGTTTCCAAATGGCCACGTGTTTCAAAGGCCCTGTCTGACTGTCCCCACCAGCTGTGTGCAGTGTAGCCAGGTGGGTCCTAGGATATTACAGAGACATGGTGGGTTTGCTGTGCAGCAAAATCGACACTGGGCGAGGCTGGCAAACCCTCCCCGTGGGGATGCGGCTCGCATCATTGCCGCCACGTGTTCAACCCCAGAGCTCCTGGCAGACAAGAGAAACCCCTCCCGCAAGGGGCTGTTCCTGTCTGTGGGCCGGTGGCGGCGTGGGCGCAGCTCTGCCCATGTGATTTGCCACACTGCTCCTGCCAGCCCAGCGTTCAGTGCTGGGCAAGCCCCGCTCTGCTGCAGGGAGCTGCCTCTCCCTGAAAAGCCGCAGCTCGCGGACTGCGCTTATCGGGAAGGGGGCGACTTTGTAGCAGCCCCGGGCTCCAGCAGCAGCATCCTCCCACATGCAGTGCCCGGGGGATGGGGAGCCATGTGCATCACTGCAGCTGGAGGGATGGGGGCACCGAGAGGCAGGGATCAGTCACAACCTCCCCTCCCCTCGTCAGGCCCCAAAGGAAAAGCGCTGGGCGCGGACCGGCCCTGACCAGCGAGGTTCCCTCTTGCATTGTGAGCTAGTCAGAGTCCCAGGAATGGGGGCACCTCCTGGGGAGAGCAGTGAGCAGGGGTCAGTAGCCGTCTCTGCCATGGACTCCTGAGTGAGCGGCCCCTGAATCTCTCTGCCTCTATTCTCCCTCTGGAGAGCGTGGATGATAATGGTCCCCACCCCCAGCTTCTGTCTGCCGCATCTCTTCAGCCTGGGAGCGTTCTGGGGCCGGGCCAGTCTCTGACACTATCTATGCAGCACAGAACCACAGGCCCCGATGTTGCTCAGGGCCTCTGAGTGCAACTAACTACAGGCTCTTAGGCTGCTCTGATTTAGGAACATTGTCTCCTTCCGTCTGGCGAGCCCCAAGCCCGGCTTAAGCCCGGCCTAGCTCACAAATCTCAGGCTAGGTTGGGTCAGTGCCAGTCCAGGATTCCTTCCTAACTCCAGCCTTTGCTTTGTTCCCTTAGATCTGGGTAACTCTCTTGCTCCTGGAATCTGGCCCCTCCTGGATCTTCGTGGGATTGTGAGGCGGCAGGGTCCCCCGAACGATTGCGGACTGTGACCACAAGCAGCAAGAAAACGCACCGAAGACGAGGACTGCACGCAGCCTTGGGGTCATCTTGGTGTCCTTTGATTTTCCTTCTGGGCAGTTGTGCCATTTTTAGGGACTTGCTACAACACCAGAGAGAAACAAACACAGACACACACAGACACAGTTACACAGACACAGACAAACACACAGACACACACACACACACAGTTACACAGGCACAGTCACACACACAACACACACAGTTACACAGACACACACACAGCTAGGCACACACACTTCTGCCCAGACGAGGGACCAAAAGAGGTGCAATGGCTCCCCCTGCGGGCTAATGTTCCAATCTCGCCTGTACTTGTAACCAGCGAGAGCAAGGACCACAGTGGGAACCCGGTATTTCCATGGAGGATGGGGAGAAGATTTGTTCTAAGGAACAGCTTTAGTCAGCAACACCCTGACTGGACTCCTGCTGCACAGCCAGAAGGCTGCATCAGCTGTTCTGTTCTGATCCCTGGGGCCATGTCTTGGCAATACAGACGGTGGGTTTCAGTAGCTAGCAATGCATCAGTGTTTAAGGCAGGGTGAAACTGACTAGAGGAGGGTAGGTAAGATCTCAATTGACTATTTTCTTTTTTAATTTTATCCCATCTGTTTTTGACTTAGCGTGTCCCTTTGCAGCGTAGGCAAGTGCCAATCCGAAAGGACATTCCTGGGGCCTGTGGGGAAAATATCCTGCGCTTGATGACTACGGCCTTGGTGGGAGGAATAGCTCTGTCAGCTGGCTGGTGGGAGAGCTGGCTGCTCCTCCCTCTGGCAAACAGCCACACCCAGCCCCCAGCAACCTTGAGGCACAGCCGGAAGCTGCAATGTTGCCGGCTCTTGCAATTTTATCCAAAGTTCCATGCCATCTGGTTAGTTTTTTCAAGCTCCGGCTTCTGGAACCGAGACGGCAGGAAAATCTGAGCTCTCTTGCCCGACAAAGGACGTGTCTAGCGCCGGGGGTTTCAGAGAAAAGCCTGAAACACGAAGGGAGCTTTCCCACAGGCTCTGGAACCAGGCGACAGACACCGCGCCCCCCGGTGTGTTACTGAGGGTTTTCAATCTCGTGATTTGTAAGCCTGTCTCGCAATTCTGAGGCCCGCCTCTTGCTTTGTGAGTGCGTGAGCTTGAGGCTACCGCCGCTGCGCAGAGCTGATTCCCATGCGATCATGAATGCTGTTGTACAAGTGCCTGAATCTAACCTGCCCCAGCGCAGTCTCTCCATGCAAGGAGAACATTGTTTTCCAAAGAGCAAGGACAGGCCAAACAAAGGGACACCCCTCCGTCCAGCCTATGATATCACATTACATACCAGAAAGTCAAGGCAAACCAGGCCAGTGTAGTGTCTTCAGGTCTGGGCCGTTCCAACGGTGGGTGGGAATGAGAGAGGATCGATGCTTAGGAATAGTGGTGGGTGGGAAATCAGAAAGTCACCCTGTATATCCTGGTTGATGTTTCTTTCCCTCTGCCCCAGCTGGTGCATCCCTCTGCTGATTAGCATGGGCACCATTGGGTGGGGAAACGGCTCCACTGTCTCCATCTGGCCGACCTGTCCCTCTGCTGAGAGCACAAACAAGTGGGCTTGGAGCTGCTCCTGTTGAACTGTTCCTGGTTAACTCCTGGGGTGACTCTGCTCCCAGGAGAAGCCACCGTGCTGTGGGTCAGGTGGGATAAGCCAGAATCAAGGTGCGCTTGCCATTGCACAAGGGAGGAAAGAAGAGTCATCCTCTGCCTTTTGTAACTGTCGCTATGGCCTCATGGCCAAGGCTGCCTCCGCACGGGCAAACCTGGGAGCTGGAACTCCCCCGGCAGTAGCAGCAATGGGCATGGGACATGTAATCTGGAATAAGAATGTCTACACACAGAGTTAATCAGGATTAACTCTGTGTGTAGTCAAGCCCTTAGTGCCAGCTGCAGCTGTGGTGTGTCTGCTGTGGCCTCCTGCCCGTGTGGAACTGGCTCTAGGCCTGTCCTCTGCACTCCCAGGGAGGGCGAGATGAGGCTGGACACATAGTGGGCTGGAGATGCAGCTTTGCCATTGCACAGTCAGCCAGATGGTCCCTCCAGGCCAGGTCCCCAAGGGGTGGAGCCAGCTGACGCCTGCACTTTGTCCGGAGCCAGTGAACTGGGGCCTGATTGGCAGAGGTGCTCAGTGCCCCAGCCTCCCAGTGGCTTCCGGGGACACTGCTGCCACTCTGAGCCTGGCAGGCATTTGCTCCTCAGGGCTTCTGGACCTAGCCAGAGAGCATCAAATCGGCTGTTGACAGGGGCCGGGCCAGCTCTCTCCTTGGCTCTCGGTTGCATCATCAGGAGCATGTTGCTGTCTTACCGGAACCCGAGTCCCCAGGAACCCCAACCTCGGGGCAAGCACAGAACCTCGCGGTGGTGGGTAAGGGGGACTGCCGGGGGGCCGGAGGCCTGGGAAAGCCAGAGAATCAGAAAACGTGGCCCAGTGCACGCCTGGAAACCACGTTCCCCATTGGCTGGAGGCAGGAGGCCCGTGTTGTTTTCCTGGTGGGGCTGCTCCCCTCTCGCTGCCGGAGCCTCCCTGCCTGTGAGGCTCCCTGCCTAAGCGACGGGCTCTGGAGAGCCGCACAGCACCGCTCCTGGAACAGGACATGCCGGGGGTGCGCAGACCTGCCGGGCTCACCTTGGTGCAGGGCTAAGCGGCCTCGTAAAGCCAGAGGCCACAAGCCGGAGCACCCAGCCCATCCTGCGCGGGGCAGAGTCACACATGGCCACGTGGGCAGGGGCCTGGGGCCTTTCCGAGGAGATCAGAGTGGATGGAACAGGCCGTTTCCAAGGGGGCTCTCTCTGGAAGTCACTCCCTGTCTGCATCTCCCTGGCGCCAAAGGGAGGAAAGGCCCGACTGTCTCCTCAGACCCAGGCCAGCTCTTCACCACTAAGGCTGCGTCTGCTCCAGCGACCTGGGAGCTGGAATTCCACCCCGAACGCCAGGCATTTTACTCGTGGGGCCTCCCCCAGGCCCCTTTCTAGAGCTCTCCATCATCGACCATTTTATATCAAGCGGGGAGGCTATTTGAAGAGATCTGCTCTAGGAAATACTCCAGGGCAGGGCCCTGGCCTCTGCTGGACCAGGCAGGTGATCCGGCCTTGGAATCTATGAAACAGGCCCCGTCCGTAGGCCCTGACTTCCTCCCACTCCATCACCCCGCCCATGCTCTGCCCAGCTCCTCTGCCTCCCGGTTTCCAGGCAAGGAGCTACTGAGGCCTTTTGCTCCCAGTGCCATTTGCCAGCAGCACCAATCTGTAGGCCCATCAGCGGCAGCCTGGAGTCCCCGTGGCTCCTTTGCACCTCAGGGTGGGCAGAGGGACAGTGGCTTCTGTTGTCTTTCTCTGGGACTGAGCCCCCGTGGCGCCGAGTTCCCCCAGGCACGAGTTCCGACCACGGCAGCAAACCGTCCAACCCCAGAGCTTAGAGAGGAAAAGCTGACGGCACCGTAAGCCCCTGGCCTGGGGAGGTGCTGTGGTAACCACCTGGGACCCTACGAATGCCACAAACATTGGAGTGGCTCATGCACCACCTGCCTACAGGGACCCTGTCCCGCAGTTTAGACCCGAAATTGGACCTGCCTTAAATCCAGCAGAGAAATCGCTCTGCAGTCCAACTTGTTACTCACCAGGTCACTGGGGAGTAACAACACAAATCAACTGTCATTGTTTATACAGGACCTACATTATTTATTCTGCTGCTGCAGTGCCGTGAGCAATGTGCCAGGCAGCTAACAAAGGCAGAGTCTGAGCCTGCTATGGGCCACCCTGCGGCCTTCCCACAAGCACTGGGGAAGGGCTGAATGTAGTGACCCTGGCCTGGGCATGGGGCAGGGGCTGAGTTGTGACTTAGATAGTTGCTCTTCGCCCCTCCTTATTACAGGGGACAAATAATTTGCACCAGTCCTTTAGCTGGCACATCTGTTCCCCCCATCCCCCACCAGCTGTGCTGTGCTTGGCCAGGGCCTTGCAAAGGACACGGTCAGCTCATCCACTCTCTACCCTTGTCAGTCCGGTCTCTGCTCACCTGCTCGCTTGGGGCACTGGGAATAGCCGTGGAGGGGCTGGGGCACTGGGAATGGGCGTGGCGGTGCTGGGGGTATTGGGGATGGGCGTGGCGGTGCTGGGGCATTGGGAATGGGCGTGGCAGTGCTGGGGGTATTGGGGATGGGCATACAGGTGCTGGGGGTATTGGGAATGGGCGTGGCAGTGCTGGAGGTATTGGGGATGGGTGTGGCAGTGCTGGGGGTATTAGGGATGGGCGTGGCGGTGCTGGAGGTATTGGGGGTGGGCGTGGCGGTGCTGGAGGTATTGGGGATGGGTGTGGCAGTGCTGGGGGTATTGGGGGTGGGCGTGGCGGTGCTGGAGGTATTGGGGATGGGCGTGGCGGTGCTGGGGCACTGGGGATGGGCGTGGCAGTGCTGGGGGTATTGGGGATGGGCGTGGCAGTGCTGGGGGTATTGGGGATGGGCGTGGCGGTGCTGGAGCACTGGGGATGGGCGTGGCAGTGATGGGGGTATTGGGGATGGACGTGGCGGTGCTGGGGCAGTGGGGATGGGTGTGGCGGTGCTGGGGGTATTGGGGATGGGCGTGGCGGTGCTGGGGCACTGGGGATGGGCGTGGCAGTGCTGGGGGTATTGGGGATGGGCGTGGCGGTGCTGGAGCACTGGGGATGGGTGTGGCAGTGCTGGGGGTATTGGGGATGGGCGTGGCGGTGCTGGAGCACTGGGGATGGGTGTGGCAGTGCTGGGGGTATTGGGGATGGGCGTGGCGGTGCTGGAGCACTGGGGATGGGCGTGGCAGTGCTGGGGGTATTGGGGATGGGCGTGGCGGTGCTGGAGCACTGGGGATGGGTGTGGCAGTGCTGGGGCTATTGGGGATGGGCGTGGCGGTGCTGGAGCACTGGGGATGGGTGTGGCAGTGCTGGGGGTATTGGGGATGGGCGTGGCAGTGCTGGGGGTATTGGGGATGGGCGTGGCAATGCTGGTCCATGGCGGAAGCAGAGGGCCTGGCTGGCAAGTGTCTTGCTGGGGAAGAGACTTTTGCTGTAACAAACACAGAAGCTGCTGTACACCCGAAGGCAGCGCTTCTCTCTGGCCTGCGCTGCCACCTGTCACTGGCCAGGGTCTCCCTAAGTCCTGGCCTGTGTCACAAGCCACAGAGCCCTCCCCCCCCCACCCTGAGCTTTTGCCTCTCCCTTCCCTGGCAGGACAGGGAACCAGCCACTCCTGCCCAGGGAATTTTGAAACTTTTCAGGCAACAGTTTTGCATCGAAGAGCTGCTTTCTGAAGGGGGGAGGTAAGAAAAGCAGCGAGCGCAGCTCCGTGGGGGGATCCCGCCTCCCGGCCGGCCTGGGGAACTCAGCCAAGCCAGCGGAGCTGGGAACGCAGTGGGAAGTTTCCCTCCGAGCCAATGGGTACCACAATGGTCACCTCTCAGCCCCGCTGGCCTTTCTGGGCGCTTCTGGTGTATTCGTTTCGACCTGCTCCCCACCCTGTCCTGAGTTACCAGGCTCTAGGTGCCTAACTCCCATTAGCTCCCATGGGAAACAGGTGCTGAAATCCTTCTGCCGGCCTGGCTCCCATCTTCCATTGAGAGAAGCACCCGCAGTCAGGACAGCCAGTGGCCGGGGACGCCCTTCACTTTGCATGTGCTGGATTGGGGTCTCAGGTAGGGCCATCCTTGGCGTGTATGGGGCCCTCGGCTGTATTACTAATCTGGGGCCCCCAGAACACCCTCCCCCCGTTGGTGACGCACACTGAGCTTTGTGCACAGCTGACACTGCAGCAGCCCAGGCTCGCAGCGGGGGAGGCGGGGACGAGGCAGCAAAGGACACCGAGCCGCCCACAGCAGAGAATTACATCTCCCCACAGACACCCCTGTGCTGGCACATTTGGCTCTGTGAACACGGCTCCTGCCTCAGGAGAGTGTGGTGCATGCTGGGTGTGCGCGAGCCAACCCGCTCGTACCTGCTGTCCCGGGGGTGCCCCAAGTTTTCGGGTGCCCTACACAGCCATGTACACTGCATACGCCCAAGGACAGTCCTGGTCTTAGGTGTGAGCTTATCCTTACACTCCAGCGACCTCACTGAGGAATTGAACATGCTTGGAGCTCAGCTTTAGTTCGCCGTTTTGCTGAGCTGCTGCTGCTGATCTGGGCCGGAGATGGCGAGTGGGTCCCCTTTCTTCTCCCCCTGCGGGAAGGTCCTGTGAGGACTGACTGGACCATCTGGCAGAAGTAAAGACTGTGCCCAGATCTACCACAAAAGCCTTGTAGACTTGAGTAAACTGCCCGGCCCAGATCGGTGGCTCTATTCCCTGCTTATGGAACAAACTAAATCCGGATTCCAGGCTTCAGCATGGAGCTATAAAAGAGAAGCACTCCTCCTCCTGGATTGTCACCCACGTGGCTATTTATTTGAGAAAGAAAAAAACCTGCTGTCATTTAAAATTTGGTAGAAAGAAATTCCACTCGCTAGCCCCTCACCTGCCCTCCCCTCTTTCTAAACTTGAAGGACATAGGTACTGGTGCTTTGAGATCTTTTTTGAGTTGGGTTGTTTTTATAAGACCATATTTGTAATGTGAAATGGGGATTTTTTTTCTATTCTGTAATGATAAAAGTCGGAGACGTTTCATTCACTGGCTGTTTTGGTTTTGTGTATTTTCATTTTTTGTGCAGTTGCATTGATTAAAAAGTGGTGGTTTTTTGCTTTTTTTGTTCCTTTAAGAAAGTGCTTCAGGCTCGCCCTGCTGAGTCTCAGGTCTGATCAACACTGAAAAATTAGATTCACTTAACTATGTAGCTGAGAGCTGTGCAAAATTTCACACCCCATGCAGGACAGCCAGGTCGACGTAGCCCACGGCGTAGGCACAGAGAAGTTCAAGGAAGAATTTGTCCAACAACCTAGCTACCACGGCTCAGGAAAGTGGACAAATTCCCCTGACTGCAGGTCCCTAGCTCTGCGCTCTAGCAGCAGCAATGTCGACGCAGCCTTTTTACCAGGCTCTCATGCCTCTTTTTGTCTCCTGTAACCGAGCGCTTCTTTTTACAGTGACCACAGAGATGTTAGCAGTCCCAGCCTAGAACTCCATGCTCTCTGGGTCACCCTGTACCCTTCTTGCTAAAAGCCTGCACAGGTAGTTTTCTCCTGGTTGTATCCACGTTTGAATCATTCCCTCTTGGGAAGCAATCAGAAAGCAGGGCAGGCGACTCCGAGAGCTGCCGTCACGACAAGTTGGAGACATGACCCCTTAAAGAGCAGTAAGGGCAAGGCCTTGGGCTGCAAACCACGGGCACTCTCACTTCGCTTTCCACACATGGAAATCAGCATTACGCTTAGCCCCCATACCGTCACATGCGTGAGTGTTTTCCTGGATCAGGCTTGGCCTGCAAGTGTTTCTCTGACCCTGGAGACATTTTTCAACAGAACCTTTTTTGGTGATAAGATTCGGCAATGCTGGAATGCTTTGGGAACTGGTCATTGCAGGAACAAAAATCAGAACGTTTCATTTTAACATTTTGGTAGCAGAATGTTTGGGGATTTGGGCTCAAAATGCCTTTTTGTTTATCAGATGCATTAAATTTCATTTTAAAAAACTCAAAAATATTTTAAAATGCTCAAAATTTAAACAGCTTTTTTAAAAATGTTTTGTTCAGACAAAATTTTTAACAAAATGGTTTCCTATCTGATCTGAAACAATTTCCCCCGTAACTTTTCAGAGCTGTCAAGAATCCAAAAAAATCATTTATTCACCCAGCTCTAACCAGGATGTCTGCGACTGAAAGCTTAATGAAAAAAACACGGAGCTTCGTACAGAATTTATACAAATTGCTAGGAGTTTGACCTTACGTTTTCACTCTTTTCTCCAAACAATCATGTCTCATTAATAATAATAATAATAATAATAATAATAATAATAACAACAACAATTAGGGGGCTGTGCCCCCTGCTTGCTACACTCGCCATCCCCCCGTCTCTGGGGGTAGGTAGGCCCAGTTCTCCCCCTGGCTGCCAGGGCGGGGAGGGCTTGGGCCACACCAGCCCTGGCTTCTGCCCCCCCCCCCACCCCTGGTCTCCAGGGAGGAGAGGGCTATGGCTGCAGCCAGCCCCGGCCTTTCACACACCGCCCCCCCCCTGCAGCCAGCCCCGGCCTCTTGCTCCCCGCCCTAGCCACAGCCACCACTGCCCCATCCACAGCCAGCCTCTTGTCCCCCCACCCCTCTTGGCCCCCCTCCAGCCGCCACAGGAGGGCCAGGGCCAAGCCAGCCGCTGCATCTAGGGCTCTCCCCTGGCCGCTGGGGAGGGAAGGGGAGGACTGGCCAGGCTGGGAGTGGGTGGGGCTTGTTCCTGTGGACACAGAGTGACGTGATGACATCACTGTCATCTTGCAGAAAAAGTTTTTTTATATAGAGAGACCTAATAAATGTCAATGGAAATTAGGAACCTAAATGGGGTGACCATGTTTCCACATGCTGAATACGGGACATCTGGTAAAATTACCCAGTCAAGTGAGTCGGATGGCGATTCATCAGACCTATGCAGGACAAACGTGAATTAACAGCCAGTTGACTGAGCCCCTGTTAAAAGCAGCGCTGTGTAGCTGGAGGGTTTTTATTGACACGGCGGGGGGGGAGGGGAGGTGACACACGCACACTCCATACACCGCTCTGACACAGGGCCGGGGACGACTGACCGACCTGCCCTTACCCTCCCTGGGCCCTCAGGATGGACCCGCCTGTACCTGGCGCTGCATGTTCTTGAGGCAACATGGGGGGCACACGGGTCACAGGCCCCTCCCCAGATTTCTGAGGGTTCTCACCGGAACATGGCCAGCATCAGCCTTTCAGTGCCGTGCAGGAGGGAAGACTTCCAGCCACCTGGAGGGAGGGGGGAATGACTTGGCCCATGTCTCTCCCCCCTTTCTGCCCCCTCACCCCCCTGTGGCTAGAGGCAGCTTGTCCCATCCTGCCCGTAGAAAGGCAGCTCACCCCTCGAAGCTGCTTCTGCCCACTGATATAACCCAGCCGCCTCCTGTCCCCTGGCTTGAGCATGGACAGGAAGGATTATTCCCTGTGGCTGCCTTGTGCAGCAGGGCCCAGGGAACCTGGCTGCAGGGGCTTCAGAGAACCCAGCCAGAGAGGTGGCCCAGCAGGGGAAGGTGCCTAAGGGTCAGAGCAGCCCTGCACTGCCTGGGGCCAGTACCGAGGGCAGGGGCAGCATGAGAAGGGGCTGCTGTGGAGCCGGCAGGGTCAGGGCACAAACAGGCTGGAAATAGCTTCCTCGCCACTACTCCAGAGCTTAGCTGACGGGTGGAGAAGCATCCCCAGGCCAGTGCTGTGCGGGGCTTTGACACATGCAGGGCTTGGCTGCTCCTGGCCAGCGCCCCAGGCCCCAGGGTCTTGGGCTTTCCCTGGGTGCCAGCCCGGCCAGAGGCAGTAGGGAAAGGAAGGAGGGAGCCTGCCAGCCAGGCTGTTGTGCGCTGAAGGATCCAACCAGGGGCTGGTTCTCCGCACAGCGTCGGGAGCAGGACGCACTGTGCTGGGGAAGGGGCATGGGGGAGCGGCAGGGCTGAGGGGGTGAAGGGGCAGAGCAGGGAGAGAACAGTGAGGGGCGAGCATGCAAAGGGCCGATGGGGGGCAGCAGAGGTGACAAGTAACCAGCCACCGCTAGCCTGCACCCACCAGCCCCTGCAGCCAGCAGCCAGCGCTGCTGGAAATGGGACGGGGCTGAGCGGGACCTGCTGGCCAAGGGGAGGCACCACAGCAGGGACTGCACTGATGGACCAGCAGGGGGCGCTGTTGGCCCTGCTCACTGCAGCTTTGCCCAGCACCAGCCTTACACAGGCCCCCCCCTTTCATACGCCCCTGAACTCCCGCATTGAGCAGGGATCCGGCCAGCGGTAAGACCAGGGCCGGCTCTAGGCACCAGCAAATCAAGCAGGTGCTTGGGGCGGCACTTTGCCAGGGGCGGCATTTCAGGTAAGCAGCCAGTGCCGCCCCTGGCAACGCCTAGCCCTGCCCCGCCGATTTAAAGGGCCGCAGCCGGGAAACACCAGGAAACGCCGTGGCTGCGCGCAGCCAGCTGGTAGCACCAATGCGCCCTGGAGCCTGCTGGCCGCCCCCGTCTCCTCCCCTGCTCCTCCCCTCCCGCGGCAACACCTAGCCCCGCCCTGCCCCGCTGATTTAAAGAGCCGCGGGAGATGCCGTGGCTGTGCAGACAGCACTGGCCCCATGTGCGCGTGGCCCCGGAGCCTGCTGGCCGCCCTTGTCTCCTAGTCCTGCTCCTCCCCGGTGGCCGCTACCTCCTCCGAGAGCCTCTTCCACTCCAAGCCATCAGCCACCTCTCCGCCTAAATCGTATGGAAATCCCAGGTAAGATGCCCCCTTTCCGCCTAGGGTTGCCATGTGTCCAGTATTTTTGCTTCCTGTCCGGTAAAAAAAATCAGAAAATACTGGACACCTGGCAAACCTACAACCACTCAGCCCGCTGGCCCAGCCCCCAGCCTCTCCCCCCAGACCCCAGCCCCAACAGCCTCAGCCCCACGGACCCTCTGAAGTCTGTTCCTAGTATATTTCTCTTGTTCATGTTTGTAGTAGAAGTAGAACCAAACAAGGATCCAACACACACACACACACACACACACACAGAATATTAACTGTTCTACACTCTTAAAAGAACCACACATGCTGTTTCATAGATATTTCTTTAAAGAATTAAACTTCGTTGATCTGGGTAAACTTTTTGTTTGATGTCTCTAAGGCAAGCTTCATTCCATATTTAGTTGTATTGGGCACATACAACTCTCCACTCCCTCTAACACCTCATAAACTTGAATGTATAATGGCTACTAAAAAGATGGACACACAAAAATAATGTGCACATGCACACCCACTGATCTCAGTTCATCTGATAACATAGATGTGTTAGAGCCACATAAGGAGCCACTGCATTCCAAAACAAATCTAGTTTAACAGTACAACTATTTATTGATGTAGCTTAGATGTCTTATGTGCTATAGTTATCATAATTGGTTGACAAGTATGTTTAAACAGAGTGGTATTGTTAGCTGATTGTAATTGGTTTGAAGATTGATTAAGTATAGCCATAAACTACTTGGCTGCGTCTAGACTGGCATGATTTTCTGCAAATGCTTTTAAGGGAAAAGTTTTCCGTTAAAAGCATTTGTGGAAAAGAGCGTCTAGATTGGCACGGACGCTTTATCAAAAGCACTTTTTGCGGAAAAGCGTCCCTGGCCAATCTAGATGCACTTTTGTGCAAGAAAGCCCCGATCGCCATTTTAGCCATCGGGGCTTTTTTGCGCAAAACAATTCTGGGTTGTCTACACTGGCCCTCTTGCGCAAAAGCATTTGCGCAAGAGGGCTTTTGCCCGAATGGGAGCATCATAGTATTTGCGCAAGAACACTGACGATCATACATTAGATTGTCGGTGTTCTTGTGCAAATTCAAGCGGCCAGTGTAGACAGCTGGCAAGTTTTTCCAGAAAAGCGGCTGATTTTCCGGAAAAACTGGCCAGTCTAGACACAGCCCTTGAGTTTTAGATGTGGCACAAGTTCTCCCTTCTATTTTTGGTACTTAGTTAAGGAAATATAAACTATTTGTGTTAATAGTTTTTCATGCATTCAAACCACAATTGAAAAGTAGCCTGTTTCTATAAGAACAATAAAGTAGAGATTTAAGGTACATTTCCCACTCTGAAAAAGAGCTTTGTGTGAGCTGGAAATCTTGTCTCTGTCACCAAAACAAAACAAAAAAAAAATTGCGAAGTGCAAACATGTGAAAGCCAACAGAAAGTGGGGGGGTGGCAGGGCAGCCAAAAAATGTTTTGCTTGGGGCAGCAAAAAACCTAGAGCCGGCCCTGGGTAGAACCCAACAGTACTGATGGGAGGGGAGAGACAGAAGATACGGGACAATTTGCCATTTTTAACAAAAAGTAGGGACACCAGCAGGAAGGCTTAAATACGGGACTGTCCCTTTAAAAATGGGACACCTGGTCACCCTGAACCTAACTAGCTTTCAGGACTCCCAGAAAGCTAGTGCATTCAGTGCTGCAATAAGACCTTTTTTTTTTTTTGGAAGGGAGAGTGAGAAAAATTCCCAAACAAAAATGTCCTTCCAAGAGCTCCAATTGCAAAGCCCTGTCTCTATGTTAGAGTCAAATCTGTTAGAACATCAGCCTTAGAGAGTGAAAACCCAACTGCTGGACAACTACTGATGCTAAATTCCAGGTTACGTTTAAATGTCTGAGTCCCAGGTTAAGTATTCAGTTGTAATCAAGCAATTATTCAAAGCAAAAAAAATCAGAATTCACGTTCCACAAGCACAATGAAAAAGGCTTTCAGGAATATATGATCTGTGTAAGCAACTGTAACTCGTCACAAGGTATTGTGGGCAGCATTTTATCTTGACGGTGTCTCTCTGTCTAACAAATAGCTCAGCCACCTTGGGGCATCTTCTGAGAAATCTCCTGGAGTTCCAAGCTCCCGGGGAAGCATCATGCAAGCAGGCTATAAAATGACTCAAGATGGGGAATGTCTACACAGCAACATTATTTCGGAATAACTAGTGCTGTTTCGGAATAACTTAGTCTGTGTCTACACAGCCGGCAGCTATTTCGAAATAATGTCGAAATACTGTCAAGCTGGAGCACTTCTTACTCTGACTCCTGTAACCCTCATTGCACGAGGAGTAAGGGAAGTTACAGGACAAGTTCTCTATTTCGAAATCAGTGCTGTGTAGACCAGGCATGTCAAACAGGCCTCTGGAGGGCCGCGTGCAGCCTGAGCGAAATTTTTTGCAGCCCGCCACTACATTTTTATAAACGAATAAAGCGAGCACATGGCCAAGTACGGCACCGCAGTGATTGCTCACAGCCGATCGGGCTGCTCTGCGCTCCAGCACCTGCTCATAGCTGGCTGGCCGCCCTGCACAGGCATCAAGCGCCTGATCCCAGCTGACCACTGTGTTCACGCTGCCCCAGCGCCTGAGGAAGAAATGTGTGGCAGCACCGGCAGCTCCGGGACCCAGGCGTTAAGTTAGGGGGGGCTGGGAGTGCCTGGCTCTGGGGGAGGGGGGAGGCATTGGTTTAGCGCGGGGGGGGCTCTGCAGGAGCGGAGGGAGATTGGGTTAGAACGGGGTTATGGCTCTGAGGGAGTGGGGGTGTAGTCTGTTAACATTTTGTTTTTTATTTATTTATTCCCAAATAAAAATCACAAAATGTATATTTTATATCAATAAATGTCAATATTTTGCAATTGCATGAATATGATATGTTTATGCAAAATTGCAAACGTACAAAGCAACTGAAATTTTCACAGAAGCCTGTTCTATTTGATTAACTACGGTCTATACGTGTTTTATTTTTTTAAATACAAGATTTGACACACTAATATATCTGGTTAACAATTTTTTCCTTAATTTTTTTTTGGACAAAAATGTGTCTTCACCCAAATTAAAATATTTGTTTTGGCTGAAAAAATTGAATTTTTGACAACCCCTTGCAACAATTTTGAAGAATAATAACAACCACCCTTTGCTAATGAACTAGTGTGTATGTGTTGCTGGTGCCCTCTCATGGTGGGAGGGAGACGCTCCCTTAGTCCCAGATTCCATCCCCAAGGTCACTGCGGAAGCCTAAATAAATGATTGTGGGTGTGTAATTCAGAAGTGAGCGACAGAGCCCAAGCCAGTCACAAATCTGGTATCGCTGGTGGCCAGCTGGGGCCTTGAACTCATCCAGGCCCTTCCATTTGTGTGTTTACATTTTGTAACCATGAATGCCCTTGTAAGGCAACATGGTCCAGTGGCTAGAGCACCGAGCTGGGATTCTAGAGACCTGAGCTAGACACCTAGCTCAGGTCTCTAGAATCCCAGCTCGGTGCCACTGACTTGCCGTGTGATCTTGTCAAGTCACTGCCTCACTCTGTGCCTCAGTTTCTCTAGATGTACAAGGCAAATCCTGGCCCTGCTTTGGATTGCTTTTGAAAGTGGCAAAACATCTAGAGCCACAGAATTGTTCTCTATTAACTCCTCACTTAACCAGCTCAGAGCCTGCTCTCCGCTAATTCAGGCCATCAGTTAGAAGCGAGGAGCCGTCTCCCCTAATTAACAGAAGTAATTGATGGCCCCATCATCGGGAACATGGATACCATGCATGATGGAGTCTCTGCTTGTGAATTTTAGAGTCAGCTCTGCTCACAGCATGATTCTAAACCATGTTAACCCTCAAGTGTCTTTCCCCGGTGGGTGTGCTGCACCAGCATGCAATGAGCAACCTCACAGCTGAGGCTTTTGTGCTGGCTTTTGCTCTGCTGGCATTTAGGCAGCGTTGTTTGTTAGGGACAGAGGAATTACCCAGCTAGATCAGGTCCTGACCATCCAATGCAACGCTGACAGTGGCCACCATGTGCTGCTTCAGGAGAAGGTGTAAGAATGCTGCAACAAACATGCGTGTGTGCGCGTGCGCGCGCGCACACACACACACACACACACACACACACACACACACACACAGGTCTCATCCTGGTCTCAGATAGTGACAGATCTTAAACACGGAAACATTAGATTTATTCTCTCTTCTAACACTTTTGTTATTAATGAATACTCTGGATATTCTTGGTACCCACATCGATATCCAACCCCTTTTGGTCCCACTAAATTCATGGCCTGAACATCTTCCTGTGGCGCTGAGTTCCACAGGCTAATTGTGCATTGTCTGTAAAATAGATTTCCTTCCGTCGGTCCCAGACTTAGGGGAGTAAAGAATTCCTGTAGATCAGCCAACTTGATGTTTCTGGACAGTGATCAGGGAGACTTCAGTTGCCAGCCCATGCCAGGACATAGCCCTGCATTCCCTTCCCTACAGAATGAGGACACCCCAATGCCCCCTTTCTCCACTGCCCTGTAGAGGCTGCGTCCCAGGCTGAGGGATGGCTGCGAGGTCCCAAGTGTGCAGCTCTACTGACCGTGTCTGCGCTGGGCAGGGATCCACTCAGCCCTGTCCAACATGCGCTAGGCTTAGCACAACGCCAAGGCTGACTCATGATAGGTGGCCTTTCCTTTGCTCCTTCCATAGCCCTGCTCATGCCCCAAGATGCTGCATCAGGGGCTCCAAACTGCCCTCTTCATCAGGCAGCCACTTGCCTTCCTCTCCCGGGCTCTGCCAGCCCCTGGTCGCTGAGCTACCCGCCTTTGGCTCCTGCCTCCCCCATCCTGAATGGAGGCCCAAGCAGCTGGCTGATCTGGAGAGGGTTTGAGGCCGTGTCAGGGGAGCTGGTTTCTGTGGACAGCGTGAGCCTGGCCAGCGCCCTGCAGTGCAGCAGGGGAGCCCGACCCTCGTGGTTAATGGGGCCCAGCTGGCCTGGAAGGGCTGTGAGGAGCAGCGGAGGGGGAAGGCCTGGGGCAGGCTCAGTCTGGGGGAGGAGCTGGCTCCCATGGAGAGCCCCTGAAGCCCCAGCTGCTGCCCCAAAGGGCCGGCTGAGGCAGGAAGCTACCGCGAGGCGCAGAAGAGCCAGACCCCCCGGGGAGAGGCCCCTAGATCCTGGGGGCAGGTAGTGACAGTTCTCTTTGCTAACCTGTTCACCAAGAATGACCCTCCCTGGGTGGCTCTGGGTGCAGAAGCGCGGGCTGGGACGCGGGCACAGCGGAACCCCCGCCCCCGGGGCAGGGCAGCTGCAGACTTTGAAGCAACAGAATCCAACCCTGCTATGGAGTGTGGGCGTGGGGCCTTGGGGGTAGGCAGGTGAAGGGGGTGGGGATGCAACTTCCCTCCAGGTTCCCCACTCTCACCTTGGGGCTGCCTGGGCTCCTCTCCCCCACGTCTCACGCCACTCGCCCTCCCTGCTCTGCTCCGCCGCTCGCTGCGCAGGAGGCATGTCCGCCCCGCTCCCCTGCAGGCACGGGGCCGAGGGCGTGTTAACGAGGCTCCCCGGGTGGCTGGGGGGACTGGGAGCAGGGGGTGAGGAGGCTGCACGAAGGGATCCCCGCCGCTCTGAGGGCACCTGCCCATGCCGGTGAGGAAGGGGAAGGCTGCGGGCTGATCCCTGTGCAGACAGGCCCAGCTGGGCCACTCCTTGCTCTGCCGCGAGGGAGCAACATGCTTCGTGGTTTCTTTTGCACCATCACGTGTTCAGAACTAGGCCCTCCCCGCCTGTGGGCCGTAGGCCCCTGAGAACCGTAACGCGGCCCTGCTGGGGGGTATCGCGGGAGGGGCAGGGCTCCGCCGTATGGCAGCCGTCCCTCACCTCCAGGCGCTGCGCTGAATCAAGGCCAAGTGTGGCCCTTTGTGTCAGTCAAACCCGCCCCACAAGGCCCGAGGGCATCTGGGCCGTGTTTGTACAGTAGCAAAGGGCCCTGCCCCGCGACTGGGGCTCTCGGCACAGGAGAGTCCGGAGGCATGACAGAAATGATGCTAATTCCCGCAGTGAGCACGCCCCCTGCGGGTGATAGGGAGCCTAGTGACATCAGGCCCGGTGGGCTGCACTGCCACCTGGGCTCTTCCCCGGGATTTCCTCCTCATCCGCTTTCTTACAGCAAACTCCAGTCAGGGCCTGGGCAGGCGCATCCTGCGCCGCCTTTCCGCTTGGCTGGAGCCAGACAGATGGATGGCCGCGCACCAGGCTGGCATGGTGCTTCATCACCATTATTTCAGCCCCGTTTCGGTTTCCAGCACCCCAGGCTTAAAATTACATGTTAAAAGCAATTTATCAGGACTCAAGTGTTGGCGTTGGGCTGGACAGGGCGGGAAGACCCCCCCCTCTTCCCAGATCAGCTACAGAGAATGCAGCAGCAATCAGGGCTTGGGGAAGATTAATCCATCGGCTCTCGAAGGGGGGCAGCATTAAGAACTCTGCTGCGGGGGCCCAGCAGGCTGCACCCTGCCTAAGCGGTTCAGAAGAGAATAAGGTGGCTGCCCATCCCACACCATGTGCCTCCAGCAGCCTGCCTCCTCAGAGTCCAGCTGGCACCTCTCCTCATGGGCCCAATTTTCCTCTTCCTTTCACCTGGCACCGTTGTCTACCCATCAGATTGGCTGTGGGCTGCACACCCACCTTCCACTGGTGTAACTCATGACACACAGTGCAGGGCAGCTGCAGTCTGGGTCTCTTCTGTGTCTCTAGAGCCCACCATCCAAGGATCTTAAAGACGAAAGCTCCCGGGCAGCCTGTCCAGGAAGAAAGCACGCTCTGGGCAGGTCAGTAGTACATGGGAATGATCAGTCAGCAAGCTGAGGCAGAGTGGGGAAGGGCCCCGGCCCCAGCACCAGGCCTGCCAGCTCAGATTTTGGTAGGGGGCTGCCCAGTGTTCCCAGGAAGCTAGGCTCTTGTGCAGCTGCTTAGGAGAAATTCAAATGCTGCCCAGCTGATTAGCAGAGCACCCACAACTCGGTGTTGTGTTTCTATTGGTAGTGCACATCTGCATATGTCTCGGTGCACATAACAAACTTATCCTGCACATAGATGATAAACCTTAAAGGGGCCATTGGGATCAACCTGCACGTGCCGTGATAGTGGGTGAAGAGTGAGGACATGGCGGGGGGGGGGGGGAGCAAAGTGAGACTGGTGGCCTCAACAATGTTACTGAGCATGCTCAGTATAAACCAAGCTGAAAACTGGGGGAGGGGACCAACCCTGTCCACCCTACCACACACACATCACCTCTTTCCAAAGGCTAAGGACACGCGGCAGATAACTCAGCAATTAGCTGAGAGGAGCACTGAATTTAATTCCTGTACAAAAGAAAGAAAAATCAAATAAGTTGGATGCACTCAGCTTTAATACTAACATATTCTGACATCTCGGGGCAAGCCACTTACGGGACACTGGTAGGCTTAACATTCTAATGTATGTTCTCACTTTGTTACTAAGGGCATGTCCACACTACCAAGGTATTTTGAAATAAGTTATTTCAGAATAATAACTCCCAAAATAACTATTTTGAAATAGCACGTCCGTACTCCAGGGAAGCCTCGAGATTAGTGCGAGGCAGGATCCCCTAATGTGGACCTGCTACCTCGATTTAGACAGCACTGGGGAATAATTACCTTGCGTGGCCCTGGGGAGGAGCTATTTGGAAATAGACCTTTCTGCTTGTGAAATGAGGGTTTATTATTCCAGCATAAGAAATCTGTTATTTTGAAATAATTTTGAAATAACGGGCTTGCTGTGTGGACGCTCACCTGGTTATTTCAAACTAACTCTGCAGAGCGAGAGACACAGTCAGGACTCCTGGGCTCTGTCTCAGTTTTGGGAGGGGAGTGGGGCCTAGTGGGTTACAACAGAGGGCAGAGACATTTGGGTTCTAGATAAGAATGTCAGAATGTCCATACTAAGTCAAACCAATAGTCCAGCCCAGGATCCAGTCTTCCAACAGTGGCCAATGCCAGGTGCTTTGGAAGGCATGAACAGAAGGGGTAAACATCAAATGATCCATCCCCTGTCACCCATTCCCAGCTTCTGGCAAACTGCAGCTCGGGACACCAGCCCTGCCCAGCCTGGCTCTAACTTATTTTGTACTTATTGGACCCCTGCTATAGTTTGGGCCTTTCCACCATCTCCTGCAAAGAGTTCCACAGATAGACCACAAAAATGATTTCTTTAATTTGTTTTAAACCTGCTGCCTAAAAATTTCATTGGGCGACCATCTTCTGTTTTGTTAGAGGAGGAAATAACATTTCCTTATTCTATTTTTTCATGCCATTCAGTAGACCTCTAACATATCCCCCATCCCTTAGTCTTTTCTTTTGCAAGCTGAAAAGCCCCAGTTTTGTTAATCTTACCTGGCTGTTCCTTACCCCAATCATTTATGTTGCCTTCCTCTTCCAAACCCAATCTTTTTTCTGATGGGACAGCCAGATCTGTATGCAGTATTCAAGATGTGGGCATGGGGCATGCCATCCATTCATCCATCCATCCATCCATCTATCTGTCTATCCATCCATCCATCTAGCTAGCTAGCTAATCATTTAGAGGTATCTGTCTGTGAGTCTGTCTGTTTGTTCAAGAACTCATCCTAAGCGATACCAGTTGGGCCACCATCCTAATCAATTTGACAGCTGCTACGGAGTGGAGTGCCCAGCATTCAGTCCGGGGGCTGATTCTGAAGCATTTGGAAGAAAGGAAAGTGATCAGGAATAGTCAACATGGATTCTCCAAGGGCAAGTGATGCCTGACCAACCTGATTGCCTTCTATGAGGAGGTAACTGGCTCTGTGGACATGGGGAAGTCAGTGGATGTGATATACCTTGACTTTAGCAAAGCTTTTGATACGGTCTCCCACAATATTCTTGCCAGCAAGTTAAGGGAATATGGTTTGGATAAATGGATTGTAAGGTGGATAGAAAGCTGGGTGGATTGTCGGGCCCAACGGGTAGTGATCAATGGCTCAATGTCTGGCTGGCAGTCCGTATCAAGCAGGGTGCCCCAAGGATCGGTTCTAGGACTGGTTTTGTTGAACATCTTTATTAATGACCTGGATGAGGGGATGGATTGCACCCTCAGCAAATTTGCAGGTGACACTAAGCTAGGGGGAGAGGTAGATAGGGTCCAGAATGACACAGACAAATTGGAGGATTGGACCAAAAGAAATCTGATGAGGTTCAGCAAGGACAAGTGCAGAGTCCTTGTCTGTCAGAAGAATCCCAAACATTGTTACAGGTAGGGGGCCGACTGGCTAAGCAGCAGTTCAGCAGAAAAGGACCTGGGGATTCCAGTGGATGAGAAGCTGGATATGAGTTAACAGGGTGCCCTGGTAGCCAAGAAGGCTAATGGCATATTAGGTTGCATTAGGAGGAACATTGCCAGTAGATCCAGAGATGTGATTATTCCCCTTTCTTCAGCTCCGGTGAGGCCACGTGTGGAGTATTGCGTCTAGTTCTGGGGCCCCCACTGTAGAAAGTATGTGGACACATTGGAGAGGGTCCAGTGGAGGGTAACTAAAATAATTAGGGGGCTGGAGCACATGACCTATGAGGAGAGGCTGAGGGATTTGCACTTATTTAGTCTGCAGAACAGAAGAGTGAGGGGGGATTTGATAGCAGCCTTCAACTCCCTGAAGGGAGGTTCCTAAGAGGATGGAGAGAGGCTGTTCTCAGTGGTGGTAGATGGCAGAACAAGGAGCAATGGTCTCAAGTTAAAGTGGGGGAGGTCTGGGTTGGATATTAAGACAAACCATTTCCCTAGGTGGGTGGGGAAGCACTGGGATGGGTTCCCTAGGGAGGTGGTGGAATCTCCATCCCTAGAGGTTTTGCCTGCTTAGCAGGTAACTAGTTAAGCTCTTACATCCCAACTGCAGAGGGACCTCCCAGGCCACGAGTCTGGTTCCTTTCCATCGTTGTGTGTGTTTTTTTTAAACTGTCTTTTGCTCAGCTCGGTGGAGACAAGCCTGCAGTTCTGCTGTGGTGAAGCACAAGCCGAGATGCCTTTTCGGGGCTAGCAGGGGCCATGGACTGAGACAAGGCACATGGCGTGACAGGCAGGAGCGCTGCTTTCTCCAGCTACGTCCACATGGCAGTGCTATTTCGGGACTCGGGGGGTATTCCGAAAGAGCTATTCCACATCTTCACAGCGCTCCTGTTATTTTGAAATATAGTGGGGGCGCTATTCGGACGTCCCTGTAACCCTCGTTCCATGAGGAGGAAGAGACGTTTGGGAATAGCGACTTATTTCGAAATAAGCGCCGTGTAGCCAGCGCCAAATGACAAAATAAGCCATTTTGAAATGGCATCGAATGAAGATATGCAGTTCGTGAAGCTCAAACTCTTATTTCGACCTTGGATGCAGTGTGGACGTGCCCTCCGTGATTCTGTGCACATGCTGCCCTGTGCTCCACCCAGGCCTCAGTGCCTGTGCAATTAAGAACATCAAGGGGCAAGTCCTGGTGCGTCAGTGCCACACAAGGCCAGGGGACTGTGTGTGAAACAGGCTGTCACCAGGTCTTTGGGCTTGTGTTCAGCAGCTGCCGTGGGGAGCAGAGCTCTAAGGCTACGTCTACACTGCACAGTTATTTCGGAACAAGCTATTCCGGAAGAGTTGTTCTGTAATAGCTTATTCTGAATAGCACGTCTACACTTCAGGGAAGCCTCAGAATGAGTCCAAGGCAGGCTTCCCTACTGGAGATGTGCTATTTTGATTTAGAGCCCCACGAGGCACTGGGGAGGAATAACTTAGAATGGCCCTAGGGAGGGGCTAATTCGAAATAGCAGAAGTGGAGCATGTACACGGCCCCTATTCTGAAATAATTGGTTTGGAATAGGCATTATTCTTCGCAGAATGAGGTTTACCGAAGTTGGAATAAGCTGCCCATTGTTTTGAAATTATTCTGAAATAACTTTGCTGGGTAGCCGCACCCAGAGTGATTCCCGGCAATTGTCTGCTCCCACGGTGCCTGCTGCCAGATGAACTCACACCCAGCTCTCAGCGGGTGCTGTACCCAGCAAATCTCACAGCACTGCCCAAAGGGGGTGAATAGCAAACTGAGGCAGGGAACGTGGTTTGGGTGTGGTCGCCCTGGGGGCCAGGGGCACAGATCTCATGTCTCCTGAGCCCAGTTCAGGACTCTGTCCATTCGACCTCCATCTTGGATCAGGAAATCCCGGCAGCCGTGACGTGCGCCCTGCCCTTCTGATTTTCTTGCCCAGGCGTGGAGGGTGGAGGAGCAGCACCTAGTGTCTGGGAGCACAAAGGAATAGGCTAGAGGAGGACCCGGAGCCAGGCAGTTTAGGGTCCTTTCTGAGTCAGATACTGAACCGGGTTCCTTCTCCCTCCTTGCGCAGTAACACACGGCACGTGGCCACAGCTCCTCAAACATAAACCTCCCGGAAGTGTTTGGCGAACGCCTGGCGCACCACGGGCAGCGCTGCAAATCAGCAGCAATGCAGGGTGCTTGGTGTCTGCCAGGCTGGCTTACAAGGAGGTGGCACTGACATGGGGGAGATAAAGGAAGCCTAAGGTCAGGGCCGCCCTACCTGCAGAAAGGAAGCCCATTCCCTGGAAGAGGCGTTGGCCCAGCACAGAGCTTGCAACGCGGGGTACAGTGAAGATGGCTTGGAAAAGGAGTTTAGCTGTGATGTCCTCAGCCAAGGGGCCAGACCCTCTGTTGAAAGACATGAGCTGTGTCTCAGACACAGCTCATTCCAGCTGCCCTAGTGGTGTGCGCCCATCCGCACTGACCCCTCCCACCAAACAGGGCTGCCCTGCAGTGCACGTGTAGGCCTGCCCCCTCCCACTGCATTTCTCAGGGCTGGGTTTGCTGGGGCAGGGCATTTTCCAGTGACTGGGAGCCCCTATCTCCTCCAGTGCACACGGGTTAAGCAGGGTCTGGGCTTATCCATGTCCCAGTCACTGGGCTAAAAGTTAGGGGGCACCTCCTGCTCTTCCCGAATGGTTTGTGTGAACTCACCAGAAGGGCCCGCTGGGATGTGAGTTTGGTGGCCAGACCCCGTCTCTCCTGTTTGTCAGTCACCAGCAAAGCCAAGTGTCTCCCTGAAGCTTGGGTACAGGTGCCCCGTGGTCAGCAGCCCCCATCTCAGACAGTGCTCCACCTGGCATGCTGGCCCTTGTAGCTCACGCTGTAGGTGCCTGTCTCTCATCAGTCACTGTACAGACGCCTGGGTGCCTAACTCAGGGTTGGGGATTGCACTGATAGTCCTGGGACACACTGGGCTGCATGTACACTTTGTGTGGGGAAGATTGCAGGGCTGCTACTAGCAGGTCAGGCGTGTGCTGTGAGATCCTTTGATAGTCTGATAGCAGCTCAGGTCGGCTTAAATTAGACACAGGAGAACCTGAGCGTTCTGAACTGACTCGTCCCCCCACACCTCATTTGGCATGGGAAATACACAGTCAGGCAGCAGCAGAGACAACAAATAAAGCAAATACAGAACAGTGCTGCGTTAAATGGAACGGGCTCGCAATAAAGTGAAAGTTTTCAAAAGATATGACTTGGTGCGGGAACTGTGAACTTGGTTCATTTCAGTTAAGCTGGTTAAACCCAGCTTTTTCCTTCTGCACAGTAAAGTTTCAAAGCCACATTAAGTCACTATTCAGCTGTAAGAACGTCCCTGGCGTTTTGTTGAGAGTTAGGAATAACCCACTCCCAAAGTGTCTGTAAGGCTGAGGTTCTACTGTCTGTGACACGCAGCAACACCTAGTGGCTGAACAGTATAAGACAGCTCAGCAGTCCAATATATGGGCACCTAAAAGTTAGGTGTTGTGTCGTTCAGTATTGCAATGCCGGAGTCTCTTTGGGTATGTCTACACTACAAGGGTATTTCACAGGGGCGGCCCATGAACCTAGGCAAACTTGGCAGTTGCCTAGGGCGCTGCCAGCCCGGGCGCCCGATGATGACATCACGGCCATTGACAGCCGTGCAGGCGGGGGTGCCAATCGCGCCTTCTGCCTAGGGCACCAGCTGCCGCAGCCGGCCTCAGGTCACTCCTGGTATTTCAAAATTAGTTATTTTGGAATAATACCTCCTGAAATAACTATTACAAAATATCACGTCCCCACTACAGGGAAGCCTCGAAATCAGCCTGAGGCAAGCTCCCCTAATGTGGACGTGCCACCTCAAATTAGAGCCCCAGAAAGCACTAGGGAGTAATTTCTCTGAATGGCCCTGGGGAGGATCTATTTCGAAATAGCAGCAATGGAGCGTTCACACTGCAGCTATTTCAAAATAGCAATTTCAAAATAGGCGTTATTCCTTGTGAAACAAGGGTTTATTATTTCAGAATGAGAAGCCTGCTATTCCACAATAATTTCAAAATAACTGGCTTGCTGTGTGGACACCCACCTTGTTATTTCGAAATAATGCCGTGGTGTAGATGTGCCCTTTGTTGGTCTGGACCTTGCCTCTCTGTGCCTCAGTTCCTCAGCTGTACAATAGGGATAAAAGTTCTGCCCTGCCTCCTCAGGGAGAGGAGAACTACATTAAAGACTGTGAGATGCTCCAGTGATGGGAGCTATGTAAGCCTCACAAATTGTTATTTAAAATCTTGCCTGGTTGGCCTTTATAAGATGCCTGCTCCTGGCTGATTGCCCTGGAAACTGTAGGCGAAGCAGGTACCAGCCAAGTAGCAGGGACAGCTCAGGCAGAGCAAGTTTTGCCAGCCCACTGCCCTGGCACTGTGCCACCTGCAATTTCTGATTCAAACCATTTTTTGGATGAAACAGGGCGTTTTTGTCCCAAGGGAATTGGCTGTGGGGAAATGTCCAATGGCGGTAAGAGATCAGGAGGGATCAGTGACATTTTTTTGGTTTTTCAGTGGTGGAAAATCTGAAAATGGGCATGGCCACTGCAAAATCTCTTCGCCCTGTCTAGGCTGACACCTCGCCAACTCTTGGCAGAAACCTAAAATCCTGCTAAGGCAGTTAGCTCGGGTCAGATGTGACAAAGCCCCTGATAGGTGGGAAAATGCCCCATGCCTCTGACTATCCCCTCTGCCCCTCCTTGCTTAGTCTGGTGTGCACACTTCAACCCTCCACCTCACTTCACTGTTACCTGTGACCTTCACTCGCGCTGCAGAGTGGTGAGTTCTCTCTCCAGCGAAAGTCTAACGTCTCCCCTGGGCTTCCAGGAACTCAACCTGCTTACCCAACAGAAGGGACAAAGCGGCTTGCTTGCCATCCGTAAGCACCTACATGGGAAGCAAAACTTTGCTGACGGGCTCCGCAATTTAGCAGAGAAAAGTCTCACGAGGCCAATGGCTGGTGGTTGAAGACTAGGCTCAGATCCAGACTAAACTGGAAACAAGGCGTGACGTTTGAACAGTGAGGATAATTAACCATTGGAGCAACTTACTGAGGGTCATCGGAGATTCCCCATCACTTGTGTTTTTAAAGCAAGACTGGACGTTTGCTATCAGTTCTAGTTCAAACAGGAATTGATTCTGGGATGTCCTCTGGCCTGTGCTAGTCAGGGTCTGAGCTCATTCTCAGGATGGGCCCTCTGGAATGATAATCTATGAATCGACTTAATAGGAGAAGAAGGGGATTCTTGCAACAACCCCCCCAGCTAGGCACAGCTGTTGCTAGGAAATTAAGAGAGCTGTTTCCAGCTTTGATTCCAATGGACCCATGCAAGCTCCAGAACAGCTCCAAGCCTACACATGTACACTTTGTAAGGGTCTTCCCAGCTGGAAGCGTAAGGGTGCACTGTGCTGCTGCGTATTCACTCCCATAAATGACTGTGTGCTTCCCAAAGCATTGCATGTATTCAAGCCGCTGAGTGTGTTTATACAGACTTTCAGGAGAAATGATTCATATAAAGGTTTGAATGGGGAGGTGCTGGGTACAGCTGTTGGTTTTGCAACACCCCCAGCAAAGCAGAAAGACAAGGGAAGGAGAGGAGAGGGTTGCTCTGCGCATTTCCTGTTTAGACAGTAATGATTCTCCATGTGCTTCCAGGCTGAGGGACCCAAGCCCCCGCACTACTGAATGAGGGAGAAAGACAGACAAATCTCGGGCTGCTTTTCTGCAGGGTTTTCCCACCACTGTTCCATTCCTTGTCAGAGTAACTGTGACTCGTTAACTCTATTGTTGCCTTCTCATTTCCCATGGGCTCTTTCCACAGGCTCTGCTGTTTCAGCCAAGTCCAGCAAGCAGCTGTTTCATGGGGTCTGGTGGGGAAGCACACTGGGCTGGGAGACAGGAGACCTATGTGGTCACAGAAGACCCCTTGGGGCTGTCTCCCAGAGGGCTGGCAAAGCCACTGACACTCACCTCCTTGTTCTCTGGGGCTTCCCACCACCCTGTCCCGCTGGGCCAGCTCCCTGGTCTGCTTCTAGCCAAGGCACAGAGCTGAGATCACTGCCCACCAAAGAGCAGTACAGACACTGAAACACTTCTGGTCCGAGGAAAATGCAGTTTTGGGCCCAGCTTCCTGGGATACCAATGGGATAAGAAGCCCCAATGAATTATTTAGGTAAGCCCCCTTTAGTGATGGACAGGGGAATGGATACACCGATGGCTCTCCCAGGTAACAGATAAAAGTGATTTTATTAAGTACAAGCAGCAGGATTTAAGTGGTTGTGTAGAAAATTGTCGGCTGCTGGTGCATCTATATTCTTTCTGCGCTAGATGCACAGAGACGGGGGAGGGCTGTGCTGGAGGAAGGAGGGCACAAGAGACATAACAGGCAGGCAGGAGAAATGGGGGAATGGGGGCATCATTTGAGCTCCCTGCCTCAGGTGCCAAAATGTTGTGGGCTGGCCCTGGCCCTCAGATTCTACCCTGTCCTCAAAGGGGGCCTAAAACTCAATGATCCTCAATTGCCTTCATCCTCCAGGCAGGACCCCGGCCCACCAGGCAGATGCGGTTTTATTACTGTGAGGAGCAAGTAGGGTTCTCTAGAAAGCGTCGGAGCCATGCCTCAGGACTGGAGTGCTTCGGCACTCTGGACAGTTTCCAAGCCAAATGTCACCAGTGACCTTTCTCTCATTCGCGCATCCAAACCCACATCCCCCAAAATGCCTGCAAGTTCCAAAGCTAAGCCAGCCCCTTCCGCCTACCGCAGGTCAGACCCGTAAACCCAGATCCGGCATGCGCAAGATAGCTGTGGCTCTCGATCTGGACCCCGCTGCCTAGGCCCATCTCTACGGGCCACACAGAGAGACACCAGTTCACGTGCTTCTTGCTTGCAGGCATTCTCAGAGACAGGTTCGGAGCAAGGGCTGCGCGAAGCAAAGGCAATGAATGACAATCAAGTTTGCAGCCCATTGCATCAGCTGCAGCACACAGAGCTGGCACGCAGCATCCCTGAGCAGCTGGAGGAAGACGAGCGCTTTCTCTGTAATTCCTCTTTCTCATGAGGACGGGCTACACAAACGTGACTCAGCTGGAAGTTTTAGAAGAGTTCAGCTCCCATGTAAGGCCAAGATTTGCCAAAGCAAAAGATTTTGGTTGCCCAACTTGAGACCTCCTAAAATGTTTGTCAGAAACTGCTGAGCAGCTGCCCTCTAAAAATCAAATGTCATTTTAGGGGCTCTCCCCTGAAAAATCACTAGGTTCTTATGAAAACCTTGGCCTAAGTGGCCGGATTTTTCAGAAAACACAGCACGAGAGGTGCATGCCTGGCGCTGAGCCCCTGCAAATCTGCCCTGAGCACCTTTGAAAAACCAGGTCTAAAAACCCGCCCCGTCCTGCTGGAATGGTTCTGCGGCTCCCCATGGGAGCAGGAGCAAATCCTCAAGCTGCCCTGAGAGCTGTTGTGCATTTTCAAATATAGTAAACTAGGAGATTTACCTGACGTCACTCAGGGCCTCAGCTCAATTCATTTTTATTTTTTGGAAAATAAAATGAAAATGTCCAGGCTTCACTGAATTCATTGCTCTGGGGTGGGGCTGGGGAGGAGGGGTCACTCTGCAGGCTGTCCTGGGGAGAGAGGACAACCCCAGCCCTCTCTCACCGCAGCAGCTTGGGGCCACGTGAGAAGTGCTGCTCCACAGCCACTGCAACTCCAGCAGGTCCAGCTGTGGGAGGGGTCCAGGTTCACCTGCCCACTGTGCCCCAGGCAGAGTGAAGAATGCCGCAGCATGTGCACTTTCCAAATGTGGCGCTCCTAGCTCTTACCGTTTAGGAGGAGTTCTTGGACAAGCCATCCCACAAACTCTCTCAAATGTACAGTAGATAAATCTCCTCTGCCCTCTTCTTTTCCCGGAAACGGAGACTGGAAAATCCCAGCCCAGCCTCAGATAAAGGGCACTGATCAGACAGGACACTGTCATTGACTTGAAAAGCTCACTCGGTTCTCCGGGGCCAGCACAGGGGGATGTTAGACAAGCTCCTGACACGGAAGAATTCCAACAGTCGCATCTTGAGCTGAGAGCCGTGGTTCATCCTGCTCAGCTTTGGGCAGACAGAAGCATCCTCATTTCATTTCATTTCATTTCCAGTCTGCCTTTCTGCTGAATCAGCTGCTCAGCAAGCACTGCCTGAGGGCGAAGGGCCCCCTGGGTCACTGACATACTTCTCTGCACATCCATGGCTAGGGGAGCCTCTCCAGGAATGCACTGATTTTTTCATATTTTTTCATACCATCAAATATTCCAGCCACTAGATTTTTTTTCTTCCCATGCTCCCTCTTGGAGACAAATAGTCATGAAGTAATTTTCTTTCCCCACATTCGCCAAATGACAACAATCTGGGGCCAAGCTAAATCCTCATGTTTCCTTTTGTTGCAGTCCAGCCGGTGGTGTTGGCACTTAACTGGCATTTCTGCCAAAGGGTGGCTTGGGAGCTGTCCTAACCAGTAGCTAACTCACTCACCCACATGGAGGAGGCCCAAGTTCAAATCTCCCCCCCCCCACCCAAGGGGAGCAAGGAGCTAAACCAGCTCTCAGACCTCTCAGATGGTTGTGTTAATCACTGGGGTATTTGGGACTGCTGAGGCTGTTCCCTGCTCTGGGTGCAGAAAGTGAAGGCCTGCAAGAGACATTAAAAATACCTTGCCTTTATAGGTTTCTGCTTAAATTTCCCCAAGGTCACAGATTCACTGGCCTTGGGAGAAAGGTTGCCACCATCAAGTGAAACCCCCCTTCTTCTTAGACCCAGGAAGAAGCACATGAACTTCTTGCAGGGGGTATAGTTGACCTCTCAGTCTTAGGCATACACAGACCTCTTGTTACCTTCCAGGACACAAGAATCAAATCACCACCTTAAAAATGGTGATTTTATTAACAAAACAAAAAAATATACTTGATAAAGCATACTTGGTTGCTAGGTGTAACAGAGCAACTGAGAAAAGAACAGATTAAAACACAGAGACAAATGGTATCTCTGGGTGCAGCTTAGATACAGTGAATGGGGGGGGGGGAGCACAGAGAAGTTTAACCAAACAACAAACAGAGAAAATAACCTGATTGTGACTAAATATACATGTTCCTATCTACTAACGATCCACTTCAAGGTCCAGTCCATTTCCATGCCCAATGTTCCTTGTAGGCATGGTAGTTCTGTCTGGTTCAATTCATTTTGTTTCCCCCAGCTCTTGGCTGAAAACTCACACAAAGAAAACAGCAGGCAGGTATATCTTCCAATTTAAATGTCAACATTTTTCCACTGGCTCTCCCGGCTCCCTGCCGACATCCCCGAGCTATCTGAGTTTAACCCTTTTGTCACAGAATGCTGGCCAGCGCTCCTCCTATCCATCGCAGGGACAGAGGGTGCACTCAAGCCAGGAGCAGCAGGAGTCTCCTAGCCGCTTCTCAGAAGGAAGCTGTGGTTTGGGCCTAGCATGCAGGGGAGCAGACACACTTGCCGGGCCCCTGCTGCTGCTGTGGCAGCTGGATCCCAGGCCCTTTGGAATCACGGCTGGAGTGCTGTGTGGTGCAGTGTGCTCTGGCCCCCGACCTTGCCCAAAGCCCTGCCAGTCTGTCTGCTCCCCTGCATGTTAGGCCCAAACCACAGCTTCCTTCTGGGCTCCTTCCCAGGTGCCAGAAGTCCCAGCAATCCCCCTGGAGTGGCAGAGACCTGGGTCTCACACCTGTGGGATGTATGGCCAGTGATGAGGAATTTGCTTTGGATGACAGCAGGAGAGGTTGGGGGAGGGGCACATACCTGGTTTTAAGACTGAGCTTGATAAGTTTGGGGGCAGGGGAGGTGCAACAGGATGGCAACTGCCAGGAGCTAGTATCTTCCACAGCCGGAGATGGGACGCTAAATGGGGAGCTCTGAGTTACCTCAGAGAATTTCTTCCCCAATGTCAGGCCCCACCTACTCAAGTTCTAGCTTGGGGTGGGAACCTATTTGATGCTTGGGGGCCACTGACCCACACAGAAATCAGTCAGGGGCCACATGTAAGTGAGACGCAAAAAAACCGCAAAACCTCACTGTCCTGGTCCCCAACTGAGAAGCAGGAAAAAAAGACACTCCGCTCCTTCCCCTCACACTCCAGCCCCACAGCGGGGTGAATCATGTCATAGAATCCCAGGGCTGGAAGAGACCTCAGGAGTCATCAAGTCCAGCCCCCTACTCAAGGCAGAACCAATCCCAACTAAATCAACCCAACCAGGGCTTTGTCAAGCCAAGACTTAAACACCTCTGGAGTACATCTACACTACAGTGTTATTTCAAAATAGCTTATTTCAAAATAGTTATTTCGAAATAATGCATCTACACACAAAATGCATTTCGAAATAGCATTTTGCTATTTCGAAATAGCTCGTCCACACTGAGTGGACTCTGAATCGCATTTAAGACCAGCCAGAACCAGTTCCGGCAGGGCACCAGGTCAGGACTTACTGTGTGGGGCTGCTGCCTGAGGCTATCTGAGGTCTGTGCTTAAAGGGACCCCCCCGGACAGCCAGTTCTCAGGTTTCCCTGCTTGCTTGTCTACTTCGATGAGGGACAGCAAAGCATTTTTGTCTCTGCATGCTCTGGCTGCCCTCACTCGGGACACCACAGCACTCTGCAACATGGAGCCAGAGCTGCCCCTGAACACTCTGGTGCTTCTCTTGGATGCGTTGCTGTGAGCCTGGCTGCACTTTCTGCAGGCTGCCATCCAGGAGGTCAATCGGGGGGCTGTCAGTACCCAGGAGGCCCTGCGGGAGAGCTTCCACCCTGAGGAGCACTAAGAGCCTCCCTGGGCTGCCCCACTGGGGGCTTTTGCCTCATTCCTCCCTCACATCCTTCCACTTACCCCTCCCTAACCCCCTTTCCTGATGTCAAATAAAATACACGTATTTTCATGAACACAAACTCTCTTTATTTAACAAAACTGGGGGGAGGGAATGAAACTCTGGTGAGACTGGGGAACAGAGGCGGGAGAGGGGAGAAGAGAGGGGAGGGGGAAACCTGGGAGGAGGGAGCTGGAAGAGGGAAGCAAAGGGAAGAAGGGAAAGGGGATGCTCAGGGCTCAGGGTTGGGGGTCTCACCGGACTAACTTGATTTTCATGCAGACCTGCTCCTGGGTTCACATGTGGCCTTTGGTGGCCAGGCTGGCAGCTATCCTGCCATAGATGGCTGCGTTCCTCTGTCTAGCGTGGAGATCATGGACTTTGGGGGCATCCCACCTAAACCTGAATAAGGTCCATGATCTCCACCCTGGACCAGGAAGGCTCCCACCTTCTCTGGGCCCTAGCAGGCTCCTGGGAGCTGGCAGACTGCTCCTGGGGAGCGGTGGAGGGCTGGCTGCCAGTGGCTTGCTGGCTCATGTTTTGGGGCCACTGGGGCAGGGGCAGTGACTGCTGGCTCTGGGCTGGCAGGCTTGGAGCTGGCACAGGCACTGTGGCCAGAGTCTACCCCTTTAAGGGCTCTGGTGATGGGGGGGAGGAAGTGGAGTGTTTTTGGTTGAGGCTGGAGTGGCCACCAGGGCACCCTGGGAAGGCTGGAGGCTCCCTATTTCAAAATAAGTGTCTACACAGCACTTATTTTGAAATAGCTATTTCGAATTTGGCATTATTCCTCATGGAATGAGGTTTACCAAATTTGAAATAAGCGCTCTGCTATTTTGAATTTATTTCGAAATAGCGGTTTGGCTGTGTAGATGCTAGGAAAGTTATTTTGAAATAAGGGCTGTTATTTCAAAATAACTTTGCTGTGTAGACATACCCCTAGGGATGGAGATTCCACCACCTCCCTAGGGAACCCAGTCCAGTACTTCACCACCCTCCTAGGGATATAGTTTTTCCTAATATCCAACCTAGACCTCCCCCTAGGAGAGGCGCCAAAGCTCACGGCTTACCCCCAGGGCTGGATTAACTCTTCTGGGGTCCCAGGGCTAGCCGATTGTGTGGGATCCCCCTAGGACCTAGGCTCTGGGATGGGGCCAAAAATGAGGGGTTTAGTGTGAGGGAGGGGGCTGTCAGGGAGCATGATGGGGACAGGGATGTGGAGCCCAGGTGGGAGGTAGGATGCAAGAGCAGGCTGGGGGTGAGGGTGCAAGGTTTGGGCAGGAGGGAGGGAGTAGGAGCAGGCTGGGGGTGTGGGTCTGGGCGGTAGGGAGGGTGCAGGAGCAGGCTGGGGGTGTGGGTCTGGGCGGTAGGGAGGGTGCAGGAGCAGGCTGGGGGTAGAGTTGCAGGGTCTGGGTGGGAGGAGACAAGGGATGAGGGACCTACCTGGCACAGCTTCCAGGGGGTGCAGATGGCTCCGGGAGCTCTGTGCACTGCAGGGAAGTGCTCCCTGTGGGCACTGCCCCCCGCCGCTCCCATTGGCCACTATTACCGTGCCCGCAGAGAACCCTTGACTGCAGCACACAGCAGCTGCTCCCTCCCCCCTGCCTGGCAGAGCCTGTGGGCCAGATCCAGCCCCGGTTTGCCTTGGCTGGGCCTGTGCACGTCAGGGCTCCCTGCTGCAGCGGGAAGCTAGCCTTGGTGCTCAAGCCAGGGCACCTCCTGTGTGACTGGCGCGCCAGCGCTGGCTGTGGGAGGGGGAGCAGGGGGCACTGAACCTCACACGCCGGACCCAGGCAAGCCGCGGATCGGATCTGGCCTGCAGGCGGTAGGTTTCCTGCTCTAACTGATTGCCATGTTTGGCTGGGAAGGAATTTTCCCAGGTCAGTCTGGCAAAGACCTGAGGGGTTTTCACCTTCCTCTATGCTCCAGCATGGGGAAGGGGTCACTGTCTGCGGGGAGGGTGAGTTTCTGTGGCCTGTAATGTGCAGAAGGCCAGACTGGAAAATGATCATAATGGTCCCTTCTGGCCTGTGGTCTACGAGTCTATGAGCTACTTGATTGTATAAATCCTGGGATGAGTCCGCATGGCAGGAGGGGGGGCCGCTGGTCCTGGGGTTCGTTTGAGCCAACGCCCCAAAACACAAACCAGCCACCTACTCCCAGAATCGGGCTCAGATTTTGGGCACCTGTCTGGATCCATCTGCCTCCTGATGGCTTGAAATGTAGGAGGCGACGGGGAGAGGCTTGGGGCTGGTAACCATCCTTGCTCTATTGCTGGCTGAACTTCTGAAGAGCAACTTTATGGTTTAAAGATCAAACCCTTTTGTTTAAATATTAACAAATTCCATTCCTGTTCTCCTTGATCTGCCTCACTGGCTTGGGAAGCCCCCCAGAGGCCTGGCACGGCACAAGCCTGTTAAACAGCAAGTGTTCTAGGTCCAAGGGGAGGGAGATGGAGGAGACACCAACAAAACATTGGATTTCTGCACAGGACCCAGACTTTGAACTCTGCCTCTGCAAAGGCCCCAGGACCCTGCTGGAGAACTGCTGAGCAGCTGTGGAAAGTGGAGCTTTTACTCATCCCAGTGCAGGGCTGGGGGGTGTTATTTTCATGGTCTGCGGGAGCCGGCTCTGGGTGCATGTGAGGGCCGAACAGAAGACGCGATTTTAGGAATGGCCAGAGCCTGGGAAAAGAAACATGAAGTCAGAAGGATGGGGGAATGTGCTGCATTTCCAGCCAGATGTGGGAATGTGCTTCAAAAGGCTTCCATCATGCAGAGCAAATAATGTACAGTATTAGAAACCTTTGTCTTCCTTTCGCATCCTCAGTCTAAGCAGCTCAAAGCACCTTTGTAACAACTAATCACACTTCTCTGGCGTCCTTGTTCTGTCACAGGCCCAATAAGGAAAATAACAGAACACCAGAGGCCATCACCTGCGGCCCCCAGCTAAACCCCTCCCGCGCACCCTCAACAATCTACAAGCTACCCTGGAAAACGACCCCTCCCTGTCACCGACCATGAGAGGCAGACCAGGCCTCACTCAAAGCCTGAAGCAAATACTCATGAGCAGCTACACACCACAGAAACACTAACCCAGGAACCTGCCCCTGCAACAAACCCCATTGCCAACTCTGCTCTCAAATCTACTCAAGCAACACCACAGCCACACCCGCAGGGGCTCTTTCGCCTGCACATCGATTTATGTGATACACGCCGTCATAAGCCGTGAGTAACATAGGCAAGGGAAGGCCCTGCCTTCCCAAAGCTGCCTATACTTCGCAGCTGCCTGGGAGGGCTGGGGCCACAGTGCGGCTGCCCCCGTCTCTGGCCACCTGGAAAAGGTGGAGCCTGGCCACTCGCTGGGACGAGGGACACTAAGGGACCTGGAGATGTTCAGGGCTAGGGTTGGGGCCAGGCTTGGCTCCGTGGGGAAGAGGCTACTGAAGGGGAGGGACCGCAGGTGGAAGGGGCGGCACTGGGGCTTGCCTTCTCCAGCTCCGCCTTCCCTCACTGCCCATGTATGCTATCAGGTGCCAGCAATGCCCCTCTGCCATGGACATTGGCCAAACCAGACAGTCTCTGCACAAAAGAATGAATGGACACAAATCAGACATCAGGAGCCTGTAGGAAAGCACTTCAAGCCTCCCTGGACACTTGGGAACAGATTTAAAAGTGGCCTCAGTCAACAAAAACAGACTATAAAGGGATACTGCGGAGCTGCCATTCATTTGCAAACAATTAATCTGGGTTTGAGTGGGGGCTGGGAACGGCTGGCTCACTACAAAAGAAATTTTCCCTCTCTTGGTATTCATCCCTCCTCAAGTGTTGGGAGTGGGCTATGCCCACCCTGACTGAATTGACCTAATTCAGGGGTGGGCAAATCTGGCCAGCCAAAAATTTCTCTCCGGTCCACCCAGCTGTTTAGCAGAGGTGCAGACTTACAGTGGCCGCTCGTGTTCAGCTGCCCCTTCCCCCACCTTGCTCTATCCTGCAGCTGAGCTGTTCCCAGGATTCTCCTGTTAGCTGTGCAGGAGGGTGGGTGGGGAGGAGCCGGGCGAGCTGAAATCAGGGTGTTACCCTGCCCCTGTACCCATCTCTGCAGAGCAGGGGTTGCAGAGGGAGAGCACAGTCAGCAGATCTGTTCCAATCTGAAGCATGTGACTCAGGCTACATCTAGACTGCATTGCTATGTTGGGATACTGGACGTATCCTGAAAAAGCAACGCTGCATCCAAGGAACGCTTCCCCTTTTTTGAATTTTTTTTCGAAAGAACGGACGTGCTTTTTCGCCATCCCTCTAAACCTCACTCTACGAGGAATAAGGGATGGCTCAAAAGAGCACTTTCTTTGGAAATTTGGCACCATGCAGACACGCCAAATTTCAAAAAAGCCTCTTTCAAAATTAAATCGGAAAAAGATATGCAATTTGTGTAGATTGCGTATCTTTTTCCAATTTAAGAGTACAATCTAGATGTAGCCTCAGAGGAGGGCAGAAGAGCCTGGGGGGAGAGAAACAACACAGCAGGACAGATTTCCCTTAAAGAGACAGAGCGTGGCTTCTCTTAGAAACTTAGCCAGCACACACATTCTCTGTGTCTCTGTCACACACACTCACAGTCACTGACACACACACTGCCGCACACTCTCCCGTCTCTGTGCTACACACATTCAATCTGTCACAAAGTCTGTCTCTCACACAAAGTGTCTCTTTCATGCACACACATGCACACACACACTTTCTCTCTCTCTCTGTTGCCTCAGCCCCACCCTTTCCCCCCAAAGCCCCGCCCCTTTTGGAGGGCCCACCACCACATACCAAAATTATTGCTCACCTCTGACCCAGTTAGTACTGGTCCTCCACTCGCTAAGGTAACTCCCTTCCTTCCATGTGCTAGTATATTTATGCCTGCCTCTGAAATTGCCACTCTGTGCATCTGATGGAGTGGGGTTTTGCCCACGAAGCTTGTGCCCAAATAAATCTGTTCATCTTCACGGTGTCACAGGACTCCTCATCGTTCTTTACTGAGGATGTCACCTTGCTGTACAAACAACAAATTCAGACACTGGGGGCAGGTAAGTGTTGATTCCATTTTATAGCAGGACAAGTAACGTCCCTTTCCTGTGACTCAGTATCTCCAAGGTCAAAAAGGGAATCAGCAACAGAACCCAGCTGTCCCGATGGCCAGACAATGTACTGCAACCTCCCTCCCCCTAGACTTTCCACCCACCATAACTGTTTAGGGTCACACTTGGAAGACACTCTCAGAACTACTATTGGTATGTGTTTGTGTTAGTATTGTGTTGCATTAGAGACAATGAGTCTGCTGAGATCAGGGCCCTGCTGTACTGGATGCTGCACAAATACTTGGCCAGATGTAATTCCTGCCACAAAGAGCTTACAGCTAAGTGGACCAGACAGAGCCTGGGAGAAAGGACTCCGTCTTTCCAGATGGGCACTGAAGCACAGACAGATTAGGTGACTTGCTCAGAGTCACACAGGGCATTTGTGTCAGGGCTGGGAATTGAACCCAGTTCTCTTCAGTCACAATTCAGTGTCTTCTTCACCATAAGACAACAGAGGTGGGAGAGAAATGTCACCCAGGACTCCAACTAGTAATGGTGGAGTGAAAGAATTGCAGCACAACCTCCTCACCTCCCACAGCCCAACCCCCATCTCCCTCAACGCAACCCCCAACTTCCACAGCCCAACCCTCCAAAATCCCACAATGTAATCCCTCCACCTGCCACACCCCAACACTCCCACAGCCCATCCCCCCACCTCCCATAATGCAATCCCTTCACCTCACACAGCCCAACCCACCACGTCCCACAATGCAACCCCGTCACCTCACACAGTGCAACCCTTCACCTCACACACCCCAACCCTCCCACAGCCAACCCCCCACCTCCCACAATGCAATCCCTCCACCTCCCACACCCCAACACTCCCACAGCCCAACCCCCCACCTCCCATAATGCAATCCCTTCACCTCACACAGCCCAACCCACCACGTCCCACAATGCAACCCCTCCACCTCCCATACCCCAACCCTCCCACAATGCAACCCCGTCACCTTGCACAGTGCAACCCTTCACCTCCCACACGCCAACCCCCCACCTCCCACAATGCAACCCCTCCACCTCACACAGGCCAACCTTCCCACAGCTCAGCCTCCCCCCCTCCCCCCCACACACACACACCTCCCACAGCTGTCAATGCCCCTCAGCTCCCACCCCCTAGCAAGAACCAGCTCTCTTGGCCCATGTGAGCCGTCCGGGGGCGAAGGGGGAGTTGCTGAGTGCTGGGTCAAGGATAAGGTCCAAGTTTCCAGCCGTAGTGACACCCAAGGCAGGCCAGGGATGCATGCTGAGCTGCTGGCCTCCCCGCCTGGGGCAGAGGGCAGGTCTAGTGACGTGGCGCGGGCCCTCCCTCCCTCAGGCACAGAAAGCAGGTTTGACGGGTCCCCAGGAGGGTGAATCAGCCAGCCCTGGCTCCCAGGGGGCACTCTGGATACAGTGTGTGTCTGGACCAAGGCTGATTAAGCAAGAGCTGTTTGGTGTCATGGGTGGCGGGGTGGGGGAGATTGGGCTCCATCTCTATAGCAACACCAGGACCAATCAGAGCTAGAAATAGGACAGAAATAAAGGGTCAGTGGACCAATGAAGAACTAGGTCACACAGCATGGAGTCATAAATACTTGGCGTGTAGCCAGCTGCTTGTTAAAGTTGCAGGATGGGGGGAAGCCTGCTAGGCCCAGCTCGGCAGCCCCTGGAGAGCACAGCCCACCCAGCCGTGTCCCATCTACTGCCCGGCCTTGCAGCACGCTCGCCGGAGAAACGCACCTTGTTCCAGAGCCCCGCTGGAGACACGCCGCCCAGCGCAGGCCGCCATAGCAGCCTGGTTCCTCTGCTTAGAACTCAACCATTTTCAGTGTTTGGGCTGAAATTACCCAGGCTCAGAGCCTGCCTCCGGCGGCATTTTTATTTAATTTCCATTTGAATTAAGTTACACTTGATTCATGTTTTCAAATTCCCAGCCAAAACAGCTAGAGTCTTTATTGTTGTTGTTAATGATTCTCCTGTAATCACATGGCTGCCGAAGCTAGAGCACTTTGCACAGGTCCGTAGGGTGGAATGCTCAAAGGAGCTAGGGTTGCCAGGTGTCCGGTATTCAACCAGACAGCCCGGTTTTTGGGGCCTCTGTCCGGTAAAAAAATTCAGAAAATACCAGACATGTGCAATGTCTAGTATTTTCTGTTTTTCCAGCTGGGCGCCTGACGGAAGCCTGGCGGGGGCAGGGGGAGTGGTTGGGAGGGGGGCGCGATCGGCGCTGGGAGTCCTCAGCTGGTTGCGTCTGACATAGGAGTGATGCCTTGGGGAGGAGGAGAAGCCCTGTCCGTGCTCCTGAGCGCTGGTCAAGCACGTTGTGGAGCCGCAGCCGGACTCACTCGTGCTTCACTGGGACTGTGCGTGGGACAGGCATGTGCCTGGGTCAGTCCCTCTCCCCGCCGGCTGATTCTCTCCCCCCACCCCACCCCCCTGCCAGCCCTGCTCCCCCCGACCCCCTCCCAGCCAGCCCTGCTTCCCGCTGGCCGGTCCTCCCCCCCTCCTCCTCCTCCTGATCTCCCCCGGCCAACCCTGCTCCCCCTGACCAGCCCTGCTTCCCGCTGGCCGGTCCTCCCCCCCTCCTCCTCCTCCTGATCTCCCCCGGCCAACCCCGCTCCCCCTGACCAGCCCTGCTTCCTGCTGCCCCCCCCATCTCCTCTGGCAAGACCTACTGCCCTCCCCCCGACCAACCCTGCTTCCTGCCGCCCCCCCCCGATTCTCCCCCGGCCAGCCCCGCTGCCCCCACCCTCCCACCAGCCCTGCTTCCCGTCCCGCCCCCCTCCTGCTCCTGGCCAGCCCCACTGGATTTCAAAATAACAAATCCCGAAATAACTATTTCAAAATAGCACATCCACACTACAGGGGAGCCTCGAAATTAGTCTGAGGCTGGCTCCCTTAATGTGGTTGAGCTGTCTCGACATAAAGCCCCAGGAAGCACTGGGGAGTAAGTACTCTGAATGACTCTGGGGAGGAGCTATTCGAAATAGCAGCAGCGGAGCATCCACACTCCCACTAATTCGAAATAACCATTTTGAAATTAGTGTTATTCCTCATGGAAAGCAGAAGTAATTATTTCAAAATAACCAGCCATTTATTTCAAAATAATGGGCTTGGTAGTGTGGATGCGCCGCTTGTTATTTCAAAACTAGCCAATTAGCCCGTCATAAAACGGGATTTTCAGGTCTCTCCTCCACGTCCTATTCCCTTTCTATCTCGGTCTTCTCTCCTGAGCCTCCTGTCTCTCGCTCCGTCTCTCTCTCTCTCTCCTCCTCCTACTGCCTCCCCCCCCCCTCTCTCAGCTCTCCTCCATCTCCTGCCTCTCTCTCCATCTCTCTTTCTCTTCTCCCCCTCCTGCCTCTCATTCTCTCTTCTCCTCCTCCTCCTGCCTCTCACTCTCTCTTTCTCTTCTCCTCCTCCTCCTGCATGGGGAGCGCGGAGCCCAAATGGCTGTTTGCGCCGCTCGCTCCCACGCGGCAGCCTGGCTGAGTGGCTGCCTGTGAGCTCCAGCTGCCCCCCGTACCGTTTCCCTTCACCCCAGCACTGATTCTGCAACCTCCCATTTGTCCTCCACCTCCCCCTCCCCCTCGTTCCCCTGCCCTCCCCCCGGCCAGGGTTTGTTCACAGCCAGGGGGTGGGGCCTGGAGCCACTGTCACGCCGCACGTCACTGCCCCGCCCCGCCCCGCCCCCCCTTCACCTCCCGCCGTGGCGCTCGGCTGACTTCTGTGCCGCTCAGCTGGGCCGCCGCGGGGGAGCAAGCGGAGCAAGCAGCTCTTTGGGCTCCCCTGCGGCGGCCTGGATGAGCGGCGCAGAAGTCAGCCAAGCGCCATGGTGGGAGGCAACAGCGCCCTCCAGAGGGAACAGCCAGCATTTCAGCATTACAGAGTCACAGACATTGGGCTACTATATATATATGATAACTCCCCCGTGTAGACCAGGGCTTAGGTTCCTACCTTGCTAATCATCTGTTCAGACCCTAGTTTCGAATTTGAATCAGAAAGCACTCTTTGGGTGTGTCTAGACAGCGGCGCTATTTTGGGATACGTCTGGGATATTTCAGTGCTATTCTGGGATCCTGAAATAGCGTTTTCCGCAGCTTGACAGCGCGCCCGGTATTTTTAAATAACAGGTGTGCTATTCCAACATCCTTGTAAACTTCATTCCACCAGGATTAAGGGTCATTTCAGAATAGTGTTCTATTTCAAAATAAGATACGCAATTTGCATAGCTTATTTTGAGCTAAGGGTGCAGTGTAAAGGGTGCAGTGTAGACGCATCCTTTTTGGAAACTTCTGACTTCCCTTCTTCAGGTGCAGAGAGAAAACGTGATGATAATGCTCTTAGATATTGTGACTTTCATCCTGAAGTAATTCAAAGCAGTATGCAAACAGATACCCACATCCTTTGTTAGGGTAATTTATACGCTTCCTTCCTTCTCAGTCTGGTAAGATGAGAAGGTCAGAAAACTACAGCAACAGCAATTAACTAAACATTTTGTTAACTTTAAGGGTCCTGATTGATTCATGGTTTATACAGCTCAGATCACCCCTCTCTACCCATAACAAAAGTAATTGGATGAATTACAGTCACTCTCCCAGAATACAGGAAATTACAAGCATTCTTTCATGGAATTAAATCATTTGTGTGGGCTTTTAATTATGATTAAGATACAGATCAGGAATGTACACTAGAGATGGGCTGAAACCAACACTTTGAATCCAACCACTCCTAAATTTGGGGAAAGTTCACATTCAGGTGAGACATGGAAAACTGCACTGAGAAAGTGTGAAGGTTACACAGTTAAGCGCTGAAAAGCCGAGAAGTGAGAGAATTATGGTTACTCTTAACTCTTCCCACTGGTGTACACATATTATGGCTGCAGCTAAGAGTGGAATTTTTGGGTTTGGGCAATTCTGAAAAATGGGGCTGGGGGGGGAGGGGGAATTGTTCCGCGTCAACCAAAAATGAAAGTTTTGCTGAATCGAAATTTGGAAAATATCATTTTGGGTCAAATAATACATGTCATTCCAATTTCAGAACAGTAACATTTTTGAATTTTTAAAATACAATCGAAGGACTTTTTGAAATAAAATGGAGTTTTGACTAAAAAAACTTGAAGCACTTTGACTTTGGGGGGTCAAGGATTTCCCCCTAGCCAGAACAATTTGGTGAAACCAACATGCATTCATTAAATGTTTCAGTCGCTGAGTCTGTATTTTTCACTGAAATAAAGTCTTGAATGAAAAGTCCCCCGGCTGTAATAATGACACCACCTTTAATTACTTGATCACATGCTGCTATTTCCCCAGGACGCTTGTCCCACTCAGCCTGTAAGGATAAGGCCCTTTTCTCTAGCGGCATTGGAAGGCCTAAAGCCTAAGGCCTTCATCTGCAGCCAGACTGAAAGAGCAGAAGCCATTAGCTGCAAAGCAGGGAGTCACAGCCTCACTTTCCATCTCAATTGCATTATATAACAGTGTAACAGCAAGCTGTTAAGGAGACCCTGTCCTAATGGAAACCAAGAGCACCAGATAAAGAAACAGGTCCCAAGATGTTTAAAGAAAACAGTTTGACAGCATCTCATCTGACAAGACACGACTTACCAATAATTGGGGTTGTGAACTCCTCATTCTGAGATTATGATCCTCACTTTCCTATTTGTCTGTCTGAGCTCTGTCTGGTTTGTAATTGTTTCTGTTTGCTGTAGCATTAATTTTGCTAGGTGTAAATTAATGAAGGTGGTGGGGTATAATTGGTTAGATAATTCTGTAACAGAATGTTAGGATTGTTTAGTAAAAAATGGTAAAATATTTGGTTAATATAGCTATTATATCATTTCACTCTATATACTGGAACCCAAAAGGAAGTTCTTTGGGAACCACCTCCAGGACACAGTTCCCAGATCAGAGCTGCCAAACCTTACCCCTGTGCCAATGACACTGCAGAAACTGGAGTCCCCCAGCTGGACCTGATCCTAACTAGCCACTGTGACAGACTGGTAACTATCAGGCCATCTGCAGCGTGTGTGTGTGCGTGTGTGTGTGTGTGTGTGTGTGTGTGTCAGGGGTGGCCCGTGAGCCTAAGCAGACTAGGCGGTCGCCTAAGGCGCCGCCGGCCTGGGCGCCTGATGATGACGTCCATTGACGTCTGTGCAGGCAGGGGCGCCAATCGTACCTTCCGCCTGGGGCGCCAGCTGCCGCAGCCGGCCTCGGAACACTCCTGGGGTGTGTGTGTGTGTGTGCGTGTGTGCGCGCGCGCGCGCGCATGCACGCACATATGCTGCTTTTCATGTTGTATTTTCAATAAACACGGAATATTGCCTTTTCCCCTGAAAAAGATCCCGTGTGCTGCTTCTTATAAACATAACAAGTCATCTGTAGAGAGCCAACAGAAAGCATAAAACACCTAGATCCCATTTAAGCTCTAATTTAAAGGCTTACATGGGATTTAAGTGGTGTGCAAGTCTTGTGCTGGCTGCAGGACACCCTGGCTACGTCTACACTGCACAGTTATTTCTGAATAAGTTATTCTGGAATCGTTACTCCGAACTAGCCCATTTCGAAATAAAACATCTACACTGCAAGGAAGCCTCAAAATTAATCTGAGGCAGGCTCCCCTAATGTAGACATGCTATCCCGAGGTAGAGCCCCAGGAGGAATAACTTAGAATGGCCGTGGTGAGGGGCTATTTCGAAATAGCAGCAGTGGAGTGTCTACACACGCCTTATGTAGAAATAGCTATGTCATAACAGGCATTATTTCTCGCAGAAGGAGGTTTACAGATGTTGGAATAAGGGAATGGCTGTGTAGACGCTAGCAGAGTTATTTTGGAATAACAGCCGTTATTCTGAAATAACTTTGCTGTGTAGACACCCCCCCCTCAGTGACAAGGCTGGATGGTCTAGTGAAGGAGCCGGTACTCTGTGTCCCATGCCAGGTTAACTGTTTAGAATGAGAACAGGATGGCTCTGGAGCAAACCAATGCAGCAAATGGATTTGCTTTCAATATAGACGGGGGTAACTGAGATCAGAATAGGGTAGGTATGCTGAGAATGGGAGGGAGGTGAGGAGTGAAAGAATTATTTTCTGTCCAATTTTCAAAAATCAAAATTCAGAGCTGGAGAATTTCATCCTGAAATGTGAAAGTAGCTGGAGGTTGCAAACAGCTGGAAAAGGCCCTTCCTATGAAAGACACCAGAGCAAATGTGGATATGGCTGTGGCTATGTTCTCCAGACATAATATGTGAGATATATACATATATATAGGTATTGTACAGTAGCTATAATATATGACACATACTTCTCAAGTCCCCTTGGCTATGAAGTATGTGGCTCTGCTCAGACCCACATTTTCCTTTATCATAAACTCCCACTGATTTCCATAACCATAATGCACATTGTGGAGAACCCCAGCAAACCCTAGAGACCTGCCTCATTGCTCCTCTTGTGTCTGATGAAAAAATAAACAAATAGGGGAGGGAAAATATCCTTTGTAAACAAAAAACTTTCCAGGTCTCTTAATACATCAGTAAGAAGGCACACAAGGGAACAAAACGAATTGTTACAGCTTTATCCTTCCAGCACCGCATGCCAGAGAATTACACAGCAATAAGTCACCTGGACACAGGGGGATTCACCCAAGAGGAACTCAAATAGAAATTGCAGAACTGCTAGTTGTGGTGTGTAACCTAACACTTACGTCGGCTTCTGTACTTGATGACCAACTAATGTAACTAGTGCTGTCAATTTTCAAATCACAAGAAAACAAAGACCCTTACCCTGCCCCATTCCTGCCCTGAGGCCCTGCACTGTCTCGCCCCTTCTTTGAAGCCCAGCCGGCTGCTCTTGCCATCCCCCCTCCATCTGTTGCTAGCTCTCCACCTCACTCACTAACTCCCTCTCCCACTCACTCATTCATTTTCACTGGCTGGGGTGGGGGGTGAGGGTTCTGGCTTGGGGTATGGCTTCGGGGTGGAGCCAGGGATGAGGGTGTCAGGGTGCAGGAGGAGGATCCAGGATGGGGCAAGTGGTTGAAGTGCAGGGCAGAATTTGGGGTGCAGGCTCCAGGAGGGAGTATGGGTGCAGGAGGGAGCTCAGAGCGGGAGCACGGAAAGGAGTGTGGGTTCCGGGTGGCACTCACTTCAGGCAGATCCCTAGAAGCAGCAACACATCCTTCATCTCCTATGCAGGGGCACAGCCAAGCAGCTCTGTGCACTGCCTCTGTCCATAGGCGCCACCCCTGCAGTTCCCATTGGCCATGGTTCCTGACCAATGGGAGCTGTGGAGTTGACGCTAGGGGTGGGAGCAGTGCACAGAACCCTGTTGGCTGTTCCTCTGTTGCCACTTCTGGGGAGCCTACCACCCCCGCACCAACCAGACTTCTAATGGTCTTGTCGGCAGTGCTGACTGGAGCCACCAGGGTCCCTTCTCAACGGGGTGTTCTGGTCAAAAACCAGACACCTGGCAACCCCAAATGCAATACTGATTTTTTAAAGATGGCTTCTGAGGTGAACCTGGCAATTGCAGGCCAGTAAGCCTAACTTCTACACCAGGTCCATTTGTTGAAACCATAGTAAAGAGCAGAATGATCAGACACTTAGATGAACATGACTTGTTGGAGAAGAGTCAACGTAGCTCTTGGGAAGGGGACTCAGACCTCACCCATCTCCTGGAATTCCTTGAGGGGGTCAATGAGCAAGTGGACAAGGATGGTCCCATTGGCACAGTGTACTAGGATTTTCAGAAAGCTTTAGGTAAGGTTCCTTCCCATAGGCTCTTAAGCAAGGTACGGTGTCATGTGATGAGAGGGAAGATCCTCTCATGGATCAGTAGCTGGTTAGAAGATAAGAAACAAAAGGGAGGAATAAAAGGCCGGTTTTGGGAAAGGAGAGAGGAAAATGGTGTCCCCCGGGGGACCAGCACTGTTCACCATATTCATAAATGATCTGGAAAAGGTGGTAAACATGGAGGTGGCAAAATTTGCAGATGATACAATATTACTCATGATAGTTAAGTCTAGAGGTCATAATTCAAAATGATCTGGACAAACTGGAGAAATGGTTTGAGGTAAATAGGATGAAGTTTAATAAGGACAAATGCAAAGTGCTCCACTTAGGAAGGAACAATCAGTTTCATACATACAGAATGGGAAAGGAAGGAGTACTGCAGAAAGGGATCTAGGGGTCAGAGTGGACCACAAGCTAAATATGAGTCAACGGTGTGATACTGTTGCAAAGCAAGACACAAGAAGTCATTCTTTTGCTCTACTCTGTGCTGATCAGGCTTCAGTTGGAGTATTGTGTCCAGTTCTGGGCACCGCATTTCAAGAAAGTTGTGGAAAAGTTGGAGAAGATCCAGAGAAGATCAACAAAAATGATGAAAGGTCTAGAGAACATGAGCAATGAGGCAAGGCTGAAAGAACTGGGCTTGTTTAGTTTGGAAAAGAGAAGACCGAGAGATGACATGATAGCAGTTTTCAAGTATCTAAAAGGAGGAGGGAGAAAAATTGTCCTCCTTGGCCTCTGAGGACAGGACAAGAAGCAATGGGATTAAATTGCAGCAAGGGAGGATTAGGTTGGACATTAGGAAAAATTTCTTAACTCTCAGGGTGGTTAAACACTAGGGATGTTAAGTTGTGATTAATTAGCTAATCGAGTAGTCAATGGATTTTCCATCAACAACTCGATTAGTCAAAGGGGGGGCACTGACTGTCCTTGCTGGGGCTCTGCAGTTTAAATGTAGCAGGAGCCGAGTGCACAGGCAGCCCGGCTCCTAGTACATTTAAACTGCAGAGCTGCAATGGGGTTAGCTCCCAGGGGCGGCGCAAGCGAGGACTAAGCAGTCCCTGCTCACACCAGCCCCAGGAGCTACCCCCACTGAGGCTCTGCATTTTAAATGTGGTAAGAACCCTGGAGCTCTTACCTTGGAGGCGGTGTGAGCCAGGACTGAACTCCGGGACCGCTGCAGTGCTGCCTCCCCTATCCACCCTACACTGCCGAGACAGTGCTGGGGGGAACTGCCTTTAAACCAGCTCCCTCCAGCACTGGCGCCTGATTCTCCCCTTGATGCCTTTGACACAAGAGGCAGCAAGGGGGCGGGAGCGAGAAGTCAACTCGACTACCTGAAAAGCTTATCGGGTAATCGACTAGTTGACTACTCCCTTACATCTCTATGAAACGCTGAAATAAATTGCCTAGGGAGGCTGAGGAATCTCCATCACTAGAGCTATTTAAGAGCAGATTGGCTAGACATCTATCAGGCTGATCTAGATCAGGGCTACTCCACACACGGCCCGTGGGCCACATGCGGCCATTTGTTTGCGGCCCGCAGTGCAGTTTGGGTTGTGATGTATTTTAGTAGTTAAATTCCTGGACCGTTGTGAAGCCAAAACAGAAAATTAGTCAATGGAATGGTCTTCTGTTGAGATGTGTTTAGTTAAATTCCTGGACTGTCATTGCTCATTAAAAGTGCTGTCATATGGTTGGAAATTGGGTAAATATTGCATTTTATTAATATCAGCAGAACTGACTTAAATGGGGCCTGCATGTTGTATAGTCTTGCCTTAATTTTTGTAGTCATGCCTGTCAGTGTGAAAGAAGGCATTTGCATATATTTGCATATATTTGCAACCAAACTCAAGTTGCAGCTCGTGGCATGTGCTGTGAGTATCATGGTGGCCCCCAGGGCTTCCAAAGTTGAGTAGCCCTGATCTAGATGGTGGTTGGTCCTGCTATGATGGCAGAGGACTGGTCTTGATGACCTCTTGGGGTCCCTTCCAGTGTTCTATGGTTCTATGATTCTAGAGCAGACCGTGAAGCATTATGAAGGGATCTCACAAAACTTGGTGACTGGACAACAAAGTGGCAGATGAAACTAAATGTTGATAAATGCAAAGTAATGTTCTTGGCAAACATGATCCCAACTATACACATAAAATGATGGGATTTTAAATTAATTGTTACCACTCAAGAAAGAGATCTGAGTGTCATCATGGATAGTTCTCTGAAGCCATGTGAACTAAGTACTGCAGTCGCAGTCACACCAGCGAATGGATGGTTAGGAGCCATTCGGAAAGGGACAAATGGTCAGAACAAAGATTCCATAATGTCACTAGATAAATCCATGGTATGCCTTGAATGTCCATGCCATTCTAGTTGCCCCATCTCAAAACAAGAGATATTAAAACTGGGGAAAGTGCAGAGAAAGAACAACACAAATTATGAGGGTAAGGACCAACTGCCATATGAGGACTGATTAAAAAGACGGAGACTATTCAACTTAGAAAAGAGATGACAAAGGGGGATATGATAGAGGTCTACAAAACCATGACTGGCATGAATAAAAGTGAATAAGAAAGTGTTATTTCCCCCTTCGCATAACTGATGAGCCAGAGGTCACCCAATGAAATCATTAGGCAGCAGGTTTAAAACAAATCTAAGAAAGTACTCCTTCAAGTAATGCACAGCCAACCTGTGGAACTCATTGCCTGGGGATATGTGACAGGGCTGGCCTTACCATGAAGCAAACTGAGGTGGCCACTTCAGGTGCCAGACTGTGTGTGTGTGTGGGGGGGTGCCACTAGGAACTAGAGTGTAGAAAATTGTGTCTGCTGCTGGTGCATATGTGCATATGGGGGCATCATTTGAGCTCCCCGCATCAGGTGCCAAAATGTTGTGGGCCAGCCCTGATATGTGAAGGCCAAAACTATAACTGGTTCAAACAAAGAACTCAGTAAGTTCATGGAGGACAGGTCCGTCAATGTGCCGGGTGCTCCTGACCCTCTAAAAGCTGAGCCTGGATGACAGAGGCTGGATCCCTCTGAACCATCTGGCATAGCCCGCAGCGTGAAGCCAGGACACTTGGGAAGTCAGAGCATTGGGCTGACCCAGTGTGGATGTTCTTATGCAAATGAAGGAAGGATCGCCACGATTCCAATCACTGGGACAGATTCACCCTGATGTCCCAGTACCGAGAAGTGGGGGCCATCTGGAGCTGGGGGGAGGGCAAGACTGTTCCAGCAGCAGAAGCAAAGGGTTAATGATTTCTTACACTGGAGAGGCTCTGGGCCTTCTGGATTCGTAAGGAATGATCGTCTCAAGGCCTGGCGACCCAGTGGGACCAGGACCAGTTAAAGAGTTGAGTTGTTAAAGTGTTTTTCAATTAAACTCATTGGAGTTCGGTTTTCAGAGGCATCTTCCAAATTATTATGCAGCATTCATGGCCATAAAGATTCATTATCCTTTCTTGGCTACATACCTGTGGCGTTGGGAGATATGAGTCAGGGCCTGGGCTGGGTTATAATTCTCTAGGGAATTATCCAGTTAAGGGGAATGGAAACATGTGGCAGGCAAGCACGCGCCTGTTCATTATTATGGTGGCAATTAATTCTAAAGTGGCTCAGGAATGCTGGCTGAGAGTGGGCAGGCACCCAAAAGGAATAGAACCAGGTGAGTGTCCGGGCTGAGCAGTGCCCAGCCTTGCCACAATGGGGCTTCTAGCGTAACCCACGTGTGGGACCGTGTCGAGCTGGGCAGAACTGGACCACTCAGCACAGTGGCCTAGCAGCTGGAAGATGCGGTGATGCCAGAGCCAGTGCAAAGATCAAAGATTTGTATGTGCATCCCCCCAGCCACACAAGGGGGTTGGATGGGTTCTGTGAAGTGACGCAGAGCCACCTGTTTGGGGAACTTCAGACAGTCCATCAGTGCCCCCATGTCCCTAACTCTCTGAGCCTGGAGGGCAGAGGATGGAGCCCACTGTCTGCAGTCAGGACGCTTGGGTAGCTGGACCATGGGGCTAATGGCAGGGCTTTTGGACATTTCAAACATTTGAAATACAAACATGGAACATCTGGACAAGCCCTCGAGCAGATTTTTCAAACTGGCCGGGGGGAGGGGCAGAGGCTGCAAAAGTGTTGAAATGTTTCTGGATGTTTTCCCTGCCAAAAAGTCAGTTTATTCCCCCAGCTCCCACCACGGGTGGCAGAGCACAGTGTGTGTGACCACGGGAGGTGTCCTCATGTTGCATCTTCTCTGCTCCTCCAAGTGCCCCCAGTGCCACAACCCCTGGAAATAGAAGCACATGCGAAGACACAGGGAACAAGAACGTAAGAGCAAACAGGGAAGAAGAGAGCCTGGAACAACAGCTCGGTGAGATTTGAATTGCCCTACGCATCTCCTTGGGCCTCAGCCACCCAGCCTCAAACAAGCGGGGTGTGCTCCATAGTCTGGGATCCTCGGCATTATACCCATGTTGCAGCTGGGGAAACTGATGCACAGAGCAGTGACATGACTTGCTCAAAGTCAGCCAACAGGCCAGCTGGGAGCCAAACCCAGGTTTTCTGAGTCCAGGGCTCTAGCAACGGCACCGCGCTGCCTCGGAAGAATTCGCTGCAGCCGAAGGACGGGGAGTCCCCTTGCGGGATGTCCCAAGGGAAGGAAGAGCTGGCAAAAAAGCTCCCATGTCTTCCTGCAGCACGTAGCCATGGGTGTGGCCGCCTGTGAAGCCCACATGTTACGGACAAGCTGGAGCAGGCGCTCCACGGCGGAGCAGGGAGGCCACGTGCAGTGTGGGAGGCGGGAGGGAAATGCAAGGCGGTTGGTGCTGACGAGGCAAAGCTTCCTCGGATGCAGACGGGTCCAGCAGCTTGGCAGCCAGTGCAGAAACCTGCCCAGGCAGGTCCAGGCTAGCGCTGTGGTCTGCCCGGCTGTGCCATGAAACTCATCAGGAGACCAGTGCCTGTTCCTGACTTGCTGCGTGACCTCAGGCATTGGCCTCATGTGTGCGATGTGCCCGTCTCTGGCGGGTGCTGTGAAGCCAGGTGTGAGAAGTGCTACCTGCATGCCTGGCGCTATTCTCCTCTGCAGGAGGGCACACAGGCTGTGCTCAGGAAGGATGGGTAACAGCTGTGCGCTTGGCCGGCTGGCAGCTCCTGTGTGCAGGGGGCAGCTGAGCCCAGACAGGGGACCTTGCTGCGAAGGGCAAAGGAAAAGAGGATTCAGGAGCTCCTCGTCTCCCTCATTGGGGCCATGCAGCTGCTGCCCTCTACTGACTCCCTGGGCCCTCTACTGACTCCCTGGACCTTCCCCAAATCACCAGCAGCTGAGCCACGGCACCTGGCATGACACAGGCTGAGCTTAGCTCCCTCCAAACACCAGCGATGCCCCCTGGCGGCAGCTCTGCATGGTCGGCACTGGCCTGGGCTTGTCACTTGTGCCTGCTGCCCGGTCGGTTCATCTGGTCTGTCCCCTGCTGGCCTCAGGCGTGGCTGCCCCGGGCTCTAGCCCTAGCTGCCTCCCCTGCTCCCCCCCCCCAGCCCCCGTCACTAGATCTAGAAAAAAAAAGGACGACTGTGGACCCACGAGTATTAACGCCACCAGGCCTCTGCGGAGCAGCAAGGCCCCTTTCTGACCTTGCGGCTCCAGCCCAGGCCCCTGAAGATACAGAGCCAGGCTGGGCCCGAGCTAAGCAAGCGCAACACCCGCTGGTTCTGAATTTGGTCTGTTCTGCTCAGCGCAGGCTGAACAGAGGCCACCCGGTTTCACCGTTGGGAAGCTGAACGAGTGTTACTGAGATTCCTGGGCTAGAACTGACAACTCCTAAATAGACCCGGTCTTCAGCCCCTGGAGCGATGTTTTCCATCTCTAGTCCCACACCAGAGAATTGGTAAGGCAGGGACACTTCAGGCTGGTTGGCAGCGGTGCCTAGTGAGTAGGGTGCTGGCCTGGGAGACAAGGGATGGCGACTCTATAGCCTCTTCTGCCATATTAAACTAGGCAAACTGGTTTCCCCTCTGTAGGACGAGGACAATGGCACAGAACTGCTTAGAAAAGCACTTGGAGACCCGTGGCCAACAGGGGCCGCGTCAGAGCGAAGTATTTTTGGTAAAACAGCCTAAGCCAAAGCAAGAAGCTGGCTAAGAAGTTAGTTCCTGAATCTCTAGTCTGTGTATTAGGGCTGGTGAGATGATTTATTGTAACCCCTTCTATATGGAGCCCATGTCCGTTCCAGGGAGTGGCCATCTTTGTTCCACCTGCACAGGAAGAGCTCTGAGTCACTTGGATGTGACCGGGAAGGCATTAAGGGAGACTGGGCTTTCAGTTATTTCAGACTCTCCCAGAAGGCCCAGAAATATCCCCCTTCCCTCCCCCCACAGCGATTTAAAAATCCAAGGCCACCCGCCCAGTATGTGAGCAGTATCGCCGGCCCTGACTCTCATCCCCACATGAAGTAAAACTGCAAGAGGTGAGAATAAATCCAACCACTGGAGAACACGCCAGCTTGTGCCATACACGCCTGCAGAGCAGGCACCTGGTTTTCACTGATGCTAAAGCCCTGGGGCTGTTCACAGGGGCTAGAATCACCCAGGGCTCTTATTGCAGGTGTGAAGGAAACACGCTGGTCAGAGCAATGTGTAAGGGCCTTTGGTAAGTCAGAAATCCTGAAGAGTTTGTTCTAGGGCTGCATTCAAAGTGTCTGTCATTCTGTTAACTCCCCGCCCCCTCCCCAGCTCTAGCCTAAGGGCACGTCTACACAGCAGGGCTAAACTGGAAGTAAGCTACGCACCTTGAACTATGCTCATTGAGTAGCTTAAGTCGAAATAGCTTATTTCAAATTTAGCCACATCACGCAGCACTTATTTCAAAACAGAGCGCTCTTCCTCTGACTTCCCTTGTTCCTCGTGCAATGAGGGTTGCAGGAGTCAGAGTAAGAAGTCCTCCGGCTGGACATTATGTCGAAGTAACTGCTTATGTGTAGACACGCACTTTGTTATTTCACAATAACATCAGTTATTGCAAAATTATGGTGCTGTGTAGATGTCCCCTAAGATACAGGATAAGAGAGCTAGTAAATAATAAACCTTTAGGGCACTGTTGCCAAACTTGCAATCAGCCTGTAAACGGTGTAGAATCCTGAGTGCATCACAGAGATGTTGGGAATTCTAAATTCAACACACAGCATTTTCTGGCAGGCTCATAACTCTTTGAAATGTCAGCGTCACTAGTAAGCAGGTTTCTTGTTTCTGTTGGTTTGGGATTTTTAGTACTGTGAGGGGGGAAAACAAGCTAATACAAAGGAAATACTATTAAACTGATACCTATAGGCAAATAATAAAGCTACATTCAGGCTGTAAGCCATAAAAACAAGTCTGGTTTTGACTCATAACACTGAAGACCTTTTTTAAATAAAAACCTCCAGCCAAAAACCTTTGCTAAAGTCTTTCCATGTACTCGAATGCTCAGTAAAAATGAATTTTGTGCTGTTTGCTCAGTGGTTTGCTGCTGGCAACATCCTTGAAAAGGAAAAGGGAATTGGATGTTGCTGTGGGGGGAATGAATTGCATTTTTCGAGGTGGCTCATAATTTAGAGACAATATGATGGATCTTTTTGCTGATACGTGTGGGAGGGAAACAGAGCCTGGAGCACTGGGCCTGGTGCAAGATCTGCAGGCTGAACCAGAGGTTATGAACCCAAGTCAGCCCGTGTGTTAAAGCAGATGTTTACAACATGCAGCAGTGCGGCCTTGATGGGTATTGAGCTGCAGTTAATATTAAGACAAACACAGGGAAGGGTTAAGTTAATGCTGATGCTTTAGTTCTCTCCCACTGATGAAGTCAGTAACAAAATCCATGGCTGACCTCAATATTTCTGCTGTTTAATCCAAGGTGGGTTGGTTTTGTAGAAGTTCAAATACTTTTTTTGAGCTGGTCTCATTTTGAGCTCAAGGGAAACATTAAGCTGTCCCATGTTACTCTCAAAGATTCCATGAAAAAACTGAAAAAACAATGAATGGTCCTGCAGCTCCTTAGGCTAGGTCTACACAGCAGCATTATTTCAGAATAACAAAGAGCATGTTTACACAGCCAGCCATTATTTCAAAATACTGTCGAGCTGGAGGGCTTCTTACTCCGACTCCTGGAACCCTCATTCCATGCAGAGTAAGGGAAGTTGGAGGAAGAGTGCTCTTCCTTCGACGTCCTGCTGTGCAGACAGCGCCAAAAGTTGAATTAAGCTATTTTGACTTCAGCTACGCAATTAACATGTCTGAAGTTGCATAGCTTAATTCAACTTTTGCCCTGCTGTGCAGACGTGCCTTCAGAGACTAGCAAAACATATAGATGGTATTATGAGCTTTCATGGACACAACCCACTTCTTCATATCAATGAAGATAGACTCACACACCAGGAGTCTGTCAAAGGTTCATGTTTCAAAACCTAGGCTCTTTGAAAATTAATTCATTTCAATGTGTGTACTCAGAATACAATTTCCAAAAGGTATCAGATAGATCTCAAGCTGAAAACATATTTTCCTGAGTTGGCATTTTCAAAAGTTGTAAATATTGACATGCTGTCCTAAATCAGATAACAAGATACTTTAGAAATTTTGATGAACTTGACTATTCCATCAGGAGCAAAGGAAATGTCTTTTATGGAGTCTGTCAGAGGTACGACTCACTGATACTGCAAAGAGATGGTCTGGTACCAAAACCCAGGTCTGAAGATTTTATCTCAGGGTTTGGTTCTGGCCTATCTGTAATTGCAAGATCTAAATAAAATGTACATTTCTGACTTGTTATCTGCATTTCCCATCAGCCAGTAGCGATGGGTTTGCCACCCAAGAGCTATAATCGTCTCCTACGGTATAGACCTCATATTTAAATCTGTGCCTCCTTGCACATCCTCTCATTACTCCACTACCCAGTGATTTGTGGACAAGCAACTGTGATGTCCACTTCACACAGTTTGGTAGGAAGAGAATGGAAAGTAGGCTAGAGCATATCTAGTGTTTGAGAATTGGGTTGTATCCCTTTTAATAATTTGTGGGCCCTCTAGGGTATGTTTACACAGCAGCGTTTTTTCAGAATAACTGATGTTATAGTGCACATCTACACTACAAGCCTATATTTTGAAATAATGTCGAGCTAGAGGACTTCTTACTCTGACTCATGGTAACTCTCATTTCACAAGGAGTAAGGGAAGTTGAAGGGAGAGTGTTCTTCCTTCAACTTCCTGATGTATAGACAGCACCAAAAGCCGAGTTAAGCTATTTCAACTTAAGCTGCGCAGTTGACGTAGCTCAAGTTGAGTAGCTTAATTTGACTTTAGCCCTGCAGTGTAGATCAGCCCCTAGTGAGTGTCTTCTGTGTTTGCCAAGAAAGTTGAGCAAAAAATGGAATTTCTGTCCTGCAAGAGGTTCTGATATTTCAATATCTCATTGTCCTGATTTGGGATGAAAAGTTGAAATATTGACATTTTTTGTTAAATGAAAAGTTCCAAAACATTTCACTCCGGCGCGGCAAAGAATTTCATTTTAGCTCAAAGTGAAGCAGTTCCAGAGCCCCCAGCTGAAATGGTTCATTTTCGTTTGTTGAACGGACTCCAAAAGATTCATGTTGGATCTGGTTGGCATTAGACTGTGTCCACCGCTGGAGGTGCTCTGCCCTCGGGCTGTTCTCATTCAGGTGCCTGGTTCCCTCATTCTTCTTTATGGGCTGAACCGTGGGCTTGCTCTGCCAGGCAGCGTGGCTTGGCCACAATGACTCCCCCCTCCAGGGGAACATTTCAGCTTATCATCAAAACACCAACATGTGAAATATTTCCGTTTGGAAATGCCACTGCCATGCCTCATGGGAGTGTGGGTGCCTGGTGCTCCCATTCTCTGCCATACACAGGCCTCTTGACAGCAATTCCAAGCTGAACAGCCCATGACCACCCTCCGATACAGCCGCCTGACACTGGACGGTGCTGCCTGCACTGCTGGCGGGTTCCCTCTCACGCTTTTCAAACACGTGAGCAATACACATTGTTACTTTCATGGACATGTGTGCAGGTGGACCCCTCCTCCACCCCTCAAATCTAGATATAATAGATCTATTTTAAAAGTTACCATGGGGATAATTACGCCAGCCAGGACAAGCTAGGCACTTGAGAACTTGCTGCTCGAAAATTTACCTGTAAGTGTAAGAGAAATAAAAATTATAAAAACACAGACTGGTCAAAACACTAAAAGAACCCCCGGGAAAGAATACAATTGCAGAAAACATCCCTGCATTGCAGGAAGTGCCAAGGAGCCACAACAACAATAATACAAGTAGGTGTTGAGAGGCGTGTGTGACACAGAGACAGGACAATGTATACATGAGTGTGTATGTGAGACACAGGCCAGTGTGTGAGAGTGTGTGTGTGTGTGTGTGTGTGTGTGTGTGTGTGTGTGTGTGTGTGAGAGAGAGAGAGAGAGAGAGAGACAGGCAGAACAGTACGGCTATGTCTAGACTACAGGGTTTTTCAAAAAACTCCACCTGTGTCTAGATTGCCGCCGTGTTCTTTCAAAATTAAATCGAAAGAACGCGACGGTTTTTTCAACAGCAGTAAACCTCATTTTACAAGGAAGAGCTCTTTCGAAAAAAGGCATTCTTGACCGCAAACAGGGCTTTTTCGAAAGAGAGCATCCAGATTGCCTGGGTGCTCTCTTTCGAAAAAGCAGATCACTTTTTCGAAAAAAGTTGTGGCTGTCTAGATGATCTCTTTCGAAAGAAGCGTGTAGTCTAGACGTACCCTATGTGTGAGAGTGTGACACAGACAGGACAGTGTGTGTGTGTGTGCGTGTGTGTGTGTGACACAGAGGCAGGATGGTATGTGTGAGAGAGAGTGTAACACAGAGATAGGTCAGTGTGTGTGATGAAATAAAAAGTACCCCAGCTGCATTTTTATTCCAACTGTTAGTCACTGATTACACACTTTTTAAATATGGAGGAAGTGCTTTTGAATTATGAACTTTTTGAAAATAACCACTTTTTACAGGGTCTACAGAAAATCAAAGTTCTGTGATCTGCGCACATCTGCATTTCATTTATAAAAACTATGGGCCAGATTGCACCTGGGCCCTGCATGGATGATGAGCTGTGGATGGAGGGAGTACCAGAAATTCTCTTCTCCTCCCCCAACCTTTGAACTAGGGATGTAAAAGCAAAAGCTTATAGGTTAATGCTATAGACTACACACATACTCCCCCTACTAGTAATATTTTAACAGGCTAGCCAGCAGCCCAGCTCAGTCCTGTCTTGCGCCAGGTGTGAGCCTTACCCGCGCTGAAACTCTGCATTTAAAGAGTATTAGGAGCCAGGCAGGCAAGTAGCCCAGTTCAGTTCCTGCTCATGCCAGGTCCAGGAGCTCAGACCCCCGATTTCCCCCCCCCAGACAGGGGCTGCTGCCTCTGTAACAGAGACAGCAGCTCAGAGCGACAGGCAGCTGGTCCGTGAGGGGAGCTGGCTTTTAAATTGGCTCCCCTCCCAGACCAGCTCTTGCCTGGAACCCGGCTTAGCTGCTTCTGATACAGAGGCAACAGCACAGAGTGGCAGGGGCTCCTTGGGAGTGGGGCTGGAGCGCACTGGCTGCTGGCCCCACCCCCGCCTCTATAGAATAGTCAAGTAACTGATAAGAATTCATGAGGTTAATCTACTATTCAATTAACCGATATTTAACATCCCTACTTTGAGCCTCTTTTTTGCATCACACTTTCATTCTTTTTCCGAATATTTCTTTATGGCCCTCATTCCTGCACAATGGGTTAGTATTATGCCGGTGTGAGAACTGGGGAACCGAGGCCTTGCCCAAGGTCACACAGGACATCAGTGGCAGAGGCAGCACAAAGACTAGAAACCTGGTCTCTCAGGCTATGTCTACACTACGAGTTTTCTTGGCAAAAAATATACAAATGAGGGACTCATTTGCATGATTTGTGATGTCATTTGCATATTTTCTGCCGATCTGTTAAACCTCCTTTTTTGGAGCATAAGGATCTTGTGGAAAAAGGGGTTTTTGTGCAAAAAGAAAACGTCCACACTGCTTGTTTTTGTGTAAAAACCGCAGCTCAAAAACAGATCAGCAGAAAATATGCAAATGAGATCGTGACTCACGCATATGTGTCCCTCATTTGCATATTTTTTGCCAAGCAAACTCGTAGTGTAGACATACCCTTTATGATTTACTGTACTTTTTCTTGTGCAGGAACGCGCTTGTAGTGTGGACGCTCCACAAGTTTTTGCACAAAAACTGTAGTGTAGATGTAGCCCTAGTGTGTACAGTGCCCAGTGCAATGGGGAAGCCAGGAGCTCCTGGAATATTAATCAGAATCTTTCTGAATATACAACAATGGACATTTTTAAAACACTAAAAGCCAAATACTGAGCTCCTGCCACCATTTTCATTGACCCCTCACTTCACCATGAATTAAGCTCTCCCTGGAGTGTCTGCTGAGCTACTAGGAGTCGTAGGGACAGAACTGAGATTTTTAGACCTACCAGGCAAGGAGTTCTCTGCCTGCAGGATACAATTAAATGGAAGTTTCCAAGCCCACCATCCTTACACTGCATGAGAGAAATGAGGGCAGCAGTGCAGGCAGGACTCTAGCAAAGCAAAGTCCCCCCTACAGTGGGGACTTTATGTTTCTTTTTTCATTTTATATTAAACAGAGAGGAGGGCCCAGCCTCAAGCCCTGCCTTTCTTTAAAGCCAAACCTTGGGAACGTTCAGCTACAGACCTGGAGGCTAGAGCGCATGGCTAGTTAACAGGAAGAATGAGCACTGCAGTGGCTTGGCTGGCATCTTCAGGCTAAATACTGAACACAGGGGTGGTTAGGTCAAAGCCCAGGCAGGTCCAGAGGCAACATGCAGCAACACCAGGCTGGGGCCCTGGTGCGGGCGTGAAAGAAAGACTCTTGTTCCTGAAGCCTGTTTTGTCCTCGGTAACTTGGTTTGGAAACAGGTAGGGCAGGCTCCATGCAGCTGCAGTGCGTCACAGTCCAAGGACTGGATTCTGACCTGGGTCTCGCTGCTGAAGTCACTTCAGGTGTCCACTGGCCTGATTCAGATTTGTTGAGAGTCTCTGGGTGAGGATAAAAAGGGTAATATCACAGCAGGGGTCTACTACAGACCATCTACGCAGGAGGAAGTGGTGGATGAGGCTTCTTTAACAAAATCATCCAAAACACAGGACTTGGTGGTTTTGGGGGATTTCAGCTACCCAGACATCTGTTGGGAAAAGAACATAGCAGGGCACAGAATAGCCAATCTGTTCTTCAAAGGTATTGGGGACATTGTTTTATTTCAGAAGGTGGAGCAAGCTACCTGGGGGGAGGGTGTTCTAGATTTGGTTTTAATAAATAGTGAAGAACTGGTTGAGAATTTGAAAGTGGAAGGCAGCTTGGGTAAAAGTGATCATCAAATGAAAGTTCATGATTCTAAGGAATGGTATGAGGGAAAATAGAAGGCAGACTTTAGCAGACTGAGGCTACGTCTACACTGGCGGCTTCTTGCGCAAGAACAACTGTTCTTGTGCAAAAACTTGCCAAGTGTCTACACTGCATGCGCCTTTTTGCGCAAGTAAATTTACAGTCTAGCATCGGAAAACAGGGCTTCTTCCGGAAGAGTTATTCCTCTCCCCACGAGGAATAAGCCCTCTTGCGCAAGAGGGCAGTGTAGACAGGCAACATGAATTTCTTGTGCAAGAAACCCCTATGGCTAAAATGGCCATCAGAGCTTTCTTGAGCAAGAGAGCGTCCACACTGCCATAGATGCTCTTGCGCAAAAGCACATCTCTTGTGCAAAAGCACATGCCAATGTAGATGCGCTCTTGTGGAAGACTTTTTGTGCAAGAACTCTTCCGCAAAACAGTTCTTGCACAAGAAGCTGCCAGTGTAGATGTAGCCTGAGGGTATGTCTACACTACAGAATTTTGTTGGAAAAACAGCCATTTTTCCAACAAATCTTGAGGAGTGTGCACACTGCAATTGTGTTCTTCCGCAAGAAAATCAAAAGAACAGAGGGGTTTTTCCGGCATTGGTAATCCTCATTCTACGAGGAAGAGCTCTTTCACAAAAAGGCGTGTGTGGACGAGGAAGTGGGAGTTCTTTCAGAATAAGAAAGAGGAAAAAGCACAGGTGCCCTGGTGGTCATTCTGTTCATAGCAATCACAGCTTACATGTGAGAGAGCATCCATTCAGTCTGGATGCTCTCTTTCAAAAAAGCAGATCGCGTTTTTGATTCACTTTTGCAGTGTGGATGCACTCTTTCAGAAGAAGTTTTTTTGGAAGATCTCTTCCGAAAAAAGCTTCTTCCAAAAGAAGCCTGCAGTCTAGACGTAGCCTCAGGGAGTTGGTAGGTAAAATCCCATGGGAAACAAGTTTAAGAGGAAACACAATTGAAGACATTAGACAGTTTTAGAGCAAACTATTCCCTTATGTAGGAAAGATAGGAAGAATGACAAGAGATCACCTTGGCTTCACCAGGAGGTCTTGCATGATTTAAAAATCAAAAAGGAGTCCTACAAAAATGGAAACTTGGTCAAATTACAAAGGATGAATATAAACAAATAACACAAGTATGTAGAAAGGCCAAGGCACAAAACAAGATCAGACTAGCTAGAGACATGAAAGGCAACAAGAAAACATTCTACAAATACATTAGTAGCAAGAGGAAGAGCAAGGACAGGGTAGACCCATTGCTCAATGAAGAGGGGAAAACAATAACAGAAAGTGTAGAGAACTTTGTTTTGCTGTTCACCAAGAAGGTTGGTGGTGATTGGATGCCTAGTGTGGATTCCAGTGAAAATGGGGTAGGTTCAGAAGCTAAAATAGAAAAAGAACAAGTGAGACAAGTTAGATGTCTTCAAGTCACTAGAACCTGAAGAAATGCATCCTGCAATACTCAAGAAGATGACTGAGGAGATAGCTGAGCAATTAGCTATTACCTTGAAAAAGTCATGGAATATGGGAGAGATTCCCAGTGCTTGGGAAAGAGCAAATCTAGTGCCCAGTCATAAAAAGGGAAATAAGGACAACCCAGGAAATTACAGACCAATCAGCTTAACTTCTGTACCAGGAACAATAATGGAGTAAATAATTAAGGAATAAATTTGCAAACATCTAGAAGATAATAAGGTGTTAAGTGGCAGCATGGGTTTCTAAACAAATCACGTCAAACCAACCTGATGGCTTTCTTTGACAGGATAACAAGCCTTGTGGCTAGGGGGGAAGTGGTAGACATGGTACTAGACTCTAGTAAAGCATTGGATACAGTCTCTCATGCCCTTCTGATCAATAAACTAGACTAGTGGTCACCAACAGGTCGATCGGGATCTACCAGTAGATCTTGGAGCCTCTGACAGGTGATCCGGACTGGTTTGGCCGGGAAGCTATCAAGAGCTGACACTTCAGCTGCCCCTCCCTGCACTGTCCTGTGCTCCCGCCCTCTGCCTTGGAGCTGCCCCCCCTGGGAGCTTCCTGCTTGCCATGCAGGGTGCGAGAGGGAGGAAGGGGGGGGCTGATGTCAGGGTGCTCCTCTTCCCCCCACTTCTGTACCCTGTCTCCACACAGGGAGAAGGGGATGGAGAGAGCTTGATAATGCAAATCTGTCACTCACACTGTGTGTGTCTCTGTCATTCTCACAAACACACACTGTCCTTCCCTCTCCTCTCCTGACCCAACACTTATGTGGGTTGTTGTTACTACTTTAACTGCTTGCAAAGTGGGTTAGTTTTGGGTTCTGACTGGTCTGTGCATTTCATCACTTTCATTTCTCTCTTACACTTAGATGTAATTCTTTGAGCAGTGAGTTCTAAAATGCTGAACCTGTCGTGGCTGGAGTCATCATCCCTGTGGTAATTGTGCTCCTGGAGGTGGCTGGCGTGTCCCTGCAGCCCCTGAGGGAGGCAGAGCAGCGGGTCCCCACACGCTGTCCTCGCCTGCAGACTCCACTGCTGCAGTTCCCATTGATCAGTAACAGAGAACCGTGATCAGAGAAGCTGTGGGGTCGGTGCCTGTAGATGAGGGGCAGCATATAGCGCCATGGAGCCACTGCTGTACATGCCGGCTGCTTTCAGGAGCGGTGCAGGGGCAGGGCAGGAGCAAGCTGCCTTAACCCCACTGCTCCACCAGCCACAAGTCGTCTCAGTTAAGTGGTGCCCAGCCAGAGCCTGCACCCTAAATCCCTGTCCCAGCCTTGAACTCCCTCCTGCCCCAGACATGAGTTCCCTGCACCCAAACTCCTTCCTAGAGCTTGCACCCTGAACCCCCCCCCCGGACCTCAATTCCCCACCCTGGGCTAAGCCCAGAGCACCTGCCACACTCCAGACCCCTTGGCCCAAGACCAGAGCCTGCATCCCAACCCCTACCCCAGCCTGGTGAAAGGGAATGAGGTTCAAGGAGGACGCAGGATGGCGTGAGCAGGGTGAAGCCTCGGAGCAGGGGTGGAGCAGGGGCGGGGCCTCGAAGAAGGGGCGGGAAGGAGGCGGGGCAAGGGGATTTGGGTTTGAGGCAGATCTTACATTGCACTGAAATTGAAAAAGTGACCTTGTGGTTAAAGAGGCTGGAGAGCACTGAGCTAGGGGAATACAACTTACAAGGGGCTACTATAATTGTTTGAATAACCATTCCCAGAGAGTACTTATCGGTGGTTCATAGTCATGCTGGAAGGGAATAATGGGTGGGGTTCCAAAGGGATCAGTTCTGGGACCAGTTCCGTTCAATATCTTCATCAATGATTTAGATGATGGCATACAGAGTACGCTGTAAAGTTTGCAGATGATACCAAGCTGAGAGGGGTTGCAAGTGCTTTTGAGGGTGGGTCATAATTCAAAATGATCTGGACAAACTGGAGAAAAGGTCTGAGGTAAATAGGATGAAATTTAACAAGGACAAAAGCAAAGTATGGGAAATGAAATGTCTGGGAAGGAGTCCTGCAGAAAGGCTTCTAGGGGTTATAGTGGACCACAAGCTAAATATGAGTCAACAGAGTGCTTGGTCCTGCCATAGGTTCAGGGGACAAGACAGGACATAAAACGTTCAGAAAAGGGGTTTGGAATGGCTACCATATAGAGCAAGATTTAAAAGACTAAGACTTTTCATCTTGGAAAGAGGAGATTAAAAGGGGATATGATAGCGTAAAATCATGGCCGATGTGGAGAAAGTGAATAAGGGAAAGTTATTTACTTGTTTCCATAATATAAGAACCAAATGAAATTTCACCAAATGAAATTAATAGATAGCAGGTTTAAAACAAAGAAAAGGAAGTTTTTCTTCACACAGGGCACAGTCAACCTGTGGAACTCCTTGCCAGAGGATGTTATGAAGACCTGAACCTTAACAGGTTCAAAAAAGAGCAAGATAAATTCATGAAGGTTAGGTCCATCAATGCTTATTAGCCAGGATGGTAGAAATGGATCCCTAGCCTCTGTCAGAGCCTAAGATTGAGTGACAGGGGAGGGATCACTTGATGATTGCCTGTTGTGTTCATTCCCTCCGAGGCGCCCGGCATTGACCACTGTCAAAAGACAGGACACTTCGGTCTAACCCGGTGTGGCCGTTCTTATGTTCTTATGACTTGATGATCTCAAGGTTCCTTCTGGTTCTATTACTCTATTATTCTGCTAGAAGATTTACCCAGCGTTGCTTGGGTCAGTCAGGGCAGGGAGCTGAGGGGCCTGGAGTTAGGGTGGGAGCTTAGAGATGTGGGGGGCTCAGGGCAGGCAGTGAGGGGGTGCAGAAGTCAGGGTTGGGGTTGAGGAGAGGCTCAGGGTGAGGAGCAAGATTCAGAGCAGGGGGTTGCGAGATGTGGGGGAGGGTTCAGTAAAGGGGGGTACAGGGCAGGAGCTGGTGCCTAGCAGCTGCTCCCCAGGGTTGGCCTGAGGTGTTGGGCATCACACAATCCAGCTGGTGGCTGCTCCCTGGGACCTGGCCAGAGTGGTGGAGGTCATGCTGCCCAGCCAGTGGCTGTTTCCTGGGGCTGGGGCACTTGCTGCCCTCCTGTGGTCATTTGGGAATATAACTGCTTGTTATCACAGCCCTCCTTTTCCATGTGATTGGAAACAGTCGCATTCCACACACGTCCCATTGTCCTGGCACAACCAAACCATTTAAGTTGCAGGGCATCCCTGCTATAAGTTGCCCGGGTACACATTGGTCGACACTTGTAGGAACTGATGCGTTAGAAGTTCTCCCATTCCCTGCTCTTATGTCACACAAAAATAAATTGCGCAAATGGAAATCAGCCACAGGGAAGAGAATCCCTGCTGTCCGTCATTTCACTATACGGCCACTTTTTTTTAACGTATCTTGGATGTATAGTGGGGATGCCCTGTATAATAAGAGGAGGCTGTCTAACACATTTGGTGGTCCTCGCTCTCGCCATTGAATAAATGGACTCGCAGACAGAAAGACAGGCACACAAACTCTCTCAAATATATAGTAGATTATCAGGGGAGTGATCGCAGCCAGAGGCTGGGGCACTGGCCTTGGCTGTGGGAAAGCCAGACTCAAGTCCCTGCTCTGCCCTGGTCTTCCTGTGTGATTTAGGGCAAATCATTTCCCCTTTGTGCCTCAGTTTCCCATCTGTGAAAGGGGGATGAGAATGCTCCTTACCTCCCTGGGTCCTGGAGAGGAGATGGGCATTGCTAAGGTACAAGCCCCACCCCCTGAAACATAACAGAATGAAGCCCATATGAGTGAGCTGGCCACAGAATCTGCCGCAGGTGGCTCTGGACAGTGGAGAGATGGGTTATCAAGGCTGGTAATGGCTGGGCGGGACCCACTGAAGGTTTGTGTTGCCAGCTGATGGGGATGATCATGTTTTGCTGTCTGTGGGGTGAAGGGAAGGGGAGACTTTCCTGCTGTAGCACTGGAGGACATAGCCATGGGGCTGCCAGCCAAGGATCCATTCCCAAGCCCCAACAGAGACGGTGATGGGCTCTTCAAATACATTTTCAGCCAGGTCTCCTGAGCCTGTTTGTCTGGAGTTATTAGTGCTGAGAACTCCAAAGTTTCCCTGTGCCACCTGCCAAGGTAGAACAGCCCTCTAAGGAGGCGTTTGTTTCTATCTAGATTTGATCCTCCAACCCTGAGGAATGCAGCCAAGCTCTTTAAATCAGAACCTTTATAGCAGGCTGTTGACATATTCCAAGGTGACAGAAACCAGGTCCTCCTTCTGGGAATGTGCATTCAGCTCTGGGCACTGCATCCCCAGAAAGATACTGACAATCTGGGAGGAGATCAGAAAAGAGCCACAACCATGGCAAAGATCAGGGGGCTGAGGGGGACTCATGGATGACGAGAGGTTAAAGGAGCTAAGTACCTCTACTTGGCTAAGCCACGTGTAAGGGGGAGAGAAATCGGCCAGCGCTGGAAGGGTTTATGCACCAAGGATGGAAATGGCTGCGATGAACTTTATGAACAGCTGTGAGAGGCCAGGAAGCATTTGTGGGCTCCAGACAGTCCCACCAGGAACAATAGGAGAAAGGTGGTTGGAGCTATCAGCATGCGTGCAGGAGCAGAGCTCTGAGACCGTACTCACTGGCTCTGCCTGGGTGTGATCTCCTGTGCTCTGCAACTCGCATGATCACTGATACCAATGGGAAGTGGGACTGAAACTGACCAGTCATGTTCCGCACCCGCTTTTGTATCAGAGCAAATGCTACAGGGCAAGGAAGGAGCAGGCCCTGTGTCTGAGGACGTGCCTCTTCTGTGCAGCATGCAAGAGCACTAGTTACTGTTATTTTGATTGTCACCATGCAGTGAGTGGGGAGTCACAGCCAGCTGGGATTTGGTACATTCTCCCTCCCCCCTCCTGCTCTAGTTATAACAGTAGCTGTTCTACCATTGCATGTTACTGACTGTATAACCGTAGTGTCTGTGAGGCAGGGCTCCAGTGTGGTAGGTCCTGTACAAACACAGAGCAACAAGCTAGTCGTAAATAACGCCTCTGCTAAATGTTCCAGCAGACACAGGGGTTTGCAGGCTGGCTTCCTGCTGAGAAAGCAGCGATGTGGAGCCTGGGTACAGTCTTAGTGTAACAGATTGATCTACACTGTGTACGCTAGTCCTGGAACAGAGGTGTCACAAACAGCATGGATACAACCCCCTCTCTCAGGGGTATCAGCTCAAACCCCAACGCCTGGGTCCCAGAGAGCAGCTCAGCCTTAAGAATTGTCCCTAATTAGAGAGAGAGGCAGAAAGAAGGGGAGCAAAGTCCCTTGCGCTTGCAACAGCTGGAAGCAATGCGGCATTTCTTCCCCCACTAAGTCCTGCTCTCTGGGACGAAGATACAGACTCCACGCAGTGCAACCAGGGGCTAAGGCACTGAGGGGGTTCAGTCTGCCTGCCCCGTCCCACCACACCTGCAAGAAATGCCCGGGCAGGAGGGGGAGCAAAGCAGCTCCTTTGCGGGCCAGCCAGGGTAGAGGAAGGGAGTGTAACATGCAGCTCCTGTGAATGGGGCTGGTAGGATCCCTCCTCGCAACGCTTGCCTGAAGCACCATCCCTGAGGAAAGGGAGGCCCTGCTGCGGGGACCACCACAGAGGGAGGCATTAGGGGGGTTTATTTCCCTTGTTCTGGTTATGGGCTACTGCAGAAGGGGAGGGGCTTGTATCTGACCTGGCTGAAGGGACAAGCTGCCCCCTAGGAGGGAGGGAGCTGCCCTGCCCTGCCCTCAAGCTGTAAGGAGGCACCAGGTGATGAACTGATCCCCCCCTTCACACCTTCTTGTTGCAAACTCTGGACAAGAGGGGTGGCAGGACATGGCCTGGGGAAGGCAGCCTTAAGGTGCCCCTTTCATAGCCCTCACAGGGCCACGGCCAGGAGCCTGGTGGAGTGGGGTAAGGGGCTGGGCTCCCCTCTCAAGCCCCCCCCCCCTGCATTTTAAAGGGCCTAGACTCTGACCACCACCTGATGCTCCCCACACAGGCCAGTCATCACACTCCCACGCAGAGAAAGAAACTGTCAGGTTGTTTTCAGCACTGCCATCTGGTGATCCGGTTGGACACTACTTAACCCTTTACACTCCCACACTTCCTTCCACCACGGGAAAAAGTTCCCATTGGACCAATGTGCCTGAAAATATCATTTAGCGCCGTGCAGCAGTTTCACCCCAGCACACGCTGCATTTCACTGGTGGGATAAGATGCTCTGAATACATGGAAGCTGAAAAGTGCTTTGGGAGCTTAATTCCCTCCCACTTACATGCGTGTAAATCAGAATCAGTTCCCTTTAAATCTACAGAGTTACAGTGAAGTGGAGCCAATGGGAGGTGCTGGAAACTCAGGCCTGGTGAGTTTAAGGTATGCAGAGCACAAATGTATGAAAAAGAAAACCAAGGTCCTCGGGTTATGTGAAGAGGATAAAAACTCAGATTATTGAGGGCATTAAAAATCCCTGTCCTGTCCCCCAGAAAGTGAGAGGTAAAGCTAATCAAAACTTGTTCAGTGACTTTCATTATTCATTTCTGTTAAAATGCCCTTTATCTCAATATTGTAGCTTTTTCATCAAAAATAATTTTTTCTGAAACATTTTCCTTTTGTTTTCTAGTTTTAAAATAAGAAATATTTTAAAATTACTATTTTTAAACTCTGATTTTAACTCTAAGCTCACCTTTGAAATGTTTCATGTCTCAGAAATGGAAAACAAGAAACAGAAAAAAAAATCAGTGGAAAAAAATGGAATAAATATTCCACCAAGGTACTAGAAAACTTCACTTTTTTTGGCAGACAACTTAGCAGTTAGCTGACAGGAGCACTGTATCTAATTCCTATACAAAAGAAAGAAAATTAAATAAATATTAGACTCACTCTGCTCTAACACTAACATATTCTGACATCTTGTAGCAGGTCAATTAAGGGACACTGCTTAGCCTTAAAATGTTAATGTCTATTCTTAAGTTGTTAATAACTCATTGGGGAGAGAGAGACCCTGTCAGGACTCCTGGGCTCTGTCTCAACTCTAGGAGGGGAGTGGGGTCTAGTGGGTTACAGCAAGGGGGCAGATATATTTCAGCTCTACATAAGAACATCAGAATGGCCAGACTAGGTCAGACCTAGGCTGTGGCATACTTCCGAAAGAAGCCTGCAGTCTAGATGTAGCCTAAATAAGCCTGTCTGACAGTTTACCTACACTAGGGCATTTTGCTTGACGAGCAAAAACCTCTTGTGCAAAAAGCATCGGCAGAGATATGCAAATGACAGTGCGACAAATGCTAATGAGTGCTTCATTAGCATACTCTCTGCCGGCAAAAGCCTTCAGTGTAGACGTAGCCTGAATGGACGCTATCTTGCATTTCAGCTGTGATTACTATGGATGGAGTGGCCACCAGAGCACCTCTGCTTTTTCCTCTTTCCTCTTCTTCCGAAAGAACTCCCTCTTCACCGTCCACTCACGCCTTTTTCCAAAAGAGCTCTTTCAGAAAAAGGCTTTTTCCTCGTAGAAAGAGGTTTACCAATGTCGGAAAAATCCCTCCGTTCTTTCGATTTCCTTTCAAAAGAATGCGATTGCAGTGTGGATGTAAATGAAGTTTTTTCGGCAAAAACGCCGTTTTTCCGAAAAAACCCTCTGTTGTGTAGACAGAGGAGATGGCTTTTGAAGAGCTAGGAGGAAAGGGCGGAGATGGTTTCTGGCTACTAAAGACAATAAAGTTTCAGAGGGGGATCCTAGTTAGTCTGTAACAGGAAAAACTTAAAAAACTAGGAATAGTTTAGTAGCACCTTAGAGGCTAAAAAAACATGTAGATGGGATCATGAGCTTGCGTGGGCACAATCCATTTCTTCAGACAATAAAATCAGCAACCACGCTAAGTTCTGCCAACTAAACAGGGCTTGAATCCAGGAAGGTCTCACCCAAAGAGGTGGCACCAGCAGGCCATAGATCTTCAGCACTTCAGTCAGAATTCTCCCGCCTGGGACCCTCCCTCCAGCCAGCCTGTCCTCGGACGTGGTTCCCAGGTGAGGAGGTGGGGGGGAGTGATGATGCTGCTGCTTCCCTTCTTTTATAGCTTCATCCAGCTCCCTGGAAGGATCTTTGCCAGTGCCATGGGGGCCTGCCCCCACTGATCAAGCACTGTCCATTGTCTGCGTGCTCGCTCCGTTGTGTGCGGTTCCCAGGATAGTGTGGTGAGGCTAATGGGCCACCTGTGCATCTGGTTGCTCCACTGTGGTATCTGAAAGGCTGGTTGTGGTTGTTCCCTCACAGCATATTACTGCAACACACAAAATGTCACAACTTCCCACACAATGGCAACTCAAGACTTTTCAAATGACACCTCTCAAGGCAAACCTTGCACAAAACATCCCCGTTATCTGACAGTGGGCCCCAGGGAGCTGCGCTAAGCCACGGGGTCCAGGCATGGCTGAAGAGTTCATTTCCTTCTAAAAACTCAGTTTTGCAGAGGCCAGGAATGGCTCCAGGCTTTGGTCTTGAGCAGCTCTGGGCACTGAGCACTGAACAGTGGCTGGGCGTCTCGTCTCTCACCCTGGCCACAGGGGAAGAGACAGTCTTGCCTCGCCCCTCATTCTGCCCGTGCTCTGTTTGCTGTGACTCCCACAACCCAAGAGTCCAGCCGCCCCTTGCAGCTTTAATGTGAAGAAATTGTCCGTCCTTGTTGTAAACAGGAAGCACAGGATGAAAAGTGAGTTATGTTATTTAACCCAAGCTAAATAAATGAAATAGATGAGCAGCAACAAAGGGCTAGTTTACTCTGCGAGGCAACGGCACCCCCTCCTGCAGCCACAGATGTCCCCAAGTCAGAAAGCCTTTTCACAAACTCAGACAAAGACAGAGAGATTCTTTCAGGCTACATCTACACTATGAGTTTTCTCGGGAAAAAATATGCTAATGAGGGACTCATTTGCATGAGTTGCAATCTCATTTGCATATTTTCTGCCAACCTGTTTTTGCACTAGGGAATTTTGTGCAAAAACAAGCAATGTGGACGTTTTCTTTTTGCGCAAAAACCTCTAGCACAAAAACGGATCCACAGAAAATATGCAAATGAGATTGCAACTCATGCAAATGAGTCCCTCGTTAGCATATTTTATGCCCAGAAAACTCGTAGTGTAGACATAGCCTCTGGGACTCCTGTACATGCCCCAGCCACATGCTTAACCTCCAGTTCCGCAGGGAGAGAAAACCTCCCCGCTCGGGTGAGGCTGTGTCTGAACTCAGCCCTATACACGCAGAGGGGAAGAAGGAAACATCCAGTTTGGGTAAGATGCTGGAGGCATGTGATGTGAACAAAGACCTGTGCATTGGGGCAGCTCTTTCCCTGGATGGGCTGATTTTAAATAGATGCAATCAGAGGAAAGGAAGGGTGGGACAGAAACAAGCCTGCTAGGATGGAATGATTGAATCACTACAAAGGGATTTTTACACCTCAGGGAGAATGTTAATCAACAGTTTAGTTTCCAGCAGTAAATTGATTTACAAAGGCATCTGGGTGGCTCCTTTCTTAATTCTAGCTAATCTACTTAGCTATGTGAGGTACTTAGGCAGCGCTGCTCAATCCTCATTCACATAACTCCCCAGGAGGTGGGGGAGGGCTGTTATCCCCATTGCACAGATGGGGAACCAAGGCACAGAAAGGCTAAGGGATTTGCCCAAGTTCACATGGGATGTCTGTAGCAGAACAGAGACTTGCACCCTCAGTTATAGGCTAGTACCGAGGCCAATGGACCATCCTTCCCGTCTAAGCTTTGCACCTCCTGTGCACCAGGGTCATATGCAAGCTCTACATGTGGGTGGCCCAAATCTCATTAAACAGGTCCACTGATCGGGGCGCTAAAGAGGTGCAGTTGCCCCGGGCCCAGTAATTTAAAGGGTCCCAGAGCTCCCAGCCACTGCTGCCGCAGCCAGAGTCCCCAACCCTTTAAATCGCCCCCCAGAGAGCCATGTGGCATGCTCCAGCTCCCCGTGCCATGCGCTGCAGGCAGCTCTGAGGGCTGCAGGGTTGGGGGGTGGCACAGAGGGCTGGCTGCCCTGGCCTGCCCTTTTCGGGGGTGTGGAGCCAGTTTCCCCCACCTTGCCCAGGGGCCCGCAGAGACTCTCAGTGCCCCTGACACTAGGCATGGGGAAAGGGCTCTTTGGGTGAAACCCAGCCCTGCTGACACAGCCAGACGAAGGTCCCTTGACTGGTCAGAACTTCCCCATTCCATCCTGCTGGGGGGCAGGTGGGAGAAATCCTCCCCAGGTCCTGCTTCTGCACTTGAGACTGCGTGTGTGGATACTGGCTCTGTGTGTGTGTGGACACTCGGTGTGTCTGTGTGCGTGGACACTCGCTCTGTGTGTGTGTGTGTGTGTGTGTGTGTGTGTGTGTATGTGTGCACGTGGACACTCGCTGTGTGTGTGTGTGGACACTCATTGTGTCTGTGTGTGTGGACACTCACTCTGTGTGTGTGTGTGTGTGTGTGTGTGTGTGTGCACATGGACACTCGCTGTGTCTGTGTGCGTGGACACTCGTGTCTGTGTGCATGGACACTCACTCTGTGTGTGTGTGTGTGTGTGTGTGTGTGTGTGTGGACACTCGTGTCTGTGTGCATGCATACTCGCTGTGTGCACAGCGGCAAGGAGGTTGGAGGAATAGGCTGACCCCAAGCTCAGTATGTAGGACACCTCTACAGGCAGCATCACTACACGCTGGGGAGCTACCCCTTAAGCTGAGGGGTAACTCCGCTGTGAGTGTGGGCATGTCAATTTCAGCTTCAAGGCCAATCTCTCTCCTGCTGAAGACAGTGGCAAACAGAGGCACCATTTCAGATTTGGGGGGCAATCTGTGCATGCTGTGATGCGGGGTGGACTGAGGACAGAGGCTTCAGCAGTGTGACTGAGCATGCTCAGTATAAGTCAAACACCAAATGGGGCGGGGGAGGGGGGGAACCAAGGCCATCCACCCTCCCCCACACATGAACCATCTCTATCCAGGAGCTACCAAGGTACTAGAAAAGGTACTACTTTTTTTGGCAGACAACTTAGCTGTTAGCTGACAGGAGCACTGTATCTAATTCCTATATAAAAGAAAGAAAATTAAATAAATATTAGACTCGTTCAGCTCTAACACTAACATATTCTGACATCCTGTAGCAAGTCGCTTAATGGACACTGCTTAGCCTTAAAATGTTAATGTCTAGTCTTACATTGTTACTAACTCGGTGGGGGGAGAGAGACCTTGTCAGGACTCCTGGGCTCTCTCAGCTCTGGGAGGGGAGTGGGGTCTAGTGGGTTACAGCAAGGGAGCAGATACATTTCAGATCTATATAAGAACATCAGAATCATAGAATCATAAGGCTGGAAGAGACCTCGCAAGGTCATCAGATCCAGCCCCCAGCCTAAGGCTGGACCAATCCCAACTAGGGATGGCCATACTAGGTCAGACCAAGGCTGTGGCATACTCCAGGGCTCCGTGCTGTGTGCTCCAGGCAGCCCTGAGGGCTGCAGGGGGGAGCAGTGTTATTTCAGAATACCTGACCTTATTCCAAAATAACATAGTCAGCATCTACACAGCAAGCAGTTATTTTGACATAACGTAGCTCAAGTTGCGTAACTTATTTTGGCTTTAGTCCTGCTGTGCAGACATGCCCCAAAGGTCCTTCTAGCCCAGTATCCTGTCTTCCAACAGTGGCCAATGCCAAGTGCTTCAGAAGGAATAAACAGAAGAGGCGATCATCATGATCCATCCCCTGTTGCCCATTCCCAGCTTCTGGCAAACAGAAGTTAGGGACACCCTCCCTGCCCATTGTGGCTAACAGCCATTGATGGACCGATTCTCCTTGAACATCTTTTGTTCTTATTGGAACCCTGCTAGAGTCTGGGCCTTTCTGCCATCTCTTGGCAAAGAGTTCCACAAGTTGATTGTGAAAAAATAATTCATTTTCTTAGTTTTAAATCTGATGCCTGTAAATTTAATGGGTCAGCTTCTTGTGTTATGTTAGTGAAGGAGTAAATAACATTTCCTTATTCTATTTTTCCAAACCATTCATGATTTTCTAGACATCTAACATATCCCCCACTCTTTAGTCATTTCTCTTCCAAGCTGGAAAGTCCCAGTCTTGTTAACCTCTCCTCCTTTGGAAGCTGTTCTTTATCCCAATCATTTCTGTTGCCTTTCTCTGTACCTTTTCCAAATCCAATGTATCTTTTTTAGATGGAGTAACCAGATCTGCAGGCAATATTCAAGCTGTGGGAGTACAATGACTTTATGTAGAGGCAATATGGTATTATGCCTTATCTATTCATTTCCTAATAATTCCCAATATTCTGTTAGCTATTTTAGTTTTCAGACAGCTACTTCACATTAAACAGCTGTTTTCAGGGAACTGTCCACAATGATTCCAAGATCTCTTTCCTGAGTGATAACAGCGATGTTGTATGTACAGTTAGGATTATATTTTTCCACGTGCATTACTTTGCACGTACCAACACTGAATTCCATCTGCCCTTGTGTTGCCCAATCACCCAGTTTTGTGCAATCCCTTTATAGCTCTTTGCAGTCACCTTTGCATTAGTCCCTGTTCACCCCTTTTTCAAGAATATTTATAAGTTTAACACAGTGATCCAAATGCAAAGCAGCACAACACTCATTCCTACTCTTTTTTTCCCCTGTATTTTAAGCGGAGGACCCAGCCGTGTTTTCATGATGATCTAACGATCCTTCAATGATGGGAATGCCCAGCATTTGTTATTCTTAATCACCCGCCTTCTTCTGTTCATAACAAACTCTCTGCCCCAAAGGCAAAGCTGCAAGCAGCTCAAATTCTGTTTCATTTAAGACCTGCCTCTAGAAATCAGAGCATGCAGCTTTAAGCAGACCCCAAGTATGAAACCCAGGTGGTTCAAACTCGGGAAGGGGAGTTACTGCCCCGTAGCCCTGCACAAATGGCACCCTTGTTGACAATCGTGTGGCAAGTGCTGCATGGAAGCTGGCGACTCTTGTTTGCTACAGGTCAGTCACAAATCAGTCTGAAGTGGGGAAGCTGCTGTAGGAGCGCAGGGCAATAAATCACATTCTGCTACACAGGGCTGTGACTCCGGGAAATGCACATGACAGGGTGCCTGGCTTTGCAGCTGTGGCATTTCCCAACGGTGGGGGGAAATAGCTGGCAATATACTGATTTTAGCACCAGCCCACCTTCTCACCGAATACATCAACAGGAAGTGATATTTCTCGAAGGTGCTGCAGGTGCTTGTGGGTGTTTCACAGACATCAAAGCGGGATGGTCTGGAAAAGTGCATGACACACACATAGGCCTGTACAGAAACCTGCAGGCTGGGACTTTCTTTCCAGACCACAAGATTACAATGGGGGATGTGGAAATGCCCATTGTGCTCCCCAAGCAGCCCTGGCTCATGAAACCGTACATGGGCCACCTGGAAGCAGTAAGGAGTAACAAGAGGCTGAGCAGGTGCTGGCATGGTGCTCAAATGCACCGTTGGAAGATTGAAGGTGAGATGGCAATGTCTCTGTGCAGCTGGACCTCACTAAGGATGTTAAGGACTAGTTGACTAGTCGATTCCCGCCCCCTTGCTGCTTCTTTCAGATAGAGGCAGCAAAGGGGGAGGGGGGGAGAAGGGGTATTTCAAAGCTGCAGTGCCACACGGAGCCCTTACCTGGACTCAGTGCGGCACTGCCCCCTTTGAAACACCGCCTTGGGTTGTGGGGAAATGCTGCGCAGAATCCGTGGTCAGCTGGGCTCCACGTGGCATTTCAAAGCAGCAGCACTGCATGGAGCTCAGGGTCAGCAGGGGACTCTGACTCCCTCGTTGGCCCCAGGCTCCATGAAGGCGCTTCTGCTTTGAAATGCACAAGAGCCCCCAGCTGGGGACTCTTGTACATTTCAAAGCTGGCACCCCGTGTGCAGCCCAGGGCCAGCAGGTAAGTGCCCGCGTGCAACCTGGAGTCAGCAGGGCTGCAGTGGAGTTCCGCATTCCTCCTTTGAAATGTACAAGAGCCCCTAGGGAGGAACGAGGAAGTGCCTATCGACGAGTCATCGACTACTGGACTAGTAAATTAACCTCTAGTTAACATCCTTAGACCTCACTGAAGACAATATTCGCCTGGGTATCACTGCATGTGGCATTTTGTAAAATGTGTGAGAACCCAAGGGCAATTGTTTGCACCAGGGTGGAGTACTGAGGCAGAGCAAGTGGCTACAGAGTTTGAGCAGCCAGCCACTCAGGCTGTCAGAAGAGCCCAGAGGGCTGCTATTAGCATCAGGGAGGCTTTGAGGCAGCACTTTGACAATGAGGGGCACTGAAATAAACTTCTGTTACAGCTGTTTCAAGGTTCACCCTCCCCCCCCCATCCCATGCAACACACAGCCAGGAACATGCCTTTAAAGCCTGCACGTGGGATCGCTGTGATTGGCATGTCAGATTGTTGAACAGTAAATAAAAGTGTTGTTCTGTTGTAGAAGGGAGCCCTTATTGATCAGAACGCAGTGCAATGAAACTCAGTGAAGCACCCCAACAGCAGGCGAGGGAGGGTTACACCTCACAAACGTGTGTTGGTCCAGGAATCATAATCAAAGGCGGGCGAGGGTGTGGAGTGCCTGGGAGCATGGGGACTCCAGCGAGTGAAAAGGAATGTGCAAGGCAGGGGCGGGGGTTGCTGGACACAGAATTTTGAATCTGCTGGGTCGGGGCTGTGTTGGCTCACTCTGGTGCTTGCCTAACACCTTGAGGCTCCCCGGCTGTTCCTCCATCAAGCTGAGCATGCGTTCTGTGGCCTGCCTTGCGATGGTTGTCCTTGTGGTTGTACAGCTCCCTTTCCGAGTGTTGCTCCCAACAGCTGCACTCCCCCACTGGTTGATTAAACACTGTGTGATCCAAATCCTCTCAGGTTATTTTCCCCCAGTGCTTCCTTATCTGTTGCAACCTCTTTGCCAGGGGCAGTGGGTATGCTAGGCGGGTTGGGGGTGGGGCTTTGCCTTCCCAAACCACCAGCCCGGCCCCACCCACACTCTGCCCTCTGAACACCTGCTGGAGATGTACTGCTGCCCCGGAGAGCCTTCCGCCCTCCGTGTGTTCCCGGCAGGGAAGGCTGGGGCTGCAGGCCCTCTGCCCTCCCCTCAGTGCTGGGAGAGGGGCTCGGGCCGTGCTCTGTTCCACCTCCCTGTGGTGCAGGGGGCAGGGCCTGGGCAGAAGGGGAGGGGCTGGGGGCGGGGCTAGCGACTTGCCTTCCCAACCCTACATTCTCCCACCACTCACGCTCTCCACCGCAGTTCACAGTGTGGCTGTCAAGGTCTCAGCTGTGACTATCCAGACCTACATTGCAACATTTCACGAACAGGAAAATAGCTCGAATTATGCCCCACTTCTCCACAGAGGGCTCTCCTGGAAGGTGTTCCCTATCAGCTGTACACCTTTGCTGCATGGGAGAAGTAACTTAACTCAGCTTTTGGCGCTGTCCACACTCCTCCTCCGACTACCCTTACCCCTCGTGGAAGCAGGATACCGGCACCGACCGGAGCGCCCCCTCACTTTGAATTAGCTGCCTTCACTAAAGCCGCTCATTTGAACCCTGGAAGATCGGCAGCTTCGATCTGCCTCTCTAGTGTAGATGTTCCCTCGAAGGCCTGGCATAGGAACATCCCCCACATCCATCACCTTGCGTGTGGCACCGGGGCTGTGCCCCCTGACTCAGCTCTCGTGCCGTCCAGAATCAGGAGTCAGTGCAGTTAACCAGGGACGAGTGAGCAGAGAATTGCTGGGGCTGTAGTCCTGGAAGAGACGTGTAACATCCCCCCTGGTACCACCCTTCTCCTGATGTAAGAAGGGTCTGAACCGCTGCTTCCAATGCAGCCAGCTGGAAGGGGAAAGGAATCCTGGGTGTGGTTATGCTCGTTCCCACCTGTCTGACCCGGTCCAGCCTCTTCAGGGCTTTTCTCTCACTGACTGGCTCTCAGCCTTTGCTCTGAGTCATCCCTGTAAGTGAATCTTTATCGCACCATTGCCCCCGAAGGGGGACTCAGCCATACGCCGCCCACTCCACGCTATGGGAACCTGCAGATTTTCCACACTCTCGGCTCCTGGGTGCAGATTATCCAGCTGATCCCAGGTCTGCAGCTTCCACCTCCTCCTGGAGTCAGATTCCGAGAGGTACCATTGTGACACAGCAGGGTGCCATCCGAACCAACCACCGCCTGGGTCACACCAGCCCTGTAACCTAGGGTGCCCTTTGCAGTGCCTTGCTGGGCAGCCTCCGACCCAGACTGCTCAGACAGCCTGCCTGTCAGTCGCTCCCAGCTACGTCCGTGTGTGCAGCCGGCCTGGGCTCGGACCAAGCTTAGAGAGTCCCCAGGGTGACCCCAACACACTCCCAGTCCCAAGTGTCCCCCAGAGCCTGCGTCTGGTGCTGCTCAGCCCTCTCCTGGCCCGTGCAAATAGAGGGCCTGGTTTCCCGTTCAGGGAACAACGGGCACACGGCTTGTTGCTCCAGAGGGAGTCACCCACCTCAGCCTGAGCATGGGGATGAGAGAAAACAACAGAAGGAAAGTATTCGGGATCCAAAGAGGGTTCAAGTGAGTACAAGTCCAGAGGCGCCACAGCCAGGCACGGCCACAGGAGAAAGAAGGGAAAAGGCCGTCTAGGGCCTCACCTAGCAAACCAGAGCAGACTCAAAGCTGAGTTTTCTCACCAGGTGCTTTCAGAGCAAGATGGACCAAACTCCTTAGAAGAGGACCCCTCCCCCGCTGTCCAGTGGCTGCTTCCTTGCCTCTTCATGGGCAACGAATGTGATGGGCAGGGCAGGGCTGTCTTGGGGCATCTGCCCCTTTTTTTCATAGTTCTGTCCCCTCTTCACGAAGCACCCAACCAGGAGCAAGGCAACAGGCATCTTTGTGAGGAGGTGGACGTTTGCCTCTGCCCACTTTCCTGCCAAAGAATGGCCACGTCTCAGGTAATGGCCCCTCAGCCTTGTTTACACCTGAGCGAGGCATCAGCGTTTCCTTGGTCGCTGGGGAACTGCTCTGGCCACTGCCTGCGCTGATGTAGAAAACCCACCTTCAGTCAGGATCTCAGCTGTGTCACAACTTCCCACCCGCTGGGATGCGCATTTGGCCATGACATCGGGAGGCACCATGTAACAACTCGTGCAGTGCTGATCAGCAGTGATAATGCCTTGCACAAACATTCTCATGACGAAAAGCTTTTCCTGTTACAGACTAACTCGGCTACCCCTCTGCAGCTTTTATTCTCAGCTGTGTGTTGGCTGTGAACACTGGCCTGTGCTGTCAGAACCCTTCTTTGGAAATACTCCCTTAGACTTCACAATGGCTATGGACATGCTGGCGTGGGTCCTCTTCTGGGTCCAATCTGCCCAGGATGTGAATGTGTTCCAGCCCCACTTATTTCTCAGGATAAAAAAGCTGGGTACAAGCCAGGACCACAGAAATCGCATTGTCAGGGTCCTTTATTTCCAACTTTTTACATTTATTTTTTCTTAGGAATGTTATCAATATTTATTGTCTCCACAATAAAAACAGGAGAAAAATCAGTGTACAAAAACCTATTGATTTTTCTGGGTAAATATCAGGATTTATTTTGGTGAACAGAAAGAGGAGGGAAAAGAATTCAGTAGATTAATGTTTTGAATTTTGTTCATTAGTGTGGTTTGCTACAGAACTAAACCGGAACTCAACACACACAGTGCCATCTCGGGGTTTAAGAAAACAGTGTCTCTTGAATCCCCAAATAAATGTTTTCGTTTGAATGAACAATTTACTGCTGTAGACTTGGGACCAGTTACCTATAAATATTCAGTTGTAATAGTTGTGCCACATGAGTCGCCATGCACACACTCAGCCTCATGTTTTTCTCCTGGTTTGGGGTTTTTTAAACTTGTGAATACTTCCTGATGTTCTGAAACATGTTCTGGTCCAGGTTTTTGTTTTCCTCCCATGTTAGTGCTTCAAATCTTTACACTGCGATTTGCTAGCTGCTTGACATGGGTACATGGTGGGCATGAGGCTCATCATACATTCTGGGGAGCGATACTTCAGCACTTGCCTGGGTGCCTGTATATCTTCTAGGCCAGTGGGTCTGGAAACCCCATGGGCTCCACAAGGGCAGAGCCATGTGTGGATCCAGATTTATCCTGGTGGCCGTGGATCTACAGCAGGGTTCTCCCGGGAACTGCAGTGGTGACAGGAGCAGACCGTGCTCCAGCTGTACAACGGTGAACTATCAATACACTGTGCTCATACACTGGGAGGTGGGATTGCCACCACTCCCAGGAGCCATCAGTTCCCCAAGCACAGCCATGCTGCCCTCAGGCCTGCCCCCAGCCCTTCCTGACTCCTATCCAGGGACACGCCAGGGAGATCGGGGCCCACCCAAGTGGATGGCACTGGGGGTAGTACAGCCGCCCTGAGGAACTGCCAGCCCAGGCAGTGGCCCATGAGAGGGGTGGCCCCATGTCCTGCTCCTTTCACTACTGCAGATCCCCGGAGAGCTGTGTGGTTCTCTGGCTACTGCTTTATATTTGGTGAGACCCACCCGTGCAGGTTCCCATTTGTATCTGTGCAGGGCTCTGCAAGAAGCCACGCCAGGGCATCTGAGCCATGCCCCGGCCCTGCTGAGCCGGCCCGAGCTATTAGCAGAACATTAGCCCATGAAAGAGCCAGTCAAGTGGCAATGAAGCCATTGGCCAGGCGTTTGCCAAGCCCGGCCCATCCTGGCCCTTTCAGAATGGCCCGCCTTCGTCGACAGGACCTCAGTTTTAAAACAAGTGTAAACTAGTGCATCAGCGTGCTGCTGCGGATTCACAGCTCTCACAGGCTCGCCAGCGCCACCCCCGGCCTGCTGTGGGCACAGGGGCACCCATTTAATAGGCCTCCATAGGGCCCCCTAAACCTGAGGACATCCCTGTGTGCTCCTGATCGCTGGGCAATTACTCCCTTTGCCCCCCATCAGTGGGCCAGTATGAGCCTGTGCTGTTGGAGCAAGTGCCTGTGTGCTACCCGCCCATCCTCTCCAGCTTTGCCCATCCCACCGAGTCTCACCGTGCAAGCTTGTTGGGCCTCACTGTCAGGCGCCCTCCTCCATCAGGGACACGGTCGTCTCGCTGCCCATTGCTCTCTGCACCAAGTCGGCACGTTTAGACCCATGCCGGACCGGCCTGCCTTTGCCAAAGCCCCTTTCAGCTCCCAGGCATAGCGTCTGATGGGGGCCTGCGGTGGCCTACGCGCTCCCCACCCCAGGGCCCAACCTTCACTTCCCGATTCTGGCCCAAACACTGTAAACGCCTGTGAATTTGAGCCCTTCACCTCCGCAGCCTGGCAGTGGAGCGGGAACATCAACCCCTCAACACGACCAGCAGTGCTTCCTTAGCCGCCGCCAGGAGTCTGGACCAGAACTCCTGCCACCGCTAGGAGTCTGCCACGTGCCGAACGCTCTTCCCTTAACTCCTCCCACACTTCCTGCCAGCAGTTCACTTTGTGCCAGTTGCAGTTTTCACTCTTGTCTCCATCAAGTGCCTCCTGCACCTTCCCCATGTACCTCGAGAAGCGGAAGTTGCCCATATAACACCAGGCCGCCCCAGCCCACTGTGTTGCCCCGACACCAAGAATGGGGGAGGGATAAGGTCCGACTGTCTGCTGAACATCTACAACCCTCCCAGCCACCAATAGCAGGGTCCATTTGAGATTGCAGAACAAGCCAGGCAGCAACATTCCAACTCCACCCGCCCAAATCCCTTGAAGTTCACCCAATTCTTCATGTGTCCCTCCTGAAGCCATGTGCAGAAGCCCAGCCCTCGCCACTGCCCGGCCCTGCCCCCTCCTTTGGCAGAGCATGGTCAGGCGGAATAAAAGTCAGAGTAACCCCGGATCCTTTATGCCCAGGGGGCCTGGGAGAGTTATGGCTTGGGAGCCGGAACAGCAGCATGTGCTGGATCTCGTCCTTGTCTTCCACCAGATGAACCTGGCAGGGGCAGGTGGGTCCCCAGGGAGCTGGTGGCAGAAGATCAGACTCCTAGCAGCACAGTGGACACTGCTGATCCCATCAGGGGCTACCTGAGGAGTGATGGGGGGAGCTCTGCTGTCCCTGCATCCAGCCCTGGCTGCTCGTGTGCCTGCACAGCCTCTGCCCTTCCCTGTGCTGATGCCCCCAGACTCAGATACTCAGATCCCCATCTCTGCTTCCTGCTTCAGCCCTCGGCTTTGGCATTTGGCTGCTGATTGCTGACTGACCTGTGTGGATCTCTGCTCAGCGACACCCCCAGGTGTCGTGTGGTCCTGATCCTTGACCCCAGTGTGACTCCACTCTAACTTCTAGGCCTGGCTGCCCCCATGGCTCCAACAATTCAGTGTAACCATGCAAGGCCTGGTCATGTCCCTGACATCGGTCACCCGGGAACGCCAGCCAGCCAGAGCTCCCTCCTGTCACTGTGGAGAACAACAGGACCGATGGGACACATGCTGATTAATGTAGATTGTTCCCAATCAAGTGCTGGATGCAGTAGCTGTCCTGGGAGGATTTGATTCCACAGCCCAAGGACCCATTGGGCTCACCTCCTTGTGATGTGTTGGCGTCCCCACTGTCCCTGCAGATGGACAGGGCCCATGCGCCTGTTTGGCCAGGACAGTCCCTCTGTAAAGCCCTGCCTCAGCCATCCCAACGTTTGGCTGAACAGGTGGCAACAGCAAACAGTTCAAATGCTCAGTTTTGCCAAAAGCAGGTGCGCCCCCCAGCAGGGTGCAGGAACATGGGATGGAGGGGGCAAGCAGCAATGCCAGCCCTGCCTGGGAGATACCACTCAGGAAAGCAGCTCAGGCCGAGCCAGCCCCGCGTGGGCAGGTGGCAGGGGGGCTCGGGCCAGCCCAGCATGCAGATGGAGGGGAACTTTGGGCTGGTCCCTACCAGGCAGGCAGTATAAGGGAGCCTTGGGCCAGCCCTGAGCAGGTGCGTGGAAGAGGGGGCTCAGCCGAGCCCTGTGTACCGGGGGGGCCTCGGGCCAGCCCCCCGTGGCCAGGATGCAGGAAGGGCTGGGGTGGTCTGTGGCTCATGGAAGTATCCCTCGGGCTGACCCAGAGTGATGTCCTGTTTTCCCTTTGGGCGTATCTTGACCCCAAGCAGAGGGGGTGACCGTCACAGCTAAAATGATCCTTGGCCTCTGCCCTGGCCCTTTCCCTCGCCACAAGGTTTGCTTCGGGCCCCTGGGCATCCGCAGGTTCATTCCTGGGCTCAGCTCATCCATGCGTTTGGACCACTCAGGCAGCGGGTCCCTGAGGCCAGGTGCTGGGGTGGAGGCAGGGCCAACCAGAGCCGGCCTGGGAAGCTGGGCCTCTTGCTGCCAGGCTGCTCTGTGTCTCAGGGCGGGGGATGTTGTGGGTCTCCCCAGGGGTTGGGAAGCTTCGGGCCAAGAGCTGGCTGAGAACTACACAAGCCCAGTCCATGGGGGCAGCCCAGCCCCAGCTCCCAGGTGTTTGGGACCCAATGGCCTCCACAGCCTCCTCTGTAAAGTCCCAAACATCCATATGGGGTGTGGGACCCACAGGGAGCACAAAGCCTGCCAAGCAACAGTCCCAGGCCCCTCTGCCAGTCAGCGGGCCTGGGAGAGGCGTATGAAATATTCACCAGAATAGCTCCCGAGGAGGCATCCTGACGTTACAAAAATGGAGCTGCCAAATCCAAGCTCTACAGTTGATGTCCTGGCAAATTCCAGCTCAGGCCTTGTCCATGCTAAGTGTGCACTATTTTAACATAAATCAGTCTAGTTAATTAATGATGCAAATCCCCAGGATAGGTGTACTAGAACAGCTTAACAGTTAAATCAGGTTAACTTGGGTCCATGTTACCAGCTTACTTTAGAGCTATATAAGCGCAGAATAAATCACGGACCTCGTGCTCTGTTCCTGGCTCTGACATTGGCCTATTAGGCAACCTTGGGCAAATCACCTCATCTCTGTGCCTCTGTTTCCCTGTCTGTAAAATGGGGATTGTGCCAGATATGGCAGCTTCCTGCATTTTCTTCAGAGATCTTATGAGTTCCATTTAAGCAACTTTGAGTCCATTATATTAAATATATAGATTACATTTTTATTGTGGGGCCAGGACCTCAGGCGGGGGGGCAGGGCGGGGGGGGGGGAAGAAAGCGGTGATGGGCATTCAAAGGACTATATTGAAAACATGCCAGACAAGAACAGACTTTTGGGGACTGTAAGTGCGAAGTGGAGTCTCCTGGAGAATCCCTTAGGGCAGGGCTACTCAACACGGAGCCTGTAGTGCCTTGAGCTACTTCCCAGGCCACCTGCCTGACTCATGGCTGGGGCTCCAGCGGCAGCACCACGCCGTGAGCTGAGCAGTGCGGCTTTGAGACAAGCCGACTTTGCGGGCGGCGCTGAGAGGTGGCGGTAGAGCACATCTGCTGCGTCTGCCACAGCGGCACTGCCGCCCCACAAGTGGAGCTACACGGTGTGGCTCTGAGGCTGCGGCGGCACACGCGGGAGAGCTGCTGGCCGGCGGGGAGGGGTGGCAAAAGGTGGCGGCAGAGCACGCCTGCTGCGTCTGCCACAGCAGCAGCGCTCCCCGAGCCAGGCCGCGTCTGCACAGGCGCCGGAGCTGCTGGGGGTGGCGAGAGGCAGTGGGGGAGCCGGGCCGTGAGAGAGCTGGTGGCGGCGGCGCCGGGCACAGAAAGGTCTGCGCTGGGGCTTGGGTAGGGCTGTCATACCTCCGCTTTTTCCCGGACACGTCTGTGTTTTCACATGTTAAATCACCGTCCGGACGGGTTTTTTAAAAGGCAAAAAGTGTCCGGGAACTTTTCCCTGCAGAGGGGATGGGGGAGGGGGCGGCAGCCCGTGCCTTTAATGGAACATTTGGAGGCGAGCGCCTGGACCATTCACAGCCGCTCTGCGCTCAGGCCCCAGCGCCTGGAGGGGAAAGCGCAGGGCTGCAGTGAGACCCAGGGCATTACCCTCCACCCCGCTAGATTTATGTCCCCGGCTCTGCGGGAGGGGTGGGGCATTGGGTTAGAGCAGGGAAGTGGGTGTTAAACCTTCTGGCTTCTTTCCTTTCCTGTCAGTGGGTCTGTGGGTTAGATTTGGGGGTTCCAGTCTCTGCTCTGTGAGGACTGTGGGAGCTGGTGTTGGTGGGGTGGCCAGGGGAAAGGGATTCTGGGAAGCAGGATTCCTGGGTTCCTTTTCTAGCCATGCCACTTCTCCCCTCAGTGCCTTTAATTTCAACTGTACTTGTATTTCAGTAAATATTGGATTGGCAGTTTGATTTGTTAAATCTGTGAAGACAAAACAAAAAAGTAGTCAATATAATGATCTTCTGCTGATATGTGTTTTAGTAGTTAAATTCCTGGGTTGTCATTGTGCATTAAAAGTGCTGTCATGTGGATGGAAATCAGGTAAATATTGCATTTTATTAATATCAGCAGAACTGACTTAAATGGGGTCTGTGTGTTGTGTAGTCTTGCCTTAGTCTTTGTATTCATGCCTGTCCGTATGAAAGAAGCTATTTGCTTATATTTGCATAAATATTTTCACATACACACACATTGCGCATATTATATATATGCGCGCACAGCCACAGTTAAGTTGTGGCCTCGGCATGTGCTGTGGGTATTATTGTGTCCCCTGGGGCTTCCAAAGTTGAGTAGCCCTGCCCTAGGGAGATGCTAATGCAAATTCCTCACCTCTTGCTATGCAAGACTCCACCCATTTGACGCTACATTCTGAAGAAAGGATCGCTGTCCGCCGATCACCTGTTCTCAGAGACTGGCGATCAAATGCCAGAGCTTTCTGAAGAAACAGTGGAGCTGCCCAGCCAGTGTTCTGGTCCTGAAGCTGAGACAGTTAAGAACTTGTAAGCTTGGGATAGAAGTAACTGGGGAAAGAAGCTGGGAGAAGAGAGAAGAAGAGAAGGGAGAGGGGAAGAGACTCAGGGCTGAGGCTAAGAATAGTGCCTGGCTCTGGTGGTACCACCGCCGTGGGTGCAGGGACCTTGGCAGCTATGGGGGGAGGGATTGCAGGAGAATCAGGAGCAGGGGCGGGGGGTCGCACTGTGGAGGAGTGCTTGCACAGCCATGCAGATGGTGCAGCCCTGTTCCAGCAGCTCCGCCCAGTTTTCTTGCCACAGCTGGATGGCTTCCTCCAGTCTCCAGTCCAGGGTGCGCTGCAGGGCTCACAGTGCGGAGATGTGCTCCCACTGGTATTCCTCCTGGGGGGTCACTTGGGGTCGGGAGGCTGCCCCAGGTGGTGTCAACCTCGCCCCTCTTGCAGCTGCTCAGGCTGTGGAGAACAGAGAGATGGGCTGTCATCCCTGGAGACACTGTGCATGAAGCTAGCCCCCGTCTGTGAGCTGAGAGCGAAAGGTCTCAGGTCAGACGAAGGCGATGTGCTTGGAGCAAGGCCATCTGTGGCCTAGAAGTGGGCCCTTTGCTACAGGGGCCCAGAGGTCCGGGGGGAGCCTCACTACCCCCACCTCCCCGGGACAAGCAGGCATGGGATGGTGCCAGCCAGACCAGGATCCTGTGGGCAGGAGAGGTAGGGGGTCACGGACTGGCTGGGCTTCCCTGTGTGCTGTGCACATGCCAAGTCCAGCAGTGGCAGTGGCCCACAGGGGGTATTGTCTAGACTACATGGCTCTGTCGCCAGAACCATGTAGATTAGTTTACTAGACATACCCAAATGAAGCCGTGATTTAAATAATCGCGGCTTCATTTACATGAAAATGGCTGCCGCGCTGTGCTGGGGATCAGCTGTCCCGGCACTGTGGGGCAGTCTAGACGCGCCGCGGTCGACAGGGAAGCCTCTGTCGACCACTCCGTTAAACCTTGTTTCACGAGTCTAGACATAGCCAGAGAGAGGGCTTGTATCCCTGCCTGCTGGAGGAGAGGGGGGCAGGGTGCTGGAGGGAGGTGGGAGAGCAGCAGACACTCCTGCACCTCACCACACTGTCCCCGGGAGCAGGTACTGCCCTGAGCGTGCTGGCATGCCATGTGCACACTCCAGAGTGTGTGTCTCCATGTCCCCAGCCTAGAGGAGACTTGTGGTGGGACGGTGTCAGGCGTATGGCCGGCCTCCCCCAGAGCAATAGCATGAGGGTCCTCTGGTGCAGCCTCCTGGGGCTGTGTGGCCTGGACTGGTGCTTCATGTGCACCCACGTGCACAGGCTGCTGCCCAATCCCCAGGCCAAGAAGGCCGAGCAAGAAGCACGCCCCAGATCCTCGTTGCCCGCCACCTCTACCCTGTGTGTGTCGGGAAAGTAATGGCACCCACCTGGTATGCCTTTCCCAGCCTCCGACGATGCCTGGGAGACATCCACGGCCTGGGGTCCAAGCTCCAGGGTGAGCATGGTAATGGCCTCGTCTGGCTCTTCCTCTGTGTCTGTCTCCCAGGGAGGGCGATGACAGGAGTCTCCACCTCTGAGTACACTACCAGGAAGGGGGGGAGGGACTGACCCACACCCTACAATGCGGTGCAGGTCTGAATAGTAGGGGCAGGGGTGGGGTTCAGCCCCAGAGGAGAAGCTGCACTCCCTGGCCTTGGCATAGGCCTGGCAGAGCTCCTTGACCTTCATCCGCACCTGTTCCTGGGCACAGATGTGGCCCTTTTTGCCCAGGCTCGCAGCCAGCCATAAACATCAGCATTCCTGCATCTGGTGCAGAGATCCTGGAGGTTTGCCTCCTTGCCCCAGACCTCAATGAGGGCCAGGATCGCCGCACCAGACCAGGAAGGCGTGTGCCTTTCATCCTTTGGCAGGGTCCTGCTGCCTGCTCAGCTGGAGCTGTGGAGGGCTTGCATGGAGCCCAGGGGTGGCTAGTGACAGCCATGCAGGCTGCTGCAATGTGACAGAGGAATGGCAGGGCCTGCTATCTGCCACAAGCCCTTTCCCCTGGGGATGCAGCTTTAAGGGCTACAGGGGAAGGGGGACTACAGAGTTTTGATGAGTGTGGACAGAGCAGCCAGCAGGGCACCTGTTGGAAGGGCTAGAGGCCAATTATTTCAAAATAACTCCACCTACCCTATTTCAGAAGAGGCATTATTCCACGTAGAATGAGGTTTACGGAATCCAACATAAGCCTCCCGTTATTTCAAAATTATTTCAAAGAGGGCTTGCTGTGTAGTTGTGTGCAAAGTTATTTTGGTATAACAGCAGCATTATTTCAGAATAATGGACATGTAGATGTACTCATCTAAGCCATGTCTACACTAGCATTTGTGTCAGTAAAATATTTGTCATTCCAGGGTGTGATTAAACACACCTCCTGAGTTATATAAGTTTTGCCAGCATAAGCGCTCATGTGCATTTCCCGGCAACATTGTTACCACTGGTCACTGAGGTGATGTTAGTATGTTGAGAGGAGAGCTACAGCAACCTCTAAAAGCAGCAAGGATAGCGGTACAGCTATACCAGTGTTTCCCAAACTATGGGCCATGGCCCAATACTGGGCCCCAGGAAAAAAATACCGGGCCTCAGCGCGGTTGCCGGGGTGTTCCGGGCTCCCAGAGTGCCTGTGTGGCACCGGGTCCGCCAAGCCCTTGGCCAGCCTGGGCATAACCTGCAGCCCGATGTTCTGGCTCCCGGCAGAGGCGTAGCTCGGGGAGGTCGGGAGCAGGGGGGGGGGGGGGGGGGGGGGGGGAGGAGGAGGAGGGGAGAACCGGCCACCAGAAGCAGAGCTGGGCAGGGGGCTGGCTGGGAGATCGGGAGGAGGAGTAGGGGAGAAGCGGCTGCCGGAAGCAAAGCTTGCCTGGGGCATTGGGGCTGGCCGGGAGAGATTGGGGGGGGCCGGCAGAAGCAGGGCTGCTGGGGGGCGCGAGGTCGGGGGTAGGGAGCCGGCTGGGGAAGATGTTGGGGAGGGGTGGGGGAAGAGAAGCAGCAGCCGGAAGCAGGGCTGGACGCGGGCAGTGGGGCTGGCCAAGGGAGATTGGGAGGAGAAGCGGGGGGAGAACTGGCTGTCCGGTAGGGGGTTGGGGGAGCGCGAATGACCCAGCCATATGTAGATCTCGGGGAGCTGCCCCCCCCCCGCAAAGCATGAGTGAGTCTGGCCTGGGGATTCTATTGTGCACCCCGAGTAGTTGCGAACTGGCAGGCTGGTAGACACACTCATGCAGCCTGAGCACATTTAGCAGCCAGGCAGTTCGAAACTACAAACTGATACATCTAGTAATAATAAAAAGTACCTAATGAGAAAATACCAGACATGTTATATGTCTGGTATTTTCTCAGTTTGTTTTTTATGTGTTTATGTTTTTGGGCTGCAAAAAACAGTACTGAAAAAAAAGGGTTCCAACTAAAGTAAAAAGTTTGGGAAACCCTGGTCTAACCAGCTTTCTGTCTGTCTTACACTTCATTTATCCAATCCATAGTCTTTAACTTGATGGTAAGAATATTGTGGGTGACCATATCAAAAGCTTTGCTAAAGCTGGCACTGGGGGCTTTGGGAGGACCAGAAACAACTTATTTGAATATTCATCATTTGATTAATGAATATGCAAATGAATGTTACCAGTCCTCCAAAAGTTCGTGAATGGATTTACTGGTCCCCATGTCAAAAAGTTTGGGAACCCCTGAGCTATACCATTGTGAGCTTGTTAGTACAGACATGGCCCTAGTATAAGGAAGAGCCATCCAGTCCATAGGACAATTCAGGGAAGTCACCCCAGGCCCTGCACTTAGGGACAGCCCTGGGTATGTATCCAGCTATTACTCTCTGCCTCCTTAAATGCCTCCTGCAGTTGGAAATCATCATCATAGTCCAGCAGCCACTCTGGTCAACCTCACTTTAGGGTCTGTCACTGGGTGCCCAGCCCTCCCAAAGGCAGGGTGTTAGGCCTTTCAGGACTCTCAAAAAACATGTTCCACCCCACAAGTGTCTCAGTCCCTAGGACCCAGGGTCTCTCTCTATGCCCCTTCTCCAATACCACAGTCCAGCCTGGCAGCCACAGTCAAAAGCAATGCTCCTGTTCACAGGGCAATAAGATCTAGCAGCCAAAGTCAAGAGCACAACTGTAGCACCCTATTGGGGGTTAATGGGGGTGGAGTAGGGGGACACAGACCCTCCTTCTCCATCAGGTCCTAGCCCAGGGCCCTGGTCAGTGGTGGGTCAGTCCCACCATTAGTTCAACAGGGAATCCACCCAAAATAAACTGAGCTCTCAAGGGTTTATCTCCCCATCCTGGGCTATTTCATACCAGATCCACAGCAGGCAGCTTCTTCTTCAGTCTCTTCCAGACTAACATCTTCTCCAGCTATTCCCCAGTGGCTGGCTTCTAGTGTTCCGTCCGTCACTCTTCCCATAGTGCTCTAGCAGTAGGTCCTTCTTCCATGGCAGTCAGCCCTGACTGAGCTGCTCTACTGGCCTTTATACTGTCCTCCAGCTGGAGCATGCCCAGCAGGGCTGTAGGGGTGGAGCTCTCTCAGCCAGGTAACCCAGGTTAACTCTTTCAGTCCCAGTGCAGGGTTGATACATCCTGTCACAGGTCCATAAAAGGAAAAATATTGACAAAATTATAATGATAATAATTTTACCCAAATACTTCATTTTGGAATCATTATAAATGATGACTAGTGTTCTTCCTTTTAACCTACAGTTGAGTGTCCTAATATGAGTAATACAGATCATTACGTGCCATTGTTATTTTCAGCTGCAAATGCTGAAGCTGATTTTGTCAGATCATTGCAAGCCAGCCCACTTCTCTGGCATGCAGAGAATATGGTACACAGCCGTTTAATGCTGTTACAGCCACATCTCATACATTTACAAGTTGCATGACTCCCACAGGAGCATTTGATTTACTTCGAAATATTTGGAGGAGGAAGCACAACATTGTCTGATACAGTTTTAGAGAGCAGAGACTTGGAACTGTCATTGCATATCCATTCATACTGCAGCAGATCAAGGGTTGGTGCACTTGGATCCAAAGTGCTTTTACACACATGTGGCTGAATCATAGAATCATAGAGCTGGAAGAGACCTCAGGAGGTCATCAAGTCCAGCCCTCTGCCCAAGGCAGGACCAATCCCAACTAAATCAACCCAGCCAGGGCTGTGTCAAGCCGAGACTTAAAAATCTCTAGGGGTGGAGATTCCACCACCTCCCTAGGGAACCCATCCCAGTGCTTCACCACCCTCCTAGGGAAATAGTTTTTGCTAATATCCACCCTAAACCTTTCCCACTGTAACTTGAGACCATTGCTCCTTTTTCTGCCATCTGTCACTACTGTGAACAGCCTTTCTCCATCCTCTTTGGAACCTCCCTTCAGGAAGCTGAAGGCTGCTATCAAATCCCCCCTCACTCTTCTCTTCTGCTGACTAAACAAACCCAAATCCTTCAGTCTCTCCTTGTAGTCATGCGCTCCAGCCCCCTAATAATTTTGGTCGCCCTCCGCTGGACCCTCTCCAATGTGTCCACATCCTTTCTATAGTGGGGGGCCCAGAACTGGACACAATATTCTAGATGTGGCCTCACCAGAGCCGAAAAAGGGGAATAATCACTTCTCTGGATCTGTTAGCAATGCTCCTCCTAATGCACCACAATATGCCATTAGCCTTCTTGGCTACAAGGGCACACTGCTGACTCATATCCAGCTTCTCATCCACTGGAATCCCCAGGTCCTTTTCTGCCGAACTGCTATTTAGCCATTCGGTCCCCAGCCTGTAACACTGCTTGGGATTCTTCCGTCCCAAGTGCAGGACTCTACACTTGTCCTTGTTGAACCTTATCAGATTTCTTTTGGCCCAATCCTCTAATCTATTCAGGTCATTCTGGACCCTATCCCTGACCTCTAGCATAGCTACCTCTCCCCCTAGCTTAGTGTCATCTGCGAACTTGCTGAGGGTGCAATCCATCCCCTCATCCAGGTCATTAATAAAGATGATGAACAAAACCGGTCCAAGAACAGAACCTTGGGGCACTCCGCTAGAAACCGACTGCCAACCTGACATTGAGCCATTGATCTCTACACGTTGGGCCCAACAGTCTAGCCAGCTTTCTATCCATCTTACAGTCCATTTATCCAATCCATAGTCCCTTAACTTGCTGACAAGAATATTGTGGGAGACCGTATCAAAAGCTTTGCTAAAGTCAAGGTATAATCACACCCACTGACTTTCCCATGTCCACAGAGCCAGTTACCTCATCATAGAAGCTAATCAGATAGGTCAGGCACGACTTGCCCTTGATGAATCTATGCTGATTATTCCTGATCACTTTCCCCTCTTTCAAGTGCTTCAAAATGGATTCCTTGAGGATCCCCTCCATGATTTTTCTGGGGACTGAGGTAAGGCTGGCTGGTCTGTAGTTCCCTGGATTGTCCTTCTTCCCTTTTTAAAAGATGGGCACTACATTTGCCTTTTTCCAATCATCCGGGATCTCTCCCGATCTCCACGAGTTTTCAAAGATAATAGTCAAAGGCTCTGCAATGACATTTGCCAACTCCCTCAGTACTCTTGGATGCATTAAATCCGGGCCAATGGATTTGTGTATGTTTAGCTTTTCTAAATAGTTCCTAACTTGTTATTTCCCCACCAAGGGCTGTCCACCTCCTTCTCTTACTGTGTTGCCTAGTGCATTTGTCTGGGAGCTGACCTTGTCCGTGAAGACAGAGGCAAAGAAAGCATTGAGTACTTCAGCTTTTCCCACATCATCTGTCACTAGGTTACCTCCCTCATCCAATAAGAGCCCCACACCCTCTCTGATCACCCTCTCATTGCTAGCATGCCTGTAGAAACCTTTCTTGTTATCCTTCACATCCCTTGCTAGCTGCAATTCCAATTGTGCTTTCACCTTCCTAATAACTCCTCTGCATTCTTGAGCAATATATTTATACTCCTCCCTAGTCATCTGTCCAAGTTTCCACTTCTTGTGAGCTTCCTTTTTGTGTTTAAGCTCACCATGGATGTCTCCGGTAAGCCAATCTGGTCGCCTAACATATTTGCTTTTCTTGCTGTGCATCGGGATGGTTTCTTCCTGTGCCTTCAATAAGACTTCTTTAAAATACTGCCAGCTCTCCTGGACTCCTTTCCCCTTCATGTAAAGCATCCCAGGGAATCCTGCCCATCAGTTCTCTGAAGGAGTCAAAGTCTGCTCTTCTGAAGTCCAGGGTGTGTATTTTGCTACTCTCCTTTCTTCCTTTGGTCAGGATCCTGAAATCTACCATTTCATGATCACTGCTTCCCAGGTTGTCACCCACCTCTACTTCTCCTACTAGTTCCTCCCTGTTTGTGAGCAGCAGGTCAAGCTGCGCATGGCCCCTGGTTGGTTCCTTCAGCACTTGTACCAAGAAGTTATCCCCAACATTCTCCAAAAACTTCCTGGATTGTCTGTGTACTGCTGTATTGGTCTCCCAACAGATGTCAGGGTGAGAACTAGGGCCTGCGATCTGGAAGCTTCTCTCAGTTGTCCAAAGAAAGCCTCGTCTGCCTCATCCACCTGATCCGGTGGTCTATAGCAGACCCCAACCACAACATCACCCCTCTTGCTTCCACCTTTAAGCTTAACCCATAGACTCTCAACAGTCTTTTCTTCCTCCAAATACTGGAGCTCCGAGCAATCATACTGCTCTCTTACATACAATGCAACTCCTCCTCCTTTTCTCCCCCGCCTGTTCTTCCTGAACAGTTTATACCCTTCCATGACAGTGCTCCAGTCATGCGAGTCATCCCACCAAGTCTCCGTTATTCCAATCAAGATGTGCTCCTTTGCCATAAATGCTGCTATGGTTGCAGAGCTTTGGTGTTGATGTGGTGCCTCTGCCAATTTTCACTGCCCATGATTTCTGCTGACTGACGTGGTGACACAGTCTGATTGTCTGTAGCACGCAACCATGATTTAGGGATGTTAACTGTTAGGTAAATTTCATGTGACTGCTTGAAATTTTAGTCCTTACATGTTTACACCTGAGGGGTGCAGGCAGGAGCCAGCGCTCACAGAGAGCTGGCTAACGAGACAGCAGTGTGGGGCTAGGCAGCTCTGTGAGAACCGATATGCCCAGTAAGCCAGCCTGAAAGCCACTTCCCATGTGTACCGGCTTCCACCTACCTCTCCACCTCCTGCGCTGCTGCCTCTTTCTCTATCTGCCTCTCTATCTCTAAAAGCTGGTTCCCTGCACACGCAGGCTTCCACTCCCCACTCCCCCCACCCTGCTACCTCTGTGGGAGGCAGCAGGGGGTGGGGGGACAGACAGGGGCTCCATGGAGTCAGCACATGCAGGGAGCCAGCTTAAAAGCAAGGCAGCAGTGGGGGGTGGGTGCATGTAGCCGATAGGATAAACCTGGGTTTATCAGTTAATCGTGTAGTTGACTACACGTTGACATCCCTACCATGAGTTTGGTTGCCTGTTCTATGTCTTCAAGCATTGCTGCATTGTTGTTATCAGCAGAGAGTATCCCACTCCTAGAATATGAAGAGAATCTGAAAACTGTTTTAAATATGTCAATGGTTGTTGTAAGGACGATGGTGATCAATTGTTCTCCATGTCCACTGAAGGTAAAACAAGAAGTAATGGGCTTAATCTGCAACAAGGGGGATTTCAGATAGATATTAGGAAAAAAATTCTAACTGTAATGGGAGCTAGACTGGATGACCTCTTGAGGTTCCATTCAGCTCTATATTTCTATAAAATACAGGTTCCTGTCCCTGTTTGTTTTATGTGGTGCGTTTGACAGCATTTTGTGCAATTGATTAATTTCACTCCCCACCCCCCAGTATAGTTGATTTCTTTTGCTGATGGTGTGAGCAGGAGTAGGAAAACATTTTTAATAGGAAAATGTGACTATAAAGCCACAAAAAATTGCAGGTGAATCAGGGTGGGGCACTGCCCGATTTTATCTTTTGCTCTTTCTTGGAAAATTAGAAGACTTCAAATTGTCTGTCCCTCTTTAATTTGGATATTAATCACAAGAACTACAAGTCCCAGCATACAGTGAATTATTGTAGTATCAACAATCTGAATCTGGATTCAAGAAGAGCATGGCATGCTGGGATCTGTAGTCCCAACTGACTTTCTCTGTAATGATGGTGGGGGGACAGACGCTGCAATCAGCTGTGCATTGTTTGGCTCGGAAATGATGGACTTACTCTTCACACACTGAGTGTACAGTATTAATATGCTGTACTGTATATAATCCTTTATACATTCCCCTATCTTGATATCAGTGATCCAGTTTAAGTCTGTTTCTTCTTTGGTTTTACTGGATGGGCTATTTATGTAGTGGATATTTGTCACTCACACCAGAGTAATGAGAGGCAGGTTATTTTGAGGGATCAACTGGTAGGATGTTTGGGACAGGGACTGTAACTTCTTACATAGCACCTACCACAGTGGATCTCTGGTCCTGGGATTTGGCTACATTTGACAGAGCACAGAACGAGTTTACATTATGAAGTTAAGAAAGCTTTCAGATCGTAAGTGCAAGAAGCATAGCTCTGTAAATGTCTTGTGGATAAACAGAAGAACTCTAGATCAGGATTTAGTTACAATGATTGGAGACTGGCTAGGAATTTGGTACAGTCTTTGCTTTTCCCTGTCCAAGGTATCCTATTCTGGGAAGAAACATTGTCCAGTAAGTAGAGCACATGACTGAGATCTAAACCCAACTTTGCCACATACTTAGCCCTGACACTGCAAAGACTTCCACACATTTAACATTGCTCCCAAGAGCAGTCCCAGTGAAATCAATAGAAGTCCTTAATAATTATTAGTTTTAATTGCAGTAATAGTGCCCCACTCAGTGTGCTAGGTGCTGTACAAACACTGAACCAAAAGATGGGTTCCAGTCCCAAAGCGCTTATAATCTATGTACTCATAGTGGTAAAGTTAAGTACAGTCCATGCTAAATTTTTGTTCAGTCAGGATCTTTGAAACCAGAGTCACTTTGTCCCAGTTCTGCAAATGTATTTAGGTGCTAACTTCCGATGATTTCAATTAGAAGTAGGTGCCTAAATACCTCTGAAGGTCTGGATCTTTCTCTCTGCCCAGTAAAATAGAGATACTGTTACTTATCCACAACATGGGGGTATCATGTAGCTTAATTAATTAATGTAATTAAAACACTTTGAGATTCTGTGAGCAGGTCCTGTCTCATACCAGGCCTCTGATACAAGGGCTTATGTATCGGTGTCTCTTCTTACTATGCAGTGAACTATAGAAAGGAAAAACTTAAAAAACAACAAATAGTCTAGCAGCACCTTAAAGGCTAACAAAACATGTAAATGGTATCATGAGCTTTCATGGGCACAACCCACTTCTTCAGATGAATGGAGTTAATAAAGGTCCAGTTCCAAAATAAATGGAGGATGCCAGGAGAAGGGGAGGAAAAAGGGGGAAAGAAATAGTCAGAGTGTTCATGCCACATGAAGCTGATAGAGAAGGTGCAAATTGTTCTTAAGTACCCATTGTTTTTTTTTTAAGTCATTAGGATGTGGAATGTAGTGTGCTAGCCAGGTTATGCCTTTGTTCATACCTTTGTGATGGGTCCCAAACCTGTAAATGAAGTTAAGTTTGTTGTTTGTAGTAGTGCAAACTGCAGTAGCCACATTGGTGTATAATACTTCAGGTTGTTTTTTTTTAAATAAGAGCTTGGATACATGTCTGTGTGTGATAGTCTAGGACACCCTGCAAACATGGATCTCTTGTAATTGAAGAGGATCAGTCTGATTTTTACATTGCCAATCCCAAGTGTCAGGATGAGGGGAGGGGAATGAGATAATGAGATTAATAAAAAAGGTCATGTTTTCATACTTTACAACTAGGAGGAATAGGAACTTAGTTCTTAAATGCTGAAATCTGAGCTTGTCACCTAATAATGTCATTCCTGGAGCAAGGGTTTGTGTGGAACCCATTGGGAACCCAAAAATGTTGGCACCCCCAGTCACGGGGTGTGTGTATGCTGTTAGCAATTGGGAAGCTGTTGGGGTGTGCGCATATGGCATCAGGCATAGGCGACTGGTAGCTGTGGGCGGAGGGGATGCAGGGAGGGCCACCCTGAGGGCATGAGGTAGCACCCAATTTAGCAGTTACAATTTTGGTGGGGTGGGGTGGGGTGGGGAGGTGGTACACCCCCTGAGAGCTACCACCAGTCACCTATGGAACGGGTGGATGAGCACAGCGGGGTGCATGTTTTCTGTGGGGCTCCCCAGAGCTAGGATTGCCTTCTCCCCTCTCACGGGCATGTGCAGGCCCTGCGCTTCACACAGACAGATGCCCAGGGAGAGCGCCTCGAGCTGCGCGGAGGGCCCAGGTCGCCGAGCCCCGCCACAGGCGCTGATGCTGCGCTAGCTCCCACCCAGCCCCAGCCTGGAGCAGGGAGCCTGAGCAGCCAGCAGGCTCGGCCTAGCCGTCCCATGATGCACCGCGCCGCCCCAGTCCCCAGTGGGCCGCCATGTTGTCGGAGTGAAAGGCAGGGGGAGAGGCAGCCAGCGAGAGGCCTGGGGAGGGCTGAGATCCAGCTTCATCCTACCGCTCCACCCGTGAGTATCTGGACCGGACCGGGCCTGAATTGGGCCCTACACCCCAGGGGATCAGCCCGTGGGGCCATATTGGGGTTAGGGACTCGAGGAGGAGGTTGATGGGGGCCCCGAAAGGCAGCTCCGGCCGCTCGCGGTGGCTGGGTCTCTCCTCTCGCTCGGTTCCTTGTACATGTTTTGGAGTCAGAGCAAGGCCCCTATTGTTATCAAAGGAAGGAGGGAGGAGGAGTGGGGAGGTGCAGGGGCCCCATAATATTCCCTAAACCCCTCCAGCCCCCCCTACAAACTCCATTAACCCTTATCCTTGGTCCCTGTGAAGTTGGGGCAATCCCCCCCTGCCCCGATCCTCCTGGGGAGAAGGAAATCGTCCTCATTGTGGGGGTGCTGGGGGTGGTGTCAAGCCATTGTGCTTTCAAAATAACAACAACCAAGGGTTTTATTGTTTTGTATGTAATTCGTAGTGTGCTTTTAACCTGGCTTTACAGCGTTGCCGGGAAGGGGAAGATGGGGGGGGGGGGTCACTAAATGTGATAAATAGCGTCCAAACCATTCGTAGCTGGTACACAATTCAGATTCCTATCAATAGGAATTGCTGGGGATTGTGTGTGACACATACATATATTCGTGTCTGTGTAATATTTGTATAAGATATAACTGGGGGTGCATGCATTTAATTCTCAAAAAAGTGATACATTTGTATTGTCATAAGTGTCCCAGTATGTTTATGGTTTATGCTTTATCTTGTAATAAATAGTTGGGTTTTTTCTGAGTCCTGTTATGTATGTTTGTGTGAGTGAGAGAGAAGGGTCTTTATCCTTTCAAGTGGAATGGAATGAAACACACACAATACTTTCTTACTCTCTTTTCCTCCTTTCTCTCCCCAGAATACTGTTTTTTGGATAATTTTAATTAAGCGGTTTTATTTTGAAGTGAACATTGGAGCTTATTCTTTACCCCAAACTGAGAAACATTCTTGTTTTTTATTTTTTCTGTTCAGTGCTTAACTTTGTTCCAAGTAGAAATTTTATTAAGCAGATCATGAGTAAGGAATTTCCTTTTATTGAGAGGGTGGGCAGTTTAGCATGTATCTTATGACGTGTTTTAATGTTGGTTTAAGAAGTTAGTTATCAATTTACCCACTTCCTGCTGTGTCTCCTTAGGTTTTAATGAAAATGTGAACTTTTGTTTGTGTAGGCCAGATGCCTCTTAAACAATGGGTAGGCAGTTGTTTGACTACAAATCACTTTATGGAAAAATCGAGACCTTTGCAGATTTCCTAATATAATTTTGTTAAGTACATTTCATGTTCAAATTTTTAAAAATACTAATTTTTAAAAAATCAGAGTGCTTGGAGAAAAATTTAGAACTCAATAACTAATTAGTTGTAGTTATGCTATGTGCAGAGTACAGCTATTTTTTCTCAAAGGCTACCACTTGTAGTTAGAATTTGTTTAGCAGTATACCCAAAGTTTTTTCTTACAGACAGCAAATTACATGCAGCTTAAACTGTTTTTTTTTTATAATATAAAACTTCTTGTTTGCTACTATGTGTATGTTTGTGTAAGGGGAAATAAACTTACGTTAATAGTAATTTCACTTTGGCGCAGTCCCTTTTTGTAGTGTCCAATAGGAGGCTGTTTGTTTTGTAAATGAATAACTCTCATGGGAAACTGTCTTCAGACTCTTCTTGTATAAGTAAAGTAAATGAGATCCAGTAGTTGCTGGCTAGTTGTCCAGTATGCATTGTGTAGGTGACTTAACATACGCTGAAGTGCTGTATGCTATGAGTGACAGTATTCAGCTGTCTGCTACATTTATCACAACATTTTTATAAAAACATGCCTCACAACTAAACTTGAACTTCCTATCATGCTTCCCCCCTCTCCCCCTGCTCTCTTTCAAAATGTCTTCTGTGCCAAGTTTTCTGTTCCGACTTGGGATTGCCTTCAGTGTTAAATGAAAGAGGAGGTTCCTGAGTGCACAGACAGTTGTACAGAATGCAATAATGCTGTTAGATCTTGATTGGGATTTTTCTAGTGTCAAGAGAATATTTTATAATGCTACTTTCCTGTGTGATTTGAGGGAGCAAGAGATGGCCCCTCAGTTGTGGGAGGAAGAAAGCTTGATCACCCCTTCACTTCCGGAGTAATGATGGAATCTTTAAAAGGTATTTTTTGTAAATACGTAGCAGATTGAGACTTAGAGGAACAAGTCGAGTACAGAAAAGGAGAGGCCCCTTCCCTGTAAATGCTTTGAAAATCAGAAGGCAGCTGAATTCCTCTGTATTATGTGGTATATCACTTATGTGGTGTAGTTTTAGCGAAATCCTTCCGTTAGGTCACAACTGCTAAATCTTCTCAATTACATGCCACTATTTTGTCATGACCATAATAGAAAATGATGGCATGTTAGTTTGTTAGAGCATTAAGGAAGTTTTGTGTAATATGAAAATTTTAAAAGAAAAGTTAAAAATTGGAACCAAGGGATGAGAATAGTGTGTGTGTGTGTGTGTGTTTTTAGGAGTTCCTCACCACATACTTTTTTTTTTTTTTTTTTCTTCCTCATAGAAATTAGTTCAGCTTTATTTATCCATAACATTACTCTGGAATGCCTAAGTACTTTGCCACCATCATCATAATATGAGTTCCTTATAAGAAATTAGTGATAGAAATAATCCTTTTTACCTCTTCTGCAGGAGCGTTTGATTCATTTTTGTTTGCTTTGTGTGTGAGTGTAGAACTTACTATAGGAAAGCTTAAAAAGTTTATGCTGCTAAAAGAGTACCTTGTAAAAATTATACAGCTTTAGTGATGAGACCTCACTACGGTGCTATCTACTTTAGGGGAGGGTAATAATTTTTGATTGGGGGGGGGGGAACCACTCCAAGAATTTGGAAAGTGGTTGAGGGCCACACTCTTCCATGATATTAATGGATGAGTTGTGGGGTCTGGAATGGAGCAGGGAGGTACAGAAGGGAACTTGGGATAAGGGAGGGAGTTTGGGTGAAGGAGGCAGTTGTGACCTGGGGCACTGGACTGGAGTTCAGGGGTTGGATTGTGACCTAGGGCAGGGAATTGGGGTACAGAAGGGGTGCAGGGATTTGGGTTGTGAGCTAGGGCAGGAGGGGACTGTGATCTGGGGCAGGGGATTGGGGTGCCAGATCTGGGAGGGGGTATGGGTGCAGAGGATTTGGGTATGTGGAGTGGGGGGCAAAGGGTTGGGGAAAGGAGGGGCTGGGGTGCCAGAGGCAAGCTCTGGTCAGGAGACTTACCAGCCAGCAGCCTGTTCCTGAATCAGCCTCCCTGCCTGCCCCATCCTTGCCCAGGCTGCAGCCATGTGCTCTGTGAATAACTAGGAGGTTCTTGTGCTTCATGGCTGCCTGTTATTGAAACAGGCAGCTTCCTTTGGCCAGTTTCTGGCCAGAAGGCAGCCAGTGGGATTGTGCTGTGGGTGGGAGCAGCTCCTAAAGCGTCTCCTCCCCCCCCCACCCCCCAACCTGCTTAGTTTTTAAAGTGAAACCGCCTTGCCGCCGCATATCTGAGTGGCGTGCGGGTGGGGCACGGTAAGCGGGGAGCCTGCCTGGGACTCTCCGCAGCATATGCGAGAGTATTTTGCCCAGGCCTGGGCTATTGTATATTTGAGAGAGTTTGTCTGTTTGTTCAAGAGCTCTTCCTAAATGGTGAGAGCTAGGACCACCAAATTCATATACAGCTTCCTCTTACCTTGCTTTAAGTTACAATAAGAGTTTGGTTATGCCTGGAATGGGATTGCTTCTAATAAAATCATACAGAAAAAAGGCAAAATCACCAGGCAGATGAAAGGAGCGAGGTGGGGGTGAGCCATCTCCCTTTAGGGATGATGGGGGAGGTTGAACCTCCCTGTCCCCCTTCCTCCCAGTTTGTATGGGGACATTGCTGGCTGTTCCCCTTTGTCAGGGAGCATGGGGAAAGTGCGCAGTTTGCTGCATTCCTCACTCTGTCTGGGGAGTGCACACTTTGCTCTTGCTCCCTGATGGACAGGAAGAGGAAGAGCAGGCAACCCAGGTACGAATCTCGGGAGAGGAGAGGGCCTTTGGCCCTCCCCACCAATACACTTCCCTGCCTAGAACCGCTCCTCACCCCTCCATCCCTGATTCCTGCACACACACACCCTTCCTGCTCTGAGCCCCTCATTAAGGACCCAGCCATTTCTGGGTAAATATGCTAGTACAGGTTGAACCCCTCTAGTCTGCCATCGTTGGGACCTGACTGGTTCCAAACCAGAGAATTTTCCAGACCATGGGTGGTCGGTATTATCTAGCAGCATTACCAACACTTCCACTGCTTACTGGGCTGTTACAGGACATTTGGGGGTAAATGTAGAGCTAAATAACAGCACAGAATGCTGGGAGCTAGAACTGGTGGCAGTAAACAAACTTTATGGGACCAGGGGAAACTTGGCCACACCCATGAAAAGTGGACGTCCAACTAAAATCATTCCAGACAATGTATGTTTCTGGAATAGGGATGTAAGCGAGTAGTAGACTACTCGACTACCCAATAGGCTTAGTTGAGTGAAGTACTCGACTACTTGCTCCCCCCCTTGCTGCCTCTGTATGAGAGGCAGCGGGGGTGGGCGGAGAGCCAGTGCTGTGGGGAGCTGGGTTAAAAGCTGATTCCCCCCCGGCACCGTCTCAACAGTGCTGCCTCTCCTCTGCAAGGTTAGAACCAGCAAGGTTTTGCTGAATACATTTATTTGTACAGCTCTTTGAACATGTAAGGTGATGTGCATAAGTGTAGAGTTACCTGTTTATATTGCTCTAGAAGAACAAAAGAAACTACGTTGTAAACTTCAGGAGAGGGGAAAAAATCCTATTACTGAAGTTTCTATATTCACATTCCTCTAATAGATGAATATGAAAAACACTTCAAATTTCATTGGGGTGCTCTAGGTGTTTCTGAACTAAATTAAGATTTCTATTTGTTGCCATCTTGTACTGCAACTATGAAAGCTTCAGAGGGGTAGCCCAGATAGTCTGTAACAGGAAAAATTTAAAAAACAACAAATAGTCTAGTAGCATTTTCATAGAATCATAGAACCGTAGAGCTGAAAGAGACCTCAGGAGTCATCAAGTCCAGCCCCCTGCTCTAGGCAGGAAAGACTAACAAAACATGTAGATGGTATCATGAGCTTTCATGGGCACAGCCCACTTCTTCAGATGACACTCAGAAGCTATGAAGTTGTTCCTAGAAGTCACTTGTAGAATTTAACTATTATTAAAATGTAGTGTGGTGAAAAGAGGAGATGCTAGCAGGTTTGAGCCAAACATTTTCAGTCAAGATATACAAGGGAGAGCCTCAGCATGAATGTGGTAGTTGACTTCCTTTCATGATGGTATGCAGTCATGATGTTAATGGATGATGGACAAATTCTGCTGTTAGTCCATCTTTGTGGATTCTGTATTAGAGGATTGAGTGCTTGAAGGCAATGGCAGCAATTGACACACAGTTTAGAATTCAGAGGTCTGTTTAGCATTTTTAATGATACTTGAATTTCTTCAGATTTCATAGAGATCATCAAGTCCAGATCCCTGCCCCTCACTGCAGAACCAAGCACCATCTACATCATCCCTGACAGATACCTGCCTGCATATTTTTTTATATGGGGTGGGATTTACACAAAGCAAACCCCCAATTTTCCATCAAGATGTATAGAATCTTCAGTGGTGTTACTGTCCATGTTGGATTATTGGTCTTTTTGCTTTCACAAAACAAAAAAGGTTCACCACAGCAGCACCACAGATTTGACCTCCCTGATCTGGCACCCTCGGGACTTGACCGCTCCCAGATTAGGGACTTTGCTGGACCAAGGGTTGTCATTTCTGGACCCCCTTCAGCCCTGTCCTGACCCCTGCCCTCCCAGCTGGCTCCCCCCTCTCACTAGCTCTGCTGCCCTGTCATCCGCCGCTGCCCTACCAAGCAGCCCCTCCACCTCTGCATGCTGGGCTCCTGCTATTGTGCCCAGCTCCTTCTGCCACGCTCAGCAGCCCTGCTGCCTCTGTGCACTGGTCTCCCACTGTCATGCGAGGCAGCTCCTCTGCCTCTTCATGCACCAGGCTCCTGCTGCAGCACCTGGCAGCCCTGCTGCCTTCGTGCCCCGGGCTCTCAGTGCTGCACTGTGCAGCCCCACTGCCTCTATGCCTCAGGCTCCTGCTGCAGAGCCTGGCTCTTGCTGCTGGTCCGGGCAGCCCTGCTGGCTCTGCACTGGGCTCCCACTGTCTTGTTGGGAAGCCCCGCTGCCTTGCCAGCTTGCAGGGCTCCCAGCGTTAGCCCTCCACTGGGACTCTCTGGTCCTGAAACATTTGTGGTTCTGCCAGTTTTGAGAGTTTCAACCTAAATATTTTGGGGACAGTGATTTATTAGCTGATTAGTAATATGATTTTACTCACTGTCAGAGTATAAGGTAGCTTTATGGGATGCGTTCTCTTTTTTTGCTTTGTTTGTTATGTGGGACAGTTTCTACAGCCAGAGTCTAGGTTTTCTTTCTCTCCCATCAAGTAACTGAACTGAGGCTGTTAGCTCATCTAGGTCTGGAACATTTCGTGGGTGTCTGTCAGAGGTTAGGGGTTTTTTTTGTTCAGGGAATGTCCCATAAATGTGGTTATATCTGACTGTCTCATGGCCCAAACAAGCCTTCGTGTTTCCAAAAGAGTGCCAGTTATATCTGGGGCAGAACTAATAATAGCATGTGTACCAATCATATTTTAGGTCTGAAATTTAAAGAACTGTCTGATTTCGCGTTTTTAAAGTGAACTATTGAATAGTAATCGAGTAGTACTTGCATGCAATGACAAATCCTGTAGCAGAACTGCCATTAATATTGAAGTTTATAAACCTTGATGTTGCAATTTAAATTCCATTACATTCTCAAGGTTTTTTCCCCAGAAGTTTTCAGGGCTTAATTTTAGATTAGATTGAGAAAAATATTAGTATCATGACCTGCTCAAGAAATTTCACTTGCATAACTTGGTGGCCTGATTCCAAGATAATAGGCACCTATAAATATATTAACTATACTGGCAACATCCTGTAGAATAAACTGTCATTTTGACTAGTATGTATTTTTAATATATTGTACTGAAATGAAGTTTGCTAAATTTAACTTTGTGAGAGATGGGTCAGATGTGCCTAACAGGAGAACATAAACATGTCAAAAGAAGTAAAGATTTTTTTCCTGATGCAGGCAATATGTGTTTCATCAGTTATTAATATGATTAAACATTGGAAAAACATTTGTCTCCCTAGGTGTTGGTGGAATGAGCGTTGCGTGTGTTTTGAAAAGAAAAGCAGTGCTCTGGCAGGACTCGTTCAGCCCCCACCTGAAGCAGCACACACAAGATACAGCTAATCCCAACATGCCTGTTGTTTTGACATCTGGAACAGGGTCCCAGGCTCAACAACAGCCAGCTGCAAATCAAGCACTTGCAGCAGGGACACACTCCAGCCCTGTCCCTGGATCCATAGGAGTTGCAGGCCGCTCTCAGGACGACGCTATGGTGGATTACTTCTTTCAGAGGCAGCATGGTGAGCAGCTTGGGGGAGGAGGAAGTGGTGGAGGCGGCTATAATAACAGCAAACATCGCTGGCCTACTGGGGATAACATTCATGCAGAACATCAGGTAATAAAAAGAAAAAAAGTTAAATATTTCAGACTGAATGCATGAACAAATCAGGCTTAGGATAGCTGCTTTTAATGAACCTTCTTAAAGCTTAAGCTGGTTATTGTGCGGTTTGGATGGTATCGGCTGGACTTTTCCTTTCTTTTCAGAATTTTAATGCTTCATCAGTTATAAATGAAATGCTTTCTCACTCTTGATGGAATTGAACTGGAAATCCCACTGCACTCTCTGTGATGGTAGTTAAAATGAATGTTTGAAAAATTTATCTCCTCTATTTTTTGTTTTTTGTTTTGTATATGTGAGCCAGTTTAGCATTATCTGTTGCTTTCTTATCAGACCCCACGCTGTGGTAAAATTCATTTTTATGTAATGGTATTACAGAACTGTGTTGTCTTTTAAAGCATGTAGGGATGAGGAAATCTTCACTCTCTAATAGGGAAATGCACAGCTCTGATACTTGTCTGCAGCACAAAGAGAAGAGAGGGAAAGGGGTTGAGCATGGTTAATTGAACAAGGAAGAAAGTTCATAAAAAGCAGTTGTTTTCCTGTGGGCTAGGAACAGGTCTTTGCTTTCATGTGTATTTAATATCCTAAAGAATAGTGGGATACTTCTACTGTGCCTATAAATGAAGAAAAGGAAGACAGAATTTAACTGTTAGCTGTGATGGTTATCTTTTCCAGCCAAAAATATGGTTTAAATCACAGCCTAAATTACCCTATATGCTGTGTCTTAAGTGAATGTACCACTGCTTAGCTATCTAATTGTGACATGTAGATAACTCTTCAAGTACAGGGATGAACTTAAAAACCTCCCTTTGATAAGGAGATAGAGACAGCGTGTGGAGGTAAGCACATTTTTTTAGTCAGTGGTTTCCAGAAATCTCTTCAAAGCAGCAGGAACAAGTTTTCTTGTAACCTCATTAAAACCTCAGCATTGCTTACATAGCTATTTGGATTTCTGTCAAAATAGGAAAAAGGATAGTGTTTTAATATATGACTGTTTAAATTCACTGTTTAAAGGAACATAGCCAATTAGTAGCATGCCCAAAATTTAATATTCAACTTTATTATAACTTGGTGTGACACCAACTCCACTCTAAAAAACTAGTTTATTTAAGCCATTCTATCATAAAGTTTGAAACACAAACCAGGAATTAATACCTCACCCCCCCCCCCCCCCCAAACACACACACCAAAAAGTGTTCTGCTTTTTCTGCAGGACTATTGAACAAGTAAACACTATTCTGCAAATTATGCAAATTGAGTAATGCACATGTATAACAAGGAAGTAAACAAAGAACTATATTAATTTCAGTTCCTTCAACAGCACAGGATAAAATCCAGAATATGACTCAGAGCTAGCAAAAAAGTTGGCAGGGTCCTTCTAAACTCACTTTTAAAAAATATGCCTCATTTCTCCCGCGAAAATACAGTATTCAGCTAAAATGTGCTTGGAGAAAAGTCACGTGTTGGACTCCATTCTGGAATGACTGGCCATTAGTTTAAGAAAATCCTCTTAACTAAAGATCTGAGTGTTGTTACAGATTGTATTCCAGCTTTTATCTGTTGAAAGATTTAACTAAATCTTTAACTTAGGTGCGGGCATAATTCTTAGGTGAGGGCATAATTCTTACTGACTTCTAAATATTTTACAGTTTCTAAAATTTGCTTCTATTAAGTGATAATCAGTAGGCACCAAACACTGACTAGCGTGGGTGTTAGGGATGTTAAAATGAGGTTAATTTACTAACTGAGTAGTTGATAGGGGAAGGCAGCCTGGCTTGCTGTGGGCCTGGGACCAAACCCTGCTGTTGCTCTGCAATTTAAAAGGCAGTAGGAGCTGGACAGCCTGTTTGAAAACCTAGTTAGGGCTTTTTAATTTTTTCAGCATTTAGGAGCAGTGTTTTTGTTTGTCCCAAACATGAGGACGTTAAATGCAAAAACATTCTGTTAAGGATGTAATTTAGTGTCACAAGATCAGGAAACATACAGCAGAATCAGTTTAGCAGGTTTGAAAGTGTATATAGCATTTTTCTGTTTTTCATGATGATAGAGTAGCTTCATATATTATTGCTGTGACGTACATGCTTTATAATACTCACCTTAACCCGCTTTGTTATGCCCATAATGGTTTAGTTTCCTAATATTGTGGTATCAACTGTGCAGACGACTTATTGTTTTATTCAGCATATCCTTTTTTGAATTAAATGGAATTAAAGATCATTTAAGGCTCTCATAGAACAGGACAGTGATTTGGGTTGGCTTGTTTTGCATCTTATCGCAACAGTGATTTCCTGAATACTTTTAACTTATATGGCTATTGTCATTTTCTTTTCCTCTTGGGCCCTGATCTTGTACGATGTTCCATGTGGATACAGGTGTCTGCCAATATGTGCCTGCAGGATCAGCGCTATAGTTCTGTGTATATCATCTTGGGTCATGGATTACTCACTTTTAAGAAGGTGAAAGGAGACTATCTGGGGCCTAGGTTGGAGGCATGTAGTTCTCATAAGATGCTTTTCAGATAACTTGAAAAATAGGACTATGAAATAATGATCAATAAATGATTAAAAATAGCGTTTAAAACCCGAATTTGCACTAAACAAACTTCCATTTTGTGTAGTATTTTCCCTCTTCTTTTGCTGATCTGCTATCTGTTGAGGGCCTGAGTCTGCACACTTAACTCTCTCTGCAGTCAGTGGTAGTGGTTGGATGCTGAGCACTCTGGGTCGGGCTCTTGGATTTGTAAAGTCTTTAAAGCGCGGAACAATCTCATGTAGCATCTGTCTCAGTCTGGGCTCCGTATCCATATCTGCAAGTGGTGTGAGAGTTGTGCTGTAGGCAGTAAAGTGGAGGGCAGTGCTGAGCGTCATGAGGAAAATCAGTGGTAGCAGAAGGTCATACAGGTTAATTGTGTTAATATAGTTTACTGTGAAATGGCCGGGGTTTAGGAGGTTGTAGCTAAAGGTGGGAAGATTTTTTATATATATATTTTTTAACATAGTTGCTTCCTAATCCATTTTTGTGCGTCTTGGTGTCAACTGTTCAGATGTAATCTCTTGTCAAGCACTTTTGGGCTGGGATCTCTCAATTTCTCTGGCACTAAAGAAATACCTGAAAATTCAGTAAATAACATTTCAGCCTGTATTACTACAGTGGCTATTAGGGATGTTAAATTTCAATTAACGATGGAGTTTCTGCCATTTAAATATAGTAAGAGCCATCTGTGAATCTTGCTACATTTAAAAGGCAGAGACACAGTGGGGAACCTGGGGCGAGTGGGAACTGCTTTGTGTCCCCACTCACCTGGGTTCCCGCTGCACCTCTGCCTACCCTGCCACTCTCCCACCCCCTCCACCTTGCGGAGAGGGGGCTAGGGGGAACTGGCTTTTAAACCAGCTCCCCACAGCACCGGCCCCTTTCTTCTCTGCTGTGTGCCACCCCAGATGTTCCTGCACACCTGAGACAGGGTTACTGAACATGTGGCCTGTTTGTTTGCGGCCTGCGGTTCTGTTTGGGTGTACACGGGGCTCAACACACAGCCTGCAGGTGGGATCTTTTGAACAGGGCCTCCACCACAACAGCGAATCAATAGAATGGTCTTCTGTTGATACGCTTTAGTAGTTAAATTCCTGGACTGTCATTGCTCATTAAAAGTGCTCTCATATGAGTGGAAATCGGGTAAATATTGCATTTTATTAATATCAGCAGAACTGACTTAAATGGAGCTTGTGTATTGTGTAGTCTTCCTTAATCTTGTATTCATGCCCGTCAGCGTGAAAAGCTATTTGCATATATATTTGCATATGTATATGCAACCACACTTTAATTCGCAGCCCTCTGCATGTGCTATATCACAGTGGCCCACTGGGCTTCCATAGTTGAGTAGTCCTGCCCTAGGAGGGCTTGCCCCACAGTTTGGGGACTGGTGTACTATAGGTTGATTTCCTAAAAACCTGAAGGATCTAGAACTGTGGCATCCAACACCTGGTGGCTGTTTGGCTGGTTGAGTGTGGCTAGTTCGCTATAGTGAACTGGTTGGACACCACGGGGTCTCGAAGTATTTGCAAAACAAGTATCTTTTTGTCTTTTAAGATTTAATTGATTTTATTTGCTTGTAGCAGGATCTGCCTGGCCAATATATTTAACCCTTAAATAGGAAAAGGATGAAAGTTCAAGACAGATTTTTTTGTCTATTTACTTTTCTGGCTGGCTGTGCAGATTGCTGTTGTGATGGTGTTTGTTGTTATGGCACTTCTCCAGAAAAAAACTGAATTGAGACCAGGAACTCACTTCACATAGGACACTCAACATTGATCAAGATAGGAGTTCTGATGATTAACAACCTAGGCTTTATTTGATCTGATGCTGAAAGACCACATATTTTATTACAGATCCTTGGAGCCATCAAGTCCCACTACAAGAAAACACTTGGCCTAGAGATCTTGGAAGAGTTACCTTCAGCACTTAAAAAGCTTAGAAAAGATTGTGCACAGATGTTAGAGGGATATTAGGCATGGGCTAGGATTTTTCCACATTTCATTCAACTGTTGCTTCCTTAAAATTCATTGATAGCCTCTTCTCGACTACAGTAAATACAAGACTTTTGTCCAAAATGCAGTTAATGTGTAATATGGAAGTCCGTCATGGTGTGAAGATGTGAGTACATTTTTTGGGGATTTACTTTCTTTGAGAGCATCTTTAATTAGCTAGTAACTAGGAACAGTAGGACACTGCAGGGCATCTGAGGAATTATCCAGGCACTCAGGAAGAGAAATATAGTGAGAACATTTCTGGTTTGCCTGTCTGTAAAGTGATAGGTCTCTGAATGGGGAAGCACTGAACTTCTTATTCAGTATTACACATTTAATTGGGCATAAAATCCAGTTCTCCTGATTCTTCACCTCTTCCTAAGCAGCCTCTCTGCTACGTTTCCATTTGATTCTTGGGTTGGCAAACATGATCAAGGGTTGCCTAAGGAGGGGATCATCTCCTATTTCTCTAGTACAGTGGTTCTCAACTCTTTGGCCCGTGGCCCACCTGGCTCAATGTAAACCTTTCGGTGGCCCACCAGTTGCTAATGGAATGTTGCCGTTAATTACATAATTACTCCCAAGCCATTTTGCTAGTGCTGCACTGAGGGAAAACGGTTTAATTTAAATGATTAAACAGATTAAGCATTTTAACTCTCATGTTAGTTTATCAAACTTCATTTTATATAAAGTAAAATATTAATTTATGTCCAACACAAAAGGTTTCAATGTTTCCTTTATAGCAGGGGTGAGGAACCTTTTTTGGGTCGGGTGCCAGTGACCCACAGAAAAATCAGTCGGGGACCACCCAAGAAAGAAGCAAAAAAACTCCTCCAAAAAACCTGCAATCCTCACTGATGTGGTCCCTGAGACACCTCACTCCTCTGGTGCTCCAGGGGTGAGAGGCAGGGACAGGGAGGACTGGTTCAGGGCTTCTGATGGGCCAGATTCATTTTTCTGGGGTTAGTGGATTTTGTGGACCCCCCCCCCAGGCTCTGGGGTGGGGACAGAAATGAGGGGTTCAGTGTAGAGATGTAATGGTTCAGTTGATTAATCGATAAGCAAAAGCTTATAGGCTAATGCTATAGACTACACGCATTTCCCCTACACCATGCCAGTAAATTTTTTTAGCAGGCTGGCTGGCTAGGAGCCCGGCTCAGTCCTGGTTTGCGATGGGTCCGGGACCTACCCCTGCTGTGGCTCTGCATTTAAAGTGTATTAGGAGCTGGGAGGGCAGGCAGCCCGGCTCTGTCCTAGCTCACTCTGGGTCTGGTAGCTCAGAATCCCTTCCCTTCCTCTCTCTCCCCCCTCCCCCCCCCCCGACAGGGACTGCTGCTACCTTCTCAGAAACAGCAGCACAGGGTGACAGGCAGCCCGTCTGCAAGAGGAGCTGTTTTTTAAACTAGCTCCCCTTGCGGACCAGCTCCTGCCTGGTACCCCATGCTGCTGCCTCTGATACAATGACTGCTGGCCCTGCACTCGGGGACTATAGAGTAGTCGACTAACTAACTGATAACATTTCATGAGGTTACTTGATTATTCAATTAACCGATATTTAACATCCCTAGTTCAGTGTGCAGAACAGGGCTGCCAGTGAATGGGATGGGGTGACGGTGCGAGGTCTAGGTGGGAGGTAGGGTGCAGGAGCAGTCTGGGGAGTACGGTGTCTGGTTAGGAGGGATGGTGCAGGAGCAGGCTGGGGATGGGGTGTCTGGCTAGGAGGGAGGGTGCAGGAGTAAGCTGGGGTATGGTGGATGGCCAAGGGGGTGGGGGAATGCAGGAGCAGGGTATGGGTGCAAGGTCTGGGCACAAAGGGGTGGTGGAAGCACTTACTTGCTTTCGTGCTCCAAGCTGCTCACAGGAATCGTGTCTCAGCCATGGCCTCCTGCTGTTCCCATTGGCTGGATTCTGGCCAATAGGAGCAGCAGGGAAAGCCTCCAAGCAGCAGTGCGTCAGTGTACTGCCTTTTCCCCACGAGGTGGATCTGGTGAGGAGGCTCGAGGCTTCTCCTCCTCCCCTGAGGGAAGCCAGCACTGGCACTCCAAACTCCCAGGGGAGAGGGAGGCGGCGGGAGTGGAGTTCAAGCCGTGGACCACAGTTTGAGGACCACTGCTCTAGCATGACCTGGAAAGCGAAGCAGAGAGAGGCTTCAGAGTTGCTCCAAAGGAAGTACTGTTTAGTTGTAAGCTTTTTTCAGACAGAGATGTCTGATTTTGGAAAGCACCTTATGGAGTTTAAGTGCTACTGTAATCCAGCCTTTGTAGCCACAGAGAGCAACTGCAGCTTGGAATAAGGAAGAAATCCTGGCAGGCCACATACAATATTTAGTTGTTGGCATATTTAAAATATGTACCCTTATTCTGTGGCATTCCCTTCAAATGAATGGAATCTCCATTGATACTTCCATGTACTTTCAGGGTAAGCACAATAACTGGGTGCTGTGTTAACAGTGAAATGGTTGACTATATTGTCTGTGAAGCTAGTCTGTTGAAATGAGAATATGTGGACTCATAGAATATTAGGGCTGGAAGAGACCTCAGGAGGTCGAGTCCAGCCCGCTGTCCAAAGCAGGACCAACCCCAACTCAATGATCCCATCCAGGGCTTTGTCAAGCTGGGACTTAAAAACTCTAGGGATGGAGATTCCACCACCTCCCTAGGTAACCCATCCCAGTGCTTCCCCACCCTTCTAGGGAAATAGTTTTTCCTAATATCCAACCTGGACCTCCCCCACTGCAATTTGAGACCAATTTGAGCCTCTCTCCATCCTCTTTAGAACCTCCCTTCAGAAAATTGCAGGCTGCTATCAAATCCCCCCCTTACTCTTCTCTTCTGTAGACTAAACAAGCCCAAATCCCTCAGCCTCTCCTTGTAGGTCATGTGCTCCAGCCCCCTCATAATTTTGATTGCCCTCTGCTGGACCCTCTCCAATGCATCCACATCCTCTCTATAGTAGGGGGCCCAAAACTGGATGCAGTACTCCAGATGTGGCCTCACCAGTGCCGAATCAAGGGGAATAATAACTTCCCTAGATCTGCTGGTAATGCTCCTCCTAATGCACCCTAGTATGCCATTAGTCTTCTTGGCTACAAGGGCGCCCTGTTGACTCATATCCAGCTTCTCATCCACTGTAATCTCCAGGTCCTTTTCTGCCAAACTGTTACTTAACTAGTCAGTCCCCAGCCTGTAACAATGCTTGAGATTCCTCTGTCGTAAGTACAGGACTCTGCACTTGTCCTTGTTGAACCTCATCAGATTTCTTTTGGCCCAATCCTCCAATGTGTCTAGGTCACTCTGGACCCTATCCCTGCCCTCCAGCGTATCTACCTCTCCCCCTAGCTTTTAGTGTCATCCACAAACTTACTGAGGGTGCAATCCATCCCCTCATCCAGGTCATTAATAAAGATTTTGAACAAAACCGGCTCTAGAATGGATCCTTGGGGCACTCCACTTGAAACAGACCGCCAACCAGACGTAGAGCCATTGATCACTAGCGGTTGGGTCCAACAATCTAGCCAGCTTTCTGTCCACCTTATAGTCCATTCGTCCAGTTAATACTTCCTTAACTTGCTGGCAAGAATACTGTGGGAGGCTGTATCAAAAGCTTTGCTAAAGTCAAGGTATATCACATCCACTGACTTCCCCATGTCCACAGAGCCTGTTACTTCATCATAGAAGCTAATCAGGTTGGTCAGACATGACTTGCTCTTGATGACTATAGTCCATGTTGACTATTCCTGATCACTTTCCCCTCTTCCAAGTACTTTAAAAGGGATTCCTTGATTCTCTCCATGATTTTTCCACGGACTGAGGTGAGGCTGACTGGTCTGTAGTTCTCTGGATTGTCCTTCTTCCCTTTTTAAAAGATGGGCACTACATTTGTCTTTTTCCAATCATCTGGGACCTCTCCCGATCGCCACGAGTTTTCAAAGATAATGGCCAAAGGCTCTGCAATAACATTTGCCAGCTCCCTCAGTTCTCTCAGATGCATTAAATCTGGACCCATGGCTTTGTGTATGTCTAGTTTTTCTAAATAGTTCTTAAATCTGTTCTTTCTCCACCGAGGGCTGCCCACCTCCTTCCCATACTGCGTTGCCTAGTGCAGTGGTCTGGGAGCTGGCCTTGTCTGTGAAGACAGAGGCAAAAGAAGCATTGAGTACTTCAGCATTTCCCACATCATCTGTCAGTAGGATACCTCCCTCATCCAGTAAGGGCTCCACACCCTCTCTAATCACCCTCTTATTGCTAACATGTCTGTAGAAATCTTTGTTACCCTTCACATCATCTTTCTATGTTGCCTATAGAAAATTGTAATCTTCAAGGGAACAGCTAGTTCTTCTGGATTTGTTAATATACAGGTTGAGCCTCTCTAGTCTGGCACCCTTGGGGCCTAACTGGTGTTGAACCAGAGAATATGCCAGAACACAGGAGGTCAGTATTGTCTAGTACCATTACCAACACTTCCACTGCTTACTGAGCTCTTAGAAGACATTTTAGGGGTAAATTAAAGTTGAAAAACTGCACAGAACACAGAGCCAGGACTGGTGACTGTAAACACAATTTATGGGACAACGGGAAAGTTGGCTACACCCATAAGTGGACATCTGGCTGGACCACATATGTTGCTGGACTAGAGAGATTCAACCTGTGTTTGTTTTTGAGTCTGCATTTTATATTGTCCCTGCTAACAGTTGAATCCATCCAAGGTACCTACCTTTAATTCAGATGGCACACCTGATTACTTGTGCAGTCTTTGTCATTTCATTATGTGGTACCATATACTTTTAATCTACTTGATTCATACTTGACCAGAAAGAACAAAAGTGTGTTTTCACATCAGCTGATCTTGAATTTAAATATTGTACACTAGGGATATTAAAATGCATGTAATCCAGTAATTGTGTAGTTGGCAAATAATCTGTTGGTTATACGGTTAATTAACCATGAGGCTCTGCATTAAAAGTAACTTGGAAGCTGGTGGGTGAGCAGGCTGGCTCAGTCCCGACAGCTACCAGCTCTGCGTTAAAAAAAGTAATTAATGTAAAAAATGCAGCGCCGCAGTGGGGGTAGCTGTCGGGCCCCTGCGTGGGCTGGGGCAGAATCAGCCTGCCTGTGCTGGCTCCCAAGTTACTTTGAATGCAGAGCTGCAGCCAGAGTAGGTGCTGGGATTGAGCCGGCCTGCCCACTAGAAAATTTACTTGCAGAGCTGTGGCAGAGGGAGGTTGCATGTAGCCAGTAAGATTAACCAATAAGCATCCATCTGCTTGTCAGTTACTTGTTTAACTGGCTACACTGTTATATCCCTACTGTGCACAAATTTCAGATGTGGCTTTTTTGGCTTAGTTTAATTTGTGGGATTTGTGAGGGGATATGTTCCAGTAGTTCTATAAAATCAAAAGGAAAAAACTATTATTAGCTAACAAAAAAACAGCAGTTTAACAAGACTTTCTGCGGTATTTCCATAACTATTAACTATCTTGGCTAAATGCCATGTAAAATCTTAGCCAGTCTGTAATTTTAATAACATTTTGCTTCAAATGCTAATGGAGTAGCAGTTGTAATGATGAATTCTTTACTACAAAAATAGTAGTTAAAACCGTCTAATCCTGTCTGATACTTGTGACTTCACATTCTTTCTTTCCTGACTATTGTTATAGAAGAGGACTAAAAATAGTACAGTAATTGGGCAACATTTTAACCCTGGCACCTAATTGGCAATGGCATGCATGTTGCTGACAGGATATTGGGCTTTTTTTTTGGTCTCAAATTGGCAAATGTTGTCTCTAGTATTGTGTATAGCATTTCATGTGTACTATGGGCAAGACAAAAAGAGATGCAAATCAAAATCTCCAGATTAACTAATGAGAGCAATTGGCTGCTGCTTATGTATTATAAACTTTCATGAAGGGTTACCTTGAAAATGTTCTTTCAAAAGGTTTATAAACTCACCTTCTTTCTGTCCTAAAACAGTTACCAGGAATAATTCAGGAAGCTCTATTGTATGAAGGGTCCTTTCATTCAGTTAAACAGAAAATAAAAGGTACAGTGACTAAAGTAAAATCCCTACAAGCTGCATGGTCACTTTTTTGAAAGACACCATAATAGAGGCCCAACTTAAATGTATACCCCAAATTAAAAAACACGGTAGAAGAACTAAAAGAGAGCCACGGTGGCTTGGCTTAACAATGTAAAAGAAGCAGTGAGATAAAAAGACATCTTTTAAAAAATAGAAGTCAAATCTTAGTGAGGTAAATAGAAAGGAGCATAAACACAGCCAAATTAAGTGTAAAAATGTAGTAAGAAACTCCAAAAAGGAGTTTGAAGAACAGCTAGCCAAAAACTCAAAAGGTAATAACAAAATGTTTTTTAAGTACATCAGAAGCAGGAAGCCAGCTAAACAACCAGTGGGGCCCCTGGACGATCAAGATGCAAAAGGAATACTTAAAGATGATAAAGTCATTGCGGAGAAACTAAATTAATTCTTTGCTTCAGTCTTCACGGTTGAGGATGTTAGGGAGATTCCCAAACCTGACCCGTCCTTTGTAGGTGACAAATCTGAGGACTTGTCACAGATTGAAGTGTCATTAGAGGAGGTTTTGGAATTCATTGATAAACTTAACAGTAACAAGTCACCAGGATCAGATGGCATTCACCCAAGAGTTCTGAAAGAACTCAGATGTGAAATTGCGGAACTATTAACTATGGTTTGTAACCTATCCTTTAAATCAGCTTCTGTACCCAATGACTGGAAGATAGCTAATGTAACGCCAATATTTAAAAAGGGCTCTAGAGGCGATCCTGGCAATTACAGACCGGTAAGTCTAATGTAAGTACTGGGCAAATTAGTTGAAACAATAGTAAAGAATAAAATTGACACACAGAAGAACATAATTTGTTGGGCAAAAGTCAACATGGTTTCTGTAAAGGGAAATCCTGTCTTACTAATCTATTAGAGTTCTGTGATGGGGTCAACAAACGTGGACAAGGGGGATCCAGTAGATATAGTATACTTAGATTTCCAGAAAGCCTTTGACAAGGTCCCTCACCACAGGCTCTTACGTAAATTAAGTTGTCATGGGCTAAGAGGGAAGATCCTTTCATGGACTGAACTGGTTAAAAGACAGGAAACAAAGGGTAGGAATAAATGGTAAATTTTCAGAATGGAGAGGGGTAAGTAGTGGTGTTCTCCAAGAGTCAGTCTTAGGACCAGTCCTATTCAACTTATTCATAAATGATCTGGAGAAAGGGGTAAACAGTGAGGTGGCAAAGTTTGCAGACAATACTAAACTGTTCAAGGTAGTTGAGACCAAAGCAGACTGAAGAACTTCAAAAAGATCTCACCAAACTAAGTGACTGGGCAACAAAATGGCAAATGAAATTTAATGTGGATAAATGTAAAGTAATGCACATTGGAAAAAATAACCCCAACATATAATATGATGGGGGCTAATTTAGCTACAACTAATCAGGAAAGAGATCTTGGAGTCATCATGGATAGTTCTCTGAAAACATCCACTCAGTGTGCAGCGGCAGTCAAAAAAGCAAACAGGATGTTAGGAATCATTAAAAAAGGGATAGAGAATAAGATGGCAAATATCTTATTGCCGTTATATAAATCCATGGTACGCCCACATCTGGAATACTGCGTATAGATGTGGTCTCCTCATCTCAAAAAAGATATATACTGGCATTAGAAAAGGTACAGAGAAGGGCAACTAAAATGATTAGGGGTTTGGAACGGGTCCCATATGAGGAGAGATTGAAGAGAGACTGGGACTTTTCAGCTTGGAAAAGAGGAGACTAAGGGGGGGATATGATAGAGGTCTATAAAATCATGAGTGGTGTGGAGAAAGTGAATAAGGAAAAGTTATTTACTTGTTCCCATAATATAAGAACTAGGGGCCACCAAATGAAACTAATGGGCAGCAGGTTTAAAACAAATAAAAGGAAGTTCTTCTTCACACAGCGCATAGTCAGTCTGTGGAACTCCTTGCCTGAGGCGGTTATGAAGGCTAGGATTATAATAAAGTTTTAAAAGAGAACTAGATAAATTCATGGAGGTTCAGTCCATTAATGGCTATTAGCCAGTATGGGTAAGGAATGGTGTCCCTAGCCTCTGTTTGTCAGAGGGTGGAGATGGATGGCAGGAGAGAAATCGCTTGATCATTACCTGTTTGATTCACTCCCTCTGGGACACCTGGCATTGGTCACTGTCGGCAGACAGGGTACTGGGCTGGATGGACCTTTGGTCTGACCCAGTATGGCCGTTCTTATTCCTGGGGATTAAAAAAGAGATTTACTTGAATAGTCCAAAAATCTGGCTCAGTCTTTTCATACTAGCAGACTTACTTGGCATTGCCTGGGTCCATTAGGGCAGGGTCTTGGGGATGTTTGTGCAGGGACCTGGGGGCCAGGGTCCTGTGCTACCCTCCCCCCCCCATCCGTTGCTGTGGCCAATGGCTGGGTGGAAAGGGTTTGGGGCGAGGTGGTTACTTACTCAGTGTGCTGGGAGGCAAGATGGCAGAGCCCCAGCCCTGCTGGCCATTCTGTTGGTAGTATGGCTGCCCCCAGTGGACACTCTGCAGGATAGCTCTCTCCTGTGGCCACTCTCATATCGTATCCCTCCACTGAGCAGCTCCTCCCTTTGCATGTTATGAAAATCTGTCCTTTTCCTGGGGTTTCAGGTTCTCCTGGTATAACCAAATCCAGACCTTGCTTTAAGTTAGGAGACGAGGAAGCAGCCTAGCAAATTTGGTGGCCCCAGCTCTTGCTGTTTAGGAGGAGTTCATGAACAAACGGACTCAGACACATACAGAGACACACGCTGAAATTTCTCTCTCTATAGATTATGTGGCCTTGCTCTGATAATACTGACAACTTTTTTGAGAACTATGTGTTTTACTAGAAGACACGTTTTTCTACATTAAAAAATCAGCAACACTAAAAAATGTAATGGAAAATTATTAACAATAGAGAGATCCCATATGTAAATTCAACAAGCTACTTGGCTACTTTGATTATTGTCATCTAAATGCATGCAAGTAAAAATTAAACAGTATTAGGGAGACTTATTTCTTGGCGTGAGCATCTGTGGTACAGTCACACAAGCAGAGGTGAGAGCAGGCCAAACTCAGTATCTCTCAATCTGAAAAGAATCTATTAATCATAAAAACAAATAAAATATTATCCAGACAGATAACAAAGGACTCTTTACTTTCCACATAGCTGCCCAGGAAAAAAAGATTGGAATAAACTGTAGCACCAATGCTGAGACACAAAGGATGAATTCCTGGCCACCTTGACATCAACGGGAATTTTGTCATTGATAGCTGTTGGGCTAGGATTTCACCTCAGGTTGCTGCCCTGATGAATCTGCTCTGTCTGATCTCGCAGCTGCCAAGCAATCTGCGAGTGGACTAGCAAGCTTTTGCAAAGTCTCTCTGAAGTCAGTGGAACTCTGTCTTTACAAGATTGGGGCCAGTATCAACACTGATTCAAGAAAGAACATATTAATTGGCATGATGATTCAGATGGATTGCTTTGAGTGGGCAAGCAATGCAAGGCCCCATGCTCAACTCCTAACTGGTTGATGGCAGTCATTAATGACTTCCAGCATAACAGTGTCTCCATTTCAGCTCTGCTTATTCTTCCAATGCAGTTTAAAATCATAGAAGTGTAGGACTGGAAGGGACCTTGAGAGCCTCTGACCCTCAGTCAGGATCTGGTAAACATAGACCAGGGGTTGGCAATGTTTCCAAAGTGGCATGCCAAGATTTAACCCCCCTGCCCTGGGCCATGCTGCTCTCTCGGGAGGGAGGGGCTCTCTACTCGGCATGCCCTGTGGACCACTTAGGTCCATGGTCACCAACCAGTCTTGACCAGTTGATTGCGAGGCATTCGCCCCCCCCCCATTCTCCCCCTTCCCCCGAGAAGCCCCACTACCTACCTCCAGCAACAATGGAGGTAGTGCCCACTTTCCGCAGGGAGGACGGAAGTCCTGCAGCTTCGCGCCACTTCCGGGAGTTCCAGAAGTGCACTGGCTGCTCCCCTCCCACAGGTCTGTGGCGTGCTGGGCGCTCTATGGGAAGTGGGTGTCGGCCCCAGAGGAGGAACATGGCGGCTTCCCTGCGCCGCAGGAGGGGTGAGTCGGCTCCAGGGGAGGCGCGTGCGCGGAGGGTGGGGGGTGGATCGGCCCCAGGGCAGGCATGTGCAGGGGTTTCCCCACACCGCAGGAGGGGGGAGTCGGGCCCGGAGGAGGTGTGCCCCGGCTTCCCTCGGGGGGGGGGGGGAATCCTGGGAGGAGGCGGGTGCAGGAGACTCCCTGCCCCCTCTTCCCATTCCCCACCCACAGAACTCTGTCCCTATGCCCCCGTCCCCAGCCACAGAACTCTGTCCCTATGCCCCCGTCCCCAGCCACAGAACTCTGTCCCTATGCCCCCGTCCCCAGCCACAGAACTCTGTCCCTATGCCCCCGTCCCACCCACAGAACTCTGTCCCTATGCCCCCGTCCCCAGCCACAGAACTCTGTCCCTATGCCCCCGTCCCCAGCCACAGAACTCTGTCCCTATGCCCCCGTCCCCAGCCACAGAACTCTGTCCCTATGCCCCCGTCCCCAGCCACAGAACTCTGTCCCTATGCCCCCGTCCCCAGCCACAGAACTCTGTCCCTATGCCCCCGTCCCACCCACAGAACTCTGTCCCCACCAGCGTTCTGTTCCCAGCTGCAGAAACCTGTCCCCACTGGCACTCTGTCCCCTGCTGCAGAACCCTATCCTCTCCCCTCCCAGCACCCTGTTCCCTCGCCCCTTCCACCAGCCACAGAACCCTGTCCCCACTGGCACCCTGTCCCCTGCCGAAGCACCCACTAGCACCCTTCCCCAGTACTATGTCCCCTGCTCCCACCAACACAGTTGGGGCCACATTAGTGAAGCTTGGGGGGGAGGGGTGGGAGGAGGGTTTTTTTGCATCTCACTTGTGTGGCCCCAACTAACTTTTCTGTGGGTCAGTGACCCCTGACTCAAAACAGGTTCCCTGCCCTTCTCAGAAATAAAGACAATGCAGAAACTTTTTGTGTTTGACACAGTATTTTATTTAAAAATGAAGCCTGGCCAACAAACCCCCAATTGGGGCCAAGACCCCATCTGGCCACAGCATCAGAACACTCCTCTTTCCCCCAGACCTTACATCTGAGCCTATCATACACTGGAACCCCCTGCCCTGAGCTCCTCACATACCCCAACCCAAATTCCTAAACCCTCACATCCAGATATCTGTGGCTTGCTTAGTACCCTAACCCTACATCTGACCCCAACACTGCCCGGCCTGGAGCCCCCTCCCCGAGCCAGCGTACCCTTATCCACCTCCTCCTGCATCCAGATTTCCTCCCTGAGCTTGCACCTCTCATCCCTTCCCACACCCAAATCCCTCATTCCCACCCCAGAGCCTCAACCCAGCGAGGGTACGGCTAGACTGCAGGAATCTTTCAGAATTCTGGAGATATCCCAGAAAAACTCTTCTGCATCCAGGGATGTGTTTTTTTTTTTTTTTTTTTTTTTTCTTCCGCTTCTTTCAGTGGAAGAGCAAACATGATCTTTCGGTCACCCCTATATTCCTTTTTCCGCAAGGAATAAGGGGGTTTCCAAAAGAAGGGGTTTTTCTGACATTTGGTCCAGTCTAGACAGGCCAAATGTTGGAAAAACCTCTTCCTACAGAAGAATTGGGAAAAAAAACCTGCAGTATAAGGGTTGGGGATAGCAAGTGATGGAGAGGAGGAGAATAGAGAGGGCGGGGCTTCAAGGAAGGGGTGCGGTGGGGCGGTAGATCTTGGCTTGTTCTGTCATTTAAAAAGTGATCTTCGGTGTAAAAAGGTTGGAGACCACTGACTTAGGTCCATGCAAACCTTTCTGTGGACTACCAGTTGCTGATGGAAACTCAGTTAATTACAGAATTACGTGTTAGCCATTTTGCTAGTGCTGCAGCAGGGGAGATTGGTTTAATTTAAATTATTAAACAGATTAAACATTTTAACACTTGTTATATTATCAAACTTCATTTTAAATTAAGTAAAATATTATGTCCAACAGAAAAGGTTTCAATGTTTTCTTTATTTATGGAAGGGTGGGGAACCTTTTTTGGGTCAGGGGTCACTGACCCACAGAAAAATCAGCTGGGGACCATACAAGTGACAAGCAAAAAATTCCTCCTAAAACCCTCAACTGAGACACCTCACTCTTCTGGAGCTCCAGCCACCATGGGGTGAGGGAAAGGGACAGGGAGGACTGAGGTTTGGGGCTTCCCACAGGCCAGATTTACTTTTCTGGGGTTCCAGAGTTAGTGGATTTTATGGATCCCCTCAGGCTCTGGGGTGGGAACAAAAATGAGGACTGCCAGTGGGAGGGATAGGAATGCAGGATCTGGGCAGGAGGTGGGGTGTAGAACGGGGTGAGGACAACAGGATCTGGAAGGGAGTTTGGTAGCAGGAGAGGGTGTGGGGTGGTGGTACAAGAGGGAGTTTGGGGGCAGGAGGGGGTTGGGGAGTAATGCAGAAGAAGTGAGAGGATGAGAATGCAGCCAAATAGCTAGTTGGGAAGCGAGGCAAAGAAGTGGGGAGTAAAGGAAAGTGTAGCTTCTGCAAAATAAAATTGTGTTCCCCCCATCTTCTCTCTGCACCAGCCTGATCCCCTGCATTGCCCCATGCCCCTCAGTGCAACCCCTGCCCTCTCATCCTCCTTCATCCCCTTCTCTTGCCCCCACATCCCTGTGCCCCCAGCACACTCATTGGCAGGGCAGCAGCGCTGGGACTCTCAGCTCCCTGGGAGCAGTGCTGGAGTGGGAGAGGCTGAGAGGGGGAAAGAGTCTCTTTCCTGCCGGGCCCAGCCCTTTCCCTGCAGGCTGCGGCTCTGGTGCTGGGGTAGGTAGAGCCTGGGGCTGCCCAGGGCTGGCTTCAGCCTGGCTGGGCACAAAGCCCTCAGGGAGCAGCATTTTGCAGCCTGGGTCCCAGTGCACCATATCTGCCGACCGCCTGGCCCTAGCTCTGGGGAGCAAGAGGCAGAGCCAGGGATGCACGAACACGCACCCCTCTCCCACTCCCCCTCCCAGCAGGAAGCCGGAGCTGGTGCTCCAGGCTGCAGCTGTGTGGCTGAGGTTGGAGCTGCAGCACTGGATCCCCGCTGTGCAGGAGGGGTGGGGCTAAGCTCCTGCGCCGTGTGCCAGTAAAAATTGGCTTGCGTACCGCTTGTGTCATGTGTGCTGGGGGTTGCTGACCCCTGGCCTAGACTATCCCTGTAAGGTTTTTGTGTAAAAACCTATTCTTAAAAACCTCCAATAATGGGGGTTCTGCAGCGTCCCTTGGAAGCCTGTTCCAGAGTATAACTCTCCTTATTCATATTGTGGAAGAGGAAATATAGGGGTTACCGAAAGAGCATGTTTGTTCTTCCACTCAAAAAAGCTGGGGAATATACTTATCCCTGGATGCAGAAAGAGTTTTTCTGGGATGTCTCTGGAATCCTGAAAAATTCCTGCAGTCTAGCCGTACTCTTACTGGGTTGAGACAGGATGTGTAAGCTCTGGGGTGGGAATGAGGGATTTGGGTGTGGGAAGGGGTGAGGTGTGCAAACTCTGGGAGGAAATCTGGACGCAGGAGGAGGTGGATAAGGGGATGCTGGCTCGGGGAGGGGGCTCCAGGCCGGGCAGTGTTGCGGTCAGATGTAGGGTTAGGGTACTAAGCAAGCCACACGCTTGTGGATGTGAGGGTGCAGAAATTTGGGTTGGGGTATGTGAGGGGCTCAGGGCAGGGGGTTCCAGTGTATGATAGGCTCTGATTTAGGATCTGGGGGTGGGGTGGGTTCAGGAGTGTTCTGATGCTGTGGCCAGATGGGGTCTTGGCCCCAATTGGGGGTTTGTTGGCCAGGCTTCATTTTTAAACAAAATACTGTGTCAAACACACAAAGTTTCTGCATTGTCTTTATTTCTGAGAAGGGCAGGGAACCTGTTTTGAGTCAGGGGTCACTGACCCACAGAAAAGTCAGTTGGGGTCACACAAGTGATATGCAAAAAAAAAAAAAACCCTCCTCCAAACCCCCCCCTCCCAGCCTCACTAATGTGGCCCCAACTGTGCTGGTGGGAGGAGGGGACATGGTACTGGGGAAGGGTGCTAGTGGGTGCTTCGGCAGGGGACTGGGTGCCAGTGGGGACAGAGTTCTGCGGCTGGGGTCAGGAGAGAGGTAACAGGATGCCGGGAGGGCAGGGGACAGGGTTCTGCGGCAGGGGACAGGGTGCCAGTGGGGCAGGGTTCTGCGGCTGGGGACAGGGTGTCAGTGGGGACAGAGTTCTGCGGCTGGGGGCAGCGGAGAGGGAACAGGGTGCTGGGAGGGCAGGGGACAGGGTGCCAATGGGGACAGAGTTCTGTGGCAGGGGACATGGTGCCAGGTGCCAGTGGGGGCAGAGAGTCCCCTGTACCCGCCTCCTCCTAGGACCGCCCCCTCCCCCCCCACAGAGCAGGGAAGCCCCTGTCATGCACCCCCTCCGGGCCTGACTCCCCCCTCCTGCGGAGCAGGGAAGCCCGCGCATGTGCTCCCTCCGGGGCGGACCCCCTCTTCCTGCGGAGGAAGAAGTCCCGTCGTGTGCCTCCTCCCGGGCCGGCATGAGCCTCCCACGGAGCAGGGAAGCCCCTGTGGCGCTCCCCCTCCGGCCCGACTCCCCCCTCCTGCAGAGAAGGGAAGTCCCCAGCGCACCTCTGGGGGCTCCTGTGGTAAGTTTCCGGCACGCTACAGACCTGGGGCACGGAAGCAGCCAGCGCATTTCCAGAACCCCCAGAAGTGACACGCAGCTGCAGGACTTCTGTCCACCCCGCGGGAAGCTGCCACTGCCTCCATTGTCACTGGAGGTAGGTGGGGGGCGGGGTGGGGGGCCTGGAACGCCTTGCGATCGACTGGGTTGGTGACCATGGATCTAGACCGTAGTTCCCTAACTTTCTTATAAGAATGTGGTGTGGATTTGTGTCAAAATGCTTTACTAAAATCAAAATACATCTGTTCTTTCCCCCATCCACTAAGTCAGTAACCCTGTCAAAGAAGGAAATAAGGTTGGTTTGTCATGATTTGTTCTTGACAGATCTATGCTGGCTACTCTTTAACCCTTTTGTTTTCTTAAGTTCTTATTGAGGCTATGTCTACACTACGAGTTTTCTCGGCAAAAAATATGCTAATGAAGGACTCATTTGCATGAGTTGCGATCTCATTTGCATATTTTCTGCCAATCTGTTTTTGCACTGGGGTTTTTGCTCAGAAACAAGCAGTGTGGACGTTTTCCTTTTGCGCAAAAAAACCCTTTTCCTGCAAGATCAATATAGCTCCTTTTTAGTGGAGGCTGAAGCAAAATAGGTATTAACACCTTTGCTTTTTTAATGTCCTCAGTTGTTAGCTGTTCTTCCCTACTAAGTAGAGGACCTTTGCTTTCCTTTGCCTTTTACTCATAATTTATTTAAAGAACCTCTTCTTACTATCCTTTTGTCCCTTGTTAGGTATACTTCATTTTGTGCCTTATCCTTTCTGACTTTTGTTTCTACGTACCTGTGCTGTTGTGTTACACTCCTCCTGAGCACTTCATCCATGTTTACACTAGGGATGTGACTGTGTGTATTTGTAAATGGTTAACCGATGAGTCGGGACTTTTAAGCAGGCTTCCCCCATGAGCACCAGCTCTTGGGGAGCCCCCCCACTTGGCGGGAGGCCAGCTTTTAAGCTGCATCTTTCCCCTTCCGCCATGCTGCTCTGGCTCCCCATGAGCCCTGGCTCCCGCCCTCCCCCGCGCTGCTGCTCAGAGCAGCTCAGTAGTTACACGTTTACCAAAATAAACGCATTTTAAACATCTTTTTTGTTGTATTCCTTTCTGATTTTTCAGGTCATTAATGAGCTCCTGAGTTTAGCCTCTTCCTATCTGTTCTTTGCAATGTTCAGTTTGCATTTATTCCTTCAGTATTACTGTCCTGAGAAACGGCTAATTGACACCTTGAATGGCTTCTCTTTCGAGCAGAAAGAAAATGAATAAGAATGGTGTGGCAGAGGGAAAGAAGGGAGTGGGGGAACCGTGTAGGAGGATTCATACAGTACCCTTTTGGGGAGTTTGCAGGAAAGTCCTTGAAACAGTGGGAGATAGGAGGGTCGTACACAGGGAGCTTGTGCCTGTGACGAGGGTGATAGGAATGTGTACACTGAACTTGGCTTACAGCAACCACACAGTGAAATGTTCTAATTTAGATCATCCTTGGATGAGCTATTTAATGCAACCTCAGTTAGTGGAAATAGATGAGTTTAAGTTAGAGAGATAATAGTGTAGTCAGTTAACCAATAAGCAAAAGCTTATAGGCTAATGCTATAGAATACTCACTTTTTTCCCTTGCCAGTGCCTTTTTTTATCAGGCTGACCAGCAGCCTGTCTCAATCGTGGCTTGTGACAGGGCCAGCACCTACCCCCGCTGCTACTCTGCAATTTAAAGTGTTACTAGGAAGTAGGCAGGCAGGCAGCACAGCTCAGTGGCTCACGCAGGGTCCAGGAGCTCAGATCCACCCCATCCTCCCCAACAGCTACTCCGTGCTGCCACCCCTGTATCAGAGACAGCAGTGTGGGGTGACAGGCAGCCAGTCTGAGAGAGGAGCTGCTTTTTAAACTGGCTCCCTTTGTGTACTAGCTCTTGTCTGGCACCCTGTGCTGCTGCCTCTGATACAGAGGCAGCAGGGAGGAGTAGCAGGGGCCTCTTCAGGAGTTGGTGCCAGATTGCACTGGGTGCTGGCCCCACTGCTGGGAACTGTAGAATAGTCGAGTAATGGATAAGAATTAATGAGATTACTCGACTATTCAATTAACCGATATTTAACATCCCTAGTTTAAGTCCCATTCAAACATCTTTACCACATCATTTAATATCCTCCAAAGGAAAAAACAGACCCGGAAGGTTTCCCCAGCACTAACAGGGAAAGAATATGTACAATTTTTCAAGAACATATATTACTTATCAAGCAAAAAGTCTGTACTAGGACTTCCAGGAAAGACAAAAATTCTTTTATCCTCAAGGTATTGTTCTTTTTTATTTTGTTTGTTTGGAGTTGTGTGTGTGTGTGTTTTGTTTTTTGTTTTTTTTAAACCCCACTCCTTACCCCAAAAGTTCAAGATCTACTTCTGGGAATTTGGAAATGCAAAAGTTCCTAGCAGCATGTCTGGCATGATAGAAGCATTCCTAGTATAAACGGCAAAGTTCATCAGGCTTGGATCTTGGATGATGTTAGACTTTCTGATAGTTTTACCCCTTGTCTGCATGGGTGAAAATAAATCCCACATAAATTACAATCCTTTAAGGTTTCTAAAAAGGTACTTAAGGATCACATGAACGTTTTTGTAAATGAAACTTGGAGTCAAACTTCAATATTTTTGAATGAAATTCTTGTAAAGAGACTTTAGCATCCGAATTTTCAGTACAGCATGCAAGTTTACATGAATTGGCTAGCCATTGAAACTAAACTCTGCTTTAAATTAGCATTCAAGTTCCTTCTTAATGGTCACCATTTTGATGAAAACTGACTAAATCGGGACACCAGAAATATGGAAGCCTAATATCTGAAACTGAAATGCATGTTTGGTTTTGCTTTCACACTGCTTTAAGAGGAAGTTGTGTGAAGTCACTAATAGATCAGAAAGACATCCTGTGGCCCTGTTTCCCTGTGTATTTAACCTGGCTTTTGATTTGCTGACAACAGTATCATTTAGCACCATGGTCCTCGTCTTTTCTAGAGAATTTCTGTGGGAGACTGCACGGGGTGGAAGAATTGATTATTCAGTCCACACTGGCCCTGATGTTTCAAGTGCACCTTGGTTGCATTTTCCCTTCCTGTGCACTAATGCTTGTACTACATTATTGTCGAATGTACTCTGAGTGCATTTCCCACAGGTCCTGGTACAACTCCATGAAACAGTGGCTTGTGGTAGACTTCAAAAGGCCTTATGTGATCCATCAGGAGCACAGGCAAACTGGAAGAGGAGACATATTCCTCAGGGAAAATTCCACAAGTCCCCTGTTGCCAGCTCCATTTCTAGTCCTTATTCCAAAGAAAGTGCAGCATGCCTGGTTCTTATTCCTTGCTTGGCAAGAAAGGCTTCTTCTGGAATGCTGCAAAAAGTTATGAGTTGACTAATGGAGGACTAGTGATAAGGTTACTAATGTGCTGAGAATTCTGCCTGTTCTGACGACCAATACAATCTCATTATTTCCTTGTACTCCTTGTCTGTGCAATTTGTTTTTCTGCTGTCTGTCACAGTAGCTCTTTGGGGGCAGGGGTTTGCTTTTTTGTTGTATTTGTACATACAGGTCCTGGTTCATAACAGGCACTTAAATGCTATTTATTGTGTATTTGAGCTTGTCTGTGTATTTGTTCAAAAACTCCTCCTAACGGTAAATTCCTAAATAGTATACCAAATTTGGTATACAGCTTCCTCTTATCATAACTTAAAGCAAGGTCAGGGTTTGGTTAACCCAAGAAAATGGGATGTGCCAGGAATGGGATTGCTTCTCATAATGCCATATAGAAAAGAGACAGAATCACCAGGCAGGTGAGAGGGGAGGGAATGGGTGGGGTGACTCTCCTCCCCCCACCCCCACTTGGGACTGACCCAGGCCTGAACCTCCCACCCCGCATGCACCCTATAGGGAGGCTATGGGGGATGAAGCTCCTCTCCCCAGTTCTTGCAGGAACATTGTTGGCTGTTAACCTTCATCAGGGAGTGAGGGGAAAGTGCACAGTTTGCTGCATTCCTCACTCTGGCTGGGGAGTGCGGGGGGAGGGGGGGGAAGCAGGCGAACCTGGACCTTCCCCAGCCAAGGTACATGCACCACGCACATGAGAGAGAGCTGGGGTGGTCCTCTCTGCTCTGGGCAGCCTGCATCTTGATCCCCTCATTCTCAGCCCCACCCCAGAGCAATGATTCAAATGAAGCCTGGACATTTTTCATTTTATTTTCAAAGAAACAAAAATTGATTAAGGACCCAGGCAATGCCAGGCAAATCTTCTAGTAGTATCGTAGAATCAGAGAATCCCAGGGCTGGCAGAGACCTCAAGAGGTCGTCAAGTCCAGCCCCCTGCCCAAAGCAGGACCAATCCCAACTAAATCATCCCAGCCAGGGCTTTGGCAAGCCGAGACTTAAACACCTCTAGGGATGGAGATTCCTCCCCCTCCCTACGCAACCCATCCCAGTGCTTTCCCACCTGTCTAGTGAAATAGTTTTTCCTAATATCCAACCTAGACCTCTCCCACTGTAACTTGAGGCCGTTAGTAGTTGAAATGATATTTCTGCAGTTAAGTGCAAAGAGCCAGAGACTGGAAAGAGCGGCTCACGTAAGTCTGTGATGCAGTAGTTATGCACCCACTATCTGGGTAGGTGTCAATGTGCTGTTTTTACAGATATGACTGGGTAGCTCTTGCTTTTGGATCCTACTACAACCCCATACAGGTGTATTAAAAGTTCTGCTCAATACCAGTAATGGCTGTGTAACCTCAGGGTAAGGAAGTTTCTGTGTGTCTGGGATACTGCTATTGAAGTGCCAGGGCAGGGTTCTGCGGCCCACGTGCCACAAGCAGCACGTGAGCTGATTTCCCAAGGCACCCAGGGTGGGGCTGAGTGCCCACCCCTCCCCCTGCACAGCCCGGAGCTCATGCTGCCCTTCTTGTCTCAGCCACACAGCTGCAGGCTGGAGCAGGGGGCGAGAAGCACATGCACATGTCCCTGGGGCTGTCCCTGCCCAGCCTGGGCGTGCAGCTCCCAGGAGCTAAGGGGTTAACCTTCCTGGCTACAGGCTTCCCACTTCGGGAGGGAGCGGGACTGGGCTCCTTGTGGGCTGTGTTCAGGGTTGGGAAGCGCCTTCCCTAGTGCCCCACTGCGCACAGCTGGGCTGGAGGCAGCCCCAGGCTCTGCCTGCCCCAGAGCCGCAGCCTGCAGGCAAAGGGTTGGTGTGGGCAGGGAAGAGACTCTGCCTCCCCCTCCCCCCCGCCTCTCCTCGCCCCAGCACTGCTGCCCTGCTGGTGAGTGCGCTGCAGGCACAGGGACGTGGGGGCAGGCGGGGGAGTGATGAAGGCTTCGGGGGCAGGATGGGAGGGGGCAGGGTTGCACTGAGGGCCATGGGGCAATGCAAGGGATCAGGCGGGATGGGGGGGCGGGGCGGGACCATGGGGCTGAGGGGAGCAAGCCTGGAGCAGAGGGTACATGTGAGGGGGCAATACAGTTTTACTTTGCAGATGCTGCACTTTCCTTTACTTCCCACTCCCCTCTCCCCCCGCCCCCAGCTATTTGGCTGCATTCTCACCCTCTCACCTTTTCTGCGTTACTCCCCCAACCTTCTTCTGCCCCCAAACTCCTTCTCATACCCACGCCCCACTGGCTACGATTAAGTTGTTTAAATAAGTGTGTTGCAATGGTAGAAAAAAATGTTGTGTCTCTGAAAACTGTGGGGGTACTTACAATTTTTTATAAATGGGTACTTTATAAAAAAAAGGTTGAGAAACACTGGACTAGTCCATTAACATCCCTATTTCATGGCTGCCAGCAAATTGGAAAATTTAAGTATGTGAATTTCCTAAATTTTGCAGTAGTTATTTCTAGATTCAGTATGCCCATTCTCTCTTTTTGTCTCCCCCAAAACAAGCTATGGTATGTTATGGAAACTTGGAAAGATATAAATTCATTTATGCCCTCAGTGGGTGCAGAATAATGTTGTATTCATTTTGGAGGCGGAAAATAAGATGGAGATGTTTGACCCACAGTGATTTGTTCAGACTCTAAAGTGTCTTGTATCTACTTTCATTTTTATGACATAAAAGTAGATTTAACATTTTCAATTAACAGGGGCTTTCCAAGACAGCTGGACTGGTGTCAGCATATGCAAAGCTAGATAAGCATGTAGTTATACTTGAAACTCTTATAACAGTCTGCAGAGTGCTGAGCAAATAAATGCTCTGAACACAGACTTTCAAATTATGGGCACAAACTTTGTGAAGTGACTAGCATTTGGGGAATATTGTGCAACATAGCTTGATTTATTTCTGTGTAGTTAAATATTCTTCATAATGAAACTCTTTTCCTTTATGGAAGTTTGTGGAGAATTACATAATTCAGGCCTTGTGGTTTTTCTGGCAAGGTTATGTATTGGATATTGGTAAGAGGGATTGATGTGAAAGTAGCAGTTCTTGGAGTGAATGTTGTGCAAAGTACTCAGAGCCTTTGTTTTCAAGAATAAGCTATTATACACAGACTTTAGACCTATTTGCATTATCCAAAGCGATGTGTCCTGTATCAGAGTGAAGGCAATATATTCTCTGACAAGTGCATGAAATTCACGTAATTAGGATATGCATTTTGCGCTCCACCCTTTCCCAAAGGTTGGCATGCCTGAGGAAGGGCTGTGTGGGAGCTGGTAATTACTACTACTATGCTGGCTAAAGGTGAGGAGCCAGTTGCAAGGTCAAAACTAGGGATGTTAAAATGCGGTTAATAGAGTAATCGATGGAATTTCCATTGACTACTCTGACTAGTCGATAGGCACGTCTGCATTCCTCCTTTGAAAGGAGGAATGCAGAACTCTGTGTACAGCCCGGGGCCATTGGGGGACTCTGATTCCCCTGGTTCCATGTGCGCTGCATGCCCCATGGAACCTGGGGTCAGCTGGGGAGTCCCCAGCTGACCCTGGTTCCATGCAGCATTTCAGCAGAACCCAGGATCAGCTGGGGAAATGCTGATCCCGGCTCCACGGCTGCCCCTTTAAAACGCTGCCTTGGGACTCCCCGGCTGATCCCACGCTCCCCGCGGCGTTTCCCCAAAACCCGGGGTCAGCTGGGACCCCGGGTTCTGGGGACATGCTGCTCGAAACCCGGGGTTAGCTGGAGAGTCCACAGCTGATTCCAGGCTCCACGGCCCTTTGGTGTTTTAAAGGGGCAGTGCCACTGCACAGCTGAGCCACGGATCAGCTGTGCAGTGGCAGTTACCTCTTTGAAACGCTGCCTTGGGGTTTCAAAGCAGCAGTGCTGCACAGCTGATCCCCAGCTCTGCTGTGCAGTGCTACCACTTTGAAGTACCCATTTCCCCTCCTTTGCTGCCTCTGGGGGGGAAAGGGGGAATGCTTATCAGATAGTCGACTAGTCTTTAACATCCTTAGTCAAAACAGCAGTCAGTTTTTGTTTATCTTTTATTGCTCATTTAAAAACTCCCAATGCAATTGTCATATGCTCTTCTAATATACCTCTGTACTGCCTGCATTTCCAGGTACAGTAGATTTTCAGAGTTATGAACACTTCAGGAATGGAGATTGCTGGTAACTCTGAAATATTTATAACTGAATAAATCATCAATATTCTTTCAGAAGTTTACATCTAAGCGTTGACTTAATACTGCTTGAAACTTACTATGCAGAAGAAAAATGCAACATTTAACACAGTACTGTAGCGTGTTTGCTTTTTTTTTTGGTCTCTGCTGATGCATGATTCTGTACTTTCAGTTCCAAATGAGGTGTGTAGTTGGTTGATCAGTTCATAGCTCTTGTTTGTAACTCTGAGATTCTTCGGTAGCTAGAAGGCCCTCATCACTGTAGTATCTGAGTGCTGCAGAATTACTTCTTTGTCCTTCTGTCTGTGCTGGTCTTGCCTTTCTGCATTTTTCAGAATTCTTGTTCTACCTTTCAGTGGTGATCTTTTTTTTTTTTTTAATACAGCTCAGAAACTCTAATTCAATCCCTATCTATTTCTGTGCAGTTCGATGAGTAGATCCTCTCTGCTCTTCCACTTCCTGGATTTTCATCTTTGTCAGGTGTTGCATTTGAGGTAGGTTTCCTCCACCTGCTCCCATCTGAGATACAGTTAGTGTGGGAGTAGATAATGTTTTGGGAGTTGGGACAGACACAAGCTATGGTAGAATTTTAATACCCCCACTGAAGTTGTAACTTCAGTTTCAGATTCCAATGCTTTTAGGACAGTGTTTCTTAAACTGTGTTCCGTACACACCGGTGTGCCACGAGGCAGTCGGAGGTGTGCCGTGGAGAACAACAGAGTTCAAAATGGCCACCCCTTTTTGCTCAATAACTTCCCTCCAACCCTTTTTTTTTTCTTTCCCCCCTCAACAAAAAATCCTTGGTGTTCCTCATTTAAAAAAAAAAAAAGATGTTCCTCTGTCTTAAAAAGTTTAAGAAAAACTGCTTTAGGACCTGCTTTCTCTTTGGGCTGGAAAGGTAAGGACTTATGATTATAAGAGCTGTGCATGAAACCTAAGTAGTGGTAGCGCTAACTGAATGCCAGAGAAGTGGGGAAGAATCATGACATGTCCTCAGTTACTCATGGAACATGGAGAGTAATATAGGCTACTTCACAGGCAAACTGGAAAACATCTCAGGAGGGTTCTGTTTGAAGGGAAAATTGTGAGAGACGAGCAGAACATCTCTGGATTTTTGCATGCTATTGGAGGACTGGTTGTGTGTGCTTTGCCTTGCTCAAAACTTAATTGTAAGACAGGAGGACTTGATTTACAAAATGTTTTCCGATGTAACTTTAGAGAAGGTCCATAGAAGAGCAACAAAAATGATTAAAAGTTTAGAAAACTTGACCTATGAATGAAGACTGAAAGCATTGGGCTTGTTTAATTTAGAAAAGAGAAGACTGAGAGGGGACATGATAGCGGTTTTTAACTATCCAAAAAGGTGTTACAAGGAGGAGGGAGAAAAATTGTTCTCCTTGACCTCTGATGATAGGACAAGGAGCAATGGGCTTAAATTACAGCAAGGGAGTTTTAGGTTGGACATTAGGAAAAAATCATCCCTAATCTAGTGTTAAACAAAGACTGTGAATGGCTAGCCAACTACAAAAGCACTTTCTCTTCTTTTGATGTTCACACCTCCACATCAACTGCTAGAAGTAGGCCACATCCTCCCCGACTGAATTGACCTTGTTATCTCTGACCTTCCTCTTGATTGATACTCCCTTCTTTTCATGTGCCTGTATATTTATACCTGCCTCTGGAATTTCTACTACATGCATCTGACGAAGTGGGTCTTTGCCCACGAAAGCTTATGCTCCAATAAATCTGTTAGTCTATAAGGTGCCACAGGACTCCTCATTGTTTTTGCAGATTCAGACTAACACGGCTACCCCTCTGATACTGTTATATGCTGGAAGTCTCAAGATCTCTTTGAGCCTAGGTTTTGTCACTGACATACAGTAGAGTCTCAATTATCCGACCTAAATGGGACCGAAGGATGGTCAGATAATTGAAATGTCAGATAATAGGAAAATACCTTGCGGGGTCCAAGGTATTTTCCCCGTCAGCTGCCGCTCTGCAGACGCTCGGCTGCTTCATGGGGAGCCGCGCAGCCCCCGACCTCCCCTATCTCTCCTGGCCAGTCGCGCTGCCCCTGACCTCCCCTATCTGTCCCAGCCAGCTGCGGGGCAGCGCGACTGGCTGGGAGAGATAGGGGAAGTCAGGGGCAGCGCGACTGGCTGGGAGAGATAGGGGAGGTCGGGGGCAGCATGGCTGGTCGGAGGAGATCGGGGAGATCAGGGCGCCCCGCGACCTTCAGGGGGCGGGGGTGGCTGGGCTCTAGCGTCCTGCGCATGGCCCTGCTCCCTCCTCCCTCTTCTCTCACCACCTTTGTCTCTGCACTGCCTGGCACCTTCCCTGCCGCGCTCCGCTCTGCCGGCTCCACCACCTGCACAATTGCCTTGGGCGGCCACAGGCAAGTTGGATAACATGGAATGTCGGATAAAGGAAGGTCAGATAATCGAGACTCTACCGTACTGTGGCTTTGTGCAGGTTGCTTTCCCCCTGTATCTCAACTAGGGATACTAATGGATAACTGGTTAACCTGTCAAGTATCAGAGGGGTAGCCGTGTTAGTCTGAATCTGCAAAAGTGGCGAGGAGTCCTGTGGCACCTTATAGACTAACTGAAGTGTTGGAGCATAAGCTTTCGTGGGCAAAGACCCACTTCGTCACATGCATGTAGTGGAAATTTCCAGAGGAAGGTATAAATATGCAGGCCAGAATCAGGCTAGAGATGACGAGGTGGATCCAATCAGAGAGGATGAGGCCCACTTCTAATAGCTGATCTGGAGGTGTGAATACCAAGAGAGGAGAAGCTGCTTTTGTAGTTAGCGAGCCATTCACAGTCTTTGTTTAATCCTGAGTTGATTGTGTCAAACTTGAAGATGAACTGTAGCTCAGCAGTTTCTCTTTGAAGTCTGGTCCTGAAGTTTTTTTGCTGCAGGATGGCTACCTTTAGGTCTGCAATAGTGTGTCCAGGGAGATTGAAGTGTTCCCCTACAGGTTTTTGTATATTGCCATTCCTAATATCTGATTTGTGTCCATTTATTCTTTTACGTAGGGACTGTCCAGTTTGGCCGATGTATATAGCAGAGGGGCATTGTTGGCACATGACGGCATATATTACGTTAGTAGATGTGCAGGAGAATAAACCAGTGACGGTATGGCTGTTGTGGTTAAGTCCTGTGATGGTGTTGCTGGTGTATATATGTGGGCAGAGTTGGCACCGAGGTTTGTTGCATGGATTGGTTCCTGAGTTAGAGTTATTATGGTGTGGTGTATAGTTGCTGGTGAGAATATGCTTCAGGTTGGCGGGTTGTCTGTGGGCGAGGACTGGCCTGCCTCCCAAGGCCTGTGAAAGTGAGGGATCATTGTCCAGGATGGGTTGTAGATCACTAATGATATGTTGGAGAGGTTTTAGCTGAGGACTGTAGGTGATGTCCAGTGGTGTTCTGTTGGTTTCTTTCTTGGGCTTGTCCCATGGCAGGAGGCTTCTGGGTACACGTCTGGCTCTTGTTAATCTGTCTCCTCACTTCCTCGTGTGAGTATCGTAGTTTACAGAATGCTTGTTGAAGATCTTGTAGGTGTAGGTCTCTGTCTGAGGGGTTGGAGCATATACAGTTGTACCTCAGTGCATGGCTGTAAACAATGGATCATGTGGTGTGTCCAGGATGGAAGCTGGAGGTATGCAGGTAAGCATAGCAGTCGGTAGGCTTTCAGTATAGGGTGGTGTTTATGTGACCGTCACTTATTTGCACCATGGTGTCCAGGAGATGGACCTCCCGTGTAGACTGGTCCATGCTGAGATTGATGGTGGGGTGGAAGCTGTTGAAATCGTGGTGAAATTCTTCCAGAGTCTCCTTCCCATGGGTCCAGATGATGAAGATGTCATCGATGTAGCGTAGGTAGAGAAGGGGTGTAAGGGACGAGAGCTGAGGAAGCGTTGTTCCAGGGCAGCCATAAAAATGTTGGCGTATTGTGGGGCCATGCGGGTGCCCATAGCAGTGCCACTGGTCTGGAGGTATATATTGTCACCAAATCTGAAATAGTTGTGTGTGAGGATAAAGTCGCAGAGCTCAGCCACCAGTTGTGCTGTGGCATCAGGGATACTGTTCCTGACAGCTTGTATTCCATCTACATGTGGGATGTTTGTGTAGAGAGCCTCTACATCCATGGTGGCTGGGATGGTGTTTTCTGGAAGATCACCAATGCATTGTAGTTTTCTCAGGAAATCAGTAGTGTCACGGAGGTAACTGGGAGTGCTGGTGGTGTAGGGTCTGAGTAGAGAGTCCACATATCCAGACAGTCCTTCAGTGAGAGTGCCAGTGCCCAAGATGATGGGGCGTCCGGGTTTTCCAGGTTTGTGGATCTTGGGTAATAGATAGAACAACCCTGGTCAGGGCTCTAAGGGTGTGTTGATTTGTTCCTGTGCTTGTGTGGGGAGTGTCCTGAGCAGATGTTAACCTGTGAACCTCACCCATAACGAGGGATGGCTAATGGTTAACAAGTAGGGGGCTGCTCCAGTTGGCTGCAGTGGGCAGTAGGGGGTCACTACACCAATGCGCGCCCCCTCCCCTCTACCCCCAGTCACTTGGTTAACCGGTTAAGCAGTTAAATGGGATTTCACATCCCTAACTTCAACATGTCTTTCTGCAGTATGGAGAGTGATTTTTATCTTTGTAAAGCATTTTGAGTTATATAGATGAAAAATGGGGGGTAAGTGCGAAGAATTATTGGAACCCTGTAAACCAGTGGTCTCTAACCCTTTTACGCTCAAGACCACTTTTTAAATGTCTGAACAAGCCAAGATCTACCACCCCATCCTTCCCCCAAGACCACACCCTTTCCTTGAAGCTCCACACTCTCTGTTCTCCTCTCCATCACTTGTTATCCCCAGCCATTATACACTTTCAAGGTATGGCTGCACTGCCGCTTTTTTTCCTATTCTTCTGTAGGAAGAGGTTTTTCCAACATTTGGCCTGTATAGACTGGCCCAAATGTCAGAAAAACCCCTTCTTTCGGAAGCCCCCTTATTCCTCGTGGAACAAGGAATACAGGGGTTACCTTAATCTTCCTCTAAAAAAAGCGGAAGAACAAACATGTCCCTGGATGTGGAAGAGTTTCTGGGATACCTCTGGAATCCCGGAAAAACTCCTGCAGTCTAACCGTACCCTCACTGGGTTGAGACAGGATGTGTGGACTCTGTGGTGCGAATGACGGATTTGGGTGTGGGAAGGAGTGAGAGGTGCAAGCTCTGAGAGGTAATTTGGATACAGGAGGAGGTGGAGCAGGGGGTGCTGGCTCAGGGAGGTGGCTCCAGGCTGGGAAGTGTTGGGGTCAGGTGGAGGGTTGGGGTACTGAGCAAGCCACAGGCTTGTAGAGGTGAGGTTTCAGGAGTTTGGGTTCGGGAATGTGAGGGGCTCAGGGCATGGAGGTTGGGAGTATGATGGGCTCAGGACACAGATTTGCAGTGTGTGAATGGTGCAGAAGTGTTGTGGCAAAAGACTAAGGATGTGGGGGTGCAGGAGTTTGGGGATATGAGAGGCTCAGGACAGGGGGTTCCAGTGTATGATACACTTAGATCTAGGGTCTGGGTGGGGGGTGCAGGAGTGTTATGATGCTGCAGCCAGATGGGGGCTTGGCCCCAACTGGGGGTTTGTTGGCCAGGCTTCATTTGTAAATAAAATGTTTCAGCATTGTCTTTATTTATGAGAAGGGCGGGGAACCTGTTTTGAGTCAGGGGTCACTGACCCATAGACAAGTCAGTTGGGGCCACACAAGTGAGATGCAAAAAAAATAACTCCTCCAAAACCCCCGAAAGCCTCACTAATGTGGCCCCAACTGTGCTGGTGGGAGCAGGGGACATGGTACTGGGGAAGGGTGCTAGTGGGTGGTGGGGCAGGGGACAGGGTGCCAGTGGGGGCAGGGGACAGGGTTCTACAGCAGGGGACAGGGTGCTGGGGTGGGGACAGGATGCCAGTGGGGGCAGGGGACAGGGTGCCAGTGGGGGCAGGGGACAGGGTTCTACAGCAGGGGACAGGGTGCCGGGGGTGGGGACAGGGTGCCAGTGGGGGGGAGGGGGAGGGGCAGGGGACAGGATGCCAGTGGGGGCGGGGGCAGGGGACAGGGTTCTACAGCAGGGGACAGAGTGCCAGTGGGAACAGAGGACAGGGTGTTGGTGGGGGCAAGGGACAGGGAGTCCCCGGCACGCGCCTCCCCCGTAGGGGAGGGAAGCCCCGGCACGCGCCTCCCCCGTAGGGGAGGGAAGCCCCGGCACACGCCTCCCCCTGGGACTCTTCTCTCCCCCCGCCCCTTGCAGAGGAGAGAAGCCCCAGCACACGCTGCCTCTGGGGAATTCTAACCCCTCCCGTGCAGCAAGTCCTCGGCACGCCACAGACCTGGGTTGTGGTACTGCGTCGGCTGTTTGGGGGAGGGGGAGTAGCCAGCACACTTCCTGAAACCCCAGAAGTGGCGTGCAGCTGCCGGACTTCCTTCCACACCGCAGGAAGCCGGCACTACCTCCATTGTCACTGGAGGTAGGTAGTGGGGCTTCTTGGGGGTGGGGGGAAATGGGGGGGGCCCCGAACGCCTCACGATCAACTGATTGAGCCCTCCCAATCGACCAGTTGATCGTGATCGACGGGTTGGTGACCATGGCTGTAAACAGTGCTTCCTCTCTGAATAGTTCTTGTATTGGAAGCCTTTATTAATGTGCATAAACGTTTTTAAATAGTTTTGTTTTGGGAGGTGTTTGCTTTGTACATTTCCAAATCTTTGACCAGGAAACTTACTGCTGAAGGAACAGTTGTAACCTATTCCTCAAGGCTTATTGTAAACTTGGAATAGTATAAGGATGTTCTGAACATCTGGTATTTTTTATAAACTAATATTGTCCATCTGGATTTTTACTTTCAGTCCCTCAGAGGCAGAATATGTGACACTAATCTGTGGATCAGATAAACTTCAATAAAGAGATTTTTGATAGAGACATTGTAGGCTCAGATGGCGAGGTGAGGTGGTGTTTTATGCTGTCTGCACTGCCAACTTGTTGATTTAAATATCAGTGCACTACAGAATTTTTATTCTTCATTGCTTAGTACTACGAATGTTGATTCTACCCTGTCTTATATTTGAGATCACATTAACCTTTGGATTTTGTTTTCATTTGCTTCTGCACAGAGATTGTAATACAGCTGTCTTTGCAATGCACTCTCTCCGATCACAGGGGAAATCACTCTTATCTGTCTTAGAGTTGGGTTACTTGAAGAGTTGCTTATTTTTACTTTTGAATATATGTGTATAACTGGTAGAAAATATACTCTAGATTTTAAGATTTTTAAAAAGTTGTCACATTTTTCTCCTAAACAGCCCTGTGGAGTACTTTATTAAAGAGTAAGGTTCGCTGGCATTTTGTTTGAAAAAATAAATTAAAAACTGATTTGTAATTGGAACACAATATAGTCAGTGCCTCATTTTTCTCCTCTGTTCATAATAGGTGCGTTCAATGGATGAACTGAATCATGATTTTCAAGCACTAGCTCTGGAGGGAAGGGCTATGGGAGAGGTAAGTGAAGCATCTTCAGAACAGATTTGTGTGTGTGTGTGATTTTGTACAAGTGAGAGTTGGTGAGCAGGCAGGTGCTCCCGCCGCTACCAGTTAACCGAGACTGGTAAGCCTCACTCATTAATGGTGAGGCTAACTGGTTAAACATTGTAACCATGCTGAAAAGTGACAAACCCTAAAACGGCCTAAGAATACTTTCCAAGACAGTGGTTTCAGCTGCAAAATGGTTTTTCAAAAGGCCAAACATACATACAAGGTTCCAACAATGTTTGAAGAGTCTTAGAAGATCAATTGAAACATGATGCTATCCAGTGACAGTTGTGGCACTGAATGATTAAGTAAAGCAGATAAATATTTGCATGTAAATAATGATTAAACATCTTGCATCGGAGGTGTTAGAACCCTTGCCTTGAAATTTAGAAATACAAAAAACCGTTGGGTTTTAGAAATACAAAAAACAACCAAAACTTATTTGATCTTTTAAAAATCTTCACACCTGGAATTTAGAAAGTAGCTCTGTGAGTTGTTAGGGATGTGAAAGTGCACCCCATGAGCCTGGGCTCTCATCCGTTAAACCCCGTGTGCATCAGCCCCTGCCTGCCCCTCTCACACTGCTGCCTCAGTAGCTGCTCCTCTCCCCAGCCCTTAGTGTTGCCCAGAGCGTGTGGCAGGGTGCACTGGCAGCGATTTAAAGGGGTGACCGGAGCTTCAGACCCCTTTGAATCACCGGGACCCAGGTGAACTGCCCCATTTGTCCCCCGTCCCCACCCCTGTCAGCAGGCCTGGATATGGAAAATTAGATGTTTATCTTTGGCAATGTGCACAGATGCTTTGAGGATATATTCTAAGACCAAGGAAACACCCATGCTCCACCTCTTTTTGATATCTGATGTTTAGTTGACTAAAAACTTAAAAAAGAACAAATGGTCTGGTAGCACTTTAAAGACGAACAAAACATGTAGATGGGATCATGAGCTTTCGTGGGCACAGCCCACTTTAGATTTAGAAATCCAACACTCTGGTCATCTGAAGAGATTATATGTTCTCTAATCTCCCCTCCCTGCTGCCTCTATATTAGAGGCAGTAAGGGGGGGATCAGAGGATGGTGCGGGGGATGGGGGGGTAGGAGAGGCTACCACGAAGCTGGGGCTGGCTGCCGGCAGGGGCTGCTGAACTTGGTGAGAACAAGCCCAGTTCAGCCCCAGTTCTCACGGGTCTGGGATAGGGATGCGAATGCTTATCGGATGCTTATCTGATAGTTGACACACTGTCGACTAGTCAGTTCCCCTCCACCCCTTTGCTGCCTCCATCAGAAACAGGCAGTGGGGGAAGAGAGAGTACTTTAAAGCAGCAGCGCCATGTGGAGCCGGGGATCAGCTGGGGACTCTCCCGCTGAACTCTAGCTCCATGCGGTGCTGCCGCTCTGAAATGCTGCGGGAAGCACAGAGCCAGTGGGGGAACTGCTTGAGTGCCTGCTGGTCCCGTGCTCCCTGCAATGCTTTCGCCTTTTAAGTGTAGCAATAGCCGTGGGGCTATTGCTACACTTCAAAGACGGAGGCACCCATATCGACTAATCTAATTGGCTTGTCGAATAGTCAATGGAATTTGCAAGGACAATTCATCTAAATTTAACATTCCTTGTCTGGGACCACTGTGGCTCTGCATTTTAAAAGTAATAAGAGCCGCCTGGTTCTTACTAAATTTAAAATGCAGAGCCGCAGAGAGTCCTGGCTCGTGCTGGACGGGGACCTACCCCCACTGCGCCTCTGCAGTTTAAATGTACTATGAGCTGGGCTGCCTGTGCGCCCAGCTCCTACTACATTTCAACTGCAGAGCAGCAGTGGGAGTAGCTCCTGGACTGACGTGAGCCAGAACAGAGCGCCTTCCCTTATCAACTAATCGTGTAGTCAATACAAATTATTAGTCAGTTACCGCCTCTTAACATCCTTAGTACTCTTACAACATCTTATATTATGAATGATTTTTGTAGGAAATTCAGAGAGCACCTTTCAGGCCTTGAGCTAGTCCACGTACTATTTAGTGAGGGTGTTTTTTGGGGGGGGGAGGCCGGGGAGGGAAATCACTTCAGTTTGCTCTTTCTAGTCAAAGCAAAGACTGATACTTAGAATCATAGAACTGGAAGAGACCTCAGGAGGTCATCAAGTCCAGCCCCCTGCCCAAGGCAGGACCAACCCCAACTAAATCAACTCAGCCGGGGCTTTGTCAAGCCGAGACTTAAAAACCTCTAGGGATGGAGATTCCACCACCTCCCTAGGTAACCCATCCCAGTGCTTCACCACCCTCCTAGGGAAATAGTTTTTCCTAATATCTAACCTAGACCTCCCCCACTGTAACTAACTTGAGACCATTGCTCCTTGTTCTGCCATCCGTCACTACTGAGAACAGCCTCTCTCCATCCTCTTCGGAACCCCCCTTCAGGGAGTTGAAGGCTGTTATCAAATCCTCCCTCAATGCTCTAATTTACCCAGTTAGTTCTGGCCACAAGATTTCCTCTAAACTATATCTGGTTCTGTGCTTCCTTTTCTAATCCATTTCCTTTGCTGCAGCAGTTTAACTCTGTTCCTAGCTCCCTGAGCCAGCCTTATTGGGTCAGTTGAGTTGAACGCAGGGCTGCATGCACTGCTTTTATAGAGAATCTTCTATGCTTTCCAGTGCAGACATAGTGTCTATAAACTAGCGTGCACTAGCGTGATGCTGTTAGTTTGTGTTGTGTTTTTAGTGAATGTGAAGGAGACTACTGACAAAATATCTAAACAATCAATAGTAAGGAAAAAAGAAATTCTTGGGATGTGTGTGAGGAAAAGAAGGAACATTTGGATTGTAATTTTCCTGATTTTCCAACTTTGCAGGAAATGCAAAAAAGTGTTAGTGAGCCCGCACACTGAGCTAAGGCTGGCAAGCTCAATGAGAGGGAAGGATGAGTAAGAGAGCACCTCTTTTTTTCCTCTTTTGGGAAAGAAGGCATCGAATGCCTCCTCCTGTCCCCCTCTATATGGATTTTTGTTGAAGTCCACATCAGCACATTGTTAGCTAATTTAAGGAGTTTTCTGAAGCCTGTCTACAAACCAAGAAGTTGTAATGCAATTTTGGAACAGCTTAAAAAACAAAAAAAAAACCCCAACAAATCGTCCTGCAGCACCTTGGACACTAACAAGCTGCTGTGTGGTGTGGAGTGCAAGGGGTGAGTAGGGAAGCAAATGAGGGTCTTTTACTCAAATGCAGGTTCTGTCTGGGACCATATGTGGCTTGTCTTTGCACAGCGATGGTTACCAGTCCCCTCACCCAGGACAAGGATGAGGGAATGTCAGCCTCTAGGGGCAAAAACCATGTTTGCTTTGCCAGCTGAGCTGAGGAGAAGGGTGACAGCAGCTGCATGAAACTTTCAGTGAGGTCTCTAAGGCAGATTACCAAGTCGTAAGAGATTGCAGCCACTGTCTGTTCACCATCTCACCGATCCTGTGCTGACAGCAGCATCACACCAAACCCAGCCTCCTTTCTGTAACCCTTCCGTTTCCAGGAAGTTGTTTGAGCGCTTTCTTAACCACTTGCCAGTCACCTCATCCACAGCCTCTGAGAGCTGCGAGTGGCTCGCCTCTTTAGGGGTAAAAAACAGCTCCTTGGCCGCAAGCCTCTAATGCGTAGTCCTCCTCTGGCTCTGGGACCCTCTGCGTCTGAGCACACTTGGCTACAACTTCCTCCTCCTAGCTCAGTCCACCACCAGATGCTGCCTGAAATCCCGAGACATCTACGGGGGGTCTTTGGTGGGGTCACTTCCAAATATATCCTCCAGCTCTCCCTGTAGATACTACAGGTCGTGGGCGCAGCACCAGAATGGTGGTTTGCTTCCTGCGCCTTGTGGTAGGTGTTTCGCAGCTCTTCAGTTTTACCCTACACTGCAGAATGTCCTGGTCATGGCCCTTTTGGGTCATGTATTTAGAGTTCTGCCTGTGTAGATATCCAGATTCCTACAGCTGGAACGCAGCTGCAACTGGACTGCCTCCTCTTCCCTAAATGCTGATGGCATCTAGCTCCTCAGCATAGCTCCAAGCAGGGGAGCTGGCATGGCCAGCTAGAGAGATGTGCTGAGAGCACCATGTGTCGCCAAGCAAACAGGAAGGGGACTTTCAAAAAAAATGCCAGGGTGGGTCTTGGTCACCTGAAGAGGGCAGTAGAGTTTGAACAGATGACTAGAGAGGCCAGATCAGACATTGTGGGAAGGGTGTCAGAGGCCAGTCAGGGCACAGTACTACAGCATGGTGTCCACCCTGGCATCCCAACACATTAACAAGAGCACAGTAGACTCCTATGCTTCTTGTGGAGGTGGTTTACCTAGAGCTCACTAACTGCAGAGCTAGTGTGCACGAATTGCCTTGCCAGTTTGTACATTGCGAAAGGTACAGTGCTGGGGGCTGATTGACTGTGCAGTAACTTGCCAGTGTAGTCTTGGCCTACGAAATTAAGTGCATGCAATTTCTTACTCTAACAGTAGTTATAATAATCTTTCTCACAAACAAAGCAGCCTCCTAGTTTGAGCTTGATCCTTCCTTCTGTTCAGCCTTAGTTTCCAGCAGTCATTTTGGTGGTAAGCAGAAGGTGTCATGGTGTCTCCCAACCGTCAAGTCCCCTATTGTCTGGTTCCCTGCCTATAAATAGATTTTGCCCCAGGCAGGAATCCTCTGTGTACACCGTTTCACACTCCTATGGAAAACTACCACATTCAAAATAGGTTCCAACATCAGGTGACCTGGTCACGTGTCTTTTCAGGGCCAACTGTAGTCCAGACCCACAGGTAAAACCAGACTATTCATAGATCATTATCTTGAGTACCGGGCTATTAAGTTCCTTGAGTAATGCTAATGACCTTCACTTGCACATCTAGCTATATAAATAGGTTTATGCGTCATCTTTCTAACTTTACAAATGATAATGATAAATGAACACAAGTAGAAGACAGGCACTCCCCGAGTTAAACATCTGACTTACGAACATCCACATATGCAAACAAAAGCTCACCTGCAGCCTTATGGCAGCAGGCAAGAGGCACAGGTGTTGGAGAGCAATGCAAGTGCTGGCTGGAGGACTCTGGAGGAGCAGGGGATGGTTATGCAGCCAGCAGTAGGAAAGAAGTGGCACTTTGGAGGGGAAAACCCCATTTCTTTCCAGCAGTCAGCTGCATGGCTGCCCCCTGCTCCTCCAGAATGTTCTGGACTGTGCTCACACCACTCACCACCTCCTGATAAGTGGGGGTCTGAATATAGCCTGCGAGGGATGGAGTGGTGGCCTGGAGATGGGGCTTGGCCGCAGGAGCAGTCGCAGAAACCACAGGGGGCTGGGGGATGCCCAGAAGTTCCCTTCAGAATCTCCACCTTCCTCCTCTAATTAAACCTGCCTTTCCTCAAGCACCAATATTCAAGGTTAAAACCATTTCTACTATTTCTCATTGCAAATGCACAGTATTTCAGCTATATTAGGGGATTAAATAAGCTTGTGTGGGCTAGGCTGGGAACCTAACTATTATTTAACATTTCTATGGGAAAAAGCATTCGGAGTTCCAAACAACTGACTTACAAACTAACTTTTGGAACACAACTCATTTGTAAGTTGGTGACTTCCTGTGCTCACATTCAGTGGATTACAAGTTCTTTGATGATAGGTTATGTGCTCGAATTTGCATAAAGCAGTCAAGATACGAATATTCATATTCAGAAACATATTTCCATAAAAATATTGGGGGTGCAACATCACACACCTACTTCAGTCAAATTCACTGTCCCCTTCCCAACCCTGTGACCCAAATTATTGTCCTTCACACTTTTTCCTTTTGGGCATATTTCTGTGGAGAGAGCCTTGCACTTGGTCCTAAAGCTGGAGGTTTGTGTTCTTTGATTAGTGGAACTCATCAACAGTATGGAGAGCCAGCCTCTGGGAGTACAATGGCATCTCTTCCTCTTCCCTTCCAAAAACTAAATCGGTTCTGTTTTTATTTAGATTTCTCAGGCTGCTCTGCCTTACTATGTGCTGCTACGTTTTAATTTAAAAAAGGACATTTAGGAAGCATACCAAGAATCATTTATACATCAAAGAAGTCTGTACCCATTTTGATTTACCCTTTTCCCCCATTTCTTTTGGGCTGAAGTGTCTCTTATGGGGATCTTGTCCCTTACCAACTGTTCCTTCAAGAATGAGGAGTGTACAAAGACATAAACCCACAGCAGGGAGCAGACATCTGTTCTTACAGTAGCAAGTAGATTCTTATACTAGGGCTGTCGATTGATCACTGTTAACTCAAAAAAAAAAAATCACAATTAATCAATTGTTAAACAATAGAATAGCAATTGAAATTTATTAAACATTTTGGATCATTTATGGTGGTGGGGTCGCGGTCACAGAAGATCCCTTGGGATTGTTCCCTAGTGGGCTGACTCTGCCACTGACACCCACCACCTTGTTCTCTGAGACTGCCCAGCACCCTGTCCGGATGGGCCAGGTCATCTCATCCCTCCCCCCCCCTCCCCGACAAGGCACAGAGTTGGGGTTACCGCCCCTGAAGAGCAGTGCTGACACTGATCCACTTCAGCTCTGGGAGGATGCAGTTTTGGGCCACAGCACCCAGGAAACGAACCCGCAGAAGGGATCAAAACCCCAATTTAGTCTTTCTCTGTCTAAAGGTTTTGCACAGGGAAAGCTCGTGAGAATGTTCTCCCTCTTTTTCAATGAAAGAGAGAGATGCACACTGGTTGTTCCCCACGATAACAGTTATTTACACTGGCTTGATAGAAAATAAGTGTTTTTATTAAGTACAAACAGTTGAATTTAAGTGGCTGCAAGTGAAAACAGACAGCTCAAAGTACGTTACCAAATTAAAATGGGAAAAAAAACCCCCAAACACGTAGCTAGTTCTGATTCACTAAAAAAACTTAGGATAAGAATCCACTTGCATCAAAGAACTGTTCTTATTTCAGGCATAATCTTCAGGTCAGCGACTCTTTTACTCTGACCTGGGTCTTCAGCCCTTTGCATCCTTTCAGGGTTTTCTAGGCCAGTGGAACACAAAGGTTCCCATTACATAGATTCCCATTGCTTAAATAGACATTTCCCTGGGGGGGAGCCCTTTGTTCTAGGTCCTCCTCGTATGGAAAAATACCAGAGTCAAAATGGAATCCCAGTACCAAGAGGCATGGTCACATGTCTTAACTAGTCCAGTCACCTTTGGACTTACAAGACAAAGAAGGCCGTTTACAATTCAAGTTGATAAAGTCATTAAGCCTTCGGGGGAGCACCAGTAATGACTCTCATTAGCACTTTTAAAACTATAAACAGTCTCATATTTCATATTTGTAACTTCTCATATAAGAATGATACATGCAGCAAAATAGGATATACAGATCCAGCCCATTGTAACATTAAAATTGATAGGTTACATGAGATATATATTCAAAGCATCTCCAAGTTATGCATATTTATATCCAGGGCTCGACAAACTATAGAATCTACTTGCCCATGGCGAGTAGATTTCAGCCGCGCGCCCCGTTTACCAGCGGCGCGCGCATGCGCAATGCGGCTCTTGCGCATGCGCAGTGTGGGGCTGGCGAGCGGCTTTCACCGCTGTTTGTCAAGCCCTGTTTATATCCATAAGCCAATTTTCATAAAGCATGGGGGGACTGTCACATTTATATTTTCAAATATATCGATTTCAACTATAGCACAGAACACAAAGTATACAGTGCTCACTTTGTTGCTTTCGATTACAAATGTTTGCACTGTAAAAATGATAATCAAGAGATAGAATCTTTTAGTTCACCTCCTTCAAGTGCTGTAGTGCAAGCTCTTAAAGTGCAGCTTACAAATGTACATAACTTCATTCAAAAACAAAACCATGTGAAGCTTAAGAGCAGTGAGTAGTAACCTAGGCTAGTGAGTGGGGTGCATGAGTGGCCCTCTGTCTCAGCGGGGCTGTAAGATTGTCATAACCAAGAAGTCTCTCAGGAAGGGTAGTTTTGTGAACTGTGCTTGTATACCTAGGTCAGCACTTTGATTGGATGCAAAGGGAGCACACAGCTCTCTGTTTTGTGTGCAGTTGGTGTGCACTTCACTTCAAGTGCCCTTGCTTTAAGTGTGTGTCACTTTTGTAATACAGTAATTCCTCATTTAACACTATAGATATGTTTCAGAAAATGATCGTGTTAAGTGAAAACGTGTTATGCAGGGTCAATTTTCCCATTGAAAATAATGGAAAAGGTAGGGGTTGCATTTCAAGCGGTGGTGTCTGTTGGGACCGGGACATAGGGTTGGGGGAGAAAGGGAACTGGGTTACAGCAGGGAGGGGAGGTGTTTGGCTCTGGGGAAGGAAAGAGGGGAAGGGGGATTGGGTTGGGAGTATGCCCATGACGGGTCTGCTGGGACCCCCACTGCGTCCGGCGAGGGGGAGTCAGCGGGGAATGGTGCGGCGAGCGGCGAACCCTCCGCCGCTTTGCAGGGAGGCGGGGGAAGCCCCATGCAGCCGCCGGCAACGGGCCGGCTGGGGAAATCGTGTTATTCTGGGGACGGTTGTGTAATTCCACAAACGTTCCCTAAAAAAAAATTGTGCTATCGTGAAAATGTGTTAAATGAGGAATTACTGTACTGGTAAGGAAAAAACCTGCGTGGGTGAAGAATAGCAGAATCTGGCAACCCTGTGCATGGACAACAGAAAACAAAATGTCTTGTGGGTCACACTGGGCCACATGTAGCCCTTGGGCTTCAGTTTTCCCACCACTACTTTAGAGTCTACTTCTTGTTCAGCGAATCACTAAGGCCAAATCTACACTGGCGCATCACAGCACAGTAAATGAGTTCCCAGTGCTGTAACTGCCAAGATGTCCACACTGGTAAGGCACTGAGGGTAAGTCTACACTAGCTCGTTAGTTCGAGCTAGGTAGGGTAATGAGGGCAAGCGGAGTTGCAAATGAAGCCCGGGATTTAAATATCCCGGGCTTCATTTGCATGTTCCCGGGCGCCACCATTTTTAAATCCCCCTTAGTCCGAACTCCATGCCCGCGGCTACACGCAGCACAGACTGGGCAGTTCGAATTAAAGATCCTAATTCAAACTACCGTTACTCCTCATTCCACAAGGCTTCCAGAAATGGCCCATAATCCTGCAAGTTCTCTGTGCCCCTTGTTTTGAATTCTGCTGTCTGCCCTACATAACGCCTTTCAGACAGCCTGCATGCTCTGCTGTTTTGCCCCAGGACACAGAGCAAACCATTCAGGTGGAATGCTCCCGCTCTTAAACACATAGGCAGGCATCTTTGTGGTAAGAGAGCTGTGCAAAGAGCCACGGTGAGGGGGGAGATGTTGAGGTTTCCCCTCCTCTGCCTCATGGCAGACTGGTTGCTGCTGATGTCTGAACTTACAGGATAGCATGTTGACATCCCCCAAAACACCTCCCCCCCACCCCCACCCAGTCACACTGCCCCCAGACTTCTGTTGAAAAGTAGCTGTCAATGCTGTAGAATGACCATGGAGCAATAGGATTGGGAATCTTGCATCATGTGATGCTGACTGTCCCGTAAGGCATTGCAAACCCTTCCCAAAACACTCTGGCCAGTTGTGCAGTGGGGTAGCTCCCACAATGCACTGTTCTCAGTGGTGTTGCAAGAGCGTGTAACGTGCACATACTCCACAGTCACAGCGAGCACAGTGTGGACACGAGCAGTTTCCCTACAGCGCTCTGAACAGCGCCGTAACTGCCTGCACTGTACATCTGCCAGTATAGACCTAGCAAAAGACATACAAGTTTGTTTACAGCCTGGTCATTTACAGTACTTATCTCTGGAAAAACAGCTATTGAGGCTACAGTCCCATTTGTTTCAGAGGATGAGAATGTTTAGGAGGAGTAGCGGTAAAATCACAGCGAGATTCTATTAAACCAACCACTGGCTGGCAGTTTTCTTAAATTCAGGGTGCTTCTCTGCTGATTCGTATGTTAGTATTTCAAACTAAGTCTTTATTTTTTAAAGCAAATTTTGCTGAAGATGTAAATAGAGAATTTGCTCAACTAAACACTATAGACCATGTAACCTCCACCTAGTAAAACCCCTAGTTAAAATCTATCAACTGGGAACTCATGAAGGGAGTTCAGTTTCATTGTAAATCAACAAAATATTTTATTGAAAGAGCATAACCTGTGAGATTCTCCTTAGTTCATAGGCATGTGCGTGCACACACTGCCTCATGTCACTTCCTTTGGCCTTACAGAGAGTTTGGTTTATTTAGAACACTGCGTCTTATTACATTTCCAGGGATCATCCTATTAAATAAAGAGTTGCCCATTGTAGTTCAGTTTTAATTTGGCAGCTCTGAGAAATTCTGATTCTTAGTATGCCTGGAAATTCTGGTGGGTTGAAGTGGCGATAGAAGCAAAAGGGGAGAGACAGGAGATGAATTTGTTGAGATCTCTGGCTAACAAATATTTAATGACTATTTTAATACACAGCAGAAGTGGAAGGCTTGGAAAATCTTGCCCTGTTGGTAATGAAAGGGAGATGAAGCATTTATCTTAAGTTATGCTGGAATTATTGCAGCTTGCACACAGGAAAGTTGATGAAGCAGCTTCCAGTTGTGCTCTGTTAAGAGAGAACATCCCACCTCTCCCAATGCACACGCACCATGTTTCTATGTGTGTTGCCTAATTATGTTTAGATTGTAAGCTCTTGGAACTTGAGACTTCTGTTTTTCAAAGAAGGGGTGTGTGTGGGTGTGGGGTACAGTCGGTCCCCGAGTTACGAACGCGTTACGGACCAAACGCTTGGCCGTAACTCGGAATGGTCGTAACTCGGAACCCATTGAGTTACATTGCGACTGCGCTGTTCGTAAGCGCGGGTTGCGTTCGTAACTCGGAGCCCGCATTTACGACCTCTTTGGTCATAAGTGCGGATGGTCGTAAGTCGAGGTGGCCATAAGTTGGGGACCGGCTGTATATATCATTGTAGGGCATCCTTGTTTGACGCCTCAAGGGTTCGTAAGAGAGTTTAGTCAGTCTCCATAAAGACACTGTAAAAATGCATAAAGAACCATTTTGCTTGAAGATTTGTATGCTCTATTGCAGTGATGGCCAACCCGCGGCTTGCGAGCCGCATGCGACTCCCGAAGAAAAAACTTGCGGCTCCTGACGGAACCGGGGTGGAACCCGGAACCACTCCAGTCAGCTGCTCTCTCAGCCGGGTTGCTCTGAGCTGCATGTGTGCTCAAGGCCCACGCCATTCTGCTCACAGCCCTCAGCGCATTACGTTATATCCTGCACGTGCAGGCTGGGTCGCACTCAGCGTCCCAGCCTGCACATGCTACCAGCTGGCCGCTGAGCGCAGGCGGCGGCTCCGGCTCTAGGACCTGGGCATAAGGTTAGAGCGGGGAGGGGGTTTGGGTTAGAGCGGGGGAAAGATGCCTGGCTCTGGGGAAGGAGAGCGTGGGGGGGTGGGCGGTGCATGGCATCCAGGCCAGCTTAAAGCCGGCCGCTCAGCTCACGCGCCCAGCGCCTGTACAAGGATACACGTGGTGGTAGCAGTGGCTCTGGCTCTGGGACCCAGGCATAAGGTTGGGGCGGGGATCCCTGGCTCTGGAGAAGCGGGGGAGGGAAGAGAAGAGAAGGGGGATTGGGTTGGGGGGGGATGCATGGCGTCCCGGCCAGCACATGCTCGAAGCCTGCTGCTCAGCGCACACGCCCAGCGCCTGTAGGGAGATGCGTGAGGCGGCTCTGGCTCTGGCTCTGGCTCCGGGAGCCGGGCATAAGGTGGGGGAGGAGGGGAGATTGGGATTGGGTTAGAGCTGGGGGGGAATGCCTGGTTCTGGGGGAGGGAGGGGGATTGGATTAGAGGGGGTGGTGCCTGGCTCTGGGGAAGGGAGAGGAAGGGAAGAAGATTGGGTTAGAGCTGGGGGGGGGGCGCTAGAGGGAAGGGAGTAGGAATCCTGGGACTGCATGCCAGTTCCAACTTCTCAGGAAGCGTGTGCTCTTCCTCTGCTCCCCACACGCTTCCTGAGAAGTTGGAGCTGGCATGCAGTCCCAGGATTCCTACACACACCAACACCCTGTACAGGCAGGCAGCAGGAGGAAGGAAGTCCCCGGCTGAGCGACAGACCTGGTGTTTCAGGAAGTGCGTCAGCTGTTATGGGGAGAGGAAGAGTAGCCTGTGCGCTTCCTGAGACCCGGGATCCCCAGGTACTGGCCGAGCTGTCCCTGTCCCCGTCCCCTCGCCCTGGCCAGATCCCAGCCCCAACAGCACCCTACCACCTGCCCCAGCACCCACCAGCACCTTGCCCCGGCACTCTGTCCCCTGCCCCCACCAGCACAGTTGGGGCCACATTAGTGAGGCTTGGGGTTTTTTGGAGGGGTTGTTTTTTGCATCTCACTTGTGTGGCCCCGACTCACTTTTCTATGGGTCAGTGACCCCTGACTCAAAATAGGTTCCCCACTCCTCTCGTAAATAAAGACAGTGCTGAAACATGTTGTGTTTGACATAATATTTTATTTAAAAATGAAGCCTGGTCAACAAGCCCCCAGTTGGGGCCAAGACCCCATCTGGCCGCAGCATCATAATGCTCCTGCACACCCCAGACACCAAACCTGAGTCTATCATACACTGGAACCCCCTGTCCTGAGCCTCTCCTATCCCCAAACTCCTGCACCCCCACATCCCCAGTCTTCTGCCACAACACTCCTGCACCATCCACATGCTGCAAATCTGTGTCCTGAGCCCATCATATTCCCAGCCTCCCTGCCTTGAGCCCCTCATGCACCCCAGCCCAAACTCCTGCACTCTCACAGCCACAAGCCTGCGGCTTGCTCAGCACCCCAACCCTCTACCTGACTCGAACACTGTCCAGCCTGGAGCCCCCTCCCTGGGACAGCATACTGGCACCAACTTTCCCCCAGCACGGCTGCTTTTTTTTCCCCTCCTCTCAACAACTCTGTACCTCCCACCCCCCACCCCTCAGTACGTGGCTCTTCGCACCCTGTCCATCGCTATTTTGGCTCTTAGTTTCTAATGGGTTGGCCACCCCTGCTCTAGTGATCAAAAATTGCTATAATCTTTCTTCTTGTGGTCTGTCTGAAATGTCTTAGGCTCGTTCCAGTTCCTGAGGACAAATTATGTGGGTTTTTTTGTGAAACACTTGCCCAAATGACCTGTTTGTTTACTGCCTTAGCATAAAGATGAATGATTGCATTGGCCATGGAAATGGAACTGTCTTCTCCTCCCTAGAGTTGATCTACCAGATTAGTTTTGGAGCACATTGGAGGGCAGTATGGGGTATGCTTGCACTTTTGCTTCCTGTTCCTCACTTGTAAGACTATCTATAAGGCTGTCAATCCAGCACTTTTGTGAGGCCAGAGTCACTCACAAATTTGGGGGTTTTGTTAAAATTGATATTTTCCCCCTTATATTTTACCTGGATAGATATTTCCCGTATAGCTTACTGACTATAATACTCGCTGGTTGTATTAGGCGCAAAGCCAGAGTATAAAATAGTGGAAAGGGAAAACTAGAGTAGTTTCTGCCCATGGAGCTAAGGGAGCAAATAGAGTAAAGTTGTCTGGCCTCTACAGTAGTATTGTATTTTAAAAAGGAAATGAAAAGGAGGGTTAATGCCACCAAATAGAATCCTAGTTTAGAGATAATTAAATTTCGGGGCGAGGGGGAATTACTTGCATCTGAAAATGAGAGAGAGTAAACTTGAAGATTCAGAAGAAGCTATTAAATAGGTAAGTGGTCTTTGCAGACATTGGTATGCAAGATGGAAACCATACTGAAGTGAATGGGGCTTCATACTTTTCACTGATGGAGAATCCAGCTCAAAGTTTGCTATCAAACTACTGATGCAGAAAGGCAATATCCAGTAGTGTTGTACTATCTTGTTTTTGAATCCAGGAAAGGAAAGTAATCCTCCCCTTGTGCTGAAAGGAGCTTTTTAGAGTCTCACTTCTTAATACGTACTACAAAGCACACTCAGTGATAAATCTAGGCTTCTGAAACTTCAAATGTATCTTTATTTCATTATTGATAAAGATAGCCTGTTTTAAAGAGGAATGCAGGCACTGCAGGGTTTTTAATATAAAATAATGGCTGAAGTAGTAAGTATGTTTGAAGAACATATATGTTTAAAGTATGTGCATGCTTTTCTTTTTCTTACAATTGCGTGTGAAGCTCTGCTTCTAAATTTGTATTTGTTTGTGGCAAGATCGTGGCAGAAAGGAAGACTTGACTGCATGATGAGGTAGAAGCTGGCTATAGAAGTGGATGTTTTTAGTAAAGGAGGAAATGCAATGCTATCCAGTTGTCTTAGCTTATCTATACTGATATTCTGTTTAGAAGCCATTCTGATACATGGCCTTTAATTACCCAAGAAAGAGAAACTGAAGGTTGTCTTGGTTCCTGTGGGGTAGACTAATTTTCCTGTAGGCAACATCACGTCCCCTTCATAGGTTCTGGGAGCCCAGAGGTCTTTGTGCAGGGGCCCTGAGCACTGCATGCCATCTGGCATTGCCACCTTGGTGCACATAATGTAACTGGACTCCTTCATATTTTGGACCTTGAGGCCCCTTGCAAGTTAGGTCATGACCATTATTGCCTATGATCTCTATTTTTTATATCCTCTGATTTGTGTGTATGATCTATTTTGATGTTTTCCATCTCCAGCATCATAGTGACTCCATTTCCTCCTTACTCATAACACAGGGTGGGCAAAACACAGCCTGGAGGCCACACGCAACCCGCCAAGACATTTGATCCAGCCCGTGGCCCACCCTGCTGTGCCCTCGTCCCCAGGCCAGTCAAGACTGGGGTCAGGGGAGCACGCGAAGTTTCCTCCTCTGCCAGGGTGGTGGGGCACCAGATAGGCATTGCGTGCCCCGGCCTGGGAGCGGAGGAAGTGTGTGAAGTCTCTTCCCTCCCCTCCCCCCCCCCCAGCGGTGAATGGCACCAGAGGAAACCTCCAGCTATTGAAAATGGCTGGCAGTTCCCTCTGGGTACCATGCACCCCTGGCAAGGCAAGACAGGGCAGGGTGGGGGCAAGAGACTGTGTTCTCTCCTGCCCCACAGGGTAGCGTGTGAAGCCTCCCCCTCGCGAGGGCATGCCCCTTCCTCCCGAGTCCCTGCCCCATCCGGGGCCTGCCCACAACCACTACCAAAATTGGTGAAGTGGCCCCGGTACAAAAATGATTGCCCCTGCCTGCCCTGTCACTTCTATGGAACATTTATTCAGTAGCAACAATAGATGGGGAATGAATCTTGTACAATATTCCTGCTGCCGCTGGAGTTTTGCCCATTGTCATATATAGATTAATACTTGTGTTTATAAACAGCAGTGCTATTCATTTTTGTTTTGTTCATTACTTCATTTAAATTTGTTCTGTGCCTATGGCTTGTGCTAAGGATGTTAAATTTAGGTTATTTTAGAAATCAAGTAGTCAATAAAAAATTCTGTCGACTACTCGATTATTTGATAGGGGAAAGCAGACCTGCTCAGCTCGTGCCGGGACCAAATTCCCTGTGGCTCTGCAATTTAAAAGGCAGTAGGGGTCGGGCAGTCTGCCCCTCAGCTCTTATTGCGTTTTTAAGGGTTTGGTCCCCGACCCTGTGTGAACAGGGACTTGTTCTGGACTGCCTGACTCCTATTAAATTTAGAAGTTTTGGAGTAAGTATTGGCTCTGTTATCCTGTAACACTCAGAGTTAACACACTTCGTTTGTTAATTTTATACATTTGAGCTACTCAGCTATTCTGACATCAAGCACAGTTTGACTAGTTTTGCTAAGAGTTCAGTTCGTATTGTGCAGTAATCTAAATGAGAGATTCTCAAGTGTGTGTTAATCTTCTAGCTCCTTCATTCTGTTCAGAGAGTTCAGCAGATAGATTTATTTATTGTACTACTTGCTATGAATGTGCTGCTTTTTTTTCTCTGCCTCTTCATTGCATCACACTCATGGAGATCAAGGATTTACTTTAAAGATTGTACTGTTAATATCTATGGCACTTGAGTAGCACTTGAAGTTTCTTTTGCCATATGTAGTTGCTGTAAGGCAGATGTTTTCAGTATGGAACAGGTATTTTCACAAAGCATCTGTTACGCCAGGTATGTGTTTGTGAAACTTTCCTGGAATTGATTTAAACTGAGGGTGGTTTTCTATCCTGCCCCTGAATGTAAAAGAAGAGTTAAGTCCCTTTTCAGAAAAACATAAGCTGTGCAGGAGCACTGACTTAGAACTGTTTACAAATGTTCTCCAAAGCATCACCCTTAACTCCCATGGAATGCGCTGCAAGTTGAGGGCAATGAGCACATTATGGGATCAGACCCACAATATTCACGTGTGAGAGACGGAAATTCCTATTCTTCTTCGAGTGATTGCTCATGTGTATTCCATGTAGGTGTGCACACGCAGCGTGCATGCGTCGTTGGAGATTTTTCCCTCAGCAGTACCTGTCGGGCCAGCAGGGAGCCCCCGGAGTGGCGCCGGTATACCGGCCGATATATACCCCTGCTGGCCTTCCGCCCGCTCAGTTCCTTCTTACCGCCGTGACAGTCGTTGGAACAACCCTCAGCTCATGCTAAATAAATCACTGTTGAAGTAGTTCTTTGTTACCTGTTATCAGTTAATCACCGTTAATAGTTGTAAATTGAGTTAGAGACTTTCGGTTCAGTTTGTTGGTTTTGCTGTTGCGGCGTGCCGTGCTCCTGCAGCGGGGCATGCCCGGACCGCAAAGGTTCAAGCCCTGTCAAAAGTGCCCATGCCCTGCGATGATCCGCATTCATCCTGTTTAAAGTGCCTGGGAGAGGCCTGCAAAATCTGCAAAGCTTTTAAGCCCCGCACGAAGCACAAGAGGGAATCGCGCTTTAAGATCATCCTTATGAAGGCAGCCTTGAGACTGGTACCGGCGTTGGATCCGGCACTGGCGTCCCAGAGCACACTGGCATCGGTGCGGGACATTTCGTCTCACTCTCGCATCTCCCTGGCACCACATTGGCCTCGGCACCAGTCACAGTCCCCAGTGCTACAGAAGAAGAGGAGGCCCAACAGGGGTAGATCGCCTCCAAGGCGCGTGTTCTCCGTGCGCGCCTCGGTGGGGCACATGGCACTACCAAGCACCGAACCCAGGCCGTCTCGGTCGGGTGGATGCTTATCCCCGCACAGGGAGCCTAGCCCTCCTGGGGACTTCCCGGAACCCTCCACCCCGGAGGCCTTCGAGGTGGCAAGGGTCCTGATTGAGTCGTCCCCTTCACCTCCTCCGACACCCACCAGAGGCCATGGGAATGGTCGGCACTGCCTGCCATCAAGGACGTCCGAGGATGTAGTTCAGGACGCCAGAAAACGGCATTTGGTGCAGTCTGTACCCTTGGCACCGACCACGGCACTGGCATGGGAGCCGATCCTGGAACTGGATGCTGCACGACACAGGGCACCGGGTCCCGCACCTGCGTGGCACCTAGCCGTGTGGCACTGGCCATGGCACCTAGCCGTGTGGCATCTACCTCAGCACAGGCCTTACCGACCCTGGGCCCAGCCATGCTGTCACCTCCTCCCCGGCACTGCCGCATGCCCAAGTCGATGGCAAGACACGCACTGGCAATTTTGGCGGAACCCGCACCGGCCTCCACCCTGGTTAGCTACCGAGTACTCGACCGACTCGGAGGCAGAGTCAGCTTGGTTGTCCAAGGGCTCCAGGTCCTGCTCCCAGCACCTGTCACACTTGCGGCACCGATCACGGCACCGCAGCTTGTCGTCCCACCACCGTCAACAGCAATGGGCTCAACCAGTCCCGGTGCCGATGTTGCATCAAACATGGCCCCCACAGCCTCTGGGCCTATCACCAGAGCCAGGGTGTGGATCTTTCCAGGCCAAGCTTAGTCATCTCAGGACCCCAAGCCCCACCGTCGGTGACCCCCCTGGTCTGATCTCCCACTCTGGGGCAGTCGCTACCCCCCGGCCAGGCCTCCCCAAGACCGTCGGGAAGTGGAGCACCTTCGAGCCAGCCACCATTGCCTTCAGTTCTGGGGTCCTCACAAGCCCCATCGTGAGCGGAGGCTCCCATAGGGTCATCATCATCCTCCCCAGACGAGGCCTTAGGGGTCACCCTTACACCCATACCCTCTATGGACACCAGAGCGCACCAGGACCTCCTCCGTCGACTGGACCACAGCCTGGGAGTCCAGGCCGAGAAGATGTCCGAGGATTCGGACCCCATGGTCGATATCCTCCAGTCGGATGTCCCTTCCAGAGTGGCCCTACCGATCAATAAGACAGCTACTGAGATCTCCAAGGCCCTCTGGCAAACCCCAGCCTCCATACCCCCAACAGACAAACGGGCCAAGAGAAGATACCTGTTCTCCCATCTGCCTCTGGGATCGCTGGTGGTACAAGCGGTCAACCAAAGGGGGAGAGAGGGGCAACCGGTGGCCACCCCCAAGAACAGGGAGGCCAAGAAGACAGACCTCTTGGGCAGGAAGGCTTACGCAATCTGGGGGTATTCAGCTCTGTATCGCTAACCAGCAGGTTCCGGCGTATAACACCTGGGCCTCCATGGACAAATTCACGGACCTGCTCCCAAGGAACTCCCATCCGGAGTTCAGGGCCCCCCATGAGGAGGGTAGGGCGATCTCCAGGGCAGCCCTTGATGTGGCCAATGCCGCTGCCCGCGCAATGGCCACGGGAGTAGCCCTGCACTGGAGCTCCTGGCTGCAGGGGTCCGGGGTGTCCCCGGAGCTTCAGAATACTATCCAGGACCTCCCCTTTGAGGGGCCCTCACTGTTCTCTAAACAGACCGACCAGCAGCTCCATGGCCTTAAGGACACGTGTGCCACGCTGAAATCCCTGGGCATGCACACGCCGACCACTCAAAGGCGCTCGTTCTTGGGCAGGAACACTTCCAGACCACCTCTACAAGCCCTGCATCCTGATTTCTCCCGCCGCAGGAGCAGGTGTGGCAATGGCAGGAACAATAGGCACCAGCCCAGGCTTGCCCCAGACCAGAGCCAGGGGCCGCCCCACAAGCCCTCGTGTCCCTGTCAGGGATTTTGATAGGATGTCCGAGGGCAACTTACCAGTCTCCCTGCTTATTTTCCGGGATCGTTTATTCCCTTTTCTCCAGGCCTGGCGCTCGATTACTTCAGACCGATGGACCCTGGAGATAGTGGAAGAGGGATATACCATCCCGTTCCATTCGGATCTTCCCCTACCCTCAACCCCGTCCCTTTTCAGGGACCCCTCTCACAAGCCTGACCTATGGGAGGAGGTTCTCCAGTTCCTCACTCTGGGAGCCATGGAGCCTGTTCCCTCCGGGTTCCTGGGCAGAGGCTTCTACTCCTGCTATTTCCTGGTCCTGAAAGCCCAGGGGGGTTTTCGCCCCATACTGGACCTCAGAGACTTAAACTCCTTTATTGTGAAAGCCAAATTCGAGATGGTAACTCTGGCATCTATAATTGCCTCGTTGGCCCCCGGAGACTGGTACGCTGCCCTCGATCTGAAAGACACCTACTTCCACATCTTGATTGCCCCTCACCATCGGCGGTTCCTCCGCTTTATGGTAGGCACGGACCACTACCAATTCACGGCCCTCCCCTTTGGTATCTCTATGGCCCCCCCCGTGTTTTCACCAAATGTATGGCAGTCGTGCCTGCTGCCCTGAGGAGAAGGAGCGTTCAGGTGTTTCCCTGTCTAGATGATTGGCTTCTGAGGGGACACATGAGGACCAAGTATGAGCCTGCATTACCGTGGTCCAGAACCTCTTGGGGGAGCTGGGCCTTCTACTCAATGTGGACAAATCAACTCTAACCCCAACCCCGGTGATAGAGTTCATAGGGGCCAACCTGGACTCAATGTCAGCAATGGCCTCCCTCCCCTGGTCCCACTTCCTGGTGATAGAATCCGCAGTCCGGGATCTCCAGAGTTTTCCAGTGACCTCGGCCCGGTCACAGCTCCCGGGCCTAATGGCCGCATGCACATACGTTGTGCAACATGCCAGACTTCGCATGTGCCCCCTGCAGATGTGGCTGGCGCGAGTCCACAACCCGGCTTTCTATCTGTGGGACAGGGTAGTGATGGTCCCTGAGACGGTCCTTCACTCGTTGACCTGGTGGACCCTCCCGGAGGAGGTCTGTACAGGAGTCCCATTCTCCAGACCGGTACCAACCATCCAACACGTCACGGACGCCTCAGACACCGGTTGGGGAGTGCACCTGGGCGACATGCAGACGCAAGGTATGTGGTCCACGGACGATCTCTCCCTGCATATCAATGTCAGGGAACTCCGAGCAGTCAGACTGGCCTGTGTGGTTTTCCTTCCCCACCTCAGGGGCAGGTCAGTCCTCATCTTGTCAGACAATACGATGGCGGTGTTGTATGTAAACAAACAGGGTGGTGCGCGATCGCCTCACCTGTGTCAGGAGGTGATCCGCCTGTGGGACCTCTGTATCGGGGCAGATACCCACCCGACAGCCACGTATCTCCCGGGTTCTCAGAATGTCCTAGCGGACAGGCTGAGCAGGGCATTTTCCGGCCACGAGTGGTCCCTCAGGACCATTCCATTTTCCACGAGTGGGTGTTCCCCAACTAGATCGGTTTGCCACGAGGCAGAACAAGAAGTGTCCGAAGTTCTGCTCTCTCATGGGACTGGAAAGGCGCTCCCTGGGAGACGCACACCTTCACCCCTGGCCCGGGGGCCTGCTGTATGCCTTCCCGCCGTTCCCACTAATTCAAAGGGTCCTCCTGAGAGTGCGGGAGTTCAGGGCTTCCTTAATTCTCTTTGCCCCAGCATTGGTTTTTTAACCCTTCTCAGCCTGTCATGCAAGAGACCCATAACTCTCCTGCTGCTCCTCCACCTGATCTCCCAGGACTCTGGCAGACTCCGACACCCGGACCGGCGCTCGCCGCACCTGACAGCGTGGAAGCTCCGTGGCTGACAGCAGTGGAGCTCCAGTGTTCAGCTTGTGTTCAAGAAGCTCTGCTGGCCAGTAGGAAAACTTCCACTAGGGCCATGTACTTGGCCAAGTGGAGGAGATTCTACGTCTGGGCCTCCCACAAAGGGGTTTCCCCGAGAGAAGCTCCAATTCCCCTGATCCTGGATTACCTCTTGGATCTCAGACTGCAGGGACTCTCCTCTTCCTCCATCAAGGTTCACTTGGCAGCCATGTCCGCCTTCCACCCCGGAGACAGGGGAAAGACCCTGTTTGCAGACCCCATGGTAAACAGATTCCTTAAAGGACTAGATAGGTCCCACTGAGGTGTGGGCTGTACAGCAGCCCACACCTCAGTGGGACCTCAACCTGGTTCTGTCTAAGCTCATGGGGCCTCCGTTCGAACCTCTGGCAACGTGCTCCCTCCTACACCTGTCCTACAAGGTATCCCTCCTGGTAGCAATCACGTCCGCTAGGCAGGTGTCCGAACTCAGAGCGCTCACTTCGGATCCCCCCATACGGTTTTCTTTAAGGATAAAGTTAGACTTCTCCCCCACCCCGCCTTTTTGCCCAAGGTGGTGTCGTCCTTTCATGTCTCTCAAGACATATTCCTACCAGTGTTCTACCCCAAGCCTCACGCATCGGGGAAAGAGCAGGCTCTGTACACCTTAGACGTCAGGAGGGCCTTAGCCCTTTTATTTAAACAGAACAAAACCCTTCCATAAATCGCCCCAACTTTTCATGGCCATTGTGGAACACGAGAGGTCAGCCAGACTCCACACAGAGGATTTTGTCTTGGATCACTGCTTGCATTAGGGAGTGTTACCTTCTGGGCAGGGATTCCAGCCCCTCCTCTCACAGCGCACTCTGCCAGGGCTGTGGCCACCTCCACAGCCTTCGCAGCGCAGGTCCCAATCCTGGACATCTGCAGGGCGGCCACCTAGTCTTCCGTCCACACCTTTGCCAACCATTACGCACGGTCACATCAGGCCAGAGAGGATGCCGCCCTGGGCAGGGCGGTCCTTCATTCCGCGGTAGCTTGAAACTCTGACCCTCCTCCTCAGGTTCTGCTTTGGAGTCACCTACATGCAATGCACATGAGCAATCACTCGAAGAAGAAACAGTTACTGACCTCGTAACTGTTGTTCTTCGAGATGTGTTGCTCGTGTCCAGGGCTCGCCAAGCTGCGGCGAGCCCCGCTAGCCAGCGGCGCGGTTCTGCACGCTGCGCATGCGCAGACCACGCTGCACAGCTGTGCCGGCTTATAATCGACTCGCCTGTGGCGAGTCGATTACATTAATTGTTGAGCCCTGCTCATGTCCATTCCAAATCCCATCCATCTCCCCTTCTTCGGAGTATACCGGTAAGAAGGAGCTGAGTGGGTGGAGGGCGAGCAGGGGTATACAGCCTCTCCCCGAGTTACGAACAAGTTACGGACCAAACACTTGGCCATAACTCTATTTGTTTGTAACTCGGACCCCATTGAGTTACATAGCAACCGTGCTGTTCGTAAGCGTGGGTCGCGTTCGTAACTCAGGGACCGCCTTTACGACCGTGGGAGCTGTGGTCGTAAATGCGAACGGTCGTGAGTCGACCATTCGCAACTCAGGGACTGGCTGTATATCGGTAGGTATACCTGCGCCACTCCAGGGCGCTCCCCGCTGGCCCGACGGATACTGCTGAGGGAAAAATCTCCGACGACGCGTGCATGCTGTGCGCACGCACCTACATGGAATGCACATGGGCAACACATCTCGAAGAACAACACTTACGAGGTAAATAACTGTTCTTTTACCAGCACTGAAGTGAAGATTCTGTAGGTAACTCTACAATTCCTCTGCAATTCTCATTAAAATATGCTCTTCTGATGGGAAAATATCTTTCCTATTAACATTTGTTACAAATGGCTCTCATGGTTAGAAATACGTGAATTTTGGATGTGCGTATGTGTTGTGTTTTATGCATAAAGTGCTGATGTATATCGGATCCTTCCTATTAGGATGTAAAAAATATAGAAAAACAGTAACCATGTAACTGATCAAAATTCTGTCAGTTACATGACATGCAGTGGTTGGAAATAAAGGGTTCCTGCCCCTCACTGTGGGCTCCGCCCCTCTCTTAGGGCCCGGCAGGCTGCCAGCGGGGTCACAGTAGTTGTCCTCGCTGTGGCAGCTGACCCCACTCCAGCCGGTTAACCATTTAAGCAACCAATAAGCATCAGCTTCCTCGTTAAATTTTAAATGTTCCTACCTCCTACATTCTGAGCTACTTTTTGCTTCCACAGGGTGTTGCGATCACTTCATTGCTCTCACCTTGGGAAAGCATAAGCACTCATATTGTAAAGTATCTATCAGTTTGTTTTAAAATGAGCGAGATTTGTTTTTGTTCTAGGAAGAAAATGTTTATAGTTTACACTTGTACTTTTATGCTAACATTAAACATGTTTGTTCCTTCTTATTTGCAGCAGCTGTTGCCAGGTAAAAAGTTTTGGGAAACTGATGATTCAAGCAAAGATGGACCAAAAGGGATATTTCTTGGAGATCAATGGCGAGACAGTGCTTGGGGAACATCAGGTAGCCCAATATTTATCATCTGATATAACTGGAGTTGAACACAGAAATATGTAGTTAATTTCCTCAGCAAGCTGGCTAATCCTGAATTTCACAGCTACCAAATATCTCAAAAACCAGGTCATCTCTGATTATAGCTATTCATACCATTCCTGTGTGACCTACTCAAATTAGAAGAATCACAAAAGGATCTGTAGACATATATAGGCTTTAAAGGTGTGGGCGTGAAAAACTAGTAATTACTGTGGTGGCTGAGAGTCAACCTAACACAGGTTAACTTAATTGTGAAGTGTAGTCAGGTCACTTTTGAAAATGGGATAGGCTGCAATCTCCAGTTGACTTTTTATGAAATTTAGGCTCTGAAGTATCTTCAGCATTTATGAAGATTTTACCCCTAAACTTACCTCTTTCACTGGCTAACGTTAATATTCCTGTCTACGTCACAGTCCTTATTATTGGATTCATACCCTGACCTAGCAGGCAGGCAAATAGTAATCGTTCTTTTATCTTTCCATTGTACGGATGACACAACTGAGGCTCTGAGAGGTTCTGCAAGGTTACTTCTGGCAGAGCCGGGTCTAGAAATTGGGAAGGAATTAATCAGTTTGGGGGTTTGGAGTAGTAAAAGTCATTTAAAAATGTAACTGTGTAAGAGCTAATAATCCTAGCGGTCACACACACTGCAGGCTCTGCAGTATGAAGCTTAACTAAAGCTTTAGACTGCAGAAAGCACAGTGACGCTTCCCCAGGGCCAGCAACCCGTCGGCCCTGCTCCCAGGGAGCCAGCATGCAACTCCAGCCCCTACTGGTTAACCAGAATTGGGCTTCCTGGTTAACCATTTACATCCCTGCTTGGGAGAATGAGATCATGTAACTAGGTTACATCAGTTCACACATACACTCAGGCAAAATTAAGATTGCAAAATTTAAGATTGGGTCATCTTAGCTTTGGCATTTCCTAATTTGAGAATTGGACTTTGCAGCCTTAATGATCTGTCATTTGAATATCTTTTATGGATATATGAAAGAATATTAGGGAAAAAAGGTTTTAGAAACATGTTTCCTTTTCAGCTTCTGTCAGTGATTTGGGGTTGACAAGTAGTGCAAGTTCCTAAAACACCCCTAAATCCTTTCAAAGCCAGTGTGGATTGAAGGTCCCAAGTGCTTTCAGAATCAGGTCCTTGAAGGAAGTAGTTATTTTCTGTGATTATTTCCTAGCAGCAGCCTCATCAGAATGTCAGGCTTTCTGTAAAAAAAAGCTCTGCTCTTCATCAAAGGAAAGCCTTGTTGATATCATCAACCTGTCAGTAAATTATCCTTATAATTAAGACACTCTACAAAGCTTTTCTAGTGATTTTTCTAGTTACATCTTTGTAATTGGATTGGAAGCCCCTTTGGGCAGGACTGTTTCTGTGCTTGGCAAAATGGGGCTTTGGTCTATGTGACTAGGGCAACTACTTAGTGAAGTGATACTAGTAATAATGCAGTGATTAGAATCTTAAATATGTGTATTCATGTGTTGTAGATCATTCTGTTTCCCAACCAATAATGGTTCAGAGAAGACCAGGCCAAGGTTTTCATGTGAACAGTGATGTCAACTCAGTGCTGTCGCCACGGTCGGAGAGTGGAGGACTTGGAGTTAGCATGGTGGAATATGTGTTGAGTTCATCTCCTGGGGATTCCTGCCTCAGAAAAGGAGGATTTGTAAGTGTGTTTGACTGAAATTTGGGTTTCTGTGATTTTTTTTTTCCCCCTACATTTATTGCTGGCTTTTTACTTCCTTCCTAAAGATAGGTATTCGACCTTATGGGTGTTATGGTTATATCCAGCACCATATCGGAAAGGGTAAGCCAACAGCTTGGTGGTGGTTCATGTTTAAGTGATGGGATGTGATAGAAGAAAAAACAGCTGGAGTGAGGTTTCCAGTGCAGTCTGATCCAGTTAGTGAACACACCTGCCATCTTGAGATACTCAACTCCTGACTGGAAACTTGATGTGCAAAAATACTTGGCTAAATGTTGGTGTTCTTGAATACTTTGTAAACATAGCAAAGCTTGCAACTTGTTCTCACGTCTCAAAAGTGTTGCAAAAAATCACTGGGCTGTCACAGATAGCACATTACTTAGTGGGAATTTGCTCAAGGACTGTTCTCTCTGCTATGACCACTGTTCTGCTCCCCACTTCATGCTTCTGGCAAAGAAGGGAATAGTGCAGCCAGTACATACTACCAGTTTCCAACCCCCTTTGCTTGTCTGGAGGGAGAAGGGAATAACCAAGTCCCATCTCACTACACTGGGATGAAATCTTACACGCTCAAACTGTGAAGAGAGGCTTCAGGGGGTAGCCAAGTTAGTCTGTACAGAAAAAAACAACAAATGGTCTGGTAGCACTTTTATACACTAACAAAACATGTAGATGGTATCATGAGCTTTCGTGGGCACAGCCTACTACTTCTGTGCCCACGAAAGCTCATGATACCATCTACATGTTTTGTTAGTCTATAAAGTGCTACCAGACCATTTGTTGTTTTTTTGTAAAGAGAGGATTGCTCTGAAACTCCCAGACACCTACTACCTGGGGTTAATATAGGAGGATATAGCCTCATCTGTTATACCAGGTTTGTACTTACTCCTTCTAGTTGTCCTGAGTTTCCCATCAGAACAAAGTTTCTGAAGCCTTCTGGAGGACCTCATTCCATAGAGTTGGAGGACTGAAAGGGTGTGTCTGCACTGCACCCGTAGCTCGAAATAAGCTACACAGTTTGAGCTACGCAAATTGCATAGCTTATTTCAAGCCAGTTTCAAAATAGCTTATTTCTATTAGCTTAAGTCTACACAGCACTTAGTTCGAAATAAAGCACTATTCCGAAATATCCTTTATTCCTCATGGAATGAGGTTTACAGGGACATCGGAATAGCAAGCCCGTTATATTTCAAAATAACAGGTGCGCTCAAAAGATGTGGAATAGCTATTTTGGGATACCGGACGTATTCCAAAATAGCACTGCAATGTAGATGTAGCCGAAAAGACCTTGAGAAGTCTTCTAGTCCAGACCTCGCACTTAGGGCAGGACTAAGTATTATTTAGAACCATCTGTGATTGAGATTTGTCGAACCTGCTTTAAAACCTCCAGTGATGGAGGTTTCACAACCTCCTAGGCAGTTTATTCTAATGCTTAACTACCCTAGCAGGAAGTTTTTTCTAATGTCCAAACTAAATTTCCTTGCTGCTATTTAAGTTTGTTGTGAGAACAATGTATCTCCCTCCTCCTTGTAACACACTTTTATGTACTTGAAAATGCTTATCCTGTCCCCTCTGTCTTTTCTTCTCCAGACTAAACAAACCTAGTTTATTTCAGTCTTCCCTCGGAGGTCATGTTTTCGAGACCTTTAATACTTTTTGATGCATTTTTCTGGATTTTCGTCAATTTGTCCACATATTTCCTGAAATGTAGCACCCACAACTTGACGCAGTACTCCAGTGGAGGCTGTATCACTGTGGAGTAGAGCAGAAGAAATACTATTTGTGTCTTGCTCACAACATTCCTGTTAATACACCCCAGAATGATGTTTGCTTTTTTTGCAGCAATGTTACACAGTTGATTCATATTTAGCTTGTGATCCACTACGGTCCACAAATCACTTTCTGCAGTTCTCCTTCCGAAGCAGCTCTTTCCCATTTTGTATGTGTCTAATGGATTGTTCCTTCCTAAGTGGAGTGCTTTGCATTTTGTTCTTACTGAATTTCATCCTGTTTACTTCAGACCATTTCTTCAGTTTTTCCAGAACCTTTTGAATTTTAATCCTGTCCTCCAAAACACTTGCAACCCATCCTAGCTTGGTGTTATCTATAGACTTCAGAAGTTTCTTTTCTTTCAGCCGGTAATTAGTAGGTGCCTGGTAAATTTGTTGAGCCCTGGCTATTGAGAAGAAAGTAGTAAGGCTTGGGTGCTGACAGGTGTTTAGAAAACTGAAAAATGTAAGAAAGCAGGGAAACTGTTAAGTAATCTAATGCTGGTGAATAGTCTAAGTGGTGTTTTATGGTGAAAATGGGGTTTTATACATGCCCTTCATAATCTAAAATTCATTCATGCTACACCATAGTAAATTACATTTCACCTTTAAAGGAAAGCTGTCTTTTATTGGACCAACTTCTGTTCATGAGTGTGTGTGTCTCACGATCAGAAGTTGGCCCAATAAAGGCTATTCCCTCCGGGTATGTCTACACTTGCCCCCTAGTTCGATCTAGGGAGGCTAATGAGGGCGACCGAAATTGCAAATGAAGCACGGGATTTAAATATCCCGTGCTTCATTAGCATGTTCCCGGCCAGTCGCCATTTTAGAAATTGACTAGCCCGAAGTAACTGCTCGTGTCTACACTCGGCAGTGAAACGGGATTCCGAATTAAAGCCCTAAATCGAATTAGCTGTTGTTCCTCCTGGAATGAGGTTTACCAGCTAATTCAATTTAGGGCTTTAATTCGGAATCCCGTTTCACTGCCGCGTGTAGACGCCGGCAGTTACTTCGGGCTAGTAAATTTCTAAAATGGCAACCGGCCGGGAACATGCTAATGAAGCACGGGATATTTAAATCCCGCACTTCATTTGCAATTTCGGTCGCCCTCATTAGCCTCCCTAGATCGAACTAGGGGGCTAGTGTAGACCTACCCTCATCCACTTTGTGTCTCTACTCTTCTGGTGCTGACATGGCTACCACAACACTGCCTGCTCAGTGCGTAAATGTGCAGAATCACTGTCCCATTTAAATTGTGACATGCGGAAAAGAATGAGGCTCATTCTGAAACCAGAAGGCTTTGTTTGATCATCGTGTTTGAGTAAAGATTGCGGGATTGCGGGGTTCAATTCATACCCGTAACTGAACTGGCCTTTCCTAGTTCACTGGTGATGCTAATTAGTAACAATGCTGTCTTACTGAATGGCGGCTTCAGAACAACTTTCCTTTGTAAACACAAAAAGTTAGTTAAAATATGAAACAAGGTTCTCCCAATAAAATAATTTGTAGTAAGACAGGTTGGGGACTTCAGTTTTCTTGGGGTTCAGACACGACTGGTGTCATATGTGGACTTCTTTTCCCCTCATTTGTAGTAGCAGACTGTTAATGAATGCAACTTTCTTTAGTGCTAGTGTCTAGCTTTTTAGACACAGTTTCTTTCATTTATAATTATATTAAAGGAATACCCATTATATGAAATCTAGTAAATGTTTTAAGAGTTGAAAGTAGTTCAGTTAGTAAGACCTATTGGAGTATCCCTTGCCAATTTTGTGATTTTTTTTTTTTTTTTTTTAACATCCATACCTTCTGTTTCTAAAATTCATATATTCTCTGTTTGAAGACATCTCTCCCTTCTCTGCACACAAATATGTGAAACTGCAATGGCCATATTTTAAACATGTAAGCATGAGAGTAATTTTACTTACGTCACTAATTCTAAAGGACAAAATTTTTAAAAGCATGAGTTCCATTTTTCAAAAGCGACTTTTTAGGCTCTTAAAAGCCTGTCTTAATGAAAGTTAGGGTGACCTAGGCTTTAAGAGCCGAAAGTCACTTTTGAAAATAGAATGTGAGTGCTCTTGAAAATGTTACCCATTAAATTAAATTTGTAAAGTGTTAGCAGAATTAGGCCGTGACTGACTGCATAGAGGAAACTGTTAAACTGATTGTATATAAACTTGTAAAATACACAAAATAGACTGGGAAAGAAAAAAAAATTTCATTCCCTAATTGCCTGCAGTTATAATGATATTGTCACCTATTACTGTTATATGTTCCTTTAACTGTAGTTTATGCAGTTAAAAATTGCTGGAAAAAAGTAAACTTAATCTCAGAATGAATATATTAAAATTAGCTTTTTCATTTTCCCCAGGGCCCAAGGGATGCAGAAAATGATGAAAATGATAAAGGTGATAAGAAAAATAAGGGCACATTTGATGGAGATAAATTAGGAGATCTAAAAGAGGAGGGAGATGTGATGGATAAGACCAATGGTTTGCCTGTACAGAATGGGATTGATGCAGATGTCAAAGATTTCAGGTATGTGCTCTCATATTTGTGGAACAGTTTGTATTGCATTTAATTTTGTTGGAAATCCTGCAAGTGTGCTGGGTTTTTTTTATTTGCTTGGATAGCACCTAGCACAATGTAGACCTGAACCAATAATGAGTTCTGTGATGGCAGTACCCAAAACCTTTCTGTTTTTTGGCTCAGGGATGTGTGCATGTGAGAGAGAATGTGAGAGTTGGCGTCTTAGGCATCTTTCCATGTATGGAGGGAATCCTAGAAGTTAGGTTTTCTCTGTCCCTATCAGTTTTAGGGCAGGTCTATACTTCGGGTACAAGTTGATCTGTGCCAGGGTTGCGCAATAATTGTTGATGGGGGCCACTCCAAGATTTTGAAAAGTGGTTGAGGGCTGCTCTCTTCTATGATATTAATGGAGGAGATGCAGGGGTCTGGAATGGAGATTGGGTGCAGAGGGCAGCTTGGGGTAAGGGATTGGGGTGCAGGAGGGAGACTGGAGTCTGGGAGGGAGTTTGGGTGAAGGAGGCGGTTGTGACTTAGGGCAGAGGACTGGAGTGCAGGGGTTTAGGATGTGACCTAGAGTAGAAGGGTATTGTGATCTGGGGCAGGAGATTGGGGTTCCAGATCTGGGAGGGGGTATGGGTGTAAGAGGGGGGACAGAGGGTTTGGGTATGTTGGGGGAGGGGAGAGGGTCGGGCAGGGAAGGGCAGGAGTGCCAGAAGCAGGCTGTGGCCAGGAGACTTACCAACCAGAAGCCAAACTAGCCTACCTGCAGAACTAAGGCTTGCAGAGCTTAAAACATTTCCCAGCCTGTCTGCTTGCCTGGCCACGTACTTAATTGAATAACTGAGCGGAGAGGGGGCATGGTTCTTCTTGGCTGTCTGTTATTCAGATAAGCCAGAAACTGGCCAATGGGATTGTGCTGGGGGTGAGCGGCTCCTAAAACTGCCTCCCTCCCCTCCAGTTTTAAAACAGAAACGGAGCCCTGGAACTGCATTTCTGCATGGTGCGTGAGGTTGTGGGGCAAGCAGGGGAGCCTGCCTGGGGCTCTCTGCGGGCCAGATCCTGCCCAGGCCTGATCTCTGCAATGAGAGTTACATTAGTAACATAATACAAATCTACGTTGACTTACTACGGTATCCACACCTTCCTGGGTTAACGGAAGGAACTCTCCCATTGATTCTCCCCTTGTTCATCTCCTTCTGGGGCAGTAGTGGAGTCAATAGGAGAGCAATCAGCAGTCGATCCCAGCCGGATCAGTTGCTGCCCTGATCGGGCCTGTAGTTAAAGACATGCCCTTAGTCCGTCCACTGCCTTGTGCGTGACTGGTTCCATACTATAGATTTGTTTTAAAAGATTTCATTCAATGTTCTGAAAACATCAGCTTAATTCCCTGGGGTGGAGTTCTTGCTTGTGAACCATAGTCTAACGTTTTAAAAATTATATTTGCAGTTATGAAATCAGAATCTCCTGGAATCGTTAAATTGTGTGCTTGCTGTTGGATTGTTGCTGGATAATTACCTACTTGCTATGCCATGTCCTCCGTCAAAAATAATTAAAACTGCTTTCGAATAAAATAAAATAGGAAGCAGTGCCTCCTGCTCGCTATGCTTGTTAACCCCCCTCTCTGGGGATAGGCAACCCCGGCTCTGCCCCAGCCACTGGGGAGGGCCAGGCCGAGTTGTAGCAGCCCTAGCCTGCCCCAGGTCTCCCCCCTCCGGCCAACTGGGGGAGGGAGAAGGTTGGCCCAGCACCCTCCGGGGGGTGGGGGACAGACTGTGGCTGGCCTGGCTCTCTACCTACAGCCACTGGGAGAGGTGGTGTTGGCCCGGGCCAAGGCTGCGGCTGACAGGGAGGGGCAAGAGAGCACCGCTTTGGCCATCTGCCAGCGAGAGGCAAGGCCACGCGTGTTTCCCTCCTTCAGCCTGAGCGGTGTGTCCCCCTCCTAACCCCTGCGAAGCTCTGTGGCTGCTGCACACCCCCCTCTGCCCTCCACCTGAGCCCCCAAGAGGTCACATGGCTTCTGCACACTCTGCTCCCCCAACTCAAGCCCCTGCATCTCCCACGCACCCCCCTCCTCCACCCAAGCCCCTATGGCTCCCGCATGCCCTGCGCCCCCATGGCTCTCATGCACCCCCTCCCCCCACCGGAGCTCCTTGCAATTACTGCGCACCCCGTCCCCCACCCCAGACTGTGGAGGAGCCACGGGGCTCAATTAAAACTCTGGCAGCTGCCTGCCCACGCGGTGGCTGCCAGAAGGACATCCAGCCTTGGGTCAGGGGCTGGCAGTGCGGAGGGGTCAGCAGCAAGGCCTGGGGTGGGGGAGGGTTGCCGCACTAGGGATCACCTTGCAGGAAGCATCCCGGCCACTGAGCCAGGGCTGAACGTTCCTCCACATGGGTGGGCAGTTGGCTGAGGGACATCCAGGGGTGTCTCCCACCTGGTGACATCCCTCCCCCCCCCCCCCAGTCCAGCCCTCCCTCCATGCCATGGGCCTTGCCGCCAGTCCCTCCCCCGCGGAAATTGTAACTCCTGGCAGCCTGCCATGTGGCGCTTGCCAGAGCCACATCCAGCTCTGCCCCGAGCTCAAGGGCCGAGGTGCCTCCTAGCCTGGTTCAGGGCACAGAGTGTCCCCCAGTCCGGCCCCCCCATCCTCCCCGTGGGCCTCTCTAGCAGCCCCTCTGTCCCTCACGACAGGCCTCACCGCTGCAGGAAGGGGCCCTGCCGCTGGAGCTTTTTTAGCCCCCCTACAGCGGGCCTATCTGCTGGCCCCTCTCCCCCACAGTTTTCCACCTCCCCCTTCAGAAGCCTGCCAGCAGCAGCTCACCTCAGTGCAGCGGGGGGCCGGGGGAGGGCTGTGGGACGCCGAGTGACATGATGACGACACTGTTGGCCCACAGGAAAAACTGTTTAAAATAATATAGCTAGAAAATCAGGTGCTGTGAGAGATGCCTTTGTTCTAACAACTGGTCAGATGCCATTGTCCAAAGAGTACTACGAGCCATTCCACAGTCCAGTCCAGTTCTTGCCAAATGTGGTTTGACTACTACAGCTGGAGCTTTAGGAAAGTTGGGTTGTTAAGCAGCAGCATTAACTTGTTGGAATGGTCACTTGGCAGCTCTGCGCCTTGTAACAGAATTGTAATTCTGGCAGTTTTTGAACTGTTATCATGACTGGCCTCTCCTGATCGAAACATAAAACACAACCCGGGAAATAGAATCACAGAACACTAGAACTGGAAAGGACCTCGAGAGGTCATCAAGTCCAGTCCCCTGCCCTCATGGCAGGACCAAGCACCATCCAGATCAGCGGTTCCCAACCTTTTCCAGATGGGGACCCATTTTGACAATTCAGGAAGACTTGGTGACCCAAGGCAATTCAAAAGCAGGGGGAAAGGGGGGGTAGAGCCACCTGGGGAGACACTTGGCGACCCTTTTGAAATGTAATGGCGACCCATATTTGTGTCACGACCCATAGGTTGGGAAACCCTGATCTAGATCATTCCTGACAGGTGTCTGTCCAACCTGCTCTTAAATATCTGCAGTGAGGGAGATTCCACAACCTCCCTAGGCAACTTATTCCAGTGTTTAACCACCCTGACAGGCAGGAAGTTCTTCCTAAACCTCCCTTGCTGCAGTTTAAGCTCATTGCTTCTTGTCCTATATTCAGAGGCCAAAGAGAACAATTTTCCTCCCTCCTCCTTGTGACGCCCTTTTAGAGCACAATGGAGAGACGCCTGCTTGCAGGTCAGACCTTTTTGAATGATGAATTGAGTATCGGTAACAGCATTTTAAACCAGGAGTAGAGCTGTGGACACATTCTGCTGTTTTGTAAGTGGGGGAGGGGGAAGAGGGGGGCTCTTCAGATGATATCAGCAGACCTTCTGTGAACCCATGTCTGTGCCCAAGCTCACAATTGTCTTTGCTCTTTGTATCTGCCAATAGTGTGGGGAATCTACAATTCCCGTGTTAGCTCTGTGTTGGAGACACATCAGACTGCTCTCATCACAGGAGAGCAGTCTTGTCCACAAGATTTCCAGATAGTCACAAACCTTTTCCAAATTTGATTTGCTCAGACAAAGCTAGAATAGTTGCTGTTTGAGAAACTCATCTCCAGTTGTACAGATCAGTATTTCAGTTCCACCGTATACTTTTTAATTAGCTGCTGTATTATGTGGTTTTAATAGCACAGATTATCTAAAAACTGATAATTAAGTGGGCCTGGGTCTGTGCTACTTTTAGGTGTCTTAGCACATGAGAATTACACCTCCAGGATTCTGTCCTGGTCTGATCTGTGTTTGACATGGCTCTGAAATTGCTCTATCTTATGAACCCTGCAACATGTCTCCCTAGAGCTGTTTGGCAGCCCAGAATAATCAGATTTCACAGTGCTCCTGCACAACCCTCAATGGGCATGACAGGGCCATTATGTCAGGCCTGCACTTGATGGTGTTGTGGTGTGCTATGTAAGCCACTTTGGCACTCTCTAAAGAAACCATGTTGAAGCCCAGAGTCAAAGTCAGCCTTCACTTTTGTTTTTCTCTATTTACATAGTTGTCATTTTGCCAGTTTCACTTCTTTGCAGGATGGTGTTGCTTGCTGTGTTTGAGATCCTAATCTGAAGGAAGATGTGTTTGTTATTGTGGAGTGTGAAGGGGGAGGAGGCGGCGTTCTGTAGAAATAGGATCTGATAGATGAACAAATTCTCGAATGTTATGCAGGCTTTGAACAATCATTTTCTTTTTTTACTTCCGCTATTCTAAATCTTGATTAAAGATTAAACTCATCAGAGTTCATTCAATTTATATTCTAAGTTCTCATAATTTGACAAATTCTTTGCTTGGTAGAGAGATCTCCAGTTCAAGTGATGGCTCATGCACTCTAACGTGTGCGTGCACCAACACAATTTCCGGAAAACGTCTGCCGTGTCTGTAGGGTTGCTGTGGAGGCCCTTCAAATGGGGCTGCTACGACAGTGTATTTAAAGCACAGCCGACCCCTCCCTCAGTTCCTTGCTGCTCATGATGGTTACTGGAGCAACTAAGGTGTCTTGCCTTGCAAGTGTCTTGATTGCCCTAGTGTCCTAGTTCTAGTTAGGGGTTTGTTAGTGAGTTGGCATACATAGTTCATGGGACAGAGGTTTCCTCCTTCTTCAGCATGCCATGCTCCCAAGGATTTAAAGCCTGAGAGTATGTCAATGGGTGATCCTCATGCTGACAGCCTCAAGTGTCTGAGTGAGGGACACCAAATGGACAAGTGCCCGATTTGTAGGAGCTTTCACCCCCCAGGCCAAAAAGGAGAGGGCCTGCCGACTCAAGCTCCTTTTAATGGAGGCAGCACTATGGCCCGCGGCACCGGAGTGATCCCCAGCGCTGGTGGTGCATAGTGCTCCAGTGTCAGTGTAGGACCTGGTGCTGAAGAAGCATTCGGGCCAGAAGAGCTTCTCTCCCCCCTCCCCCCCCCCCCCCCGCGCCCCTCCCCCCATTGCAGCATATAAAGCCCTTGTGGGGCATGCCCAGCACAGGGGCACCCATGTGCAGCGCCACCGCCATCGACTCTGGCACCGCCTAGGAGCCTGGTGGTCGTGCTCTCCCTGGGTGGAAACCAGCTGGAGGAGGACATAGACCTTCTGTCCAAGCCTGATACCTTTGAGGCCTCCAGGCCTCAAGAACATTCCTGCACTAGTGGCACCGGACATGCATCAGTCACACAACACAACACCAATGGTGGGCCCCTTGTCTTTGGCATAGATGTCTTTGGCACCAGGCCTGTTACCCTCAGCACTGGTTGCATATATGCAGGTGGCAGCGTTGAGTATGACACTAGCCACTGTGGTACTGATAGCACCGGCACCAAGACTGCTGGCCTCGACTATGCCACCAATGATGCTGGCGCCAATGGCAGCACTGCCCTGACATCCCCAGAACAAATTGATCACGCTGACTAGAGACTCAGTGCGTGCGTGGTGCCGCTCTCTGGCACTGTCGGGTTTGGCACCCCTGGACTGGCACCGAATCTCGTTCAGCATTGGGGGAAGAGTTGTCTGCATCTTCTCACAGTAAGTACTGCTCACGTTCATGGCACCAGCAGTCCTGGTCTTCCCAATGGCAGGCTCCCATAAACTGGTCCTTTTGGATTCTGTGGCCTACTTCAGTGGTGTCGGCACCCAGGGTCCCTCCCTCTGCTGCAGTGGTGCCAGCTCCCATGGGGGTGGCAGCAGAACGCCCTCCAGAGCCATCATGTCCTGCGTTGGCACAGACACATCAATATTTTCAGCTGGGCCTCCTCCCTCCCTTGTCCCCAGGGGTGGTCTCCAGATTGAGAATGCTAAGGCTTCCTCCTCTCCGGATGAGGCTATGCCTGGAACATCCTCCACCTCCCTCCTGAGCATGGATGTCACTTGTTCAGGACCGCGGCAGGCTTTTTCACCCCGACCTAGAGTCTCTTCTCCCCCCCAACAGCATGGATGCCTTATGGTTAAACCTTAGGAAGTCGGCCTGCTCTAGTCCAGAAGTAGGAAGCCACCCACTAGAGCCATGTTGTTTCTTGTGGTGCTCACAAAAGAGGACTAGGCCATGGGGTCGCCCGTCCCTGTCATCTTTGGACTACCTCCTGGCCTTAAAGCAGCAGGGATTTGTGCTCTCTTCCTTCAGGGTGCACCTGGCAGCCATTTTCCCTCTTTCACATTGGGGGATCAAGGTAGATCAGTATTTATGGACCCTATGGTTACCCATTTTCTCAAAGGGCTTCACAGGCTCTGTCCCCAGGTCAGGCAGCCTCTTTCTCGGTGTGGTCTGAACCTCATGCTCTCCAGTCTTTGGCCACCTGCAAGCTGTCTTACCTATTGTGGAAGGTAGCCTTTTTGATGGCTGTAATATCTGCCAGGAGGATCTCTGAGCTCTGGGCCCTCACCTCAGAACCTGCCATATTGTTTTTCACAAGGACGAGGTGCAGCTTCTCCCCTTTCTATGTCAACCAGACTATGTTCCTGCCTGTCTTCTATCCAAAGCCCCACACTACCAATAGGGAATGGGTGCTGCACTCCCTGGATGCTTGGTGTTCTCTCATGTTCTTTATAGACAGGACCAAACCATTTAGGAAGTAGCCACAACTTGCACTGGCTCAGAGGATGAAGGGTCTCCTCATTTCCTCCCAGCGTCTCTCCTATTAGATCACATACTATATCAGGATGTGTTACAACTAGTGAAGGTGCCTCCACTAACCACCTAGTCCACCAACTTCAGCTGCATTCATTGAGTGTGTTCTGATCCAGAATCTCTACAGGACAGCAACGTGGTTATGTGTGCATGCCTTCACGCCTCGCTACATCATAAACAGGGCAGTGCAAAAAATATGGAGGGACAGAGCCACTGTCATACTCATAGCCTCCTTATGACCCCAACAACCTCGGTATCCCTTCCTCAACAGAATGTCTGTCTTTTCTCCTATCACCCTCCCATCAACCTTTCACCTTCTAGCTCAAACTGGAACACAGGCAGAGTGCCCTAGCCTAAATAGGCTGCATCTCAAGATGTGCTACCTCAGTGGTTCTCTGCTCAGGGGCTAGACTACTCAGAAGGTAGAATGTTTAGACCTTGTCCAACTAGTACTGCTTCGTAGCAGAGCCCAGACCACTTGAAAGACCTATATCTGAAAATGAAAAAGATTCTCTGACTGGGTTTTAACAGATGAATTACACCAACCACCACATCCCTCCCTACAATTCTTGACTGCCATTTACACTTCAAGCAATTGTGCCTCTCATTTAGTTCCTTTAAAGTACATCTCACCCACTGCATAACAACTTTTCAGCTAAAGATTAACAACACGTCCATATTCATACACCCAGTGATGAAAGAGAATACTCAAGAGTCTCCAAGTCCTCTAACCTGACATTAAACCACCGGCCAAACCTTGGGATCTCCACCTTGGCTGAAATGCTCTCACACCACAAGCCAATGAACCAATGGCAGCTGGTTCACTTTTGCACGTTTCAGTGAAAACAGCATTCCTTGTGGCAATTATGTCTGCATGGCAAGTGGGAGAAATGCTGCATTCATGGCAGAACCACCATACACAATGTTCTTCAAGGACAGTGTCCCTACTCACTCATCCTAAATTCCTCCCAAAGATTTGTTCCTCCTTCCACACTAACCAAACCATTCACCTTACTACTTTCTTTCCAGAACCACACACCAGCTCTTCAAGTCGTCAATGCATGAGCTGGACGTTTGCAGAGCACTATTTTTGTACATCCGTAGGATAAAACTCTTTAGATCCTCTCCTAAGTTATTCATATCAATAGCAGATCATAACAGGTAAAGCCATCTCCTTGCAGAGACTTTCACCTGCCTGGCTTTTGGACTGCATCTGGCTGTTACAGTGCTAATCCTCCTTTCTCCAGCTGAGCACGTTTCATCAGGGCTGTAGCTGCCTCTATAGCCTTTCTACGTAAAGTCCTGTTTGTGGACGTTTGTAGAGCTGTTACATGGGCCTCTGAGCAGACTTTTGCCAAACATTAAGCGTTCACATAAGGTCCACTCTCCAATGTCGGTAGGGTCATGCCTGTTTTATCCACAGCTTTTCTATCGGGTTCAAAGTCCCTACCTCCTTAATACTCTCAGCTCTCTAGTCACCTGCTGTGCAGTACCCACAGAGACATCTTTCAAAGAAGAGGAGGCGGTTACTTACCCGTGTAGTAACTGGCGTTCTTTGAGATGAGTGTTCCCAGGGTGACTACCCTCTCTTTTTGCCCCTTTTACTTTGGAATTTTTTGCTGGATACCACTTTGCAGATATTGTGCATGTGCTCACACAAGCACGCTTATTGGCATGGACATGAATGAGCAATACATCTCGAAGACCAACAGTTACGAATGGTAAGTAACAGTCTTTTTGGTTTCCCAAATTTGGCCTATTTAAAGTATCTTGGAGTTTAAATGTAGAAAGAGTTTTTTAAATATTTTCTTTAGCTGACAGTTGTTTATAGGCTATATTTTGATGGTGCCCATGAAATTGTGCAGTAGCAGCAATTAGTTAACGGATATTATTAATAAAATTGTGTGATCATGTTGTATAAAGATACTTCAGTATCAAATGGTTCTAGGTACAATTAATTTAAGTGCAACCATGCTGATTTCCATTCAGTCTAAAATGTATTCATGCTGTTTGCCAAGTGAAAAAAATATTATTATTATTATTATTAGGCAGAAACAAAAGTAACTAGGAAGGCATCTGAAATGGGGGAATTTTTTATGGATGAATTCATTGCAGTCAGGGGTCTTCATCTGTAGGTAAAATAAATATTGATGAGATCTCATTGGTTTAACTATCTGCAGGAGGGAAACCATTTCAGAAGAAATATGTTGGTAGGCTACTTGGATTGTGTGCTTAGTTTGGACTTCATGTAGCTGTTTGTTTCCAGGACATTTGAGTTTACCACTCTCTGCCAGTCATTCTGGTTGGCACCAGGGTCAGCTGTTTGTCATGCTCTTTGATATAATTTTAATGTTACCAATAAGGTGTCATCAGTTTATATTTTTGAGAAGATACTTTTGTGATGTGTACCTTTTTCTTTCTGTATAGCCGTACGCCTGGTAATTGCCAGAACTCTGCTAATGAAGTTGATCTTCTGGGTCCAAACCAGAATGGATCTGAGGGCTTAGCACAGCTGACTAGTACTAATGGTGCCAAGCCGGTGGAAGATTTCTCCAACATGGAATCACAGAGTGTTCCTCTGGACCCCATGGAACATGTTGGCATGGAGCCTCTTCAGTTTGATTACTCGGGCACTCAAGTACCTGTGGACTCAGCAGCAGCAACTGTGGGACTCTTTGATTACAATTCTCAACAACAGGTAAATGGTTCATACAGAGATTCCTGTTCTTTCCTTACCAACTTTTCTAGGTTAACTCATTGGTTTGAGTTGTGCCATAGTTTGTTACTTGATTAATGGGTTGACTTATATGGACAGGACTTTGCTAAGGTGAACCAGGACCAGAAGACTTACCTGATGAGTGTCAAACTGAAAATGGCAAATAGCATGTCTCAAGTTGCATGTATCACAGTTAATGTCAGTATAATTGCTGGTTGCTGATTGAAAGCGACATTGAATTAAAAGAGAAACCTGCGTGTTTCTTGTATTAAAGAAGGAAACAGGCCACTGCTGAATTATTGTGGCTGCATACAATTGAAATTGGGAAAAGCTGCTTTCAAGTAACAGAGAAGGCAAAGAAACTGACTGAAGTGTTCAGCTGCCTTTGCCTAAGTGTTGAAACACTGGTTTAGACCTCTACAATACTAAATCACTGTAGGGTAATTAAAGAGCAGTGTGTCAGTGTGAACTGAACTACCTTGCTATTCTAGGCCATGAATTAAGACGAAAAGAGATCCAGTGTAATTTCTGCGTTTCTCCTCCATTATTCTTTTTTTGCCTTAGTTAGGAAGCTCCTTCACCTTCCTTTCCTACCACACAGCCCAATCTGGTGCTTCCTGGGTAGACTGCTGCAGGGGGAAGGGCTAGAGAGCTGTCTCCCCTCGCAGACTGGCTTCCTCCTACTACCCGCTGCTGCCTCTAATAGAGAGCATGGGGTGGCAGGTAGCTCCTGAGGAGTGGGGCTGAGAGCGCACTGGCTGCCAGCTCTGTCCTAGGTGTAACTACTAAGATTTCATGAGGTTATGGGACTATTCAGTTACATGATTGCCAGGCATTAGGGATGTGAGCTAAGAGTGGAAAGGCCATACTTTTTGGTAGCCCTTGTGCTGTATAACTTAGCCCATAATGTGGTCTTGTTGTTTGAAGTTTCTTTGTGCAGATGTTCTTAGAGTGCACAAGTACAAATTGGGATTAATAAAGCAGTAAAGCATATGTTTAGTTTATAATCCAATAACTTGAAAATGACCAAACCAAGTATTTTAGTTTTTTTAAAATGTTACGTTAGTTTCTTGTGTGAGAGTTTTGATGTAAAGAATTCTCAGAAAACTTTTTTATAATGAAACTGACCCACTTGAAAATCAGTGTTTATAACGGAAATACTCATACAGTCCAAAGGAGCTCAAGCTTTATTTTTTCTGCCAGTCCTGCAAGTTCTATAATGTGAAAATCAGGTTTCTGTTTCTCTTTTATCCCTAACCACTAATCATAAAATCTGGGAAGTAGAGCCACACTGGAAAGCTTGTTACTGTATGAAGCAAATGATAGTGCAGTTTTCTTTTCTATGGCTACATCTGTAAGATTTTCTTTTAAAGTAAAGTAAGCAGATAACTTCTACATGAAGCAGATGTGCCAGTACAGAGAGCCTATTTTGGAATGTATGCACTTTAGCTACTCCACAGCTGAGTTCTGTATCTTTCTTGCCAACACGCTTTTGCACGCATAACAGTTCTATACTGCATTTTTAAAGTACAGGTTGAACCTCTCTAGTCCGGCACCCTCAGGACCTAACCAGTGCTGAATCAGAGAATTTGCCTGACTGTGGGAGGTCAATACTGTTTAGCAGCATTATCAACACTTCCACCACTTACTGGGCTCTTAGCCCTTGTCTACATTGACATGTTTTTCCCTCAAAAAACTGCCTTTTGGCAACAAAACAGTAACAGTGTTTACGCTGCAATACAGCTTGTTAAGAAAAACACCCAGTTTTGGCGACAAAAAACTACCATTTGTGTGAGAGACTTTTTTCTTTCTTTCTCCCTTTATTGTCACCAAAGAGCCAGTGTGGACTCTGCTGTGTGTTTTGTCCAGATCTCTCTGTGCCTGCCCTGATGGCTGTGCTCGGTGTTTGTGATCTCTGCTGCCCTGCAGGCTGCACCCCCTACCCTTTCAAAGCTCTGGGAAAGATCTGATAGCTGAGTGAGCTGCTCTGTTTGGGAAATGAAGAATAAATCATTGGAATGTTCCTGTTCTACCCTGCTAGGAACACAGCTGCAGGCAGGCTGCTGCTGCAGGGGGAGGCCCAGAGAGACTGCTATGCTGCTTGGCCATTCCTTAGCATGGAGAGCTCACTGACCTAGGAGGCAGTCTCAAGAAGCATAGGGATCAGCTCTGCCTTGCCACAACTATGCACTGTAGGGTGCTTGCCCACAATGCTTTGCTCTGTCGATAGAACAGCTAGCCACGTGGCCATGAAATGTTGACAGTGGGAGGCAGAAGAACCAATTTGACTGGTTTTCACTTTCGGTGGCTTTTGCATGTCGGCAGCACTTTTGTCACCAAACCTTCCCAGTGTTGATCTAGCCTTAGAAAATGTTTGGGATAAATTCGAGTCGAATAACAGTGCAGAACACTCAGAGCCAGGACAGGTAGCTGTAAACAAACTTTATGGGAAACTTGGCCACACCTATGACAAGTGGACACCCAGCTAACTAAAATCGTGCCTGACCACAGATGTTGCCGGACTAGAGTACTTGGATCTCACTGGAACATGAGGCTGCATAAGCAAGCTAGACAACAGGTAGTGTATGCCCATTGAATACATCTTACACTCAGCTTAACTACTCAGTTCAAGGTAAAAAATGCCAAGTTGAACTTCTCTAGTCTGGCATTCTCTGATCTGTCAACATCTGTGGTCCGGCATGACTTTAGTTAGTCGGTTGTCTGCCACCAGTCCTAGCTCTCAGTGTTGTGGTGATATTTAGCTCTAAATTTCCCCTAAAAGTCTTCTAAGAGACCTGCAAGCAGTGCAAGTGCTGGTAATGCTGCTAAGCAGAAGCATCTTTTTTATGCTTTATCTACTTATTTCTGTGTGCCAGTAGAGTAAAACAAAGTATTAGTGTTGTTACACAATTTTAAAGAGTGCTAATCCTTGGCTAGGTGTAGACTTATACGGGATGTATAAGTACAGGCATACATTATTAAGCAGCATTGCAAGAGTTGGTCCATTAATTCAGCTCAGTGAAATAGAGACCCTCTCACTACAGTATGGACCTCCTGTGGTTTGGCAAATTCTCTGGTTCGGCACTGGTCAGGCCCCAAGGTTGCTGGACTAAAGAGATTCAACCTGTAGTACTTTGATACATCAACTTTATTTTTATGTATTGATAGCAACCTCATTTGTTTATGTGCACCTGTAATGACCTTGAATTACATTATTGGAAAATATATACTATATTTAATGTAGGGCTTTCACTACTATGGTTCTTAACACCTAATTTTAACTTCCCACTTCTTAACGTTGTCAGTATAAATGCAAAATCCTTAGATCAGAAGAACAGAGGAGGCACTTTCTTACATGTCCACTAGGAATGTTAGCATATAGCTGTTTCAACAATTAACTGATATCAGTGGCAGCATCATGGGGTATAGGTGAGAGCTGGTGCTCAGGAGAAGCTGGTTTAAAAGCTGGCTCATGGGCATTGGATTCCGCAGAGCTGTCTGCCCCCCACCCCTGCGCTGCTACGTCTGATAGAGAAGTAGTACCGCTGAGGGTGAGGGGGGCAGGCAGGAGCGAGCCGTTACACACAGGAAACCGGTTTTCAAGCTGGCTCCCCACATGTATCTGTTCCTGTGGCTGGGTGTGGGAGGGGAAGAGGCGGGAGCCAATACACGTGGAGAACTGGCTTTTTAAAGCTGGCTCTCCATGCGTGCCAGAGCGGGGTGGGGGAGGCAGGATGCCAGCATAGCCTCTGTCTGCAGGGAGCTCAGGCCCCTTCGGACATGGGCTGTTGCTGTGACGGGCCTGGGCTCCTCGCAGACAGAGGATGCTCCATGGCATGCCAACTCAAACGCTGTCTGCTGGGAGCCTTCCCCCTTCTTCTCCCTCCCCCCTTGCAGACAGGGACTGCTGCTGCCTAGAAGCAGCAGTGCAAGGTTGCAGGTGGGAGCTGGTCTATGTGATGAGCTGATTTTTTTTTTTTTTTTTTTTTTAACTGCCTTCCCCCACCGCCCAGCTCCACCTGTCACCCTGTGTATCAGAGGCAGCAGCATAGGGTGGCAAGGGGCTCCCTGGGAATGGTCCCAGGAGCACACTGGCTGCTGGCCCTGCCCTCGCGGAGTATTTTAGTAACCGTATAACCACTAAAAATTGTTTTGGCGACACGATTACTAAAATACGTGGTATCTAACATCCCCAGTGTCCATCCATCAGTGTTACCTGGGCTCTGCCCAAAAATAGTTGCTAGTACTATTGACTGCAAATTACACATTCTAAATTGGAATAAAATATTTGTCTAAGTAAAATTGGAAGCTTTATCAAATGGAGGTTATGATTGTGTTTGGACCTGTAGTAAAATCTGGTTTCATTTAAATGTTTCTGAAAGGAAATATGTCTTGACCAAAAGGACCTTATTTGTATACCACCCGTTACAGAGCATCAGAAGAGATGCCGTGTACTTCGAAGGGATTACAAAACAGTGTTGCTAAAAACAATATTAAGAAGGCAACTTCTTAACCATACACAGTCTGATTAGAAATGTCAGATGTTTATATTAAAAGAGATACTGGATTATATAAATGAGAACTGTATAACATTGACATCACTCTGAATAATAAAAGTTTGTGACGCCGCAGTCTGTTGCAAGTTTTTCTCCTGTGACCTCTTGACAGGGTGGTATATGACACTAGCTTTATATGTAGGTGAAACTCCAAGAGTTTTGGGATTTAAAACTGTATCTCAGAAATATCAACAAACCTTGTTCACATGTCTTCACCTGAAGCTGTATCCTGGTATACGAATATGACTTAGAATAGGCTAAAATGTTATGCACTTAAATATTTTTGTAACTGAAGCACTGTTTCTGAGATTCTCAGTATTTTAATTGGGGAAAGGTGTAGGAGACCCAAATTTAATATCAGTTTGAGAGCCAAAAAGCAGTAGACAATAGAGTATAAAAATACAAAAGTTTCAGAGGGGTAGCCGAGTTAGTCTGTAACAGGAAAAACTTAAACAACAAATAGTCTAGTAGCACTTTAAAGACGAACAAAACGTGGATGGTAGCGTGAGCTTTCATGGGCACAACCCATGAAAGCTCATGATCCCATCTACATGTTTTGTTAGTCTTTAAAGTGCTACTAGACTATTCGTTGTTTTATAAAAATACAGTTTAATTTAAGGTCAAGACTAGTGTTCCCTCTAATTTTTTTCTGTCCGTGGGTGGAATAAAGTTTCACACATGCACCAAGGCATGTGCAGATGTGCACCACAAGTAGAAACACCTGTTGCTGGCTGTAGGTGCTCTGCTAATGATCTGGGAAGCACCTGAATCACTCCTGAGTGGCCGCCCAAGCGCTCAGCTTACAGGGAACACTGGTGAAAACTTGGTTACAATAAACTTTGTTTTGTTTTTTCTCTTTGATCTTCTATATAATCTGGGTGTCTGGAGTATAGTTCCTCACTGCCAACAGATGGAGAGAGTGCATTGTGACGTATTCCTATCTCCTGAATAGATGGGGTTTGCTGGCTTCCAGCCATTGGTTGTTTGTTTCAGAAAGTGGAGAATCAGCTGGCTAAGAAAGACCTTAACAGAGAAAAGAATGGAGCAGGCCTTGGGTGCCTATAGGAATTCCTTATCACACACAGTAGTATGCAGCAGCCTTTACACTGCAAATTGCAGTTAGGATAGAAGCTTCCTTTCTCCAGATATCCACAGAGAGTGGAGTTAAGGTCCCATGGCCTATGCAGAGCAGGGCAGATTTCTTCCCCTCTCCCTCCCACTCCCCAAGATTATTCATATTGTTTTCATCAGGGACTGCTAACCAGCCTTAATATGCTTTCTTTAGGTATGTCTTCCTGGCATGCCAGCTGCTCCAAGACCTCAAGCCCATCACTCATATTCTTACTAGAGTCTGCAATCAGACTTTCTAGGTAGCTGTTACCATCCCTGCCTCCTCTTGGATTCCTCTTGTAGGAATTCTCATTAGACTTCTCTTGTAGAAAGATCTGCCGGTAGATGTGATGCCCAGAGTGATGTTTGCTGCTGTTGTCTCCTTCCCAGCCATGCTTCCATAAATGCTCACACATAGTGACAATAGAAATAACTACCTGAAACTGACTTCTCTTTGATTATTAAGATTCATAGAACCAGTACCATGTGTATTTCAACATGCTTTCAGTTTGGTAGCAGGATCAGACTTGTCAGTCACTGGCAAGGGAGGAATGCCCTGCCTTAATTTTCTTCCGATTGAGAATGTTCACAACCAGAATAATTCAAGTCTACATTCTTAAATTACAGATCGTGTTAAATGTACTTTGAGGTAAAACAACAGTCTCTCCAGAGAATGGTGAATTCTACCTAATGGCAACAGATTCTAAATCCTTGGCTGTCAATATCCATTTCTGTTCTGGGCCATTAGTTTTTCCTCAGTGGAGGGCTGGATCCCTAGGCCTTCCTACCCAATGAAAGGAAACGTTCAGCTAAGCATAGATCATTTTTCCTTTTCTTTGTTCTGAGGTCCACATATCCATTAGAATGAGATTTTTGTAGCAGCATGACTCTGGGTGAGAAGCATGATCATCCTTTAAATATGGACATCCAAAACAAGATAAAGATTGGATGACCAGTAAGCAGAACTTGACAAACTTAAGTATTGATGACCCAAGAGGCTGTCTCGCTAATCTCTGTACAGGAGACATGATTTTTCTGCCCTGAGATTTCAGTGTTGCTAAGGACTGGACTTGGATGCTTATCTGTAGAGGGAATATTTCTTGAATTTACTTAGGAATGAAAGCTATGCCAAATGGGGACTTTGTGTCTGAATTAAAAGTGTATTACTGGATCTCGTGGGAGAAAGTTTGTGACTTTGAATAAAAAATCCTCCTGTGATTGGAGATACTAGCCATTGGGAAGCCTACTCTAATGGATTGGAAATACAACACCTTTTACAGGGGTTCTGTCTGGGTAGTGCTATAAGGAGCAGAAGAGGTTCCAGGGTTGTGTTTTCTGACCTTGTGGAGTTGGAATAAAATTGATGCCTTAAAGAAGCATTTAATGTTGGATTTGTACAACTTCCTTCTCTTGGACATGCTGATACCATAATACTACAGATACTTGACCTTTATGTAAGGATACTCTCATCCACCCACAACAAAACCTTCCTGGAGAAAATCAAGGTTATTTCAATGGTTTAACTTGGCAGTTAAACTGTGGACTTTGCTCCAATCAGTGGAACAAGCTTTTTGTTGACTTCTCTTTTGGGGTTCGTGACTGCAGTAATCAAGTTGTCCGAGTATTCATTTTAAACTTGACTGGTCCTGGATGAAGACTTGGCTTAAAAATCACAGACCCTTGCAAGATACATCCGAGAGTCATCAGGCCTAAGAGCACAACCTCTTCAGTCAGAAAGGACTAAATAGTATCACTGCTGTTTCTGCTGTTTCTTCCATGCGATCTTTGGTATTTTCCTGGAAAACAGTGTTGGGAATACATGTATTAGGGACCTTGCTCACATTTGTAAGAAATTATCCACCTCACCACCTCATTCTGACAGAGGCAGAGGCTGAAGGGCTCTTTATTTGCTGTTTGGAGATGAAAAGAGTGAAGTCACCAGCTCACCCAATTGACTTGTGGTGAAAGGGAGTTCTGGGCGTGGAAGGCACTCTACTAATCCAACTTCTGCCATGTAAGTGTTGGTGTTCATCTTCTGCTAGCTGAGCAGTGTGCGGAGAGCTGGGAAACTTCTCTGTACCCAAGAAAGGAGACTCTCTCTAATAGGGCCAATTGTATTATGAAAATCACATCAGATTCATTGATTGTTGTCCAGGACAGCGCTGTTATACATGGGAGGAACCATGCTCTGAATCTTTAATAAATGATGTTCTAGCCAATGGGTGCTGTACCTTCTCCTTCTGGAGCCAATTCTCTGGGACGAGCTGGGACGTTTCCTTGAAAACCCCTTGGAATCTTCCTCAGACGTGTTTTACAGCAGTCAAGGTTTGATCATTTCTGCAGCTGTGAGAGGCAGAAAATAACTGCAAGGAGATTCAGGAGGAGGCACGTCCCCCTTCTGCCAGTGATGAACAGGCCTGTTTCTGTCCCCAAACTGCGAGCTGGCAGAAATGCTCATTGTAACTGATTGGTGGCAGCATGGAGACCATACCTCACTGTGAATTACCTTTTTATTTCAAACTAGAAGACTTATCTGGCATTGCCAAGGGCCTCATAGCCTGCCCAGCAGCTTCTCCCTGGGGCTGGCCTGGGCTAAAGCGATATGTTGCCTCCCGCCGAGTTCTGCCCTGGGTGGAGGAAGGGGTGGGGGCACAAGTCACCCTCCCGCTTCTCCCCAGAGGCAGCCCGGGCTGTTGGGGGCCGCATGCTGGTGGGGACCGCATGGTGGCTGGCAACTGCTCCCTGGGGCAGACTGGGGTGGCAGAGACCATGCTACCAGCAATCAGCTGCTCCCTGGGGTTGGGGCGCTTGCTATTGCCCTGTGGCCATTTGTGAGCATAATTCTCCCTGCTATCACACCCCTCTCTTTCTGTTTGATGCGAAATAATCCCATTCCATGCACTTCCCAGGCAGGGGCGGCCCGTGGATGTAGGCAACCTCGGCAGTTGCCAATGATGACGTCACGCCATTGAGGGCTGTGGAGGTGGGGGCACCAATCGCACATTCTGCCTAGCGTGCCAGTTGCTGGCAGCTCTCCTCGAGCCGCTCCTGTTCCCAGTGTACAGGCACAATCAAACCCCGACCTTGCTTTACGTTATGGTAAGAGGAAGCTGCCTACCAGATTTCGTGGACCTAGCTCTTACTGTTTAGGAGGAGTTCTTGAACAAATGCTTCACAAACTCTCTCAAATATATAGCAGGAGATGAAGCACACAAACAGCCAGTCACATCTCCCCTGAAGAGCTCTGTGTGACTCATTGATAGAGTCTGGCAGAGAACAGCATGACTGATGTGCTGTGCAAACAGGGAGAGGGCCAGGAATATCTTGTTCCTTCCATGCCCCCTTGTAAACACCCACCCAAACTCCTTCCGCTAGACACTAGCTCCACTTCCACTCACAGGATAAGAGCTGAGAATCTGTAGAGATTTAGCCAGCTGCTCTTTGAGATTTTAGAGGCATTTCTGTCCAATCTCTGCTACTCTGTGTTTGTGAAAATGCTTTTTAAGATATTTTGACGAGGTTGCTGACCACTGCAGTGGTCTTTCAAAAGAAAACTACTTGTGTTAAAGCTTTTGAGAACAGATAGGAAAAAGTTGGCTTTCTGCAGAATATACCATATATTTGGCAGTTTGTCTGTTTCACCAGGCACAGTTTTAAGAAACCAGATCTTATTCCCTGAGAGAGCAGCCACAATTCACCTAGAAAGGATGCTTCAAACACACCTCCTTCATCCAAAAAAGAGTGTTTGCATACTGCTACCTTCCTTTTTCAAGCAGTAATGGTGGTACCAGGCATCTGTGGACTTCATAGAAGGAAGGCTACTCCACTCCTTTCATGCAGGGATAAATATAATATTAGACCATGGCTATTAGGCCTCATGACCCATAGCTAAGAGTTCAGTTTCAAAACTTTCAGCAGCCTTGTTCAGTTTAATTGTGTGAACCGTTGTAAATCAGTGTCTGTAGGGGGGAAGTTTCAAATGAACTTTCTAAAGCATCTGCTCAGATGAATCTACACAAACTAATTGAATCAATAGCTGCTTACGTCCGTATATGCTAATCTTGCATTCACATCCATGTCCTCTGCATTTCACAGCTCTGGAACGGTTTTCAATATCACATAGTATAATTCAGCCTGTATGCATAACCTTGAAATCATTCCAGCATGAGTAATCATGTCAGTAGCTGTCACTCACTTCTACATGGATGGCTTTGGGTCAAGTTATAGTGGACAGTGAGGATGGCCATTTCCAGATTGTGATGATTTTGGGAACCAGATGCCTAAATATTGACTCAAGAAAGAAGTATGTGGAACTTGATATACATGTTCTTACATCCGGGAGCCCAGTTAAGCACCAAGCAAGAATGTAATTGGGAGGCAGACAGCACAAAGTATAACAGGAGATCCTTTCCATGTTGTCATCAGCTGAAGTTGGCTCGGTCCTCTTGAGATATAAGAGCAGTCAGGCTTGCTCTTCTGTGCTTTTAACTTGTATTCAAAAATAGATCAATGAGATGCCTGCCATCACAGGTAAACCTAACAGGAGAAAGAATATAGCTAAGACAAACTGGCTGTGTTGACTGTAAGAACAGAAAAACCTACTCATCTGTTGTTCACCTAGCCAGAGTTCATAGTGGACTGGATAAACTGATCCCAAATATACAAAGGAGATTGGAAAATGTAGAGTGGATTTGTGTTCTAATTTAAGGGGGCCACAGGAAGGTAAACAAGGATTATGGGTATGAGTTCCAGAGGTAAATATACCCAGCATGCTGTCATACATTTTTACACATTGATCCAACAAGAAAGTGCTGCAGAAAGTTGGCTGATTCTTGGGAACCCTCATTTCTACACACCTCTCAATATCAGGTTGGTCAATATGTCCTTCCTGCTCTGAAGCTATGCAAGTCAATAGAAATCCGATCCATCTGATAACTACAGGTGACTTTACTGGCTTAGGTTATTCAGGCTTAGGTCATCACTATTGAGAGGATACATCTTGGAAGAAAGAGCTTTTGAGTAAAGGCATATGTTCCACTTCTAACCATGATTATAGACTCTGGAGAACCAGATTGTCTTACTAGTGTGATGGGCAAACCATGGATTTGATATGCTTCTCCATAGCCAGCATACTGGAGTTACTTCAGAGTGATCTAGACATAGGAATGAACATCAGCATCTTACAGGTACATTTATCAGCCTCCAGGGGACGCAGATGTGCTTTACCGAGATGTAACTAGATTTTGGTATGGGGGCTGACAAAAGTTGAAACTTGTATTCAGACTAGCTCTTCCCTTTTGGATCTAAAAATACTGTACTAAATTTGCATTATGTTCCTTAGTTTGGACCTATAAAAGGAGGAGGAGGTGGCAAAAGAAAATTCTGTCCCTTAGGCTATGTCCCTCTTATTCATATTTGCCATCTACTGAGCAAGGAGGATAAAGAGTTGAAAACCCTGCTGTCTGAAGACCTATACCTGATTTTTTTTTTTTTATCAAGACAACCCGCTCTTTAAACAGTTCTGTGTTTCTGAGTCAGGCTGAATTATTACTGTACATCTACCCTGGACTTAACATTTTATGAAGAAACTAGGCCTCGCTGTCTGAGGCCTACTCTACACTAAAATGTTAGGTTGACCCAGCTATATTGCTCAGGGATGTGAAAAATTGTTATGCCCAAGTGAATTAATGGACCTAATCCCGACATAGGCAGCTCTAAGTCTAGAAGAATTTTTCGGTCGACCTAGCTACTGCCATTCAAGGAGATAGATTAACTATGAACCACCCCATTAATGGGTAATGTCTATACTGAAGTGCTGCAGTAGTGTAGCTGCAATGTTTGAAGTGTAGACGACCCCTCAGTAATACAAGGATGGAACCAGAGCAGAAAAATGTAACATCCAAATCCATTCTAATCCAGTGGCTAAAGCTTCTAGTCACAAAAGCTTGTTTCAGTCCAGCAAAGGCAGTTTCCCTGTGTTTTCCTAGTACGTTGCTCTAGGAAGTTTTGTGTATGCATCACTACTAGAGTTATTCAGGGCAGCTACTGGTGCCGATGTGTTGTGCCACAAGAGTGATGCAGGCAGCCAAGAGGCATTAGTCTCTCCCCTCCATAGGGAACTGCACTGCTTTGGGAGGCCCCACGCATCTCAAAGCTGGAGAGAGACTTTTTTCTGTATTTGCTTCTTCAAGGTGTTCTGTGCAGCCCTTCTCCCTTCCTCCAAGGTTAGTGCGCTCTCCAACACTTCGAGAGTTTTTGCAAATAACAAGGAAGGTTTCAGTGTCTCAAGATGTGAGATCTTTATATTGCACTTAAATCGTGCTGTGCACTGCTTTCAAAGATTCAGCTGAGCTGTGAGAGCTGGCAACCCTTTTGCACAGGATGATATCACCAGAAAGTCCCAGTGTCTGCTTTGTGTCTACTGTCAGGGAAGAACAATGTGCACCTAGTGCCTGGGCTAATTTAGAAGATCTGAGAGAAAATTAACAGGTAAGGAAAGCTTTCCCTCTCCTGTGATGTTAGGGTTCTTTAACTTGTGATCATGGACCACATTTTACAGAGATTCTCCTTTCTGCCATCCCATTCCCTGTCATGCAGCCAATCTCCACTGCCATTTGCAGTCTCATAACATTATTGTGGCATCAGAAATTACCTATATGGTAAAGTACTAAACTATTTAATATATTTAATTCAACATTATAGCTATGTGAGTTGCAAGCTCTTTGTGATCTGTAGGCTGCAGTTAAGGAGTTTGCCTTAGTCTTTTTAAAGGGGAATTGACAAGTGAAGCTTTCAGGGAATACAGTGGTAGAAAGCTGTAAAAGAGTCCAAAGTAGACCTCCACAATAGGCTAATACAGGAATGAGACTATTTTGAGATGGCTTGTGGCAGATGGGTTCTCATTTTTCCACTCCAGCTCATCTGAAGAAGCGGGGTGGCTTGCCCAGGAAAGCTCATGATAATATCTATATTGTTGTAGTCTCTAAGGTGCCACAGGACTATTTGCTGAACAAATGTATTTCCATATTGTGAAGTGTCCATAGTCGTACGATAGTAAATCTATTGTCAGGATTGCTTCAGATGGGAATCTAAGAATATTGTACTTGTGCATGAATAAAGAATCAAAATCTGTTCCTTTGTTCCCGCAGTTGTTTCAAAGACCGAATGCACTTGCTGTTCAGCAACTGACCGCAGCACAGCAGCAGCAATATGCATTGGCAGCTGCCCATCAACCACACATAGGTAAGTCTTTCATTTAACGTCCTATCTTCCTTAGATTTCTGCAATGGTTGCTGCTAAAGGAGGTCTTCAAAATAGCCCATGGCAATGAAAGAAGATGTAGTTGTTAAAGGTGTTTTAAAAGTACATTCCTGGTTATGGATAATTGACACACAGATCTCAGAAGCAGACTATGTTTGAAGATTACCCTGCCTTGCAAAATTCTGGTAGCACCCTTACTATACTTATAAAGCTTTCAAAAATTCCTCTTTACTGGTGATGACACTTCCCTCATTGGGACTGATGTTCAACAGTGAGAGTGTTTTGTAAGCACAGCTACACATTTACTCTGAACCAGACATGAATTGGGGTAACTGGGGCAGTGAAATGAGGGAAAATGCAGCTCACAGAAACTTAAGTCCATATTTAATTTATTACTAGGGTTAATTTTGATTAATTCTGCCACAGGATGGATTTTCAGGCTATTCTGGGTGAGACTTAAGTTTAAGATGCAGTTTTTCAACCATGTTACCATACATAGTATTCAAAAATACTGTATCAGGGAAAACTGTACATAGTCTTGTGTAAGGAAAAATGGGTGAATCACTCACAAGGGCTTACTCATTAATGGTAGGAGTAAACATTTTCCAGTATCAAAGTTTTTACTAGCATCAAAGTTAGAGTGTAGATTTTCCTGAGTTGTTGAACTTAGTTTTGAAGTTGGTATAATGAATTATGAAGACACTGTTTCTCAGGTACCATGTATGTTGCAATGCACATTTGTTAATTTTGCTGTAGACCCCGTCATCCTCTCCCCTAATTTACTAGCTTTAATAGAATTTTTATGAAAGTGTTTTTATGTCTCTAAAGTGCTTTGAGCTCCTATGAGATCAAGGCTCAATTGAACTTCAAGAGATAACTTAGTTTATGGGTATGTATTAATATCCACCCATATAATTAATTGGTAGTTGCTCTTTATTTTCCCATGTCTTTTTTCTAGTTGATTAGTTTCCAAGCTCTTTAAAGGATGTTACGTCTTTGGAGTCAAATTCCATATACATAGGCATGATAACATTGATACAAATTTTGCAGTAGATAAGACTCCAGGAAACTTACTGTCTGCTATCTACCAGGAACTGGATGTGAAAATGCATAATTTTGTCATCTGAAAGTAGCTGCCAGTTTTTCTTACTCTTAAATCATAGCTGCTCGAGCCTGTTTCTCTTATTCGGTTACAGCCAGGATGAGTAGCCAAAACATGTAGGTATTCTGGTAGGGCTGCAGTTCTAGTTAAGTTTGTTTTTACTGACAGGTATGTTTTCAGCAGGTTTAGCTCCCGCTGCCTTTGTCCCCAATCCATACATCATCAGTGCTGCTCCACCAGGAACAGATCCATATGCAGCAGGACTTGCAGCAGCTGCAACTTTAGGTGAGGAACTTCTGAGATGTTTGTAAAATAGATGAAATTTTCTTTACCTAAAATGTTTTAACTGTCACTATCAGAGCAGACTTAATGTAATCTGTTAGCATATTTTGAGCTCTGCTAAAAGTATACAGATGTCAGCACGATATAAGTATTATAAAATTCACAGTCGAATTTTGTATTTGTAAAACCTTGTCCCTACAGATGAATTAACTGAATTAGAGGATCGAAACGGGCAACACATGGATTTTATTTACAATTCAGGTTAAGAACAAAAATCCTGAATGAGAGGTGACATTTCATTTATAGTGACAGATATGCACTTAGAGTGACAAATGAGTAATTGATTGGCATTGTGTGGTTATGCACATGCTTTTTTTAATGTGGTACCTGAAAGTCAAATACTTTTGAAACTTGCATTGCAAGTATAGAGTAAATGTTTCCAGCCAAGAAAGTATTAAGTAAAATTCATTACTGTTAATTTGAGATTTGCTGTGATAAATTCTCAACTTCATGCTTTCCAGTCCCCTAATTACCTGTTCCAAGTCTTACATGTCAAAAGATCACCTATACTGAGGCTTTTTCTCTGAATATAAAGTATTCTAGGTGGCAGTCCTAAGGTGGGTTATTCTTGCCTTTGTACTAGACCTCTTTCTCCCGGGTCTGTGAACCTTTTCCCAATGTCAGGAGCCGAAATCGCTGTGTCTTGAAATGGTAGGAAATATGAAGAACACATTACACATGCACGTTACATTTTGATACTCCTGGGAAAACTCTGCACCAAAAAATTAAAAATTCTGCACATAATATTTTCTAATTCTGTCTATTTTGTCAAAATAACACAATATAATCACTCTGGTTTCATTAGTAATTTATTTAAATTACAATACAGTGGTTGGACAATGGCAATGGGGAACATTAAAGGAAATCCCAAACCCTCTCTGCAAAAGCAATGAGGAGTCCTGTGGCACCTTATAGACTAACAGATTTATTGGAGCATAAGCTTTCGTGGGCAAAGACCATCTGACGAAGTGGGTCTTTGCCCACAAAAGCTTGTGCTCCAATAAATCTGTTAGTCTATAAGGTGCCACAGGACTCCTCATTGCTTTTGCAGATTCAGACTACGGCTACCCCTCTGATACAAACCCTCTCTGTATCTAATGTATCTAGGTTTGACCTTTTTATTTCTAGTTATTAATCCACAAATATAGGCAGCCATATATTTGCTTCCCTGTCATTTTTCTGTAGGGAAGCAAAGAAATCTGTGGGGAACATGAATTTTGAACATACGCAATTAGATTAGGGCATGCATTACTCAATGGAGGTAAATAATGTTTCATTCTTATGCAGGCTGTAAACCTTTCTTTTCAATCCAAGATAAAATTAAAATGAAGCTGAATTGTATTTATTGCAGTCAAGTGTTACAGTATTCTGGTTCGAGCAATATGGGATAGAAAGTTTGGGGGATTTCTTGTAATATTTATCAGCTGTTACATAATTGTTTATTAGCATTTAAGCTTTGGGGGCCAATCTTAGGTCAAGCTATGATGAATGGATTACAAGTATGACCAGCAGTGCCGGACCAACCCATACTTGGGCAGCGGGCACGCGGCGCATGCGTGGCCCCACCCCTGCATGCGCGACGCCCCTTAACCACTTCAATCAGGCGCCCCCCATAGGTTGGCACCCCGCCCCCCCCCCTCTTAATCCAGCCCTGATGACCAGATCAGATGGTATTTTTGGTTGAGTACATAAAACAGCATGTAAGGAATCAAAATTATAAGCAGCCCTTTCAGGATTATAATGCCTCTTTTTAAAAAAAGTCATTTTGAAGAGAAATGTTAGATATGGTTGGGACACAAAAAAATGAAAGGCAAAAGGAGTTAAGGTAAAGTCTATTATTGGCACACAGGTAAGGCTGAGATGAAATGGAAGAAAGCGAAGATGTAGGGAGCTAGTAGAACCATATTGAATCTGCATGAACAAGCACATGTCCGGAACTGCAAAATCCAAACAGTAACTCTGAATCCTACAATATTTAAAAATAAAATCTAGCTCAGTACCAAACATAATGCCATCTCCCTTCTGTGGTCCTGGAGCCCCCTTGCAGCCCTGAGGCTGGAAGAACTCCAGGAATGGGATTTACTATAGCCCAAGGTTTGCTATTGTGAAGGGCATTATAACAAGAATGTTTTGTATATTCCTTTTCGCTCTTCACCACCACCATTGATTAATGATGGCTACTTAGAACAGGGGTAGGGAACTTAAGGGCTGGAGGCTGGATGCAGCCCCCAGCTTGCCAGGATCTGGCCCCTGAAGCTCAGAGCTCCCCCCAGCATTGGTGGGGAGCCCATGCTGGTGAGAGGTGGGGGAGGGGTTCTCATCTGCGTGCAGCCCCTGTCTGATTTTTTTTCAGTGGGTCACGGGCTCCAACCCAAAAACGGTTCCCCACTCCTGTCTTAGAAACGTAGCCTGCTACAACTTGTGCAGGCTTCCCCTCTCCCCATTTAAACATGTCTAAAAGGCATTCCACAACTGGAAACTGCTCCATAAGACTTCTCCGTAAGAGAGAAGAGAAGAGAAATATTCTGGAAAAATGACCTGAAGCTTTCAGCAAATTCTCCAAACATTGGGATGTCCATCCATCCAGCAAAAGACATGTTGCAACTGATCCATGAGATTGATTCCTGTCAGGCTCCTGCAATTCAACAGAACATTGATCAGTACAGGAAGCTACCACTTCTCATCCACTCCTCCCCAGAGCAGTATCAAGAAGGGGCGTTGTTTTCTGCACAGCATTCAGAATGAGACTATCCCAGGTCCACTGGCTCTTTGCACTTAAAGGAAGGTTATGAAGGGACAAGTGTCAAAAAAGCAGAGGTTGCCCTGTTGTACATTGTCATAAAGAGAGACTCTATAGCAAATATAAAATCTATTTACAGACGAGGGAATCACTTTCTGAGGAAAACACTAAAAGGCTAACCGTAATTTACCATGATAGAGATGGCAAAAATGACATTCAAATGTGTTGATTTGTAATGCAACTCAGCAATTAACTGTTGATTTCATAGTTTGATAGTTCAGAATATAGGAAGCTTGAAAGTATTGAGTTTAAAATGGCAACAGTGACTACTGCAAAGCTATACTGTATTATTTTACGCTTAGTATATATTTTTTAAAAATTTTCAATGATGTATTTAGTTAAATTGATACTCTAAGAGGCTCTTCTGTAGACTTCTCGGGTTTCTGTTCAGCAGTGTCAGTTTGGTCATATTACTGAGTGCTACTTTTTAAAATGTTTTAAAATGAGTTACTTTTACTGTATATCTTCAGGATGTTTTGTTCTAAATTGTAGACCTATTTTTCCCATTGCAATCCAGTTCTGAACATTTTACACATTTATAGTAAAGTTACTTAATTGTTGTTGTTATAGCAAGATAACAAAACTCCCACAAAGAATTATTTTAATGGAAAAAAATAATTTGAAATAATAAATTTTGAAAATCTACAATAAAAATGGATTTCATAGCTTTCTGTAAACAGATGTTGTAATAGTCTGGAAGTCAATAAACTACCATGTGATGGCTGTATAGTTGTGAATGAATGACTTAAACATTAATAGCCTTAATAACAAATAGACCAAGAAGATGCTACCCTGAGTTACTTCTACCTGGAAGGCTGTTTGTAACTTCACCTACAAGTCTAGAAAGTGGTAAATTTATTCCAAAGCAAACTTCTTACAGCAGTATTGAAGCTGCAAAAAACAAAATCTAGCTCCAGTTATAGAATTATTTTGGCCTAGCCAGAATTTGCGATCACAAATGAAAAGTAGGGTGAAGTAAAACAATACTTTTTGTTAAAACTTGGGAAATATTTGGTAAAAATGGGTTTAAACTGAAAACGCAGGGGCTTAATGTTGGTGAAATGGGAAAAATGAAGTTATAGGTCTCCTTCAAAAGAAGGGAGGATTTATGGTGATGTGCACCTAAGGCTTGCAGCGCCAATTGAGGGATGTTGCATCATCTTCCAGGGATTTTAATCCAGAGAAGCTTTTCCCTCAACAAGGACTTTTTTTTAATTGATTTGAATGGGCTGAAATTTAGTGTTGACATTCTGATGGAGATATCACTATTTCTGCAGAGAGATGAGAGTTTGTGACATATTTAAAAAGATGTAAAATAAAGAAAGTGTTTGGTGTCAAATAACTGGAAATTGGGATTCCCTGACATTTATCAGCATTCTGTTTCCAGTTACTCTTCAGCGCATTCAATAAACAAGTTGATAACATGTAGGTTTGTTAGAATAATTTTTTATATATTTTGACTGATATCTATACTTATTTTTAAACATTTGTAGATTTAAAAAAATTTCACAGCTGCAGAAGATTATAGGAGAGGGTCAAACAATTTAATGACAGTAGATGTTAAATTCAGAAAGTTAAAACTTCACAAAGTGTTAAAATAAATGGTGAACGTATGTCAAAATATACAAAGTTAAATATCCTTATCAAAAAATCGTACCCTTTTTACTATTCATTTGCTAGCCCATATATGAGCCAAATTCAAAAGTCTAAATCACTGGATTTTGATTCAGATGTGTTCTCAAATGCTATTTTTCTTACTTTTCCTAACTGTAAATTTTGAAATTACAGAAATATATTTGTCTGGTTTTTGGGTGCATGGTGAAATCTATTTAGATTTTTATCAGTAAGTGCTGATAATCCTTCCAAGGCTACAAATATGCTTTTGCGAACTTCACTGATCTTTTGAGTCAGTGAATCATAGAATCGTAGGATTGGAAGGGACATTGAAAGGTCTTCTCGTGCAGTCCCCTGCCTCATGGCAGGACTAAGTATTATCTGGACCATGTCTGACAGGTGATTGTGGAATCTCCATCAATGGAGTTCTTTAAGAGCAAGTTAGACAATCTCCCTAAGCAGTTCTTTCAAGTGGCTAATCAAATCACCCTGAGAGTTAGGAAGTTTTTCCTAATGTCCAACCTAAACCTTCCTTGTAGCAATTAAAGTCCATTGTTGCTTGTCTTATCGTCAGAAGTTAACGAGAACAATTTTTCTCCCTCCTCCTTGTAAGAACCTTTTATGTACCTGAAAATGTATGTCCCCACTCAGTTTTCTCTTCTGCATATTATACTAACTTGGTTCTTTAAATCTTTCCTCATAGGCCATGTTTTTCTAGACCTTTCGTCATTTTTGTTACTTTCCTCTGGACTTTCTCCAGTTTGTCCATATCTTCCCTGAAATATGGTGCCCAGAACTGGACACACTAGTGCGCTTGAGGCCTAATTAGTGCAGAGTAGAGTGGAAGACTTGCGTCTTTTCTTGCTTACATAGTTGTTGCTGATACATCCCAGAATGTGTTTTGCTTTTTTCCCCCCACAGTGTAACACAGTCGACTCATATTTAGCGTGTGAACCAGTAGGGTCCTCCATGTTCCAGTCCCATAGTATTCTTTCTAGCTAGTCATTTTCCTTTTTATATATGTACAACTGATTGTTCCTTCCTAAGTGGAGTAGCATTTATTGAATTTCATAATGTTTATTTCAGACCATTTCACCAATTTGTCCAGATTACATTGAAATGTAACTCTATCCTCCAAAGCACTGGCAGCCCTTCACAGCTTAGTATCACCTGCACACTTCCGAAGTGTACTCTCTATGCCATTATCTAAATCATCAAGGAAGATATTGAACCAGACTACACCCAGGACCAGTCCCTATGGGACTCCACTTGATATGCCCTTCTAGTTTGACATTGATAACTATCTCCAGGAATGGTTTTCCAATCAGTTATGCATCTAAGTTGTGTTTCCCTGGTTCATTTATGAGAAGGGCAAGTGATACAAACTCACATTTACCACGTCCCTCCATCCACAAGGCTTGTTACCCGGTCAAAGAAAGCTGCCAGTTTGGTTTGACATGATTTGTTCTTGACAAATCCATGCCAATTTTTACTTACCAGCTTATTATTTTTGCTTGTTTGCAAATTATTTACTTAATTATTTCCTCCATTATCTTTCCAGATTCTAAAATTAAGCTGACTGATCTGTAATTCCTGGGTTGTCCTTATTCCCCTTTTTAATAGATTATCTCTGTATTTACCCTTTTCCAGTCCTCTGGACCCTCTCATCGTCCATGACTTATAGAAGATCATTTCTAATGGCTCAGATACTTCCTCAGTCATCTGCTTGAGTATTGTAGCACATATTTCATCAGGCCCTAGAGACTTGAAGATATCTAAATTGTCTAAGTAATTTTTAACTTGTTCTTTCCTTGTTTTAGCTTCAGATTCTACATCACTTTCAGAGCATTCACTATGTTGGATGTCCAGTTGCTACTAAGCTTTTTGGTGAAAAGTGAAACAAAGTTCAGCTTGTCTGGCATTTCCATGTTTTCTGTTAATGTTTCCCCCTCCCCCGCCCCCTCATTGAGTTGTCCTTGATGGCCTAACTTGTCCTTGATCTTCCTCCTGCTTCTAATGTATTTGTCGAATGTGTTTTTTGTTATCCTTTTTGTCTCTAGTTTAATCATATTTTGTGCCATGGCCATTCTAATTTTATCCCTCCCATGCTTATTTGTCTTTTATTATTTGACCTAGTTTCCACTGTTTGTTGGACTCTATCTTGAGTTTCAGATCATTCAGATCTCCTGGTTAAGTGATATGTGGTTTTAATCATCCTTTCTATCTTTTCTGTGCAGTGGGATAGTTGGTCTTGTGCCCTTGAACTATTTTTTCCCCTAGGCTTGCTTCCCATGAGCTCTTATCTACCAACTCCCTACGTTTGCTAAAGTCTGTCGTCTTAAAACCATCACCTTTGTTGTGCTGTTTTCCCACCATTCATGATCTCTTATAATTTCATGATCACTTTCACCCAAGCTGCCTTCCACTTTCTAATTCTCAATCAACTACTTATATGTCAAAATCAAATCTACCACAGCCTCTCCCATAGTAGATTTCTCCACTTTTGGGAACAAAAAGCGGTCCCCAGTACATTTCAAGAACTTGTTGGATAATCTGTCTTCTGCTGTATTATTTTCCCAATGGGTATCTGCGAAGTCCCCCATTGAGTGCAAGTCCTCATATTCTGATTCACATGAATGGTGTGATTTTATGATGACCTGTACAGATGAGGTGGTAACACTGATGTTGAAGGGAACCATTTTTACCTTATGACCACATTTGCTGTTCAGCTTAGTTGTATTTCTTAAAGTGTGTACATGCTGAAAGAAATTGTTGCATATACATAAACTTATCAGTTGTATGGCGCACAGTAGAAGTATTGACTTCAAATTCATGGGGATGTTGTTGTTCTTCTAGGAGACCTTTCGTAAGTGTAAAGCTCTGTTAGTCTTTTGAAAATAAAAAGAGTAACGGCCAGTTTTGCAGCTCTGGTAGTGGTGACATGTTTGCCCTAAGTGAGAGAGCTGCTTGGGAATGAGAACCTCACCATGTGATCAGACACACGTAAGCCAGACTTGCAGAACGCTCAGAGTGCCTTGTTTAAAAGAGCTGACTGCAGACTTCAGTAACCTTTCCCTTTTTTACACCGAAAGGTGTAGTTACTCTAGCTGAGTAAGGGACTCCAGACCATGTGTGCACAGTAGACTCATAGACTTTAAGGTCAGAAGGGACTATTATGATCATCTAGTCTGACCCCCTGCACAATGCAGGCCACAGAATCTCACCCACCCACTCCTAGAATAATCCTCTCACCTATATCTCAGATGTTCTTGAAACAATGGTTCAAAGACCCCAAGATGCAGAGAATCCTCCAGCTGTGATCTGTACCCCATGCTACAGAGGAAGGCGAAAAACCTCCAGGGCCTCTGCCAATCTACCCTGGAGGAAAATTCCTTCCTGACCCCAAATATGGCGATCAGCTGAACCCTGAGCATGTGGGCAAGACTCACCAGCCAGACACCCAGGAAAAGTTCTCTATAGTAACTCCTATCATCCCTCCATTGACCTATTTACCACTGATAATGAATGGTCAATTAGTTACCAAGACCATGTTATCTCATCAAACCATCCCCTTCATAAACCCATCTAGTTTAATCTTGAAGCCAGATAGATCTTTTTCCCCCACTACTTCCCTTGGAAGGCCGTTCCAGAATCTCACTCCTCTAATGGTTAGAAACCTTCATCTAATCTCAAGTCTAAACTTCCTACGAGCCAGCGTATATCCATTTGTTCTTGTGTCCACCTTGGTATTAAGCTTAAATAATTCCTCTCCCTCCCTGGTATTTATCCCTCTAATATATTTAAAGAATGCAATCATGTCCCCCTTCAGCCTTCTTTTGGTTAAGGTAAACAAGCCAAGCTCCTTGAGTCTCCTTTCATAAGACAGGTTTTCCATTCCTCGGATCATCCTAGTGGCCCTTCTTTGTACCTGTTCTAGTTTGAATTCATAGTAGTTAAAGCTCAGAGTAATATAAACCGGACTTCTTTTGGTTTGGAATAGAGATTTCTGATCTTTTGTCCAAATGAAAGTTGTCATGGCAACGTGCCAGAATGCTGGCAGCTAGCCTGTTTGCAGTATAGAAATGTGGCCTGCAAGAACTACAGGCCCCAGCAAGCTTTGATTAGATTCCAGCAGTCACTGGTGCGTTTTCATTTAAGCACCTTTGTTGCTTATATGAAGATGGGCTGGAGCATGCTGGGGCCATTCGATGGGCTGTGCTTCGGTATTCTTGTGCAATGATAATTGGACTAAAAGATATTTGAACATGTAAAATAAGCTGATGTTGCCTGGGAGCAGATCTGTTGAGTGGGAAATATAATCACTTTTCTCACCTTTGATGGAGTTCTGGCACAGAGCATGAGTGTGTATTTTAATGTACAAAACAAACTGATTTTGATGGGAACAGATCTTTGCTCGCCCTGATTTATCTTCTGGCACTGGCACCCAGGTTGTTCATTGGGTGACTTTTTTTTACCATGCAAAGGTGCTGTGGTGGCAGAGTGTTTAGATAGTGTAGTGACTGGTGGTACACACATCCTATGTAGACAGACAAATTTAAAATGATTTGATAAGGACATCACAGTAAGACTGACGAGTGCCACCATCAGTGTAATGGTGTTGCTGAATTTTACCATCTTGCAGCATAATTCCGGTGGTGCACCTGCAGCACAGCAGTTGGTATCAATTTCACAGCATTCTGAGCCCAATGTTTTTCTTTCAACCTGCATTTCCATGTCCCGGGCAAAACCCAAATAAATCTGTTAGGGTATGTCTAAACTGCAAAGTTAATTTGAAATAACAGCCGTTATTTCGAATTAACTTAAATAGCGTCTATACATGCAAACCGCTATTTTGAAATTAATTCAAAATATTAGAGCGCTTAATTCGAATTTGGTAAACCTCATTCTACGAGGAGTAACACCAAATTCGAAATAGCTATTTCGAATTAAGTGCTGTGTAGACACTTAATTTGAAATAGGGGGCCTCCAGCCATTTCCAGGGAGCCCTGGTGGCTACTCTGGTCACAACCAGGAAAACTTACTCTCCTCTCCCCCCAGCCCTGGAGCCATTAAAGGGGTAGACCCTGGCCACAGTGCCTGTGCCAGCTCTAAGCCTGTCAGCCCAGAGCCAGCAGTGGCCACCGGGGCCCCGACCCAGTGTCCCCAAAACATGAGTCAGCAAGCCACTGGCAGCCAGCCCTCCACCGCTCCCCAGGAGCAGTCTGCCAGCTCCCAGGAGTCTGACAGGGGCCAGAGAAGGCGGGCGCCTTCCTGGTCCAGGGTAGAGATCATGGGCCTTATTCAGGTTTGGGGGGGGGGATGCCCCCAACATCCATGATCTCCGCACTAGACGGAGGAGTGCGGCCGTCTATGGCAGGATAGCTGCCAGCCTGGCCACCAAAGGCCACATGCGAACCCAGGAGCAGGTTTACGTGAAAATCAAGTTGGTCCGGTGAGACCCCCAACCCTGGGCACTGAGCTTCCCCTTGCTTCCCCCTTCCAGCTCCCTCCTCCCAAGTTTCCCCCTCCCCTCTCCCACCCTCTCTCTTCCCCTCTCCCAGCTCCTTTTCCCAGTCTCCCCAGAGGTTCATCTCTCCTCCCTCACCCCCGTTTTATTCAATAAACCCAGTTTCTATTTTTGAACATACATGTCTTTTGTTTGACGCTAGGGAGGGGTAAGTGGAAGCACGTGAGGGAGGAATGGGGCACAAGCCCCCAGTGGGGAGAACCGGGGTGGCTCTGAGGGCTCCTCGGGGTGGATGCTCTCCTGCAGGGCCTCCTGGATCCTGACAACCCCCCAATGAACCCCCCCCGGATGGCAGCCTGCAGCAAGTGCAGCTGGGCTGATGGCAACGACCCCACGAGATGCACCGGCATGCCCAGGGGCAGCTCTGGCTCCATGTGGCCGAGTGTTGTGGTGTCCCGAGTGCAGACACTCAGGGCACTCCAAGACAGGACTGCTTTGCTGTCCCTCATCGAGGTAGACAAGCAAATGGGGAACCCTGAGAACTGTCTGTCCGGGGTGGGGGTAGGGTCCCTTTAAGCACAGAGCTCAGTTAGCCTCAGGCAGCAGCCCCACACACTAAGTCCTAGCCTGATACCCTGCCGGCACTGGTTCCGGCCAGCCTTAACTTCAGTTCAGGGTCCACTCAGTGTGGACGCGCAACTTCGAAATAGCAAAACGCTATTTCGAAATAGATTTTGTGTGTAGATGCGTTAATTCGAATTAAGCTAATTCGAAATAACTATTTTGAATTAAGTTAACTCGAATTAACACTGTAGTGTAGACATACCCTTAGTCTCTAAGGTGCCCCAGGACTCCTGGTTGTGTTTGCAGATACAGACTCACACGGCGACCCCTTTGGAACTTGCTTTCAACAGTTGGAGGAGGGGGTTTGGAGAGGGGGCTTGGGTTTTTTTTTGTTTTTGTTTTTGTTTTGTTTTTCGAGGCAAGGATTTATAATTGTTGGGCCTCCTGTTTAATGGCCTCGTTGGTATCCTTCTCTTTGTCTTCCTTCCCCTTCTGTGCTACACTTACGCTTGGAATTCTTTTTCTTTGATGCAGAGACCCATCTTCTCTTCATTCACATCTTTGTTAAATTTCCATCATTTGCATATATTTTACTGATCTGTGACAGACAAAATTTATGTTAAATAGCAGCATTTTGCATTTGAACTCTCATCAGATCCACGAATGCGCCATGTAGGAATGCGCTGCTTGTCCGTTTCACAGTCTCAGCTGAGGTAGACAGTGGGCTGGCTACAGGCCAAATCTGGACTGTTATATGATTTTGAACAGACTGAAATCTTTTTATTACTTATTGGTATTGTTATATTGCTATTTTCTCTGGAATCTGGACTTTGACTATACCTTTGGACCTTGACAAAAATATCTGTCTGTACACCCATCTGCTACACTGTAGAGTGCAGATAAGAACAGCCATATTGGGTCAGACCAAAGGTCCATCTAGCCCAGTATTCTGTCTTTTGACAGTGGCCAATGCCAGATGCCCCAGAGGGAATGAACAGAACAGGTAATCATCAAGTGATCCATCCCCTGTCGCCCATTCTCAGCTTCTGAGAAACAGACGCTAGGGACACCGTCCTGTATGTATGATGTAAAATTTAGTGTTGTATCTCATTCAGGCATCCAGTTTAAAGTCATTTTCACTGCAAACAGTAATGTACCCCTCAGGTAGCTTTTGCATTGGTTTTGAAAAAAGTAGAAATTAGAAGATTTTTGTTAACCTTTTGCTGCTCACTCCAAAAGACTAGCAGACATAAAATTGGTATTGCTTCCCAATTGTATTGTATAAGATGGGATGTATTGTACTAGTTAGTGCAGCATACATATTTCTCCATCTGATTGCACATCAGATGGAAAACTAAGGCTAAGCCAGGCCTTATCTAAAATAACTGAGAGGTTTGGAATTTGAAACACCCCACATGAAAACTCTCAATTATCATTTATGATAAAAACATATTCTCTGAAATATGGTATAAAGCATGGAAAAATGGGATCTGGGCCCTTTTATCCTTTTATTTCAGGAGTGTGTGTGTTAGTACCCATCCCCCAAGCCCTGCCCCTTCCCGCCACTGCCCAGCCTTCCCCTCTCCCCCCCCCCCCCCCTGCACCCTGTCCCCTGAGGGATGTGGCTTTGAGGGAGATTACTGGGGGTGGGGGCTGGCATGAGTTGGCAGCAGCACAGCACCCCCACCCCACCCCCCTGCACACTCCGCTGCTGCTGCCCGAGGCCCTGTCCTTCTGGAACAGGATGCAATGTGGGAGAGGGTTGGTGGTAGGGAGGGGTACCGGTACACCCCCTCCTCCCAGTCTCCCGGGCCAGATTGTGAATTGTTCAACCCCACAGACGACTTGTGGACCATGAGTTTGAGACCCCTGATTTACTGTTTATGTGGTATATAAAAACGCCTGAAAGGCCTTTACTGTTTTTGTTTTTAATTCTGCTTGTTTTTGCATTGAATTCCGGTGTTCCCTAGTTTAGAGAACTCTCCCAGGTGGCTGGAGAAATAAATGACACACCACAGGAATCTTGAGAGCAGAATCAGCTTTTTGTCAATGCTGTTGTAAACCTGAAAAAATGTAACTAGGCCCTGGTCTACATTAGGGAGTTATTTCGAAGTAACCCCTCTTATTTCGAAATAAGCAGAGTGTCCACACTACCAAACCTATTGTTTTGAAATAACGGGCTGGTTATTTTGACATCTTCAATTGTGGCCTTGGAGTTCACTTGAGAGTCCAGCTAAACATTGATGTGCCTGGTGTATATAAAGCAAAAACCAAGCAGAAAAAAACACTTTCAGGCCCTATTTGTATGTTTTGATAGAAGAAAAAATAGGCAGAGGCCAATTAATGGTGTAGTAGTTAAACAAGAACTGGGCGGTTAACCTCAACTAAATGCCATATTCTCCAAATGCAAAGCAGGTAAACTCCATTTACCCTGAACTACACTCCTGAGCCCAGTGGTTTTAAAATCCTTTGCGATCAACTTTAAAATAGACTTTGAATCAGGCCTGATGTGTGCAGGTGTTTTTGGTGGCAGCTCACTACTGAGCAGGACTTGTTTATTACAGAAGTTGACTGAATCCTCCTTTGACATTTCAGGCCCTGCGGTTGTCCCTCATCAGTATTATGGAGTTACTCCCTGGGGAGTTTATCCTGCCAGTCTCTTTCAACAGCAAGCTGCAGCAGCAGCTGCTGCAACTAACTCAGCAAATCAGCAAACCACTCAACAGACCCAACAGGGACAACAACAGGTGAGTGGTGGTGTTTTTCAGGTACAGTTGGCACCTGGGATTTATAGAAGTATGCTCATGTGTTAAGAATTGCTCTTTCTTATGACAAAACTTGAACATACATGTGATTCAATTGGTTCAAAAGACCTTGGTCTCTTTAAAATAGAGGAGAGAATATTACCTATAAGCTAACTATTGGGATCACACTGTTCTTTCCATGTTTGGAACTTCCTGTGTGCGTCAGTTCTGGCAGAAAATAACGTGCCAAACAGACCAGTCAAAAGTGAAAGAAGGAAACTTGAAAAATAGCTTCTTGCTGCTTCATCTATCTGGCTAACCACTTGTTGGAAGTGTAACTAGTAGAACAGTAGCATAGAAATGTTAGCTCTTGTTTCACTTCCACCACACAAAGGGGATTAGTGAGGAAGCTGTTGGCAAGTATAAGCAAAGTAATTTTTAAAAAGTGACTGTTACAACAAAAAACCCCACATTAATAAGAATTAAAATTATGCAAAGCAGGTTTGATGAGATTTGTGTGGAAAAAAAACTGCATTGGGAATAAGATGTTTCCATTACATGATGATAACCAAGATCTGTTGCTGTTGACTATCTGAAGCTGTAACAGTTTTAATATAATGGAAGCAGCTTAATCTAAACTCATTTTTTCCATACTGATGCGTTTCCCAATTTGTACTCAAGCCATTTGCCATTTGAGAAGGAAGGACAAGCTTTCTTCCTGTGCAAACTCAGATTGCTTCAACATTTGCCCAGTTTTAAAAAAACTAATATTCTTAGGTTTGTGTATTTTAACTGTCCTCCCGTTTTCCCTTCGTTCCCTGTAAGGTTTAGAAAACAAGCAAATGTACTAACATTTCAGTTTCCCAGTTCTGAAGCAAAAGAGCTTTAAAGTTGGTTTCTCCTTTTTCCTCACATTCTCAGCTGGCATTAACACTGCAAACCAAGGTGCTTTTGCTGCCAATGGCAAAGTTTGCCAGGCTTGTAAATCCTCTGCAGTTCATATGCATGCAGTACCAGGGCACAAAGGAAGAGCTCATTTGGCTTAGCGTAAATCTTAGTTAAGATTTTGTCACCATTTTTTTGTGGTAAAGTCATGGACAAGCCATGGGCAATAAACTAAAATAAACGGAAGCTCATGAGCTGTCTGACTTTCACTGAAAATAATGAAGGGTGGGAGAGGCACTACCCAGGAGATGACTGAAGCCCAAATGAGAATGAAGGGATCCCAAGCCCCACTGCAGGCGGGGAGGGGGAGGAGAATCCAGCACCCACTGCTGCAACAGACAACAGCTCCAGGGGCCTCCTGTAGCCCCAGCAGCTCAGAGCTCTGGGGTCTCCCCTCAGTGTCTGGAGCTGGAGAGGAAAATGTCTCAAAGGTCTCTGAAAGTCATGGAATCTATGCTCCCCATGGCTTAATCTTATCCTTACTTATCCCATATGACATGGTATTTCCTAAACTTGACTTTTTGTGTGTTCCATTCCTTTCTTATGATGGTGTTTAAGAGCTTCAAATCCTCCTTAGAAGTGTAGGAGAGTTCAGATAAGTCATATAACCATCTGGATCCCTTAGGTTTGTTATAAGTATTTATGGTGACTCTAAGGGCTTGTCTGCACAAGGGCACTCAAAAAATAGTTAAAGGGGTTAAAAGTGGTTTAGTTACACCACATTGAACCCCTATGGACTTTGTTAATCAGAGTAAAAGTGACCTTAATTCAGTTTCGTTTAATTCACTTTGAAAATGAGCTAATTTAAGCTAAAGTTCAAAATGAATAAAATGAAATAGGTTTTTTTACATCAGCATAAAATTAGCCCGAAATTCTACTGCGGGACAATATTGAGGCAATGATTTTGTGATTTAACCAGTGTTCATAGAACTAAGCACAACAGTAATGAGGATGAATTAGCGTGTGGATCATCAGTTGGGATCGGAATAAATTTCCCCATTGTAATACTGCAAATAAGATGCATAATGCTTATATCTTCTCTGAAGCAATTATATTTGATCCTTGTCAGAGAGAGGATTCTCAAGTAGTTGGACCATTGCTTTTGTTCCAGTATTGCAAATAATTTGTCATAAAAATGCCTATTAACACCAATTTTTAATGCAGCAGGACTTGAACCATAAAGAGAATTAGACCATTTTAAGAACTCTTCCTAAATTAGCTAAGTTATTAATGTGAAGTACACACTAGTGCTTTAAAATGAATATTTCTTAATAGTAACAACCTTTATTAGACATAGATGAGGTGAGTGTGAAAGTAGTCTCTTACAAGCAGGTGAGAGTGATAGATAAAAATGAGTCAAAGTACTGATCTAATGTGATGTGGAATGATAGCTAAATTAAATGTGTCACTCAAGGTGGTTTTTCATTGTAGTGAGGTGAAGAGCATTGGAAGTGGTTTACAATTGTATGGAAGCCCCAAAGAGTTAGCTCAATATTCAACTCAGTATTTTCTGTTTCAGAAGTCACTTCCAGAATGATGTTATAACAAATTTAAAATTGTTCCATCATTGCTAAACTCTCCCAGCTCAAGATGGATGATAAAAGGGCTTCTGGTGGCACCATAGTTTCTTTGCAGTCATCACTGCCATTGGGACATGAATCTCTCCCCCCTCGTGTTATGCCTCAAAAATGCATGCTAAGATGAATTTCAAGCTGTGCATCAGCCTCACATTTATTTACCTGAAACTTCTGTGCATCTCTAAAGATTGCACGTTAGAAGTCTTTGTGGTTTGAGCCTGCTATAATAGTTCAGAACTAATGCTGAAACTAAGCACCAACTCAGGCTGCACATAGTTGTAACAGACTCTCTCTTATGATACTTCAGGGCTAGAAACAACATAAATCTGTCATACTGCTGGAAATCAGGGAGGTGCCATCTTTGCAGTGCTATAAAGCTTCTGATTTCTAGCACTTGCAGGTTGTGAGATACCAGACCTTACATGCTCTTTCTGCATGTCATCTTCCCCACGATATAGCTCGTAACTGGACTTAGCAGCTGCTGTTTCTAGAACTGCTAGAATCAGAAGTGAATGCTCTGTACCATCTTAAAGCCCTTCTAGATAAAATTAAGCAATAATTTGATTCTGGACAAATAATCAGAAAGAGACCATATGACTGCTGACAAAGTTAGTCTTCAAACCACCACCCCTGCCAAGTCACCAGCATGTGCAGATTGAATTGAGCTTCCACACTTACACACCAAGGAATACATGCACAGGTAAAGCAGAAGCAGCTATGTATAATAGACATGCCACATGAGGTATGCATTCACCGTAGGGCTGAGCTCTAATATGGAAGGTATGTGCTGAAATGACTTCTGCAGTAACTGTAGGTTGGTTCAAAACCCACCTATTCTATATCTAACGTATAGTATCTTCCACTATTTTCACAGCCCCCAGAGTGGGCAAAGTCCTTTAGATGTAACAAAGTGTGTACGTATTTTAAATGCAAACCTTTCTTCCCAGCGAGGCAGACTCTGCATTTCTGAGGGAAACCCTCCCAGATGCTCCCTTGGAAGAAGTGCCTCTCACATGTTGCTGTGCTTTTTCAGAAGTGATTTTCATTTTCAAATAATGGTCTTGCGCTCATTCCCTTGCACTTCAGCGGCTTTCAAAAGTCTGGTGATGACTACACACTTGCCCTCGCTGAGAGCACTGTTCGCTAATGAGAACTTTGCGAAGTACTCGAAGAGCTGAGCCTGCACTTTTGGAAACCTACTAGAATGATGTATATGGACATTTTCTCTTTGGTGCTTAGGACGGTGGAAAAGGGAGGGTGGATTCATAAAAATAGAAGTATTTCACTTCCTGTGACGCATCTTCCATTATCCATATTCGGTCCTTTGCACCAGCATTGTGCATGCTCATGAGTTCACTGCAGCTGTTGAAATTGGAGATGGGTCATGACAATTTGTTAACTCACTCTTCTCTCTGTTGGTTCAATAAGTAATTATTAGTTTCTAATATCTTTCTGTGTAATCTGTTGTTGTAAAATGTCTGGAATGTGTGTGGCACCAAGTGACTGCTTTTAATAGGCTGAACTCACAAGTGGGTGCACACTTTGTTACAATTTGCATAGTAGATTTTTAACAGATAAACCACAGAGCATCAATGCATCAGGTGCTTTAACCGCAAGGGCAACATTTAAAAGACATTGTGTGATCTTGTTATTTAAGGGGTCTTTGTTTTACAGATGGGGAAAAAAATCAAGCCAAGCCACCTTGTCTGACTAAACTATAGAAACTAAACCAAGTATATAATCATTTTTGCTGAAAGTAGTAGGATTTAAGTGTAGTTTTTATGTACATCAGTAGCCATATGTGTTATCTTCAGGAGAATAAATACCAGTAACCATCCTTTCCCAGGGGGCAGTGACTCTTAAAGATTTGTTTAAAATGTTGGATGTCAGAGATGTATGTGAACAGGAATGAAAAGGTCAGAGGGTGACATTTTTCCAGGTCAGCCCAGTAAATTTGATAGGGGCATCTTTAGGCTTAATGAAAGCATTTGTACCCTTTTAACATCAAGTCTTGTGAATGTAACACCTTAGTATGTATAAGGTTTTGTAACTGAGAAGAAGTCACACATCTCTCATACCACATTGGAGGTTGTACTCTTAACTAGAGACACAAGGTGGGTGAGGTAATACCTTTTATTGGATCAACTTCTCTTGTTGACAGAGGCAAGCTTTGAGCATCAATGGGGTGGTTCTATAGGTGATCTGAAAGCTTTAGTGAAAGCTTGTCTCTCTGACAGAAGTTGGTCCAATAAAAAATATTGCCTATTTCTCTAATGTCCTTTACTGTATCCATGGCTACAACACTGCCTACAGCTCTTAGCTTGACTGTTTGTGAAAGTTTATATAGAAATGTTTTCAGTTATTTTGACTTGTATGCCAGTCTCAAAGCAGACAGAGTAGTAAACAGTCTTTTTTTTCTTGCTCAGGTTCTCCGTGGAGGAGCTAGTCAGCGTCCTTTGACCCCAAATCAAAACCAGCAGGGACAGCAGACTGATCCACTTGTGGCAGCTGCAGCAGTGAACTCTGCTCTTGCTTTTGGACAAGGCCTGGCAGCAGGGATGCCAGGTATGGTCTCTTGTCAACTCCAGTTAAGCTATGATGTGCACTAGATAAACCACCGCGATTTTTCTTTGAACCAACTATGCTTTCAGACCGTTTAAATTGCTTGTGAAAAAAATACACATTAACTCCTGTACTGCTTTACTTTCTTAGGATACAGTTTAATTTTCTGTGAAGTCAGAAGAGAATACATTCAGTAGTTTGGGAGTTTCAAAAAATTCATGACTTCTGTTGCAATTCAAGTTTTGGGTCTTTACTGTATCTTTATGGATCTTTGCCTTGGGTGAAATCCTGGCCACATGAAAGTCAGTTGCAATACCCCCTCCCCGTAATGCACTTGAATGGAGCTAGGATTTCACCCTCATGTGGATAATGCCCAGATGTTGTGTAGATGGTAGAGGCTTAAAACAAATACTTATAAATTAAGTTGTGTAATGTGGTTTGTCAGACCAGTTTTTATTTGTGCCAATTTGGAAGCCAATGAGGATGCTCCCAAATTGCTGAGAATTTAATTTTTCACTATATTGGCCTTTTGTGGAGCCTGGCAAAGTTGATACTTTTTTTCCTCAGTACCCCACATGGTCACTCCCCAATAACTGTTCACATGGAGATACATACAGGTTCCTCACTGTCAAGAACATGAAGGGCTGCAAAATACGAGCTCCCAGTCTATTAGCTGTGGTCCGCAAGATTGTAACAAACTCTTGGGTTATAAATTGCAGTATTGTATTCTACTGTGTAAAGTACACAGGCCATTATTGACATGTTAAAAGGATGTAAGCGTGTGGTGATGCTCAGAATTCGATTAAATCAGGACTGGGGGGCCTTTTTTGGATCAGGGCCTCACACAAGTGAGAAGTGCAAAAAAAACTAACCAAAAAACCCCTCACTGAGGCGGCCCCCAACTGAGAAGGAGAGACATTCTCCACATTCCCCTTCCACACCAGAGCCTTGGAGGGCCCAGGCGAGTAGATTTTGTGTGCTCCAACCCTGTGCAGGGGAGTGGGGCTGGACTCCCAAATGCTGGAGGGAGCCCCGAGCCTCAGGGACCAGATCCAGGCATCCGCAGACCTTAGGTTCCCCGCCCCTGCATTAAATGAATATTCTGTAACTTTTCAGTCTGAAGTCTTGTGCTAGGGAATTCTATATGGGTGTAGGCCTTCAGATGACTAGTAGTGTACCTGTAGAAGGCTTTATTTTGATTAAAGAGTGAAAGATAACATGCTTGTTACAGGGTGTGTTTGATTTTCATCAGGAGCCACCAGTCAGGCTTTATAATTTAGTGTTTCTTTGTGCACACATCAGTGGTTCTCAGCTAGCATCCCTATTAGCAAACAGCTGCAGCCCAACTCAGCTGTGGGCCAAGTGCCCTGCCACCCAGCCCCTTCAGCCCACAATGATAAATAAGTTGAGAGCTACTGTTGTATTTAAAGTGGTAGAGTTGCTCCCTTGATCACCAGTGTGGACATAGTGATATTGGTATGAAAGGGATGTTAGCTATTGTGTAATTGAATCGTCGTGTAACCGCATGAAATCTTAGCAGTTGCACAACTATTTGATAGTCCCCGGGAGTGGGGCTGGCAGCCAGTGTGCTCCTGGCCCCATTCCTGGGGAGCCCCCTGCCACCTCACGTTGCTGCCTCTGTATCAGAGGCAGCAGCTCAGGGTGGCAGGCAGGAGCCGGTCCACTAGGGGAGGAACCAATTTAAAAACCAGTTCCCCATGTGGACCACCTGCTTGCCGCCTTGTGCCCCTGTTAGTGGGGGGCTCGAGCTCCCTGTGGACAGAGGCTGGTCCACGGCAGCAGCTCCTGTCCGCAGGGAGCTCGGACCCCTCCCTCCCCCAGGGGCTGCTGCTGCGAACCAGCTTCTGTTCTGATAGAGGCATCAGTGGGGGGAGGGGGTGCAGGCAGGTCCGCAGAGCTGGCACATGCGGGGAGCCTGCTTGAAAGCTGGCCCACCATACCCTCTGTGCTGCTGCCTCTCTATCAGAGGCAGCAGTGCAGGGATGGGGGGGCAGGTGGATCTGGTGCTTGTGGGGAGCCTGCTTAAAGCCAGCTCCTCATGGGCACCGGCTCCTGCTCCCAGCCCCCCGCTGCCTTTGATACAGAGGCAGCGGGGAGGAGGAGGGGCATGTAGTCGACAAGATTAACCAATAAGCTGAGTCTTATCAGTTAATCATGTAGCTGACTGCGCACTGACATCCCTACTGTATACCTGTGTAGCTTATTGCTGTAAGGGAAGGGGAATAAGCAGTGCTGGAAGACTTCTTTTGTGCCCATGCGGCACTTTAGAGTGTGCACATGCAGTGTCCACACCTAGTCTGAATGGCAGGCGTGCCCTGATAAGCAGAATTTATGAAGTTTTTGACCTATTTACATTTGAAAATGTCCCGTAGCTGTAATCAAAGCCTGTCTGGGAACAATAATCCTGAAATGTCAATGGCTCCTGCTGATAGAAGGCTCAGTTGTAGATGTTAATTTATCTCTGTATTCTTAGGTTATCCTGTGCTGGCTCCTGCCGCATACTATGACCAAACAGGCGCCCTGGTGGTGAATGCTGGGGCTAGGAATGGCTTGGGGGCCCCTGTGCGCCTGGTAGCCCCTGCTCCTGTCATCATCAGTTCCTCAGCAGCACAAGCAGGTAGGTTCCAAGTAGCGAGAAACGTGTGTGTGACGTCTGTCCCGTCCATGCGGAAGAAGGGACGATTCTGTGGCTTGCTGGCAACGATGGCACACTTGCCCTCCCTGAGAACCACTACAGGGATTGCTGCTGAGAACTTTCTCTGGACTCTGTGGGCTGAGCCTCAAAATACGTAACTGAAGAGTGGGCATAGAATAGATTTTGTACCACTTGGCAGAATTCCCAGGTCATCAACTGTATCTGGTGGCACCTACTTACATGAAGATTTTGAGACCATTTCCATTATAATTTTTTTACCATGCTCCTAACACACCTGTTCGGAATGAAATTTCCCAGGCTTGCTTTTTGGATTTCTGTGTGTGGGGTTTTTATTAGGATTTTTTGAGAGGCACTGAGGGGAAGTTGGAGCCAAATGCCTTCAGGCACTTTTAAATGATTGGAGAGTAGAAAGAAACATTCCCTAATGGTAAAATAAAAGCTCCTTTCTAAAGGAAACTGTCAACATTATTATTGTGTTACCAGCCTTAGCTAGTGTAATAATACCTTAGATTATTAAAAAACAAAGTCCCTTTGACTGTCAGATCCGTAGAACTTTGTTTGCAGATTCAGGCACCTCCAGGAATGTTGTTTTTTAAATTGTTTTTATTGGATGTTTTTAATTGGCTGGATATATTTCCATTGGCTTCAGTTTTTACAAAATTTAAATTAAATTCAAGCTGGCAGTTACCCCTTTAAATCTTAGCTCGGAAGCAGCTCATGTCTCCTTTTGGCTACCTCTTGCTTAACTCGCCACAAATGGTGATTATCTTGAAAAAGACAGAACCAAATAGTGGCCAGCTGTTACAGCTATGAGGAGATATTGTAGCAGGCCAGCAAATGAGCAAGACACAAGCAATCTGGAAAAAAGAAACGTTTCGTGTTGGTAGCATAACTGAAGTGATCACAACCCCACAGCTGTGTAGCAGGAGGCAGAAGATCAGCACAAGGCCTATGCAGCACTACGGGCTGCTTATGTGGAAGGTGCCTATGCATTGTGCTGACTCTGCACAGAGGTGAATGTCACTTTGAGAGTAGAGTAGTTAAAATCAGTGGTTTTAAAAAAAATGGGACCTACTGCTAAGCCCCAAGATGGATTGTGTTAGACTGTATTGTTTAATTGCTTTTCTACAGCGGTTGCAGCAGCTGCAGCTTCAGCCAATGGTGCAGCTGGTGGTCTGGCAGGAACAACAAATGGACCATTTCGCCCTTTAGGAACCCAGCAGCCTCAGCCCCAACCCCAGCAGCAGCCCACCAACAACCTGGCATCCAGCTCGTTTTATGGCAACAACTCTCTGAGCAGCAATTCCCAGAGCAGCTCGCTCTTCTCTCAGGGCTCCGCCCAGGCCGCCAACACTTCCCTTGGTTTTGGAAGCAGCAGCTCTCTTGGCGCCACGCTGGGATCTGCACTGGGTGGTTTTGGAACAGCAGGTAGGTCTGTTGGGTGAGAGGGAAGAGCTCAGAACACAGCTGGCCATGCTTATGGAGTGATCGATTATAGAAGACCCAGGCTGATGCAGGCCTTGTAATTTAGGGCTTATGCCAATGTGACCATCTAGGCTAGACAGAAATTTGCCCTATTAGACTGGCTCTAATTGTGTGTTCGCGGAGTTCTTTTAACTTCCTCTGAAACGTCCGGAAAAAGGAGTTTGAGCTAGATGGAGGCTTGATCTGCTCCAGTCTGGCAATTCCTTTGTTAATGCTGTGTGATGCTGTTTATAGGAGGTGGTTCTTCATCCCGTTGCCCTTGAGGCTGGTGTCTCCTTCCTGAGCAGGGCATCTACAGCCCATCTGTGCCTGAGGGTTGGAATAGCTCATTCAGGGGCACTCTTCACCTGAGGCTGAGCAAGCTGCCTTGTTGAGCCATCAGTAGTTTTCTGTTAAGTCTGTTTTCATGAGTCGTGTGTTAGAGACACTAGAGCAACAAATTCTATTAAACAAATGGGGCATAGGGCCAAGCAGCCCCTGGGCATTGATGGAAATAGTTCTGGAGAGTGGTTGTGGCAGGGGATGCATATACACAATTCCTGCTAATTAACAAAAAGAGGAGCTCTTTGCCCAGCAGTTAAAGCGGACACCAGTGCATGAGCCTGTTTCTTACACGCTTCTCAAAACTCCCATTACCCTGAATGGCTTATAAATGTCATTTAATTGTATTCTCTCCCATTTCAGTTGCAAACTCGAACACTGGCAGTGGCTCCCGTCGAGACTCCCTGACAGGGAGCAGTGACCTGTACAAGAGGACGTCCAGCAGTTTGACACCTATTGGACACAGTTTTTATAACGGCCTTGGCTTTTCCTCCTCTCCTGGACCTGTTGGTATGCCCCTTCCCAGTCAAGGACCTGGCCATTCTCAGACTCCACCACCTTCCTTATCTTCACATGGATCCTCTTCAAGCTTAAACCTGGGTAAGGGATATTATCCCAACAGGGAGATAGTTGCCATGGTAGATTACTGTGATCTCTCTTGCCATGCTGAAAATTAAACTACTATGTCAGTATTTAGGGAAGATGAGCATAGTGTGGATGTCACCCACATGTGGCACTTTTAGGGCAGACCAGTGACTTGCACACACCAGGCAGACCGAACTCAGAACTGGGAGTGGAAGACCTGGGTTTTAGTCCAGATCTTCGAGTGATTTGTTCTGTTTTTATGCAAGTTTTGATGCCTCCATTTCCCATCTCTCCCATTTCTAAACTGGGGGCAACACTCCACTTCCCTCCTAAAGCATTTGGAGGGCCGGAAAGAAAAGCACAATAGAAGTGTCAAGCACTGTTTGCTTTTTTTAAAAAGGAAGCAGGTAGGCTTGTCCTATAACCTTTTCAGATGCTTTAATCTATCCTTTAACCCAGAGGTGGGCAAAAGGGCCTCCGCGGGCCGGATCTAGCTCCCCAAGCGGGTTGATCTGGCCTGCAGAGGCCCTGCTGCTCCCCCACCCCCAGGCCAATTTCTCTGTCCTGCCAGGAACATGGCACATTGAAACGCCACGTGCTTCTGGCAGGGCGGGAGGAGTCTTCGCGCGCTTCCCTGACCCCAAGCTCTGATTGGCCCAGGGGTGGGGGAGCATGGGAAGTCTCTTCCCGACACCAGGGGCATGGGTGCTTAGTGGGAAAGGGGGGGTAAAGAGGTCTGTGGGTGGGGAAGCCTGAAGCATCCTGGCCCCAGCCCTTCCTTTTGAGGCCCCACCCCTTCCGGAGCGGCTCATGGCCACTTAAAAAATTATTGCCCACCCCTGCTTTAACCTGTTAAAGATTTTTGAATAAGGAAATAGTAGGTTCTACAGCAACCTCATGTTGTATACAAAATGTAGCAATTTCTGGAGCAGCCTTAGTTGTCTGCTGTATTATGTTTACATAAGAACATACGAATGGCCATACTGGGTCAGACCAAAGGTCCATCTAGCCCAGTAGCCTGTCTGCCGACAGTGGCCAACACCAGGTGCCCCGGAGGGGTGGACCGAAGACAACGATCAAGCGATTTGTCTTGTTCCGTCCATCTCCAGCCTCTGACAAACAGAGGCCAGGGACACCATTCCTACCCCCTGGCTAATAGCCTTTTATGGACCTAACCTCCATGAATTTATCTAGCTTCTCTTTAAACTCTGTTATAGTTCTAGTGTTCACAGCCTCCTGTGGCAAGGAGTTCCACAGGTTGACTATGCGCTGTGTGAAGAAGAACTTTCGCTTATTAGTTTTAGTTTAATTGTTCAGTTGATGAAAATTTCACATTAATGTGGCCTATCAAAAGAAGAATTGTAGTTGGATATTTAGTTTAGTGTATTGCTAAATGAAGACATCCCTGATCAACCAGGACTCTAATATACCTTAAATAATTCTATAAGAAGTGTAATTAAAAACAGCTAGCCTTTTAAAATGGTGCTTAGAAAAGACTGAAATGAAATGAGTTTTAGACATTGAATGTACAAAAACAGACAGGAAATTGTTGGACTAACAGTCACATACACTAAGTAATGCCTGTGTTCATATGACACAAGGTAGGTCGGCAGTGTCTCTACTATAGCCTGGCTCTTGCTGCTGTAAGTGTCCTACCCTACCTACCTAATAGCTCCAGCTCCAAAAGCGATGCGGCTGGTGAAATTGACAAGAAAGCCACTCCGTTTGGGCTGTCACCCTGGGGCAGGTGGGGGCCTCCAGCTAGAGCCTGACAGCTCACTGCTTGGGCTCCCCACTCTTAGCTGGGCTGCTGCCAGGGTCCCTGCCTCCATGCATGGAGCTCCCTGCCAGGAGCCCAGGCAGCTGCTGTGTTCCCAGCACGCTGTCAAGAGCCAGGGGGACTTGTCAAGTCCCTTCTTCCTCCCCAGCCACCACTCTTAAGTCAGTGGAAGTGCGCCTGGTGAGGTCAGCACCACCAACAGAAGGTAAGTAATTACTTCAGTGGCTGTACATCGACCTATCATAGCTCAGCCTAAGCTTATAGTGTAGCCGTGCCCTGAGCCATGCTGTGGTTATGGTCTTGTAGCTGGGAAGTGACATATTCTGTATTACAGAGTGTTGTACAAACCGGGAAGCTTCATCCCAGCTCTTTCAGCTGTCTGATTGTCATAGCTGGGGAGTTACAGGACTAGCTGTTCTGCTTGAAATTCACACCCTACTTTAATCTGGATTAATTTCTCCGGGTAGACAAGTCCTTAGCTGTGCTGGTGAGGATGGGTTTTAGTGTTGTATGTTCTGCTGCAGTTAGGGGCACTTTTCAGGGCTCTGGGATAATTGTACAAAATAATACTTCTCACTGGTGAGCTGTGAATGGGTCCGGGATCACTGTTAGATAATCCTGTCCTTCCTTGCACCTTCTGAGGCAGTTTGGTTTGAAAAGCCTTTTTCTTTTTAAACAGGATCCAGGTGCCCTCTAGTGGACAGCTACTGCATATCCTCACCAGCCCTGGTTCAGCCTCTCCCCTGGTGGGACTCTCAGCTGGCCGTTTCCCAGAGAGCTTTTCTTTCACTGCCCTTCTGCTGGGAATAGCTTTCAGGTCATTTGGAGCAGCCTGCGGACCCCGTAGGCGGAGCAGTCCCCAAGCGCTGCTTCCAGGAACAGTTAGAGCAGCCTGGCTGCAACTGCCACTTTGCTGCTCCAGAGCTCTGTGCCCTCCCCTGCATAGCTCCTGAGCACCTTGAATTCACCGCCTCAGTACCTCGCTGGCTGGCCGTTGGCTAACACAGCCATCGGATTAACAGCAGGTCCCGCACCACACTCTAGCGGGCACTGGGAGAAACCCAACGGAAAGGTGCCTTCTGAAGTGGGGAGTGTCCGACTGGTTCAGCACAGTCTGTGTTGGGTTGGCTGCTTCCAGCTCAGATGTCTCCACTACCCAGAGCCAGGGATACGGAATCTTGTCTTGCACTCCCCTCAGTCAGTTCACTCGTACTCCAAGGAGCCAGGTCGTCTTACTTCACCCCCAAATTGAGCAAGCCTCAGCCAGGCCCCCTGCCCTACTCGATGAGGCAAGACCACCCTAAGACCTGTCATATGACAGTTCACCTTCCCTGCTGGGTACTGGCTTGCTTTATATCTCTACTTAGGCTCCTGGGTGCAAATGCTTTATCCAGAGACAGTCTGATACAAGTTCCATTGAATTGCCTCAGGCTTTCTGGAGAGCCACTTGCAAAGCTTTTCAAGGGTCTTCAGAATAGACCAAGACAATGCCTCATCAGTTCCTCAAGGGACTCTTCATCCCTTCTGGGGATTTTTACCCTTCCTATACTGGATTAGGTTTCACAACAAGTCTGATACATAGGTCCTTTCACACTGCATCTGCATCAGGAGTGACTTTATCAGCAGAAATCCACAAGGTCACATCCAACCTCAGTTCAACAACAAATCTGAGAACGAAACCTTGTGCCTAGAAAGAAGGCTGAGAAATGTCAAAGTCTGGTCTTTTTCTGGGCTCCAGAAGTCAAATCAGAGTATTACCCACACAATCGAGGGCTGCTTACTGTTATCAGAGAACCCTTCTAATCCCACTTGTCCTATTGAGCCCTTTGAAAAGATCAGCAGTTGTGGTAACCTCTGTTCGGGAACAGCATGTCAGAGCAATTGTCCTGTCCTCTGCCCTGTCAAGTAGAAGTAAAGGGTTTTAATTCATGATTTATTTTTAGTCTAAAAAAAAAAAAAGAGTGAGGCTTTTGACTGGTTTGTCCTTTCTCAACCTCTCCAACAGAAGAATAGGACTTTCAAATAGAAACATTAATCCTTATGATTCAAAATTAGGGGTGGTCTGTGTGTAAGATTTGCCTGGGAGGGTCAACTTTACCGTTTTGGAGCTATCTCACTCAGGTCTTCCGCATTGGTTTGGCAGCACATGCCAGGGAGTGTCAGTTTGCCATTCCTTAGGCCTTGTCTGCACTGGCTTGTTGCGTTGCCAAAACCTGCCTTTTGATGACAAAACAGTGAGAGCTTTCACACTGCAATTCAACTTCTATTGGGAAAAGCACCCAGTCCGGGCTACAAAAACTTCAACCCTGCGAGAGAATTTTGTCTTTTCCCCTCCTTTTATTGTTGACAGAGAGCCAGTGTGGCTCTGTTTTTTGTTTTGTCGAGAGAACTGGCTTCCACCAATATCCCACAATGCCTGCCCTGATGGCTGTGCTCAGTGTTCTGTGATCTCTGCTGCCCTGCAGGCTGCACCCCTCCCTTTTCAAAGCTTCCGGACGTATCTGACAGCTGAGTGAGCTGGTCTGTTTGGGGAACAAACAAAAACCAAATCATTGGACTGCTCCTGTTCTGCCCTGCTAGTTGCACAGCGGCAGGCAGGCTGCTGCTGCAGAGGGAGGGCTGGAGAGACAGCTGTGCTGCTTTGACCTTCCTTAGCACAGAGAGCTCACAGAGCAGATCTGCCTTTCCACAACACTGCACTGTGGGATGCTTACCCACAATGCTTTGCTCTATCTGTCGACAGGTGGCCAAGAAATGTGGACAGTGGGAGTCAAAAAGCCCAAGTTGACCAGTTTTGAATTCTGGCGGCTTTTGCATGTTGACAGCTTTTTTTGTTGCCAAACCGCCCCAGTGTAGACATAGCCGTAGACAGTCTCCCGATAAATTCCCCTTGTGTGAGAAGTAGCCACATGCACCTTGTTCCTGGTTGGTTTCATTATGATCAGAGAGAAGAGCACATTGGTTCCCTCGTTGGCTGTTGCACGGGTGAGTGCCCATTGCAGGGTGGGCCACATCATGGTGGTCTCTTCTACAGACAGTTTTCAGAAATGCACTCTCCTCCCTCCCAGGCCCCGAGCCCACCAGTCTCTGGAACATGGCGATTTAGTGAGCACAGACTCCGTTTGAGGCAGACTTTAGCTTTGGGATGTCTGATCCTAAACAATTGTGATGTCCTGAGTGATGCAATGAAGAGGAGCTCTAGGCTTCCCAACTCAGTATGAAAATAACCAAGGTAGGGTTCCTGTTGCAGGCACCTCTGAGAAGTATTTATCAGACCTTCCCGTCAATTTATTCCTCAGGTGCCGTTTCAGATGAGAAATGATCTACGTGGGGACATGTTTGGCAGGGAGTTCTGTTAAAGTACAGTGCCCTCAGCTCACTTCCTCCCAGAATTGCTGCTTAGCTAGTGTCTATGCACATAGCAAATGAGCTACACCCTTGGCAGAGAAATCTCTCTCCTTTGGTGTGCAGGATGGAGAATTTTTGCCCCATCCAGAAGAAGCTGAATAATCAGGGATTCTTCCCAGTCCTGTGGGAGCCCAATGAGGCCCTTTTCAGTTACTCGACTCCTATGGGATATATCCTATCAGGAAACCTCTTCCCTAACTTCCATGGGAAAGTACAGTTAATTTTGTTCCTGGCACTGGCCATCTGCCAGCTTGGCAAAAGGCTCTTCATGTGGGCAGACCTACAGATGCATGCCTCACTTGCCCTCATTCTCAGAGATGCCTTATTGGATATTTTAGGCACTGTGCTCCTCTCTGCTCCATACTGGCCTTGCAGACTGGGTTCCACTTGGGTAAGAATGGCTTTCTCTGAGCCATATAGTAAAATCTTGTTACTTAAGATGAGTTGCAACAGCTGTCCACTAGAGGGAACCCGGATCCTGTATTTTCCAATGACTGGTCCCTGAGATCTTCCTGACACAATTTAGAAAGGCAACAAGCTTGTCCCTGGCACCAGAAAGATTGGGAAACAATGCCATGTAGTAAAGGGAAGAGTCTTCAGTGAAGCTGAGCAGGTGGCAAGACTAAGCAAGTTCAATACAGTTGATGGAATCTGTGAGAAATTGTGGTTGTGTTTGGGGTTTTTTTAGTGATTTCCCATCAACCCATGCAGCCCCTGAATTTAGCATAAGTCCTAAACTCTTCCCCGCTGTCACTGTAGATGCCATCCTAACAGAGAAGTCGCTATTTGGAGGTGTTTTTAAAAGCTTAACATCTTTTCAAGCGTTATTTTTGCTCACCAAGGTTTCCCAGCGAAACATGTATTGGAGGTAAGCAGTAGGGCCCCTCTTACCAAGAAGAGGTAAAACAATAGTAGAAAAACAAGTAAATCTGTTTATTTTGTGCATTTCAGACTCATGCTGAATTTTCCCTTTTCCTTGTATAGCTGGTTTATTTGAGTGGGTAGTTTAGAACACAAGAGAATAAACCCTAAGGAAAATTAGGAAAATGTAATTGCAAAACCACACAAGTTGACAGAGATTTGGAGCAGGCGCATCTGAAACACTTCTAATGCAGCTGAGGAGCCCATTAATGTCCTAGACGTAGCTCGTCCTCGGGAAGTCAGTCCAAGATGGGCCCCACTCTTGCAACTTCAAAAACTGCTAAATTTCTATTGCACTAGCAAAGGTTCCCATTAGTGTAAATACAGATGTTACCTTTTCACAGTTGGCCATATTACTATACTATGGAGTCCTTACAAGGAACTTTAAAGTTCGGGGTGGGCCCTGAATGGGCTCAGAAAGTCAGAAGAGGATGTAGACGGGAAAGACGGGAAACTTGACAGCATACCAGATTTTTAGACTCCGTTAAAGAGTTTCAGCAACCAAAGGCCTTATCAGTTTTAAGCCAAACTCCCTATTGAAATCTATAGGTGGTGCTGCTATATACAATGCCTGCTTAAAGCACTGTGCTTAAACACGGTGCTAGCTAAACTCTTTTCTGAGACATTTTGGCCAGTCTAATCGAAGAGTTGCCAGCAAAACCAGTTTGGCCAGCCCAGGGATTACACAGAAATACTCGTACACGGAGCTCCCATCTCTGTACAGAGCCCAGGCATTCAGCTGCTCACCTTTAGCCTTTGAAATAGCCTCCTTTTTGTGACCCACAGGAGGGCTCACAAATGGGAGTGGCCGCTACATCTCTGCTGCCCCTGGAGCTGAAGCCAAGTACCGCAGTGCCAGCAGTGCCTCTAGCCTCTTCAGCCCCAGCAGCACACTGTTCCCCTCCTCTCGCCTGCGCTACGGGATGTCTGACGTCATGCCCTCTGGCCGAAGCAGGCTGCTCGAAGACTTCCGCAATAACCGGTACCCCAACCTACAGCTCAGGGAGATTGCTGGGCACATCATGGAGTTTTCCCAGGATCAGCATGGCTCCAGGTGGGATTAAAAACTGTACCCAGCATGATACTTTTAGGACATCCCCTTTCGATCGGCTTGGTGCGCAGGGGACATCAGAAGTGAGGGGGCACTGCACAGGAACGGGACTGCAACCAAATTGCCTCACTCTCATGCTCCTGGTAGATGCTCTGCCGCCAGAGTTTGCTCCCAAGTGCTTTGTGTGCAAATAGGAGCATTCTCGTTAGCTGTGTCACCGGCTTGCGGTGCCAGCGTCACTTCATGTTCCCAGTGTTCAAAGGGCTGTCCAAGTGCAAGTCTCCTGGGCTTTGCTGTGCCTTGGGGAGAGTCTTGGGATACTTACGCTTATGCCACCACTTACAGTGCCATCCAGGTTAACCGACCTTCACTGTTAGCCCCCAGCTGGCCTTGGGCTGCCAGACTGGGCCACCAGAGCAACCCCAGCCCTCTCCCTTTAATCAGTTAATCGTTTAAACAATATGATTTGAACTGTTTAAAGGGTTAAACTGTAAACAATGGCTATACCCCTCCTTTGGCATGGGGTTTAGTAGAATGAGTACAGTGAGGGAGTATGTGCTTGTGCCCCTTTGAGTTATAACATCACACCAATCCTGTTCCTTAGGTTTATTCAACTGAAACTGGAGCGTGCCACCCCTGCAGAGCGCCAGCTTGTGTTCAACGAAATCCTCCAGGCAGCTTACCAGCTGATGGTCGATGTGTTTGGCAATTACGTCATACAGAAGTTCTTTGAAGTGAGTTTTCATTCCCTTCTTTGCTCATCCCTGTCTGACAGGAGTTAACCTGGGGGCATTGGAGGGGAGCTCTGCAGAGACCCAGTTCCCTCCAGATGCTGCTACATTCTCCCTGCTGAGGTGACTCAGGCCTGAGGCTGGAGCACTTCTGCCTTTAGAATGTACCACGTGTCAGCTACCTCCTTAAAAATGTTCCTATTGGGAGGTGCTTAGACCCTCTGCAAGGACATCGCCTGCCCGTGTTTCCAAGGGCAGGTATTTACACTGCTAAACTGGCCGTACATAATGTACTTAGGAACAAAGTGCCAACCTCTCCAGAGAACTGCATCTTAAAGCTGCTATGCTTCCTTCTTGGCTGTAGTTAGGAGGGAGGAGGAAGAGCTCTGTATAGTTTAGAAGCTTGTCTCACTCACCAGCAGCAGTTAGTTCAAGGAGAGATTTTAGTTCACCCACCTTGTGTCTCTAATAACATAGTTGGGAAGGGAGCATTTTTGTTAAAATAAGAAAGCAAATTGAGTCTGGGATTTTCAAAAGGGTCTAAGAGGATAAAGGGACCAGCTGTCATTGAAGTCATCCAGATTCCCCCCGCCCCCATACATTCACCCCTGGGACAAGGGAAATTACCATAAGCTAAGGCAGAACATACTGTAGGAATTCCTTCCTACTGTATTTGCAATACATCACTCTACTAGTCTGCCAGTCCTGTTTTTAGTCCCATTGTTGTTGACGTACAGGCTCTCCAAAGCATCAAAGCTACATAACTTACCCCACTTCTTCTTCCTGCAATCTCCATTTCTTACTTTCCATGACTCTGGAAGCAAGTGTATGCATGGTCTTTCCTGGACACTGTGATAATGAGGTGGTATATGTTGCTGAAGGGGGGGGGGGGGGTCGGGTCAGTACCTTTGCCACTTGACTTTCATTGACCATATCAGACATGTCTGACACACAGTTACCTCCCTGTGTAGTTGATGCGCACCCAGAGGGCTTGCGAGTTGTTTGAGGGACACAACATGCTTGCCTGGGCTTTGAAGTGCTAAACCAGAGACTTTAACATTACCACCTACTTGCTGCCCCTCTCCTCCCATTCTGTTCCTGGGCTGCTCAAGGGTTTGCTCCATGTCCGAACAACAGTTTTATCGTCCTTTCTAGTTTGGCAGCCTTGATCAAAAGTTGGCCTTGGCGGAACGCATCCGTGGGCACGTTCTGTCCCTGGCTTTGCAGATGTACGGCTGCAGAGTTATCCAGAAGGCTCTTGAATTTATCCCCCCAGACCAGCAGGTAATTGTAAGTTTCCATTTTAACTTTCTTCTTGATGTTGTACGTTCCTTGCTGTTTGGTAGTTGAATTATAATACACTTGTTGCATTGTTTGTGTCTGTCGGTGATTTTCCTTTGGTTTGGTTTGTGATACAAGTGTCAGTTTCGTGTGCGTGATAAGTGAGTGACATTCTGTGACTTCACTGCAGACGCCGAGTGCCATTGGACTGTGCCATCTCACAGTTAATGGTTAATGGGGAGGGTGAGTTTGATAGGAGTTGGGAGTCCTCCATTTAAATCCCTCTTAAGCAAATAGTTCCCAAGTTGTTGCTTTTTAGCACTCAGTAGGACCTCACTACATTAGTGGCAGATTCCTGCCTTTCAATATCAGCCATATACTTAATATGCTTTTGTGTATTGGGGAGGAATTATTTGTTCCTTCCAAGACATTAGCCAGAGAGACCAAGTTTATTGGACACCTATGGAAAATTGCCTAGATTCTGCAGCCGACAGGCTGGCAAAGGGCCCATCTTCTCCTTCAGGACGTCATTAGTATTGTAGATATTTAAAATGAGAACTGCAATGCATAGTCCAAAGATCTTTGGGAATCACAATTTAAAGCTCTCTCATGGGCTTTAAGAAGCCTGTTTCAGTTTTAATGTAGAAGTGTATACACTTTGGATCAGGCCTAAGCTGTTTCTCAGCACAGCAGGAGAGTTGCGCTGGTGGTGTGGAGGCCCCAGAGAAGTTGATGTCAATCTAAGTCTTTGCTGGTGTCGTGTCCCAGTATAGTCTTCAGAAGTGACGTTTTTTGGATCAGTTGTAAAAGTGAAATCCTGGCCATTTTTTGTCTTCACAAGTTTTAGCCATGTTAAGTCTGTTTCAGCAAGGAGTCCCTATGACACTCAGGGTATGTCTACACTGCCACCCTAGTTCGAACTAGGGTGGCTAATGTAGGCATTCGAACTTGCAAATGAAGCCCGGGATTTAAATATCCCGGGCTTCATTTGCATGTTCCCGGGCACTGCCATTTTTAAATGCCCCGTAGTTCGAACTACCTGCCCGCGGCTACACGCAGCACGGACTAGGTAGTTCGAATTAAAGCTCCTAATTCGAACTACCATTATTCCTCCTGCAAGGAGCTTTAATTCGAACTACCTAGTCCGTGCCGCATGTAGCCGCGGGCAGGTAGTTCGAACTACGGGGAACATGCAAATGAAGCCCGGGATATTTAAATCCTGGGCTTCATTTGCAAGTTCGAATGCCTACATTAGCCACCCTAGTTTGAACTAGGGTGGCAGTGTAGACATACCTCAGAGACTAACCAATTTATTTGGGCATAAGCTTTTGTGGGCTGGAGCCCTCTTTCTCAGATGCATGCAGCCCACAAAAGATTATACCCAAATCAGTTGGTTAGTTTTTAAGGTGCCAGAAGGTTCCTCATTGTTTTTGGCTTTACAGATTCCATACCAAGTTTTACAAGAGTAGAGCTCTACTGTCACCTAAACTCCTATTATAATTAGATGAATATTACTGAAGTTCCACTCACTTTGTCCTGTACTGTTGGCATTGCTGTGCTCTGAATAATCGTTATCACCTCCTACTCTAGTGGTAGCTGCATTTCATCATGATTGATTACAAAATCATCTGTGTAGCACAGTAAACTTACTAAGTACCTTATCCATCACATCATCAGTGACTGGAAAACTTTCATTGCAGTCGTGTGGAGACACACTTAAGCTCTTCCATTTTTAGATTTAGCGTGGATGTCCTTTAGTTATTAATGAAGATTCTGCCTGGGTATTTGTCAGCTCTAATCTCAGGGGTGTTTTGTTTGTATCTGTCTCTGCTCCCAATAGAATGAAATGGTGCGGGAGTTGGACGGTCACGTACTGAAGTGTGTGAAAGACCAGAATGGTAATCACGTGGTACAGAAGTGTATTGAGTGTGTACAGCCTCAGTCCCTGCAGTTCATCATTGATGCATTTAAGGGGCAGGTAAGTTCTTGAGAGGGTACAAATAAAACAAATGCACCTCATTCTCTGTGTCGTTTTGTATCGCTGTAAACAGAAGCTTCGTTGCTAGAACTCACCCAGACGTCTGGGTTTTCAGCTTTAGCACTTTGTTTTCTGCAGACATCATTGGGAAGAATTGAGTAATAAAATATGGCTGGGCACCTCCTCATTCACAAGCACTGACCTTTTGCCTGCAGGTAGATCACACAGAACAGCCTTGCAACAAAAATGTCTTTTGAGCATGTGAAGTTTTTTTCCATCAGCCTTCCCTATAAGGATGCTGAGTGTGCCTTGTGCTAGACTTCCCCAAGGATCCGGTTGTGGGTCAGAAAGCTTAGTTTGATTTGTGAGATGTAGAACCATTTCCGCCCCATTCCATATGCTTATGGATAACCATTGAGTTATGCAGCAGTCTTTATTTGTGCTGCTGTATTCAGTGAGCTTTTTTACCTGTCACTTCTTTAAGACACTTCTTACATCGTTTTTCGCATGTAGCTGCAGTTGATAACCAACGTTGAGGTGAAGCAGAGTGTTATAAAACAGCCTCTGTAATGCCCCCACTCAGCTCTTGGAAAGCGCTTTGCAAGGAGCATTAGTACCATTATCCCCTTTTACAAATGGGGGAAACAGAGGCACTGCACGATGGGCTTGCCCAAGGTCATCCAGTAGGCCAGTGGTGTGAGGCTGTCGTCTGTCTCTGGAACCCCTCTCAGGAGGCTGTTGCTTATTGCTGGACTCCTGGGGGGAGGAGAAGCCTCAGGAAGAACCCCCAGGACTGAAGCAGAAAATGGCACGATGGTTTCTGGAAGTCCTAGATTCCAGGAGTTCCATGACATGAGTGTAGCCTTACTTCTGACACAGTTTGGTCTGGCAGAGAGAGAGCAACAAACGAACGCAGAAGACCTGAGCACTAAGAATTGTTCAGTCATAAGTTTGGTTAGGATTCAACTGGAGTTGGCCCTGCTTTTAGCAGGGGGCTGGACTCGATCTCCTGAGGTCTCCTCCAGCCGATGGTTCTCTGGTTGCTTATGTGAGACAGTCAATGAATAAGATGGTGCTATTTTTACTATCACTTTTCTATTCAATTGCAAAGAACGGGTAAGTGTCACCTGATGTGTATCTATTGAATGCAGGTGTTCGCATTGTCTACACATCCATATGGCTGCCGTGTGATTCAGCGGATCCTAGAGCATTGTCTGCCTGAGCAGACCCTCCCCATCTTGGAGGAGCTCCATCAGCACACCGAACAACTTGTGCAGGTAGTGGGCAGGAATTAGGAGGGTGGTTACTTCACAGTCTGTTTCAGTTGCCGCTTTGCATCGGGGAAGTTTTGGGATGTGGGGCTCTGGCAGGGCTGGTGCTGCGCAGGCAGACAGCAAGGACAAACCCCTTTGCTGGAGCTTGCGGCCACTAACTCGGGACAAGATGTTGTGGGCTTCCCCCACAGCAAGTGGGGGACGGAGAAGACAAGGGTGGCGGCATGAAAGGAATCTAAGATTGCAAGGATCGTAATCTAAGTGTATGTCTAGACCTGTGGTTCTCAGCCAGGGTAAGGGGTCTATATTAGCTCGTCTCGATATTTGCCTAGTTTTAAATGGGCTACATAGCAAATACTAGCAAATTCAGTGCAGTGACTTGTTTATGCTCCATACGCTGTATGCTGAAATGTAAGTACAGTATTTATTTTAAATATATAGCTATCTGGCAAAATGAGAATGTAAGCAATTGTTCAATGACAGTGTGCTCTGACGCTTGTATTTTTGTGTCTGATTTTGTAAGCAGGTTGTTTTTAAGTGAGGTGAAACTTGGGAGTACGCCAGACAAATCAGACTCCTAAGAGGGGTACAGTAGTCTGGGAAGGCTGAGTGCCACTGGTCTAGACAGGATGTGGAAGAGTGCCTGTCAGCGTGGGTAGACAGACCCCCACTAGTTCTGCTCAAACTAGTGTGCTAAAAATACCAGTGTACCTGTGGCAGCATGGACTGCTGTTGAGAATAGCCACCTGAGCATGTACCGAGGGGGTCAGGTGCATTTGTACGCAGGTGCCTAACCTGAGCCACCATCCATGCTCCTGCCAAAGCACCATTTAGAGCTAGTGCATGTCTGAGGGCACATGCTGGGAAGCACCGTCCCAGCTGTTATGTAGGTGCCCTTCCCTGTGCAGATTGGAAGCATCAAAGCTTTTGAGCCCTTTGGAAAGTGAAGAAAATAAATGACTGAGTTGGCAAGCCATACGCTGAGCCATTCTCACCCGGCGTTATGGTGGGGGCGGGGAGAGAGCGTTTCAGGAAGGGATGTGAAGCAAGGGCAGGGGATTGGCTCTGTGAACTATGGATGTATGTTTTGATATTCTAGACCTTGGAAGCTGAGGGCATTTGAAATGGTTTTTTTGATTAAATTAGTAGCATTTGCTTGTGCCATGTTCAAGAACCAACTGTTTTGGATTATAATTGGCATTTTGCCGCATACTAAATTGGATTATAATTGGTATTTTACCCCACAGTAAAACTTGCGAATGTGACTGTCTCTAATAATGGAAATATTGATTGTATCATCTAAGCCAGCAGTGGGGGGGGGGGGCCACTGGATCCGGCCCCCAACGAGTCACAGAGTTCACCACACGGCAGGGATGGGGAATGGAAGCCCAGAGCTTCACTGTGAGCTGGCAAGGGAAGCGGGGGGCGAGACCCAGCCCTACAGGGCTGGAGCGAGCGATCCCCAGCACCCTTAGTATGTCTGTGTGTCTGTCTTTTGTTTCTTGGGGGCCAGGCCAATGAGGTTTGTCCCTCCCCCAGCTGGGGTGTTTGCTTTCGCTTCACTTCTTTTGCTTCTGGGGGGGTGTGGCCCCGATATGATCTTTTGCTGGGTAAGTGGTCCCTGACCAAAGAAAGGTCACCCCTCCCCTCCCCCCCCCCCCCCGATTTTAGCTTATTATGGGCTACTAGTGTATAGTTGAACTAAAGTTTAAAATACTTACTAGCACCAGGAGCTGGTTTTATGTTAATGGTTTCTATCCACTTTGTTACAGGATCAGTACGGGAACTATGTTATCCAGCATGTACTAGAACATGGTCGGCCTGAGGACAAAAGCAAGATTGTAGCAGAAATTAGAGGCAACGTGCTCGTGTTGAGTCAACATAAATTTGCCAGGTTTGTGTTTGCTTAGTAAAGTCCCAATCCCGTACAAACGTTTTTCTGTCCGTATTAGCCTGACAGAAGATGGCAGTAGCAGGATAGCGACAGGACTGTAACTTCTCATTCATTAGCGTTCCAAAGCACCACTTTGAATCTTTCACAGGAGGAAGAAAATAGAAGTTTAAGAATACATGTTTAAGAGACTAGAAACAGGCACAAAAGGGTTCTGCAAATGCAGCGAATGTGGCCTCCTGGTTAAACAGATAACTGGGAATCAAGAGCCCATGGCTTTATTCCTCCTTGACAATGTATAGTGTGATGTCTAGTATGATGTAACCTCCATGTGCCTCAGTTCCCCCATGTGTAAAACGGTTCTCAAACGTTCCTCTCAGGTGCTGTGAGGCTTAATCAGTGTATGCAAAACACTGAGATTCTTCCAGTGATTGCTCATGTCCATTCCGTGCAGGTGCGCACGCTGCATACACGCATCCTCAGAAGTTTTTCCCTTAGCAGTATCCGTTGGGCCAGCAGGGGAGTCCCCCTAGAGTGGTGCCGCTGTATTGTCTGATACGTACCCCCGCTGGCCCTCCACCCCTCCCTTCCTCCTTACCACTCATGACCGGCCTTGGAAGGGGCTTTGCTCTTGCTCTACAACCTCTTAGCAGTTTTCACTTGTTCACAAGTTAGTTGAAGTTTTATCAGTTCATTGTTCTTATCTAGTTGTAAATGGTTGTTAAGTGTAGTACTCAGCGAAGAATTTCTTGGGGGGGCGGGCGGCGGGCGCTCGCTTCGCATCCTTGGCAGGGCCCCAAGGCTTCAAGCCCTGTGTGAAGTGCCAGAAGCCTATGCCCTGCGGGGATCCCCACAAAACCTGCCTCAAGTGCCTCGGCAAAGCCCGCCTGTCCCAGGTGTGTAAGATCTGCAGGAGCGGCATGGCGCATACCAAGCGAGAGAGAGAAGGTCATTCTCATGGATGCGGCTCTTCGCCCGGCACCGGGGTTTGACCTGGCGCCGGCGACCCAGAGTGCACCAGCTTCCGTGTGGGAGGCACCCAGCCACTCACATGCCTCCCTGGTGCCACGTAGACCTCGGCACCAATCCCAATCCCTGCTGCCCCAGAAGGGGAGGAGATCGAGCTAAGGCAAGTCTCCCTCAAGGCACATGCCATCTGGCAGGGCATGTGGCACCAGCGACCGCAGCATCCAGACCATCACGGTCGGGTCGGCACTGGCTCCAGCCCATGTCAGGACTCCAGCCTTTTGATGAACCTCGCGGGGCCCTCGACTCCGGATACTTTTGAGGCAGCAAGAGAATTGATTGAGCCCTGACTTCGGCACCGAGCCGAGCGAAGGAGTGCAGTGCCTGGCAGCACCGTCCCACAGCTCCGAATGCCCCGTCCTCAGACACAAGACATCATTGTGCTACCCCAGTGCCATCGACTCCAGTACCAGGTGCGGCACCGGCCTTGGCTCCCACCCCAAACCATGCACCAGCACTGGAATCGGCGCCGATGCAGGGACTCTATCCAGCTCTGACCCTGGTATCAGGCCCTCTAGCCACTGGCACCTCAATGACAAGTGGACCAAAACCGCCTCCTGCCAGGCCCCTGCCTCCCGCTCAGCACCGAGGGAAACTGGAGTCCAGGCCAGGCACGGTCTGAGCCAGAGGTTGCCAGTCTCTACTGCCCCCGCACCGCTCTGATCGACCTCAGAGTAGTCAACTGATTCGGAGGCAGAATCAGTCTGGTGATTGTGGGGCTCCAGGTCAAGGCCATGGCACTGGTCTTACTCCTGCCGCAGATCTCGGCACCGGAGCATGTCTCCACAGCAGCAGGGCCCTTCCTCAGACCAGGTGCTGGCCCGCATCACCCTGGTGCGAGACCTTTTCCGGAAATTACAACTTGTTCTGAACATGGCCAAGTCTATCCTGGTCCTCGCCCAGGTTATAGAGTTTGTTTGCACCCACCTGAGCTCTGTTGGCCTCGGCATCCCTGCCCAGGTCCCGGTTTCTGGCTATTAGAGAAGCTGTCATGGCCATGCGGGCCTTCCCGATGACCACAGCCAGGAGCTGCATGCGCTTCCTGAGGCTTATGGCCACCTGTACTTACATGATTCAGCTCGCCAGACTTTGCGTGCGCCCGCTGCAGTTGTGGCTGGCGCAGACTCACAACCCGTCCCTCCATTCTTGGTGACGGTTCTTCCGACATCCTCTGCTCCCTGGACTGGTGGACCCAGGAGGAGGAGGTCTGGCCAGAATCCCGTTCTCCAAGCCCCGCCGACCCTTCGGTTAGTGATGGGCGTGTTGGAGCTCACGTTGGTGACATGCGGCTCCAAGGTATGTGGTCGCTGGAGGACCTCTCCCTGCGCATCCATGTCAGGGAGTTGCAAGCAGTCTGCCTCGCCTGTCAGGCCTTTCTCCCCCAGCTCAGGCAGAACAGTCCTTATCCTGTCGGACAACACTCAGCAGTTTCCTACATTAATAGGCAGGGTGGGGCCCGTTCCCCTCCCCTGTGTCGGGAAGCCTTTGGGAGCTGTGTCTCGGGGCAGGTATTCACCCAGTTGCTGCCGACCATCTGGGGTCCGCCAGAGTGTTCTGAGACCAGCCGACCAGGGCCTGCTCCAGCTACGAGTGGTCTCTCGGGGATGTGGCCCTCCGAATCTTCCACAGGTGGGGGTTCCCCCTCTGGACCTGTTTGCAACCTGCCAGAACAGGAAGTGCCCCAGTTTCTGTTCCCTCATGGGGCTGCATCACCCCCTGGCCCGAGGGGCTGCTTTATTTATTCCTGCTGGTACACAAGTGCTCCTGCAGGTTTGGGAGTCAGGGCCTCTCTGATTCTCGTTGCGCTGGCGTGGCCCAGGCAGCACTGGTTCACGTCCCTCCTGAGCCTGTCCTGCGAGAAGCACGTCACTCTCCCGCTGGACCTGGATGCGATAACACAGGACTGCAGCAGGCCCCGGCACCCGAACCTGCAGTCCCGGCACCTATGGCCTGGAAGCTCCATGGCTGACAGTGGCGGAGCTGCAGTGCTCAGAGTGTGTGCAGGGGGTCCTGCTAGGGAGGAGGAAGCCATTCACTAGGGCCACCTACCTGGCTAAGTGGAAGCACTTCTCTATCTGGGCTACCTAAAAAGGGATCTCACCTACAGATGCCCAGGTCCTGCTGGACTACTCACTGGATTTCAGGGTCCCAGGGCTAACTTCCTCGTCAGTTAGGGTGCACCTAGTGGCTATCTCCGCTTTTCACCTTGGCTAAAGGGGCAAGATACTCTTTGTGGCCCCCATGGACCATCGGTTTCTGAAGGGGTTGAACAGGCTTTATCTGCATGTTCATCAGCGCGTCCATCAGTGGGACCTCAACCTGGTCTTGACCAAGCTCAGGGGGGCCTCATTTGAGCCTCTGTCGATGTGTTCACTGCTACACCTTTCCTGGAAGGTCTCTCTCCCGGTGGCTATCATGTTGGCCAGACGTGTGTCCGAACTGAGGGCTCTCACATCAGACCCCCCTTATACAGTTTTCTTCAGGGATAAAGGCAGGGTATGCCGTCATCTTGCCGAAGGTGGTGTGTCAGTTCCATGTCTCCTAGGACATTTTTCTCCCTTTTTTTTTTGCCTCAAGCCCCATTCCTCAGTAAAGGAACAGGCTTTACGCACTAGATGTTTTATTTAGACAGGACAAAGCCCTTTCGTAAGTCCCCACAGTTGTTTGTGGGGCAGCCAGTCTCCTTGCAGAGGATCTCCTCATGGATAACTTCCTGTATCAAGCAGTGCTATGGTCTGGCTGAGGTGCCAGATCCCTCCCTTACAGCCCACCCCACTAGGGAACAGGCCTCCTCTACGGCCTTCGTGGCCAGGTCCCTATAGCGGACATTTGTAGGGCCGCTCCGTGGGTTTCGGTCCACGCCTTTGCCAGTCATTGCGCACTGGCTCCAGGTGAGGGAGCATGCAGCCCTGGGTAGGGCTGTCAGCCGCTCAGCTGAAGGTTAGGACTCTATCCCCACCTCCTGGGGTTTCTGCTTGGGAGTCACCCACATGGAATGCACATGAGCAATCACTCAAAGCAATAAAAGCGGTTACTTATCTTCGTAACTGTTGTCCTTCGAGATGTGTTGCTCCTGTCCATTCCAAATCCCACCCGCCTCCCCTTCTCCGGAGTAGTCCTGTAAGAAGGAACCGAGTGGGTAGAGGGCCAGTGGGGGTATATGTCGGCCGATATAGTGGTGCCACTCCGGGGCTTCCCTGCTGGCCCAATGGATACTGCTAAGGGAGAAACTTCCAGTGACGTGTGCACGGAGCGTGCAAACACCTACATGGAACGGACATGAACAACATATCTCGAAGAACAACCGTTACGAAGGTGTTACAAGGCAGGGAAGAATTTCCACAATAACATAGATTAGGGGACCAGCAAGGCGGTCTGGTGGAAGTGAAATGCTCTGGACTGCTACTCAGGTGAGCCCCAGCAAATCAACCCAGGTGCAGTGCTAAGAGACTTGAAAGGAGCTGTCTTCTGTTCTTGGTTAAACATGGAAGCTTGAAAGAGGAGCAGATTTGAACATCCCCCTGGCAATAAGCATGTAGCCATGTAACAGGGTCAAATCTTTTCCAGTTTCCCCATTGCTGATTTTTCAGCAAAGAATGTGATGTTGGCAAGTGTTGGGTAAGGGTGGTCAGATGTCAGGGGAGCATCTTAACACAGCTTCGCAGGGGTAGCCATGTCATCTGTTTCAGCAAAAGCGACGAGGAGCCTTGTTCCCTGTAAGAGCTCGTGGGTGGCCACTCAGGAGAGATTCAGATGTTGCCTAGCTGATGAGCAGGGCACCCGCAGCGTGTGTTCCTGCTGCAGGTGCACATCTGGATGGAAAAAACGAGGGACCATTGACGGGGAGTTCTGTGGCCCTTTAAAGACTAACGCGTTCATTTGGGCAGAAGCTTTTGTGGGTGGGAGCCCACTTTGTCAGATTCTGGAAGGGGCCAAACTGAAGTTTCCACACACAGATCTGTTAGTCTTTAAGGTGCCACAGGACTCCTTGATGTTTTATCATAATGGTTATTCCGAAGGCCTGACCTGATCCTTTGCTCAAATCTCTTGTCGAATCCAAGGTTTGAAATAGTGCAGTAAACATGGTCGTTCTTTGCACGCATTTGTGTGCACCCTGGTTTTGCTCAGGATGAGAAACAGCCGTTCTAGGACTGCTCCTGGACGTGTGCATCTCAGCCCAAACCAGGAAGCCCTGGAAATCTTGCCCGGTTCCTTTTTCTTGTGAGTTTTCCAGCTAGAAGGGATGTGGATGAGCATTGAAATCAGGGGAATCTTCTTTGGGTGGGGGCCGCTGACCCACATCAAAATCAGTTGGGGGCTGCACACAAGTAAGAAGCAAAACCAGACCCTCACTGACGTGGCCCCTGACTGATACTCCCCACATTTCCCTCCCACACCAGAGCCTGGGGGGCCAGGCTAGTAGATTCTGTGGGCTCTAGCTCCATGGTGGGGCAGCAGGGGAGCCTCAGTGCTGGAATGGGGGTTGAACTTCAAGGGCTGGATCCAGGCAAGCTGGGGGCCACATCGGGCCCTTGGGCCTGAGGTTCCCCACCCCTGGTTTAAATATTAGTCTGTCTGAGCCTTTTGAGCTTTGTCCTTCTATGGAAACCAAAAGTTCTTTAGTCAAGAATCCAACATGTCCTGCTGCTCCATTCCCGTCCAGTGGTTCCTGGCTTTCCCAATAGCCGTTCCTGGTTAGAGACCCAAGGCCATAGCTACATTGGGGGATAGTGGCTGATCTGTTACCACCACCTTTGTGTTGCAGCAACGTGGTGGAGAAATGTGTCACTCACGCCTCACGCACAGAGCGTGCCATGCTGATCGATGAGGTGTGCACTATGAACGACGGCCCTCACAGTGCCTTATACACCATGATGAAGGACCAGTATGCCAACTACGTGGTCCAGAAAATGATTGATGTGGCAGAGCCCGCGCAACGGAAGATTGTCATGCACAAGGTGAGCAGTTGCTAACCCTGGGGGGTGCTTGGGCATCATTATAGATTTTGGAGTGTGTAGCATGAAGATGTAAAGTGGGTAGATTACAGCACACCTGTCCGTCTGTCTACGCATTGAACTGCTTCGTGCCAGCCATTGAGCTTCCCTAGTGGTACATTCAAAGACAGATTCATTAATTGGTAGCACTGAGAAATCCCCCCGATAAAGCACAACAGGGAGTGAGCTGGGTATGGCTTTGATGGGAGCATTTTCACAAATCATGAGCGTTGGGAGGCAGCCCTGAGATCCTGGAAATGCTCCCCAAAAGCTGGTGTCTCAAGCCTGTATGGAGCTCTCTGGAGTGACTCAGACTTGGGACTGCCAGTGGTTTCTCCACCCTGGCAGTTGCACCATGTACATGCTCAAGCTCATTCAGCATCCTGACCAGTCTTTTCTGGCCTAGTTACACACGCGTGAACATGGGGACTTGTAACAGGTGGCCCGCTGCAGGGGTTAAAACTCAGGCCCATTTCAGAGGTCTGGCAATGATGACACACTTGCCCTCACTGAGAGTGCTGCTCAGTGACGAGACTCTCACTGTGTACTCCGGAGCTGAGCCAGACTCACTGGAACAGTCGAACCCCCGAGCGAGAGCCCTTCCCAGGAATTGTAAGAACTGCCACCATGTTTGCCATATTCCACTGCAGCGTTAGAACAGCAGCTTCCATAAATGACCTTAAAAATCTGAATGTAACTTTTATGCTGTGGAATGTGTCATTCTTTCTTCTTTTTGAAATATGCAGCCTCCCCTGCCCTTTAAAAGGTGGTGTCAGGTTAATTACTTTCAAGCCAATTTATTTTCTTGTTGTTAGGAACGCCTTAGATTCAGAAACTGGAAACTTAATTTTTGCCTCCTGTATTCAGTTACACTTTGCTTTCTGCATTTCTTAGAGCTAGGTGATACATTAGTCTAGTGTTTCCCAGTTGGCGCTCCATGAAGCGAAAGTAAGGGTTCTGCAAGAATGCGGCACTCCCCTGCCCCCTCTTAAAGAGACAGAGTCTATTTTGCGGGGTGGCGGTTGTTTTGCTTGACAGATTTTACCCTGGCAACTCTAGGGGTTCCTTGAAATTCTTTTAAGCTGAAAAGGGTTCCGTGGCGAAATAAAATTGGGAAACACTGCATTAGTCAGTTTTACTTTTGTTTGCCAGTTTTGAATCTGTTTCAGATTCTCAGGCATTAGTACACTGTTGCAGTGTTTGAGTTTCCAAAGCTGCAAGATGGTATTTGTTTATTTTTTTAAAAAGGAAATCCGATTTGTCTTACATATTTCAATACTACCAATCTTGGATTCAAAATAATATTTTCAAATTTATAATTTTGGGCTTTAATTTGCTTTCTATTTTTTTGAAACTTTAGCAGTTGTGTTTTCAAGCTTTTTCTACAGCCACAAGGGATAGAAACTTATTTTTAAAATTCTCCCTAAATAAAACCTCACAACCCCAGGGATTGGGGCTAAATGAAAAACACCAATTGTTGTAGCTAGACTAGCAATGAAATTATGACAGCTGCCAATGTGGGACTGTAAAAACTAAATGCTGGAGTTTCAGTGACACCCAAGGGAGTGAGGTACAGAATCCTAATGAAATTGAATTCCAGTGGATTTCTTTGAGAATTGCAGCTAGACGTTAGGTCATTTGACTGGACAGTGTTCCTTTAGGAGCATGTATGTAAATTGTACACTACAGTGTGGGGGTTTGTCTATTTGGGACAGTTAACTGGTATCGTTTTGGTGGAACGGTTGCCATTAGAACAATCTACAAGCAAAGGCTAAGATTCTGAACAAGCCTCAACTATGTACTTCCAAACTGGAGAGAGTAATCTGGAATAAAGGAATTGTATTCTGCATGAGGGTTTTTATACCATCATATAATTTTGCAGTAGCTATCTTTCACTTCTGTCAACTCAGTTTCTTTCCTTTGATCAGAATAAGCAGCTAATCAGTTTCTGTGTAACTGTCGTGGGCAGAGTTCAAGATAACATCTATATAAGTGGCACTGGCTGAATAGCATGGCTTTTTAAAATGTGATCTGTCTTTTACAGGGTTCATTCAAAATAATGGATTTTGCTTGTAGATGGTTTTCATGGCAAATTTCTGCAGCCAGTTTATTGATGTGATGCCTTATAATAGAAAAGCAGTACAGTAATTTAATTAACTAAGAAAATGGTCTGACCATGAAACCCTATACTGTTGCAGATGTGACAGTGAAAACTCAGAAGAGCATCCCGGGGTGCAGGCTATTGAGGAAAACCACAAAAAGACACACTGTTGCTGAGAGAGCATGTTTACTATAGCCAGCTTTCACATGATTTAGTTGATCCTGTTTTGCATATATTATTGTGAGAGGGGGAAAGCTTCTAGGCTTGTGACGTTTACAGAACAGATGATTGGGTTCTTGAGGTTAAATGGACTCAAATCAACCAGTGCCCAAACTAAAGGAAAAAGGGGTGGGTTGGGGATTTCCTGCCTTACAGAAATGGAGTAATAATGCATTTTTCTTTCCCGAGGCAAGGAGGGGAAGAAAGGGAGAAGGTTTTATACATTAATTTTCAGTGTGTTTACTCATCATTCCGATAGTTTCCACCTTGAAATAAAAATATGACTTTGTTACATCATTGAAGGATACACACGCTGGATAGCCTGTTCCCATGTATCGCTGTCATGATTCATCCTTCCCCTAGGACTCGCCTACATGGAGACATTAAACTCCAGTGGTATAATTACTTGTTACTTTATTCAGCTGGGCCCCTCTGTGGATGCCCCGTTTCAGTGTAAATGTGACTTTTCCCTTAGAATGCTGTCCCTACTGGAAGTTCTACTGTTCTGGTTTTGCCAGTCGATTTCCCCAAGACGACAAATTCCTTGTAAAGAGCAGGATTAAAAAATCAAATCAGAGCTGTTCAGGAATTGTCCATCAGAAGGGTTTTCTGTTTGAAACTGCAACTCCCAGTAGCTGGCAGGGTGTGAAATTGACACGAGCCACCCAGGTGAGGCTGAATGCCCCAACTCTCCTCCTCCAGCCTTGGTTGCTGTCTGTCTGTAGAAAGCTGAGAAATTCCAGCCTCTTGCAATTGGATTTTCCTGGAAAATCCTTTCCCATGAAAAATGTCACTTTTGCCCCACAGCAGGATGAAAAAACAAACTTTTTCAAAATTACAGTATTTTCCAAGGAGTGGAAACTCAGACTTCTCTTAAACACAGGGTGCCGCTCCCCTAAAAATACAGATCACACAAACAGCTTCTAGTTTTTCTCTGCTAACGTCACTCCTTCACTTAACTTAAATGAAAATAAAAACCATAAAGTATTGGAAAAGGATTCTAAACTGTAGTCCGTAGATCAGATATTCTGAAGAAGGCTGGCTGAGCATGTGCTAGCTCTCTTTCCTTGTTTCCAACTGCTAAAGTTTATTAAAAAGACACTAAACTGGAACATGGTGATATGGAGAACTGGATACAGTCTCCCACAATATTCTTGCCAGCAAGTTAAGTATGGATTGGATAAATGGACTATGAGGTGGATAGAAAACTGGCTAGATTGTCGGGTCCAATGGGTAGTGATCAATGGCTTGATGTCTGGCCGGCGGTAGGTTTCAAGTGGAGTGCCCCAAGGATTGGTGTTAGGGCTGGTTTTGTTCAATATCTTTATTAATGACCTGGATGAGGGGATGGATTGCACCCTCAGCAAGTTTGAGGATGACACTAAGCTAGGGAGAGAGGTAGATACGCTGGAGGGTAGGGATAGCATTGAGTGTGACCCAGACAAATTGCAGGATTGGGCCAAAAGAAATCTGAAGAGGTTCAATAAGGACAAGTGTAGAGTCCTGCACTTGGGACGGAGGAATCCCAAGCATTGTTACAGGCTGGGGACTGACTGGCTAAGCAGCAGTTCTGCAGAAAAGGACCTGGGGATTGCAGTGGATGAGAAGTTGGATACGAGTCACCAGTGTGCCCTTGTAGCCAAGAAGGCTAATGGCATATGAGGGTTTATTAGGAGGAGCATTGCCAGCAGATCTAGAGAAGTGATTATTCCCCTTTATTCGGCTCTGGTGAGGTCACATCTGGAGTATTCTCCAGTTCTGGGTCCCCCACTGCAGAAAAGATGTTGGACGCACAGGAGAGGGTCCAGCAGAGGGCGACCAAAATGATTAGGGGGCTGGAGCGCATGACCTATGAGGAGAGACTGAGGGATTTGGGTTTTTTTAGTCTGCAGAAGAGAAGAGTGAGGGGGGATTTGAGAGCAGCCTTCAACTTCCTGAAGGGAGGTTCCAAAGAGGATGGAGAGAGGCTGTTCTCAGTGGTGGCAGATGGCAGAACAAGGAGCAATGGTCTCAAGTTACAGTGGGGGAGGTCTAGGTTGGCTATTAGGGCTGTTTCCCTAGGCGGGTGGTGAAGCACTGGGATGGGTTCCCTAGGGAGGTGGTGGAATCTCCATCCTTAGAGGTTTTTAAGTCCCGGCTTGACAGAGCCCTGGCTGTGATGATTTAATTGGGGTTGGTCCTGCTTTGGGCAGGGTGCTGGACTTGCTGACCGCCTGAGGTTTCTTCCAGCCCTGAGGTTCTGTGATTCTAAACTACATTAAATATTTTCCTCGTGTTACTTTTCCACGGTAGCAATTGAGCTGGCTGCCACCGGGATGTTAAATAGGCACAGATGGGATGGGACGTTGTGGCTGGGTGATGGAGAATGGGAGGGGAGGTGACTATTGAGCTGTGATGCGCTCTGGGATAACTTGAGAACCCCTCAGTGTAGTGGGTCTTCCCTAATATCAAGAGCTGGAAGATTTACTCTGACCCTTAACTCAGTTTTTGTTTTTGGAAAATAAAGTGAAAATGTCCAGGCTTCATTTGCTCATGGTGGGGCTGGGGATGAGGGTTTGCAGGCTGCCCTGGGCAGAGAGGCCCTCTCACACCGTAGCAGTTTGGAGCCAGGTGAGTAGCGTCTCTTCATGACCGCTGCAGCTCCAGCCGGCACAGCGAGGAGCATGTCCAGGTTCATCTGCCCCTGCGCTCCCCACCCAGAGTGAGGAATGCAGCAAACTGGGCACTTTCCCTTCATCAGTGAGTGAGGGGAGAACAGCCAGCAATGTCTCCGTATGAATGGAAGGGGGAAGCTTCAGGCCCCACCCACCTCCCCGTGCCCTGCCTAAAAGGCGCCTGGGTGGTGAAAGGTTCAGGGCTGGGGGGGAGGGGAGAGCCGCAGCTCCAGCCAGCCCCTTTCACCTGCCTGGTGTTCCGAGAAGCAGTCCCATTGAGGGCACATCCTGTTGTCCTGGCACAGGCAAACCCGTATCTTGCTTTAGACAGACAGACAGACAAGCTCTCGCAAATATCTAGTAGATTTGTTTAATAGAGGCACTTTACCCCTGCATTTTGAACATTGACTCGCTTGTCCAAGTTAATAGCTTACAGCTTGTCCTGCCTACATGGCCAGAAGCCCCATTTGACGTGAAAACAAAAATAACTTAGTTTGGAGTGTTAATTTGATTCAGTTATTAAGGGATAACACCAAATAACACGTTTTATCTCACGGGTTTTCTGGTCATCTGAGTCATTCGGCTGGTGTCTAAGATTGTGTCCTTGAAGGAGAACAGAAATATCTCGGGGTGTGGGTGGGTGGAGGTGTGTGTGTTTGTGTTTCTGGTTTCTAAACTGCCATAAACCTTTTTTGTCTCCTAGATCCGGCCTCACATTGCCACTCTGCGCAAGTACACCTATGGCAAGCACATTTTGGCCAAGCTGGAGAAATATTACATGAAAAACGGGGTTGACTTAGGGCCAATTTGTGGACCACCAAATGGTATCATTTGAGACAATGAATTGCAGATAAACTCACTGGCCATCAGGCATTTAAAACCAGCAACCGACAATATTCCAATATACAGTTACAAAATATTTTATGGTTGCTCAACTACTAAAAATACAAACAAAAATAAGCCTTTGTAAATTTCTTTAATTTTATTATGCATAACATGTACTAATTATTTTTTTTAATTAACTAATTGCCCTGCTGTTTTACTGGTGTATAGAATACTTGTACATAGGTATCAAATGTACATGGGAGGCCACATTTTTGTTCACTGTTGTATCTATATTCCAAATGTGGAATCTTTCAGGGTGGTTGGTTTGAAGAAAAAAAAAATGTTTTTAATTCATCCGCCTCACAGGTGACTTTTTTGCAAATACCTGTTTTTCTCCTTTTATTCAAAACTCAGCAAGAAGTTTGAATTTTAGTTAAATGGCACAAAACCCACATTTAACTCTGTTTATAAATATTTAAAAAAATTCAACTTGCTAAAGCTTCAGTTTAAAAAAAGAAAAGTTTTTGAAACTTTTTAATTGCTTTTTCTGTTTTATTTTTGGAATATTACATGCTAAAGAAGGTAGCTTAGCAGTTTTGAACAAAAACATATGCACCCAGAAAGTTTTTTAAAGCAAGAAGGGGTGGGTGCATTTGTTTACTGCCTACTCAGTTTGTTATGTTAACACTGAAAGACAAAATTTGATTATTTAGCATGAGGAAAAAAAAAATCCAACTCTGCTTTGGTCTTGCTTCTATAAATATATAGTGTATACTTGGTGTAGACTTTACATATATAAAAATTTGTAGTATTTTCTTGTTTTGATGTCTAATCTGTATCTATAATGTACCCTAGTAGTGGAACATACTTTTGATTGTACAATTGTACATTTGTAAACCTCTGTAATGTAAATGTGGAGAAGTTTGAATCAACATAAACCCGTTTTTGGTAAGAAAAAATTAGCAAAACCTGTGCATTTCAGTGTATATTCACACCTTTTATGGTCGTAGCATATAGTGTTGTATATTGTAAATTGTAATTTCAACCAGAAGTAAATTTTTTCTTTTGAAGGAAATGTTCTCTTTATACAGCCTAGTTAATGTTTAAAAAAAAATGCTTGGTTTTATTTGTCACCTAGTCAAAAAGTAGCGATCCTTTCTAAATGTTATACAGAATGATTCAGTTCAAAATAGTGTTTTTTTGAATCTTAAAGTAATGTTTTGCTTATTTTGTGACAGTAAAAAAAAGTGCAAAAGTACAGAATCCCCTAGTTTTCCTTACAATCAGAGTCCCTTTTCACCTTGTAAAGTGTGAATCACCTTCCCTTTTTGTACAGAAGATGAACTGTATTTTGCATTTTGTCTACTTGTAAGTGAATGTAACATACTGTCAATTTTCCTTGTTTGAATATAGAATTGTAACACTACACGGTGTACATTTACAGAGCCTTGTGTATATTTCCAATGAACTTTTTTGCAAGCACACTTGTAACCATATGTGTATAATTAACAAACCTGTGTATGCTTATGCCTGGGCGACTATTTTTTGTAACTCTTGTGTAGATTGTCTCTAAACAACGTGTGATCTTTATTTTGAAAAATACAGAACTTTGGAATCTGGTTTTGTGCTTTATTTAAACATTTTCAATATAGTGCCACCAGGACAAAATTTCCTACTGCCTTTGCCTCTTTCTTTCTGGTCTTAAGGAACTCTTTCAAAATAGTTTTTAAAGGCTGCTGCATTGTGAAAGGAAAGCATAGCTTTACTAAACTGAGCATTTGGTTTTAACGTGTATTGGAATGAACAATATGATTAGCAAGATATTTCTTAGTTCCATGTGAAAATAATATTTTTGGTATGTATCATGGTTTGCAGTTTTTAAAAGAACATGGGAGATTTATACTCCTGCCAGTTTTTATGCATGTGCTTAACTTAACCATAAAAGTCTCATTAAATGCAGAGGGCCTTAAATGAGGCACATACCTCAATGTCTCCAGTGCAGTCTGAGGCCCAGATTCTCAAAGTTATTTAGGCTCTTAAATTCCAGGAAGTTCAGTACCAAAAATACCTTTAGGCTGTACTTCAGTGACTGCGTTTCCTTCTAATTCTGCCCCATATTTTCACAAAACAACATTTTCCAGTTTAGTTTTTTAGGTGTTAAAATAATACTCTATGGCTGTGTCCATCAACAGCAGGATACTCCACCCCCTTAGATCAAATAGCAAGTTTTCCACATTGTTCCCAGATGTTTGGGTTAGTCTCTCTGCCTGTGATAAGCACTAATGTCAATGCAGTAAAGCTGCAGTTCATGCTCATGTATTATCTCACAAAATGCAAAGCCTTTTGTACCACTGTCACCAAAGTGTGCAGAGCCCCCGAGCTCTGCAGCCCCAGCTGCAGCCAGATGTGACACTCAGGTGGCAGGTAGAACAGAAGGTTTATTAGTTCACAGGGACACAGCGTAGAGCAGACTTGTTGTTCCAGGAGCTAGGAGCATTTGGTACAATCCATCTTGGGGAGAAGGGCCCTGGGCCCTGTCTTCTCCTCCTGCTCTCTGCATCCTTATCCGTAGCCAGTGGAGACTGACCCATCCCCCCAGGCCCTAGTCCCCAGCCTAGAGTCAGCCCCGCCTACTCCTTTGTGTTCCTCTTCCCAGGCCACAGGTGTTATCTGCTGTCACCTGTTCTTCAGGACTTGAAAGGCTGCACATGCTTCCACAGTGAGTTATGTCCAGCCTTCCCGTCCTCATCCAGGTAGTGTTGCAGTGTCCAGGGAAACTGAGGCGCGCACACACACAGAGTGACTACAGCACAGGACAGTAGACTCACCATGCACTGCCACAAAGAGTGAATATCATGACTATAAGAGTGACTACAATCCCCCCTACCTCACAACCACTTGAGGACTTACTGCGCCATAATAATACTTGACAGTCCCTTTCCTGCAAAGAGCTGGGAATGCTTAACTCTGTTAATCAGCTCTTTGCAGCACTCCTCTGGGCGGGGGAGGGTTCTTGTCCTTTCACTGAGGCAGCATGAGAAGCAGGCCAACTATTTCCGTACTTTTTAGCTGATTTTAGACATACTGGGCTGATAATTGGTAGTGCTGAAGCCAGTACCCTGGGGGAATGAAATGGGAGCTGGGATTCTGGCATCCGGAAATCTACCCTCACATGGTGGGGACCATGTCAGTGACCAATTTCATTTAGGAAAGCTGGGCCTTAGGCCCTGATTTTCAGGGGTAACAAGAACCGGTAGCTCCCATTGACTTGAACGAGCTTAGTAATTTATTAGCTCTGCCCTGCCTTCCAAGTTGGGCACAAAATTTGGACCTAAATTAGCTTGACCTTCCCCCTAGCAGAGCCTTCCTCAGGAAGAGGGCCGAGGAGCCCTGCTTCCTAATTCTAACCCTTCGCCGCCACGTATCAAGAGTTAACTGAAAGGTGCTATTGTGGGGCTGTATCTCGAATATTTGAGCCAGTGGGACCAGAGCAGAGGGCTTCTATGTTAGCTGCTTCCAAATGGGCCATGCATGGTACTGTGCAGCTGGCCAGATGAACCAGGGGTCCTGGTTCTCTTGCCATCTCATTCTAGATGCACCAGTGCCCTGCTGTGTTAGTGCATATCCTGTGTTCTTAAAAGGGTTGGCCAGTTCCCTAAATCTGCATCCAAAAACCCCTAAATACAACATGAGAATCCAGAGACACGATTGTTATCGTAGCCATGGTGATGAGGTGTGGACCAGTACCACCCAATAATCTTAGAAACTTAATTTCTCCAGGTCCTGTGGCTTTGCATGGAGAAATAACCTGAACACTTCCTGTTGTTGTGAAATTCAAACTCAAATGAGGCAGATTTGTAACCGGGAAGTTGATTACCTCTGCCCTTGGTAGTTGGGCCCAGTGGTTAGATTCTCCATCTCTTGAGGGTTTCCAAGTGAGACGTGTTGCTTTGCTGGGAGAGGTGCTATCATCAAATAGGCGCATGAAGGAGCTCAGTGCAGGGGTAACTGTGATATGTGATGGCCTGTGATGAACAGTAGGTCAGATGAGGTGACCCTTCACATTCATCAGTTTTTAAAGTCAGGAAGTGCTGAGATGTATTGATACAAAATGAGCCTGTAGTGGGGCAGAGTGGCTGCCCACTGACTACGCAGCAGTTCTGCAGAAAAGGACCTGAGGATTCCAGTGGATGAGAAGCTGGATATGAGTCACCAGCGTGCCCTTGTAGCCAGGAAGGCTACTGGCATATTAAGGTGCATTAGGAGGACCATTGCCAGCAGATCTAGAGAAGTGATTATTGTCCTTTGGTGAGGCCACACCTGGGCTATGTCTACACTGGCAGCTTCTTGCACAAGAACATCTTGCACAAGGGTTCTTGTGCAAGAAGTCTTGTGCAAGAAAACGTCCACACTGCCATGTGCGAGCTGAGCTTTTGCGCAAGAGCGCCCATGGCAGTGTGGACGCTCTCTTGCGCAAGAAAGCTCTGATGGCCATTTTAGCCATAGGGCTTTCTTGCGCAAGAAATCCCTGCCGAGCGTCCACACTGCCCTCTTGTGCAAGAGCTCCTGCGCAAGAGGGCTTACACTTGTTAAAAAAGAGTGTAGCTCTTGCGCAAGGAGCCCTCTCTTACCACGCCATACTGTATATTTCCTTGTGCAAGAGCAGGTGGGCCGTGTGGACGCTCTGCAGATTCTTGTGCAAGAACGGCCGTACTTGCGCAAGAAGCCACGAGTGTAGACATAGCCCTGGGCTGTGTCTAGACTAGCCAGTTTTTCCGCAAAAGCAGTCACTTTTGCGCAAAAACTAGCCAGCTGTCTACACTGGCCGCTTGAATTTGTGCAAGAGCACTGACGTTCTAATGTAAGAAATCAGTGCTTCTTGCGCAAATACTTTGATGCTCCCGTTCGGGCAAAAGTCCTTTTGCGCAAAACCTTTTGCACAAAAGGGCCAGTGTAGACAGCTCAGTTTTGTTTTGCGCAAAAAAGCCCCAATGGCTAAAATGGCGATCGGGGCTTTTTTGCGCAAAAGCGCGTCTAGATTGGCCACGGACGCTTTTGCGCAAAAAGTGCTTTTGCGCAAAAGCATCCGTGCCAATCTAGATGCTCTCTTGCGCAAATACTTTTAACGGAAAACTTTTCCGTTAAAAGCATTTGCGCAAATTCATGCCAGTCTAGATGTAGCCCTGGAGTATTGTGTCCAGTTCTGGGGTCCCGACTATAGAAAGGATGTGGACACATTGGAGAGGGTCCAGCGGAGGGCAACCAAAATGATTAGGGGCTGGAACGCATGACCCATGAGGAGAGACTGAGGGTTTTGGGTTTTTTAGTCTGCAGAAGAGAAGAGTGAGGGGGGATTTAACAGCAGCCTTCAACTACCTGAAGGGAGGTTCCAGAGAGGATGGAGAGAGGCTGTTCTCAGTGGTGGCAGGTGGCAGAACAAGGAGCAATGGTCTCAAGTTGCAGTGGGGGAGGTCTAAGTTAGACATGAGGAAAAACTATTTCCCTAGGAGGGTGGTGAAGCACTGAGCTGGGTTCCCCTAGGAGGGGGTGGAATCTCCATCCCTAGAGGTGTTTAAGTTTCGGCTTGACAAAGCCCTGGCTGGGATGATTGAGTCGGGGTTGGTCCTGCCTTGGGCAGGGGGCTGGACTTGATGCCTCCTGAGGTCTCTGCCAGCCCTGGGGTTCTATGACCCAGAGGTGGCAGAGCCCCTCACAGAACCCAGGTGGGCAGGCCCAGCCCCTCACAGCACCTGTTTTTCAGCCCACAGCCTGCAGCTTCTGTCAATGTGGGAGCCACTAAAGGAGGTCAGCAGAGCTTCAATCTTAACTTCACTGCAAAGCAAGGGCAGGGCATTCAGGACACCAGGGGATTTTTCTAGCCTTGTGAAATCACTTTGTCGCCGCTTGGAGAGGGGCTTTCCGGGACAAAATGATCAGAGTCCCATTAATGATGGCTCCAAAGCCCCAGCTCCAGGCTCAGTGTTTTGAGAGATCAGACTGAGATTTAAGCTTTACAGCACCTCTCTGAATGGTTCCAGTAACCCCATTGCCAGAGTGTGGGAGCACCTCACAGTCATCTGGGAGCTATCCTTCACAATCCAGCTGTGAAAGACTATGTACTATCTCTACATTAAAGAGGGAGAACAAGCATGGGGAGATTAGGTGACATGCCCAAGGTCTTGCAGAAAATCTCTATCAGGATCACAGAGCTGTGTTGTCTTGGTCCAATGTCCCAAATGCAGGACCATCTGTGGTGTGGGGTAAGTGAATTGGGAAATATTTACCCCTTCATATAACACAGAGTCACCCAGGGAAATCCACAGACCGTGGGTTTAAAGCAAAGGTGAGGGAACCCTGCGCAAAGCACAGCCAGTCTGCGGCGCTCAGCACCAGGAGCTGCTGTGACAGCCAGAGCTAGGAAGGAGACCAGAAAAGACTGAGGTAAGTTAATGGAAGAAAGGTCAATCACTGGCTGTTGGCCGAGGTGATCAGCGACGCAGCCCCCACTCTGGGTGTCCCAGCACCTCTGACGGCCAGAAACTGGGACTGCTCCATAGCTGCCCAGTTTGGTTCACTCCCTCAGGCGCGGCTGGCGCCAGCCACGGTCAGGTGACCGGACGTCACTGGGCTGACCCAGGAGAGCTGCCCCGACGTTCCTCCTCTGTTGGCTTTCAGCTGGTTCTGACACTAGCAGGATTTCAAGGCCTGGGCCCAGGCCCAGGGAGTCTCAGCACAATATTTGGCTCCTTTTATCACTGGGCTTGTCAGGTGAAAGGTCGGAGCTGAGAGCCCATGAACGCACGTGCAGGGAGAGGCGTCCTAACAAGCCCCGACCTGTTTGCAGGCTACACCCTCCGCTCTGCTAGGATCACAAAGCGTCTCCTTTGTTGGCTTCTGCTGGGCTGGGCTGTTGCTCTTCGGGGCGTCCCAGTACAGCAGCTGCACGATGACAGGCATATGGGCAGCTCCCCTCATGGGGCTATTTGTACGGGAAGCTGCTTTGGGCTTCCCCATCTTATGGTGGGGGAACCCATGGCCCAGTGAGTCGTGCAAGGTCCAGAGGCAGCAGCACAGGGGGGCCGGGAGCACACTGGCTGCTGGCCCCACCCCTGGGGACTATCGAATAGTCGTGTAACCGCTAAGATTTGAAGCGGCTACACGACTAGTCAATGAATCCTCTCTCTCTCCCTCCGCTGAAGTGCCCGGGGAGTGTCTGAGCTGAGCCAGGCAGCACCAGCAGGTGGATCACTGTGGGCCTGGAGGGGGGATTGCCGATCGGCAGAGCTGGGGCTGGGGGGGGGAGGGGGGCCCAGCAGCTCCCGGTGCTGGCTCCCTGGCTGAAGGACGAGGAAACTGAAGGGTGCCCAGGCGCGGGGAGGTGCTGGTGCGGGGCAGGGCTGTGCTGAAGGGCTAGGTGGGGTGGGATTTGAAGCAGGGTCTGCACTGGGTGGGAACCGGACTCGTCTTGTCAGCTCCTTGGCACCATGTGCATGTGACAAGCGGGTCCTGAGGAGGAGCTGCGAATGGGCTGGGGAGGCCTGGGGGGGGGGGGAGGTGGCCTCCAGCACGAGGACACCCCGGGCAGGGCTGGGGGGATAAGTCCCCGGCTGGAGCCGGTTAGCGAGGGCCAGCAGTGCCGGGCAGCAGGTGGCCTGGCGGGAGCCACGTGCCCGGGGACCCCAGGGGCGGAGTGAAGCGGGGGCAGCGCAGGCCCTGAACTGGAGGCAGCAGGTGAAACAGGCCAACAGCTCTGGGGCGTCACTGGCTGCTCGGGAGGAATCTGAAGCCATGGCCCCGGCTCCAGCCCCTTGGGGGCGCTGCCGCCCAACGAACGCACCGCCCGGTCCCGCCGCCCTGCCCTGCAGGCACAGACAGGCCCCGCCAGGCGCTTTGTCCCGAGACGCCCCGTCTCGGCCGGGCCCTGCAGCACCGGGAGCAAGACGCGAAATCGCCTTTTGTAACCGGACCCCGGCGGCCACCGCAAATCGCTGGGCAGCAGCCGGGCCGCACCCTCTCCTCGCCGCCGGGCCACTGCTCTGACTGCTGCTGGGATTGCCCGCCGGGCCGGCCAGCCCCGCAGCAGCGAGCTGATGCACAAGGACCTCGCGGCCCCCCGGTGCTTCCTGCCTGCGCCGCGTGTTGCTCGCTCACCTGGGGGGGGGCCGTTTGGCTGGTGCAAGTTCTTGGGCCCCGGGGGCTTCGTTCCATTGTTTCCTCCGGTGAGAGCCCGCCCCAGAGCGAGAGGCTGGAAGGGCCCCTGCACTCCGGGTAGCACAGGCCGGGCAGTGTTCCCCGGACTCCTGCTCTCGCCCGTGGCCTGGGAAAAGCCTCTCCCAGGAAGGGAGCCGGGCTCGGAGGGGACAGTCAGAGGGTGGCCCCACTGTGCTGCTCCGGTGAGAACCGGCCAGGGTGCTAGATCCAGCAGGCAATTTAAAGGGGTCAGCTGGGGGCAGGCTGTGGGGGAGGTGTGCGCACTCCCAGCCGGCTTACAGTGCAGCCACGGCCGGCTGGCCCTGCTTGTGGGGAGGTGGGAGGAGCGACACAGCCCCTGTGCAGCAGGCCCCGCGCTCTGGCTGCAGGATGGGCTGGTGGCAGCCCTGCTCTGGCCTCACTCCAGTGGTGGAACAGGCTCCCCTCTAGCTGGGGCTGCAGCCTGGCCCCCATTTGCCGCCGGAGGGGCTGGCGGGGCAGCCCCGCTCCTGCCGCTGCTGGGAAAGGAGCAAAACTGGCCCAACCAGTCGCATCTGTGGCTGCCCAGCCATGGCCCCAATCCTGGGGAAGACGCCGCAGCGTGGCCCCCAAGTGCACTGGACTTGCTTCTGCTCAATGAAACACTGAGGAAAACAGACTTTTCCATAGCGGTTTTTGGTTTGAAAAAGTGGCTTTTCCCCCAAACTTTTCACTTGGAAAATATGCAGAGCAGCTGTCAGTGAGCATCCAGTCCTCCCAGCTCCACTGAGCTGCTGTGTGACCGTGCCCATAGCATGACCCTGCTCTGTGCCTCAGTTTCCCCAGCTGAAAAATGGGAGAAAGCTCCAGCCTCCTAAAGCTGTGGGGGAATCCTGGCTTACGTGATGCCTGTCAAGGCCTCCTGCTTGGCACCTCTACTAGAGGAAGGATTTTTCAACTCAGGGCTAGATTCTGCCTCCATTAACATAGATGGATATTACAGCCACACCTGGGGAGCAGGTGATAAGCTGCCAGTTGCCGAACACCTCCTGCAAGGGGCTGAAAACCCCCCATGTCTTTTCCAGCCAGTGCCAGTAACGGGTCTGGTCCTCCATCAGTGGAAGACCTGCCACAGGCTCCTATCTGAAAATGAGATGTAGCAGTTCAGCCTGGCTCCGCAGTGGGATCTCTGCAGACAGAACTGGGGGGTGTGTCTTGGGGACAACAGTCAGAGCACCGCAGATGAACAGAGTCCATGAAGGCATCTCTCTGAAATGCAGCCCATGCACAGGCCACCCCCGAGCCTTTGATCATCATGGGCCAGGTCTCAAAAAACCAGCAGCATGGCTTAGAATTGTGTGAGGGTTTGGTGGGGAGGTGCTTTTTAAATAGCACTGAGTCGTGAGTCTGGTTGGCCATCTGGGTTTGGAGCCTTTTGCGGGTCGTGTTCTCCAGCTTTTCCCTTGAACTGCAAAGATTAGCAGCTTCATTTCTTACCTTAAAATGATGGCGGAGCATCTCACCCGATCACCTGACTCCAGGAGCTGGGACTTTCAGAAAACCCTCCTGCATTGTCAGCACTGGCAGTGAACAACCTCCCTGGACTAAGGTCCCAAAGGGAAACAGGGAAATCAGGACATCTCTCATGCGGCAGTACCCTCATCTCGCCTTGTGACAGAGCATTTTACAAACACATTCGTTACACTGAAATGCAGCCACTTCTGGGCTGCTGCGAGACCAGCTTACCACTGCCCCGCCCATGCGAACCGGTGGGGAAGAAAGTTCTCTCCTTGACACTGACACAGGAATTCAGAGTTGGAGGAAATGGAGAGTGAGCAGGAAACAGGTTGCAAGAAGTTGTGCATGGTCAGCACCTTGGTTTTGTGCCTCATCAGCCACCCACCAGCTCCAGCAACTCCAGGGAGCTGGGTTGGTTTGGCAATGGCGCAAAGGGCAGAGCGCCACCTACTGACCCAAACCCAAAGTCCTCCAAGCAAACCTCCCCTCCCTTTCCCGTTCCTCTCGCCCTGATCAAACCCATCCATTGTGCACCTCTGTCAGCCTCACCTATGCTCTGCCCACGGATCCCAGCTCCCTCCCTGGTCAAGTGGCTTTTGTTCTTGGTAGGTTCCGTATTGTTCTCATTATTTATTAGTTTAATTTCCCAGCACTTCCTTTAATTCAAAAGAACTCAGCGGTAGCAGCTGTGGGGTGATGTGTGCCCCCGCTCCCAGGCTCTGATAGCTAGAGAGCCGTTTAAGTCCGAATGAACGAGGGTCAATATCCTGGCCAACGTGCCGCTAGTGTGACTTGTAGCAACTCAGCCCTGCTAGCCTAGGCCCTGCTGGAAGTTTGCAATGTTCTTGGCCTCAGCAGGCTGCTCTGCCCTCGTGTCTAGCCCTGGAATAGCTCAAGCAGCAGCTTTACAGCACCCGCATTACTGAGCTCCTGTGCTGGTCGCACTGGGCTTTGACTCTAGCGTTGCTCTGCTCTTGCACCCATGTGAGCGTGCGGGTAGCCCATTCCAGTGGCTTGTGTGCCCAGGTTCCTGTGCAGCTAGCAGGGTGAGACTCTGCTCATACTCCGGTGTCCTACCGTTGGCCACGCTACACGCCACGCCATCTGCATGTCCAGACAGGCAGGTGAGTTGGAATGTGGTGGATTCACACCCTGGCTTGCTGCACAATAACTTGCCATGTGGTCATTAGGGAAGGGTTAGTCCTGCTTCAAAGACTCCTGAGGTCTCTTCCAACTCTAGGGTTCTGGTTTACACCTCGTCTTTAGAGGGTTCTAAAATGCTTTGGGTATAATTTTCCATTGCCTCAGGGCCCCGTATAATTGGACTTCAGGTGAGTAAGGGATTTGGAATTATGGATTAAGATCTATTTAAGGGGGTGTGATGGAGAGGAGGAGGGCTGGCCAGCACAGGGTGACTAACGGGTTAAACTCAGGTAGCTAGCAGGGGTGTTGGCAGGGGGCCAGAAGAGCCAATGGGACACAGTGCTGAAATTTGAATTGGAAATAGATACCTGGTCTGCTCTTCCTTTGTGTGACTTCTAAGTTAAGGGCTGGAGGGTGCAACATGCAGTAAGCAGATTTACCATGCCTGCAAGGAAGATTGGGCATGGGAGGAGACTGGACTATGAAAGGATGGTGGAGAAAAGTCTATTTAGTCACAAGCAGGGTATTCAAAAAGGCAAATAGGATGCTCGGAATTATTAAGAAAGGGATAGAAAATAAGACCCAGAATATCTTACTGCCCCTGTATAAAACTATGGTACGCCCACATCTTGAATACTGTGTACAGATGTGGTCTCCTCACCTCAAAAAAGATATTTTGGCCTTGGAAAGGGTTCAGAAAAGGGCAACTACAATGATTAGGGGTTTGGAACGGGTCCCATATGAGGAGAGGTTAAAGCGACTGGGACTTTTCAGTTTAGAAAAGAGGAGACTGAGGGGGGATATGATAGAGGTATATAAACTCATGAGTGGTGTGGAGAGGGCCGATAAAGAGAAGTTATTTATTAGTTCCCTAACTAGAAGAACTAGAGGACACCAAATGAAATTAATGGGTAGCAGGTTTAAAACTAATAAAAGAAAGTTCTTCACACAGCGTGTAGTCAGCCTGTGGAACTCCTTGCCAGAGGAGGCTGTGAAGGCTAGGACTATAATAGAGTTTAAAGAGAAGCTAGATAATTTCATGGAGGTTAGGTCCATAAAAGGCCATTAGCCAGGGGATAAAATGGTGTCCTTGGCCTCTGTTTGTCAGAGGCTGGAGAGGGATGGCAGGAGACAAATCGCTTGATCATTGTCTTCGGTCCACCCTCTCTGGGGCACCTGGTGCTGGCCACTGTCGGCAGACAGGATACTGGGCTAGATGGACCTTTGGTCTGACCCAGTACGGCCATTCTTATGTTCTTATTCTTCTTTGCCTTGGTTGTTTGGTTTAAGCTTCTCTGTGCAAAACCCATGTGCTCTTCCCTCTGCTATCTAAGCTGTACCTAGAAAGACTATGTACTCTGGTTTTAATTTGTTTTTCTCAGTTCTGTAACATCTAGCAACCAAATATGTTTTATTAAGAGTATCTTTTTGTTTTGTAAATAAAATCACCCTTTTTAAGGCAGCGATTTGATTCTTGTGTCCTGGAACGTAACAGAAGGTCTGTGTGTGTGTCTGCCTGTTAGCCTGACAGGTCAGCTATCCGAGAAACAGTTTGTATTCTGTGGGGCTACGTCTACACTGGCGTGATCTTGTGCAAAAACTCTTTAGCAGAAGAGTTCTTGCGTTAAAGTAGTTGCACAAGAGAGCATCTATATTGGCCGGGACTCATCGTCAGAGCGATGCGCTTTTGCGCAAGAGAGCGTCTATATTGGCGGGACGCTCTTGTGCAAAAGCAGGAGCCCGGAACCATTTTGGAGAGGGCAAAAGGGCACGAGCCCTTTCCGGGGGTGGGGGCTGGAGCTCCTTTGAGACACGTACTTAAAGGGATCTCCCTGGACAGCCGTTTCTCTCCTGCTGCGTGCGTTAGTACCTCTTGCAGGGACTGACAGCCGTAGCAGTTCTAGTTGTGGTTGCCATCTGCCTTGTTGGACACCACAGCTTGTGCCTTAGTGCCATTTGCTGAATTTTTTGACCTCAGCTCTTTTGCTGTGCCATGGAGCCAGGGGTGGCCTTGTGCCTGCTCTGGCCCCTTCTGGCCATTTTGGAGTGCCTGCAGCTGCTGCTCCATGCTGCTGCACTCCTCGTCCAGGACCTCGAGGTGCAGGTCGCTCTGGACTCCCTCACCAGGGAGGCGGTGGCGTCCCTGTGGCATCCCCACCCCACTGTGGAGAGGCCCTTGTGGAGACTGGACACCAGTACCGAGTGGTGAGACCAGCTGGTCCTGGGGCAATGGGACGACCAGCAATGGCTCCAGACCTTTCGGATGCGAAAGCAGACGTTCCTGGAGCTATGTGCCTGGCTCGCCCCTGCGCTCCAGAGAAGCACCGCCTGGCTGCGGGCACCCATCCCTGTGGATAAGAGGGTCACCATTGCCATCTGGAAGCTGGCCACCCCGGACAGCGACCGATCGGTGGCACACCAGTTCGGGGTGGGCAGATCGACCGTTGGTGCCGCCGTCATGCAGGTAAGTCCTGGGCAGGGGGAGGGTGCTGCACTCCATGCCCAGGGGCAGGCAAGACTCCAGGCTGGGGCGATGGGGAATGCCCCCTCACCCAGGGGTTTGGGCCGTCTCTCCCTAGCACAGGCCTGCTGGTGGGGGGAGGGGGGTGGCCCGTGGGGAGAGGGGGCCCTGGTGTGTGTGTCTGTGAGGACAGAGGGCATCACTGGGGGGGGTGGGAACCCCCCAAGGGAGCATGCACTCACCCTGCCTTATGTGATGCGTTCCCCTGTGTTTCTGTGCACCCTTCTGCAGGTCGTCCATGCCATCAATGACATCCTGCTCCAGCGAGTCATCCACCTGTGGGACGTGGACACAACGGTGGCCAGCTTCACTGCCCTGGGGTTTCCCAACTGCAGGGGAGCCCTGGATGCAACCCACATGCCCGTCCGTGCCCTGGAGCATTGAGCTGGCCATTTCATAAACCGCAAGGGGTGCTTCTCCGTCGTACTCCAGGCCCTCGTGGACCACCGTGGCCACTTCACGGACATTTATGCGGGCTGGGCCGGCAGGGCACATGACGCCCACATTCTCCGAAACTCTGGCCTGTTTGGCAGGCTGGAGGCAGGCACTTTCTTCCTCCAGCGGGAATTTACTGTTGGGGACGTGCCCATGCCCACATGTATTGTGGGGGACGCGGCCTACCCTCTGCTGCCCTGGTTAATGCAGCCCTACACGGGACGGACAGACCACAACCGGGCGTGGTTCAACGACTGCCTCAACCGGGCCCTCAACCAGGTGGAGTGCGCCTTCAGCCGTCTGAAAGCCCGGTTTCGCTGTTTGCTCACCCGTCTTGAGATGGGTGAGCGGAACGTCCCCGAGGTAGTGGCTGCGTGCTGTGTGCTCCGCAACATCGTGGAGCGGAAGGGGGAGGCCTTCCTCCCGGCATGGATGGCAGGCGAGGGCCAGGCCTTCGAACAGCCCCGCACAACTGCCATCCGCCAGGTGCACCATGATGGGATGCACATACGGGAGGCCCTGACGGAGATGTTCTCCCAGGCCCCACAGTAGGGTCGCCTCTGTCTCCCTTTACATCTCCCTCCCATCCCCAACCCTTCCCTCGTCCCCTCCCCTTACCTCCCAATAAACAACACAGGTTTTTTTTTTAAAACAATGTCTTTAACTCTTTATTTACAATGGGGACATAGGGTGAGAGGAGGGAGGGGGCTCTGAACTGAGAGGGGGAGGAGGGAGCTACTGCTGGGAGGGGTGGCCCCTGCGAGTGCCTCTGCGGGGGCAGACCACTACATGTAGTTCAGGCCGCATCGGGGTGGGCAGGATGGGGTGCATCAGGAGGGGGCATGGCGGGAGCACGAGAGGCAGCAGGAAGAGGGTACATAGTGCGGGTACCTTGCTGGTTGCTATGCTGGGCGGTGGGCTGTGGGTGACCTCCACTGGCTGCTGTCTGCAGCACGGCCCAGCAGGGCAGGGGGTGAGTCATTATGCAAGGGGGCTTCGAAACTCGTCAGACAGGTATCTCCCATGGAGCGGAACAATGGGAAGAAGGGGGGTGGAGCCCTGGCTGGGGACAGGGCTGGAAGGGAGTTGGTTAGTTGCTATCTGGGATCATGGAGGAGACAGCCTAGGGAAAGGGGCTGGAATTTAGGGGCCCAGTCTCCCCCATCTCAAGGGGGGGGGCTGAGGCATCCTAAGCCGCCCTGTAACCAGATTACATCTGTGCTGTGCTGTATCCTGGAGAAGCAATAAACTCCCTTTATTCTACTGGCTGGTGGAGTCTGTTCGTGCCACTATGGGGGTGCAGGAGTCGGGGGACCCCAACATGTTGCCACAGAGGGGGCACGGGCATGGCATGGGAGGGATGGCGGGTGCATGGGGCAATGCCATGCCATAATGCACAGCGTGCCCGATGTGTGCAGTGAGGGCGGTGATGGCATCGCCGATGCATTCGCACTGAGCCTGGAAGAGGCCCCAGGCCTGCTGGTGCCACTCCAGGTCTGCATCCACCTGGCATGTGATGGCCGCCTCAATTCTCTCGACAGCCTGTACGTGCCGCCGGAGGAGTTGGTCCCACTGCCGGACCCGCCAGCTTGGTGCCTGGGTGGTTGGAGGTGCTGCCGCTGCCTCAGGGCTGGAGGGTCCCCCGCTCCTGTTTGGTCCCACTGCAGGGACCAGAGGAAAGGATGGGTCAGTCAGGCAGCCCGGCCACCGTCCCCACACCCCATGCCCTCCGCCCCTGAGCCCAGGTGACGCCAGAGTACTGTGGCTTGGGCCCACTCGTTCCCCCCCTGTGTTGTATGTTTGCATACAGGACCGCCCCCAGAGTAGGGTGCTCCTCCATGTATTGTAACCACCGGTCTGTGTCCTGGCCCGGGGCAGCGGGGCGGGGTGTGTTGTGTTAACCTGTGGAACTCCTTGCCGGGGGAGGCTGTGAGGCTTTGGGCTAATCAATGGTGTTTGACAGGGAGCAAGATGAATCCCCACACAGTGCCTGGGAGCACATATGGCAGACATGGTCTGGGCTCTCAGATCCCCATCACATGGATGTCTCCTGGACGGAACCAGGGGTGACTGGGGAGTGTACTATCCTTGCAGCGAAACTCAGGTGGCCCTAGGGCCGGGCCAAGCGCTTCCCCCCCCCCTCCCGCTAGCCCTCACACATGTAGCCCAGGGACATGTGTGGCCGCAGTGGGAACTTCCCTCGGGGGGCCAGCCAAGGCACCGGGAGCAGGCGAGGGGCTCACCGGTTTTCCCAGGAGCAGCTGGCTGTGTCGCACAGCCAGGCATGAACAGTGTGCTGTCTGTGTGCTGCACCCTTCGGGAGGCGTGGGCTCTGGCCTGAGCCCCTGGGGCCTTGGCTGGTTCCAGCCGGCATCCACCCTTCCCCCCTGGTCCGGACGTGTGCGAGCAGCACGGTCCCAGGCGTGCCCTGGAGCTGCCTGCTGCGGCCACATGCCGCTCGGTCACCAGGCTGCACGTGGTTGCACATGCTGCATACTGGTACACAGCGTGCAGCTCACGCTGCCTGAGTGACGCTCCCTCCCCCTCCCCCCCGGGCACCTGGCTCCCCCCCGCCCTTGTGAGTGCAAAGTGCAACACTCACCAGTGGATCCTTCCCCGGCCTCCGATGATGCGCGGGAGACATCCGGGCTGCCTGACAGGACTTCGAGCTGGAGGGTGACACTGCTCCCCTGGTCCTCATCGTCGTCCTCCGACCCGGTGGGCAGCTCTGCCTTGTCCCCCGCCTCGCTGGGCCTGGTGACAGGGGGGTACCTGCTGGTGTCAACTGGCTCCGAGGTTCCCTGGGGTGCCGTGGAGTCGCTGGTAATGGGGGCAGCTGTTGGCTCTGCCCCTTGGCCCTCCCTGGCCCGGACATAGCCCAGGCACAGCTCCTTCACTTTAGCCCAGACCTGTTCGAGGGTCCGGGTTGGATGGCTCTGGTCAGAGAGCGCCTGGGCCATGCGGTGGAATATGTCTGCATTCCTCTGACAGGACCGTGGGTCGTGGAGGGCCTCTTCCTCGGCCCAGAGGTCCAGGAGGGCCTCGATCTCCCCTGGGGACCAGGAAGGGGCATGCCGCTTTGTGCCCTTTGGGGCCTCCTGCGCTGGGGGTGCGGGTTGCTGCTCCCCCCCTGGAGCGGCCATCCTGGGTGGTCTGGTGGCTGACAAAGGAGCAGAGCCACGCAGCAGAGATCATTGGCAGAGGTGCTTCTGCCGCGTGGATGCTGCAGGCTGCGTGTGCCTTTAAGGGGGCTCGGGTTACCAGGAAGTCCAGAGCAGTGCCTGCGCATACGGCACGTCCAAGCGGCCACTACGTCTTTTTTCTGTTTGGACGGCTCTTACGCAAAATCTCTTGGCTGCCTGTCTACACTGGCCTCTTGCGCAAGAACAGTTGCACAAAAGGGCTTCTTCCTGGGTGGGAGCGTCAGAGTTCTTGCGCAAGAAGCCCTGATTTCATACATGAGAACGTCAGTTTACTTGCGCAAGAACTCACGGCCAGTGTAGACAGGCAGCAAGTTTATGTGCAAAGGCAGCTGCTTTTGCGCAAGATTGCGCCAATGTAGACGTAGCCTGGGGGGGTTGGTTTGTTTGTTTCTTTTTTTCAAGCTCTCTTGCAGCAAAAGAGCTTGGGGTACCCCCGAGGAAGGAATTCAAGTGTTTCTTCCTGTTTTTCTGGGTTTAAAACACTTGAGAGTGGCAGCTACCTCCCAAAGTCAGTGAATCTGTGCCTCTGGGGAGGTTTTGTGAGCAGAGCCTACAGAGGCAAGATTTTTAAGGTCTTTTGCGGGCCCCCTACCTTCTGCACTCAGAGTGCCAGAGTGGGGAACAGCCCTGAGAGGGGGGAAAAGTCCAAATAAAACTTTTTTTATAAACCGTCAACAACATTTATGAAAGCTTTGTCCTCGGAACAACAGTGTGTCCCGCCTCCTGCAGCAGCTCTGGCGACACTACTGGATTTATCTGGGCCTGTGTTATGTGGCTTGCATTTTTAATATGCCACAAAGGTGCCTAGTGCCTTAGATAGCAGAGGGTTTAATGCTTTGTCTAAACTGCTGTCAAATAAACATACAGAATACAGGAGGAGGTGCGGAGGGGTGGTATAAACATTTCTGTGCCTCAGTTTCCCCTATGAGTAAAATGGGAGCTGTTAATACTTAAAGGTGCAGCTATTGCATATTGCGCAAATTGCATATCGAGTGTATTTCGAAATAGCTTATTTTGAAATTTGGGGCATCTACACAGCACCAAATTTCAAAATAATGCGCTATTCCAAGCCATCCCTTAAGCCTTGTGGAATCAGGGCTACAGGGATGCTGGAATAGTGTGCCCGTTATTTCGAAAAATATTTTGAAATAGCAGGCGCATTTCAAAGACGCAGAGTAGCTATTTCGGGGTATCCCGATACAATCCTGCTGTCTAGACGTACCCTCACTGAGGGACAGAGGGAGACATAACTTGCCCAGGGTGACCCAGCAGGCAGTGGTAGAGCTGGGAACAGAGACCTCATCAGTTTCTAAGTGGCTTGGGGTGAGGAAATGCCAGGCTCAGGCCCGAAGCTCGAGAGGTCTAAACACCTCTGGCTCTCACCCAAGAGCCTGGTCATGCCAAGATCCCTGCTCTAGACTCAGCCAGGGGAAGCCATCTAGGAAACACTGCCCCCCCCCCCCGTTACCCCCACCTTCACTGCTTTCTGCTCTCTCGGCTCCGAAGTGACGGCGACGAGCACCTGGTTCTTCATAAACAAAGGGACCGTTGGTCATAAGCCCATGCCCCAAAAACCACCCGGCCATTTGCAGTCTCTGGAACCCCCAGGACGGGGTGGGGTGTCCTCCACTCACAGCCCCGCCACGTACAGTAGCTGAAGGGGAAGAGGAGGACATGTGGAAGCTGCGGGGGGTGGGCGGTACGGGGAGCGCAGTGCGCGCGTCTCTTTCGTAGCAGGCAGCTGCAGCTCTGGGCCCAAGATGGCTGCTGAACGCTGCATTCAGAACTGCAGAGGGGCAGTGTGCAGCAAACACAGAGCCACTGGCTCCCTGGGGCTGTCAGCCAGGCCCATGGTCCTGAGCCCAGCGCCAGGCCCTGTCCCCAGTCGGCTACCCCTCTGACACTTCAGTGACCTGTAACTGGTCACTGGCACGTTTCACTGCTCCGCTCTTCGGGGACGTGAGCCACACGGTCGGGATCCGCTCGGCTTCGGGACAGTCGGAGTGGAGGGTTCATGCCTGCCCCATCTCGGATTGGCATGCGCCTCGTGAGGCCTTACTGAGGGCTGCTCATTAGCAGTCTCCTGGGCTGGACGCTCGCCTCTGTGCTGCTAAGGCGCAGAGAGATCGTTATCCGTGCAGAGGTTTGCACAACGAAGGGAGGCAGAGGTGGGGGGAATCATTTCCACAGCCCAGGGGAGAAGCGCAACACAGCCTATTAAGGCTCCATCGCTGAAAACTTCATTAATGCTTATTACATAATGAGACACTTTGGTTCTTAGCGAGCTTCGCAGTAGCTGGGAGTCCTGCGTGCAGCTACCCACAGACACCACAGCCTCGGGGTTTCTGAGCACAAAACCTGCTTCTGACGTGTGGCGTGACTGACAGCTCGGCTGTGAGGCTTTACCTCTGCTCCTTGCTCTGTGTTAACCACACACCTGCCTGCCTGGGCTAAAGGTTTTAGGAAAAGTTGCCGCTGGAATCTGGGTGGTTCTTTATGAGAGAAAAACTGTGGCCCGGAGTCTTCCCCCGCCCAGTTGTATAGTGTGGTCCAGCTCCTCCGAGCCAGCAGCTTTCCACCCACAGTACTTGGGCCAGTGCCCAGGCATGGGCCAGGAGAGCCTCGGCCCAGGGCCTCGACTGCAAAGTGCAGTAACTAACTGAGCAGGATAAATGCATGCAGGCTACTTCTCACTCTGTACACTGCTCGCTGGGCTGCTCAGCTACCCCCTTCCATGGGAGCTGCGTAGCTTCAGGGTTCTTACCGCAGTCGCCGGAGCAAAGACTCTGCATTTTATCCGGCTCCAGGCTCTGCCCCTCTCTTCCCCGCATGCTTTGCTAAAAGGAGATTGACATGTGTGCGGTAGTGGGTGTGCTATCTACTCTAGTGGCCCTGGGCCCACTCTGTTGGGCATTCACTGGTAGCTGTGTGTGCTGCGAGTGACCCCTACTGGCCTTTGTCTGTAAGCACTGCCCAGCGGGGTCACCCCTGCAGGCCGTCATGTCACATAGACAATGGCCCAGCCGGTTCTCACCTGACCAGGGGAAGGGGGTTAAACAAAGGCAGAGGTGTGGCTACCTGGGGGATGTGTGTTCAGTGGTTTTGGAGAAGGGTCAGTTTTGGCTGGGACAAGATGAAGAGAAGAGACTGAGCTGAGTACTGGAGGTTCAGGGGTCTATGTCCCCCTGCCCCAAGGGGTCTAAGGCTGCCTGGCCCTGACTCCTATATCCACATCGCATCTAGGCTGTGCTGTATCCTGGAGAAGCAATAAACCCTCTCTATTCTACTGGCTGGTGGAGTCTCATCTTGCTGCAGACGGGGTGCAGGGTCGGGGGGTACCCGACACGCCATCACAACATGCATCCCTTTTTTACAGCCCAGAACATGAGCCTGCTCTGCGCTGTGCTTTGGCTTTGTGCTCCAGGGAAGGAGAATAGGCCAGGGACAGCTTCCAGCTCTCTTCTTCTGCCCTCGCCTGGTAACCCTGGAGAGAAGGGGGGGCCCCAGCTTGTCCCCACTGGGCTGCAGTTCTGCGGTTCTCATCTGCCAATGGGGGAGAGTAAACCCAGTTAGTTGAAAGCACGGTTGCACTTTCTTCCATCCCAGTGACTGTGTCCCGTCCCATGGCTACATGAGTGCACAGGCAGGGGGATCTGGCAGGCGCTGGAATGGATGGAGCCCTGCCCTGAAGCACTATTGGGGGTGCGCTGCTCCTGGACCCCACTGCCTGGCTCAGTGTTCCCAGCCCCGGCCCAGCCCTGCCCTGCCCTCGACAGCATTTTGGGAGTCCCTGCTTTGAGCACAGTCTGCCTCAGCGCAGGGGGTGGCCCAGACCCCCTCCTGGGAACCCCTGTGCCCCACATTTCCATCAATCTGTAACTCCTGTTCGGCTTCCCGCTTTCATGAGCTATGGATGGTTTTCAGACCTCGATGCCTGGTGCTTGGCTCCTACCTGGAGCCGGTCAGATTTTCAGAGCCCGCGCACCTGCAACGCCCACTGACGTCAGCAGGAGCTGGGGTTGCAACCCTCGGAACCAAGCATCTGTCTCGATGCTCAGCTGTAGCTTTAGGAGCCTAACGTCAAGCCCTGGGCAAATGGACAGATTGGAAGGGCCCATTGCAGTGCTCTGGGCTGAGCCCTGGCATAGCAGAGGATCTCGTCCCCTGGCTCCTGCATTGAGTCCACAGGTTCTGGCCTGAGCTAGCGTGGAGCTTCTAGGCAGACACCCAGGGTTGATTTGAAGATGTCACGTGATGGAGACTCCCTGGGAGCTGATCCTGGGGTTAGCTGCACTCACTGTCCCATTGGTGCCCTATCTCTAGTCGGAAGCTGTCTAGCGCCAGCACACTGAGGTGCAGAGCCCTCAAGTGCCCACACGGTGTCTCCCCGGCAGGTCCTGCAGTGATCAGCTCACCTCTTTGTTTAACAAAGCTGTGCATTCAAATACCGTTTTCTTTTTTATGGTAATTGAAGGATATTTTTAGGCTTTTCACAGAAAGTGTGTGAAATCCATTAGAAGGAATTAGCTGTTTCTTTTACACATATCATTTATATCCTATGCCTTATGCTACCAACTTATCACATATTGCCACCTCCCTTCTGGACCAGGAGAAACCACATCCATTTTAATTTGCTTTAAGCAGAGCTATTGCAGGCCCCCTGGCAATGATAAGACTGGGCACTCAGTGTCCAAGATGCTCCAAGGGCTGTGCATGGAGAAGTGAATGCATTCTCACAGCTCTCCCATCCCATAGCTATTAGCTCCATTTTACAGATAGGAAACGAGAGGGGCAGGGGCACCTTTGATCTTGTAGTTAAGACTGGGCCTTGGGAGAGTTAAGTTCAATTCCTGGCTCTGCCACAGAATCTGGGACAAGTCATATGATGACTCTGTGCCTCAGTTTCCCCATCTATAAAGCAGGGATAATCTTTCTTTCCCCCCATGGTTGTGTGTGTTGAGAGTGGGATGTGTGCAGTGACAGAGCTTCCACACAATGTGCACAGAAGGTGAGGTTAGTTTCACACTAGAAACTTCTAACTGGATTTGAAAAGGAGGGAAATTTGAAAAGGAGGGAAAGAAAGAGGGAAATTCTGATAGGAAGGTCCCAAGCAGGAGGGAAACAAGCACAGCTACAGCAGTTAAGATTTCACCTGTGGAAGGCGTGTGACCCCCCTCTGGCGGCTCTGTGCCTGAGCCCCTGGTTTTCCCCTGTGTCCAACGTGCTGCCTTCCCAGCCAGGGACTGTCGGGACCCACCTCTGAGACAAGGTGGGGAGGATCTATCTTTTAGGGGACCAACTCCAGCTGGTAAGAGAAAAGCTTTCTGGATCCACTGAGCTCTCCTTGAGGCGACACCTGTGACAATCAGAGCACAGAGTATTGGAGCTGGGGATGGCCAAGCAGCTGCTAACAATGCCTGGGTGGTAGTCGGCATGCACCAAAGGTATTAGCTGCAGAAGTAAGGTGGGGGGACCCAAAGAGCTTTGAACCTCACAGCCCAGTTGCTGTTTCCATTTGTTTCCCTTTTAAAGGCGATAACACTGTGCACAGGCAAGCGCCTGCAACGGGAACAGAGACTGGGGAGATGTGGGGCACTGACAGAGCACCCCCTTGTCCCAGTTAAATTCCATTCTGTCTGTGCAGCCTACGCCAGCAAGCCAACATGCATCCCCGATCACAGTGGGAAAGGAAACTCACTCCCACACTTCTGTTCCCTTCCCCAACTGTCCGGGGGGAGACACAGGGGGCAGAGAGAGACTCATGCAGTGAGTTCAAGCCAGCAGTGCAGCACGGGCCACACCCAGCATGATGTCCACACTGCTCCATGCTGTAAGTGGGCTAGCTGAGCACAAGTCTGTCCAGCTGGTCTGGTCGTGCGCAGAACCAGAAGAGTCTGTGTGGAAGGGAAGGGAAGGGATCTGCAGTGTGGAGAGAGCCTTTTCCTGCACGCCAGGTGTGAACCCTTGGATACCACAATGATGGGCCCCGGAGAAAGCCTTCTGGCAAATAGCCCTGGTTCAGACTCACCCAGCTGTGCTGCAGTGGGACAAGGTCCTAGTGGTTAGAGCAGGAGCTGGGGTTTCTGGGTTCTAGGCCCAGCTCTGGTGGTGATCTTGCAGCATGGGCATGTGTGGTGAGCAGGAGGGAGCTTGTATAAGGAAACCATATGGCTAGGCTGGAGCTGCAGCCAGAGCCAAGCGTAGACAGTTGCTTTCTTGCAGAGAAAACAGCTGACACACTTGCTAAACAGGGTGCCAGGGCTGCCTCTGGGCAGTGGGATCTCCCCTGGAACTACTGAGGGAAAAGAGAGGGGCCCTGAGGGTACATGTCCTGTGTCACTGGGAGGGCAGTGGGCCAGTGACTCTTGCCCTGAAGCAAGGGAGGGGCACATGTACCTACATGCTTCATTGTCCTCAGTCAAGCCTGTTTTCTGGGCACTCTGGGGAGCGGGCCTGGGAAACTTAGGGCATGTCTACACAGCAAAGTAATTTCGAAATAACTTTCCTAGCGTCTACACAGCCAAACCGCTAGTTCGAAATCAACTCAAAATAGCGAAGCACTTATTTCGAATTTGGTGAACCTCATTCCACGAGGAATAATGTCAAATTTGAAATAGCTATTTTGAAATAAGTGCTGTGTAGACACTTATATTGAACTAGGGACCTTCAGCCTTCCCAGGGAGCCCTGGTGGCCACTCCAGCCTCAACCAAGAACACTCCTCTCCCTCCCCCCTCCCCGGAGCCCTTAAAGGGGTAGACTCTGGCCACAGTGCCTGTGCCAGCTCCAAGCCTGCCAGCCCAGAGCCAGCAGTCACTGCCCCTGACCCAGTGGCCCCAAAACATGAGCCAGGAGCCACTGGCAGCCGGCCCTCCACCGCTCCCCAGGAGCAGGCTGCCAGCGCCCAGGAACCTGACAGGGCTCGGAGAAGGCGGGCACCTTCCTGGTCCGGGGTGGAGATCATGGACCTTATTCAGGTTTGGGGGGAATGCCCCCAATGTCCACGATCTCTGCACTAGACGGAGGAACGCGGCCATCTATGGCAGCATAGCTGCCAGCCTGGCCACCAAAGGCCACATGTGAACCCAGGAGCAGGTTTGCATGAAAATCAAGTTGGTCCAGCGAGACCCCCAACCCTGAGCTTCCCCTCCCCCCTCTTCTCCTTGCTTCCCCCTTCCAGCTCCCTCCTCCCAGGTTTCCCCCTCCCCTCTCCCACCCTCTCTTCTCCTGCCTCCGTTCCCCAGTCTCACCAGAGTTTCATCCCTCCACCCCCAGTTTTGTTAAATAAAGAGAGTTTGTGTTCATGAAAATACGTGTATTTTATTTGACATCAGGAAAGGGGGTTAGGGAGGGGTAAGTGGAAGGACATGAGGCAGGAATGAGGTACAAGCCCCCAGTGGAGCAGACCAGGGAGGCTCTTAGTGCTCCTCAGGGTGGAAGCTCTCCCGCAGGGCCTCCTGGATACTGACAGCCCCCCGATTGACCTCCTGGATGGCAGCCTGCAGAAAGTGCAGCCAGGCTCACAGCAACGCATCCAAGAGAAGCACCAGAGTGCCCAGGGGCAGCTCTGGCTCCATGTTGCAGAGTGCTGTGGTGTCCCGAGTGAGGGCAGCCAGAGCACGCAGAGACAAAAATGCTTTGCTGTCCCTCATTGAGGTAGGCAAGCAAGCAGAGAAACCTGAGAACTGGCTGTCCAGCGGGGGGGTCCCTTTAAGCACAGGCCTCAGACAGCCTCAAGCAGCAGCCACACAAAGTAAGTCCTGACCGGATGCCCTGCCGGACCTCATTCCAGCTGGCCTTAAATGTGATTCACAGTCCACTCGGTGTGGACACGCTATTTCGAAATAGCAAAACGCTATTTCAAAATGCATTTTGTGAGTAGATGTGTTATTTCAAACTAACTTATTTTGAATTAACTATTTCGAAATAAGATATTTCGAAATACCGCTGTAGCCTTAGTGTCTGACTCTGAAAGACAATACATGGGACTCCCTTCGCCATTTTTCAATTTGTATTGAATAAAAAAGTGCCAGGCAGCTTTTCTCCTGAGTCCTGGTGACAGGGAGTCTTGGGAGGACAGACCCCGCAGGGGGTTCTCACCTTGCAGGTGTCTCTGAAGCAACCTTCACATGCAGGAGAGGAAAAGCCTTTTTCACTTTGACCAATGAACATTCTTTGCCTCCATACGTAGCTCAAACCCTGGAATGGACTTGGGGGAAAGATCTTTGTTACAGAGTCACACCCAGGCCTCTTTGATTAGGAGGAGAGAATGCTGAGGAGGCATTTCTCCAGGGCCTCCCAAGGCCTCCAGCAAAAGGAGGCTTGATAGTCCTGATGGGCCCATGGGCGACGCATTATATGGGCTCGTGGTGCCCAGGCTCCAGGAATATTCAGAGCCGGGGGCCCTGCTCCACCAATATTTGGAGCTGGGTCTCTCCCCCGGCCCTGCCTGGAGTGGGCCCTGGCCAGGGGTGGACTGGCCCGGTGGGCCACCGGAAATTTCCTGGTGGGCGTCATGAGACGGGCTGGCTGGAGGCTGCTGGCGGAGGAGGGGTGTGACTGGGCAAGCCTGTCCCCCTGCCCCTGCAAGAAGATGCCAGCGACGGCGGCGTCAGAAGCTGCACCGCCCGGCGCACCTCAGTGCTGCTGCGCATGCTCTGGCGGCCCCGCGGGCACTTCAAAAGCCGGGGCCGCACAGCTGAAAAAGGGGGCGGAGCACATCACCGTGAGGCTGGCGGAGGACGCGGGAGGCCGGAGGGAGCCAGGGCCCCAGACAAACGGGGACGAGAAGCACCCCCATGGTGGACGGACCGGCGAGAAGGCTGCCCGAGAGCCTGAAGGGGCAGCACCCCAGGCAGGGAGCCAAAGGTTCAGGTGTAACCCTGGCAGTCCCGGTGGAGCACACCTGGGAGGTCCAGAGGCACAGTCCCGGGGGAGGAGAGCGCCCGACCGACTGCGGGACAGTGCGCTTGTACTGGGCGGCCTCTTCTTCGGCTGAGTGCGGCGCCCCCCCCCCCACCGCAACTCCCTCTCCCCTGCCCGTGGGCCCCCCCGGCCGGCCACCCCCTCCATCTGTGTTCTCTCCCCCACAACTCCCCTGCCTGTGAACCCCCCTCTTGCCCGGCAGCCCCCCCCACCTGTGTGCCCCTGCCCACTGTCCCGCGACCCTCCCTTTGCTACCTCCCCCCTCTCTTCTCCTCCCCCGGCTCGGCCTCTGTCCAGCAACACCACACCCCATCTCCTGGCCCACTGCAACCCTGCTGGGACCCCATCTCCTCTTCTCCCCCCCCCCCCGGCTGCCTCCCTGCCACCCACCTGGATTCCCATCTCCTGTCTGGCTCTCTAAACAATCCCCCATCCCCCTACTCTCGGGGCCCTGAACCTTCCCCCCTGCCCCACACCTGCCCAGGAACCCAACCCCCTTGTGCTGTGTCCTGACAACCTTACCCCTGCCTGGGACCCAGGTGATTCTCCCTCCCCCTTTGTCTGAGGAAGGGGAACGCTGGTGTTCCCATTGCCGGTGTCCCCAAGTCCCTTCCTGTCTGGGGCAGGAGCGCTTTATTAAAATTGGAATTGTGATCCCATTTAAATAGGCTTTGTTTTAAACAATATACCTTTAAAATTAAATTAAAAATTGTTATGGCCTAAATTTATCATAACCTATTTAAATAACTTATGAATTAAATTTAAAAATTAAATAGACCATGTCGCCTGTCAACTTTTAAAGAAATTCTACCAGTTCACTAGTGTAAGTTGCTGGATAAGCACCCAGAACTAGTGTTTACATCAGCAGTAGCTTCTTCTGCAGGTGAAGAGAGAATGTTTTTATCACTTCGGTTTATTCAGCTAGTTCAATTCAATGATTAGTTATTGCAAAACTGAGAGTTGATGAAGCAGAAAAATTTGTTTTCCTCTTTTCTCAGTAAAAAACTGGTTATGAGAGCGTTCTAACATCTTGAAGAACATGAGGACTAGAATCGAGCTGTTAAATTCACGATGGATATTTCCTTTGTTTAATAAATGAATTTTAGATGCAAAATGTGTTTGGATACTTTTTTGTTATGTGTCTTTCACATTTAAGGTAGTTTTATTTCATACAAAAATTAAATGCTGGTTTTGTTTATTTTAAATAGAATTTCCATCCAGACAGAAGTAGACACAAATCATACGTTTTAAAAAAAGTAGCCACCACTTAGCAAATAATAAATGGGGTAAAAACTGTCTCTTAAGTGTTCCTATTACACACCATTTTGTAATAGAATAAAAATGTAAAAATTAAGAATCTGATTACATGTAAGTTACACAAGTATTTGGGCACTTATTTAGTTGGTAGCTGTACTGAGTGTATTCTCCTGGTTAGTAAATAGAAGCACCAAATTTGGCATAAAGGTTATATTTAATTGTAAATCAACATGTTTTAAAGAGTGCTTGGTTGTTTCCATATTCAAAAGAGTATTAATAACGTTGATATTCTTAGTTAAATAATTTTTTCTTACGATAGTGATATTGTGCAATAAATGGAAACTGTTAAACGCTTACGGTTTCCAGTCCATTTTTACATTATTTACATCCTCTGGCAAGGAGTTCCACAGATTGATTGTGTGCTGAGAGAAGAAAAACTTTCTTTTGTTTGTTTTAAACCTGCTGCCTATTAATTTCATTTGGTGAACCCTCGTTCTTATATTGTGGGAATAAGTAAATAACTTTTCCTTATTCACTTTCTCCACACCAGTCATGATTTTATAGACCTCTGTCATAATCCCCCCTTAGTCTCCTCTTTTCTAAGCTGAAAAGTCCAAGTCTTTTTAATCTTTCTTCATATGGGACCTGTTTCAAACCCATACTCATTTTTGTTGCCCTTTTCTGAACCTTTTCCAGTGCCAATATATCTTTTTTGAGATGAGGTGACCATATCTGTACACAGTATTCAAGATGTGGGCGTACGATGGTTTTATATAGGCAATAAGATATTTTCTGTCTTATTCTCTATCCCTTTTTAAATGATTCCTAACATTCTATTTGTGTTTTTGACTGCCGCTGCCCACTGAGTGGATGTTTTCAGAAAACCCTAATGACTCCAAGATCTCGCTCTCGAGTAGTTGTAGTTAAATTAGTCCTCATCATATTGTATGTGTAGTTGGGATTATTTTTTTCAATGTGCATTACTTTGCATTTATCAACATTAAATTTCATTCGCCATTTTGTTGCCCAATCACTTAGTTTGGTGAAATATTTTTGAAGCTCTTCACAGTCTGCTTTGATCTTAACTATCTTGAGCAATTTGGTATCATCTGCAAATTTTGCCACCTCACTGTTTACCCCTTTATCTAGATCATTTATAAATATGTTGCATTGGATAGGTCCCAGGACAGACCCCTGTGGGACCCCACTAGTTACTTCTCTCCACTCTGAAAACTTACCATTTATTCCTACCCTTTGTTTCCTGTCTTGTAACCAGTTATCAGTCCATGAAAGGACCTTCCCTCTTATCCCAGGACAACTTACTTTACTTAGAGCCTTTGGTGAGGGACCTTGTCAAAGGCTTTCTGGAAATCTAGGTACACTATAGCCACTGGATGTTTGTCCACATGTTTGTCCCCTCAAAGAACTCCAGCGGATTAGTAAGGCATGATTTCCCTTTACAGAATCCATGTTGACTTTCCCCCAACAAATTATGTTCATCTATGTGTCTGACAATTTTATTCTTTACTATAGTTTCAACTAATTTGCCTGGTACTGACATTACACTTACCAATCCTTACCAGGATCACCTCAAGAGCCCTTTTAAAATATTGGTGTTAAATTAGCTATCTTCTAGTCATTGGTCACAGAAACTGATTTAAAGGATAGGTTACAAACCACAGTTAATAGTTCTGCAATTTCACATCTGAGTTCTTTCAGAACTCTTGGGCGAATGCTATCTGATCCCCCTGACTTGTTACTGTTAAGTTTACCAATTTGTTCCAAAACCTCTAATGACACCTCAATCTGGGACTATTCCTCAGATTTGCCACCTAAAAAGAATAGCTCAGGTTTGGGAATCTCCCCTGTATGCTCAGTGGTGAAGAGTAAAGCAAAGAATTCATTTAGCTCCGGAAGGGGGAGGGAGGTAACAGACTCCTATATAAGTAAAAGCCCCAACTATTGGGACTTTTCCCCATAAAATCGGGACATCTGGTCACCCTAGGCGGTCACCTGTAGGCCAGAAGTGATTTCCATCCTATCCAGGGGTGGCGCCTCGCACCAAGGTTCCTGCTAACTTTTTCCACCCAGGTGCAGAATAAGTTTTGTTCTGTGCGCCGCCAGCAGAGACCCACGCTGTTGGTAGTGGCTGTGGGCTTCTGTCCCTCAGCAGGACCCATTTAAATCTCTCGTGGGTGGCCGCCTAAGCGCTCAGCTTGCCGGGAACACTGCTCAGCACCCGCACTACACTATTTCCACGTACACTTTGGCGGAGGAGCAGGGGCTATTGGGAGCCGATCTCGCGGGGGCAGGGGAGTGGGAGGATGGATCCCGTGTGTACTTGCCGGGGAAGGGTGAGACACTGGGTGCCCCCTGGGCTGCTCCCTTCCGGCTCCAGGTTGCAGCTTCTCCGCTGCCTCTTCTAACTCCCCTACGCACCCGGCGGCGGCGCCTGGAGCCCGGCTCGCCGCACGGGGGCTGGCCGGGAGGGGCGCCCCGCGCAGCCTACGGTAGGGGGCATTGCAATCTCTCCAGCCGCCCGCGCTCCCCTCCCCTGCCGGGGAGGGAATGGAGGCGGATCAGGAGCGCACGTTTCCTGCCAAGGGACGGCTCTGAGGCTCGCAGGCAAAGCCGGGGCCGGCCGGCAGGCAGGAGACACGCAGCGCGACCGGGAGCCGCAGCCCAGCCCAGCCCAGCAGCCCTGCTCCCGCCGCGGGAGGCGTCTCGCCGCCAGCCCGGGCTCGGCAGCTGCCCCGCGCCCCCCGCCCCCCGCCGGGGCTGCCCTGTCGCGTCGGGAACAAAGGAAAGTCGCCCCCCTCCGCGCGCCCCTCCCAGCATGAAGATGCCTTGGCTGGCGCCGGGGCCTCGGGCTCTCGGGCTGCTGCTACTCCTGGCCGGCCACGCCGCGCTGGTAAGTGACACCCCCCCCTCCTCCCCCCGCAGAGCAACCGGGGGGTTCCCCTCCCCTCCCCCCAGCTCCTCTGGGGCAGCCTCCTCCCCCCGCCCAAGAGGGGCACCGCCCCCTCCCCGATCCAGCCCCTTCCCCCTGTCATTTCCAGCCCCCCCGTGCGCCCTCACCCCACTGAGGGGACCCTCCCCCTCCCACGGCAGCTTCGATTGTTGCAAGACAACAAATGGGTCCCCCCCCCACCCCCCCGGGAGGCTCCGGGTCGATGCCGCGCAGGGGAGACGCCCCCAGAAAGTTGAGGGTGGTTGGTTGAGCCTTGGCTGGTCGCCCGCTGTGCATGGCCCCCGGGGGCCGGTCTGGGCCGCATTGTCAGGCTAGTGGCTTCCCGGCTGGGTGTGGGCGGGTGCCTGGAGGGGGGGGGGGTTGCTGCCTGCCAGGTAGCTGCGAAGCCCCAGGGGTGGGCGTGTGTGTGTGTGGGGGGGGGGGGGACATCTTCCTTGGCTCGTCCCGCACGCGGGCTCTGCACAGGGCACTGGGGCGCGGGGCGAGCCCAGTGCTGGGGGGCCGAGATATCCGGGTGCCGCTGGAAGGTCGCAGGGAATCAGGATTACGGGGCGGCGGGGGAGGGGGAGGATTTGCCCCGAGCTGGTGCAGGAGCGCGGGGCCGGTCCCTTGCAGAGGTGCCCCCACGTGGATTGACAGGCGCTGGGGCAGGGACTGGCGGGCTCGGGCGGTCCCCGGGGGCTCCCGCCAGCGGCGCACTGGGGGACGCCGGAGCAGCAAGTAGAGCCGAGAAGGGGCCGTGCTGGAGCCCGGCCCGTGCAGCCCCGGGGCTCGCGGGCATCGCTGCTGCAGGCGGCGCCTTGGCGTGAAGGACGCTTGAGTTGCAGGCGGCCCCCTCCCCCACCAGTGATTGTTTCCAGGCCCTTTGATCCTGCTTCCCAGCAGGGCCGGGCAGGGGCTGGCGGCAACCGGGAACTGATCCGCAGGGACACAGAACCCCCGCCTGGGGAGGAGACAAGGCACCCAGGGGCAGCTCCCAGGGGACGTCCCTTGGGCAGGAGCAGACTCCATCACCCGTCTGAGGGCAGAGCTAGTGCTGCCTTGTCACTCCTCCCACCTCCTGGGCATGGGCCTGGCCCTGGTACTGGGGTGTGAGCGGGAACTGTTCCTAGCAGCGATTTTGTACAGGGGTCTCACAGCCTGTGGCCCGTCTGCGGCCCAAGCAATTCTACGACCCGACCCGTGCACGGCTGCTGGCCTGTGAGTTCAGCGGCCCTGGCGGGGTGTCCATATCCCTCCCCCAAGCCCAGCCCCTGCTCTGGTTCCATCCTGCCTCTTCCCACCGCTGTTTTGCCCTCTCACCCCTTCCCCGAGGGAACTCCAGGGGGCCTGGAGCAGGCTGGCAGCAGGGGTTGGGCCCCTCTGTGCTCACAGTGGGCTGGCTTGGGAGATTGCAGCGGAGCGGAGCAGGCTGCTGTGTAGCTCTGCTTCCCTGCAGCTCCCACCACTGCAGTGAGTGCCGGGGGGGGGGGGGCCTGACCCCTGTTGCTGGCTCTTGGCCACCCAGGGCTCCGGGGCTAACCTGAGTAGGGGGAACAGCTTGTCCATAGGATGGTTGGGGCGGCTGCCACAGGGCCCAGGTGGCCATGGCGAACCGTACAGTGGACATGACGGCTCTGCACACACCTCCCTCGGGCCACAGGGACCTGCCGTCAGTGGCAGAGTTGGGGGAAGCCATTCTAGCCCCGCTGCATTACCAGTGTTGGCACCAAGGGCCCCGGGAGGGGTTATATCACCGGGGGGGGGGGAGTGCAACAGGACTGGGGGATACATGGGGGAAGCAGGCGGTGCCTGGGGATGTGTGGGGTGGAGAATGCACAGACACCTCCCCCATAGCCCTGCTAGAGAGGGGTGCCCACTGGCCCATTAGGAGGATCTGAGGACTGACATTGGCCCTAAGGTAAATTGAGTTTGAGACTCCCGGTTTTGTATCCTAAGAGGCAGATGAAACTTTTTTCCCTAATGAGGCTGATGCACCTGATCTTGAATATGCAATAATGGGCATGATCTATTTGTAGGAACCTATAAATATTGTGCGGCACTCCACCCTACTAGCAGTAAAGCCAAGCAGATACTCATGCTGCGTATCAGTAACTAATCTATTAAGTTGAACAGCACATTTTGCTACTGATCTGTGGCAGACTTGGTTAAACTGACAGCTCTATTATTCCACTGTTTACACACTGGCTAAGAAATTAGTTTTCTCCTGGAGCCCCGGATTTCTGTGTGTGGGTGGTGGAAGAGACGGCTGAAATGTGGGCTCCGTTCTGAGACCAACAATGTTTGGGTGCTTGCATGTGACAGCAGGATCAAGTGTTGGGTCATGCCTGGCCAGCTCAAGATGGATTTTGTCAGCGCAGAGTCTGGTTGTAAAAGGTCTCACAACCATTCCCCTGGTTCCCTCAGGTGCTGCCTGAGCTCCCTCACTGCCTCTCTGACTTGCGATGGTTGCTGATGTTTAACTCCAACTTCTTACGTGCGGTCTAACCCGCATGAAGCTCGCCACTCGCAGGAGGCTGCCGACTCCAGTGCTGTTTGCTCCATGTCTGATGACTGTCACGTTATAAAACCGTAACATTTGCCGTTTCATGTCCCTCTTGTTGCCCCTCTTACAGTATGTTCGAGTGCTGAGCCCTTTGCCAGGGCTTGGAGCAGCTCTCATGGCTGACAAGAGACAGGGCACGACTGCGATCATGGGCTGTGGCTGAAGGCCTGGCTTGGAAGGCAAGCCCCAGCCCCCCCTTCTGGGCATGCCACAGCCCAGCCCCCATGGTGGCCCCTGGGCCCTGCCCAGCCCCCCCATGCACCTCTGTTATGGCTGCTGTCCCCCCTCCAAGGATAGTCCATCTCCCCCCTAGCACCAAGCAGCTGCGCAAAACCAGCTTCCCCCCTCCTGGCTCCCAGAGCTCCGAGCAGCACTACCTCCCCCCCCGCCCCTTGCTTCGGCTCGGGGGGCAGGCGGGCACCATGGCCCCAACCCCAGTTCCAGGCCGGCCCTGGGAGCAGCTCGGCAGCCACACCATGGCTCCAGTCCCAGCTCTGGCTCCAGGAGCAACTGGGCGGTTGCACTGCAGCCTCAGCCTTCCTGGCTGGGCAGAGCACTGGTCACCCAGGCAGCCAGACTGCAGCCAGAGCCCCTGCCTTCCCCAGCTGGCCGGAGCATGATGGGCAGGTCCACTCTAGTCTGTTAGGGAAGGCAGTGCCTTCCCTTGCCTCGATTACCCGCTGCCCATGGCTGCAACGGCTATCAAGGAGATTCTTTCTGGAGGCTGCAGGACACAGACAGACCCCGTGGGACAATGAAGTGGCATTGGTGTGTGTTGCAGCCACGGACCCACGTGCCCAAGTGGTTGGTGCAGTTTCCCTGCTGGTTATGCTGGATGCTTCTCACCAGCTCGCTTCAGCCTCCTCTGATACCTCAGCAATTTCTTGGGGTGGATCCGGGCCAGAACGGATCAGGAACCAGTCAGTTGCTACGGAAGCTGCTCACCTGAGTGGGTATATTGGGAAATTGGGAGATTGTTTGGATTTGAAGGATTCCCAGGGAATCGTGCTAGCACCCCCATTTGGAGCAGTGCTGGGAGCCATGGGACATGTGCCCCCCAGACATGGCTGTTGACTCACAAGTGCAGCGAGGGTCCAGCCACCCGTCTGGGTGCAGATTCCTGTTAGCCAGGGTCCAGAGACTGACCGCACCATGGTAAGCACAGAAGTGATCACAGGGGCTCCCTAAATCCTGGCCTGGATTCCACAGTCATGGAAGGGAGTGCTGGCATCGCTCCTGCTTTTCACCTTCCAGTGATATTTCCCCCTACCTGTAAATTTCAGTGCCCGATTTCTCCTGATTGGGTTTTGAGTGGAAGGACAAAATGGCCATTTGCTGACATCAGCCAATTCAAATTGGAAACTTTCTGGCCTAATTGCAGCAAGTGCAAGAAAGGATATTAATGCAAAGTTAGCAAATGTGTTACTGGGTTATTAATAAACACTCCAGGTTGATCGGGCTGGCAGGGAAATGGTTAAATGGAGATTGTGGGGGGGAGCCTTCTTCCTTAAATTCCAGTTCAGTAAGAGACTAGTGCTGCCTGTGGCCTGGAGCCTTCCTCGTGAGGAGCCTGTTGCTGACTCTGGGCTCTCCGACTGAGTGAGGACTGTTGCTCTGGGGCTTTCGGGTGAGATTCAAAGCTCTCATGCCACTGAGGAGGCTGGGGTGGTAGGTGCTGTCTTGAATTGAATCCAGACATTGCCCCCCTGCTGTGACGCAGCGTTGGGATGGGACAGCATCACACTGGCTCTGAGACAGATTTGGGGAACTGAGCATGGCCCTGGAGCTCTGCTCTGTGCCGTAATAGCAGGTGGGTGTCTCCCCTTGCCCCGGCACAGTGTGTTCCTGCTGGATCCCCCGGCTAGCATGTGATCCTCTGTTTGCGTCTATTGTTTGCAGGCATCGGGTCAGGAATGTCGAGCGCAGCCACTCTGCGGTTGCTCTGTGCAGGGTGGGTGGCAGTGGGGGGCTCTCCAACAAAGTGCCAGTGTACTGGGTTCCAAACTCCTCCTGCCGCTCGCTGCTGCAGACTTTGGAATCACTTCTATAGGCAGGGAGCTAAGATCCAGCCTGTCTGGGTGTGTGGGAGAGACATCCGCCTTGGATCTTCTCTGGGGGTTACGAACAGGCCCCCCTACAGCCCTCCCCAATCCAGCCCCTCCTTGGCACCAGGGTAGAGCTGGCTGGGAAGGGCTGGTGTGGCACCAGAACGGGGTGCAGCAAAGGAGTCTAATTCAAAACTCTAGGCGAGTGAGCGCTCCTGCCAGAGCCTTTGTGTTGTCTTCCCTCTTGAGATGAGCCCCATATCCTGGCATAGCTGCCCCTTGCCCAGGCCCCTCCCTGGGACAGACACTGACCCCCAAACCTCTGACCACACTAGCCTGCATTGGAGAGGGTGCAGGGCTGGGGGCTACAGCAAGAAGTCTGAGATACCCAGCCCGGGTTGGGTAATGGGGCCTTGAAGAGACAAGGTGTGGGGTGCCCATTAATCCTGGGGAGGTGGGCAAACGATCCAGCAGCCTGTGGGGTCATGGGCACATGTGATGGGAAGAAGGGTTCATGGTGCATCTCCCTCTTTGTGGTGCAGTGACAGGTGCCTATGGGAATGGCCAACGCTCCATCCCCTGGGGACAATGCAATGTTAGTAACCAGGGACAGTTCTTCCCCTCCTCACCCCTCTGGCTGGCTGTGACTTGGATGCTCATGTTGGGTTTATCAGCATGTATTCCCTGTGCAAAAATATCTGTGGGTGGCTAATCCATTGCTGGCCGCGGTTGTGCCCTCCCCATGCCCCCGACTGGTGCCTGGCGGCGCTGGGAGCAGAGAGGGGTGTGCCAGGTGAGACGCTTCTGTTTCCAGGCACTTTGCCAGGCTCCCTCCATTGGCTGGGAACGGGAGTGTTTCTGAGATGTCAAATTTCTTATGCCACTGCATAAGATGAGCTGCGAGGTGCACCCACAGGTGGCCAGATGCCTCTCCCATGCCATCCAGGGCAGCGTGAAGTCCATAGGACAGTCAGCTGCACCCCATGTGTGTGTGTGTGTGTGTGTGTGTGTGTGTGTGTGGGAGGGGGTGGTGTCTGACTTACCATCACTGCCCCTGCCTCGGTTTCCTCCTCTTCCCCAGGGAAGGCCATATTGCCGACTCTCGGTAGCCTTGCTAGAATTCTGAAGTCGAATGGGCTCAGCATTATTGGCCAGCTGAGAAGGTGCTGAATGTAGCACCTGGGCTGAACTTCTGCGTGTGTCTGCCCGTTGGTCTGGAGGGGACCGGGCTAGAGGCAGCCGTGCTGGGGGGAGGCACGGAGGTCATGACCTGACGGGGCAAGATGAGGGCTGGGTGTGATGGGGCGGATGCGAGAATGGGGGATGGGCAGGGGAGCGTGCCCGCATAAACGCTCCATTTCTCCTGCTGTGCTCTGAAACCTCCTCAAATGGATCGGGGTGCTGGGAAGCCCCTTCCTGCTGGTTAGAGACATGGAAAGTTCCCCCTTTGCGTCCCCAGCTCTAAACCAGAATCAGAACTGGGCCACGGCAAAGGCTGGATTGAGTCACGGGGAGGCAGCCAGCTCTGTGCCCCCGACAGGTGAGGCAGGGGAAGTGAACGCTCCTGGCTCCACGCAGGGGCAGTCGGTCGGTCTCTTCCCAGCCTTTGCCCCTCGCTCCCGAGCCCAGTGCTGTGGTAGTCTCCTGGCTTCCGCCATTGGGTATGAGGCTGACCCCTCCTTGTCGCACAGGCCTTCAGTACATTGAACTGGAAAGGCTCCCCTGGCTGGGGCTGCCACCGGTTGGCTCCCTTGGGCCACATCCAGTGAAAATGGTTCTCTCCTGAATAGGCTGCAGCTCCAGCATGTTGACCCTGCAGAAGCCAGTTGAATTAAGCCCTGCTCTGGGGCCACTGCTGGTGTCTTGAGGGCAGCTGGGGGGAGTGCATGGGAGCCAATAGCCTCTTGTCTCCGCGGCTCCCTTCTCAGCTCGCCCTCTCTTGGACATGGCTCCGGGGAAAAGCCTCTGTCTAAAGCAGAGCAAATTCTCCCTAGCAGGGCTTCGCATCTTCACCTGCATTTTGGGAATTGGTGGTGTATTTCAGTTTGGTTCTCCCGGCCTCCCTCCAAGGCCCCTTGTCTCCTTTCAAGAGGATGGTTTAATGTTGCCTGCTGCGTATGTAGATGGACTCTGCTGTTCTTCCAAGCTTCCCTGGAGGAGGCCTTGGTGAATCATCAAAAGCATTGGCCCCTTGATGAGGAACCGTGTAGACCAGTCAGCAAATATGCAAAGCAATATTTAAATATGCAAAGGCAGTGATTTGAACTGCTTTCAGAACCCCTCCCACCCCTGGTCCCAGAGTTGTCCAGAGGCTGGTCTATGCCAAGTAAAACACTAAGCTGCACCAAAGTGGGACACTTCTGCACTGACATAAGTAGAGTGAGTGTGTGCCAGCACTTTCACCAGGCTGTCTGTACTGACGGGGAGGTACCTCTGCTCCAGGATGGAATTTAGGAAGACAGAGACCCCAGAATAGCCAAAAGCCCAGCGGCTAAGGTATTTGCCTGCAATGTGGGAGACGGAGGCAGGCTCTGTTCATGTGGATGGCTACCTGGACTTAGAGCCCCAGGAAGCACTGGGGAGTAATTACTTTGAATGACTAGGGGGAGTTATTTCAAAATAGCAGCAGTGGAGCGTCCACACTGCCGCTGTTTCGAAATCAGCATTATTCCTCGTGGAAAGCAGGGGTTATTTCAGAATAACCGGCTTGGTAGTATGGACGCTCCGCTTGTTATTTTGGAATAAGGGCCACAGACCAGGGCCACAGGACTACTCGTTGTTTTTACAAGTGTTCACAAGTCAGGAAAACTGTTTCCCATCCAGCTCTGGACACGTGTCCACAGACCACTTACTTATTTCAGTTCAAGTTTGCCTATAGACCAGCCTGAAGCCTCTTGCTTCCAGCTGTAGAACTTCAGCATCCCCACCTATCAGGTGCACAGAGACAAAATGGGATGTGACAAGCCCCCTGTTCCTGTGCTGAAAACTGCAGTGGAGCGTGAGACCCATGTAGGGACAGCGTCCAAATTTCAGTCCGTCATGAAAAATGATGCTTTGGACATTGTTACTTTCCCTGTCCACCAGCTCTTTCCTGGATCCGGTTTGGTGGCTGGGTGAGCTATCCTTGAACTACTCGAGTCTCTGCTCTGACTCTGTTGATGATAGACCTTCGAGGGAATGGTAAATGATTATGTGAGATCTCAAACCAAGGTCCTGACCACTTTCAGGCATTACATCTTCCCTGGCACTCTTCCCGGCTGTGGGCCACATTCCAATATGAGTAATTACATTCTCTTTGCTGAAATTTCCCCTGCACTTTAAAATGGAAACATTTTATTCTTCACTTCCCTCTCCTGAAAATACCCATTACGTAATGTTGCTGTGTGCTGGCACACAACTGCCCTCTTCTAGCCCAGAGAGAGCTGCATTTTTCTGATGCGGGAAGGGATTTATACACCTACAGGAGGAACGTCTGCTCTCACAAAGGCCAGTGCCATTTCGCTGACCACAGGGAGCTGCACTGGCATATGGCAGAGTGCTGGAGGGAAGGAATTGCAGTAAACCACACGCCGTCACTGCTATGTATGTCATCTGTAAACGTCACTATTAGTGAATAGAGAGAGAGCCCATTAGTGCCCTGGGCTTGTCCAGGCACATCGGCCAGGCCTGGGAGCTGGCAGTTCTGAGCTCCAGGTAGGGCTCTGGGATAGAGTGCAGCCTAAAGGGCTGAGCAGGGTGGAATTAGCTGGTACACTTCCTGGGTTCTGTTCCCAATGCCACCACCTTGTGAGGAAAAGTCCCTGCCCTTCTGTGCCTCAGTTTCCCCATGTGCACCACAGGGATAATGCTTCCTTTGTAAAGGACTTTGAGTTTCTCTGGCAGAAGGGGCTGTGGGAGTGTCTGAGCTTTCTGTCTGGTGATGACATTTCCTTGGGGGTGCTGTGAACCCCTCTGCTAGTCTTTCCTCTGGTTTCCCTGCCCAGACCAGCGCTCAGAGTTTTCATGAATCACCTTCCAGATGCAGCCTCCGAGTGTCCCTTTGCCTTCCCCCAGTATGAAGTCTGCTCCGGCCAGCCTGTATTTGTATCATGCTTCATGCCTTTCTCTTCTTTCCAAGCCCCATCCGCACTGCCATGTAAACATGGTTGATGGGGAAGCTGGGAATCCCCCTCACCTCAGAGCCAGGGCAAAGGGGGTTGGGAGCAGGGTCTTGCAGCAGATCAGTGCTGGAATAGAACCTGGAGTCCTCCCTCCGGGCGCTAACCTCTCCCCCACTGCCCTCACAGAGCTGGGAGCAGACCCTAGGAAGCCCAATTCCCAGCCCTCCGCCTTTATTCTTTGGGGCTTTCAAAGCTGGGCTCCGGAGCTGTGGTTTGCTGACTGACTCCAGGTCAGAGCTGGACCGTGCTTGGGATTCTGAGCCTCCCCTCCCGACGTCTGACCTGTGCAGTGAGGGGCTGGCGGGAATGAACGGCGTCCAGCCTGGGGGCCCGATCCAGTCCACCTAACACTTTGATCTGGCCCGCGAACTGCATCTGGCTGCTCTCTATTTATAGCCTGCTGCCTGGGCCACCAAATTTCCAGGTAGTAGGATCCTATTTCAATGGGTCGTAGCAGGGGCTGGAGCAGCGAGCCCTTTAAATAGACGCAGCAACCCTGGGCGGGTGCCAGACAATGCGGTAGTGGCAGAGTAACAAGCCCTTTCCTGTGTTTTTAATTCAAAGCCCCTGGCCCCAGACAACTCTGGGAGGAGGCTAGTCCCCAGCCCTGCCCCTTCTGCATCAGGCCCTGCCCCTTCTGGGGGTGCACCTGTCCCATGGCCATGTACCAAAATTCGTTAAGTGGCCCCCCTGCAAAAAGTATCATCCACCCTTATCATAGAGCAGCATTTCCAAAACTATGGGCCACGGCCCAGAAAAAAATACCGGGCCTCAGCATGGCTGCCAGGAGGGGAGCAGAGTGGGGCGGGCTGGGAGGAGGTGTGTGTGTGGGGGGGAAACCAGCTGCCGGGAAGCAGGGTTGGGGGCAGCGGGGCTGTCCCCCGGAGATGGGGGGGGAGACGCGGGTGGGCGGTGGAAGCAGGGTTGGGGGCAGCAGGGCTGTCCCGCAGAGATCCGGGTGGGAGGGCGGCAGAAGCAGGGTAAGGGGTAGCGGGGCTGTCCCGCGGAGATTGGGGAGGGAGGGTGGCAGAACCAGGGCTGAACGGGGGGTGGGGGAGGCTGGCCAGGGGAGATCCGGAGGAGGAGGACAGGAGAACCAGCTGCTGGAAGCAGGGCTGGACGAGGGCAGGGGAGCTGGTGGGGGGGTCATCAGGGGAGTGGGGCTGACCGGGGGAGGTCGGTGAGGGGCGGGGAGGGAACCGGCTGCTGGAAGCAGGGCTGGATGGGGGCACCAGGGCTGGACTGGGGAAATTGGGAGGAGAAGGGCGGGGGAGCGGGACTGACCTGGGCACATGCAGACCCGGGCACATGAATGAGTCCGGCCCCGGGGATTCCATTCCCCGCCCCCCCCCATACCCTCCCTCGAGTAGCTGAGAACTGCCTGGCTGGTAGACACACTCACGCAGCCTGAGCACATCTACCAGCCAGACAGTTCGCAGCTAAGGACTGATACACCTAATAATAATAAAACTTACCTAATTAGAAAATACTGGACATTTTATATGTCCAGTATTTTCTCAATTTGTTTCCCGGACAGAAGCCTCAAATATCAGACTATCCGGTACAAAACTGGACACCTGGCAACCCTACCCCTCCTTGTACCCTCCCTCCTAGCCAGATATCCTACCCCCAATCTGCTTCTGCTCCTGCCTCCTGGAGTGCCCATGCGGCACCGGGTCCCCCAAGCCCTGGCCCAGGTTGGGCGGAGGATGCAGCCGGGTGAAACACTGAAAATTTATTCATTTTTAATTCTTTTTTATATGCGTTTATATTTTTGGGCTGCAAAAAACAGTACTGAAAAAAAAAAAAGGGTTCCAACTAAAGTAAAAAGTTTGGGAAACCCCGATCTAGCCAGCTTTCTATCCATCTTACAGTCCATTTATCCAATCCATATTTCCTTAACTTGCTGGCAAGAATATTGTGGGTGACTGTATCAAAAGGTTTGCTAACGCTGACACTGGGGGCTTTGGGAGGACCAGAAACAACTTAGTTGAATATTCATCAGTTGCTTAATGAATATGCAAATATTCAAATGACTGTTACAGGTCCTCCAAAAGCTCGTGAATGGATTTACTGGTCCCCATGTCAAAAAGTTTGGGAACCCCTGCCATAGAGCTTGCTGGGCCTTGCAAGAGATTTTGTGTGTGCACGTTTGGCTGTACATTCAGTATAAGTGGCTTGGCACTGAGCTTTGTGCCTGCAATTATGGTCTGTAGTTAACCAGCCCTACTGGGTGGGGAAGCACTGGGATGGGCTCCCTAGGGAGGGGGAGGAATCTCCATCCCTAGAGATTTTTAAGTCTCGGCTTGACAAAGCCCTGGCTGGGATGATTTAGTTGGAGTTGGTCCCGCTTTGGGCAGGGGCCTGGACTCGATGACTCCTGAGGTCTCTGCCAGCCCTGGGATTCCAAGATTTTCGTGCTGCTCAGAGTTGGTGGATTGATCACTCCAAGAATTCATAGAATCCTAGACTGGAGGGGACTAGGGATGTGAAGGACTAGTCGACTGATAAGCAAATGCTTATCGGATAGTCGACAGGATAGTCCACTGGTTGCTCCTCAGCCCCCTTGCTGCCTCTATCAGATAGAGGCAGCAAGGCAGGAGAGAAGACGGGGGTACTTCAAAGCAGCAGTGCTGCGTGGAGCCCAGGGTCAGTGGGGGAGTACCCAGCTGACCCTGGGCTTCAGAGTTTTCGCCTTTGAAGTGTAGCAACAGCCCTAGGTGCCCTATTGACTAATGGAATAGTTGATGCAAAAATGCATCGACTATTCGATTAGTCAATTACTTGATACTTAACATCCTTAGAAGGAACCTCGAGAGGTCATCAAGTCTTGTCCCTGCCCTCATGACAGGACCACACACCATCTAGATCATCCTTGACAGATGTTCGTCTACCCTGCTCTTCAAAATCTCCAGTGATGGAGATTCCACAGCCTCGCTAGACAATTTACTCCAGTGCTTAACCACCCTGATAGTTAGGACATTTTTCCTAATGTCCAATCTAAACTCCTTTGCAGCAATTTAAGCCCATTGCTTGTTGTCCTGTCATCAGAGGTCAAGGAGAACAATTTTTCTCCCTCCTCCTTGTAACACCCTTTTAGGTACTTGAAAACTGCTATCATGTCCCCTCTCAGTCTTCTTTTCTAAACTAAACAAGTCCAGTTCTTTCAATCTTCCCTCATAGGTCATGTTTTCTAGGACTTCAGTCATTTTTGTTGCTCTTCTCTGGACCTTCTCTGATTTCTCCACATCCTTCTTGAAATGTGTGCCCAGAACTGAACACAATACTTCATCTGAGGCCTAATCAGCACAGGTGTACTCTATACTACATGGGAATGTCAAAGGAAGATACATAACTCCAGCTACATAATTTACAACATATCTTATGTTGCGTTTCCACGCCGACCTCGTGAGGAGCAGGCGTACCAGCACTGACGGGGGCACCCTTTGAGTTCAATCTAGCGGGTCTACGTTACGCATGCGAAATTGAACCCCAGAAGATTTGACCGGAGCATCGTTGATTTTCTGTATAGTGTGGATGTGCCCGGAGCAGAGCGGAAAAACGACTTCTCGTGACTTGTTCACACCACTCTGTTAATGCAGCCCAGAATCATATGGGCTATTTTTACAGTGGTGTCACATTGTTGACTCATATTTTACCTTGTGGTTCACTGTGACCTCTATATCCTTTCAGCCATACTCCTTCCTAGACAGTCGCTTCCCATTTGGTGTGTGTGACACTGACTGTTCCTCCCTCCATGGAGCACTTTGAATTTGTCCTTATTGAGCGTCAGCCTGTTTGCCTCAGACCAGTTCTCCAGTGTGTCCAGATCACTTTGAATTATGCCCTGTCCTCTGAAGCGCTTGCCACCCCTCCCAGCCTTGTAATGGGTGTCACGGGGCAGACTCACCACCATTGCGTCTCCAGCTGGCAGTCCTGGGAATTAGCTTGTTTGGACGCCTCCCTCTAGCTCATGGGTTCCCAAACTGGGGGGGGCGTGAAGAAATTCCAGGGGGGGCACGAGGCGACCCAGCCTCCCCCCCCACATCAAGTTTTGCTGCCCTGTTCAGTTCCTTTTTTCAGGGGCAAACCATGCCAGAGGCCCAGCTCAGATCAGAACCCAGGAGTCCTGCGTCCTCGTCTTCTGTTCTCACCACGAGGCCCCTCCCACACTCCTGCCATCAGGCAGGCAAGATAAACCCTCCTCCACCCTATTATTAGAATAACCGTTGCTGGCCCAGTCTGCCCAGGGGAGCTGCTTCCTTTCTTGCATCCCAGGAGACAAAACATTTCTGTACACTGTCCAGAGCCCCAAATCCCCTGCCCTGTTCTACCAGGGTCTGGGGAGGAGGAGGCCCATGAGGTCCCCTTGCAAAGCTATTGGTGGCAGGGCCCTGGGGAGACCCACGTGATCTTTTCCAACTCAGTGAGCTGGCAGCTGCAGGGCTCATTCTGGCTTGAAGTCTGACTGGGTGCTTTTTAAGGAGTCTTGAATTATACATGGCATTCTACTTGTCATGAGGAAGCAGGAGCAGGCTGGGGATTGTTATTTAAGAGGCAGTAATATTTTTATGTAGATCTCTGTAGACTTAGAGCCAAGACCCACCTCCTTCTCCTTCACACTTGGACAATTCCAGCATGTTAGCAAACTTCTCATGTCTTTTCCCCAAAGACGAGCCTTTGTACCAGGAATGAGAAATTCTGCCCCGCAGATGTCTCTTTGGCTTTCCCCCGAAAGTTAGAAGCTCCCAGAAATAGGAGCTTGGAATGAAAGAGCAAAGGGTGTCCCCTTAGTAACTTAGGCTACGTCTTCACTGTGGACCTATTTCGGGATACCGGAAGTATCCCAAAATAGCTATTTTGCATCTTTAAAGTAGCCCGTTGTTTCAAAATAGATTTTGAAATAACAGGCACGCTATTCCGGCGTCCTGGTAACCCTCATTCCATAAGGGTTAAGGGATGTTTTGGAATAGCGCTTTATTTTGAAATTACCTTGAAATTTGCATAGTGCAAATGCGTAGCTTATTTTGAGGTAAGGATGCAGTGTAGACCAGTGATTCTTAAACTGTGTTTTGTGGCACACCGGTGTGCCACGAGGCAGTTGGAGGTGTGCTGCAGAGGACAACAGAATTCAAAATGGCTGCCCTTAAAGGGGCAGGTGACTTTTTTTTTTGCTCAATAACTTTCCCCCGACACTTTTTTCCCCCTCAATAACTTTCCCCCCAACTCTTTTTCCCTCTGCTCCCGCCACTTTTTTTTTTGCTCAACAAAAGGTACTTGGTATTCCTCATAAAAAAAATTATTGTTTGGTGTTCCTCGGTCTTAAAAAGTTTAAGAAACACTGGTGTAGACGTACCCTTAGGAACTGTGTGTGAGATTTAATAGCTAACTGGACCTAGTTCTTGTCTTGGACCAGTTTTATACTGTGTAGCTGCACTGTCTGCTACAGAGTCACTCCTGCTTGGCAGGTCTCAAAGCAGGCTTGTGTTGAAAGGTACAGTCCAGGTTATAATTCACACTGACTCTCACGGACCCGGTTATCAGTGTGGGGCAGTGGTTTGGAAATTGGGTGTGTTGGGTTCTCTCTTGGCTGTGACCTTGGGTCAATCACCCCCCCTCTTGGCCCCCCGACCCGTCCCCACCCTTTGAGCCAGTGCTCGGTGGGACAGGGACTTGCACTGTGTGGCTACCGTACCTAGCACCGCTTGGCTGGGGCCCTATTGAAATGTAAAGAATTGGTCTCGGCCCCGTGGGCAAGGCCACTGAAATGAAGTCCCTGCTCTTACACTGAGCATGCAGCTGAGAGAGGGCCTCGCATTGGTGGAGCATGCAGATGAGAGAGGGTCTTGCATCGGTGGAGCTTATTCCAACGACCCTCTTGCAGTAGATTTGGAAGTGGCCAGGAGCCTTGTGCTCCTTTGAAACCCGCAACCCTGGTGTGTATTTGCACTGAACCTGCCGATTGCACCTATCGCTGGCGGCTGAGTTGGCTGATGATGGCATGGGGGGAGGGATGTTACTAAAATGGGATCTGCCCTGGAAAGCCAGGAATCAGCCCCCCCCCCCCCCCCCGGGTCTGGCTCTGCTCTCTTGACTCTGCTCTGGCTTCACCAGAAGCGATGGGAGGCAGGTTTTCATCTTGTGACCTCCCGCTGGTCTCCTTTCCCAGGGCTCCCAGCCAGGATTTCTCCCCTTGCCGTTTGGCACCCATTGCAGACTGGGCCAGATAAGGGCTTAAGGATCAACTTGTCACTTTAATTACTAAGAGCACAGATTAGCTGTAACCTTTCCGCAGGTTTCTGCTGTTACCTGTGTGCATTAGCGTTTGGCTGCAGACTGAGAGAGGGGTGTAGCCCCCAGAGAGGCAATGTACCAGCGGGGCTGGGAGCAGAGGGACAGTAGCTGCAGGCTGAACTCCCTCAAGCTACCCCATCCCATCCCACCTGCTCCCACAAGTGTCTGTCTCACTGCCAGCTGCACCGGTTGGGCCTGCTTCTGTGTGTGTAAAGGGTGACTCCCGAACACGGCTGCTAACTCTGGCACCTCTGCAGAGGAGCAGACTCGCCTGTGCCAAGACCCCCAGGGCTGCTCAGCACCACGTCTCCCGGCATGGAGGGCATTGGTCACTGGGTCTTCTCATCACTGGGCCTGACCTCCCAGCTCAGCCCTGCAGCTGCCTTGGCATTGGCCGTGTTGCTGACGGGTCTTTCCAAGCAGCAGGTTCTTTGGCACCTCCAGGGGACAACAGGAATTTGGTGCCTGCTGCTCCTGCTTGAAGCTCAGGAACCTGCTGGGAGCTGGGGCAGGTCTGTCTGGCCACAGCCGTGCACAGGAAACCCATGGAGACGGGTCTGTTTCTGGGACAGTGCTGGGGTGAGCCAGCAGGCCTCCTTCTATGGCTGCAAGTTCATTAGTGGACTGGGACTGGCCAGCCTTGCTCAAGCTGGCCTGGCTCTCTTGTCCTCTGCAGCCGCCTTTGCCCATCCTGGGGCTGCTGGGACCTGCTTTGCACTTCCTTTTCTGGGCCCGCCAGAGCCATGTGCGGCTGTTCTGACCCAGAGCCCAACGCGCTCCCACGACAGCAGGGCTCAGGGAGGGGCTGGCAGAGGCAAACGTCCTAGCACTGGCTTGGCTCAGCAGCGAGGGGGAGGAAGGCAGCGGAACATGGGTTTCCAGTCACGTCTCTCTCTCAGTCGTTTAAAATTCATCTTGGCTGCAGTCCAGACAGGGCCATTGGAAACGCTGCTGTAGGTGCGCGTGTCTGCCAAGGCTCCTGGAGGACAGGCCCAGAGCACAGGCCTCCCTTCATGGGGTGCGGGTTGGCGGGAGGAGCTGGTTCCTCTCTCGTGTGGGAGGCGAGAGCCGCAGGAAGGTTTCTGGGGAGGATCTTTCAGCCCAGCGAAGGGAGCAGGGCTGTGGCGTTCGCAGGGTTTCTCTTGGCTCGAGAAGAGGCCATCCATTGGCGTCTGCGTGGCTCCAGGTTGCTGGGCTCTGGGGTGGGCAGGGTGCTAGGTCCATCTACTAAGAAGGAACTTTTGCTGCCTGCTGCCCTGTGGAGGGCTGTCCCATGGCACATTTCCGCAGAAGGGGTCACCCGAAGCCAGACATCCGGCAGGCTCTGAGCATGGTTCCTTCGGCACCGTGGCAGCGTAGTAACGAAGGTGATACACCCCCGGGGGGCTGGGAGAGGGGTTTCTCTGCATCCTCTGCAGCTCCAGACAGGGGCTCTGGGAATTGCCCAGCAGGGTGCCTGGGTTACTAAGCTGTCATTTGCTTGCTCAGGAAAGTGGGACTTGTTCAGCGGTCGGGGTTCGCTTTGTGTGCTGATCTCAGCAGTTTGCCTGTTCCGCGTGCCACCTCTGTGCAGATAGGCTCCTCGGGCTCTGACCTTCCTGTGTGGGCAGCTGCGTTTTCTCCCGACATGCACAGAGAGCAGGGGGATGCTCTCTTCGTCAGCGAAGGAGGTAGGAGTCTGCAACCCACTGCACTCCTCCGGTGGGCTGAACACAGCACACAGCACACAGCGCATGGGTTTGGTAGGTCGCAGCCCATGCCCTCACAGAAGGAGATTCCCCACCACAAAACACTGTCCTCACCGGCCCTCGCTATTGGACTTGAGAGCCATCAGCAGCTGGTTGGCCATGGAGTCTGAAGTCCCTTCCCCCCAAGGCGGAGCTGAGCTGAGCCCCCTGGGGAAGGCTGCCTGGTATGCACAGAGGAGCCTGTGTCTGCAGTGTCACTCCAGCATGGCTCTGCCCCGGGGCCACACTGATTTGAAAGCTGCATAAAGAAAGTCAGGGGTGGAAACGATCACAATAGACTCACTGAGCCACTCACCAAGGCTATGTCTAGACTACGGAGTTTTTCTGGAGGTATCTCAGAAAAACTCCGCTGCATCCAGGGAATGCGTCTGCTCTTCTGACATTTTTTGCGGAAGAGCAAACGCACTCTTTTGGAAGCCCTGCATTTCTCGTGCCACAAGGAAGAAGGGCTCTTCCGAAAGAGGAGGTTTTTCTGAAATTTGGCCCAGTGTAGACAGGCCAGATTTCAGAAAAGCCTCTTCTAAAAACACAATCGGAAAAAGGTTCGTAAATTGCGGCGCACCATTTGCGTACCTTTTTCTGATAAAAAGTGGCAGTCTAGACGTATCCCAAGTGGGCCGAGGCCCTCTGAAATCCATCCATTTCTTCCCTCTCCCCTGCCCGGGCTCCTGCAGCATCTGCTCACAATGTGGATTAAGTGTAATTTAGTTTATCTGGCTGCTGATTCTTTCAAATCTACTCCATTTAGTTGAGGACATTAGGTTTGTAATCTGGCTTTAACATTTTAGCCAACGTCAATGTAAAAATGTGGGGGTTTGCGGATGGGGGATGGGTTGGAGAGGCAGCTTGGTCTCCTAATGTGATACTGGAAAACTTGTCTCCATCTTCCTGCTGTCTGTATAATGGACTGGTCAAGCCAAAGGGGTGCAGGATACGGGAGCAAATCAAAAGTCTGATACTTCACTTACTGCAGGCAAAACTCATATTGATTTCAGAGGCGCAGGATGAGAGCTAAGACCTTTGGACCAGACCACACTGGCCTTCGGTGGTTTCGAAGTGTTGCATGAGATTTTTGCTCTCCCTTGTCAGAGAAGCTGTTGTAATGTAACGCAGCCCGGCAGCTTGGAAAACTGCAGCTCTCCTGCCTTGTGCATCCCACCAAATAGCATTGAGCTCCTGTTTAAAATACAGGAGTTCCCATTGACTCCCTATTTGCACCCATTTACAGCATACACCCTATTACTGCCAGACAGGCAGTGGTGATGGCGGGGGTGGTGACGTCTGTGGAACTCTGTGTTTAGTAAATTAAAATTTGCATCCAAAAAACTGCTAAAAGAATGTTAAGATTACAAAGTGGACTGCTCACAAGTTAAGAAATGCCACTGTTAATGTTGCCTGTGTTACCTAACTTCTGCCGTCTGTGGGTACACATGGCACGCGTGTCTTTCATGATAAGATCACACAGTTGTTTTCCTTGGAACCCTGTCTCATTCATAAGAACATACGAACGGCCATTCTGGGTCAGACCAACAGTCCATCTAGCCCAGTAAACTGTCTGCCGACAATGGCTAATGCCAGATGCTCCAGAGGGAGGGAACACAACAGGTAATCCTCACGTGTTCCCTCCCCTCTCTCCCACTTTCAGACAAACAGAGGCTAGGGACACCATTCCTACCCATCCTGGCTAATAGCCATTGATGGACCTAACCTCCATGAATTTATCTAGCTCTTTTTTGAACCCTGTTAAAGTCCTACCCTTCACCACATCCTCTAGCAAGGAGTTCCACAGGTTGACTATATACTGAGTGAAGAAAAACTTCCTTTTTTTTGTTTTAAACCTGCTGCCTATTAATTTCATTTGATGACCCCTAGTTCTTATATTGTGGGAATAAGTAAATAACTTTTCCTTATTCACTTTTTCCCTACCAGTCATAGACCTCTATCATATCCCCCCTTAGTCTCCTCTTTTCTAAGCTGAAAAGTCCAAGTTTTTTTACTCTCTCTTCATATGGGACCCATTACAAACCCCTAATCATTTTTGTTCGGATCAGTGGATGGACAGTGGACAGCGAATGGGTGTTGGACACTGAGGGTATGTCTACACTGCAGTTTTTCTGGAATAATGGCCATTTTTCCAGAAAAACTATACTTACGTCCAGACTGCTATTGTGTTCTTTCGACAGGGGTTTTTTCTGACAGCGGTAAACCTCTTTCTATAAGGAAGAAGCCTTTTTCCGAAAGAGCTCTTTTGGAAAAAGGCGTGTGAGGATGGGAAAGAGGGTTTTTTTTTCGAAAGAAGAGGCCTCCAGGAAAAAGCACAGGTGCCCTGGTGGCCACTCCATCCATAGTAATCACAACTTAAATGCGAGATAGCATCCAATCGATGTGGATGCTATCTTTCGAAAAAGCAGATCCCTTTTTCAATGCACTTTGGCAGTGTGGATGCTCTCTTTTGAAAGAAGTTTTTCCAGAGATCTCTTCTGCAAAAGCTTCTTCTGCAAGAAGCCTGAAGTCTAGACGTAGCCTGAGTGGGTAGCTATTCGGTATCTTCCCATCCCGCCATGTGGGTCATTGCATCTCGTTCAAACTCTTCTCTGAAGACAGAATTATTAATTTCCTCCTGGACTTTTCTACAGGGCTTTCTTCACAGTATCTCAGTGCTTTACAAACACAAATGCATTTATCTTCCCAGCACCTCTGTGAGGAGGTTTTGTTATCCATGTTTTATACACAGGGAATTGAGGCCCAGAGATTAAAGCAAAAAGTGTTAATTAGCTTTGGGTGCCTGCTTTTGAGATGTTCAACCTGATTTTTCAGAATATTTAGCATTGATAGCACTTAATGTGTTCGGAGCAGAGCTCCCCGTTGCAACTGAGTACTCAGCACTTCTGCAAATTGGCCCTCATGTGCCTCAAGTTGGGTTCCCAGAGAAGGAGGAACTGATGAGTCTCCTGGGAAAGGAAGGCTTCACCGACTTGCGAGCAGCTAATGGGAACGCCGTGGCTGTATTCAGAGATCTGAGCCGTGAAATCCGAGGCAGGGCCCTACGGACAACACCCTGCACTGCACAACCTTGATTCATTCCTAGAGGGCGCTTTGTCCTGTGCACCAAACACGCAGTGTCCTGTGGAAAAACAGATGCATCAGGGGGCTGCATGCAGGCAGCACTACATAAGAACATAAGAACATAAGAATGGCCGTACTGGGTCAGACCAAATGTCCATCTAGCCCAGTATCCTGTCTGCCGACAGTGGCCAGCACCAGGTGCCCCAGAGAGGGTGGACCGAAGACAATGATCAAGCGATTTGTCTCCTGCCACCCCTCTCCAGCCTCTGACAAACAGAGGCCAAGGACACCATTTTATCCCCTGGCTAATAGCCTTTTATGGACCTAACCTCCATGAAATTATCTAGCTTCTCTTTAAACTCTATTATAGTCCTAGCCTTCACAGCCTCCTCTGGCAAGGAGTTCCACAGGCTGACTACACGCTGTGTGAAGAAGAACTTTCTTTTATTAGTTTTAAACCTGCTACCCATTAATTTCATTTGGTGTCCTCTAGTTCTTCTATTTAGGGAACTAATAAATAACTTCTCTTTATCAGCCCTCTCCACACCACTCATGATTTTATATACCTCTATCATATCCCCCCTCAGTCTCCTCTTTTTCTAAACTGAAAAGTCCCAGTCGCTTTAACCTCTCCTCATATGGGACCCGTTCCAAACCCCTGATCATTTTAGTTGCCCTTTTCTGAACCCTTTCCAAGGCCAAAATATCTTTTTTGAGGTGAGGAGACCACATCTGTACACAGTATTCGAGATGTGGGCGTACCATAGTTTTATACAGGGGCAGTAAGATATTCTGGGTCTTATTTTCTATCCCTTTCTTAATAATTCCTAGCATCCTATTTGCCTTTTTGACCGCCGCTGCACACTGCGTGGAAGTTTTCAGAGAACTGTCCACGATAACTCCAAGATCTCTTTCCTGATTTGTCGTAGCCAAATTAGCCCCCATCATACTGTACATATAGTTGGGGTTATTTTTCCCGATGTGCATTACTTTACACTTATCCACATTAAATTTCATTTGCCATTTTGTTGCCCAATCACTCAGTTTGGTGAGATCTTCTTGGAGTCCCTCACAGTCTGCTTCTGTCTTGACTATCCTAAACAGTTTGGTATCATCTGCAAACTTTACCACCTCACTGCATACCCCTTTCTCCAGATCATTTATGAATAAGTTGAACAGGATTGGTCCTAGGACCGACCCTTGGGGGACACCACTAGTTACCCCTCTCCATTCTGAAAATGTACCATTTATTCCTACCCTTTGTTTCCTGTCTTTTAACCAGTTCTCAATCCAAGAAAGGACCTTCCCTCTTATCCCATGGCCATGTAATTTACACAAGAGCCTTTGGTGAGGGACCTTGTCAAAGGCTTTCTGAAAATCTAAGTATACTATATCTACTGGATCCCCCTTGTCCGCATGTTTGTTAACCCCTTCAAAGAACTCGAATAGATTAGTCAGACAGGATTTCCCTTTACAGAAACCATGTTGACTTTTGTCCAACAAATTATGTTCTTCTACATGCTTCACAATTTTATTCTTTACTATTGTTTCGACTAATTTGCCCAGTACTGAAGTTAGACTTACCGGTCTGTAATTGCCTGGATCGCCTCTGGAGCCCTTTTTAAATATTGGTGTCACGTTAGCTACCTTCCAGTCATTAGGTACAGAAGCCAATTTAAGGGATAGGTTACAAACCTCAGATAATAGTTCAGCAATTTCCCATTTGAGTTCTTTTAGAACCCTTGGATGAATGCCATCCGGTCCCGGAGATTTGTTAACATTAAGTTTTTCTATTTGTTCCAAAACCTCCTCTAATGACACTTCAATCCGGGACAGTTCCTCAGATTCATCACCCACAAAGGACGGTGCAGATTTGGGAATCTCCCCAACGTCCTCAGCCGTGAAGACTGAAGCAAAGAAATCATTTAGTTTCTCTGCAATGGCTTTATCGTCCTTGATTGCGCCTTTTATAGTTTGATCGTCTAGGGGACCCACAGGTTTTTTTAGCAGGCTTCCTGCTTCTAATGTATTTAAAAAACATTTTGTTATTTCTTTTTGAGTTTTTGGCTAGCTGTTCCTCAAAATCTTTTTTTGCTTTTCTTATTACATTTTTACCCTTGATTTGAGTGTTTATGTTCCTTTCTATTTATCTCACTAGGATTGGACTTCCACTTCTTAAAAGATGCCTTTTTGTCCCTCACTGCTTCTTTTACATGGTGGTTAAGCCACGGTGACACTTTTTTAGGTCTCTTGCTATGTTTTTTAATTTGGGGTATACATTTAAGTTGGGCCTCTATTATGGTGTCTTTAAAAAGTTTCCATGCAGCTTGCAGGGATTTGGCTCTAGTCACTGTGCCTTTTAATTTCTGTTTAACTAGCCTCCTCATTTTTGTGTAATTCCCCTTTTTGAAATTAAATGCCAGGGTGCTGGACTGCTGAGGTGTTCTACCCACCACAGGAATGTTGAATGTTATTATATTATGGTCACTATTCCCAAGCGGTCCTCTAACGGTTATTTCCTGGACCTGATCCTGCACTCCACTCAGGACTAAATCGAGAATTGCCTCTCCCCTTGTGGGTTCCTGCACCAGCTGCTCCAAGAAGCAGCCATTTAGGCCATTGAGAAATTTTATCTCCGCTTCTCTTCCTGAGGTGACATGTACCCAGTCAATATGGGGATAATTAAAATCCCCCATTATTATAGAGTTCTTTATTTTGGTAGCCACTCTAATCTCCCTCAGCATTTCAATGTCAGTATCACTGTCCTGGTCAGGTGGTCGGTAATATATCCCTACTGCTAATTTCTTATTATTGGAGCATGTAATTACTATCCATAGCGATTCTATTGAGCATGTTGATTCACTTAATATTTTTATTTCATTTGATTCTACATTATCTTTCACATACAGTGCCACTCCACCACCCACCCGGCCTGCTCTATCCTTTCGATATATTTTATATCCCGGTATGATTGTGTCCCACAGATTTTCCTCACTCCACCAGGTTTCAGTGATGCCTATTATGTCAATCTCCTCATTTAATACTAGGTACTCTAGTTCACTGGTAATGTTACTACTGGCATCTTCAAACTTGTGGGTATGTGACTTTGCAACCCTAATGTTCTTTTAATGGGGTTTTCGATGTAATTTCCCAAGTTAAATAAAACCCATTAAAACTGGAACCCGCCTCCAAATGTAATGAAATGGAACAATGCTAACTCCTTTCATGGGCCAGCAGTGGGGTTGGGCTCTTTAGAGACACAGCACAGTTCTCTGCTACTTGTAGCAGTAGAAGGCTGTTATCTTTTGTACCATCCTTCCCGTGGAATGGGATTGAGAGACCCACTGTGGCAGTGAGTTTCCCAGCTACTTGTTGGCAGCAGAGGAAGTTAGGGACTCAGGAATAAAGCATTCTACACCTGCATCTCAAAGGGAGTGTTCTCTAGTGGTTACAGAGCCTCCTATCACTGTCTGCCTGACCCTCACCCCTGTGTTAGTTCAATGAGGGTGCTTAATTTCCTTGGACTCCTTTGAAGATCTCACCCTGGCACTCTTGAGTCATTGACCCCTCTTTAGGGAAAGCTGGGCTGGGAGGGGAGGGAGAGGCAGTGAAAACAGAGCACTTTTGTGGCAACACATAGATCTTTCTCTGTTAATTAATTTGACATTTATATAGAGCCTCTCATGCACAGATCCAGCGTGCTTTGGCAGCCTCACATGCGGGACAGCGTATGTGGGCAGTGTGCCCTTTGTATCAGCCAGCGGAAAGCGTCAGCAATGCAGAGACGCTCCACAGGCATTCAGGCTGGAAAGGAAGAAGGATTCTGTCCCCAGCTGTAAGTGCAAGAGAGAGAGCAGTCAATTGGGGGTGGCTAAGTGAGTTCCTCGTGCTGGCAGCTGGGCTAGCTCCTGCCATTAGCACCAGTGGCTCAGGGCTGACGTACAGCCGCTGTGGCAATATGACAGCCCCGCACACCAGCTTGGGTCTGGGTCACCTGCACCAGATCCTGCGCTAGGCATCTGCTTTCTTGGAGATCGTTAGAATCATGAGGTGAGAAGGGACCACGAGGGTCATCTGGACTCGTAGAATCAGAATCCTACAACTGGAAGGGACCTCGCGAGGTCATCAAGTGCCGTCCCCTGCCCTCACGGCCGGACCAGGCACTGTCTACCACAGGGCTGGGCAAAATACGTCCTGAGGGCCAGATCTGGCCTGCGAAGCCACTGGGTCCAGCCCGCAGACCACCCTGCTGGGACCCTCAGGCACACAGCTGCTGCAGTTTAAAGCCCAATAGGTGCGGCTCTTTGCTCTGGAGGAAGGGGGAGTCTTTGTGTGATCACCCTGCCCCCAGGCCAATCCTCAGCTCCTATTGGTTGGAAACAACTGGCCAATAGGAACTGACCCCAGCCAATCTCTCAGCTCCTATTGGCTGGAAACAACCAGCCAATAGGAGCTGAGAGATTGGCCTGGGGAATGGGGGCTGCGCAAGCCTCTCCCTCCTCCTGGAGCTGAGAGCCACATGGCGGGAGCAGCCTTTTAGTTTTAAGTGTCTGGGGCTGCGGCAGGAAGGGAGCCCAGCCTGCCTTCGGATGCTGCAGGGCTACTGGCTGGGAGATGCTTAGGTAAGTGCCTCCCAGCCAGAGCCTGCCTCTGGTACCCCTGCCCCTCCCACACCCCAACTCCCTCCCCCAGGTCACCTTCCAAACCCTCTGCACCCCCCTGCCCCAGGTCACAACCCCCTCCTTCACCCAAACTCCCTCTCAGACCTCATACTATCTCCTGCACCCCATCCCTTTCCCCATGTGCCCTTCTGTACCATCCTAGACCCCGCACCCCTCCACAGAAAAGTGCGGCCCTTGACCACTTACAAAATCTTGGAGTGGCCCCCCCCCCCCACCAAAAATTATTGCCCACCCTGATCTACCATCTAGACCATCTTGAAGAGATGTTTGCTCTTAAATATCTCCAGTGAGGGAGATTCCACAATCTCCCTAGGCAATTTATTCCAGTGTTTAACCACCCTGACGGGCAGGAAGTTTTTCCTGATGTCCAACCTAAACCTCCCTTGCCACAATTTAAGCCCACTGCTGCTTGTCCTGTCATCAGAGGCCAAGGAGAACAGTTTTTCTCCCTCCTCCTTGTGATGCCCTTTTACATGGAATCTGTAGTCATGTCCCCTCTCAGTCTCTTTCCCAGACCAAGCAAACCCAGTTTTTTCATTCTTCCCTGGTAGGCCTGCTTCTGGGAGCTGCTGCATGTTTGGAGCGGGGCAAAGCAAGCCCCGACCCTGCTCCCTGGCTGGGCACTGGACAGGGGAAGGGCAAGGGCAAGCGCCCAACCCTGGTCCCAGGTGGGAGTTTGAGAGACGGATTAAAAGGTCCAATGGGCCAGATGTGGCTCGTGGGCCATAGTTTGTCCACTCCTGGTCTAAACCATTGAAGACACCCTCATCCAGCCTCCCTTTAAAAACTTCCAGTGAAGGAGCAAGGAGCCTCCTCTTTGCCCTCTTAGGTGTGGTACTTAGTTGGCTCCATCACCCTATATCTGAACGTCTCACATTTCTCTACATTTATCCCCCATCTGAGGACGGGGAAGCCTGTTATCTCCACTTTACTGAGGGGAAACTGAGGCACATGGGCCAGCATCACACAGGAAGCCTGCACCAGAGCAAGGACTCCTATGTCCTAGGGTAGTGGCTTTGCCCCTTCCTGTCCATGCTGGTTAACAGAGCACGACTGCTCTGACCCCGAAGTGGAGGGTCACAAGCCCAGCAAGGGTCCCTCATCAAGGCAGTGTTGTATGATGCAAGATCTTTCCCTCTGGCAGAGCAGCGTGGTCTGCTCGTACCTGTGTATTGCGGCCATCCCCACAGTGTCAGAGCCAGGTGCTTAAAGAGACAAGTCACAATCGCAGTCACTCTTCTTCCAACCTGCAGGAGAAATGGCTCCGTTCATTTACAGGGGCAACTGCAGTGCCAGGGAATAATGGGGGGAAGCCAAGGGACACGGAGAGCTGCATGCTGAGTGCGGCGAGGGCTGCACAGGAGACCCTTGCGATTCGTGGTTCCGGGTATTAACGAGTCTCCAGTCCCGGCCTGGGGAGGTGGGTGGGGGCTGGGTCCTGTGGGGAACGCACTGTGGCTCCCAGCAGCTGCAAATGGCGAGGGCTTCCTGTACACTGACCTCTCTAGCAGCGAAGCCCATGCTCTAGGTCCGCTCCTGCCTCCCTCATACATAAACCTGCCCCCATCGGTGGCCAGCTGCTGTGGGTGGCCATGATCTTTGAGGTGTGTCTCTGGCAGCCAGGGCTGATCCCAGGGAGGTGTTAGTGTCCTGGGGCAGATGCCATGAAGCTGGGGGTGGGGTCGGTGGGACCCACTGCAGAGCACCCAGGGGGTGGGGCCTGAGCTGTGGAGCAGCTGGGCGGCGGTATCTTGCTCAGTGCTGGATCTGTTTCAGGGATCTAAAGCTTCCTTCTTAGAGCAACTTGCAATGATCCAGCCTGGAGGCCAGGAATGTGGGTTGTTCTAGCCAGGTCTCTGCCCATGGGGTGGGGCAGGATCCTTTGGGTAGGGGGCAGGTCTGTTGCCATTGCTATTGGGGCACCTAGAGCATGGAGGAAGGTGAGGCTGTGCCCAGCTTAATAACCAGAGGACAGGTGCCCTCACCAGTGTGTGTAACTACAGAAGGCCAGTTTCCTCTTCTCACCAGCGTCACCTGGCCCAGCTACTGCGCTGCACTTAGGTGCTGGTCTTAGCACAGCATCTGCGCTCTAGATCCCATCACAGAAGCTGTGACCTCTAAGTCCTCTCCCCCTGCTGCACCCAGCCAGGCATGGGGGAGCCCATCCCTACCCCACCCCCAGCAGCTGGAAATAGCTTTACATTTTAAAGCCAGCCCATAAATACTGCATCCAGCTCATTGAAGGGATATTACCATCTGATGGCTTTTTAGCTGGTGTCTGTCCTGAGGCTGTTAGCTCTATAACGAGATCTCGACAGGAAACCGTCTGGGTTCCATGCCATAAAGAGTAATCAAAACAAGCTGAACCGGGGTGGGGGGGGGGGAGGGAAGGAGGCAGGGGGTTCTGCAACAATCATTTTTATTTCCTTGGTGTGTGGCTCCCAAGGCAGATAACTAGCCAAGGCAAGAGTGTCACATGGAGAGCTCACCCAAGTTTCAGCAGGGAAGAGAGCCCTGTTACATTGCCAGTTCTGAGCCTCCAAACATCACGAACCAGGCCCCCAGAAATCCTCACTGGCTTAAAAATCATGAGATCTCTCTCTCTTTCTCTCTATCCATCCCCATCCACTCTATCTATCTATCTATCCCCATCTACTCTCTCTCTCTCTATCCATCCCCATCCCCATCCCCTGTATTCAGCACTGGAGAGGCCACATCTGGAGTATTGTGTCCAGTTCTGGGCCCCCCACTACAAAAAGGATGTGGACGCATTGGAGAGGGTCCAGCGGAGGGCAACCAAAATGATTAGGGGGCTGGAGCATATGACCTATGAGGAGAGGCTGAGGGAGTTGGGTCTGTTTAGTCTGCAGAAGCGAAGAGTGGGGGGGGATTTGATAGCAGCCTTCAACTTCCTGAAGGGAGGTTCCAAAGAGGATGGAGAAAGGCTGTTCTCAGTCGTGACGGACGGCAGAACAAGGAGCAATGGTCTTAAGTTGTGGTGGGAGAGGTCCAGGTTGGATATTAGGAAAAACTATTTCACTAGGAGAGTGGTGAAACACTGGAATGGGTTACCTAGGGAAGTAGCGGAGTCTCCATCCCTAGAGGTATTAAGTCTTGGCTTGACAAAGCCCTGACTGGGTTGATCTAGTTGGGATTGGTCCTGGTTGGCTAGCTGGTGAGTCTTGCCCACATGCTCAGGGTTCAGCTGATCGCCATATTTGGGGTCGGGAAGGAATTTTCCTCCAGGGTAGATTGGCAGAGGCCCTGGAGGTTTTTCGCCTTCCTCTGTAGCATGGGGCACAGATCACTTGCTGGAGGATTCTCTGCATCTTGGGGTCCTTAAACCATTTGAGGACTTCAATATCTGAGATATAGGTGAGAAGATTATTCTAGGAGAGGGTGGGTGAGATTCTATGGCCTGCATTGTGCAGGGGGTCAGACTAGATGATCATAATGGTCCCTTCTGACCTTAAAGTCTATGAGTCATCCACTCTATCTATCTATCTATCCCCATCCACTCTTATCTGTCTATCCCCATCCACTCTATCTATCTATCCCCATCCACTCTCTCTCATCCATCCCCATCCACTCTATCTATCTATCCCCATCCACTCTCTCTCATCCATCCCCATCCACTCTATCTATCTATCCTCATCCACTCTCTCTCATCCATCCCCATCCACTCTATCTATCTATCTATCCCCATCCACTCTCTCTCATCCATCCCCATCCACTCTATCTATCTATCCACTCTCTCTCATCCATCCCCATCCACTCTATCTATCTATCCCCATCCACTCTATCTATCTATCTATCCCCATCCACTCTCTCTCATCCATCCCCATCCACTCTATCTATCTATCCCCATCCACTCTATCTATCTGTCTATCCCCATCCACTCTATTCCCATCCACTCTATCTATCTATCTATCTATCTATCCCTATCCACTCTATCTATCTATCCCCATCCACTCTATCTATCTATCTATCTATTCTCTCTCCCCTTTTCCTGCTGAGTCCTTAGAGGGTCCATCATGTTTTCCAGCTATTCTCTGCAAACTCCAGGGCTGGAACCATTTTGTTTAAATGCAGCCGAGAGTCTCACATAATCACATGACTCCAGGAGCTGGGGCTTTAAGGAAAACCACCAGGAGTGGGAGTTGTGTGCTACAAGAGCAGATGCTGGCAAGGCCGGAGGAGGGGAGGGGTGGCGTGACTGGGCAGTTGCAAATTGAAAGACTAGAAGCAAGATCTCACTCTGCCCTGGAGCTTGTCTTGTCACTTGTTTGCCCTGTGGTAGCGTCAGAGGCCCTGGGGCAGACCGGGTCCCCATGGCGCTAGAACAAAGGCATATGAAGCTCCTTACTGAACAGCTCTTAGTGCATTTAAGGCTGGTAAAATGTGACTGTCTAGAGCGGGGGTGGGCAAAAGGGCCTCTGGGGGTCACATCCAGCCCACCAAGCAGGTTGATCCAGCCTGCAGAGGTCCTGCTGCTCCCCTACTCCCAGGCCAATCGGGACCCTGGAGATTGACTCTAAGTGACGCGTGCATGAGGACCGGGAGTGAGAGACTTCGCACGCTCCTTCCACCCCCACGCCAATCAGGGCTTGGGGCGGGGGGAGCGCGCAAAGTCTCCTCCCACCCTGCAGGGAGCGCGTGGTGCTTAGAAGCTCTCGGGGGGGGGGGGGCAAACACTTCGCATGATCCCCCACTCCCAGACAAATCAGGGTCTGTTGGCAGGGTAGCGTGAAAGTGTCCTGGCCCCGCCCCTTCCATCTGAGGCCCCACCCCTTTTGGGGGGGGGAGGAGAGCCAGGGACACTTCAAAATTTCTGAAGTGGCCCCCGAGTCAAAAATTATTGGCACCCCGGTCTAGAGAGTGAAATGATCTGTGCATCCAAAGTAGGAGCGGCCATTGGGCAAATTGCCCCTCCTTGCATACAGCCGTGCCCTCGCATCTCAGTGGTGCCTGAGTCTGGTCTCCCCGTCCCTGTCTGCCTGCCAGAGCCCCCCGGGGTGTGGTTTGTGTGACGCGCTCCCCTGGCTGTGACCATACTGGGCTGAGAACCCCCCATCTCATGTCGGACAGGAAATGTTGGCAGGTCACAAGTCATGGCCTGTGGTCACCAAGAGGTGAAGGCTGCATTTCCTCATAGCCTCCCGGGAGCGGGAGGCAGGCAGAGTCCAGGCCAGGGAGCCAGGGAGCTGGGCAGGGCCTGCTGGCTGTACTGAGGCACTAGCAGCTTGTGGATTTCCCTCGGTTTTCTGCTGTTCTCACTGGCGACGAGGGAGGGCGGGCGGAGTGCTCATCTGAACCAAGTGCAAACGAATCCAAGGCCTTGGCTCCAGCCCAGTGGAAAAATCCAGAGTTGCCAGGTATTTGTTGATGAAACAGGATTATTTTATACGTCTCCAGCAAAGCTTTAATCTGCTGCGGGGAGTCTTATCAGAGCGACCGGTTCCCTTTTTTGGAGCGAGGCGAGCGGGCCCAAGCTGAGCACAGCAAGGAGCGGGCAGCCGGGGTGCTGGGACTGCAGAAAGTCCAAGGCCCAAGCCCGGTTTAATCTGTATCTCTGGCCAGTGAAGAAGACAGGTCTTGCGGCTGAGGCTGTGACCTGGGGACCATGGCCTGATTTGTGGCTCTGCCACAGACTACCTGTGGGGCCCTGCCCAAGCCATTCAACTGCTCTGTGCTTCATTTTCTGTAATGTGGGAAGATGATGCTTCATCCAGCACCCTGACTCTTTGCCTGCCCAGTCTGTCCAAGCTGTAAGCTCTTCGGGGCAGGGACCCTCTCCCTACGCACAGCTCCTCGCCCAGCAGGTGGCTGAGGTCCCTCTGGGTGAGCGTAATGGGACTTGGTCTAGCATTTGCCTTGTCCTGGAGGCAGACGCTAGGGGCTCTGCAGCGTGGCGAGGCAGTGCAGGGAGCGCTGTTTGTGGCACGTTTGAGGGGGTTAGTGGTGGGGCCAAAGCAGACTGGCTAAAGTAGAGCTGGACTGGAGTTTATTGCACAGGGTTGTGGCTGCAGCACAAGGGGCTAAGGCAGGGGTGGGCCAAAGGGCCTCCGTGGGCCAAGCGGGTTGATCCGGCCCGCGAAGGCCATGATGCTCCCCTGCCCCCGGGCCAATCAGGGCCTAGGGATGGGGGAGCACGCAAAGTCTCCAGCGCCGCACACCCCTTGCAGGGCGGGGGCAGGGCAGGAGGAGACTTGGTGCGCTCCCCGTGCCCCCAGGTCCTGATTGGTCTGGGGGAGTGTGTAAAGTCTCCTCCTGCGCTGCTCAGCTGGACGGTGACTCTAAACGCAGCGCCCCCTTGCAGGGCGGGGGCAGGAAGCGAGAGATTTCCTGTGCTCCCCCCGCCCCCAGGCACTGATTGACCTGGGGACAGAGGGTGGGGGAGCATGCAGGAGTCTAAAGGGAACTGCCAGCTGTTCTGAACGTTCTCTCTGGGCGGGATGGGGGCAAAGACTTCTGGTGTTCCCGCCACTCCCTGCCCCGGCCAGTCAGGGTCTGTGGGTGGGGAAGCAGGGACGTGTCCTGCCCCCGACCCTTCCGCCTGCGGCCCCGCCGCTTCTGAGGCAGCCTGGGGCCACTTCAAACATTTCTGAAGTGGCCCCGTCTAAAATTATTGCCCACCCCTGGGCTCAAGGGTGGGCGGTGCTCTGGTCTATCTGTGCTGCCGTGACCCAGGTGAGGGAAGGGCTGGCTCGGGGCTGTGAGCTTTCAGAGACGCGCCCGCTGGGCCTCCCTGCACACATGCAAGGCTGAGTGGTTGCTTCCCTGCCCTCCCGCCTGTCTGGCAGCCTGAAGGACGGGATTTCCCGCTCCCCTGACTGGCTGTCGCGACGTGATCGATGCCATGGCTGAGGAGCTGCTGGGCGTGTGGAGCAGAGCAGAGGCCACTCTCTTAGGGCCGCGGGTCTCAGTACAGGGTCCAGGGCCCACTGGGGGCAGGGAGCAGGCTTCAGAGGGTCCAGAGAGCAGGGCCGGAGTTAGACTCACTCTGGACCAGGGCTGAAGCTGAAGTCTGAGCAGCTTAGCTTTGCGGGGCTCCCTGTGGCGTGGAGGCCCAGGCAGCGGCCTGCTTGCTCCCCCCTAACCAGGCCCAGAAGGAGAATTGTGGGGCACTGGGGGGGCCATGGAGTTTTTATTGCATGTTTGGGGCCTTTTGAGCTGAAGCGGCCAGACTAAGGGAATACTCAGGCTACCGTGTTCCCCCAGGCGCCCCATCCCAGACTCCTGGGGGCACATGCTGAGCTGCTCTTTGGGTTCATTCCCAGGGTCGGGTGGAGAACTTGTCTTTCCGGGCACACGGGGGAATTGTGGGAGGGCGCCGGGGGCACGTGGCACTAGCCTGCGTCCACTGGCAGCGTGAGCCTGTCTGCAGTTGGCTAGCTAGGCTCTCTGGAGCTGTGGCCAGTGCCCCAGGGTGGGCAGAGGTAAAAGCTGGGCCACACTCAGGCGAAGGGTTCCGGGGGCAGGCGGGACTCGAGTTAGGGGCAACATTTGAATTACACTCAGGCTGACTTTGCCGTGATGACAAGCCCTGGGAGGGTCTCTGTGGCCCACGGTGTCTCCTCTCCTGCTCCTTCCCCGCCCTGGTAGCTGCCTGTCGGTGGCAGAATGGCTGCAGCTGTGTCCGAGCCTCACCCTTTGGGCATGGCTGTCTCTGCTCAGGGCCACTGAGCCTAAGCCCCAGGCGCAGGTGGGGCCCAACGGGATGTTACCCTCCCACTGCACCAGGCAGGTACAAATGGCTCCTGCCTGGGCACAGGGTGTTGGCCGCTTGTCCTGCTTTGAATGTGAGTCGAGATGCGAGGCTACGGAGTCTCCAACCCCCCCCCTTTAAAAGCGACATTACTGCTGGGACCTGCCAGCCTCACCGAGCAGAGCGCAGGGCCAGTGGCAGTGCAGGCCTCCTCGGCCCGCCGCCCTGCCAGTGAGCCGCACACCCCCCTCGGCGGGTTTGGTCCCCAAGCTCACTGCAGGGCATTCGAAACGCTCGAGCCTGGCTTGCAGGCTTGGCCTCCTCCTGCAGCCCTCGCCGCCCGCCTGCCAGCGGGGCCCCTGGGAGGGCACTGGGCACTCGTGGCTCTCTTGCTGGCCAAGCCTCACCTTCTTCTCTGTCTCTTCTGAGAGTGCTTCTGAGCCACCAGCTGCCTCTTGAATGTGAGGCCATCCCTCCCCCGACTCTTGGGGTTTCAGGCTGCCTGGCCCAGGTGCCTCTGGTCTGGGCGCTGACCCGTGGGCGCTGCATGGACCGTTAGCTGCTCAGGACAGCCGGGGGCGGGAGGGGGTTGTGTGCATTTGCCTGGGCTGCACTCAGCTAATTCAACCATGTTTATTCAAACACACTCTGCAGCCCAGATCAGAGGTGCTGGTGGTGGGGGCGGGGTGTGTGCGAGGGGAGGGCAGGGGAGGAATTTCCCGGGCACAATCAGGATTCTGTCTCGCCTTCCTTACACGTCGTAAAATAAACCCATGGCGAGGGACCCTTTAGAACAATATTCCATTCAAAACGGGCGCCCGGCCCCATCCAGCAGCCAGGTCCTGGGCATGGCTGGCGTTCTCGCAGGGGGGTGGGCAAGGCTCAGCCCATTTTCATGCTGGGGGCAAAAGAGATGACTGAGGGCAGAGAGTCTCAACCGTGTTCCAGCAGAAAACGTTCCAGGCTTTCCCTCGTCCCCTTGCAGATCTCTTCCCACCTGTCCTGCCGGCTGGGCCCCCAGCCCTAGAACCAGGGGGCAAGGTCTTGGGGGCTTGGGCCGTTTTGTTCGGGGCTGCACAGCTGCTAGCGCAGTGGGGCCTTGGCCTGGGGCTGCCGCTCCAAGGCGCTAATAACGAGTCTGGGAAATGATCCTTTGTGATGGAAGGGTTTGAAATCCAGGCGCAGGGGTTTGTCGCCCAGCGCTGCAGAACCTCATGGCTCTGGAGGTCCCGAGTTCAATCCAAACTGGCCACTGGCCCATGGATGTGAGGGGCACGGTGGCTCAAGGAAATACTGTGCTCCAGGCAGAAATCGGCTGCTGAAGGTGTCTAGCCAGAGGTCTGGTCCGATGGGAATGGGGGAGGTCCATGCCCATGATCTTTGCCTGGGGAGGTTGGCCTGCCCATTGCAGAGGTGAAGTCCTTGCAGTCTGAGGCCAACCATGGTGCAAGCGTTAACCCTCTCGCCCACTGTGAAGTTGAATGTTCGCTCCGTTTCCAAGATGGGGCAGCTGAGACCTGGGGAGCGGCAGTAGCTTGTCCAAGGGGAGCTGGTGTTATGGGTGCGACGGGAACTCACAGCTCCGCTCTACGGCTGCTGGAGCCACCTCTCTCCGCGTGGCCGCAGTGGTGTGGGTGGCACGTTGTACTCAGGGTCTCTGGGCTGCTGGGTCTCAGAGCCTGGCCCGTCAGGTTTGTGCTCTTGGCTGATTACCGCCATCCAGGCTGCTGGGAGACAGGCCGCGAGGGCTTACCCTGACCTGGAGAATGGAGTGCAGCCCACGGGCACCCCCCCCCCCGCCCCCCTCCCACTAGCCTGAAACCGCTACTTCTAACTGCCTAGATATAGCATCTCCGTCTGGAAGACCCCCACCCTCCTGGCCTTTTCCAGTGCACAACCTCGCCCTAAGGCAGGGCTCCCTTGGCATTACCACCAACGTCATGATGGGAGGGGTCCCACAAGCCCCTGCCCACTCAGGCCCCCTGCCACTGAAAAGGGGCCTTGGGAGAGAGTTCCCAAGAGTGCCCTAAACCAGCCCCTGTTCTCATCTGCTTCTGGACCCCTCCCTGTTTCCTGTCCTAGCTCAGCAGACTCCCCCGGGCCCTGTATGGCCTGCTCCACCTGGGGGGCTCAGAGCCACCCGCCTCCCTCCAGGGAACTGGGAGTTTCACAGCCAAACAGGTCCCCAGACGTGCTGCCTGGGTTCCTGGTGTGGGTTCACACATCTGACTCCTTGTGGGATCCCCTCAACCCTGCAGCCCTGGGGGCTGACCCACGGATTCCAGAGAGATTATGGCCCGAAGGGGCGAGTCTGCCTCCCGCCCAGCACAGGCCAGGCAGCGTCTCCCAGACTCCCCTTTGTAAGCCCAGTAACGTGCATTAGACTAAACCCTTTGCACCCTCAAGAGACTCAGTTGCCGTCTGCACAAGCAACAGCCCAGGTGCCTGCAGTGGCTGGGTGCCAATTAGGTGCGTTGTGCCCGGGTGGTGCCAGACGGTGAGCCATGCCCCATCCTGCAGAGGCAGGCAACTTCCCCCACTGCCCCTCAAGAGTCCTCCCCATCTGATCTGGGGGGAAATTCCTTCCTGACCCCAAAGGGGGGTCAGTGGGACCCTGGGCATGCGAGACTCTGGATTCTCTGGACCGTCTCAGTGCACTGCCCCGACTCAGCCCTTGCTCTCAAAGCACCATGAGCCAGTCGCAGGGGGCAACGTGGGCTTCTGGCCGTCAGTCGGCACAGCGCCTCTCTGGGAGGCTTTCTTTGCTGGGTCCCTGGAGCTCTCTTTGAAGTTTGCCTTCCTGCCCTCAGTCTGGTGGAGGTCGGGGGGCTGGGCTGGCGAGCACAGGCCATGCACACAAGCAGGAAGGGGTGGGGAAGCAGGGAGAGGGAGGGGCAGGAAGGGAAGGGGGCAGGAGGTGTGGATGACATAACCCAGGACTTTTGCCGTTTCTGCTTCACAAACCGTCTAGCCAACAGGGCCCGGGCCCCGCACTGTGAATTTCCTCCGCTGGGAGATGAAAGGCGCTTTGTGTCGCTGGGGGAGGGGTCAAGCAGGGTTGGGGGGTGTTTGCTGACATCTCCTGCTGTGCTCGGTGAGTGAACCCAGTGTGTGCAGGCTGTGGCCTGGGGCTGCGAGTGCCACCCCTCTCAGAGCGTGCGGGAGTGGGGAGGAGCTGGGGTGGATTGAGTTTCTCAGGCCTCAGACCAGTTCCTGTGGGAAATCACATCCATTGTAGCTGGTGCTGGCTAAGCCACTCAAGACTGAGCTCCTTTCTCCACCCCCACTGTCATTGCCCATCCTGTAATTGCTCTGAGTATGGCGAGGCAGCGTTTCCTAGTAGATAGAGTGCTGGATGGGATGCTTGAGGCCTGGGTTCCTGGCCCTGCCACTGTCCTCTTGGATGACCTTGGGCAAGTCACTTTGCTGCTCTGTGCCTTAGTTTCCCCATCTGTAAAACAGAGATAATGTTCCTGCCACACACCCCCTTCATAATGTGCTTGGAGAGCCACTGATGGAAAATTGCTCCATGAAAGATTACTGACTAGTTATTCCAGGTCTCTTGGGCTGTCACTCAAGCGCCTTCTAAAATCCCTCAGTGCAGCCTGTGCTTAGACTCACATAGGTTCCCAAACTGGGGGGCACGCCCCACTGGGGAGGGTGTGAAGAAATTCCAGGGGGGGTGCGAGGTGACCCACCCCCTTCTTCCCCTCCCCCCCCCCGTCAATACTCCCCAAGAAAGAGCCTGGTCCGTCTAGTAAAAAAATTCAGAAAATACCATGTGAAATGTCCAGTATTTTCTGCTTTTCCTTGCTTGGGCGTACGCCGGAACAGGCACAGCTCTGGCTGGCTAGGGTAGGGGGAGGATGGAACATCCTGGACAGACTTCAAAATGGCCACCTTAAAAGGGCAATGCCTGCTCGTCTCTTAAAATCAACAGCGTTTCCCCTCGAGTACCAGCACCTTTTTTTTACACTGGTCCTGGGGAATTAAAGGGGCCATGACTGTTTTTCAGCCCCGGTCAGTCCCTTTTTTTTTTTTTTTGCTCAACAAGTTTTGCTGCTATTTTTTTGGCGGGGGGCATGAGGGTTTCTCAAAAATCAAAAAGGGGGCATTATGACGAAAAGTTTGGGAACCACTGGCTTAGAGGATGCAGCATTGTGGAACTCGTGTGGGAGCAGCCAGGCCTCTCCCTCTGCTACTGGCTCAAAGGGACCCACCCATGGTCAGCCAATGGCCCCAGGATCCTCCAGTTGTTCCAGGCTGTTTACAGAAATTGTGGGAGGGCCAGCAGGGAGCCTTCCTGCGGCAGGGAGGGTGGGGCAGCGCTGGGCCTGGCCTTAATATCCGGATGCACAAAGCATCAGCCCCCAGCAGGCATCAGCCTAACTGCTCTCTAGAGGGACGAGCCTGGCTTTTGTTCCAGTGCCTCACGCTAGCTTCAGTCTGTAATCACCTTGGCAGTGCTCCAGCAAGTGCAGCCGTCCCCACTTGCCTGCCATAGCCAGAGCTGCAGGAAACCCCGGATGTCCGTTGCACCCAGGCGTCTTCTGCTTCCCATCCCGTCGTCTGTCTGAGCTGGTCCAGGGCACGAAATCACATCAACGCTGCACCATAACAGACCGGAAGCACAGTGCATCATGCACCCACCTGCAGTGCTGCCTCCAGGAAAATCGATCCCTCAGCAGGATCATCGCTCTTTGCCAGTGGCGCTGGTGAGCGCTAATTGAGGCCTAATTAGTGATGACTGGTTGCTGAGAGCAGCCAAATGCCCCAGTGAGTTTCCCGCTGCTGCCTGTGATGTGCAGCTGTTCAGAATCCACCTGCTGGCTCATTCCCCCATGTGTTCCCACTTCATAGCAGGTGGCACTTCCGTAGCACCCATCCTCGGGGTGCGTAGCTCTTCAGCAACAGCACTTAGCACCTGTGCAAATCACACCCCAGACATTAACTGGCCCATGCAGCGCCCGTGTATGAAGAGAGGTTGGTCATGTCATCTCCATTTCTGATAGGGAAACTGAGGCACAGAGCGGTTAAAATCAAAGTGAATCAGTGGCAGAGCTTAGAATAGAGCACAGAAGTCCTGACATCCATTCCCATGCTCGCCTGCCTCTCAGCATCGAACGCTGGGGGTTGTAGCTCATGGTCGGTCTTATCTGCATGTGTTTCCTTACTGGCCTGCTAGTGAAACAAAACTGGAGGTTCACTCAGGGTCTTGGCTGCTCGAAATGAGATCGGGTGACTTTGTTTGGTGCTGACTGGCTTTCGTTCCACCCCTTGTGCTCCTGCCACGCGGAGACTGCTCGAGGGTCAACAGAGGGTGTGAAGGCTCCACTCCCTTGGGATGCAGCATGTGCCTGACTTGTATCCCCTGCTGGCCAGATCTGGCTGTGGTGTGTGGGATTTTTGTCAGGTCTGATCTTATACATATCCACTAGGTATCACTACCCATTGGGTGGAAAGAGTTAATTCTCTGTCAGGGACAAGCAAGATATTTGGGTCTGTTTGCGCTGGAATCAACAGGGTTGAATGAAGCTTCCGTGGGCAGATATCAAATCCCAGGCAGCTGAACATGTGAACACAACATGGCTGGAACAGGGAACAAAAGAAACAGGTATGAACAGATGGTACTTAAGGCAGGTGCTGGAACAATGGAGACGCAGGGACAGAGACAGATCATGTTTCCAGAGTACCTGGCCCATGTTAACCTACTCACTCTTGGACTAATAAATGTTACCTTGCCTGGAGAAGGATGCTGCGTGTTGCTGCAAATGCTGACCAAGGTGCATTGTGCCCTGTGAGGGAAAAGTCTCTTCCAGGAATCAGTCGTCAGCTGGATTCACTGCAGGGAGCTGCAGAGAGAAACAGGATCCTTGGTGCTTGAAGGCCCAGTTTTGGGGTTGTTGAGGCTGTGGGTCTGCCTTGTGGAACAGTGTGGATCTCTGGGGCTTCGGGTTACTCCCAGGAGACTGTTTAAAGGCTGGGACGTAGCCCAGGTCCTGTGAATTCAGGACACGTGGTCAGAAGGAGAATTGGCCGGTGGAACATATCAGTGCTGAATTGTTTTGTTCATCCTCGTAAATCGAGCTTTACAGGGTCTTGCGAAAAAGGACTTTTTCCTGACAAATGGCCCCGTCTACACGGGCTTTTTATCAGCAAAACGTCTTCCGCAAAAAGAATCAGAAGATATGCAAATGCGAGCATGATTTGCATATCCTCTTCTGCAAAAAAGCGGCAGTGTAGCCATAGCCTCTGAGTCTAGGAGAAGCCAGTGGGGTAAATGCAACATCTCTGCTGCCCAGGGGAAATCCCAGCTGAGTGCTACAGGGGGAGGGAGGGACTGTGTTTGTGTGAATGAGCGAGACTCAGAACCCCTGTTATTTGCGTAATTTGGCACCCGTGCCCAGGGCTCCTGACAAGCACAATAACAGGCTGTTTTCGGCACCCAGCCTCCTTAATTGGTTGTTTCTGTTTGTGACGGAGCTGCAAGGAACTGAGCCTTCCCATTATCTGAGGATAATTGGTTTGGGTGCAGAGCGGTAGTTGTGCTGCTCGCAAAGCACCAATTAGGAGCCTGGGAGCGGGCTGCATGCAGGCTGGTGGCAGACTCCTCCTCCGTCTGGCTGCACACCACCAATTCTTCCCCCAGATTTCCCACCAGTGCAAACGCCCGTGCAGGCAGGAGAGCCAGGCTGGACGGGCTGCTGTGGGGGTGCAAGCAGCCCTAGCTCACTCACTGCCCCTGGGCTGGGGGATTTGAGGGGAATGGCAGGGGTGGCGATGGCCTCACTGTGTTGGAAGAAGGGAAAACGAGCACACTGCCCTGGGCAGCTGAGGCAGATTTGCCTTAGAATCATAGAACCATAGAGCTGGAAGAGATCTCAGAAGGTCATCAAGTCCAGCCCCCTGCTCTAGGCAGGACCAATCCCAACTAAATCAACCCAGCCAGGGCTTGGTCAAGCCGAGACTTAAACACCTCTAGGGATGGAGATTCCACTACTTCCCTAGGTAACCCATTCCAGTGCTTCACCACTCTCCTAGTGAAATAGTTTTTCCTAATATTCAACTTGGACCTCTCCCACCACAACTTGAGACCATTGCTCCTTGTTCTGCCATCCGTCACTACTGAGAACAGCCTCTCTCCATCCTCTTTGGAACCTCCCTTCAGGAAGTTGAAGGCTGCTATCAAATCCCCCCTCACTCTTCGCTTCTGCAGACTAAACAAACCCAACTCCCTCAGCCTATCCTCGTAGGTCATGTGCTCCAGCCTCCGAATCATTTTGGTCGCCCTCCGCTGGACCCTCTCCAATGCGTCCACATCCTTTCTATAGTGGGGGGCCCAGAACTGGACACAATACTCCAGATGTGGCCTCACCAGAGCCGAATAAAGGGGAATAATCACATCTCTGGATCTGCTTGCAATGCTCCTCTTAATGCACCCTAATATGCCATTAGCCTTCTTGGCTACAAGGGCACACTGTTGACTCATATCCAGCTTCTCATCCACTGTAACCCCAAGGTCCTTTTCTGCAGAACTACTACTTAACTGGTTGGTCCCCAGCCTGTAACACTGCTTGGGATTCTTCCGTCCCAAGTGCAGGACTCTGCACTTGTCCTTGTTGAACTTCATCAGATTTCTTGTGGCCCAATCCTCTAATTTGTCTAAGTCACTCTGGACCCTATCTCTGCCCTCAAGCGTATCTACCTCTCCCCCTAGCTTAGTGTCATCCGCAAACTTGCTGAGGGTGCAATCCATCCCCTCATCCAGGTCATTAATAAAGATATTGAACAAAATCGGTCCTAGAACCGAACCTTGGGGCACTCCTCTAGAAACCGACCGCCATCCTGACATCGAGCCGTTGATCACTACCCACTGGGCCCGGCTTTCTATCCATCTAACTGTCCATTTATCCAATCCACATTCCCTTAACTTGCTGGCAAGAATATTGTGGGAGACCGTATCAAAAGCCTTGCTAAGGTCAAGGTAGATCACATCCACTGACTTTCCCACGTCCACAGAGCCAGTTACCTCATCATAGAAGCTAATCAGATTGGTCAGGCACGACTTGCCCTTCGTGAATCCATGCTGACTATTCCTAATCACTTTCCTCTCTTCCAAGTGCCTCAAAATGGATTCCTTAAGGATCCCTTCCATGATTTTTCCAGACAGAGCTGACTGTCTGCAATGGAAAACTCAGTCCCCTTTGCCACAGTAAGGCGGCCCTGCAGAGGCTAGGAGGCACCGCGGGGAGTAGAGTCACACGGGCCTCACATGGCGGAGATAATTCATATGATGTATCTTACGGTAGAGGCCCCGGTTGAGACTGGGGCCACAGCACCTCGTGAGAGATGGCCCCTGCTCCGCTGGCGGGGAGGGAGTATCATTGTCTCTCCGGTACAGCTGGGTAACGGTCTCCGGCTGCTGCCTGGGCTAAGCGTGCTCTGCAGAGGGATGGCTGCATTGCATCTCAAGCCGCTCTACAGCATCTTGACTGGGCAGCCCTTACCCAGCTCCTGGGGAGGCTGCTGCCTGAGACTTGAAGGGCTAGGGTGCAAGGTGGGTGTGCGTAAGGGTTTGGGGGCAGTTCTGACCGGGGGGCATCTGTAGAGGAGCTGGGTAAGGTTCCCCCTGTGTGCCTGGCCCCCTCCTCCTGGTGCATCCTGCTTGTCCTTCATTTCCATGCCTCTTGTCCTTTCCTCAGTCTCCCTCAGCTTCCCCTTTGAATTACACTTGTTGCCATGGGAACAGTGTCATTGATGCAAGAGATGTGTGGTGACATTCCCAGGTGCCTGGTGGAGTTGGCATCTCTAATAGCCTGAAAAGCTGCACCTGGGGTGTGAAAGGGGGGGCTTGTGCCATGGACGAGGCTGTTAGAGGGCTTATCCCTTCACCCTCCCGCTTCCCTGGGCCTTCTCATGGGAGCCGAGAGCAGCTAGACCAAAGTCCAGAGATGCATACAATTTGCTGCGTCCAGCCGGCAGCGCCCCAGTTTCCATTCTGTTCAGCCCCGTTCCCTTGTTTTCTCTCACTCCTGGGTTGTGTGCGGGGCTGGTTCTGACACCGCACCCCTGAGTAATCGGGAGGGCACTGACACGGGAGTTGGGGAGGTTGCACAATATGAACCCAGCAGTCCCAAGCACTAATTCCCCACCACTACCCTGCTGTGAGAACAGCTTGTGCCCTGCTACCGTGGCAGTTGTAGGTCCCCTCTTGTTTCCTCCTCCTCCCCACCCCACGCCCACGCTTTGCTTGCTTTGCTGTTTTTCCTTTTTGGGACGCAGCAGACTTCATTCCTGTATGTGCACTCCCCTGGCTCTCAGCGGCCAAGCTCTCATTCTCGGTCACTACGCCACTTCGGCGAATCCCTTTCCCATATTCTGAAGGAGCTGCGGGGCCCATCATGCATGGACTTTGTCAGGGACTAAAACTAATGTTGGGATGAAATGTTATGGGGGGGATGTATCTTATGTGTGTGGCTCTACCTGTGTATATGGGGTATTTTAAGCGTGAGGCATGAGCACATTTTTTGTGTCTCATGCATCTGTGCATTGTGTATTTTGGGTGCATTAGGTGTGTGGTTTATGGGTGTATAGCATGTGTGTTGCATGTGAGTCTCTCTCACGTGTGTATAGTGTATATTTTGCATGCATTCTGTCTGTGCAGGGTGTGTGTATTTTGTGTGGTTGTGTTTACCATCATGAACCCCTCCCCAAACTCTGAAAACACTTCACACTGTCTTTTGAGCCCATGCTTCATGTGGTGAGCCATCCCTGGCACTGCTGGTGGGCAGGGAGCTCGCTCTGCTGTCACCTGTTTGCCTGGGGATGGCAGAGTGTCAGGCTGGAGTGTGCTTTGGGGAAATGATTGTGAATCATTGCCTGCTGCCCGGTAAGCTGGGTACTTCAGAGTGTTCTCCACGACTTGCCCCCTTGACTTCCACATGGATCTGACTTGCCTTCCTCCAAGAACAAACTTCCCCTTAATGACATGGGGCTTTTCTCTCTCCTTTCCCAGCATTTGGGGTCATGTGTCAGTTACTGTGAAAGATGAGCTGTTCTTCGCCCTGGGTTGGGGTAGCCCTTGTCTGCTGGGCCTAGCTGGGAGATCTGGCAGCTCCAGGTTACCTCTCTGAGGCTACAGCTATGCTGCTTCTTTTTTGCAGAAGAGGCTATGCAAATCGCGCTCATATTTGCATATCTTCTTCCGATTCTTTTTGCGGAAGAGGTTTTGCCTATAAAAAGCCCAGTGTAGATGGGGCCATTTGTCAGAAACCCCCCTCTTTCGCAAGATCCCTTATTCCTCAAAAATCAAAGTTTACAGGATCTTTCGAAAGAGGGTTTTTCCTAACAAATGGCCCCGTCTACAAGGGGCTTTTTATCAGTAAAACCTCTTCCACAAAAAGAATCGGAAGAAGTATGCAAATGCGAGCGCGATTTGCATATCCTCTTCTGCAAAAAAGTGGCAGTGTAGCCGTAGCCTGAGGGTGCAGCTACACTGCACCGTTTTCCCAGAGTAATGGCTGTTATTCTGGAAAAACAGTCTTAGCATCCACACTGCAATTGCGTCATTGCAACAGGACTAATGGAGGGCATTTTCTGACAGTGGCAAACCTCATTTCATGAGGAACAAGCGTGCAGGGTGCTCTATGACAGCGGGCAAGAGACTCATCAGTGTCTCCTTTCCGTCGCTGGCGTGGGGCCCAAAGAGATGCTAGGTCCCCTACAGACTCCCAACCCGATGTCTCCAGCTCTTAAAGGCACAGTGCCCTATAATTCCAGGGACTACACAACAGACATACCACTGCCACTGGTCTGTGCCAAATCTCTGCATTTCTAGTGGCTGGCGTGAGGGTGGTTCCTTGGACAGAGTGTTTCTGTTCCAGTCAGTGGCCACGGAAGAGGGAGATTCTGGCTTTTCCACCTGCTGGACCAATCAGTGGTGGCTATCAGAATCAACAATTGTGAAATCTGCAAGCAAAACCCGAGGTTGCCATGTCTTTGTTCTGGATCTGAGTGACAGCTCTTGTTGCACTCTGTACGTTCATAGACCCAGCTTCCCAGGTGGGTGTGGCATCAGGGGGAATGACACACAGAAAGTGTGAATGTTTATAGAAGTTTAGGCTTGTGGCAAGGACACTAGGACTAGAACTCAGGAGAGCGGGGCTCAGCTCCTGGCTTTGCTACAGACACCATGGGGCCACGTCTAGATTACAGTGTTTTATCGGAAAAAGGTACATAAATTGCGCTCTGCACTTTGCGTACCTTTTTCCGATAGTTCTGACGGATGAGGCTTTTCTGAAATTTGTCTTGTCTATGCTGGGCCAAATTTCAGAAAACCCTCCTCTTGCCCTTCTTCCTCGTGGAAGGAGGAAGACAGGGCTTCTGAAAGAACTTGTCTGCTCTTCCGCGAAAAAAAGTGGAAGAGCAGATGCGTTCCCTGGATGTGGTGGAGTTTTTCCAGGATACCTCTGGTATCCCGGAAAAAAATCCGTAGTCTTGCCGGGGTGACCTTGGGCAAGTCACTTAAGCTATGTGCCTCAGTTTCCCCTCAGTAGATTAGGGATTCGCCTTCCTTTCTCCTTTTGACATGCCCATTTAGACTGAAAACTCTCAAGAGGTTGATTCATTGTCTGCCACGATGGGGCCCTGCTTAGTCAGGGCATCTAGCCACTATTGTCAAACTAATAAGGAAAGAATTGATTTCTTCCAGGGCTGTGAGGGGCAGCTGTTGTTCAAGACCAGGACTCGGAGTCCTTGGATCCCAGTCCAGTGCTCTGATCAGTACTCCATGCCCCTTGTCAGCCTGCATTAACCCTTTCTGGGTGGCCTATTGAGGGGCACAGCTTCCATGCTAGCCCAAAAAGGAAAAATCTGTCAGCCCTACCTGCTCCACACTTCCTGCGAGCCTTGCAGGCAGCTTTCTCACGACTCCCATGCAGTCACCCCCCTCCCCCGCTCGTGTTCCCTTGCAGGGCCTGCCTGTTTGGCGAAGCATCTGCTGCCAGGGCACTTCCTAGAGTCACAGACTTCAAGGCCAGAAGGCGCCACTGTGATGATCAGTCTTGATTTATAAATGGTCACCATGAGTCTCAGTAAATGGTCACACAGGGCTGATCACTTGCACAGAATGAACACACGAATGGCCACACTGGGTCAGACCAAAGGTCCCTCTAGCCCAGGGTCCTGTCTGCTGACAGTGGCCAATCCAGATGCCCCAGAGGCAGTGAACAGAACAGGGAATAATCAAGTGATCCCTCTCCTGTCATCTATTTCCAGTTTCTGACAAACAGAGGCTAGGGACACCATTCCTACCCACCCTGGCTAACAGCCTAACCTCCATGAATTTATCTAGCTCTTTTTTGAACCCTGTTAAAGTCCTGGTCTTCACAACATCCTCTTAGGGTTGCCAGATACTTTCGCAAAAAATCCTGAACATGGCGGGGAAAAAAAATTGGTTGAGAAAAAAAAAAGCATCGCTGCGCCTTTAAATTCCCCCACTCTTCCAACCCCCGCAAGATGCAGTAGGGGGAAAATGTCCCGGCCGGCCTTCCGTCCGAGAAAAACAGAAAATACCAGACATTTTACATGTCTGGTATTTTCTGGGTTTTTTTACTGGACTGTCTGGGCGAAAACCAGACACCTGGCAACCCTACCTCCTTTAGCAAGGAGTTCCACAGGTTGATTGTGCACTGCATTAAGAAAAATCTTCCTTTGGTTTGTTTTAAACCTGCTACCTATTAATTTCATTTAGTGACCCCTAATTATGTTATGGGAACAAGTAAATAACTTTTACTTTCTCTATACCTGTCACGATTTTATAGACCTCTATCATATTCCCCCTTAGTCTCCTTTTTTCTGAGATGAAATGTCCAAGTCTTTTAAATCTCTCTTCATATGGGACCTGTTCCAAATCCCTCAATATTTTTGTTGCTCTTCTCTAAATCTTTTCCAAAGCCAATATATCTTTTTTGAGATGAGACAATCACATCTGTATGCAGTATTCAAGATGGGGGTGTACCATGGATTTATATATACAGGCAATAAGATATTCTCTGTCTTATTCTCTATCCCTTTCTAAGTGATTCCTAACATTCTATTTGCCGTTTTGGCTGCCACTACCCACTGAGTGGATGTTTTCAGAGAACTATCCATGATGGCGCCAAGATCTCTCTCTTGAGTGGTTATTACAGCTAAATTAGTCCCCACCCTATTGTATGTATCCTTGGGATTACGTTTTCCAATGTGTATCACTTTGCATTTATCAACATTAAAATTCATTTGGAGGTCACCAGGCCGAGCAGACACCCAGGACTCACTTCCGCCCTGGTGCAAGCAGGTGCAGCTCTTGCTGACTTGAATGGAGTTGCTCCAGCTGGGTTGAATCCAGCCTTGTGAGTGTGTCTGTCTCTGCCTGTGTGGGCCTGCAGGTCTGCCCCTTCCATGGGGAGCAGCAGGAATAGGAGTGATGCTGGCCTGGCCTGGCAGGGTTGTCCTCCCTCCATGCCTTATTTGTACCAGCTGGGTCCCCTCCCCCTGGCAGAGCTAGGAGCTGGCCTGAGCAGCTCCCATCTCATCTGGAGCTTTCCAAGTGCTGAGTTCAGCTGCGCCATCTGCAAGTTGCTGCCTCCTGGCAGTGCTGGGCTGAGCTCCTGGCTGGGATCCCCCCTCCCGGGGTGAGAGAGAGGAAGTCTGAGCAACATGCAGGTGGGGGCTGAGGTCCAGGAGATCCCCCACATCTGGGCAGCTCCAGTAACGTCTCATGAGGCGCTTGGAGTCCTTGGGATGAAAGGTGCCATGGATGTGCCCAGTTTCTAGCAGGCCTAATGACCCATGTCCCCTGTGTATGCTGCTGGGGCAGAGAGCTGGCCCAGCCCAGGGGGCACTGAGGCTGACCAGGGCAGTGCTTTTAGAAAAGGAGACAAGGCCTGTGTGTGGAAGCCTGGGCAGTCCCCATCCTCCCCGCGCCCCAACAAGGTGGAATTTAGGTACGGGGGGAGGGAATCGCAGTAACAGGATTTATGCAGTGAGGTTTCAGCAGGGACAGACTCCGTTGGCAGTACCGTCATTTATGGCAGCTAACTGGATTAAAGGTTCTTTATTTGTTACCTACAGTGAAGGGGAAGGAGCTGGCTGCTATGGGGCAGCCCATGCTGTCCTCCCGGTTGGCGCCCCAGTGCCCTCAGGGTGCCCCTCCTGGCTGTGGAGGGGAGTTTAGGTAGCTCTCTTTGTCCCTGCTCGGAGGCCGCCTGTACTCTTGCATTGGCCTACACAGCCAAGTGGGCCCTGGCTGGTGCAGGGTACCTTGGGGCATCCGTGTGTGTTGGCACGTGTGGGTTGAGGGGAGGAGCGGGTCTCTGCACAGACGCGTTGTGCTAGGGGTGTCAGGCATCTGGTTTTTGACTCCAGTGTCTCCAAAGGGGCCCTAAAAGTCTGGTCGGCAGCGCAGTGCAGGCTCGGGGCTAAGGCAGGCTCTCCTGCCCTGGCTCCACATGGATCCTGGGCCACCAGGCCCCTGCAGCCCCTAAGTTCAGGGGTGGCCAGGGAGGCTCCGTGCACTGCCCTCTCACTTGCAGGCGGAGCCCCTGCAGTTCCCATTGGCTGGGAACCATGAGCAGTGGCAGCTGAGGGGGCAGTGCCCATTGGTGCGAGGGCAGGGCGCGGAGCCTCCCTGGCCACCCGCCACGTACCTCTGGACTGCAGGGACCTGACGGCTGCTTCTTAGGGGCTGTGGGGCTGCCAGGACCTCACAATCCCTCCCAGCCTCCTGCCCCAGCCTGAACTGCTTCCCCCCCAAACTCTCTCCAGGAACCCGCAACCCCCACCCCCTGCCCCAGCCCTGAGCCCCTTCCTGCACTCAAGCTCTTCATCCCCAGCCGAAGCCCAGCACCCGCACCCTCCGCTGGAGTCCTCACTGCCGCCCGCACCCCAACCCCCTGCCCAGCCTGGTGAAAGTGAGTGGGGGTGGGGCAGAGTGAGCAGTGGGGGCAGGGGATGGAGCAAGCGGGGTGGGGCGGTGTTTGGTTTTGCGGGGTTAGAAGGTTGGCAACCCCGGGTGTGCTCCTCCAGGCGTGTGGGGGGGGCGGCCGCCTGCCCAGCTGGGGTCCTGTGCCTGTTACAGCCCATCGCCTTAGCCGCTCGAATGCTTCACGGCAGCAGTAATGTGGTCCCGGCGTGATCCATCCTCCCAGAACCTGCCTGGTCTTTGGTGCCCCTGGGGTGGAGGCTGAAGTTCCAGACTCTGCCCTCAGCACACCCCTGGCTCCCTAGCGGCGCCTCACTTGGTTTCTGGCTATGTCCAGCCGCTGCCACGCAGTCCCCCCCGCCCACTAGCTGCTGTCAGCACGTCTGGTCTGCGCGGGGTGAGCTGTGGCTGAGATGCAGATGGAGCATTGGCTGCCCTGGTGCAGGACTAACACCAGGGGAAGGGATGCCCTTAAAGGGACAGTAGGAGACTTAACCTGGGCCAGGAGCCAGGTCATCTCCCATCTCAGAATGGCCTTGATTCCCTTTAGCTGCCTGCTACAGGGGAGGGAGGGTTCTAATCCTGGCTGTCACCAATTCCTGTGAACCCTTTATAGCCTGTGTTGGTGTTTCAGTCTCCCACGGGCAGAGAGCCGTTGTCGAGAGCTGGTGTGTGTGCATACATCCTAACTCCTCCGATTCGATGGAAGGAGGACTGTGTGTGTCAGAAGCCCTATAATGCTAACAGCCCATGATGATTCCCCATTAGATCAAATGGCACGGGGCTGTGCCCTGGAAAGGAGGCTCTGAGTTGTATCCTCACTGTTAGTGTGGAGTTCCGAGTTGCCATGGCATGTAGCACAGGGACACAGATGTGTTACATCCTGGCCCAAGAAAGGGCGTGAGGGCTGAATTCATTAACATTTGCTAAGGGCCAACTAAGGGCTCCCTGATGGAAAGGACAGTGCAGAGTGTGGCTTCGTTAGACTGCAGGGATGGGATTGCAAATCAACAGCATGTGTTGGGCGAGCAACATCCCGAAATCCAGAATTGTCCGGTAAGGAATGGATCCTTTGCACCTTAAAAGTAACAGAGATAAAAAAAATCTGCCTCCCTGAACTCTGCCTGGAGGAACCTCACTTCAAACGCACTCAAATTAGAGAGGAAATTGAACTGATAACTTCTGTGGCGGGAATGTAGCAGGCATGGAGCGAATGCAACCAAATCCAGCAGTAGCAGCCCCTCTGCTGTGCATGCCTCATTCCAGCAGAAGCAAGTTTTGTTGCTATCAGTGCCCTAGTCCTTCTGCGCCGAGTGCTTATTCAGTGCCTGCGGGCCCAGAGGGGCAGCTCTGTGTGTGTTCTCACGTGGGGCTGGGATTGTTTTCCCAACCAGGGGAGCGACTCTGCCACATTCACATTATGGGCTTCCTTATTTAGCTCTCACGCAGATTTGGGAAAAAGTTTTTCTCCATTTACAAATCCCAAGGGAACTTTTTTAGCTGCCAGTGATTCCTGCCCTGCCTGGGTCTGATCCCCCGACTGGGGCGGTCTGTCTGTGAAGGGAGCAACAATGCTGGGGGGAGAAATACAGGCTCAGTGGTAGAGATGAGGGCAGGGAGACAGGACTCTGGACCAGACCACGCGCTCACTGCATGACTTTGGCAAGTTACTCAACTTTTCTGTGGCTCAGCCTGTAAAATGGGGAAGTGGAAGCCAACTTCCCTGTGATGTAGGGAGGGCCTGTTTTGAGACGTGCGTGTGCCGGGCTTTGAAACCCTTGGACAAAAGGATGGCTCTGGGGGTAAAATGATCTTTATTGTGCGGTTGGAATTTATCTGACAGGCATGCGGTATGTGGCCTCCATGCATGGGGCTTACGTAGAGAAATATTTGTGCCGGTCACATCCGCAGCTCCAGGGCTGAGACACCGAAGTGTTGAATAAGGAGGAGCTGTGGTACCACAGCTGTTTTCTGCATTGTAGCCCTCTCTTTGGGGGCACGGAGGGTCCCACATTCCCCAGCTCAAGAACTCTGTGTGGGTGGAACTGGGAGCAGGTTGGCAGCTGTACAATCAGTCTGCTCAGGCGGGTGGGACTCTGTAGCACTGGCACAGGGAGCCTGGGGCCATGCATCCTTATGCCGCAGCCCCGCAGATCAGAGTGTGCCAATTTCATGCTGTCGTGCTTTGTTACTGCGACAGGCGAGCTGGGAGCACGGGCGGGGCAGGGGGGGCAACGACACCATTTGGATGAGTGGGCTCAGCCTTCTCCCGTGGAAGAGACGATTGGGTGTGAAACAGCAGGGGCTACAGGTGGCCACCCGGTACGGATGGCCCATCCCTCCCATAACTGCCTGAGCTTGGATTTACACGGATGGCCCGTCCCTCCCATGACTGCCTGCACATGGATTTACACGGATGGCCCGTCTCTCCCATGACTGCCTGTTCATGGTTTTACATGGATGGCCCGTCCCTCCCATGACTGCCTGTTCATGGTTTTACACGGATGGCCCGTCCCTCCCATGACTGCCTGCACATGGATTTACACGGATGGCCCGTCCCTCCCATGACTGCCTCCACATGGATTTACACGGATGGCCCGTCCCTCCCATGACTGCCTGTTCATGGTTTTACACGGATGGCCCGTCCCTCCCAGGACTGCCTGAGCTTGGATTTACACGGATGGCCCGTCTCTCCCATGACTGCCTCCACATGGATTTACACGGATGGCCCGTCCCTCCCATGACTACCTGTACATGGATTATACCCTGACTTTAGCAAAGCTTTGATACGGTCTCCCTCAGCATTCCTGCCAGCAAGTTAAGGAAGTATGGATTGGATAAATGGACTGTAAGGTGGATAGAAAGCTGGTTAGATAGTTGAGCCCAATGGGTGGTGATCCACAGCTCGATGTCTGGCTGGCAGTTGGTATCAAGTGGGGTGTCCCAACAGTGGGTTCTGGGGCTGGTTTTGTTCAACGTATTTATTAATAACCTGGATGAGGGGATGGATTGTACCCTCAGGAAGTTCCTGGATGACGCTAAGCTAGGGAGAGAGGTAGATATGTTGGAGGGCAGGGATAGGGTCCAGAGTAACCTAGACAGATTAGAGGGTTGGGCCAAAAGAAATCTGGTGAGGTTCAATAAGGACAAGTGTAGAGTCCTGCACTTGGGACGGAAGAATCCCAAGCATTGTTACAGGCTGGGGACCAACTGGCTTGGTAGCAGTTTGGCAGAAAAGGACCTGGAGATTGCAACGGATGAGAAGCTGGATAGGAGTCAACTAGGAATGTGAGAGGCTAGAGCAGTCCCCCTTAACCGGTTAACTGGTTAAACGTGAAGTAAACTTCATGTTTAACTAATCAACCAATAACATGGGATTTTACATTCCTCGAGACAACAGGGCGCTCTGGTTGCCAAGAAGGCTAATGGAATATTAGGTTGCATTAGGAGGAGCATTGCCAGCAGATCTAGACAAGTGATTATTCCCTTTTATTCGGTGCTGGAGAGGCCACATCTGGATTAGTGTGTCCAGTTCTGGGCCCCCCATGTGGACACATTGGAGCGGGTCCAGTGGAGGGCAAGAAAAATGATTCGGGGGCTGGAGCACATGACCTACGAGGAGAGACTGAGCAGACCAGGCTTAGTAGAAGAGAAAAGAAGAATGATTGAGTTGGGGCTGGTCCTGCTTTGGGCAGGGGTTGGACTCTGACTCCTAAAGTCTCTTCCAGCCCTAATCTTCTATGATTCCATTATATGATTCTGTGACTGTCACCACATCTGGGAGGGTTATTCCAGGCTCCCACCCATTGAGTCTGAACACCAAGGGCTGGAAATTAGCTACCTGTTCTGTCCAAGCAGTTAGGTTCTGAGGCAAATGGGCATTTCCCCCTCCTCCCCCATCCCTGCCTTCTCTCCTTTCTCTCAGAAGTAGTTTGTTCCGAAAAGCTGATGGATAATAATACATTGGTCTCGTAAAGAGGACAAGCTGTCAGCTTTTAGTCGAATGCCAAGCTCCTGGAACCTCTGCTCTGTTCTCCCAGGGCTGGGGGAGAGGTACAGTTGGTCATTGGTAATGAGGAGGAGTGGGAGGGGTGCACATGGAGGCTGACACAAGGTTTTGGTTGGTAGACCTGGAGGAAGGGGTTAGTTACTTGCTGTGGTTTTCCCCAGGAAAAGTTCTGTGGAGCCTGATTCAGAGCCAAGAGGTGTACATTCGTGCGTGGTTATTTCTGTGTCTGCATTTGTATCCACAAAATGAGCTGTGGATATCCACATCCGTGGATGCAGATACGCAGGAATATAAAGCAGATTTGCAGGGCTCTGTTTCCCTCAGGAAACTCAGTTCAGATGCCTGGTTGCTTTTGGTGAGGTTTCTGTTCTTTCTGCCAGGTTTCCAGACAGAGAAATGAGGCAGAAGGGCAGGATGCAGGCCCAGTGTCTGAGTGAATCATTGGGGGTATTACCCAATTTGGGCAGGCCTCTGACCTCTGAGGTCCCTGAACTTGGCTCTGAATTCCCAGAGCTCCTAATCTGATCATTTTGCTCCCCCCCCTCACTCTTGAGCCTTTCTCATTCCCTCTCCTTCCAGAGCAGAACGGCAAAGGGGATTTCCAGAACATTTCCTTGCTCTGAAACTCATTCCTTTAAAAGTGCTCCTGAGGTTGAACTCTTGGTAGCTACCCAAAGAGCCCAATCGCCTTTGTGACAGGCCACTTGTCTCGGTGGTGCCCCCCAGCAGTGACTGTGGCCGTTGTGTGTGAGGCCGAGCTGGGGAGTGATGGGCGATGCCTGCAGCCCTGTGCTAATTTCCCTGCGCTGAGCCAGGGTGGCTGCTGGGCTGTGTCTATGCCAGTAGAGTCCCTCCAGCCTGCCTTACGCACTGCCCTTTGGTTTTCATCCCTGCAGCAGCATCTGACTCTAACCCTGGTCCTAGGTGCGTCTGCCTAGCCAGGTACCACGGGCAACAGGAACAAGTTCGGTTTTCAGAAGCTGCCTGCGACTATAAATATCTTGGAGTGCAGCAAAATCTCCCAGGGGCCTGGCACTAAATATAGGTCTCTGCCGCATGAAGACATGGCCACAGAGAGGGCCACGGAGAGCTGCTGGTGGGTCTTGCTGCTCCCTGCTTCCCTGGTAAGGAAAAGGCGGAGGAAGAAAGGAGGGGAGAGCGGGAGAGGCAGGGAGGGGGGATGTGCAGGAAAATCATTGCCTACAGGCAGAGCTGCAGAGGAGAAGAGGTGGGGGGAAGGCTGTACCGCCATGGGGTGGAGACGCTGTGTGAACCCCAGAAGAGCAAGGTGGTTTTACCTCTTCACCAATGGAATTCTGGGCTGCTCTCTGGGTGGAAATAGCCTCCAGGATAAATTAGAGCAGCCCCATAGGTGCTCCACTTTACAGCAGCCTCCCAAGACTCCACACAGAATCTCTATAGCAGGATGCATTATGGAGAACCCCTGCCTCGCACCTGCTGCTCCAGGTCTTTGTGACTGTCAGCCCACTCACGCTAAGTATGTGAGCATCCGGCACGTGGCTGAGCGCCTGCAGCACCCCCTGCCACTCGAGTCCCAGCCGGCTCCAAATGGCTCTGCTAATGCACCAAGGTTCTGATATGCAGCACCCCTGCTATTCCGGCCCTGGGATCTTGGACACGTGTCCATGGGTCTGACCATGCACTTGCAACCTGAGCCATAGCCCCTCCACCAGGGAAACGCCATTCTGACCTGTGCCTCCCTCCCATACAAGCTTGTGATCTGCACATCTTGATCCTGGCCTGCCCTTGCTATTCTGGGTTGGAACCCTCCATGCTAAACCCTGCTCAGGCATGACCTGGAGAAACTCTTGCTGTTCAGTCCTGGGCTTTTCCTTCTGGGTTCGCCACCATCAGTAAATTTACTACGAGTTTTAAAAAAAGACATAAAAAATTTATAGCCATTGAGAGTCAGCAGAGAAACTGATCTCTCTTGTAAAAAATAGCAAGAGCAGCTAGAAAAATGGGTTTTTCCCTCTTGTTCTGGTGTACATGCCCAGCCCACCCCCTCACGAGCACTCTCCATATGCAGCCGGGATTCGCAGAATTCTTTTTTTATTTTTTAATTCCAGGATGATTGAAAACAGTGGATTCTGTATCTAAACCCAAGCCTGCTGTGGCCAGAGGCAGCAGCCATTACAAATCCCCCAAATTGCTTTGAAAATTAATTTGGTGGATTGCGTGAGCACTTTCACAATGTAATCTGGGTTTAAAATGATAGGGCTCCAGGAAGGGTCATTGCGAAACCATAAAAGCCCAGGATCAGCAAGCAAAACCGAAGCTGGCCAGTACCTGCTCAGTGGGATCAGCATGGCTGGTCTGGCTCTGCGGGAGACGTGCGTGAATGTGACATCTGCAGGTGGAACACAGTGGCTGTGCCATGCAGGAGCTCAGGAGGGAGGATCGTAATGGTCTCTTCTGGCCGTAAGATCTGTGACAAGCCCCCTCTGCTTTCAGGCTCGGGAGCACAGGTGTTAACAATGCCCCCGCCTGGGAGTGGGGTTTGCTGCGGTGGGATTAGTCTGGTCCCTCTTTCAAATTCTGTAAGGTCAGAGCTTGTTGCCCTGCTGAGTGACTGGCTAAGCAGCACTTCTGCAGGAAAGGGCTTGGGGATTCCAGTGGATGAGAAGTTGGAGATGAGTCCACAGTGTGCCCTTGTAGCCAAGAGGGCTAATGGCATATGAGGGTGCATTAGGAGGAGCATTGCCAGCAGATCCAGAGATGTGATTATTTCCCTTTATTCAGCTCTGGTGAGGTCACATCTGGAGTATTGTGTCCAGTTCTGGGCCCCCACTATAGAAAGGATGTGGACGCATTGGAGAGGGTCCAGCGGAGGGCAACCAAAATGATTAGGGGGCTGGAGTGCATGACCTACAAGGAGAGACTGAGGGATTTGTGCTTGTTTAGTCTGAAGAAGAGAAGAGTGAGGGGGGATTTGATAGCAGCCTTCAACTTCCTGAAGGGAGGTTCCAAAGAGGATGGAGAGAGGCTGTTCACTGTAGTGACAGATGACAGAACAAGAAGCAATGGTCTTAAGTTACAGTGGGGGAGGTCTAGGTTGGATATTAGGAAAAACTATTTCCCTAGAAAGGTGGGGAAGCAGGGGGATGGGTTCCCTAGGGCGGGGGTAGAATCTCCATCCCTAGAGGTTTTTACATCCCAGCTTGACAAAGCCCTGGCTGGGATCATAGAATCACAAAGCCCTTGGGCTGGAAGAGACCTCAGGAGGCATCGAGTCCAGCCCCTGCCCAAACCAGGACCAATCCCACCTCAATCATCCCAGCCAGGGCTTTGTTGAGCTGGGGTGGTTGAGTCGGAGCTGGTTCTACTTTGGGTAGGGGGTTGGACTTTATGCCTCCTGAGGTCTCTGCCAGCCCTGGGGTTCTGGGATTCTATGACTCCTCTCTTCTGCCCCAGCTCCAGTCGACTTAGGGCTCCCTCTTATGATCCTGGCCACTGCAATAGCCCAGGGCCCTTGTGTAGCAGTAGCTGGACTGAGGGACTGTCCCTGTCCCGATACAGGTGGATGGAGATGGGCAAGTGGGGAGCCCAAGAAGACAGACCTGGCCAGCAGGACAGATGGGTCTCAGTGTAGCTGCCGCCTGGTTGCTGTCATGTTTTGGGAGGGTGTCACGGTCTTGATTTACTCCTGCCCCACCCTCTCAGTGCTTCCAGCGCAAGGTGAACAGCTGATCTGCTGCAGTCATGAAGCTCTGGGAAGGAGGGGGGTGAGCGGGAATGGGGCGTGCTCTGGGGAAGAGGTGGGATGGGGATTTTGGAAAAAGGATGGACTGGAGGTGGGGTGGGAATTTGGAGATGGAGCCTAGGGTAGAGGGAGGGGTCGGGCACCCCCTGGCTGGAGGGGAAGCCAGTGGTTTCTGAAGACTTCAGGGGGTTGGAGGTAGCCAGTGGTGGCCAAATATTTTGCATATTGTCCCTGCCACGTTCCTGCACGTTTGTTCAGGAGCCAGCTGGAGAACAGAGCTCCCCTTGGGGCCAGGCTCAGGACCAGCTATGCTGAACAAGTCTAGCTCTATAAAAGGTCATGTCATGAATAGAGCCCAGCTCGGATGCAAAATTTGTATCTGCATCTTCATTCATATCCACAAAAGGAGCTGCAGACATCTGCATCCCCATCTGCAGATGCGGACTCCTGCGGCTATAAGGCAGGTGTCTGTGGATTTGCAGGGCTCTAAGTGTCATGTGTGGCATGTTCGTCTGGCGTAAACCAGGCAGGAAAGCTTGGTTCAGCTAATGAAATGTCACTTGGCTCTGAAAGTGGAAGCGGCAAGGGAAGGCAAACAGCTGCAAAGAAAACTGATGGGTAGAGCTGAGTGACATAGTGAAAACTTTTTGTGATGTTTGAAGTTTTTGCTTCAAGGGAGATTTTGAACCTGTAAAGTTTTAATAAAGTTTTAATATTTTGTTGAAACAAATGGGTAATGTGCGGTGTTCCCTCTAATTTTTCCCATCTATGGGCAGAATAAGTTTTGTTATGTGCACCAAGGCATGTGCTGAAGTGCACCACTAATAGAAACACATGCTGCTGGCTGTGAGAAGTGGTGGGTGCTCTGCCAATCAGCTGGGAGGCAGCTAAATTTCTCCTGGGCAGCTGCCCAAGCGCTCGGCTTACAGGGAACACTGGTAATCGGGATACGTGGAGAGCCGTACTCACACTTTATGGTGAAAATTGATCTTGGTCTCACAGAGATTTAGAAAAATAGGGCCATTTATGAGGGCATGTTTTGACCTGATGTGACGTAGTGGGGGCGTGCTGTCTGCTCTATAACCCAGTGTGCTATGGGGGGGGCCTTGCTGGTTGCTGGGCTTGGGCAGTGGGTGACCTCCACTGGCGGCTATTTGTAGCACGGCTCAATAGGACAGCGGATGAGTCACTAGGCAAGGGTCTTCCAACCTGTCCAACTGGTCACCTCCCAGGGAGAGAGACAAAGGGAGGAAGGCGGAGACCAACCCCTGTCTGGGGGGCAGGGCTGGAAGAGAGTCAGTTTCTGTCTGGTATCATGGAGGAAGCAGCCTAAGGAAGGGGCTGGGATTTAGGGGCCCAGTCTCCCCCATCTCAAGGGGGGCTGCAGCATCCTAGGCCTGCCCTGTAACAAGGTTACATCTGTGCTGTGCTGTATCCTGGAGAAGCAATAAACTCCCTCTATTCTACTGGCTGGTGGAGTCTGTTCGTGCCATTACAGGGGTGCAGGAGTCGGGGGAACCCCGACGCGCCGTCACACCTGAAAATGTGTGGTGTTTTCATTTGCTGGGTTAAACACTCTCCAGCTGCTTTTGCCACATTGGGCCATTTTCATGAAATTACAATGAAAAGAAGTCAGGGTCCTGAGTTTTATCCCCATTTTGCTTGTGACTGTTTCAGACTTGCCAGGTTGCGGCATTCAAATGTCTCCAGTCAGGTCCTGCAAAGTCACGAGCCTTTAAGAAATGATAAAACTCACTGGTTTCTGAGCTTTTGGGGGGGCCACATTTTCAAGCTTTTCCCTCCAACCTGGAGAAGTAGAAACTTTTTTCATAAATATCATGAAAGCCGAGATCCTCCCATGACACCCCTTGCTGCTGCAAGCAAGGCTTTACGAAAACCCCACAGTATTGTGAGACTTGCCATAAAATCATGAAAGTTGGCACCAAGGGCTCTTTTGGCCTGACTCTGCCTGGAAACCCAGCACAGACGGTAAAACAGGGAGATCGCTTTGGATTTCAGGGAGGAATTTGAAAATCAAGCTCCCAAAATCCCTTCCCCTGACATTAACTGTACTTTTTACCAAGATGCTTATTTTAAAAAAATGGAGTGACTTCTATATTTTATATTCTTTCCAAGGAAAACTTGCCTGAGGCTTTGCCCACAAAAGCTCAAGACACTATCTCTATATTTTGATTAGTCTCTGAGGTGCCACAGGACTACTCTTTTTTTTAAAGTTAGAGTATGTCTGCACTAGCCCCCTAGTTTGAACTAGGGAGGCTAATGAGGGCGATCGAAATTGCTAATGAAGCGCGGGATTTAAATATCCCGCGCTTGATTGGCATATTCCTGGCCGGTTGCCATTTTGGAAACTGACTAGCCCAAAGTAACTGCCTGCGTCCACACGCGGCAGAAAAGCAGAATTCTGAGATAAACCCCTTAGTTCAAATTAACTGTTAAACCTCGCCCCTTTGCTCGAGGGGACCAGTTGACACAGAGGAATGAGCTGTGTGAGAAAGGGAGAGCAGGATGTTATGCAGCTCTCCAGCTGCATCAACAAACCAGATGTTGTATTTATTAAGCCCTTGTAATTTGGTGCCACCCACGTGCTCTGGATTTTGCCCCCTCTAGGAATCTGGCTCCCCCTCAAATGGCAAAGCCACGCAGCAGAGGAGGAAAAGACTTTCTTCTTCCTTGTCCGTTGTGCTAATGCAGGCAGTGAAATGTGCCGTTTGGACACAGTGGCAGAAGTCCCCGACTCAGCCAGCCTCAGAGGACTGTAATTTAGGAAGGCGTTTGTGGGCAGACCAAACGCCCGAGAGCTTTTGAGTAAATCTTGGTCAAATGATGGCTGTGGTGGGGCCAGCAAGCCAGCGAAGCAGTCACTGCTGAGCAGCGCTGCCTGGTGACATGACTCCTACATGAGGCAGGAGGCTTCCCGGAGCTACCGGAGAGGCAGATCTTGCTGGGCCTTTCAAAAGGAGTGGCCAGTGTAGCCAGTGTGAGGGGAGGGGGCTCTGCTCCTACCCCAGATCCTCCACTCTGGGGCAGTTCGTGCTGCTGTCAGCCCCTCATGCGCTGTAGCGCTAGGAGCCAGATTCAGTCTGCCTGAGGAGGCCCTGCCCTGTGTGCATGCACCCCTCACCCTCAAATCTTAGCTCCTTTGGGATCTCCCACTGTCCCTGCCAGGCCTCTCTGCTTTCAGGCTGAGTTCAATATTTGGTAGCATCTCCTCCTTTTGCAAATGTGCCCGTGTGTGCGTGTTCCCAGGTGTGCGTGCGCGCACGCGCATTATTTACAACTCCTTAGTGGGGTGTATGAATTAGCACCCGCGTTGAAGACATAGGCACTGCCTGGGCATCCACACGGCTTCCCACCATGCACGTGGGTCGGTGGGATGGATTCGCTTGGCGCCAGTCTCAGGTGGCAGGAAGAGATGCCCAACAGGAAACTACTGAAATCCTCAGGGCCTCATGAGGCCTCAGGCATCAGCCAGCTGGTGTGCGTGTGTCTCGCAGGGACTCTGGTGGTGCTGAGGGTGGGACATAGGTTTGGGGTGCGCTGTTTAACATGCAGCTCGGGAGCAGAGACTAAAGGGCTTGTCTCCAGCTGGAAAGCGCTGTCTGCTCACGGAGTTCAGCAGTAAAACCGCTGTTGTGTGTCCACGCTGTCAGCATTCGGAGTGATGCATTCTGGGCAGCAATCTGCCAGAGCACCACTTCCTGTTCTGCTGCTGAGGCTTATGGGAAGGTGGGGGTGGAGGGCAGTTGCGGGGCACCCTAGGTCCTGTCCCAGTGCCCTGTGGTGCATCACTTCGCATCCCAGCAACCCCCGTGCTTCCATCCGCTTTTGACGCCATCTTTCAGTGGCTTTTGTGCTATGCGCTCGGGCTCCTGGGCCTGCGAGAAGGGACCCTGAACTGTCGAAGGGAGTGCGGAGGTCTCACTGACCTGCCATGCGTGGCAGTCGGGTTGTTCCATAAGCATCGCACATATGATGCAAAGTGTCGTGGCATCAGGCATCTGCTGCCCACAGTGGAACGCCGCTCCCGAGCTCGGGGAACAAGCTCTGAGCAGCGGGATCCCAGCGCCCTGCAAGCCTGGGATGACAAGCAATGGCTGTAGAACCTCCAGACGAGGAAAGCCATGGGACTGTGAGCTGAGCTCACCTCCCCCCCTCCGCGGTGCAAAGACACACGACTGAGAGCTGCCGTGCCGGCGGAGAAGTGTGTGGCCATCGCACCGTGGAAAATGGCTACTCAGACAGCTACCGATCAGTTACCAGTCCGTTTGGGGTGGAAAAGTTGACCATTGGACTTGTGTTGATGAAAGTGAGCAGGGCCATCTCGACAGACCGTGTGTCACCAGTGTGTGGGAGAGTCACCAGGCCCCCACCCCCATCTGCAGCCAGGTGTGACGCTCAGCCAGCACTGAAGGTTTGTTAGTCGACAGGGACACAGCATAGAGCAGGCTCATCAGTGCAGTAACAGAAGCAGCCAGTACAGTCCATCTTGGGGAGAGGGCTCCCCGCGCTAGAGCCTGGTTCTGGTTCTGCGCCCAAGCCAGCCCAGCTTGGCCCACTCCCAGCAGCCTGGTCCCCGTCCCCCCTCCAGTCTCCTCCTCCAGCCTTTATCCTGCTTCCCAGGCCAAAGATGTCAGCTGGTTGCACCACCTCCCAGGCTCATGTTACTAAGGGCATCGGCCATTGTGTACATGTGGGAGGCTTTCACAGTCAAACTCCCATCCCAATCTAGGTACTGAGGCATACCCATAGGGTTATTCTAGGACAGTAGAACTCACAGGTAACAAAACAAGGGGAATAAATCCCACAGATCCCCAGTTCATCCCACCATGTATCTGGGCAGCGTGCACGGAATTGTGGCTGGCTGTGCACAGATGGACTTCCCTAACTGCAGGAGGGGAGGCGACAGATGGCACGCACATTTCAGTTCTGGTACCAGCCCACCTAGCCTTCGAAGGTTACTTCTCCATGCTTCTCCAGGTGCTTGTGGATCCCCATGGGCATTTCATGGACATTAACACTGGCTGGTCTGGAAAGGTGCATGCAAGCGGGGACTGTCTTTCTGGACTAGAAGATCACTGGGGGGGGGAGTGGCAATGCCCATTATGACTCTGGGAGACCCTGCCTCCCCCTTGATGTGCTGGCTCATGAAGCCGTATACTGGGAACTTTGACAGCGGTAAGGAGCGGTTCAACAACAGGCTGAGCAGGTGCACAATGACTGTGGAGTGTGCTTTTGGCTGTTTAAAAGCTCACTGGCGATGTTTGTGCGGGAAGTTGGACCTGGCCGATGACAACATCCCTATGCTTATAGTCACATGCTGTACCCTCCATAATATTTGTGAGTGAAGGGGTGAAAGCTGGACCGATGAGGACTGGACTGATGAGGCGCAGTGCCTGGAGGCTAAGTGTGAACGGGCTATTAGAGGAGCACAGCGCAGGGCCCTAAAGATCAGGGAAGCCTTGAGGTAGCAATTTGTTGCTGAAATATTTGTTGCCAAGCACAGCAGTGCAGTGGCTGAAATGCTAGTGGGGGACTCTGATTGGTCTGTATTAAGATGCCTGTTGCTTTTCTGGGGTGTGCTTGCTTGCTTTCATGTACTGGAATAAAGAATACCTTCAAACCCAAGAATTTTATTTATTAAAAGCAACACAGGTAGACTACACACAGCAGCAGCATGACAGGCCTGCAGCTGCGGGGGAGGGGAAGGGAGGAGGTGAGGCCGCAGCACGTTCACAGATTTGTGCACATGCCGTCCTGCTGTTTGGTGTGCTGTGTGCTGCAATTCAGCAGGGCTAACCCGTGTGGGGTGGGGTGCATTGGGTGACAGCTGGAGACAGGATGGTGGACAAAATGTGTTAGCGGTGGGTGGAGGGGGGGATGGAAAACAGTTTTGGGACACTGGGGAGGGGGGGTGTTCATGGAGCTGCTCTGTCTGGTATTTCCAGTTTCCAGTACAGTCCTCTGAGCGCTAGCGGCGCCTGCAGCATGTCCGCTGGGCGCTCCCTAATGTTTACGGGGCACTGCATGACTACGTACCGGTGCTCAGTATCCTCCTTCCCTCCCTGCTCGCATTGTCCCTCCACTGCTCCCGTTCTTCCCTTTCAGCACCAGCCTGTGGTGGGACCTTGCACTCAAGTCATCTGTACCTCTCCGAGGACACCGGCGTTCGGCAGACGCTATCAGGGAAGCCCAAACGCTACATTTTACAGAGGGACCCTTGTGCACTAGACAGAGTCTAGTCATAAGCGCTGTTCACGTACTTATCACCGGCTGGCTATCCCAGGGCAAGTGCACATAAGGCACAAGACCCACAAATTGTGAGTTGACCACCGAGGCAGGGGATTTCATAGGGGCAAGGCCTTCTGGTAGCCTGGGCAGGTGTGTCTTGGGGAGAGCCAACGCTTCAGGGGGGCCTTATAATCGCTAATGCCCACACATTTTCCACAGGCTGTGGTAATCCTGCAAGATATTTCACTGCGGTGGGTGGGAGGGAAACAAGGGAGGGTCTTGTGTGACTGCGGCTTCCATCCTGGCCCTTACGTGCCTTGCCTTTGTGCAGTGATGTCCCTCCTCCCCCACCCTCATATGGCAAGGGTACTTAATGGGACAACGAAGCCAGCAGCCCTGCCACGGAGCCTGCGGAGGAAGAGGGCCCAGCATCCCCATGACACTTTCCATCACTGATCCGTGAGGCCACTTGCTGTGAAGGGAGAGAGACAATCAACACCCTGTTCTGCATCTCAGGAGCCCTGCATCGGTAGTAGCAGCGTTTTTTGCAGCCCTCCCACCCCCTACAGCTCATTTCAGCGCTTCCAGAAATCAAAGCCACTTACCTTGTGCTTCCCCCACCTCCGACTGCTGCAACTGGCTAGCTTCTTCCAAGGCAGAAAATAGCCCCTGATTGCATGCGTCTGTGGACACAGAGCCAGCCAGCCAACGAGACATGCACACACACTGACACATGCGCACACACCTCTGTCCATTCCTGCACTTACCCCTGGCAGTATCCCTCCTCCCCCATGCTGGGCTGTTGGCTAAATTGGTGGGTTTATGTAGCTGGGGTGGCTAGAGGTGCTCTTCATTCCTTCTGTAAATACAGCCCCAGCAGGCTGGAAGCTCACACCCCGTCGCTCACTTGGGCACCACTTCGTTGTTCCCCATCGGCTGGCTAGCAGCTGTGAGTGAGCTGTGAGCTGGTGGGTCTCGGTGTGGTTCCCAGTGGGGCAGCAGCCTCTCAGTGTAGGACCAGGGGTTCTCCAGTCAGCATAGGGAATACACCTCCCCAAGAGACGGTAGCTGGGTTCTGGAAGAATTCTCCTGTCCCCCTTGCACTCTCTGCAGTGGGAGTGTGGACTTGTCATGCCCCTGTGAGATGTAGCTACGCCACTGTAAAGTCACAGTGTAAACCAGACAAGTGATACTAAAGCAGATTATCCTGGACCAGAGGTGGGCAATAATTTTTGATGTGGGGGGTCACTCCAAGAATTTGGAAAGTGGTTGAGGGCCGCCCTCTTCCATATTAATGGAGGAGGTGTGGGGTGTGGGATGGTGTTTGGGTGCAGAAGGGAGCTTGTGTAACCCACAAACCTAGTGTGGCTCATTGTTCCATGCAGTGGCACTTAGACCACTTACTGAGAGATAAAAACTAGGGAGCTCTACAGCCAGCTGATTTTATAGCTCAAGCTGTAGAGGCTCCTACATTAAACTCTAGAGATCCCAGGTTCAAATCTGCCTGGTGGCAGTTATGCTTGCAGTAAAGTATTGGGGTATTGGAGAGGGTGTGGGGTCTGGGAGGGAATTTGGGTGTAGGAGGTAGTTGTGACCTGGGTTAGGGGACTAGGGTGCATGGTTTTGGGCTGTGATCTAGAGCAGCAGGGGATTGTGACCTGGGGAAGGGCATTGGGACGCAGGAGGGGGGCAGAAGGTTTGGGTCAATTAGGGTAGGGGGGCAAAGGGTTGGGGTGCCAGAGGCAGGTTCTGGCTGGGAGATTTACCTGCTTGATTCCTGGCCAGCAGCCTTCCCAAGCAGACACCCTGCCTGCCCCACAGACACACTGGCTGTGGTTTGTGAAGAGCTAGGAGCCTGGGGGCAGAAGGTGATTTGCAAGCTGCCTGTTGACAACAGGCCACTCCTATAGGCAGAAAGTGGCCAATGGGATTTTGCTGGGGGCGGGAGCAGCTCGCAAACCCTTTCCTCCCTCTCCTGGGACTCTCAGCTGTTCAAACTGCATTTCTCAGCAGTGTGCTGGGGCAGGCAGGGAGTCTATGGGCTGGATCCAGCCTGTGGCGGGCACTTTGCCTAGGCCTGTCCTAGACCAATCTGTGGTCGTGAGCCATAAACGGCTCATTGGGGTTCTGTGTGTGGTCCATGAGACATTTTGTTTACCGTGGCCCACGCACAGGGTTGCCAGACTCCACTGGTTTCTGTCTGCACTGAAATACTACTGCGACGCAGCTGCACTGGTGCAGCATTTGAAGTGTGGATGTGTCAGGAGTGCTAGGCTAGTTAGTGCCTAACAGCAAGATAATCCTTCCTCTCTCTGCTTCCCTGCTGTAAACGGCATCCTGTGAGATTTTGCTTTGGTCCTTTTAACCCTTCCAAGTATCAAACCTAACCTAGCTGGGGACAGGGCGTCTGTCGCTAGACTCATTCCAACTGAGGAGGGACCTTGGTGCTCATAGATCAGAGTGTGGAAGAGGACAGCTGTTTAATTATTGGTTGTGCAATTTTTCCACTGGTTGGAAGGTCTGACACCCCTGGAGACACACAGTCTCTAGCCACAGGACAGGGACAGCATGGGTAGCAGCAGGCCAGAATTGCCCCTGCCATTGGTTCACACAGCTGAAGGAGCTTGCAAGAGCTCTGCTTAATTCTCTATCTGGTTCCCTTCCCTGCTAAGTGGCTGGCTGCATCTGAAAACGAGTTTCACTGTACCCTGCCCAGGCCTTCTGTCTGGGAAGCTCATCCCATAAAGAAACAGTCCGGTACACACGAGTGAGCCCCGCATCTGTGTTGGAGGGAGGCTAGGATTTGGCAGGGGTGTTTTTATTAAGTGATGGACAGGACATGGGCAATAAACAATAAATCACGGAAGCTGGAGCACTGCCATGTGAAGCTGAACCCCCAGCCCCACCCCATGGATTGTGTGACTGGAATTTTCAGGAAGTCACAGAGGTCTCGTACAGTCACAGAATCCGTGGCCTCCATGCGAGAGTCGTAGCCTTATCCGTGGCCCATTCAGTCCTGGGCAGCCTGGTGAGGCTGCCGACATGAAGGCCCGTCTGTGATGACGTTGTCTCTGTGAGCTTGGGGGTTGTTGTGCATGAGGCAGGCATGTCCGACCTGGACGGGCATCTTTGTGATGAGGGCCAGGTCCTGCGAGGGACTGGATTGGCACGTACCGATTCTTTGCTCACAGGCCACCAGCTAGGCACTGGGGCCGATGGCAGCCAGGTTCAGACCAGTGTTCTAGAGCAGGGCTACTCAACTTTGGAAGCCCCAAGGGCCACAATGATACTCACAGCACATGCTGAGGGCTGCGTCTTAAGTGTGGTTGCATATACATGCAAATATATATGCAAATAGCTTCTTTCACATTGACGGGCATGAATACAAAGCACTTCCCACAATGCCCCTGCGCTCCCGGCACCTCCTCCCTGGGGCTAGAAATGCCAACACCCTGTATCTGTCTGTTCTAGCCAGCCCGTTCACTTGCGTCTTTCACTGCTCACCCCGCCTGGGAGACGCCTCACCGTTGTGGAGCGTGTTCCCAGTGGAGGCCATGTTCAAAGGGTCCCACCTGCGGGCCGTGTATTGAGCCCCACGTAAACCCAAACCATACCACGGGCCTCAAACAAACAGGCTGTGGGCCACGTGTTGAGTAGCCCTGCTCTAGAGCTTCCAGTCCCTGAGGCCTCAGGCCCCTGTGGCGGCCCAGAACTGGAATAGAGGGAAAAGGAGCCGTGTGTGTTTGCAAAGGGGGATTTACTCCTTGTCCCTGGAGAGGGGAGGGCAGAGGGGGCTGGGTGTCATCCCCTCGTGGATAGGAAAGACGGGAGCCGCTCCCTTGGAGCTTCGGGGCAGAGGTGGAGAATATCCACCAGCTGAACCTGCCTTTTCCAAAGCTTGATGCAGGCTTTACCCAGCTGCATGGAAGCTCAGCTCCGCTGAAGAGGCAGCAGAATTTGCCCCTCCAGGCTGACTGAAAGGGCAGTTCAGCTGTGAGTGGCATTCAAGTTGCCATTAAGTGGCTCAAGAGATTGGGAAATGAAACCTCAGTTTTCTACCCAGGCTGGTGACTTTGCATCTTTTGTTGCCAACCCTCCTGGATTGCCCTGGAGACTCCAGGAATTAAAGGTTAATTTTAATGAAAGATTACATCATACTAGATTTACCCAGCATTGCTAGGCTCCTTCAGGGAAGGGGGCTTGGGATGTGGGGGAGTCAGGGTTGGGGGGTGAAGAGGGGCTCAGGGCAGGGGGGCAAGGGTGTGTGGGGAGTACAAGAGTCAGAGTTTGGGGGTGGACTCAGGGCAGGGATCTGTGGGTGTGTGGGGTGTAGGAGTCAGGGTTGGGGGGTAGGGGTGTGGGGGATGCAGGAGCTAGAAGGAACCTTGCTGCCTGGGCGGAGGTTCCCCGGGGCTGGCTGCAGCAGGGGCCATACTGGTGGGGAATCTTACTTCTACTCTTGCCCCTGCTGCCCCAGTGGGGTTAGAGCTGTCCCCAATCGCTGCCCCTTGCTGCCCCCGTGTGGTCATGCCACAGTATAACTGTCCCTGCCCCCTCCCTTTCCATGTTATGAAAAACAATCCCATTCCAGGCACATCCCATTGTCCTGGCACAACCAAACCCTGACCTTGCTTCAAGTTATGATATGAGGAAGCTGCCTACCGCATTTTGTGGTCCTAGCTCTTATGGTTTAGGAGTAGTTCTTTAGGAGTAGTTCCTGAACAGATGGACAGACAGACTTGCTCACTGGCAGACAAACAAACTCTCCCAGATATTTAGGAGATGATGAAACCTCCAGGAATACATCTATCCAAAATTGGCAGCCCTAACATCTGACAATGAGGATGTTTGTCAATTGCAGATTGCAGCCTCCTGGCTGCATGGAATTTGGTTTCAAGAGGCAAATAAAATGTCTTTGAGCATGTCTGAGTTTGTTAATTTGGTTCAATGTCCCGATCTTGTTAAGCTCTTTACTGTGCCAGATGTGGGAGCTGCTCTCTGCAGTTGAAAGGATTTCTTTCCCTTCCTCCCGCACAAGATTTCGTTCCATTTTTAGCCAGCAAGGAGCTCCCTTCCCTCCCACCGCAGAGAAAGCATTTGGGGACGTTTGAGTATTTTCCAAACTGAGCGCCAAATTCATTTTGAACCAGACGCTGCAGCTCGATTCCCAACAGAGCTGAGCTCCCGCCAGGCACCCATCTTTCTGAGAAGCTCTGAAAAGCCAGCTCCTTCTTTTAGTGCCTAGATTGGAGATCGGCTCCTGACGTAGGGAATATCTAGGCTTCAGTCACAGGGATAATGGCAACTTGCCAGCATGAAGCAATGACACTGCAGTACCATGAGTGATTGTGCGGGGTTCTGGGCAGACTTGAACTGCGCGTGTGGTCAGTGAATGCAGCCCGCACAGCTCCACAGTAAAGCAGGCTGGGGAAAGTAGGTCGCGTGGGCAGGCTTTGTCCTACATATGTAAATCATGTCTATTTATGGTCACCAGTGTGACAGCAGGATCAGGTGTCTCTCTCAGAGATGCTGCCCGCTTCCTAGTTCCATCTTCGGGTGCCAGGGGCTTGTTCTCTGCCCATCGCAGGCTGGGTGGGTCCCATGCTTTGCAGTGCAGTGCAATCAGTCTCCCAGTTTGCTAGGGCCCCGTCATACATGTCAGAGCATCAGCAGCCAGGCGTAGTGTGTGGCGTGCAATAAACACGGCACTGCGGTGGTGTTACATACGCATCGCTTGTCAGTAAAGCAGGGAGAGCCAAGGAAGGGAGCCCTTCTGACTAGTGACCACCTCCGGGGTAGCATCATTAGTGCTTGGGACCGGAGTTGGGACTCCTGGGTTCTGAGTGTGGCCGTGCTATTTGCTCGCAGCGTGATCTCAGGCAGCTCTTGGCAGAGAAGAGCCAGGTAAATTGTTTTGACTGAAACTTCTTTTTTAGCAGAAAAATGCAAATTTGGGGGAACAAAACAATTTGCAAATATATGCCAATTTGGCAAAGTGTGTCGGTCAGAAAAACAAGAGGAAACAAAGCTGCCCTTACTAATGGCTGCAAATGTCTAAACATGTTAGAATTTTAGAATCATACAACACTAGAACTGGAAAGAACCCCGAGAGGTCATTGAGTCCAGTCCCCTGCCCTCACAGCAGGACCAAGCGCCATCTAGATCATCCCTGACAGGTGTCTGTTTAACCTGCTCTTAAATATCTCCAGTGATGGAGATTCCACAACCTCCCTAGGCAATTTATTCCAATGTTTAACCACCCTGACAGGTAGGAAGTTTTTCCTGACGTCCAACCTAAACCTCCCTTGCTGCAATTTAAACCTATCGCTGCTTGTCCTATCCTCAGAGGCCAAGGAGAACAATTTTTCTCCCTCCTTCTTATAACACCCTTTTAGATACTTGAAAACTGCTATCATGTTCCCTCTCAGTCTTCTCTTTTCCAAACTAAACAAGCCCAGTTCTTTCAGTCTTCCCTCATCGCTCATGTTTTCTAGACCTTTCATCATTTATGTTGCTCTTCTCTGGACCTTCTCCAATTTCTCCACATCTTTAAAAAGGAAATGTTCTGACTTTGTGTTTTGCGGTTACATCTCATGGTATCCAATGGAGAAATAAAAAGCTCAACACCGAAACAAAAAGTTTAGCCTGATCTGAAACAATTATTTTCCGTTTGTCTATTTGCTGAAAATTGTGAAAAGTTTCTTTTTCCGGACAGCACCCAACAAAATCTTTTTTAATTTTTTTTTTCATTTTCAAAATTGCTCCCAACCCACAAAATCCATTCCTTGTGCGGCTCTAATTTCAGAGGGCTGGAAGGCTCTGAGTTCTCGATTCACCATGGAGCTCTGAGGAGTGCCTACTTCTCTCCCCACAGATGCCACTCATGGGATGGAATGCTGGGGAGAGGATACAAGAGCTGGACTTCCACTTTCTGAGCTGAATGGGACTTTCTACCAACTTATTTAGATACTTATATGGCCCCAATCAACCTTTCCCTCTTGGAAGTATGTCCAAGAGCCATGACAACCACCATCTCCCTCCTGCCAGGAAGAATTAGGACAAACTTGTCTCTGCTTTTCATACTACCTGTTTCCGAGGGGTAGCTGAGTTAGTCTGTAACTGGAAAAACTGAAAAAATAACAAATAACCTTGCAGCACCTTAGAGACTAACAATATTTGTAGACGGTAGCATGAGCTTTCGTGGGCACAAGCCACTTCATTTTCATACTGCTTGTGTTAGGCAGGCTACCTTGATAGCCCAATAATACATTTGTGACACTTAGGACAAATGACTTCTCTGAAACACAGAGGGGCAATTCTGATTCCACAGAGCTCTTGGCAGGCGCAGAGCCAGAGTCAGTTTCCCTCTTGGTTGGCGTGGGTCTCCCCTGGTCAACAGGGAGGAGAAAACCTTTTAAAAACAAAACAAAACAGGGTTGTAAAACCACAGAACTTGGCAGGGGCTCTCAGCGGCAGATGCACTATCTGAATTCAGTCTTGGAAATTGACTAGTTTTTCAAGTTGATGGTGCCCCTTTAAATTACAGCAGGATTATTCAAGAGAGCTAATTCATATTGGAGTCCCTCTGAAAATAACAGAAGGCTCCAGCCTGCTAACACGTTTGAATCTGGCAAGTGCAACATCTTCATCAACATCCATTAAAATTTTCATGACAGCTTGTGGGGGGGGGGGGGGAGAAAAAAACTTTTCCCATCCAGTGATACATGAGCTTCAAATTGAGTGTCTGGCTGTCAGGGACAGAGGTTCACAGAGCTCCAGTCTTGGCTAATCTTGTAATTAAATCCCAACAGGAGTAGGGAAAGGCCGTTCCTGCAAGGGGCTCCCCCTTCCACCAGCAATTTTGGGGAAACTGCCACTGTGGAAGGGAAATCTGTATTAATCTGCAGCGAGCAGAGAAACATCTGGGAGCCACTAATGTACTCCAGATTAATCATTATTAGGAGGTTCATTATCTGTCACTCAGTGAGAGAACAGATCGGGAGGGGCAAAGGGCCTCAAATAATTGAACTGCAACAGTTTTAGGAGCAGATATTAGATGGTTATTGCTGCTTTTTTTGCCAAAATGAGTGAAAGCTTTTCCCTTTAATGCTTGTTAAATACACTGCTAATTGAGCCTCCCTCTATGTCTTGCTCATTCTCATTAATTCGCATAATTTTGTACATTTTTCCCTTTTTTTGGTGGCAGTTGCAATGCACCATAAATGGATTGTGTGTGATAAGCAAATGTTAATGAAACGCGATTAGGGGTTTGGAATCGGTGCTATATGAAGAGAGATTAAAAAGACTGGGACTTTTCAGCTTGGAGGAGACTAAGAGGAGATATGATAGAGCTCTATAAAATCATGACTGGAGTGGAGTAAGGAAAAGTTATTTACTTGTTTCCATCACATAAGAACTAGGGGGTCATGAAATTAATAAGTAGCAGGTTTAAAACTAACAAAAGGAAGTATTTCATCGCGCAACACATAGTCAACCTGTGGAACTCCTTGCCAGGGGATGTTGTAAAGACCAGGACTTTAAGGGTGCATCTACACTGTACCGTTATTTTGAGATAACTAGTGTTATTTCAAAATAACAATGTGAGCATCTACACAGCCATTCCGTTATTTTGAAATAATTTTGAAATAACAGACGGCTTATTCTGAAATCTGTAAACCTCATTCTACAAGGAATAACTCCTGTTCCAAAATGGCTATTTTGAAATAAGGCGCGTGTAGATGCTGTGCTGCTGCTATTTCGAAGTAGCCCCTCTCCGGGGCCATACTGAGTTATTCCTCCCTAGTGCCTCCTGGGGCTCTAAATCGAGTTAGCACGTCTACATTAGGGAAGCCTGCCTCGGGCTAATTTTGAGGAATGTAGTGCACTGCAGTGTAGACGTGCTATTTCGAAATAAACTATTTTGGAATAACTATTCTGGAATAGCTTATTTCAAAATAAGCATACAGTGTCAACGTCCCCTAACAGAGTTAAAAAAAGAACTAGATAAATTCATGGCGGATAGCTCCCTAGCCTCTGTCAGAGGCTGGAGTGGGTGGCAGGGGAAGGATCACTTTACGATTCCCTGTTCTGGTCATTCCTTCCAGGGCACCTGGCACTGGCCACTGTCTGCAGACATGACACTGGGCTGGATGTATCTTTGGTCTGACCCAGCATTGTATGGGTGTTCTTATATAAGCTTTCTGTGGCCTGAGATAAAAGGGCAGCAAGTTCTTACAACCAACCGTATTGTATTCCTTTGTGGCGCTGGTGTGGCAGAAAAGGACCTGGATGAGACGCTGGATATGAGTCAACAGTGCGCCCTTGTAGCCAAGAGGGCTACTGGCATATTTGGGTGCATTAGGAGGAGCATTGCCAGCAGATCCAGATAAGTGATGATTCCCCTTTTTTCGGCTTTGGTGAGGCCACATCTGGAGTATTGTGTCCAGTTCTGGGCCTCCCACTATAGAAAGGATGTGGACGCATTAGAGAGGGTCCAGCGGAGGGCAACCAAAATGATTAGGGGGCTGGAGCGCATGACCTATGAGGAGAGACTGAAGGATTTGGGTTTGTTTAGTCTACAGAAGCGAAGAGCGAGGGGGGATTTGAGAGCAGCCTTCAACTTCCTGAAGGGAAGTTCCAAAGAGGATGGAGAGAGGCTGTTCTCAGTAGTGACAGATGGCAGAACAAGGAGCAATGGTCTTAAGTTATAGTGGGAGAGGTCTAGGTTGGATATTAGGAAAAACTATTTCCCTAGGAGGGTGGTGAAGCACTGGGATGGGTTCCCTAGGGAGGGGGTGGAATCTCCATCCCTAGAGGTTTTTAAGTCTCTGCTTGACAAAGCCCTGCTGGGTTGATTTAGTTGGGATTGGTCCTGCTTTGGGCGGGGGCTGGACTTGATGACCTTCTGAGGTCTCTTCTAGCTCTATGATTCTATGACTTGGGTTGTGTGTACCTAGTTTCCATCTGAAATGACTGCTGTAATGACCATCACTGTTTGGTGCCAGCCCCAGCAGAGCGGTTAAGTTCTGGATGAGCCATGGAGGGGGATCCACACACAGAGGTAGCTTGCATTGTCCTTGACCGTGTGGCAGAGAGGAGCTGTTGGGGGCAGGAGTAGTTGAACTGGCAGTAGAGTTGAGCAGACAGATAAAGGGGAACTGATGGCTATTTGGGTGGCTTTCTTTCCACAAATGCACCATGAAGGTTCTCGATCAGTGTATAGGGTAAGGTGCCAGGAGATGGTGCTCAAGAATATTTGCACAGTTCCTGGATTCTGTAGGCCCAATAACACCAGTTGTGCATGAGATGTGGCTTCCTTTGTGAGCGTTCCCAGTTGTCTTTTTGCTAGTATGCTCCTACAGATGAACGTGTTCCTGGATTGCTCCTGGGAAGTGCATTTTAGCAGTGCTGGAGTGGGGGGACGGGCAGTTTTCCTGTCTTGTGAATATTTCTGGGTTTGAATATTTTTTCCCATCACAAATTGAGACAAAAAAAATATTCAGAAACTCAAAAATAGTTGTGACCGGTTCCCCTCCCCCACCCTGTTTCAGGGATAATGTGAAAACATTGTGATTTGCTTTTGATCTGTTTTCCTTTTTAGCCTTTTCCAGTCTATTTAGCTTAAATTCTGAAGAACAGAAGTAATTTCAAACACGAATCCTGGAATTCTTTGTTTCTGCATCTTCAAAACTTTTCCTCAGTATTCTTTGAGTGGGAAAATGTGCTGAGACTGGTCCTGTTAGTGACATTTCCATTTTGATAAATCAGCATTTTTTACACTTCCCCACCCCCCCTTGAACAATTCCTAATCTTCAGACTCCAGACCTTTGCTGCAGCCCCTTTAACAGCAAATTGATGAGCTTTGTTGCAGGAGGAAACCAAATGCATTTCAGAGGGAGGCAGGAATAGCTCAGAAAGTTACAGCCCGCCCAGCTGGGAGGTGGAAGCAGTCCCATGTGATGTGGCTGGCCAGTCACACAGCTCAAGCATGGAGCACTGGTGAGTCCAGTGACTAGCTGAGATTGGTTTGTTGCATCAAGTGTTCACTGGTTTGTCAAAATCACTGTCTGTTCCTGGGTGGGTGGCCAGTGGCGGGCGGGGTGGGATAAAGGGATCAAATAAAATGCTTCCTTGTGGCTTGTTAGCCTTGCTGGCATCGTGCCTGGGGAATGGTCCTTTCCACCCAGGCCCAGGTCTCAGTTCCACCTGAACTTCCTTAGACCCGGTGTCCGTTCCAAACCGTAGCCTTTAACCCCTTCCTTGCTAGCGCCTGCTGGGACCCCTGAGCTGTCAGAGGCTGTGCCTGCTGGCTCCATTCCCGGAGCTTTCAGTGCCCCGTCCCTTCAGTCTCACAGGCTGCAGGAAGGCTCCGTGCTCTGTGGGGTGTGTGCTGGGCAGGGCATGTCCATCTCTACTGACTCTCCGCGGGGACCTTCCTCCAAACCCTTTTCTCCTCAGGTCTCTGAGCCGTCCCAGGCTCCTGAGCGTCTCTCGCCAGCTGTCGCTGCCTGGGGATCTTCCCAGATGGTCGGGTGTCCTGTCTCTTTGCACCTCCCCTCTCACTTCTACCTTCTACCTTCTTCTGGCTGGAGACGTTGGGTGGAGGACGTGGGAGCGTCTGTCCCTGTGATGCCTGCGTGACTGAGAGCCCAGCCTGCCAAACGGAGGGCGATGGCGTGGGTCAGACCCGGCTTGGAGCATCCAGAGCCGGAACGGAAGGAACCAGTCCCAGGGCGGGGAGAGGCCCATGGACAGGTGTCTCTGCTGTTCTGTGGACTGGTCCCGTCCCGGGTTTCCTGGGGCATGTACAGGGGGTGGGTGGCGGTGGTGGCAGTGGACAGGGAGATGCACTTAGGGAGTGAGTGGAGAGAGGCACAAGGAGGGGAGGACTTTGGGCAGCTCAGGTCTCCTAGTGCCCTGACCATGGACCAAGGGAGATCCGGAGCTCTGCCTGGTAGCACCAGCCTGTCCCAATGACAGCTGCACGGCAGGGCAGGGCAGGGCAGGAGGAAGCGTTGCACGTGTGATACAGGAAACATGGTGCCACCAGGAGCAGATCCCACTGCTGCCCTGCGATGTGGTAACACTGCAACTACCCCTGCTAATCAGAGGCCAAACAGGGGCTGGGGGGAGGGAGGGAGTCTCCCAGACTCCACCCACAAGTCAGGCTCCACCCATTGACACAAAAGCAGCTCAGCTCTCCGCCATGCAGCCCTGGCTCTCTTCTCCCACTCGGGTCCGGGCTGTGGCGCTCGCAGTGGTGGCCTTGTGGCCATCAGGCGTCATGGCGAACACTCTGTGAAGAGGAACGGGGCCAGGTCACAACCCTTGCGTCTCCGCAGGCTCAGGCAGGCCTTGGTGGGCCACATGGCCCTTGGCTCAGGGCACAGCCGTGGGGAGGGTAAAGGCCTCTGTTGTTCTAAATTAGAGTTGGAATTCTGGAGCCGGAGATGTAGCCAGGGGGCGTGGAAAGCACTGGTTTGCCACGCCAGGCCAGCCAGCCTTATCTGACCTTGGCTACCGCTGTGGGACCCTGGGCTAGGCACGAGGCTCAGTGCTAGGTTAGTGTTTGAAGCACCTGCAGAAGGCATGTGTGGTCTGCGTGGCACTCAGGCCGTAGGCCAGCTGTAGCCTGGAACGTAGGCCCTTCTCGTTATTCGTAACGACTTGTGTACACGAGTGCTCTGACCAAGATGGACACCACTTTGTGCCAGGTGCTGTACAAACACACAGTGAGCATGCCCCGGCCCAGCCAGAGCACAAAGTCCTGTGGTTTTACTATATTCGTTACTGTGGGGGCTGGCGGTGACCATGTGTGTCCACGGTAGCACTCGGCCAGAGGTGACAGGCAGGCCCTGCTAAGCAGAGCTGACACCAGAGCCGGCCCAAGCTACGGGCTGACCGGGCTACCGCCCGGAGCGCCCTATTGTAGGGGGTGCCGCATGGAGCTGCTGGACCGGGCGGGGGCGGGGCCACGCATGTGCTGCGCTCCCGGGGCCCGGGGCGCACGAATGGCTCGGGCCGGCCCTGGCTGACACGATGCATGCTGTATGCAGCCGGGCTGGTCGTACATCCCCCCAGGTCTGGCGAGGCTTCCTCTGACCCAGCTATGGGGCTAGCGGTTGTATGGGCAGCACTCCTGTGCCTGCCGCTGCCCCTTAGCCGCCGGGTGTGGGCAACGAGGCGCCCTTGGGCTGATCACCAATGTGACCGGGAGTCTCGGTACGGGGTGCCCAGGGGCTGGCTGCCACTCAGTGGATTTCTGGGGGCTGCTTGACACTTGCCTGGGGTGTGGTAATTTTGGGGGGTGTCTGTTTTCTCTGGAGTCCACAGAGGGATATGGGGAAGGGGGCAGGACTTGGGAATGGGGAGGGGCAGACAGACAGACCTGTTAGTGCACATGCCAAGAGAAGGCCAAACTGTTGCAGCAGCATCCAGCCAGGAGGCTGTGGCCCTGTGCCACACGATGCCCTTGGACTCCCCCAACCCTGCCGGCTGGGCAGGGAGCCGTCGCCTTCCTTTGGGAATCCTGGGTCCCTTCAGCCTCATGCCCTGGGGGAGCCCGCTGGAGGCTTCCTGACCCCAATCCTGTGCCTGGGATGAGAGCCCCTTGCTCTCCTCAGCAGCCGCCCCATTCTTACCCCTCACCTTCCTTCCTGCCCCAGGCAGATGCTGCCTCTCAGCTGTGAGATGGCAGGCGGACAGCTCCATCCATTGTTGGAGCAAATTCTTCGTGGGGGGAGTCCAAGGCTCCAGGCAAGACCAAGAGCATCTGGCCTCCTTCCCATGCCAGGCGAGGCTTCTGGTTCCCTCTGGCCAGTCTCTCTGCCCCGGGATGCGCGGGGGCTTGACAGTTTGGCAAAGCCCATGGCTAGAGAGGAGCTTGCTGCTGCCACTGCATTAGGGTTGTAGCTTTTGAATAAGCAGGAGGGTGGCCAAGATGCTGGGAGGGAATGGAGGGGCCTCAGTGCTGGTGAATGGTGCAGTTCTAGCTGCAGCAGGAGGAAGGGGGGGGACCTTTTGCTGTCAGGGGCCCTTGGCCCGCAGGAAAACCAGCCGGGCACCACACACAAGCAAAAAGCAAAAGAAACCTCATTCAACTCACCTGTCCAGTCAGGGCCCAATTTTAACTCTCCTCGGGGGAGGGCGCGGTTAGGTTTTGTGGGGCCCACTAGGCTCTGGGATGGGTCCAAAATGAGGTGTTTAGAGTGTGGGAGGGGGTTCATGGCTGGGACGGGGGTAGGGTGCAGGGTCTGGAAGGGGGCTCATGGCTGGGACGGGGGTGGGGTGCAGGGTCTGGAAGGGGGCTCATGGCCAGGGCAATGGGAGCTGCGGGGGGCAGAGCCTCCTGGGGAGGGCAGCGCGGGGACCGAGCTTCCCATACAATGTGGCTGCAGCCTAGCAGGGGAGGTGGCAGCGCATGGAAGACCTCTGGGTCGCCCCAGGCCGAGGACACTGCTGCACGCTGTGTTGGCAGCTGAACCTCCCTCCTTTTCCTGTTTTAGCCTTCCCCCCTTCCACCCCACTGGCACTGGCACGGATCAGAACGTGCCCCCTTGGCAGAACCCCTGGCACACAATGCAGCCCCTCCCCGCAGCTGACAGCCCTTTGGCTGAGCATCTAACTCCCGCCCCTGGAGTTAGAGCTCCTCCGGAAGCTCTCATGTCTATTACGCAGCTCTCTGGATCTGGCCAGGAACTGTGGCTCTTTCAGCTGGGGAAGGCTCCCACTGGTTCCCAGCCCAGCCCAGCCAAGCAGAGCAGCCTCCCCGCAGGAGCCTGCCAGCCTGCACGGACCCGCAGTCCCCCTCTGCCAGATTTCCAGGGGCCGCTTAGCAGGGCCTGCCGGAGAGGTGACCGCTGGAGTGAAAGCCTATTAATAGTCACAATAGGAGGTTGTGGGGGTTTTGTGCCATTTCATTCTCTGGGATCGGTTTAATTACAGTCATTTAAAAGCAATCAAAAGACGGCAAGAGGAATATGGAAACGGTAATCGCTGGGAACTGATTGCTCGTGTGATTGGGCGGGGGTGGGGAGAAAGCCGGAGCGATTTTCGTTTTTCACCTGGGTTAGAGGAAGGCGGCTGGTGAGCGGACGGGGCGGGGCCTTTCTCTTTGTGTGTTTGTTTGGAATGTGTGTGTGGGGCCAGATCTTCCACTGAGGTGAACGAGCCTCGTCCTCTTCATTTCCCTGGGGCCAGCCTGGTTCCCAGCAGCTGCGGCTCGGCCCCCCGGGCGTCGAGGGCGGAATGTGCGTAGAGGCAGAGCCACCCAACGGTGTGTCTCCTGCCTGGAGCCCTGTTTGGAAATGCCGGCCCAGCGCCGGCCTGCGCAGGCATGAGAGCTGAAAGCCAGGTGCCCAGCTCTTGTGTCAGGCAGGGGAAGGAAGTCGTTAGGGAGGGAACAGGGAGGGGGAGAACAATGCAACAAGGCCTTTCCTGTGTCAGGGGCTGCCAGAGCTTGTTCAGTTCCCAGCCACTTCCTAAGGAAAGGTGGGAAGGGGATGGGATAGAAACGCACTTTGCCAGAGTCTCTCCAGTCCTGTGATGCAGGCACCGGTTTCACTGGTTCGAATAGGGCCGATTCGGTTTGCAGCTCTCCAGTTACTGGAGCTTCTTCCATTGACTTACCTGAGGCCCACATCACCACACTGCTTTGGGGGCTCCTGATGGCTAATGCACCCATTTAGGGTAATGCTCACCAGTTAACTGGTTAACCTTCCACATCCCTAGCTCTTTCCGGGTGTTTTCCCAGCTCTGCGTGGGTGGCTGGTCCTGCAGACCATGGCAGCCCTGCCCTGTGTGGTTAGTGCTGGAGGCTGAAGTGTCGTTGCCTTGGTAGCACTGGTTAGGCTGCTCGGCGCGTCTGTCCTTGGAGCTAGTTGACGGTGCAGCACGTCAGTTCAGCAGACCTTGATGTTGCTCATGAAGGAAAGATCACAGGCCTGGTCCGTGACAAAGGCACTCGGCCAGGTGTATTGCTATTGAGGCACAGTCCTGGCTCCCGGGCTCTGTGGTTCCAGGTACACTACCACACGAGTGCCTGGTGGCAAGGGCTGCTTTGGTCAGTGGCGGAACAGTCTCCTGCCCTTTGGCCAAAGACGGAATGAAGGTGAAGTGCCCAATATGTACAGACAAACAAGTGACATGCACGATTCGCATCCCACCATACGTACTTCATGTCACCAGTGAGTTACCTGCCCTTGTTCCTGGGATCTTGGACAAAACATTCGTTTGTCAAACTCTCTTGGACTAGATTGGGGTGTATCCGGACTAGCTGGAATATAGTTAGGTCAGTCTCTAGTACCTGCTACACTAGCAACAACACTGCCGAGTTCATGTACTGGCCAGTGAACTTGCAGGCATCTTCTTCCATGCATGACGTGACTTTGGGTCACAGCCTCTGGCCCAGGCCTCAAATCTCGCCCCACCGCCAGTGCTCTTAGCTCTTGCTATTTCCCACACTGGGATAAAGGCTCGACTCAACTTTTAAAGTGCAAATCTCTGTTGCTCTCGCATTTTCCCTGTTCAGGAAATGAGGGGCTGTGTATGCGGATGAGTGTGGCGTGTGCAGAGTTTGACCAGATAATCCTAGTCTCACTTTAGTGGTCCAGGTGCACTAACTGAACAAGAATAAAGCCACCGAAGGCTTTAATTTCACATTTTTATTAAGGCCCCAGTTCCCATAACTCTCTCAGAAGCTGAGGACCCTCTTTTAGAGGAATAGGGAAAGCCAGCCGAGGGGTCCCTGTGCCCATGCAGCTGAGGAAGAATGGGAGCGTATAAAGGTGACTCCCAGGCCTGAACTATGAAGAACTGATGTAGGATCCCAGGCTGTGCACATGGATCATTTCCTTCACCATGGCAATGCAGGGGTAGGATGTGGCAGCTGTTTAGGACTCACTGATGTTGGATACCCAGTGGAGAAGCATCCTGGGCCCATTTGAAGCTGAAGAAGGAATTTTATGGACTCAGAAAGGAACACATGCGGCACCTGGGATGGTGGCTTCCTGCTCCGACTGGGGCGCCGATGTGCTATTGCAGTCCGAGGAATATTCACAGCGTGCTTCAGCTGTGAAAAGTGTGGGAAAGCTTTAGGAACAGCCCTCACTGCTCTAATGGGCACCTTCCTTTTCACTGCGCTATAGCTAGAGAAAGTCTCACACTTCCTCTAGCCTCAGCCCACGGCAGGACGGATCCATGCTGTACATTCCCTGCTCCAATGCCCCAGGCGAAGGGCCCTCCTCTTCCCTCCCCCCACCTGTTTTTCTTGGTTTGTTATTACCCGATGTAAATCATACCTGGCTGCCACAGAAATCCCATAGCTGGGAGCTGTCGCAGAGCTGAGTCTTCTGTAGGCCAGGCACAGATGGGGCACGTAACACAGTGAAAAGTGGGGGCATTTTGTCTCTTGCGAATCCATCTGTTCCTTGTTCTAGGGCTAAATACAGAAAACATGGGCCACATGAGCACAGTTAGCACTTGCTGTGGTCTGCGGAACACGGCGTGAGTCACCACTGGTGGGTTATAGGCGGGCAGGGGAGCCTGCAATGCCTTTACCACTGGTCCGTGGCTATTCAAGTTCTCCTTCCTCGGGGATCTCCGGTCCCTGGCACCTGGGGACAATGCTTTCACATTTCCTGGTTTTCTCTCATTTTGCTGGACGCTGGCCAGCTGCTTAATCATAGTTAAGGTGGCCTGTGTTTTCACACTCTGCGTTGTAATGATGAGTGGGAGTTCAGAGCCCCCTGGGTGCAATAGCGTCATTGTGATCTTAATTAGGGATGGTAAAGCTGGGGGCTTTTAATGCATAAATGTGGGGAAATTGCCAATGAATGGAATGGATGAGTGGGGGTCAGCTTTGCTTCCGTGGCCCCCGCTCTCCACCCAGGATCTGTCTGGTGTGATAAGCCACAGGTGCCTCTCAAGCTCTTGTATGGCAGGGCTCCATTTTCTACCCCTCCCATCACTGGGAGCCCATCTCATTCGATCTGCTGCATGGGCAGGGCAGAGTGGCCCCGGCACGCCCGCTGGAGGTTAAGTAAGAGCAGGCTCCCTCAGGGTACCGCTCCACTGCCACTGAAAACCCACTGCTGGGGTGTGCCTGCTGTGCTAGGCTCAGGCCAACGGGCTGCTTAACCACATGTCCAAGCCCAATCTATCGTTTTTAGACGTGGTGACCTGATCTGCATGCAGGATTCAAGCTGCGGGCACCATGACTTTGCATAGAGACAATCTGACATTTTCTGTCTTGCTCTCTGTTCCTTCCCTAATGATTCCCAGTATTTGGTTCGCTTTGTCGGATTGCCACTATCACTATCAGCTATCCACAATGGCTCCAAGATCTCGTTCTTGAGGGGTAGCAGCTAATTTAGACTCCATCGTTTTGTATGGATGGTCGGGATTGTATTTTCCCATGTGTGTTACTTTGCACTGATCAACACTGAATTCCACCTGCCCTTGTGTTGCCCAGTCACCCAGTGTTGTGAGATCCCTTTGGAGCTCTCCAGGCAGCTTTGGACTTAGCCATTTTCAGTAATTTTGTATCATCTCCAAATTTTGCCACCTTGCTGTTTGCCCCTTTTCAAGTTCATGTATAAATACGTTGAACAGCAGTGATGCCACTGCAGACCCCTAGAGCACAGCACTGTTTATTCCTACCCTTTCCCCCTGTTTGCACGTGTTTTCAGGATCGTTTAATGATCCTTCAGTCACGTGAATGACAAGCCCTTTGTTCTCTCACTCGCCCTGCCCCCCCTAGTAGTCCGGTGGCACTCCAGTACATCTGAGGAAGTGGGTTTTGCCCATGAAAACTTGTGATGCTCTTTTGGTTGGTCTCTGAAGTGCCGCAGGACATTTTTGAAGTTACAGACTCACACGGGAACCCCTCTGAGATTTTTCCTGCCTCCCTCTGTTTATGAATAAACTCCCTGCCCCAAAGGCAAAGGCGGAAGCAGCACGAGCTCCCTTGCAGTTCAGAGCTGCCTCGGGGGTCTGCACTGTCAGCTGAACTGAAGTATGAAATTCAGGGGTTCAAATGTTGGAGGGGAGGGGCGGGCCACAGCCCCTAAATGGCTCCCCTGCTCTCTTGCCCCTTTAGCCCTATCTGTGCTAGTGTGGGGGGACACCCCATCACAGCCTTCAAGTGGCGCTGTCCAAGGCAGGATACTGGGCTAGATGGACCCTTCTCAGAGGCAACTCAGAAATTCTGATGCTAAGTCACCGCTGCAAGCACCAACCTTGAGGGTCAGAGAATGTGCCTGATCCAAAGCCCATTGAAGTCAGTGGAAAAGACTCATGTGTCCTCAGAGATTGCTGTCTCGGGCCTGTTTGAGCACACAGAGTTGTCTGGGCCAGCAAACATCTGGGAGATGGGAAATAAGGAGCCCTCCCCGCTTCCCAGCAGTCTTTCTGCCAGGCAAGGTGAGTCCCTCGCGCTGGCTAGACCCCCGCCTCGCCGCGTGGCCCACTCTTAGCCTGCTCCCCGCTCTGGGAGCGATGCGCTGGCTGGTCGCTGACGGGGACGTTAAGACGAGTGGTAATTCCCTTTAATCCTTACAGGTGCAGCTGGGAAAATGCCAGCCCCTTCCCCCTAGGTGTTGGCAAGCCGTCAGCTGGACAAGAGGTTAAATGGTTGCGGCGTCTCTCCGGCAGGCAGAAGCCGGATCAATAGCAATTGTATGGGGGATGGGACAGTGAATGAATGGCCCTGGAAGAGTCGGCTTGAGGAGGAGGAGGGTGGGTAGAAGGGGCGACAGGGCCATTCAGGTGTCTTGGCAAATGGAATCCAAGTCTGAGGCCTTCTCTGTGGCCCAGGGAGCCTTGATGCTTGAAAGTGGGCAAAGGGTGCCTCATTCCCTGCCATCGCTGTTGAGCCTTAACACCCCAGGAGACAGGCTACTTAGGGGGCTCATGGGGCCTCGTAGTTCTGGCATTGGCCTGGATGTCACAAGTGATGGGCTGGAGTCCCAGCTCTGCCACATATGCCCTGTTTCACCCCTGGAATGTCACTTAGAATGAGACGCCTCCCCTGGAGGCACAGTGGGAGGAGGTGAAATGGCTTCTGGAGGGGCTCTGAGTTACATCAGTCCCCTGAGATCTGCACATGCCCCAATGGTCATAGCGGGATGGTCTGTGTCCCTATCACCTGGAAAGCTCAGCCCTGGGTCCGGAGCTCTGCCCTGCCCTTACATACCACTCCCGTGGGGTGGGAGGGTCCGAACTAGGGCCAGACGCTCATACTCGGGCCTCTTCCCTGCCTTGTGGTGGTTGCTCTGGGGAGAAACTCACCATCCTGTGGTAAGCCTAGGGTTGCCAGGCATCTGGTTTCTGACTGGAATGCCCAGTGGTAAAGGGACCCTGGTGGCTCCGGGTGGCACGGCCAACCGGGCCCTTAAACGTCTGGTTGGTGGCACAGCAGGGCTCTGGACTAAGGCTGGTTCCCTACCCACCCTGGCCCTGCGCAGCTCATGGAAGTGGCTGCTATGTTCCAGGTGGACTCCATGCGCTGCCCCCGCCCTGAGTGCCAACTCCTTTGCTCCCATTGGCTAGGAACTGCAACCAATGGGAGCTGTCGGGGCAGCACATGGATTTCCCTCAGCTGCCCAGGCACCTAGGGGTTGCAGGCCCCACCTAGAGCCCACGTCCCCAGCTGGAGCCCTCAACGCCTCCCACACACCAACCCCCTGCTCTAGCCTGGTGAGAGTGAGGCTGTGGGAGAGTGAGTGACCAGGGTGGGGAGGGAGGTATGGAGCAAGCAGGGGGTGAGACCCTGGAGAAGGGCCGGGGCCGGGGTGTTCAGGTTTGTGACAGTTCTAGGTGAGCGTCAAAGACAGGACACAGCCACGTGGGTTTGGATTGAATTCTGGGCCTGCAGCATGCAGCAGCCACGGGTGGGGGATATGGGGGAAGAGGCAGGCCAAGGGAGACGTGCCATAAATGCTCAGTCCTGATAGGGGTCCCAGTGCTATCAGTGACTAGTAATAAAACCCTAAAGGGGCGAATGTGTCAGCTCCCCCCATCCTTCTAGGCATCTTTCCACAGGAGGTTTTGACAAAAATGAAGAAAATAAAATTAATTTCTGTGGAAACTTTTCCGTGGTAAAGTTTGAATTTTTGGTGAAGACTCAAAACCTGGCACCAAACAAGCCTAGACCCGCGGGCACATTGATCTCAGCTGAGTTATACCGTAGAGACAGCCCCTCAGGGAAGGGGGATAAGCTACAGCCCCTTTAATATCAATATAACGGTGTCCACCATAAGGATGTGCTGATGCAGCAACCGTGGTATAAAATCTCCCCCCTCCCACCCTCACTGATATCCTGGGAGCAGCCAGAGCTCTATAGCGCTGCCTATCACCATGGTATCCGGGCACCTCCTGTGTGTGATCAAAAATGAGCACAGTCCTGCGCTGGCAGGTGGCTGGGCTGGGGGTAGGGTTGCCAGATGGTTGAAACAAAAATACCGACTCCCCCCCCCCAAAAAAACGGGAAAAAAATTCTGTTGAAGGGGGAAAAAAAGGGGGGGGGGAGGAGGAGACCAAAGTTGTTGAGCCAAAAAAAAAAGGACTCCAAGTAAGCCAAAAAAAAAAAAAATTAAAATAAAACGGCATGTCCCCTTTAAGAGTTAGTGCAGGAATAGGAACAGGGGAGCGGTTGAGCATTAATACCCGGGGAAAGCATTGCTTCCCCTAGGTCTTTTTACCAGCAGCCATTTTGTTCTGGCAGCCTTGGGGAACCAGGTAAGCATGGGGGCGGAGGGCTGGGGGTGTTGAGTGTTCGGGGGGGGAGGCCGGGTGCTGAGTGTTTGTAGGGTTGCCAGGTGCCCGGCATTTTTGCCTTCTGGCCGGGGAAAAATTCTGAGAATACCAAACATCTCAGGTGCCTGGTATTCTCTGAATTTTTTTACCGGACAGGAGGCGAAAATACCGGCCTGTCCGGGTGAATACCGGACTGCTGGCAACCCTGGGGGGCGTTCTCAGTTGTGTTATTTTGGTTTGTTGGGCGGGGGGGCCAATGTCATGGCGGGCCTGTGCAAAGAGGGAGGGTTTGGATTCGCCAGATCCCTTCGGGAAGATGGTTCCACAGCTGGATCCCCTCACAGGCAAAGCTGTTTCCCCCCCTGTGTCCTGGGCTCCCATGTAACTCTGCTCTCGACGGCGTTGGATCCCAGCGAGAGCTCAGGTACTCCGCTTGTTCTGGAGACCCCTCCCTCCCCCGCCCCCTGGGCTGCTAGAGCAGGGCGCAGCGGTAGGCCTGGGACAGAGCTGTGCGCAGAGGAAGGTGCAGGAATCGGGCAGTGCCCCGTTAAAGCGTTTGTGAGCCCGCTAGAGCTGCGCCGTGTTCTGGAAGCCACCAGAAGCCAAGCAGCACAGAGGCGTGGCGGCAGCTCGGCCTGGCCTGCCTGGGCACGGCCAGTCGCCGGGGGCTTGGGACTCAGCCGGGTGGCTTCTGCGTGTTGGTTTTGCCAGGTGCAGGCTCTCGCCAGTGAGACCCCGGGGAGCTCAGGTTGAAGCAAATGGTCCCCACATTGAACTAGGCCAAGGACACCCCGACTCTTGCCAAGGGATTTCAGGGACTACGAGCAGCTAGGAGCCAAGGTTCTATTTGATCTGTGACGGCACATTCAGCAGCCTGGCGCTTCCTCGCCCCAGCTGGCATTTGGGTCTGGGCTGCGCGTGCCGAAGCTTTGGGCTTTGGAGAAATGCAGCACGTCATTGTAAATGGGGAGGGCGGGAGCAATGGGGTAGATTAATGCTCATGCCTCCGGATAAAATACAAGCTCTGAAAGCAGCCAAGCTGCTGCCCTGGGAGCTCCTTGCGCTCCGTAGCCCAGATTCTCCACCTCACAGACTTTTATGGTCTCTCGGCATGGCTGCACGTCTGGCTAACTGCACCCGGGGAGAGCGGGGGAGGTGTGGGCGGGGGGGCCCAAGGGCCATGTGTTGGGATGGCAGGCCCGTGAAGGGCTGGCATGACGGGCATGTTGGAAGAGGTGCTGAGCACGACTGGCCTGCAGATCTAGCAAAAGGAGGGAAGGACCCGGATAGACTCGTGTTCTCTTCCGTTCTTTCTCCCCGAGGAACACAGAAGCCTGTTGTTAGCATTATGGTAGCACCTTGGGGGCCACCAACCAGGGGACGGCCCCTGCCCCAAACTGGAATAGACAGAGGGTAGGGAGAGGGACAGGGATGGGCACTAGCTTTTCTCCTTGCTAATCTAGTGCCCGCTCCAGCAGACCGCACGGCCCCGGCTGGCTGGGGCTGGCTTAGCGTGAAATACAATTCCAGAGCAGCGAGCCCCTCCAGCGAGAGTCCCCTCCAGGCACAGAAGATATATGCGTCTCCTGCTCCCAGCTGGGTGTACATCTTTCCGAGGAGCTGCAGGCTACTCTTTGTGGCCCATAAGGAGCCCAGCTGGAATTTTTATAAGAGTCAGGGTTTTCCTTAGACCAGAATTTCCCTCTTTCCAAGTGTCCTACTTAGCTGTTGACCTCCATCCCTGAGGCAGCTGCGCTTTGGCGGTGCTATGGGAAGCCTGTTAAAGTGGGATCCTTCGGCACTAAATTCTTACATAACTGCGACGTATCAATTCAGGGCTTGTCTGCACTAAGTGGTGGATCAACACTGAAGCAATCAGTCCAGCAGCAGTGAATAAATTGATCTCTGAGTGCTCGCCCGTCCACTCCAATACTCACAGCTGAAGTTGTGTGGGTTAGATCGCTGGGGTAAGAGGTAGGAGGGGTTAGTGTAGAAAAGTCTCAGGATTACTATAAGAGTTTTTTTCCTTACGGCCTCTATTTTGGACCCCTTTCTAAACTTGTATTATCACAAAGAGAACAAACAACATTTTGCTCAAATTTCTTCTGCTTGGTCAAAGGCCAGGCGTGCATTCGTTAGGATTATTTGAAGTCTGTTGTCCCAGCCTTTTCCGAGTTGCAAAGTTCAGGAAAAATAAAACCACTTCTGACTAGAAACACAGAGGCTTTTGGAGCGTGACTCTGAAGTTCTGCCAGCATTAACTAGATAATCTTCTGCTCCTTGTGAGGTGGAATCCGTATTAGCACCATTTTACAAATAGGGAAACTGAGGTATGAAATTTGACAGCCACATTTTCAAAAGTGGTCTCTGTTTCTGGGTGGTTTGGTTTTTTGAGCATCCAACTTTTGAGATTCCTCATCCCTGATTTCCAGAAGGGGGGGGGGGTGCCTATACTTCTTGTTGTTGGAGCAAGGCACCTTGGGGACAGGGCCTGCGGTATCTCAGACTGCACGCTTGACAGTTGAGTCCGGTTCAGTCTGTTGCAAATTCGCTGGTATTCATTTCAATCTAACAAGCAGTCATAGATGTGTTGCCAATGCAGGAAAAATTCACAATTAAAGGCCACTTGTGAAAATTTGGCCAGAGTGGCTCACGGCTACTCAGTGAATTCCAGCTGTGCTCTAGCTCCCAGCTCAGCCCTTTAGCTTGCTCTCATTTTCTCTCCGTGGATGCACAGCATGTCTGGAGGTGCCAGGGCACACGCCTACATTTGTATGGAAAACAAAGAGGCACGGACAGAGACTGTCAAACAACAGAAGGGAAGTACCCGGGACCCACAGTCAGCAGGGCCAGCCCTCAGCAGTTGAACATTCAGGCCCCATCATGACATCAGCTTAAGGACTGAGCCGCACTTTCAGTCTTTCTGGTCTCCCCTGCGCCAGAGCAGGCCAGAGAGAGCAGACACGGAGGCATTCCCCCGCTCCCTGCCCCCTGGAGTTTCAGCCAGGGGGAAAAAACAGAACGGGGTGGAGATGACCCACAGTGCCCTGGACTGGAGCCCCTGAACTTTGTCCAGGGTGGGGGTTGAAATCTGGGGCAGAAGTTTGTATCTGGGGCCTTTGCAACTGGCCAAACAGAACCCCCAGATCTAAATCCCCCCAGGGCTTGGCTCTCGATGCCAACTGTATACATCTCCCCTCGACTACAAGGGGCTGCCTGAAAGGTGCCCCAGCAAGGTACCCTGCTACATTCCCACTGAGAAACGAAGACACAGCAAATATTACCCTCCCAGGCAGGGCTATTTACTGTTATCAGGCCCCCAAGATGCAACTTAAGGCCCCTGGGAACGAAAGCATTTTAAACAGCTCCCAGGGAGCATCGCGCGTCGCCCCACTGTGCGGGGTGGGCAGGCCCAGCCAGTGCGCCGGGCGAGTTCCCAGCGCCGGCCAAGTGCCGGGAGCATTTTAAACTCCCAGGCAGCTGACCCGCTTCCATTCCTGCTGACCCCCCACCCCAAAGGTTTCTGCCATTCTTCCTGCAGTGAAGGCTTGAGGCGAAACTTGTGTGTGAGGGCAGTGATGGGCGCAGGCTGGACACACACAGATCATGTATCGATTCACATACAAACTGATCGGTCTGTGCGCACACGTGCTCTCCAGTGCGGCAGCTCTGGACCAATCTGCAGCAGTGCCGAATGGGGCCAAGTCAGCCCACTGCCTTCCGTGGGGTGGTGATGGGTATGGATATGCCCGTGAGGGCAGGGGACTGGACTTGATCTCTCGAGGTCCCGTCCAGCTCTAGTGTTCTATGGCCTGTAATAGTAACACCTCTAGCTGTGGGTCTCAAAGCACTTTACAGAAGGAATCAATATTATCACCCCATTGTACAGATGGAAAAATGGAATCACAGAGACATGCCACGACTTGGACAAGGTGTCCAAGTTGTGGAATCTCCGTCACTGGAGATGTTTAAAAGACGTCTCTCAGGGATGATCTAGACGGTGCTGGGTCCTGCCATGTGGCCAGGGGACTGGACTTGATGACCCCTCGAGGTCCCTCCCAGTTCTATGAAGGTGATGCTATGAAGGTAACCAGAACATGAGTGGCAGGGATAGAATCCCGGAAGACAGCCATCGCTAGATACGACAAGGGCCAATTCCTGCTGGGGATGTTATAGTGTAATTGAATAGATGTGTAACTGCATGAAATCTTATCGGTTACACAACTATTCGATAGTCCCCGTGGGGTGGGGCCAGCAGCCAGTGTGCTCCAGCTATGCTCCCGGTGAACCCCCTGCCACTCTGTGCTGCTGTCTCTGATACAGAGGCTGTATTAGTGGCAGCATCATGGGAAGTCAGGTGGGAGCCAATTTAAAAACCAGCTCCCTGCGCAGACCAGCTTCCTGCCGCCCCGTGCTGCTGCCTCTGTTACAGAGGCAGCAGCGCAGGGTAGCAGCAGCCCCTGCCCGTGGGGGGTCCAAGCTCAGCAGAGGCAGCAAGGGGGAGGGGGAGTGTGTGTAGTTGATAAGATTAACCAACATGACAAGGCTTATGGGTTAATCGTGTACGGACTAGACGCTGCCATCCCTGATTCCTGCGCTCATTGGGCTGCCACACTGAATCAGGCCCATGGTCCGTCCAGCCCAGCATCCCGTCTTTGAGAGCAGCCAGGACCACTTGCTTCAGAAGAAGATGCAAAAAATCTCCTTGTGGGCAATTATGGAACAACCTACCCATAGGGGCAACTTCCTTCTCCCCCCAGCAGGTAGGGCCTGGCTTCTGGTCCTGAAGCATGTCGCTATCTAGCCCTAGTTTTAGCCTACTTAGTGTATCTGAGCATGCTCTTGCTAACCCCATCAATAGCGTCTCCTTGTATTAATACTTCTGAACTCCAGGCCTCAGTGGTACCTGTGGCAGCGAGTCCCGGAGGTCGATTTTGCGCCGTGTGTAAAGTAACCCTTGGCTCTGCATTCAGCTGTCTCTGTGTGTATGAAATGGGCAGGAATATTCCCATCCTCATTTTGCAGGGGGCAACTGAGGCCCAGGAGAGTCCTGCAACCTGACTTGTATGTGGATAGTGGCCCAGTGCAGCAGGGGCAGGTGCAAGGCGCTCAGCCGCCAGGGCAGGGAACTGCCTCTGTGCTGACCCCACGGGCGGGAGGCGGAGGCGTTGACGTGTTTGGGAGAAGGGTTGGGGTTGGCCTGGGCTGGAAAACAACTCTGTCCCCTTGGCTTGGGTGGGCTTGGCTGGGTCGAGCCAAAACCGAGTCACAAGCACAGAGAAGCCAGGGCTTGGTCTCCTAGACACTCAGCTGCCCAGTAGTGCAGTGGGAGTGGCTGGGTGCCAGTCTTCTGACAATCTGGCCCATCTCTGTGTGCTCAAAAGGCAGCAACACATACTGAAAAGTGCACGCGGACTGGGGTTCCCGCGCTCTCGAATAACGAGCCCCTAGGTTACGTGGCAGTCCCCCTCCCCCATTTCCCAGCGAGAGGCAGAAATCATGAGAACACCCAGCATTTTTAGCAGCAGAGAACCAAGTGATTGACAAACCACTGTCCCCCCACATTGTGCCCATTTTACAGATGGGGAAACTGAGGTCCCGAAGAGCCATGTAACTCCCCCAGCAGGCCAGTGGCTCAGCCAGGAATTGAATCCACATCTTCCGAGTCCTTGGTCAGCATCTTGTCCATCTTTGCCATTCCCAGGGTAACAGTTAGTCCCTTTATCTATGTGCCGATCTGCTCAAGTTGGAATCCTGCAGGCTTATTTTGCTGTATAAAAGACGTATTACACAGCTGCCCCAGAATGAGGGAATGGTAGCACTTAATCCTTCTCAGGTAAATCCTCCCTTTATTACGCACTGAGAAAATCCATCAAATGCAAGAGACCCAGAAAATGTTATCCCCCCTTTAATGCCCCCATCCCCAGTAAAATCTGCTGGACGTTGTGTGGCTAGGAGGGCTCAGTGTAATCTCTTCAATAACATCATTAATCTTTCCCTTCCCCTGCCTAGCTGCCACGTAGCCGGCAGAGCAAGTGCAAGGAGCTGTTATGCCCGGCAGACTGTCCTTACTCGATTTGATTCTAAAAGAGCAAGCCAAAAGCATTGTATGTAGAGAGGGGGTGTGACCTAACAGGTAGGGGAACTGGACTGGGTCTCCAGAGTGCTTGGCTCTGGCCCAGCTCTGTCATGCTGAGTGACCATAGACAAGTCACTGTAACAGCACTGTGCCTCAGTGCCCCCATTTGTTCAAGGTCAACAAAGATGCAGGCCTCCTTTATGAGGTGCTTTGAGATCTATAGATGATAAAAACTAGGTCGTGTTACTTAATATGGGATGGGACAATTCTGTCCCTCGTTACACCAAAACTCTGGAGTCACTCCACTTCAGTCTGCAGGGCTGATTCTCCATTGCCTTTCCTCGTGCGTGCAAAGCTAGTGTGAAGCACAGTCACAGCAGTATGGTAATGCATGCACTTCCAAAGCACAGGTGGAAATGGTGACAGGTGTGCAAAGCCATGGCCAGTCAGGCTTTCTGCTCAGTTACACTGGGGTAATCCACAGTGAGTCCAGTGAAGTCAACAGAATTACTCTGGAGTGACACTGATGTGAAACCCAGAGCAGACTCTGGCTCCATCAGCATTATTGTCCCTGCTGCATTTCTCGGGGACCAGGTGTCAAAGTCCCTGGGGGATGGAGGGTGCTCAGCTCCTGGCAGGATCGAGCTTTCAACTCCCGCAGCTCCCCTTGCCCAGAGCAATGCTCGTTTCCTCCCGGCCCTGGGATCTGGCAGGATCTCTTACATCTCTAGGTCCCCAGCGCGCCTCACTCCTGCAGCTGCAGGACCCTGGGCCCATCCCCCAGCTGGCAGAGCCAGGCACAGATCGGCTTTGCTTCCTCCCGAGAATGCAGCTCAGGGGCTGGCCGGAGGGCGGCTGTCACTCAGCTCTCTTAGGGGTGCACAGAGGCTGGTGATGGGGGCCTGGTGACCCAAGCTGAGGGCTGCCTGCCCCACCTCCCTGCTCACCTGGGTGGCATGTGCGAGCCAAGCAGACAGCTCTGCGCAGGGGAGGGGAGCAGTGCACGGGGCGGGGGAGGGGAGCACTTCCAGAGCAGCTCGGCGTGTCCGACGGGTGACTGCATCCGAATCTCATTAGTACCCCGGGGATCCCCCCGTGCGCCCACCCCAGGCCTGAATGCCGCCTCTCCAGGGGCTCTGGGAGGGGCAACCGGCCTGCCCCCACTTGGTCCTCTCTGGCCCGGAGCTCGGGGTTCCACTGGGCGGCTGCTTTGGCCTGTCACGTACCCCTGGGGCTGTACTGTTGCCAGTTGTGGCTGTTTCCTCCACATGCACTCAGAAGAGCTTTTAGGGCCTGTCTACAGTGCGCTTAGACCCCCTGGCTGGCCTAGGCCCACCCAGTCCAGCTAAGGGGCTCAGGCAACCCGGCTGTTTACCTGCAGGCAGCAGCCTGGGCTCGGGGGCCCCCCCTCCACCTTGCAGGGTCCTGGAGTCTGGGCTCCAGCCCAGCCCCTAGCTCCGTGTAGACATACCACAGAGCCCTGTCTGAGCCCTCTCGAGCTGGCTCCGGCTCCGTGGGTTTCCTAGGGCCCAGTCTGTATCCCAGCATGTCAGCTGCAATTGCTCCTCGCAGGTGTCACGTGGCCTCTGGGCCTCCCACTCCAGGTTCCTGGTCGGGACTTGGGTGCTGCCAGCGATGCTGGACTGAATTGGCCTGCCCTGTAGCTGAGGCTCCAGGCTCAGCTGTTCCCTGCCTACATCGATTAGCCCGGGGCTGCTCAGACTGCACCAGCCGCTAGCCGCTGGCAAAGCGCGGGAGTCGCTTTTCTGCCCTCTCTGCTCTGGCTGTCTAGGAATCTGCTTGTCACCCAAGTTCTGCCAGTTTGTGCTTCTGCGTGGGAGCGTCGCAAAGCCCCGAAGCAATTAAAACTCCGGCAAACTGTGTCGCTGCCCCATTAAACAGAGGCACAGAGAGAGCAGGAGAGTTGCCTCACCTCACCGGCAGTGGCACAGCTGGGACTGGAACCCAGAACGCAAGAGCCCCCTGCTCTAACCATTCAGCCACACACCCCCTGAACCCAGGAATCCTAGTGCCTGGCCAGTGCTCTGGCTACTAAGTCCCGCTTCTCCCAGCCAGGCCTGCCCCATGTTCTGCGTCTCTCCTTTGATCTGCTTTATCCTGCCTGGCAGGGGGAAGGAAGAGCAAACCTTTTCCTTGACACCCCCAGAGGTTCTCCCCCGCGCGGCCCAGCTCTGCTCTCCTGGCCCTTTTTCTTTTAACTCACCTTCTTAAGCCCTGTCAGCACATCGGTGCCTTTGAGGGACTCTGAGCCTCCAGGCAGCTTGTGAGTAATATTCATTAACGAGCTTGTGGGCAGGAAAGCCGCTCTGGATCGGTATTTATAAAGCGCCAAGGATTGACATGGGGGTGTCAGACGTGTGGCATGCGCCGGGCCCAGCAGAGCTGAAATCTCCATTCATGATGATATAATTAAGCTCAGCCTCCTTAATTGGATTGATACGTGGCAGTATTGCTTAATGCCATCACGTTCTGGCTTGGCAGCTGCAATGTGGGTCAGTTTCAAGTGACACATTGCCCCTAACAGCGTGGGCCAGCCCACGTGTGCGATTCCTCCCCATGCGGATTAAGCCGCCCTTTCCAGTTCTGGGACGTGGCCTAGATTTCCCCTGGCTGCCCACACCTGAGAGCTAATTAACGTGCTTCTGTCTGCTGCCAGTAGAGGCAGGAGGGGGGTCACCCTGCCTCTGGGCTGAGCCCTGTGCTGTGCCCAGTGATGGGTAGCGTCCAGCTCGGCATAAGAACTGAGCCAGCCAAGCAGACTCATCAGGTGGGTCGGGGGGGGGGGTATTTATTTATTCAGGGCAAAGCAGAGCTGGGTGAGAGCTGAGTAGCAGCACATCAGGGGCCTTGCAGGAGGGGAAATCATTGCAATGGAGTTTGGGTGTTTTCTTAGGCGATAGGCTTTATTGACCCTGCACAGCAGTCCTGGCACAGAGGCGGTCACAAACAGCGTGCCGGCAAGCCCCTTCTGCAAAAAACCAACAGCGCAGCATTTCTTGGCAGACAGAACCGTGTCCACTCACTTGTAAGCTGTGGGTGTGTCTGCACTGCAGTCCTGGCGTGCCGGTGCAGCTCGTGTAAACACTCCCAGGTTAGCCATGGTCGAGCTAGCTCAGTCCAACTGTGGCAGCAGGAGCTTCAAGGCAGGCTAGCTACACAGTGAGTCCCCAGAGTCCCAAACAGGCAAGGCTGGTGTGTGCTGTGTGTATACTGGTGTGTGCTGTGTATGTGTGTTGAGATACATAATGCCTATGCTGCGTGTGTGCTGTGTGTATGTTTGTGTACATTATACCTGTGCTGTGTATGTGCCAGTGTGTGCTGTGTATGTGTGTTTGTGTACATAATGCCTGTGCAGTGTGTGTGCTGGTGTGTGCTGTGTCTGTGTACATAATGCCTGTGTGGTGTATGTGCTGTGTGTGTTTGCTGTGTATGCGTGTCTGTGCACATAATGCCTGTGTGGTGTGCGTGCCGGTGTGTGCTGTGTGTGTGTGCTGTGTAGGCGTGTCTGTGCACATAATGCCTGTGTGGTGTGCGTGCCGGTGTGTGCTGTGTAGGCGTGTCTGTGCACATAATGCCTGTGTGGTGTGCGTGCCGGTGTGTGCTGTGTGTGTGTGCTGTGTAGGCGTGTCTGTGCACATAATGCCTGTGTGGTGTGCGTGCCGGTGTGTGCTGTGTAGGCGTGTCTGTGCACATAATGCCTGTGTGGTGTGCGTGCCGGCATGTGTGTGTATCTGCCTGTATTTGTATGAAAGCCTGGACCAGCCTCTGAGCTGCTGTGTGACCCTTTCCAGTATCTGTAATTACGCCGAGCCGCCTCCCAGCACCCTCTCTGCCCGGCCTCCTCCGCGCCCAGCTTGCCCAGACAGCCGAGCGATTCATCAGCTCACCAGCTGTGGGAGGAGCCTCCCGGAAATGTCATTACCCTGGAAGGGGGCAAGGGACGGTAAAGCCGGGAGTCCAAAAGGTCCTGGGCTGATGCCCGGGGTGGGGGGAGGGGCGTTGGGCAGCCACATTAATGTTCCTGCTGGGTGACAGCAGACGATGGGCGAACGCAGCCACGAGATGCTGGCATGTCGCTCCGTCCTTTGGGAAGTCCGGGGACAGCCTCCCTCCTGGCTTCTTCCAGCACAGGCTGGGCAACGATGGGGTGGGGAAGCGGCTGCCCAGGAGCAGAGCAGTCCCCTCTAGGGTCTCCAGCCCTGGGCCCTCTGTGGGTGAAGCCTGCCTGTGCCGGTGTTTCTGTGCTGTGGAGGGGAAACCGAGGCACGGAGAAGTTACAGCTCCCCCAGAAGTCAGGAGCCAGCCTAGGACCCAGGAGGCCTCGTACGGTGCCCCCTGCAGGGAGGGGAGGGACGAGACCGGGCACGGGTGAACAGACAGGGAGTTCGTTATGACAGTCCCCCCAGGTCTCTCTGGTGCTGCTGGACTGGGCACGGACCGTGGTGCCCACCGCGTGGCCTGGGGCCTGGCTGGGGCAGAGGCTGCTGACTATAGGGAGGCGCTGCCTGGGGTGAGCGGCACATTCTGCACTAGGGATGGAAACAGCCACGCTGCCCCGACTCAACCACAGGGCGCATCTGGGCCAGCCGTGGCCTAACCGCCCACGGCAGGCAGCTCTAGAAACTCTCCTGGGGAGGGGCTTCCGCAGCCACCCGTGCAAGTGCTGGCCCCCTTGTGTGCAGCAAGTCGGGGGAGCTTGGGTTGGGGCCCGTCGCGAAGTCGGTCTGAGGGGGCATCTGGGCATCGGTTCTGCAAGTCAGGTCAGGAATCACGGAAGCCATGTGCGGTAACTGGAAACGTGGCCACTGTGTGTGGGACGGAGCATGTGTGTGTGCGCATGTGGGCACGTGCGTGTGTGAGTGCTTGCACTGTGTGTGTGACAGAGTAGCCTCTGCGTGTGTAAGTACATAGTATGTATGTGAGCCTATGACTGTGTGTTATATGTGTGTACATGACTGTGTGTGTGGATGTATATGTGTATGATTGTGTGCATACGTGATAGTGTGTGTGGTTGGACACATGGCTGTGTGTGTGCTGGTGTGTGCACTTGACTGTGTGTGGTTGGACGACTGTATGTACATGCTAGTGTGTGCACAATTGTGATGGTTTGTGTGTGCACATGACAGTGCGTGTGGTTGGACACATGGCTGTGCATGTGCTGGTGTGTGCACATGACTGGGTTGCTGCCATTGCCATACCAGGGGGAGATGTCACTCACCTCGTTGTGCTGCTGAGCAGTTTGCGCTGCTAATTACCCCACACTTCCGACCGGAGGGGGTGAAGGGAGGGTCTGTATCTGCCCTGCAAGCCCTGGCTCCCTGCGGCTCCGCAGGGCAGCTCAAGCCCCTCCCCTGCCCCGGCCGATGTGGGCGAGGCAGCCCGGCCAGGCTCGGCACCAAGAGCCCGAGACTAGTGTCGCCCTCGGGCACTTGCAGCAGAGTCGGGGCAGAGGATGCCTGGCTGCAGCACGTCCCCCGCAGGCTGCCCAGGGCAGCAGTGTCCTGCAGCAGGCAGAGCTGCCGTGGGCGAGCCTGGGACGGCCACACATGCAGGCTGAGAGCCAGGCAGCTCCTGCCGGCGCCTCTTCTTCCAGCTGGGGGCAAGGCATGTTCATGAGCCCCGCCTGATCCGTGGTGCATGCACTGGCCCTGCCACAGGCTGACTGCCGCCCCCTAGCACCTGCCACCCAAGGCTCTTCAGCATGGTGCAGACGGGCCTATAGCCCGGTGCTGCTGGGGGAAACTGAGGCAGGGCATGGGGCCGCGCTTTGCCCAAGGACACGCAGCAGGGCTGCAAGGGGCTATCCCAGCATGCCTGAGGAAGTGACTGTCCTGCCTGGGGCACGCAGCCGTTCCAGCAGCCAGAGCAAGCTCTGCCTGAGCTGAGGGCTGGTGAGGAGAAACGAGCCGCCGAGTCTCCTCATCCCAGCTGCCTGTGGGGCTGGGCGCTTGGTGCGGCAGAGGGCCCATGAGCCAGAGAGCCCAGGGGCCCTTGTCCTGGTCTGAGCCCCAGACGGCCAGGCAGGGTCTGTCACAGGGGCACAGTCCTTCGGGCTCTTCCTGCTCTCGCTCAGCTTGGCTAGCAACCTGCCCCTCCCCAACATTGCGGGGAGGGGGTGAGGCTGGGCTCCCCCAGCCTCCCAGGCCTTTCAGCAGCTCCCCGACTACAGGCCATCGGCTGTCTCTGGTGGCACCGCAAAGCAGCTCCCAGGGCCTGCCCCAGCAGGCTGTGGCCCTCGGCTTGGAGGGGCCTGACCGGCCCTGGGAAATCGGCTTGGGCTGGCATGGGCGGGTGGAGGGATTTCTGCCCTGGCCATTGAGACCTGGGGCACCCGTTGCTGCTCCCACACCTGGGGCTGAGAGCTGCTACGCCCTCCACACCTCGCAGTGCTGCCGGGAGGCTCCTGGGCCGACAGCACTGGGTGGGCAGCCAGGATGCCGGGTCCCATTCCCAGCTTCGCCAGGTCCTGTAAGACCATGGGAAAGTCATGCCCCCCCCCGTGCCTCAGTTTCCCCATCTGCGATGTAGGGGTTGAGCTGAGGCTGAATGAATTGTTTCCGGGGCGCTTTAAGGGCCTTGGGTTCAAGGTGCCGGAGAAGCCGGGCATCCTGGTTAGTGCTGTTAATTATGAATGTACGACCAGCCCATTAGCACAGACCCACAGAAAGCCTCCGACAGCAGGCGTGTGGGGGATGGGCTTGTACTGGGCTCCCCCTGCTCTGCCCCATGGCCGCTGCTGTTCACTCCTGGCTGCCCATCCAGTCTCCCCAGAGAAAGGCCCCGGGGGGTCGGCTGCCCTCGGAGAGCCCTCAGGTGGCTCCGCCGATTACGTGCTGAGCAGCTACTGCCCGGCTGCAGGGTCACTCTAGAGCAGGGCTACTCAACCTTGGAAGCCCCGGGGGCCACAACGATACTCACAGTACGTGCCAAGGCCACAACTTAAGTGTGGTTGCATATACATGCAAATATATATGCAAATATATGCAAATAGCGTCTTTCACACTGACGGGCATGAATACAAAGATTAAGGCAAGATGACACAACATGCAGGCCCCATTTAACTCAGTTCTGCTGCTATTAATAAAATGTGACATTGACCCGATTCCCACCCACAGGACAGCACTTTGAATGAGCCGTGACCGTCCAGGAATGTAACTACAAAAACGCATCTCAGCAGAAGGCCATTCCACTGACTGCTTTTTGGTTTTGGCTCCCACCTGTGGGCCACAAACAAACGGGCTGCGGGCCGCGTGTTGAGTAGCCCTGCTCTGGACACTGGTTGTGCGGGTGCTAAATGAGATTCTTTAATTCCCGGCTGCCTATCTCATGCAGGCTCCCCATGGCAGCTTCTGCAGCCCCAGCCTGAAAGGCATCTGGGTGGGAAATGAAAATGGCGTTTTTGCCATCTCCTGGTGTTTGCCTTCTCCTGATCTCTGCAGCATTCGTTCCCTGCCAGGCCTGGGCAGTTACTTCTCGGCAGCCGGTACCAGTTGGCTCTCAGGTTGGAACGGCAGCTCCCAGCCCTGCCTGCTGGCTGGTCGCTGCAGCACAATGGCCCCTGGTCCCGCGCCGATCAGCCAAGCGCACAAAACAATTTGGAGGCTCTGTAGAGGGTGAAATGAATGTAAATCCTCGTTGGCACCAAGCTGACCCATTGGACATGCTTTGCATGTTCCATCTCGTGGCTCCAGAGGCGGTGGCAGGGGAGTTTTCCCCTGGCCTTGTCTCACAAGGCTGCAGCTGTGTCTAAGAAACCGCGGCCTGCTGCAGGGAACGGGCCCGCGTGCCCCCACACCCCCACTTCCCTAGCAGAAAGACGGGGGCTCTAGCCGGGGGGCCCCCCTCTAGCCCAGGGGCTCTCATGTCTCTGTATTGCCATGCTGAGCACTCGATAGCCTGTAATGAATTCGGCTCGCAGCACCCCCAGGGGCTAGGGACTTGGTGTTAGCCCTGTTCTCTGATGGGGAGCCCAGGCCGAGACGGGCGAAGGGATTTGCACAAGGTCACCCAAGAAGTTTGTAGCAGGAGAGGAAATAGAACCCCTAACCCCTGGCCCCCTTTCGCTCAGCCCTCTGGGAGAGGCCGCTGCTGGTACTTCTAGGCTGGCCTGGAGAGGTGAGAAAACATCAAATCCAGCTAGTGGAGCAGGCTCTCCGTGCCGCACTGCCTCCCTCTGCAAGGCGGGAAGGGGCAGTTACCCTGTCCCTCAAGTGCCGCGAGTCCTGAGGGTGGAAAGCGCAGTCTGAGAGCTCGGGAGGCAGGTTGTGCTCTGGCCGTCGCACAGGGGGCAAAAGTAGAAATGGAGAACCAGAAAAAACAACAACTAGGGCAAGGCTGAAGCATAGAAAGGGGTATGTGTAGATGGGTGTGTGCGCGTGTGCATGTGTGTGCGTGCACGTGTGAATGTATGGGTATGCATGTGTGTGGGCGTGAGTGTGGGGGCATGTGTGTGTGCATGCAGGCGTGCATTTGTGGGTGTGCATGTGTGCGCATGCATGTGTGTACGTGTGGGTGTGCGTGTGTGTGCTTGCATGCGGGGTGTGTATGTGCATGTGTCGGTGTGTGTCTTGTTCTGCTGCTGCCAGTTCTGCCTCCCTTGTGTGGCTAAAGACGGGGTTCCGGGCCGCTGGGCTGTCAGTCTGTGTCTTGTTTCAGCTGCCGTGCGGCTCGCGCTCACGCACAGATCAATATGAAACCCACACAGCTCCAGCCTGCTTCCTCCGCGAGGTCCCTGCTGTTCTGCGTCAGCTCTTTATTCCGCCATGAAGTGAAATCCCTGCGGAGCGCATGCTGCTCTTTTGTGCAGCGGCAGGAAAAGGGGAGTCCCCAGGGTGTCCAATGAGCTCTTGCCGAGATTTGGGGCCAGGCCAGAGGGCGCGGGCTCTTTAATGCAGGACTGAAACGGGCTCATTTATTAGCCCCAGAGCACGGGTGAGATGTGGGGGGGCGTATTCCCGCCACGCTGGGACGTGCTAGGAAGGGGCGGGCCGGCAGGGGGGCGAGGGCGGCTGCTGAGTGACTTTGGAAAGTGGCCTTTGCCCCCAAGGACGGGACTTGGGCTGGGCTCCTGCGTTCACGTCCCTGCTCTACGGAGGGATCCCTCTTGGCCACGGAGACCAGGGCCTTCATTTGCCATCTCCACCCCCGGCATCTGCTGAGTCAGCACCGAGCACCCCTGTGGAATCGGCTGCCCCCTTTCTTGCAATCCAGACTCCCTGTGTTTGGGCACCTCCCCCCCCGGCCTCCCGCCAGCAGCACCCGGGATCGCTGAGTTATCCAAACACCACACGGGCTGGACTCCAGTTTGGGGAGAGCCCAATGAAAGTGCTTGGTGCTGCGCAGCTTCGAAGCCCTGTGCGAACCTCCCTCATGCCCGTCCTGTGCGATGAGAGTGTCTAGTAGATTTCGGAAGCTGCACTTTCACAGTCCTGTGCCCACACTGAGCCCTGCCTCTCCAAGGGGCTGCGGGCGGGCGGAAGAGAGAAGGAAAAGTCAAGGCATTAGCCTGGCTTCAGTTCCATCTGCTACCGGCTCCCTGGCTGACCTTGGGCAAGTCCCTTAATCTCCCTGTTCCTCTGCTCCCTGCTTGTGCAGTGGGGATAACAGGCCTGCCCTACCCAGTCCAGGGGACAGGAGGTGCTCAGATACCGCTGGGTAATGGAGCTGCAATGCTTGTAAGTGCCCCTATGACCCATGCGTCCTCTTTCCCCTTTGGAAAAAGCAATGTCGGGGACCCTGCTGTAGCAGTTTGGCGGCTTCTCAAGGGTGGGCGGGGAGCTGCCGAGAGCTCAGGCCCGAGGCTTGCGGCAGGAGTGTGCCGCTCAGTGGAAGCATTTCTGAATCTGAGCAGAATTTCCCGCGTTCTCCTGCAGAGAGAGGGCCCTGGTGCCCCAGTGTCCAACTCCTGGGGTCGCGGGAACCCTGGCACAAAGGGAGAGACGATTGCAAATATCAAATCTAGGTGGCAGAAGGGTCAAGTGGTTGGAGCAGGGAGCCAGGAGAGTGGGCGCCTGACCTGCGCTCTGCCTTCCGCTCACTGAGTCACCTCCCTGCTCTGCCGCTCGGCTTCCCCACACGCGCCACGGGTCCGGGCTGTTCCCCTCCCACCTTGGATTGCCTTGTGGAAGCCATAGGAGCTGCCGAAGATGAAGGCTGGTCCGGCAGGGAGGGGGCTGGATGGGAGAGGGGAGGATGGCTGCAAGCAGAGGTAGTCGCTGGGCCTGTGGGGGTGACTGTGGCAGTCCTGGTGCTCTCCATGGGCCCTGCGCCCTCCTCCGCCTCCTTCGCTGTGGCCTAACCTAGACCAGGCTGAGTGTGCGGCTTTCCCGTTTGCGAGGGCTCAGGCCAGTTGTGTGTGTGTTTCTTAGGGGCTTGGTGCACTTGCTCAGGCGAGCCGCAAGCCGGCCCAGAGTCTGCACAGATCCCTCTGCCAGTTGACCCCTCCGCCCTCCGCTCAGAGGCTGAAGGGCCAGGCCTGCGTTGCTGGGGCCTGGATCCTGAACCCTCCAGCGCTCGGATGAGGGAGCGGGGTCTGGGCTTCCAGTCTGGGCTGCTAGCAGCGTCAGCAGGATGCTGGCGGGGCCGAGACGAGAGGTGCCACTGCTTTGCAGGCCAGACCTCAGCTGCTCGGAGAGCCTGGTGGGCAGCGGACCCAGTAACACAGGGCACATGGCAGCCTCTCCGCTTGCCCCTGAACAGGCCGCTTCCCTGCAGCTCCCAATTCCGAGCTCCCGGAGCCCAGCCGGCAATTAGGACGAGACGTTGCCCTGAGGACACTGGGTATTTCTCCTTTTGCCAGAGTAGATGAACCCTGGCTGTCTGGCTTGCAGCCGTAATTGGGGCTGCAAAGGCAGGATGCTAATGGCTTGTTTAGTTACATTTGATTAGGGGTCACGTCATTCTGGGGCAGGAAATACTCAGAACTGCTCTGTAAATACTTGGAGAGAATTTTCCAGCGTTCTTTACCGCTGCCCTCCCCCGTAAAACCCTTCCCTCCTCTCACTTGCTCGCTCTGGTCTCCCTGTCTCAAAAAAGACATTTTAGAAATGGGAAAGGTACTGAGAAGGGCCACACAAATGATGAGGGTATGGAGTAGCTTCCATATGAGCAGAGATGAAACAGACTGGGACCGTTCAGCTTGGCAAAGATGCCTAAGGAGGGATGTGATGGAGGCTATAAAGCCATGAGTGGTGCAGAGAAGGGGAATATTTACCCCTTCATGCAATGCTAGACCCAGAGTGTAGTCAATGAAATTAATAGGCAGCAGGTTTAAAATAATCAAGGAAGTTTTTCTTCACATTGTGCACAGTCAACCTGTGGAACTCCTTGCCTGGGGATGTTGTGAAGGCCAAAAGTATAACCGGGTTTAAAAAAGGAGTTCAGTAAGTTTCTGGAGGACACATCCATCAATGGCTAGTGTGGTGAGGGATGCACCCCTATTCTCTGAGTGTTCCCCAACCTCCAACTGCCGGAAGCTGGGACTGGACACCAAAGGGTAGGTCACTCGCTAACTACCCTGTTTGATCCATTCCCTCCGAAGCGCTCAGCCTTGTCAGAAGGCCAGATACTGGGCTCTGGTGGTTCTACACTAAAGCGCTTGTGACAACTCCTGATGAACGGGGCGGATTCTGCTGAGATCAGGGGAGGATATTGGATATTTTTCTCATGCCAAGTTTATTTGATTATAACTTTTTCAAAAGTCCCTTTCAGCTTACTGATGAAGTAAGCCCTGTGGGCATCCAAGCCGTTCTGAGCTACCAGTAACCAGATATGTGACTGCCTCCTGCCAGATGTGCACCCTTAACCTCTTGTGGCTCAGGCAGATTTTAGAGAATTCTTGGTCTTTCTTGGCCTCTCACAACAGTTCCTTTATTGCCACTGGAGCTGTACGACTGCTGCCATAGCTAATGCACTGATCCCTTGGAAATAGAGTCTCCAGGGCTTCTGATCCTAAACCCTCACGCCATGTTCTTCTGTGCTGTTAGACAGCGGCTGCGTTCCACCCCACAGGTGTCAGCTTTTCAAGTCACCCTTGTAGGTGGTGAAAATGTTGTGCGCTCCCTTCGCTTGGAGCCAGGCTCTCGTGTGACCCCTGCAGGGACGGGCCAGCAGAGGCTACAGAGGGTAGAGTTTGCCGGCAGTTTCTGCAAAAGTAGCAATATGCTCCTTCCGCCCACTGCTTGGATGGAGCAGGCCCGAATTCTGTGCGCTCCTTCTGGGATGGCGCTTCCCACTTCTGGCTCAGCAGTTCTAGGCAGATTTTATCCTCACTTCCGGCCTTTCCTCCTTTCATCACAAACAACGTAAGCTGCATGGCACAGAGAAGAGGGGGACAATGAGAACGCAGCTCTGGCTTGTCCAGCACAGTCCAAACTCGGCTTGGTTGCAGTTTCCCAAGGAGTAACCAGGGCAGAGAAGTCCAGAATAACGAGTCTCTGCGCCAGAAATAGAACAGTAAAGGGGCTGTGCTGGATTCTGCTGGGCACTCCAGTGGAGCGGGGAGACTGATGGAGGAATTCCTGAACCCTTCCTCAGTGAGGCAGGCGCCGCGCCCAACCAATTCCCACGGCTCCCCCGCCATTCGCAGTGCCTGCCCTGTGCATCTGTCACAGTCCAGATCGCCCACGGTCTCAGGGTCGCAGGGGAGCTAGGCCTGAGAGAGGATGGATCTTGGCGGAGCACGGGGTGGAGTACTGGGGAAGTACAATAATCAATTCCCGGGGTCACATCTCTGATTCAGGGCAGCATTGGCCAGGGGGCCAGGCACTGGGCCCTCATGCAGCAGCCCCTCATTCTGTGCCCAGCTCTGCTATTGACCCACTGTGGGCAAGCGGGACCCTCCCTTGGCCTGTTTAGACTGAAGCTCTGGGGGCAGCTATTCCAGCGGCCCCTGGGGCCACTGCTCCCCGCACTCAGAACTGGTGCAGCGAGGGAGGCACAGGGCATTGGTGAGCCACTGGAAAGAAAGTGCAGCCATTCTCACAGGAAACCACTGGTTTTTACGCTTCCTTGGCAGCCCTAGCACCTCGCTGCTACCCCCCTAACCAGCCAGCTCTCTATTTTTAAAGTGCTAATGGCTCTGGTATCTAGATGCCAACCAAACAACACTCCACATTTGCATGTATTCAAAGTGCTGCTCCGTTACTGACTAATTAGCTCGCACAACGATCCTAGGAGGGGTGCCTTCTGCATTCAGCCAAGCAGGGAGCCAGGAGGCAAAGGGACATGTCCAACACCATGAGCAAATCAGTGGCAGAGACAGAACTCAGGCCCCCGGTGGCCGTGGCTCGCGTTGGGTCTGCTGCCCCCACACTAAAGCTCATGGGAGGCACTTGCAAGCCCCCCCTCCCAGGGCAGAAATGCTGGTGGGGCCCAGGCCTAGATTGGCAGGAGGGGCTGGGGGCCATTTGGGGATCGGGCGCGGCATGGAGTCCCTGGACACGAGTGGCATGGCCTGTGTCGTGGCCAGATTCCAAAAGGGATAATTACATTCTGCCTCCCACCGTTTGCCTTGCGGGGCCAGCTGGGGCCGGCATTCATCCCTTGCCCTCCTTGCCAGGTGTGCCAGCTGCCCGGCCTGCAAGTGATGCCGTTCCAGCCCCTCTGGTGACTAAGCAGGTGCCCCCAGGTGGGGCAGCCCCTGCGGGAGTGTCTAAGAGTGGGGCTGCAAAGGGGGGGCCCGGAGAGAAGCATCTGTGGAAGGGAGCCTCAGCCCGGCCTGGTGGACGAGCCCTGGGGAAAGAGCTGCAGGAGGGGAGGTGGCCCCGTGTGATGGTCCCCCGGCGGTGGGGCCAGGAAGTGAATGGCTGGGAGCCTAGGAAGTGGCTTGAACCCCCCTGGACTGAAGGGAGAGGGAGGGGGCGCGGCAGGTCTGGCATGTGAGACGTTGGGGTGACCCTGGTCTGGGAGGAGGTCAGTTCATGTGACTTTCATCTCTGGGGAACCGCGGGGAGCCATGCCCAGGCAGTGAGAGGGCAGCGAGAGGCATGCTTGGAGCGGCTGGCCTGCAGACGAGGCCGTTGCCTCAGGCCGTTGGGTTGCGCCATTAAGGTTTCCTCCAAGAAGCAGGGTGGAATGATTTGGAATATTTTCGACATACCTGTTGTGATTGTGAGGTGCTGCCCATGGGTATGTCAACACTACAGAGTTTTTTTCGGAAAAATAGCCATTTTTCCCGAAAAAAATTTAATTACGTCCACACTGCAATCACATTCTTTTGAAAGAAAATTGAAAGAGCAGAGGGGTTTTTCCAACATTGGTAAACCTCTTTCTACGAGGAAGAAGCCTTTTTCCGAAAGAGCTCTTTCAGAAAAAGGCGTGTGTGGACGGGGAAGAGGGAGTTCTTTCAAAAGAAGAGGCCTCCAGGAAAAAGCACAGGTTCCCTGATGTCCACTCCGCCCATAGCAATCACAGCTTTCATGGGAGACAGCGTCCATTCAGTGTGAACGCTATCTTTCGAAAAAACAGATGGCTTTTTCGATGTGCTTTGGCAGTGTGGACGCTTTCTTTCGGAAGAAGTTTCTTCTGGAAGATCTCTTCTGGAAAAGCTTCTTCCAAAAGAAGCCTGCAGTCTAGACATAGCCCATGTTTAACTGCTGAGGCCTGCCCCGAGATAGGTTAGTTATGGCTGTGGCCTGTCAGACCATAGTAGGCCAGCAGGAAATGGCAACCTCTGTGATACAAGGTAACTGTGTTCAAGAGTCGCCTTGTTGCTCCCAAGAGGCAGCTGCATTTCAGGGGTGGGAAAAACGATCTCTGGGTACCGTGTTCTCCTCTGAGGTAGCACGCGAGTTCCGTCGTGTGAGAAGGGGCTTTGTAACCCTCGTGCTGTAGAAGGGCTGCGGGTGGCAGAGGAATGTAGCGATGAGGATGGCCATTGACTTGCCTTGTGAAGGTGCGGGGCAGGTTTCCACTCCAGCCGAGCCCTGAGAGATCCTACGTGGGGTGGTCGCTTTGTGAAGCACACCTGTTTGCCCACAGGTGACGGCATGTTTTGCTCTGTCAGGTTTCAGAGGGGTAGCCGTGTTAGTCTGGCAGCCAAAGCAGCTGGGAGTCCAGTGGCACTTTTAAGGCCATGTCTTTACTAACGGGAGGATCCACACTGCAGAGGTCGATCTCCCGGCATTCGATTTAGCAGGTCTAGGAAGGACCAGCTAAATCAAATGCTGAGGGAGCTCCCAGGGACTCCTGAATTCCTGGCGGTTGTGGAGAGCAAGGGAAGTCAGTTGGGAGCATTCTCCTGCCGACCTCCTGCTGTGGAGCCGCCAGAGAAATTTGGCTCAGGCACGTCCACCGTCCGGTATAGACCTGGCCTAGCAAATTGATGCAGGTATTAGGGCCTAAGCTACAGCTGGAAGTGAGTGCAGCTCAGGAGAGCTTGTGGCCCAATACCCGCATGGACCTGTCAGTCTTTCAAGTGCCACCAGGCGCCACGAGGGTTTTGTCTTTCAGGTTCTTGGGGAGCTCGTTTGCGAGGGTGAGGACTGCCTGGGCCCCCCGCCTGCCCCGGGGCATGAAGTCCACCGTGTCGCGGTACCCTTGTGTGGGACTTAGGAGCCCTGAAAGGTGTGTTGGGGGGGGGGGGCGGTCCTGGACACGGTAGCAGTGGAGACATGGCTGCAGGTCTCGCATCTGTTCTGGCAGAGCTGGGGCTGTTCTGAGTTTGGGCCTGGGAGTGGGGGTGGGGATGGGAATGGGAATCCTTTCTGATGTTAGTTCGGTGGCACATGAAATGAAATGGCTGCTGATGGACGGGTTCATCCTGGCGGTTGGCACTGGGTGGTTTTGGCAGGAGCCGGGATGGCTGAACTCTGCCCTCGCCCCGAGAGACCACCCCCTTTTGGGGTTTATTGCAGGGTGGGAGAAGCTTTCCCAGCTGCTGTCTGTGCTGATGCTGTCCCCTCTGTGGGTAAGCAGGGGCTTCACTCGGAGACAGGACTCCATGGGTGTATTTCTGTCTCTGCCACTGACCCACTGTGTGGCCTCTGGCATGTCTCTTTGCCATGGTGTGAGGCTGACATCTACACACCCTTGCAAAGCCCCTGTGGGTACATCACACTGCACACACCACACGTGGCGTGTCGAGTGCATCTGCTGCGTACAACAGGCACAAAGCGCAGTGTAGAGGGTGAAACATAGCTTAGGCGTGTTGGGAAGGGCCTGATCCCTTAGGGCATGGACCCCGTGCAGCTCAGCACGCCCGACAACGCCTCCCATAGCTGGGCTGATATTTTTAGCAGCATCGTGTCCTGCTGCGGAAGACTTTCCCCGCTGCTGTGAAAATCTCGGCAGTGTGGCCGCAGCCTGCTTTCCGCCGCAGTGTGTGGCCACGCACACCCCACACGCGGCCCCAGGGGATGCGGCCCAGATCCCTCCTGGGCACAAAGGACTTTGTCAGCACCATAGTCACATGGAAGGAAAGCGCAGTCCTCAGGCAAGGTGAACCCCAGGGTTTGAATGGGCCGGTACGGAACAGCTGTAGGATGTAGGGTGAAAGCAGGCCAGGGACAGAGCACACACGCCCCTTTCCAGTTTTGGATGAGGCGGAGACATGCTTTGTGTCTGCCGCGCTCCCTGGAATCCCACATAAAAGGCAACTGGCTGCTGAGCAAATGCCCTTCATTTCCCTGGTCAGTTTCCTCGTTGCTCACCAGGCTGCAAGAGCTTAGCTGAAATGGATGGGTGATGCTGAGTGCACAGAGCGGATGTGAGTGAAAGCCCAAACCACGGCCGGGGCTGAGCTAGCAATGGTTTGCGGGGATTCCTCTGCCACTGTTGCTGCCCCAGCAAGGCCCCCTCGCCCCACAGAGAATCAGCTCTCAGTGACCCAGAGTTGGGCCATTCTAGCTTAGCTGGGTGCAGCAAGCAAAGCAATCTGCACTGGCAGAGACACTCCCATGTTGTGAGATGTGACACTAGGGCTTTTGCTGGTGCAGAAATGTTGCCAAATCAAGCGTGCCCTTCACTGACACTGTGACACCAGGAGCAGACGGCTGTGTAGCCCTGGCCTAACAAACCGGGTCTGCTCCTGACTGCCGAAGAAACCCATTGCTCCCTGTGATAGCCCCTGCCCCATTCTTCACTTCCATGAACCCTGCCTCGGTCTGAGCTGCCATGTCACTTCCTAGATGGCCTGCTCTCAGGGGCAGGGGCTGTCACAGTGGCTCTGATGAGCTGCCAGATGCATTACTGGTGCTTTAATTAATAATTAAATGAAGGTCCAAGCGGCGAGGGGGAGGGCTGGATCATTTCTGTTCAGACCCGCTGTCCTGCCCAGCTGGGAACAAGAGCACCAGTGTCTCTCTGCATCCAGTAGCTCTTCTTTCCCTTTCAGCCCTTGGAGACCTACAGAGAAACTGCCTCTTGGAGCCACCAGAAAGGGGATCCCGTTTCCTCAATTGGGCTCATTGTCATTTGATACACGGTGGTGGCCTTTTCTCTGCTGCTGCGCCTTCTGCGTCCTGGATTTGCCTTGCTGTAGGGCCGCGGAGAAGAATGTTTGGGTTGTTTCATGGATGTGTGAATTTCGGCTTGTCCGTGTTTGCAGATTAAGGGGCCTGGGCTCGGTGCCACTTCCTGGAACCTTGCCTACCATTGAGCTCCTCCGCTCTGTTTGGAAGAAGGTCTCGCAGGATGCCAGGTCTGTGACCCGTCTAACGTGCGAGAGAGGCTGACGGGGGCTCCTTCCCAGGCCTGCACAGTGGCGTTAGCTCAGGCACCGTGAACGGCTGTTTTGCTACCTGAAGCCAGTCTTCCAATGGGGTGATTGGCTGGGGGAGGTGGGTGTGGAGGAAGAGTCTTCACAGCTATGGCTGGAGAGTAAATGTTTTCTCCATCTTTGCAGATGGTCATGGGCAACTTGTGTGGTGGCTTGGGGCCAGGGGAATGTAACTGGAAAGCCAGACACCTCTGACTTACGGGCTTTGAATTTACACCGGATCCAAAGTGCTAACAGCAAAACCTTGCTCTACAAAGGGGGTTGGAGGTCTGGGGCCAGGAGGACTGTGGACATCTAACCCATCATTAGGAACAAACCAAACCAAGTCTGGCCCTGGCAGCTTGTGAACGTGATGTGGAGCAGTGGGGCTGCCTCCCCGCGTCTGCGGAGGGGTGGCTCCGGAGTGCTTGGTGCTGCTCACGCTGCTGCCAAATGGGCTGCCACCCAGGGCCCCGAGGACAGCGCTGAAAGCTACCAGGGTCCCATCTGGTTTGCTCCATGGCTCCCTGAGCCAGGTGTGATCTGCAGAAGCAGAGGCAGACCCTGGCGTTATTCAAAACTATGCAAGGACCCTACAACTCCAAAGGGGAGATGAAGTTAAGGATTCAGCAAAAATCCATAACTGACCTCTGCTGTGCCAGTCAGGATGCAGATATCTGCATGTACAATCTGACTGGTTAACGCTGTTCCAAATCCACCTGCCCAACGCAAGACACTAGTTCTTTGCCTGATGCAATCCTGAGCCAGGATTTCTCTCATGTCTGAACCAGTTCAGACTTTCTCAGGGACTGTCTGAGGGATCCAGCAGACCCTCCCTTGATGCGCTGGATTTACTGCCAGCATGAAACAGACAAGAGTGCGAGCATCCGTGCGCTTTCTCTACGGAGTTGCAGCTCACTGTCCATGTGTCCTCTAGCGGGGACGGTGCGTCAACGTGCCCTGTGCTGCTGCAGACATTGGGCCGGGTGCTGAGCAGGTGTGAATGGGTGAAGCTCGACCGTGGTCAGTCGGCTGGGCCAGCAGAGGGTCTACTCTAGCCCGAGGCCTGCAGGGAGCACGGGAGCCCCCTTCATCGTCACACACTGCACTGGATGGGGGAACGGGCACGTCAGCCGGCGAAGAACCAACACCTTGTTTAGCTGCTCCAAAAGCCTGGCAGAGGGAATGAAGCCGGTGAGCGGAGGCTCCACCCCAGCTAGCTCCAACTGTCCCCCAGCCAAGGGAGGCTTTCGTGCTGCACATGGCAGAGGCCCATTTCCTCTGTTCTGCACCTGGAGGGAGAGAGACTCTGGGGAGATGCAAAAAGCCTCCCATCCCACACCCAGCTTGCAGGGCAGCAGCTCCTCTGGGCACCCCGTAAGGGAGGCTGCTCTCCCTGCACACTCCACTTCCCGGAGCAGCCCTCATTAGCGTCTCCCGCCTCCCCATCGGCAGGACCCGCCTCCCCACCCAGGACATGTGCAGGAGGACGCAGCAGCAGCCCCTTTTGCTTTGGGCCAGAGGCTGGCAGCTGGCGTGGTCCTTGCCAAGGTTCCTGCTCTCCGCACGTCTCTCCAGCAGGAGGTGCTCTGCCCCACCCAGGTCTCAGCTGCTGATGGAGCAGAAGGCAGTTGCAGGCCATTTCTTCAGTACTGGGGAAGCCCCTGGCCAAGACCACTGGGAAGCAGACGAGGCAAAGCACTTGAGAATATTCTGTCGAGCCACCGGCTTTGGCCTGGAATGGGGAATGGACTGAGGTTCCTTTGTACCTACCACTTCCTGCCCTGAGATTGAACCCACGGCCGAAAGCATGGGCCTCTTCCATTTGAGCTAAAGGAGTGGCTCCATGCAGAGAAGTGACTTGACCAAGGTTACCCAGCAGGCCAGTGGCAGAGCCAGGCATAGACCCCCCCACCCTCAGGGTTCCTGTGGCCCAGTGCTCTATCCCCTAGGCAATACTGCCTATGTTCTCCTCCGCTCGGTGGTCTTACTTTATCCTTCCTTGCATTATGCTCACCAGTCCCTTTCTTTGGCGTTTACTCCCTGTGAGTAGCCCGTGTCAGAGAACTCTTTGCAGTATGGTCAAGCTGTGATTCAGGCACCATCAGACTCATGAGACTGAAAACCCTGAGGCCTTTGGGATGCGCTCAGGGCACACTGCCAAGCTTTCCTCTGCAATCGGGAGAGCAAGAACCTTCTTCTCAGTGAATAGCGAGATTCTCATCACACGCCTCCAGAGGATGGGGATTCCCCACAGTCCCCTCACTGCTACACTTGCAATGAAACCCCGAGCGTTACTGCCTTAACCCAGCCCACCATCGCAGCCGTGCTACAATGCGCGGGGACGCCGCTCGGCCCTCTCCTCCCCCCGGGGGCCGTGGTCTGTTGATCCCAGTGTCTGAGCACATTTCCAGTCAGCCCCCCGAAGTGCCCGTGTTACTCTCCTGGGTAGGAAGCGGCTCCGTCCCGCCCTGCTGAGGCTGATAAATGAGTCCCTGTGTGTGCGTGCTGCCCTGGGCCGGGCCCCAGGAGCTGAGCTGGGGCCCGTGTGTGCGTGTTGTCATGGGAAGAGGGTTTTGTGTTTGACTTACGATGAAACATCACATCGTTGCTCCCTACCGGTTCCCCCCGGCCTGCTGCCCTCCCTTCTGCCCACTGGCTGGAGGCAGTGCCTGGGAAGGGCATGCTCCTCGCCTCCTGTCCCAGCGGTGCTGCGGGCCTTCTCCGAGCGCTGGCTGTGCACAGCGTGGCCGATGCTCCTGTGGCCTGGAGGGGTGTTCTCTGCCCCTCTCGTTCACACACCTGGGAAACCAAGCCCAGCGCCTGGGCTGGCGTCTGCAGCGAGGGTGCGTTTGCTGAACGCCAGGGACCCTCAACCCTCCTGGCAACTCGCTTTCTTCCAAGGGCTCCCCATTAAAAGCATCCCACCCCAATTAAAAGCAAATAAACCAATGGGGAGGGGGGCTCCAGGCTGGGCCCTGCTGTGTCTCAGCTCCTCATGGGTGGGAATTTTTACAGCTGAGCTATAAATACACTCCCCCCCATCCCCCAGAAATGCCTGCTCAGTTTTACAGAAGCCATTGGCTGGAGTAAACCCTTTGTTAGGGTCTGTGCAGACATGGGGTGGGAGAGGGGTTTGCTTGGGCATTGGTGTGATGGGGTAGGGATGCTGGAAGGGGGGTGAGGAGTGTGCATGTGCCGCTGTCTTGAATTGTGATGGGGGCTGTGTCTGGGGCAGGTTGAGCAGGTCTGGTTGTGTGGCAGGCTGTAGTCAGTGTGTGGGGGTGGAGTGAATGGGGGGAGTTGGTCTAAGTGCCTGGGGGGGGCGTGTGAAGGCCTGGGTTGTGCGGGGGTGGGGTGTAGTCGGTGCCTGTGGGAGGTCTGGGTTGTGCGGTGGGGTGTATTCTGTGCCTGTGGGAGGTCTGGGTTGTGAGGTGGAGTGTACTTGGTGCCTGTGGCAGGTCTAGGTTGTGCGGTGGGGTGTATTTGGTGCCTGTGGGAGGTCTGGGTTGTGCGGTAGGGTGTACTTGCCTGTGGCAGGTCTAGGTTGTGCGGTGGGGCGTACTCAGTGCCTGTGGGAGGTCTGGGTTGTGCGGTGGGGTGTATTTGGTGCCTGTGGGAGGTCTGGATTGTGCGGTGGGGTGTATTGGGGTTGTGCGGTGGGGTGTACTCACTTGGGGGAGGTCTGGGTTGTGCGGTGGGGTGTACTCGCCTGTGGCAGGTCTAGGTTGTGCGGTGGGGTGTACTCGGTGCCTGTGGCAGGTGTGGGTTGTGCGATGGGATGTACTCAGTGCCTGTTGGGCTGTACGCAGTGGGCATGGGGTGATGCTTGGGGCTGGAGCAGGGAGGATCCCGGAGCAGTTCTGGGTGATGAATCCAAGGGATTCTCAATCCGCTCCAGGCAGCTCCATGCCGTGCAGCTCCAGGAGACGCTGCCCACGCTCCAGAGCCATTGTCTGTGTGGTGAGCAAAGCTGCTGAGCCTGGTTGAATTCCCCACTGCCCTGCACTGCGTGTGCCACTGGCCCCAGGGCACTGCGGGCTGGTGCTGATGGCACCCTAGGCTCAGCGAAACAGCACCCCCATTGCCAGGGCAGCTGGTGCGGCAGTGACCTGCCCGTTGGCAGTGCTGTGCTAGTGACCGGTAGGCTGTGTGCATTCAAAATGCTTTCCAGACAGTCACGGCCTCCCCTCCAGACCCACTGAGGGGCAGGTCAGCATCATTATCCCCATTGCTGCCTGGGGAAACTGAGGCACAGAGGCGTGGTTAAGGGCTGAGCTGGCTCGCCACCCTCTGCTCATTCACCCTTTTTCAGTAAGGGTGGGGGGCAGGTGTGGCCTGTTTCCTGACAGTCCCTGGATGGGCCTCCTTGAAGCGCTTGCTGTGAGGAGGCATCTGTGAATTTTACTGGCTGATCGTACCCCTCCCTTGTCGCCATGTAGGGTTGCCAGGTGTCCGGTTTTGAACTGGACAGTCCAGTATGTTCGGGAAACAAATTGAGAAAATAGAAATGAGAAAATATCAATGTCTGGCATTTTCTAAATAAGATGGGATGTGGATTGTGATGGAATGTCAAGTGTGTCCGGTATTTCTGTTGAAACCATCTGGCAACCCTATCTCCATGTTACCCCCCTCCTCCTGCCCCTGAGCAGGGAATGCTTCTCCTTCCCTCCCCTGGCTCCTCTCCTGCACATGGAGCCTGGAGGCCCCTGGCTACAGCTAGGTGAGGCGCTGGTAGCTTCCGTGTATGGGGCTCTGCAGGCCCAGGTGCACAGCCGGGCACCAGAGATTCTGCTCCTATCCCCTTGGTGGAACAGGAGGAGACCCTGGGAGCTGGACTGGCTAAGGGGCCAGAGACCTGGAACTCCTCCTCCTCTTGGATGCCTGGTTTGCAGCCCGGGCCCAGGGGAGCGGAGAGCGCCCCAGACAGCTCAGGCCAGGCGGGAAAGGCGGCATCACACATGTGGTCCCATCTGGGCTGGCCCCGGCAGTTTATCCCCTTCTCCCACCCCAAGACAACATTGGCCTGGCAAAAGGTCACTTCGATCCCCCTGCTCTTATCCCCGTGTCCCCTTCAACTCCGAGCACCCTCTCAGCGCCCGGGTGTTGGGATTTGCTGTCAGCCCAAGGAACTGGCTTCTCGCCGCCTTTGCTCCGTGGGCCAAAGACAGGGAGGGGTGCACGAGCCGCAGAGCAGGAAGACAGAGCCGGCCTCGCCCGAGGGCTCCTGTCCTTCGGCATGATCGAAGGTGGGACTCCCCTTCCCGAAACAAGCCAGGCTGTGGCAGCCGGGCCCCGGGGGGGTCTCTGCAGGAGCCTTGTTTGCCTCACCTGGGCTGTGGTTTCCATAGCAGCTGCTGCCTGTGGGGAGAGGTGCCACTGGTTCCACGTGGCACCATGGGCCGCACCTGGAGCTCATGCAGACTCCCAATGCGGCTCTCCCTTCGCCTTCCTGGCACAGCCACCCCCCAGGAGGGGAGCGGAAAGGGGAATTTGCAGCAGAAATAACCCTTTGCTCACCCCACCTGGAGAGATTCCCTGAGAGACCTGCATCCAGGCTGGCTGTCCCCGGGGTGTCGCTGGCCACCTTGCCCAGGGACCATCCCGGAAGCAGGACACTACCCGCCATCTTTGCCAGACGCCACTGACCTGGGGGGATGTGCTTTGGCATTCTCCCTTGAAAGGGCCGTGACCCATGTATTGTCCTCCCAGACCGTCTCTCTCTCTCTCAGGCTATGTCTAGACTGCAGGCTTCTTTCAGAAGAAGCTTTTCTGGAAGAGATCTTCTGAAAAAAACTTCTTCCGAAAGAGCGCGTCCACATTGCCAAAGCGCGTCGAAAGAGCAATCTGCTTTTTCGATAGATAGCGTCCACACTGAGTGGACACTCTCTCGCATTTAAAGTGAGATTACTATGGATGGAGTGGCCACCAGCGCACCTGTGCTTTTTCTTCTTTCCTCTCCGAAAGAACTCCCTCTTCCTCGTCCACAAGCACCTTTTTCTGAAAGAGCTCTTTCGGAAAAAGGCTTTTTCCTCATAGAAAGAGGATTACCAATGCTGGAAAACCCCTCTGTTCTTTCGATTTTCTTTCGAAATAACGTGATTGAAGTGTGGACGTAATTGAAGTTTTTTCAGAAAAATGGCCACTTTTCCAAAAAAACCCTCTGTAGTGTAGACATAGCCTCACACACACACACTCTCTTTCTTTCTCTCTCACACACACACATGCTAATGCTGGCCCGCAAGAGAGCGACACAGACTAGACACTGCGCCAGTCCCACTGAACTCTGCACACGACTGGATCCAAACTCTCAGAGCTGGACCCGTCTTGCGTGGAGCAGAAGTGAGGCTGCTCTCTCCCAGCGGGGTGGGGCGCAAAGAGGAGACACAAATCTGGTGCCCTTGCCAAGCTCTGTCAGCGTTCAGAATCCAGGGGGGCTTTGGTCGGATGCTGCTGCTTTTCAGTCGGATTGTGTTGCTTGGCTGGGGGCTACAGGCTAGTCACTGAGCTACTTGGGTTTCTACTAGTGGCACTAAGGAAACTCCTACCCAGCGCTTGGGGCACCTGCCTACACTTACAAGGAACCAGTATGGCTGAGCTGAGCGGCTGCATCCCCCGAACCCGATCAGCTCAGCAGGGTCCTAGAGACAATAGGAATGAATCTCCCCACGGCCCTTAAGAGGGGGGAAGGGTGGGGTAATGTCTGGATGTGGTTCACAGTTGAGGACAGTATCTGGGGTTCTGAGGCTGCAGTGAACTCCTGGCTAGCGAGGGCGTTGGGGGAGCAGGGCTGGGACCCACTTGCTCTGCAGCACAGGCCCTGGGTGCTGAAGGATTCTTCGATTTCTAGGCCAGGCAGGAGCAGTGCGATCATCTTGTTGGCCCATCTGTACTGCACAGGCCAGAGAACTGCCCCACCTGGTCCCCCCAGAGCCCATGGAAGGCCGTCAATTCCGAAATGGTGAGCGAGTGATGGAGAATCCGCCCAGGCCCTCAGTAAATTGTTTTAGTGGCTAATGACACTCCCTGTCAGAACTTCATGACTTGTTTCCAGTCTGCTTTTGTCTAGTTTGTAGTGAGACCTTCCTCTGCTAGACAGAAGAGCCCATTATTAAACATTTGTTCCCTGGGCAGGTATGTAAATACTGTGATCACCTTCCCTGTGTTAAGATAAATAGACCTAAGGAGCTTTAATCATTCTTGTGGCTCTTCTCTGACCCTCTGCCATTCATCACCATCCTGCTTGAATTGTGGACAGCAGAACTGGACACAGTATCCCAGCAGCCATTGCACCAGTGCCAAATACAGAAGTAAGATAACCTCTCTGCTGCTGCTCCAGATTTCCCACTTTAAGCTGCCCTGGATCACAAGAGGAAAATCTCTATTAGCTGTATGGGGCTTCTGCCACAGATGAGCATAGTGACTCTGTCCAGTAGAGGGCAGTGGTGCATTCTCTGTGTGACGTAGTGGGGGGCTGTCTGCTCTGTAACCTGCTGTCCTCCTGCGCTGTGCTGTGTGATTCCCACTGACTCACCCACATGTGTATTAGCCCAGACACTAGGACCAGCCTGACCAGATAACAAGGCTTTTTCCCCAGGGGAGAGACAAAGGAAGGGAGGTGGAGACGAACACCTGGTTTGGGGGCAGGGTCTGGGAGCGATGCAGTCTTGGGCTGGAACCATGAAGGAAACAGACTAAGGAGGGGGCTGGAATCTAGGGGCCCAGGGACCCCATCTCAAGGGGGCTGAGGCATCCTGGCCCAGTCTCCTGTAGACACATCATGTCTATGCTGTGCTGTATCCTGGAGAAGCAATAAACCCTCGCTCTTCTACTGGCTGGTGGAGTCTGTTCTTGCTGCTACAGGGCTGCAGGATTGGAGGAACCCCGACTTGTCGTCACAGTTGTCACCCAGTGCTTCTCCAGCTGTTTGTCAGATTCTTCCTCTCTCTCCCCGGGATCTTTCCTACCCTCCCAGCCCTCTCTAGGCGGGATTCACTGTCCCGCCCGGCTCTGTGAGAGCTGCTGCTCTAACCAGTTCATCCTTTACAATAGATATTCTCTTGGCACGTCTTCCATGGGCCATGCACTCAGATTGAGATCTCAGTGTCTGCCTGCAGCTCGGGCTTCCCTGGGATCTAGAACCCAGAGGCCCTCTCTTGCCAGCTGCACCATCACCTTTGGATGGCAGGAGTCTGGAATCAGGGCGTGAGTGGTAACACAACGGTGGCTGTGCCTGGCACATTCATAGCCCATCTCTGGGCAGGGCTGGCCCTGGCTGGCTTCAGACAGCAGGCTGGGTAGTGGGTTACCATGCACTGGCTTCATGCAGGGGAGCTTGGCCAACTGCTGGCTCCCATGGGCCCAGGCCAGCGGGTGCTTTGACTCCTGCCACAGGGTGAAGAACTGGCACAGTCGGTTCACTGGCCTGAAAATGATTTTTTCTTCATTTTTGGCAAGCCCCCATCCATTCCTTTGGGTCCCAATTCGAAGAGAACGTTTCACGTTGAGCAGGTTCTCTTTAGGCTTTTGCATTTTAAAAAACCTTTCAGGCAACATCTAAGCAAAGCCTGGGTTGACCAGCCCACCACCGGAACATCGCCCGGACACTGCCAGCAGAGCGCACTTTGACGCCCATGGAGTGTTGGGAGAGACACACATTTGCAAAATGTCCTAGTGCTGCTTTTTCTTGCTAGAGGAGGATTTGGGCCAAAAACCGGCTTGGCCGCGTCTCGCCCAGCTGTGTGTGCATGGCGGCAGGTCTCGGTGCAATGTCATGGCCTTTGGTTGGCCCCTCTCTGACCTCCTCTGTGCTCTCCTGTTTGGAAGCTTTGCTCCTTGCCTCGCTGAGCCCAGCTGCTCCCCCGCCCAAGGTCAAAGGTGGCCCCAGAGGTGCTGGAACATCCCGCTGACTCCGGAGGCCAATGCCACACTGTGGAGTTCCGGAGCGCTCTGCCCCTCCAGGGTGGAGAGGGCTGAGGCTGGCCCTGGGCCTGGAAGTCGGTGTGTTTCCTTCCTGGCAGCTACATTCTTCTGTGCAGAGGAAGGAGCCTGCTCTGCCTGTCTGTGTCTGCCCAGAGGGGTGGGGTGGAGAACAGTCGGGGTGCACGGAGAGGTCTTCACCACATGCCCAAAGCCTCCTGTTGCAATTAGTGCAACTGTCCCTGGCGCTAAGGTCAGGCCTGGGATGGGGGGCCCCGTGTCTGCCTCACGAAGCAGGATCAGGGACTGCCCAGAAGCCTTCTCTGAGTTCTGGGCCCACGCCCCAGCTGGCTGCCAGTGGCCACCATGCAGATGGGACACACTGTACAATTAATGCTGTGACTCCCTGGGAATCCCTAGAGTTGCAAGGCACTTTCCCCCCGGACCTGGGGAGGGTTGGGGGGAGGAGGAAGAAGGTGCGTGAACCTCAGGGTCCAATTTCCACTCCTGGATGATTACAGTCTGCTTCCCTACACTAGCGATTGATTCACTTTTGTATCACATGGGGCCCATCTTGCCTGGTGGGGTACTGACACACACGCTCGACGGCCTGTGTTCAAAAGGGTTTACATTCATTTCAGGTAGCCTCACTGTCTGAAACTACTGAGTGGGGTTTCTGCTTGGCTAAAAGCTGCCAGGCTCCACCCCAGAGGTGGCTGCGTTCAGTGATGGGTTAAGCAAGCAGGTCTTGTCAAGCACTTAGAGATTCCACCGTTCATCCCCATCAGAGCAGGCAGTGAAGAGAGGTACATGGCATGGGCTGAAGACACACACAGCCTTATCGAGTGCATCTGCCCTAAGCTTGGTCAGCGCTTTGCAAGCGATGGCTGCATGGCTCTGTGGGGCAGCGGGCAGGGGGGACCCCACAGGGCGATCGACATAGCTATGCAAGGGCAGAAGCTGCTCTGTAAATGGGAGAGTGGCTCTGTCCACAGCGCTGACCCCGGGAGATGTTCCCACACTGACAACTCTGCGTCCGTGGAGACTGCAGCTGTGGTCTCCGAGGCGCCCTCGTGTAGACAGACCCGTGGGCATGTCTCCGGCCTCCCAGTCGCTCCTGCACTGATCCACACACCCTGTAGCCAGAGCCGTGCTCTTAGCCCAGGTACGCAGGTGGCGCGATGGCACAAGGGGCTGTAACCTGCTGGAGTACTGTGACAACACAGTCGGGGTTCCCCTGATCCTGCACCCCCGTAGCAGCAAGAACAGGTTCCGCCAGCAGTAGGATAGCGAGGTTGTATTGCTCCTCCAGGATACAGCCCAGCACAGACGTGGTGTGGGTACAGGATTCGGGGCTAGGATGCTCCAGACCCCTTGGGTTAGGGGTCCATCACCCCCGGCCCTCAGCCCCAGCAACCTCAGTCGGTCTCCCTCATGGTTCCAGCCCCAGACTGACCCTTCCCCCGAACACTCACTTCTCTAGTTCCCGACCGCTTGGGTCTTTGTCTACGTGACTTAGGCTGCCCCCTCGCTGGGTCATTCACAGCCCACAATCCAAGCACCGCAACCAGCAAGGTACTGACACTACATCACCACATGTGGGTGAGTCAGTGGGAATCACACATCCCAGCGCAGGGGGACCCCGGGATACAGAGCAGACAGCCCCCCACCGCGTCACAGTACGAGCAGCAGCCCATGGCCCGGGTGGGCTGCCCCTGCTGCAGTGGCCGGGCCGGTGGTGCTGCTGGGGCTGGCTGGGTTAAAGTGAGCTCCGATGCGTCGCACGCACTGCCGCCATCCCCATGGCTTGCCCAGGGGGACCCAAAGGCGTCTGTGGAGGAGCAGGGCAGGGGACCCATGTCTCCACTAAACCTTCGACCACTGGGCCACGCTCTGCGTCGGGGGGGGGGCTATTTCCACTCCTCCCTTCAGCCACGTGGCAGGCAGAGCCCCACTGGCTGCCTGGAGAGCTGTGAGGAGCAGGGGGCCGTCTGGGGTCTCTGCTCCGCGGGCCCTTGGCACTCTCTCCCTGCCTTTTTTGTTTGCTGTCAGTCAGTGAGGCGGGGGCCCTGGGTGCTGACAGCCGGCCTGCCGAGCTGTCTGTTGGCGCGGCGTTGGGCGGGGCAGCGGGCGTTCTCTGCGCGTGGGTGCCACGGTGGCTCTTACTGGGCTGGGCTAATCCCTCCTGTGATTGCAGCAGGCTCCCCTACACCCCCTCCCTCCTCATAATGTGTGTCCTCGTGCTGCTTGTGCGGGGGAAGGGGGGTCTTTAAGAACAGGTCCAAGCTGGCCACGGGGCCTGAGAGACCCCCCACCTCTTGGCCTGAATTGCCCCCTTAGCCAGGGGACCGGGGGCAGAGCAATCCTGCTCGTGGCATCAGAGTGAGGACAGGCTGGGAAGGGCTGTTGCTCCGTCCGACAGACTGCGTCCATACAGGCTCGCCATGGAGGCTCCTGTCTTCCTGTCTCAGTGCACCCTGGGCCCCAGTGGCCAGCAGCTGCCTTCCCTCCCTTCCCTGCCTCTGTGGCTCTCTGTGCAGCAGGGGAACTCAGGGCGTTTGATCCTCCTGGCTCAGGTTTGTCTCTTCCCACCTGGCCCCACTTGCCTCTGGAGCACACTAAGGGGCCTCATCTCGGCCTCACCTTCCCACAGCATGAGCAGGCCCAGCATCAACGGCTACTTTGTCATGCAAGGGCACGTTTTCCCAGGGCGTGTGGCTCTTGCTGCCTCACGTTTCAGATCTGTTCGTGAGGAGGCAGACGCCGTCCCAGCTATATTCCTGGGCAGAGCATTAATTACCTTCCTGGATGCCTCACCAGGCAGTTTCAGTTGGCTAGAGTGTATGTGGGACCTCCCTGGTCCAGCACCCTCGGGACCTGAGTGGCCTGAACCCCAAACCACTGAGTTTGCCAGACCAGGGGAGGTCAAGGCTCCCCTCTGGCCCTGCTCCCTGCTGCTGGCCCAGCTGCCCCCACTCCTCACCATTGGGGGCACTGTCTGGCTGCTCTCCCGGCCTCTGGCCTTGCTGCCTCCAGCCGGGCTGGCCCAGGCAGGGCTGTGCTCCCCACCCTGGTTGGCCAGTGCTGCGCTCCTGGGTGCTGGCCCCATTGCTTTCAGCCTGGGTGGGACTGCACTTCCCCCTGTGCCTGCCCGGCTGGGTCTGTGCTCCTGGCCCCGGCCGGCTGGTGAGCTCCTGGGCCCCAGCCCTGCTGCTTTTGTCCTGAGTGGGTCTGCGCTCCTGGCCACCAGCCCCAGTCAGGGCTGTGCTCCCCACCAAGCCCGCCTCGCTGCTGCTGGGGCTGCATTCCCCATTGTCAGCCCAGCCCCTGAACCTGGCCAGCTAGGGCTCTCTGGTCCAGCAATATCCGTGGTCCAGCTGGACCAGAGAGTCCTGGATTGTAGAGGTTTAGCCTGTACTTCTTTTTACTTCCTGTCCTAAATTGCTGCTGCAGGTTAAATAGTGGCTGTGCTCTGCTCCAGAGGTGGCTGCATTCCACTGGATAGTGGGGAAGGGCAGTGTTATGGTGAAGCTCGGCCTGGATACAGGGGAGTTGGGTTTCATTCCTGGCTTTGCTGTAAGCTTCAGTGATAGCCTTGGGCAGATCAGATCTCTGGCTCCCAGCGCCGTATGTTCCATGGGGATTATGGCACTTGTGTCCTCCGCCTTACCTTGCCTATTGGGGGCAGAGAGGGGCTCTCACTTTGCATCTGGCTTCACCCCACAGTTAACACCGGTGCCACCTTTGCAGTGAACCTTGCTCGGGTGGGAGTGGGCATATGGGGAAATAGCATTAGACCTGCAGTGCCCACTGGCATTGCGCCCCCACCCGGACTGGTGAGTTACCCTAAAACTTCAGGGACATTCCAGTGTTCTGAGCACTGCTGGATTGTTCCCCGGATAGCTGTGGGGAACTTGTCTGTCCTTTCAGGGAGGGAGGCGGGGGCTGAAGGACTAGCAGTTCTCAAGTGGTGTTAGCCTGCATCTCCACAAGGGTGTTGTGCTAACTGTGGCCAAAATGAGCTCACTAGAGCTGTAGCCTGTACCCTGTGGGCTGCCAGTGAGTTCAAAGCACCACTCCCCTTGAGTGCAGGGCATTTGTGTGCCGACGGTGGGCTAACTCTGCGGGGAAGGCTGGTTGCTGGGGGGTGGACAGGTGTTGGGATCTATTCAGAGACCTGTAAGAAACCATCTACTATACCTGGCTGCAGCATGTTGGCTGAAAGAGGGTTACAACTGGAGCCTCGAAGTGCTAGGAGAATAGAAAGAACAGTATGTTTAAGCAGAGTAAAAGGTTCTGAATTCCTTGACCCAAGCCATATGGCAGAGCAGGTGCCATGCTAGACCATAGGCACCGCAAAAAGGAGCCCTGTTTAAAGCAGCATGGTGCAGCCAGGTATATGAGATGGTTTCTCATAGCACCTCTGGATCGCACCCCCCCCCCCCCAGTCCTCTGTCCACCCCCAGCAACAATCCTATTAAAGAACCATGTTCAAGCCAGTATAGGAAAGCCCAAGTCCAGCCTGCCAGAGCCCAGACCATCATTCCATCGGAACAGAAGAGGGAATTGTCTCTGCTATTAAAACTGGGGAGCAGGGAGAGGCAGATGGTGCGATTTATAAAGGCTGAAGCTCAGCCGGGTCCCACTGGAATGGGGATGTCTTTACCCAATACAGCAACGATCCCACGGTGTGTACAGCTTGTTCCAAAAGAGCCTTTTGTTTCGGGCTGCTTGGAGATCTGGTGCTCAGCGCCAAACCCAGAGCCATGAAATATTCCTTTGTGGAAGGTGAGAAAAGCCCAGGCCAGTTTTGCAATTTGAGCTGCGATAGGGTTACACTGTATGAGTGCATCAGACCCTCTTCCTCTCCCCAGGCCATGAGCCTTTCACAACTGTGCAAATGAAACCCAGGGGCCAATTTCTGCTCTCAGGCTGCCACCTACTAATCTTCAGCCAGGGAGAGCAGGATGACTAAGCTGCCGATAAAATCTGCTCCCCTGGAAGGGGAATGGGCACTGCACCCACAGGACAGCTGTGCGGGTGGGGTGCCTGCGTGCATGAGTGTTAGGTTTCACTCCATTGTGTTTCATGTTTGCCTTGCTAGGTAATAACACCAGTGGATTCCAGGTTTATAAAGTGAAAAGGGCACTTTATGAAGCACTAATGGAGTTGACCCTTTAGCTCCTGCTGTTGGTCCCAAGTTCCATTCCCAATAATGCTCCATCCTGTTGCTTCATTAAACCAGCCCCAGTGCTAAATCAGCAGTGAGAAATGTTAAGGAAAAGCACCATGTAGACACCTAAGAGCTCACATAAATGGCTTGAGGTTCAGTCTTGTGGCTACCCAAATAAGAACACAACTTCTTGGTATATACCTCCATCACTCTCTACTCCCTGTGTGAGAACCCAGGTCTGCTCCATTACCCAATAACAAATCCCTGGTCAGCTTGGGGTTTGCAATTGCTAGGAGCTTGAGGCTAACAGCAAGGATAGAACTCATGTTCTCCTGGTCCAGCTCTGATTGCTAAAGTTACATTTAGAGAATTTAGGAGAATCACCTTAACTGTTAGTAGTAGAACAGGGTTTATGATACACAGGTGAGCAATTCCATGGCATAGAGGACAACCAGGCACCTAAAACATTCTAGCAAACTAGTCAGTTAATTGGTTCCATTATAGCTTGAGAGATTGTATCTTCACTCTCATGTGGGAATTTTTAGGGTGCACAGGCCGTTCAGATTTTGGTTTGGCATGTCCTATATCAAAAGCAGTGGTCTAATTTGGGAACTGCTCATTGGTTTGCAAGAGACTCACTCCTGTTCAGCTACAACAGCAGGGGTTGGGGAGAAGGAGCTAATTGTTGGCTTTATTTTAATGTCTTAATCTATGTAACCAGTGAAGCAAAACTGATTTGCCACAGGCCAGCTCCCCTGCTGAGGTAAATCAGCACTGGTCAGTGACTGACACTGATTTACACCAGCTGAGGGGCTGGCAACAGGGCTTCCAAGTCTGCTGACCTCATTGCTAGGAAAGACAGAAGCAAATCTCCATAGGGTGGCCTTGCAGACAGGAATACAAATGGTCTCACTTGGTCATGGGCCTGAATTAGTCACAGCATTACTCCCCACCCCCACCCCCAATCCCGTCAGGTCTGAGCCCTCCCTCTGGCAATGCTGAATCCAGACTGTGGGGCTCAGGCCCAGGTTTTTGCCTTTCCTTTTGAAGAGTTCTTGTGCAAATTCAAATGGGGGGAAAACTGGCCCAAGTCTGACTCCTAATCTGGAATCAGCCTAAGAGACCCAGGCCATGCCAATGTCTAGCTAGGTGGGGAAGCCTGGTTCCAAAAATGAGCTCTCCTGGGCAAGCAAATAGTCGTATGCCAGGGACTGGGCTGTAATCTTGCTGGACTCACAAGCCAAGGAGGGCTGGGAATAGCCGACCCTTGGCTGAGAGAAACTGCCAAATGGAGGGTGGTCCAGGAAGCGCTCACGGCAGCTCAGCAGGGGGGCGGCTCTCGCCAAGCTGCCAATGAATCCCTGGGCCGGAAGGCAGGCGGTGCTGTTTGCCCAATGAGATGCAAAGTAGAGGTTCCTGATGTCATGTTGCCATTGATAATGATCTCCTGGTCTTCTCTGTAGTCTGTTTTCCACTTCCTGTCTCAAACTCTCGCAGAGCAACCTGGTCTGAGGGCAGAGGTGGGACCAAGAAACGCCTGAGTCCTAGTTCTATTTAGTCACATCATCTGGGACAGTTCAGGGTTCGCGTTCTGGCTCATGTGGCCTCTCTGCCCCTTTAAATCATTTGGAAGTAACTTCCTGGCGGTGGTGCTGTGCACTGCTCAACAGCGCCCCGGTCCACCCTGGGCTGGCTGCATTTCCGCTGTCATAGTATGTGCAGCTAGAGGAGAGGTGTGTGCACGTGCCAATGTAGATCTAGCGTCAATTGACTTCTGCCCCCCTGAGACCTGACTCCAGCCTGGAGCCTGAAGAAAGCTCGGGAATGAAAGGCTTGGGTGGCATCGTCATAGAAACGGCTCTGCCATGGCTTTGCAGTGGTGTGTGTGGGGGGGGGTGCGCTCCCTGTGGCTGTGGGATTTTGCTGCGGGAGGAGCACATTTTGTGTGCTCCTGGCCCCTCAGTGCAGAGCTGGGGTGGGGGTACCCAATGCACCTCGTTCTTGGGTTGATGATCCTTGACTTGTGTAGCTTGGGTTTGTGTCATTAAAGCCTCCAACCCCTGTTATTTCCCTGTGGCCCTGCTGGGTCTGTCTGGGAAGGGGGTGTAAAGAGATCCCAGGGCCCTGGGTGCAGTCCTGCCTACCTGCTGGCTGCTAAAAGTCCTCCCTCGGCTGTGGGGCTGCATGAGGCCAGCGTGGGCAGCATGCCCAGGGAGCTGGGCCTGGGGAACTTGCCGCAGGAGCTGGGGGAGAGGTTTTTCCAAGGCCTGTCTGTGTTGCCATGGTGACACACTCCGCATGGTCCCACGGGAATGAATAAAGTCAGGAGCGAGCGGTAAATCTTTGGAGCGGAAAAGCAATTGGACAGGACAGGTGGAGCGAGGGAGCGTGAGGGAAGAGGGCAAAGGAGTGACTGTGGGAAAGGCAGAAGAGACCGGAAAGGGGGAGGTGGAGCAAGAAGGGCTTAGGAATGAAAGGAGTGGACCAAGCGAGGGAAAGAGCAAGAGAAGAGGGGCGGGTTGAGAGGCGGGGGGCGGAGTGGAGAAGTGGGAGGGATGGAGGAGAGCAAGGAGAACAGTAGAGATGTCAACGTGTGGATGGCTACACGATGAACCCATACACCTTGGTTTATCGGTTAATCTTGTTGACTACACGAACACACACCCCTTGCTGCCTTTTGCTGCCTGTGCCCCTGAGGAGCTGCCTGTAAGAAGGCTCCCCACGAGCACCGGATCCGCCTGTCCCTCTGCTTCACCACCTCCGTGTGCAGCGTGGGGTGGCAGGGCCTCCCCAGGAGTGGGGCTGGGAGCACACTGGCTGCCAGCCCCACCCCCGCCCCTGGGGACTATCGAATAGTCATGTAACCCTGAGATTTCATGCAGTTACACAACTATTCGGTTCCCACTAGCTAACGCCCCTGCAGAACATGGACGGGTGTGACGGGGATGGGTACAGGACAGGGGGTAGGGAAGGAGCAGAGCAGATGAGTGGAGAGAAGGGAATCAAAGGGGGTCCCCCTCTGTGGATCACTTCCTCAGTGCCCCCATTCCCTCCAGCATCTTACACTCCCCACATCCTGCCTGCTGCCCCCGAGGTCCTGGGACTGACTTCCAAAAGCAAGGGCAGAATGATGTGTCAGGAGCACGTTCCTGGGCCTGGCAGTGGACCCAGGCTCTTAAGCCCCTCCTGCGGTTGGAACACCTCCCTTTCCAGGCCTGCCAAGGGCTGGGATGCGGGAGACTAGCTAGGCAGCACCTCTGCAATTCCTCTGCCCGCCTCCAGGGAGAAGAGCATCAGCCATTCCTTTCCAGTGACTCACACTGACGTGCATCCATGCTTCTCCAGTCGGAGAGTAGAAACAATACCTTGTGGTCAGTGTTCCCTGTAAGCTGAGCACTTGGGCGGCCGCTCAGGAGAGATTCAGGTGCTGCCCAGTGGATTGGCAGAGTGCCCACAGCAGCTTGCAGCAAGTGTTTGTATTGGTGGTGCACATCTGCACGTGCTTTGGTACAGATAAAATTTATTCCACGCGTGGATGGAAAAAATTAGTGGGAACCTTGCAGTGTGATCCATCTCAACTAACTGAGTGACTAGGAATCATTCGAAACAAGCCAATGGATTGTGAGGGAGCATGGCCAGATGGATTCGTGCAGGAAGTTGGGTCCTATTTTTTGCTGTTGACTCATTGTGTGACCATGGCTAGATCCATCCATTTCTCCACCTGGAAACAAAGCTTCTCCATTTCTTCACCTGTGAAATAGAGTTAATGATACGCCCCCACCGTTGTCAAGACCTTTGGATACAAAGCACTAAACGTTGAGTGTTCTCACACCATGGAGTCGCAGCAAGAATGTGTTGATTGGTTAATTGTGATTTGCATATGGATTTTCTGCCATCAGGTGGAGTATCCAGAATGATGAAGGGTTTGGCTGGGCTGTGTCATAGACATAAATGTGAGGTTTCTGAAGAGCTCGGGATCTCAAAAGGCTGGTGGGAAAACTCTATCCAGCTTCTGCTTTTTGTGCTGCAGACAAAGCAGTTGAGCTAATCAATTATCCACCATTAAACAAGCCCCAGTGGATGGAAGAGGGGGAGTGTGGAAAATGGTGTCAATACAGTAAAAGGGGAAGGAAAAAGAGATGCAATTCCTCAGGGAGGCCTGGCGCTTGGGGCAAGCCTCCATTCCGGCTCCAGAGCTGAGAATAAATCTGTGAGCGCGTCTGATGCAATTTGTGCCAATGATCAGTGCTGCCGTGCTGTGCTCATTTGTAACTCTTTATTGTGTGTTTTATGTACAGCAGCGGGTTCATCTCATTCTTTCCCGTTCCCCTCAGGTAGCAAACCAAGCAGCACCGCAGATAAGGTGTTATCAACAATATTTGGCAGTTGGCTTGTTATTTCTCAACGCAGCCTTGTTTTGTGATAGTTACTGTGCAGCAGGTAAATGCTGGCGCCAATCCACTGAAGGAGCTGGATAAAATATGACGACGGTGACAGGCAGTCCCAGGCGAGAGCCTCTTCTTTTCCTGCCACACTGTATTTGCATAGGCTGCAAGAAGGAACCACGGTACATACCGTGGAATTAACCTGTCTCACCTGTATCTATATGGGCATGTGGTGAACCAAGGAATTGTCACCCCTATTTTAAAGAGGGGAAATTGAGGCATAGGTTTGATCAGTGGTTCTCAAACTATGGATTGGGACTATGGATGTTAGCAAATGTTTATGTTTAGAAATGTGTAACCGCTGAATTATTTAGCGGTTTCATGTTTACATGTGGGGGGTGGGAGGGGGAGACAGGAGCTGGTGCTCATGGGGAACTGGCTTTTAAACCATCTTCCCACGAGCACCGGCTCCTGCCTGCCAACCTCTGCTGCCACTGATACAGAGGCAGCAGTGCAGCAGGTTGGGAAAGGGCAGGCAGGTCCATGGAGCTGGTACATGCAAGGAGCTGGCTTGAAAACTGGCTTCCCAAGTGTACTGCCTCCCCGCCCCATGCTGCTGCCTCTCCACCAGACGCTTTTGTAGTTGATGTTTGAGTGTGAAAGCAAGTGGTCTGTGAGTGAGGTGGAATTTGGGGGTACTTAAAACGAATCAGCCTCCTGAAAGGGGTGCAGTACTCGGGGAAAGGTGGGCCCCTCTTTCCTGCCTTAACTGAGTTATGTGTGGGGCTGACCATATGTACCTGAGCATGGTGGGGGGAGGGTGTCTGTGGGAGCATTCACAATCTGTGTGTGCGCATGTGCACCAATGTATTGTGTGTTTGCTTGTCTATGTGACACCCTTATGTGGTGTTTCTCTCTTCCTTGCTTGCGAACAGCCCAAGCAGAGGATAAGAGCCTACTATTGCTGCTATTTAACAGTCGCTCCTTTGTAACACGTGGTCCCTCACCATGGCAAAACCCAGAGGGTTGTGGCCACCTTGCAGATCTCTCAGATCAATCTCCAAGAAGGTGAAAATGAATATCCAGCTAGAGCATCTTCTGTCCATCTCTGATGACCTTATTGTGCAGTTGAAGTTTCTCCTCACCTCACTCCCATTGCTGGCCATACAGCAGCATTTGCAGGCTTTGGAGTTTGCTGGGCTTCCCTTCTAATAATGTGTCCAGCTCCCTGGAGACAGGCAGTGCTTTGTGCGGGCGCGGGGACCTGAGACCAAGGCTCACAGCCTCGCGAGCAGAGCCAGGCCCGAACCACATTTTCCATGTTGAGGGATATCTTGTTGGTTTGAAGTGTTCCATTTTGAATTGCATTGGGAGGAAAAAAAGAATTGGAAGTGTGATGTCAAATGAACCTCCTCCCCTCCCAAAAAAATCAGTGAGGTCAATGGAAACAAATCAGTTTGATAAAACCAAAGCTTAATCTTCTCATTGTGACCTCATTTGTTTTTTATTCAAAATACATTTTAGAAAAGTAGTTTGGAAGCCGAAAATCCACGTGTTTTTTCCATTTTTTGTTCAAAATAATATTTTATCAACAATTTTCCTACATTTCCTTTTTTTTTTTTTTTAAATGAAATGGCACTTTTGACAAAACAATGGCTGTCAAAACTTTCCAGCCAGCTCTGCCTGCAAGAAGATATCCTGGGACTATTTCCTTAACCTTTTGTAAAGCCCTGGCTCTGATTGTTTAAGTTACATGTAGAGGGGTTAGAAAGCATAAAAGCACACACACACTCTGTCTCTGTGAGCAGTAACAGCTATGGAATAAATACAAGTGCGGGATAATTGCTGTTACTCAGCAAATGTTAATTATCACTGGCATAATACTGGCCTATTAAGCCAAAATGGAGCCTTGTTGTTCCTGTGATTAATTATGTTTTTTCAATGCAGTCAAAAAATACCCCAACAAGATGCTGCTGGTGCTGGCATGAGCTAGATTTAGATTAAACGACTCAGCTCATGTACACGACCCTTCCCCCACCTGGCTCTGCCAATGCGACTCATTCCTGTCCGATCTCTGACCCAGCACTGCCTGTGTGCTACCGTCTTGTCTTAGCCTGCCTCCCTCACAAGCTGTGCCAATGCTAGAGTGCGTCTGTCTGTCTGGGAGCCCGTCCGTCTGTCTGCGAGTCTGTTTGTCCAAGAACGCTCCTAAATGGTAAGAGCTGGAGCCACCAAATTTGGTAGGTGGCTTCCTCTTCCTAATTTAAAGCAAGGTCAGGGTTTGGTTGGGCCAGGACAGCAGGAAGTGCTGGAAATGGCGGTACCCAGGGCTGTGAAGCCGGCTCTAGCATGAAGTCAGCTCCCCTCCTCCCCCCACTCCCCTGGCTGCACAAGCACCTCGCGGGCCCTGCTCCCCCTCCCCAGGTTAGCAATCGAAACACGAGTCCCGCTGAGCTCTCCCGGGAGGGTCCAGCCGCTGCTCCGCTGGGTGCGCAGTGTTCAGGCCCACTGCCCTGGAAGGAGCAGGCCACCCCGGCATCCCAGCTTCACCCACAGGGGCTGAGCAGGCCTGCGAGTGGAGCCGCCTTGGAGAGCGCGGTCAGCACTAGGGATGTTCGCGTATAGCCCTTTAAACGATTCACTGAGAAACCTGGGCTTATCGGTTAATCCAAATGACTACACACACCCCCCCCCCACTGCCTCTGCATCAGAGGCAGCAAGAGGGGTGGGGAGGCAGGAGCTGGTGCACATGGAGCTGTTCCCCCCCTCCCATGCCTCCCACAGAGGATGCCGGTGCAGCCTCTGTCCGTGAACGGGGGCTGCTGCTGCCCTGCACTGCTGCCTCTGTGGAGTGGAGCCGGGAGCTCACTAGCTGCCGCCCCAGGAGAATTTTAGTAACCGTGTAACCTCTGCAGTGGGGCACCCCAAATCAGAGCCCGTGTCCAGAAGTATCTCACGGAGATACAGAGCCTTTCACCGTGTTACACACCAGCCTGTTGGCTGAACGAGGCAGTTAGCTGCAGGGGTGCGGGGATATGGGGAGCAGGGGGCCTGCTGCACCCCTCTTTTGACGTGATTTCCATCCCATTCAGGGTTAACAGTTGCTCAGTGGCTCTCAGCACCTCCACGGTACCGACTGTTCCAACTCCCCTCCTGGGTCTCAGCCCACTTGCTAGTGGGCATCTCCATGCCCCCACAATCCCATCGTTTAACCCTTCAGCATGCCCAGCAGGAGGGGGTAACGTGCTGGGAGCTTTCTCTCTGGATGGGAGGGCAAGATCAGTCCCAGCTCACAGCCCCCGTATAACAGACAGCTCCGTGCGGCCTACCCTGCCGCTCTACGGGGGCAGACACCCGCCATCAGCTGCCCACATGTGAGGCCCCATCCCCAGCTGAGAATGTCACTTGCTGCAGGTGGGAAGCTCCAGAAGCAAAGCTGGGCTGCCCTGTGGGGCTACCCGCTGCTGGAGCTCTGGGCAGAATCCAGCCTGCGGCCTCGACCAACCGCAGCTGCCTCCTCCAGCTCTTGGGAGCCAGATTGGCAGCGGCTGTCCATGCACCCGCCTCCTGGCCGCTGCCTTGGTGAGCCTGGATTGTAAGTAGCTTTGCTGGGAGCCGGGGGACAGGGATGCCTTGTAAATGTGCTCCCTGCCCCCAGGGAAGGGCTGGAGGCCGGAGTGTGAACAGAGACACCCAAAAGAGGGGGAGATCCAGGGGGATCTTTCTGCCACAGCCTGAACGAGTGCCAAGGGGGCAGCTCTGCCCGCTGCCCCACTGCACCAAGGCTGCCTCTGGCACATCCCTGCCCTTCCCAGTCCCGCTACCTTCAGCCCATTCCAGCCTCGCCTCTGCCTCCTGGCACCAGTGCCCTCTCCTCCAGCTCCCCCCGCCAGCTCCCCCTCCTGTGCATGAGCCTGGGGCCCTGGCCTTAGCTGCAATTCCCCTGCCCAGGCCAGCTCCTTCATACTGGCTTACTGTGCCAGGGGGGGTCCCTGGGAACAGCTTCACCCTAACACCACCCCCTCTTGGCATCGCATGCCTGCTGTCCTGAGTCAGCCCTGCCTCCCACCCCCACCCTACCTCACCCTGTTCTCACTTGAGTCCAGCTCAGCCTGTCCCTCTCGGGGTGTTGAGTCCCTCTCCAGCACTAAGCTTGTGCCCCTTCTCCCGCACGGTTAACCATTGCGTGCCTGGGTCGGCACAGCTCCCCTCTACCAGTCTGGGGCCCAGGCAGGTTGTGTGACTCAGCTGGGCCAAACACACCTGGGTGCTTGGACCAGAGACCCCTGAAGGGAGAGGGGGTCAGTGCTGTCGGCTGCCCTCTCCAAAGTCAGTCAGGGAGCACGCCTGGTCAGTAGGGGTCCTGTGGCAGTTTTCACGAGGGGAAGGGTATCGTGATCTGATGCCAGTCCCGACAATTATTTTTTCAATTGCGTGTGATATTCTTCCCTTCCTGCCCTCAGCAGTTGTGGCGTGCTCCTGTGTGCTGTTCAATAAAAGCAGGGTTCCACCCCAGAGATGGCTGCATTTCAGCCACACCCAGGGTGGTACCTGAATGTATGGAGCATGCAAACTGGATCCTTCAGGATGACAGACTTAAAGGACCCAAACTTGGGCTAAATTCATACCTGGGGGTATGACTGGCACTTAGATACTGTGGAGATGGACTGTATGATAATGTAACTCAAGCAGTAACAAGGGACTTAGGCCAGAAAGGGCTTGTTTTTTCAGAGATTTGATTCTAAATCTGGCTGAATTTGTGTTGCATTTCTCAAGCCCTGCATGAAACCTGTTGGGCTGGCTCTCAGGGTGCCCACCGGGTGTTAATTAGCTGCCCGTCGCTTAAAAAAATAGGGCTGTGGAAACAGACGCTGCGTGAGGTGCTGCTGCTATGAAAAGGGAAGTCAAACCTGAGCTCAGTTTGGGGAAATTTTGGATCTTTGCAACTTGGACCATAACAGATGAAACTGAGTTTCTGACAATAGTCAATGAGCCAATATCACCTTGCACTTTCCACAAGAATCACTGGGGTCAACCCCCTGACTCTGGACGCCTCCTGCCTGCTGCCATCTGGCATTTCTCCTGCAGTTCTAACAGGCCACAGGACTCGTGGTTTGCAGGGTGTTGCTGTGCTCTGGCAGACAGCTTCACCCCAGAGGTTGCTGCACTTCCGTGCTGGTTTAAACAGATCGTGTAAGGCCTTCCGTTTGAAAGCCATGGCCTTGTGATAATTATGTTGCAGTGAATGGCTTGTAATATAGTGACCAGGCCTGGGTTAGTTACCCTGGATTTGTGCCAGAGAAACAGGAAGTGAAGCTGAGCTCCATGTTTGTGCCCAGAAAGGTTTAAGAACCTGCATCTCCCCCTCCCCCGAGCTTAAATCCCAGGCTTGTTTTGAACATCTGTCCTGTCTCGTCTAGCCCTGAGTTACAGGGTCACTGTCCTAATTGCTGCTGCCCAGAGCCTCCCTACGTCCCATTCCCATGTCCTTGTCGTGTTTACATTCCAGCGCACAGCGGGCCGGCTGGAGAGGGTCCATCCACCAGCACAGCTGCAGGGGGAGGAAGGTCCAGCTGGGATTGCTGCCTTGCAGCCAGTCGCTTGTTTGCGCAGTGGTTAGCAGAGGTGCCCCAATACATCACAGGCTGGCACTGGATGCTGGGACGGGCCACGGGAAGGTGTCTCTGCTGCAGAAATATTCCCAGATGATGCAAACCACGTTCCTGTCTGCTTAGCCCTCCCAGCCTGTTTAGCAGGATTCAAAAACTTCTCCCCTCGCAAGTACCCTCCAGTGAGAAAAACACCCACTTGGCACTACGGCTGTTACATGGTGGTTACCTAGCTAGTTGTACAGTCGATAGGGCCGCTCTGCAGAGCCGCAGCAGGGGTAGCTCCAGGAGCCAGCTTTAGCCAGGACTGAGCACTGTGGCTCTGCATTTTAAATGTAGTAAGAGCTGCCGGGCCAGCGGGAGCCTGGGCCAAGAGGCGAGCTCGGGACGGCTCGTGCTGAGTCCAGCAGCCTGTACAGCCCTGGCCGCCACAAACAGGGGCTTGACAGCAGCAGCTTCTGTCTGCAGGGGGGCCCAGCTCCCCACTGGGACCCCTGCGGACAGGGGCTGCTTTGCCGCAACCTCCCCTATCCCCTGTCCCCCGTCCCCCTACTGCCTCTGACAGAAGCAACAAGCGGGGGGAGCAACTCGTTGAGTCGCTGCATTTTGGGCAGCTCGTGCAATGGAAGGAGTCTGGTCAGTTCACACTCTCTTCATGATGCCTTTGCTCTCCAGTTCTCACGCCCTAGCACAAGGCCATGGCCTTTGGGTTGTGAATAAATGACGGAGGCATCTTTGTTCATTTAAGGGACCCAATTCCTTTCCAGCTGAGTTGCCAGGAAACATTTTAGCAAAAACTTGATAAACCCTAAATCTTGGGCCAACTTTGCTCGGTTCTCGGGTCAGATGATCCATCCAGGCCTCTGCTGGCTGAGGGGACAAACACCGAGTCATTCCCTGCTGCGTGCTGCTTTGGGGGACGTTCACCCCCCTGCTGGCATCACATCTCCCTTTACCTGGCTCCTGCTGAGAGCTGTGGGCAAGGGAGAGCCCCTGTGGAGACACGGGGCCTGTGCCAGTCCTATGGGAGGGAGTGGTTGGGGCTTGGGGCAAAATCCCCCTCTTGTTCTTTGTGGTGCAATCCCTAAGGAATGTGCTGACAGTGAAACTCCCCTCTGGCATTTCCAACCTGAGGCAGGGCGTTCCCATGCAGGATCTCCTGGGCTGATGAATAATTTGCCTGTCGTTAACTCCCATGGCAACTAAGGGAGTGGGAATGGAGAATCCCATGGCCAAGGGCCATGGTACCCCCTGAAGAGCCCATGGTGCTCCTGTTCTTGTTATTAAAGGGCCCACCATCTATTTGATGCTCCTTGTCGATTTCACCCCCCCCCCTCCGCCCCCCGCACCTGCACACCTGCTGGGGCTGCAGGGAAATCACTGTTGCGTTGCTGCATTATTTCTCCTCATCTGCTCGCGTCTGAATGGGGCAGCGTCAGTGCTCCATGTACACGAGGCCCTGTCTGCCCGTGGTGGGTGGGTGCTACCCCGCCCTGGCTGCCTTGCCGCTGCTTGCTTTGTAAGGGAAGAAGTGGGGGGGCTCAAGCAATTGTTTCGCATTTATAACGGATGCAGTGAGCCCAGAGCTGTGACCTGCCAAGGCAGATGGGCCCGGGCAAGCCCTGGTGTGAATGAAGCACCGGGCCTTTGCAGGGCGGGGAGCCATCCTCACCCAAATGGGCCAGAGTGCCTAGTGCCACAGCTCCCACGTGTGGCTGATAACATGGCTGTGGTCAGCTCTTCTGTCTCTTTGCACGTGCACAGTTAGACTCAGGGGGCTCCATGCAGGCTGCAGTGTCATAACTGTCAGGACACTTCTGGTGAACACCGTAGCAGCTTTTCCTATTGAGGGTGACAGGCAGCTACTACTCCATCTTGGCTTTTATTGCCGCTTTTCGTCTATAGCCCAGACCAGCCACCCTCAAGCATAGCAGCGAGAGGTCCCAACAAAGATCGGGCGGGATGCTTCTCAGGATACCCAGGGCTGGGAGGCACCTTGTGCCTGCTATGGGTCAGCTCCCCAATTCTACTGGCCACGGGCAACACAAGCATTAGGATGTGGAATGCAGCCAACGTCTTTGTTTAGACTTCTGTTGTAGGAATCAAACTTGTAAATGAAACTAAGTTCTGTAGTTTCCCTGTTGCTGGCTTTTGAAATTGGTTTGAACTAATAGGCTGACTTGGAGATCCATTAGTGAGTGCCCAGGCAAGTTAAAATGTTCCCCAACTGGTTTCTGTGTTACCCCTCTGAAACATTTGAATCAGAAAGTATTGCTAGCCCTCCTCTTTGCAGCACTGTACAGCCAGCCTAGGTGCGACTCTTTTGTCCTGAGACAAGCAGCTGTCAGTTTGCCTTCTAGACAAAGGATTCAGTCTCTTTGCATTCCATGCCAAGCCACAAGGATCCTTTGTCTTTATTCATAAGCAGGGCACCCCCCTGCTGTTTGCTCCCCCCCCCGGCTTTCCTGACTTCTGCATTTCCTGATCTCTCCAGTCACACCTGGCTCAGCATGCAAAGAGGCAGACTGTGCAGAGGCCCTCAGTGCACACAGGGCCAGACAGGGAGATTAGTTACCTCCTGCCAGAAAGGAATGGCTCCCAGGTTTGTCAGCTCTGGGTGACCTGCCTTCATTGCAAGATGTTAAGAGCATATTTTTCAGTATAAATACAGAATTCCTTAAATATTATCTGTAGAAATATTTATGGTGGTCAGTTAGGAACTGGCTTGCAATAGAGATTTCACATGTCTGCTGTCAGTCTGTCTGCAGGTACCACTTAGGGTAAAATTGTAGTCCTCTGGGCCAGCAAGGCAATGCAAGCTTGCAGGGTCTGATTGCTACCCATATGGCCATTGTTACTTGTGTGAGGTACGCACCCTCCAGACCAATCCAGCTGACCTATCCAAAGTCACTCAGGCTAGGTCTAGACCAGTGGTCACCAACCAGTAGATCAGGATTTACTGGTAGAGCCTCTGACAGGGGATCCTGACTGATTTGGCCAAGAGGCTCTCAAGTGCCAGCACTTCAGCTGCCCCTTACCCCCACTGCTGCACATCTCCTCCTCTTTGCCTCGGAGCTGCCTCCTCCCACCCCCAGGAGCCTCCTGCTTGTTATGCAGGGCAGGGGAGGGAGAAGAGGGGTGCTGATGTCAAGGTGCGTCCTCTTCCACCCTGTATCCTATCTCCACAGAGCAGGGTGCGGGGCACAGCAGGACATGGGAAGAAGTTCACTGGCTGTTTTTGGGAGTAGTGCAGGGCCAGGGCAGGGGTGAGCTTTAGTCCCACTGCACCACCACCCAGGAGCCACCTGAGGTAAGTGGTGCCCAGTTGGAGCCCACATCCTGAAACCCTACCCCAGTCATGAACCCCCTCCTGTACCCCAAGCCCCTTCCCTGGTCCGGAGCACCCCTGCATCCAAACCTCCTCCCAGAACCTGCACCTAGAATCCCCCTCCTGCACCTCAGCTGCCTGCCCCAAGCTCAGCTCAGAGCCCCTCTCACTCTCCGAATCCCTTAATCCAAGACAAGAGCCTGAACCCCAACCTGCTGCCTCTGCCTGGTGAAAGGGAAGGAAGATGGGGGAGGGCGGGAGGATGGAGTGAGCAGGGGTGGGGCCTCGAAGAAGGAGCACAAAGGAGGTGGGGCAAGGGCATTTGGGTTTGAGGTAGATCTTGGATTGCACTTAAATTCAAAAAGTGATCTCATGCATGAAAAGGTTGGAGACCACTGGTCTAGACCACACTCTTTTATCGGAAAAAGCTACGCAATTTGTGTCGCTTTTTCCAATTGCTTTTCCAGAAGAGGCTTTTCCGCCATTTGGCTCCATCTAGATGGGGCCAAATGGCAGAAAAGCCTCCTTTTTTGGCAGAGCCCTTATTCCTTGCAGAAAAAAAAAAAGCGGAAGAGCAGACATATTCCCTGGATGTGGCAGAGTTTTTCCGGGATACCTCAGTGAGTGTGGTAGAGGCAGGAAATCAGCTTAGATCTCTTGAACCCTAGGCCAGTGGCTTAACCAGAGAACCACTCCCCTCTCTTCTTATGGCATCCAAGGGACAGTGAACTGTTTAGATTCAGCTGCCTGCTTGGAATCCAAAGGTGTTTTCTGCTCATTGGTACCATACCACTGGGCTGGGCTGGGCTGGAGCAATTCCTTAGCAGAGGTGGCTGATTAGGCTGTCTTAGGTCAGGGCTACTCAGCATGCGACCCGCGGGCTACCCATTTGTTTGCGGCCTGTAGTGCAGTTTGAGTTTACGGTGCAGTTTGGGTTGATATGTGTTTTAGTAGTTAAATTCCTGGACTGTTGTGAAGCCAAAGCAAAAAAGTAGTCAACAGAATGGTCTTCTGTTGAGATGCGTTTTAGAAGTTAAATTCCTGGACTGTCATTGCTCATTAAAAGTGCTGTCCTATGGGTGGAAATTGGGTAAATGTTGCATTTTATTAATATCAGCAGAACTGACTTAAATGGGGCCTGCATGTTGTGTCGTCTTGCCTTAATCTTTGTATTCATGCCCATCAGTGTGAAAGAAGCTATTTGCATATATTTGAATATATATTTGCATGTATATGCAACCACACTTAAGTTGCAGCCCTCAGCATGTGCTGTGAGTATCATTGTGGCCCCTGGGGCTTCCACAGTTGAATAGCCCTGTCTTAGGTGATCCATATTCCACCCAGAGCAGCAAGAGGGGCAGGTGGACTGGCTGAAAGAGCTGGCAAAGGGGAAGTTGAAGCCCAAACGTCTGGTGACTGTTGGGAGGCAGAAGAGAAAGGGAACATGAAACTGCTGGAGGAAACCTCTTGACATCAACGTGATGCGTTCGCTCTTTCCCAGCGCATAGTGGAGAGTTACACATCTCAGTCTTTAGGATGGAAGAGGTAGTTACCATGGTTACTGTTGTCATGTCAATGGCTACTGGAAGAGGGCCGAATAGCATTCAGGCATGATTCATCCCCCATCTACCTGTGTTTAAAGACTGAGTGATTGATTTGTAAGTCTCTCTTTGCCCCTAGCTTACAGCACTGTATTAAATTGACATACTCAGCGGTTAAATTCTCTTTGCAACAGCAGTAAATTTCATTCCTAACCCAACCCTGGGGGGTGGGAATTGGCTGGTTTCATTCTTTAAATGCACTGAGAAACTCTGAGGGGGAAAATAAAGGATGGTGAATGATCAAGAAATAGCTCTGGGATGAACCAGACCAATGAGACGTCAAAAAATATACCCCCTCCATCTCTTCCATCCTCTTCAGAGAGCTGCTAGTGTCTGGGCAGATCCTGAGCCGTGTGGCAGCGTCGGGCCACGGAAATCCGTGCTGTTACACCAACCAAAGAGCTGACCCTTAAATATCCCAGTGGCTGGGTGCAGGGTGTGTGCGTGTAACTATAATGAAAAGTGCATAGAAAAGTCCCATTAAATGTATCGGGGTCACCAATAGCGTTTTTTAGAGAAGGGGATATTTCTGTAGGTGGATACTCCTTTTTTAGCCGTCCCATAGGATTCGAGGGCAGGGCTAGAACTCTCTTTTACGTTCTGTAGGATGGGTCAAAAATCATTTTTCCTTCCACGTGGCTCTTCCCGCGATGGAGGTGGGCAAGTGGGGTGGGGTTGGTCTGGGTATCTGTGCTGTGGCGGTGGCACCACAGGAGGTGAGGGGATGGGGGAACAGCGGGAATGGGGAGGAGTCGGTATGGAGGATCTTGGACTGGGACGATTTTGTCAGAGTGTGGGTGTCGGATGTGGGAGCGTGTGTCCAGTGTGTGCGTGAATAGAGAGGTGTGGGGAGAAGGCGTGAAGGACCCTGGGATGTTCAGGGACCTGTGCTTTCGCTGGGCTGTTAGCGCCATACCCACAGTCTTCTCTCAATCCCAGCCTCTTTGGCAGGGAGGAGTCATTGTCTAGCGCAGGGGTGGGGAACCTCAGGGTTGGGGGCTGGATGCGGCCCCTGGCTTGCCTGGATCTAGCCCCCAAGGCTGAGCACTGGGGAGCCCGCACTGGTGCTCCAGCTTCCTGGCCATCCACCTGCAGGGCCAGAGTACACAAAATCTACTAGCCCAGGCTCTGGGGTGCGCGGGGAATTTCTCCTTCTCAGTCAAGGGCTTCTCACTTGTGTGCAGCTCCTGCCCGATTTTTCTGTGGCTCAGCGGCCCCTGACCTAAAAGAACTTCTGCAGCCCTGTCTAGTGATGAGAGCAGGACTCAGCATGCCTGGGTTCCCTTTGCAGCTCTGCCAGGGACTCCCGGTTTGATCAGGGGGAGGTTGTTCACCTTTGTGTGCCTGAGGCTCTGTCTGTGCTGGCAAGTAGTGTCGTGGATCGGTGCCTTTTGGCCACAAAGCTTACGAGTGTTCACGCTGCAGAATGCCTTTTGTTGGGGAAAACAGCCATTTTCAGTGGCTAAAACCCTCCGCCCCCCTCCCCGTGTTGTCGACAAACACGCGGTGTAAACACCTCGAGGCGTTTTGTTGCTGGCTCCGCCTCCAGGAAGCGGCCCACAATGCCCAGCCAATCGCTCTGGTCAGCGCTTTGAACTCCGCTGCCCTGGAGCCCAGTGACCAGCTCCCCACCTCGCCCCCTTGCAAGCCCCGGGAATTGAAATCCCATTTCCTGCTGGCTGGCTTTTCTGGGGCAGCTCATCGCAAAGGGGTGGCTGTCTGGTTTCACCCACTTGGTTGTGGAGGCATTTGGTGCAATAGATGAGGTACGCCACACAGGCGACCTTGCGAATCATGGTGCCCTACGCAGCCCAACCCCCTGGCCCCCACCCGGCAGGCTGGCTCAGCATGCAGTGGTCCTGTGGTGCCCATGCCTGGCCACCCGCTTGCATGATCTCCAAGCCTTCGTTACAGCCCAGCTAGCCCCCGGAAACTCTTCCTCCTGAGACTGTATTGACCCTGCATTCAGTGTGTCTCACGAACCCCTTGCCTTGTGCAACTCAATGCTCATTAATGAAACTCTCTGCCAGGAGGCATTCACGGGTGACATGCAGTTTTATGAATGGGAGTCGCTTTTGCTCGGCTCCACAGCTCCAGCTGGTTAATTGGCTCCCCTGTGCCACTCGGCTCTCCCTTCGGCCTGCCAGCACCACAAGAGAGCTGGGGGCCAGGGTGCATCTCACCCCACGGCACAGCTCAGAGGCAGCCAGGGCATGTGGTTCAGTTAAATGTGCAAGGCAGCTGTCACCCGGCAGACGAGGGCTAGAGCCTACGTCCGGCTCCTGCGTTGCTGTTTCCCTGCCAGGGACCAGCGCTAGAGAACCTTGGAGGGTGAGAGGGTGCAATGCAATAGCCCCTCTGTGCTCTGCTTGCCCCCTTGCTCGCCTTACTTACCAGCGACCGCAGGGTGAGACCCGGGTGTGCCAAGTGTGTGCCCTAATGTGCCACGGTGGCTAAGCCCCTCAACCGCGGGCGTCTGGTCTCAGAGCGGCTCTGGTGCCTGCCAGCCCCTCTGTGAACAGGGCCCGTGAGGGGAGCAGGCAGCCTGAGACCGGGGGATGGGCTTTTGCAGCAGGCTGGGGGGAGACCCTGAACCAGCAAGTGACCTGCTATGCATTTCACAGCCACACCAGGGATAGCGCCAGGCTATGGACCTGTCCCCTGAATTGCTTTGCCAGCCTGCCGGGCCGGATCACTTCAGCCTCGGCTCCCCCTGCAGCCGGCTGCAGAGGCCATGCCAGCAGCGTGCTCCTGCTGTGCCAGGGTGGGCATAGTGACACGCTGGGCTGGGCGCTTGGCTGGTCACGCTGTGGCCCCTCCCAGATGGCTCTTGGGTAGGGAGGTCAAATCCCATTTAATTGATTAACCAGTTAACCGATTAAAGGGAGGGTGGGTGGGGCGGGAGCAGCCCCCCACCAGCTATGGCCAAGCTGGAGCAGCCACGGACAGGGGCTGTTAAGGGCTAGCCTGTCGGAGCAGCCCTTCCTGTGATGGACCCACAGGGCTGGAGCATTAGAACCGGTAACCGGGGAACCATTCACATCCCTGCTCTTGGGGGATATTTCTTGTTAGCTCCAGACACAGAGAGACCCAAGTGCCATCCTCCAGAGACCGGCTGCCCCTGGCCGGCCGGCACCCTGGCAGCCATGGGGCGGGGGAAGCGACTTAGGGCAGGACCGGTCTCTTGCCAGGTGGTCTGCACAACAGCCGTGGGCATTCCTCGCCTTCCCCGGCACCAAGGGCTGTCTCACACGGGGCCCTTCAGTGCAGGGTTCAGCTTGGTCTTGGGGTGGCCACATCTAACAGGGAACACCTCCTTGACTCCTCCCCTCCATTCCCCCTCCCCTCCATCTTACCCAGCCTCTTGCCTTCCCGCCCCCCCCCAAGCCTGACCTCCCTCCTTCCCCCCCTCGGGTGGCAGCACCAGTGCTAGCCGTCGTGGCGAGCCATTGCCAGGATGCGCCTGGCACATTTTAGCTGCTGGGAATGCTGGAGAGAGGCAAGGAGCTCCTGGCAAGGCCAGCTGGCTCCACACCGCCCACAGTCCCCTGCTCACGAGCGCAAAACCCGCTCTGGGGCCTTGGCCAGTCCGTCTGCAGCCGCTCCCCACTGCCTGCCTCAGGCACTCTTAGGAAGCAGCCTAGGGGTTGTGTGGATCACGCCACGGAAGGGCAGGCTGGGACTTTGGCACTCCGACAGCTGACTCTGAGTCATGTCCTGGGAGAGTAATGGGGGCGGGGGAGGGGTTTGGCATCAACTGCCCCCCCCCACCCCCCCCAGCTCTCGGGGTGTTTTATTCTCGGGGAGTTTGCCCCTGTTGGAAACTCCCATGGGAGAGGCTGGCAGGGGGAGGGGAGCTGCTGGCTGTGTCTCCCTCCTCCCAGGGAAGCCGGCAGCCCTGTGGCCCAGAGGTGGAGAGCGGGGAGCCAGGACCAGAGCAGGGAATCTACTTTCCTGAACTGAATCTTTTCCTGCAGAGAGGCCTGGGGCCTGATTCCAGACAAGCGCAGAGCAGGGTTGGGGGCCACGGGTATCTCCTTTGGTGCCACTCTGTGAGTAGTTGGAGTGTCTGCGTGGGGGTGGAGGCATTGAAAACGCTTTGTCTTTCCATTCAAATACCTCAACGCACCCGCCCAACATCAATGAACTGAGCCCAGCCACCAGCAAGCCTCCTCCCTGAGCTCCCTCTCTGTTAGCATGCCCGGGGGAAATTGAGTCGTGGCACCGCACCAGCCACGGACTTTGGCTGGAGTGGTGGTCTCTTGTCTCTTCTGGAGGCAGGGATTTGTCACACAGCAAATCAGTGGGAGAGCTGAGGGAACCCTGACTTGCATTCCCATGAGCAGCATTGTCTCCGGTAGGGCCTGTGAGCCTGTGTAGACGGGTCTCCCACAACGCAGAGAGCTTAAAGGGTTACCGTCTTCGAAACCGGCTCACAGCAGCCCAACCAACGTGAGGCTACAGCGTTATTCCGCCTGGCAGATCACATCTACGCACCTCTGTGAACTTATTACTGCCGCCGGTTTTAATTAACACCTCTGTTTTTAGCAGCGAAGGCTCCGGTAGATAGCAACACCCATATATTTACCTGCTGTCTTTACGTTATCTTTCTGGGAAAAGCGGAGCTTGAACATTCCTTCTCTCCAGCAGGGTGGGGCTGCGGTTATTTATTTTCAGCATGAACTCAGAGCCCTGGGATTTATCCGACATGGCAGGAAAACACTTAAGGACCAGTGGAATTTCAAGGCTGCAGGACTCAGTGGGTTTGCGTTTAGATATGTATGAGAGCATATGTCTCACAAAACTCTACCAGCCCAGCCCATGCTCCGGCAGGGAAGAGACGTTGAGTTTATTTTTTGATCAAGTAAAGTATCATTAGGTTTTGCGCTATATCATTGACAACATGGTAAACAGCTAGCTTTTGTGCTGAGGCCGGTCAATTTCCAGGGTTGAATATTACACAGGTATAAAATACACTGTCCCGTCCCCCCTTTACCATTACAAAGCTGGTAATGGGAAAAGAAACTATATTTTCCTTGCTCATCAAAAAATGTCACTGCAAACACAAGCAGGCTGCTGGGATTATCTGCCTATCTGTCTAATCGACTCTGTCCTGTTAAAAAAGGTGAAGAAAACATGGGGGTAAATTGAAGCCAAGCGTGTAGGGACAAGAAGGGGCTGCAGACACAAAAGCAGTTCGTGGTTGGCAGTCTGAGGGCGAGGATTAGAAACATTCCTGAGATGGGTTCTGGGCTGGTTAAGTTCAGGGCCGAATGGGTGTGTCTACACAGCACCCTTTCCTTGAAATAAGCTACAAAAATGGCATCGCTAATTTCGAAATAGCTTATTTTGAAATTTGGCGCTGTCTACACAGTGCCAAATTTCGAAATAAGGCCCTATTATGAAATGTCCCTTAACCCTCGTGCAATGAGGTTTATAGCAGGGGTGGGCAATAATTTTTGATGGGGGGGCCACTCCAAGAATTTGAAAAGTGGTTGAGGGCCGCACTCTTCCATGATATTAATGGATGAGGTGTGGGGTCTGGAATGGAGCAGGGAGGTACAGAAGGGAACTTGGGGTAAGGGAGGGAGTTTGGGTGAAGGAGGCAGTTGTGACCTGGGGCACTGGACTGGAGTTCAGGGGGTTGGATTGTGACCCAGGGCAGGGCACTGGGGTACAGAAGGGGTGCAGGGGTTTGGGTTGTGAGCTAGGGCAGGAGGGGACTGTGATCTGGGGCAGGGGATTGGGGTGCCAGATCTGGGAGGGGGTATGGGTGCAGGAGGGGGCAGAGGATTTGGGTATGTGGAGTGGGGGGCAAAGGGTTGGGGAAGGGAGGGGCTGGGGTGCCAGAGGCAGGCTCTGGCCAGGAGACTTACCAGCCAGCAGCCTGTTCCTGAATCAGCCTCCCTGCCTGCCCCACCCTGCATAGGCTGCAACCATGTGCTCTGTGAATAACTAGGAGCTCCTTGTGCTTTGTGGCTGCCTGTTATTCATTTAGGTGCGCAACTGCCACTTTAGGTGCCTATCTCTGAGAACCCCTGTTGAGCTGCTGCCTAGCCTGTAGACACCTCCATTTCTGCGGTCCTCTGGGAACCACACTAGTTTGCTAGAACCGCAGAGAAGGTAAATGACTCGCCACTGCTGCCAGCTATTCCTTTCGTCCAAGAGGTAGATGTTCCATGGATCATGTGCTGGATAATAATGTGAGAAGAATCCACACTTGGAAAACAGAACTGGCTGCTTATTAGAACTAATTGCAGGGATGTTGCAATTGCAGCCATGTGCACAGACTGGCTTCCTAGTGCCTCCTCCAAAGTCTTCCACCTGTAGCCTGTGCTTCTCCTTCATAAAGCCACGCAAGATGTGAGCGCAGAGGCCTGAGTTGTTAGCACTGGAGAGCCTGGCTTCTCGTCCCGTGTCTGCTGTGATTCGCTTAGTAACTGTGCCTGGGTTCCTTAGGCGCCTCTTCCCGGCACCAGCTCTTTGTCTCAGACTAAGTTGAGGACACACACACTAAAGAGCAGATCATTCCGGACCCCGAGCCTCCTGCTGCCAGCGTGTTCCAGTGGTTAAAATGTTGGCGTCCACCTTTCACAGCCAGAGTCTCAGCTGCCAGGCAGACTCCGAGCCCAGGCAGTGCTGCTGGCACTCACCTGGACATAAGCTGCCACTGGGAAAGCACCTTGGTTCTTAATTCTGCTTTACTTCCTTGTGACTTTGGGCATCTGGGAAGGGGTGCTTGTGAGGGGAGTGTGTCCAGACCTGAAACTGACCATAAAAGCAATGCTCTGCCAGGTTCGAAAGCGGCCATGACCCGTGGCCCTGCTCTCTGCACTCCCAAGTTCTGCACCAGGCCAGAGGCAAGACAATCTCCAACAGGCTGTTTCAGTAGCATTCCCCCAGCAGGGGTAGCTCTTGAAGTCTCATGAGAGAGGCAGTTTGAACCCTGTGTTGGAGACTCCAGAGGAGCTTTTGGCTGCACGGACAGGCGGGAGGGGGTGGGATGGCAGCCATACAAGCAGGCTTGGCGGAACGTGATTTTTATGTTGGTATCATTTTGACGGATAACGATGTTTATTTCTAAGCTTTTTTAAAATTACTTTTATCGATTCTCAGTTTTCACAGTTGCAGGAAATTATGTGGGGGTGGCCACACTGTATTTAATGACAGATGAGAATCCAAAAGTTAAAACTTTATAACTGTTAAAACACCAATGGGCAGCATTGCATGTCAAATACACACTGTAAATCTCCTCAAAATAAACCTGCCGGGCTGTGTTCTCAAGACACACTTGTCTGACTTTCCCTGTCTGTACATTTTGATTATTATGGGTGGAAATATTTTTTCATCACTTTGTGGATACCCAGTGAATCTGACTTTTACTGACAGCTACTGATGGAAATCTCATCCCTCTCATCCCTGTGTGGCTGCAGGATCTTATTCACAAACACCTGTCAGGGACGGTCTAGGTCAGTGGCTCTCAGCCTTTACAGACTCCCGCGTCCCTTTGAGGCGGCTGTTTGGGGGTGTTGTGTCTCCCAAAATTCACCTTGCTTTAAAACGACTTAAAATCAGACATAAAAATGCACAAATGTCACTGCGCCCTGTTGCTGAGCAATTGCCGCCGCTTTCATTGTTACCCTGCCATTATAAAATCAACCCTTTGGATGTAAGTGTGGTACAGTCTAGGGAGCCGAATATACAGCTATTGTCCATGTGAAATTGTAATTTGTACCGACTTTGCTGGTGCTTTTTATGTAGCCTGTTGTAAAACTAGTGTGGTAAGGATACTTCCTAAGGATGTTAAGGACAAGTTGACTATCTGATAAGCAAATGCTTATTGGATAGTTGAGTTGACTAGTCGATTCCCCCTCCCCCCCTTTGCTGCCTCTATCAAATAGAGGCAGCAAAGTGCCGGGGGGGGGGGGGGGGAGACAGGATACTTCAAAGTGGCAGCGCTGCATGAAGCCCATATGCGGGCTCTGTGCGGCGCTGCCACTTTGAAACGCCGCCTCAGGTCCAGCGTAGCATTTCAAAGCATGCAGAGTCCCCAGCTGACCCCAGGCTCCATGAGTCCCCCGTTGGCCCCAGGCTCCATGACTCCCCCATTGGCCCCAGGTTCCATGATTCCCCAGCTGACCCCAGGCTCCATGAAGGCGCTTCCGCTTTGAATTGCGCAAGAGTCCCCAGAGGGTTACATTTCAAAGCTGGCACCGCGTGCAGCCCAGGGCCAGGGGGTAAGTGTCTTCGTGGAGCCCGGAGTCAGCGGGACTTGTACAGCCCCTAGCAGGGCTCTTGTACATTTCAAAGGAGGAATGCAGAAGTGCTTATCGACTAGTCAAGTAGTTGATGGAAATTCCATCAACTACTCGACTAGTAAATTATTCATTAGTTAACATCCTTAATACTTACTCCTGCCTCTGTGTAGGGGGCTGGACTAGACGACCTCTTGCTAGCCATCACGGGCCCACGGGCAAAGTGGAGGGGCAGCTACGTGTCCCCAGAAGGGCTGGGTCCTCAGGTGGAAGGGGCGGGGCTGGAGGCACCCAGCCATGAGTGCCGCCTGCATCGAGGCACGCCAGCCGCCCAGCCCCAGCGCTGCCCTGAGTGCACCACGCTGTGCTCCAGTCAAGATTTAAAGGGCCGAGGACTTTGGCTGCTACCACATTGCTGGGCCCCAGGGTAATTGCTCCCTTCCCCTTGCCCTTCCCCTTCCCCTTCCCCCATCGACGGACCTGCTTCCAGCCCTACATTTCTATGACTCTGTGCAGGCCTGTCAATGTTCTGTGCCTCAGTTTCCCCATATGTGACTTGGGGATCATACCTTCCTCACACGGCTGCTGGGAGTTCTGTTAAGAATGGGGAGATGCACACGGAGGGGCAACGAGGAAGGGGCGATGATATTCTTTGGAGCCTTTGGTTAGTTTGTCAGTGGCTGGCAGAGATGTTTCCGGGGCTAACGTCACTGGAGAGGCCCAGGAGACACCCTGGCATGGCCACGCTGCATTGTCCCATGGCGACATCTCGGAGGCGAGGCCCACCCTGCTGGCCTGTAGTGTCCCTGGGCTGTTCCGAGGAAAGAGGAGACTTCGTGAAACCCGCCCTGAGAACAGCAGTAACCAGCCCACCTGGCTGCAGAGCCACCTTGAATTGACCAGTGCTGGCTGGGGTTTTAGCCCAGTGCTGGCCCTTGGAGCTCCTGGCCTCCCGTCATGCCCAGGGGAGGGGCCCGGGATGGCCCCAGGCTGTTCCGTTCTGCCAGTGAAACGGATCCTGGGCACAAGGGGCGGTTGGCACCCACCTGTCCTTTGTGGGGCCGCTCAGGAATGCCTGGGCTGAGCTCTCCCCTCCGCGCTTCCCTGTCCCAAGCACAAGCAACCCGTGAGCCGAAGCCTGGAGTTGCCTGGGCTGGCTCCAGCGATCAGGGAATGAGTTTCCCAAAGAGCCTGCCCATCTGGCTACCGTTAACGGGAGGCTGGAGGGTCAAATAGCGAGAATGAGGCCTTGTATGGAACTCTAGAGTCTCTAATAATGGGTCTTCTGCCAGCCAGCCGGGCCGCGAGTCACCTCCGTGCCGGGCACCTGCAGCAGCTCTTGCGGTTGCCCATAGTCCCCGCGCGGGGAGGCCTGTGGTGAGGTGAGAATCCCGGTTTTCCGTTCAAAAAGGAAAGCAAGTGTCTGGCTGTCAGGGTAGGGGGCTGGCGCTCGAGCGCGTGACCCCATTGCACCTGGAGACTGAGGGCGCCAGAAGCATGGAAAGACCCGCCAAGGCAGTACTGAAAAAATCCAAATCTCGGGGGCTTTAAGCTCAGCTCATGAAGTTTGTGGGCCTGCGCGGGAGCTTTAAATGCGCATGGTGGGCAGTGGACGGCACAGAGGGAGCTGGTGTCTGGACCTTGCTCTTGGCCCTTCGTACAGGGGCGAATCTCACCCGTCGACTTGCAGTCATGCCCAGGGAAGCCTGGGAAATCTGCCTAGTGAAACAAAAGGCTCTGGAAGCCACAGCTTGTGGCTTTTCACTGTGGGGCTCCGTCTACCCTGCAGCTCTATTTCAGGGCCCTGGAGTATCCCGAGGTTGCCATCCCGCCTCATCACAGCAAGCCCGTCACTTTGAAATATCCCGGATTGCTATTCCAACGTTCCACGAGGCGGAAGGGAGGTTTCGGAGTGGCGGGTTAGTTCGAAATAAGCGCTGTGTAGACGGTGCCAAATTACGAAATAAGCCTTTTCAAAACTGACTTGAAATAAGCAATGCAGAGTGTGTAGCTCAAATTGCAGCGTTATTTCAAGCTCCAGGTGCAGGGTAGATGCACCCTTAGAGGGCAGCAATAGACACCGCACTAATGGTCATTTCCAGAGCATCTCCCATCCTTTGAGCTCCAAGGATGTCCAACATTAATGAAGCCTTACAACGCACCATGAAATGGGTTTCTCCTGTAGCACACAACTAGTGAGTGTATGTGCTACTGCCCTCTACTGGGTGGAAGTAGAGCAGCTCTGCTATGTGCCATAAGCCCTGTACTGCTACAAACAGATGGCGATTCTTGTTTAGTCCATCTTTCGGGCCTGTATTTACAGAGTAGGCTGACTGAATTGTATTCCTACAATCCCCACGGGAGCTTTAAGAGGCTGTAGTGTGCAGAGAAATTTCTTGAGAACTATCGGTTCATTAAAATATTATTTGCATGATACAAAGGGAGAAACTGAGGCATGGAGAAGCTAAGTGACTTGCCCAAGGACACATGGCATGTCAGTGTCCAGAGGGGTACAGAACCCAGCATTTCTAGCATGCCACCCCCTGCTCCAAATAGCAGCCAGACAACCCATGTCCCAGGATGCTTGCATGCAGCCCCATTTCCCTGCCCTCAGGGGATCCAGTCAGACAGGCACTGTGGGACACCCTCCTATGACCAGGGCAGTTGTGAGCAGCTTGAATGTGCTGGGGCCCAGGGGCAGGAGAGTTTCTAGCTCCCGCACAAAGATGTTGGCAGTGGGAGAAAACAGTCAGGCTGCGTCTAGACTGGCATGGTTTTCCACAAATGCTTTTAACGGAAAAGTTTTTCCGTTAAAATCATTTGCGGAAAAGAACGTCTAGATTAGCACGGACGCTTTTCCGCAAAAGCACTTTTTGTGGAAAAGCGTCCGTGCCAATCTAGACGCGGTTTTTGCGCAAGAAAGCCCCGATCGCCATTTTCACCATCGGGGCTTTTTTGCACAAAACAATTCTTAGTTGTCTACACTGGCCCTCTTGCGCAAAAGCATTTGCGCAAGAGGGCTTTTTCCCGAATGGGAGAGTCATTGTATTTGCGCAAGAATACCGACGATCATACATTAGATCGTCAGTGTTCTTGCGCAAATTCAAGTGGCCAGTGTAGACAGCTGGCAAGTTTTTCTGCAAAAGCAGTTGCTTTTGCGGAAAAACTTGCCAGTCTAGACGCAGCCTCATTGTATTTGGACAGGCCATTCCCTTACAGAGATCATTAGCCACATCCCCCCTTCCCCCGCAGTGCGCAGCGGGATGGAATGCCAGCCCTCCCACCTGCCACTAGGCCTGGCACCATGGCAGACAGGTACAGCCAGCGCCAGGAACGGAGACGGGCATGGGCGGGCTGTAATGCAGGCAAAAGATGGCACAGCCTTCCCCAAACTGCTCCTCGCCTGACTGCCTAAGGCTGGGGCTGCAGCCAGCTGCCGGGGAAAGCAACCCAGCTCAGCAACCCGGCCGCCTGGGAGCCATGAGCCACCGCACGGCAGCCTGGCTTCCCCCAGCCACTAGGGAGGGATGGCCGCCAAGGAGAGCCGGGACGGAGCCAGCAGCACGGCCACTGCAGCTCACCACATGGCCCAATATAATTGGGCAGGGAGTGGGCGTGGTCTCTGGCAGAAGGGGCGGAGCCTCGGGTAGAAGGGGGCGGGGCGGGGGCTTTCCTTCCCCAGCTGGCCTTTCACCCGACGCTCATGGCGACGGGGCATGTCAGTCGATGGGTCCATTGTGGGCAAAGCCCCGCTGGCGGGATCTCTGCGCTGGCTGCTGGAAACTCAGACTTTCTGCTTCTGATTCTTGTGCGTCGTGCTGGGAAAGCTGACCCGCCTGGTGCCCAGTTGTGGAGGGAGAGTCGTCCCCCTGGCGGCTGGGGCTCTGCTCCTCCCAGGCCTGGGCTCTGAGTGGCGCCAGCGAGAGGGGAGGGGCGTTGGCACGGAGGTGTGCAGGGGATGCGCCGGTCCCTGTCCTTTGGCAGAGGACGTGCCGCTGCGCCCCGGGAGCGCTGCTGCTCCCGCCCAAGGAGGGGCCTCGCGCTGCCGGCGGAACAGTGCCCTGCCCGCGCCGCGCGGTCTGTGCTGGGGCCGCTCGGCAGAGCTCCATCGCTCAGGGGCGGGGGCTGCGCTGTCATGGCCTCCCACCCGACCTTTGGGTTGTGCCTCTGCAGAGAAGGGCTCGGGAACCCCTGCTCCTGGGTCCCTTTCCTGGGGGATGATGCCCTGTGTGGCTCTGCTCCACTGAGCCCTCGGAAGGGGCCTTGTTCAGTGGAGCAGCCAGGCTCCGTGTCCCCCACCAGGTCTCCTGTCTGAAGCCCTCCCTTCCATGCCACCAAGCCCTGCTCCCGGCTCTGCGTCCCCCACTTGGCTGTCGCAAGGCCCCTCGGCATCCCCATGCGCTGCGCCTGCAGCTCCAGGGCAGATTCACAGGGAAACTGACCAACTGTGGTGAGTTTCCCTTTGCTGTGCCCACCCCGCTTTGCCTACACTGGCAGGAAGAGGGAGGGGCCTGGGACCTTGACCTCTGAGCCTCTAATAATCCCGGCGTGTCCCGGTGTCAGTTAATACATTGCAGAGCACGTCTGCTCCCTCTCCTGCAAACCGTCACCCTCCTTTTCCCGGGGCATTTCCCAAGGGAGCTGTGCAATTCAGTCTGGTCTGCGACAAAGCTTAGTGACTAATACCGAGTCCTCTTGGAAAATAGCACAGCATTTAAAACACCGGGGCTTGGGTGTTATTTGTGGAGCAAGGGCTGCGTCTCCCTCTGCACCTGGCAGGTTTTGGATGCTACTGAGATATAAATAATGGGTGATAACAACAATGCGAAGTATTGCTATAGCCAGAGACAGAGGGTCTAGCCCCAAACAGAGACCTCAGGGCACATTTTCAAAAGTGCCTAAGTGACATAGGAGTCTAAGTGACTTGGGCATTTAGGAGCCTAAATCCCCTTGACTCTCAATAAGATTTAGGATCCCACATGCCAGTTTTGAAGAGTGGGCTTATGATCCTGTAGGATACTTTGGAAATGTTGCCTGCTCATCACAAGCCCCGCCCCCGATGGGCAGCAGCCCGCAGCTCCTAACGATCTCAGGAGTTGTGTGTTCCCAGAACACAGGGGCTACGGGAGAGTGGCAGTGTAGCCCAATGGGTAGGGCACTGGACATGGCCTCAGGAGTCCTGGACTCTATTTCCAGCTCATTCTGCTCCTCCTCCCACCCATGGTTGGTTGCAGCGCATCGCTTTTTGGTGTGGGGACTGTCTCTGACTCTGGGTGCGTGCAGCACCTGGCACAGTGGGGCCCTGATCTCAGCCGATATGAGGCTGTCATTACTAATTTCCCTACATGGCTCTCTTCTCTGCTTGCTTCCAGGCACAGCGCTGGCGTAACGAAAACTACGAGAGGCCTGTGGACCTGGAAGGGTCAGGGGATGATGACCCCTTTGCAGATGACGAGATCGACGATCTCTACTCGGGGTCTGGCTCAGGGTGTAAGTATAATCCCCCCAGGGAGGGGATCAGATCGGAGCTGCCTGGCTGAATCCTGGAAGCTCTGCCATTTGCCTGTAAAGTGACTAGAGAATCAAGAGCTCCAGAGAAGGGACTAAACCACCCTCCTCTTCCCCCAGTGGAGAATGCCTGGCCTCCAACCCCCATCGTCATGGGCCCGTGTCCTCTCCCAGCCGCGAGGGGGCTTGTTCTGCAGCGCGAGGGTCTCCCGCTGACAGCGGCTCTTGGGAGTTCTGTGTCTCGCCTTCGCCGACAGGCCCTGTCCTTGCAGGCAGCGGCACATGCCCATGTCACCTGGGCCTTGTTGCTCCATAGGAAGGGGCTCTGGCTTTGGGGTGCATCAGGCTGTCTGGGGCAGCTCCTGGCCATAGGCACCAGCCTCAGGGCGGCTCTTACAAACCAGGGCACAAGCCCCCAGCTGGCTGTGAGCTCTCCCTGCTCCCGCCTCGTGTCAGGTGTGAACTCCTCGTGCCTGTTACAGCCGTAATGGGGAGTCACGGGGCACTCAGGTCGGTCTCGCCACCCAGGTGAGCCTGCCTGGGGGATGGATGGTCCCTTCCGCCAACAATCACAGTCGGGTCTAGGGATGTAAATGGTTAACTAGTGAGCACCATCCTCACGGGGGGATCTTACCCGTTCTGGTTAGCCAGCAGGGGCGGGAGCAGCTCCCTGTTTGCACGGGCAGGGGGTTGCTCCAGTGCCGCAGGGCCCGCCATGGACAGGGGCACTCCAGCCTGGCTGGAACCTGTCCATGGCGGGCCAAGCGCGTCACAGGCAGGGGCTGCTCTCGACAGCTGAAGCAGCCCCGCCCGCGGCGGTAGCGCCGCTCCAGCCGGCTCCCCCTTTAACCAGTTAACCAACGACACGGGATTTTACATCCCTTGTCCGGTTACTCCCAGTCCCAAAGGACCTGTCGCTCACCGCAGGCCCCTGGCACCTCCGATCTCAAACCAAAGGCAACGTTTGCAGCCAACCCTGTAATAAACACTAAGAAACAGACGTGAGCGTTACTAACTGGGTTACAGCAGGAACACACATGCACACAGACGGCTCCAGTCTGAGTGTCTCAAAGGACTAGAAGGGAGGGAGGGTTATAAGCAAGAGCTAAGTGCCCCAGAAAGCTAACCCAGGCCAAGCCTGGGGATCTTTTGCTCATGCTCGGTCACCTTGCAGCAGAGTCCAAGCAGCACACAGGTGCAGTTCCTTCCCCTCCAGGAGTTTTATTCCTTCCCCCTGAGTCCTCCCTAGTGGGCTCCCGCTGCCTCCTCTTCATGGGGGGGCCATGCACAAAGTCGTTTGTCCTCTGATGTTCCACCAGCCTTATTGGGTTCCCATGGGCCATCTGCTGGGCAGGACATGACACCTTCCGTGTGCATTACTGTCGCACACGGTGTCACTTCTCCCCGGGCTGGGGGGAATCGCAGTGTCACAGCAAACCCTTTGGTCAACACTCAGACGTTCCCTGGTGGCCTGGGACCCGGAGCGCAGGGCAGGCAGCAATCTGCAAGCCCGTCCTAGAGTCCAGACAGGAAGCACTGCACCCGTCTCCAGCTAATCTCCATCGCAGCAACACAAACCCACCGGGGGCACGGGGGCAGCCTGGCAGCGTCCAGCCGGGCCTAGGAGCCTTGGCACATGCCAGCACCCGGCCTGCCAGCGTCACAGTGCGCTTCCCCCTCCTCTCTGCACACAGATCCTCAGCCCCAAAGCCTGAGCCTGCTGCACCCCTGGCCCCACGTCTGTCGCTCCTGCCCGCTCCCCCGGCGGCAGCCTGGTCACGGCCTTGCTTTTGCCTCCGCTGTAGATTTCGAGCAGGAGTCTGGGATTGAGACGGTGGTGCGGCTTCGCACGGACGCCTCGGTCACGCTCCCCGGCACCCCGGCCATGCTGCCCGTCACATCCGTGCAGCCCGTGGCCACGCCCTTTGAAGTGTTGCCTGCAGAGGAAACCACCCCTGAGCAGGTGACCAGCGCCCTGCCTGTGCCCAGGGTGACAGGGGCCCCAGCCATTCCCAACTGGAAAGCAACTACCAGCTGGGCCACAGCCAGCGACACGCCGCCCCCCACCACGGCTGCTGCAAGCCCCACGGCTCCCACTGCCACGCCAACAACCGTCCGGAGGGGCCTGCCTTCCCCTGCCACAACGGCAGCCGTCACACGGGCCACCACGCTGGAAGTGCCCATCCCGGCCGCCACAGAAGCCAGCACCGTCACGGAGGCAGCCACCACCCGGCTCATCCCCCCCAGCACTGCCAGGCCCAGAGCCAGCCCAACATCGAGCACCTCCAGGCCTGTGGATGTGCCGGAGAAAAGCACTATCTTGCTGCCGCCTGTTGCTACCAGGGCACCCACAGACACACCCCAGGTATGGACAGGGGCTTCTCTAGCCTGGGTCAGTGATGGGCTGAGCCCCTCGGCCCTGCCCCGGCCGGGGAGCCCAGGCTGCGTCCGCACAGCTCTGAGTACCGGGCAAGCAGGGGGGTGGCGTGGAACTGATGGGGAGGGTTAGGGTTAGGGTTAGGGTTAGGGCAGGGGGCTGGACTTGATGACCTCCTGAGGTCTCTTTCAGCTCTATGGTTCTATGATTCTATGATTCTAAGTTGTGTCTTCTGGAGACAGGACAGAACTAGTTTTTCAGAGCATTATTTTTGGAAATTCAACTAATAGCCCTTTTTATCGACCAGTCATTATTCCTGCCTGCGCATGAAAAGCTTGTCACTTCTCTCTCCCCAAAAGAGGTGCTACCACAAGCATCAGCTACACATGCCATCCAGAGTTGTGATTATTCCTGTTTACTCGGCTCTGGTGAGGCCACATCTGGAGTATTGTGTCCAGTTCTGGGCCCCCAATTACAGGAAGGATGTGGACGCATTAGAGAGGGTCCAGCGGAGGGCAACCTAAATGTTTAGGGGGCTGGAGCATATGACCTACAAGGAGAGGCTGAGGGAGTTAGGTCTATTCTGTCTGCAGAAGAGAAGAGTGAGGCGGGATTTGATAGCAGCCTTCAACTTCCTGAAGGGAGGTTCCAGAGAGGATGGAGAGAGGCTGTTCTCAGTAGTGACAGATGGCAGAACAAGGAGCAATGGTCTCAAGTTGCAGTGGGAGAGGTCCAGGTTGGATATTAGGAAAAACTATTTCACTAGGAGAGTGGTGAAGCACTGGAATGGGTTACCTAGGGAAGTAGTGGAGTCTCCATCCCTAGAGGTGTTTAAGTTCTGGCTTGACAAAGCCCTGGCTGGGTTGATTTAATCGGGATTGGTCCTACCTTGGGCAGGGGGCTGGACTTGATGACCTTCTGAGGTCTCTTCCAGCTCTATGGTTCTATGATTCTATGATCAGAACGGCCTGACAGGGTCAGCCCAAAGGCCCATCCAGCCCAGTGTCCCCTCTGCCCACAGTGGCCAGTCCCAGGTGCCCTGGCGGGAGTGAACACAACACGGAATCGTCACATGGTCCCTCCCCTCTCGCCCAGTCCCAGAGGCCTGGGACCCCATCCCTGCCCAGCCTGGCTACTAGCCACTGATGGCTCTTCCTCCGGGAACTCATCCAGCTCATTTCCCCCCAGCGGGGGAGGGCCAATCAGAGGGAGCTCGGAGAAGACCAACAAAACACCAGGAGGGTCAAAAATTGGGAGGCAAGAGACCCCTGAGTGGGGCCAGTCTGAGCCACGGGTGGGGGATGTAGTGCTCCTGGGGCCCCGGTGGCAGGGCCTGCGGGTGGGAGAAGGGGTGAGGGGGAGTGGGCAGTGGGATGGGGTGACTGCTGTGCCATGGCCTCGTCGCTCAGTCCTTCGGCGGACTCCACTCGTCACACGGGTGCAATGTTCGCTGGAGACGAGGCCTCCGGCTCGGGCCATGCAAAGTGCTAGTGACGCTCCCAGAGGCGGCCCATGGCCCTGGCTGGACAGAAAGCTGTTAGCTCTCCGGGGGGGGCGTGTGCAGCGCCTAGCCCAGTGGGGCCTGGTCAGAGTGGGGTCCCGCGTAGGGCTGTTAGATAGCGGGTAATAGCGACTATTCGACTAACCACTGAAATCTGATCGGTTCCACGACTGCTCAGTGGTGCCTGGGGGCGAGGTGGCAGCCAGTGCGCTCCGGCCCCGGCCCCCTGCCCCTCGGCGCTGCTGCCTCTATACAGCGCGGGTGCCAGGCGGGAGCTGGTCCATGAGGGCAGCCAGTTTAAAAGCCGGCTGCCCTCTCGGACCAGCGGCCTGTCGCCCCGCACTACAGAGGCAGCAGCCCCTGTGTGCGGGGGTCAGAGCTCCCCTGGGACAGAGGCTGCTGGGGGCGAGGAGGGGGTGGCGGATGCTGCTGCAAAGCAGTCTCTGGCTGCGGGGAGCTCAGAGCCCCTGGGGACAGGGGCTGCTGCCAGGAACCAGCCTTTGTCCATGGCCTGTTCAGAGAAAGGGCCTGCCGTGGGCAAAGGCTGCTTCATGGCAGCCTCCCCACCCCCAGCACTGCTACCTCTGATGGAGGCAGCAGCATGGGGGGGCAGGCGGCACCACAGAGCCAGTTCTGGGGAGAACTGGCTTTTAAGCTGGCTCCCCCCAGCCCCGACGCCTGCTTCCCCTCTGTAGAAGAGGCAGCAAGGGTGGGGGTAGGGGTGGGAGGGGGGATACAAGTAGTCATCTAGATCAGTGGCTCCCAACCTTTCCAACACCAGGGACCGGCAAACCCATTCACAAACTTTCCTCTGGCTGCCAGGCCATGGCAGTTCGGGGGGCCGGAGTACACCGCTCTCGCCACGGCTGTGGGGAGAGGCGTGTCCTGCCCTGCCTCTCAGCCAGCCAGCACCGAGCAGGGCCGGGATCTCCTCCAATCACAAGGAGTGAAGGAAGTTGATAGGAGCGTTTGCTCCCGTCGACTTCCTGCTATGGAGATGGCGCCGAAGGTCGATTTAAGGTACGTCGACTCCAGCTGCATAATTAATGTAAGGAACATTGCTGGAGTTGTGTATCTTAATTTGACCTTCCAGGTAAGTATAGACAAGGCCTTAATGAGCCTTGATGATGTAAGAATGTAAGAATGGCCACACTGGGTCAGACCAATGGTCCGTCTAGCCCAGCATCCTACCGGCTGATTTCCATACTGGCATTATGATATTTTCTGTCTTATTCTCTCTCCCTTTCCTACTTGGGTCTAACGTTCCGTTTGCTTTGTGACTGCTGCTGTGCGTTGAGGGAGGGAAATGGAGGCACAAGAGGTGACAGGACTTGCTCCTGGGTCTCTTGGGCTTCTAGCCACATGCCCCATCTGCTAAACCTCACTCCCCATGCAAAGGGATGGAAAAATCCATGTCCCTGCCCAGCTCCTGCCTGGGTGCCGTGTGGTCTGCAGGTGGAAAGGGGCGTGTGTCACCTCCAGTCTCCTGCAGCCTCCCCGGCTGCGCTGCTGTAGCATTTGTGGTGCATCTCCCGCCCCTTTGGTTCCCATGGGCAGGGGCTTAATCTGCTGAGCTCTCTGATTCCCAGGCCTGAGGGGTGTGTTGGGAGGCCTGAGCAGTGGGGTTACTTGGCTAGATGAGTTCCCTCTTCTCTCTGGCGCTCCAGGCTCCACCGACCATCAGTTTGTCTCTGTCACAAAAGGAGGCAAACGCTCAGTCCTGGGGGCCCTTCCCAAGGCAGCCGTGCAAAGGAAGGGGCCCAGCGTCCTCCACGGCCAGTCCCGCCCAAGAGGGCAGCGGTGCTGGGGCAGGCCTAGAGAACGGTGCCAGGGACTGCGGAGCCAGGCGTCGCTCCTGAGAGGATGAGGAGAGGCTGCGAGCTCAGAGGGGCTTGCTCCACAGTAGCTAAGCTAATGGAATTTCAGCTGGATCAGACCTGCAGGGAGCTGGTGGGTAGGCTGGCCTGCAGGGATCGGGCCCACAGGGAGCTGGTGGGTAGGTTCGCCTGCAGGGATCGGGCCCATAGGGAGCTGGCGGGTAGGTTCGCCTGCAGGGATCGGGTCCACAGGGAGCTGGCGGGCAGGCTGACCTGCAGGGATTGGGCCCATAGGGAGCTGGTGGGTAGGTTCGCCTGCAGGGATCGGGCCCACAGGGAGCTGGCGGGCAGGCTGACCTACAGGGATCGGGCCTATAGGGAGCTGGCGGGTAGGCTGGCCTGCAGGGATCAGGTCCACAGGGTGCTGCCAGGCAGGCTGGCCTGCAGGTATTGGGCCCACAGGGAGCTGGTGGGTAGGTTCGCCTGCAGGGATCGGGCCCATAGGGAGCTGGCGGGTACGTTCGCCTGCAGGGATCGGGCTCACAGGGAGCTGGCGGGCAGGCTGACCTGCAGGGATTGGGCCCATAGGGAGCTGGTGGGTAGGCTGGCCTGCAGGGATCAGGTCCACAGGGTGCTGGCGGGTAGGCTAGCCTGCAGGGATCGGGCCCACAGGGAGCTGGTGGGTAGGTTCGCCTGCAGGGATCGGGCCCACAGGGAGCTGGCGGGCAGGCTGACCTACAGGGATCGGGCCTATAGGGAGCTGGCGGGTAGGCTGGCCTGCAGGGATCAGGTCCACAGGGAGCTGGCGGGTAGGCTGGCCTGCAGAGATCGGGCCCACAGGGAGCTGCCGGGTAGGCTAGAACGTAAGAACATAAGAATGGCTGTACTGGGTCAGACCAAAGGTCCATCTAGCCCAGTATCCTGTCTGCCGACAGTGGCCAGCACCAGGTGCCCCAGAGAGGGTGGACCGAAGACAATGATCAAGCGATTTGTCTCCTGCCATCCCTCTCCAGCCTCTGACAAACAGAGGCCAAGGACACCATTTTATCCCCTGGCTAATAGCCTTTTATGGACCTAACCTCCAGGAAATTATCTAGCTTCTCTTTAAACTCTATTATAGTCCTAGCCTTCACAGCCTCCTCTGGCAAGGAGTTCCACAGGCTGACTACACGCTGTGTGAAGAAGAACTTCCTTTTATTAGTTTTAAACCTGCTACCCATTAATTTCATTTGGTGTCCTCTAGTTCTTCTATTTAGGGAACTAATAAATAACTTCTCTTTATCGGCCCTCTCCACACCACTCATGAGTTTATATACCTCTATCATATCCCCCCTCAGTCTCCTCTTTTCAAAACTGAAAAGTCCCAGTCGCTTTAACCTCTCCTCATATGGGACCCGTTCCAAACCCCTAATCATTGTAGTTGCCCTTTTCTGAACCCTTTCCAAGGCCAAAATATCTTTTTTGAGGTGAGGAGACCACATCTGTACACAGTATTCAAGATGTGGGCGTACCATAGTTTTATACAGGGGCAGTAAGATATTCTGGGTCTTATTTTCTATCCCTTTCTTAATAATTCATAGCATCCTATTTGCCTTTTTGACCGCTGCTGCACACTGTGTGGAAGTTCTCAGAGAACTGTCCACGATAACTCCAAGATCTCTTTCCTGATTTGTCGTAGCCAAATTAGCCCCCATCATACTGTACGTATAGTTGGGGTTATTTTTCCTGATGTGCATTACTTTACACTTATCCACATTAAATTTCATTTGCCATTTTGTTGCCCAGTCACTAGTCTGCCTATCACTCTCTTGTCAACACTGAATCTCCACTGAGCGAGAAGCGTAAGGGAATTCAAAGGGAGAGTTTCTCCCGCAGTGGCGACCCCATGGTAACCCGATGTAAGGTATGTCAGCTCCAGGACGGTGTCACGCAGCTGGAGTTGTGTAAATTAGGCTGACTTTGTTCCATAGTGTAGCCCTGCCCTCAGTGTCTGCGTTTCAGCGTTTTTCCTCCTTGTTACTCAGTGACTTCGGCAAGTTAGAGAAACTGCAAAAAATTACAGGGGAAAAAAGGGAGGGAGCGAAGGAACCAGGGGCATTAATCATTGTGTTGTACTCAATGGCAACAAGGAACATAGGGGTGTTTCAGAAAAAAATATTTTGTGTTTAACCCAGAAAAATGGCTGATTTCGAAGACCGGGATAAGGAAACACTTTTGGATCTTTTGCACCAAATTGTCTTTCCATTTTTGATCAGCTCTTGGCCTCAGTGGGGAGAGGCCAGGAAGTCAGGTGCTGAAATTCCAAGTGTTCTGGAGAAGCCAGGGCCAACATTTCAGTTTGGTCCATGAGGAGGACAAGCTGTTGGCAGGATCCAGGGCCAGATGTCGGCCGGGGTTTGAGCAGCTGTAAAATGCTCCGGGGCCTGAGGGCTCCAAGGGGCGAGGCTGGATTCAGGCCACTCTGGTTTGAAGGGTTGGGTGCATGTTGTTCTCTGCCGAGATGAGGGCGTCTAATGCTCTCTGTGATCTGGCGGGACATTTCCAGGGATCTGTATGATGGGCTGGACTGACCAAGCTACCCACCTGTAGCCCTAGCCCTCCCATCTCAGCCTGCCCCAGGGGGTGCCAAACTGCTATGGCTCCATCGAGTCCCCAGGTCTCTCGCTGCCGTGGACAGAGTTGGGCCCAAGCTCTGGCTGGGGAAGGCAGAGGGAGGCTCAGAGCAGGCCTGCCTCACTGCTTCTCCCCAAGCCTTTGGATGACTGGCTTCTCTTCTCCTCTGCCTCGTTCCCTCCCCAGACGGAGCCACTGGACGGGATCATGTCCACCGCCCTCAACAACGAGCTGGAGGTTCCCGTCAGCGGAGGGCCCAGCGGGGACTTTGAAATCCGTGAGGAGGGAGACACGACGCGGCCGGAGCTCAATAACGAAGTGATCCCCGCGGCCACTCCAGCAGCAGGGCCGGGGCTGGGGAAGAACGCCGAGCCCGGCCTCATAGACAATACGATAGACTCCGGGAACTCGGCTGCGCAGCTCCCCCAGAAAAACATCCTGGAGAGGAAAGAAGTGCTAATAGGTGAGGCCTGAACTGGGCTGGGGACAGACATGGCCAGCTGGGTGGAGGGGGGCTGCGGAAGGGGCGGGCTCTGAGGCAGAAGGGGCAGGACTGTAGCTGGTCTCCACGGTCAGCCATTCAGCGCCGCTTGGCCTGCGTGGCCGGGTCTCCGGAGGTGGCCCAAAGGGCCTGAGGCTCCTGTAGCAGCAGTGGCCACTGGGAGCCCCAGGCTCTTTTAACTCAGCAGGTTCTGGGGGAGCTGCCCCCCGCCCCCGCCTGTCAGCACTCCTGGGCTTGAGGCCCTGGTGCAATCAAAGGAACTGCGACTGCAGGGCGGAGTCTCCTGCGAGTGTGAAACCTGTAGAAATGCCCGAGTGCCACCTCCCCGCCATGAGCTCCAGGCAGGTGGCTGGGAGGAGGGGGGGCCCAAAGGGAGGTAGGCAAATAAAGAGGCCCCTAAATTATTATTGGTCAATCTCTGATGGGAGTTTCCTTGGTGATTGTTGGAGGCCGGGAGTCGCAGCGCTGTGGGTGGCCAGTAGACCCCCTTGCTGGATTCAGTCCTGCTCTATGACTAGGGATGTTAACTGTCGGCTGATGAAACAGGCGCTGACTCCCCTGAATTCTTATCGGTGAGTCGACTGTTCTATAGTCCCCGGGGAGGGGGCCGGCAGCCAGTGCGCTCCGGCCCCACTCCCAAGAAGCCCTCTGCCGCTCTGTGCTGCTGCCTCTGTACAGCGCGGGGTGCCAGATGAGAACTGGTCCATGAGGGGAGCCAGTTTAAAAACCAGCTCCCCTCACGGACCGGCTGCCTGTCGCCCGGCGCTGCTGTCTCTGATAAAGAAACAGCCGCGCAGGGAGGCAGCAGCCCCTGTCCAGGGCCGGAACTGACCTGGGCTGCCTGCCCGCCCAGCTCCTAGTACACTTTAAATGCAGAGTCCCGGACCTGTCGCAAGCCAGGACTGAGCCGGGCTGCTGGCCAGCCTGCTAAAAAATTCACTGGCAGGGAGGGGAAGGGAAATGTGTGTGGTCTAGAGCATTAACCTACAGGCTTGTGCTTATCGGGTACCCGGTTAATCGACTGCACGATTCCCTCCCTGTCTCTGACGACGCTTTCCTGTGCTCTCCGCTGCAGCCGTCATCGTGGGCGGCGTGGTTGGGGCTCTCTTTGCCGCCTTTCTGGTCATGCTGCTCATCTACCGGATGAAGAAGAAGGACGAGGGGAGCTACACGCTGGAGGAGCCAAAGCAGGCGAACGTCACGTACCAAAAGCCCGACAAGCAGGAGGAGTTCTATGCATAAAACGAGCCCAGAGTGCCTCTCTCTCTCTCAGTGTCACTCCGTTTCTGGTTCAGTCCCTCCCCCTTCCCCTTCCCATCCAGTCTCGCTCTCTCCCTTTCTCAAGGCACTGGGAGTCGAACAAGCAAATATGATAATAAGAAACAAAATCTTCAGTTAAAAAAAGACAAATCAAAGTGTCACCGACTTGAAACAAACACTGTCACCGTTCTCCAGCGGACATGGAGTTTGCAGGGGACAGCGAGTGTGAAGAGCCAATGGGCAGCCACCTTTCAGTGCCTGTGTGATGCTTGGGTGGTCATTTTGCTGACGATGGCTGGAGTTTCCTGGGTTTACCAAACAACAGGACTGACTGAGATCTAAACACCTGTTACCAGAATGGGAGGGCGGGGGGGCAGGATGAGTTTCTCTCTGTTGGCAGGGTGGGGGGTTGGCTTCGTACCAGGAATTGCTGCTCCGTCGCTCTATGTGGAGAGGTTGTGACTGTCAAATACAATTTCAAGCCTTGAAAAAGCACAATGAGCTGAACCATCCAATGCTCCAGTTTGCTCTCGGAATGAAAAATGGCCGGTGGGCTGGAGCTGAGCTTTGAGATCACCTCTTCAGAGAGTCACACCGCTGCGGGGAGCCGCGTTTTGCAGTCATGTGGCGCTCCCTTTCTGACACCGCTTCACTTCATCGCATTGCTGTGCACAGCCAGAGACCTGCAATGTATAGAAACCATGTTCTGGGGGCTAGCAAGGGGCTGGGTTGAAAGGGACCTCACTTTTGCTGGGTTTTCACTGTGACAAATAAAACTCAGCCTGCGCAGTATTCCTTGCTCTTTGCAGACAACCACACTGATGTTTTAAAGGGAATTGGGACCTTTTTTGGGGGGGGCGGGGGATTGACAAAACCAAGAACAAAAGGCTAAGAGCTCTCCTGTGTTCCTTTGAATGTGATAATATTTCACAAACCTCATCAAGTGAAAATGAAGAATTGAAGCTCACGGAGGAGTAATAGCCATTCTCCTCAGAAGCTGGTTGGTGATGGCTCCTGTCAAATTGCAGGTTCCCTGGGAAATTAAGAAATACAAGGAAGCAATGGTAGCTTTCGAGAGCTACAGCAGGTCAGTCTCGCTCCAAGACACATCGTTTGTTCAAGCTACGATTGATGTGTTTCCATCTTTTAGTTTTAAAATTCCTGTCTGACCCTTCCAGCCCTGTGCTGGGGCCTGGTGGACTCCCAATGAGTTTTGGATCTGGTTTGCATGGGAGCCAGAAAGGAAAACGGACTGAAAGCAGCCATGAAACTGACTCGGGTTTGTAATCCTTGGAGGTGCAGTTAAGCTAGGAAGGGAGTTAGTGGCACTAGGGTCCGATCGGGCAGTGCCTTTGGCCAGACACTGAGTTGGCTGGCATGGGGAATCGAGAAGGCTGCTAATAAGATTTGTAAAAAGCTGGTTTTGATCCTGGCCACGTCTCTCTGAGGCCCTGATTTTGCTCATGTGCGTTTAAAGCAGTTGATGTGCTTGTGCCACTGCCCCGGCTCATCGTCTGCCCTCTGAGCCCTTCCAGTGGCTGGCTCGTGGGAGTGGGGGGTATCAGGATGCTTGTGGCTCTGTGCTCACATGCAGGCTTTCCCCTCGGGCAGAAGAGACACGGGCATTTGCACTGACGTGCTTAGGTCAGCCCTGTAAATAACTAACCCAAAGGTGTGTCGCCCAGGGGTCAGTGAAGGTACACGCGTGATCGGGAAGAGAGTGTGCCCGGCATTCCCAGCCTGCTCTGGCCAAGGACCTGCGGGCAATGTGGGGGGCGTTTGGCTCATGGAGCCAGCAAAGCTTTCTGCCCAGCCCGGAGAGCAAAGCGGCTCTGTGGGCGGGTGGGGGAGGAGAAGGTCTGGCAGTACCAGTGGATGTCTGGTGAAAGGCACAAGAAGGAGCCCGTGGTGATGTCACACCAGCGCATTTGCACGGCTGGCTGCAGAATTACTCCTGAGGCGTCCTGGCATGACTGACGGCAGAATCAGGCTGCCAGTCAGGAAAGAGCCCATCCAGGGCCGCTGGGAGGTGACAGCCAAATGTTTCAAAGTCTGGTGCCAGTCTGAATGGAGGCCTGTTTTTCCCCATCAGTTTCAGGCTGAGCTATTTCCAAAGGGACTGGATTTTGAGTGTCTTTATTTACAGGTGCAGTATCGAGACCTTAGAGGGGGTCTGATTCTCAGGGGTGGATGTACAGCACCGTCTGAAAACCAAGCCCTTAAAGTGTTTCAATTTCAGGCATCCTAAAACCTGAGGCAACCAACCAGCATCAGTCCCTTTGAAAGACACAGTCCTAAGCTTTTGAGTCTATATTGGAGCCTCCACGCTTAGTCTTTTAAATTTTGCTTTTCTCAGCTTCCTCATTAATCTGCTCCATTCTGGTTTTCCTTAATAGTCTGAAGTGCTGTAATACAACTTTTTTATTATTATTATCCACTTAAGATTAGAGCCCTCCGCTGGTATTAAGTTGTAATCCCAATACATAAATCTTGTACAGGTCGGAAGTGAGTAACAATCTCTAAATGTGACAGTTGGAGCAGGCTGAGAAACCCTTCTGTGCTTTTTCTTAAAATAGTGGAAAGTAAAAAAGGAGAAAAAAGCAGGGTCTCAATTTATTGTCTGGTGGCCGCTGCTCCCACACTCTGTGTCACTCCAGGACTGGAAAGCAGATGGGAACTCAAGGAGATTTTATATCTTGCTTTGTAGCACCCCGTTTCTTAACCAGCCATTAAAATCATTCCCTGATCACCCCTTCCAGCTCTCAGCGACCCAGCAGCGAAAGGCTAGATGGGAGAATCAGCAGCTAGGAAAACGCATTCCAGATCTCTATGCTGTCTTGTCATCTGCGCATAGACCAGAGGACTGCAAATAGCAATACCTGACTGTGGCTCCTTGTTGGAGGAGAGAGCTGCCAATGATCAGATACTTCAAGAATGTGACTCTCAGCCCATCAGAGTCCCAGGAATGACTCCTGCTGATTTCAGCGGGGGGCGGGCTCAAACCCCATTGGAAGTCAATGAGAACTGGGGAGTTTACTCTGTTGGGTGCTTTTGAAAACCCAGCTCTCAACACACGAAGACACAAGAGTTTTTCCTGGGGCTCCCAAGGCTTTGCGGGACTCCTGGTGTGAGCCTTGCTCATTCATAGAATCACAGAACCCTAGGGCTGGAGGAGACCTCAGGAGTCATCGAGTCCAGCCCCCTGCCCAAACCCCAACTAAACCATCCCAGCCAGGGCTGTGTCAAGCCGAGACTTAAAATCTCTAGGGATGGAGATTAACATAAAACATAAGAACGGCCGTACCGGGTCAGACCAAAGGTCCATCTAGCCCAGTACCCTGTCTGCCGACAGTGGCCAGCACCAGGTGCCCCAGAGAGGGTGGACCGAAGACAATGATCAAGTGATTTGTCTCCTGCCATCCCTCTCCAGCCTCTGACAAACAGAGGCCAGGGACACCATTTCTGTCCCCTGGCTAATAGCCTTTTATGGACCTAACCTCCAGGAAATTATCTAGCTTCTCTTTAAACTCTATTATAGTCCTAGCCTTCACAGCCTCCTCTGGCAAGGAGTTCCACAGGTTGACTACACGCTATGTGAAGAAGAACTTTCTTTTATTAGTTTTAAACCTGCTACCCATTAACTTCACCACCACCTCCCTAGAGGACCCATCCCAGTGCTTCCCCACCCTCCTTGGGAAATAGTTTTTCCTAATATTCAACCTAGACCTCCCCCACTGTAACTTGAGACCATTGCTCCTAGGTCTCTCATCTGCCACCACTGAGAACAGCCTTTCTCTATCCTCTTTGGGACTCCCCTTCAGGAAGGAGAAGCTGCTATCAAATCCCCCCTCACTCTTCTCTTCTGCAGACTAAAAAAACCCAAATCCCTCAGCCTCTCCTCGTAGGTCATGCGCTCCAGCCCCTCATCATTTTGGTTGCCCTCTGCTGGACCCTCTCCAATGCGTCCACATCCTTTCTGCAGTGGGGGTCTCAGAACTGGACACAATACTCCTGCTGTGGCCTTACCAGAACCGAATCAAGGGGAATAATAACTTCCCTAGATCTGCTGGCAATGCTCCTCCTAATGCACCCTAATATGCCATTCGCCTTCTTGGCTACAAGGGCACCCTGTTGACTCATATCCAGCTTCTTATCCACTGGAATCCCCAGGTCCTTCTCTGCCAAACTGCTGCTTAGCCAGTTGGTCCCCAGCCTGTAACAATGCTTGGGATTCTTCCGTCCCAAGTGCAGGACTCTGCACTTGTCCTTGTTCAACCTCATCAGATTCCTTTTGGCTCAATCCTCTAATTTGTCTAGCTCACTCTGGACCCTATTTCTACCTTCCAACATATCAACCTCTCTTCCTAGCTTAGGGTGCATCTACACAGCACCCTTAATTCAAAATAAGCTACACAATTTGTGCTATGCAAATTGAGTAGCTTATTTCAATGCTATTTCGAAATAGCTTATTTCAGAATTTGATGCTGTCTACACAATGCCAAATTTCGAAATAACTCACCATTCCAAAATTCCCCTTAACCCTTGTGGAATGAGGGTTACCAGGATGTAGGAATAAGCTGCCCATTATTTTAAAATAACGGGCTGCTTCAACAGATGTGGAATAGCTATTTCAAGATACTTCCAGTATCCCAAAATAGCTCCGCAGTGTAGACGTACTGTTAGGGTCATCTGCGAACTTGCTGAGGGTGCAATCCATCCCATCACCCAGGTCATTAATAAAGATGTTGAACTAAACTGGCCCCAGAACTGATCTTTGAGGCACCAACTGCCAACCCGACATCGAGCTGTTGATCACTACCCGTTGGGCCTGACAGTCTAGCCAGCTTGCTATCCACCCTACAGTCCATTTATCCAATCCATCCTTCCTTAATTTGCTGGCAAGAATACTATGCGAGACCGTATCGTAACTTTGCCAAAGTCAAGGTATATCACAGCCACCGCCTACCCCATGTCCACAGACCCAGGTACCTCATCATAGGAGGCAATCAGATTGGTCAGGCAGCACTTGCCCTTGGTGAATCCATGCTGACTGTTCCTGATCACTTTTCCCTGTCTGTCATCCTGTTTGAGAAGGACCTCTGCCTGGGGGATTTTCTTCTGTCAGGTGTCAGTCAAAGGCTGGTTGCTGCTGGTGCATGGCGGCGGTGCAGGTATTTGTTCTGGGTTTTGGCTTAACACCAGCTAACCAATGGACCGCCAGGTGGGACGCAGAATGTTTCCCAGAAGCAGGAGCAGTGGCTGTTAGGGATCCCTTTTTGGGGAGCCCACAGGCTAAGGGGATGCTGAAATCGGAGCTGAGCTGACAAGGCGCCAGCCACAGAGGAATCCCGCTCCCTGCCCCATAGCTGTATTGGCTCAGCCAAGGCCCCCTCAGAGCCCGTGTCCCTAGCTCCCCTCGCCTCCTGCTGGAGCGCAGGGCGGGCAGCACGCCGGACGATCACGTGGCCCTGATCTAGTAAGTCAGAGAGTAGCTTTCCTCACAGACCATTCACACCCTGAGGCCACACCCCATTCGGGCCTGGTCTGCTGCCTGGCGCTGCGCGGGGCTGGCTGTGAGCAGAGCTTGAGGTCACTGGGCAGAAGGGCTGATACAGAGACGGGCTCAACTCACACCCCTCTGCTTTGCAGGGGTTTCGATTCTGGATCCGCTTGAGCAGCTGAGCCCGTGAGTGCCCCAAATCAAGGGCGCGCATACAGGCTCGGGGACACTCTGAATGGGCCGCCCTTTCCGCGCTGCTTTGATAACGAGCCACGAGAGCGAGGGAGGCAACGTCCGATGACAGCACCGCAGCATATGGGGCCAGCTGCGCCGCTGGTGACAGTGGGCCCAGCTCCACGGCAGCTGCATCCTCTGTGCCGCCTCTGGCTGGGCATCTGGCACGGTCCCGTTCCTTTGGAAATGTTGCCTGCACTCCCCTCCCCACCCCTCCCCTCACACAGTGGCAAAGCCCCATGGGAAACGCGGAGGGAACTGGGGCTCAGGTGAGCTGAGAGCTTGGCCCAAATGTCCGAGCCTTCGCTACGCATGGGCTAGCCCTGAGACAGCCGGGAAGTGATGGAGATTGGTCCAGTGTTCACTAGTCTTGCTGGCCTCCCCCACCGGACAGACTGATCTCAGTGACCCCCATGTCTCTGCACTGAAGCGATTTATACCAGTGTAAACACGAGCAGAATCTGGACCAGAGTCGTTAATGGACCCTGCTGCCGACTGCAGTTTCCTTGCCATTGACAGCACTATGCTCTGCTCTTCTGCTGAATGACAAAGGCCCCGTCTCTCCCAGCCTGCCTTGCTCAGTGTGAGCCGTGAGCTTTTGGTCCTAAGATGCATAATTCAAAGGTAGCTAATCTCGAGCTGGAATCTCCCCTTGCACACAGAGCCTCTGCGCCACTTCAAATGAAAAGGGTAACAATGAAAAGGGATTTTTTCCTCCTATTATTCTAAAGGTTCATCGTCGGCAGCACTTTCTGGGCTGCCAGGCATTGAAAGGCTTTTGGCTCTGAAACATTTATCAGAATAGCCGGGTCTTGTTAGGCACAGAGCCAGCAGCTCTGCAGTCCTGAGCAGATAAAAATCCATTCCACTGTTTGGAGGGAAGAGCAAGCAGGCGGGAGGGCCGGACTCTTGGAAGTGCATAAGAGCAGCCAGGCTGGGTCAGGCCAAAAGTCCAGCTAGCCCAGGCTCCTGTCTGCCAACTGGCCATGCCAGGTGCCCCAGAGGGAGGGAGCAGCATGCAGTCATCAAATGATCCCCTCTTGCCCATTCTGACAAGCAGAGGCTGGGGACACCATTCCTGCCCACCGTGGCTCATGGCCACTGATGGACCTGCCCAGTGTCCCTCCACCCTGCCAGGCAGCCCAGCTTCACAGGTGGTTCACCAGCCCTGGCCAGTCAGAGGCTGAGGGCTCCCTGCAGGCGCTGACTGACTGGGCGAGGCTGATGAATCACCTGTGAAGCTGGGCTGCCCCGCAGCGTGGAGGGACACTGGCCCTACCCTCCATGGATAGATAAGTATGTGGGGATATCCGTGTGTGTCAATTAAACATGTGTCTGGGTGTCCTCACACAGCTGTAATCCAAGCTCTCTGTGTAAATTAAGAGTGAGGCAGCTGTTGGGTGGCTTCATAGATTGAAGATGCTAAATTCTGCAGAGACTTTGGATCATCTCCTCATCTGTGGGAATCAGTTCACATCACCTGAGGGTCTGGCCCCTGGTTCCTGTCTTGGCTCTCTCAGCAAGGGCCGGAGCCAAAGCCTGGAGGCTTGGTGGAAAGACTCCCATTGACTTGGGCAGGTTTTGTACCAGGGACCCAGAGGCAACCCAACACATAATGCCCAGTGACTGTGTTTGACCATTCAGAACCTTTTTCAGGGGCTTTGCTTTTGTTGACTTCTCCTTTTCTCCATGCCCTTTCCCCAGTGCAGACATAGTGGAAGACCAGTCAGGTAAATGTAGAGAAAGCTTTCATTGGCCTCTCAGTTATTCCTTTCTGAGCCCAGGCATCTTGAACCTTCAGGGCAGATGACATCTAAATATCTACTGAAAAGTCTGGATTGGCCCCTTTTTGAAGTTTTGCATTAGGAAAACTCAACACAGAAGATTGGCGGGAGTTGCCCCAAATTTTTAAGAACCTGCCACCAAGTCTCACTCAAGGACACCAGTGACTTTCTGAGCATAAACCACATCTATTTTGGCTCCCAGAGGTCTAAGTCATAAAAAGTCCAGTTGACAATCAAACCAGATGAAAACAAAAAAGACGACTAGAGATCTCTCCACACTGTTTGGTAAAACTGCTTTTAAAACTCACTTATGAAGCAACTTACTTATCTACCAAATTCAACACCACATCTCCAGGATAAAATGCCACCCATTGGTTATTCTGTAAATAAAGACAAAGAACTTGTACACATTTAAAAACAAAACTATTGATATATATCCAAAAATACCCCGTCTCTTTCCAGAAGATTTAAATAATAAATCCTCTTCAACTTCCTTTTTGGGGCTGATTAAAAAACCCAACTAGGAGAATGAAAAATCTTGGGCAGTTGAAATTATAGTGTTTTACTATTCAACAACTAGGGAAGGAAAAATGCATGTAAATATTTTTAATAGGAAACATATCTTAAACCGAACTTTTTTTGTATGTACATAACTCTTCTAGAGTTTAGTACTTAAATTGCTTCATAGTGTCTGTTAAAAACAAAAATAAAATAAATAAAAATGTTTGTTAATTGTTTTGTTCTGACTCAATGGCCAAAACTTTAAAAAATAAAATAATAATAATAATAAAAAGACTATAAAAATAATCTTTGCCAATGGATCTAGCACTGTAATGGTACTGTCTATTTTTTTTAATAATTTCTGTGCTGTGCCCATTTATAAAGGAAAAATAAAATCATTTAAACATTGATTGCTGGGCACTTTGTGTTCTGTTTCTTTTTTCTGTCCTTGGGTGTTTGTTGAGCCAACATGTGAGGAGGGCTAAACAAAAAGATAGAGCTTGTTATCCCAGCTGCTCTGGTTAGATAGCATCAGGCAAGAGGCTGTGTTTAATTAATGGTCTCCATAGCAACTCTTCAGCCACCTTCGAATGACAGCAGCTCCCCTCTACACGACTAGCGGAGTGTAACCCAATTAAGTTTTATGCTCAGCACATCACAATTCTTTGCTCATCTTGCACAAAAGGGAAGAGCATAACTCCTGGGTATGGTAGCTGAGTCTAGGAAGGACTGAAGGCTGCTATCAATACATTTACAATCATACATAGCGATCGCTTCACACACCACCAGACTGCGGCTACTCCTGGGGTGGAACGTGGCAGCTGTTTTGTGGCTCACTGTAACACTAACAATCATGTAAACAGGAAGTGAAGATGACTGCCCCCTGCTGGAAGTGCAGTGGGAATATAATGCAATTGCCACAGTTGGACTGTAGCCAGGTCTGCTGGTGGTGGGAGAGGCAGCTGGTCCAAGTGCAGTTGATTTTGAAGACCACGAGTGCTCAGTGCCTTGGCTTTGGGACTCAGCTGGAAGATGGCGGTTACTGAGCACCACTTAGTCAGCGAATCGCCCCCAGCGATGCCAGCCCCACTTCCTGAAGTGCCCTGGGATTTCCTTGCCCCTTTGCCATCCAATAGAGAGCGGGACACACAGCGTGTAGTCAGCCTGTGGAACTCCTTGCCAGAGGAGGCTGTGAAGGCTAGGACTATAATAGAGCTTAAAGAGAAGCTAGATAATTTCATGGAGGTTAGGTCCATAAAAGGCCATTAGCCAGGGGATAAAATGGTGTCCTTGGCCTCTGTTTGTCAGAGGCTGGAGAGGGATGGCAGGAGACAAATCGCTTGATCATTGTCTTCGGTCCACCCTCTCTGGGGCACCTGGCATTGGCCACTGTCAGCAGACAGGATACTGGGCTAGATGGACCTTCGGTCTGACCCAGTACGGCCATTCGTATGTTCTTATGTTCCTAGTTTGTCAGATCTGAGGGGACCTCAGCCCAGGGCCATGCACTGTGCAAAGGATTCCGCTTCCTTGCAATCAGGGGAGAGGGGGCTACAGAATCTAACGGACCCTCCCGTGAGTATTGAGCTACTGATCCAGAGAGCTTAAAGGCAGCAGCATGGGGCGGGGGAGGGGCGCTGACCTCCGCAAGGAATTACAGACCCAGGCAAAAGGGGCTGGGTGATGAAATCATGATTCATTCACACACGCGTGTCTTGAGCAAGGGGAGCACGTTGCTTGTCATTTGGCTGTTTGCGCCATTCATCAGCCAGCCTTGCCCTCAAGAGCAGCAGCGTGGGAGGTGCCCTTCAGGCTCCCTTCCAAAGAGTTGCAGCAGGGCTCCAGTACCTGTCCTAGCCAGCAGCAAGCCGGCTACATTCCCGCCACTGCAGCGGGAGGACGGGCAAGGTGATGCCCTGCACTTGCTGAGCTAATAAACCCAAGTGATCCCTGGCGGTTAATGCTGGCGCGAGCTTTGGCAGCAAACGTGCTGCGAAGAAGCTTGCAAAGAAGACAGCTGGCCAGCTCCCCACTGGTCTGGGACCCAGGCTCCCACCTTGAAGCCTTCAGAGGGCCAGGGCCCCGTGTGTTCACAGCACGCGGAGCTTGAGGCGAGGCTGCTGGCTGTTGGGGTCCGCAGGGGGCCGGCCAGAGGAGGAAGCCAAGCTCGGTGTCAGTGTTGGGAGCCTGATGTCCTGGGGCTGTGGTGAGTGCTGGGAATCGCTCTGCCACTGCAATGTTAGAGGAGGGACATTAAAGCCTTTCCCCTGTGAAATCTATAGACCCACCGGTCCCACGCGTGCTCAGACACAGGCTCCGCTTGGTCCATACCTCCCTGGCTGCTGGTTGGGGATGAAGCGTTGCTGTCTCCAGGCCACAGTTCTGCACTGCCTCTGGCAGTGGCCACTGCCTGCTCTTTCAGGGTACGCTGAGCCTCCCTGCCCCCACCCAGATGTCTGGCGTGGGCGTCTCTCCTGGCAGTGAGTGCCTGTTGGCCAGGTTATCCCGTCAGACAGTCGCCCATCCCACTGGAACCCTCAGCTGTGACCGCAGCCCCTGGAGAGACACCTGAGCTAGCGCTGATCTGGACAAGCCGCCCAGGACCCTGGGCACACACCTGAGCAAACCAGCCTTTGCTGCAGCATCACACTGGCCCTAACCCGGAGTTGCCTCTGGGCTAGCTAAGCCTATGCTGCCTGCTGGAGGGCCACTGCAGTGCACGCCTGGAATCCCAGCCATTAGGGCTGGAAGAGACCTCAGGACATCAGGTGGTCACCCCCTCCCGCCCCACTCAAATCAGGACCAGCCCGAACTCAGCCGGGGCCTTGTCAAGCCGGGACTTAAAAACCCCTTGGGATGGAAAGGCCACCCCCTCCCTAGTGTAGCCTATGCATTTGTATAATTTGTAGCCTATGCTTCTTTATATTTTTTCTACAGATATCTATCTGTCTAGCAGGAATGCAAGGGCCTGCAGGGATTTGACCTGGAAGGAGTTAGCTTTGGCAGTTGTGCTATAATCAAGGGCTAAATATATAAAATCCTGTGTATAGATTTGTAGAAGTTGTGAAAGGGTTTGTGGTGACATTTTCAGTTGGGTCAGAACACTGCAGCGGCCAGCCTGGCACGAATAGATGTGAGTCAATACCTCGTGTGATCTAAAAAGGGCCCAGAAATGCACGCCCCAGCCAAACTGACAAGAAACCAGAAGGCATGAGTACCTGACCGCAGGTTTCCATTTTCCCACTTCAGGGAACTGGTCCAAAAGGGCATCAAGTGGTTTCCTACATATTCAAAGGATGCCCCAGTTTATTCATCCAATCAAATACGTGTACCCTCCAAATCTCAGGCTGCGGGTGTTTTTGGCCTTAAGGTGCTGGCATTGATGACGTCAGACGGACACATAAAAAACCTATGGCAGTAGTCGACCGGCAGGATTTTATTTCCTCACAAAGAACTTTCTGTTTGAGGCCTGTCTGCCGCAGCCCCTTTCCTTTATTCATTCTTTCTAAGTGTCTCTCTCGCATACACTGCTAATCATATTCCACCTTTCACGGAGATCCAAGTCGCACGGGTGAAGGGGGCTGGTCCCTCCATGGGGGGGGGGTGAGAAGGTGAGCATGATACTATACTAGGGGATTGTAACTGTATGCTTAGATAAATCACAGTTGTACACTCAGGTTTGCCTTATGCTACCCTCCAGGGTGATTGAATCCATTTGTGTAACCTTTGCTGAGTGTTTTGTCTTGTTTGCAATCTTGATACCAATCCTAATACAAATTGTTTTAATTGGGCACTGCTCTCAAGCTGACCGCTGCAGGCTCCCAGATCTGCCTCCAGACACAGAGCTATGCAGCTTTCAGTCCCTGTAACCAGGGCAGGAGGGCAAATCTAGAACCGTCTAGTCAGATTAGGTGAGCCATACCCATATCAAATACCATATTCTTAACCCCAGGTAACACTAGGAAACCCATCCCAGTGTTTCCCTACCCTCCTAGGGAAATAGTTTTTCCTAATATCCAACCTAGACCTCCCCCACGGTAACTTGAGACCATTGCTCCTTGTTCTGCCATCTGCCACCACTGAAAACAGCCTCTCTCCATCCTCTCTGGTAGTTGAAGGCAGCTATCAAATCCCCCACCCCTCCTTCTCCTCTTCTGCAGACTAAACAAGCCCAAATCCCTCGTAAGTCATGTGCTCCAGTCCCTAACCATTGGCCCAGCCCGTGCTGGACTCTCTGGGCCATGCTCTAGCCGGGTGCCCAAAGGGTGAAGCCAGTGAGCGGGGCTACCCATTCAGTTTTCCAGACTGTGCTCTGACAAACACTCCCCTGTGCCAAAGAGGCCGGCAGGCAGGCTACCCAGGGGCTTGGCAGCAGCACTTGGGCTGTTGCCATTAACTGCCAAGTGAACAACTGCTTGCACTTAGATGTGGGGCTGAGGGCAGGAGCCTTGAAACCGGCGCTAATTATTCCCTTTGGCAGTGGTGCGGGGAACTTCCCATCAGCAGTTCTGTGACTGAGCCGTTCCAACAGCAGCGCTGGGTTCAGCAGCCCAGCTCCCCGCGGCCTGGGAGATGCACTAGCAGGAAGGCAGAGCTCCTGCAGAAAGCAGCTCTGTGTGCCTGGAACAGCCGCCTGCTTCAGGACCAGGAAGCAGAATAGTACGGCAAATCCTGGCCTGGTGGGACTCTGTGCCTCCCGGATGCTGCAGCAATATAAATAATAACACTAATGATAAATGAATCGCTCCCCAGAAACCCTGCGACTTGCTCTGGTCACTCTGGGTAACATTTTCTCAGCTTCTTAAGGTCCAGCTGCTCGCAGGTGGTCAGGCTCCTAACGTGCACAGAAATCAATGGGAGAGCTTTGTATTTTATGGCTGTTTGGAAAAACCATCAAATAAAAACCAAACAAACGATTTAGTGTTTCCTTGCTCTTTATTAATTCTGCTTAGCGCTCACAGGAACCCAGAGCTTGTATCACCGTGATGACCTCATCTGGCACACATAGACAATTATGCCTGAAATATATGAGAACGTCCTGACCTGGGCTTGAGATTTGCACGTTCCCTGCATTACATCTTGGATCAAGCCAAAGACGTTGTAATCTGGGGCGCTCAAAGCACTGTCATAAGGCTGATCCTTAGCATCTGTACTTACAGACGGGGAAATCGAGGCAGAAAGGGACTCTCGGTCATACAGTGAGTTAGTGATGGGGCTGGGAAGAGAGGCCAGGGGGTCTGATTCCCTTGGGGATGCCCTAGACAATGGTGCCCATCAGCGCAGGAGCTGAGCACCTCTCATGTTACTGAGACTGGGGCTCACTGTGCGATTGCCGCAGCGGCCTGGCTCCATGGGCCCAGGGCTTCCTCTGTGCTCTGGGGCCGGGAGGGCTGCTGAATATGGCAAGCGCAGCCCTTCTGGAGCCACCCTGAGTACCTTGGCAGGGTCTGGCGAGAAGACGGTCTGGTCTCTGGGCCAGGGAGGAGACACAGACCCATCTGACATGTGCCAGCAAGAGCCAGGAGGTTGGGCTGATGGTGCCTTCATTCTCCCCCCAGAGCTGGCATTTGGCCCGTGGCTAGAGACAGTTCTCCCTGCTGGCGAGCTCACTGGCCTGAGCCTGCCCGTGTTGGGCCTGGCTTGAGGGCAGCAGGCAAGGCTGGGGTTCTCCTAGGAGACGTGCCCATCGCTGTCTGGCTTTGGTGCCAGCCGGGCTTTCGTCTGGCCTGGCTGACATTTGATGCCAACTGCGTTTCAAGGCTGCTGGTGCTGGTGACGCTCGCAGGTTCCCATGGTGTTTCCCTGGACGGGCCCATCCCACAGGTGTCACTGGAGGGCGAGAATTACCGTCCATTGATAAAATAGCACCCAGGCTGGCAGAGCCTTCGCTGCCTGTGGGCTGCTGCCCCAGCCCAGCCACTAGGAGCTCCCCTGTCTCCAGATTCTGCTCCAGAAGGAGCTTCGGGCTCCCCTCATCACTCGGCTCATGTGCGTGGCTGGGAGTGGCCAGTGGGAGAGCTCGCCAGGCGGGGCTGGCTGCGTAGGGAGGCGGGAGCCCCAACGCTGTGTAGTATTGCTCTGGGCACTTAGTTAGCCAGGCTGGGCAGGGAGGGTGTCCCAGGCCTCTGTGTGTCGGGGCTGGGAATGGGCGACAGGGAAGGGATCGCTGGATGATTCCCTGTTCCTCTCGCTCCCTCTGGGGCACCTGGCATTGGCCACTGCCGGCAGACAGGACACTGGGCTGGATGGACCTTTGGCCTGACCCCGTCTGGCCGCTCTGTTGTTCCGATGGTGAGCCAGAAGCTGCCTGCTTTTCTGCAGGGCAGGAGCATTGCACCCAAAGCAGCGGCCCGGGCGCAGTGGCAAGGCTGCCCGAGTACAAAGCCAGACTCAGACAGGATTGCACTGGGCCCCTTGCGGGAGCTGCTGGTTTCAGTGCGCTCACTTGAGCCAAGGCCTGAGCTGGCAATGACACCTCCCGGGCCTGATTCTCCCTTGCCTGCCCCTTGGGCTGTCATTTCCACCCATGGCAACATGCTCCCTTTGGCGTAAGTGCCTGCACGAAGCACAGGACAGCAGAGGGGCACTCGGATGGGGGGCAGCCGGGGACTGAGTCTTGGGGGAGAAGAGGGATGAGAGGGCATGGGGCAGAGAATGTCCTGGAGGCAGGGTCTCAAGGGGAAGACACAGCATAGGGGGGGGCCTGGTTCAGGCACCAGTGCGCCCGCCCCCCCCAACACCCTTCTGCTCCTGGTACTGACCCTGCAACTTTGTCTCCTGATTAGGGTCGTGCACAAGCACAGAGCAACACCACGTGTGTGAGAGGAGCAGCAGGAGCCATGAGACCAGCCACGCCCATTCTCTTTCTGCACTGCGTGACACTATTTCTTGAGCACAGAGATTCACAGGCCTTGAATAACGCAGCTCCAAGGCTTCTTTTCCCCCCCTTGAAGCTAACTGGCATCTCCAGCCACAATGAACCTTTGAGGTGGGTTGTGCCCACGAAACCCCCGCCCTGAAGGAGCCTCTGGCTTTTCCTGGGCGGATCTTTTATGTTGCAATCTAGCCCTAAGCTATGTCTAGACTACATCCCTCTTTCGAAAGAGAGGTGTAAATGAGCCTGATTGAAAGTGCAAATGAAGCATGGATTAAAACATCCCATGCTTCATTTGCATATTCGCGCCCAATTGCTGTTTCAAAAAAGGGTATTTCAAAAGTGAAACCACAGTCTAGATGCGGTTCTTTCGAACCCGTCCTCCCCGCTTTTTCCAAAAGACCCCGTACTCCTCAAGGCAAAGAGGGGCAATGCACAGGTCCCTTGTGGGGAGGCCCAGGGGAGAGTGTCACTGGGGTTTTTGTGAGAAACTCTCCCCTGGGGCCTCACAGGTTTGCGTAGCTGCCCTGATAGGCCTGCTGGATAGCAGTGTGTGCAGCTGCTCGAAGGCCCTGCTGATCCAGTCAGTCTTTGCCCCTCACCCTGGCGGGAACGTCTCCCCCTTGCTTTCACAAATGTTGTGACGGACACAGCATGCCACCACCACCTGGAGGATGTTCCGCTCACCGAGGTCCAGCTGGGTGAGAAGGCAACGGAACCTCCCCTTGAGATGCCCGAAGGCGCCCTCCACAGCAGTACAGGGTCTGCTGAGCTGGGCGGTACAGCGTTCCTTGGTGGGGCCAAGGTGTCTGGTGTAGGGCTTGATCAGCCAGGGGAGCAGAGGGTAGGCTACGTCTCCTACAATACAGACTGGCATGTCCACATCTCCGACCCTGATGGTGCAGTCCGGGAAAAAAGTGTCGGCGTGCAGCTTCCAGAACAGGCTGGAGCTTTGGAAGACACGTGCATCATGCGTCTTCCCTGACCACCCAGCATAGATGGCAGTGAACTGGCCACAGTGGCACCACCCAATGCAGGTGCCTCTTCCAGCCTCAGCCCCTCCCCACCCCGCCACACCAGGATCAATCCCAACTTGCCCCATCCCCTGTCAGGGCTTTGTGAGAGTGGGATTGAAAAAGCTCCCAGGGAGGGGGCTTCCCCCAACCCTTCCCTAGGGAACCCCGCTCCAGCAGGTCAGTTCACTGCCCCCCAGGACAATAACATGAGAGCGTCATACCTGCATGAGCAGGGCCCCGATGGTCGATCTCCCCACGCCAAACTGTTCCCGATGGCTCGGTAGCTGTGCCGTGTGGCGAGCTTCCAGAGGGAGATGGCAACACGTTTCTGGAGGGTGATGGCGGGTCACATGTGGGTGTCCCGTTGCCAGAGGACATGGCGAGCCACTCACACAGCTCCAGGAAGGTGCCCTTCCGCATGCGGCAATTCTGGAGCCACTGCCGGTCACCCCACCGCTCCATGACGATTCGGTCGGAACTGGCGTCCAGTCGCCAGAAGTGACAGTACATGGTGTGAAGGGGAGGGTGGGTGGGGTTGATCTGCATGAGCAGTGCCTGGAGGGAGGTGAGGAATTGCCCCTCAAGGAGCTGGGGTCCTGTTCTTGCAGGGCCTGGAAGGCAGCCCACAGAAACTGCAGCAGGAGGTGCACCAAGACAGATAAGAGCCGTTGACTGCTCAGAGGCAGGTCAGGCTCCATGGCTAGAGAGCTGAGGTGTCCGCAAGGGCAAGGGCAACCAGAGCAGGCAAAGGAAAGGCTTTGCTGTGCCTCAAGGAGGTAGGCAAAGGAGAACAAACTGAGACACGGACTGTATGAGGGCGGGGGGAGGGGGAGTTCCTTTAAGCTCGAGTCTCAGCTAGCCTCAGGCAACAGCTCCAGGAAGTGGCTGCTGTCCTGATGCTCTGCCTGAAGGGCTTCTGGGGGGCCTCAAATGTGATGCAGAGTCCAGTGGGTATGGACCCTCTATGTCGAAGCAGCTCAGTGCTATTTCAATGGGCATTTGCTGTGTAGACGCGCTATTTTGAAATAAGCTATTTCGGAGTATACGTTTTGGAGTAGCTTATTTCGAAATAAGCCTGCAGTATAGACATGCCCTCAGGTGCTACAGGACCACTTGTATTTTACGTTTCTTTTGCAACTGGCCACCTCCAGTGGGGCTGGAACTCAGGATGCTGCTGTCCCCTGGCTTGAAGTAGCAATAACATCTGCCAGACACATGGCTCCCATCATCAGCACCTCCACTCGAGACCCATCCCAGCCCCCGGTCACCGCTGTATTCCTCTTTGAGCAGGCCCAAGTGCCACCAGGGCTTATGGGACAGATTTGAACCTGGGATCTCGGGAGCTTAGTGTAGGCGCCGCTACAGCTTGAGCTATAAAGCTAGCCACATAAGGCAATTCCCCACACCCGAGCTTGGGCCCCAGGGGGTGACTGGCCCCCAATCAGGCAAGGCTAAAACACAGAACTGCCTTTCTGCAGATTTTTTTTTCTCTCCAAATTGGAACAGGGCCAAACATTTCACTATTTCTCTCAGAATGAAATTTTGGAAAACTCTCATTTGGGGAGTCAATTGAAACACCTCATTGAGCTAAATTGAAGTGGGTTGTTCTGATTTTAACCTTATATTATAATTTATGAGCTCACAGAGAATATATTTCAAAAGTGTAAGTTGTTGTGAAACTAACAAAAACATTCAGAGTCCCTTCAGATAAGGTCTAAACACAATTTTCTCCAACTTGACACATTCCCATGGAATATTTCCAGTACCCTGCTGCTGTTCAGAGAACAGCAGCCTGATGACAGCAGACTGGTCAGCCTCGCCTCAGTCCCTGGAAAAATCATGGTGCACGTCCATAAGGAATCCATTTTGAAACACTTGGAGGAGAGGAAAGTGATCAGGAAAAATCAACATGGATTCACCAAGGGCAAGTCATGCCTGACCAACCTAATAGCCTTCTATGATAAGGTCTCTGTGGACATGGGGAAAGCGGTGGCTGTGATACACCTTGACTTTAGCAAAGATTTGATATGGTCTCCCGCAGAATTCTTGCCAGCAAGTTAAGGAAGTCTGGATTGGATGAATGGACTGTACAATGGGTAGAAAGCTGGCTAGATTGCCTGCCTCAGTGGCGAGTGATCAATGGGTCGATGGCAGATGACAGCTGTATCAAGCAGAGTGCTGCAGAGGGCAGTGCTAGAACTGGTTTTGTTCAACATCTTTATTAATGACCTGGAGGAGGGGATGGCTTGCACTCTCAGCAAGTCCGCGGATGACACTAAGGTAGGGGGAGAGGTAGATATGCTGAAAGATTGGAGGAGTGACCTAGACAAATTGGAGGACTGGGCCAAAGAAATCTGATGAGGTTCAACAAGGACAGATGCAGAGTCCAGCACTTGGGAGGGAAGAATCCCAAGCATTGTTACAGGCTGGGGACCGACTGGCTAAGCAGCAAGTCAGCAGAAAAGGACTTGGGGATTCCTATGGATGAGAAGCTGGGTACGAGTCACCAGTGTGCCCTTGTAGCCAAGAAGGCTAACGGCATATTAAGGAACGAAAGACAGGACTATGCAGCACTTTAAAGACTAGAAAGATGGTGATGAACGTCCATGGGCCAGACCCACTTCCACAGATCAAATTGTGGAAGAAAATTGGCATGACCATATATACCAAAGGGATACAATAAAAAAAAATGAACACATATATATAATTGACAAATCAGATTTTAGAACAGAGGAGGGGTGAGAGGGGGAGGTTAGTGTCTATGAGATAATGATATTAGGGGTGATAATTGGGGAAGCTATCTTTTTAATGGGTAAGATAATTAGCACCTTTGTTAAGGCCCATTCGTAAAGTGTCAAATTGAAGCATGAATGACAGTTCTGAGGCTTCCGTTTGTAGTCTGGTGTTAAAGTCTCTTTGAAGCAGGATGCATGTAGCGAGGTCATTGAGACAATGCCCAGTCTGATTGAAATGGCAAGAAACTGTTTTTTCTTTGTGAAACTGTCTGTCTGTTTTGTGTGCATTGATTCTTTGGCGAAGTGTCTGAGAAGTTTGTCCAATATACATAGCAGACGGACACGGTTGGCACATGATGGCATAAATTGTATTTCTGGATGAACAGGAATATGTGTTTTTGATCTTGTAACTGAAATGGTTAGGTCCAATGATGGTGTCAGCAGAGTAAATATGTGGACAAAGCTGGCAACGGGGTTTGTTGCAAGGGAAAGTTCCAGGGTTGGTATTAGTGTGGTATGTCCTGTGGTTGTTAGTAAGAATCATCCTGAGGTTAGGTGATTGTCTATAGGAGCATTGCCAGCAGATCCAGAGAAGTGATTATTCCCCTTTATTCGGCTCTGGGGAGGCCACTTCTGGAGTATTGCAGCCAGTTCTAGGCCCCCCCACTACAGAAAGAATGAGGACAAGTTAGAGAGGGTCCAGCGGAGTGCAGTGAGGGGCTGGGACACAGGATTTATCAGCAGAGGCTGAGGGAACTGGACGTATTTAGGGTACATCTAGACTACAGAGCTATTCCGTGATACCTCTGGTATCCCAGAAAAGCTCTGCCTTGTCCAAGGAACGCGTCTGCTTTTACAAAAAAAATTTCAGAAAAGCAGATGCGTTTTTTCGGCATCCCTGTAAACCTCATTTTGTGGGGAAGAAGAAGGGATATTCCGAAAGAGGATTTTTTCCCGACATTTGGCCCCATGTAGACAGGCCAAATGTCGGAAAAGCCTCTTTTGGAAGAAAAGCGGAAAAAGATGTGCAAATTGCAGTTCGCAAGTTGCGTATCTTTTTCCAACTTTTCTTTGTAGTGTAGACATAGCCTTAGTCTGAAGAAGAGAAGAGTGGGGGGGGGGGGATTTCATAGCTACCTGAAAGGGGGGTTCCAAAGCGGATGGAGGGAGGCTGGTCTCAGTGGTGACAGATGACAGAATAATGAGCAACGGTCTCAAGTTACAGTGGGGGAGGTCTAAGTTGGATATTAGGAAAAACTATTTCCCTAGGAGGATGGTGAAGCACTGGGATGGGTTCCTTAGGAAGGTGGTGGAATCTCCATCTCTAGAAGTTTTCATTCCTGGCTTGACAAAGCCCTGGCTGGGATGATTGAGTCAGGGTTGGTCCTGCTTTGGGCAGGGGGCTGGACTCAATGACTCCTAGGCTGTGTCTAGACTGGCCAGTTTTTCTGGAAAATCAGCCACTTTTCCGGAAAAACTTGCCAGCTGTCTAGACTGGCCGCTTGAATTTCCGCGAGAATACTCACGATCTCATGTATGATCGTCAGTGTTCTTGCAGAAATACTATGCTGCTCCCGTTCGGGCAAAAGCCCTCTTGCGCAAATGCTTTTGCGCAAGAGGGCCAGTGTAGACAATGTGGTATTGTTTTGCACAAAAAAGCCCCGATGGCTAAAATGGCGATCGGGGCTTTCTTGCGCAAAAGCGCGTCTTGATAGGCCAGGGACGCTTTTCCGCAAAAAGTGCTTTTGCGGAAAAGTGTCTGTGCCAATCTAGACGCTCTGTTCTGAAAATGCTTTTAATGGAAAACTTTTCCGTTAAAAGTATTTCCGGAAAATCATGCCAATCTAGACGTAGCCCTGATGTCTCTTCCAGCCCTAGGATTCTATGATCCCGTGACTTTATCACTCCTCTCTCTGTACTTAGACTCACAAACTTCTGCAGGAAGCTGAACTGGCCTTTAGTGTGTCCTCGACTCGGGGTGGTTAATAATGGGTTGTATTAGCTCTGCCCTCACAGTGCTGAAGGCTGAAATCAACTATCATGGAACATCTGGTCAGGGCAGGGCAAGCCGCTAGCACACAGAGCATCATCGGAGGTGTAGGTCCAGTGCCTCCTGGTCCTACTCTCTTGTGTGGGCTGAATCCCCTCCCTGAACTACTTCTCCCATGATGCATCATGGTCTCCTTTCAATTATTTGAAAATCTGCAGATTAGCTCATTAACCAATTTGTAGCATCACAGTTCTAACAGCTCATTTACAAATATGCAAATTAACATTTAGATTTGCATGATCAGATTGGAAATAAAGCATACATTTTTAACAGTGAGGTTAATTATACATTGGAACAATTTACGGGGCGGGGGGAAACGTTGTCAATGTGCCATCACTGACAATGTTTAAATGATGACCAGACGGATGTGTTTCTAAAAGCTTGGTTCTGGGAGTATTTGGGGGGAACTTCTCTCAGGCTATGTCTACACTATAGGGTTTTTGCGCAAAATTCACTGCTTTTGCACAAAAACCTGTGGAGCATCCACACCTCAAGAGCATTTTTGCGCAAGAAACTTTACAGTAGAATGACAGAACAGAGGGCTGTTTGTGGTCTAGGTATACCTCCTTCTACGAGGAATAACTCCTTTTTGCACAAACTTTCTCGCACAAAAAGGTGTGTGTGGACCCACAACAGGGTTTTATTGTGCAAAAAAGAGCCCATCAGAAAAAGCACAGAATGGCCATCAGAGCTTTCTTGCATAAGAGTGTCCATGGAATGTGGACACTCTCTTGTGCAAAAGTGCATCGCTTTTGCGATGCTCTTTTGTAGTGTGGATGCACTTTTGTGCAAGAAGTTTTGTGGAAGATCTCTTCCGCAAAAAGCCTATAGTGTAGATGTAGCCTCAGTGTGTGATACAGGAACTCCATCCAGGTGAGCCTTTCTGGCTGTGGGATCCATGACTCTGTATAGTGTCACGCATGGAGTGGGACAAAACTTGGAAGAGTTGACGTTTGATTATTTTTTGCCCCTCACTCACCCTGGTCAGTGAAACTAGTTTGAGCTGTTTTCTAAATTAGTTGCATTGCACTTACAGGTTCTCACATCTCACATATTGTGCTGCAATATTTGGTCTGTGAACCATGCAAGGAAAACGCTATTGTTTAAACAATACCACCTAGCACGTACTATTACCTCTTGTCAAAAGAGCTTGTAAAGATCATTAGCCCTATATGACAGGTGGAGAAACTGAGGCAAAGACAGGCAAGCTGACCCCAGAACTGCTGCTTTTTGTGTTCTAGTGCCAAGTACTAACCACTCGCCAATGTGCCTTATTTTTGATTTTATGGAGCAATAAATGGCCTTCAGAATGAAAAGCAATGTCCACATGTTTCTGTGAAAGTTAAGTTTTGTAAAAATTTATTTCGATCCGCATTTGTGGCTTAATGCAAGCCATACCCTTTAACGTTCACTTTGAACCACATTCATTGTTGGGATCGTACATCAATAGAGCAGTGAGATGGTTAGAAATGAAAACAAGCTAAATAAATAAATGCAATCTTTAGCTGAAAAGCTGCAAGTATCTTCTTCAACTTTTCCAGGAAGCGTCTGCTTTCAGCAATTATAATTTGAGAGTCTACCGAGCCCCTGAACAGCCGGTGTTGGTTTTCCTGCCTTATTATTTTGGACAGCAAAAGTTCCCAGATGTAGCCCTGGGCTTCAGAGGCTGAGCTGAGAACTTCCAGCTGTTGGTAAAGACTTCATAGTACTTCAGCGGTTAAGCACTGCTGGAACTAAAGTAGCCCCAAATGAGCTACTGAAGAGGGTGTGGAATGTTTTATTCAGGCTCCGTACTGCAAACACTTCCCAACTGCCCTTATTCCTGCATGAGCTATCACAACTGCTCTGTAGAAGGGTTGGGCAAAGCCGCAGGCAGAAATACGAACTGATCTGAAAATTGTCCTATAACACAAAGTCATTCTTTTATTAAGATAAAAAAGTAAATATAAAATAACAACAAGTAAACCCAAAAGTGAATATAGAAATGGCCATCTCGGGTCAGATCATTGGTGGGGTCAGTTCAATAGCCTATTTCTGACAATGGCCAAATGCATCAGAGGTAGACGCTAAAGTGTGCAGTTTGGGGATAACCTGACCCCAAGGAAAGATTCCTCCTAAGCGCAAATAGCGAGAGGTTGGAACATGCCCTGCAGCATGAGAGCTAATGTCCTTCCCAAAACTCTAGGGTTTCTTTTTTTAAATATTTACTGCTTTATTTTTGGATGTTGGCTACAGAAATGTCACTTTTGGAATCCTTTTCAGTGATACCTTGTGGCAATGAGTTCCACAGTTTAACAATGTGGAGGGGGAGTATATTTCCTTTTTTTCTGGCTAAAACTTACTATGTTTCAGTTTCCCTGGTATCAAATGACAGGGTGCAGACCAGTGCTCCAAAAACACTGGCCTCTTAACCCTTGAGTTAAAGCAAAATCTCCATTAATTAGCATGAGTAGCTAGCTGCAGACCTCCAGACATCAGCGGGCTTGGCAAACACACATAAGCAGAGCCGATTCTGTCCAGTGGAGGGCACTGATAGAGCAAATCTGACACTGCCCTTAACAATACTTTGTTTCTCTGCTTCACTGGATCAAATTTCTGCCTAACACCGAGCCCCGCCCCCCCGCCAGCCTGTTACCGATTTAAAGAAACAACCCTGTATTTTCCCACGTCTCCCCTGTCCTGTAGGATAGTGTCACACGCTTGGTTTGCGTAGGAAACCCACTACACCGGACGGCCTCAGCCTTTGTGTTCCCTGAATGGTTTTCATGGACTCTTCCCTCTTCCCCACTCACCCACCTGGGGCAACTTATGTGGGAGTTGCGTCTCCTTATGGTATTTTGGCTCCCCAGGAGCTGCAGTGCCATGAGCTAGAGCAGACCTCAGTGCCAAGCAGAACATCAATGCTTAATAACAATAATTATTATAATAAGTGACTACTACACATACTAATAATTAACTTCCTTGAATTAGTTCTGCCTCCTAACGAGCTCCCTGGAAACCTTTTAAAACACAAAGCCCAATAAACACAAACACTTGGCATTCCCACGCAGAGCTCCGACCCACACCAAGCCTCGGCTCCTGCTGGATTGGTGACATCGGCACATTTCTATAGCAACAGGCTGCGCTGTCAGACCTGGGGCTCCGACTCCCAGGCAGAAGTGCAGGGGGAGTCTGAGCTGGGAAGCAGGGAGCACTTGCATGCTGGTGCCTTCAACCCTAGCAAGAGGAACGCACTGCAAAACACCACCAGAGTGAATCCCTTGCTGTTTTGCACGGTCTCTTATTCCATGCACCATGTGCAATGCACCATTGCAACCTGTAGCAATCAGAGAGACCCATCCCCCAAGCTGTGCAGCTCAAATACGTTTATTCCCAGGCTCGGGGAGTAGAGAGCTCACAATGACACATAGTTTCTCTGCTCAAGCTCATCTGAGGAAGTGGGTTTTACCCACCAAAGCTCATGATACTGTCTATCTATTGGTTAGTCTCTAAGGTGCCACAGGACTGCTGGTTGCTTTTGAAGTTATGGAATAACGGGTGACCCCTCTGAGACATATTTACTGGACTCTGGAGACTTCTGGGGTATGTCTAGACTGAATCCCTCTGTCGGCAGAGGGATGCAGATTAGGCAGGTCGACATTGCAAATGAGGCAGGGATTTAAATATCCTGCGCCTAACTTGCATAAAAATGGCCACTGCGTTTTGCCGACTCAGCACTTTGTCGGCAAAAAGTGGCAGTCTAGAGGGGGATCTGTCGAGAAGAAAGCCTTTTTCGACAGATCCTGTAAACCTCCTTGCAGGAGGCATAAGGAAAGCTGCCTGGCCACGCTGGTGAGGACCATGCATTGGCACCTGTGGATGTGTCTGGGGGGAAGCCCAGGGGAGGGAGAGGGAGAGTCTCTCTGCCATGGAGCAGGCTAGGGATGTCAAAAGGTAACCAGTGATCCAGTTACCTGGTAAGCATCACCCTGTGCAGCTGGCGGCTGGGGCTGGGAGCTGGGAGTTGGCAGAGCCAGCCCCAGCCCCAGCACAGGGCTTGGAGCAGGAACCCCACAGGCTGGGGGGGCTAGAGCCATGAGATCCCACTAGTCGGTTAACCAGTTTACCGATTAAGTGGGATTTTACATCTTTAGTACAGGCAAGGGTATCGCATGGGCAGGACCGTCCTCTACTCCACCCATGCGCCTGCAATGGCCCCTTGGAATGGGTGTTAACGACTTACACAAACAACTGGCCCCGCCTTGGGCTGTGCCCGCGAAGCTCATGATGCAGCGACATGTTTTGTGAGTCTCTAAGGTGCTGCAGGACCATTCGCTGGTTTGTAAGTTTTCCCAAAGCTGAAGAGGTGGCTCTCGCCCACAGAGGTTGGACCAATAAAAGATATTCCCTTCCCCTTATCTCTCCACTCAGTAGGGCGGGGGAAGGGTGCGTACACAGGCCTGCTGAGGGGGGTGGGGCAAAGAGGGTAATTGCCCCAGGGTCTAGCAATTCAAACAGTCCCGGGGCTCCTGGAGGCTTCCACTGCTACTGTGGCAGCGGCCGTGCCCGGATCCCGAGCCCTGGGCCCTTTGCAATGCTGTTGGAGCACCACACAACAGTGCTGGGTGTTGGGGGCGCACCACGGGCTGGGCGATGCTGAGGGCTGGCTGCCCCTGTCCCCAACCCTTCCATCCAAGGCTCTCTGCCTTCTGGGAGTGTGGAACGTCCCCTTCCCCCGCCCAGAGGCGTGGCAAGGCTGTGAGTGCACACGCGTGTGTGTAAGTAAAAGCACCTTTGGTTTCCACTGGACAGTGCAGACATGGTCTTAGATCCTCCCTGACAGGCATCTGTCCAGCCTGCTCTTAAATGTCTCCAGTGATGGAGATTCCACAACCCCCCCAGGCAATTTATTCCAGTGTTTAACCCCCTGACAAGCAGGAAGTTTTTGCGGATGTCCAACCTAACCCCCCCTTGCTGCAGTTTAAGCCCATTGCTTCTTGTCCTCTCATCAGAGGTTAAGGAGAACAATTTTTTCTCCCTTGTAGATACTTGAAAGCTGCTCTCACATCCCCTCACAGTCTTCTCTGTTCCAAACTAAACAAGCTCCTGCTCTCCTTTCCTGATGCTCCGTGGACACCTCCTCCAGCAGCGTATTCCTCCACTGACTTATGCGCTCCCTGTCCCAGCTGGTGGTTTGCATTTGCTCCTTCAGCATCTCTTCCCTACTCTGCTTTCATCTGCGGGTTTGTGCCAGGCGGACAGCTGGTGGGGCAGGGGAGCGCGCAGCAGGCTGGTGGCTGTTCTCGCAGCAATGAAAGGCGAAGGGCAGACTTTACAGAAGATACACTGCAGAGTGTAAAGCCTAACCTGTTAGAACACAATGAAGGTCTGTCTAAAGACACAAAAGATGTGTTCTGTACAAGGCCACAGTTACGCTTTTAGGCAGCCATTTTGCAGCAGGTCCCTCAGAGTTCTTACGGGTGCAGCTGGACTCGGTTTGGTGGCAAGCATGGCACGGGACAGGCCAAGGCATGAGCCTGCAGGTGGGAGGGGCAGGGGTCTGGGCATGGCAGCAGGGGAGGGGCTCACATGATGCCTGTGTGTTCAGCCAGGACAGTGCAACTTTCCATTGCCTCAGGAGTGAGCGAGTGGACAGGCAGGTGGGAAGGGCCGGGGAGTCTGTGGCAGGGGAGGGGCTTGCTTGGTGCCTGTGTATTTGGCACTCCCCCTATTTGCCGGGAAAGTGCCACTTTCCCTTGCCACAGGAGCAGGCAGGTGGAAGGAAGGGAGTAGTGGGTCCAGTGTGGCGGCAGGGCAGGGCAGGGGCTCAAGCCAGGCTTCACTGGGGATGAGCAAATGGAGGTTGACTACAGAGGCATCAGCTAAGAGCTTCCCCTGTTTCATCCAGGCTGCCATGTGAGTTTATCTGTCTTCTCTGAATCATGGAGAGTGACACAGAGGAGATGTTGAGTAAGTGTGTCCAGAAACCCGGGCCTTGTGCTGCAATGACACCAGACCACTTACTGCTGGCTTGGCATGGGAAGGTATCCTACCATGGAGGATGGAATAGGGCAGCCTCTCCAGAACCTTGTGAGAAGGATTAAAGAGTTCCCAGCTGAGAGCATCATGGAGATGTGCAGGGAGAATTCCCACTCTGTCTCCAGACACGTTAACAGGCTGCTCCAGGCCCCATGTGCTGTGTAGGCACAGAGCACGCCGCCCATCACACCCAATTGCCTTAACCCACATGTAGCAGGATAAAACATGTGAACTCATTCCCAGCTGTCATGGAGACAGACCCTGGGATGCACTGGAGAGATTGCAAGGAGGGCAGATGCACCTGAGGAAGAGTTTTCCAGCATGGGGCAGGCTCTAGAAACCTGCTGCCATGACACCCAATGACTGTGGTTTTCTGCAGAGGGAAGAAGAGGGCGAAGAGGGAGGAAGAGGGAGAAGTCTATGCATTAAGGTGGCAGAGTGGGAATCACAAACCGGAGGCTGCTCCCTGAAAGCCCCACTGCAATGAGTTTAATTTCATCTTGTTTCACTAATTCTGGGTGGGTGAGACCACTAGTGGCCCCAAGCAAGGTGTGAGGTTATCAGCAGTGGTGTAAATGGGAGTGGGTGAATCCCGGCCTGAGATGATTAAAAAATCATAAAAGAGATGGTGCTCCCTCCCTGTTCCGTCTGTGCATTGCACTCAGCTCAATCACCAAGGCCCATATCATATCAGCCTCCCTCAAGTTCTCATGCTCTAGTTTAATTTAATTGCGTTTGAGAGAACCACTGCGGTAGCACAGTGCCTCTGCTGCAGCCGCAGGACAATTTTTACCACTGAACCGAAAATGTTAGGAGTGAACTGAAGAAGGCAAGGTCAAGGGATCGGAGGGGGTGAGCTCTATTTTCAGGTGTTGGTAAGAGGAAGGATGGTCTCTGGCACAGAGACGGGCCTCTGTGTAAGCCACCTCTCTGGAACAATGGTGTGCCCCCCATGCTGCATGGTGCAGGGGGAGGAGTGACAAGGCAGGTTCAACACGACTGGTTATTCCAGAGGTGTCTTCACGCCAGGAGGGTGTTAGACAACGCGTTCTGAAATGAAAGCATTAAGCTAGACGTCTAAGCCCGGGACGTGGCTGGTAAAATCCAGGAACTGACAGGTCTGGACTCTGCAGCAGACGAGTGACGGTGATCTGATGACAACAGCCTGGCAGGCCATCATGGCAGGCGCTAGCCCTGAGCAATGCTAAGGAAGCCAGGGATGGATTGCACCAAAGAAGTGGCTGGTTGTGGCACTTTGGTTAGACCAAATGCAGCGGCTTGCATGTGCTGTGACCCCAGTGGATGGATAAGAAGAAAGGCACAGGAGATGTGGGCCCAGTTTTCAGCTGGGCTACAGGTTCCTTACTGAATATCTTTGCACCCCAGTTTCCAGCCATCCAATGGGCATAATGAATCTGGCTTATGCAGAATGGGGGGGGGGGGTTCAGACAGGTGCTGTCTCTCTTACGGTGGGGCACAGCGCCTCCCTCAATGAGGGCCTAGGGTAAAATCTTCAAAAGCACCTGAGTCCCATTTTCTGAAGTGAGCTAAGGTCTGTCTATACAGCAGCTAGATTCCTGCCCAAGCCACCTGACTCAGGCTTGCGGCTTTCAGGCTGCAGGGTTGTTCCACTGCTGTGCAGACTTCTGGGCATGGACAGGGTCCTGGGTCTGGGAGCGTCCCAGCCGGAGCACAAGCCAGCCACAGGCTTTTTTTTGCTGTTGTATAGTGCCTAAGAGTACGTTTACACTGCAACATAAAGCCCTGCATGAACAGCAGGAGAGTTAGCGGTTAGCGCACCCTGGGCATGTTACCCTAGTCCTACTCTCACTTGTAACCACAGGTTGGGAATTGTTGGACCCTGGTCCGAACCTGGTGCTCCAATAGCTACACTGAAACCTGTGGGTCGGAATCCAGACTGATTAGCCCACCGCCCAGGCTGACTAGAGCCCTCCCACAATGTGCCCTTTCGTCATGGTGCAAAGAAAGCCGGTGCATGGGATTGTGGGATGCTCTTGTCGGACTCCCAGGGCATAGGTCCATCAGGAAGCCAGGGATGGATTCCTGGGCAGTGATGGGGCAATGACCCTGCCTGCCCTACCCCAAAGCAGACATTGAGAGACGATCTTTGGCAATGAGACCAAATGGAATCGCCCATTGCCCGGCTGGCCACTCGACTGAGACGGCCAGCAGGAAGGGGTTCACTTACTGCTGGGCAGGGCCGGATTAAGGGAGGGGCTAGCCGGGCAGCTGCCCAGGGCGCCAACCTATGGGGGGCACCTGATTGCAGCTGTAAGGGGCGCCGCGCACTCGGGGGGCGGGGCCCGCACATGCGCCGTGTGCCCGCTGCCCGGGGCACAAGAATGGCTCGAGCCGGCACTGCTTCTGGGGATTTGTATAGCACCTGAGACTCACTGAGCCATTTCATGTGGGGCACCAAAAAAGGTCACCTCCAAAGTGAGCTAGATTCAGCCACTGGCACGTGGGTGTTGTGTGCCTTCTGCTGGTCCTGACCTGAGCCCTGTGAGCCCCACCCAGGGCTGCTCTTTAATCAGACATCCCTAGCATGCAATGACAGAGCTGGCTGAGGAAGTTAGCCCGGAGGTTAAAAAAGAAAGCTGCTATGAAGTTAAAACAAGAGAACCAGCCTGTGAGTTTCTTACTCTAAATACCCCTGGTGCCCAAGCAGCCAAAAACCTCAGTGGATCACCTCCCTCTAAATGAGCCTTTTCTTTGCCAGCCAGAAATCTATATGCATCTCCTTCTCCTAAATTAGCCTCTTTTCTAGCCAGCCAAAACCACAGCACATCTCCTGCTGAATTACCTTCTGCTCCACTAGCCACAAGAAATTGCTCCAATCCCATTGTAATTCCCAGCTCCTAGCCATTTTCAAGTGAAATGCCCAGCAACTGGGCTGGAAGAGATTTCTCCACCATCCAGGAGTTTGCCTGAGTCATTAGGCTGGGTGAGGGAGAAGGGATGAGGGGCTCGAAGAAGAGTCTTTACAACGAGAGATTCCAGCCAGAGGTGTATAAGAGCTCTGCAGGCTGCTCCTCTCGAGCCTTGTCAAATGTGCCGGTAGCTCTGCACTCAGTTCTCCTCTGAAAAAAGCCGCTGCTACGCCTGTGATCGGGGGGAGGGGGATTCTGTTTGCTTTGGATGGAAACAATTCAGAGAACTCTGCCCAAATTCGTAACAGATGTCGCTCGACCCGATTCGGTATTTTTTCAGCACAAACAAGATTTGGAAGGCAACGTTCTCTGAGCTCTGCTAAGACACGCGGTGCTCAGATTTCAGTGGCACAGTAGGCAGGGCTGCAGGACGACCGTGCAATGTGGGGTATGGCTACACGCCCCGTGACAGTGAGACGCAGAGCTGGGGTTGGCAGATAGAGGCGGCTAGGTTCACACTGTCAAGGTAAAAATAGCTGTGTAGATGTGGCTCAGGCTGGAGCCCATTGCTCTGTCTTGCTGTGTAGATATAACCTCCTGGGGAGATCTCCTGGGTCCTGGCCCATCAATACTCTGCCCTTTGAGGAGCCTGCAGCATGTGAACGAGTTTGGTGTTGAGGAAGGTCTCGGGTTCATCCCGCTGGCTTGAGCCAGGTGGAATGCTGAAGAGTGAAGTGCAAACGTCCTCTCCCAAGTCTGCCAAGAAACCTTGCTATGATGTGCACCATCAGCGGCTATCCCTGTCCTGGATGCTCTTGCAGCCGCGGCGTTGGACAAGGATGCAGTGAATGCCTTACCAGCTCTGCTACTTACTTCCTGTGTGACCGTGGGCCAGTCACTTCATCTCTTGCAGCCCCAGTGACCCATCTATGAATGAGGAGGAAGAAGCTTCCCTTCTCCATTGTGAGGTTGCGAAGATAATTCAGTGAATAGTTCTTGTGTGGTGCTCTGAAATGCAGCAATGTAATGGACCGTTGAAGGAGACTGGGGTGGGCAAGACATGTTCCACAGACTGCATCCGACCCACTAAGGGTATGTCTACACTACAGTGTTATTTCAAAATAACGCATCTACAAACAAAATGCATTTTGAAATAGCGCATCCACACCGAGTGGACTGTGAATCACATTTCAGGCCAGCCGGAACCAGTTCCAGCAGGGCACCAGGTCAGGACTTACTGTGTGGGGCTGCTGCTTGAGGCTGTCTGAGGTCTGTGCTTAAAGGGACCCCCCCGGACAGCCAGTTCTCAAGTTTCCCTGCTTGCTTGTGTACCTCGATGAAGGACAGCAAAACATTTTGTCTCTGCATGCTCTGGTTGCCCTCACTCGGGACACCACAGCACTCTGCAGCATGGAGCCAGAGCTGCCCCTGGGCACTCTGGTGCTTCTCTTGGTGCGTTGCTGTGAGCCTGGCTGCACTTTCTGCAGGCTGCCATCCGGGAGGTCCATCGGGGGGCTGTCAGTACCCAGGAGGCCCTGCGGGAGAGCTTCCACCCTGAGGAGCACTAAGAGCATCCCTGGTCTGCCCCACTGGGGGCTTGTACCTCATTCCTCCCTCACGTCCTTCCACTTACCCCTCCCTAATCCCCCTTCCTGATGTCAAATAAAATACACGTATTTTCATGAACACAAACTCTCTTTATTTAACAAAACTTGGGGGGGTGGAATGAAACTCTGGTGAGACTGGGGAATGGAGACGGGAGAGGGGAGAAGAGAGGGGAGGGGGAAACCTGGGAGGAGGGAGCTGGAAGGGGGAAGCAAGGGGAAGAAGGGGGAGGGGAAGCTCAGGGCTCAGGGGTGGGGGTCTCGCTGGACCAACTTGATTTTCATGCAAACCTGCTCCTGGGTTTGCATGTGGCCTTTGGTGGCCAGGCTGGCAGCTATCCTGCCATAGATGGCTGCGTTCCTCTGTCTAGTGCGGAGATTGTGGATGATAGGGGCATCCCCCCCAAACCTGAATAAGGTCTGTGATCTCCACCCTGGACCAGGAAGGTGCCTGCCTTCTCCGAGCCCTGTCAGGCTCCTGGGAGCTGGCAGACTGCTCCTGGGGAGCGGTGGAGGGCTGGCTGCCAGTGGCTTGCTGGCTCATGTTTTGGGGCCGCTGGGTCAGGGGCAGTGACTGCTGGCTCTGGGCTGGCAGGCTTGGAGCTGGCACAGGCACTGTGGCCAAAGCCAACCCCTTTAAGGGCTCCAGGGATGGGAGGAGGGAGAGGAGTGTTCTTGGTTGAGGCTGGAGTGGCCACCAGGGCACCCTGGGAAGGCTGGAGGCCCCCTATTTCGAAATAAGTGTCTACACAGCACTTATTTCGAAATAGCTATTTTGAATTTGGCGTTATTCCTCGTGGAATGAGGTTTACCAAATTCGAAATAAGTGCTCCGCTATTTTGAATTTATTTTGAAATAATGATTTGGCTGTGTAGACGCTAGGAAAGTTATTTCGAAATAACTTTGCTGTGTAGACATGCCCTAAGCCTTTCAGTCCAGTCCAGGGCTGCCCTGCCGGCCCTTCAGGCAGGGAACAGCATCAGAGCTCAGCGGGGTCAGCTGCTCCATCTGCCTTTCTGCACTGGGGGCAAGGAGGAAGCTTTGCACGCTGCCCCCATCCTGAGCACAATCTCTCAGCTCCTATTGTCTGGGTCTCATTGGCTGTCCCCACCCCTATCACAATCTCTGAGCTGTTGTTGTCCGGCTCTCATTGGCTGTCCCCACCCCTATCACAATCTCTCAGATGTCATTGTCCGGCTCTCATTGGCTGTCCCCACCCCTATCACAATCTCTGAGCTGTTGTTGTCCGGCTCTCATTGGCTGTCCCCACCCCTATCACAATCTCTGAGCTGTTGTTGTCCGGCTCTCATTGGCTGTCCCCACCCCATCACAATCTCTGAGCTGTTGTTGTCCGGCTCTCATTGGCTGTCCCCACCCCTATCACAATCTCTCAGATGTCATCGTCCGGCTCTCATTGGCTGTCTCCACCCCTATCACAATCTCTGAGCTGTTGTTGTCCGGCTCTCATTGGCTGTCCCCACCCCTATCACAATCTCTGAGCTGTTGTTGTCCGGCTCTCATTGGCTGTCCCCACCCCATCACAATCTCTCAGATGTCATTGTCCGGCTCTCATTGGCTGTCCCCACCCCTATCACAATCTCTGAGCTGTTGTTGTCCGGCTCTCATTGGCTGTCCCCACCCCATCACAATCTCTCAGATGTCATTGTCCGGCTCTCATTGGCTGTCCCCACCCCTATCACAATCTCTCTGCTTCCATTAGCTGGTTCTGGCCAATGAGAGCTGAGATAGTGCTGGAGGGTGGGGGCAGCCAATAGGAACTGAACAATGGGAGCTAAGAGATTGTGTTGGGGGTGGGGGAAGCCAATGGGAACCGACCAATGGGAGCTGAGAGATTGTGCTGAGGGAGGGGCCAGCTAATGAGAACCAGACAATGAGTCCTGAAGGATTGTGCCAGGGATGGGGGCAGTGCATGAAGCTTCCCCCCCTGCAGAGAGGCACGTGGAGCAGCCAGCCGCTCTGAGCCCTGGGGCTGAAGCAGGCAGGGAGCTTGCCTGAGGGTCCATCTGGGCTGCTGGCCAGGCGCCATGTTGGTAAGTACCTCCCCACCAGAGACTTCCTCTGGTACCCCACCCCTCTCACACCTCAACTCCCTACCCCAGGTCACCACCAAAACATTCTGCACCCCCCCCCCCGCCCCCCGCGCCACTCACAACTCCCTCTCAGACCCTGCACCACCTCCTACGCTCCTCCCCAGACCAGAATCCGCTTCCCTGTCCCTGCCCCCCGACTCCCCTGCCCCAGGTCATAACTGACTCCTTCACCCAAACTCTCTCTCAGAACCCATACCCCCTTCTGCAACCCTAAATTCTACCCCAAGCTCCCTTCTGCACTCACCTTCCATTCCAGACCTCACACCTGCTCATAGGAAAGTGTGGCCCTTGACCACTTACCGAAATCTTGGCTACATCCCCTCCAGTGTTTCCATCCTGGTCATCCCCATCCCTCTGCCAATGCACTGAGACCTGCAGGGGTAAGTGACTTGAGGAGAGGCTACTTAACCACAGCCAAAATACATGGCAGTTCTGCAACAGGCGGGCCACACGGGACTGGAATGAGAAGCCACCACAGTCATTTGTCACTTGCCAACGTCTCCACAAAGGGCTCTTTGTCATGGATTTTCAGTGGCAGCTCGCGGTGCATTTTAAACAGAGAGAACCCTTGCAGGCCTGACCTGAAGCCTTGTATGCAATGATGAAGGAAAACTGCCTGCCATCAGCCAGCCACTGCTTAGTTGCAGGAGGCTTCCAGTCCTGGGCTGTGGAAGGACACTATTACTGAGGATGTTGCTTGTTTGCCCTGTTTTTGAATACGACTCTGTTTCTTTTGTTTTCCAAGCAGCAAATCAGTATTTCTGCTCTGTCTTCATTACCCGCTGGGTAATTTCCATTACGAAATGCTCTGAGACACAAGATGAAGGATGCTCACAGCTTCCCTTCCCCTCTGCTTCTGAGTGGGCAGGTGGCAGGCAAGTCCCGTGGTTTTAAAGGGGGAGTGTCCATGTGGATTAGGCCCCACGTCTGAGTTTTGTCTCTGTGATTTATCCGGATTGTGAGAACAACTTTTCGTTTGTGTTTTGGTGTTTTTGTATCAGTGACCATGGCCAGCCAGAAAACCTGCCCCTAGGGTAGCCCACAACTAGGTGGGGAGGCTGATTATCTGTGATTAGGAAGATCTCAGTATAAGACCCCCCTCTGCCTGATTGAACCAGGGGCTTGAACCTGAGTTTCCCACATCCCAGCTGAATACCATAATCACAGAACTATTGGTTATTCTTACACCTCACTTATAGTTCTTTTGTGAAAAATTTCAAAAGGTCTAATTTGTGTTCTGTGATGAACAGGAGGGGTACTACCCTTTTTTGGACATCCCAGTCATTCAGTTATCTAAATTGCCTGAAAGGGTTAAAAGCATAGACAGTGGGTCTTAGAAAGTCTCCAGAAAATCTAGGGAAGCAGGAAGTGAGTTGGCAGGAAGCCAGGAGAGCCAATGAAAACAGAGGGTGGGTTTTTTAATAGAGGGCAGTGACTTTCCTGTTCCAGTCTTTGTGTGACCAGAGCAGAGCTGGGAGACATGAACTAAGCCAGGGAGCCAGGCATGGAATATCCAGAAATATCCATGTCCAAGGAAGGGCCAAATCTTGGAACAACAGATATGTGAGTAGAACAGGGAATGTTTAGTCAGACGCGATCAGGTTATCTTCTTTATTTTGGGGTTTGTTGGACTTCTCCATGCTGAGCATATGTAACTGCCCCTTACACTGGAACTTTTAAACGGAATCCCAAGGAAGCAATTCCCTGTGTTTTTCAGTTGCTCTGTAACGCCTAGCAACCAAGTAATGTTTCATCAAGTTGTGACGTAGTGGGGGGTACCTTGCTGGTTGCTATGCTGGGCAGTGGGTTGTCAGTGACCTCCACTGGCTGCTGTCTGCAGCACTGCCCAGCAGGGCAGGGGATGAGTCATTATGCAAGGGGGCTTCGAAACTCGTCAGACAGGTATCTCCCATGGAGCGGAACAATGGGAAGGAAGGGGGTGGAGCCCTGGCTGGGAGCAGGGCTGGAAGTGAGTGAGTTGGTTTCTGTCTGGAATCATGGAAGAAGCAGCCTGAGCAGAGGGGGCTGGGATTTAGGGGCCCAGTCTCCCCCACCTCAAGGGGGGCTGAGGCATCCTAGGCCTGCCCCTGTAACCAGATTACATCTATGCTGTGCTGTATCCTGGAGAAGCAATAAACTCCCTCTATTCTACTGGCTGGTGGAGTCTGTCCGTGCCATTACAGGGGTGCAGGAGTTGGGGGACCCCAACGCGCTGCCACACAAGTACGTTTTCTTTATTTTGTTAATAAAAATAACTTTTTAAAGACAATGATTTGATTCCCATCTCCTAAAAGGTAGGAGGTTCTGTGTGCACGTAGCTTTAAATAAAAATATGCTTTTTTTCAAGCTTTCTCCAGAGGGAGGGTTAAAGAGCTTGAGGGGACCCATAGGAAGGAATTCCCAAATGCATCTTCCTGTGTTTTCAGAGGGGTTTTTGCGTTTGGTGGCAATGATACCATCTAAGATCAGGGAATCTGTGACCATTTTTAAACAGAAGCCTATAGTGGCAGGATATTTTAAAGTCTCTTGCAGGTCCCCACTTTCTGCACTCAAAGTGCCAGAGTAGGGAACAGCCTTGACATGTTCCAACTCAGAAATGGTCCAGATCAAATCCTGAAAAGTCAAAATATTGTGTGACATGGAATTCTTCCTTTCTGGCCAGCTCTAATTTTTGATGTGGAAGCATGTAGGAACTAGGGATGTTAAATTTTGATTAATCAGCTAATCGAGTAGTATTGATTAGTCAAAAAGGAGGGATGCTTGTTATCCTGCTGCACCTCTGCCTTTGAAATGTACAAGAGCCACCCGTTTCAAAGGAAGAAGTGCAGAGGGGAACCTGCACGAAGCAGTCCCTGCTCACACTGTTTCCCCTGCTTCACCTCTGCCTCCCCTGCCTCTCCACGGAGACGGTGCTGGGGGGAGCCGGCTTTTAAGTTAGTTCCCCCCAGCACTGGCTGCCCCACCTTGGTGCCTCTGATACAGAGGCAGCAAGTGGAGGCAAGTGACTAGTTGAGTAGTGACTCAACTACCCGATAAGCCTAGGCTAATCAGCTAGTCACTTAGGGTATGTCTACACTACAAAGTTAATTCGAACTAACAGCTGTAAGTTCGAATTAACTTTCATAGGCGCTACACACGCAAACCGCTAGTTCGAACTTAATTCGAACTAGCGGAGCGCTTAATTCGAACTAGGTAAACCTCATTCTACGAGGACTAATGCCTAGTTCGAATTAAGTAGTTCGAATTAAGGGCTGTGTAGCCACTTAATTCGAACTAGTGGGAGGCTAGCCCTTCCCAGGTTGCCCTGGTGGCCACTCTGGGCCAAGCCAGGGAAACTCATCTGCCCCCCTCCCAGCCCCGGAGCCCTTAAAGGGGCACGGTCTGGCTATGGTGCCCGTGCCAGGTGCAAGCCTGCCAGCACCCAGCCAGCAGACCCTGCACCTGGCACGGCACGAGCCAGCCACCCGCTGCCACCCAGTCCTCCCCCTCTTCCCAGAACCAGGCTGGCGGCTCCCAGGAGCCTGCCCGGGGCCACAAGAGGCGGACGCCCGCCTGGTCTAGTGCGGAGATCGTGGACCTCATCCAGGTTTGGGGGGAGGACTCCAATGTCCACAATCTCCGCACTAGGCACAGGAAAGCGGCCATCTAGGGCAGGATAGCTGCCAGCCTGGCCACCAAAGGCCACATGCGAACCCAGGAGCAGGTTTGCATGAAAATCAAGTTGGTCCAGTGAGACCCCCGACCCTGAGCTTAGAACATAAGAACATAAGAATGGCCGTACTGGGTCAGACCAAAGGTCCATCTCGCCCAGTAGCCTGTCTGCCAACAGCAGCCAACACCAGGTACCCCGGAGGGGATGGACCAAAGACAATGGCCAAGCCATTTGTCTCGTGCCATCCATCTCCAGCCTTCCACAAACAGAGGCCAGGGACACCGTTCCTACCCCCTGACTAATAGCACTCCATGGACCCAACCTCCATGACTTTATCTAACTTCTCTTTAAACTCTGTTCTAGTTCTCACCTTCACAGCCTCCTGTGGCAAGGAGTTCCACAGGTTGACTATTTGCTTTGTGAAGAAGAACTTTCTTTTATTAGTTTGAAGCCTGCTACCCATTCATTTCATTTGGTGTCCTCTAGTCCTTCTATTACGGGAACTAATGAAGAACTTTTCTTTATGCACCCTCTCCACACTACTCATGATTTTATAGACCTCTATCATATCCCCCCTCAGTCTCCTTTTTTCTAAGCTGAAAAGTCCCAGTCTCTTTAGCCTCTCTTCATATGGGACCAGTTCCAAACCCCTAATCATTTTACTTGCCCTTTTCTGAACCCTTTCCAAGGCCAAAATATCTTTTTTGAGGTGAGGAGACCCCATCTCTACACAATACTGAAGATATGGCGTACCATAGTTTTATACTTCCCCTCCTCCTTCTTCCCCGGGCTTCCCCCTTCCAGCTCCCTCCTCCCAGGTTTCCACCTCCCCTCTCCCACCCTCTCTCTTCCCCTCTCCCACCTCCTTTTCCCAGTTTCCCCAGAGGTTAATTCCCCCCCCCTCTCAGTTTTGTTAAATAAAGAGAGTTTCTATTTTTGAACATACGTGTCCTTTATTTTTTACATCATGAAGGGGGGCTAGGGAAGGGTAAGTGGAAGGAGGTGAGGGAGGAATGGGGCACGAGCCCCCGATGGGGAGGACTGGGGTGGCTCTGCGGGCTCCTCGGGGTGGAAGCTCTCCTGCAGGGCCTCCTGGATCCTGACAGGCCCCCGAATGACCCCCCCGCATGGCAGCCTGCGGCAAGTGCAGCCGGGCTGATGGCCGAGTGCTGTGATGTGCCGAGTGTGGGCATTCAGGGCACTCCAAGACAGGACTGCTTTGCTGTCCCTCATCGAGGTAGACAAGCAAGCGGGGAACCCTGAGAACTGTCTGTCCGGGGTGGGGGTCGGGTCCCTTTAAGCACAGCCCTCGGCTAGCCTGAGGCAGCAGCTCCACGCTCTAAGTCCTAACCTGATGCCCTGCTGGCACTGGTTCCGGCCAGCCTTAACTTCGGTTCAGGGTCCACTCAATGTGGACATGCTAGTTCGAATTAGCAAAATGCTAATTCGAACTAGTTTTTAGGTCTAGATGCGCTAATTCAAATTAGCTTAGTTCGAATTAACTAATTCGAACTAAGTTAGTTCGAATGAGTGCTGTAGTGTAGACATACCCTTACATCCCTAAAAGGAACCCTTGCCAGTGGGTAGATTGTACTAGGTACTGGAGAAACATGGAACAAGTGTTCCAAACACCCTAATGGGCACACACCTGTTACTTGCAGTTTTGCACGGAGAGCATTGACCCATTCACAAAACCACCTCTTTTGTTCAGAATGATTGGAAATCAATGGTAGTTCTGAAAAGAATTCCAAAAATAATACCAACAGTCACATCGTCAGAAAACCAGGACCTGTGGCAGAAACAGCAACATGCTGTCAGTAAACATTTCACTTTCTTCAAAGCTGCATTTTTCAACCCAACTTTTTTTGTTTGAAAAGTTTCAGCCTTGGCTGAGACAGCAGCTTGTGCTGCAATGCAGGGCTGCTTTGTCAGCACCAAGGGAGCTGAAAGTCAGGGTAGGTTCCAGGTACATTGACAGAGCCCCTGGAAGTGTTTGTTTGGGGGGTGTGCTCAGAACATCTGTGAGGTGTGGCAGAAGAGGACTGTTTTGCAGGAGACACCGAGGAATCCTAGTCTTGTAATAGACACCCCTCAGTGCTATGGGCCTGAGCCTTGACTGTAGTGCCTAAATGCTGTCACACTAGACCCTTATTGTCCGAAATGACCGGACCCCAACAAGCCTCAGTTTAAAAAAAAATCCCAGTTTTGTAACAATTCTTAATTCACTAGCAGCTATTTATATACCTCTCGTCCACATCGAACAACCACAGGGAAAAACCTGGAAGGAAGTGCTTAGAACCCCTCTTAATTAGTCTGACATTAGCAGGCTCCGCTGCCTTTAGTTAATTGATAGATTTTAGTGCAATTGAGTTTCAGAGACAATGCGTGAGGAATTCAGCTGCCTCCATGTGAAGCAGAACATGCGCTGCCCACAATACTCTGGGGGAAGGAGAATCTGATGTGAGAGCAATTGATGGTTGAACTGAAAGGAGCCAGGCTCCCAGGCATGAGTTGAACAGACACACGGCTCAGTTTGTACGTGGCCTTAACAAAGAGACTAGTTATTTGTCATCTACGGGAGCCTTTGGAGGCTCTGTCTCATGGGGGCTGAAACAGCGAGGTTGGGGGCAAGTCCCCACCACTTTTAAAAATAGAAGGGCTTTGCTCTCCCCCTTTTTACTGACCATAAGGGCGAGTGATGGAGGATGGGGATGGAGAAAAGTGAGCGAGGGGCAAGGCCTTTGGGAAAAGAGTGACATGAGGGCAGAGCCTCAGGAGGAAGAGGTGGCAAGAGGACAGGGTCTTCAGGAGAGGGGGCAGTGTGAGGGTGGTGAGTCAGGGGAGGGGCAGTGTGAGGGCTGTGACTTGGGGGAGGGGCAGTGCGAGGGCGGTGACTTGGGGGAGGGGCAGTGTGAGGGTGGTGACTTGGGGGAGGGGCAGTGCGAGGGCGGTGACTTGGGGGAGGGGCAGTGCGAGGGCGGTGACTTGGGGGAGGGGCAGTGCGAGGGCGGTGACTTGGGGGAGGGGCAGTGCGAGGGCTGTGACTTGGGGGAGGGGCAGTGTGAGGGCGGTGACTCGGGGGAGGGGCAGTGCGAGGGCGGTGACTCGGGGGAGGGGCAGTGCGAGGGCAGTGACTCGGGGGAGGGGCAGTGCGAGGGCAGTGACTCAGGGGAGGGGCAGAGCGAGGGCAGTGACTCGGGGGAGGGGCAGTGCGAGGGCGGTGACTCGGGGGAGGGGCAGTGCGAGGGCGGTGACTCGGGGGAGGGGCAGAGTGAGGGAGGGGAAGAGGCCACAGCTCCAGGGCTTTTCCGAAGGTTTTACTGCTCCTGCTCTGTCTAAGCAGAAGCCCCTCACAGACACATCGTAGCGAGTGTTTGTGTCTGGAAGAGTCTGCAGTCTACAGAGAACAAAGGCAGGGAGTGGAAACAGATGAAATGATTTGCCCAAGGTCACTCAGCAGGACAGTGGCAGAGCTGAGAATAGCATCCTGCCTCTCTAGCTACTAAACCACACTGCTTCCCCATCATGCTAGCAGGTACCTCACAGCTATCACATCTTCTACCCCAGAGTGCTTCACACACACCCACTATCTCGTATCTCGCACTAGAACTACTTCTCCCCTCCTGGAAAGCAGCTGCTTTCAGCGTGGCCCGTGGCAGCATTTGGTGAGGCCTGAGAACAGGACTCAGCAGTACAGGGCAGGCCGAGAAAGGCATTCAGTTTCCAGCAGAAGCTGCTCAGGGATTTAAGCAGACAGGCGGCAGGGAGTTACCTTGGCAGAAATAAGGCCTGCACCCCAGAGCTAGTTGCCCAGCTGTTGTGAATAGTGTCTGGGGATCCTTCAAGACCAAACGTCAGAGCCATTGTTCTGATGGCCGTTGAGACAAGCCCTTCTGTATGCCGGCACCTGCCAGCACAGGGCTTGGGTTCCAGAGTGATGCAGTGGGCTGACTTGGTGCCTATTAAGGTTTCCAGTGGCTTTTGGGTCAAGACCCACCAGCACTTCCTACAACAACTCAGATGCTCTTCAGAGGTTTGCCTTCCCACATTCAACACTTGTGAAGCATGACGAGTTCATTGCTGGAGGCTGCAAGACAACTGCTGCATTGCTGGACTCTGTGCTGGGAGCACATGAGGGTTATTTGCCTTGGATTTATGCTGACATCTCAAAACCTGGCTTCTGAAAAAAATCTTCCAATGTCTGAGTTTACAGAGCAAGAAGCAAGATGATAAAAATATATGAAATGGAACCCTGGGGGGGATGACCCAAGATTTAAACCCTCACATAAAAGTCTACTGAATTGCCAGAACTTGGAAAGACGGGTTATTGAGATAGCAAATAGACAGTGAAGAGCGCTGGCCATGCTCAATATTCTTAGTGGACATTTAAAAGGAAACAGCTGGGCATGACTATAAAGGAATTAAGAAGCAGGGAGTTGCTGTCTTGATCATTTGAAACTATAGGAGCAAAACACACTTTGCACTTAAGGTATAGAATACAACCCAATGCACGAGGATATATTAACCTTTACACCAGTAGATATCCAAGAGCTTTACAAAGGAGGACGGTATCACCAGCCCCATTGTGCAAGATGGGGAAATGGAGTCACAAAGTGGTGAACAGATCTGTGGCATAGCCAGCAATTGAGTACAGCTCTTCTGAGTCTCAGGCCAGGGCGCTATCCACTAGGCTGCAATGCAACACCACTGAGGCAGCCATCTCAGTGTTTTACTTCACTTAAGCTTTGTAGCACCTCCCCTGCTTCCCTGCCCTGGTAAGGCCGGGGTGTGTGAACATTCCCATAGCAGAATCATAGATTCCAAGGCCAGAAAGGACCACCAGGATAATCTAATCTGGCCTCCTTTACAAGAGGGCCAGGGCACTTCCCCAGAATCATACCTTGAGCAGATCTAGGGTACGTCTACACTGCATGGCTATTTTGAAATAAGCTTATTTTGAAATAGCACATCTGCACTGCAGGGAAGCCTCAAAATTAATCCAAGGCAGGCTTCCCTAATGTACATGTGCTATCTCAATTTAGAGCACCAGGAGGCACTGGGGAGGAATAACTTAGAATGGTCCTGAGGAGGGGCTATTTCGAAATAGCAGCAGTGGAGCGTCTACACACATCTTATTTTGAAATAGCTATTTTGGAATAGGCATTATTCCTTGTAGAATGAGGTTTACTGATTTTGGAATAAACCATTCATTATTTCAAAATTATTTCAAAATAACGAAATGGCTGTGTAGACGCTCATTGTTATTTCGAAATAACGCTAGTTATCTCAAAAATAACGGTGCAGTGTAGATGCACCCTTAGTGGATAACATGGGGGCCAGAGAAGTTAACTGGCTTGCCCATGGTCACAGTGTGAGAGATGGGAACAGAACTCCAGCTCCTGCTTTAACTCCTAGCAACATTGCTGCCGCTCAGTTTTGTGAGATTAGGACACCTGCAGTTCAGTTGCAGCCCAGATTTTTGGCTTTAGGACTCTGTGCTCAGCCGCACTGATCCCATGAAATGAGAGCAGCTCAGACCTTTTTAATCAGAGCCTTTTGATGACAAATGGGAAATATTTGTCACCATTTCCCCCAAAATTTCCCCTTCCCCAGATTATCTGAGCAGCACTCCAGTTGGTGAGAAAATACTGTCCTCAGAAAACTGGTCTGAAAAACAGCTGGAACATTTTGGGCAAAAAAGCCTTGTCATTTCCCAAACAGGTCTGCGGTAAACTAACCCAAGCTCCAAAAGAAATGTCATTTTGTGCAGATATAAACATTCTCCTGAAGCCTTTGTAACTCCGGCACCACAGCATTTTGGGTATCTCTAGTGAACAAGAATCATGAAGCAGCAATAGCTAGCAGAGAAGAAGGATGGTTTAGTGGTTCTGGCAGCAGTTTGGGCTTCAGGAAACTGTGCCTCAAGTCCTTAATCTGCCAGACCTGTGCGTGACCTTTAATAAGTCTGGGTATGTCTACACTAGAGCACTACTTCGAATTAGTTAATTTGAACTAAGCTAATTTGAATTAGCGCATCTAGACCTAAAAACTAGTTCGAATTAGCATTTTGCTAATTCGAACTAGCATGTCCACATTGAGTGGACCCTGAACCGAAGTTAAGGCTGGCCGGAACCAGTGCCAGCAGGGCATCAGGTTAGGACTTAGAGCGTGGAGCTGCTGCCTCAGGCTAGCCGAGGGCTGTGCTTAAAGGGACCCGACCCCCACCCCGGACAGACAGTTCTCAGGGTTCCCCGCTTGCTTGTCTACCTCGATGAGCGACAGCAAAGCAGTCCTGTCTTGGAGTGCCCTGAGTGCCCGCACTCGGCCATCAGCCCAGCTGCACTTGCCACAGGCTGCCATGCGGGGGGGTCATTCGGGGGCCTGTCAGGATCCAGGAGGCCCTGCAGGAGAGCTTCCACCCCGAGGAGCCCACAGAGCCACCCCAGTCCTCCCCATCGGGGGCTCGTGCCCCATTCCTCCCTCACCTCCTTCCACTTACCCTTCCCTAGCCCCCCTTCCTGATGTAAAAAATAAAGGACACGTATGTTCAAAAATAGAAACTCTCTTTATTTAACAAAACTGAGGGTGGGGGGGGGGGATTAACCTCTGGGGAGACTGGGAAAAGGAGGTGGGAGAGGGGAAGAGAGAGGGTGGGAGAGGGGAGGTGGAAACCTGGGAGGAGGGAGCTGGAAGGGGGAAGCCAGGGGAAGAAGGAGGAGGGGAAGTATAAAACTATGGTACGCCATATCTTCAGTATTGTGTAGAGATGGGGTCTCCTCACCTCAAAAAAGATATTTTGGCCTTGGAAAGGGTTCAGAAAAGGGCAACTAAAATGATTAGGGGTTTGGAACTGGTCCCATATGAAGAGAGGCTAAAGAGACTGGGACTTTTCAGCTTAGAAAAAAGGAGACTGAGGGGGGATATGATAGAGGTCTATAAAATCATGAGTGGTGCGGAGAGGGTGAATAAAGAAAAGTTCTTCATTAGTTCCCGTAATAGAAGAACTAGAGGACACCAAATGAAATGAATGGGTAGCAGGCTTCAAACTAATAAAAGAAAGTTCTTCTTCACAAAGCAAATAGTCAACCTGTGGAACTCCTTGCCACAGGAGGCTGTGAAGGTGAGAACTAGAACAGAGTTTAAAGAGAAGTTAGATAAAGTCATGGAGGTTGGGTCCATGGAGTGCTATTAGTCAGGGGGTAGGAACGGTGTCCCTGGCCTCTGTTTGTGGAAGGCTGGAGATGTATGGCACGAGACAAATGGCTTGGCCATTGTCTTCGGTCTATCCTCTCCGGGGTACCTGGTGTTGGCCGCTGTTGGCAGACAGGCTACTGGGCGAGATGGACCTTTGGTCTGACCCAGTACGGCCATTCTTATGTTCTTGTGTTCTAAGCTCAGGGTCGGGAGTCTCACTGGACCAACTTGATTTTCATGTAAACCTGCTCCTGGGTTCGCATGTGGCCTTTGGTGGCCAGGCTGGCAGCTATCCTGCCCTAGATGGCCGCTTTCCTGTGCCTAGTGCAGAGATTGTGGACATTGGAGGCCTCCCCCCAAACCTGGATGAGGTCCACGATCTCCACACTAGACCAGGTGGGCGTCCGCCTCTTGCGGCCCCGGGCAGGCTCCTGGGAGCCGCCAGCCTGGTTCTGGGAAGAGGGGGAGGACTGGGTGGCAGCGGGTGGCTGGCTCGTGCTGTGCCAGGTGCAGGGTCTGCTGGCTGGGTGCTGGCAGGCTTGCACCTGGCACGGGCCCCGTAGCCAGACCGTGCCCCCTTTAAGGGCTCCGGGGCCGGGAGGGAGGCAGACGAGTTTCCCTGGCTTGGCCCAGAGTGGCCACCAGGACAACCTGGGAAGGGCTAGCCTCCCACTAGTTCGTATTAAGTGGCTACACAGCCCTTAATTCAAACTACTTAATTCGAACTAGGCGTTAGTCCTCGTAGAATGAGGTTTACCTAGTTCGAATTAAGCGCTCCGCTAGTTCGAATTAAGTTCGAACTGGCGGTTTGCGTGTGTAGCGCCTATGAAAGTTAATTCGAACTAACAGCTGTTAGTTCAAATTAACTTTGTAGTGTAGACATACCCTCACTTAGGGTGCGTCTAGACTGGCAAGATTTTGCGCAAAAGTGGCCGCTTTTGCGGAAAAACTTGCCACCTGTCTACACTGGCCGCGAGAATTTGCACAAGAACATTGACTTTGTAATGTACAAAATCAGTGCTTCCTGCGCAAATACTTTGATGCTCCCGCTCAGGCATAAGCCCTCTTGCGCAAGAATACTTGCACAAGAGGGCCAGTGTAGACAGGAACGTTAATTTCTTGCGCAAGAAAGCCCGATGGCTAAAATGGCTAAAATGGCTAAAATGGCCATCGGAGCTTTCTTGTGCAAGAGAGCGTCTATACTGGGCATGAATGCTTTTGCGCAAAAGCAAATCTTTTGCGCAAAGGCACATGCCAGTGTAGACGCTATCTTGCGCAAATACTTTTAACGGAAAAACTTTTCCGTTAAAAGTATTTGCGCAAAATCATGCCAGTCTAGATGCAGCTTTAGGGTATGTCTACACTCCTTGCAGGAGGAATAACGGTAGTTCGAATTAGGAGCTTTAATTCGAACTACCTAGTCTGTGCCGCGTGTAGCCACGGGCAGGTAGTTCGAACTTCGGGCATTTAAAAATGGTGCCCGCCCGGGAACATGCAAATGAAGCCCGGGATATTTAAATCCCGGGCTTCATTTGCAAGTTCGAATGCCTACATTAGCCACCCTAGTTCGAACTAGGGTGGCAGTGTAGACATACCCTTAGTTTGCCTGCCTCAGGTCCAAAGCACAGAATGGGGACAACATAACTTACAGAGCTGGTGTGGGGTACCCATATTAAAGATAGGCCATGTGGAGACCTGGTCATTTGAACTGAGCAGGCGTGCCTGTTGGCGCCTCTAGTCCTGCTCCTCATGAGGAGTAAGGGAAGGCAACAGAAGCATTTGATCTCATCAACCTCCTGCTGTGTGCATGGTGCATAAACACGGTTTAAGATATGTCGACTCCAGCCATATAATTAGAGTAGAGCAGGCCATAGTGAGGTGTGCAGAGACTGTGGTGTTAAGGGACACGCAAGCACGGGAACAACGGCTTGGCTGCAGTCATGGCAGTATCTTCCCACTAGCACAGCAATTCCATGGAGGCCAGCAGATAAGCTTATTTCCATGTCTCACGTCTTGCAAGCAGCTTCTTCTCTCCGACTGACCTACCGGCCATTGTCAATGGGGAGAAACCCACCTGATTCCAGCTGTTTTCTCAGTACACGTTGGGCTTTCAGGAAAGTTGCTTTGCTCGATGCTCTTTGCAAACAGACTCCTGGCCTGATGAGCACCCAACAGATAGTAAAGAAAAGCCATGAAACTGCCAGGCCCCTGTAAACATGGGGAGTAAATCAGCCAAGCTGCTTGCATCTGCTATCCTAATAGAAACATCGGCAGAGAAACTGCCACCTGGAGCCCTTCAGTCTGAGCATTGCTGCAGATGGCAGGGGAGGAAAGAAGGGTCACTCTGACTCTGGGAAGGCAACTTTCAGAGGGCCTGGAATTACATTCTCCACCAGACTGGGCCATCCAAGCCTCCAGCGCTAGTGGTGCTGAACTTCAGCATGGGGGTTAACTTCACCCAGAGAGCGAAGGGGAGAGGCAGTGGCTCTCTTTACACCATGGGCCAAACGGTTGGTGGGGCCACATGTTCCAAGCCCTGTGCTCTGCTATGCCTCATGGCAGGGCCTTGTACCCTGCGTGGAGGGAGGAGGAAGTGCTGGCGTAGCACGTACGCTGCTGGAGCTGGCCTGTGGCTCAGTGTAAGACACTAACAGCTGATGGAGGGAGAATGAGGCGGGAGAGGAACCCCTCAGTGCTGGGCAAACAGGAAAGATGCAAACCCCTCTCCTCCTGGTTCAGGGGGTGCCCCTCTCACCTAAGGGAGCTAGTTGTCCTGTTTGCACTGAATGCCACTGTCAGCTGGTGCCTAACTCTCTCCAGTCCCTTTGGTACTGTTGTTTACTGGTCCATGCAGGTCCTCCCACTGATCTTCACATCTGCTGGGCTGAAGGCTTGCATGATCAGATGCACATATTGCAGCTGGATATTCATTCCCCTTTCAGACATTGCTTTCAGAAGCAACTGACGCATGGAAGTATAAAGCTTTCTCCTGCTTGCTCTCCTCAAGGCCTTGCTCTCCCCTTGATCCCCACTTCACACACTTCCTGCATGCCTGATGCCAAAGACTTTACTTATCTTAGAGGCTGTGCAGCATCTTGTCCTGCAATGACACCACGTTGCTCTGGACATGGTGCTTTCTGACAACCCCATCAAAACAGGTGTCAGCTCACAGGGGCAGGGCCCAACAGGGTTGTGGATTCACTCCAAGATAGAGTCAATTAGAGATAGGTAGTTGCTTTTATTAATCTTACTATGTCACTACTATTACAGGCTTAATACTGCCAGATGGTTACACAGCTACTGCTAAGTAATATGCCAATAAACATAGGCAGAGCAATGTATAAAAGAGTAACAGGCACTTGGAAATGCTTACGCCCCTTCAGTTCTGCAGGGAGTCCCGTTCTAGTCATCTAGCACCTGGCCACAGTGGACGTGGCTCCAGCTAGGGGGATTCAGGGCACCTTTGGAGGTCTAGGTCCCTGGTGAGACTCAATAGCCACAGGACTTCCTAGAATCATAGAATCCTAGAGCTGGAAGATACCTCAGGAGGGTATCAAGTCCAGCCCCCTGCCCAAGGCAGGACCAATCCCAACTACACTAGTTATACTACAGTTGTTTACCGGGTGTGCACATACCTGGCTCAACACCATTCTTATCACTCTTATGAGCTGAGACCAAGGTCAAACTTGTTTACTGCTCAGTAGTTTCCCAGCTCAAGGCATGGCTTAAAGCTGATAAAGCCCAGCTGCTGTTTGGGCTTGCAGGGTCCCAGGCTATGCTAAGCTGGGTACAGCAGGGATGGAAACTTCCATCCCAGGCCTGCTAAGCTGCAGGATACACATATGACTTTCATGTGACAACAGGGTATCACTCCTTTGCGATCAGCAGATGGGACATTGCTTATGAAGACCAAAGATGGCATCAACAGCAGGTAGCAGGAACACTTCAGCCACCTGTTCAATCGTGATGCAACTGTCGACAACAGATTTTCAGTGGTGCTCACCAATCTACCTGTCCATGTCAATATGGATCATGAACCCTCTGTGAGATCCATGCAGCACAGGCACTGATGGAATCCCTTCTGAGATATTCAAGCAGGGAGGACCATCCCTGCTGTCATGCCTATACTCCCTTATTGTGATGAACTGGAGAGAGGAAACCATATCCAGTGAGCTCAGAGATGCCATCATACTGACCATCTTTGAGAAGGGTGACAGGACGGACTGTGGAAACTGCTGAGGGATATCCATGCTTTCAACTGCAGGTAAAATTCTTGTCCAAGTCCTTCTGAACCATCTCCTTCCACTGTCTGAAGAAGTCCTTTCAGAGCCACAATGCGGCTTCCAACCAGAGCGAGGAATGACCAACATGATCTTTTCTGCCCACCTAATACAAGAGAAGTGTTGGGAGCAACGCCAGCATCTGTATATGGCATTCTTTGATTTGACTCCATCAACCGTGAGGCCCTCTGGGAAATCCTGTGACACTTTGGCTGTCCACCAAAATTTGTCATTATTATATGTCTCTTATACTACAACATTCAGGCCATAATACTCAACAATGGTGACGCAGCTGAACCAATTGATGTAAGGACTGGAGTCAAACAAGGGTGTGTGATAGCACCTACACAATTTAATATCTTTTTGGCAGCCATGCTCGGGATTATTGGAGATGACCTCCCAGGCAAAGTTGAAATAATTAGAGGATGGATGGTAGCCTCTTCAACTTGGGCCGCTTCAGAGCCAAGATCAAGACCACAACAATGTCAGTGGTAGAACTTCAGTATGCTGATGATGCCCAGGTCAGTGCCACCTCAGAAGATGGGCCCCAAGCAATTGTTGATGTTTTCGCTATGGCCTACTACAGGTTGGGACTGACTATCAATGCACAAAAGTCCAAGGTTCTCTTTTAGCCAGCATCCACCACACTTTTATCTTAGCCAACCATCACAGCAGACAACCAAGTAGAATCATAGAATCATAGAGCTGGAAGAGAACTTAGAGGACCATCAAGTCGAGCCCCCTGCCCAAGGCAGGATCAATCCCCATTAAATCAACCCAACCAGGGGTTTGTCAAGCCGGGACTTAAACACCTCTAGGGATGGAGACTCCACTACTTCCCTAAGTAACCCATTCCAGTGCTTCACCACCCTCCTAGTGAAATAGTTTTTCCTAATACCCAACCTGGACCTCTTCCATCGCAACTTGAGACCATTGTTCCTTGTTCTGCCATCCGTCACTACTGTGAACAGCCTTTCTCCAGCCTCTTTGGAACCTCCCTTCAGGTAGTTGAAGGCTGTGTCAGCCGGTGGTCAGGGCAGTGAGTGGTGTGTGTGTATTATACACCCAAGTCTTCAACTGCTGAGACACAAGGCCCCGTCGCAGTGGGCAGTCTAGGTGAGACTGACGGGTGCCCCGAGGAGTTTAACGTCCGTGTCTTTACCGCTAGGATTGGGATCCTTTCGCAGCGGGCAGCCAACAGGCCGACAGACGCCCCAGAGTTTACAGGAAGAGCTTATTACACCTCAGATTTTGACTGCTAGGATACACGATCCCTTCGCAGCGGGCAGCCTGGGGAGGCTGAGAGATGCCCCAACGGATCTGTCCCCTGGAAGCGACATGATCCAATGCTCAAGCTCTCCCTATATCTGTCCCTTATGACCGGCTGGAGTTCTTTTTTAAAATTGTGCTTGGTTCTGTTACAGCAACTGAAGGAGTCAGATCACAGCTTAAACAGTTACTATTTTATTGTTACAGGGTAAACTTAGCTGTTAAATGCTACTACTGTGTTACAGATAACACAGCTACTACAAAGGACAGGACAGAAATTACACTAATAAGTCACTTACAGGTACCATGAAACCCTTTTGGTTCTCAGAGCTCTTATTAAATGCATGCAAAATAGACATCTAGCAGGTATATATTCTCACCCCTGCGTTCCAGACTTGGCGTGGCCAGCGTCTTTCTCTCAATCCCTCGGGAAGAAGTAGGGCGAGGTTGGGCGTCCCACAGACCTCGGGAGACAATCAATACCTGCCAGCAGGTGTAGATGATTGGAGCTCAAATGGGGTGGGCTACTAAACCCCTCTTTATACCCCTTGGGTCACGTAGGCTTCTTCCTGGTCTCAAGTGGCCAATTAGGAAAAATGGCTTTGAATGCCAAGTTTCCCACAAAGGGTGCAAAGCATAAATCACACCTGGGAAAATGCAGACAATGGGCACCTCTGGTATGTGATGGGCGAAGATTCCTCTCCTGGGACAGTGCAGGCGTGTCAATTACTGGTACTCGCCATCAGGGCAGCGGGAGGCCCCGGGTCGTCAGCTAGCCCATTTACTGTCTGGTTTCTGTTTATGGTAGAGTCAGGGACAGGCAGCACACCTGCGTTCCCAGGGCATCAAAGGCTGACTGCCTTTCTCTTGCTCTCTGGGGGGAGGGGTAAACGAGATGGGGTTCATGTCTGGCTACAGGCTGCTATCAAATTCCCCCCCCCACTCTTCTCTTCTGCAGACTAAATAGACCCAACTCCCTCAGCCTCTCCTCATAGGTCATATGCTCCAGCCCCCTAATCATTTTGGTTGCCCTCCGCTGGATCCTCTCCAATGCATCCACATCCTTCCTGTAACTGGGGGCCCAGAACTGGACACAATACTCCAGATGTGGCCTCACCAGAGCCGAGTAAAGAGGAATAATCACATCTCTGGATCAACTGGCAATGCTGCTCTTAATGCAACCTAGTATGCCATTAGCCTGGAGAATGTTAACAGCTTCCCTTATCTCAGAGACTATCTGTCCAGCAATGCTGACATCAGTGATGAAATCCACCACCGAATCTCCAGTGCCTGTGTGGCTTATGGACATTTACGGAGGCGAGTCTTCGATGACCATGACATCAAGACACAGAGCAAGATTGATGTCTATCGTGCCGTAGTCAACCCAATGTTGCTGTATGGAGCTGAAGCCTGGATTCCCTAAAGACGACATATTAAAGATCTGGAGAAATTCAACCAAAGTTATCCGAGGAGAATATTGGACCTCACGTGGCAGGACTGATGGACCAATGTTAGTGGCCTCACAGAGGCTGATTCTTGCAGCATCGAGGCAATAATCACCCACAGACAGCTATGATGGTCTGGTCACGTGGTCAGGATGCCTGACACATGTTTGCCTAAACAGATTTTCAATGCTCAGTTGAGGACCAGGACGAGGTCTTGTAGGGGGCAGAGGAAGCGCTACAGTGATATTCTTAAGAATACCTTCGTAAAGTGCAGCATTGATGCTGACACCTGGGAGAGGCAGGTGAAGGATCGGGTAATCTGGAGGATCACCACCAAGAACGGTGCCCAATACTTTGAGATCAAGCGATGTCTCCATGAAGCAGATCAGAGAGCCTGCCATAAGGACCGTGCCCGGGCCCGCATTGGTGCTTCTGATGTCAGTGCCGCTGGAGATAGAGACCTCATGTGCAGCCACTGCCAGAGAGTGTTCCTTGCCAGAACTGGCCTAATTTCTCATCTATGGACTCATCAGCTATAGGCGTCCAAGGGGAAATCTTACTCAATTTGAGGGATCCTAGAGATTTTGGCACTCAGATATTCCATGATTGACAGGGGCATTCTGAGACCCAGATGTCTAGTGACATTGAAAGGAGTTTAATCGGCAGATACTTGTAAAGTATTTGTGAATTTTCTACCATTTGGGGTGACATGTACAAAGCAAAGGAGCCTACTGGCATGCCCTCACTGAGCTTGATGACTTATGGTAGCAAGACCAAGTCCCATCTGAACATGGCTGGTGTTAATACTGAGGTCTGCAGCCTGCATGGTTTAGCAACATTTAGTCTCTGTCTTTCTCTCATGGACTGTATGGAGCCTATCTGGATTGGATTTGGATTTTCTATACAGCCTTTCCTGGTTTGGCAGAAAATGTGGCAATTAAAGATTTGCTCACATTAATCTGGACCCCTGGAGTGAGCCAAATGCATTGTTATCATGGCAATATAAGCACCAGCCCCGGGGACCTCGTAGTGAGCCAGTAGATTATGTTAATAAGAGATACTGTGATGGAGCTCAGGAAGTCATCGATTAATTCTGAAGGGGACTCCGAAGGGACATAAGCTTTTGTCTCTCTGGTAATTCACGGTATTAGACACTTCAATGTACTTAATGTGGCAGCAGTGGGACCTCTGTAGTTTCATCCTAATTCTGTACTGAACTTAGAGATGAGCCCTAGACAGGAAGTTCTCATCCACATTGCTTCACAGTCTAACTCCAGGGTTTGGTTTGCTCCAATTTCTAACTAAGTCTAAATTAATTTGGGAACATTAAAGATTGACCAATGTTATCAGCACAGTGCTCCTCAGGGTTTCAAAAAGAGCTAGATATGCTCATGGAGGTCCATCAATGGCTAGTAGCCAGGATGGGAAGGAATGGTGTCCCTACCCCAATGATGACACTGAATTTCCATTGAGTTAAAGATCTGGAACTGGGCTTTGAGATAGGCCATTGGAGGGATGGTTTGGGACTCAGACTTAAGAACTTGAGAGGAAAAGGACACTGTCGAACTAGGGTGGCTAATGTAGTCATTCGAACTTGCAAATGAAGCCCGGGATTAAAATATCCCAGGCTTTATTTGCATGTTCCCGGGCGCCGCCATTTTTAAATGCCCGGTAGTTCGAACTCCCTGCCCGCGGCTACACGCGGCACAGGCTTGGTAGTTCGAACTAAAGCCCCTAATTCGCACTACCGTTACTCCTCATTGCAGGAGGAGTAACAGTAGTCTGAATTAGGGGCTTTAGTTCGAACTACCTAGCCCGTGCTGCGTGTAGCCGCGGGCAGGGAGTTCGAACTACCAGACATTTAAAAATGGCGGCGCCCGGGAACATGCAAATGAAGCCCGGGATATTTTAATCCCGGGCTTCATTTGCAGCCTACATTAGCCACCCTAGTTCGAACTAGGGTGGTAGTGTAGACATACCCCAACCTACTTGGGGTGGGACTGTTACTCATGGTTCTTATTTATGAGCCTTGTCTGTGGTATTTTCCCAAATTAATGCCAAATTACTTCCCTCCCTTTTATTTAAAGTTTCCTTTCTACACTCAAACAGTGTGCGAGTGAGTGGGGAAGCATTGCCTCTCGGGGGTGCCCTGGGGTGGTGTGTGAATTGTCCAGGTTACTGGTAGAGGGCTGGAGCCAGTTCTGTGTTGAAAGGATGGAGAGGAAGCCCTAGATATTGAACCTGGCCCTGGCTGCTGCCGGCTCCACCTGGCAGGAGGGTTACACAGGGATGCAAGGGAAAGTTTCTCAAAAGCACCTAAGTGATTTATGAGCACAAGACCAAAAAAAGTCAATAGGGCTGAAGATACTTTTTTAAGCTTCCTACCAATACAAGTCTACAATTAGTCTTCTGCTTTTGACAATCATATCCCAAGTCACTCTGCATTTGTCTGCCTTCTCAGTCCAGCTCAACTGTGTGGCTACACCTAGACTGCAGGCTTCTTGTGCAAGAAGCTTTTCTTGGAAGAGATCTTCTGAAAAAAACATCTTGCGAAAGAGAGCATCCACACTGCAAAAGCGCATTGACAAAGTGATGCGCTTTTTTGAAAGATAGCATCCAGACTGCCTGGACGCTATCTCTCATGTAAGCAGCGATTGTTATGGACAGAATGGCCACCAGGGCACTTATGCTTCCCTCTTCTTCCGAAAAAACTCCCTCTTCCGCATCTACACATGCCTTTTTGCGAAGAGCCCTTTCACAAAAAGGCGTTCTTCCCCTTAGAATGAGGATTACCAATACCACAAAAACCCCTCTGTTCTTTCGATTTACTTGCGAAAGAATGCAATTGCAGTGTGAATGTTCCTCAAATTTTGTCTGTTTGTGTAGACATACCCTGTGTGTTCACACACAGATCCCTTGCACTCCTACATGGAAGTTTTCAGCCACAGAAACTCCACCTGACATGCTGCAGAAGCTACATGAACCCCCAAACATGCTAGGGTCCTTCCACGTTGTAGAGGATGGCGGGGTGTTTTATTTGGATTCAGTCCAAAACCAGAAATAGATCAAGAATTTGGAAACGTATGTTTGGGCGATGTCCTGAAAATATCCTTTACCTTTTTTTCTGTGGGTGGCTCAAGGGTTTTATTTAATTTCAGCTTTGCTTTGACAGACTAAATGAGAGTCGTAAACAGCTCCTGCTCACCACTTCCAAAAGAGTTTTGGCTTTATCATTCCCATCCATGCAGGAAACCAGTGCTAAGCCAGTTTAAATGGCTGATCTTTGGACTCCTTTGAACATAGCTGCAGCACCCATTGATCTGGGTGTGCAGAGCAAAGGTTTTAATATCCATGAGACAAAACAGGCACTAAAAAAAGTTCCTGACCACAAACATCTGGTCTGAGTTCTTGGAAGCAGGTTTTTTTTTAAAATGACAACAAGAAAAGTCTTTCAAGACTTTTCAGACATGTGGCTCTGAGATTTTCACATCTTTTAGTGGAGGCATTGCTTGTCTCACACTGTGTTGAGTTGTACTCATTCACTGTGCTGTAGAACAACAGATGTTTATAATACAAGTGCGCCAAGGGAACATGGAATGCATCATGCCTTGCCGTAGGCAGACATTCCCAACCACCATTCCAATATCCCACATATGGGGTTGAAGATTATATCCATGCTGCAAACCCTACTGGCGTCTGTGCTTGTGCATGAGAAAAGGCCCATGGTAGATGTAATGTTAAAGGCTCTGTTTCTTTTCCTGGGGCTACCGTCTGCTCTCAGTTACACTGTGTGAAATCTGGAACCACTCCACTAAAACCCTTGAGTTACCCTAGATTTACCCTGATATAACTGAGGACAAAATCTATGCCCTTGGGCTTTCTCTAGACTGCTTCTTTTTCCCATCTGCCTCTTGATCATTCTACGTACTGATAAACAGTGATACTGTTTTCCATGTTGTTGGGCACTGCAAGAAAGCTGCTTGGACAGCCATGGCCTTATAAGAAAGGATGATATACACTACAGTCAGTTCAGTAGAAAAAGGTATCTGCAACAGGACTGATGAGGATAGCTATGACGAAGAGGAGCTGATATTATTCTCCACATGTCATCACGAGGCATAGCCCCCCCAGTGATGCATTGTGCTAACCCCTCCCAAAAGCTCACTTTACAGCCATGGCATGGAGGCAGGCAAACTGCAACAATCCCACACTACCCTCAACAGAGAATATGGATTGGACCAAATGCAATGGAGAATTGGTACCCAAGTTAATGTCAATGGAGCCAATCCCTGAGAGCTATGCAGAAATTGTGATGTGGATGTGTCAAAGGTTGCATTTATTACAGTGCTGTAGCTGCTGAAGTGCTGTATTACATTGGACTGCACACGTAGGAACCGTTCCCATACGCTTGCTTAAACAATGTGCAGGATATACAGCAACTGTCTGGAGTGGAATAAAAATTTCAGAAATTTACAGATTTTTCAAATTTTACTTAAATTTTGCACTCCAGTTTAGAAAGTGAAACACTGAGTTTGGTAAACATATTTTTTTCAGCTGCCGTCCATTACAGTTATGAATGTAACTTTTTTAACTACTTTCCCCAAAATGCCTCCTAAGTCTTGAGTGCCTGACTTAAAGTTCATGGAGTAAATGGGAATTGCATCTTCTAGCAAGGCTAAACCTGCAGTCACAGGTGATGTGAGATGACATTCAGTCTTAGTAAGATACTAGGAAACTATAAATTGCAGCTGGAGAGACAAAGATGGCAGTGGATGCAACCAAATCGTTATAACTGTGGCTTGACAGTGGCTGATAATAAAATAATAACCACAACGAATCTTCAAAAAGAGATCAAAAGGGAACAGTTCACACCCCTGTCTCCTTCAAACTCCTGGGGAGAATTGCTCCAAACATTCCTGGATCACTTTGCATTTTAGTCAGGTTATGAGTGGAGTTGAACTTCACACTTCTCTCAGAAGCCAATGGCCTCCTTCACTAAGGAAAGGCGATGCATTTCTCTGGGGCTATGTCTACACTACACCGGGATAGGGGTTGCATCCCAGAAAAACTCCGCTGAGTCCAGGGAACATGTCTGCTTTTCCACTTTTTTTTTGCGGAAGAGCAGACACGCTCTTTCGGAAGCCCTGTCTTCCTCCTCCCATGAGGAAGAAGGGCTCTTCCAAAAGAGGAGGCTTTTCCGAAATTTGGCCCAGTGTAGATGGGCCAAATTTCAGAAAAGCATCTTCTGAAAAAACTATCGGAAAAATGTATGCAAATTGTGGGGTGCACTGATACATCAGAGTAGTGTAGACATAGCCTGAAATTTGCTGCACACACAGTGGTGATATTAAATAGACACAGTTTACCAGTGGTTACCGCATTGGTGTCAGAGATTGCCAGTTTCCACAGCTATAGTCTTGGACATAGGAGAGATTTGTTACGGCTGTGGTATCACAGCCTTGCCACATCTCCAAGAACTTTTACTAGCCCAGGGACAGGTTGGGCACCTCAAAATAGAGACACAGCATTAGAAGCTGCTTTTTGGAAATTTGGTTTCAAGGTTGGCTTTTCAGAGAAGCTGAGAACCTCCAGCAAAGTCAATTGGAATCCTGGAGCTCAGTCCCTGTTAACCTCAGGCCCGGGACTATATTTATTCCAAGGGAAACCAATATTTCCCTCAGGTCGAACCCAAAGGCTGGAGCCATGTATTCCATTCATTCATGAGCGGAATGAGTTTTGTCTTGTGCACCAATATTGAGGTCATGTGCACCTGCTCGGATGTGTGCCACCATTGCACCCACCAGTTGCTAACAAATATATTCACATTGATGGGTGATCACTTGTTGCCAAGTATGATCATCTTCCATGGGAGCTGTGGACCCTGAGGTGGCTGTTAAGGCCGATCCTTGAACCACAAGTTCTATTACAGTGAGGACAGATGTTTCCAGGTACAGCAGGGGGCTGTTGACCATGACTAGAAGCCAGTTTCCTCGTCCTCCTGCTCCTCTTCTCCTCCTCAGCATGTTGGCGGGGAAGTTCAAAATGCAGGGAGCCATCGCGTAGGACTTGTCTCCATTTTGAGTGATCCTGGGTGAGTGTTTCCCAAGAGTTAACACCAGTGTTGCACTTCTTTAGGTTATCCTTTAGCAAGTCCTTATAATGCTTGCGTTGTCCTCCCACATTGCGGTGTCCTTATTTCAGCTGAGAAAACAGGACATGTTGTGGGAGGTGATGGTCTGGCGTCTGAACAATGTGACCAGTCCAGTGAAGTTGCTGATGAATGATTATTGCCTCAGTACTGGTGGTCTTTGCCTCTTTCAGGACACTGATGTTAGTACGCCTGTCTTCCCATTTAATCTCCAAGATCTTGTGGGGGGCAGCACTGGTAATACCTCTTAAGGACTTCCAAGTGATGTCTGTATGTTGTCCAGGTTTCAGACCCATACAATAGTGTTGGGAGAATGATGGCTTGATAGACAAGAAGTTTGGTGTTTGTTCGAATGTCATGATCTTAAAAAACTCTGTGCAGTAAAGGAGCAAAGGCTGCACTGGCACAGCTCAGATGACGTTGGATTTCGACAGCAATATCTGCCTTGGATGAAAGATAACTTCCAAGGTAGAGAAAATTCTCCAGTGCCTCTCCATTGATTTTAATAGATAGGGCATATGGTACCTCATTTGGAGAGGGTGATGTAGCACTTTGGTCTCCTTGATGTTGAGAGTGAGACCAAGACATGCGTAAGCATCGCCAAACACATTCAAGATAGTTTGAAGATCTTTCTCAGAGTGGGCAAAAACTGCATTGTCATCAGCATACTGAAGTTCCACGATAAATGTGGTGGAAAGCTTTCAGCCTGCTACGCCTAAACAGCTTTCCATCCATTCTGTAGATGATTTCAATGCCAGCTGGGAGCTTCCCAGCAGTTAGGAAAAAATGACGGCAATAAAGACTGCAAACATGACTGGGGTAATGATACAGTCCTGTCTGACTCCTCTTTGCACTTTGAAAGGTTCACTCTGGGAGCCAGCGCTCCTCAGAACAGTCACTTTCATGCTGTCATGAAGCAGCTTTAGGACATTGATGTATTTATCAGGACACCCAGTCTTCGAAAGTAGAGTCCAAAGGGCACAGCGATTCACTGAGTCAAAGGCTTTAGTTAGATCAACAAAATCCATGTACGTACAGTTGTCAGTTTTGCTTCCAACACTTCTCTAGCAGCTGCCGTGCAATGAAGATCCTATCCGCAGTTCTGTGACATGGTTGGAAGTCACTCTGTGACTCTGGTAAAATTTCTTCTGACAGGGGCAGGAGACGGGTTGCGAGGGCCTGTGCCAGAACTTTGCCTGCAACAGCAAGGAGAGAGGTCCCAAGGTAGATTCCACAGTTCGCTTGATCCCCTTTTTGAAAGAGGGTAACAACCAAGGCATTATTCGTTTCACTGGGTATCTCCTCCTCTATCCAGATGTTAAGGATAAGCAGGCTAAGCTGCTGAATTAACTCTGGTCCACCTCCTTTAAAGATTTCAGCAGGGATCCCATCTGGACCCGCTTCCTTGTTGTTCTTCATCTGCTTGATGGCACTGTACACCTCATACAAATTGGGAGAATCTCCTAGTTCATCCCTAGAAGGTCGTTGAGGTATTTGCTCAAGAATTTCATCTGCAACCATGGAATTATAATTTAAGAAGATCTTCAAAAAGTTCTTTCCAGTGAAAATTAATGGCTTCATTGTCCTTCAAAAGTGTGGTTCCCTCCTTTGAGTGAAGGGGGTTTATGCCATGACATGCTATCACATAAACAGCCTTAATAGCACTAAAGAAACCACATGTATTCTGGGTATCTAAAAATGTTGGCATTCTTCTGCTTTCTCAGGCCACCATTTGGTCATGAATTCTCTGGTTTTTCGTTGGACTTCCAGCCTCACCTTAGCATGGGCTTCTCTCTTTGTCTTTGTGAGCCGGTAGGGCTCCGGGAGGGGCACCTCCCCCTCAGGGTCAGTGGGTGGCCACTCCTACCCACTACACCCTGTTTAGTCTTTTGGGGAATTAATGGTGGTTTTTGGTGTAGAGCCCTGGACCCGGTTCGGGCAGGCCAGCAACAAATAGTTCGAAACCCCCCAAGCCCTTGTTCAGGGCAAGGAAGCAAAAATAAACAGTTCAGAGGCCAGGCCCTTGCTTCAGGGCAGGGCGGCATGCAAAAGTCAAAGCCCAGACTTAGTTCAGGGCGGGGTGGCGAGCAAACAGATAGTCTTAAGGTGAGCGCCCAGCGGGAGCACCTTGCTCAGGCAGGGGTCCAGTGGATGTTGGCTGCACTTCAGGCACAGCCAAGGGGGGAGACTGGCACCCGGGAATGCGGTGGCAGGGGGGACGGAGGCCCACCCACTCCACTGCGTCCCAGCCCAGGGCCCTGGTAGCAGCAGAGCAGTCTGCCGCTAGGTCATCGGGGATCCACTCTGCAATGTGCTGACCTGGCTCTGGCTTGGCCAAACAGTGGTTGGCTTTCCCTGGGCTCTTTCCACACTCCCCCTCGTACTGCACCTGGGTCCAGGGCCAATCCTGGGGGCTCCGTCACTCCAGAAGCTCTGGCCTGGTAAGCAGTCTGTCCAGGCAGTCTGGTCTTCAGCTGGTCTTCAGCTTCTCCTGGGTCCAGCTCCTCCACTGGGTGCACAAGGGAGGCTTCTGGCTCCTTCAGCTGCCGAGGTTTCACTGGCCTCCCTTGCAGGCCTTTTATATCTCTGGCCCGCCTCCTGGTTTCTGGCCAGGTGGGTTGTTAGGGCCAGGTGCTGTCCACCGAGGCTCTGGGAGGAGCGACTCCCCCTCAGGGTCAGTGGGCGGCCACTCTGACACACTACACTCTTGCAATTCATATCATTTTGCTAAGCACAAAATGCCATTCTCTTCTCATTGATGAGCTGCTCGATTTCAACAACATCCTCATCAAACCAGTCCTGATGCTGTCTGGTGTGGTAGCCAGTGGTTTCCTCACAGGTATTGATGATTACTGCTTTCAGCTGGCTCCAATGTTCCTCAATTTCTTCCAGAAACTGATGGAAACTTGTCTTCTATGATTGCTCGGAAGTGGTCATGCTTAACGGGTCCTTCAGATCTTGAACCTTCAGCTTGCGCCAGATCACCTTCTTTTGCAGCCTCCATTTGGAGGCCATCTTAATGTTCATTGTGCATCGAATGAGGCGATGATCAGTCTGGAAGTCATCAGCACTCATCACTGGTCTCGTGAGAAGTATGTCCCTGTGATCTCGAGCATGAACTATGACCTAGTTGAGAAGATGCCAGTGCTTGGAACGCGGGTGTCTCCACGATGTTTTTAACTCATCCTTTTGTCGAAAAAGGGTGTTCATGACGCTAAGTTCATGTTCAGCTCACTTGGTCAGGAGCAGGATTCCATCTGAGCTGCTTTTGCCAACGCCTTCTTTCACGATTGTTCCTTTCCAGAGGTCTGAGTCTTGTCCAACGCATGCATTGAAATCCCCCAGTAGAACGATCTGATTGCCTTAGGGGTCTCCAGTTGAGAGCAGAAATCTGCCTTTACATCCTCATCTACTTCAGTTGTTGGCACATAGGCTCTCACAATAGTCACCAGTTAGTGTTTGGTGAGCCACAATCGGAGGGTCATAAGCCGCTCACTGATGCCCACTGGCAGCTCAGAGAGGCACCTTATGAGCTTGGTCTTAATAGCAAAGCCTACTCCATACAATCGAGGTTCATCTAAAGATTTTCCCTTCCAGAAGTAGCTGTATCCTCCTTTTTCCTCTCCCTCACCTGTCCTTCAGCAGCTCTTCTAGTTTTGGACAAGGCAAGACTATCGATGTTAAACCGATTCAATTCATGAGCAATGACAGTACGTCGCTCTGGTCAGACACTGTCCATTGGGTATGTACGTTCCGAGTTTCAAAGTTGAAAAGTTTCTTACATTTTTGACCGCCGGGGCAGTGATCCTGCTGGATGTGGCTATCCTGCCAGGAGGAAAAGAGGCAAGACTATTTTTAGGGCACTTTTTCTAGCTCCCTCCCCATTGGGTGAGCAGAGTGGGTCCTAGAGAGGCCTGCTCAGTCATGGGTGCAGCAGCCAACATGCTCGACCTGCCTCAGTCCTCGAGCAAGATGACTGAATCACACCCCTGCCGCCTGGGTGTCGGTCTGTGACTAGGAACTTCTGGATCTCACTGACCTGTTCCCATCGCCACTTGCCGGTCGCTACTGAACTTTTGACTTGTGCAGGTATTGTTTGCCCCAAAACTGGAAGATGCCTGTGCGGGACTTCTTTTAAAGTGGGGAGCCTGGCGCACAACAGTCACCACACTATCCTCGATGGATAGAGGGCTTGAAACCGATGGCATAGACCCCACGACAATTGGAGTTCCTCTCTCTGCTGCAGCCTTCATCCGCCTTTCCAGCCGCTATAACATTACACAATGGTTTCAACTCCATTGTGCAGTTCTCCTCTGTCTGCCCTGCCGTTGAGGACTGCTTGGATCACACTTTGTCTGGAACTGTTCTGCCTTGGGTGACCCTAAGGGATTACATGACTCCAGGCAGCGTCGCTCTCCGGGGTCATTGGAACACACAAGCCTCTCTACCACCATGGAAAGGATATTCACATTAGTAATATATATAAAATGGTATGGAAGAAAGAACACTAACACAGCCCTTTCCTAGTCACAAAGGATAAAAAGAGCAGTTAAATCAGCATTTTCACCCACACAGATTTATTATGATGGCTGACCCTAAGTGCCAATGTGCTGTCTTTTTCCCACAATCTACTTTATTGACACCCCCTGCGCTATGTGATTTGTCACCACACACAACACAGGAGGCCTGACAGTCATTCTGAAGGAAATGGGGTCTTCCTAACACATGAGCCTGTAAATAACGAATGGTGATGGTTGCAGCAGGTACAAGAACAATCCCATTTATATTGTTTAACTATAAAAAATGTCGTTAAGACCAGGTAGCTGAAACATGGAAGGAAAAGATGGAGCTAAATGTTGCTAAAATAGAGAAGTTATCAAAGCCCAGGCCACAAGAGATCTCAGCTGAAAAAAAAACAACCAACCTTGGTCAAAGCTTAAATATAAAAATGAATAGCAGTTTAGAAATGTAAGCAACTTAAATGAGTCGTTTTTTCATAACTTGCAACTTACACACACACCTCACAAAGCTCTTTGAAAGTCTAAAATCATTTTAAAAACAAAAAAGTTCAAAACTTCAGCGAGTAAAAGGTAAGACAAGAAAGTTTAAAATATTTAATGTCTCATAATAAACATAGCAAGAGACCTCAACTTTTCAAAAATACTTTAATATATATATATATATATATATATATATATATATATATAAAATAAATCAGCTTAAAATAAAGAGCTCTTCTGTTGTAAGATCAAAAGGCCCTTTGCAGACCCCTCCTAGGTTTGGCCCTGCACTCTATGGATGACTCCTTTGTATTCACTCTCACATTGTAAGCACTGTGAAGAAGGGAAGATAGCTAGCACATTGCTGAAGAAGCAACATGTCTGAGACCAGAGTTGTTTGACACACCTGGAATCTTTAAAAGATGGCTAACAAAAGAGAGAAAATGTCTTCATTTAAAGTCACCAGCTATAGAAAAATACATGGATGTGGCCAATATTTTCTTGTGGACGCATGCATGTATTTTCTTAGGGCTTTGTTCCTCAAACACAGCCCAGCCCTTCCCACTGTCTGATCTTGCAGACAGCTTATAATTGAGGGCTTCATAACAATATTCTGCCCCTATGCAGCACTTACCCCTCAAGAATCTCACAGACACTGATGTATAATATGCCATCACAATTTATGGACAGAGAAACAAAGGCAGAGCAGAGGGTTAAGTGTCTTGCCCAAGGTTAGACAGAAAGTCCATGGCAAGTCAAGACTAGAGCCACTAGTCAATGAGCCCCTGGGGTTGCAAGTGAAATTATATTTTGCAAAACACTTTGTGACTGGAAGTTGAAGCCAGGGCTGCTGCCAGGAAGGGAAAGGGGGCAGCTGTGATTTCCTAATGTTCTAGGCATGTGCTAACGCAGGTCACTTCGGACTACAACCTGTGGATTTACACATGTGTAACTGAGAACAGAATTTGGCTCATTGTCAGTATATGATAGTGATTGCTAAGAGTTGGCCTAGATTGAATATTAGGACAAACGATTTCCCTAGGAGGGTGGTGAAGCACTGGGATGGGTTCCCTAAAGAAGGGGAGGAATCTCCATCCCTAGAGGTTTTTTAAGTCCTGGCTTGACAAAGTCCTGGCTGGGCTGGTTTAGTTGGGGTTGGTCCTGCTTTGGGCAGGGGGTTGGACCCGATGACTCCTGAGGTCTCTTTCAGCTCTAGGATTCTATGACATTCCTGTCACCACATGTTTGGAACACACTGTATTTTTCTGCTACAAAGCACTTGTGATGGGTCAGGAGCCCCTCAGGATTGTCACCTGATGTGATGAGACCCCACTGAGCCTGCTTTTCCTGACAGCCTGGGCACCCTGTAACCCTGCCTTGCTGAGCTCAGCTCTTCAGCCTGCTTCTGCATAGATAGAGCCAGGCCACACCCCCAAAGCCTCAGACACAATGTAAGCAAAACAATGTGAGACCTTTCCCCAGCACTCAAGTACACAGCCCCTCTGGGAGCTGAACCCTACATAAATCTGTCTTATGCAGGATAGAGCTCTGTAGAATCCAAGCTCATAAAATTAACTCTTGTTCTCAATGTAAGGACGGATATGCACAGACTCCGTGCCTACCACTCCACCCCCAGTAACAGTTATTTACATTGGGTTTGTCAATAAACAAGTGATTTTATTAAGTATAAAAGGTAGGATTGATGCGGTTGTAGCACACAGAACAAAGTAGGTTACTAAGAAAAATAAAACATAATACACTAAAGAAATTAGCTACTTGTAGTATCTCACCCTAAAAATTGTTCCAATAATTTTCACAGACTAGACATCATTCCAGACTGGGGCCAGTTCCTTCCCCCATTTCATCGGGAGTGGGTTAGCCAGGGAGAACTGACAACATGAGAACACTCCTCACCCTTAAATAGGTTTTGCAAAAGGTGAGAATATTTTGTGCACAGTATAAATGTTTTCCTCTGCTTTTGTAGAAAAATACAGTATCCACGATGAATCTTAGCATCAGGTGACATAATCACATGTCTTTTCAAGGCTCCTCTCTCCATACTTCATGGGTTGACCCACATGTCCACAGGCAGGTTGAGCTCCACTGTCTCTTGCTAATGGGCCATCACAGCCTTGAAATGTAAACGGTGGGAGTCACCAAAAGTAGCAAATATGCAATTACACAGTCAAATATTCCTAACTAGAGCTACAAAAATGATACATGCATAAAATGAGATAATCATATTCAGAGATTACAACCTTTCCAGTAATCTCATATGAAGTATCTTGCATAAAACATATTCCAGTTATGTCATATTCATAATCACATTCCCATAAAGAATATGGAATGTCCCATCAAGGTGGCTGCTTAATACAAGTGACTGATCACAATGGAACAGACAAAACTGTAAAACCATATCAGAGATGGTCCTGGCAGCAAGTCTGTTAAGATTGCCTAATATTTTCCACTATAAGCCCCTATTTTCAATTGCTTATACCTTTGCCAAATTGTTTCTGTCTGGTTTGAAATTTCCTATGCTTGGTCCCTGCCTCAGGTTGATTTTCCTTGGAAAATTTCATCAGAAATAATTTCGCTATATTTGAGAACCAGGCTAGCGAAGAAGACATAATTTTGCTAATGTTAATCCACTTTTCTGATCCTTTTAAAAACCTCAACCCTTGTAATGCCTCAAAGATATAGAGCCTTCAAGTTACAGAGTTGACTTTTGCTGTCCCCTTAAAAATCCACCCAACTTTGGCCAAGTCAGGTGTTACTGAAAATTACCATTCACACATGCTCAGTAAAACTAGTTAGAGCAGGGGTGGGCAATAATTTTTGCAGGGGGGGGCCACTTTATGAATTCTGATATATGGTCATGGGCTGGCTCCAGGCCCCCTGGAAGGGGCAGAGCCTCAGGGGTGGGGCAGGGAGCTACAGAGCACATGAGTGTGAAAGAGCGACACTGTGTGTGAGACAGACTTTGTGACACGGATTGAGTGTGTGTAGCACAGAGACTGAGAGAGTGTGTGCGGCAGGGTGTGTGTGACAGTGACAGAGAGTGTGTGTGCTGGCTGCTGCTGGGTACATTTCTGAGATAAGCCACATGCTGTCTCTTTAAGATACGGAAAGCTGTCTTGCTTTGTTGTTTCCCCTTTTCCCCACCAGGCAGAGATGAGGCATATCTGGGAGGAAGTGTGTGTGTGCGTGTGCAGGGGCGGCCCGTCCATATAGGCGGTCGCCTAGGGCGCCAAGTTAAATGGGACGCCAAATGGTGGTGCAATATCATTGAGGGGTTTGGAGGTGGGGGCACCGATTGCATGGTTCGCCTAGGGCGCCAGTTGCTGGCAGCTAGTCTAGGGCCGCCCCTGTGTGTGTGTGTGTGTGTGTGTGTGTGTGTGTGAGAAAGAGAGAGAGAGAGAACACAAGCACTGAAATATCAGACACAGGGCACTGTCTTTGAAGACAGGTGCTCCTCTGAGTCATTTACCATCCATGCTTCACACTGGAGCAGCTCTGCTGTGCATCTCCTTGTCTCCATCTCCTGCCCTACAGAGATGGGTACCAGGGTAGGGGGATGCTCTGTGGCTCGGGCAGGAGATAGGTGCCCGGGTAGCTAGAGGCAGCATGTGCATGACCGAGGCAGAAAAATGGGGCCTAGTACTGCAAAACCACAGGTGCTGAGTGACTTTAGACATCTACAGGGTTCGGCAGGAGTGTTTTGTATCACTGTGGAGCCAAAATCAAGAGGGAGACACTGTAACAGTTGTGCTCACACTCTGGCACCTCCTGCTGGTTATCTTGGGAATTAGCTCAGTCCCAGTCCCAGTCAGTCTGGAGCTCCCTCTCGCTCCCCCAGATCCTTCCCAGCACAGCTCTGTCCAGGCACTGCTCAGCCCTTCAGAGACCCAGTCCTTCCTTCTTGGGCTCCCAAGAGCGAACTGACTCTTCTGCCTTGCAGCCCTCTTTATCCACGGGCCTTCTTTACCCTGATTGGCTGCTCCCCTCAGTCCTGCTCTGATTGACTGCCCCTGGCACAGCCTCCCTAGGGCTGCTTTTAACCCTTTATTTGCCGGTGTGGGCCAGATACCCCAACACAGACAGGCTAGACTCAGAGGGTATGTCTAGACTACACCTCTCTGTTGAAGAGAGATGTAGATTAGGCACGTTGAAATTGCTAATGATGCAAGGGTTTAAATATCCCATGCTTCATTAGCATAAACATGGCTGCCGCTTTTTTTGAAACAGAGCTTTTTCGAAAAAAATGGCAGTCTAGACGGGGCTCTGTTAAAAAATAAACCCTTTTTCGAAAGATCCTGTAAACCTCATTTTCTGAGGAATACCGGATCTTTTGAAAAATGGTTTATTTTTTGACAGATCCCCGTCTAGACTGCAGGTTTTTTTCGAAAAAGCTCTGTTTCAAAAAAAAGCGGCGGCCATGTTTATGCTAATGAAGCACAGGAAATTTAAATCCCTGCTTCATTAGCAATTTTGACGAGCCTAATCTACATCTCTCTGTCAACAGAGAGGTGTAGTCTAGACATATCCAGAGAGATGAAGTAACTTGCCCAGTATCTTAAAGGAAGCCTGGCAAAGCAGGCAGCTGAGCCCACTGTGCTCGCCACAAGACCATCCTTCCTCTCTTCCCAGTTTCCTGATGCAAAAGTTAGAGGATAATTTCAGAAATCAGAATTGTAAACACACGTCAGTCCTCACAACAGATACCTGACTGCACTAAGCTCTGAGTCCCACCGAGTTGGTATCATCACTCCTCTTCTCACCTCACTCCACCGTGGGTAGTAACGAGCCACGAGCATGGGGCTCACAAATTCTCACCATCAGCAAAGTCTGACAAAGGAAAAGCCCTGGTTGTCCATCTCCTGAAAGGTGGTTTTTGAAGGCTTGTTTCTTACCTTATGCCCCAGATCCATTTTTTTATAGCTTCTGAGGTGGTTTTTCCTATGAATTCCTACTTCCCAATTTTTCACTATGAATTCTTAAAAAAGTGGCGTGTCACTTACTTTGGGTCACTCTGGTATTTCTGGTGTCATGGTGTTTCCTACAAAAGGAACATGGACCACACCTGTCAAATTAATCAGTGATTTTTACTACTGTTAGAGACAGTCAAAATTTTTCCATCAAAACCATTTTTGTTGGAAATTTGTTCAATGAAATGGCCTTTTGCATGGGAAAAATATCTGTTTTTCTCAAAAAAATAAAAAATAAAAAATTAGGTTTTAACTGAAAAAAATGAAAATAAAAAGAAAAACATTTCTTAACCAGTTATTTGATTTAAATAATAATAATAATAATAATAATAATAATAATAATACACCCACATACATTTGTCATTTTTTGGGTAACTTAAGTCTTGTTTAAATCAATGGGATTTAAGCCTAGTAAGGGCTGGTCTGCACTACAAACCTATACCTCAGGGGTGCAAAAACGCCACCCCCAAGAGACATAGTTACACAGGGGCATCAGTGCAGCTGTGCCAATGCAGCATTTAAGTGTAGACCAGCCCGAGGTGCTTTGCTGCACTGTGCCCTCAAGAGGCAAGATGAAGATGGGGATGAAGGAGGGATTTTGATCGCAGGCTGAGAGGTCTCAGTGACAATTCATCTCTTTGAATCATGAGGTCAGCACTTCTGCCATTCCAGAAGGTTCCTTCTCTTCTGGTAAATTCCAGTGCTGGCCCCAGGTAAGTCCTTCATCTAGCAGCTGTGACTCAGGTGGAGAGTGAAATCCTGAAGTCAACAGAATCCAGATTCTATTAGCTGCTAGCAGCAGACAGACTCACAGACACCTATGTCATTTAAAGGAGAGCCGCGAGTCACAATATCCGAAGTGGCAGGCAGGAAATCCTCTTCCACTGAACAAATCTGGCGCCTTTCCAGATACCATGTCATCACTATTGTGTACATTAAAAAACCTGACCTTCATCTGCCTTTGCTTGCAGCAAGTTTAAATTACTTAAGTCTTTTTTTTCCTTTCAGATCCTGTTTTCTTAAATTACTTACTGAAAAAGCCCGAGTCAATCTACATATTAAACATTCTGGGGATAGGACTCCAAGTCAACCTGTCCATGACAGTACCAGGAAATTAAATCTCCCCCAACATGCCTACAACCCCCTCCCCCTCTCTTTTCTCTTTAGCTTAAGGCAATAAAACTTTGAAGATGTAATCGAGACATTATCGGCCTTTTCAGACAACGTTTAACAGTAATTTTAGTGTCTTTATCTCCCAAATGGTTTCTTTAAATTCAGCTGCTTCCTTCCCAGAGCGGGGACTGGCATCTACGTAGCAAGTAACTTTCTGTACATATCTTCTTTCTGTTTAGTTTTCTTCTCCTGGATTATTATTATATATTTTCTCCCCTTTGTCGCACCCTTGTGTTTCTAGTACTCTGTTTAGGTTTTATAATGCTTGCCTATAATTAACACGTATGAATATGTTGTGCCCTATATAACAAATGGTCTCAAAATGTCTTTCCAAAGTGATGCCTGAATTTCAATACTGCCTTTCATTCTGACTCCCATGAGGGGGATGAGGGTGCGGGGTCTGTTTATGAGGGAAATGGGGGGTGCTTTCCAGTTCCAGGCATTCCCCCTTGCTGCTCCCATTGGCTGTGAGCCCAGCCAATGGGAGCAGTGGGGAAAGCTTCCAGGTGAGCAGTTTCCTGCACTGCCATTCCCCCAGCTGTGGGGAGGGAGAGTTGCAGTGCACAGAGCTGCTTCCTTTCCCCTGCAAGTTGGATCTGGACTGCGAGGCTCCCCTCCTGCAGTGGGAAGCTGGCACTGGTGTGCCTTGCAGGGAGGGTCAGGGCTGCAGCTGGAGCACCAAAGCAGGCTCCACACTGCTGTGGGCGGGTGAGCCCTGAGCCCACAACCCACCTGCAAGATGGTTATGGACCGCTAGTGGTCTATGGACCACACTTTGAGAACCACTGCCCTAGAAACACAGGAATTGCCATATAATATGAGACCACTGGTCTATCTAGTCCAGTATTACGTGGTAGGCAGCTATGGGATAACTTGCCCTCAGCAAAAGATCCTTCCTGAGCCCTATTAGTTAGTGGCTGGTTCAAGCCCTGGAGCATGAGGATTTATATCATTTGTTTTGTTTGAGCCTTATTATTACCTATGCACATTTGTGTTCTCCATGTGAATGTCCAATACTTTTTTTGGTAGCTTAGTAAACTCTCAGCCTTTTTGCTGTCTTGTAGCAATTTATTTTATAGGCTCATTGGTTTTATGTGGGAAAAGGTTTTCTATTTATCAGTTTGAAATGTGTGGCCTTTCTGTTTCTTCGAATGACCTTGTTGCGCGTATAGTATGAGATATAATGAATACCAGCATGCATCTAACTTCTGTAGATCATTCATTATTTTGTACACCTTTCTCACAACCCATCAGAAGAGAAGGATGATCTAATGGTTTGGGCACTAGCCTGGGTTTCATGAAACCAAGGCTCAGTTGCCAGTTCTGCTACAGACTAAGGGCACGTCTACACAGCAGGGCTGAAAGTGAAATAAGCTACAGAACTTGAGCTATGTCTCATAGACTCATAGACGCATAGACTTTAAGGTCAGAAGGGACCATTATGATCATCTAGTCTGACCCCCTGCACAATGCAGGCCACAGAATCTCACCCACCCTCTCCTAGAATAATCTTCTCACCTATATCTCAGATATTGAAGTCCTCAAATGGTTTAAGGACCCCAAGATGCAGAGAATCCTCCAGCAAGTGATCTGTGCCCCATGCTACAGAGGAAGGTAAAAAAACTCCAGGGCCTCTGCCAATCTACCCTGGAGGAAAATTCCTTCCCGACCCCAAATATGGCGATCAGCTGAACCCTGAGCATGTGGGCAAGACTCACCAGCTAGACAACCAGGACCAATCCTAACTAGATCAACCCAGTCAGGGCTTTGTCAAGCCCAGACTTAAATACCTCTAAGGATGGAGACTCCACTACTTCCCTAGGTAACCCATTCCAGTGTTTCACCACTCTCCTAGTGAAATAGTTTTTCCTAATATCCAACCTGGACCTCTCCCACCACAACTTAAGACCATTGCTCCTTGTTCTGCCATCCGTCACTACTGAGAACAGCCTTTCTCCATCCTCTTTGGAACCTCCCTTCAGGAAGTTGAAGGCTGCTATCAAATCCTCCCTCATGCTATCAAATCCCCCCTCAATTGTGTAGCTTACGTGAAAATAGCTTATTTAGACTTTTGGCGCTGTCCACACTGCAGGAAGTCTGAGAAAGAGCACTCTTCCCCTGGCTTCCCTTACTCCTCGTACAATGAGGGCTACAGAAATCGGAGTAAGCAGTCCTCCAGCTCGACATTATTTTGACATTATGTCGAAATAATGGCTTGCTGTGTAGACGCGGACTATGTTATTTCAGAATAATGCTGCTGTGTAGGCACAGCCCGACTGTGTAACCTTGGATAAGTCACTTAGACTCTCTGTGCCTCATTTTTGCATCTGTAAATTGGTATCACAGCATTTCCCTTACACACAAGGGTGTTGTGGGAGTTAAATGAGGTGATCGGATACTGAAGACAGGGGCCATGCAGAGTAGGTCATGTTCCCTTTTAGTCATGTGACATTTGGTCCTTTCCCTCTCGTGCATGCACACGCACACACACACACACACATACACATACACATGCGCGCGCACACCCCCCACACGCACCCAACTCCCCCCCTCCCCGCACTGTGATGTCTCCTGGGTGCCCTTTGGCCATGAGAATTTGCAAAGTCAATGTAGTTTCTTGCTCTTCCATTTTTTGCCCCAGCTGAACTGATGAAGCCGGGACACCAAACTGCTGTTTATAGCTTCAGCAAAAGTTCAGTTTACTCTGAGACGTTGCTCGGTTTGGAGGGCTCTGAATAGCTTGGTAAACTGGGAATGAGCCAGCAAGAGCTGTTTGACTAGAGCCCCGTGTGAATGTGCACATCTGGAAACAGTGCCTGGTGTGCTGACCAGCCTGACAGCGTGGCAGTGACTCTCAGAAAGATTTGGGCATATGGGGTATGATCAACTGACCATGAGCTTCCAGTGGGATGCTGTGGCCAAAAGAGCTAATGTGACCCGTGGATGCTTAAACAGGGGAATCTCCACTAGGTGGAGAGGCCATGGTGGCAGGAAGCCAGGGCATCCCAGTGCGGCGCATCAGTAAGGGAGTGGCCGTCTGGAGGGAGGGGTGGCCATCATGCAAGGGGAAGGGTCCCATGCCGGTGCTGGGCATGGAGAGCCCACCCCTCCCCTTTTGGTCCCCATTCTCCACAGGAGCCCAAACCAGACCCATGCCCTCCTGGCTCCAGCAGTGAGGACCAGGCTAGGGGGGTGAGGCTCCAGCCCCAGTGGACCCGAATCAGCACACACAGACCTGGGCATCATGGCTCTTGTGGGTAAGATCGAAAGTGTAAATTGGCCTGGAACTGTGGCTGGTTCTTTGGGACTGGGAGGATCAGTTCAGGGTTGGTGAGATCGGGTTTTATAACCTCTCACCTGGGTGTAAGGTCTGGGTCTGATTGTGGCACAGGGAGAGCTGGGGTATCTGAGGGGTTTTGCTCATGAGGCTTCCTGCTGCCGCTGAAGCACTCTGTGTGACTGGTTTGTGACCTCCATGGGAAAGGTCTCCAGTCGAGGGCTGTAAGTAGCCCTGGTTTTGAGCAACTCACCCTGAGCTGACGCCCTCAGTGGTGCCCAGAACTGGCCCAGTCCATTACAGGGTGGGACCTCACCCACACTAGGGATGTGAAATCTTGATTAATCAGCTAATCGAGGAGTCGATGGAATTTTCATCTACTACTCGATTAGTCGAAAAGGCTCTTACTCCATTTAAAAGGCAGAGGTGCAGGGGGGAGCCCGGGGCGAGCGAGGACTCAAGCAGTCGTTGCTTATGCTGAGTCCTGACTGCTGAACCTCAAGGCAGAGGCAGCACAGTCAGGGCCCAGCGGGAGTGGAGACGGCTTCTGTCCCTGCTCGCGCCATTTCCCCTGCTGCACCTCTGCCTCCCCTGCCCCTGAAGAGACGCTGCTGTGGGGAACGGGCTTTTAAGCTGGCTCCCCCAAGCAAGGCTCCTGCGCCCCCTTGCTGCTTCTGTTACAGAGGCAGTGGGTGCTGGTGGTGGTGAAGTGACTTGTTGAGTAACGACTCGAGTACCTGATAAACTTAGGCTTGTCGGGTAGTTGACTAGTCACACCCCCGAACCCACGCTTACCAGTGGTAAGCAGAGCGACCTGGTTGGGGGAGCAGAGTGAGCTGGGGCCATGTTGCTCCACTTCTTCCACCACTGCCAGTGAATGTGTGGGGGTGGGGGGGGGAGCAGTGGACCCCTGCTGCCAGCACCAGAACTCCGACCCCACCAGTCCCTTGGGCCACATTGCTCAGGGAAGAGAGAGCGGAGCAAGGGGAGAAGAGGCAGGGCAGGAGCAGAGCAAGAGGAGAAGAGGCAGGGCAGGAGCAGAGCAAGGGGACAAGAGGAGGGGAGGGGCGGAGCAAGGGGAAGAGGCGGGGAGAGGGCAGAGCAAGAGTGGGGCAGGAGCAGAGCAAGGGGAGAAGAGGCAGGGCAGGAGTGGAGCAAGGGGAGAAGAGGCGGGGAGGGGCGGAGCAAGGGGAGAAGAGGCGGGGAGGGGCAGAGCAAGGGGAGAAGAGGCGGGGAGGGGCGGAGCAAGGGGAGAAGAGGAGGGATGGGGCGGAGCAAGGGGAAGAGGCGGGGAGAGGGCAGAGCAAGAGTGGGGCAGGAGCGGAGCAAGGGGAGAAGAGGCAGGGCAGGAGTGGAGCAAGGGGAGAAGAGGAGGGATGGGGCGGAGCAAGGGGAGAAGAGGCGGGGAGGGGCGGAGCAAGGGGAGAAGAGAAGGGGAGGGGCAGAGCAAGGGGAGAAGAGGAGGGATGGGGCGGAGCAAGGGGAGAAGAGGAGGGGAGGGGCAGAGCAAGGGGAGAAGAGGAGGGATGGGGCGGAGCAAGGGGAGAAGAGGAGGGATGGGGCGGAGCAAGGGGAAGAGGCGGGGAGAGGGCAGAGCAAGAGTGGGGCAGGAGCAGAGCAAGGGGAGAAGAGGCAGGGCAGGAGCGGAGCAAGGGGAGAAGAAGTGGGATGAGGCGGAGCAAGGGGAGAAGAGGCGGGGAGGGGCGGAGCAAGGGGAGAAGAGGAGGGATGGGGCGGAGCAAGGGGAAGAGGCGGGGAGAGGGCAGAGCAAGAGTGGGGCAGGAGCGGAGCAAGGGGAGAAGAGGCGGGGAGGGGCGGAGCAAGGGGAGAAGAGGAGGGATGGGGCAGAGCAAGGGGAGAAGAGGAGGGATGGGGCAGAGCAAGGGGAGAAGAGGAGGGATGGGGCAGAGCAAGGGGAAGAGGCGGGGAGAGGGCAGAGCAAGAGTGGGGCAGGAGCGGAGCAAGGGGAGAAGAGGAGGGGAGGGGCAGAGCAAGAGTGGGGCAGGAGCGGAGCAAGGGGAGAAGAGGCGGGACGGGGTAGAGCAAGGGGAAGAGGCAGGCACAGGGCAGAGCAAGGGTGAGGCAGCTGCCGAGCAGGGGCAGGGCCTGAGGCAGAGGGGAGTTGTCTTGGTCCTTTCCCAGGCTGGAGAGGATCACATGGCTGGTGCACCTCCCCCCTACCCATTTCCTTCCTCACCAGTCACCCTGGCAAGAAGGATGTTGGCACATTGGAGAGAATTCACAGAAGTGCTGTGAAAATATCAAAGAATCCAAAACCTGACTCCGTGCTAGACTCAAGGAACTTGACCTATTTAGCTTAACACAAAGGAGGCTGAGGGATGACTTGACCCCAATCTATAAATATCCACGTGGGGAACAAATATTTAACAATGGGCCATTCAGGCTAGTGGAGGAAGGTCTCACATGGTCCCATGGCGGGAAGCTGAAGCTGGACAAATTCAGACTGGAAACAAGGGGTGGATTTTAACAGTGAAAGCAACCAAACACACGGGGTCAATTCTCCCAGGGCGGGGGTGGATTCTCCATCCCTGATGTTTTTCAATGATGTTTGTCTGACAGCTCTGCCCAAGGAACTGTCCCAAGGCCTCTACCACCCAGGGGGTCAGACTACGGCTACGTCTACACTATGGAGTTTTTCCAGGATACCAGTGGTATCCCGGAAAACCTCTGCCACATCCAGGAAGAAGGGGTCTTCTGAAAGAGGAGGTTTTTTTCCGAAATTTGGCCCAGTGTAGATGGGCCAAATTTCAGAAAAGCCTCTTCTGAAAAAAGAATTGGAAAAAAGGTAGGCAAGTTGCAGAGCGCAGTTTGTGTACCTTTTTCCGAAAAGGAAGTGTAGTGTAGCCATAGCCAACATGAGCATAATTGTCTTTTCTGGCTTTCGAAACTGTGAGGTCTGCACTGATTCTTATTTTCTCTAAGCTGAATCATCCTCTGTGGGACTTTTCCTCCTCCTTGCTCTCCCCCCAACAGTCCTTCAGCATTAGCATGCACCCTCCAGAGAAGGGTTTCCCAGAGAAACCTTCCCTCCAATAAAACAGGTGCTTCACACACCTGGCCCGGGCTCCATCTATGGATTGGAGCATATTTGCAATCCAGGCCACAGAGACCCCATGACCCAGGTTGTAGTTCCTGAACCCATCCCCCAGGCCCTGTCCCTTCCCTGCCCTTGCCCCCCTGACACCCCATCTCCCCAGGGACCCAGCCTCAGGGATGACAGGAGGGGCCTGGCACAGGGCGGCAGCAGTGATTGGGCCCACCTGCACTCCCTGCCACCTGGGGAAGCGCCTGTAGGCACACTCTGATTCCCCACTCTGAGAGTGCCCCGACTGACTGCTGACGCCACCCTGTGCCAGGCCCCCCTGTGATCCCCAACGCTGGGTCCTGCAGGAGGTGGGGATGCTAGGAGGGAAGGGGGGGCGGGGCAGTGGCAGGAAGGGGTGTGGTTTGAACATTCCTCCTCAGGCCGCTGGGTCTCCTGGGCTGGATTGCGAATATGCTCTGGCCCGTAGCTGGCCCACAGGCCGGGCCTTTGAGACCCCTGCAATAAAACTTCCCTAGAGCAGCTGGACCCGGCTCTGACTTTCATGATTAAATGTGCCAAGTTAAATGCCCTACGTGGGAAATGATTGGGCAGATAAAGTGCCTTGTTGAAAGGATGATGGGTCTATTTAAGTCTGATTTGTATCAGGCTCTCCATTGTCATGTGCAGTGTGTGTCTCAGCCAGCCATGAATCACCTTTTGCCAGCAGTATTTATTTCATTTCCTCTCCCTCTCCTATTGACTCCACTGGAGCCGCCCTGGGATGAGCAATACCCAGGCAAAATACCATGTGAAGGCAATTTCCTGGTCACCCCATTTCAAAAAGGATACAGTGGGACTGGAAAGAGTTCTGAGAAAGGCATCAGAAATGTTCAAGGGCACAGAAGAGCTTCCCTAGAGAGAGAACCTAAAAAGATGAGGCTGTTCATCTTAGAAAAAAGATGGCGAAGGGGGGATATGCTAGAGATCTGCAGAATCACCAATAGCATGGGCAAAAGTGACTAGAGAAGTGTTATTTTCCCTTTCCCTCCATACAAAAACTAGAAATCACTTGATGAAATCAGTAGGAATCAGATTAAATACAAACAAGGGGAAATATTTTTCTTACAATGCACAATTAACTTGTGGAACTCCTTGCCATGGGATATTATGAAGGCCAAAAGTATAACAGGGTTCAAAAAAAGAATTATATAAATTCATGGAGGCTAAGTCACTGGTTATTAGCCATGGTGGGCAAGGATGTAACACTTCTTGGAGTGACCCTAAACGTCCAACTGTCCAAAACCAGGAGAGGAAGACAGGAGTGGATCCCTAATTGCCCTGTGCTATACAATCTGCCTGAAGCCCTGGCATTGGCCACTGGACACTGATCTAGATGGACCATTGGTCTGATCCAAAATGGCAGCTGTTGTGTCCCTCTTCCCTGCCTATCCTATTCCTTTCTCTTACAGTGATGTGAGAGAGAGGGGGTCGGCTAGCGGCTGCCCCAGCGATAGACTAGGGACCCTGTTACAAAACTCCAGGAAGAGCTCCCTCCATTCATGTGGCAGACGGCTGTCTTTCAGTGCTGAAGGAGAAGGGGTCTTGTCCTAGCTCCCTTCTAGACATGGGATTCATAACTGGGTGGCTTGCCAGCATGATTTTGCTATTGTGTGACATCCCTCCTCCTCCCGCTGAGCGTACCTGCCTGGGTGAGAGGTCTGAATAGACCCTGCTTTCCATCTAAGATGTGCGTGCGCCTTTGAGGAGATGGAGCTGGGGACAGGAGAATGAGTCATGCAGGAGTGGGCAGGTGCTGACAGCTTAGTTCTGGGGCAATAGCTGCTATTTTAAGCTCTACAAGCCTGGTTCTAGAGCCTGAGACTCAGACTCACAGCTGCAGGATTTGCAAATACAGTGGAGATTCATCCTTCAAGGACAAACCTGGGACAGTGGCCCCCTGCGCCCTTGTGAAGGGCTGTCTCGAGGAAGAGGCTGAATGTCCACCTGACGCAGAGATTGGCAGGACTCGGACAAGAATCAGCACTTTTTTGTGTCGTTTCCAGCAATTAGTGGAGCAACTAATCAGCAATAAAAGGGTGGCAGGGTGAGCGGGGGGCCTAAAACTAGAAACTTTAATTGTGTCAGGTTTATACGAGCCCACAATAAGATCCACTGCTCTGCTAATGGCACCATTTGCTTACGTATGGTGTCAGCAAACTGGATGCAGCCGCATCCTCTTTGAAATACTCTCCTGTTCTTCAGCATGTAAAGTCCCCACAGCCTTTGGCAAAAGCATTTTGGCTCTCCTCCACCCAGACCATCCCCTCCCCACTAACTCTGGTTTGCCAATGACCTGTGGCAATGCACAGCATCGTACATCCCACCATTGGCCACCGAAGAGTCTGCAATTGCCGACAACATTCCACACTTGCTTGGGCCGGGTAAATGAAAGACTTAATAACCCATTACCCATCCCAGCTCTATTGCCTGGAAGGGATTGCTGGAGATAAGGCCTATGGCTCAGTAGGGCTCTCTCTCCCTGTCTCAACTGAAGCCATTCTGAGAAAACGGTGGGATGGATGGGGAGGGTTACCCTCCTCGGCCAATCTTACATGACCTCAATATCTGGGGTCACAGGTATTTCTAGTGAAAGCAGGTTGCCTTGCCAGGCAGAAGACTTGAGAGGCATCGCATTCCTGGTCATGTCACAGTGTGTGCTATTTCTTTGATTAAGGACCATATTTACAGGCAGAAATTGTACCTGAAGGACCATTCCTCAAGAAGATGCATTAATACACCTGAGCAATTTTTTTTGCAAGACCAGCAAGAGCTATTCATTGTCCTGTAGCCTGGCTTGTTGTAATTTAACTGGAGTCCATATTTTAATGTGTTTCAGAAACCTTGACCTGCAATATTAACCCTTCACTTTTAATGTCTGGCTAAAGGAGGCACATTTTAAAATTATTTGTAGAAAAAGAAGGTTTGGAAGAAAAACTGTTCACCACAGATTCAGGTGATCTGCAACTAGATTAATTTCCTCCACTCAAGCTCTGGAGTCATGGAGTTAGCTGGGTGCCACTGAAGAGCACGTCTTTTAAAAAAAGGTTAAGGAGAATTTTAACCTTCATCTTCATGCACAATTCCTTTAGTTTCATAGACAGTAGAGTCAGCACGGACTCCTGTGATCATCTCGTCTGGTCTCCCGAATAGCACAGGCCACAGAACTGCACTAGGGTCTTTGCCTCCAGCCCAACAGCCTGTGGCTGAACCACAGAACAGCTTTTAGAAAACTGGATTTAAAGGCTCCATCTGGTAAGGAATGGAGCTGGGTGAGATATTTGGGCAAGGTTTTTTCCCCCAAAAACATACATATTTGGGTCAAAACAAAAAAAGAAAAAGAAAAAAACAAAATCAGAAAAAGGGAACACATTTTGTTCTGACGTTTTCTAATCTGAAACTTTTTTCTGTAGAATTTTATTCCCATTTTATTAACAACCCTCAGAAACAAAATGAAACATTTCACTTTAGGTTGCCTGCAATGCTGGGTTTGACATAAAACAAAAATTCCCCTGATTTTTCAGTTTGGCCCCCACCCAGCTCTCATTGGTAAGCTACCATGTCCCTTGGTAAACTGTTGCAATGGTTAATCCCCACCACTGTTACATTATTGTGCTTTCTTTCCTGTATGAATGTATCAGGCTTTAATGTCCAGCCATCAGACCTTGTTCTGCTTTTGTCTGCTAGATCAACAGCGTGGGAATCTCAGTTTTCTAGCGGGGTCCCCATACCATGCCTAGACTCTCTGATCAGTACAGGAGGTTTATGGCTGCATTGATTTTTTCATACACAAAGAGCAAAACGTGCTGCGTCTTAAATAACTTTTATTAAAGATTTTGGGTTTCTGCAAAAAGACTGAGTCAACATGAAGTCTGAAGGAATGAGCACAAGGTATGAGTGTCTCTGGAAAAGAATGCAGCCTCTAAGAACAAAGTGGCTGCTGGGTTTTACAGAGATTTTAGAAATTTAAAGGTACAGTGCACAGAAAACATAACACATCAGTTCATAGTACCTGTCTAGACCACAGTCAGCAGTGTGTGAGTGGAGTAGGAATCATGGAATTTGCTATATTATTGGATAAGATTATTAGTATTGCCATTCGAAAACTGGACACGGCTATCAGCCAATACTTGATACTTCAGAGAAATGTGGTAACTTCCCAGAATGCTCCTCTGCAGTTGTATAGGCTGAAAGCATTCAAAGTTGTTTCTTACCCAAGAGAGAACAAATATAGGGGTGAAAGTAATAGATTTGATGATGCCAATCTTATCCCACCCCACTACAGATGACATTAGTGGTCAGATGTGAGCCCCAGTCTTGATCATAACCATACAGGATGAACAAGACACCAAATTGTTTGAGGTATAGACAGCTTTTTTTTACTTGGAGGGAGGTGCTAAAATTTAAAAAAGAATAGCTGTTGAATATCGCTTCAGTGAGCAATTTTGCACCATGACTGTATTTGTCCACTTTGAATAAATTGTGATACGTGAACTATTCCCAACTCAGTGCTTCCTTTATTTCTTTATGCAATCTTTTTGTGGGGGGAGTAAAGTCTCTATGCAAGTGTGTGTGTGTGTGGTGTGTGTGATATGTGTGACATGTATGTGATTTCTGTGTGTCTGTGGTGTATGATGTGTGTGTGATGTGTGTGTATGGAGTGTGATGTGTGCAGCGGCGGATATAGGGCAGGGCGAGTGCGGCAGCTGCCCCAAGCCCTGCTCTTCAATAGGCCCCGCGCCCTGGACCCTGCAAAACTCTCATCCGCCCCTGGATGTGTGTGTGTGTATGTGGTGTGTGATGTGTGTGATGTTATTGATTGGTGTGTGTCTGTGTGATGTGTGTGTGTGGTGTGTGTGCATAAGTGCATACTGAGTCCCCTGAGCGCTACTCTACAGACCCCCATGGCCACAGGATGCCCCTCAACAAGGCCTCCCTGCAGAAGGAAGCTCTTGTTCTTGTTTCCAGTCAGTCTCCGAAAGAAGTATCCAAGGCTGCTCCCCTGCCCAGATGAAAACAAGGAAGTGAGGAAGAAATCAGGCAGCCCAAGTCCTGCGGTTAGCTGGCTGGGGCCCGCGGCGAATGCTGGGGGCTGTGTGCAGTGCTGAGCAAAGACAAGGGAGCTGTTTGACAAATCAGAGCAATTACTGGTGGCTCTTTCTTTCTGCTGCGTTGGCCTTCCCGATTACCAATGGCGTACCGCTGGCCCGTTTCACACCCTGCTTGTCCACCACGAGGGCCGGTGAATAATGATCAGCCTGCGCAAATGCAGGAGTAAATGGGAGCTGCACTTCACTGATGGCTCCCCTCTGACTCCCTGTGAAAGAGCAGAGAGCCCCAGGTGCTGCTCTACTCTTGCTCCGCATAAAGGGAACACCCTCTCCATTTTGTCACCTCCGATTTTTGAAGCCAGGAAATCATCTAGCCTGACCTCCTGGATGCCCAGTGGCCCCTCCACTGAGCCCTCACTTTCGGGCTGGGCCAAAGCACCTCTTCACGCACAGTCAGAGCATCAGCTGGTGTAAATCTGTGACCCCCCCCAGAGGAAGTTATGGAGCTTACACCGGCTGGGCACTGCCCCTGACCCGCGTGTCCATTATTCTCTCACATTTGTGGTGTCCTGCCCAGTGGGACCAGGATACCCCCGGCCACAGAGAGACACTTGCATCCACTTGGGCTTGATACTTATCCACATGAGCCCCAACTCACTATGAAGTGAAGTTCCCCCCCCCCCCATGCATGCAACTTCTCTGAGACGCCCCCGCTCATTCTCTCCCTGTTCTCTGCTGCTCACTCGGGGTGAGCGGGCCTGGCTGTCCGTCCTCCGTCGGGGCTAGGCCCACACCCCCGGCACAGACTGGACAGTCGCTGGAGGGGAGCTCTGCTGTCTCGGTTCAATACAGCAACGTGCCTCGGGAGATGCTGCCAGCTGTCCCCTGGGGGATGGGGAGGGGTTTACCCTGGCACTCAGCCCCTACCCACTCGTCTGATTTGCACCCTCTCGTGGAGGGGACTCAGTGCAGCCCAGCGACCGACTCCAACAGAACGGGGCCGCTGTTGCTCTCAGCTCAGGCCGATCTCCCTCCCTGCTGGGATCTCAGTGGAATTGTTCTGCCGAATATCTTCTTTGGGCTGTGCCCTTCCCAGGGTCCATGCTCTGCCCTCCCTCCGCTCCACCTGGCAGCTTGGGGGGGGAAGGGTGGAAAGCTCTCTGCAGCTTGGGAGGTGCCTGAATTGCATTCCTGGTGCACGGTGGAGAAGGCCCATTGTCCAGCCTGGCGGGGAGATGGAGCTCAGGAAAACACTCTCAGACTCGCTCAGTCCCCGGCCCAGGCCATAGCAGCTCCTTAACCCAAACTCTGTGGGACCAGGAATCCCCCATCCTCCTGGAGCCCCCTTGCTGGCCACACACCTAGATACACTCTGAGCACCCTGGGTCTCTGGCGCCAGCCTGCCAGCCAACTCCCCCACCCCTCGGCCCCCCGACACCCACTGAGCCAGAACAGACACAGCCCTCGTCTCTTTGCTTTCACATCCCCTGGCTGCCTCCCAGAGCCAGCAGAGAAACTCCCAGAACCGACATTCCCCATGAGGAAAGTCCCAGAATCCACCAGGCTCATGACATCTCCCAAGCTCTTGGCAATGGGACAGCTTCACTGACTTAGGGATTTCCCTGAGCTTGACCCCCTCTTCATCCCCCTCCCCACGCTCTGGGTACCTCTACATTGCAGCGTTTTTCTGGAATAAAGGCCAGAAGGTTCTGCCTTGGACCTGTAGTGATGCCCACAGCAGCTCTGCCCTTCACTCTCCATCTGCTTATGGCCATGGGACACCCTTCCCGGCTTCCCCATGGCTCTGTGGACATGGAGGGGTTACCAGTCTCTTGGGGGCTCTGTTCTTCTCCCTTCATGATGCACCAGGCCGGGCAAAGCCAGGGGGCAGCCGTGACAGTGCCCCAGTGGAACATTCCTAGCGGGGAACTCACCAGCACAGTGCCCACCTTGCCTGTGAAGTCTCTTCTTTGTCAAGTTTCATTTCTCTGTCCTCTCTCTCCCTGCTTTGCCCTGGGGCCTCTCTGCCCAGGACACTGGGCACCTGACCCCTCCACTCCCCTGTGCTGAACTGCCGAGCAACCTCTGGAATGGTAGGGAGGCAGGCAGCTGTATCCCATTGCTACATCAGTAGGGATGAAGTGTTATAGCCTTTGGGTGCAGACAAGAGGCCGGTCTTTAGAGGGCGGAGGGTGGGGGAAGGGTTCCTGGTGATAAGATACTGGGTACGGCTATGTCACATTATTGGATTTTAAGGGGAGCAGCCAGATCATTGCTGTGCCCATGGGGGGGTGTTTGCCCCAAAGTCTGTACAAAGAGGGCCATGTGAGGTGTCAAATGAAAGCTTATGTTCTACTGATTCTAGGTCTGCTACTCATGCACTTGTATGATATCTGTGTGTGGAGTTATGAATATGGACTCTGTGCTTACACTGGGAATGTTCTCTGTCTGAGAGGGTATGTCTACACTACAAAGTTAATTCGAACTAACAGCCGTTAGTTCGAATTAACTTTCATAGGCGCTACACACGCAAACCGCTAGTTCGAACTTAATTCGAACTAGCGGAGCACTTAATTTGAACTAGGTAAACCTCATTCTACGAGGACTAACGCCTAGTTCGAATTAAGTAGTTCGAATTAGTGCTGTAGTGTAGACATACCCAGACAGAGCAAATGGGCTCTGGACTGCCTCTTGTAAAGAGCAATTGTTCAGTCAATGACTATGCTAATTGGTGAGGCTCCAGGAACAATGGCTCTCAAGGTGCCCAATACACACCTGAGGGCTGCTCTGGAGACCAGCAAACCAGCCAATATCATGGCTGCTGACATGGGACACAGGGGTAGGTCACTTGGCCATGTGACCCGCTCCAGCTTGGGAGACCAGGAATGGATGTAAAATGCCATGAGGTGGTCTCCATCTTGTCTCCAATCTTGCTACTGATCCCAGATGCAGCCTAGCAAGGGACAGAGAGCTGGGAAGGATCGTGGACCCATCCTGACATAGGATGTACACCAGAGACTTTTAAGCCAGCAGTTATAACATCTCTGCTGAGAGCCTGCATCAGGAACTTGGGGACTGGTGTATGTAATGTATCCTCCTTAACAATCTCACTCTTATACTTTTCTTTCTTTTATTAATAAACCTTTAGATTTTAGATTCTAAAGGATAGGCCCAGCCTGCTCTTGGGGGTAAGATCCAAAGTGTAAACTGACTGGGAATCTGTGGCTGGTTCTTTGGGACTGGAAACACCCATTCGAGGTAGGTGAGATTGGGTTCTATAACCCCTCACCTGTGTGCAGGCCCAGGGCTGATTGTGGCACAGGGAGAGCTGGGGTGTCTGAGGGGTTTTGCTCATGAGGCTTCCACCTGGCTGGATTGGCAGCCGGAGCACTCATATGTGACTGGTTTGTGGCCTGTTTGGGAAAGGTCTCCAGTCTGGAGCTGTAAGGAGCCTTGGTTTTGAACAATTTGCCCTGAGTGGACGCCCTCAGCAGTCCCCAGACCCGGCCCAGCCTATCCCAGGCTACACTGCCACTTTTTTCAATGCTTTTGTTGGAAGAGGCTTTTCTGACAGTTGGCCCATCTAGACTGGGCCAAATGTTGGAAAAAAACCTCTTTTGGAAGCCCCCTTATTTCTCCTGGAACAAGGAATACAGGGGCTTCCGAAAGAGCATGTTTGCTCTTCCGGAAAAAAAAGCAGAAGAGCAAACAGGTCCCTGGACGTGGAAGAGTTCTTCCGGGATACCAGAGGTATCCCGGAAAAACTCTTGTTGTCTAGCTGTGCCCACTGCTCTGACAGGCGTTCCCCTTACAATGATTTGAGGTTATATCTACACTGCGGTGTTATTTCAGGATACCAGAGGAATTGCGAAATAGCTATTATGCATCTTTTGAGCATGCCTGTTATTTTGAAATATAACAGGCTCGCTATTCCGATGTCCCCGTAAACCTCATTGCACGAGGAATAAGGGACATTTCGGAATAGCACTTTATTTCGAAATACATGCTGTGCAGGCAGCACCAAATTTCAAAATAAGCTATTTTGAAATTGACTGGAAATAAGTTACACAATTTGCATAGCTCAAATCACGTCGCTTGTTTCGAGCTCCGGGTGCAGCATAGATGCACCCAGAGCTGAGAAAGCTGTAACCGCTGCCAAACTTCTTATTCAGTGCTGGGCTTTGTCTGCACTGCATTTCTGTTGGTAAAACTTCTGTCAGTGAAGGGTGTGAACCCCCACCGCCACACTTCTTTTGACCAGCTGTCAAGGCTGTTCCCCACTCTGGCATGACAAATGCAGAAGTGGGGGCCCGCAAGAGCACCCCAAAACCTTGTCTCTACAGGCTTTGGTACAAAAAACTCCGCCCCCCAAAATCCTAATACCCGGAGTTTGGGGAATATCTGTTGCCACCACCCAAGTATTCCAAGAAAACCAAGAAAACGACCACTTGGGAACCCTCCTCCCTAAAACCTCAGGGGTACTTCAAGCTCTTTTCCCCAAAGAGCTTGAAAAGAAAAGAGAAAACAATCTGCAGTCTGAGGTAGTTGACTCCTTAGCCAGCCAAACAGCCAGACCTTACAGGTAAAACTGGGACACCAAAATGAACCAATACCAGGTTAATTAGAAGAAAAAGAAACTTTTATTTTCAAAACAAAACCATAGTTGCAAGTGTAGTGACTAGATGAAAAAGAGCCACCAATTAATATACTCATGGGCTCAAAACTTAGTTATAAAAGAGAGAAAAACCACTTTTAATAGCACAGACATCATTGCCACATTCCCAAACCAGAAAACAAATAAAACCTGACACATTAGCTAAACTTTGCCCTACTTACACATTGTGAGAAGGCTTTTCTTGGAGAGAGACAGGCCTTCACATCTCCCCGTTACTTGGAAGAAACTGCTCTGATTCAGACAAAGGAGGGAAAAGATAAAAATTCCTTTTTCCCAGTTTGGGATCCCTACCTGCATTACTAGTAGCTGACCAGATACCTGGCTAGGGACATGTGACATAGTTAACCCTTAGCCACCAGGCTGCTGGTCAGCTCTCCTGGTTATGACACCAGCACTCTTAAGGTTGTAGAGCAGTGGCCATTTTTGGCCCATGGGGTTCCACCTGTGGCCTGCAGCCTCCCATCCACCCCTCTCCCACACTGAAGCTTTGCTCTTCTTACACCTCCCCCTCCCTTCCAGCATCTTTGGAGCTTGTGAATCGCCCTATTCACACTTCATCCCTGCCCTTCGGCTCCCTCCTAGGGTTGGAACCGCAGGCTCCAAAGTGCTCGGAGGGAGCGGGAGGCATGGGAAGTGGCAAGAGCAGGTTAAGCAAACACCTGTTAGGGATGGTCTAGACCAGTGTTTCTCAACCTTTTTTTGTATACATACCCCCAGCACCTACAGTTTTCAGACACACAAACTTTTTTTCTACCATTGCAACACATTTGTTTAAACAACTTAATCGTAGCTGGGCGGGTGATGAAATTTTTGGGTGTAAAAAGTACAAAAATAATAAAGCGCTGTAAATCTTAAAACAAAAATTCAGTTTTCCTCAAATTTCAGTTGTGTTGACGTACCCCCCAGACTTCTCTCGAGTACCCCTGAGGGTACTCGTACCACTGGTTGAGAAACACTGGTCTAGACAATACTTAGTCTCTAGCAGGGGACTAGACTAAATGACTCTTGATGTCCCTTCTGGTCCTATGAGTTTTAAACACATTTCAAATGGCCAATATCATATCCATGGCCACATAGGCCATGGAAGGAAGGATAGCTCAGTGGGGTGAGCTTTGGCCTGCTAAACACAGAGTTGTGAGTTTGTTCCTTGAGGGGGGCCATTTAGGAATCTGGGGTGCCAGGAATGGTGTTTGGTCCTGCTGTGAGGGCAGGGGCCTGGACTTGATGACCTCTTAAGGTCCCTTCCAGCTCTATGAGATCTCCATATTGGTAGGGCCTCTTGGTGAAAGTTATCTACCCAGAATTTCATGATGATAAAGAACTCAGATGCTATGGCTTAGGAAGCACAGGCCACTATCACTAGAGCTGAAAGAGAATCCCTATTAACCCTTAGCAGTACAAGGTCTAGGATACATTTTAGCAGTTCTGACTCTACCCAGTGCAGAGCATTGTTCTCATGAAAGTGTTACCTGGCCTCCAAAGCCAAAAAATTACACTCTAATAATTACAAAACCACGTGTGCTCTGCAGAATAAAAAGAGGCACTGAACACTAATGCAATTTCGTTGAAAAAAATGTTGTAACCACCCCTCTGGAAGTCAAATGTATACCTGCCAACCGTAGTCATAAATGTCTTCATAACTATGCATTTTGCAAATCAATTAGCAAAGCTCAGAGGAGAGAAATATTTGTGTCATCTCTGAAAGCTATTTTTCCTTTTCCAAAGCCAAGGTTAGACAGTAGGACACAATTTAGTGGTACAATATTCTGCTTGTGGCCTTGTCCTGCATTTTTTTCTGACATGGTTGTCAGACGGCAACTAGTACCTTAGCTTATGTCTATACTACAGAGATTTACTGCCAGGGCTAGGTTGGCATAGCTGTACTGGCATTGCCCCATAGTTCATGTTGACAGCCTATCTTGACAGAAGGGGGTTTTCTACCAGTTGAGGAACACCAACTCCCCAAACTAAGCCCGGGTCTACAGTAGGCAGTTATTTCTAAATAACCCCCCTTATTTTACAATAACAAGTGGAGCGTCCGCACTACCAAGCCCGCTATTTCGAAATAACAGGCTGGTTACTCTGAAATCTGTACTCCTGCTTTCCTCAGGGAATAGCTCTTATTTCAAAATAGAGTTAGTGTGGATCCTCCAGTGCTGCTAATTCAAAATAATTGGCCTCTAGTGGCCTCTCACAGCTGCACTTGTGTGGGATGCAGAAGGAAGCTGAGCCACACCATCCCTACCTCCTGCCTGCAGGCTCCTGGCCTGGCCGGCACCTTCCCATGCTGTTTGTCTCCGGGCCATGGGACTCAACTGGCATCCAGCTGCTTGTAGTAGTGGCACATGTGCGGTGCCACCCCCAGAGTAGCTGCTGTGCCCCCTGGCCTTGTGGTAGGCCTGCTGGAGCTCTTTAATCTTCGTCTGGACCTGGTCGAAGTTTCGGGTGAGGCCTTTGCTGGTCAGACTGGCAGCCATGCAGCCATAGATGTTGGTATTCCGCTTCCTGGTGTGGAGATCCTGGAGGCTGGGCTTCTTTCCCAGACCTTGATGAGGTCCAGGGTCTCCGCACCAGCCCGGGACAGAGCTTTCCTGCATCCCTGGCCAGCAGCAGCTGAGGCTGCTGCAGGAGTGCTGGCAGATGTGGGAAGGAGCGCTGGGGTCTGTCATGGCTCCATTGGCTCCTGCTGTGTGGCACTGGGCTTGCCAAGCGGGCCACATGCCACAAGCCCTTCTCCTGCAGCTCCGCAGGGGAAGGGGGGCAGTGGCAATGGCAGGTGTGGGGGAGGAAAGGCACACAGAGGGCATACAGGGGCCCCTTGTGGGGAGGCACGGGGGAGAGTCTCACAGATAGTCTAGCATTAAACTCTCCCTCAAGGCTTTTCTGATGAGCACAGCCCCTGGGTGTGCTCTACAAATGGCTCTGGTGTTTTTGGCTGCTCATATGTCCTGGCCAGCCCTTCAGCCTCTGCCCTCCAACCAGGTAGGGAAGTCTCCCCCCTGCTCGCACACCGGCTGTGGAGCACACAGCAGGCTGCCATCAAAAAGGAGATGGTGTGCTCGCTGAGGTCCAGGTGGGTGAGGAGACTCCTGAACCTCCCCTGTAAGTGGCCAAAGGCACACTCCACCACCTACTCAGCCTGGCATTGAAGTGCTTGGAGGGGTCTGTGCTGCCTGTGTAGGGCTTCATGAGCCAGGGGAGCAAGGGGCAGGCCGCGTTGCCCAGGATGCAGATGGGCATGTCCACCTCCCCGACTCTGATGGTGTGGTCGGGGAAAAAAGTGCCGGCGTGCATCTTTTGGAACAGGCAGGACTTCCAGAAGATGCGGGTGTCATGTGCCTTCCCGAACCATCCGAGACTGATGTCAGTGAAGTATCCCTTGTGATCCAGGAGGGCCTGCAGCACCATGGAGACGTACCGCCTCCTCTTTATGTAGTTTGAGGCCTGGTGCTCAGGGCCAGGATGGGGATGTATGTGCTGTCTACGGCCCCCCCACAGTTGGGGAAGCCCATGGCAGCAAAGACATCCACAATGGGGTCGACATTCCCCAAAGTGATGACCCTCCACAGCAGGATGGTGTTGATGGCCTTGGCAGCCTGCAGGGGAATGGCCCCGACTGTGGATTTCCCCACACCAAACTGGTTCCTGATGGAGCGGTAGCTGTCTGGCGTGGCGAGCTTCCATGGGGCAATGGTGACGCATTTCTGCATGAGGATGGTGGGTCTCAGTGGGGTGTCCTGTCGTCTGAGGTCAGGAGCAAGCCACTCGCAGAACTCCCAGAAGGTGGCTTCTGCATGTGGAAGTTCTGCAGCCACTGCTGGTCATCCCATCGCTGTTGGACGATGTGGTCCCACCAGTCCAAATGGGTCTCCCTCCACCAGAAGCAGCGTTCCATGGTGTCCAGGCAATTGAGGGTCATTTGCGGCAGCAGGAGCACCAGGACCTGGGTGATCAGGGCCTGCAGTCTGGGCTGGTCCTCGTCCTGCTGGAGAAGTGAGCAGGCAGTATGGATGAGGATGCTCTGTTTCAAAATTATTCCGACTAATTTCGATGCTCCGCCCTAGTGGGGACATGCTATTCGATTGTGTTATTTCAGGAGCTATTCTTTTGATGTTAGTAATTTCGAAATAATTTCCTAGTATAGACATGCCCTAAGTCAAGGGAAGCCTTTGTCCACGGATCGAGCATGCTCAGTAACATTGCTGAAGCTGGCTGCCCTCACTCTGCCCCCCTACACCCTGTTCCCGCAGGCACAGGTCATTTATGCTCCCTTGCCTTGCACCTGGTCATTTACCAGTGCAAAGTGAGCACAAAGTGGCTCCGAAATGCTATTAACTCAGGCTGTCTACACTGCGGGTTTTTGCAGAAGAGGAAATGCAAATGGAGTACTCATTTGCATATCTCATGCTCTCATTTGCATATCTTCTTCCCATCCTTTTTGCAGAAGAGGTTTTTGCGATAAAGAGCCCCGTGTAGACGGGGCCATTTGTCGGGAAAAAACTCCTTTTGCGCACGAGACGGTAAATCTCATTTTTTGAGGCTTGCAAGCCTAGTGGGGAGAGCTTTAAACTAGGTTCGCTGGGGGACGGTGACCAAAGCCCTGAGGTAAGTGAGGAAGTCGGATACCAAATTTGAAGCACAAATGGTGTTCTCGTCCATCATAGAATCATAGAACCCTAGGGCTGGACAAGACCTCAGGAGGCATCGAGTCCAGCCCCCTGTCCAAAGCAGGACCAATCCCAACTAAATCATCCCAGCCAGGACTTTGCCAAGCCAAGACTTAAAAACCTCTCGGGATGGAGATTCCACCACCTCCTTAGGGAACCCATCCAAGTGCTTCACCATCCTCCTAGGAAAATAGTTTTTTCTAATATCCAACCTAGACCTTCCCCACTGTAATTTGAGACCATTGCTCCTCATTCACTACTGAGAACAGCCTCTCTCCATCCTCTTTGGAACCCCCCTTCAGGAAGTTGAAGGCTGCTATCAAATCCCCCCTCACTCCTCTCTTCTGCAGACTAAACAAACCCAAATCCCTCAGTCTCTTCTCGTAGATCAAGTGCTCCAGCCCCCTAATCATTGTGGTTGCCCTCCGCTGGACCATCTCCAATGCATCCTTTCTGTAGTGGGGGGCCCAGAATTAGATGTAATATTCCAGATGTGGCCTCACTAGCGACAAATAAAGGGGAATAATCACTTCTCTAAATCTGCTGGCAATGCTCCTCCTAATGCAACCTAATATGTCATTAGCCTTCTTGGTTACAAGGGCACACTGTTGACTCATATCCAGCTTCTTATCCACTGTAATCCCCAGGTCCTTTTCTGTGGAACTGCTACTTAGCCAGTGGGTCCCCAGCCTGTAACAACGTTTGGGATTCTTCCCTCCCAAGTGCAGGACTCTACACTTGTCCTTCTTGAACCTCACCAGATTTCTTTTGGCCCAATCCTGCAATTTGTCTAGGTCACTCTGGACCCTCCAATGTATCTACCTCTCCCCCTAGCTTCGTGTCAGCTGCCAACTTGCTGAAGGTGCAACCCATCCCCTCATCCAGGTCATTAATAAGATATTGAATAAAACCGGCCCTAGAACCAACCCTTGGGGTACGCCACTTGAAACTGACTGCCAACCTGACATTGAGCTGTTGATCACTAGCGGATGGGTCCGACAATCTAGCCAGCTTTCTATCTACCTTACAGTCCATTTATCCAATCCATACTTCCTTAACTTGCTGGGAAGAATATTGTGGGAGACTGTATCAAAAGCTTTGCTAAAGTCAAGGTATATCACATCCACTGACTTCCCCATGTCCACAGAGCCAGTTACCTCATCACAGAAGTGAATCAGATTGGTCAGGCATGACGTGCCCTTGGTGCATCCATGTTGACTATTCCTGATCACTTTCCCCTCTTCCAAGTGCTTCAAAATGGATTCCTTGAGGATCCCCTCCATGATTTTTCCAGGGACTGAGGTAAGGCTGACTGGTCTGTAGTTCCCTGGATTGTCCTTCTTTCTTTTTTTGAAGATGGGCACTACATTTGCCTTTTTCCAATCATCCGGGACCTCTCCCGATCTCCACAAGTTTTCAAAGATAATGGCAAAGGCTCTGCAATGACATTTGCCAACTCCCTCAGTAGCCTCAGCTGCATTAAATCCAGACCCATGGATTTGTGTATGTTTAGCTTGTCTAAATAGTTCTTAACCTGTTCTTTCTCCACCGAGGGCTGTCCACCTCCATCCCATACTGCATTGCCTAGTATAGTAGTGTGGGAGCTGACCTTGTCTGTAAAGAAAGCATTGAGTACTTCAGCTTTTCCCACATCATCTGTCACTAGGTTACCTCTCTCATCCAGTAAGGGCCCAACACCCTCTCTGATCACCCTCTTATTGCTAACATGACTGTAGAAACCTCTCTTGTTACCCTTCGCATCCCTTGCTAGCTGCAATTCCAGTTCTGCTTTCGCCTTCCTGATAACTCCCCTGCATTCTCTAGCAATATATTTATACTCCTCCCTAGTCATCTGTTCAAGGTTCCACTTCTTGTAAGCTTCCTTTTTGTGTTGAAGCTTACCAAGGATTTCCCTGGTAAGCCAATCTGGTCGCCTACTATATTTGGTTTTCTTACTGTGCATCGGGATGTTTTGTTTCTGTCCCTTCAAGAACACTTCTTTAAAACACAGACAGTTCTCCTGGACTCCTTTCCCCTTCATGTAAGCATCCCAGGGATTCTGCCCATCAGTTCTCTGAGGGAGTCAAAGTCTGCTCTTCTGAAGTCCAGGGTGTGTATTTTGCTACTCTCCTTTCTTCCTTTGGTCAGGATCTTGAAATCTACCATTTCATGATCACTGCTTCCCAGGTTGTCACCCACCTCTACTTCCCCTACTAGTTCCTCCCTTTTTGTGAACAGCAGATCAAGCTGCACATTGCCCCTGGTTGGTTCTTTCAGCACTTGTACCAAGAAGTTATCCCCAACATTCTCCAAAAACTTCCTGGATTGTCTGTGTACGGCCGTATTGGTCTCCCAACAGATGTCAGGGTTATTAAAGTCCCTCATGAGAACCAGGGCCTGTGATCTGGAAGCTTCTCTCAGTTGTCTGAAGAAAGCCTCATCTACCTCATCCACCTGATACGGTAGTCTATAGCAGACACCAAGCACAACATCACCCCTGTTGCTTCCACCTCTAAACTTAACCCATAGACTCTCAACAGGCTTTTCTCCCTCTATATACTGGAGCTCTGAGCAATCATACTGCTCTCTTACATACAATGCAATTCCTCCTCCTTTTCTCCTCCGCCTGTTCTTCTTGAACAGTTTATACCCTTCCATGACAGTGCTCCAGTCATGCGAGTCATCCCACCAAGTCTCCGTTATTTCAATCAAATCATAGTTCTTTGACAGGGCCAGGGCTTCTAATTCTTCCTGTTTGTTTCCCAGGCTTCTTGCATTCATGTACAAACACCTTAGATAACCAGTTGATCGCCCTACCTTCTTGATTCGAATCAGGGGTCCTCCTTTGTTGCTCCTTCCTCCTTGTGTTTCTTCCCGTTATCCCACTTCCCTCAGGGCTTTGGTCACCGTCCCCCAATGATTCTAGTTTAAAGCCCTTCTCACTGGGTTTGCAAGCCTGCCGGCAAAGATGCTCTTTCGTCTCTTGGTTAGGTAGATCCCATCTCTTCCTAGCAATCCCTATGCGTGGAACAGAGTCCAATGGTTGAAGAAACCAAAGCCCTCTCTCTGACACCACCTGCACAACCACACATTTACTTCCACAATTCGACAATCCCTACCTGGACCTTTTCCTTCAACGGGGAGGATGGATGAGAACATCATTTGTGCTTCAAATTCCTTCATCCTTTTTCTCAACGCTTCATAATCTGCTGTGACCTGCTTAAGGTCATTCTTGGCCGTATCGTTAGTTCCTACATGGAGAATCAGGAAGGGATAGCGATCCAAAGGTTTCTACCTACTATGGGAACAGGTAAATAACTTTTCCTTATTCACTTTTTCCACACCCATCATGATTTTATAGACCTCTATCATATCTCCCCCGAGTCTCCTCTTTTGTAAGCTGAAAAATCCCAGTTTTTTTAATCTCTCTTCATATGGGACCCATTCAAAACCTCTAATCATTTTTGTTGCCCTTTTCTGAACCTTTTTCAATGCCAATATATGTTTTTTGAGATGAGGTGACAACATCTGTATACAGTATTCAAGATGTGGGCGTGCCATGATTTTATATAGAGGCAATAAGATATTCTCTGTCTTATTCTCTATCCCTATTTTAATTATTTTAATCCATGAAAGGCCCTTCCCTTTTACCCCATGACAACTTACTTTACTTAAGAGCCTTTGGTAAGGAACCTTGTGAAAGGCTTTCTGGAAATCTAAGTATACTATATCCACTGGATCCCCCTTGTCTACATATTTGCTGAGCCCCTCAAAGAACTCTAGTGGATTAATAAGGCATGATTCCCTACACAGAAACCATGCTGACTTTCCCCCCCAAAATCATGTTAATCTGTGTGTCTGACAATTGTATTCTTTACTATAGTTTACTGAGATTGGGAGATTTCTCACCTCTTATTTGAAAGTGTTGGGGTTGGGATGCCAAGACTTTCACAATGAGTGTCTTTTCCCGCAGTCAAAAGCTTCAGGGGGTAGCAGACTTAGTCTGTCCAGGATAAACTTAAAAAACAAAAAATAGTCTGGTAGCACTTAAAAGACTAACAAAATATGTCAATGGTATCATGAGCTTTCATGGGCACAACCCACTTCCCCTAGAGTTTGTTAGTCATATAGGGTATGTCTAGACGACATGCCTCTGCCGACAGAGGCATGTAAAATAGGCTACTCGACATAGTCAATGAAGCGGGAATTTAAATATCCCCGGCTTCATTAAAATAAAAATGGCCACCGCGCCATGCCAGCTCAGCTGATTGTCAGCACAGCGCGCGAGTCAAGATGCAGATCAGTTGACAGGGGAAGCCTTTGTTGACCGCTCCTGTAAATCTCGTTCCACGAGGCATAAGGGCTTCCCCTGTTGACCGATCCGCATCTTGACTCGCACGCTGTGCCGACGATCAGCTGAGCCGGCACAGCGCGGTGGCCATTTTTATTTTAATGAAGCCGGGGATATTTAAATCCCCGCTTCATTGAGTATGTTGAGTAGCCTATTTTACATGCCTCTGTCGGCAGAGGAATGTAGTCTAGACATACCCATAGAGTTGAATAGGTTTTTAACAAATCCAGCATTTTAAAAAGTCTTCCTAAAAGCCCCATCCTGCCTTTCAATCTCTTGGTATGTTGTGATTCCACTAACTCTCTGGTTAGTCCTAGAATCCCAAGTAGACAAGATCTGAATAAAGAAGCAGAAAAAGAACTTTTGATACCTACAAGACTTCTTACATCATGAAAGAAGGAGCCCGATTTCTTTTTCCTTGCAGGTCACATTTGGATTCAGCACGTACATGCCATGAGCCTGGTTTGTTCTTTACCAATGTCTCTTCCCTTCATTACTTCTTTGTCCCCTGGACCAGAGCTTCCAGTCCCAAGCTTTGGTGGCCACCACTTTAGGGTAGAGTCTACTAGAATGTAATGGAGAGTTCTCCAGTTGTCACACTTGCCTGTGGAATGTGAGAGCAGGGACATGATCTGATCGTTTTAAGTCTCATTTGCACTGGGGCAACAATCGATGAGCAGCCACCACAGTGAGGCTGCACAAGTGCAAACGTGTAGTGGCTACAAGGCAAGCTGTGACTTCCCCAGGAAAATGAGGCCTTCAAGTAATTGTTTATAGACTCCTATTGTTTTCATCACTATTACATGCAATAGGGCTTTTCCATAAGCCTGCAGCCAGCAACCTCCTTGCCCCCGCCCCATGAACCCCATAGCCCTCCATCCCTGCATTCGGGGACCATCTCCCTGCCTAGTTAACGAACTCAAGGACCAACCTCTGTGCTGAGCCCTGCTGTCCCGTTGCTTTCCTACTGTGTGTGTGGGGGGGGGGGGAGTCCGCATGTGCATGTGCCAGCGTGTTCCAGCAGGGTCTCCACACTGGCTAGGGCTGGGTTTGGATCAGCACGCAGGAGGCTCAGAGTGCACACAGCGCCCTGGGGGGCCTGGGGCGGAGGTGCCCAGGGCACTCAGAGCACAGGTCCCCGGGAAGGTGTGGCTGGAGGTCGCAGCGAGGTGGGAAAGAGCAGTAGGAAATGGTCGCACATGCCCAGTGTAGTGGGGAATGGCTGCCACAGGTCTCAGTTGTGTGATGCTGATTCTTTTAACAAAGTCGATGAATCACCGATGCAGGAATTTCTCTTTTGTTCCTCCATTGGTTTTTTTTTTCCAAGTGTGTCTTCAGGAGAGACAATGCAGAGACCCTGTAACGAAATGTGCAGCTTAACGAGCCAGGTGCAGTGACAGTAGCTAAGGGCTAATGAGCAGGCACTCGATGTATGGGGAGGACAGAGGATGTAAGGTGCACACTGAAGTGTGAGATAAGTGGCATCAATACAATAGGCCAGGTGAGAATGTGTGACAAGGTGTGATGAGTGTTTATAATTGCTCTTTGGAAGGTGCTTTGAGTGGACACCTTGGGTGAACTCCAGGCCCTGTTAAAGGCAAGAGATGGTTACATTGATTTCAACCGAGCCAGGATTTCACCCCTGCACTTTAAGCAGAGTCAGGGCAGGAAGAAACAGTGAGAAGAGAGAGGGCAGAAAAGAGGCCAGTCGAGAGCCTGGCGGGTGGAAGTAGGCTTGTCCCTTGGGGTGAGTATTGTTGGAAACTGTGCAGTGCTTGCTGGCAGGGCCGGCTTGAGCCCTTAGGGCTCTTAGGGCTGCCCAGGGAGGCAGGGGAGCCGTGCGATGCATTCCAGGCAGTGCTGAGGATTGGGGGGGCATGGTCTAGGTGGCGCTGAGGGCTGGCTTTCCTCAGCCCCTCCCTTTCCCCTGAGGCCCCGCCCCTTCCGGAAGCCCCCCCCATACTTTGTGCAAAAGAGAGAGAGCTACCAGCCATGCTGGCCAAAGTGGGCAATTAGGAAAAGGGATTTCAAAAATATGTGGGGTGCTTGTAAGAGGTGTGGTTGGTGACCCCTGGGTAGTGGAGTTCATAAAGGAGACCAGAGCGGCCACCATCTCAGGGAATGGGGCATTGCTGGGCAGCGTCTGGAGGACTTGAGGGTTGACAGAGCTGTCCTGTTCATAGGATGGTTCGGGGTGGCTGACCTAGACCCTGTACTTTGGGGGACCCCATAGTGGCTGCCTTAACTCTCCTATGGACAGGACTCACAAGACCCAGGGTTGCCCGGGAGTTACCTGAGTAGCCTGACACAGGGTGACAGCAGGGGTCAGCCCCCCACTCTGGCGGTGAGAGCTGGAGCCACCCAGCAACCTGCTCTGTTCCACCCTGTCGCCCATGTCCCTGCCCGGTGCGCTCTGCTTCACCCAGCGGCCGCCTGCCATAGCCAGAAAAGTATCCTGCACATGAGACTGGTCCACCACAGGCTGGTTTGTCAGGACCCTTATTTTAACCTTTCTCTTCTTGCTGTGGCGATGGCTCTTGTTAGCAGCCAGACTGAGAAAAAGAATCCCTGAATGCTATTTGTGGCAGTGCAGTGCTAGCTGCACTTTTCGCCCCCTATGGTGAGTGCAGCCCACGGGTGCCTTTACCTCTTCTGGACAAAATTCTGCAGCTCTGCCAGCCACTCATCCGCAATATGGGAAAGTGGATTTTAAAGTGGATCTAAAGTGGATTCAGCTCACGTGGAACCAAGGCGCTTTTATTCTAATAAAAGAGCACCCACCCAGGGAGTTAGTCAGGAATAGCAGTTCCAGAGTGATTCCCGGTACAGACAGACTCTTAGGGTATGTCTAGACTACATGGCTCCGTTGACGGAGCCATGTAGATGAGGTTTCTAGACATAGGGAAATGAAGTGGCGATTTAAATAATAACCACTTCATTTACATCAAAATGGCTGCCGCGCTGTGCCAATCAGCTGTTTGGCGGCACAGCACGGTAGTCTGGACACTCCGCGGTCGACAAGGGAAACCCTTATGCCTCATGGAATGAGGTTTACCGGGGCGGTCGACAAGGGAAGCCCTTGTCGACCACGGAGCATCCAGACTACAGCACTGTGCCGCCAAACAGCTGATCAGCACAGCGCGGCAGCCATTTTGATGTAAATGAAGCAGCGATTATTTAAATTGCCGCTTCATTTCCCTTTTTCGAGTACACTAATCTACACGGCTCCGTCGACGGAGCCATGTAGTTTAGACGTACCCTTAGACCAGCCCAGGACAGCATCTCAGCAGGCCCGACTGGGCATGTTTCCTTCAGGACCTGGGACCAGTGGTGACTTCAGACAGACGTTTGAAAACAAAGGATTGTTTCATGCAACAGTGGGCGCAAATAAGAAAAAACACCATAAAATACACGGCGTTTCTATCGGCTGTTGAGCTTGGAAAGGGTTAGTTTAGCTCAGACAGCCCAGTCACACTGCCTGGAGTGGCTCACAACTGCGAGTGCCAATCTCAGAAACAGGGCAGACACCCCAACTGGAGGCGTATTCAATTAGATTTCCCCAAACTAGTAACACCTGTGCACTCCTGGATCACTGTATTACTACAAAGTCACAAACTGTCCCCCTTAGTCTCTCCAGCCTACCTACCCACCCGGACAAAATGGACTCTGATCCACATAAAGTCCAAAGTAACAGCTGAGTATAGTAACCTGCTGGTTTCCCATAAGTCTCTCAGGGTTACCCAGAATAACTTTGGGAAGTTCTGTCCCCCTGTTCAGTATCCCATCCTGTTAGAATGCACCATCATTCCTTTATACCATCATGCATAGATCCTGTTCACAGGAGACAAGCGGATAGGTGTTTTCACCCCTGTGGGTCCTTCCTTTGAGGATGAACAAACAATGCAGACAGCCTGTGTATTTCCATTGTTGCTTACTGGCCCTGCCTTTGAAGCTAACAACCTCCTTCACTTACATGCACAAAGTTTCTTTGAGGAGCAAGAGTGAACAGAAATCTTTCATTAGTTTCCATGCACATTACATATATTCTCACCAAAATACACTTCTGATCTGGGATTAATTAAGTATGGGGTATCCACAATGTAATCAATAGATAACAACAGGGTATAGCTTTAGAGGGGTAGCTGAGTTAGTCTATAACAGGAAAAACTTAAAAAACAACAAATAGTCTAGTTAGTAGCATCTTAAAGACTAAATAGTTACAAAAGGCTGATAAGAATCATTAGTTTGCACTTGGAAGGGAAGATGACCAACATTAGATTCTACACTGACATCAAGAACCATTAGCACCTTCATTGTTTGGTTGGTTGGTTAAGTCATTACGATGTGGAAGATAATGTGCGAGCCATCCAGTGTCCCGATTCATACCATTTGCAAGTTATAGGTAAGCAAAACATTTTGCTAGTCTTCATGAATTTAGGGCATATGCCATGTAAATGTAAGTTCCCCATTTGCTCTGTTCCAACAAGTCAGTTGGCTCATTCCTGCTAGCCCACTTCATGGGTTTTTTTTGATATTCACACAACAAGGGAATTGATCAATGGCTTATGGCTCTGACTTGAGCTGGCAACCTGCTAGACAGCATCACAACTTCCACGTCCGGGGACTGGGGTTCATCCTCCTTCCCAGAAGCAACCTCTGCCTCTCCGTTCCCTGCGCTGTTTTCAAATGCCTTCAAGTTCTTTGTTCCTCTTTCCCATCTGGATGATTTCCTTCCCAGTGTCAAGCCAGGGGGTTGAACTCAGCCCAGCCAGTCACAGTGACTGACGCCTTGACTGCCTGTTAAGTACTGGTGAAGAGTGTCCTCAGAAAGAGTTGTCTGCTTAAGAGCACAAGAACAGCCGGACGGGTCAGATCAACGGTCCATCCAGCCCAGTGTCCTGTCTGCCGACAGGGGCCAATGCCAGGTACGTGAGAGGGACTGAACACAACAGGGAAATGATTAATCCATCCCGGGTCGCCCATTCCCAGGTTCTGGCAAATGCTACGGACACCATCCCTGCCCATCCTGGCTAATCGCCATTGATGGACCTACCCTCCATGAACTAGGTTGCCCATTTACTGTTCAGTGTCCTTGTTTTGTAGCCACATGGCAAACAAGACAATCATAACCAAACAGACAGAAAGAATATACAATAGTTCTAAAGTATTAAAGGCAGCTCCCACAGAATCTCTAGGGGATTGATCTAACCCCCATTGAAGTCACTGGGGATTTTCCCACTGACGTCAGTGGAATTGGATCAAATCTTATTGCAGCAAAGATCCCAAACTGTGGTTTGCAGAACACTGACTGGTCCTCAGCTGACGGGTCGTGTGATCCCTGCTCCTCCTCCTTATTTGTGTTTTGTATTACTTGAGCAATTGCTGTAGCAGGCTTAGGGGATGCCATGCAAATAGGAAGGGGTGGGGCCAGGTGACTCCAAATGGGCGGGGCTGGGCTGGGACACAGCAAAGGGGTGGGATCAGGCTTGGGGAACAGGTGGGGAGATGCCCAGGACACAAGGTCTCTGTCATGACGTGAATCAGTCAGGGTATGTCTACACTGCCACCCTAGTTCGAAGTAGGGTGGCTAATGTAGTCATTCAAAGTTGCAAATGAAGCCCGGGATTTAAATATCCCGGGCTTCATTTGCATCTTGCCGGGCGGGTGCCATTTTTAAATGCCCTTAGTTTGAACTCCGTGCCCGCGGCTACACGCGGCATGGAGTAGGTAGTTCGAATTATTGGGAGTAGTGAGTTTGTCAGGTCTGAGCCTGGAGTTACATCTGCTACCGTGCAGCCTCTCCACCTGACTGCAGGTGCTAGAGCATCTGGGCTTGATTCACCCCCAGCAGCGCAGGGAGAGGGACTCAGAGCTCTAGGCTACAGCCTGGCCCCTTTCATGCCAAGGCTTAGTCACCCCTTGCCCTGGCGAGAGCAGCGCTGGGCTCCTGGACGGGCTTCCTGAAGTTCAGTCTCTGACCACACCCATTCCTGGTTTGACCCCACCCACTTTTGGGGCTGCTTTTGCTGGCGGTAGGTCTGAGAAGGCTGCAGATAGCAGATAGCACTTAGTGCAGGTGTGAGCAAAATACAGGCCAAGGGCCAGATCCAGCCATCAAACATTCAGATCTGGCCCGAAATTATATTCTAGTGTCCTGCAGCCTAGTGGGACTCTTGGGCAGGGTCTCTGCCTGCTGCGCCCCCACACGCCACTCAGAGTGGCCAGCAGCTGGGGCCAGTGTGTGTGTCTCTGCACCGCATGCCCCTTGGGAGAAGGGGTCTCCATGTGCTGCCCTGCCTCCAGCACAATCCTCATAGCTCCCATTGGCTGGAAACTGGTCAATGGGAGCTGCCTGGGCTGTGCTTGCAGTCATGTGCAGCACATGGAGACCCACCCTCAAGGGTGCATGGTGCAGAGACACACACGCTGGCCCCAGCTGCTGCCACTTTGAGCATTGGGAGGGGGGCGTGGCAGGCAGGGGGCCAGCCCAAGGGTCCGCCTGGCTGCTGGCTGGGAGCTGCCAAAGTAAGTGCCTCCCAGTCACAGACTGCACCTGGCACCCCACCCCCTCACACACCTCAACTCCCTTTCCCAGGTCACAACCCAAAACCTCTGCACCTCCTCCTGCACCACTGCCCCGGGTTGCAGCTCCCTCCCAGACCCTGCACCCCCTCTTACACCTCTCCCCCAAGTCAGAATCCTCTCCTCCACCTCCCCTCCCAGATATTGCATCTCCTCCTGCAGCCCAGTCCCCTGCCCCAGGTCACAACCCCCTCCCAGGCCCTGCACCCCTCTATTAATATAATAGAAACATGAGGCCCTTGACCACTTACCAAATTCCTGGAGTGGGCCCCCATCACAATTATTGCCCACCCCTGAGCTAGTGTAACTGTCCTGCAGGTGGATTGTCTGGGGCTGGGTGATCTGAGCAATGCTTGGTACAGAATGGATTTTTTGGCTTGTTGACAATTTTGAAAAATAAAACCCCCCTTGTTTCTGGTCAAATGACATTTTTTGAACATTTTCTCTGAAGTTTTTTTTCAGATGTCAATTTTGTGTGGTGTGTGTCTATGCACATGTGTTTTGTGTGATGTGTGTGCACGCACATGTGTTGTGTTTTGTGTGGGGTGTGCACACACGTGTTGTGTTTTGCGTGGGGTGTGCGCACGCACATGTGTTGTGTTTTGTGTGGGGTGTGCGCACGCACACATGTTGAAATGAATCGGAATGGTCCAGCATTTCCAAAATGGGATGTTTCGAGCTGAAACGTTTCATTGGTGTTTCAATGAACCATTTAGAATTAACCGGAACATCATTGTTTCGACATCCAGGCATGTTGACCGAAGGGAAGGATTCACCTTCTTTAGAAACTTTTGCTCGTAGGCAGGGCTCTTGTCTTCCTTGTCTGCCTAGGAAGGAGAAGGGCTTTGACCTTGGTTCTCCTCCCCAAACCACTGAACTAGGCCAGTGTAACATGCAGGCGTCTCCCTCTCTCCTTCTGGTATTGCTCCGTGGTTCAGAAATAATTAAATGGTCACTGGAGCAGGGACTTGGAGCTGAGCTGCCTGCACCCTACCCACTGGACTGCTGTATTATTCTCCTGCTCCTGCCCCGGCGCAGTGACCGTCCATTGTCCTTTGTAACAGCAATTCTCAATAACAGTGCGTAGCCACTGGGCTGAGAAATGAGGACGAAGGAGTTGACAGCCTGGTTGCTCGGGCCAGAGACCCAAACTCAAGTCCCTGCTTCAATAGCTCTTTACCAAAGTGGAGCAATGTCAAGAGGAGAGACAGCGAGGCCCCAGCCAGAGAATCACAGTGCCTAGGGCCCGCTCCTGCAGGTGGGTGACAGAAGTGCCAATCACTCCTCCCTTTCAGGCAAGGTGGGAGTTGAACCTCAGCCTGCCACATCCCAGGTAAACATGCTAAGCAAGGGCAGGCAATCATTCTTGCAGGGGGGCCATTTTATCAATTTTGGTGGTGGCTGCAGGCTAGCTCCGGCCCCCAGAGGGGGCAGGGCCTCAGGCGGAAGGGGCGGTTCCCTCTAGGTGCTGTGCACCTGTGGACGGAGGAGGAGACTTCGCGTGCACCCCTGCCCCGGGCCAACCGGGACCTGAGGGTCCAGGAGCGCGCAGTCATTCACTCTTCAGAATGGCTGGTGACTCCCTCGGGCGGCCGTGGGCCAGGTCAAATGGCTTGGTGGGCTGGATTCTTGCCCACACCTGCTCTAAGCCTGGGGCTAAGAACAAAACAGAGGCCTCCCCTCTGGTTGCTTTGCTTTTGTCAAGAGGTCTGAAAACCAAAGAGGTGTCTCAAAGAAGCAGTTTGTTAGGACGCTCCTGAAGCACCTGGCTGCTTTGGTTGCAAATCATGTGGTGAACTCACCCTGACTTTGTGAATAGTTCTGGTCAACCTCCAACTGCTGTTCAGTGAATAAAGTTTATGGCCAGCAATGCTCACCATTGGCTTACAGCCACAGAAGGCAGGTAAAAGAGAAGTGCATTTGGTCTAATACATTTTGCAGTGAGCGGGAGGCGTCTGTTCAAAGTCCTCTACTAAAACCAAACAAAACAGGCGCCTCGGCTGCTCCCCGTCGCAGTGTATTTGTACTGCTCTCTCCAGAGCTGTTCTGCTCATGAGCTAGGGTGTTTCATTTGTTAATGCTTAAAACATTTCAAGTAACCGTTCAGAGCCCAGTTCTCTCAGCCCGTCCCCTTCTTGAGGGGTGAGATTTTAAACTACCTCCCTCACTTCCCTGCCGCAGCTTAGCCCACTCGGGGTAGCTGTGTGCAAGCACGACTGGCCGTTGGGTAGTCCAGTTGGCAGGATAGAATTGCTAAGTACCCTCAGAATGCTTAATGCTGCAATTATTATTCTAGTGGGCATCCACAGAGACTTCTCGCAGCTGGGTGAGTCCAGCCTTTTACCTCTGAGCCATTAACAAACAGCATCATTACCCTGAAAGCTCTAATGGCCTGCAACATGCCTGGCTCCTGGACTCCTTTGATCTCCCCCCAGCTAAAGAGGAATGGCAGGGGAGCTTTCTTCAATCCATTGGCCTCCTCTAATGATAATAATAACACATTGAACACTTAGGGCCCGTTCTGTCAAAGGATCTTAAGATGAGCTAAGATTATTTTCATTACAATGGCTCCCAGAACCAGCCCCTTCCTGGCTCTATTAACAAAAGGAAAAATAGCACAAAGATCAGCTCAGACAATCTCTCTAGGTTTGACTGCTTCTCGGCTCCTCCTCCTGGCTGCTCAGTCCACACCCTAGATCCTCTCTTAAGATGGCCTCCACCTCCAGCCTACCTCCCTCGTTTCCAGGCAGGATAATGCGTTTCCTGCAGTGAGTCAGTGAAACACATTTCACCTGCTGCATTAGAGAGGGATCGTGTTGCAGCACAGAGAGGGGAGGACGTTTGAGTGCTAGTCCTGGCTCTGTCCATGACTTGCTGTTTGATCTCCAGCAGATCCCATTGGCGTTTACTCTGGCTGTGACTGGGTCTGAAGTATTCACACATCCACACCAGAAAGGGCTTTCAGCCCATCGCTTTGGGGTTGGGGTGTTGCTTCTCCTCCCACTGCACCCCCTTGCCAATGGCACAATCCCACTTTGCCAACACAAAGGCTGGCTGTCTCCACTGAGGTCTCTGCAGACTCTGACCCCGGGTTTGGTGGGCAGGCAAAATCCACCCCAAGTTCTGTGGCTGGTGTTTTGTTTTATTAAGCTGCTTCTCCGTGGGCGGCATATGGCATCTTAGAAGAGAAAGGCTGGATGGCTTCGTGTGACCTGCCCCGCAGAGGCATAGCGAGACTGTTCTGTGCCTGGGGGCAAAGGCAAAATTTGCGCCCTCCCCCCGCTGCTGCCGTGTGGCGGGGCCCTGAACCTGGGAGGAGACGGGGAGCTTCTAAGGGATGACCGGAGAAGTGGAGAGGGTTGCCAAGTGTCCGGTTTTGATCCGGATAGTCTGAAATTTGAGCTTTCTGTCCGGGAAACAAATTGAGAAAATACCGGACATATAAATGTCTGGTATTTTCTAATTAAGTTTTTATTATTATCATGAGTATTAGTATGTAGTTACATGTTGCCTGGCTGCTAGACACACTCATGCTGTGTGAGCATGTCTGCCAGCAAGGCAGTATGCAACTATGCAGTAGGGAGGAGGGGGGCAGGGCTGGGGCGGGATGGAATCCCCAGGGCCAGACTCACCTGTGTGCCCCACCAGGACCATGTGCAGGATGGGCAGCAGCTCGGGATCTGCATGCACCCAGACCAGCCCTGCTCCCTGCCAGCCAGTTCTTCCCCCCAGCTCGCCCCCTGGCCAGCCCTGCTCCCTGCTGGTCGGTTCCCCCCCCCCAGCTCACTCCCCAGCCAGACCCACTCCCCCCAACTCCCTCCCGGCCAGTCCCCACCCCCCCCTGCTGAGATCAAGTGTGTCTGGTATTTTTTTTAAACCATCTGGTAACCCTAGAAGCGGAGGGGGACTAATGGGTGCCCCACCTAGCATGGTGCCCGGGGGCAACTGCCCCTCCTCCCACCCCCGCCTCGCTACACCACTGCTGCTCCGGAAACGCCTGGGAAGGGGTTAAAAGCTGGCATGGGAACAGAGGGATTGCCTGACTGAATCGTGCCCAAGGTCTGTTTACTGCAGTGTCCCATCTCTGAAAATGGTCGGATGCTTTAGAAGGAGGTATAAGAAGCCCCGTGGCAGGCCGATGTGGGCTGGACTGGAGGTCTGATGTTAGTAGTTCCAGGAGGCTTATGGCTGGAAACACGAGGATTCCTTCCAGTTCTCGCCTTGGTTAGAATTCACTCTCTCCAACGGGATATTCGCATTGTTAGAAATGGTCTCGGCAGCAGCAAGTAAGGCAGAAGGGCCGTAGCCCAGAGGCCTTTGCTGCGCTGGCAGAGAGGCCAGTGTTACATGCTGACAGCCTGGTGATCATAGGTGGGGGCTTGGCCAGCAGCTTGTGTTGCTGACCTCCAGGTGTCACACCTCACAAGGTCCCTCCTGAAACGTCACCGTCACCATATGCCAGCATACCCCCCCACCCGTCCCCGAGCACATCCATGGGAAGCAAGCATGGGAGAGGCACAAGCCCACGGGAAGCAACTGCACTTTTGAGCAGGGTGACTTCCGGGGCAAAGGGTTTGCGTGGAAGTGACGGGGCCAGGTTGGCTCGTGTTCCTCCCTCGCCTGCCCAGGGCCTGGGGCGGATTAATCCCACAGCCTGAGCGTTTCCTCTTGGTTTGTTCATTCCCTGATTTATTTTGTCAATTAAGCAGCTCCTGTGGCCCCCCGAGCAGTGTGGGGAGTGATGTAGGGGCCTGACAAGAATGAAGATCCCATTTATTGCCCTTGGCCTCCCAAGCTCAGGAGCGGGGGGGGGGGAGGGGGGGTGCAGAACCGTGGCCAAAGCCATGGTGCTTTTCTCACCGGTTCCTTTCCTTGAGAGTCAGGCCAGGGCGGGAGAACGGAGGCATTCGTGGGACCCGCCCCAGGGAGCCGGGGGAGGGAGCAGAAAAAGGAACAGAAGGGAGGGAAAGGAGGGGAGACTCAAAAGGCCACAGTGCACTGCAAGGGCATGGCCCTCACAACACCACAGCAGACTAGCTGAGGACGGGACAAAGGGGAGTCTTTGCTGCTGGTATCTGGCTGCCCCTTTGCTCCCTCAATTGCTTGCCTGCTCTGGACACTGGAGCCGCAGCGGCGCTGAGCTGAGCTAGAGACCTGCAAGATGGGAAAGGGGCCTGGGTGGCGGATACCCTGGGCTTAGAAACAGGGGCTGTCGGGAGGGAGGTGGGCCCAGTGGGGCTGGGCTGAGCCAGAAATCCCTGGGTGAAGGGCTTGGCCAGGATTACGCTGCAGGGCAGACTAAATGGCCCTTCTGGCCTAACACTGATCAGTCTCTCGCCCGTGCTGCAGAGAGAGCTCATCTTCATCCAGCTGCAAGACAGCAAAAAGCCCTGTGTGGCTTTGCCACCAGCTGGCGGTAGCCATTTTTAAGCCCTGGTGCCCAGAGTTAGCACACTGGGCTGGACCCTGGGAGAGATAGGTTCTAGTCCTGGCTCAGGTGACTTGAGGTGAATCTTTTCCTTCAACCTCATTGTTCCACCCCTTTTTGTCCCCTGTAGAATGGGCGCAATGATTCTGCCCTTCTGTGCAGAGCTCTTTGCAGCCTCTTGGTGCCAGGTGCTATACAAGAGCTAGATACGATCATGGCTAAACGGAGGTCTCCTTTCTGGCCCTGCCCGGCAACGCAGCCCAAAGAGTTAAAAAGGACACAGTAGAAGGAATAAGATAATAGTGGGAAGATCGCCGCCTCCCTTTCATTGCTAATCAGATCTTGGTAGCCCTTTCATGTCTTTTCAAGTGGATTAGATGAGGTAAATTTGCACCAGTATATCTAAAGTGAGGTAGGCATACCAGTACACACCCCTCGCGTAAACCCACCGCACCAGTGCTGCAAACTCAGGTTTGCACTGGGACAGCTCACAAGGATAAATCACACTGATGACAAGCCCCATCTCAGCCACCAAAACACAGTGATTTCAGGGAGACGTTAGGTGCTTGCTTAGAGTTGGACATACCCAACCCTACATCTAGGCAGCTGGTTGAACGAGGTGACCTCTGTGGTGTCTTCCAACCAGATGGTTCTTTGGTAAATTCTCTGCTGAGCTAGGGCCGTCTGAGAGGGACGGTTCTCAGCCCTTGTGTGGACTCTGTCAACCGTGCCCAGCAGGGTTGTCCGGCGGTGCCCCAAATGTAGTGGTGCTCTGTGCCGAGTGTGTCTAGGGGTGGGATGTTAAGGAGCCATGGGAAGCACCGGCTCTGACGGCCCCATCCCCCAGCCACCCTGCTGCAGGCTCAGCCTCAGCTCCGGCAGCTCCCCTCTCCCTCCCCCACTCACCCCATGGGCAGTGCCAAGCCCTCGCTCACCGGGCAGTGGTGCGGCTGGAGGACTCCAGAGGAGCAAAGGGCCGCCGTGCACCCAGAAGCTGGCGAGAAGCAGCGGCTTCCCCTTCAAAGCGTCACTTCTCACTAGCCAGCCACGCGGCCGCCCTCCACTCCTCCAGTCCCGTGCCTCCCCTGAGCCTGCGTGAGCCTCCTCCCTGCCCTGCCCCGCCCCAGGGTGGCCAATGCTCCGAGATGCACGGACCGAGGCCATTGCAAATAACATCTGGTCTGACTGGTCCAGGGCAGTGAGCAGCCCTCTGCCTCATGCAGCTTCTGCCCCTGTGGAGCCGCCACTCCCCGTGTCGGGCTGGGCTGCATGAGGCACCAGCTCTGGTAAGGACGGCCCTGGCTACCCACAGGGAGAGATGAGTGGGTGATTTCAGGCTAGTTCCTGGTGGACTGGGGTGCACGTCACACCTCGTGCTAACTGGACCCTTGTAGTTCTCAGGAAAGACTGCGCCACAGGGGCTGAGTCAAAAGAAGAAGGATGGTCTAGTGGCTAGAGCAGTAGCCAGGGGCTCAAGATGCTGCCCTATCACAGACTTCTCGTATAACTGAAGGAAAGTCCCTTAGGCTGGTGGTTCTCAACCAGGGGTACCAGGTGTGCACAGAGCTCTTCTGGGGGCACACTCACATGGCTAGAGATTTGCCTAGTCCAGGGGTCTCCAACCTTTTTAACCACAAGATCACTTTTTCAGTTTAAGTGCAATGTAAGATCTGCCTCAAAGCCAAATCCCCTTGCCCGGCTTCCTTCCCCCACTTCTCCAAGGCCTCACCCTGCTCGCTCCATCCCCCTTCCTCCCCGAATCTCATTCACTTTCACCAGGCTGGGGTAGTCTGGTCTTGGGCCAAGGGGTTTGGAGTGGGGGAGGGGATGCCCTGAAGGTAGGGAGGTGAGATGGGTTCTGGAGTGGCCTAGGGGTTACAGCATCAGTGTCTGGAGCACAGGGTGGTGGACTCGAGTTGACCCAGTTGTCCCAGGGATGGAGCTAGCTCCCACATTAGGAAGGCAGGATAAGGGATGCCCTGAAGGTAGGGGGGTGGGTTGGGTTCTTGAGCAGACTGGGGGATTATGGCAATTGCCTGGGGAGCACAGGGGGGTGGGTTCATGTCTGGCCCACCCTGGGAATGGCCTGACAGCCCACCACAGGCTGCCCCAGGGATGGAGCTGGCTCCCATATGAGGAAGTCAGGATAAGAGACCTGCTGAAGGCAGGGGTATGTGTGCTGGAGTGGCCTAGGGAGTATGGCATTCACCTGGGAAGTACAGGGCTGTGGGTTGAAGCCCTACCCTGGGAGTAGCCAGACAGCCACCCTAGGGCTATGTCTACACTAGCAGGTTCTTGCAGAAGAATGGCTGCTCTTTTGCAAGTGCTATGCTCTTTTCTAACAAGTTTAAGCCCTCTTGCACAAGAGCTCTTGTGCAAGAGCGCAGTGTGGATGCATGGCAGGGGTTTCTTGTGCAAGAGAGCATCCACACTGCCATGGATGCTCTTGTGCAAAAGCACATGGCCGTATAGATGTGTTCTTGCACAAGAACCTGCCAGTGTAGACATAGCCCAGGGGTGGAGTAGTGGAGCTAAGTCAGGCTTACCCCAGCCCTGGGCTGTGCACCACTCCTGAAAGCAGCTGGCATGTACAGCAGTGGCTCCATGTTGCTGCCCCTCAGCTACAGGCACCAGCCCCACAGCCTCCGCTGGCCAAGGTTCTCCATTACTGACCAATGAGAGCTACAGGAGCGGTGTCCACAGGCAAGGACAGCACGTGGAGACCCCCTGCTCTGCCTCCCTCAGGGCCTGCAGGGACATGCCAGCCACCTCCAGGAGCACAATTACCACAGGGATGATGACTCCAGCCGTGACAGGTTCGGCATTTTAGAACTCACTCTCCTTCTCCCTCCCACACCTGCATGGCCAGCAGGAGGCTCCCAGGGGGGCAGCTCCAAGGCAGAGGGCAGGAGCAGCATGACAGTGGGGGGAGGGGCAACTGAAGTGCCAGCGCTTGACAGCTTCCCGGCCAAACCAGTCCGGATCAAAGAATCCCAGGGCTGGCAGAGACCTCAGGAGGTCATCAAATCCAGCCCCCTGCCCAAGGCAGGACCAATCCCAATTAAAGCAACCCAGCCAGGGCTTTGACAAGCCGAGGATCACCTGTCAGAGGCTCCAAGATCTACTGGGAGGTCCCGATCTACTGGTTGGTGACCACTGGCCTAGTCTGACAACAGGCTACATAAAAGCACCAGTGAGGTCAGTGAGGGGGGATTTGATAGCAGCCTTCAACTTCCTGAAGGGAGGTTCCAGAGAGGATGGAGAGAGGCTGTTCTCAGTGGTGGCAGATGGCAGAACAAGGAGCAATGGTCTCAAGTTGCAGTGGGGGAGGTCTGGGTTGAATATTAGGACAAACTATTTCCCTAGGAGGGTGGTGAAGCACTGGGATGGGTTCCCTAGGGAGGGGGCGGAATCTCCATCCCTAGAGGTTTTTAAGTCCCAGCTTGACAAAGCCCTGGCTGGGGTGATTGAGTTGGGGCTGGACTCAGTGACCTCGTCTCTTCCAGCCCTAGGATTCTAGGATTCTGTGTGCCTCAGGTCCCCATCCATACAATGGGCAGAATAGCTTGCCCCCCCCCCCACCCTGCAAGGGTCCTGTGAAGATCAATACGTTGCAGATTGTAGTTGTGGGAGGCATATCAGTATCTTACTGAACTGCCCTTGCAGACCTGTGCTGAGGCCTAGACATAGATTTTGGCTGGGGCAATTCTTAAATCCTGCCCAAGGGACCCTGAGCCGTGGCTGTTTCCTGTGTCAGGTGTTAAGCCAGTGGCTCAGACTTGGGGTACCCCTCCTGCTTTCCACGTGAATCCTGGGTGTGGCTAGGGCAGAGCAAGTGAATCTTTCCTGGCTGGGGAAGGGTCTCAATGAAACAATCGGGACTAACCATGGATCAACGCCCGAAGGTCAGCCCCAAGCTGTCAATATTTCAGTCCTTGTAAAATAGACATCACCGGCCAGAGCTTTAGGAGGTGGGATTGGCAGGAATCTCCCCCCAGCCCCATCCGTGCAGCACGGCCTCTTCTAGGCCCACATCCTAATCATCAGCCTTGGCGGGCCCTGCATCAGAGTTCTTCAGACCTGGGTTCCTGGTTGGGCGACTTGGCAGCTCACTCCGGAGACATCTCTGCCCTTTGGGGCTGGCGTGGCTCAGGAGAGTGATGGGCGCTGCAGAGCCCCTCCTCTAATGGCATCACGGCACCTAGAAATGGGGCGGGGCCCTCGTCCCTTCTAGTGCAGCCGCAGCCGCAGCCGCCAGTGCCAGATGAGTCCTCACACGGTGCTCTGCCCAGGCTGACGTCTCCAGAGCTGGCGCTTTGGTTGCTTCCTTTGGGGCTCTTCCATGCTCCAAGAACTAGCCTAGTTAACAAGGCCCCACTGTCACCTCATCCCTTCCCCCGCCCCTTTACCACCAGCTCCCTGGCAGGTCGCTGGCAGTGGGGATTGACCCGTGGATCTAAAGCACAAGGCTGAATTGCCTAAGCCACTAGCCAGGAGCCTAGAAAATGCATCAAGCACTAACTGCAGCCCAGCCACCTACAGAGAACTTGGCACCACTCTGGGTTTGGTTACAACATGCCGAACCAGCAGGGGGTGCTGTGACACTGGCAAGTGGGAAACTGGCACCGGAAGCGTGGTTCAGAGCCCGCGCACGGGGGCAGCACCAAGTGGATACGGCACTATGTCTCATTCGAAAGACGGCCGCGGTGCACACACACCCACCACTTCTTCCCTGGTGCTCCCACTAAGGAACTCAGCCAGTGCTTCCTGGTCCAGCAGACCTGTGCCACCCCCTGCCCAGACTGGCCCCTTCCGTTAAACCCTCACATGCATGTAGCTGAGCTGGATGAAAACAAAGGTCCCAATTCTCATTCCTCTAAAATGATTTAACCGGCAAGATCCATGCAATAAAATTGGAAACAAAGTTCCAAAATGAGACTTTTCTAAACCTGATTCCTCCCACCACACTGGAAATTCCATGTAGTGAGAAATTTCAAAACTCTTTGGGCCAGTCCCAGCTGGGAATGGAAACAGCTTTGGAAATGTTGATATTTTTTATAAAGAGCAAACGCTGAGTTTCCACAAGCTCTGCTTACTATCTAGGAGCTGGTGTGCGCTAGGACATTAGACCAACCCCCTCATGTCGCTCAGGGGCCGATCGAAATCCCTGTGTAGACAGCACTCATTCGACAAAAGGATTCTTCTGTTGACCTAGCACCCCATCTTGGGGAAGCAGATGACCTACCGCAATGGGCAACACCCGCCTGTCGTCATAGGCGGCACTTACGATGAAGCATAACAGTGCGGCATCTGCAATGTTCAAGTGTACCCAAACCCTCAGAGTAAGATGAGAGTCCACAGATGGATAGCGACAGACAAGACAACATGCTCCTTACCCCCCTCAGAGTCATAATCAAATATTAATACACACAACTACATTTGTATTTACTAGACCACTGTTTCAATAACTAACATTGGTTCTGCAGGGATTTACCACCAAGGTTACAGAGACTCCCTGTCTATATGTCTCCATTTATTGCAATAAAATCTGATTAATAATCAATAACCAATTGCACAAGCAGCATTCCCTGGTTCAACTTGAACTCATTTTGGCTGTGCAGCAAACTATAATCTAGCAAGGCACTTCAGCCTTGAGGGGATCCTGGTTCCGATTAATAAGAACAAGAGAAAGCCTTGTAAAACCACAAGGCTTCAGAAAACTCTCATTAGAATCCTTCCAAGCCTATTATCTGGTTTTTCCTAATCTATTAGAAAGGTAGAACCTTGGACTCAGGAATCCAACCCAGGACTCTGAGCTCTGAGGGTATGTCTACACTTGCAACCTATTTTGGAATAGGGCTGCAAATGTAGGCATTCGGAATTGCAAATCAAGCCCGGGATTTAAATATCCCGCGCTTGATTTGCATCTTCCCGGCCGGGCGCCATTTTTTAAATTTACAAGACCGGAATAACAGCCCGCGTCTACACGTGGCAGTGAAACGGGCATTCAAAATAAAGCCCTATTTCGAACTACCCATTAAACCTCATTGCAGGAGGAATTACAGGTAGTTCGAAAGTGTGTGTTCATAGGTAGCCAATTTATATAAAGCGGGCCAGCTGTTGGAAGGTAAGTGTACGTAGGGTGTATTGAATAGTTTGCACAACTGTATCAATGAAGTTGTGTTATGCAGTGCAAATGGTTTGCTGCCCATGGTTTGCTGCTGTCTGCATTTAGCACTTATAAAGATAAATAAAACTTATTAGAGCTTTCTACTTGGTCTCTTTAAGAAATCACCTGTTGCATGAATAACTAGCAAACTGCACCTAGCTCAATAAATAACTTGCAGTTGCAATGTCATTTGGCACAAAGCAGGAGAACCCACTTGATCTGATTTTTTTTCAAATGGTTGCGGAGCCAGTATGGGTCAGTAAATAGGCTCTCAACTTGGCCTCACAAAGTCTGAGGTCTTTTCAATCCCTGTGCCACAGCCGTTTTGTTTCCTTGAGTTTGTTGCTTCACTTCTTACCCTTCATCTATTTAGACTGTAGACTCCCTGTCTGGATATGCAGTGCCTCGGTGCCACAGTAACAGAATGCATGAGGCTGAGATCTTTCATGGGCTGAGCTATTTTGGTGTCAGTGGGAGGAGGATCAAACCCCGTATAGAGGGAAGAAATAACCTGGAACATACCCAGTCTGACAATGAGAGGTGAGGGCTGGGAAGGGAAGCATGTCCTGAAAATATCAGCCAGCTGACCAGCCCATCAAATAACAAAACTCTATAAAGGTTCAGCCCAGTTGGATTTACTGATGATTTCTCTATAACGTCTCCAAAGCTGCATTAGATGCTGCGTGGTAATGATCAACAGGGGTCTGCTTTTATTCCTATCGAAGTTAAGGGCAGAACGCAGGCTTCCAGGACACAGAGCAGATTCCCTGACTGCCCACCAAAAGTGCTCTGGGACCTTTAAAATGTGGTTCTAGTCTGGGTAAAACTGCTCTGTAAAAGGGGCATCCCAGAGCCCGGATTTCTCTCTCTATCGCTCCAGATCACATAACCACAGTTTGCAAGTTTGTTTTTTTCTTAGCTGCCACTGTTGCAAATGCCCCTGATCGGCGAATCAGGCTGGGTTTCTTCCATCTCGTGCATCATCGCCAGTGGTAAAGGCCATGAAGGCTAAAAAGAAGTGCCCACGTTGAACCCGAGGTCATGCCGTTTGCGCAGGTGTAACTGGCTGGAAGATAGTTCCCAGGTCTGCGGATGACACACAGGAAGGGACAGAATCCGATCCCACCATGCCAGCTGGCTTTGCAGGCGGCAGGGCAGGCTTATCCTGGTGCGTGGGGAGTTGATGAGCGAGGTGCTCGCTCCATAGTCACTTTTCTGAACACTCGAACTGGGGTTGCCAGTTCTCCTGTGTGACGATGGAGCCCTGGGGAAAGCTGGCAGCCTTCCCTTCAATGGGCAGGTGAGTGCTCAGGACCTTGGCTCTGTAGGGGTACATCTACACTACAGCGCTATTTTGAATTAACTTATTTCAAATTTGTTAATTCGAAATAAGCTAAATCGAAATAACGCATCTAGACACAAAAACTAATTCGAAATAGCGTGTCCACATTGAGTGGACCCTGAATCGAAGGTAAGGCTGGCCGGAACCAGTGCCAAAAGGGCATCAGGGTCGGACTTAGCGTGTGGGGCTGCTGCCTCAGACTAGCCGAGGTCTGTGCTTAAAAGGACCCGACCCTCCATCCCGGACAGACAGTTCTCAGGTTTCTCTGCCTGCTGGTCTACCTCGCTGAGGGACAGCAAAGCAATTGTGTCTCGAAGTGCTCTGCTTGCCCTCACTCGGGACACCACGGCACTCTGCAACATGGAACCAGACCTGCCCCCGGGGACTCTGTTGCGTCTCGTGGACACGCTGCCAGCAGCCTGGCTGCACTGTCTGCAGGCTGCCATCCGGGAGCACCATCGAGGGGCTGTCAGGATCCAGGGGGCCCTGTGGGAGAGCTTCCACCCTGAGGAGCGCTGACAGTCTCTCCGCTCTGCCCCACTGGGGGCTTGTGCCCCATTCCTCTCTTTCGTCCTTCCACTTACCCTTCCCTAGCCCCCCCTTCCTGATGTCAAATAAAATACATGTATTTTCAAAAATAGGAACTGTCTTTATTTAACACAACTGGGGAGGGGGAATGAAACTGTGGGGAAACTGGGGAAAGGAGGTGGGAGAGGGGGGGAGAGAGGGTGGGAGAGGGGAGGGGGAAACCTGGGAGGAGGGAGCTGGAAGGGGGAAGCAAGGGGAAGAAGGGGGAGGGGAAGCTCAGGGCTCAGGGGTGGGGGTCTCATTGGGCCACATGTCTCCCAGCACAGCGGGTGCGGGGGCCTCGGCGTCCCCGGGGGGATGGGGAGGAGGGTGCAGAGGTTGAGGTGGGGGGTGTGGAGATTGAGGAGGAGGGTGTGGAGGTTAAGGAGGAAGAGGTGGGAGGGGGGGCAGGAGTGGGAGGAGGAACAGTAGCTGGGGGGGGGGCAGCGGGTGCAGGACCGGCGTGGGGCAGCACGCTCTGCAGCAGGGCCTGCAGGTTTGAGCACAAGGCATGGTCCTGAGCAAGCTGCTCCCGGCGGAGCTGCAGGTCCTGCATCCAGGCCTGGATGGTGCGGTGCAGGGCTCGCAGGGCCCCCAGGTGCTGGTCCCGGTACCCCTGCCACGTGGTGGTGGTCCTGCTGAGGCCGCGGGTGCGGGAGCATGTCCCGGCGGGGTGGTGCGCCCTGCACGAGCAGCTGGTGCAGCTGTAGAGAAAGAAGAGAAGGGTCAGTTCTCCCTGGGGACACAGTGGATGATGCCCAGCCCCCCCCCCGCGACGTGAGGGCGACCGCGCCCTGCACCGTCAGAGCCGCTGTGCTTGCACAGAGGCCATGGTCAGGATGTCTGGCTCTCCCCAGGACTGGGAGCTGCCCCAAGACCGCACCCATGCCCCTGTGCCATGTATAGTGTGGCCGGAGGGGGGGGGAGATGTCCCCTGCCTCTGCGTAGAGGGGGCGTGTGAAGGGAGAGCGTCCTGCTGGGTCCCGCCCCGGGGTCGGCAGAGAGTCAGGTCTCTTCACACACGCATGTGCCTATTGGGCCAGGGCCCCTGGGTGTCACGCAGCTGGAGCCACCTGCCCAAGGGTGGCATGGGACGTGCTCGCACGTGCACGGGTGGCTGCGTGATCCGTGGGAGGCATGGCCCATGCGCGCGGTCCCTGGTCTCCCTCCCCGCCTCCCCCCGGGCAGGGGACGGTGCTGGCACTTACCTGGTATGGCCTCCCTGGATGACCCTGCCGACTCCGGTGCCGGAACAGCTGGTGGTGGCCCCTCTGGTGCACCCGGGTCAGGGCCCTCCGGTCCCGGCTCACTGCCTCCTGGGATCGCGCAGACCGCCCCACCCCCCAGGAGTCGGTCGAGGGTGGGGTGGCCCTGGCGTACGCCTGCCTCAGCTCCTTGACTTTCATGCGCACCTGCTCCTGGGTGCGCCTGTGGCCTTTCCTGGCCATGGTGGCCGCTATGCGGCCATAGACGGCCGCTTTCCTCCTCCTAGTGTGGAGATCATGGACGTTGGGGGTCTCCCTCCCCCCAAACCTCAATGAGGTCCATGACCTCCGCACTAGTCCATGAGGGCGCGTGCCGTCTATGGCCCCTGGCTGGCCCCTGGGCGCTGGGGGGCTGGGCGGGGGAGAGCTGGCTGCCACTGTGTGGCCACTGGCTGAGGGTCTGTGGCTGCTGGCAGGCCTGGCTCTTGCATGTGCCCAGTGGCCAGAGTCTGCCCCTTTAAGGGCCCCGGGGCTGGGGGAGAGGAGAGGAGTTTTCCTGGTTTGGCCCAGAGTGACCAACAGGGGAAACTGGGAAGGGCTGGAGGCCCCCTAATTCGAAATAAGTGTCTACACAGCGCTCATTTCGAATTTGGTGTTATTCCTCGTAGAATGAGGTTTACCAAATTCAAAATAAGGGCTCTGCTATTTCGAATTTATGTTGGAATAGCGGTTTGGCTGTGTAGATGCTATTAAAGTTAATTCGAAATAATGGCTGTTATTTCGAATTAACTTTGTAGTGTAGACATACCCTATCTCACCAGCTGGAAATGGTGCTAGCAGCAGGCGAGCCCCGAATCCCCTGTGGGGGCTGACTCAGAAGGCAGTGCCAGCTGCTGACGCCCTTTCCTTCGCTCCCTGGATTGCCTGGGGGGTCAGCCAGCCAAGTGCTCCCTGGCTGGGGGCCTCACACAGCGCCACGTTGTAGTGGGGTGGTAAAGGGCAAGCCAGGCTGGGGAGGGGCCGCCTTCCTCTTGGCGGGCCACAAGATTGCCCAAGATGGTCTGCCCAAGCTTTGCTCACCCCTAGGATTTGCAGGAACCGTAGCAGGGCTGTGATTGGCTGCAGGGGGAGCACCCAGCTCTCAGTCAATGTTGTGTGTAGTTGGCCTGCACTTCACTTCACACGCCCAGGCTTTGCGCGTCTGGTAGGAAAAAAACTGAGGACAAAACCCAGCAGAATCTGGCAACCCTGCACATGGGCAACGGCAAAATGTCTCGTGGGCCACACGTAGAACCCTGATGTGCCGCATGTGGTCCTCTGGCTGCCGGCTGCCCACCACTGACAGAGGGACCTCATCGCCAAGTCCACGGATCGCTATAGATCTCCATACTGTAGCAAGAGCCCATGGACGGTTGGTGAAAGTAGGATGGGGGAGGCAAATCCCCGGCCCCTTCCCTGCCCCCCCTCAGGGAGCACTGGTGGATGGAGGGGGACCCAGCCCCAGAGCACTGGGAGAGGGAGGATGGTGCACAGCGTGGCCCCAGCCCGGAGCACTGGGAGGGTGGGCGCTGGGGGAAGTAACACTCCACCCTGAGGGTACGGCTACACTAGCTCGTTAGTTCGAGCTAGGTAGGGTAATGAGGGCAAGCGGAGTTGCAAATGAAGCCCGGGATTTAAATATCCCCGGCTTTATTTGCATGTTCCCGGGCGCTGCCATTTTTAAATCCCCCTTAGTCCGAACTCCGTGCCCGCGGCTACATGCGGCACAGACTAGGTAGTTCGAATTAAAGATCCTAATTCTAACTACCGTAACTCCTCATGGAATGAGCTGCTTGGAACCAGAGCCAAGCGTGGTTTGCCCTGTTCACACTCAGGCTTTGCGTTGGGCTCTGTCCGTGCCCAGCCAGGCCCTCCTGGCTGAACTTGGATGCATGCAGAAGGAAGGCACTGAGGGGGGTTCTGGCTGCTGGAGCCTGCCGTGTCTCCACATGGATGAAAGGGATTTGGCGTCTTCTCTGTCCTTACGTTTCCCAGCCTGGACTGATCCAAACCCTCCGGCTCTGTTTCCTTGTGGGCCTTAACAATGCAGCTGCACTTTTCCTCGGTGGTGTAATTGGCAACAACAATTAAGCTTTGGGCGAGGTGCTTGGTTAATGGTTCCCAAGAGACCCATTGCCTTTCCCGAGCACCATGCTTCTTGTTTTCCCCATTAAGCTCCCACATGCCTGGGCAGTTTACAGCTCGGCAAAGGGGATCAATGTCTCCGCACCTTGCTGGGTAGGATCTCCGAGTGCTTTACACAAACAAATACGAACCCTCAGGGAAGTGGCTGAGCACTGTTGTTCCCATTCAGAAGCTGGTAAACTGAGGCACAGCGGGGTCACCATGGCCACAATTGTCATATGCTTCTCATGCAGAGTAGTCACAAAATGAATCACCACATGGGCCAAATGCAGCCCCAGTGAGTTTGTTTAGAAGTTCGAGTGACTGTTTCCTGAGAACGCCCTGCACTGCCAGAGCAGCTCCAGTCAGGGGCTCCTGAGTGCAAGAGCCAGCTACCCAGACGCCTGCCCTGATGGTCCTTTCCTGCAGCATGTGGGTGGCACTTGGATCCCATCTCATCCAGATTCAAATCGGCCGGGCTCCGCAGCTGTCAGGGTCAGCTGCAAGCCCAGGGCCGCTCCCTGCCAGAACCCCGGGAAATTTCTAGTCTTAACCCAAAGATGACTCCTAGTTTTGGATGCAGAGCTGAACAGAGTCACTCCTCCCGGCCCTCAGAGCTGCGCCTAATGCTGAGGATCCATTGCCCAGGCTTACGCCTTGTGTCCCTGGAGGCACATGCATTGGGGAGTAGCCTGGGCATCCTGTCACCGACAGGAACTCAGGCAAACGCCGCCGCCGCCTCCCTGCACTCACCGCTTCCTGCAGTCCCGGCTTTTTTTAATGAGACCCAGCTGCCCCGTCAGCTCGTCCAACACCCAGCAGCTGCGCGGCCATGAAACGTGAGGAAGGGTTACCGGGAAATCTCCCCGGCCGCCCTGACCCGTACAATCTAATGGTCAGATAATAATCAGAAGGGCAGCCTATGAACAGGACATAAAAACAGCCACTAGCCCTGCCCTTGTGGTCCAGCCAAGCATTCTGCCTGGGGTTATTTGTGAAGAACAACAGCCCTTCCCTAGTGTAAATAGCAGGGGATAATTAATTCCCTCTGGGGAATTGAGAAACAACCATCCAGATTCCACTGCAAGGACCCTTTCTGTGTCAGGGCAGCTGGTTCCATTTTGACACCACCGTTTTCAATCACACGCCACGTGGGACAGGAGGTGGCTGCGGAGTTGCAGGGAACCTTTCCAGCGCTTTGGCATCTTTGGATGCTTGAGCATCAGAGAAAAGGCTACACAGTTACTGTGTCTTTGAGAGACAATGAGCAGTCCTCTGGCACCTTAGAGCAGGGCTGGGGAAACTTTTTTAGGTCAGGGGCTGCTGACCCACAAAAAAATCAGTTGGGGGCTGCACACAAGTGAGAAGCAAAGAAAAACAAAACAAACCCTCACTGATGTGATCCCAACTGAGAAGGAGAAAGACCCTCCCCACATTCCCCTTGCACACCACAGCCTGGCGGGGGGCAGTCTGGTAGATTTTGGGTGCTTCAGATCCATGGTGGGGCAGCAGAGGGCTGGAGTGCCAGCACAGGTTCCCCAATGCTGGAGGGGGGAGCCTTGAGACTCCAGCTTCCAGCCCCCGAGCCTTAGGTTCCCCACCCCTGACTTAGAGACTAACACGTATATTGGATCATGAGCTTTCATGGGTAAAACCCACTTCATCAGATGAGTCGGAGTGGAACTTACAGAATCTAGAGTATATAAAACAGCAAAAACAGTTACCTGTCAATTGTAGGACCAGTATTAATGAAGCTAATGAAGTCAGGCTAGATGTGTCTCATACAAAGCATCTGATGTGGAAATGCAAATGTGAAGCAGGGGGGGAATTGCCTTTGTAGTGTGTTAACCAGTTTAATGTCTTTACTCAAACTCAAGTTAATAATGTCAAAGTTGTAAATGAATTCCAGATCAGTGGCTTCTCTCTGTAATTGGGTGATAAAATTCCTTTGTAGAAGAATGGTACTTTTAAATCCATGATTGAATGTCCAGGGAGGCTAAAATGTTTCCCTACAGGTTTATGTGAGTTACCATTCCTGAGGTCTGATTTGTTCCCATTTATCCTTTGATTGTCTGGTTTGGCCAAGACCCATGGCAGAAGGGCATTGCTGGCGCTTGGCGGCATACATCATGTTAGAGCCGTGGTCACCAACCCGTTGATTGCGATCGACTGGTTGATCGCGAGGCCTCGACCAGTCGATCGCGAGGCATTTGGGCAACCCCGCCCCCCATTTTCCCTTCACCCCCGAGAAGCCCCACTACCTACCTCTAGTGTAGTGCCAGCTTCCCGCGGGGTGGACGGAAGTCCTCTCTGAAGCCCGCGTCACTTCCGGGGGTTCCGGAAGTGTGCGGGCTGCTCCGCCTCCCACAGCTCTGTTGCGTGCTGGGGGAGGGGGCGTTGGCCCTAGAGGAGGAGTGTGGAGGCTTCCCTGCGCCGCCGGCACCGGAGGGGTGAGTTGGGAGCAGGGGTTTCCCTGCGCCGTGGGAGCAGGAGTCGGCCCCGGGGTTTGGCCGCGCTGCGGGAGGGGAGGGAGTTGGCTGGGCCGGGCCGGGCCGCGGGAGGGGGGTTTGACCCCGGGCAGGCGCCCGCGGGGGTTGGCCATGCTGCAGGAGGGGGTTGGCCGCGCTGCGCCGCGGGAGGGGGGTTTGGCCCCGCCACGGGAAGGGTGAGGGTTGCCCCTGGTGCAGGCTCCCGCGGGGGTTTGGCCCCACTGTGGAATGGGGGGAGGTTGCTCCAGAGGCAGGCTCCCGCGGGGGTTTCGCCCCGCCGCAGGAGGCAGGGGTTAGCCCCGGGGCAGGTACGCTCAGGGTTTCCCTGCACCGCGGGGGGCCCGGACGAGGCATGTGCTGGTTTCCCGCGGGGGGGGGGGAAGGGAGAGAGAATCCTGGGAGGAGGCAGATGCAGGTGATTCTGCTGCCACTGGCACCCTGTCCCCACTCCCCGAACTCTGTCCCCATTCCCCTGTCCCCACTCCCCGAACTCTGTCCCCATTCCCCTGTCCCCACTCCCCGAACTCTGTCCCCATTCCCCTGTCCCCACTCCCCGAACTCTGTCCCCATTCCCCTGTCCCCAGCTACAGAACTCTGTCCCCATTCCCTGTCCCCACTCCCCGAACTCTGTCCTCATTCCCCTGTCCCCACTCCCCGAACTCTGTCCCCATTCCCCTGTCCCCAGCTACAGAACTCTGTCCCCATTCCCCTGTCCCCACTCCCCGAACTCTGTCCTCATTCCCCTGTCCCCACTCCCCGAACTCTGTCCCCATTCCCCTGTCCCCAGCTACAGAACTCTGTCCTCATTCCCCTGTCCCCACTCCCCGAACTCTGTCCTCATTCCCCTGTCCCCACTCCCCGAACTCTGTCCTCATTCCCCTGTCCCCACTCCCCGAACTCTGTCCCCATTCCCCTGTCCCCAGCTACAGAACTCTGTCCCCATTCCCGTCCCCACTCCCCGAACTCTGTCCCCACTGGCACCCTGTCCCCAACTGCAGAAACCTGTCCTCTGCCCTCCCAGCACCCTGACCCCTCTCCCCTGCCCCCAGCCGCAGAACTCTGTCCCCACAAAATGTGTAATTATAAATGCTTCATTTTAGATTTAAATAGCATGAATAAAAAACAGACCATTTATTTCATAACTATAAACACATGATTTTAATTTTATATATTGCATAATTTAAAAATAAAGTGTTTATCAGAGTGTGTAAGTAAGGGCTGGGGATAGCAAGTGATGGACAGGAGGAGAATAGAGAGGGTGGGGCTTCAAGAAAGGGGCAGGGCTTCAAGGAAGGGGCGGGGCTTCAAGGAAGGGGCGGGGCGGTAGATCTTCGCCTGTTCTGAGATTTAAAAAGTGATCTTCGGTGTAAAAAGGTTGGAGACCACTGTGTTAGAGCATGTGCAGGAGTATGAGCCGCAGATGTTGTGGCTCATGTAGGTAGGTCCTGGCAATGGTGTTTGTTGCAGGGGTAGGTTCCTGGGTGACTGTGTCTGAGGCTATGTCTACACTGCCGGTTTTTTTGTGCTCTCATTTGCACATCTTCTGCCGATCCTTTTTGCGGAAGAGGTTTTGCTGCTAAAAAGCCCCATGTAGACGGGGCCATTTGCTGGAAAACCCCCCTTTTGCGCAAGATCCCTTATTCCTCAGATAATGAGGTTTACAGGCTCTTGCGAAAAAGGTTTTTTCCCCCCAACAACTGGCCCCGTCTACACGGGGTTTTTTAGTGGCAAAACCTCTTCCGCAAAAAGGATTGGCAGAAGATATGCAAATGGAGTACAATTTGCATATCTTTTGCAGAAAAATCCCGGCAGTGTAGACATAGCCTGAGGCATTATGTGTGGAGGCTGGAAAGGATTTGCTTCAGATTGGGGCTGTCTGTAGGCGAGGATTGGCCTGTCCCCCAAGCAAGGTTCCCAAGGTCTCCTTCCTGTGGGTCCATATGATGAGAGAGTTTGTCTCTTTGATGTCTGGTTGTTCAAGAACTCCTCCGAAACAGACCACCAAACTCGGTATGCAGCTTCCTCAATGGGATGTGCCTGGAGTGGGATTGCTTCTCAGAAAACCATACGGAAAAGAGAATCACCAGGCAGGTGAAAGGGACTGGCCACGGGCACCCTCCGCATCCAGGACTGTCCCAGCCCTATGGTGCCCTTTAGGAAGGGAGGAATGAATCTCCACCCACCCTGCCCTACCTCCGATTCATATGGGGACATAGTTGGCTGTTTCCCTTCGTCAGGGAGCGAGGGGAAAGTGAGCAGTTTGCTGCATTCCTCACTCTGGCTGGGGATGCAGGGAGCAGACAAACGTGGACCTGCCCCAGCTTGGGGACATGCACCCCCTCCCCCGGCTGTGCCTGCTGGAGCTGCAGCAGCCATGGAGAGGTGCTTCTCACCCAGCCTCCAAGCTGCAGTGGCGAGAGAGAGCTGCGGCTGTCTGATCCCCACATCCTCCACCCCGCCCCAGAGCAGTGATTTCACGGATGATGGACATTCTCACTTTATTTTCCAAAGTTAAGGACCCGCACAATAAATAAAGCAGGAGGTGGGGAGCCAGGTCTCCTAGTTCTGTTCCTGCCTCGGCCCATGGGTAGGGCTGGTTCAGAACTTTCCATCAGAATGTTTTTCATGGAAAGTGTCTCCTTTCCTCAAAAACCCACGTTTTGTTAGAAAACTGAATGTGGTTGGCTGAAAATTTTGAAAAAAGTTGAAATTTTCTGATGAAAACTGATGAAAACAAAAGTCTTTTCTTTTTGTCTACATTTTCTGTGGGATTTTTTTTTTCTGGCTACATCTGCCACGGAGTGATATGGTGACCTTGATGTGAACCTGTTATACTCGATGTCTGTTTCCCCATCTGTAAAATAAGAATAATAAGATCCTTACCAGCCTGGTATGGATTCATGATGCTTCATTTGTGTGTGCAAAGTCAGTCACCGTGAGGAATTGGGTGACATTAGTCAGTTTGGTTTCTCATTGTGAATAGGTCTCCCAATTCTCATCCTCTCTCTCTGCTGGGGCCCAGTCCAATTCCCGGCACCCAATGTTTTCAACACACATTGGATCTTGGTGCTCACGTAACGCTCCAATAAAAGAGCTGCATTTTAAACAGAAGAATAAAAGAATGTATTTTCGATATACTAGCAGCTAGACTTTGTATTGCATGTTACTGGAAAAAAAGTGACCCCCTGCTGCTATGGAGCTGTGGGAGAGTAAAGTATGACTGTCCTTTGAATGGAGAAACAGTCACATCAGGTATGTACACAAGAGAGGTGTGACAAGGATGAGGCTATAGAAATGAGGTCACCCATTCCAGTCTACTCAGCAGAGTGAGAGCTCTCCAGCCAGAACCCCAGAAGTGGTAGCCAGCATCTTTGACTAGAAGCCAGATTCTGACTAAGTGAGGGGCAGAGTAGTAGGTTCACATTTTATTGTAACTTCCCTTTAACAAAACATTTAGAAAAAGAAGCATGAGAGGGCCTGCTAAACGGGGAAAAGGCCTGCTGCGTTTCCCGTCACTGCCTTTCCCGCGCTCCCCAGCAAGTGAAGCATGTAGGGACAGCAGGAGTGTGGAAGGGGCTCTGGGAACTCTCTGTTGCTTTCCAGGATGCATTTTTGTTTTCAGCAGAGGCACTGGCAGCTCCAGACAGGCAGGGCAGCAGGAAGAGAGAGCCGGGGCCAGAGTAGAAGGGTAGCAAAGGTTGGAAGAGTTGTTGCATGTGAGCGTCCTGAGCTAAATCGAGGCAACGTTTGTATTCTCCGCTCTCCTAAACACTCAGATGCAATTCTCATCTCATAAGGGGCTCCAACGGAGTTAGACCAGGCTGAGTCTGGTGTGAAATCAGAATGGAACCTCTTCTCCATCAGCCCCAGACCCTGGGCTGAAGGAGAATGGAAAATACCTGCCATGGCTGCTCTGAGTTGTGACTCCATTGCACCGTTGATGATGCCCTCACTGCTTTGCCCGGGGTCATATGGCAAAAGGTCCGGCCCCAAGCTTCAGCCTCCAGACCCCATTCCCCTTCGTGTCTGTTCACTCCAGCAATGTGTCCCACTGTGAGTGGCCACTGCTGGTCCTGGGGGCTCTGTGAGCGAAGACTCACCAGCGAGTTAAAATAACGCAACCGCTCGCGTTTCCACTCTTTCTAAAGCAGGGTTTCCCAACCTATGGGTCGGGACCCAAATATGGGTCGCCATTACATTTCAAAAGGGTCGCCAAGTGTCTCCCCAGGTGGTTCTACCCCCCCCCTTTCCCCCCGCTTTTGAATTGCCTTGGGTCACCAAGTCTTCCTGAATTGTCAAAATGGGTCCCCATCTGGAAGAGATTGGGAACCGCTGTTCTAAAGCAAGCAGTACAATGAGGCTCCCGGTCAGAAAGCACAGGAATCCAGCGCAGTCTTCTCTTCACGCTGGGGACAAGCTACCTCAGTAGCACAACTGCAGGTTTTCAAAACCCATGCAACTTGCCTCAAGTCATGAGACTTTAAAAGAAGACGATGCGTGGTGTTCTTATTAGCTTTTTATGTTTGAGCTAGGGGAGGGGGCGGGGGGAGGAACTGAGTCATGTTTGTCACATTTTGCAGCTTTTTTCTGCAGCCACAAGGGCTAGAAACGTCCTTAAACAAATGAAAACTGAGCTTCTCGCATAGGCATAATCCTTGTAAATATCTTGCTGCCTATCTTTTGTGACAGGGAAATGTTCCTTCCTATGTATATTTCCACTGAAAGAAAGTAACAGGGACATTGTAGCATCTTCTCTAGGAACTTGGAGAGGAATGATTCTGAATTCAAATTACAAGTGGCAGATAAATCATCCTTATAAACCCTGGCACTCCAGCGAGGCGGGAAGTAACTCATTGTCGCCACGACTACTAATATACCCAGAGATCGCTAGGGGATTTGAAGGGAGAAAAACACACTTGATCCAATTTACATAACATTATCTTTTATTTAAAACGGTGTTGTCAAAAATGGGTGCCCTGGGCGAGATAATTGCTGTATATTTATGATTGTCTTGGGAAAAAGTGACGTGATATTGCTGCTTGCTCTGAGTGGGAGATTTTCCTTACGAAGGAACATCTGTAAAGGAAGCAAAAGGTCAATGCACTCTGCAGTCTCTTGGGGGTAGAGCTGCTCATTTCTCCTATGAAATGCCAAGCACCCCTCTTTGCCTCTGTTTGAGTCTGATCAGGTTGGTGAGTTCAGAACAATGGCAGCGAGATCTTTTCAGGACTTTCCTGCTTTTTTTTTTATGCTCTGAGGAAGCGGGTCTGCCCCACGAAAGCTCATCACCTATTAAACTATCTTGTTAGTCTTTAAAGTGCTGCATATTTTTTCGTTTTGTTTTCATTTTACATGGGCACTTCCAGTACATGTACACTGCACAACCCCCCCATCAAACTCCCACTTCCGGTGAATTGACTGAGCACCCACCCAGAGAGAGTCTCTGATGCCACAGATTGAGAAATATTTTGGTTTTCAGGCTTTTGCTGGAAATCTGAAAAAATGTCTTGAAAACAGACATGGCCAGCTCAAATGTCCATGAGATGTTGTACATTTGACCAGCTCTAAACTGCAGGTTACAGCTAAGATCAGAACCTGAGGGTGCCTAATTCCTACTCCAATCGGCAGCACTCTGCTGTCACCCCAGCTGCTCTGTAGTTCGTTTTCTGTGTGACCAGGGGACCAGTGTTCCCTGTAAGCTGAGCGCCTGGGTGACCACCCAGGAAAAGTTCATGTGCCACCCAGCTGATTAGCAGAGCACCCAAAACCCCCCACAGCTAGCAGCATCTGTTTCTATTGGCGGTGCACATCTGCACATGCCTTGGTGCACATAACAAAATTTATTCTGCACCCAGATGGAAAAAAATTAGAGGCAACATTGCCAGGGATGACTCCCTGAGTACCCATGCCCGAGTTTACTTGTGTCAAACAGACACCTATCTCTGTGGGTGGGTTTTTTGGGTGGGTTAATTAGCAAGGAAGCAAATGCAACAAAAATAAATACCGCAGGGTCATCCCAGAGAGAGAGAGATCTGAGCCTTTTATGCTGGAGAAATGAGGGAGATTTATTAACAATACTCGACTCTGCGATAGCACCTTGCATCTGTAGATCCCAGTCGTTAATGAAGCTTTGTAGCAATCGAGGTTCGGTCTTTTGTGCAGTAATACTGCATGATAATCTACAGGGCCCCGGCGGGTCCCTTTCCGTCCCCAGGCCTAGCAAGTGCCTCCGGATGAGCAGCATTTGGAGGCAAGAGTGGCCGGGGCCCCTTCCTGGCCTCTGCAGGGGTTTGTGACAGTATCACGGGCTCTTAGCACGTGCATAGCCAAAAATCAGATGCAGGATCAATACGTGTGTCTATTCCCCTAACCTCTCCACAGGCTGCTCGTTGTGGCAGAGAGTGAGGGCAGCAGGGGAGTTCATTAGCCATTTAAAGCCCTTTTCTCAGCAATAGCTGTAGCATTATGAAGACCAGCCCCCAAGATGGCCCAAACTGGCTGCCTGTGCTGTAGCGGGTACAGCACAAAGAAATGGCTGAGGGGCCCGTGGTTGTTATGGAGTTGTCTCTTTCCCTGGAGCAGTGTGGGCAGAGTGGGCAAAACACGGGGGTGGGCCCGTGCTCCTTGTGTAATGGATTGGTGTAACTGTAAACACGATGCTGGGCTGCATTAACAGGAGTGTTGTGAGCCGGACACGAGAAGTCGTTCTTCTGCTCTACTCTGCGCTGATCAGGCCTCAGCTGGAGTATTGTGTCTAGTTCTGGGCATCACATTTCAGGAAGGATGTGGAGAAACTGGAGAAGGGCCAGAGAAGAGCAACAAAAATGATGAAAGCTCTAGAAAACGTGAGCTAGGAGGGAAGACTGAAAGAACTGGGCTTGTTTAGTTTAGAAAAGAGAAGACTGAGAGGGGACATGATAGTGGTTTTCAAATCTAAAAGGGTGTTACAAGGAGGAGGGAGAAAAAAATTTCTCCTTGGCCTCTGAGGATAGGACAAGAAGCAATGGGCTTAAACTGCAGCAGGGGAGGTTTAGGTTGGACATTAGGAAAAACTTTCTAACTGTCAGGGTGGTTAAACACTGGAATTAGTTGCCTTGGGAGGTTGTGGAATTTCCATCACTGGAGATATTTAAGAACAGGTTAGACAGACACCTATCAGGGAGGATCTAGCCGGTGCTTGGTCCTGCCATGAGGGCAGGGGACTGGACTTGAGGACCTCTCAAGGTCCCTTCTAGTTCTAGTATTCCATGATTCTGTGACTGTCCCCACCATGCCCACTGCCATGTGCATGCAGAGAAAGCTGCCACCCAGCTGGTTTCAAGCTAAATGGAGCCTCCAGACAAGAGAAACAGGGTGACACCAGAATCCTCAATTCTTTATGCAAAGCAGCCATTGGGGTGAAGATATTAGCCAGGAAACCTGTGTGCAAGTCCAATCTTAAGTGTTCTGTGCCTCAGTTTCCCATCTGTAAAGTGGTTATGATGCTGCTTCCTTACCTTTCAGGGACGAATACATTAAAGATTGTGAGCTAGTCAGTTACTACAATAATGACAACATAGAAAAACAATGAAGCCTTTTTTTTTTTGCACTTTTTATATTACAGAGCACTCACCTGGCATGCAGAGATAGTGGCCGTTTTGTTCCGAGAGCTGCCTGCTAACGAGGAAACTCATCCACACTGTGCTCTCTCCTGGAGACCTTCCTTGTCTTCTTTCCAGGCATTCTTTTTACTTTAGCTAAACTGAAAATTGTTGCAGTCAACAATTGCCCAGTTTGCTGCTCAAGTATGGAACCCCTACGTCTCCTCCCATGTAGTCCTGCTATTCCCACGCCTGCAGCAAGGGCTTTGTTACCTTACTGGTGATGGTTCAAAGTCTAGCTCCTATGCAAAGGGAAGCTAGACTGAGTGCAGTGACCCTAGCTGGCTAAGACAGAAACCAGCCCCACTGTCACCCAGGAGCATGTCTACACAGCAGAGTTATTTCGGAATAACGGCCGTTACTCTGAAATAACAATGCGAGCGTCTACCAGCAATTCTGTTATTTCGAAATAATTTTGAAATAACGGGCGGCTTATTCCAACTTCTGTAAACCTCATTCTACGAAGCATAACGCCTCTTGTGAAATGGCTATTTCGAAATAAGATGTGTGTAGACGCTCCTGCTATTTCGAAATAGCCCCTCACCAGGGCCATTCTAACTTATTCCTCTTGGGGCTCTAAACTGAGACAGCACGTCTACATTAGGGAACCCTGTCTCTGACTCATTTTGAGGCTTCCCTGCAGTGTAGACGTGCTATTTCGAAAGAAGCTAGTTTGGAATGACTATTCCGGAATAGCTTATTCTGAAATAACTGTGCAGTGTAGACACCTCCCCAGAGACTCTGGCAAAGCCGAGCTGTCTGGATCTGTACCTCCCTCCCACCTGTCACACCATCGCCTTGGCCACAGGCCATCCTTCCTCACGCCTGGTGCTGCCGTGCGACTCTTTGCGCTCGTAGCAACATCTGTAGTGTAAATGCCTCCCTCTTAGGGAGACACAGCTTAGGCCAAAGGAAGGGAAGGGAAATCAGGGTGGGGGATTTACATTACAAGAGACCAGGTGAATCGACGCTCAGTGCAAATAAGCAAGTCTGCTGGTGCAGGAGAGGCCTGGCGACGTGCGGCGGTAGGGCGTCCCAGCATACTGATCTGCAGTGAGATTTCAAAGGCATTGAAAGAGAAACCCTCTCTAAAGCCTTCAGCTTGGCTGCATGGGGCTTGGAGGTGGGCGGCATCACACAGGACTCGAATACAGATCAAAGGAAGCATTGAGGCCGCTTTGAACAAAAAAGCTCCTTGCCTTGAGCGCCGAGCCCAGAGCCAGGGGCACAGAATGGTTAGAAGGGAGAGGCCATCACATGAGTAAGGCAGAGCCACAATACGTCTGCAAATCGCTCAGGGACGCTGCACTGATTGTTCCCCAGGAAAGAGAGAGGAGCACAAGCTAGCAGGTCTTGAAGGAAAGGGGCAGGTAGAATTCCGCAGGCTGCCAGACAGCAGGGGTCTGAGGAGTTGTTAAAACAGCTACAAGTAACTAGACAGGCTCCCTGGAGGGGCGGGGAAGAGTGTGGATACAAGACACCTTCTATTGAACTGGCAGGCTGGTTCAGTCTCATTCGTCCAGCCCATGGAGACACGGCTGATCCACGCCAGTGCCGGGCAGAGGAGAGTGAGGCCCTGTGGGTACAACTAAAGGATTTCAGACCTGGGACGTTGTTTGAGTCACACTTATGGGAGGCTTGGGGAGGAACCCGGACCTAGCATAGTGGAATCCCTGTTTGGATCCCTGGGTGCTCCTGCAGAGTTAAGACACAGGAATAGTGTCCCCTGTGCCCCTTCCCCCGGAGGAGCTAAAAGTCCTTCACTAATATCAGCTCCTTCTTGCAGCACCCCAGTGAGGTGGGTTGGTCTGTTGCAGAGCCTGTGACTTGGCCAAGCAGCTCAGACAAGCAGCCTGGGGCCAGGCTGGTCTGGTGCCTTAGCCACATGACCCCCCATGGGTGGGCTGGTCATAGGTTCCACAGGCTCCTGCTGCCAGAGCATTGGCTGGCGTCTGCCGAGGGAGCCCGAGGCTGGCGTGCGAAATGGGCTGAGGGTTGGCCACAGGCTGCGCGTCGATCACAGGCTGCGAGAGCTTGGAAGCAGAAACTCCACGTGGCAGCCCAACCTCAGGCCTTTGAGTCAGTGTGGGGGGTTCTTGGGTCATGCCCAGGGGCGGACTGGCCCGGCGGGATATCGGGAATTTCCTGGTGGGCCGTCGTATCCACCCATGACGGGCCGTCGTTGCCCCGCACTCCGAGCGGCTCTGCGTCCGCACTCTGTGCAGCGCACGGAGCCTGACCCGCCACTTGTGCTGCGTGCCGGACGTGATGCACAGAAAGGGGGCGGGACTTGGGGGCATGCAGGGGTGACGTCATGGGGAGGGCCATTCCCAGGCCTATTTTGATTGCCAGTCTGCTCCTGGTCGTGCACACACACGGCCCACCTTGGCTCGGGGGAGGCAGGGCAGGGCTACAGAGAGAACCGGGTGCTCCTCCGGGAGGGGCTGTGGCCTGGGAGTCCTGTGTGCCCATCTCAGCGCTGCCCTGCTGCCATGTAGACTTTCCTCCTGCCACGTGTCGGTCTTAGCAGTTGTACTATAGCAGCGCCCAGTCGTGCAAGGCGCAGGACAGGCAGAACCAAGTGCTGATCCTGCACCTGCGCCCACACAATCTAAGCCCATCGCAAGACAGCAGGTTGACCCTGACACACTGATGGAGGAACACTGGGACAATGGCTGCATGACTGGCCATGTGCCAAGTGCACCTGTTGCCTCGCCGGCGTCCAGTCAGAGACTTTCAGGCCAGAAGGGAGGGTTGTGATCCAGTCTGACCTGCACATGGCAGGCTACAGAACCTCCCGCACCCACTTCCATAACAGGCCCAGAACCTTGAGCTGAGCTACTTGATAAAAAGACATCAAATGACAGACAATCCACCACTGACTTTAGCACAAATCAATAAGCGACCCAGGCCCCACATTGCAGAGGAAGGCAACCCCCTCAGAGTCTCTCTGCCAATTTGACCTGGTGGAAAATTCCTTCCGAATCTCAAATATGGCCTTGGTTAGACTCTAAGCATGTGGGCAATCAATAAGCTTGTTCCCAAGACCAATCTTTGAGGCCCTCCACCTTGCTCCAGCCTGAGAGATCAGCTTTCAGTGTGAGCCATTGTAGTCTCCCCTTTAACCAGTTCCTTATCCACTTTCTGAGTCTTATATTAATCCCTATTTTCTCCAGTTTAACTAGTAATTTCCATTTGGAACATGCTTTGTTTCAGGAACTCCTGTTGAGGTTCAGGTATTCAAGTCAGCAATTTGACATCCACCGTAATTTTTTATTCCCCTTTGCTGGGTAAGTTTAATAACAAAGACTGCGCTTTTCATAAATCAATAGCGGAAGAGACAAAAATAATTTGTCATGTGTTTATAATATGTTTTTATGTAGTCAACATTTCCAGACAGTGATAAATGCATTGTGCATTGGGCTGACAGGTAATGATGGTTGTACTTTTGACAGCTTCAAGTGGAAAATACTCATCTTTCACTTTTATTTGTTTTTTGTTTTATTTTGAAGCAATCACTCTCACAGTTGGTTGAGAGATAGGAAGGCAAGACTGTAACTAGTTGAAAAGGAATGTTCCTGCAGAGGAAAGAACTTTTACAGTGATGTCTGCAAGGGAAAAAAGCTCAGACAAAGGGCACGGCACAGAAGGAGAACAATACTTCTCACTTATAACAGTTGTCAGAAATAGATTTCCAAGCGCTTTTTGAGTTGTGTGACTGGTATTGTCCGCTTCCTACAGAGCAGGAGGGCGAGGCTTAGAGAGGTTAAATGATTTGCCCAAGGCCAGAGAGGAAGTCAGGTGCAGAGTTGAAAATAGGATCCACAGCGAAGATTTTCAAGATTGGCTAGGGAGTTGGGGGGGAGGGTCTAATTTTTTTTGGGTGCCCATCTTGTTGTTGGATGCCCGAAAATATTGAAAAGTTTCACGGGGGTAGCTGAGTTAGTCTGTACAGGAGAAACTTAAAAAACAACAAATAGTCTGGTAGCACTCTAAAGACTAACAAAACATGCAGATGATCTGAAGAAGTGGGCTGTGCCCACAAAAACTCACGAAACCATCTGCATGTTTTGTTAGTCTTTAAAGTGCTACCAGACTATTTGTTGTTTTTAAGTTTATATTGAAATGTTAAAGGTGCCCATCTTTCAGAGGACAGGTGCTCAGCCCAGGATGAAAATCAGAGCCCTCTGAGGTGTCTCAAGACAGGTGTTCAATAATCCAGGTGGCCAAACTCTCAAGTTACTTCTGAAAATCTTGTATTTTACAAGTAACATTTTCAAAAGGAATTCAGGCACTTAGCAGTGTAAGTCTCAGTGAAGTTAGCAGGACTTAAGATCTTAAAACCCAGGTCTTGAGCTTCCTATGGGAGTTAGGCCCTAAATAACTTTGAGGATGTGGCCCCTAAATGCCACTTTTGAAAATGGGACTTCGGCAAACTGAAAGAATGGATCCAAAATCCCAGTGTGGTGCTCTAACCACTGGATTGTACTGCTTCCCTTTGACCTTTGGGTTATTATTTCTAGAATAGTCATTGGTTTGTCCAAGAATAAACACATCTCAAAGCTGGGCTGATGGCGGGACAAATATTTTCATGACTAATTCAGTCTATGAATTTTACAATATTTAAAAACATTTTAAATGTTTTAATTTCTCCCCCCTTTTCTCTTGCCTTATAGTCTGTGCTGGCTGATCTGTCTGGGAATCCTCTTTGGACTCTTTTCTTAAAGCTTCATCTCTGCAGCTGGAAAACCGTGATTCTTTTTCTAACTTGAATGTTGCCCTTCAGAGTAGACCCCTTGTTCAAAATGAATAAATCATAATGCCTAGGGCTTTTCATCAGCAAATCTCAAAGCACCTTATGAAAGTCGGTACTGTTTACCCCATAGAGATGGGGAAACTGAGGCATGGAGCAGTGGTGTGATTTGCCCAATGGTCACCCACCCAAGTCTTGGGGATACCAGTCCACTGTGCCAGCCAATGCCCCACACTGCAGGCAGAGATGTGGGTTACACTGTCCCCACCCCAGGGCACTTCAGAATTCCCCTGGTGGACATTGCCAGGGAGTACCCAGCACCAGCTAGGACTGTATTGACAATGTAGTTAGAGCCTCACAGGCAGGGCCTAGCAGCATGCTCCTGGGAAACCATAAAGGGAGCTTTAGCTGCTCCAGGTGTGTGTGTGTGGGGGGGAAGGCCGTTTCTTGGGGGAGTACAGCCTGCGGCAGCTGTGAGGAAGTGCCCACTGAGGGGACCTGCTGGTGAGTCGCCCTTTTCCTCAGCACATACTTCCCAAGAGGGAGGGAGGACCGTGGGCAAGGGCATGAGAAGGCCCCAGGCATCGACCCTAGACTGTGGGGGATTTTGAAGTAAAGACTCTACGGCCATACCTCAGACTCAGACAGGCTAGTGGTAGGAGAGGCCTAGGCAGGGGGAGTGCCCGGATCCCCCCAGAGCCGCAGTCACTGGCCCCAAGGAGGGCAAATCTAGGGGTTACCTGGGAAGCTAGTGCAGTTAAGACTTCCCCCCGAGGGCTGGGAGACACCTTGAATGGAGAGAGAGGCGGGAGTTGAAGGGTCAGACAGATAGGTGCTGATGGAACAAGCCGCCCCATTACACGTGCCCTCCCAGAGGTATCAATGGAGGCACAAGATTTAAAGAAGCAGGATGCATGGATATTTGAAAGTGCTAAAGGCGCTGAATTCCCATCTATGAACGGATATGGGTGATGAGGCAGGTCAGAATGAGGGTTAATGTGCCCAGGAGACCCATGGCCAAGGTTCCAGAGTCCCATGGGGGACCAAGAGCAGCACAGAGCAAGAGCATCGGGGAACCATTTCAGAGTTTGCTGGGGCGGGGGCAACCTGTGCATGCCGTGAAGGGGGCCAGGAAAAAAAGAGCATGGGGGGGCGGACTGAGGACAGGGGCTTCAGTAGTGTTACTGAGCATGCTCAGTACAAGCAAAACACCAAATGGGACAGGGGGGAACCTACCCCATTCCCTTCCCCCTCCCCCCTCCCCACGTTGTCTCTATTCAGGGGCTACCAAGGTACTGGAAAACTGCTCTTTTGGCAGACAACTTAGCGGTTACCTGACAGGAGCACTGTATCGAATTCCTATATAAAAGAAAGAAATTAAATAAACATTAGATCACTCAGCTCTAACACAAACATATTCTGGCATTTTGTGTCAAGTTGCTTAATGGACACTGCTTAGCCTTAAAATGTTAACGCCTATTCTTACTTTGTTACTAACTCTGTGGAGAGAGCGAGACCCTGTCAGGACTCCTGGGCTCGGTCTCAGCTCTGGGAGGGGAGGGGAGTCTAGCAGGGTACACCAGGGGGCAGATACATTTCAGCTCTATATAAGAACATCAGAACGGCCATACTGTGTCAGATCAGAGGTCCTTTTAGCCCAGTATCCTGTCTTCCAACAGTGGCCAATGCCAGGTGCTTCAGACGGAATAAACAGAAGAGGTGATCATTGTGATCCATCCCGTCCCCCATTCCCAGCTTCTGGCAAACAGAAGTTAGAGACACCCTCCCTGCCCATTGTGGCTAGTAGCCATTGATGGACCGATTCTCCCTGAACTTCTTTTGTTCTTATTGGAACCCTGCTAGAGTTTGGGCCTTTCCACCATCTCCTGGCAAAGAGTTCCACAAGCTGATTGTGAAAAAACAATTCATTTTGTTTGTTTTAAATCTGCTGCCTATACATTTAATGGGTCAGCTTCTTGTGTTATGTTAGTGAAGGAGTAAATAACGTTTCCTTATTCTATTTTTCCACACCATTCATGATTTTCTAGACATCTAACATATCCCCCACTCTTTAGTTATTTATTTTCCAAGCTGAAAAGTCCCAGTCTGGTTAACCTCTCCACCTTCAGAAGTTGTTCCTTACCCCAGTCATTTCTGTTGCCTGTCTCTGTACCTTTTTCAAATCCAATTTATCTTTTTTAGATGGGGGAATCATAGAATTATAGAATCCTAGGGCTGGAAGAGACCTCAGGAGTCATCAAGTCCAGCCCCCGCCCAAAGCAGGACCAATCCCAACTAAACCATCCCAGCCAGGGTTTTGTCAAGAGGTGAATTAAAAACCTCTAGGGATGGAGATTCCATCCCCTCCCTAGGGAACCCATCCCAGTGCTTCACCACCCTTCTAGGGAAATAGTTTTTCCTAATATCCAACCTAGACCTCTCCCACTGTAACTTGAGACCATTGCTCCTTGTTCTGCCATCTGTCACTACTGAGAACAGCCTCTATCCCTCCTCTTTGGAACCTCCCTTCAGGAAGTTGACGGCTGCTATCAAATCCCCCCTCACTCTTCTCTTCTGAAGACTAAATAAGGCCAAAATTCTCAACCTCTCCTCGTAGGTCATGTGCTCCAGCCCCCTAATCATTTTGGTTGCCTTCTGCTGGGCCCTCTCCAATGGAACCAGATCTGCAGGCAGTATTGAAGCTGTGGGCCTACAATGACTTTATGTAGAGGCAATATAATATTTTGTCTTATCTATTCCTTTCCTGATGATTCCCAGTATTCTGTTAGCTGTTTTAGTTTCCAGACTGCTACTGTACATTAAACAGCTGTTTTCAGGGAACTGTCCACAATGATTCCAAGATCTCTTTCCTGAGTGATAACAGCGATGTTGTTTGTACAGTTAGGATGATATTTTCCCATGTGCATTATTTTGCACTTACCAACACTGAATTCCATCTGCCCTTGTGTTGCCCAATCACCCAGTTTTGTGCAATCCCTTTATAGCTCTTTGCAGGCAGCTTTGCATTAGTCCCTGTTCACCCCTTTTTCAAGAACATTTGTATGTTTAACACAGTGATCCAAATGCAAATCCCAGCAGCACAACACTCATTCCTACTCTCCCCCCCTCCCAATCTTTTAAGCGGAAGATCTGGCAATGTTTTCATGATGATCTAACGATCCTTCAATGACAGGAATGCTCAGAATTTGTTATTCTTAATCACCCGCCTTCCTCTGTTCATAACAAACTCCCTGCCCCAAAGGCAAAGCTGCAAGCAGCTCAAACTCTGTTGCATTTAAGACCTGCCTCTGGAGGCAGGGCATGCAGCTTTAAGCAGACCTCAAGTATGAAATCCAGGGGTTCCAGTGTCTCAAGGGAGGGGCTAGTGTCCCCCTCACCACTCATAAATGGTGTCCTTGGAGAGCATTGACTCAGAGAGCGCTAACTACACTGGTCGGCTGCATGTCTTAGCCAAGGCTGTCTGCTAGTCTCACAGGAAATACTTGTGCCGATGAGCTGATAGAGAATAATTACCCCCAGCTGCCCACCATCATCTCCCTGCTTCCAGGGTAAACACACAATTAGGGCCAGGCAGATGCTGGAATGATGATTTCCAGCCCTCGCCCTCCCCTCCAATTACAGCATCAGCACAGGAGGAATGCCAGGGTGGCCCTTGGGCTGATGCAGTGTTATTACTGGGGGAGATGCTGTGGGGAGGGTAATTAACCCTAAGAATGGGTAATAGTCACATTTGCGGGGTAACTGCCCCTGTACCCCCTCCGTGGCCTCTCAGGCACCTGCCAATTTCTGCTCAGAGTCGGCCCCTCCCCTATCTCGGCTGCTGCTTTGCAGCGGATCAGAAATGCTTTGCAACACCCTGGAGCCCTGCTCACTCCCCAGGCCACTTGCTCTCTTTGCTGGTCCCTCTGCTGGCCAGTGGCCCTGGGCCATCCCTGGCAATCAGGTCTGTGCGGGCTGATAAACAGCAGCAGAATAAGCAGCCCATACACCACTTAGCGAGGGGCACAGGCCTGGGGGGCTGGAGGTAAGGGCCCTGCCCTAGCGTGCAGAATCCACAGAATAAGGTGCAGGATTGGGGACTGGTAAACAGGCAATAGCCCAGCTGGAAGGAATGAGGAGGACTTGGCTTTTTGTTGTGCTGTTCCTGAGAAAGCAGCAGCCAGGGGAGCAGCTCGGAAGGTTTGGGTTTGGGTACAGACATGCCCTGGCGACATTCCACAGACTCTTTCCCCTAAGTGACTGACCCCAGGACGGACATACTCTGCACCTCTCCTTTATGGGTTACTCCTCCTGCCGCATAAAGAAGCAAATGGGCTGATTTCCCCTTGCCTGGCTTTGAGTCATCCTTCCCAGCACTGCCCAGTGGGCATGTGATGTTCCTGGGCCACAAGGTGTTTGCAGTGATGGGGTAGATGATGTAAGATGCAAGGCAACAGAGAATCAGGCTCTAAATCTTTTACGCAGCACGGGGGTGGGGGGTGGGGATCATTGCCTAGAGTCAAAGAAACTCAGTGGAGCAGAGGTAAATGCACCGCTAGATTTGGCTTAATGGACTGACCTTGCTGCCATGCTAACTGCTTGGGAATAGACAGTTTGGTTCTACATCGCTGGCAGTCTTTAAACAGCCTTAGTGGCAGGGAATGGGTCCTCTTTTGCTTCCAGGCTGGGATTTGAAAGGGCCAGTGCCTGATTCTTGCCTGCAATGGAAGCTCGTCACAGAAGCAGAGAAACCCGAGATAGGACAATACCTTTAAGAAAGCGCGTCAGGCCCTCTGTGGAGGGTGGTTACTTGCACTCGATTCCCATGGGTTTTAAGGCCAGAGGGATGGCGATGTCTGTCTGTTGGCTCTCCAGGCCAGCAAATTCAACCCTGTGATTCCTGCAATTGATCTCCCTGGCCCCTTGCGATGGGACAAGAGCACGTCAGGTCTGGAACATTCACTAGCATTTTGCCTTATTTTAAATCTCAGGTTCAGCACTTCCCAGGGGAGAATATCCAGAGGCTAAGGCCTGGCCCCATTGTCAGTGCTGAGTTCCTCAGGGTTGGCACTAGGCCAACTCGAAACTGGGAGAGGAAATAGTTTTGCCCAAGGACACCAGTGCCACACGCCACCTGTCTGACTTTCAAGCAGAGAGACGCTGTGGTTTCTTCATTTGCACTTGTGGTCTGGCTGCATTTTACACCGACGTTGCACTGCTGTCAGTGGCAGCAGAGTCGAGCCGATGGAGACCCAGACACTCCCACACTTCATTTTGCTTTCCAAGTAGCAATGCTCACTGATCAGTCTGCATCTCCTTTGCTTGCCCTCTGGCCCTTATTAGATCTCACATGGGCTCGAGCACCTATTGCAGGACAACCATCCAGAAGGCTGGGCTGGCAGGGAGCCAAGTGCTTCCTTGGAGCCTGAGTTCCCAGCAATTGTAACTTCTCTGGGGCCTCATCCGGAGCACGTCAGACTCATGGCTGAGGTGCAAGAAAGGGTGGTCGGTACCTTCCGCCCTCACAGCCCAACTCCCCGCTGTTCCATCCAGCCCTGAGCCTTGTCTAGGCAGGGTAGAATCTTGTGGGGCTTCCAATGAATGCAAGAGTTCTGTCTGGCTATCCCATCCCTCATTGCCCTCGCGTGCAGTGCAGCAGGTAACCTCGCTACACAGACACACTGAAACAAAAACCAAAGGCACCCATCACCCCAGAATGCATTTGGCTCATCGATTTTGACAAATGTAGCTGAGGTTTAATTATTTATAATACTTCAGAGCGTACTGGGAGACGGTCTGTCATGTCTTTTGTAAAAGTAATGGAGCCCTAGTAACACCACTCTGAGGTCAAACCACTGCAGAAAAGCAGGGTGTGAGCCGGAAAGGTTTGGGGGTGTGAGTGTGGCAGTAACAAAATGTGAGTTAGCAAGGATTTTGTGTCCAGATCAGCCTCTTTCATCCAGATGGAGCCAAAAGCATGTGTATATCTTACTATATATTTTAGAAATGTGCCCTCAGTTGCATGTAGCCCCATAATTTGTAAGGAAAGCTCTGTGCTGTGAGGCACGGGACCAGCACAGAAGCGGAATCCTTGCCCAGCACCAGCATGGGCACCTTACCCGTGGCCAGTCTGGCTGTGCGCCCGTCCATCCGTCCGTGAGTCTGTTTGTTCAATAACTCTTCCTAAATGGGAAGAGCTTGGACCACCAAGTTTGGTAGGCAACTTCCTATTATTCTAACTTAAAGCAAGGTCAGGGTTTGGTTGTGCCAGGATAATGGGATGTGCCTGGAATGGGATTTTTTTTCATAACATGGAAAGGGAGGGGCTGCTAGGAGGGACAGTTGTCCTGCAGAGAGACCACAGGGGGGCAGCCATACCAGTAAGACAGTGGCTGGCTGTGGGAGGGGCTGTGAATGTTGCTGGCCACTGTCCATTCCACTTCTGTGCTGGCCCCATGCCTCACAGCACAGAGCTTTCCTTACAAATTACTGGGCTGTGTGCAACTCAGGGCCCCTCCCAGCTTCTGTTGGGATTCAGGGGCTTCCCTGCATCCTTCCCCCATGTGGTTCCTACCCGGGTGTTTGGGCAGTTCCTTGCCTCCCCCGTGTGGCTCCTGTGGAGGCCAGGAGCTTCCCTCCCTTCCTCTACCCTCCCGCATGCATGACTCCTGCCAGGGGTTTCCTCTCCCTCCCATCCTTGCATGGCTCCCGCCAGGGGCTTTCCTCCCTCTTCCCCCACACAGCTCTAGCTGGGGACCTACCGCTGCCTGGACAGCACTGCTCCTGCCACCACGGATGGCTCCCATGAGTCTCCCATACCTCCCAGCCCTATTCCCAGAGCCCCCACCCACCCCCTGCCCTGACTCCTGCACTCCCCATCCCCTGCTCTGAGCCCCACACCCTCATCCCAGCCCTGAATCCCCAACAAACATTGCCCCCTGCCCTGACTCCTGCATCCCCACACCCTGCCCTGAGCTCCCAAACTCCTGCCCTTACTCCTGTACCCTCATCCCTGCCCTGAGTCCCCAACACACACAACCCCCTGCCCTGACTCCTGAATACTCCACCCTCTGCTCTGAGCCCCTCCTCCCCCCACTTTCTGCTCTGAGCCCCTCCTCCCCCCACTTTCTGCTCTGATTCTTGCACTAGAACATGACACAACAGGGCAGCAAGTGAAACACTGTGTCAAAGCCCAGTGAAAGTTCAGGGGAATTTAAAGTGTCAGGCAGAGTGAAATTATCCAAAATGGAGCCTGGCCAGGGTACAGGCACAGAGCACAGGCTTCCTGGGTTAATTTCAGGAAGTTAATTTCACGTTCCTCCCGACTTGCATGGACACCCAGGGGAAGGGCAGAAGAGGGGAGAAGGTGAGCCCGGGGCGGGGGGGGGGGGGAGATTTCCCGTGGTCGGCAGTTGATGCAGTTACCGTTATCAGTTTGCATTCTGGGGTTTCTTATTAATATCTTTGGCTCTTTTTCTCATTGTCAGTTTTGACTGGATGGCTCAGTCATGGGGGGGGGGAGGGTGTCAAAATTTAATAAGCCTGGAAATCTCAATTTTTCAGAAACAGGGGGAAGTTCAGTTAAAACAGGGTGAGAAATTTTGAAAAAGGGACCGTTTTGCACTCAGAGCTTCACTACAGTAGCAAAATTAAACAGAAGAATTGAGTGGGGCCCACGCGAGCGTGGCATGGCTGACATCAGTGGAGTTACCCCCGGCTGGCACTGGGACACAGGGCCCACCTGCAACCCGACTGGTCAGAGTGAGGAGACGCAGGCCCTGGGCCTCTCCACTGTTTTCCTTCCCTTAACCCAGAACACAACATCCCCTTGGTCTGGGACTCAACGAGCATCCTGGAGTGCTGCAAACACCACTGCGAAGACAGTCTTGGAGGAGAGTCGAGGACACGTCCCCACTAGCACAGGCGGAGAGAGGAGATTTTTCTGTTGCTGTGAGTTGCTGCGTGGCTGAGTTAATTTGTCACCACTCATGAAAGGTTAATGGTAGTGGCGGGCGAAGTTTCCATGTTATTGTGACAGCTGCTGTCTAGGCTGATTCCTGGGCCCCTCCAGAGTTTCTGCAGCACGGACTAACCAAGAGCACTGGAGGGCAGGGGGAGTGGCAGGACGGCATGCACAGAGGAGAATGCCTAACACTCCCTGACCAGTGGGTTACATTATGCAAATACATTGTAATTATTGTTGTTATCAAACTAATTGTCAGGGGATTCAAGCTTTTTCACTGGGCGGGTTGTTTATTGTCAGTATTGCTTCAATCTAAGGAGAGAGTGGAAGAGAAAGAACATTGAGTCCCAGGCAGTGTTCTGGTAGGTGTTCAAGCTGGGGTCACTAGGAATCCTTTGGTGGTTCTGAGCGAACCAGAAACTCTGAGAACATTCCAGACCAGAAGCTCCCAAAGTACCAGCATTCGATTTCGTGGGCCCAACAGCTTCAGCCTTCCGTGGCAGGGCCTGGGATCCACCCCCATCCTGCCCCCTACCTGAGATCATAATTTTTGTTGTCAGAAGGGGATTGCGTTGCAGTGAAGTTTGAGAACCGCTGCCCTAGCCATTAAGAAGATGACAAGAATGGCCTCTGTTGATTTAATCTTAATCCCCCCAGGGCTCCGACAAGATGTATCTCTTCTGGCAGCTAAAGAACTAGAGTTTAGGAAAGCAGAGGCAGGCAAAACCATCTAATCTATGAAGACAAGGACATGACAGCCTTTGACGCTTTCTCAGCCAAAACACGTCTGGTCTCCAAAGTCAGAGTGAAAACTCCTTTGATACTTCAAGGTGTCAGTTTCGTCTTCAAGAGTGTTGGTGTAAATGCTTCCACAAGTACAGACCATAGCCAGAAAGGGGCATATATCTCGGAACAGTGCCTAGCCATGTGTAATGCTCGAACGTTGTGCATGAGCATTTCAAATGTTTTAAACAGAACTTCAGCTTATCGTGTCACACAGCAGGTTCTTAAAACATCAGGCCAAGGGGCCAATTTTGTGATGTGCTCGGCAATAAAGTATCAATATAAGATCAATATATTGTAGGTTACATGTTACACATGTACAGACAGAGATGATTTTTCCATATGGAAAGAATCGTAAATGTCTATTTTTTAAGAGGAAAAATGATTCTTTTATTTCAGCCTCCAGATCGCAGAATCTTGGGATTAAGCCCAAGCCCTTTTTCCAGATTCCCTCGAGGACCATGCAAACGGGAGCCTGGGAAAGCATAGGGCTATGCACTGTGCCCTGTCTTGAACAATGGCCAGAAACAGATGTGGCAGAGGAAGGTGTAAGAATCCAGGAGTAGCAGGATAAATCTGCCCAGTCTCCGTAGCTTATGCCCCAAAGCATGAGACTGATACATACACACTGCATGACACAATGCACTCAAGACAGGTAAGCATCCAACAAAGCTCAGGTTAGGGTGTTTGTGTCCATGTGCACACATGCACACTCATTTTCAGCCAAATACCCATAGGAGCTTCAAGGCAGCTTTTAAGGCCTGAGCAATCCCCCCTCCACCAGAACACTAATAGCCAGATGTTCAAAAAGGTTGAGCCCATCTCATGCAGAGCTCTTGAATTCTGGCCATGGCTTTAAGTTCTAGAATGGATGTATCATAATTTGCATGTAATCCTAAAGAGCTTTAGTAGCCTCCTACTTCTGCTGCCTGCAAGATGAATCCTGTTCTGCCTGTTTTACAGAGAGGTGCAATGACTTCCCCACCATCAAAGAACTAGCCAGGAGCTAAGAATAGAAGCCAGGTGTCCTAACTCTGAGTCTAGTGTCCTTTGCAAGGGACAGAACTTCAGGACAAACCCAAAATTATCTGACCCTTGAGAGAATCCAAGGATCAGAGTGCCAAGAAGGCTAACGGCATATTGGGGTGCATTAATAGGAGCATTGCCAGCAGATCTAGGGAAGTGATTATTTCCCTTGATCCGGCCCTGGTGAGGCCACATCTGGAGTATTGCATCCAATACTGCCACCCCCTGCCCAATATAGAAAGGATGTGGATGCACTGGAGAAAGTCCAGCAGAGGACAAGGAAAATGATGAGAGGGCTGGAGCACATGATTTATGAGGAGAGGCTGAGGGATTTGGGCTTATTCAGTCTACAGAAGAGATTTGACAGCAGCCTTCAACTACCTTAAGGCGGGTTCCAAAGAGGATGGAGAAAGGCTGTTCTCAGTAGTGACGGATGGCAGAACAAGGAGCAATGGCCTCAAGTTACAGTGGGGAAGGTCTAGGTTGGATATTAGGAAAAACTATTTCTCTAGGAGGGTGGGGAAGCACTGGGATGGGTTCCCTAGGGAGGGGGTGGAATCTCCATCCCTAGAGGTTTCGAAGTCTTAGCTTGACAAAGCCCTGGCTGGGTTGATCTAGTTGGGGCTGTCCTGCTTTGGGCAGGGGGCTGGACTTGATGACTCCTGAGGTCTCTGCCAGCTCTGGGATTCTATGAACCTTGGGGTCAGAGGAGCACTCCCAAGAGAGCAGAGAGCAGACCCTGCTGATGCAACCCTGGGTTTGACGCACAGTTGGGCGGACCCAATACAGCAGTTCTGAAGATCCCACGGAACAGGATGCTCTTTGGCATCCAGACCTGACAGCAGTGGGTTTGGCTGCGGAGGGGCAGGTGATTCATTCGGCAGGGTATTTAAATAAGGGGGAAATGAATATATCTGATTACTATTGATTTTTCTCTCATGCCAGGGTCATTTGCACTGGACTCTCCAAACCGTCTGACATGATGAAACCATTAGGAGGAGACCGGCTGGCGGGACTGGGGCGATGGGCTGTTTGTACTTATGAAGCTGTCTACTCTGTTTTATCCCCGTTTCATGCACCATTAGCTTTAAAGAGCCTGGGTAGACTCGTGAAGTTTCCTAAGAGTGAATTACAAGCCGAAAAGCCGATGATCCAGAGGCACATTGCATGATCAAAGGTCCAGGGCTAGTCCCCCCGACAGTGGGAATGAGATGCAGATGCATGTGTGGATCTGTTCAGAGCAAACACGTCGTGGTAACTCATTGGAATAGAAAAGGGTTATTGGTTTTCAACGAATGGCCTTGCCATTGGAATTCCATTAATGACTAAACACTGTTTCCACTTTGGACAGTGTTATTAGGGGAAGCTTCATTTCAGATGCAATAACCCAACACAAACAGCTAGCACTGTATCCTGTTATTAAGTGGCAAAAAATTTAAAAAATCAAAAGCAGTACAGAGGTTGAATTAATAGACTGAAATCATTATAGGCTTTGACTTGGAACTTTCTTTCTTTTTTTCTTTCGCCCCTGTGCCCACAATCTCCCCACGTGCACTTTTCAGGACAGTCCTCTGCCCCACAGTAGCATCATGTGGGATTAGACCAATTTAGCAATGTGTTAATAAAAGGCCTGTTGAAGAATCTACAGAGACTTGCTACTCACCCTAAGCAACGTTCCCTCTAATTTTTTCCATTCATGGGTGGAATAAATTTTGTTATGTGGACCGAGATATGTGCAGATGTGCACCACCAGTAGAAACACATGCTGCTGGTTGTAGGCGCTGTGGGCTCTCTAATAATCAGCTTGCAGCACCTGAATCTCTCCTGGGCAGCCACCCAAGTGCTCAGCTTACAGGTATCACTGACCCTAAGTCTTGTTCAGCTTAAGGTGTTAAATACACAGGCTGTGCTGGGCAGATTGTCTATGTCGGCTTCAGTATTCCAAGGAACTAAAACACGTGCATAACTTTCAGCCTGTATAAAGCCAGACCCACCCAGTGCAGAGCCTGTTCCCACGGACTGGGGCTTGACCTTGTGACTGTGAGTGATCGCAGTGGTAGCTAAGGTCTTTTAGCTCAAGCAGTAAAGATGCAGGTATCAAAATCCGGGGGTGCCATGGTCAGGGCCGGCTTTAAGAAGTGCAGGGCTCAATTTGAGCAATTTCGACGAGGCCCTGCAGCAATTTTGGTTGAGCAAAAAAAAAAAAAAAAACGGTACACAAAAAATCCCCCGCCAACACACACACACCCTCCCGCGGTGCAGGAAAACCCTGCACTAAACTCACACCTCCTGCGGTGCAGGCAAGCGACGCACTCCTCCTCTGGGGCCGACGCCCCCTCCCACAGCATGCCCAGCACCCCCTGACCCCTGTTAACCACGCCCCAACCCCCATTACCCACACCCCCTGATCCCCATTAACCACACCCCAACCCCCATTAGCCACACCCCCGACCCCCGTTAACCAGGCCTCTGGAGGTAACACGCTTGGGGCAAGATGGACACATGACCAGAAGTAAAAGGTGTCATGTCACCCCTCTCAAAGGGCTTTTCCCACCATCCTCCTACCAACAGGGATTAGTTGGCCCCCACCAAACCCCCCTCATGCAACTATCCTGCAGTTGCATTAACCCAATGTGTGTGACATTAACTCGGGGGCAGAGAGGCTGGGGGAAGTGTTCCCTCTAAGGCTATGTCTACACTCGTGGCTCCTTGTGCAAGTACAGCCGTTCTTGTGCAAGAACCCACAGAGCAGCCACACTGCCCGCCTGCTCTTGCGCAAGGAAATTTACAGTACGGCGTGGTGAGAGAGGGCGTCTTGCGCAAGAGCTACGCTCTTTTCTAACAGGTGTGAGCTCTCTTGCGCAAGAGGGCCGTGTGGATGTTCTGCAGGGATTTCTTGTGCAAGAAACCCCTATGGCTAAAATGGCCATCAGAGCTTTCTTGGGCAAGAGAGCGTCCACACTGCCATGGAGGCTCTTGTGCAAAAGCACAGCTCGCACATGGCAGTGTGGACGTGTTCTTGCGCAAGAAGCCGCCAGTGTAGACATAGCCTAAGAGTTTCCTCCCATGAGCAGAATGGATTTTGTGTTGTGCACCAGTACTGAGTTCATGGGGCTTGTTTGGATGTGCCACTGTGGCACCCAAGTTATTTATAAATATTTTATAAACCTCTACCGTTTCCCTCTGCTGCCATGTCTCTTTCCCTTGCTCCATCAGCTCTCCTGGTGCCTGGTGCCTGCTGCCCCCCAACTCCTCACCCTCCTCTGCTGTCCTGACTCCTGCCCTTCTCACTGCCCTCAGCCCTCCTGCAACCTGCCCCCCTCCACCAGCCCTTCTCTCCCTCCTGTGCCCACTCCTCCAGTAGCCCCACTCTGATCATGTGAGCTATCCCTCCTCATCCCCTCTTCTAACACCTCCCTCTACACACCTGCTCTGCCTCTCTCCTCTGGTGCTGGTCCCTCCCCTGCAGGTGTCTGCCCTTCTGCTTCACCCCAGAATCCCCTGGCACCTGCACCTTCCCTTAGCCCTGCACCCTCCTGGTGCCTCCCCCTTCTCTTACTGCCCCTTCCCCCTTTGCCCTCTTTTTCCCTGATGCCCACCCCCTCACCACACTCTGCTCCCGTTCCCCTCCTGCCCCTCTGTGCCCTCACACATGACTTGCTCCATCCTGGCCTTCCTCATGCCCACCCCTTCTTTCAAGCCTTCTCCCAGCACCTTCCCCTCCCCCCTCTAGTCCCCAATGCCCTTCCCCTTTCCTCTCCTCTCCCAGCATCACCCTGTCCCCCCTCCCACTGACACCTCCCCTCCTGCCCTTTTCCTCATTGTCTGCACTTGGCCGTCTGCCATTTGTCTCTCCTCCACGCTGTCCCTTGGTGCCTTCCCCTTTCTTCCCCCTCCCCCTCTGCACAAGCCCCTTCTTCTCCCACCCCTTCCCCACTCCCCCTCCCCGTCCGCAGAAGCCCCTTCCTCTCCCACCCCTTCCCCCCTCCCCTTCTGCACAAGACCCTTCCTCTCTCACACCTTCCCTGCTCCCCCTCCGCACAAGCCCCTTCCTCTCCCACCCCTTCCCCCTAGTTTTCCCCCTCCCTTACCTTCTGCCTTCCAATTTGCGGGGATGGAGTTTGCACTTGGGCCCCGGACTCTGAACCCAGAGCTAGGCCGAGCGGCACAATGCAGCGCGAGCAGTTTTAAAGTCCTCGGCTGTGACATCACATCACGCCCGGGTGTCTCCCCACTCACCTGAGAATGCTGCGCGTGGCAGCAGCAGCTAGCAGTGCATGCCGGCGAGGGGGAGCCTCACTGAAAGCTGCGCACGGCAGGGATGGGCGGGGGCTGAGGGGGACACTCTGGGGCCGGGGTGGGAGGACGCGCGGAGGGGGCCAGCAGGTGGGGTCCGGGGACTGCTCCAGGCAGAGCCAGGGGAGAGACCCAGCTCCAAATATTGCTGGAGCAGGGCCCCCGGCTCTGAATATTAATTCGCCACCCATGGCACCCTGCACACTTCCGGGTTCAGGACTTTCCATCTGAGCAGCTTTGAAGCTCTCCCCCACCTCCAAGCAAATGCAAAAGGAACAAACAACTGAAATCCATAAAGCAAAACAATGAGAGAGTGATGATAATTAATCTCGATGTGATTAAGAAGTTGGAGGAGATGGGAAATCTAATTGTGTGACAATTACTTTTATTTATCAGTGTTCTAATGAAGTGCTAGCAAGGAAGTTTCTCTGGAGATCCAGCCAGACACTGATTATTTTCCAAACTCCATCTGCTGCTCTGCACAGTCGCTTGCTATTACAACCTCAGCCGTGAAAGGAGAAGCACAGCTTTACAGCTCACAGCTGTATTGATGGGGGTAATTCTGTGCTACTATTGTGTGTTATGCCGTATGCTGATAATAGTTCTTATCCAGCACTTTTCATCAGCAGATCTCAAAGTGCTTTACAAAGGAGGTTGGTGTCATTGTCTGACACTGGTCAGGATCATTTTTGAACACACGGCTGTTAGAAGAGGCTCTTTTCTGATATAGAGGGCAAACTTTCGCTTTCCTTCATAAAAAAGCCAAAGGAACCTTCTTTTTAACCATCAAAAACACAGAACTAGTTGGATTGGCAGAAAATATTTGTTCACTAAAGACATTTTTGTAAAATAAAAAAAATAGCAAAATGTGTGAATATCATGGAGATCAGACACCTCTATCAATCCCTCAAGCCTGTTGGCTCATCCAATGGGTGTGATAATGTTAACATTAAGGTTGTCTAGTGCCGTTCATCGTGATAATAAAAAAATGCAAAGTTCTTCTTGACTGGCCTGCTCAGGGGGTTAGGAATGGGCTACAAAGCTTTGTTCCTCCAATTTCTTACTTTGAACACAGTCCAGATTGGTAGCAGCCAAACTTTAATATTAGTGTGGCCTTATGTTACTATTATCAACTGTATTACAGTAACACTGAGGGGCCCCAACCTGAGATCTGGGCCCCATTGTACTCAGTGCCGTACAGATAGATACTCCCTAACCAACCTGAAAAGCTTGAAGTCTAAATATCATCAGAGAGAAAAAGGACACACAACAACTAAGGCTTGTTTGACGGAACACTGGACAATTCAGTTTTGTTAAAATCAAAGTGTTTCAGGGGCTTATGTCAACTTTGACAACATTTCTGAGGACAAAGTTGCAAAATGATTTCTGGTTCCATTTCAGTATCAACAGGGTTTGTTTAGACACTGTCACATTTTTTCTACCTAAAGCAGGGGAGGCCAACCCACAGCTCTCGAGCCACATGAGGCTCTTTGCCTAAAGAAATGTGGCTCTTGCTAGTTCTGAGCTGCTTGCCCGGACTCCTCACAGCCGGCTGCTCTGTGCACGCGCCCCAACGCCTGGAAGGAGACGCACGTGGTGGTGGCGGTGGCTCTGAGACCAAGTCATTGAGTTAGAGCGGGGGTGGGGGAGTGGCTAGGGGTGCCTGGCTCTGGGGGAGGGGAAAGTCATTGGGTTAAAGTGGGGGGGGGGCTGGGGTGCCTTGCTCTGGGGGAGGTGGAGGGCATTGGATTAGAGTGGGAGGGCTGGGGGTGCCTGGCTCTGGGGGAGGGGGAGGGCATTGGGCTAGAGCAGGGGGGCTGGGGGTGCCTGGCTCTGGGGGAGAGGAGGGTGATTGGGTTAGAGTGGGGGTGGGGGGGCTGGGGATGCCTGGCTCTGGGGGAGGGGGAGGGCATTGGCTTAGAGCGGGTGGGGCTGAAGCACCTTAAACTCAAAGTCTTCATGGATGCAGAATAAGGCAGCCAACAGAGATGTCATATTTAAATTCCAGGTCAAAAAAATAATCAGTTTATTTTACACTGTTTCTTTAAAGAACATTCAAAGGCTATTGTTTGCTAGGCTGAAGCAATTATTCTGAGATATGAGTCTCTCCCTTATTGTTTTTGAACCTCTCATATTTGCAGTCTGGGACAGACCTGAATTTTTAGAACTATAAAAAAGCCATAATCTTCATAAGTAAAAAAAGAAAAAGAAAAAAAGAGGAAACCACACCAGAGATCAACAAGCTGGAATGAAACAGGCACTTCAGATTGTGCTAATTTACTTCTCAGTTCAGTTTAATTTTAAAAAACTCACAGGACATAATAGGGCAGTAGTGTTAAATTTAAAATACATGGTGGAGATGGGTTTTTTTTAGTGTGAGAATATTACTGTATTTTTAAAGGTTGTTTTTTTAAAACGTGATGTTTGTTCCTTGGCAATCAGGGACTGCTGGGAGTTGCTCCGAGGAAGCTCTGGGAAGAAGCCACAAGTCCAGGGTAGGAAGATGGGGCCTACAGACCTGTGCAAGATGCCGACAAGAGGGGAAAGGGTGGGGCAGTGCAAGGAATGAACAGTCCTTTGCCGCTTCAAATGAGATCCCCAAGCTGGAACCCAGAGGAGAACGTGGTCCTGGGTTCCCCGAATTCTCCCAAAGCGAGAGGGGGAAAGCACTATCTTCAGGGTGGAAAGAGGCCAACAGTGACGAGTCCACATCAGGAGGGAGAGCCTGGCAGAGAAGCCACCAGATTTTGGTCCTTCTGTTTTGGACTTTTCTGTGAGACCCGGACAGGGATTGGACTGAGAGTGACCTGGCTGGGGGACTTTTGAAGCTGTAGGCCCCTGTGGAACAAGAAGGATGGACAAAGGGATCATAGAATGGGAGACCCCCCTGCTGCACCACATCCTGGCACTAGGGACGCAGCAGTGGTAACTGCACCTTGTAGCTACTTTGTTTCCATGTGATGGGTTGGGTTCATTTTGTATGGACTTTCATATTATATATTTTCAGAATTTCCATGAAGACATTTTGAAATGTCAATTTTTTGTCCTGATCTGGTATGATATATTTTTCCTTTCAATATGCTGTAATTTCCTGACTGCACAGAAATCCATTTTCCCTCAAACGTCTTTTTTTTATTTCTCCAACAAAAACCTAAAAAGGTAAAAGAAGAATTTTGGTAGAAATGAAAAATTTTCATTTGCATAAAATATTTTATGTGAGAGAAAAACAAATAACCTTTCCCAAAGAGCTCTCCTGACAATCAATGGATATAAACAGCCTGCTGGACTCTGTGTGAATCTATCCAAATGCGTAACCATCTATCATTTATATATAGCTCATTTATTAGCTCTTTATAAACAATAACCTAACAGATAACAATTAGCCTTGAATCCTGCTGAAGTGCTGTCCCTCCAACCTTTCAAGCTGGCTTGAGACAGAACTAAGAGGCCAAAGAAATTCTGCAGCCGAGAAGCTGGGATCACAAACATCACTTACAGAGAAAATGAGAACAAAAGGCTTGACCTTTCTCAGCTTTTCCATCTCGCTGATTCAACCTTTAAAGCCTGCTACTGTTATTTTTTTTCTTTCAAACAGTCTTTATTACAATCCCCCATTCTCATTTTTATACCTGCTGCTGTGTAAGCAATTGGCCAGGGACTGAACAGAGCCGGCTTCCTTGGGGAATAGTAAACCTTGGCAGCTACTGCTGGCTTTGTAATCCTTGGCCAATGCAGAGTTTGAACACCCATTCCCCGCCCTGTCTCAATCAATAATGTATTGTCTTTGACCGGGGAAGGTTGCAGGGGCACAGAGAGGTTTTAGTCATTCTGTTAACTTTCCAATATTGTTATGTGGAGTATAATGTGGGTGTTTTATTAAAGCTACTAGAGTCAGGAAAATACAGAGTACAGGTGAGAATTATTCTCCTCCTTTGCTTTACAGAACTGCCTGCTGCTCCATGTAACTGCCCCGCACTGGGGCTGGAAGGTTGGGTTGGGGTTTGTTGCTAGTCCCAGTCACCTTTGGACTTTTGAAAGATAATTGGGAACTGGGCTGTTCAATGGCGGAGTGGCTGGCCTGGGAGTCGGGATGCTTTGAGTCAATGGCTGTGTCTAGACTGGCATCATTTTGCTCAAATACTTTTAACGGAAAAGTTTTTCCATTAAAAGTATTTGTGCAAGAGAGCGTCTACACTGGCATGTGCCTTTGCGCAAAAGATTTGCTTTTGTGCAGAAGCATCCATGCCAGTGTAGACGCTCTCTTGCGCAAGAAAGCTCCGATGGCCATTTTAGCCATCAGGCTTTCTTGCGCAAGAAATTAACGTTGCTGTCTACACTGGCCTCTTGCGCAAGAATACTTGCGCAAGAGGGCTTATCCCTGAGCGGGAGCATCAGAGTATTTGCGCGAGAAGCACTGATTTTGTACATTACAACGTCAGTGTTCTTGCGCAAATAGTCGCGGCCAGTGCAGACAGGTTGTGCAAAAGCGGCCACTTTTGAGCAAAATCTTGCCAATGTAGACACAGCCAATGATTATTAGCCACAGGCGGCAGTCAGAGAGCACTGTTAGTGCCTCGTGAAGTGCCTGATTGGCAAGGAACTCCTGGAGAGGGGATCCCTGGGCCTGTCTGGAGCCCCATTGCCGTATCAGGGCCCCCTCCTCCAATGCCTTGGTCTCTGAGGTGCCCAGGGTTCATTATCCCCATGCTGTGGCTCTGTTTATGTGGAACAGAAAAAGGCTCCCATCTCTGGAAATGAAAACAGCCTCAGGCCATGCAGGAAATACTTTAAAAACCTGCCCTTGTTCTAGCTGGCTGCCAAGACGGGACTTTATTAACAGGCCCCCTCGACCATATTCCATTGGGAAACGGCCCTGGGGTATCTGCTTCCTTATTCTTCCTTTGACTGGTGTTCCACTGGCCTGAGAAATAGAGTCTCTCTTTCTCTCTCTCCTCACCCCCATATCCTGGCTGGGGGTTTTGAGATGCAATAGCCACAGGCCTGGTGTTCCTCCCCTCATGGCATGGAGGGGAGGAGTTATTTACTTCCTGAGGTGTCACTGTCAGTTTTAATTGTGGCAATTGTGAAAAATTGGGAGAGTTTCTAAATCACTTAAACCCTGTGAGTTTCCAAAAGGCTGACCCACGTGGGTGGCAAAGGAAGCACTCAAAGGGAGCATTTAAAGGAGCCAGGCTAAGAAGTCAGTACCAGCAGAACCAACAGCCTCCATAGGCCACTGGGCAAGGTGGTGGTGTGGAGGGGCAAGCTTCCAGTCCCAGAGGGGGTAGAGCCACGGGCAGCCGGCCCTCAGCACTGCCCAGACCACATGGTGCTGTGCTCTGTGTGATGTAGTGCGGGTACCTTGCTGGTTGCTATGCTGGGCGGTGGGCTGTGGGTGACCTCCGCTGGCTGCTGTCTGCAGCACGGCCCAGCAGGGCAGGGGATGAGTCATTATGCAAGGGGGCTCCGAACCTGTCCGACCAGTTACCTCCCAGGGAGTGGAACAATGGGAAGAAGGGGGGTGGAGCCCTGTCTGGGGACAGGGCTGGAAGGGAGTTGGTTAGTTGCTGTCTGGGATCATGGAGGAGACAGCCTAGGGAAAGGGGCTGGAATTTAGGGGCCCACTCTCCCCCATCTCAAGGGGGGGGTTGAGGCATCCTAAGCCGCCCTGTAACCAGATTACATCTATGCTGTGCTGTATCCTGGAGAAGCAATAAACTCCCTCTATTCTACTGGCTGGTGGAGTCTGTTCATGCCACTACGGGGGTGCAGGAGGCAGGGCAACCCCGACGTGCCGTCACACTCTGGCAGTGATTTATAGGGCCTGGGGAGCCTCCTCCCCCCCCAAAAGTGGGCCTGGTCAGTACAATTCTGCATGGGCAGTGGTGCTGGCGCTATTTTTGGGCGGGGGGGGGGGTGCTGAGCTGCACCACCCTTTAGACCTGCTGAGATTGGGTTGCCAACTCTCCCAGACTGGGTGGACTGGACTCCATTGCTGTTCCATGGCAGCCCTCATTGCCGCAGGCTGGAGCCACAGCTGGGGGCAGCTCCAGGACGGCGGTAGGACCCAGGGGCTAGTGGGCCCAGCAGGCTATGGAGCCCCACGGGTTGGTGGAGCCCATGGGACTGGTAGGTGACAGGACCCCAAGGGCTGATGGGGCTTTTGGGACCCTAGAGGACCAGCAAAGCCCTTAGTGGCAGGACCCCAGGGGTCCGGTGGGACCAGGTGGGAACAGCCTGGAGACCAGGACCTGGGGTTGGAGGACCTGGCAACAGGGCCAGCCCTCAGGCATGGGGAAGCTGGGTGCAAAACTTGTGAGTGCTGCAATCAGACCTCCTGCATGTTATCAATAGCAGGACTGGGCATTTGGTTTGACACTGCCAGGCTCAAGCATTCAGAAATCATGAGTCAAGCCCTTAACGTCATGAGACTGGCTTAAAAATCATGAGATGTTTTTAAGAATTACAAAGTTAATTCTTTTTATTTGCCTTCTGGGCCTTATGTGCCTTCAAACTCATGCTAAAATGGCACATTTGGAACACTCAACTGTAAATTATTCAGGGTAGGTGCTGTCACATAATAAACGCCTTGCACATTGGGATTCGAAATCTTGACTGGGAATGGAGCTGGTTAGAAAACATTCACTGAAACAGGTTTCCAGGGGAAAATCCCAGTTAACCCCCCCAGCCCCGCCCCCCCTCCCTCCCCCGCCAGGATATTCTGTGAAATCAAATTGATTGTTTAGTTTAGAAAACATTGAAAAAATAATAAAAAATGTCGGAACCTTCCATTTTGACTTTTTGAAACAAAAATGTCTGATTTTTCATTTTAAAATGGCTTTTTGTTTTGAAATTTACTTTATTTCATATATAAAAATTTGAAAAATTTTAAAAGGGTCAAAATTGGAACAAGATGAAGATGTTTTTGAATTTATCAAAAGGAAACATTTTGGCTGACCAAAACTGAAATTGTTTTTGAATTTAATAGAATGAAAATGTTTGAAATATTTGGTTTTCCTCCTGATTGGGGACAAAATTCTGAAATATCAAATTTTTGGTGGGATGGGAAATCCATTTCTGACCTGACGCAGAGGGCATTGACCTAGCTCCAGATAATATTAACAATGGGATAGATTGAGAGCACAAGGATTATATGTATGTTTTGTATTTGTACAATATCTAGCACAATGGGGTCCTGCTCGGGAATGGGGCTATTAGGCTAAACCGCAGTGTAGTGAGGTAGCTTTGCCTTCCTTGGACACAGAAGGGGAACAGGCCCGTGAGCAGGAATTTCTGTGTGGGGATGTGTGAGCTGTAGGTGGGGCTGGTGGCTACCCCACCCCTCAGCAAAGCCCCACTCCCCCACCTCTCTCGGGGGGGGGGGGGAGGAAGAAGGAAATCAGCCCCAGGCTTCCCCTGGCCGGCCAAAGCACGTGGAGGGAGGCTGGCAGCATGCCGTCTCTGTTTTCCCCCAGCTGGCCAGAGCACGGGGGAGGGAGCTGAAGCAGTGCACCACCTCCGCCTTTCCCAGTCATGCCAGAATCAGCCCCATGATGGACCATGAAGGACTGTGGGGAAGGGGTGTGTTCACACTCTTCGCATCCCCCCTGCATACAGACCTGGGGAAACACATCCTAAGTGCCCCTGGTGGACAGTACCAGAGCAACTCAGCTCCGCCCACAGGAAGCAAAAAGGCGGAGCCGGAAGTATAAAAGGAGGAGCTCAGCGGTTTGTTGGAGCCCAGCAGCCTAGCCAGCCAGACACTTCACCCGAGCTCCCCAGGAGCCATATCCACTGGTGGGCCAGCCCTGGAGCAGGGCTTCCTGGGCCTGTTAACTGGTCAGCCTGCGTTACCGAGGCAGCTTGGCCTCCCTCCAGCCAGTGCCCGGTACATGCAGTACAAAGAACAACCACAAGTCTTTGGTTATTATTCCGTGTTGGCTCCCTGGGATGTCATGGAGACCTTGAGAGAAAAGTCACAAAACTGCTTCCTCAGCCCAGTTCCTAGCTGCTAACACTCAGGGCTTTAATCAGGGCATTGTGGTGTGAGGGGAGGTTGTGCTTGGGCAGCTGTGGGTGTATGGGTGGGGAGGTTGTGATAATCCTCTTGTCTCAGAACTGACTGTCTCAAAGAATTTTAAATGTACAAGGAGCCCACAGGGCTAGGAAAGCTTGTACACTCTTGGCGGCACGTGGCCATGACAAATATGCTGATGTTGGAGGAATCAATTCATTTTAATTTGGGGAGAAACAAGGAACAATGACTGAATTATTTCCTTACAGGGGGACTGAGCTGGCAGTTCCACATAACTGGATTTGGTCTTTACTATAGAAATTATTATTTTATTGTTTGTGCTTAGAGTTTTGGAGGCGTTTGTAGTGGATGGCCTGATAGAGGCTCGCTGGCGTCAAAGTGTTGCACAGAATCAAGTGAAAGAAGCATCGGGGAATAATATAAATAACACCCAGCACTTTTCATTAGCAGACCTGAAAGCACCTTACAAATGAGGTCAGCACCATTACCCTCATTTCATAGATGGGGAAACTGAGGCACAGAGCAGGACATGACTTGCCAAAGACCACCTAGGAGGAGATCCAGGACTAGAACCCAGATCACCAAAGTCCTACTGGGCTATACTCTAGGCCATAGTGCTTCCTGTTCCAGCCCTTCCCCCCCACAAAGGGCTTCCTTGTGTAAGAGTCCCTGGGCCGGATAAATTATATGTTTAGTTAACAGGGCTAGTGGGATCCCACTGCTCCTGTGTGGTTCTTAATTTTGTTGTGTAAACAGCAAAATATGCAACTGCTGGGTTCTGTTCCAGGCTCTGCCACAGACTCACTCTGCAGATTTGGGCAAGTTATCACACTACTCTGTGCCTCAGTTTCCCATCTGCAAAGTGGGGATAATACTTCCCTTGCTCACAGGCATGCTGTGAGGTAAATTCTTCAGCACTTGGGAAGCACTCAGAAATGTAAGGGGGTGGGCCAAAGATAGTTTATAAGGCCAGCTATTCTGCCAGCACTAGTAGGAAGATGTAGCAATGGAGAGCTCCTTAGCAGTCAGCTGTCAGGAAAGAAAAGCTGACTCCTCTTGGGGAGTCACCGCGCAGGTCTAGGGTGTCATGCAGGATGCTGAGGTGACAAGTCTCAGAGGGGTAGCTGTGTTAATCTGTATCTGAAAAAACAAGGAGGAGTCCTGTGGCACCTCACAAACTAACAGATTCATGTGGGTACAAGTTTTTGTGGGTAAAACCCACGCTGTCAGATGCACAGCGAGGCCAGTTCCCAGCAGTTGATGGGGAGGTGTGAATACCAAAGAGAAAACTGCCTTTGTCGTGAGAGAACCATTCTCAGTCCTTCTTCAGCCCCAATTTGATCGTGTTAAATTTGCAGATGAATTGCAGCTCTGCTGTTCCTCTTTGGAGTCTGGTTTCAAAGTGCTTTGTAGGATGGCCATCCTTCAATCAGTTACTGAGTTTTTGTCCCAGAAGGTTCAAGTGTTCTCCAACTGGCTTTTGCGTGTAACCTTTCTTGATGTCTGATTTGTGTCAGTTTATCCTTTGGCACCAAGATGGTCTGGTTTGGCCAATGTACGTGGCAGAGGGGCCTGGCTGGCATACTCTCTGTGGTGTTGGAAGCCATTGGGAGCTGAAGACTGCTCCTCGTCTATCACTCCTGGACTTCTGCTTCTGGGAACCACGTTTCTCCATCTGGGCCTCAAAGGAGAAGACTCCCATAGACTTCTATGGAGTTTGGATTAGGCCTTCTGTCCTGCTGACCCTGATAGACTAAATGTGTATTTAGTGGAGAGCTGAGCTGCTCCAGACAGGCTGGCCACCAATGGCCTTTCAGCTCCCTCTGCCACATCCCTCGCTTTGATCAGCGCATCGTCTCTCCTTCCACCTTAGCGGAGGTGATTGACTCTGTAGCTCAGCCTGACAAGTCAGCTGCCCGCTCACGCGCAGGATGGAGACTTGCCACCGAGCCCATCCGCGAATCCTCATGCCACATCCTGCTGCGAGTGCCCCTCTGCCTTCCCTTTCACGGTCCAAGGGGCCAGCAGCTGGAGCGCCGCGCCCTTTCTAACACGCAGCCCGAGGAAGGCTGGGGGCAGGCAGATGGTGCAGCATGATCTCTTCTCCACCCGATGCGCTGAGTTGGCTGCTCCTATGGAGTCTGCTCTAGTCATCCTGCCCATGACATGCTGCTCTGACCATCTTGCCAGAACCGACCCTTTGCTGCAGGACGCTTTGCTGATTCCAGAATGCAGAAGCAGTGTAAAGTCCATGCCCCTGTGCCAGCCCTTGCATTGGCAGCCTCTGCTCTAGTTTCCTGCATCCCACACCGTCTCTGCTGTGTTTGCCTGAACAAGACGTCTCAGGAGCTGAAACCTGTGTTGCCAGTGCTCGCTGTTTGCTGCCTGCCCTTACTGGTCAGGCAAAGGGAATTATTATAATTAATCACCAGAGTTTGGTGCCCGAAGCATGGGCCAGGTTGCAATAGCTATGGACTGTCATTGGCTGTAAGGAACGCTGGCAGAATCTGCTTGCATGGGGAACCCTCCATACAGGGCCAAACTGATTGTTCCCAAGAAAGGAATCTAATGCAGCATCCTCCTTTTATATCTCAGAGACAAGCTGGAGTCGATTGAACGAGCTTCTGTTGGTGATAGAGACAAGCGCACACAGATTGTGTGATCATTTGCACAATAGCAGTGTTTCTCGCCTAGGATTCTTTGCATAGGATTACCATGCAGCCAGGTTTCCAGGACATGGCCTTTATAAGCCTCCAGCCTCAGCCTAGGCAGATTTTTCAAAATCCAGGAAATGTCCAAGGCTTTTGCAGAGCAGAGGTAACTCAGAAAGAGCCCCGACTGATCCATTTCCTGATTGGACCTTCCCAGCATCAACAGCTGCTCAGCCCAGTTCTCAGTAGCCACAGCCCTTGGTTCCCACCCACCGAGGCCCTGTCCCGTCCCCTCCTTGGTATCCCCTTTTAGGCAACGTGAAATATGGTGACCGTAAGTCTGCCCAGCTGTAAACGGCTGCATATGCGCAAGGTCATGGGGAGCCAGGGCCAGTGCTTTCACTACCACACTTTCTCCCCCAATTGCTCTGGGGGGGAAGGGGCTGAAATTTGTCCCTAGGCCTCGGGCGAGTTCATTCCACAGTCTGGGACCGGCCTCCCCCAGACGCCTTTACCCCAGTGGTTCCACTGTGCCAGAGGAGCAGAGCTGCTGACCACTCTCTCACCCTGGAAGTTAAGGCACTTTTAAGCACTCTGAGTCTAGGCAATGAATAGCCTCATCCACAAGGACAAAGGCCTGGAAAGTAAGCCAGTCCCCTGGGCTGTCCAGGGAAGACAGGTTTGGATGAGCTCGCAGCAGCCTGTGTTGCAAGGGACACTCACTGCAATGTCCCATCCTGGCTGAGTTCCCGAAGCGCTGAAGCGTCCATGCCAGGTACCTCGCCTTGCTGGGCTCAAACCCCTGCACTGACCCAGTGGTCCTGCACAGCAGGGAGCAGAGCGCTCTCCTACCTCACGGGCCTGGGGTGAAGATAAACACTTGAAGGGCTGTGACGTACTTAGGGACAAGGTCAATAGAACTTGCAAAAACACCCATGTGGCTGGCTGCCTAGGCCTCGCTTGGAAAAGTGATGCAGGCGCACAGGAGCCTAAATCCCTTCAACTACTGAATAGGACGAAGGCTCCTGTGTGCCATGGTCACGTCTGAAACAGGACTTGGGAGCCTAGTGCAGTGAGGCGCTTTGGAAAATGTTCCCTGTGTCTGGCGCACATTGGTCCTATTTAGACTCAGATTCATTGACTGGTGGCTAATGAATGTGACTGTAAATGCCAGTCTAGCTCCCCCACAAATGTTTGTTCCAGGGAATAAATATGCACACAGAGTCTAGGCTAGCATTGGCAGCCATGCTGACTAAACTGGTGTTAATTGGCACAGGACTGCAGAGTCTGGTCTAGATGAACCCAGGAAGCAGGAGTTAATCCCAAGGGAGTCCAGTGATTCTGTTCCCCTCTTCCTCTACTCCAGGTGCTCTGCTGTGCATCTGTCTCCTACAGGTTAGCGCTACAGGCTGGTGATTTCAAAGCCGCATGGAGGCTGCAAAGGCCTCAGCACCTTTTGCATTGCTGGGAATGCAGGCGTTGCCCCAGGTGTTAGGGACACACTATTGTAAGCAGACAGATGCCTGCTCCCAGCAGGGCCCTCTGGCAGCTGCAATATGAAATATTAAAGGACTCACAAAGAGCACCCCTCTCTTCCGGGCTGGAATGAATGAGACTTAAATTGAAATGTCAAGCAAGTCCCATGGGAACTTCTGCCCCCAGGCAAGGCTAGATGGGGCCTTTCCTGAAGGTGCTCATGACTGTCACTGGCCATGGGCAATTGCACTGTTCCCTCTCTCTAAGGAAACACGTTTTCCCAGATGCCGCTGACAGCTGGATATTGTGCCCCTTGCAAGCTACTGCTGCTGCCGCTTTGCTTTGTGTCTCAATAAGCAGCCTCTCCGCCCCGTCCCTCCTCTTCCCCAAAGCCGAACTGTATTTAGCGTGTTTGGAATTGCCGTTAACTGGCAGGCGTAATTCAATTCTCCCACTGAAGGAATCAGCCTTTATTGCAAATGTGTGATCCTACCCTGTGAGCTGCTTTAGTGTAAATCGTCAGAGGCAGAGAGAGCCCGGGGAGGCCCAGAGCTGGCACAGGGCAGGTGGTCAGGAGGCGTTGCTGAATATTGCTGCTTTCCAGCTAAGCCGAGGGGTCCTCTGCTTTGCCCCTGATCAGTCAGGAAGAAGCCCATGGAATGAAACTGACCAGTTTTTAGAGGGGATGCTGCTGGATTTAACAGAAATCAGAGCGGTGTTTGGCACAGACACCACACAGCTCCCGGCCTCAAACACATGAGAATGAGATCCTTTCCATGGGTATTCTGAGCCACTCAAGTGGCAAGCTACTCGAAAGGATGCTTGTGAAAGGCTGTTGTTATCCATTCATTCCTATAGGGCTCTTTTGTAAGGTCAGAACAGCCCTGGGGATAGTGTCAACCTATGACAGATGTGTAGTCACGTTGTTTAATGCACAGCTGGAAGGAACTCAGATACTTGGACAATGCTATAAAAGCCAATATAGAATAGATCAGTGTCATATAATATTCTCCATAAATAATGACCGTGCCAGTTGACAGGGAAAATCTATTGAGCACGCTGTTTTGCAAGTGTAATTCAGCTACCTATCCTGACCCTTATGGGGGAATATTGAACAAGCATGAAACTAGAATGGTTGTCCAGAAATGTAAGGCCAGATTCTGCCATCTTTACTTGTGTTAAGTCTTACATCATAATAACCCAGAGGGAACTTGTTACTCCAGGGTACTACTCCCGCTGAGTAAAGTGAGCCAGATTGGGCCCCAATAGGGTTCGACAGACGCTACTTTAGAAACCTATAGAATTGAATATTAGCTCTTATTCATAGACCTACAAAGGCAGGTAAATCTTATCCCAGGGAAACGCAACATAAGACACAGGGCAGAGAGGTGACTTACCTGGATTGTAAAGAGGTTTTGAACCAATTTGTTCAACAGCAGGAATGTAATTCTCTACTGAACCCGCTAGGAAGTCTGCACCAAAGTGTGAGGAAATAATGAAACAAATGCTCACGGGTGATTTGATGAGACATGCCCAAGCCAGACACACCAGCTCTCACAAACGTATCACTGGAGATGCGATTGCCGAGTAAAAGGGAGCCTGGCTCATGAGCCAATGATAGAAAAGCCAAGTCCTGGTGTTGAGATTCTGTGGCTAGACCCTGAGTGAGGCTCAGTTTTCTTAGAAATCGCTGTCAGCCCCGGGCACAGGGGAACTCCTGCTCTCAGCCTTGGGCCACTGCTTCTCGGCCTTCCTGGGAAGTGGGAGAAGGGACCCCACTGTAGCCTCTCACGCTTGGGGAGGGTGAAAAGCTCTAAGGAGCAGAGGGGAGCCTGGGGGCAGTAGGGGGGGGGAGGCTGAAGGGGAGGAGGGTGAGGTTGGTGGGGCAGGGGAGGGCTGAGCAGATGGGAACTGAGGGGGGCTCAACCAGGGGGGATTGAGGGGGAGAGAACTGATGGAGTCGGGGGACAGGTTTCATTGCTAGGCAGGAGATGGGCAGATGCGGGGTTACAATGAATACAGCAGGGATCAATATCCCGTGCGAGAGCCTGCCACACTAATTGTCACATGCCACACCTGGGCCAGGCAGGGAGAGTTCACAAATCGGGAGTCTGAACAAAACCCACAAGATTTTTTAAAAAAATCTTCTGATCTGGGGGGATCCGACTCGTGATCCTGGATGTGTCTGAAGCTGGCAGAGCTGCCAAGCTCACTGCATAAACTGGGCACAATGACAAATTCAGCGGACTCTGGTTGGAAGTGCAGAATGCCCAGGTTTGCTGGTATTCGGCTTTTCCGTAGCTTCATTGGTTGGGAGCAAAGTCAGAGCAGCTGTTCTCAGACCTGGGTTGGAGCCCCAAAAGGGCCGCTTTTGAATCAGGTCGCCAGGGCTGGCTTAGGGCCAAACCTGCCTTCTGCCCCATGCAGGGAACTTGCAACCTGAGTCCTGCCGCCCAAGACTGAAGCCCTCGGGCTTTGGCTTTTGCTCTGGGCAGTGGGTTTCAGGCTTTGCCCCTGCTCCCCCCTGTCAGCCGGTGGTCAGGGCAGTGAGTGGTGTGTGTGAGCTACACACCCGAGACTTTAACTGCTAGGAGTGGGGTCCCTTAGCAGTGGGCAACCTGGAGGAGGTTGACGGGTGCCCCAAAGAGTTTAACGTCCGTGTCTTTACTGCTAGGATCGGGATCCTTTGCAGTGGGCAGCCAACAGGCTGACAGACGCCCCAGAGTTTAACAGGGAGAGCTTTACACCTCAGACTTTGACTGCTAGGGCACAAAGTCCCGTCGCAGTGGGCAGCCTGGGGAGGCTGAGAGGTGCCCCAACGGATCTGTCCTCTGGAAGCGACACGATCCAACGCTCAAGCTCTCCCTATATCTGTCCCTTATGACCAGCTGGAGTTCTTTTGTTTGTGTTCGGTTCGGGTACAGCAGCACGGGTTCAAGTCAGAAACTCAAACCACACTTGCTTATTTGTAGGAGAAAGAAAAGAAAAGAAGAAAAAGAAAACTTGGTTCAATATATATATTTAAACTTATAAAGTGAATGAGGGCACAATCTTATTTTCTTGTTTACAATAGAAGTGAAACAGGTTGATTAGAGAAACTTATAATAGAGTAACTAAATTAAAGTGTACACATAAGAAACACATTGCAGGTATAATTCTCACCCCTGCGTTCCAGACTTGGCGTGGCCAGCGTCTTTCTCTCAATCCCTCGGGAAGAAGTAGGGCGAGGCTGGGCGTCCCTCAGACCTCGGGAGACAACATATACCTGCCAGCAGGTATAGATTGGAGCTCAAATGGGGTGGGCTACTAAACCCCTCTTTATACCCCTTGGGTCACGTAGGCTTCTTCCTGGTCTCAAGTGGCCAATTAGGAAAAATGGCTTTGAATGCCAAGTTTCCCACGGAAGGGTGCAAAGCATAATTCACACCTGGGAAACTGCAGACAATGGGCACTTCTAGTATGTGATGGGCGAAGATTCCTCTCCTGGGACAGTGTAGGCGTGTCAATAACTGGTGCTAGCCATCAGGGCAGCAGGAGGCCCTGGGTCGTCAGCTAGCCCATTTACTGTCTGGTTTCTGTTTATTAGAGTCAGGGACAAGCAGCACACCTGCATTCCCAGGGCATCAAAGGCTGACTGCCTTTCTCTTGCTCTCTGGGGGGGGGGAAACAAGATGGGGTTCATGTCTGGCTACACCCCCATGCAGGGCTGTGGGGCTTGGGCAGGCTCAGACTTTGGTTCCCCTCCTGGGGTCATGCAGTGATTTCTTTTGTCAGAAGGGGGTCACAGGGCAATGGGGGCTGAGAACAGCTGGGTAGGGCTATGTCTACACAGCAACGTTATTCCAGAATGACACAGTCCACGTCTACACACAAGCAGTTATTTAAACATAATATCGAAATACTGTCGAGCTGGACAATTGCTTCCTCCGACTCCTGTAGCCCTCGTTGTACGATGAGTAAGGTAAGCCGGGGGAAGAGTGCTCTACCTTGAAATAACTGCTGTGTAGACAGTGCCAAAAGTCAAAATAAGTTATTTCGTCTTAAGCTAAGCAATTAGCATAGCTCAAGTTGCGTAGCTTATTTTGAGTTTGGCCCTGCTGTGTAGACGTGCCCTTAGAGAGCTCCAAGACCAGATCAGTCAGTCCCACCTCACACGTATCCAAGCGACAAAGCACCCCCACCCACAGGAGATGGGACTTTATGTGCTGCGGACAGAGAACCCCTGAGGCCCACGCAGCAGCACTTCCAGTTACAGCAGCAGTGAGGAGCTCTTGCTGTGACCAGGCCCAGGCTGCCAGGCACCAGATGGACTCACGTTAAGAGATGGTCCCTGCCCCAAAGAGCTCACACTCTATTGCGGTAAAGGAGAGATGAAGATAACCAGCTGAGGAGGGGGCGGCTATGCTCACACAGGAAGTTCATGGGAGCGCTGGTAATTGGCCCTACATCTCCTGGTTTCATCCCTGGTCTGTAGCCACAAGTCAGCCGGGCAGCCCTTGTGGCTCTTGGGTTGGTGTGGGCCCTTTGCTCCTTCCGGGCTAGCTGGCATGACACACAGATATTGCAGGGGGGAGGGAGGGGATTCCTTTGATTGTTATGCTGAAATCTTTGGAGAGAAAATCAAAGAACAGAAGCGGATCCGTGGGAGCCTGGGAAAGGGGGCTCTGCACGGCAGGTGTCCTTGGCCAGGGTCTCCTCTCCTGTCACCATTGCACAGGCTGCGGCATGCACTGGCAAGCACAGCGTTGACCTCCCCATCCCCTGCAGTGCGACCGGCACTCAGGAAGCAAAGAGTGACAGGCTCACTGGAATGAATGCCTCCCTTTGAGACTCGCAGAGGTTTGCTCCAGCCAGCCTGAAGCTCAGGAAAAGCCTTTGGTAACAAATCGGATTACACAGACCTGGTAGCAATTTGCTGATTGACCATCCTCCTGATTTACCGTAGAGGTGAGCACCCTGGAGTTTGTAAAGCCCTCGCCCCGCGAGGCAGGACAGCACTCTTCTCCTTGTGGCAGAGAAAGGAACTGGGGGACTTGGCCATGGCCACCCACAAACTGCGTAGCGGAGGAGGGAACTGAAATGGGGCATCTCGAAGTGCAGGCGACTATTCAAGCCACTGGACTATTCTGCCTCTTTCCCAGTTGCTGTCTTGCAGAGCCTCTTTCAATCCTCCTGCAAGGGCAGAAGCGGGGGCAAAGCGCTTATCTCAGCTGCACGGCCGACTGGCAGCACAGTCTCTCTGCACGAGTGGGTGTCTCACTGGCATCGTTATGGAGCCAACCGTGGTGTTTGGCAGGGTAGTGGAGCAGTGAGCTCTGCTGTTCTTTGCTCTTACAGTGTCCTCCAGTCACTTCTTTCCTCTCTAGGAAAGCCTATTGGAACTTGTCACAAGCATATGTGGAAGGCATACCTTAATAGCCTGGGCCAGACAGGCACTGTGTCTGTCATGGTGCGATACCTGCTCTCCCCTGCTTAATCCCCAGCGGGTGTCACTGTGTGCGGAGCTTGACACCCCTTCTGGACAAGCAAAATTGCACAGGCAGCGTCTGCTCGGTCACTCGCTACTGCGGCGCTGAGCGAGGTGGCTCGGGAATTCCTGGGTGTGGAAGTGCTGCCAGGCAGCGCAGCCAGCAGCAGAGAACCGGGGTTCTCGGTTCTTAGGCTAACTCCTGGTGACAGCTGCCCAGGCAGGGCTCGCCACGCTTATTCAAAAGCACAGCGGGACGGATGCACTGAGCCATTCGTCCTCGTGGGGCCAGTGGCAGAATGCGCTGCCGAAGGAGTGTGAAAGCAAGAGCACAAAGCGCCAACCCCAGGGAAAGCAGGGCTGACTCCAGTGCCAGGTTCCCATCCCGCTGCATGCAGTGAGGTCTGGCTGTGTGATATGCAGCCCTGATTAGTGCCGGCTTCGCTGGGGCAACTGACTCTAATGATGCAGGGTCAGGAAGCCCTGGGGCTCTGCACCCTCCTTCTCACCATCAGAAACTGGGCACTAATGAAGGCAGACTCCTGAATGTGATGGGCCACATGGCCTGGGAAAGCCTGAGAATTTCTTCCCCTTCCCTGGCCCGTGTGATACCATAGGGGTCCACTTGGCCAGGAGTGGCGGATACCCCAGGGTGGCAGGATCAGCCATGTAGGTGCCAGAGTTCCCCATGGCAGTGCCGGGGATCCCCCCTCTCCCGGCACTGTCTCAATCCCAATATCATGCTGCACTGAAAGCCGCACCTGCACTCTGCAAAAGCCCTAGAGCAACAGCCTTGCTGTGTTCCTGCTGGAGTTGCTTGTAGCAGTGCTACAGTGCTAGGAATAAAATGGTTTATTGATGTCTTTCTATTTCCTGCCGGAATCATATAAATATGTAGCCACACTGGGCATGTGTTTGTACAAGTGTAGGCTATTGCTAAGTGCCAGTCCAATGAGAACATGAACAGGAATCTTGATTTGATTTTACTTCAGAAAAAAGTCATAAAGGGCTGGGGCCAGCTTTCCGAGGGCTTCTCGTGCGTGTAACATCTGAATACAGCAGCACTCTGGCGGCGTCACACTGTCTTAACACAGCAGCTGTAACCCCTCGCTCTTAACAGACTTGGTGCCTCCTTTAACTCAGAGATGGGAGCAGACTCATCAGTCTCTCTATGGTCCACTCGAGGGAGACAAAGTCACAAAGTTACATACCTTGCTCATGTAACCAACTCAGTGCAGTATTCTGCTCCCCTCTCCCCCCAATCTCCCACGACTGGGCCCCCAAGCCTGGCACAGCCGTGGCTAACAGAGAATCCTAGAATCCCAGGGCTGGCAGAGACCTCAGGAGGCATCGAGTCCAAACCCCTGCTTTAAGCAGGACCAGCCCAACTAAATCATCCCAACCAGGGCTTTGTCAAGCTGGGAATTAAAAACCTCTAGGGATGGTGATGCCGCTCTCTCCCTAGGGAACCCATCCTGGTGCTTCCCCCACCCTCCTCATGGGCCTTTTAGCTCCCACAGGAGAGGCTTGCTATCTGTGAACTGGAGACCCAAGTTCAATCCCTGCTGCCGGTAGACGTGAGCAGTGCTGTGCACTCAGACTACCTCTACAGTGCACAGTTATTCTGGAATAAGCTATCCCAGAATAGCTTATTTCAAAATAGCATGTCTGCACTGCAGGGAAGCCTTAAAATTAATCTGAGGCAGGCTTCCCTAATGTAGATGTGCCATCTCGATTTAGAGCCCCAGGAGGAATAAGTTAGAATGGCCCTGGGGAAGGGCTATTTTGAAATAGCAGAAGTGGAGTGTCTACACAGTCCCTATTCTGAAATAAGTATTTCTGACTAGGCGTTATTCTTTGTAGAATGAGGTTTGCAGAGCTGCCCATTATTCTGAAATTATTTCAAAATAATGGAATTGCTGTGTAGACGTTCTCATTGATATTTCGGAGTAACAGCCATTATAACAGCTTCCTAGTCCTGGTGCACTCCGCTTTGGTGTCACGTTTCAAGCACGTTCCCATTGGTGTAGGTAGCTCCCACCATGGTTCTCCAGCTGTGAGGCGAGGCCATCACACCCTGACTGCTGCCTGGCTCACAACACTGTAAAGGGAATCCTCTTGGAAACTGCTTGCACGCCTCTGCGCTGGTCTCTGCCCCAGGGCGCTGGCCATCCGAGCAGGGAATCTGAACTTTCTGTAAGGGGCAGGGTGCTCAGAAGGTTCACAGCCGGGCTAATGCCGCCTGCTGGCAGCAGTGGTATTGAACTGATAGATCAAAGAGGTGTTGTCTGCAGTGACAAGTCATAAGTAATGAGTCATAAAGAAGGAAAAACAGCGCTTTGGTGAGAGGCAGCTGAGAGGCCGTCATGCTGCCTGTCACCCGTCACCTTACTTCTGATTACAAATATTTGCACCATAGAAAACAAAAGAAAATGTTTTCAATTCACCCAATATAAATTCTGCTGTGCAATCCCTTTCTCATGAAAGCTGAACTTAAAAATTTAACATTATGTACAAAAACTTCATTAAAAAAATGTGAAACTTTAAAGCCTACAAGTCCACTAGGGATGTAATAGTAAAGTTGATTAACAAAAGCTTATCGGTTAATGCTATCGACTACAGGCATTTCCCTCTCCCCCCTTGCCAGTACATTCTGAGCAGGCTGGCCAGCAGCCCGACTCAGTCTCCGTCTGCAGTTCTAGCCATTGGGTGGGACAGCCCCTAGAAACTCCCACTGAGTTCAGCTACCTTCTGCAGAGAATGGTAGCTGAACTCAGGGAGATGAGGAGACATGCACCACACTGAGACCCTCCTTTCCACAGTCTAATCAGCAGAACCAGATAGAGGGTGGGAAGAACAGCTAGTAGCTGAGCTGTGAACTGGCCCCAGTTTCCTGTGTCCCAGGCTAGTGTTCTGTCCACTAGGCAATACTGCCTCCTCATGCAGTGGGACAACCAGGCCTGAGATTTAAATCACTGCAGTCTCATGGAGGGGGCAGAAGGAAACCCGGACTATCACTTAGAGCGTTCCCTTTTGGCTCAGCCGAACAACAGGTGGAGTGAAAGCAGCAGCTCCGGCAGCACGTTCTAAACATGGAGCTGCCCCTCCCCCCTCCTTTAGCGTGAGCGCTGGCTTTCTGCAGATGATACAGCACAGGTGGGCAATAATTTTGGATGAGGGGGCACTCGAAAAATTTGGTAAGTGGTCAAGAGTCACACTCTTTCATGATGGTTGCGCTACAGCCACGCCCAGGCAGGTCCCATTGGCTGGTTTCTGGCCAATGGAAGCTGCAAGATTGTGTGGGCTGGGGACAGAGCATGAAGACGCCCCTCTCAGCCTTCTGCACCCCCACATGCCACACAAAGCAGCTGGCTGCAGGGGCCATGTGCTCTCTGTGTGCCCCTGTGCTGACATGGGCACAGGGGCTCGGGCTAAGGGGCTGTTTAACATAGTACTGGCCTTTGGGCTCTGGCTGCAGCCTGAGCCCTGGGACCGAATGTCCACGCTGCAGTTAAACAGCCCCTTAGCGTGAGCCCTGCGAGCCTGAGTCAGCTGGCATGGGGTAGCCAGGGTTTCTTTGCTGTGTAGACAGACCCGGAGAGGCATAGCCTGCCCCTCAGAGTTTATATTCTCAATGGCCACAGCAGACAAAGGAAGGCTTATTACCATTTTACAGGCACTGGAAGAATAAGGGTGACATTTTCAGGAGAGCCCAAGTCCCATTTTTAAAAGGGACTTCCGGAGCCTAGTGCTTGTTGAAGGTCAATGGTTCCTAAATCACCTAGGCACTTTTGAAAAGTACGCCTCCATTGACTGGCCCAGCTTCTCCCAGGCAGCCTGTAGCAAAATTGACTGAGATTGGTCTTGTTCCAGTGTAGGGTCTTCACTTCAAGCCCACCCTTCCCGAGTCACTGCCTTACGACTGGCCTGAAGAAAATCTCGGCTCCACTCGCTGTCTGTTTGATGCTAGGCAGGCGTTGAGTGAGAGGTCCGAGAGAGCGGGAAGCGCCACTAGCTCCTGTGTGAACCTGGCTGAGTCACTTTAACCACTCGGGGCTTGTTTCTCCCTTTTTCCAGGTGGTGGATAAAATTACCACCTGGCCTACTTCACAGGGACACTGTGTCAGCTCAGTGCTGTGAGACCCTTGGACGAAAGTGCCCGCTGACGTGATGTGCAAATTAGAAATGGTTCCCACTAGGGAACGCAGAGGGGGAAGAGCAGAGCCAGCAGGAAAAGGCGGGTGTGAGAGTCATCACCGAGAGAAGCGCAGAGTTACACACGGCGGGATAGACAGCGCTGGTGAAATTGGGGTCAGCCACAGTGGGTATAACCCCTCTGTGCATGCATAGCCCAGCCTTGTCTGAGCACAAATTAAAGGAAGTAAGTTTGGAGCAATAGCACTTCTAAATGTAGAAGAAAGTGTCTGCCAGAGCTGGAACATCTTTGAGCATCCACCGCCCCAGGCTGCGGCTCGTTGCAGGCATACGGGAGCGACGACGGCCTTTCAGCGGATTTACTGCCGCCTCCCAGGCTGCTGTTCTGACACAGGTTGCATGGGCCAGTGACTGAGGTGCTGAGCTACAGCCAGTTAGTTGCGGCTGACATGATTAGGGCTCTGGGCGAGGACTCAGATGGCTAGTCTTGTCTGATGTCACTGATATGGTGCCCTGACTGGTGTTTTGCTCCATCAAATATCCCTTTGGCTGTGTGCATGTGCTCCCCGTGTGCTGCCCTGCTCTGCACAGATAGCCAGCCCAGCAGACCCTGAGAGACCACAAAACCAGGTGGGGATAGAGGCACCTGGTCAGGTTTATTGTCCGGTAAAGCAGTCTCTAGCTCCCTGGATCAAAACTCTACAGTTCTGCTAGCATCCATAACAATGGGTTCAGCTCAGTCAGAGGGGGGGCACTTTCCACTGCCCCCTCGGCTGGACAGGGGCTTTTTGGCAAGGTATCCCAACATTTACAGACTGAGGCAGTCTGGGATACACCCCTCTCCTATCATCTTATGGCTTCCATGACATGGTGGTTACCTCCCTGTACTGCCTCCTGAGATTGTAGACAAACCATTCCCATTTGCCACCTGACATCCCGCTTTCACTCCGGACAGTTTCAGACAAACTATCGCTGTTCATCACTTTGCTTGGACCATTTTAGCGGGGGCTTGGCTGGGTTCCTCGTGCTGTCCTGCTGGAACGTGTTTACATGTGCCATGTGTTCAGCAGTTCCCAGTAATGCTGGCACTGAATTCGTGTCCCAGACATGGGCCTGCAGGCAAACGTTGCTTTCAACGGAACCTGCCTGTTACTTTCACTGACTTTGGTTCAGGCCTCAAGCTCTTTTTTCCTACTACATTCCTTCAATTCTTGGCTTAACCGTCGGTTTCCTGCAAGTCACTTTCTAAAACTATCCGGTGCCTCAGTTTCTCCATCTACAAAACGGGCATAATGTGGCTGTACATCACTGGGGTGTTGTGAATGGAAAATCTAGTGATTTGAAGGTGCTTGGACAATGGGATGTTAATGGCCAAATAATTACCTAGATTGCACACTAGCTAGAAATGGATCCTGTCCGAGGGTTCGCTGCTTTCTTCCGTGGCATGGGTTGAGCCCTCAGACATCTCCTCCCTCCACTGAGCATTTCAAAGTCCTGGTCATGAACCCCACAAGATCCTTTCAGAAATGAGTTTGTATTACAGTAGGGCCTAAAGGCCCCAGCCATGACTATTGTGCAAAGATTTATGCAAACACACAGCAAGAGTCACTCCCTGCCCTGCAGAGCTGATGGTCTGAAAAGACAAGCCACAGAAGGAAGCAGGTTCTGGCTCTGCCATTCACCTTGGGAAGTCATGTCACTGCTCTGTGCCTCAGCTTCCGCATCTGTAAAATGGGGAGGATGATACTGGCCTCCTTTTTAAAGTGCTCTCAGACCTGATGAGGGAGGCTCTATAAGTGCTGAGTGTGGACATGGGGAGGGTGGTGGCTGTGATATAGCTTGACTTTAGCAAAGCTTTTGGTACGGTCTCCCACAGTATTCTTGACAGCAAGTTAAGGAAGCATGGACTGGATAAATGGACTGTAAGGTGGATAGAAATCTGTCTAGATCATTGCATTCAACAGCTAGTGATGAACAGCTTGATGTCTGTTTGGCAGTCGGAGCTCCAAGAATCCATTCTGGGGCTGGTTTTGTTCAACATCTTTATTAATGACCTGGATGAGGGGATGGATTGCACCCTCAGCAAGTTTGCGGATGACACTAAAAGCTAGGGGGAGAGGTAGATAAGCTGGAGGGCAGGGATATGGTCCAGAGTGACCGAGACAAATTGGAGGGTTGGGCCAAAAGAAATCTGATGAGGTTCAACAAGGACAAGTGTAGAGTCCTGCACTTGGGACGGAAGAATCCCAAGCATTGTTACAGGCTGGGGACCAACTGGCTAAGCAGCAGTTTGGCAGAGAAGGACCTGGGGATTACAGTGGATGAGAAGCTGGATATGAATCAACAGAGCGCCCTTGTAGCCAAGAAAACTAATGGCATATTTGGGTGCATTAGGAGGAGCATTGCCAGCAGATCTAGAGAAGTGATTATTCCCCTTTCATTTGGCGATGATGAGGCCACAGCTGGAGTATTGTGTCCAATTCTGGGCCCCCCACTACAAAAAGATTTGGATGCATTGGAGATAGCCCAGCAGAGAGCAATAAAAATGATGAGGGGGCTAGAGCATGTGACCTGTGAGGAGAGGCTGAGGGATTTGGGCTTATTTAGTCTACAGAAGAGAAGAATGAGAGGGGACCCGAGAGCAGCCTCCAACTTCCTGAAGGGGGGTCCAAAGAGGATGGAGAGAGGCTGTTCTCAGTGGTGGCAGATGGCAGAACAAGGAGCAATGGTCGCAAGTTGCAGTGGGGGAGGTCTAGGTTGGATATTAGGAAAAACTATTTCCCTAGGAGGGTAGTGAAGCACTGGGATGGGTTCCCTGGGGAAGGGTGGAATCTCCATCCCTAGAGATTTTTAAGTCCTGACTCGACACAGCCCTGGCTGGGATGAGCTAGTTGGGGTTGGTCCTTCTTTGGGTAGGGGCTTGATGCCTGCTGAGGTCTCTTCCAACCCTTTGATGCCTCTATGACTCTGAACCCCACTTGGGCACATTTTGAGCATCAAGGACTTGCACAGTTGCACCAGTGGGACTGCCACATGCTTCGCTGGATCCACCCCAGAGCACTTACAGGGTTGGACCCACCACAAGCTGCAGGGCAGCCAAGCCAGAGCTGGGACTGAATCCAGAGCTGCTGCTCTGGCAAGTTTAGCCCGCCAGGTGGGGTCCCGGGGCTTCCTCTAAACACCAGGCAGGCAGGTTAAAGGGGCGGACTGGGGTGCTCTCCCATGCCAGTCCAGGAGTGCCCCAGGCCTGAGTCCCCCCCAAGGCACCAGTTAGCCCAGGGAGGGCAGAGGGGCTCAACCCTGTGTGCCCAGTTTCGCACAGGAATGCTGCTTGCTGTTCCCTTCCCCTCAGGGAGGAGAGCAAAGCGCACAGTGAGCTGCAGCCCTCTGCTCCCGGCTGGCTCTGCCCTGAGCCCTTCCGACACCCCTGCCTCCTGCCCTGGGCCGCCTAAACCGTCTGCCCTGAGCCCTTCCGACACCCCCGCCCCCTGCCCTGGGCCCTTCCCACACTCCCGCCCCCTGCCCTGAGCCGTCTAAACCCTCTGCCCTGAGCCCTGCCGACACCCCCGCCCCCTGCCCTGGGCCACCTAAACCCTCTGCCCTGAGCCCCTTCCGACACCTCTGCCCCCTGCCCTGAGCCCTTCCCACACTCCCGCCCCCTGCCCTGAGCCACCTAAACCCTCTGCCCTGAGCCCCTTCCGACACCCCCGCCCCCTTCCCTGAGCTGCCTAAACCCTCTGCCCTGAGCCCTTCCCACACTCCCGCCCCCTGCCCTGAGCCGCCTAAACCCTCTGCCCTGAGCCCCTTCCGACACCCCCGCCCCCTTCCCTGAGCTGCCTAAACCCTCTGCCCTGAGCCCTTCCCACACTCCCGCCCCCTTCCCTGAGCTGCCTAAACCCTCTGCCCTGAGCCCTTCCCACACTCCCACCCCCTGCCTTGGGCCCAGCGCTGGCTCTAGGCACCAGCAAATCAGGCAGGTGCTTGGGGCGGCACTTCAGGTAAGCAGCCGGCGCCGCCCCCAGCAACACCTCGGCCTGCCCTGCCAATTTTAAAGAGCCGCGGCCCGGGAAACACTGCGGCTGCGCAGCCAGCTGGCACCAATGCGCGTCCGGAGCCTGCTGGCTGCTTGTCTCCTCCCCTGCTTCTCCCCACCCTGGCAGTCACTAAGCAGCTGGCGCTGCCCACGGCAATGCCCAGCCCTGCCCCTCCCCGCCGATTTTAAAGGGCCACAGGAGACGCCGCAGCTGCGCAGCCAGCACTGGCACCATGTGCGCCCGGCCCCGGAGCCAGCTGGCCGGCCCTGTCTCCTGAGTCCTACTCCTCCCTGGCGGCTGCTACCTCCTCCAAGAGCCTCTCCACTCCAAGCGGAGTCTCCGCCCCGCCAGACCCGCAGCCTGGACCCGGCCATCAGCCACCCCTCCACCTACATCGTGTGGAAATCCCAGGAGGGATGCCCCCTTCCCGCCTAGGGTTGCCAGGTGTCCAGAATTTAGGGTTGCCAGGTGGCCGGTATTCACCCGGATAGTCTGGAATTTTCGTCTCCTGTCTGGTAAAAAAATTCAGAGAATACCGGAAACCTGAGATGTTTGGTATTTTTATTTTTTTTCCCCGGCCAGGAGGCGAAAATGCCGGGCACCTGGCAACCCTACAAACACTCAGCCTCCGGACTCCCCCCCGCCCCCAACACTCTCAGCCCCTATGGTTACCTGGTTCCGCAAGGCTGCCGACACAAAATGGCTGCCGGTCAAAAGACCAAGGGGAAGCAATGCTTTCCCCTGCGTCTTAGTGCTCAACCGCTCCCCTGTTCCTATTCCTGAAACCCTCTGCTTGAGCTCCCAAACACTCTGCCCTGAGCCCCTCCTCACCCCTTGCCCACCCATCCCCCTGCCTTGAGCCCCTCCTCCACACCCCAACCCTGACTCCTGCACCCCCACACCCATCACAACCCCCTGCCCCGAGCCCCCCCACTCCACCCACACAGCTTCTTACAGGTACTTGTGTTTCACAACCTCTCCAAACCTCTGTCCTGAGCCGTCTGTCACTGGGGAGGGGGCGGTACTATAGTACCTATAAGAAATGTAATTTACTTTCACCTCTGGTCCCACTCCAAGGTCGCCCACCATCTGAATAGGTTCTTTACAATCTCGTCAACATTCCTCGTGATTACCCTGCAGCTAAGTGTTCCCTTAATGACAGTTTTGGAGCCTGCCTTTCTCAGCAGCTCCCGGCACAGCAGCCTGGCTCTAGCGCTCCGACCTCGCCATGTTAATAACGTGGTGAGAACTCGTCATCCTGAGCCCGCTCAGTCCTCGGAGGGAGTGAAGAGAAGCGCTACCAGCAGCGGCACGTCGGCTGGCTCAGCCTTTCTGGAGGGCTCTCCACAGCAACTGCACAGAGCCAATGGTGCCTGGAAGATGTGCTGCTCTGCCCAGTTTTCGCTACATCACAGATACCGCTCACTGCCAAGATGAAATGGACTCCTGATTCCAGCACATCAGAGCCTGGTAGTTGTGGAAGAATGTTCACATTCTCTGATCTTACATCTACATTGTCTGACCTTCCTTTCCTCAGTCTTACCATGCTGGAGAATGGGTGGAGAAGGAATAACACCCTGCACAGCTACAGTGTGTTTCATGTACCAGGTACTAGGTAACAAAACGAGTGGACTCCGTACTTGTAAAACTAGGCTGCCTCTATATTTACAGGAGTATTTACAGAGATGCTGCCGCTGCAGGCAGCATTCTAGCCATGGGCACACCGACGAACTTCCTGGGGCCGCCTCCAGACTCATCCCACCGGCTCCTCTCTTCAGTTCCATGCAGGTTACCGCAGGGTTCCAGCGCTTTCCAGACCCTGTACACGTGGCTGCACTGAAATGCAGCCACTTCCTGCAGGCAACTTCTAAGTAGCACACAGCAACCTGCAAAATGAGGCAGGGAGGGGACATTTTGGCCAGGACACCTGTTCTCACTGACTATTCAAAGCCAGGCTGTCCCGCTGTGCTGGGAATGGTACCACATGTCTTTCTTTCAAAAGACCTTTGTAGTAATGAGCATGGAGGTCACCTTAGCTAAAACAGCCCTTGCTAAGAAGTCAATCGCGTGCCTGCTGTGACCATCTGTTCCTACCAGAGTTATTGTAGCTGCCCCCATGTCTAGAACAGAGCAATTGGGGGGAAACTGGTGGCAAATGTGTTGTGAAACTCTTGGTGCCCATCCAGTCCCACCGAGATGTCCCAGAGCGCTGTCGAATCAGCTAAGTCAGAGAGAGGGGGAGGAGCTGATTTAAGAAATCTGAATTCCAAAGTTTAAAAAAGCGAGATGAACCCTCCCTCCCACCCATGCAAACCAAAAGCCAAATAAATCACTTTCACGACTGCAGGGAAAAAAATCCTCCATTATCACCTAACAGCTCAGCAAACCTTGAAAATCAAGTTAAATTGCAGCAAGACCGCTTAGCCAGGAGCAGCGGGCTGGGTCGCCCGGTGCGTTGCTGCTGTTCCGTGCCTGCTGAATGAGTCCAGTTGTGTTTCAGGCCTGTCATGCCAGCGTGCTCCAATCGGAGGAAGATGCGCAGCTGCACTACATTTACTGAAGGACTCGACAGCAGTGGCTGGAAACATCTCGTAATTCACCCAGGTTGTGACAGCAAAGAAGATGCTGAGGCCCTGATGGCTGCCTTTCCCCTCAGCCTTGTTTTGAGGGAATCTCATACCCCGTGTCACGTTGACAGGGCTTCAGTTCTGGCCCCTGCTGGTCTCCTGGAGTGCACTCCCTCAGAGGTCAGGCCAGGGACTTTGCAGCCCCTGGGCAGGGCCGGATTAACTCTTCTGGGGGCCCAGGGCTAATACTGAGGCTCCAAGGCAGGGCCAAAAACGAGGGGTTCAGAGTGTAGGAGGGAACGTCTGGGGCGTGGGCTTGGAGAGAGGGCGTGGGCTCTGGGAGGGAGGGAGAGGTTCAGGAGGGGGCTGGGGTGGGAGGGTACAGGAGGGGGCTACAGGTGGTGGTGAAGGATCTGGGAGGGAGGGAGGATGCAGGAGGGGGTTGGGGACCTTACTTGGTGCAGCTCCTCTTTGGTGTGCATAGGGAACGGGTGGTTCTGTGCTGCCCTGTGCTTGCAGGCATTCCCCCCCCCCCCCGACTCTCTTTGACCAGGATGCTGGGTTAATGGGAGTGCTGGTGGACACCCCGTGGGTTTATGCAGGGGCATTATGATATTGACTGTCTCATGCGCTCTCCCTTTCCTAACGGTTCCTAACATTCAATTAGCTTTTCTGACTTCACTGCAGTCAGCAGAGGTTTTCAGAAAACTTTCCACAATGACACCACGATGTCCTTTGGAGTGGAGGAATTTAGACTCCCTCGTTTTATAGGTGTAGTTGGGCTCCAGGTGAGTGCAGGGACAGACAGCAACACACACGACTCCAGCCGGGCGGCGGGGGCAGGAGGAATTGCAGAAGCAGCCTGGAACATAGCATGCAGGGGCTTTGGTGGCTGCAGACCAGGGCCTTAGGCTACGGGGCTAAGTGTTGGGGGCTAAGCCCCTCCCCAACCCTGGGCCCTGAGCTGCAGTCCCTAAAGCCCCTTTCCTAATCCAGCCCTGCTCCTGAGGTGGAAACCCTGCGATTCTCCTGCTCTGAGACCAGCCCTTGCCTACAGCACCGTGTGTTTCAATGGCCCTTAGCAAGCGGGGCTGCTACTCTTCCCTTCAGGAATCTGTGTCCAGGGGTGAACAGGCTTTTAACCCAACTTATCCAAACCAGTTTGGTAGGCACTGTGATGGGGGAGGATCGAGCCAGCATCTACATAGCTAGTGGTGTTGCCATTATCCTGTAACAACCCTAAAGTATTTACTTATCTGACTGCTGAGACTTACAAAGGGATCTCACAACACTGGGCGATTAGGCAACAAAACGGCAGATGGAATCCAATATTGATAAATGCCCATTGGCAACTACAATCCCAACTACACCTATAAAACAAGGGAGTCTAAATTTCTCCACTCCAAAGGACATCTTGGTGTCATTGTGGAAAGTTCTCTGAAAACCTCTGCTGACTGCAGTGAAGTCAGAAAAGCTAATTGAATGTTAGGAACCATTAGGAAAGGGAGCGCGGATAAGACAGTAAATATCATAATGCCCCTGCATAAACCCATGGGGCTTCCACACCTTGACACTGACTGCAGTTCTAGCTGCCCCATCTGAAAAAGGCATATTAGAAATGGAAAAGAGAGAGGAAGGAGACAAATGGTGAAGAGAACAGAGCAGCTTCCATGCGAGAAGAGATTAAAAGGACTGGGACTGTTCAGCTTAGAAAGAGACAGCTAAGGTGGGATATGATAGAAGTCTATATAATTATGAATGATGTGGAGGAGGTGGAGTAACTGCAGAAGTGGTCTTTACCACTAGGAGTCACCCAATGACATTAATAGGCAGCAGGTTTAAAACAAACATAAGGGAGACAACCTGTAGAACTCACTGCCAGGGGATGTTGTGAAGATCAACACTGAGGGTACGTCTAAACTACATGGCTCTGTTGATGGAACCATGTAGATTAGTGTACTCGAAAAAGGGAAATGAAGCATCGATTTAAATAATCGCCGCTTCATTTACATCAAAATGGCTGCCGCGCTGTGCTGATCAGCTGTTTGGCGGCACAGTGCTATAGTCTGGATGCTCCGTGGTTGACAAGGGAAGCCCTTGTCGACCGCCCCGGTAAACCTCATTCCACGAGGCATAATGGGCGGTCGACAAGGGCTTCCCTTGTCGACCACAGAGCGTCCAGACTACCGCACTGTGCTGCCAAACAGCTGATCAGCACAGCGCAGCAGCCATTTTGATGTAAATGAAGCGGCAATTATTTAAATCGCCGCTTCATTTCCCTATGTCTAGAAACCTCATCGACATGGCTCCGTCGATGGAGCCATGTAGTCTAGACATACCCTAAGTGGATTCCAAAAAGGATTATATAAGTCTGTGGAGGATAGGTCCATCAATGGCTACTAGCCAAGATGGTCAGAGATGCAACTGCATTCTGTAGGTGTCCCTAAGCCTCTGACTGCCAGGACCTGGGGCTGGACAACAGGGGATGGATCTCTTGATGATTGCCCTATTCTGTTCATTCACTTTGAGGCATCTAGCATTGGCCATTGTTGGCAGATAGGATATTGGGCTAGATAGACCAATGGCCTGACCCAAGATGACTGTTCTTATTTTCGGATCTTCAGCTATTGTTTCCTTTTCCTTCTTGTTTTGCCAACAGCCCTGTGGATTTAACCCAATATAATTGTACATTCATCACTCCAGTAATCAGGTCGCTATCCAAGTTCCATACACAAATACCAAGCAGCTCGTGTTTGTCATGTCCTGCTTCGACATAACAAATGGGCCAGATTGTGTGCAATTAAGGGTACGTCTACACTGCACGCTTATTTCAGAATAAACTATTCTGGAAGATATATTCTGAAGTAGCATATTTTGAAATAGTGAGTCCATGCAACAGGGAAGCCTCAAAATTAGTCCAAGGAAGGCTCCCCTAATATGGACGCACTATCTCGATTTAGAGCCCTAGGAAACTTCCTGACGGGAGGTTCCAAAGAGGATGGGTAGAAGCTGTTCACAGTAGTGGCAGATGGCAGAACAAGGAGCAATGGTCTCAAGTTGCAGTGTGGGGAGGTCTAGGCTGGATATTAGGAAAAACTATTTCACTAGGGCTACGTCTATACTGCAGCATTCTTCCCCAAAAGCTTATGCAAATGAAGTGTGGAGTAGAATATCAATGAGCTTCATTTGCATAATTAATTAGGGGCCGTTTTTGTGCAAGAGGCTTTTGCACAAAAAGGAGTGGTGTAGATGACTCCTTTTTGCCAAAAACCCCCTCCTGAGCAAGAGCCATTCTTCCTCATTTTTTTCAGTAAGAACAGCTCTTGTGCAAGAAGGGGGTTTTGCACAAAAAAGGAGCCATCTACACAGCTCCTTTTTGTGCAAAAGCCTCTTGCACAAAAACGGCCCCTAATTAATTATGCAAATGAAGCACGGCAATATTCTACTCTGCACTTCTTTGCATAAGCTTTTGCGGAAGAAGACTGCAGTACAGACATAGCCTAGGAGGATGGTGAAGCACTGGGATGGGTTGCGCAGGGAGGTGGTGGAATCTCCATCCCTAGAGGTTTTTAAGTCCCAGTTTGACAAAGCCCTGGCTGGGCTGGTTTAGTTGGAGTTGGTCCTGCTTTGGGCAGGGGGCTGGACTCGATGACTCCTGAGGTCTCTTCCAGCCCTGGGATTCTATGATTCTAATCAGGGCCGGATTAAGGGGGGGCTAGCCGGGCAGCTGCCCGGGGCACATGATTGCAGCTGTAAGGGCTGCCGCGTGGCCTCCGCCCCCGGGTGTGCAGCGCCCCTTACAGCTGCAATCAGGCGCCACGTGGCCCCGCCCCCAGGCACACGGTGCCCCTTACAGACCGGGGGCGGGGGCTGCACGGTGCCTGATTACAGCTGTAAGAGGCGCTGCGTGCTCGGGGGGCGGGGGCTGCACGTGCGTCGCGTGCCCGGGGTGGAGCTGTGCATGCCCCACACGCCCGCTGCCTGGGGCGCAAGAACGGCTTGAGCTGGCCCTGGATTCTATAAAGCACTGGGGAGAAATTACTTCGAATGGCCCTGGGGAGGAGCTGTTTCAAAATAGCAGCAGTGGAATTATTGCTTGTGGGAGAGGTTTATAGAAGTTGGAATAAACCGCCAATTATTTTGATATTATTTCAAAATAACGGAATTGCTGTGTAGACGCTCACCTTGTTATTTCGGAATAACTATGCAGTGTAGACGCACCCTATGTGATCTCCATCCCTGTAGTGTTTGAGCAGCTTACTGGACTTTTATCCTCATCACTTCACTGTGAGGTAGGCACTTCACCCCCTTTTAACAGTTGGGGAACTGAGGCAAAGGGTAGATGTGGGCCTGGGCTATGCACAATTTTTGTATGTTGGTTGAGGTGTAATTTTACACCAATATAGTTTGTGGCAAAGTGCCATCTCTTCCCCGTGGGTCTCGTGCTACAGGCAGATGGCGTCAGCCTCAGAGGCTTGCTGTGGCCTCCTCACGGCCCCTTTCTCTGTACTAGAGGCAGGAGCCACTGCCTATGGAGCCATTCTCATCACAGGCTAGTTCATATGTTTGGTGTAAACTTCCCTCTGGAGTCCTGATCTCCCTTCTTGAGGCAGAGGTTGAGATGTCGTGGGGATGTTGGGGGAACCTGGGCCCACCCACTACTACAGGTTCCGGCCCAGGGACCCCAAGGCAGCAGCAACAGGAAGGGTTACTGCCACTCGCAGTCTGGGAGCTTTTCCCTGGACTATTTCCCCAAAGAATCCTTCCCAGCACCTTCCCTTTGGTACCTGCTCATCAGTCCTCCACTCAGGGAAGAGAAAGCTGTTACCCAAGCTCCAGCATGTTGTCTCTCCACCAGTGAGTGGCAGACGGCTGGTCTGGGTCTGTCACAAGCACTTGTGTGGACCTATAATAGTGCTAGATCAGTAGAAGACATCTTTCTACCACTGCGACAGCATCCATTTTAGCAGGAGAGTCCTGGTAAGGTCATACAACTGTTGTGGGTGGGTGCCTTGCCGGGTGTAGGTTAAACCAGGAATCTGGCACTGAACCAAGAAGGGAATGCAGGTCTCCTGAGAACCAGGCCTGTGCTCTGTCCACTAGGCCATCCCACTGAATGAGCTGAGCTTCAAAAATCTATGCTGCTTTACAGCAGCTGAGATCCAGTTCATTTTAATCTACGAATGAATAAAACATCAGCAACCCCTGGAGGTCAAAAATCTTGAGATTGGCATAAAAGCCAAGAGATTCCTTGAAAAATATAATGAATCTGGGACACTTCTCGTTTGCTTTCTGTTTTTATTTTCAGCCTTTAGGGGTCACATTTTCAAGCTTTTCTCTGCAACCCCAAGGGGGAGAAACTTGAAAAGAAAAGAAAAGAAAAGAAAAGAAAAGAAAAGGAAGCTTCACATGAGTCCAGAATTTGGTGCTTTGTCAGAAACACAATATCAAATCAAGCATTGGGCACTGGAATAGGATAAATTGACCACAGATGAAGAGTAGGACCAGAGCTGGACTGATGGAGAATGTCATTTCCGGCTGCCTTCAGGGGAACCCTAGGTTCTGGAGAAGCCCTTGGATGACACTGCTTCTCCAGAAGGGCCAGTGATGGTGTTGGCAGTATCTGCTGAGATCCATACTAGCAGGGCATAATTCAAAGCCCACTGAAAACTGTGGGAGTGGGGTTTCCATTGACACCAAAAGACTTTGCATCAGGCCCTTAGTTTTTATGAATAGCAAAGGGTTGTTGTTGCTGTTGCTTAATACTGAGGGACGATGACAGATTGATACACGTGGTGTAAGAAATCTTCTGCGGAGGGAGAGGCAGAGCTGTGATGAGCCATCCTCACACCCAGGGCGAGCCAGCATCTTCATGCCTCACTATGTCTTTTTGGCAGTTTTCTGCCCCTTATGGAGGCAACATGGAACTATTGATAATGGGGGGAGGGGGAGATGCAGCTGCCCCACAGAGATTTTCAAACTGTGGGGCAAGCCCTCCTAGGTAGGTGAGAAGCATGTTTGGTGTGATTCCAGGTGGCTCAGGCCTGTCCTGTGTGGTGGGCCTTGGGGAGGGAATGACTTCTCCACTCCACACTTCCCCTCAGTGGGCCACCCAGGGTGTGTCTACACTGCAGCGCTTTTCCGGAAAAACAATACTTGTGTCCACACTGCCATTGAGTTCTTTCAGCAGAAAGTTGAAAGAATGGAGGGGTTTTCCTGACGGCGGTAAACCTCTTTCTACGAGGAAGAAGCCTTTTTCTGAAAAAGCTTTTCAGAAAAAGGTGTGTGTGGACGCAGAAGAGGGAGTTCTTTTGAAAGAAGAGTCCTCCAGGAAATAATACAGGTGCCCTGGTGGCCACTCCATCCATACTAATCACAACTTAAATGCGAGATGGTGTCCAATCAATGTGGACACTATCTTTCGAAAACGCACATCGCTTTTTCAGTGTGCTTTTGCTGTGTGGACGCTCTCTTTCGAAATCAGCTTTTCCAGAAGATCTCTTCTGGAAAAGCTTCTTCCGAAAGAAGCCTGCAGTCTAGATGTAACCCCAGACTCTTTGGGTAGTGGGGGTATAGCCAAAAAATCTGGAGGGCGCATGTAACCATGTGACCCTATGGGTCACATCATCCCTGGGTTCCATTTTTCTGCTCCCCCCCCCCAGAGATGTGCACCCTAGGTGGCTGCTCCACTCACCCTGCCCTGATTACAGCCCTGATCAACTGAGCAAACTTCTCATGCCCCCGTCCACCAGCCCTGCCCTTAGGAGCTGCTGTGAGACAAGAGTAAGGCTCAAGCATGCATGGTCCATTCATCCACGGGGCTTTTGGCTCTCCACTGTGGTGCTGACTTTTGGGAGATGGGCACCTGGAGGGGGGCTCGTCCACAACCCATTTCACAGTGGTCACTAAGCAGCAATCTGAGGGGCTTTGCTTTTGGTCACTGCAGTGTGTGGGAATTGGGTTAGTATCTCTTTAAATACTCTGTGAGCCCTGTCTTCTGTTGCGGCAGAAGCCATCAGACTCTTGCCAAAAGAGGCACGTGCGCAGGTATCCAGGCCTTGTCAATTCATGCACAGTTAGTAGAGAGGGTGATCTGGAATCCAGCTCTGCTGGTGGGATTTCCCCAGAGCCTTAAAGCTGTCTACAGAGCAAGGGCAAGAATGGCTACTAAGGCAGGTTGGATTCAAAGCCCTGACCAAATAGTGTCACCCACATGATAGTCTGATTTATTGCACGACCAAGACCCAAACACCCATCAGTGACCCTGTGAGCTTTCCGTTCTCCATCCCCTGCCAGCTGAGATTTTCTTTGAGTCAGACAATCTCCAACAGCATGCCAGTACATTGCTGGCTGCCAATCTAACTGCCCACTCGCTCAGAGCACTGCTTACACTGGACCTGAAAATCCTAGTTTCTGCTTCTGTTTTAAATGGAAGCAGAATTTGGGCATCTGATTTGCTGTGTTTCATGCCCACGTGAAAAGCCAGGGCTGAACTGCACACAATGTGTTCTGCAGAGGTAGAAGCTTCTTCTAATTATACAGAGTTGGTTCCATTTCCTCGTCCTCACTTGGAGTTGCACTTAACTTTACAAGCAAGAACTGCTCTGAAATAGCATCAAAGCAGGTTGATTTCTGCCCCCCCATCCCTTCCCTTTTGCCAGCCAGAGCTATCACAACGCAGAACGGTCTGCAAATCTACTGCTGAAAGGTTTTGTTCTTAACAACACTCCACGGGCTAGATTCATAAAAGCAGCATGATATATGATTATCGGGTTGCCGTTAGGTGTTTTTTTGCTGAGTTCACTTAGAAATAGGTGTTCCTGTTTCTGCACTGAAGACATATTATTTATTGGCTTAACTGCGGCACTCATCACTGTAGCCTCCAAATGCCTCACAAACATTAACGAGTAGGAAGCGTCACTATCCCCGTTTTATAGATGGGGAAATGGAGTTAAAATTAAATGACTCTTTTAAAGTCACTCAGAAAATATGCAGCAGAGCCTGGAATAGAACTCACAGTCAGTGCAATAGTTCCACAATGAGATGTTCTCCTCCAATGGGAAAGGCCATATGGCAAAAGTCAGCAGTGTAATGTTACCATGCATGCCTAGGCCGTAGTTAGATGAGATATGAGTCAGCAGGGCTGGTGGGGGTGATAGGATTCCCAGTGTGCAGCCTCCAACTGTGGGACTGCTGTGTCCTCTTAACTCACTAATCTGGGGCTTGTCTTTCATAATAGCTTCTTGGTAACCATCAGCAAACCCCTCCAGGTGCTGTTATCACTCAGTACAACCACATGTGGAGGCCCACACCCAGCCAGACTGCATGAATGCACCCCCAGCCACTCATGAATCACACAGAAAAAGCCACCAGACAAATCCCCCAGCTCCCTGCCTTGTACCTCAGGAATATACTGTGTTGCGCTGCTCGAGACCCTTGTAACTTGAGAAGGTTTACAGAGCACTTCAGTCAAACTCACTGGTAAGATAAACACTAGAACATGTTTACTGATCACAAAAGATGGATTTGAAGAGGTTATAAGTGGTAGGCGAAAAGACAGAGTAGTTACCAAAGAAAAGATAAGCATGCAGTCTAAATTCTCGACCTTATTAGGCTAGGCACCACATACTGCAGGTTGGTTAGTCTTTCCCGCACGGGCTTCCCTGTTAACCTGGGGACCAGTCTCCTCAGCTCCAGTGTTCTCATTGCCCTCAGCATGGGTAGCAGAGGAGAAAAAACAAACCATGGACTCCTAGAATCCTAGAACTGGAAGGAATTTTGAGAGAGGTCATCAAGTCCTGCCCCCAAGCACCGTCTAGATCAGGGCTACTCAACATGCATGCAACTCGCGGCGCCTTGAGCCGCTTCCCAGGCCACCTGCCTGCCTCATCGCGGTGGGCTCCAGTGGTAGTGCCTCCCCACAAGCCAAGCCACGCAGCACCACGTAGAGACAGGCTGTGTGTACAGGAGCTGCTGGCTGGCGGGGGGGGAGGGGTAAAAGGCAGCGTCAAAGCATGCCAGTCGCACCGGCCAGAGCAGCAGCACTGAGCCAGGCCATATTGGTGTGGGAGCTGCTGGCCAGCGGGTGGGGGGCAAGAGGCAGTGGCAGAGCACTGCTGCGTCAGCCACAGCAGCAACGCCTCTCCATGAGCGGAGCTGTGCGGCGTGGCACGGATCCAGGCCGCAGTGGCACGTGTGCAGGAGCTGCCAGGGCGGCAAGAGGCAGCAGGGGAGCCGGGCAGTGAGGCATGTGGCAAGGCAGTGGCAGAGCTGGGCAGCAAGAGACGAGGGCAGTGAGAGAGCAAGCGGCAGCGGTGCCAGGCAGCGAGGCTGGGGTGAGAAAGGTCTGCGCTGGGGCTTGGGTAGGGCTACCATACGTCCACTTTTTCCTGGACACGTCCTTGTTTTCACATGTTAAATCACCGTCTGGACGGGTTTTTTAAAAGGCAAAAAATGACCGGGATTTTTTGCCCTGCAGAGGGGATGGGGGAGGGGGCGGCAGCTCGTGCCTTTAATGGAACATTCGGAGCCGAGCGCCTGGACCATTCACAGCCGCTCTGCGCTCAGGCCCTAGCGCCTGGAGGGAAAAGCGTGGGGCTCCAGTGAGATCCAGGGCATTACCCTCTGCCCTGCTAGATTTATGTCCCCAGCTCTGCAGGAGGGGTGGGGCATTGGGTTAGAGCAGGGAGGCTGAGGGTACCTGGCTATAGGGAAGGGGACAGGCATTGGAGCAGGGCCTGAGGGTACCTGGCTCTAGAGGAGGTGAAGGGCATTGGGCTGGAGCGGTGGGCTAGGGTGACTGTCTCTGAGGGAGGGGCGGGTGCATTGGGTTAGAGCAGGGGGACCTGGAGGTACCTGGTTCTGGGGGAGGGCAGGGGCATTGGTTTAGAGCAGGGAATTGGGCGTTAGAACTTCTGGCTTCTTTTCTTTCCTGTCGGTGGGCAGTGGGTCTGTGGGTTAGATTTGGGGGTTCCAGTCTCTGCTCTGTGAGGACTGTGGGAACTGGTGATTGGTGGGGTAGGCAGGGGAAAGGAAGGGATTCTAGGAAGCAGGATTCCTGGGTTTCTTTTCTAGCCATGCCACTTCTCCCCTCAGTGCCTTTAACTTCACATTGATTGTACTTATATTTCAGTAAATATTGGATTGGCAGTTTGTTTGATTCGTTAAAATTGTAAAACTGTGGAGGGGGAAAAAGGAGTTCTTTCAGAAGAAGAGGAAAGAGGAAAAAGCACAGGTGCCCCAGTGGCCTTTCCATCCATAGCAATCACAGCTTACATGTGAGATCGCGTCCATTCAGTGTGGATGCTATCTTTCGAAAAAGCAGATTGCTTTTTCGATGCACTTATGCTGTGTGGATGCTCTCTTTCGGAAGACGTTTTTTCAGAAGAATTCTTCTGGAAAAGCTTCTTCTGAAAGAAGCCTGCAGTCTAGACATAGTCCTTACCCCCCCCCCCAAACTTTCCCATTATACTGTACGTAGGATGCTGGATATGAAATATGCCAGTTATATAAAAATGATTAATATGGAGGCTACAGGATGCTCTCTGAGGCTGTTGTGGTTTTCAGGATACCCAGGACTGACTTCAGCAAGAGAAAGATTTGCTTGTGTCATTTGGGGTTCAGCTCCCTGACAGTGCCAAACTATTAGATACCCAAACCATCACTTCTGGGCCATGCCTGGAAGTCCCTGAGCCCTGTGAAGCCGTCCCCTGTGATAACCAATTCCTGTCACTGGCTTCTTCCAGAAATATCAAGTTTGTTATCCCCCAGGGACAGTGCATACACCAACTTGCTTGATTCAACTAAGGATTAGCACCTAGATAACATCACAGCACTGAGATTTATTTGTAGTGAAATAATCATAAATTTATTATCGAAGTTAAGATTTAAGTGATTGTGAATAAGGATAATGGAAACGGAAAGGTTACATATGAAAAAATCAATACATGCTTTCTAGAGATTAAATTTAACATTAATGGTCTAACCATCTGTCTAAGAGCTGTCTTATTTCACCTAAATGTCCTTTGCAATGTGTCCAGCCAAGGCAGGTTGGAATTCTGTTTTCATAGATGTCAGCATACTGCCTAATTACTTCCTCAGTTGCAGGATAAGGAGATACCCTTTGCCACCTTCTTATAGCCCCCCACATTTGTTGTTTTGTTCTCAGAGTCAGGATGAGCCGCATTTATTCCCTAGCAGAGTGACGTCATGTTCAAGTTGACTTTGAATGCAAGGAGAGCTTCCATTGTGGTGACTTTCATGCTTAATCTGCCTGCTATAAGGGTTGAAGGGTGTGAGTCTGGAGGTTTGGGGTCTGGAATCCGGGATTCTGGGATCCCTGAAACTCCCCCGGTGCCATCAAGGGACATAAGCAAAGTAGCACGTCACCAGTCCTGGAAGGGCAGGTCTCACAGGGAATCCTATCCAAGGCATGTGGTTACCCAACTGGCTTGCACCCACTACTTCAGCCAGGAAATAAGCTGCGTGTGGGTGGATCGTCCGAGCAACTGTATTCTGGAATTCCCTCTCAGCTCTTTTCCACTCATTTTATCCTCAACATCTCATCCCATCCAGGGAGAGCTCTTTACCTCATTCTCCAGTGTCCATGAATTCAGTTTGACTCTGGGCTCTTCACTGAGGTTTCTTTATTGGCATAGAATCAAACTCCACTTGAGTTGATCAGGCTCAAGCACAGAGAGTGGGTCCGGGGCATACCACACATCCAATATAACGAGTCAGTTTATAGACAGACTTACACTTTATACCATTGGTTAATACACCATATCACACACGTTATGATTGGTCCACTCACTTTGTAGCCAATCCCAGTCGAGATCATCATGAGGTATTCATGCACTGCAGTACATGCTAGGCCACAGCTGCAAGCTGTCACACATTGCTTATTATCCTACTATCTCTTTTCTACTAGATACATTTATTACATATTTACGGGGTGTTGAAATGGATTTGTAATGGCCCACAGCTGGGCAAATAGTTTTGGCACCAGTGAAAATTTGGAAAACGATAGGCTTAATGCACAATAATTTCTTTGAGAAAGAATTACACAAGCAGTAAAGATTACATAACACACATTTCCCTAATAAGACTTAATTCCCCAAGCATAAACTATCAATAACTATGTTGGCCTTGTATGGTATCCTGATTGGCAAATAAAGCAGAAGTAGCTACAACTTCTTGACGGAGACTTTTTCCACCTCTTCTTTCCCCTCCCAGGCACTTGGTCTGTCAAATGTCCCCTGAAGCAGAGTCCAGGTTACCGGAGGCATTCTGTTTCGAAAGTCCCAGAAAGATCTCTTGTACCAGGATTTTGTTTACTCTGAGGCCTTCTGTCTCACAGGCTACATCTAGACTGCAAGCCTCTTTTGAAAAAGAGTATCTAGACTACAACCAGTACTTTCAAAAAAGCAAGCCACTTTTTTGAAAGAGAGCACCCAGGCAGTCTGGATGCTCTCTTTCAAAAAAGCAGTTTGCATTACATAGCGCCTTTTTTCAAAAGAGCACTTTCGAAAAAAGGCATTATTCCTCGTAAAATGAGGTTTTCTGCGGTCAAAAAAACTGCCACGTTCTTTCGATTTACTTTCGAAAGAACGCGGCAGCAGTCTAGATGCAGGGGAAGTTTTTTCGAAAGAAGGCCACCTTTTTTTGAAAAAACCCTGTAGTCTAGACACACCCACAGTGTTATGGACCTCTACAAATGTTAATTGGGGGAACTAACTAACTAACATACGATACTGGCATGTATACCCTCTGCTCTCAAAGGAGACACATGTTCCAGAAATATGCCGTGTGAGTATTTTATTACCAGTTTTCTTTAATTAATTTTTAGAAGGGACTGCAAAATGGAAACAGACCACAGATTAATTAATTTACTTTCCTATTAATTATTTACTTGAGCTCTTAGTGTGAGGCCATTCAGGAGGGTCATTTTGACCAGGGTTAGCTTGTACCAGGACCGCTGATCACTGATGCACTCCACAATTCAATACTGAATGTACGCACGGCGAGAGCTCTTTAACTATTCAAGTACCGTTTCTGCACTTCTAGCGTATTTAAACAATTTCTATATAATTGTCATAGAATCCTGCTCTCAGAATTCTCTAGCAAATGTTTACAATTTTAACTTTGCCTATATTTCAGTTACATTATGAGAACTGGTAGGGGACATAGTGTTTTATGTATCAGCACAGGAAATTGAGGTGTAAAACAGCACTTAGGCCAATTAAAATATCATTCCCTTGGTCCCTACTGGAAGTGGACCCTTTCAATCGACACGCTCTACCTGCCATTCTTAGTATAGGTCATTTTTACTTTCCCAGCATCTCAACTGTACTGTGCAATTTGCAGACTGTTTGCCTAGAGTGAACCCATATGCTGGCAATTCAGCTGGCATATGGCAGCATCCCAGATAGAAACAGCAGCACAAGCGTGGGGCTTTCCAGACCTTGGGCATTGTCTAGCAGCAGTATTTGAAGAGGGAAAACAAACTCTTTCCACACCATGTGGGCTGCCGGGGTTTTGCATTTAACTTCATTGTACTGACCCTTGTTAATTTCTTTGCTCTTGGCATCACCTCTCTTGGGATATTTTTTTTTTTTGTGGTCATAAAAAAGGGCAAGTTTTCTTGTTCCATGTCACTTAGGGCCACTTTGACACTATTTAGTACATATTTCCTGTTGTTATTATTAGAGCCATTGAATTTATCCCATACTTCCTTCAAAAGCTTAGAGGGGTAGCTGAGTTAGTCTGTAACAGGAAAAACTTAAAAAACTACAAATAGTCTAGTAGCACCTTAAAGACTGAATAATTACAAGAGGCTGATAAGAACAATTAGCACCTTCATTATTTGTTTGGTCGGTTAAATCATTAAGATGTGGAAGATAATGTAATAGACTGAGGTAGCCATGTTAGTCTGATCTTGCTAAAACAAAAGGAAAAACTATGCAGCACTTTAAACCATCTTGTTAGTCTTTAAAGTGCTACATAGTTTTTCCTTTTGTTTTAGGAAGATAATGTGTGAGCCAGCCAATATCCCAGTTCATACTATTTGCATAAGAATTAAACTTGTGAATGAAGTTAAGTTCCAACCCTTCTCTGTGTATTTGGCTTGTGGAATTGGTCTGAAACAAAATGGGAACTTGGAGATCCATTAATGAGTGTCCAGGAAGATTAAAGTGTTCATCAACACGTTTTGGTGTATTGCCTTTTCGGATATTTGATTTGTGTCCATTAATTCTTTCCTGTAGAGACTGTCCAATTTGACCAATATACATTGTAGTGGGGCATTGCTGGCATTTGATGGCATAGATCAGTGGTGCACAACCTTTTTCCCAGCATGACCCCTGGGAAAAATTTGGTTGAGCAAAAAAAAAAAGTGCAGCCCCTTTAAATGCCGCTGCTCCCCCTGCCCCACTGTGTGTACGCCATACCGGGAAAAAAATGGTGGCCGGCTTGTTGCTGCAACCACCCGTGACCCCCTTGCCCATGGGTTGCACACCGCTAGCATAGATCACATTAGTGGATGTACAGTTAAATGAGCCTCTGATTTGGTGGCTGATGTGGTTGGGTCAGATGTGTGGGCAGAGTTGTCATGGGGGCTGATTGAAGAGGTAGGTTCCTGGATGATTATGATGGAGGTGTGTTGCGTGGTTACTGGAAAGAATTTGTTTGAGGTTGGGGGGTTGTCTGTAAGCGAGAATTGGCCTTTCCCCCAAGGCCTCTGAGAATGAGGGGTCATTTTCCAGGATAGGTTGTAGATTGTTGATAATGCGGTAGAGGGGTTTAAGTTGTGGACTGTAGGTGATGACAAGTGGAATTCTGTGGTTTTCTCTTTTGGGTCTGTCTTGAAGTAATTCATGTCTGGGTACTTTTTTGGCTCTGTCGATCTGTTTTTTCACTTCTCCAGGTGGGTATTTCAGTTTTAAGAATGCTCTATATAGATCCTGTAGGTGTTTGTTTGTGTCTGTCTGTGAGATTGGAGCAAATCCAATTGTATCTTAGGGCTTGACTATATACAATAGATTGAGAAATGTGTCTGGGATGGAAGCTAGAAGCATGAGGTTAAGTGTAACTGTCGTAGGTTTCTGATATAGGGTGGTGGAAATTTGTCCATCATTTAATTGTACTGTAGTGTCAAGGAAGTGGATCTCCCATGTGGACTGATCCAGGCTGAGGTTGATGGTGGGGTGGAAGTTGTTGAAGTCCCTGTGAAATTCTTCAAGGGTCTCTTTCCCGTGGGTCCATATGATGAAGATGTAGCGTAAGTAGAGTAAACGTGTTAGGGGATGAGAGCTGAGGAAACGTTGTTCAAGGTCAGCCCTAAAGATATTTGCATATTGTGGTGCCTTGAGGGTGCCCATGGCTGTTATGCTGACCTGGGCTATGTCTACACTGTGCTGGTTTTGTGCCAGAAATATGCAAATGAGGCTAAGCGTGGAATATCGCCAATCCTCATTTGCATAATTAATGAGCGGCCACTTTTTGCGCAAGAGGCTTTTGTGCAAAAAGGTGCTGTCTATACTGCTCCTTCTTGCTTAAAACCCCCTCTTGCACAAGAGCCGTTCTTCCTGAAAAATATGCATGTAGATGGCTCCTTTTGGCGCAAAAGCCTCTTGTGCAAAAAGCGGCCGCTCATTAATCATGCAAATCAGGCTCGGCGATATTCTATGCTTATCCTCATTTGCGTATTTCTTGCGCAAAACCAGTGCAGTGTAGACATAGCCTATAAGATACAGATGATCTCCAAATGGGAAGTAGTTGTGGGTGAGGACAAAGTTTGCAGAGCTCTGTAATCAGGTGTGCAGTGCTGTCATCGGGGATGGTGGTACTGATAGCCTGTAATCTATCTTCATGTGGAATGTTGGTGTAAAGAGCTCCTACGTCCATAGTGGCCAGGGTGGTGTTTTCAGGCAGGTTACTGATGTTTTGTAGTTTCCTCAGCAAGTCGGTGGTGTCTCGAAGGTAGCTAGGAGTGCTGGTAGCATAGGATCTGAGGGGAGAGTTAATATAGCCAGATAATCCTGTTGTAAATGTGCCAATGCTTGAGATGATGGGTCATCTGGGATTTCCAGGTTTGTGTATCTTGGGTAGCAAATAGAAAACTCCTGGTCAGGGATGGGGGGGGGGGGGTTAGTGTAAATTTGGTCCCGAGCAGCATCAGGGAGCTTCATGAGCAGTAGTTTCAGTTTTTTGGGGGTATTCTTTAGTGGGATCACAGGAGAGAGGCTTGTAGAATCTGGTATTGGTGAGTTGTCTGGTCATCTCCTGTTCATTCTGTTCATGACTACAGTGCCCCCTTTGTCAACCTCTTTGATTATGATGTTAGGATTGGTTTTGAGGCTGTCTGTAGCATTGCGTTCTGCATGACTGAGGTTATATGTTATATGATGTTGTTTGCTGACAATGTCAGCTAGAGCATGTTTGCAAAAGCAGTCGATGTAGAAATCAAAACTCTTGTTACGACCTTTAGTTGGGGTCCACATAGAAACCTTCCCCTTGTGGGATTGGCGGGGGGAGCAGCAAGGTCAGTGTGTTGTACATTGGTGTGCTGGAAGTATTCCTTTAGGTGGAGGTGGTGAAAATAGGCTTCCAGATCGCCAGAGAACTGAATCATATTTGTAGGGGTGGTGGGGCAGAAGGAGAGTCCTCAAGATAGGACAGATTCCTCTGCTGGGCTAAGAGAGTGATGGGATAGGTTGACAATGTTGTTAGTTGAGTTGAAAGTATCGGGAATGAGAGATCCTGAGGGGTGTTGGAGTTTGGATAGTTTATTGTCCTTTTTCTTCTGAAGGAAGATGATCCTTGTAGGTGGTTTCTTGAATTTTAGGAAAGTCTGGAAAAGATGAAGTGTGTGTGGAAGCTTGTTTTTTTAAGACAGTTTGTAATGTTGAGAGCTCCTCCTTGATTTTCTTCTATTTGTTGTATGGAATGCTGATAAGGTGGTTCCTGAGTTTCTTTGCGAGAGAGTGGCATAATCTCTGGCTGAAGTCTGTGGGATGTGTAGATTGCCGTGGGTTTTTCACCCTCCGTCCCTCAGGTATGATGTTCATCTGTTTGCACTTGGACAGGAAGATGATATCTGTTTGAATCTGTGCAAGTTTCTTTGTGTAGTTGATGGATTTCCACTCTGTATGGCTGAATGCAGTGCCTTGCATGTTCAAAAGCTTCAGGGGGATAGCCAAGTTAGTCTGTAACAGGAAAAACTTAAAAAACAACAAATAGTCTGGTAGCACCTTAAAGACTAACAAAACATGTAGATGGTATCATGAACTTTCGTGGGCAAAGCCCACTTCTTCAGATGACCAGAGTGTTAGAAGTCCAGATCCAAGAATAAATAAGGGAAAGGGGGGAGGGGAGGGGAGAGAGAGAAGGAAAAAAAAAGCAGGGGAGGAAGAAAAAAAAATTCCTTCAGAGCAATTGCAACATCCTGGCTATTATGTACTGTTATATGCAGGGGCTCTCTGTGCACCGCTGTCTGCAGGCTCTGCTCCCGCAGCTCCCATTGTCAGCAGTTCCCAGGCAATGGGAACTGTGCGGTTGGTGCTTGGGGCGGGGGCAGCACACGGCGCCTCCCTGTCTGTCCCGGAGCCGCGCTGCTGCACGATGTTCCCATTGCTTCTGGGAGTGGCGCTGAGCCAGAGCGGTGGGAAGCTACATACATACACAGGTCAATATAGAACATAGGACATGTTTTCATGTCTGTCACAGTGATAATCTGCACACTCTGAGTTAAGGCTTAGTGCTCCCAACATCGCTTCTCTTGTCCCCCTTTCCTCTCTCCGAGTAGGACGTGGACTGTCATTTTGTATTATTACTATTATTATTCACAAGAACATAAGAATGGCCAGACTGGGTCAGACCAAAGGTCCATCCTAATTCGAAAGACCTACTCCATGCCGCGTGTAGCCGCGGGCACGGAGTTCGGACTAAGGGGGATTTAAAAATGGCAGCGCCCGGGAACATGCAAATGAAGCCCGGGATATTTAAATCCCGGGCTTCATTTGCAACTCCGGTTGCCCTCATTTGCCTACCTAGCTCGAACTAACGAACTAGTGTAGACATACCCAGAGACTTTAGTAAGATGATTGTGAGGGAAGTACAGAACAAGGAAGAAAACTGGCAGAATGTAACCTCCAGGAGAAGAAAGCCAACTCAGGTATCCCCAATTCCATTATAGGTAAGTTACAGCTTTCAGGCTCTCTCCACAGGCACTACAGTGGAGGGAGAATGCTTTGGCAGGGACCTCTCAAGGAAGAAATCAGGAGACACTATCTACCGGAAGACATGGAAGGCATAGTCCTAGGGATGGGGGTTCCATGACCACCACCCACAAAGGAAGAAGATGGGTGGTGGTGGTCAGGACTCCCTTTTAAGAGGGACCGAGCCATCAATCTGCTGTCTAGACCTGGAATCTCGAGAAGTGTGCTGCCTACCAGGAGCTAGAATTCAGGATGTGACTGAAAGTCTTCCAAAACTGATCAAACCTTCAGATCACCACCCTTCCTGCTTCTCCATGTGGGAACTAATTATACGGCCAAGAATGACCTTGAGCAGGTAGGTCACTGCAGATTATGTAGCGTTGGGAAGAAAGATCAAGGAATTTGAAACACAAGTGATGTTCTTATCCATCCTACCTGTTGTAGGAAAAGGTCCAGGTAGGGATAGTTGAATCATAGAAGTAAATGTGTGGTTACGCAGGTGGTGTCAGAAAGAGGGCTTTGGTTTCTTCGACCACGGGACTCTGTTCCGGGCACAAGGATTGTTAGGAAGAGATGGGATCCACCTAACCAAGAGATGAAAGAGGATCTTCGTGGGCAGGCTTGCAAACTAGTGAGGAGGGCTTTAAACTAGGTGTGGCGACACGTCGGGGAGCCCCAATCCTGCACCCTCATCCTCAGCCAGATGTGACTCCGCCAGCCAGTAGAATAGAAGGGTTTATTGCTTCTCCGAGATACAGCCCAGCACAGGCTCGATGTTGACATAGGAACCAGGGCCGACAGCCTTAGTCCCCTTGGGGGGTTTACAGATCCCTGAACCCCCCTGTACTGGACTTAGTCTCCTTTCTTCATGCTTCCCCCAGCCAAGAATGCCAGCTCCCAGGCCCTGCCCTGCAGCCAGATGTCCGTCTCCTCCTCCCTTCCTTTGTCTCTCCCCCTGGGAAGAGCTTTGTTACCTGCTCAGGCTGGGACTAGGTGTCTGAGCCAATACTCATGTGGGGTGAGTCAGTGGGAATCACACAGCACAGTGCAGCCAGGCGGGGACACCGGGTTACAAAGCAGGCAGCCCCTCCTCACTATGTCACACTTGGTTATTTGGGGGACAGTGACCCAAGCCCTGAGGTAAGTGGGGAAATGGGATACCGGGAAGAAACACAAGGAGGAAGGAGCAACAAAGGAGGACCCCGATTTGAATGGAGAAGGTACGGCAATCAACTGGTTATCTAAGGTGTTTGTACACAAATGCAAGAAGCCTGGGAAACAAGCAGGAAGAATTAGAAGCCCTGGCCCAGTCAAAGAACTATGATTTGATTGGAATAACAGAGACTTGGTGGGATGACTCGCATGACTAGAGCACTGTCATGGAAGGGTATAAACTGTTCAGGAAGAACAGGTGGGGGAGAAAAGGAGGAGGAATTGCATTGTATGTAAGAGAGCAGTATGATTGCTCAGAGCTCCAGCATATAGAGGGAGAAAAGCCTGTTGAGAGTCTAGGGGTATGTCTAGACTACATCCCTCTGTCTCCAGAGGGATGTAAATTAGACATACTGACATGGCAAATGAAGCGGGGATTTAAATCTCCTGTGCTTCATTTGAATAAAAATGGCCACCGCATTTTGCAGAGTCAGCAATTTGTCGGCAAAAAGCAGCTGTCAAGACACGGATTGGGCGACAAAGAAAGGCTTTGTCGCCCGATCCCTTATGCCTCGTAAAACGAGATTTACAGGATCGGCCGAGAAAGGCATTCTTTGTCGCCCGATCCCCGTCTTGACAGCCGCATTTTGGCCAATAAACTGCTGACTCAGCAAAACGCGGCAGCCATTTTTATTCAAATGAAGCGTGGGAGATTTAAATCCCTGCTTCATTTGCAATGTCGGTATGTCTAATTTACATCTCTCTGGCGACAGAGGGATGTAGTCTAAACATACCCTATGGGTTAAGTTTAGAGGTGAAAGCAGCAGGGGTGATGTTGTGCCTGGGGTCTGCTATAGACCACCGGATCAGGTGGATGAGGTAGACGAGGCTTTCTTCAGACAACTGAGAGAAGCTTCCAGATCACAGGCCCTGGTTCTCATGGGGGACTTTAATCATCTGTTGGGAGACCAATATAGCAGTACACAGACAATCCAGGAAGTTTTTGGAGAATGTTGGGGATAACTTCCTAGTACAAGTGCTGAAGGAACCAACTAGGGGCCATTTGCAGCTTGACCTGCTGCTCACAAACAGGGAGGAAATAGTAGGGGAAGTAGATGTGGGTGGCAAGAAAGAAAGCAGTGATCATGAGATGATAGATTTCAGGATCCTGACCAAAGCAAGAAAGAAGAGCAGCAAAATACACCCTGGACTTTAGAAATGCAGACTTTGACTCCCTCACCCTGGACTTCAGAAGAGCAGAAGTCCACACCCTGGACTTCAGAAGAGCAGACTTTGACTCCCTCAGAGAACTGATGGGCAGGATTCCCTGGGATGCTAACATGAAGGGGCAAAGGAGTCCAAGAGAGCTGGCAATATTTTAAAGAAGCCTTATTGAAGTCACAAGAAGAAACCATCCTGATGCACAGTAAGAAAAAAAAATTGGCTTCCCGGGGAAATCCTTGGTGAAGTAAAACACAAAAAGGAAGCTTACAAGAAGTGGAAACTTGGACAGATGACTAGGGAGGAGTATAAATATATTGCTCGAGAATGCAGAGCAGTAATCAGGAAGGCGAAAGCGCAATTGGAATTGCAGCTAGCAAGGGATGTGAAGGGTAACAAGAGAGGTTTCTACAGGCATGTTAGTAATAAGAGGGTGATCAGAGAGGGAGTGGGGACCTTACTGGATGAGGGAGGTAACCTAGTGACAGATGATGTGGGAGAAGCTGAAGTACTCAATGCTTTCTTTGCCTGTGTCTTCACAGACAAGGTCAGCTCCCAGACCACTACACTAGGCAACGCAGTATGGGGAGGAGGTGGGCAGCCCTTGGTGGAGAAAGAACAGGTTAGGAACTACCTAGAAAAGCTAGACATACACAAATCCATGGGTCTGGATCTAATGCATCTGAAGGTACTGAGGGAGTTGGCACATGTCATTGCAGAGCCTTTGGCTATTGCCTTTGAAAACTCATGGAGATCAGGAGAGATCCCAGATGACTGGAAAAAGGCAAATGTAGTGCCCATTTTTAAAAAAGGGAAGAAGGACGATCCAGGGAACTACAGACCAGTCAGCCTTACCTCAGTCCCCAGAAAAATCATGGAGGGGATCCTCAAGGAATCTATTTTGAAGCACTTGGATGAGGGGAAAGTGATCAGGAATAGTCAACATGGATTCACAAAGGGCAAATCATGCCTGACCAATCTGATTAGCTTCTATGATGAGGTAACTGGCTCTGTTGACATGGGGAAGTCAGTGGATGTGATATACCTTGACTTTAACAAAGCTTTTGATATGGTCTCTCACAATATTCTTGCCAGCAAGTTAAGGAAGTATGGATTGGATAAATGGACTGTAAGGTGGAGAGAAAGCTGGCTAGATTGTTGGGCCCAGTGGGTAGTGATCAACAGCTCAATGTCAGGTTGGCGGTTGGTTTCAAGAGTAGTGCCCCAAGGATCGGTTCTAGGGCTGTTTTGTTCAGCATTTTTATTAATGAACCTGGATGAGGGGATGGATTGCACCCTCAGCAAGTTTGTGAATGACACTAAGCTTGGTAGATACGCTTGAGGGCAGGGATAGGGTCCAGAGTGAGCTAGACAGATTAGAGGATTGGACCAAAAGAAATCTGATGAGGTTCAACAAGAACAAGTGCAGAGTCCTGCACTTGGGATGGAAGAACCCCAAGTATTGTTACAGGCTGGGGACCAACTGGCTAAGTAGCAGTTTGGCAGGAAAGGACCTAGGGATTACAGTGGACGAGAAGCTGGATATGAGTCAACAGTGTGCCCTTGTAGCCAAAAAGGCGAATGGAATATTAGTTTGCATTAGGAGGAGCATTGCCAGCAGATCTAGAGAAGTGATTATTCCCCTTTATTCGGCTCTGGTGAGGCCACATCTGGAGTATTGCGTCTAGTTCTGGGCCCACCACTACAGAAAAGATGTGGACGCATTGGAGAGGGTCCAGTGGAGGGCAGCCATAATGATTGGGGGGCTGGAGCACATGACCTACGAGGAGAAGCTGAGGGATTTGAGCTTATTTAGTCTGCAGAAGAGAAGAGTGAGGGGGGATTTGAGAGCAGCCTTCAACTTCCTGAAGGGAGGTTCCAAAGAGGATGGAGAGAGGCTGTTCTCAGTAGTGAGGGATGGCAGAACAAGGAGTTATGGGCTCAAGTTGCTGTGGGGGATTGGGGGTGTCGGTTGGATATTTGGAAAAAAACACTTCACTAGGAGGGTGGGAAGCACTGGAATGGGTTCCCTAGGGCTGTGGTGTGCAACCTTTTTTCCACCACGTGGTCCATGACCCCTGCCCCACGGGGTCACCAACTGCTGGGCCCAGTCCCCAGCTGGCCAGATCTAAGTGCTGCACCACACAGCCACCAATGGCCAGGCCCAGCCCCATGCCACCCAGATCTTAGCTCCGTGCTGTGGGGCCACTAATGGCTGGGCCCAGCTAGCAGCTGGCCAGATCTAAGTGCTGCAACCCCCCAGGAAGAAATCCACGACCCCCTTTGGAGTCATGAGCCAGGGGTTGTGCACCACTGCCCTAGGGAGCGAGTGGAATCTCCATCTCTAGAGGTTTTTAAGTCACGGCCTGACCAAGCTGGGTCGATTGAGTCGGGTTGATTGAGTCGGGTTGAGTCTGGCTGGGTTGATTGAGTCGGGGTTGGTCCTGCTTTGGGCAGGGGGCTGGACTTGATGACTCCTGAGGTCTCTTCCAGCCCAAGGATTCTATGATTCTATGATTGTTACAGGTCATTTTTTCTTTTTCTGAGAAGCAATATTTCTTTCCCCACATACTATGTATTTTACTCTTTTTATTACTGGCTGTTGTTTGAGGTGATCAACGCCCCCCTGGTTGCTCATAGTTATTTCTTTACACAGCTGCACTCAGGTGACCTCCCAGATGCAGCCAAGCCACAGAGAAATCTCTATTTCCTTGTTAGTGATTTTCACTCAGTTGTGCATAGTTCAATATTTCAAATCAAATTGTCATTCTGTGCCCGCAGCATCATTTACAATTGGTTATTTACGGACTACGGTCATTGGGCAAGGACCATTTCCTTCAGGCTACTGGAGACAAGAACGGAGTGGCGAAAGCTGTTACCTTCTGACCTCCCCTTTGCATAATTTGTTTCATTATTAAGGATTTCACCAGGCATGACTGCATATGGCCACAACTGGGTTTCAGTACCAAACCAAGCATGCCTTTTTAACCCTTGAACATCCCCTTTTTTGACACTGTAACATTCTCTTTAACACTATCATGTTTACAACCCCCCAAACTAGCTAGTCCCATCTTAGCTCTGCAGTGTTAATTTGGTTTTCTTACATCACTCACTTCAGTTTTGGGTAGTTTATTAAGACACTTCCCAAGACCTCGCTAGTTACTAAATTTGGGGATGATAACTCTTCTTTTTTATCCTCGCAGAGTAACACATTTCTCAGCTGACTTTCTCAGTGGCTCTAAGCAAACCTTTTCATTTATTTATTTGCCCTTATTTCTTAACATAGCACACTCTCCCTCCAAAGCTGTGCTTGCTAAATACCATCCCTGCATGACATCTGTTTGTTTAGTTTGGATTTATACAAGCAGATAACAAACATTGTTTTTGCCATGACCTTTCTGGAATCCTTTCCATTTAATTTGTTTCCTTCTCTACAACTTTTGTTTTTTGGATTTTTTTCTTCCATTCTTCCTCAAGGTAGCACATTTTGTTTGTAAATTTTAGCTATCAGAAACAACACTTATGAAACGGCTTTTTTAGGTTAGACTCTTTTTTTGCATTAGGATAAAACAAAACAAAACAAAACAAAGTAAAACCTTAGATATTATTTTTCCATGGCTGCCAATAGGCCCTATTATTTGAGAATTCAGTGGCATTCAGCAGAACTTTGCTGTGTGATTATAGCTTTCGACAGGCTCAGCCTTACTCTCCCAAGCATTCTTCTTCACCGAATACCATGCCCCGGAGTTCCTTTTTCACCCAGTCTGAGTTGTCTCCTGATGCTTCTCTGGGGACTCTCTAGAATCCACCCAGTTGTGCTGGGATTACAATGGTTTATCCAGAGCACCTCGCCCCTTCTGGGAGGACATTCTCTCCACTTTGCTGGAGTCCAAGAAATCAGTTCAAATACCGACTCCTTGCTGAGGTTTCTATTTTGCCATACAAAATCCACCAGTGCTGGTGAGGTTCAAGTGCAGGGGGTGGGTACAGGGCGTACCACATGCCCTCGAATCAGCCCGCATGCCCACTGACCCTTAATACCGTCGTTACACCCAATCACACTCTTTCCTCTCATTTTGAGGCCATTCCCCGTCCAGCCTATTAGCGATTTGAATGTGGTGCTATGAGCGAGGCCACTGTGGCCGGTTGCCAGGCATGGCCTCCTGCCCTCCCATCTCTTTTCCAATGGCGATGTTCTTGACAGGTTTATAAGCCCAAAGGGGTTCTGCAAGTTCCGGCTTTAGTCGTTGTTCCCCGTCCTTGCCCAGAACAGGCCTGTCCTGTACAGGCTTTTGATTGCTCCTGCATTGGACCCAGCTCTTGTCCGTCTCCTGTGATCAACATCCAGCTCCCTGGCCCGTGTGTCTGCCCTGCCCCCGTCCAGTTCCTGGTTCCTGCCTTGCTGCTGCTCCCTGCCATATCCTTGCCACCTCTCTGGTTGCTGCTCCTAGGCTCAGCTCCTGCCCATTGGTTACCAGTCCCACCTCGGACCCCAGCTTCTCTTCTGGCTGCTGACTGCTGGCTCTGACCTCAGCTTACCTTCTGGAGTCTGCCCTGCCACCTCTTGGAACTGGGCAGCTGCGGGGGCCCCATCACCTGCGGTGAGTAAGAATTCTGGGGTCCCCTTGCTGTCCTTGGCAGCTGGGAGCTCCATGGGGCCAGGCTGGGAGCTCTGGGATTTCTGCTGCTGGGTGGCCATGAGTTGTGGAGGTCTGAGCCAACAGCAGCTGAGAGCCGGGGGCAAGGGGCTGTCAGCACCAGCACTGAGATAGAAAATGCCACGGAGGACACTGGAAGCCATTGGTTCTGTGACCTCCGTGACATGACTGTAGCTTTAGTCGTGTTCTCTAGTGGAGGTGGGGCGAATGCTGTAGCAGCCTAGTTACTTCTCCATGTTACTATTCAGGACATTTCAGTGCAGATTCTCTTAGGTGCTCTGGGCTTTTGTAAGGAGCCCCAGGCTCTGCTTATGATCTGGTTTCAGGACAAGCTGGTAGGCTCTTCTAGGCGGCCCACGCATATGCCTGTACCTGGAAAACCAGCTGAGATCCCTACTAGGGATTGTTCCTCATTCCCCACAGTGAGAGCATGAGCTCACTGGACAGGAATGGCCAGAGTCCAGGCCTCCCTGCTGTGTTAGCTTCCCAGCGGGTACGGGAATATCCAGAGGTGGAGGGCAGTGCCCAGGCACGCTCGGGAGGTGCTGAAGGCAGGGTTACGGGGGAAGGAATGAAGGCTGAATGTTGCACAAGCTCAGCTTTCTCACTAAGGGCTGTACACTGAACTGCTGTGATCAGGCCCCAGCCCATAGAGCGCACACAGAACCGCCGTGCCCTGGGCAGCTCTGAGATGTGGAAGGAAAAATCCACATTTTGTTAAAAGCAAAATTCAACCGCTCTAGTGACGCTGCGCATCCTGTCACCTCGTCACCACTTTCCGGGTAAGACCCTGCACCTTCCCCCTCAAATGCCTCTGAGCCTTCTGCCAAAAGGGTATTAGGACCAGGCCGTCCCCCCGAACAGACAATCACCCCGTGCACCACCTCCCATGCTTTTCTCATGAGTTACAGGCTTTCAGACAGGGCTGCAGCCCAGTTTAACAATCACACGAATGCACCAGCCCACTAGATCTAAAATCCTCTTGAAATCTGGAGTGGCTCAGGGGGCTGCTGGCTAGCGTGAGGGTTACAAATTTGGGGCATTTGGCCAAGGAGTTCCCGAGATACAGCACATCAAAAAAAGGTTCCCCTAAAGTTCATTCATTCTGCCAGTGTATTTTTGCCCACAGGTGGGGGGTCAAACCAGGCTGTGATCATTGCTCCCGGCTCTTGGTCTCCAAGTGGCACATAGATGCCTCCATCTCACTCCAGCTCCTTCTTGGCAGCACTAAGGAGGAGGGGCGAAGGTGGCTTTGCAGCGTGCTCACCAGGATAACAAATCTGTGTTCTGGCAAAGCAAGGTCAGGGCAGTGAATTCCAAACTCAAGAAACAATTGTCCTTGGCAGTGCTGTTGCACTCTGCTTTTGGCCCTGCCTGGTGTTTGGAGTAACGAAGGGATGAAAATGAGGTTGGAGATATCATACAGGGCCATCCTTAGGATTTATGGGGCCCTGTAGCGCTATTACACTGGGGAGATGATGTTTTAGAAATGCGATTTTATAATCTTTAGCAACACACTAATGAAATAGTTTTAAAGCAATTTTTAAATTCAGGTCCTCCAGACTCACACAGTAAATTCAGAAACTGATATACCTGGGGTTGGCAAATGCCTGGTAAATGGCTTAATCACCACTTGACGGCTCTTTCAGAGGTTCAGCATTCTGCTAAACAGTCTGGGACACTTTGGAGCTGAAACAAAAGACAGAACTATGTAGCACTTTAAAGACTAACAAGATGGTTTATTGGTGATGAGCTTTTGTGGGTCTGGGACTGGGTCTGGCCCATGAAAGCTCATCACCTATAAACCATCTTGTTAGTCTTTAAAGTGCCACATAGTTCTGTCTTTTGTTTCAGCTACACCAGACTAACACGGCTGCATCTCTATCACTATGGGACACTTTGTGACTTTCAAGTTAACTAGACCCCCTGTGGAGGAAGCAGAGCCACAGAACAGGGATAGGAAGAGGTGGGGGTGCAGACATTAGACCCGGGGTGCCCCAAATTTTCGGGTGTCCTACGCAACTGCATATTCTACGTATGGGCAAGGATATCCCTGATTGCATCTGAACATTACAGATTCTCCAAGGGGGAGAAAGATTGTTATTATCTCAGTTCTACAAATTAGCAATCATTTGGAGTGTGTATCTGCACCTGTGTGCTCCTTCCATCCAAACCACAGATCACCTGTCTGTGGCTGGGACCTACCAAACCCAGGCCTCTCTCCAGCCTGCAGTACTGTCCAGGATAATTATCTGGCCCTTCACCTGCAAAAGATCAATCTAGATCTGGAGATGATCTAGATTTTTTTTGCGGGCGGAGATAATCAACCCCCATCTCACTCACAAATATTTATGGGTGCTCAGAGCAGATGCGCCTTCTGTAAAACAGGACCACAGCCAGTAGGGGTTCCAGGATCACAAACCTTTGGGCAGGAACAAACAACAAATCTTCCTTTGGGCAGGAGTGAGTCTACCCGCAGAAGACAGTAGTGCTTATAAATGCCAGTCAGGAGGCTACAATATGACAGAGTCCTCCATGCAATTCTCTGTGCTCAAGTCTTGCTGTGGAAATTGTGAGAACCTGCTAGCTGCTTACTCATTCTTGAGAGGGTTGCCATGGTAGCTCAAACGGCTGGTGCATGTGCTGGAGATCCTGGCTTGGATACCTGTGGTTTCCGAATGCAGACTGCCATGGATTGTGATAGCAGGCAAGTTTTATGGCTGGCCATAGATAGGAGATGCTGGCACTTAATCAGCCATTTATTATGGAATATGTTCTGTCAGCTGGATGCTCTCAGGGCTATGAAAATGTATTTTATTCCTACAAATTACTTTCTGTAGCAGCCTCTTCTGACTATGCATTTCCCTCCATTTCCCTTAATCAGACGAGTGATATTTCCATCCCTCCTTTCCCAGAGCCCTTCTCTACTGCTTTTCTATTAACATCATTGCTAATGTGTATTTATGGCCTCAGCAGCACAGGACAGCATGTGCGGGGAGTGTAGGGAAATGTTTCCACCATAGCCAATTCATCATCACTTTTATGCAAATCCCACGCCCGTTGGGGCTGCAGTTCTGATTATGAGGAACAATATGTGGGCTGGAGAAATGTGCCAAATGCAAACACAAACATGGCTTTGGGGAATAAGGAGTATTTTGTGCTAGGTGCAGAGCTCAAAAGATGCAGTAAAATATGAAAAAAATGGGGATTGATTTTTTTTCAATGCTCACACAGCAAACTTATCTGTGACTTGAAACTAAGTGTTGCACTTTGCAGCCTAAATTGCTTTTATCAAATGGAGCAGGGTCAGGGATGGCAGGGGGCATCACTTGGGGAGGGAGCAGAGGCATGGCTTGGGAGGCAGGGGGAGGGGGAATGGGCATAGCAAGGCTGCAGAAGGGTGGAAGGCAGGAGCAGGGACAGCAGCCGGGTGTGCCATCATTTCCTGCAAGATGGCACACATGTTGTCCCTCTGCCACACAAACTGGTCCCACAGGCAGCTCTGCCACTCAGCATCCTCCTGGACCTTCTGGGACAGGGTCTGCTGCATGTCGTGCAGGACACCCACATGTTGCCTCAGGAGGTCCTCATGCACCCTCGTGCGCTTGCGGCTCCCCCAGGGTCGGGCGGCTGCCTTGGCTGGCAGTGATCGCCCCTCAGCGACAGCTCGTCCGGCTGGGGAGAACACAAAGAGGAAGAGGTGGTCAGTCATCCATGCAGACACTGTCCCGGAGGCCATGCCCTCCTCTGTGAGCAGCGAGCAACAGTCCTCGGGCCAGACAAGGGGGGTGGCCCAGGAGCAAGGCCAAGTGTGGCCTGCACAGGGGGCCCTATCTGACAGGGGTCCTGAGGTGCCCAGGGAACCATGTTTCCCACTCCCCTCCCCCCCCCATCCCAAGAACAAGCAGGCAAGGGAAGTGTCCGGTCACAGTGGGATCCCCTGGGCCGGAGAGGGGCCTGGAGCAGCCTGGCCCTCCCTGGGGCCCGCACACACACCTGCACCTGGCAGCGCTGTCCGTGGGAGTAGGTGGTGCCTCGCACATATGGCACTCTTCAGTCTGTATGGGGTCGTGTGTGTGCCCTTGTGCCCAGCCTGCTTCCAGAGGTGGCAGGTGGTGGGGGGGAGTCCCCCTGCCTGAGGTCAGACGTGTGTGTGGCCTCCCCTGAGCCTGTGAGCAGGATCCCGGGGGTGCTCTGGGGCTTCCTCCTGAGGCTGCGTGGCACAGACTGGCGCTGCACGTGCTTCCACGTGCACCAACTGCAGCACGATGTCCAGGCCGAGCGCTGATCGGACCCCAGCCCGTCTGCACCCTCCTCCCCTGCCCTGTGTGTGTGGAAAACTGAGATGATCCTCCACTCACCTGATGATCCCTCCCCGCTGTCAGAGGATGCCTGAGGCATGTCCAGGCACTAGGGTACCAGCTCAAGGGTGAGGGTGACTATACTGGCTGCGTCCTTTCCTCCTGCTCCGATGTTCCTCCTCCTTCTCCTCCTCAGCAGTGAGCTCTGGGTGGGTGGCGACGGGTGTCTCAAGCCCCGCGTCTACCACCACAGGTGGGGAAAAGGCTTACCCACCTCCCAGGATCTGGTGGAGCTCCTGGAAATAGAGGCAGGAGTGGGGTTCTGCCCTGGAGTGAGAGCTGCATTCCCTGGCCCTGGCGTAGCCCTGGCGGAGCTCCTTAACCTTACTCCAGACCTGTTCTCCGCCAGGGCCTCAGCCATCCGGCCATAGATATCGGTGTTTCTGCACCAGGAGCAGAGATTCTGCAGGGTCTCCTCCACCCCCCACAGCTCAAGGAGGGACAGGATCTCCGCTCCAGACCAGGAGGGCACACGCCATTTGCTACCCTGGCTGGGTCCCAGGAGAGCTGGCGTTGCTCTCTGTGAGGGCCAGGGGGGTCTTGGTGGGCTTGTGGCTATGCCATGGGTCCAATTCAGTGTGGCAGGGAGAGCTGTGCGGTCAGGTTCTGCTCCCATGGCCAGCTTCCTGCCACAAGTCTTGTCCAGGGTGCCTGCAGCTTTAAGAGCTGGCAGGAGACAGGAACTATAAAGTTCTGATTACTTTGGATGGAGTCGCCACCAGGGCACCTGTGTCATTTCCTGGAGGCCTCTTCTTTGGGGGAAAAAAAAAAGCCTCTTCCGCATCCACACACGCCTTTTTCTGACAGAGCACAATAGCCACCGGGACCTGAGCCAGGGGCTCAGGCCTAGAGCCAGAACCACTTGCTGTCTGGGTTCGTAAGTGTCCACATTGAGGGTGTCTCTCAGCAGAGGAAGGAGGTCCAATGGCAAAGATGCTAACTGCAGACTTAGGAGGCCTGGGTTCATCTCCTCGTACAGCCACCTGCTCCCTGTGTGACGCTGGGCCAGGGCGGCCACCTTTCTCCTTGCACAAACCTGCACACACTTGGCCTGCCCCACCCCTCCTCTAAGCCACACCCATAACCCAGACCTTCTCTGAGGCCCCACCCCCTCCCATCTGTCACTCACTCTTTCCACCCTCCACTCGGTCTCTCATTTTCACCGGCTGGGTCAAGGGAACGGGGTGCAGGAGGAGGTTTTGGGATGGGGCAAGAGGTTGGGTTGTGGGGGCATGTGAGGGTTCTGTCTGGGGGTGAAGATTCTGGGGTGGCACTAGCACTGCAGGACTTGGGTGTAGGAGGAAGCTCTGGGCTGGGTCTGAGGGGTTTGTAGCACAAAAAGGGGATCAGGGCTGGAGCAGGGGTGGGATGTGAGGGGATCAGGTGTCCAGCTGGGGGACAGGGCTGTGGCTGAGGGATCTGTGGTGCAGGAAGGGGCTCTGGGCTGGGACTGAGGTATTCAGAGGGTGGCAGCGGTATCAAGGCTGGGGCAGGGGACTGGGCTCAGAAGGTAGTTAGGGGTGCAAGCACTGGGTGGTGCTTACCTCAAGAAGCTCCCAGGAAGTGTCTGGCATCCTCCTTCCAGCTCCTACACAGAGGCATGGCCATGTGGCTCTGCATGCTGTCCTGCCCACAGGCACCGCCCCTGCTGCTCCTATTGGCCTTGGTTCCCAGCCAATGGGAATGCAGGGTGGTGTCTGGGGTAGGGAGCCCCCTGGCTGTCCCCGCCTGTAGGAGCTGGAGGGAGGATGCCGGCTGTTTCCTGGGAGCCGCGTGGTGCACAGGCTAGTAGGGAGCCTGCCAGCCCTGCTGCAAGGGACCACCCACTGGACAGCCAGCAGCCTGGTCAGTGGGGCTGACCAGAACTGCCAGGATCCCTTTTCGACTGGGATTCCTGGTAAAACCAGGCACCTCATCACCCTACATTGGGCCAGTGCCTCAGTTCCCCATCCTGGGCCCGGGGATGGCCCAAAGCTGTGTGAGGGAGGGTTGTGGGTTGAGTCATTTCTCATAAGCCTGGGCTGCTCTCAGAGCAGAGAGTTGCTGTCCAGTGCACCCAGTCTCTGGGGCTGAGCAGGGCCTGTTTGTACACACTGTCTGCTCCGGGACATTAGCCACCAACACACCTCATTGTGCTGGCTGCTTTGCACTGGGCCTGCACTGGGCGGCTGCACTGCTGCATGGATACTGATGGCTAAGTCCCAGTGCAGACTAAGGAATTCTCCTGGTGTAGTGCTGGCTAGAGCAGCTCCTGCCCCTAAGTGTCTACCTCTGGGCAGACAGTCAAAACCAGGGCACCCCCCCACCTGGTGGGACGTTCTATAATTACATTTCATCGACCTAGTAAGAAACATGAACTCCTGCATTACTCTAACTGTCCCCCAGGGAGTCACTTACGTCTTTTCTTAGAGCACAGACACACCTTAAACCAGGATTACCTTGCTGGACACTATTGGCTCAGTCAAAAGTAGCCCCTCCATCGCCAGCAGTCAGTGAACTGCCTGGGCTCAGTGCTGCCCGGCAGGGTGCTGGGGCTTCTTTCCCATATCAAAGGGCACTGGGAGCACTCAGCACAGAAAGACCAGGTTGGGGAGGGTGGCAAATGTCAGGGCACTCTTGGAACATTCACAGCACGGCAGCTCCTTCTCACACAGCTCCTTTTGCTGCTGGAGACAAGGCTGGGAAGCACGTTTCCAGCCACATTGTCCTTATTTATGCATTTGCCAAGGAAATGGAGACGATCTCGCTCACACATGACCCAAAGAGTGGGTTTTATTTTTAGGGAAGCAGAGATATAAATAGCTCCCATTATGGCGAGAGTCTCTTGGCAGGACTTAGATAAATCTCATGTGCAGCTGTTTCTTTTCCAGAGAAGTTTGTGCCGTGATCAATTACATTATCATTAAGAAAAAATGAAGATAAATGTTCTCCCTGGGTGTAATTTGGCTGAGCCTTTAAAACTGTTCAAGGAGGTGAGAGGCTCCTAAATGTACAGCCACTTGCAATCAACATAGGCAGCTCTTCTATTAGCTGGTCAAGAGTAAACAGTAATAGTGTCCGAAGCCAATATGGAAAAGGAGTCAAGTATCAGAGGGGTAGCCGTGTTAGTCTGGATCTGCAAAAGCGATGAGGAGTCCTGTGGCACCTTATAGACTAACAGATGTATGGGAGCATAAGCTTTCGTGGGCAAACACCCACTTCATCAGATGCATCTGACAAAGTGGGTCTTTACCCAGGAAAGCTTATGCTCCAATAAATCTGACAGAAAAGGAGGTAGGTATGGGGCTAATATGTTGTGGGAGTGCCAAGCAGCCCCTGAAATGAACTAGAACCCTGGCTGCATTTGGTGCTGTACAAACAGAGAATAAAATAATAACAGACTGCCCCAAAGAGCTCACAGTCCACAGGTAATTCCCTGGCTTTTCACCTCGTCATCTCTTCTTGAGCTAGGAGGGTTGATGCACTCTGGAGTTAATGTCTGGTGGGGATGGCACAGGTGAGGGAATTCGGAAACATGGCTTCTGCACCTGGCTTTGACACAGCTTCACCGAGTAACCTTGGACAAGTCAGTTAATCACATTGTGCTCCGATTTCCCATTCGGAGGGTACTATGTGCCAGTTCAAACCATGACAATCAGCAGCATATTCATTCCTGTATCCATTAAAACCAAATGCAAAACCTACCGAGATACAGGAATCTTTCCATTGTCCTCAGTGAGCTTTGAATCATGCCCATAGATGGGTCAGTAGCCTGCATTAAGCAGAAAGTCAGACTAGATGGTCACAGTTCTGTGTTGGTACAGTGTCTAGCACAACAGGTTCTGGCCCATGGCCTAGGCTCCTTTGTACTACTGCAATACAAATGATTTTTTTATTATCTACTCGACATTTGAGAGAATTTGTCTGCCTGCCTGTTTGTTCAAGAACTCCTCCTAAACGGCAAGAGCCAGCACCAGCAAATTTGATATGCAACTTCCTCTTACCATAACTTGAAGCAAGGTCAGGGGTTGGTTGTGCCAGGACAATGGGATGTGCCTAGAATGGGATTGTTGCTCAGAAAACCATACAGAAAAGAGACAGAATCACTAGGCAGATGAAAGGGGCTGGTTGGGGGCATGCTCTGTGCCCCCTTCCTGGGACTGTCTCAGTCCCAAGTCTCCCATCCCCCCAGGCACCCCTTTAGACCTTTTGGGGCCACACACGAGTGAGAAGGAAAAAAAAAAAACCCAAACCAAACCACTCACTGACATGGCCAGAGGCCCAGAAAGATGCTCCCCACATTCCCTTTGCACACCAGAGTCTGGGGGTGGGGGCAGGCTAGTAGATTTCTGTGTGCTCCAGGCCCATGGGGGGACAGCAGGATCCAGCCAAGCCAGGACCTGCATCCCCTCCCCTGCTTTAGGAAGAGTGGCAGGGACTGAACCCCTCCCCCCATTCATATGGGAATATTGCTGGCAATTTCCCTTTGTTAGGGCGCAAGGGGAAGTTCACAATTTGCAGCATTCCTCACTCTGGCTGGGGCAGATGAATCTGGACTGGCCCTGGCCAGGGGACATGCACCCCTCCCCCAGCTGTGCCTGCTGGAGCTGCAACGGCCGTGGAGCGGTGCTTCTCCCCTGGCCCCAAGCTGCTGCAGTAAGAGAGGGATGGGGGGTGTCATCTCTCCCCAGGGCAGCCTGCATCCTGATCTCCTCATTCCCAACCCTTCCCCCCAGCAATGATTTCAACGGAGCCCGGACATTTTCATTTTATTTTCCAAAAACCAAACATGAATGGAGTGAAGGCCCTGAGCAACGTCGGGTAAATCTTCTAGTTACTAATACAAATCATTTCTTTTGGCTTTCAATCTATCAACCTATTAATTGTAGCCCCCTGGGGCAGAAAGCCTCTCTTTATCTGTGTTTCCACAGCTCCCTGCAGGAAAATAGGGTCTCAAGGCTGAGTGGGGCTTTCAGATGCTATTAATAACACAGGCTACTGTAGACTGCACTGTTAAATTGGAAAAAGAAACGCAATTTGCAGTACGCAAATCGCGTATCTTTTTTCGATTTACTTTAGAAAAAGGCTCTTTCAAAATTTGGCGTCTAGAAGGCACCAAATTGAGAAAGAAAGTGTTCTTTTGATCCATCCCTCATTTCTTGTAGAATGAGGTTTTCAGGGATGGTGAAAAAGAGCATCCGTTCTTTTAAAAATTTTTTTGAAAAAGCGGACACATTCCTTGGCTGAAGCATTGCTATTTCGGGTTACCTCCGCTATCCCAAAAAGCAGTGCAGTCTAGATGTAGCCACAGGCTCTCAGCATTCAGTGTGGAGGGGAAGGGGTTAATCAAAGGCCATGCTCCTGGGCATAAAAAGATCCTGTCTTGGGTCAAAAAGGAATTTTCCACCATCATCACTGCCCAGCTAGCTCAGTGCTGCATGGTAGGGAACGCCTCGAATCCAAACATCCAGTCTGGGATTCCTTTCTCCCACACAGCCAGGGAAAGTTCACATCCAGCTCCCATCATTGCAGCTAAAGCCCATCCCTGCGTTGGCACACAACGCCAGATTACTGCAGCAGTTAGCACTGACTCTGCAGACTGCTGAGTTGGCTGCCAGACAGATCTGAGAGCAAATACCAATACGCGCATTGTGAATGCTGAGCTCCGGGAAGTTCAAGATCTCATTCAATTACCTTGAAGGCCCCAGCTATTTGCCAGGTTTCTGCGGCACGTGAACATGCCTAGTGACGTGAGCAGTAGCGATAGCCCGAGCTGGGGTTGGAGCAGTGTTATATTTAGCCTGATTAGTCCTACTTCAGCTTCTAACCCAGTTACCAGATGTAGCTAAACCCTAAATGAACGTGATCTGGTCCCCGCAGGACAATGCCTTGAGGCCTGGGTGTGGAATGTTTTCTGGAACAAGTGAAATGCAACAAACGATGGACAGGAGGGAACATCACACGACTGGATTTGATTTAATGGCTTTCTATAAATATCCCGCTCAGCTGCAAAGTGCAAGGGATTGGTTTGGCGGAGGCCTATGAGAGCCTGACTCGAGCGCAGCTCTGTGAACAATTGGCCTGTCTGCCTGGGCAGGGGACTGCCTCCCAGGAGGGGAAATGCTCCTGCTGTGTGTCTGGGTCGTGCCTGCCAGGGCTTAGCATGCTGTCGGGAGGGATGGAGAGGGGGTAGATGCTCTCCAGAAGTTTGACCTCCTTAGTGCAGAGTCCTCTGTCTGGAGCCAGTGAAAGACTCCAGGGCATGAATAGTCCTAGGGACACGCCGAGGGCAGAGGGGCTCTAGCTCGCTCAGCCCCTGTCCCCAGCAGCTGAGCCCAGGCAGAGAGTTGGCCACCACTGCCTCCCTGCCAGGCTCTTTCAGGCTGCAACCACCAGGGAGACCATGCAAATCTGCTGGGTGTGGGGCAGGGACAGAAGGACATAGGCCCCGCCCCTGCAGGTAACATGGGGTGGGGCGGGGACAGAAGGACATAGGCCCCGCCCCTGCAGGTAACATGGGGTGGGGCGGGGACAGAAGGACATAGGCCCCGCCCCTGCAGGTAACATGGGGTGGGGCGGGGACAGAAGGACATAGGCCCCTCCCCTGCAGGTAACATGGGGTGGGGCGGGGACAGAAGGACATAGGCCCCGCCCCTGCAGGTAACATGGGGTGGGGCGGGGACAGAAGGACATAGGCCCCGCCCCTGCAGGTAACATGGGGTGGGGCGGGGACAGAAGGACATAGGCCCCGCCCCTGCAGGTAACATGGGGTGGGGCGGGGACAGAAGGACATAGGCTCCACCTGCAGGTAGTATGGGGTGGGGCAAGGAGAGTGTGCTGGGCACAGGGCAGAGGAGGCCTTTGGGGCTTTCGAGTGTCCTCTCCTTTGTGCTCTCCCCCTGGTGACATAGGAGGTTGTTGTCTCATCGACGATCATTCAGCCACAACCCGCTGTTTCTCATATTTGGGGTGTTCCCATTCCTGTCTGTATTCCTTGTGTATTCAAATTTACATAACTTCAGTGGCTTGACTCTGCCATCTGCTGCAGCCTTTTCCACCCGGAGCCATGCGCGGGGAGGGGTCTGTACCGATGGATAGTCGGTCTCTGGAGAGAGGAAGTCTTTTGTTTTTAATTCTTCAATGTTAGTTGATCAGAAAGATATGAGACAGACAGGTGGGTTTAAACTCCTACCCCTGACTCCTGCACTGCTGGAGACGTGGAAACCATGGAAATGAGTCTGACATCTCAAATTCAGGAGCCGGAGGGCTTCCCAGCAGGTTTCAGTTGTGATTTTCAAAGGAGTCAAGCGTCCAACACTCGGTGACTTCTAATGAGTCACCTAGCCTGCCTAGTTCCGTTAGGTCCCTTTAATCCCAGGCTTCAATTAGCACGGGCAAGAGCCATGGCTTTCAGATACCTGCCCAAATGTTTTGGGACTGGGCTCTGATGTGGGGTTGGGGGGATTCACTTCCCAGGGAGGCATTCTGCCGGATAGCTGGCTCTACACTCTTCCGCAGAAGCTCCCAGAACAGAGGCTATTATTGGGAGGGGCTCATGGTGTGATAAGTTGGCCCCCAGCAATCACATAACAGGGGGAGACACTGTCTTCTTTCTTGGCTCCGTGCACTGGGCCCAAGTCTCTGTCCCTGTGAAGAGCACTCAGGGCCTGGCTGTAATGGCTCCAGAGGGGATTCTTGATGGAGGTTTCTAGGCACAGACAGATGCTGTGGGTCTCTCTAGCTCCCAGCCTGTGCTGCTTAGAGTGTCCCCAAACTGGCCGGGGGGTGCTGTGGATTATGTGTGTAGATAGGAGGAACATGTAGGCTATAGGCATGGGGGGTGGGTGACCCTATGGCTTGGGAAGGCAAGTTCCCCCCAGGCATGCTCACCAGAGCCCCTGCCTCTCCCCCACCTCCCCACTGTGGCCTGCTGGCCCCTTCCCAGCCTCCTTCCCCCACCTCTCTACCCCAGCAATGTGGCTGCTGGCCCATGCCCCAGGGGATCACCCCCCCCCCAACATCTCCCAGCCCCAGAGCTCTGGGGAGCCAGCGGGTGGCAAGGCCACAGACTCCCCCAGCCCTGGAGCTCCAGGGAGCCAGCGGGCAGCGCGGGACCAGCCTGCCTCAGCCCTGGGGCTCTGGAGAACTGGCCAGCAGGCCTGGTTCAGGGCTGGGCACAGGGGGGCAGTTGAGGCAGTTTGGGAAGGCCATGCCTTCCCCTGCCTCAGATACCTGCTGCCCATGGCTATAGGAACAGGAGCCCCTGTGACTCCCGGAGATGAGCCAGTGAGCTTGTAACACAGCTATGCTGTCCACATGCACGGAGAAGAATTTATGGCACTTTGAAGCTGGCTCTGGCAGGGTGGCTCCCCAGCTGGCCCAGCGCCAATAGGAGCTGCTCCAGATCTAGGCTTGAGCAGTGTCGCCAGTGAAACTCCCTCTCTAGGAAGAGCAGGGATGCACCTGGACACTGAGGGTACTGTCAACAGAGAGAGGTAGATTAGGCACATCAAAATTGCTAATGAAGCAGGGATTTAAATATCCCGTGCTTCATTAGCATAAACATGGCCACCGCTTTTTTTTGACACGGAGCTTTTTCGAAAAAAAAAGTCAGTCTAGACAGGGATCTGTCGAAAAATAAACCCTTTTTCGACAGATCCTGTAAACCTCATTTTTGGAGGAATACATGATCTGTCGAAAAAGGGTTTATTTTTCGACAGATCCCTGTCTAAACTGCCATTTTTTTTCCAAAAAGCTCCGTGTCGAAAAAAAGTGGTGGCCATGTTTATGCTAATGAAGCGCAGGATATTTAAATTCCTGCTTCTTTAGCAATTTTGATGTGTTTAATCTATATCTCCTTATCGACAGAGAGGTGTAGTCTAGACACAGCCTGAGACTCACCAGGTGCTGGTGCTGCAGGAAGATTCCTGACTCATTTACTGACCAAGACGTTCATCCTGTGCCAGTGCTGAACACGAAATCCTCCTCTCTGAGCACACGATGAGTCGATGACGCTTCCCACTGCGCCTGCTTCATTTGCATCCTCTTGCCCTTCCTTGCCTGCAGCAAACTCACCTTGCTGCATGTACAGGCCTCCCACTCCAGCTTCTCCGGAGGGACGCGGATTTCCAGATCTCACGCCAAAGCACACGTCTGCGAACATCGCCACTCAGCAGTGCTGTCTCTGGAGCTTTACACTGCTCTAGGCAAAGACGAAAAGGCCCGTCCCTTCCTGGCTCCAGGCCTTGCACATTAAACAGACAGATGGTTCGTGCAGGGCTACAAATCCTGTAGTGACTTGTTTGCAGAATCTGGAGCAGAGGGGTTTGGATTTGGGATCCCCTGCTCTGGGATTTGTCTCAGACTCCTCTCTAGTGCTTAAGGCTTAGCTCCAGCACAGAGCTGGCTGCAGGGCCGTAGCAGAGGAAACTGCACAGATGGCTTCCGTAGGACAGCACCGGGAGGCATGTGTGATAGGCAGGGAGCCGCTGACAATGCATTAATGCAGGGCTGGGGAGCTGTTTCTGGGTCAGGCGCCACACAAAAGTGAGAAGCAGAGAAGAAAAGAAAGCCCCCGATTGAGACACCTCACTCCCCTCGTGGGCGGAGGGAAGAACCAAGATTCAGGGCTTCTCCCAGGCCAGATGAATGCTTCTAGGGGCTCAGGCTAGTAGATTTGTGAGGTCTCACCAAGGCTCTGGGGTGGGGCCAAAAAGGAGTGGTTCTGTGTGCAGGAGGTGGGGCACAGGAGCAGGCTGGGGGTGGGTGTGCGGGGTCTGAGTGGGAGGAAAGGTGCAGGAGTGGGCTGGAGGTGCAGGGTCTGGGCAGGAGGTGGGGTGCAGGAACTGGGTGGGGGTGCAGAGCCAGGGCATGAGGTAGGGTACAGGAGTGGCCCAGGGTGGGCTGGGGCTGAGGGATCTGGGCAGGAGGGAGGGTGAGGGAGCAGGGTGAGGGTGGGGGTGCAGGAAAGGGTGTGTATGAGGTCAATGGGCAGGGGGGGTGCTTACCTGCACAACTTCCCATTTTGAAGCACTTGGAAGAGAGGAAAGTGATCAGGAATAGTCAGCAAGTCCTGTCTGACTAACCTGATTGCCTTCTAGGACAAGGTAACTGGCTCTGTTGACATGGTGGTGGCTGTGATATACCTTGACTTTAGCAAAGCTTCTGATACCATCTCACACAGTATTCTTGCCAGCAAGTTAAGGAAGTATGGATTGGATAAATGGACTGTGAGGTGGATAGAAAGCTGGCTAGACTGTCGGACCCAATGGGTAGTGATCAACGGCTCGATGTCTGGTTGGCAGTCGGCATCAAGCAGAGTGCCCCAAGGGTCAATTCTAGGGCTGGTTTTGTTCAACATCTTTATCAATGACCTGGATGAGGGGATGGATTGCACTATCAGTAAGTTCACAGTAAGCTAGGGTGAAAGGGGGATACGTTGGAGGGCAGGGATAGGGTCCAGAGTGACTTAGACACATTGAAGGATTGGGCCAAAAGAAATCTGATGAGGTTCAACAAGGACAAGTGCAGAGTCCTGCCCTTGGGACGGAAGAATCCCAAGCATAGTTACAAGCTGGGGACCGACTGGCTAAGTAGCAGTTCAGCAGAAAAGGACCTGGGGGTTCGAGTGCATGAGAAACTGGATATGAGTCAGCAGTGTGCCCTGGTAGCCAAGAGTGCTAATGGCATATTGGGGTGCATTAGTAAGTATATTTCCAGCATATTTAGGGAAGTGATTATTCCCTTGATTCAGTGCTGGTGAGATCACTTCACCAAAAAGGATGTGGTCGCATTGGAGGGTGTGGACGCATGGGCAGAAGCACATGACTTATAAAGAGCATCTGTTTAGTCTGCAGAAGAGAGGAGTGAGGGGGGATTTGATAGCAGCCTTCAACTACTTGAAGGGGATTCCAAACAGTATGGAGAAAGGCTGTTCTCAGTGGTGGCAGATGACAGACCTAGGAACAATGGTCTCAAGTTGCAGTGGGGGAGGTCTAGGTTGGATATTAGGAAAAACTATTTCCCTAGGAGGGTGGGGAAGCACTGGGATGGGTTCCCTAGGGAGGGGGAGGAATCTCCATCCCCAGAGGTTTTTAAATCTCAGCTTGACAAAGCCCTGGCTGGGATGGTTTAGTTGGGGTTGCTCCTGCTTTGGGCAGGGGGCTGGACTCAATGACTCCTGAGGTCTCTTCTAGCTTTATGGTTCTGTGATTTTTATGACTAACGAACTAACGAGCTAGTGTAGCCGTACCCTTAGAGCGGCAGGCTGCTCCTTCCATGTGGCTCTCAGCTCCGGGAGGGGGAAGAGGCTTGTACTGCCCCCATCCCTCAGACCAATCTCTCAGCTCCTATTGGCTGATTGTTTTCAGCCAATACGAGCTGAGAGATTGGCTGGAGTCAATTCCTATTGGCTGGTTGTTTCTGGCCAGTAGGAGCTGAGGATTGGGCTGGAGCGATCACACGAATCTTCCCCCTCCCTCCAGAGCAGAGAGCCACCAGACGGTGCTTTAAACCACGGCAGCTATGTACCTGATGGTCCCGACGGGGTGGTCTGTGGGCCAGATCCAGTGGCTTGGTGGGCCGGATCCGGCTCCCAGGCCATATTTTGCCAAGCTCTGTATTAGACCCACTCAGCTCTAATACTATCATATTCTGACATCTTGTGGCAAGTCACTTGAGGGACACTGGTTAGCCTTAGAATTGTTATATATGTTCTTACTTTATTACTAACTCTGTGGAGTAAGAGAGACAGACGACTCCTGGGCTCTGTCTCAGCTCTGAAAGGGAAGTGGGGTCTGGTAGGTTACACCGGGGGCAGACACATCTGGGCTTTATATAAAAACATCAGAACGGCCTTGTTGGGTCAGACCAACAGTCCATGTGGCCCAGTATCCTGTCTTCTCACAGTGGTCAAAGCCTGGTGTTCAGAAGGCAGGAACAGAAGAGTCGTTCATCAAAGCTTTGTCTACACTGCTGGGCAAATGAAGTGCTGATTAGCATTTTGTCATGCTTCATTTGCATAATCTATTTGAGCCGTTTTTGTGCAAAAACAATCAGTGTGGACATTTTCTTTTTGCGCAAAAACCCCTTGTGTAAAACCGGCTCGAACAGATTATGCAAATGAAGAATGACAAAATGCTAATCAGCAATTCATTTGCATACTCTGCTGGCAAATGCTGGCAGTGTAGGCAAAGCCCAAATGATCCATCCCCTGTCACCCATTACCAGTTTCTGGCAAACAGAAGTTAGGGACAACATCCCTGACCATTCTAGCTAGAGGCTAGTAGATCCTCCTTGAACTTATTTTCTTCTTATTGGAACCCTGTAGAGCTGGAATATTTCCACCATCCCCTGGAAAGAGTTCTATATCTCTGTGAAGAAATAATTTGTTTTGTTTGTTTAAAATCTGCTGCCTGTACATTTCATTGGGTGAACTTCTCATATTATGTTAATGAAGAAATAAATAACAGTTTCTTGTTCTGTTTTTCCACACCATTCATGATTTTCCAGACCTCAAACATATCCCCCACTCTTTAGTTATTTCTTTTCCAAGCTGAAAAGTCCCAGTCTTGTTAACCTCTCCTCCTTTGGAAGCTGTTTTTTACCCCGATCATTTCCATTGTGTACCTTTCCCAAATCCAATCTATCCTTTTTTTAGACAGGATGACCAGAGCTGCATGCAGGATTCAAGATGTGGGCATACCATGGTTTTATATAGAGGCAAAATGATATTTTCTGTCTTATTATTCATTCCTTTCCTAGGGAGTCCCAAGACTTTTAGCTTTTTAGACTGCCACTGCACACTGAGTAGATGTTTTAAGAGAACTATCCATAATCTCTTTCCAAAATCTCTTTCTTGAGTAGTTACAGCTATTTTACATCCCATCATTTTTGTATGTATAGTTGAGATTATATTTTCCCATGTGCGTTACTTTGCATTGATCAACACTGAATTCCACCTGCCCTTGTGTTGCTCAGTCACCAAGTTTTATGTGATTCCTTTGTAACTCTTTGCAGCCAGCTTTGGACCTATTTTAAATAATTCTCTATCATCTGTAAATTTTTCCACTTCACTGTTTACCCCCTTTTCAGAATCATTTATGAGAAGTTTAACAGCAGTGATCCAAATGCAAATCCTCCCCTCCCCCGGTCTTTTAAGAGTTTTCATGAAGCTATAAGGATCCTTCAATTACTTGAATGACAAGCCTTTTGTTATCTTAATCACGCTGCCTCCCTCTGTGTATGAACAAACTCCCTGCTCCAAAGGCAAAGGTCTGAGCAGCCCAAACTGTCTCTGGAGCTGGGGCTAGCCTCCAGTATGAAATCCAGGCTTTCAAACTTCAGGAAGGGCTACTTACCCCCATAGCCACCATAAATGGTTCCCATGGGGCTGGAGCCCCAGCACTGGGGAGGGAGGGAGTCCTGAGCCCCACAGTCAGATCCAGGAAAACCTTGCGGGGCCTAGGCTTCCCACCTCTGCATTAATGCCTCTCCTAGCTCAGGGCAGAGGAGAGTGGGAATAGGGATCTATGTATCAGTTGGTATGTACAAGGGGTCCTGGCCTTGGGAGCTCCCTCCAGGAGGCCACATGGCCCTACCACACCCACCCCAGGCAAGGAGCAAGCCTGCTAGAGAGGCCTCATGGCAGCAGCCAAGCAGAGCCCAGCCCGCTCAGATAAAAGGTGCTGCAGGGCATCAGCAGGGAAGTTCCCAGATGGTGGCTGGGACCAGAGGGGCAGGAGGCTCTGGGCCCCTCTATAGCCACACAGGCTCAAGGGACAGCCAGGATTAGGTTTGGGCACCACTGGTTTGCAGGGAGACAGAGGATCAAAGGCCTTTCCCTGAGCTAAGGGTGGAGCTTAGAGGCCTGGTAGGACAGGACACAGGAGGAAACAGCAATGAACTGAAATGGAGTGGCGCATGGCAGTTATGCACGTGTCCCTAGGTTGGAGCCCTGGGTCCCCCTGGTGGCTTGAGGCAAAGTGACATCACTTCTCCCCGGAGAAGGGGCTGACTTTAAAAGGCTCCCCACTGAACACACCAGCAAGGGCAAAGAGACTGTTTACTGGGCCCTTCACGGCTCTGGAAGGTTCATTTAGATTTCGATGTTGTGAGCTGGCTGGAGGGCAGCCTGCAGGTGAGGCTGGGAGAAGAAAAGGACTTGAAGGGTTGAAGATGTGACTGAGTTCCCCTCATCACAGGCCATTAGGAAGCAGCAGGGGAGGTCAAATTCTAGAGATTTGGTGCATCAGTGTCTCTGCAGGACATTTGGTAATTACAGCCCCACCCCCTTTTTTAAACTTTGCTATCTGAGCTCAGCTCCTCAAAGATGGGATTTCAATTACGTTCAGAGCCAAAATACTCTGTGGGTCTGGCTCAACATGTAACTTCTGGTAAGGCAGGTCAGGTCAGGTGCTGTTGCCCACCAATGAACCAACCCCAAGTGAAGCACCTTATGTCCTGGGGCTCTAATGTAACTTCCTAGTCCACATAAGCAAGGAGAGGTACGAACTGTCCTCAGAAGGACAGATCTGCATCTAGATGAGTTTAGCTGATTGAATTGTATGTGCTGCCTAATTAAGAATGGCATCTTATTTATTTATGAAAGGGTTTATGTAACATGGATTAATTTAGCTGCAGAGAGGGACAAAACAAGCTGGGCTAGAAGCAGAAGCCCTATAGGCTCATCCATTTCATCATACACTGGGAGACTGACAGGTAATTTATGTCCAGGCAGAAGGTTGGGATGTTGCCAAGGCAACTCACCTTTCATATCAAGGGTGCAACCTTAGAAATGAGGAGAAAGAAAGAAAGCAAGAAAGAAAGAGAAAAGGGGAGATAAATACATTCCTGGAAGTTTCTGAAAAGTTAGTGTTGCCTGTGTCCTTTCATCACTGGATAATTAGAGGCTGATCTCTGCATTATTCATTAAAGTGGCTGGGGAGAGATGGGGAGCAAGCCGGGAGTCTTAGCTGCCCAAGGTACAATTGTACAGCTCTCATGAAAAGGACAGGATTTGTGCTTCCTCGAAGGACTGGACAAGAGGAACCGTTGCAGAGAGTGAAATGCCAGTGCTGAGCAGTACTAATGATCCTTTAGAAAGCTGCTATCTTGACAGCCTTTTTATTATTACTTGGTAGCACCTGAGACCACAGCCAGGGGGCAGGACCCACTGCATGAGGCGTGGTGCAAGCAGAGAACAAAGAGATGGTCCCTGACCCAAAGAACTTACAAGCTAAGTGCAAGACACAGATGAGAGAGCCCCAGACAGCCATGAGATCAGTCAGCATAGTGGACGGTGGTATTGGCACCTCACCAGACCAAACTCTGTCCAGTGTTTTGTAGGGAGGGTAGCAGTGTGGAGGGATCCATCACTGTGGCAGTGACACTGTTCATAGCCCCCAAGGAGAAAAGCCAAGCAGCCCTGCTGAGGCACGCTGACTTGGCTGAGGAATTCTCGGCATAGACAGGGAACTGTGCAGCCTGAAAACAAGAATATAAGAACATAAGAATGGCCAGACTGGCTCAAAGGTCCATCTAGCCCAGGATCCTGTCTTCAAACAGTGGCCAATGCCAGATGCCCCAGAGGGAGTGAACAGAACAGGGAATCATCATGTGATCCCTCCTCTGTCATCCATTTCCAACCTCTGACAAACAGAGACTAGGGACACCATTCCTACCCATCTTGGCTAACAGCCATGGATGGATCTAACCTCCATGAATTTACCTAGCTCTTTTTTCAACCCTGTTAAATTCCTGGTCCTCACCACATCCTCTGGCAAGGAGTTCCACAGGTTGACTGCGTGCTGCATGAAGAAAAACTTCCTTTTGTTTGTTTTAAACCTGCTACCTATTAATTTCATTTGGTGACCCCTAGTTCTTATGTTATGGAAACAAGTAAATAACTTTTCCTTATTCACTTTTTCCACACCCGTCATGATTTTATAGACCTCTATAAGATTCCTCCTTAGTCTCCTCTTTTCTAAGATGAAAAGTCCCAGTCTTTTTAATCTCTCTTCATATGGAACTCATTCCAAACCCCTCATCATTTCTGTTGCCCTTTTCTGATCCTTTTCCAATGCCAATATATCTTTTTTGAGATGAGGCAACCACATCTGTATGCAGTATTCAAGATGTGGGAGTACCATGGTTTTATATAGAGGCAATAAGATATTTTCTGTCTTATTCTCTATCCCTTTTTAAATGATTCCTAACATTCTATTTGCTTTTTTGACTGCCGCTGCCCACTGAGTGGATGTTTTCAGTGAACTATCCACAGTGACTCCAAGATCTCTCTCTTGAGTAGTTCTATCTCAATTAGTCCTCATCATTTTGTATGTACTGTTAGGATTATTTTTTCTAACGTGCATTACTTTACATTTATCAACATTAAATTTAATTTGCCATTTTGTTGCCCAATCACTTAGTTTGGTGAGATCTTTTTGAAGCTCATCACAGTCTGCTTTGGTCTTAACTATCTTGAACAATTTAATATCATCTACAAATTTTGCCACCTCACTATTTACCCCTTTCTTCAGATCATTTATAAATATGTTGAATTGGATCGGTCCCAGGACAGACCCTTTGTCGGACACCACTGATTACCTCTCTCCACTCTGAAAACTTACCATTTATTCCTTCCCTTTGTTTCCTGTCTTGTAACCAGTTATCAATCCATGAAAGGACCTTCCCTCTTATCCCATGACAGCTTACTTCTCTTAAGAGCCTTCGGTGAGGGACCTTGTGTGACAGCGTGTCGGGGTTCCCCCTGATCCTGCAGCCCCGTAGCAGCAAGAACAGGCTCCGCCAGCCAGTAGAATAGAGAGGGTTTATTGCTTCTCCAGGATACAGCACAGCATAGACTGATGTGTCTACAGGAGTCAGGGCCAGGATGCCTCAGACCCCTTGAGATGGGGTGCCTGGCCCCTAGACTCCCAGCCCCCTCCTTAGTCTGTCTCCTTCATGGTTCCAGCCCAAGACTGCCCAACACTCACTTCCTTTGTTCCGTCCCTTCCCTTAACCTGTAGGACCGGTTTGATCACTGTCATGGGGGCCCTCAAGGCGCCCCCCGCTGGGCAGTGTTTACAGACAGAGGCCAGTAAGGGTCATCCACAGCCCACAGCCCAAGCATAGCAACCAGTAACGTACTGACACTACATCACACCTTGTCAAAGGCTTTCTGGAAATCTAAGTACACTATAGCCACTGGATACCCCTTGTCCACATGTTTGTTGACCCCCTCAAAGAACTCTAAGGCTATGTCTACGCTATGAGTTTTTGCTGGAAGAGGCAATGCAAATGAAGTGCTGATTAGCATATTGTCACACTTCATTTGCATAATCTCCTCCGATGCCTTTTGCACAAGAGGTTTTTGCGCAAAAACAGGCAGCTGTAACAGTGACAGCTCACACATGCCTTCACATGACATCAGTGATCCCTGTAAGCTGTGGGCTTGGGCAGCCTCTCTGGAGAGATTCAAATGGTGCCCACAGCTCGTTTTTTTGTTTCTACTGGTGGTGCACATTTACACATGCCTCAGCGCATGAATAAAATTTATTGTGCATATGGATAGAAAAGATGAGAGGGAACATTACACCACATCAGACCATTGCATGTCCTGCATGTAAGAAAGGGAGAGATTTTGCTCTCATCTGCACTTGTCTGCCTTCAGCCCTAGTAAATCTGTTGGTCTCGGAGGTGCCACAGGATTCTTTGTTGTTTCCACTGAAATCAACAGCTATCCCAGGCCCACAAAGTGGCACCGAGAAGAGAAACGAGACTAGAGCCTCAGTTTATCTTAGTCCTAGATCCACCCTCTCTGGCTGCTGCTGGACAGTGGCTCTTTTTGCGCTGGTGGGCTCACGGAAAGCAGTGTTGAGACCCAGGCTACATCTACACTACAGGGTTTTTGCGCAAAAACCCATGGAGCGTCCACACCTCAAGCGCATTTTTGCACAAGTAAATTTACAGTGAATTGACAGAACAGAGGACTTTTTGCGGTGTAGGTATAGCTCTTTCTATGAGGAATAACTTGTGTGTGTGTGGACGGGAAACAGGGTTTTTTTGCACAAAAACAGCCAATCGAAAGAAGCACGGGCGCCCTGGTGGCCATTCTGTGAATGGCAATCAGAGTTTCTCGCACGAAAGCGACCATGCGGTCTGGACTCTCTCTTAGGCAAAAGCACATCGCTTTTCCGATGCGCTTTGGGTGTGGACGCGCTTGTCTGCAAAAAGCTTCTTGTGCAAGAAGCCTGCAGTATAGACATAGCCTCAGGCAGCCAGTGCTCAATGGTCTCTGGTTGCTGTACCTGCTATGAACACAACCGGCAAGGCCAGGGAAGAGCCTGGTGTGGAGGGAAAAGGAGATGGAGTTGCTGTGGAGTCCAGGAAGAAGGGACAAACTATTAAGAAAAGAGCCACTGGGGAGGCTAAGGGGACTAGTTTCTGCCAGTGCCCGTAACTTTACCAGCTGGCATCTTTAAGGGATGAAAAATACAGGGCCAGGTTCTTCCATGCCACGTGCCTTGTTTGTCCATTTACACTTGTGAAAAAGGGGTGTAAACACAGATGATGCATGAGAGGGGAGCAAGGGGCCATGTGTCCCCCAACACTGTGGGTGGGAGGGGCAAGGAGCTAGAACCTCTGGGTCGTCCAGGGTATGTCTACACTACAAAGTTAATTCGAACTAACTTAGTTCGAATTAGTTAATTCGAACTAAGCTAATTCGAACTAACTCATCTAGACCCAAAAACTAATTCGAATTAGCGTTTTGCTAATTCGAACTAGCGCGTCCACACTGATTGGACGCTGGGTCGCATTTAAGGGCAGCTGAAACCAGTTCCGGCAGGGCATCAGGTCAGTAGTTGCTTTGTGTGGCTGCTGTCTGAGGCTATCTGAGGCTCGTGCTTAAAGGGACCCCCCCTGGACAGCCGGTTCTCAGCTTCTCCGCTTGCTTGCCTACCTCGCCGAGGGACAGCAAAGCATTTTCCTCTGCGCCTGCCTGTGTCGATGGTTCCCACTGGGGACGCTGCCGCAGTTGGCACCATGGAGCCAGAGCTCGCCCTGGGCATTCTGCTCCAGTTTTTGGACTTGCTGCTGCAAGCCTGCCAGCAATGGCTGGAGGCTGCCTGGCACCATCTGGTGTACGTCAGCTCCCTGCCTCTCCACCTGGCCTCCCTGGGGGCCATGGAGGAGCCACAGCAGTGCCCGGATGCCAGCGTGCCCCGCCACATCTGGCGTCTGGACACCAGCAGTGACTGGTGGGACCGCATCGTCCTGGAGCGCTGGGGAGACAGACAGTGGACCCAGAACTTCAGGATGAAGAAGGACACCTTCCTGGAGCTCTGTGAGTGGCTCGCCCCTGCTCTGAGGTGGTGGGACACTCGCATGAGGCCCGCCATCCCCCTCCAGAAGCATGTGGCCATCGCCCTGTGGAAGCTCTCCACGCCGGACAGCTACCGATCCATCGGGAACCAGTTCGGCGTGGGGAGATCCACCGTCGGAGCAGTACTCATGCAGGTACGGCACTCACCGGCCACTGGGCCGGGGAGGAAGGGGGCTGCAAGGAGGGAATGGGCCGCCCCAGGGAAAATGGGGGCAGGGGAGGAGGCGACAGTGCCCCACATGGGAGGGTTCGGTCTGTCCTGGCTGTACTACATGCCGCCCGCAGGGGTTGCTTCTGGGAGTGGGGCGTGGGGCAGTGCCAGGGAATGAACACTCCCAGCCACCCGGGCGCCCCAGTGATTCGCAGTTTGCTGTGTCTCTCTGCAAGTGGTCAAGGCCATCAACCGGGTGCTGCTCCGCAGGGTGGTCCGCCTCGCTGATCCGGACGCCATCATCCAGGGGTTCGGCGCCCTCAGCTTCCCCAACTGCGGGGGGGTCATCGATGGGACGCACATCCCCATCCATGCCCCGGAACACCAGGCCTCCCAGTACATCAACCGCAAGGGGTACTTCTCCGTCCTCCTGCAGGCCGTGTCTGACCACCGGGGCCAGTTCACGGACATTAATGTGGGCTGGTCTGGCAAGGCACACGACGCCAGGGTGTTCCGCAACTCCTCCGTGTGCCAGAGGCTGCACGTCAGGACCTTCTTCCCCGACCACCACATCAGGGTCGGGGACGTGAACATGCCCGTCTGCCTGGTGGGGGATGTGGCCTACCCCCTACAGCCCTGACTCATGAAGCTGTACACGGGGCACCTCAACCCCTCCCGCCAGTCCTTCAATGCCAGGCTCACCAGGGCCTGCATTGTGGTCGAGGGGGCCTTTGGACGACTGAAAGCACGGTTTAGGTGCCTCCTCACCCGCCTCGACCTCACCGAGCACAATATCCCTCCTGTGGTGGCAGCATGTTGCGTGCTGCACAATTTGTGCAAGCAGAAGGGGGAGGCTTTCCTGCCAGCCTGGATGGCTGAGGCTGAGCGCATGGCTGGCCAGTATGTGCAGCCCCGCACCGCCGCCGTCCGGGAGGCCCAGCGGGGGGCCGTCCAGATCTGGGAAGCCCTGCGGGAGAGCTTCCAGGTGGAGGAGGACTGAACTCTCCCTGCATGCCCCACTGGGGCCTTCTTCCACCCTCCCCTCCTTCCCCTTTCCCCTCCCTAACCCCCCTTCCTAATGTTAAATAAAGACACCTGTTTTGCAAACAACAATCTCTTTTTATTGTACATAACTGGGGTGGGGGGAGGGAGGAATGAGGGTGGGAGAGGGGAGGGGGAAACCTGGGAGGAGGAGGAAGAGGAGGAAGGGAAGGGAAAGCTCAGGGTTGGGGGTCCTGCTGGCTCTCCCGTCTCACAGCACTGCGGGTGTGGGGGTGTTGGGGGGGAGTGGGTGTGGAGGGTGGGGCAGGAGGGACGGGGGGTGTGGAGGAAGCAGGAAGGGTAGCAGGGGTGGGAGGAGGAGCGAGAGCTGGGGCGGCCGCAGGGGCCGGAGCAGCAGGAGGCAGGAACCTGTCCACCAAGGTCTGGAGGTGACCTCTGAGGGCACGGCCCTGCTCCTCCAGCGCCTCCAAGCTCCGCTGCCGGAGCCGCAGGTCCTCCCGGACCCAGTGGTCCTGGATGCGGAGCTGGTGCTCCAGTAGCCGCAGGTGCCGCCGGTGGTAGTCCTCCAGGTTCCTGGAGCGCCTGCTGGCCCGGGTGCGGGTGGCTGTTGCAGGCGGGGTTGTGCGCCTGCAGTCCCAGGTGCTGCGGCTGTGGTGGAACAAGAGCAGTGGTCAGTTCTCCCTGGGGACACAGCCCCCCAGCCCCCCTCTGCAAGGCGAGGTCGGTGTGTGGGGAACGGGCCAGGGCCCCTGCATGACACCCAGCTGCTGCTCCATGGTGGGCAAGGCCCAGGTGCACGGTCCCTGGGCTGCCTCTCCCCCCACCTCTCCGTACACATAAGGGGAGCATGATGGCACTCACATGTGGAGCCCCCCTCGGCCTCGGACGACACAGCCGATGTGGTCTGTGGGATGCCTCGGAGGTCCTGGGTCCTGGGCAGGCTCCCTGCAGGCTCCAGGCTCTCGGCGTCCTCCTCCTCCTCCTCGGTGTCAGGGACGGGTCCCTCTGCCCCGAGGTCGATCACCACCCGGGGGGCCTGGACTGTGTGAGCCCCCAGGATGCAGTCCAGGGCCTCATATTTAGGGCATGCCTCCGGGTCGGCCCCTGGCGGGGAGGCCCTGAAGTAGGACTGCCGCAGGTCCTTAATTTTGCAGCAGACCTGTTCCTAGGTCCGCATGTGGCCTCTGGTGGCCAGGCTGGCAGCCATGTGGCTGTAGACAGCTGCGTTCCTGTGGCTAGTGCGGAGATCGTGGACGTTGGAGGCTTCCCCCCAAACCTCGATGAGGTCCACGATCTCCGCACTAGACCAGGAGGGTGCCCGCCTCTTGTGGCCCCGGGCAGGCTCCTGGGAGCCGCCAGCCTGGTCCTGGGAAGAGGCGGAGGGCTGGGTGGCAGCGGGTGGCTGGCTCATCTTGTGCCAGGTGCAGGGTCTGCTGGCTGGGTGCTGGCAGGCTTGTAGCTGGCACGAGCAGTGTAGCCAGACCGTGCCCCTTTAAGGGCTCCGGGGCCGAGAGGGGGGCAGAAGAGTTTCCCTGGCTTGGCCCAGAGTGGCCACCAGGGCAACCTGGGAAGGGCTAGCCTCCAACTAGTTCGAATTAAGTGGCTACACAGCCCTTAATTCGAACTACTTAATTCGAACTAGGCGTTAGTCCTCGTAGAATGAGGTTTACCTAGTTCGTATTAAGCACTCCGCTAGTTCGAATTAAGTTCGAACTAGCGGTTTGCATGTGTAGCGCCTATGAAAGTTAATTTGAACTAACGGCTGTTAGTTCGAATTAACTTTGTAGTGTAGACATACCCCCAGATATTAGTGGCCCCAGCACTCACTGCAGTGGTGGGGTGAGCGGAGTGCTGCAGCCGGCAGTTGGGGAGCAGGGCCATGTCGCTCTGCTTCCCCCCTGCCACTGCAGGGGAGTGTGGGAGGGCCGGACTGCAGCTGTAAGCAGCAGCCCCTTGCTAGTCCCCCAGGCCGCATTGCACTGACGGTCTGAAAAGCGGTGCATTTTACCCCAACTGGTAGGAAGGATGCACTAGGGGACAGCAGGGCTCAGGAGCTTTGCGTTCAGAATTCCCAGCTTGACCTGGGACATAGGGGAAGTCACTGTATGTATTCTGTGCCTTAGTTCCCCACCTGTAATACAATGGGCATAACATTTACCGCCTCGTGGGGTGCATTGAGCATGACAATCCATGAATGACTGTGGGGTGCTCAGAGCCAATGGTGAGGAGAGCCAGACAGAGCAGTGAGCCGAGGCGGGAGTTGTCACCCTACACTCCTCAATTGTAATTAAACATTTCTTGTTCCCCATTCACAGCTAATTGCTGCCTATTGTAGCTGGTCAAAATGTTTTAGATGGAATAATTTCCTATGAGAGCGTGCAGTTTTGCCACAATCTAAACACTTTTCAGGAATGCATAAATTCCGATGAAATTCCCAAGGAGGAAAAATTAGAGGTGAATTGGTTTGATGTTCTTGCTTCATTTCAGGGATGAAATGTTTTGTTTCACCTATATTATATTATATTCTCATATATATAGTAGCCCAATATCTGAGAGTCTGCAACGCTGTAGCGTTACAGACTCGCCTCTGGGGGGCGCTCTTGCCTCCCGCCGTGGCACTCGGCTGAGTTCTGCGCCGCTCAGCTGGGCTGCAGCGGGGGAGCAAGCGGCGCAAGCGGCTGTTTGGGCTCCCCCACGGCGGCCCGGCTGAGCGTGCAGCACTCAGCCGAGCACCACAGCGGGAGGGGAAGGGGGGGGGCGGGGCGGTGACGTACATGGCCCCGCTGCCGGGCCGTGTACGTCAACGCCCTGCCCCCTTCCCCTCCTACCATGGTGCTCAGCTGAGTGCTGTGCGCTCAGCCCGGCTGCCGCGGGGGAACCCAAACGGCTAGTTGCGCCACTTGCTCCCTCGCGGTGGCCCAGCTAAGTGGCGCAGCACTCAGCCGAGCGCCACGGCGGCAGGGGAAGGGGGGCAGGGCAGTGACGTACACGGCCCCACTCCCTGGCCGTGTACGTCACTGGGGTAGGGTGTAAAAAAAAAACGGACACCCTTGATTGGGGGCGGGAGGTGGGAGGGACCGGCTGGGAGAGGAGCGGGGCTGGCTGGGGGGGAAGCAGAACCAGGGGGGTCAGAGGCAGCATAGCTGTCCAGGGGAAAATGGGGGAGGGGTGGCCGTCGGGAAGCAAAGCTGGTCGGGGGTGGGGGTCGGAGGCTGCAGGGCTGGCTGGCGGGAAGCAAAGCTGGTCGCGGGTGGGAGTCGGGGGCAGTGAGGCTGGCTGTGGGAAATCAGGAGGAAGAACTGGCTGGCGGGGGGCAGGGAGAGGGAATTGGCTGCCCGCCCCGCTCATGCATCCCCGACGGAGACAGAGGAGAGCGGAGAGAGAGTGAGAGGCAGGAGGGGGAGAAGAGAAAGAAAGAGACGGAGAAAGATGCAGAAGGCGGAGGAGAGCTGAGAGAGAGAGGGGGAGGCAGTAGGAGGAGGAGAGAGAGAGCGAGAGCGAGAGCGAGAGACCGGAGGCTCAGGAGAGAAGACCGATGTGGAGGAGAGACCTGAAAATCCCGTCTTAAGATGGGCTAATTGGCTAGTATTATATTATATTATACATAGATTTAATATGATAGATAATCTGTGTAACATTATCAAAATGAAACATTTTTGATGTTTCTAAATTTTTTAAAAAATTTTCATTCCCCCTGGGAATTTTCAAAATTTTGGCTTTGCTCACTGCTTAGAGACAAAAACAAGTTTCCATGGGAAAATCCAACCTCTTGAATGTAAACTCTATTTTGTACCAGCTCTGCTAAAGATAGCTAATAGCAATTCTCTTCCCATATATAGCACTTGTCAGTGGTTCTCTAAGTACTTCACAATGGAAGGCAGCAGGACAACTTCCATTTTATGGATGTGGAAACTGAGGAACAGAGCAGAGCAGTGAGGCTTATTCCAGTGCTTTACCTATTAGGAAATATGACCGCCTTACTATTTAGGCCAGTGGAGTTTGCATTTGAAGTGAGAGCCCATTATTTTCTCATGACATGGGGTCTTTCCAGTGAATTATTTTACAGTGGTGAGTCCCACCAAAGTGAAACGAGTTTTTGCGCCATTGACTTTAATGGGATTTTGTATTATCTGAATAACAGGCTTTGTTGTTGCTTTATTATATCACGCAGTAGAGCAAGACTGGGAATGAAATGATTGCTGATCCAACTTATACGAGTACAATATTGTTCTGCGAGCAGTTTGGGCAATCAACTTGTGGGAACATGCGTGACCTACAGAGAACTACTTAGGCTGGATCTGAAATAAGAATGAGTAATTTTATTACCATTAATAACCGTTGATGCTGGGTAAGCCAAGGCTGTGATAAGGGTAATGAAACATCATGCGTCAGGGCATAAGAACACTCACAAGGAGATGGGAATGAATTTGTTTCCCCCCATTAAACAACTGGCGAAGCACATTACGAGTTCTTTCATCCTTTCTCAGAAGCCTCAGGTGTTAGCCATTTCAGGAGGCAGGGTGCTGCGCCCCAGGGGAGAGATGGTTTGGTCCAGCATGCAGTATCGCTGCCCGCTACAGTGTCTTTCACTAGGCAAAGTTCCATTAAAATAAATGGGATGATTGCCCCATTAACTTCAGCAGTTCTTGGGTAATAGGCTTGGTGCATCATCCTATGAAGAAAGAGGACAGGTCTTTCCAGAGGATTGCCCCATAAAATTCATACTGCCATTAGCATCTTCAGCCAGATCGATGTATGACTTCTTTGACTTTAACATATTTGCACTAGGGATTAATTTGGCCGTTTGGGCACCTGCAAGGGCAAGTCCCTGCAAGTTTCAAGTCGTACCTAACTCACAGCCTCACAAGGCCTCCTGTTTACGTGGTGCGTATGCTTTGTATTGGCAATACAGGCTGTTCTCGCTATAAGTCCAAGATACGTTCCAAAAACCTTGGATTTATAGCAAAACAACTTAAAGCGGGGAATCTTTTTCCCACGGCTGACTTCCATTTAAGCAATCGGGGGAGTGTTTTGCACGACTTATAGTAGGAAATGAGAGGACTTATAAAGCATCAGTTCCTACAAACGTCAACAACTTTAGCGTGGAACGGAAGTATACTGGGGCAACTTATAGCTGGCACACCCTGTACATTCGGGTACATGCTGGTTTGGCTGGAGCCTGACCAGTATAGGGAGAGTACCTGAGACAAGAACTAGGGTGAGCAATACGATTTGTAATAACTTCTCTTAGTGCACTAGGCTTAGCTGGTGGGTTTTGTTTGATTGTGGCTTAGTAACTTGCTTTGATTTGTCTGTTTTCACTTGCAATCATTTAACTCCTACTTTTTATACTTAATAAAGAGCTTTTGTTTATTAACAAACCCTGTGTAAATAATTGTTACATGGGGGAACCAAGAGCTGTGTGTATCTCTCTTTCATTGAGAAGTCTATGAGCTTTCTCTGTGTCAAACTCTTATACGGAGTGAGATGGATTTATCTGGGGGCTTGGTTCTATTTGGGGTGATGCTCCTGGGTGCTGACAAGTCGCCACAGCTGAGCCCTCTCAGAGCGGAGCTGTTCTCAGTGTCTGTGTTACTCTGCTAAGGGGCTCTTACCACCCACTCTGTGCCCTTTGTTGAGGGAGACCAGAGCAGCTGGATGGCTGGGCACCCCCGAGGCAGGTAGGTGGGCTTAGTGCAGTGGTTCCCAAACTTTTTGGCATCATGCCCCCTTTATGATTTTTGAGAAACCCTCACGCCCCCCCCCCCAAAAATAGCAGCAAAACTTGGGGTGGGATTGACCGGGGTGTGTGGCTAGGTCACCTCGCGCCCCCCCTGGAATTTCTTCACTCCCCCCAGGGGGGCACGCCCCCCAGTTTGGGAACCCGTGGCTTAGAGGTATGATCAGCAAATCGGGAGACAGTCCCAAGGGTTTTCTGTGAGCCAACCCATCCGAGTCTGAAGTGCAGGTAAGGTGATGCTTATTGGGGTGAATCAAGCAAGCGTATCCATAGCTCTGTACACCCATAGAGCTTTTTCCCCATCCATTTTCCCCATTTCCTCCTTATTAGTAGGCTTAATTATACTGGTAGTGCATGTCCCTGGTCCCATCCCTTACAATTCATGGCCATGTTCCTTCCATTTTGGAGGGTCGTGATTCTGCGGGCTTTGGTGCCACCTCTTTTGTACCCCATGGGAAGGATAGGGAGTGAGGTTGTTGTTCGGCCTGGGTCACCAATTCTTTGGCGTGTTGTGTTTCAAATACCTCCCCCCATCCTGACTGGCTACTTGACCTTGTCTTGAGATAGGAGTCGAGGCAGTCGTAGATTAAACTTCCATCATATCCCTTATCTTTCCTCATTCACTAACAAATCCATCTGGTTGGGCAGAAGCAATACAGGGTGTCTTTGTTCTTTGTTCACACAGCTTAGAATCACAGAATCCTAGGGTTGGGAGAGACCTCAGGAGGCATCGAGTCCAACCCCTTGCTAAAAGCAGGACCAACCCCAACTAAATCAAACCTGCCAGGACTTTGTCAAGCTGGGACTTAAAAACCTTTAGGGATGGAGTTTCCACCACCTCCCTAGGGAATCCATCCCAGGGCTTTCCTCCTAGGGAAACAGTTTTTCCTCATATCCAATCTAGCTCTCCCCCACTGCAACCTGGGACCATTGCTCCTCATTATGTCATCTGTCACTACTGAGAACAGCCTCTATCCCTCCTCTTTGGAACCCCCCTTCAGGAAGTTGAAGGCTGCAATCAAATCCCCGCTCACTCTTTTCTTCTACAGACTAATATCCCCAGATCAGTCAGGACTACTGAATAGCTAAAGCAAAAAAGGGAAACAAAACCCCCCATTCAGTCTCAGGCAGACATGCAGGCCTGGACGCTGTGTTACCATTGTTACCAGGCCTTGCAGCACCTCGCGCTCAGTTTTGCTGTCTTGGCTACCTGATGAATCCTGCTGGCAGCCAAATTCTGCACCATTAATGGAAATGGGGGCAATCTCCTCAGAGTGGGAGCTGGGAGGGCCTTTCACACTAGGATGCTCCCTGCTTTCAGGAACATGCTGTCACCTCTGATGGCAGCCAGGCTTAGTCAGCATTGAATTGGGGGCTGGCCCATTCCCAGCCAGCCTGTGGAGGTCTCTGTCAAGCACCCGGGGTAGCCCTGCTTTAGGGGTAACACCTGCTGCCTTTGCATCTCTCCCAGACCTGGGCCTACCTTCTGAATAAACCCCAGTGCTGGCACAGTTCAGCCTGTTTAAATATTAACCAGGAAACCCATATAAATTAATGGTGCTGTTTTAAGATCTTCTGTTAAAGCCAGGCCTATTGGCCCTGACAAATTGTCTCATTATGGGACATTAATTTCTTGTCATTTATTTCAGTGAGAGAAGGTAAATTTATGTCTCCCTTTTCCCAGCAGGGCCACAGGGAGGTCACCAGGTCCGTGAGAGAGCAGTCAAGGCTCAGACTGGGCGGACAAGCAGGCTGCAGTGAGGATGAAATTTGCTCTCATGGAGAGGGCCAGCACCAGGATACCAGGCCCGTAGACAGGAATTTGGGGGACAACGACTTTATTTTGTAAATGTGGAATGCAAGGGTGTGAATGCGCCCCCGTGGTTCCCCAAGTGAGCAGGGAAATCAGCCCCAGCTTCCGCCCAGGCGGCCAAAGCATGCTTACTTGGGGGGCCAGGAGGGGGCTTTCGCACCCTTTGCACCCCCTTTGTGTGCGGGTCTGGATAAGGTGCACGCTGGGCCACAGACGAGAGCAAAGGCTGACACAAAGTGCAGAGCCGTGTCGGCTCAGGCCCATTGTGTTTTGCTGTCACTCCGACCAGACAGCACCAGCACTGCTTTCCATGCATCACCTTTCCCCGGGACCGCTAGGAACAGCAGGCCCAAGTCGTGCTGATTTGCAAGTGTCCCGGGGGCTGCTATGCCTCAGAGCAGCCTGGAGCACAGCCCCCTGAAGCCTGGCCTGGGATCTGGGCCACCAGGTTTCCCAAACAAATGGCCTCCAGGACTCGTGTTCATGGAGGCTGGTAGCGTTTGGCTTTGCAAACGGCGTGGGGGTTGCTTTCCCTTTGCTGGCGGTGCACTTTTCCTGGCTAACTCAGCACATTTTGAGCGATCTCTTCAGCTGTATAAAGGAGCAATGAATTATGTATGTTGGGAATATGGTTTTCAAATCCCTGATAAATGGCTTTATTACTCTGGCATCCTTGAGGAGCTTCGCACAGCACACACCTCATTGAGCTGGACACAGACTCCCAAATCAGCTTGCCGAGGCAGTGCTGGGCCACGGCCCTGCTTAGCCAGGTAGCTGAGCTTTGGTGGTTCAACAGTGGCCTGGTGGCAGCCTTGTCTGGACACTAGGCTCAGCATTTTCACACCCGTGTGTGGAGGGCCAGGCACAGGGGTCCATACTTAGGCAACAAAATGCGTGAGCAGCTTGTCAGATGCGCGTAGAAGCAGGTGCCCAAGTGTAAAAAGAATGGGATTAAACGCTGCACCTGGCTGAGTGGTCTGGCACGTCCGTCGCCTGGGGAGAATGTTCCTGAGCTCAGCATGTCGTAAGGGTGAGAGCTGGTGGCACAGCATAAACCCGGTGGGCCTGGGAGAGGGAGGAGGCCTGACTGGGAAGGGGGGACTTTCCAGTGCTGCCTCTGGGCCGCTGTCTGTGGCCATGGATAGAAGCCTGTAGAAACTGCCGGATGGGCTCATACTCATGGTCCATCTAGCTCAGCATCCGATCTGTGGCCACAGCCCAGAGCTCCTTTGGGGGATCTGGGGGGGCCACCTCAACTATCCTATGGAGTGGAGCTGGGTCCGGTGCAGCAGGCTGGGAGATGGGCGGAGCAGGCTGCTCGGTCACTCCGGCTCCTACCGCCGCAGCGAGATTCTTTAGCAGCAGCCACCTTGTGCCAGGCCCCCCAGCATGGGCAGCGAGTTATATGGGCTCGTGGTGCCCATGCTCCAGCAATATTTAGAGCCGGGGGCCCTGCTCCACCAATATTTGGAGCTGGGTCTCTCCCCCAGCCCTGCTTGGAGCGGACCCCGGTCCCAGAGCATCTCCCTCGGCCCCGGCCCCGGCCCCGGCCCCGGCCCCGGCCCCGGCCCCGGCCCCAGAGCGTCTCTCCCCCAGCCCCGGCCCCGGCCCCAGACCATACCTGCCGTGCTCAACCTTCAATCAGCTCCCCCTTGCCGGCTGCTGCTGCCATGCGCTGCGTGCTCAAACAGGTGGGCAGGGAGACACCCAGGTGTGACGTGGCGTCACGGCCCAGGACTTTAAAACTGCTCGGCGCTGCGCAGCTGAGTTGCAGGTTCGGAGTTCGGGGACTTCTGGGGTTGAGCGCAGACTCCGGCCCCGCAAAGTGGAAGGCAGAAGGTAGGGGAGGGCTGGAAGAGGAAGGGGCTTGTGCGGAGGGGAAGGGAGAAAACTAGGGGAAGGGCTGGGAGAGGAAGGGGCTTGTGCAGAGGGGGAGGGGGAAGAAAGGGGAAGGCACCAAAGGGACAGGGTAGAGGAGAGACAAATGCCAGGGGGCCAAGTGCAGACAATGAGGAAAAGGGCAGGAGGGGAGGTGTCAGTGGGAGGGGGACAGGATGATGCTGGGAGGGGAGACGGCAAGGGCATTGGGGGCTGGAGGAGGAGGTGCTGGAAGAAGGCTTGAAAGAAGGGGTGGGCATGAGGAAGGCCAGGATGGAGCAAGTCATGTGTGAGGGCACAGAGGGGCATGAAGGGAATGGGGGCAGAGAGTGGTGAGGGGGTGGGCATCAGGGAAAAAGAGGGCAAAGGGGGCAGGGGCAGTGAGGGAAGGGGGAGGCACCAGGAGGGTGCAGGGCTAAGGGAAGGTGCAGGTGCCAGGGGATTCTGGGGAGAAGCAGAAGGGCAGACACCTGCAGAGGAGGGACCAGCACCAGAGGAGAGAGGCAGGGCAGGTTTGTGAAGGGAGGTGTTAGAAGAGGGGATGAGGAGGGATAGCTCACATGATCAGAGTGGGGCTACTGGAGGAGTGGGCACAGGGGGGAGAGAAGGGCTGATGGAGGGGGGCAGGTTGCAGGAGGGCTGAGGGCAGTGAGAAGGGCAGGAGTCAGGACAGCAGAGGAGGGTGAGGAGTTGGGGGGGGGGCAGCAGGCACCAGGGGAGCTGATAGAACAAGGGGAGGAGACATGGCAGCAGAGAGAAAAGGTAGAGGTTTAAAAATATTTATTAATAACTTGGGTGCCACAGTGGCACATCCAAACAAGCCCCATGAACTCAGTACAGGTGCACAACACAAAATCCATTCTGCTCATGGGAGGAAACTCTTAGGCTATGTCTACACTGGCGGCTTCTTGCGCAAGAACACATCCACACTGCCATGTGCGAGCTGTGCTTTTGCACAAGAGCCTCCATGGCAGTGTGGACGCTCTCTTGCCCAAGAAAGCTCTGATGGCCATTTTAGCCATAGGGGTTTCTTGCACAAGAAATCCCTGCAGAACATCCACACGGCCCTCTTGCGCAAGAGAGCTCACACCTGTTAGAAAAGAGCGTAGCTCTTGCACAAGACGCCCTCTCTTACCACGCCGCACTGTAAATTTCCTTGCGCAAGAGCAGGCGGGCAGTGTGGCTGCTCTGTGGGTTCTTGCACAAGAACGGCTGTACTTGCACAAGGAGCCACGAGTGTAGACATAGCCTGAGAGGGAACACTTCCCCCAGCCTCTCTGCCCCCGAGTTAATGTCACACACATTGGGTTAATGCAGCTGCAGGATAGTTGCATGAGGGGGGTTTGGTGGGGGCCAACTAATCCCTGTTGGTAGGAGGATGGTGGGAAAAGCCCTTCGAGAGGGGTGACATGACACCTTTTACTTCTGGTCATGTCCATCTTGCCCCGAGTGTGTTACCTCTAGAGGCAACGGGGGGGGGGGAGGGGTCAGAGGGTGTGACTAACGGGGGTCAAGGGGCGTGGCTAATGGGGCACCACCAAAAATTATACAAACCTGCCGCCCATGACCCCCAGGTCAGGTAGCTCGGGGGAGGGGCTTTGGAAAAGGGATGCAATGGGGGTGGTAGGGGTGGAGCAGGGGCAGGAAGAGGAACCCGGTGGAGTTTCGGAGAAGGGGTGGAATAAGGTGGGGCAAGCCTGGGGCAGGGGGTTTGCCCCAGGCCCCCTAGGGACTCTAGGGCCAACCAGCTGTTGGAGGAAGCCATAAGACTGCCATAGTGGCAGATGTAGGATAACCTGCTCCTCACACAGGTGTCAGACTGGTTTCTAAGGGTGTGTCTACACTGCAGCTAGATGCCTGCTGCTGGTTTGCACCAGCTTACTTGGGCTAAGGGGCTAATTGCAGTGGGGTTGTTTGGGCTTGGACTGGAGCCTGGCTCTGGCCCAGGGTTCCCAACTTTTTTTCTCATGATTCAGTTGAAGAAAATTGTGATACCTGCAACCCAAGAGAATGTGACTGGAGCGTGGGCTCTGGGGTGGGGCTGAGGGAGAGAGCTTTGGGGTACAGGAGGGGGCTCCGGCTTTGCGGGGGTCAGGGCTGAGGCAGGCAGGGCTTTTCTTGAGCAGCTTCTGATCAACAGTGCAGAGGGGGAGTGAAGGCAGCTTCCTGCCTCTCCTAGCACCAAACTAGGCTGCACCCCAGAAGCAGCCAGCAGCAGGTTCCAGCCAATGGGAATGTGGAGCTAGTGCTCAGGGCAGGGGCAGCAGGGTTGCCAGGTGTCTGGTTTTCTACCGGACACTCTGGTATTTGCGCCCTCTGTCGGGTAGAAGAATTCAGACAATACCAGACATGTGCAATATGCAATGTGCGATGTGCAATGTCCGGTATTTTCTAAATTTCAGGGGAGTGACTGGGAGGCGGAGACGCGACTGGCGCTGGGAGCCCTGTGGTCGCGTGCAAAAGCTGGGCGGGGTGGGGCGGGGCAGGGCGGGGCAGGGGCAGCGGCCGGGACTCCCAGCCACTCCCCCCGCCCGGCTTCTGCACACAGCCAGATGCTCCCAGCGCCAATCGCGGCCCCGCCTCCGAGCTGGGAGCCTCTGGTTGCGTGCAGAAGCCGGGCGGGGGGAGTGGCTCCCAGCCCCTCCCCTCGTCCCTGCCCGGCTTCTACTAGCAGCTAGAGGAAGTGCCTGCCGGGGCGCGGCCTGTTGGACTCCGGCTGTGGCCAGTGGCTGCACCCCGCCCCCGCTAGCTCTGCTTCCCGCCCCCCCTCCTCCCGTCCAGCCCCCCCCCGGCCCCTGATCCCCCCAGCTCTGCTTCCCACCCCCCTTCCTCCCGTCCAGCCCCGTGGCCCCTGACACCCCCTGCCTCCTGGCCCCCGCCTCCCGGCCAACCACCCCCCAGCCCCACCTCCCACCCCCCTTCCTCTGGGCCAGCCCCGTGGCCCCCGACCGCCCCCCCCACCGGCCCCGCCTCCAGCCCCCATTCCTCCCGGCCAGCCCCGCCCCCCCTCCTGGCTGGTCCCTCGCTCCCGCCCACCCACGATTAAGTGTGTCCGGTATTTTGGGGGGGTCTACCTGGTAACCCTAAGGGGCAGTATACGGAGCCCTGTGCATTTCCCCCCCCACACACACAGTTGCCGGCCACTTCTGCCTTAGCACCCCCACTGCTCCACTGATTCCCTGCAGCAAGGCCACCCAGCGCCCGACATTCCACCGCCCAGCACTGGGTCATGCCCTGGAGTTTGAAAACCGCTGTTCTAGGGCACTGTGAGCGAGGAGATCCGAGTGCTTGGGCTGCCCGAGCCTAGACATCTGCACCACAATTAAACAGCCCGGCAAGTCCAAGTCAGCTGCAAGATCCAAGATGCAGCTACTCTGCTGTCATGTGTCTGGTGGCGCCCTTCTGTTGGCAAAACGACTTCCCCTCACAGATAGAGATTCCACCTCCTCCCTAGGGAACCCATCCCAGTGCTTCAGCACCCTCCTAGGGAAACAGTTTTTCCTAATAGCCAACCTAGACCTCCCCCACTGTAACTTGAGACCATTGCTCCTTGTTCTGCCACCTGCCACCACTGAGAACAGCCTCTCTCCATCCTCTTTGGAACCTCCCTTCAGGAAGTTGAAGGCTGCTCTCAAATCCCCCCTCACTCTTCTCTTCTGCAGACTAAATAAGTCCAAATCCCTCGTAGGTCATGCACTCCAGCCCCCTAATCATTTTGAAGAGGAGACTCCCCTGAGGCCATGAGGTAGGTTGTCCACTGAAGATGCTGGACTGCAGCTTTTAAAGCCCCTAACATGGCAAGTGAAGTGGATCTCAGAGTATCAACCTCCAGAAGCTAAAGCTAAAAAGCTGAGCTGGCGCATTAGAGCAGACACATCCCCAAATCCCATCTAGCATTTCTTCAGCAAAGTTGCTCTCCATGCCTCAGTCTTCCTACCTGTAAAAAGGGATAACGCTAGCGATCTATGTAGTAAAATTCTACAAGGTCTATGGATGGAAAGCCAAGAGCTTGTTGCTGCCATTAGTATTATTTGTTATGAATCATTTGGCTCTGAATGGCACATTCCAGCAAGAATGAGTTTGGAGCTGGTGTGAAAATTTTCTGCAAAATTTGTTATTTGTAATTGGAGAAGAAGTTTTAAAATGTCGAAATGTCCCATTGTGACACGTTTGGAAATAAAAGCGTTGATGTTTTTGTTTCATAATGACCTATCTTTTTACAGCTTGCTTGATTTTATTGGTAAAAGAAGGTCAGAATAGAAACAAAATATTTTGAACGTACTAAAGCAAGTTCAAAGAAGATTGACCTGCCACAAAACTTTTGGGAGGAATTTCTCTCGAGGAAAAATTTCAAAATTTTGTCTATTCATCCCAAAGCAGACTGAAATTTGTTATTTTTTAATCTCAAAATTTTTCACTGGGTGGAAAATCCATTTTCTGATCAGCTCTACAGAGAATCAGTGGAAAGTCTCCCATCGATTTCAGCAAGTGTTGGGTCAGGCGTACTGAGAAGCTGCACGGTAGGTGCTCTCACAGGCAGACCCTCGGGCGATTTAAATCGGTCAGTTTCATTGACTTCAGTGGAGCGATGCCAGTCTGTCGTCTCTGAGGAGCTGGCCCATTAAACAAACACAGGCTTGTTCCTTTTCTGCTCCTCTCCAGAGCGCTGCTCTCTTGCCAGCGATGGATTCCTCAGCAGAAAGCCTGCGAATACCGTTACCTGTCTGAGCCCCTCTCTGCCATTCGAGTCTAATTAAGATTTGGGATTTTCACCTTTGACTTCATTGCAGAGCGAAAGGTCGCTTGTGTCTATGACAGTGGGAAAGAGAGAGCTTGTCTGTAGACAGCAGAGCATAATATCAGCGCCCTGGCTCATTGGTGTGGCACTGCCTGCAGTGGTGAACTCACCGGAGCGCCGGGATGGATGCTCAGCCTTAGGGGAATGCTGAGTCAGTCAGCCCACTCCACCCCGCGGAGCAGGCGGTGCGGTGCTGTGGGGGTTTAAACGGGGAAGGGATGAATATTCGCCTTCCTCTCCATGCCACAGTGCAGATGGAATGAGAAGTGTGCCCCATTGAAGGGCCTTAAGAAATGGGCAGCAGACAGCATGCATCTGTCAAATGCCCCCCACCGGCAACAAGGGCAGAATGAGAATCCTCCTACAGAGCGTAATAGGCTGTGGTCATGGATCTGAGCCCCTGCAAATGCCATCCTTACAAGGCTAAGGCAAAAAAAGCTGGTGGCTTCGTTAGTAGAAATCTGTTGCTCTTAATCCTGAACTTGCTCTCAGGATATAAAACAATCCAGCTCTCAGCAAGAAACACTAGTTGAGAGGGAGGGAAACTGAGGCACGGGCAAGAGAGGCTTCCAGGGAAGAATTGAATGGCAGAGAGACACAGGGAGTTGCAAAGGAGAAGGTTCTCGCTTCAGGGGGGTGAGACCATGAGGAGGCGAATTGTAGTTAATGGCAGAGAGGAGAGTGATATTCGGCCCGCACTTGGGACAAGCCTGTGCAGGGTTTAGAGCAGTGCAGGGCTCTCCCCGGGTGTAGAACAATGAGTTCGCCAGAGCACTGAATTTTCAGGTGACTTTATATTTAGGCCCCAATTCTCCTGGGGCAACTCATCTGGAAGAGCAGTGTTACCACACGGACTGTCTGTAACTCTTGTCTGGAGCCCCAGGCCATGGAAAGCCATGTTACGCACTTCTCTGCTGCAGCTTAGAAGCATTTCTATCACCCTGCCATTTTACAGACTGGGTCCCCTGGCCCTGGAGTTCACAGCTGAAATACAGACCAGCAGACAAGGCCAAACCTGGCCCTGGAGAGCTGGGCTGCAGAGGGAGAAGGTGAGAATTATGAGGAGGGTTGCCAACTTTCTAATTCGAGAAAACCAAACACCCTGCCCCTAGCCCATCCCATCCTGAGGCCCTGCCCTGATCCCTCTCTCCTCTCTCTCCCGTCCCCATTGTTTGTTCTCCCCCACCCTCTCTCATGTGCTCATTTTCATTGCAAGGCAGGTCTACTCTTTGGCCAGGTGTCTGATGACAGGGTTGCCAGGTGCCTGGTTTTCTACCGGACAGTCCGGTATTTGCGCCCTCTGTCTGGTAGAAAAATTCAGAAAATACCGGACATGTGCAATGTCCAGTATTTTGTGAATTTCCGGCTGGGCGCCTGACGGAAGCCTGGCGGGGGCGGGGGAGTGAATGGGAGGCGGGGCCGCGATTGGCTCTGGGAGCCCTGTGGTCACGTGCAAAAGCCGGGGTGGGGCGGGGGCTCCCAGCCACTCCCCCCGCCCCCACCCGGCTTCTACTAGCAACTAGAGGGAGTGCCTGCCGGGGGCGCGGCCTGTTGGACTCCGGCTGTGGCCAGTGGCTGCACCCGCCCCCCTCCAGCTCTGCTTCCTGCCCCCCTTCCTCCAGCCCCCCCTCCTCCTGTCCAGCCCCTCCGACCCCTGATCACCCCCCAGCTCTGCTTCCTGCCCCCCCTTCCTCCCGGTCAGCCCTGCCCCCCTCCCGGCAGGTTCCCCCCCCCCCCCCCCCGATCAAGTGTGTCCGGTATTTTGGGGGAGTCTACCTGGTAACCCTAGATGCTAAGTTGAAATTTTATTTGTTGCAGGACACTTGAGCTGGCAGCAAAATATTCAAAAAGGATAAAGAAAACAAAAAGAAACTCGATAAAGGTTTTCATGGATCTTTCCTGCCCAAGTTTTACAACCAGCTCCATGTGCCTTGTTCACTGCAGTTATTGTGGTTTTACGTGTGGAATTCGAACCACACATTGTCCCAGGTGCAAATGGGCCAATAAAGACCCATGCCTGAAGCCCAAATACAAGTCCCTAGAGCAAAACCATGAAATGCACAGCTGTCCCAAGACCTGTATAAATACAACTGTAGAGACTGCCCCCCACACCCACATACAGATACACGTGTTTTCATGTGAACACATCTCGCATTATTACAATTGTTATTTAGTGCCTAGAGACCCCAACTAAGGTCACCTCTCCAGGGTGAGAGGTGCTGGACACACACATTAAAATAGAGAGTTTGCCACAAAGAGTTTATCATGTAGCTAGACCAGAGTGGGCAAAATACAGCCACTGGCCAGATCCAGCCCACCCAGCATTTCTATCCAGCTGGCTCTGCTATGCCGGCAGTATGTGTTCAGCTGCCCCCACCCCAAGCTGCTCCCAGGACCCTCCTCCGAGCTGTGCAGAAGTGGGGAGGGGGAGTAGTGCCGGATTTATGCACAAACTAAGCGAACTACAGCTTAGGGCCTCAGATTATGAGGCGCCTCTAAATACAAACAAAGTACGTTTTTAGTTGCAGCCTCGCCTAAATTCCGGTAGATATGCAAATATTATTATTATTATTATTAATCCTCTTCACTCCTGACGGAGCATAAGGCGCCAACGAATCTTCTCCAGCCTTCACAGTCCTGAGAAAGCCGGCTGACTTCTTCCCAGGTCGTGCCCTTCCTTTTCATGTCCTCCTCCAGGTGCCCAACGGCCTCCCTCTTTTATGCTTTCCAGGTGGAGTCCATCTGAGTGCCATATGAGGGAGTCTTGTTTCGCTCATCCGAAGTACATGCCCCAGCTATCTCCAGCGTCTCTGCTTGATCTCGTCCACAACATTGTTGATGTCAGTGCGCTGGCTTATCTCCTTGTTTGTAACATGCTGTTCCCAGCGGACTCTGAGGATACGACGAAGGCACCGTCCTTCAAATCTCTGAGTCTGCTCTCAATCTTCTTGTTAGTCCTCCAAGTCTCTACGGCATACAGCAGGACTGATCGCACATTCGACCTATAGATCTTCAGTTTAGTCCTGGTCTGCAACAGTGACGACTTCCAAATGTTGTTAAGCTTTTGGAAGGCTTGCGCTGCCAGGGCAATTCTAGCAGAGATCTCTTTGTCGATGTGCTGTCCGCTGAGATGTAACTGCTGAGATACCTGAAGTCATTTACTTCCTCTAACTCTTCACCCATGATGGTGGTTTTATCGGTGTTAGTTGTCCTCAGTTTCATCACTTTGGACTTGCCAGGGTGAATTCTGAGCCCAACGCTTCTGGCTGTCTGGTCAACAATGTCGGTCTTTTCTTGGATGTCCTGCTGATCATGAGCGAGAAGCGCCAGGTCATCTGCGAAGTCTCAGTCCTCAGGCCGAGCAGTCAGTTCCCATAGCACTCCCCTTGATCTGCCCTCAGTGGCTCTGCGCATCACCCAGTCGATGACCACAAGGAAGATAACAGGTGAGATTACACAGCCCTGTCTGACCCCTGTCTTCACGTGAAACCAGTCACTCTGCTGTCCTTCATGTCGCACACAGCATTGATTCTCAGCATACAGGTCCCTCAGGATGTTAATGACTTTCTCAGGGAACCCGTATGCTTGTAGAATCCTCCAGAGTGAGGGGCGGTGGATGCTATCAAATGCCTTCTCAAAATCGATGAAGTTAATGTAGAGCGAAGAATTCCATCTATTGACTGCTCCACTATGGTGCATAGGACGAAGATCTGGTCCGTGCACAACCTTCCACTTCTGAAGCCAGCCTGTTCTTCCCTGAGGATTTTCTCAATGCCCTTTCGCATTCTCTGTAGCAGGACTCTACAGAAAATCTTTCCCGGCACAGACAGCAGATTAATGCCTCTCCAATTCCTGCAGATGGACAGATCACCTTTTTTGGGTAACTTCACAATGATGCCCTTCTTCCAGGCCTCCGGTACCCTCTCTTCTTCCCAGACCCTGTTGAAGAGACCCTTCAGAGCTTGTGCGCTTGCCTTGAGGTCTGCCTTAAGCATTTCAGCTGTGATCTGGTCTTCCCCAGGCGCTCTGTTGCCCTTCATCTGTTTGATACCGTCCGCTATCTCCAGCTCACTGATGTCCCCACATTCCATGTCTACTTGGAAGTTCATACTTCTAATATCAGCCTCTTCCTCTGGGTCTGGTCTGTTGAGAGTCTCCCTGAAATGTTCCGTCCACCTGCTGAGCTGTTCTTTTGCTGTCACCAGCATTTTCCCGTTCTTGTCTCTTACTACAGTAGACTTGTTGGTAATGCAAATATGCAAATATACAGCATTGTTATTGCTGTTCTCATTGTCCTTTCTGTCCATTTTTGGCAATGCTGTGGGGCCTCAGAAACTTGACATTGCTTAGGGTCCCATAGGATCATGGGACTGGAAGAGACCCCAGGAGGTCATGGACCCAGCCCTGAGTCAGCAAGTCTTCATTTAGCCCTGGGGGGAGGGAGGCAGGGAGGAGGGAGTGCTGAAGTCAGGTTGTCCCCCTGCCCCCAGCCCCATCTCTGCAGAGACACACACAGCGGAGCTGCTCCAGTCCGATGTTCGGGGAGTGACTGAGACGAGTGCCTGTTGTAAGAGGCAGTGCCTGGGCCAGCTCTCTCTCTCTCACACTCACTCACACACACACACACACGCACGCACACACACACTTCCCCCAGATCTACCCATCTCTGCAGAGGACAGGGGAGACAACAGAGCAAGGACAGCTTTCCCTGTTTTAAAGAGCCAGCACATGGTGTGTCTCAGAACTTCCACAATAGCCGCGAGTACACACACACTCTGTCACACACCCACACACCCGGTCTGTGCCACACAGTCTGTCCCAGTGGTCTGTGCCACAAGCACACACAACCTATGTCACAGTCTCTGTCTGTCTCCCTCAGACACACACACACACACACACACACATCTCCCTAGCCCCACCCCTTCTGCCTGAAGCCCTGTCCTTTCTAGGGGGCCCCCTGCACTAGACAAGGGTGGGGAGGAATATACGCCACATTGGCTCTTCTGCAATTACTAGTCAACAACATTCACTTTGAAGCAATAACACATCCCTTTTAGAGCTTGTCTTGTTTTATGCAATGAACACACACACATTTTATGTCATCAATTTTTTGTGCTCAAGCCAGCAAAAGCCAAAGAGCTAGGCTGCAAGTATTATTTGCACAGGTATACACACCTGAGGCAGCACACACCTCTTCCTACACCAAGGCACACAGTCTCTCACACACAAGCCGGGCATGTACACACTGGCCCACAGACACTTTGGCAGAGGGGGTGTAATCACCCAGCCCAGAAAGGGGAGATGAGCTTGAGGGGAAAAAATGTGGGGAAAGAGGATGGGGAAGGGAAGAGGCCACGGATGAAAGCAGGGTGGGGCAGAGAAGGGGCAGTGAAGGAGAGAGGAAGGAGTGTGCAGGGTATACGGGGCGGAAGAGGATATAAAGGGGGGCAGGTGGCTAGAGGGACATGATAAGGATGTGGAGCGCACAGGGTGCACAGGGACATAACGGGGATGCAGCGGGGCAGAGAGGTGAATGGGATGCATGGCTTTGGGGGGTGGTCAAACATTCCCAAAGGACAGAGAGTGGCATAGAACTGGGTTTCCTGTGAAGCGGATTTTTCATCTGCCTCTATAGCTGGTCCTGCTAAAAGCTAAAAGCTCTCGGCTGCAATTCACATCCTTTAAAATAAATGCCAGCTAGTTTTATAGGGAAATAAACAAACCCTGTGCTTTTAGTTTGGAAACTGCTGGCTTTGTTGTGGGTATTGCTAAGCAGTCCTCTGTGTGAAATGGAGCTCAGCAGCCTTGTGGACCTCAGAACAGCTGCAGCCTGTTACAGAGTATATGCATGCACCACTCTCTTGGGGGCTTTACATTAGTTCTTTCTTGATGTAAATTCCATAATTTAAAGCTCACGATACTATATATATAATTTGTTCATATCTAAGGTGCCACAGGACTACTTGTCATTTCAGAATGAAAGTATATGATTTACTGTATGTGCATAGAAGCATCAAGCTGTTCACCATAACTGCCCCCCTACCTCATATAGAGCAAAATCCAATCCACCTACATACTTACAAGACAACCACTACTGTAGTATCTGGGCGCTTTGCCATTTTCATGTATTCAGCTTCACAGAACCAGCTGAAGCACAGTGAGACTTAGGGTACATCTACATAGTGCAGCTATTTTGGGATACGAGAGGTATCCTGAAATACCCCCCATCTTAACAACGCACATGTTATTTCAAAGTATTTTTTGAAATAACAGGTGCGCTCTTTCGCCATCCCAGTAACCCTTGTTCCACAAAGGTTAAGGGGTGTCTTGAAAAAGCACTTTTTTTCAAAATTTGGCGCTGTGTAGACATGCCAAATTTTAAAATAAGCTATTTTGAAATAGAATTGAAATAAGATACACAGTTTGCGTAGCACAAATTGCATATCTTATTTCGAGTTTAGGGTGCTATGTAGACGCACCCTTAGAGACTTGCTCCAGGTCAGAGGGAATCTGCAGCAGAGCAAGAAACTGAAACCAGGTCTCCCCAGCTAATACCCTAACCATGGTGCCATCCTTCCTCTCAAAACCAAACTTCCTTACTAAGGATTTACTCACTCCCAAGTCAGAAGAAAACCCATCCACATCACTTGAGCAAAGCCGTCCATTGGGATGTGGCATAGATATTCCCCAACGGCGGCACATCACTGATTGGTTTTGCCTCCCACAGAGGTTGATGCACAGATGGAGGCAGGAGTTGATGGCCCATCTTGGGGTGGCACTTCTTGGGCTGCGGTCGCAGTACTGATGTATTCAGAGCCAGGCCCAGCTATATTAACTTGCAATAAATATTCATTAATAGACTGCACAGCTAGCATGATGAAAATCTTCCTCTCTCTGCCTCAGCACGTGCAGAATAACCTTTACATGAGCAAACAGGTCCTTTCTTCCGCTTGGCCCTGGACTCCTGTGTACTGGAGCTTTCACTCAGCTGTCTCCGTTGCAATAATGATGGTGGCCATGGGTCAGAATAATTTCGCTGGTAATGTAGTGCAGCCACATTAGCTGACTCCTAAGCATCATCTCTGTATCAGCAAGTCATTGAGTTTCAGAGCCACCCACACTGGTGGCAGCTTGCTTTTAAAGTGCCGGAGTAAGTTTTTGCGGTTTGATAGATGACCAGAAAATAGGCCTTGTGCGGCTAACAAGCCAGCTGCCTTATCAGTGTGGGTCTGCCATGCCCTCTCCGGGCATGGACTCTAGGAGTGCGAGTCTCCAGAGCTCAGTCAGGGCTTGACTTCTCTGCTGTCACTGCTAAGAAGGACAGTGCACGATGCCAGTGGGGTTCTTAAGTGGTGCAGGTACCACCTTAATGAGGCAGGGAGAGTCCCTCTGAATGCTTTTCACGTGGGACCCCCAAACAGGCAGCAGATGGCAAAACCTTTCCATGTCTATGGACCTTCACTGAATGTGAACGAATGTCCTGTAAAGCATCTATAGCCTATTAGCCGCCCCTGAGTCACCCAGTCTCTGGAGCCCTGCCTGCTCTAGAACAAATTACAGTGTTTAAACAAGTGGTAGGTTATCCAATGATTTATTCTTGCCACTGTTGCATCCATGTGGGGGGGCTGAGGGAGGGGAGATGGACTTACAGAATATTTTCTGGCTTCTGTCCACATGGACAAGGATTAAAGGATTGAATCTCTCCCAAAATGTGTCTTGTTTTCTCAAGTTATTTGTCGCTTGGCACAAGCACAGACAAACAGGGCTACATTTGCGGTGCAAACAAGGCTAAGTATGCAGCCGTTCAACATAACCGGACAAGTAAAATGGAGGCCGGGAAATGACTGGGGCAGGACAGACTCAGGAAACCACGCCGTGGATGGCTGAATTAGTCCCAGAAACCCAGGCCTGGAGAGGACCTTGAGCGAGGTTTTCTAGTCCAGCTCGCTGTGCTGAGCAAGGGCTAAGCAAGGCCTAAGCAACCAACACTGTTGGGTGTTTGTTCAGCCTGTTCTTAAACACTTCCAAGGTCAAGGATTTCCCGGCCTCCCTGGGGAACCTGCTCCAGTGCTTGAGAATTAAAAAGTTTTTTCTTAATATTTAACCTACATCACCCCAGCTGGAAGGTAAGCTGATTCCTTCTTGGCTTGGCCTCAGAGGAAGTGGAGAATAATTGATCACTGTCTTCTTTGCAACAACCTGTTACATATTTGAAGGCTGCTGTGTCCTCTCTCAGATGTCTTGTCTCCAGGGTAACAGTGCCCAGTGCTTTCCTCGTGGGTCACGTTTTCTGGACCTGTTGTAGAAGCTGGGCTGGATCTGACAAGGTGGCCCGGAGCTCCGTGCAGACTGGCGTATTTCAAAGAGCAGCATAAAGCAAAGAGATTGTCGCCACCCTCAGTGGCTATGCAGAGCACAGCAGGCGCCTCTGACAAATGGGACAGATCAGCGGCTTTTGAGAATCCTGTTATGTGTCATCAAGTGCTCGGTCAGGGTTAGTTAGTTAATGACAGGGCAGCCATTACACAAACGTGAACGCTTCCTGGCCAGCCGAGACAGGAACCCAGCCCTCACCCCCAGTAGCGTCTCTTTTTCATTTGCTTCTCCTGCCATGGGACCACAGAGCCTTGACAAGCTGCCTTGATTAATCGTGTGAGCTCCTTCGCTCTCATCTGGGGCTAACTGACAGAAAGCGAAGTATGACAGTGAAGAATGGCAAGACCTTTGAAAATCCCGGGAATTAAATAAGCTCAGTAGAACTTGTTCCATTTCCTCCCATGGACTGACATTTCTGGCTGCCCCACCTCATAAAACAGGACCCAATACAGCAGAGAGCAACAGTCTTAAAACTGCCTTTGACAGGCACATGGCTATGGATGCTGCATCGTCTACTTTTAACTCTTCCTCCTCCCCTGAGCTGGGTGGTTCGAAATCAGCGGAGTCAGAGTATGGGAGAGTGTAAAGGTGAGACTAACTGCGAGTGTGGGTAACAGGCTCAGAGGGGTTGCCCTGTTAGTCTGCAACTTTAAAAACAACTATTTAAAAAACCATGAGTAGTCCCGTGCCCCCTGAGACTAACAAAAATACACATCTGGTGTCATGAGCTTTCGTGGGCAAAACCTACTTCCTCAGATGAGACAATCTCAAGGGGGAAAAAGGGGGACCCTCAGAGTAAGAAGGGAGAGAGGAAAAGAATTACCTATCAATTGCAGTGCTGGTGCTAACGAGGCAAATTGAACGGGCTGGAAATCCCATACTTAGCTGTTGATGTCAATAGGGAGTCAAATGTAAGGAACGCTGGGGTTACAATATGTTAACCTGTTCGGGTCTTTGTTCAAACCAAATGAGAAGTGCGGCTGTATGTGCAGCACCTCGCACACTATGGTGCTATCAGGAACAGACAGTAAATGGTATTAGCAGAGCGGGTAGCAGGAAGGACTCTGGATTAGGAGCCCTGGGTGCTATGCCAACCCTGCTACGGCTTTCCTTTGGAATCTGGGTCACATAACGCACCTGCTTCCCCTCCCCCATCCGCTCAGACCATAGGCTCTTCACGTGATAGAGAGAAGAACTTATAAAAAGCCAGGAATGGCTCTGCCAGAAGAGTGGGGGAGGTCTAGGTTGGATATTAAGAAAAACTGTTTCCCTAGGAGGGTGGTGAAGCACTGGGATGGGTTCCCTAGGGAGGGGGTGGAATCTCCATCCCAAGAAGTTTTTAAGTCCTGGCTTGACAAAGCCCTGGCTGGGATGATTGAGGGGGGGTTGGTCCTGCTTCGGGCAGGGGGCTGCACTCGATGCCTCCTGAGGTCTCTGATTCTATGATTCTAAGACTATGGCCATTTTGCCATTATGCCCGTCCAAGCTGGAGGAATCTGACAAGGCAGGGGAAGGCTTTGACTATTGGAACACAGACAAACCTTCGAGGATGCCCTGAGGATGGGTGAGCCGTGAGGGGCAGCGTGTTCAGGGATTGGTTGTTTATTCAGTGAATTGTAACACTCTTGGGCTGCCTATGAGCAGAGGCGGCCCTAGACTAGCTGCCAGCAACTGGCACCCTAGGCGAACCACGCAATCGGCGCCCCCACCTTCAAACCCCTCAATGATATTGCACCACCATTTGGCGCCCCATTTAACTTGGCGCCCTAGGTGACCGCCTAGTTCACCTCTATGGACGGGCCACCCCTGCCTATGAGCAAAGCAAGTGTTGGGGTGAGAATCACTTTTGCCAAGCGTGTGTGCTCTGTGCTTTCCCTGGTGAGGTGAACTTAATCAACGGGGAGTTTGGGAGACCTGGCTCTAGTCACAGGGCAGTGGGACGGTAGGGCCCTGGCTCCCAGAGGCGGGTGCTAGGAAGATTGGCTGCAGCCTGAGCATGTACCCAGAAACCCAGAGGCTCTGCTCAGACTCCAGAAACCTTAACAATACGAGTCCAGCATGTAAGACCCAAACAGCGCGCAGGTGAGTGCTCAGCTGGAGGGAAGGTGTCAGATGAACTACGTTACTTTAACTTCTTGTTTCCTGGCTGCTGGGCTAATGGGTTTATCCAGAGTCAAGCCTGGGCAGAGCACGTGGCTGTTAGCCAGTCTAAATTCGGGATGGAACAGAGCAGTTGATTAACTGATTAACCGATGAGCAAAAGCTTATAGGTTAATGCTATCGACTACACGTATTTCCCCCCCACCCTTTGCCAGTACATCTTTTAGTAGGCTGGCCAGCAGCCCAGCTCGGTCCCAGACCTACCTCTGCTGCACTGGGTCCTGGACCTACCCCCGCTGAGGCTCTGCATTTAAAGGGTATTAGGAGCCAGGCGGGCAGGCAGCCCTGCTCAGTTCTGGCTTGTGCTGGGCCCGGGACCTCAGACCCCTCACCCCTGGACAGGGGCTGCCTGAGGACTATAGAATAGTCAGCTAACCAATAAGAATTCATGAGGTTAATTGACTATTCAATTAATCGATATTTAACATCCCTAGTTTAAATTAGTGCAAATACAGGCAGTGTGGCCCAGTGGTTACAGCCCTAGGCTAGTACCCAAGAGACCTGGGATCTCTTTCCAACTCTGCTACTGACTTGCTGTGTGAGCAGGTCACACAGCAAATCACGTCATCCTGGGCCTCAGTTTCCCCATCTGTAAAACAAAGCTAATGATCTTGACCTTCTTTGTAAAGTGCTTGGAGAACTACCAATGAAAAGCTAGGGATTATTTTAACTCTCACACTATTGTGCCCTTATCTTTGGCTGGTATTTACAGACAAAGGGACATTTGGGACCACTGGCTCTGGCTAAGACCTCATATGTCACCCGTTGGTGAGGCACTATGGATATATGTGACTCAGGGAGCCATATAATGCCTTATATATTCCTCATGCCACCTGCCAGTTAGCATCGAGGAGTCCCTGGTCACAGCCTCCGAGCTAAAGAACTGACGTTGATTGTGACTCTACACATCCAGCCCCAAAGCAGAGTGTAGGATCATAGAATCATAGAATCCCAGGGCTGGAAGAGACCTCAGGAGGCAGCGAGTCCAGACCCCTGCCCAAAGCAGGACCAACCCGAACGCAATCATCCCAGCCAGGGCTCTGTCAAGCTGGGACTTAAAAACCTCTAGGAATGGACATTCCATCACCTCTCTAGGGAACCCATCCCAGTGCTTCCCCACCCTCCTAGGGAAACAGTTTTTCTTAATATCCAACCTAGACCTCCCCCACTGTAACTTGAGACTGTTGCTCCTCATTCTGCCATCTGCCACCACTGAGAACAGCTTCTTTCTCTTCTCTTTAGAACCTCCCTTCAGGAAGTTGAAAGCTGCTACTAAATCCCCCCTCACTCTTCTGCAGACTAAACAAGCCCAAATCCCTCAGGCTATGTCTAAACTCCGCCACGTCCAGGGAACGCGTCTGCGTTCCGACATTTTTTGCAGAAGAGCAGATTCACTCTTTCGGAAGCCCTGTCTTCCTCATTTTATGAGGAAGAAGGGCTCTTCCGAAAGAGGAGGTTTTTTGTGAAATTTGGCCCCTGTAGACAGGCCAAATTTCGGAACAGCCTCTTCCGACAAAACTATCGAAACTATTGTGCCTTTTTCCGATAAAACTCCGTCGTCTAGACATAGCCTCAGCCTCTCCTCGTAAGTCATGTGCTCCAGCCCCCTAATCATTTTGGTTGCCTTCCTCTGGGCCCTTTCCAATGCGTCCACATCCTTTCTGGGGCAGGGGTGGGAGGGGAAGGGAGGAGACAGAACTGGATGCAATACTCCGGATGTAGTCTCACCAGAGCCGAATAAAGGGGAGTAATCACTTCCCTAGATCTGCTGACAAGTGCAAACTCCCACTCACTCTGCCTAGGTTGTTCACGGTTTCCTGTTTCCTGACATGGGCTGTGCAGAGCACTGAGGAACCAGGATCCTGCCCCCAGAGCTGTAGAATGCAAGGGCCAGTCCTGAAGTGAGCCTGTTGGCCCAGCAGAAAGCAGTGAACATCCTGAACGCTTGCTAGCTTATACTGCAGAAGGGAGACATGAGAGCAAAAAGGTGGGCTCATGCGGAGCCCTGGTGTCAGGACATGTCTTGTGTCCAGCTATAACTGTTTGGGAGACCTTAGCCATGTCGTGTCACTGCCTTGTGCCTCAGTTTCCTCATCTAAAAAAGCCAGGGATGATCACACTTCTGTCCTAGGTTAGGAAGTTCAATACTTTGAGATCCTCTGAGGCAAAGCATTTCATAGAAATACAACTCAGCTCCTTTTGGTTAGAAAGTTGGGCTGAGATTTCAAAGCTTATTCAGCAGATTGATTCCCATTACAAGGAATGGCCTTTGTGGAGCTGAAATTGCTCTTGGCATCTTTGAAAATATCAGACTCACTTTGAAAATCTCCCCCAAAGGAACAGCTTTTCCATAGGATTTACGTTTTGGCTGGGTTGGAAATTCAAGAGCAGCTTTTCACATGGTACTTGGGTGTCTTAGCTTCCAGTGGAAAAACTCAGGAAGCAAAGAGGTGGGCAAAATTTAAGGCTTTTCTGACCCCTCCCTAAAATGCCTGGAGGCTGAGATTGAATTTTGGACAAAGATTCTGGTCTTTTCATGTCTTGATCTGGCTGATTCCTCCCTGAGAGTAGGTCCAAAATGACATAGTGTATGTCTACACTACAAGCCTTTATTTAGAAATATTTTTGAGCTGGAGGATTTCTTACTCCGACTCCTGTAACTCTCATTTCACAAGAAGTAAGGGAAGTTGAAGGGACAGTGTTCTTCCTTTGACTTCCTGCTGTGTAGACAGCGCCAAAAGCCAAATTAAGCTATTTTGATGTCAGCTACACAATTGACATAGCTGAAGTTGCGTAGCTTAATTCAACTTTAGCCCTGCTGTGTAGATGTGCCCTGAGTGAAATCTCTCTTCCCATCAAGGGAAATGTCAATCAAGCCCTTTTCAAAGTGGAATTGCGTGCATTTTAATTTTGGCTCCACAGAGAAACCTACTGTTCAATGAACATGCGGAATACTCACAGGCTTCTACTGGAGAAATGCTTGGTCCTGCCGTGAGGGCAGGGGACTGGACTCAATGACTTCTCAAGGTTCCTCTCAGTTCTAGGGGTCTATGATTCTCTGATTCTACCCTTCTCACTGACACAGTAACACATGATAATACCATGCAAATCAGATGGCAGTTGGATTTCACGCTGCAGAGAGGCAGGAAAAAGGTGATGGAAATGAAGGAGTTAGCAGTTCTGTTCAAATCAGTAGCCTTGCTGGAAAAGAAGGAAATAGTTTAGCAAGCACCGACTATGCTGGTCTTTGATGAGTTTCCTCAGGCCGCTTGGGTGACTCTGGCACTATAGCACTGTTGTCTAGTGAGTCGAGCACAGCACAGGGAGTCTGGGTTTCTGAGTTTTATTCCTGGCTCAGACCTGCTGTGGGACCATGGGGAAGCTATTTTGAACCTCTTGGTACTTCAGTTACCCCCTCAGCAAGACTGGAACCTGCCTAATGGGAGGGTTGGGGCAGAAAATGAAAAGCTGGAGTGTTTGGTTACTCCCAGAGGAAGGCTGAGGCTGATATCTCTACTGAACCCCACCTCCACATCCCAGCTGCTTTCAGAAGAATTGTTCCTAAGAATGTGCAGGCATCTGCTAACCCTGACAAAGGCCCCTGGGTGTCAGGAAGTGGGGGTGGGGTAACAAAGAGCAGCTGGACTGAGCACAAAGGAAAAGTCTGGAGGATATCAGGCTCAGGAGTTAAGTAAAAATAGAACAGGGCCAAACCAGTTCCTAGAGCTAAGCCAGTCAGCATGAGCCCAGGGTCCAGCCTTAAAGGTATGTACCTGGTGAGAGGTGATTAGATGAATCACAATGTCTCACCGGGGGAGGGGCTCTATAGGATAGACATTACTGCGATGTGCCGGAATGATGAAAAATCGGTGAGACAATGTGATCCTGGTGCACAAACCACATGGGCAAGTCAGACTCAGCCACTGAAGGCTGGTGCGGTAGCCTAGGGAACAATCCAACAAACAGGAGAGGAAATCCCAGGTCATACGTATCTTATTGCCCTTGTGATCCGGTGTTGAGTGAGAGATCAAAGAGACAATTGAACCTAATGAAAAGTGAGGGCAACCACTCACCGCCTATAAACTGGCCTTATGAGAGCTGGCTCTGAGGCATGCAAGAAAGGAGGCTGCTGTCAGCTGAGGCCCCGGTTCCGCAAGGCTGGGTGTGGCAGTGACTTCGGTGGGACTCTTCCTTTGCTTAGTTAAGAAACGGGGCTTTGCTCAAGCAGAGGCTAAGTCCCAAGTAACCCTCTGGAGGAGCTGCTCTGGCAGTAACCTAAGAACAGCTACCACAGTGCAATTCAGGTCAATGTCTTTAAGGGGGAATCCAAATCTGACTCCTGTACACGTCACTTTCCCTCATTGTTGGGGTGAAGCTGTTAGGTCTGTTCAAAATGGCTTTCCCATGGTCCCACAGCAGGTCTGGGTCAGCAACCCTCCCCTGCCCGGATAGTGCTTGGTACCCCTCTAGCAGCAGCTGGGACAGTCTCTTATAGAGAGACCCATGGAGCAGGGACTGACCCAGCGTCTTTGCATGCGGGTTCCCCTGCGCTGTGCAATACAGAGCGGCAGCCGGGAAGGGAGAGGGTGTATGCTGAGTGATAAGAGATCTGCGGAGCAGGGACTGACCCTTCTCTCTGCTGTAAAATGCAGAGCGGCAGCTGGGGAGGTTTTGCTCTCAACCCACGGGGGCCAGACTTGGCGAACTGCCAACCCTTCTCGACTAATCGAGTAGTCAATAAAAAATCTATCAACTACTCGATTAGTAATTAATCGCATTTTAACAACCCTAGCGACTAGGTGACTAACCAATAAGCAGGAGCAGGAGCTTATCGGTCAGCATGATCGACTGGTCGCATCCCCCAGCTGTGGTGGGTATCAACAGAGGGATGAATTCAGCACTGAATTCAGTTCAAAGAAAACCCAGCTCAAGTCCTGCCAGGCCATTACAAACCGACCATGGCCAAAGGGAAACAGCTTTGCTGTCACGTAGGCCACAGCGGGAATCCAGGCCCTGCTGGCTGAGGTGCTTTACAAGGCTTAGTCTAAAGAGACAAGACAATGGCTGGAAGAGGAACTGGCCCTGGCCCCTCAGACCACCTATCTGGCTCAGACGGGCCTTATTTTTGCTTCACGAATTACTCTTTTCCTTTCTTATAAGTAATCTCTGGCTCCTCAAACCTTTTGGGCGTGATGGGCCCTGGGAGGCCGGAGCAGCCCCTTGGGGGTGAATGACACATTGCACTGCATTAGGTAATGAGAGGTGACCTCATGCGGGTGCCTTGATGCATCATTTGAAGCCCAAGGGATTCAGATGCCGTTCACTGCTAGAAATTGAACAGAGACACACTTCACCTCAGGCCCCTGTATTGCACCCAACACCCGGGCTTACTCTAAAGTATTAGTCCACTGGAGACTGAAGTGTGATGGCTGAAGGCAGTGGAGGAGGCCCAAATGCAGGAAGGCCGGAAGCCCTGCTGTGACCGAGAACTGACTGGGTTAGATAGAGCATGATGATCCTAGCAAGCAGCCCATCCCACACAGGGCCCCAAAGCCACAGCCATTCTGGCCAGAGGGAATGTTAGTCTGGAGATCGGTGTGCGCCCTGGCCTGTGAACAGGACCCACTGGCCAGACAATGGTGGCCAGTCTGTCTGGCCGGGAGGGCTGGCACCTTACTGAGAGGATTTCCTGTAGCACTGACCACTGGGCTGTAGCACGCTCCCATCTGCAGGGCTCAGTGGCTGTGGAAATCACTCTGGCTTGGGGGCCCATGCTGAGATATCTGGCAGGGGCCTGACTTTCAGACAGAGCCGACCACCCACTCTCTGAAAATCGGTTCCCAGAGGGTACGTCTACACTGCACCTGTAGCTCGAAACAAGCTGCACAATTTGAGCTACGCAAATTGTGTAGCTTCTTTTGAGTCAATTTTGAAATAAAGCACTATTCCAAAACGCTCTCTGCTCCTTGCGGAATGAGGTTTACAGGGACGTCGAAATAGTGAGTACGTTATATTTCAAAATAATGAGAGTGCTCAAAAGACGCAGAATAGTTATTTCAGGATATTTCTGGTGTCCCAAAATAGCACTGCAGTGTAGACGTAGCCTTAGAACAGGGCTACTCAACTTTGGAAGCTCTGGGGGCCACAATGATGCTCACAGCACATGCCAAGGGCTGCAACTTAAGTGTGGTTGAATATACATGCAAATATATATGCAAATATATGCAATTAGCTTCTTTCACACTGACTGGCATGAATACAAAGATTAAGCCTTAAGCTGCAGCGCCAGACCCAAACGTGGCCAATGTGATCCAGTCAACACCTCTCAGACTCTGCCCACAAGGCTAAGCAGCCAGCACTTCCCACAATGCCCCGGCGCTCCTGGCACCTCATCCCTGGGGGCTAGAAACACCGACACCCTGTACCCATCTGTTTTAGCCAGCCGTCCGCTTGCATCTTTCACTGCTCACCCTGCCTGGGACACGCCTCGCCGCTGTGGAGCGTGTTCCCAGTGGAGGCCATGTTCAAAGGATCCCACCCATGAGCTGCATGTCGAGCCCCGTGTAAACCCAAACTGCACCGTGGGCTGCAAACAAACGGGCCATGGGCCTCATGTGGCCATGGGCCACCTGTTGAGTAGCCCTGCCTTAGAGAGTCCCAGTCCTGCACCCTCTTGGCAGCATCAGTTCCAGCCCAGTTTGATGCTTCACTGTCTGGCTGATTTGTATGGATGATTAATTGCAAAAGCAACCACAGAGCCAGCCACCTAAAAAGGTCAAATCATTCATGTTTTAACCCTGTGTCTCATGCACTAAATCAGTCCAGGCAACTTCCCTTTTTGTATTCCTACCCTGCCAGTCCCAAGCAATCACTCTAGCAATGGACGTGTGAGACTAGGAGACCCACAGCCACAATTCGAGCAGCCACGTGAGGCTCGCCTTGTTGTAGGAGTCTCCTTTAAGTGAATTTCTGTAATTTAGTCTCTACCACCCCCCTCCTCACGCTGAGGGTGTTCCAGCAAAATACTGGTGTGAGCCTGTCTCAATTTCAATACCTATAATGCTTACCCATGGGTGATATCTTTTTTGTTGTTGTTGGCGGTCTTAATGCATTATCAGATTAGCATGCTAATTTATAATACAAAGAAATTAAAGCGTTTGCCATGGCATTAAGTTATTCATGCAGATGTAAATCCCCCAGAGCATCCTATAGTAACTCTCTGTTCTAACCCAGGGGCTTGGAATGTGTAAGTGACAAATGATCTCCCACCGCACACTCGGCAGGAACAGACTTAGTCATTTTCCACGGGGCTGGGATGCTGCATTTAATCAGCCTGGCAAACAGTGGGACACGCTGGGTATAATAGTTTCTACTCATTCTGGTTTAGTGGCATCCTTTGTGTGAGACAAATTCAAGCTTAACCAAAGAGATTGGCTTCAGGGTCCTGTATTACTCCTGCTACATTGTAACTCCAGGCAAGGAACTGTATCCCTAAATGTTAGCTCTAGCATGTAAAATGTCCCAACTGCATGAGCATTGACAAGAGGATTATGAGAGGAAACAATCATTGTTAACCGAGCCTTCCCTCCCTGTTCAAATTTGCCGTTTGAAAATTTACTCTGAAGAGCAAATGCTCTGTTGATGGCATTGTCCTGTAGGGGGCGCTGAGCTCAAAATAGCTTAGTTGAGCCTTAGGGACAGGGCAGAGTTTGGGTAAAACAAGGTTCAGCGGAATAGTTTCTAGCTGGAAATAAAACAGTCTTGTTGAAATCAAAGCACTTTGCAGGACTGTGTTGATTTCAATGATTTTTTTAAATGGGAAAAAGTCTAAAGGAATCACTCATTTCCCATGACAACATCAAAATATTCATGTGAGTACAGTAAACATGTTTATCACTTCAATTCATCCTGTTTTGATTTTGATATTGCAGTAAAACTAATTGCGCATTCAATTATATTTACATACGGCATCTTTAATGTTATACAGAATATGCAGCATTAATATTTTATACTATTTTATATTACCAAAATAAAACACTTTTACAATATTAGAGTCGATTAGTTTAGATGTTCTGAACTGAAACTTTTCAGAATTTTCATTCCCTGGGAAATATTGGCATTTCACTCTCCTTCTGAACAAACACACTCTTTGACATTTCCCATGGAAGGGAAATGGCAGTTTCTGACCAGCACCTAGATCCAGAACTCACACGCCTCTTAAATGCCTCTTAAACGGAGCAATTTTTTGGAAGTTTGGAAGGATTCAGACTGTTCAAACTGCCCCGCTTGTAGTTCCTGTGTAGGGGATGTGGCTCAGAACCCATTGGGTAGCTAGTGTGTATACAGACAGACCAGGCTGCTGCGGCCCTTGACTCCCAGAACCTGAGTTCTGTGGCCCAGGCAGCAGAAACTGATGCATTTAGACTTAGATGTCCTGGGTTCAGCCCTTGCTCCAACAATCCAACCAGGACTTTACCTTAGAAGTGGTGACTTGTCAGGGGGTTTGTGCTGTGGTGGAACAAACTTCCCTGGCCAGGCGGAACGTGTACTGTATGTACGGTGTGGCTCTGGGCCCTGTCTGATGGCTACTCCACATATAGAGGTTTGTGCCTGGGCCTTTAATCTAAGGAACCAGAGCTCCTGTGGTCATAGGATTTTTGTGAGATCTGAGATTCAGTTCTCACCCAACCAGGTAATGCTTTAAATAGTAACAAAATAGCCACAGTGTGTGTCCATGATGCTGCCTCTTTGCACCAACCTCTCACCAATGTCATGCTACTACAGCATGGTTAGGAGCCTACCCTGGTAGTTCAGCATCTCCAGAGGCATATGGGGCTGGTTGGACAGAGACAAAAGTTCAGACTTATCTACACCCCAGGATCTCCAAGTGCTTCACAAGCAGCAGTGGCTCAATTATCGCACCAGTTCTACTGACTGTAAGGAGAGGTGCATGCACGCAGCTGGCAGAAATTCAGGGCCTGCTTTATGAAGCTGTCCTTGGGACGGAGCAAGTGAGCTTTGTCACAGTCTGTAAAATTTGGGACGTGGGAGGAGACCATAATGTTGAAACCTGGTGCCTAATGGCATGCACCCAAAGTCCTATTTGGACACCTCTTGCAGAGGGCTGGTTCATGTGTTCTCAGAGGAGCTGAGCATGTGCCATGTCCACTCACCAACCCAGCTGCTCTGAGCTTTGCCCCATTTCAAACAAGTTGAAATCACTTACTTAGATTTCAGATACAATACACACAAGTCTGGAAATCTAGGCTTGCCCAAGCGTACAACCCACAAGATATTGCTTTCCAGAGCTAGGACAAGAGCCCAGTCACATGCTCTGTCCCTCCCATGGCAGAACAGAAACAGTCAGGATGTGTCTACACTGCCCGTAGCTCGAAATAAGATACGCAGTTTGAACTATGCAAATTGTGTATCTTATTTCCATCTTTTTTCAAAATAGCTTATTTTGTGATTTGAAGCACTGCACCAAATTTCAGAATAACCCGCTATTCCGAAACGTCCCTTATCCTTCATGCAATGAGGTTTACAGAGCCATCAGAATAATGAGCCCATTTTATTTTGAAATAATGGGCTTGCTGTGAAGACGTGGGATAGCTATTTTGGGATACTCTGGTGTCCTGAAATAGCGTTGCAGTGTAGATGTAGCCTCATTGCCCTAGGGTATGTCTACACTAGCCCCCTAGTTCGAACTAGGGAGGCTAATGTAGGCATTCGAAGTTGCAAATCAAGCCCGGGATTTAAATATCCCGCGCTTGATTTGCATCTTCCCGGCCTGTCGCCATTTCTGAAATTTACAAGTCCGGACTAACTGCCTGCATCTACACGCGGCAGGGACCCAGTAGTTCAAAATAAAGCCCTAGTTCGAACTACCTGTTAAACCTCATTCCAGGAGGAATAACAGGTAGTTTGAACTAAGGCTTTATTTCGAACTACCGGGTCCCTGCCACGTGTAGACGCGGGCAGTTAGTCCAGACATGTAAATTTAAAAAAAAAAAAAAAAAAAAATGGCGACCGGCTGGGAAGATGCAAATCAAGCGCAGGATATTTAAATCCCGGGCTTGATTTGCAACTTCGAATGCCTTCGAATGCCCCTAGTTCAAACTAGGGGGCTAGTGTGGACATACCCCTAGTGTCTTGCTAACCCCCAGTCAGTCAGACACTGGTGTCTCCTGCTAGGGAATGGCTGTTAACTCGCAAAACGTAGACAAGAGACTTTCCGTGCAGTTGTTTTTTCTTATGCATTCAAATGCATGGCCACACCCCTATTATTTTCATTTACAGCATGAGGCTGTCAATGTCTTCTTTAATTGCTCATTATGTTTTCATTATATTTACAGCATTAATTTATTTTACTGGTTATGGGCTGCAGCTAGTTTGCATAGACATTTACATGAATTATGATATTAGAAATCAATGTGTACAGTCAGTTTGCTCATGCCTGCATCTTCAACGAGAAAGCAACAGAAATGGCTAATTGCTTTGAGTTTCTCAGCTGTGGAAACTGTTGCTTTGCTCAAGAGGAACACAAGGGTGGGGACCCTCCAGCCTGTGGGCCAGAACCAGCCCCCCATTTGATGTGGCCCGTGCCAAGTCTCTGTGCTGCAGCCAGAAGTCCCCAGTGTGGGCTACACCTGCAGGGCTGGAGTGCGAGCGCCCTTTGGCTGGAGAGGGGCAAGCCCTGGTGCCCTGAGCTGAGTGTGAGCGAGGTGCATTTTTTGCTTTTTACTTGTGTGTGGCCCCTGACTGGTTTGTCTGTGAGTCAGTGGCCCTGACTGAGAAAGGTCCCACCCATATTCTAACAATTTCTCCCTCTGATGGGAAATGCTACCTGTCTTCAGGCTCAGCAGGGCTAGCTCCTGGTGTAACTCATGGTGCCCTAACCTGGCTCCTGTCCGCACACACAGATTTTCCCACTCCAGCTGAGCTGTGCTTTAAACTCCAGGTAACTGCCTTGTCAGACAGCACTGGGGATTTGAGCTAGTAATGAAGCGGGGCTGCAACTACTGAGAGGCTAATGCAACCCCACTGTATAGCAAGTGGCCAATGCAATCCAACTGTATAGCAAGTGCTAATTTGCACGATGGCTGCTTTTACTGGAACCAGACTACAGGAATCTAACTGCAATCACTGAGGGGAAGGGGTGATGGCTGCTTGTGTACCTGAGCTTGCTTTACTCTGTTTAGCATGGGTCCTGGAGCAGTAAAGCTGCAGCAAGCAAGGCAGGTCTGAGAAGCTACCTAAACTTCTAGGCGAGTGCTACAGCCTGTCCTGAAGTCCATGCTACCAAGCCTTCATTGCTCCAGTATTCAAGCCAGTTCAGGTAAGTTGACACAAGCTGCCATCATGCACCATGTCTGACATGAGTACATAGCCTACATCCAATTAGGGTAGCTTGTGCTCATGCTGCAGGGAAGACAAGGCCTTAGTTTTCTATAGCACTGATTGGTGTCATGTCTAAACGCTTTCCAGTACATCCGGTATGGTGGACTTGCCAGTTTTGACGGATCTGCGGCTTGTACAGCCCTTCATGCCAGTGCAACAAGAAGTGCAAACCACTCCTGAATCAGAATAGTGTAGCGCATTCCACCCCATCATGTGATGCTGCAGTCCACCTGCCTCAGTTTCCCCTTCATTCTCCTGCTTGCTCTCACGTACCCAGGAGTTGTAATGAACATTTCTTCCCCACATGCCCAGTGGTACTGGGACATTTTAACAGTGTAGGTGCTGGCTTATAACTTGGTGCTGCAGCACCCCCGGTGCCCCTACTTCCTGTGCCATTGCGTTCCCTACCCCTCGCAGTCTGGTGTATTACGCCATTACAGAACACATACACCATCCTTCTGCCGTTAGTGCAGAGTCCTCCTTCAAGAGGCTGTTCTTGAATCATGGTTGGCTCCCCCAGCCCCCCATGGCAGTGGCTGTGCCATAGCAATTCCTGCTTATTCAAACTGGTTGAAAATTTGTGGACAAAATGGCATTTTGATGGAAAAATGCTAATTCGTTGGAACCAAAATGGTCTGGAAAAGGGTCAGTTTCAATTCACTTCCTGACTTGATAAATGTTGAAGGCAAAGGCTTTGAAATTGTCAGCGCATCATTTCACCACTGTCGAACTGGAGCATTTGGGGGGTTTTCCACTGAAATGATTTTGAAATTTAATCTATACAAAGTTTGTTTTATAAAGGGAGGAAAGATCTATCAGATCAGGGCTGGCAATAAAAAATGGCAGCATAGCAGTACTGGTGAGTTTACTGGCTTGAAAGTCCCTCTGCAGCACCCACAGCTTGGATGGGTCATTCAGTCCTTTGTTCAGAGCTTCAGTTTGTAGAAGAGCTACCCCCGAGGTAAGAAGCAGAACTGAAGGCAAAATGGAGGAGATGCAGCTGCCTTTTGTAGTCTTTTGCCGTACAGCTTGTGTTTCCTTTGTTCCAAACACAAGCTGCCCAGCAGGTGTCCTGGACCAGGAAGCCTTGTGCTTCTGTCCATATGTATGCCCCTGTTTGCCTTGCTGAGGGACAGCCCTTGCCTTCTTCCAAAATGCCAGCTGTACAGCTGATGTCTCTTGAGGGGCCATCAAGCAGGCTGGGCAGTGCTAATCTGTCGAGGGGTGCCACCCAGATACACATCACACCTTTGGAACGACAGACCTACCATACATATAATTTACAATACACAGGAGATGCAAACAAATACAAGATTATCATACTTGCAAATTATAACATTTGTGCAGATACCTTACATGACATATCCGTCATGATTCATTGCAATTTTATGATATTGGTATTCATAATATCCTCAAAGGTTTCCCAGATTCCATATGGCATCACACCACCTACTGCAAAATCTGTTCCTTTGCTACTGGTACTCCACAGAAAACCCCTTTCCATTGAGATTGAAGGAAACAGAACAGTTGGCTCAAATGATTTCTATCTGAAGACAGGTATCATCTGGCCCTGGAGTCTTGCCTCACAACAGGGGATAAAATGTAGTTCCCCAGGGACCTTCATTACCAGTGTGAATACAAGTATAGTGACGTCTATATTGGAGATGGGGGTTGCAGGAGTGTAATTGGAAGTAACTTTGCCTTGTTTCAGATTAAGTGTGTAAATGTACCAATTAATGCTCCATCTGCACTACACACCATTGGTGGCAGAGGAGGGTTTGTGTAGCTACATTCTGCAGTGAAAAGCAGGCTCTACCCACCACACGGTGTGTAGCCCCATGAGCCAGGAAGGGCTCTGGGGCTATGTCTAGACTACAAGCCTCTTTCGAAAGAGGCTTTTTCAAATCTTTTGAAAAAGCCTTTTTCGAAAGAGCATGTAGACTACAAGCAGCTTTTTGAAAAAGCGAGCTGATTTTTCAAAAGAGAGTCTAGACACTCTCTTTCAAAAAAGCACAGTTTGTATTACCTAGCACCTTTTTTTGAAAGAGTACTTTCGAAGAAAGGCGTTATTCCTCATAAAATGAGGTTTACCGCGATCGAAAAAACTGCCACGTTCTTTCGATTTACTTTCAAAAGAATGCAGCTGCAGTCTAGATGCAGGGGAAGTTTTTTTCGAAAAAAGGCCACTTTTTTTGAAAAAACCCTGTAGTCTAGACACATCCTAGAAGACTATGTGGATTGATGGAGAGGTGCAGCTTGGGCAAGCAGAGAAATGTGTAGATATCTACTTAGGTACAAACCCCCATCCCTTAGACATAGCTGTGTTTGACCGGCCTAAGCCATTCCTCACCCTCCATGCTACTTCTTCCACTCAGGCCAGGGGGATAGCTCAGTGGTTGGAGTATTGGCCTGTTAAGCCACAGATTCTGAGCTCAATCCCTGAGGGTGCTGTTTAAGGGTTGGAGGTAAATCTGTTCAGGATGGTACTTGGTCTCATTGTGAGGGTGATGAACTCTCAAAGTCCCTTCCAGCTCTATGAGATAGGCATATCTCCATTTTAAAAAAAACACTCGGGGGGCTAGGTACACATTTTGTTAACACTATATGGCAGTTAGAGCTTTTTTCTGTTGTTTGTATCTATTATGTTTTGAGATCGTTGAAATTTTCCAGTTAATTGCTTTCAGTGAAAAAAACCCCACAGAATCAGAAACTCTTCATAAAACAGAGTTCAATGAATCTTGTGATTAAAAAGAGATATTTTAAAATTGTGAAACACTTTTTTTAAACAAAAATGTTCTGGTTTTCTGGTTCAGAACCACTTCATCTGAAACAAGTTAATTAGTCTGACAGTTTTCTTGCTGAAAAAAAAAAGGTTAGGGAAAGGTCAAAAGTGAAACTTTGTTCCAAAGCACTGTTCTGTGTGACCTGACCCAACTTCTTTTATTTTAATGTTTTTATGAAAATACTTTTGAGACTTTTTTGACTTTTTATCCCAGTTTGGGAGGACAATGAACTGTTCAAATACTGACAGCGTTATTGAGATGGAAAACCATTTCTTCCCAGTGGTATCTTGCTATGTGAGAACAAGGAGCAGGAAAGGGATCTAGCCCCATTCAAAAGGAAACCCTGGTTCCAGGCTATGTGAAATATCCAACGAGTTTCCTTTTCATTGGCATGGAAGATGGCTAGTGAGAGAAGGAGCAGATTATGCTAATCTGTGTTCACTGGAGCCCTTCAAGGCCAGGAAAGGAAGCAGCATAGACTCTTGATTTGCCTTTTGCACTAAGCACTTGTATGTTTAATCTTCCCTGGCTCAGTACCTGTGCGCCAGCCCCACAATATACCAGCAGGTGCTGCAGACATGCCCCGGATCTGCTAAATATGCGCAGCATAGCTTTGTGGGGATGCTGTTTGCTCTGGCAGTGCTGAATGGAAGGCCAGGAAGGATCCAGTATTTTTATATTTGTTCTCACTTGCCACACGTGTTATAAAGAGGGCTTCTTTGCAGATCATTGGATATCAGCTGAACTACTCCAAACAGCACTGGGGAGATGAGTAAAGGAGCCAGAATCCCTTTCTGTGGCATGGCTGAAAGACCCACAAGTCAGAGCCAAAACTCATGGAGCTTTGGGAAAGTTCAAATCCAGCTCTGGACAACCACTGGGCCTTCCTAAGGAAGTGCCATCATGGGCCCACAGAGGAGGCACTAACCGAAGAAACCAGCTAAACAATTGGAGCCTTGCGCTAGCCTGGCTCAGTCAGAATCATTAGCCAGGTGCTGATTACAGAGGGTTGCAGGGTTGTAGTGGCAAAGGAGGTGAAGTGAGGGAGATGATCCTTTCCTGGATTGTTTTAATTGCTTCTGGGCCCTGGCCCTGGCAAAGGGTTTGGGGAAACTTGGCGTGGTGGTAAAGGCTGCGTTCTGTCCCCTGTGAAACATGTTATATGCGGTGCAGACAGTTGTGTGCACATTTCACATTGCCTCCTTGTGAGTCCTCTTGTGCCTGTTCCTGCCGCTGATACCAGGTGGCTAGAACGTCTGCCCAAACCAAGCCAAGACCTGGAGCCTGAGCCTGGCTCAAGTTACTTCACTTTGAAATTGGCTAAACCCATAGAGGCATTTGCCCAGCTCCTCCCCGAGCAGCTAACGTGGAACAGCTCTCTTGTGCCACGTGGGGTCTCTTGAGAACCACAATCAGCCACAGCCACAATCCTCTGCGACTCAGAACCTCTGGACAGCTGCTGCTGTTGTGAGCTCCGTGCAGGCGGCTGTGGTTATTGTCCTGGATCAGCAGGGCTGTCTGGAGCTCCATCGGTGGGTAACTGAGGGTATGTCTACACTACAGAGTTTTTCTGGAAAAACTTCAATTACGTCCACACTGCAGTAGAAAGAAGCCTGCAGTGTAGATGTAGCCTGAGTGTGGAGAGGTCTAGGGAGGAAATCAAATTAAACTAGACCAAAATGGAAGGGACTAGGGCTTGTTCCTGGGCAAATGTTGGGAACAATTTCCTGCATGTTCCAAGATTTTAAAAGCTCTAAGCACAAGACACTTATTTCAGCGTAATGTTTCTATCTGGAAGACCATGAACTGGCTCACTGGGGTGCCTCTGTGCCCTGCTGCCCCCTACCTTCTCCCTGGGGGCAGTGATGTGCGGATAAGGTGCAGAGAGAGGAAGAGGTTTTTGCATGCTCATTGCTGGCAGTTCTGGCTGGAGAGCCAGCACCCCCTTTTGGTTCTGCAAAGCCACAGACCTGTTTGGGACTCCAATCTTCTGGGTGTACCTAGGGGACATGAGACACCTCAGGTGTAATCTTCCCTTGTCAACCTTTCTGCCTCCAGAAAGCTCAAAGGACCCCTCAGAGGGTGTGGTCCCCGGGGTTCCCACCCAAGTCTCCCTTTGGAAGGGCTGTGGAAATGAGAGGCGGCAGCCAAAAAACAGATGTTCCTAATGCTCCCCTCCCCCTGCTAGGCTTTGTTCCCTTCTCCCAATGCGGCAGCTGCACTGGATTCCCACACTGATTAATGTCACTTTCCCTCATCGTCCGGGGGCTCCGGGGATGCTGCTTTACTTTCTAACCAGGGACGTGTTTTTCAGAGCCATCCTGTGCTGCTGCTCTATATGATATTCGTCTGTCAAGCTGACCGTATTGATTTAGCCCATGGCAGGCGGTAATGGATAGACTCTCCTCGCTCCGTGAGGGTGTGTGGCAGGGCGAGGACGAGTCCTCTTCATTCCAGATGGGGTAAGCAATTTGACTGAATTAAGAACCCTCTCCCCAGCACTGCTCCAACCACTGCACGTGTGGCCTGGGTATGCTGGGGACTTGTCCCCCCACAGAAGTTTGCCTTTAGTGTTTACTGAAATAACCACGAGGTAGAATTAAACTTAAGCTGCTTGTAGAGTTTGGCAGTTTCAAATGCTAATGCCTGTAGAGCTCCCTCTGTCCTAGTGCCCTGTTCCCTCTGCCACACAAAGATGCTTACGCTGCTTGAAGTGCCTTGGACTCCCCTGGGCCAGCTGACTGTGAGTCAGCAAAATAGCTCAACATTTCCATGCAGGACCTTAGAACTTAACACCCTGCCACAAACTCTCTGACCCTGCAGGCTCACTCAATGAGTACTCAGGAGGGGCCGGTTTGCTAGTAGAGAACTGCAAGTGCACTCTGCTCAGTCTTGTTTGCTCAGGCTCCTGGGAATATCCAGTTCTCAGAAAGCTTAAAACTGGCCTTGGCACAATCATTCCCATGTCCATTATGTAACTGGCTAAGTGTGGATATTTATATCCCCTCTCGTGTCCTGTCCACATGGAGGATAAAAGCCTTCTACTGTTACCAGCAAGCTGTGTGTGTGGCCTGAGTGGTGCTTTATGTGCACACATCACCTTGGTATCCAAACACCAAATCAAGCAAAGCTTCAGCAAGGGTGCAACCGGACAAGGCAGATTGCCTGCTGCTGCTGAGATCTGCTTGGAACAGTAAAGAGCGAATCAACTCAGAGCCCGTTAATTAGGGTCATTGTTAGAAATTGGCATCCCATGTCTTGTTTCAAGTTTTCTAACTTCAGCCTCCAGCCATTGAATTCATTATGCCTTTGTCTGCTGAATTAAGGGCCCTCCACTAGCCGCTATCTTTCCCATGTAGCTAACTGTAGATTATCATCAAATCGCCTCTGAATCCGCTCTCCAACAAACTAAATAGACTGCACTTGTTAAAACTTCTCGGAGGGGGTCGCTGTGTTAGTCTGTAACTTTAGAAACAACAAGCTGTCCTGTGGCCCTTTAGAGTCGAACATAGGTGGTGTCATGAGCTCTTGTGGGCAAAACCCATTTCTTCAGATGAGGTGATCTTGAGACCATCTTATCTGAGGAAGTGGGTTTTGCCCGCGAAAGTTCATGATACTATTTACATATTTATGTATGTAGCCACAGGCTACTCAGGCTGGGGACTGACTGGCTAAATAGCAGTTCAACAGAAAAGGACCTGGGAATTCCAGTGGCTGAGAAGCTGGATATGAGTCAACAGGGTGCCCTTATAGCCAAGAAGGCTAATGGCATATTAGGGTGCATTTGGAGGAGCATTTCCAGCAGATCTAGAGAAGTGATTATTCCCCTTTATTCGGCTCTGGTGAGGCCACAGCTGGAGTATTGCAGCCAGTTCTGACTCCCGCCCCCCTGCAGAAAGGATGTGGATGCACTGGAGAGGGTCCAGAGGAGGGCAACCAAAATGATTTGGAGGCTGGAACACATAATTTACAAGGAGAGACTGATGGATTTGGGCTTTTTTAGTCTGCAGAAGAGTGAGGGGGGATTTGATAGCACCTTCAACTGCCTGTGGGGAGGCTCCAAAGAGGACAGAGAGAGGCTGTTCTCAGTGGTGGCAGATGGCAGAATGAGGAGCAATGGTTGCAAGTTACAGTGGGGGAGGTCTAGGTTGCCTATTAGGACAAACAATTTCCCTAGGAAGGTGGGGAAGCACTGGGATGGGTTCCCTAGAGAGGTGGTGGAATCTCCATCCCTAGAGGTTTTTAAGTCCCGGTTTGACAAAGCCCTGGCTGGGCTGATGGAGTTGGGGCTGGTCCTGCTTTGGGCAGGGGGCTGGATTTGATGACTCCTGAGGTCTCTTCCAGCCCTAGGATTCTATGATCCCACTCATTGTTTTTACACTTGTTAAGGCTTGTTACAAGACAAGCATTCCAGACCTTGAATCATTCTTGTATCTCTTCTCTCCATCTGTTAGCAGCCTCCTTCCTTACTAGCGCAAGGCAAGACGCACTAGTGTGGGAGTGACAAGAAAGCTTGTATGCTGGTCTCTGTCAGTGAACAGGGAACAGCCGGTGCCTGGACTGGGTGTGCTTAGAAGCTGCCAAGCTAAGCACAAGTGACTTATCCATCAACCGGAACGTACCAAGAGTGAAGGAAGAGCAGTCTGAAATCATATGCTAGAAATAACTAACGCAGATTCTTCTTCATTCCCCTCCCCCATGATGACAATCATATGGCAGATGAATCAAAGACAATGCTAAGAAAAGGCTGCTCCACGGTTCCTATGGCTAGTGCTCGAGACCTGGTGCGCACTTCTGGGCTCACAGGCAGGAGATCTGGTTTTCAGGGCTCTGCCCCTCATTGTTGTATGACCCTGGACAAACCACTTCACCCCTTCAGCTCTGTCTTGTCCATTCAGCTCTGCCTGGAGGGGCCAGTCTCTTGCTGTATCCATGCAGTATGGGTCCTGAGCCAAGCTGGAGCCCTAGTAGTTCTGTTACAAAAACTAAATTGTCCTTCTATAGACATCAGGTTGAGATCCATGTTTTTTCAGGCTTTCCTCTACAGTATCTCTCCCCGCTGTAAATGAGAGTGGCTTGAGTTGAATGCCTAGCCAGCTGGTGAGTTTCAGTTTCCATTTTCCCGGATGAATTATAAAGCTCTCCAGGATAGCAGTAAGGTTTTAAGAGCTGCCATTAATGACCACACCAGTGGCTATGGAACACTGGGGGTATGTCTAGACTACATGGCTCTGTCGACAGAGCCATGTAAACTAGTTTACCCGACATAGTCAATGAAGCGGGGATTTAAATAATCCCCGCTTCATTAAAATAAAAATGGCCACCATGCTGTGCTGACAATCAGCTGATCCGGCACAGCGCGGGAGACTAGACTCGGATCAGTTGACAAGGGAAGCCTTTGTCGACCGCTCCCTTATGCCTCGTGGAATGAGGTTTACAGGAGCGGTCGACAAAGACTTTCCTTGTTGACCGATCCACATCTAGACTCCCGCGCTGTGCTGGATCAGCTGATTGTTGGCACAGCACGGCGGCCATTTTTATTTTAATGAAGCGGGGATTATTTAAATCCCCGCTTCATTGACTATGTCGGGCAAATAGTTTACATGGCTCTGTCGACAGAGCCATGTAGTCTAGACATACCCTGTGTGTACAATGTAACCAGTGTAATAAAGAGGCGGTTTATGAGGCTTGTTGGAGATGTAAGATGAGCGTTTGCCAGTGTGAAGAACGGCTTTGAACACTGCTCAGATCCCAGTGTGGACGGAGATCGTAGTAACGAGGGATGGGAAAGCTCTGAGGTATCAGATCACTTAGCTGAGTGCTTCTCAAGCTGTGGGCTCCTACACTGTTTTAATGAGGTCTTCAGAGGTGGCATTAGACATACTGGGGCCTAGGGCCAAAGCCCCTGATCCCCACTGCCCAGGGGCTCCAGTCCAGGCTGTATGGCCCAAGTTACAGGCCCCCTGCCTGGGGCTGAAGCCCTGAGGCTTTGGCTTTGCCCCTCTCCAGCTGGGTCCAAGGTTGGCAACAGGCTTCACCAGGCCCTGGGCAATACTGGGGGCCCTTGGTTCTGGGGTCCTGGAGGGGGTGGAGCCTTGGCTGGAAGGGGCAGAGCTAGGGACAGCCAGCTCTCAGTGCCACCTGGACTGTGTAGTGATTTAAATGGCATGGGACTCCGATCACTGCTGATGCTATGAGAGCAGCAGCAGCAGCCCAAAGCCCCTGGACCTTTCAAATTGTCAGGCCCTGGGGCCCCCTTTGCCCCCTCCCCCATTAGCAGCCCTGGCCAACGCAATGTGGCTTGGCTGGGCTCAGGCTGAGGTGATTTGCCCTGGGTAACACAGCTGGGAATGGAATGCAGTCCTCCCAAGTCCCAGTCCAGTGCACTGTCTGCTAGGCCACACTGCCTCCCATATGGTCCTGGTCATGGCACATTCATCACTTCCCTTGGGAGACCCAGACTGGGAAGTCCGTGTCCTTCCCCAACCCTGATTAATGCTCTGGGCTGCCATAGGAGAGGCCCAACCTTTGCATCTCCCTGTCTGGGCCCCGCGAAGCTGAGAGGCACGGGAGACGGCATGTGCTCCTGGTGGGGGAGGAGTGGCATGGTTAGGGACTGGATGGAGGAGAATGTGGAGAGGCAGATGGAAGTCCTCTCTCCTGAGCAAAAGAAAGGGCCCTAGGGGTGGGTCTGTGAAGAAAATAATTGAGCAGGAAGTTCAAATTAATGAGCAGTTAATTTCTCCAGTATAATTAGCGCCTTTTATAGCCTCATTTACATTATTTTGCATTTGCAATGGGAATGATTTACCATCATGCAAGTGAAAGAATTCTAGGTGTGTGGGCCTAGTGGAGAAAGGGAGGGACAGCTGGGAGAGCAGCGGCTGTTCCCCAGCAAAGGGCCCATCTCCATTCCCTCACCAGGGTTTTACAAGGCGAACTCAGTTCATGCCGCTTTTATCTCCAGCTTTCCATTCCAGGTGCCCAAGAAATCATTTGAACTCCCCAGGGGGCTCTTGGCTGTGCCACTCGGACAGACCCTCTCTGTGATGGGCCAAACGAAGGCTCTTAGGTGATCCGGACCTTTCTTGAAGGAGCAGCAGTTTTCAGAGTTAAGCTGAAGGAGGCCGTTGGTATCTGTTGGAGCTGGAGTTTCAGCGCTCTGCACGCTTAGGGCAGGCAGATAGTCAAACTTGGGGCACATTTTCAAGCTTTTTTTTTCCTCCATGAGGCGCCCCTGTAACATCATTTTGTTGCTGTTGCTGTTGAATGTTAAGATTCTGATCTCCTCCAGATGAGATCAGTTCCCTAGAACTGAGGCTTTAAAACTGACTGCTGGGATTATGCCATAATCTGACTCCAATTAAGAGATTCATGGAACTTCAAAGGGGGATGCATCTGAGTCAGACAGAAAGAAGGTGCGTGTTTCTCCCCTGGACCTGTTCACCTTTCTTCTGCTGCTTGGCATGTAACTGTGAAGTCGCTGTTCATGTAATTTTCTAACTCACACCCTCAGGGTATGTTTACACTACAGCACTAATTCGAACTAACTTAGTTCCAATTAGTTAATTCGAACTAAGCTAATTCAAATTAGCGCATCTAGACTTAAAAACTAGTTCGAATTAGCGTTTTGCTAATTCGAACTAGCATGTCCACATTGAGTGGACCCTGAACCGAAGTTAAGGCTGGCCGGAACCAATGCCGGCAGGGCATCAGGTTAGGACTTAGAGTGTGGAGCTGCTGCCTCAGGCTAGCCGAGGGCTGTGCATAAAGGGACCCGACCCCCATCCCGGACAGACAGTTCTCAGGGTTCCCCGCTTGCTTGTCTACCTCGATGAGGGACAGCAAAGCAGTCCTGTCTTGGAGTGCCCTGAGTGCCCACCCTCGGCACATCACAGCACTCGGCCATCAGCCTGGCTGCACTTGCCGCAGGCTGCCATCCGGGGGGGTCATTCAGGGGCCTGTCAGGATCCAGGAGGCCCTGCAGGAGAGCTTCCACCCCGAGGAGCCCACAGAGCCACCCCAGTCCTCCCCATCGGGGACTCGTGCCCCATTCCTCCCTCACCTCCTTCCACTTACCCCTCCCTAGCCCCCCTTCCTGATGTAAAAAATAAAGGACACGTGTTCAAAAATAGAAACTCTCTTTATTTAACAAAACTGGGGGGGGGGGAATTAACCTCTGGGGACACTGAGAAAAGGAGGTGGGAGAGGAGAAGAGAGAGGGTGGGAGAGGGGAGGTAGAAACCTGGGAGGAGGGAGCTGGAAGGGGGAAGCCAGGGGAAGAAGGAGGAGGGGAAGTATAAAACTATGGTATGCCATTTCTTCAGTATTGTGTAGAGATGGGGTCTCCTCACCTCAAAAAAGATATTTTGGCCTTGGAAAGGGTTCAGAAAAGGGCAACTAAAATGATTAGGGGTTTGGAACAGATCCCATATGAAGAGAGGCTAAAGAGACTGGGACTTTTCAGCTTAGAAAAAAGGAGACTGAGGGGGGATATGATAGAGGTCTATAAAATCATGAGTGGTGTGGAGAGGGTGCATAAAGAAAAGTTCTTCATTAGTTCCCATAATAGAAGGACTAGAGGACACCAAATGAAATGAATGGGTAGCAGGCTTCAAACTAATAAAAGAAAGTTCTTCTTCATAAAGCAAATAGTCAACCTGTGGAACTCCTTGCCACAGGAGGCTGTGAAGGTGAGAACTAGAACAGAGTTTAAAGAGAAGTTAGATAAAGTCATGGAGGTTGGGTCAATGGAGTGCTATTAGCCAGGGGGTAGGAACGGTGTCCCTGGCCTCTGTTTGTGGAAGGCTGGAGATGTATGGCACGAGACAAATGTCTTGGTCATTGTCTTCAGTCCATCCCCTCCGGGCTACCTGGTGTTGGCCGCTGTTGGCAGACAGGCTACTGGGCGAGATGGACCTTTGGTCTGACCCAGTACGGCCATTCTTATGTTCTTATGTTCTAAGCTCAGGGTCGGGGGTCTCACTGGACCAACTTGATTTTCATGCAACCCTGCTCCTGGGTTCGCATGTGGCCTTTGGTGGCCAGGCTGGCAGCTATCCTGCCCTAGATGGCCGCTTTCCTGTGCCTAGTGCGGAGATTGTGGACGTTGGAGGCCTCCCCCCAAACCTGGATGAGGTCCACGATCTCCGCACTAGACCAAGTGGGCGTCCGCCTCTTGTGGCCCCGGGCAGGCTCCTGGGAGCCGCCAGCCTGGTCCTGGGAAGAGGGGGAGGGCTGGGTGGCAGCGGGTGGCTGGCTCGTGCTGTGCCAGGTGCAGGGTCTCCTGGCTGGGTGGGTGGAAGGCTTGCACCTGGCACGGGCACCGTAGCCAGATCATGCCCCTTTAAGGGCTCCGGGGCTGGGAGGGGGGCAGACGAGTTTCCCTGGCTTGGCCCAGAGTGGCCACCAGGGCAACCTGGGAAGGGCTAGCCTCCCACTAGTTCGAATTAAGTGGCTACACAGCCCTTAATTCGAACTACTTAATTCGAACTAGGCGTTAGTCCTCGTAGAATGAGGTTTACCTAGTTGGAATTAAGCGCTCCGCTAGTTCGAATTAAGTTCGAACTAGCGGTTTGCGTGTGTAGCGCCTATGAAAGTTAATTCGAACTAACACCTGTTAGTTCGAATTAACTTTGTAGTGTAGACATACCCTCAGATTACATGGTTTTTGGAGTGGGATTGCGGCAGGGTTTGCAAATCGCCCCTCCGCCTGTGAACGATAGAGAGCAGGGCTGGGCTAAGGAAGCCCCACCCCACAACTGCAGATAGGGCTGCCAGGTGTCCGGTATTCTACTGGACAGTCCGGTATTTGCGCTCTCTGTCCAGTAAAAAAAATCAGAAAATACCGGACACGTGCAATGTCCGGTATTTTCTGATTTTTCTGGCTGCGCACCAGACGGAAGCCTGATGTGAATGGGGGAGCGGCTGGAAGGTGGGGCCATGATTGGAGCTAGGAGCCTGTGATTGCACAGAAGCCAGTCTCCCAGTGCCGATTGCGGCCCCTTCTCCTAGCCTGGGAGTCCCAGCTGGGAGGCGGGGCCGTGATCGCCGGGGGGAGTGGCTGGGAGTCCAATCACAAGCTCCCTGCACTGATCGTGGCCCCGCCTCCCAAGCTCCTTCCCCTTCTTCGGCCCCTTGGGTGCAGCTGCGTGGAGGCGGGGCCTCTACAGGGGCCCGCGGCACAGCTGAGCGCTGGGGTGGGTTGGTTCCAGAGCCAGGTGCGGGGCGGGGCTGAGGAACTTTCAGTCCTGGGCATTGCGGGAAGGCAGGATGGGCGGCAGGCTGCGCACCTGGCACTGGGGGGGGGGAGAAGCTGGGGTGACTACCTGGAGCAGCGCCTATGGTGAGTGGGGGTGCTCCTGGTGGGAACCAGCTGTGTTCCCCAGCTCCCTGCGGGGCTGCGATTGCTGCTCTGGGCGTGTCAGAAGCCTAGGGCGGCGGCGGGGGCGGGGAGGTGGGCATTTGTTGCGTGGCAGTACTTATTAGCCTTTTTTTTTTTAGCTCGACAAAAATACCGTGTGTGCGGTATTTTTTGGGAGACCATCTGGCAACCCTAGCAGCACATGCACCAGGTGAACGGATAGTTTCACAGAGTGATTGTAGGCCTCAGATGGAGCTAGAGACAGCATCGAGGAATGAGGCTGCTGCCCAGAGCTGTGAGGAGTGGGGCTACAGTGGAAATGGGGATCTAGAATGAAATCCTCCCCTTGGGAGCTGGAAAAATCATGGGAGACTAAATGGATATCTCTGACCACTTCCCAAATGAGGAGCCACGTAGCTCTGTAGGAACGGACCGGAGGAGAGCGTACCGGCCCCCTTGCCTCCTCAGACCTCAGCCATGATGTAGGTCTGTGGGCAGGTGGAACAGAACCAGAGACTTCTGGAGCTTAGTGCATGAGCCTCTATAGCATGACCTAAAAGCCAGCTGGCTCTCAGCTAAGGCTATAGAACACGCTCATTCTGTCTCTCTGTAAGTGGTCTCAGTGCCACTAGATGGGACAGTCCCCCACCCAGCAAGTGTGTAGGTTACAATGGGTACGTCTACACAGCAGCGCTATTTTGGGATAATGGATGATATCCTGAAATAGAGTTGTGCGGGTCTTAACAACACACCCATTATTTCAAAATAGATTTGAAATAACGGGCGTCTTATTCCAGCTTCCTGTAAGCTTCGTTGCACAAGGAATAAGGAAGCACTCACATCTGCGTAGCTCAAATTGCACAGCTTATTTCGAGCTGCGCGTGACTGTGTAGACGTACCCAATGGCAGCAGCCTAAGGGGAGTAGAGAGAATGGAGGCCTGCCATGTAGGAACCAGCCAGGGCACCATCTAGAATGACCAGCCCAGAAAGAAATGTGGAGCCATTGCCTGACTACTAGGCTAGCTGGCTAAACTGGCCTGCTATTGTGGGGGTGCCTGAACCTACTCCACATGATCTAGTGGCTGGAGCCAATGACTATAAAAAGTCAAATTGGAAGCCAGAGACAGCTTTTAAACAAAGAGAGTAATTAAGCATTGGGACAGCTCAGAGAGGCACATGGTTAATTCAGCATCATTTCAGGTCTTGAAATCGAGATGAAATTAAATCTGATTCTCTGTTGTCCTGCTGTGTGACCTCGGGAAAGTCATTTCTCCTGTTTCCCTCCCACCCTTTGTCTCTCTCTTGTTTATTTACATCATCAGCTCTTTGTGGCAGGGACTGTTCTGCGCTGGCTCTCAGCATAACGAGGCCTCTGTCGTGAACTTCTGACAGGTTTTGTGTTTGAAAAATCCAGACATTTAAAAACTGAAGCCAACCACAAACCAGAGTTGGTTTGAACAAATCTCCTACCCTGACATTCTTTTCGAGAAAAGAACAGGTTTTGAAATTGTCCCTATGCTTTGAATCTTCTAAACAAGCAAACAAAAATATCTGTGGTGCTGGTAATAGAAGATTTTAAATTTCTTAACAAAGATCAATAGACCTGAAAGTTTTTTAAAAAGTCAAAAGCAAAACTTGAGATTTTGAAACACTGGTCCAGGTGATCCAAACTTGATTGTGTTCCAGTATCTGAAGTTGAGATGTTGGCTTTTCAACCCAACTCAGGGAGATGGGGAGGTGGGTAGCAGTACCAGACTCTCAGAAAATGTTTGTGGGATGGGAAATCCATCTGTTATCCACCCCTGCTAAGCACCTGTGCAAGTCAGCGTCTGACTTGCCTCGTCACACAGGAAGTCTGACTATGGGGGATTGGGGAACTGCAGCATCACAGCGGATTGCTCTTCAAGCTGGACCAGCTTTCATTCTAGCTGCGGAGCTGGCTCTGGTATTTTTTTGATTCAGCCCTTGACTCTATCACAGACCTTCAGAGTTTGCTCTGTTCCCAAAGCTCTGAGCCCAGAAGGGAAGCTGTTTCTTCTTTTACACATAGAACAGTTTTTGTTTGAAGACCAGAAGGTTAAGTGAGTGTCACAGAGCAGCCCATTCGCAAACCAGAATGGTGATCTTTTTTGGCTCGACATATTCTGTCTTTAGTCATTAAGCAAAACCAACAGCATGAACATTTCATGAGCAGATAGTTAAATTTTAATTTCCCTATTGAATTCAGTAAGGTGTGATCATGCATCTGAATATAATTTTGCAACTTGGCAAGGAACAAAATTAAACATGACATAGTGACAAGGCTTTTCATTGCATTTGCTTCCACTGCCCTCTGCCCTATTAAAATGCATCTCCCCCACATCCCATGACTATTTCTTAATCAAAGAGCTTGCAAAAGTGAAGTAAAGTGAAGTGCTTGCCCTTAAGCATCACTCACAGACATATACAATGCACTAAAAAGGGGTCTGACAGAATTTATTGTTCATGCTGGCAGATAGTATAATTGCAACATGGAAAAACAAGTGTTTTGGAAACAATGGTGGTCTTTATTCTGATGGCTAATTTATTATATCAGATAAATTCCAAACAGGATGAGCTAGCAACAAGCAACCTTTTCCGTGTTCCAAATGCAAACCTGCTTCCACTCCCTCAGGGTGCGTCTACACTGCACCGCAGCTCGAAAGAAGCTACGCAATTTGAGCTACCTGTGTATCTTATTTCGATCTTGTTTCAAAATAGCTTATTTTGTACTTTGGTGCTGTCTGCACAGTGCCAAATTTCAAAATAACCCGCTATTCCGAAACGTCCCTTACTCCTCATGAAATGAGATTTACAGGGACGTCGGAATAGCAAGCCCGTTATATTTCGAAATAACGGGCTTGCTGTGAACATGTGAAATACCTATTTTGGGGTATCCCGAAATAGCATTGCAGTGTAGACGTAGCCTCATTTCCCCCTCATCCCAACATGCACCCTTTGGCTACATCTACCCTGCACAGTTATTTCAGAATAAGCTATTCTGGAATAGTCATTCTGAAATAGCTTATTTCGAAATAGAATGTCTACACTGCAGGGAAGCCTCAAAATGAGTCTGAGGCAGGCGTCCCTGAGGTAGACGTGCTATCTCGATTTAGAGCCCCAGGAGGAATAACTTAGAATGGCCCTGGTGAGGGGCTATTTTGCAATAGCAGAAGTGGAGCGTCTACACGCGCCTTATTTTGAAATAGCTATTTGGAATAGGTGTTATTCTTCGTAGAATGAGGTTTACAGAAATTGGAATAAGTCGCTGTCCGTTATTTCGAAATTATTTAAAAATAACGCAATTGCTGTGTAGATGCTTTTGCATAGTTACTTCAGAATAATGGCTGTTATTCCGAAATAACTTTGCTGTGTAGATACACCTTTAGAGGCACAGTTTCCTCTCAGAGCTCCAGCTAGTGACGTCCTGAGAAGTGGACTTCACTGAAACTAGCTCCTAGGTACGGCGGCCATATTTCCTGGTGCTGAATACGGGATGCCTGGAGAAATTACTCATTTTTAAGTGTATTCAACAGCAATCAGTTGTACAAACATTCAAATTAGCATCAAGTTGACTGAGCCTTTGTGAAAAAGAAATCCTGCACAGTTGGATTCTTTTTATTTACCTTCTTTTCTTGAGGGCTCTAGGATTGACATAGGGAGGGATAATGCACACTCCTCTGTTTCCCTGCCATATACACAGGCAGAGGTCTCATGCACACACGCGTGCACAAACACACACACACACACACACACACACACCCCTACCTTCCCTCCCCTCTCCTGGCCCGTGTCTTTGCAGGGCTCATTCCCATCCCCTGCCCCCACCCCCTGGCAGAACACAGCTTGCCCTTCCCTGCCAACACGGTGCTGAAAGGCAGCTTGCACCTTCAGGCTGCTGCAGGCCACCTCCGTAAACCAGCTGCCTCCTGTCCCCCATTACAAGGCAGGCCCTGAAGGGAGCCTGGCCAGAGAGGTGGCTCAGCAGAGGAGGGTGCCTATGGACCCAGGGCAGGTTCAGGGTGGGAACAGGCTGGAAATGGCTTCTCCCATCCCACTCCACATCCATGCAGTGGGGTCTGTGCTAATGGCCTGGCAAGGGGAGCAGCCCGGCCCTACATGCCACAGTTCTGCCCCTCCCCCAGGCTTGCACACCCATCCCAACATCGACCATTGGACCGCCCCGACCACTGGTGGGTGGGCAGCTGGCGAGCAGGGATCTAGCCGGCAGCAAGACCTGCCAGTTTGATGCAGGGGAAGGCAGAAAATACAGGACAGCTTGCCCATTTTCAAGAAAAAGTCAGAACACTGGCAGAGAACGTAAATACGGGGCTGTCCCTTTAAAACTGGGACAGCCGCTCACTGTATTCATAGGTGCTCACAGACTGCTTCTTCCATAAGGTCAGAAGGGACCGTGACCTGCCCGTCCCAGGGCATAGAACATCACCCAGTTACTGCTGTGGCCAGCCAGGGATTTGCATGGGGCTGAAGCGTAACTTCCAGAAAGGCAGCCAGGTGTGGAGGGAAGCCTTCAATACAGCGCCAGAGCGAAGGGTGGGAATATGGGTGGGTCCTGATGCCTGCCTGGGCCCTGGTGCACGGTGCTGAGCTGCTGGGCTGAGCAGGCTGGCAGGGGAGCGCTGAGCCCCGGGGCTGCACCCTGTCTCTTGGGAGTGGTGGGGGGGAAGAGTGGGACCCATTACCTTCTTGCTGGGTGTGTGCTGCCCTTCCGTGGGGGCTCACGACTCCTGTGGGCCATATGGCCCCTGTGTGGGGTTGGCACCAGTTGCTCTCGGGGGCAGCCCAGGGGCTGCCTGGATGTGTAACTCGCAGGGCCTTAGGCCTTAGGGAAAATGGTGCCCTGGATAAACTTGCATTTTGGTGCCCCTGAGCATGTGGGCCAGGTGCCCCCTACACCCCCTGGTCCCGTAGGCTCCCCAGCCCCGGCATTGCCCTTTTCTGACACTGGCCCCAGCTCCCCTCCTGCACACTAACTCCTGCACTGCACCCCTTCATCTTGCCTCTGCACAGCACCGCCTTTGCCCCAACCCCCGCTCCTCCTGCCCATCCCCCAGCCCTGCACCTTGCCCCCTTCATCTCTAACCCTGCACCCTCCTCCTGCACCCACACTGGGAACTGGCTTGGCAATGCTGCTGCTTGCAGCCCGCTGCAGGGGTGTCCCCTGGGAGGAGTGTGGGGGCCCAGGGAGAGGTATCCTGGTGGAGCTGAGTGCACAGGGAGGGGCCCCCTGGGAGCTGACACAGGGGCAAACAGCTGATGAGCTCACTCTGTATAAATGTTTTGCAATGTCAGCCAGATTGATCTAGGATCCCGCTGCGGCTGTGCACCTCGGTGCTGTGTCAGGTCCCTTTGGCTGAGCCTTCCCAGGTCTGAGCTGATCTCAGCGTCTGTGCTGCCCTGCATTGGGCTGTGACCCCATCTCCACCATCGCCGGAGGAGACCAGAGGGTCTGGTTCAGCAGGACGGGGTGGTGGGGCACCCCAGAGGGCAGCTTTGCAGGTTCCGTGTTTTCAGCACATCAAGTGACAGTCTTAAGGGGAGCTCTGTGACCAAACCCCTCATGTACAGTGTCCAGTGTGTCTCACTACCACTGTACCTAGAGCCATACTCCCTGCTCATACCACATTCTCCTGTTTATACATTATACGGCTGCATTTGACCATTTTGCTACTATGCAACATTGCACTGAGAGCTAGTGTTCAACTGGTTGTCCACTATGATCCCTAAATCCATTCCCGGATACAGTCACCCTTTCTGGAGGTGAGTGGGGGGGGGGTGTCTTCCTTTTTCACCTAAACATAGGACCATTTGGCTGTAATTAAAATGCCGTGTGTTTGAATGGGCTTAGCTTACAAAGCAATCCAGATTGCTCTGCATGACTGGCCCATCATCCTCATTATCTCTGTGTCTCTGTGTCATCCATCAGTTTTATCAGCAGCAACTTTGACATTTGCTTCCAGAGCGCTGATGAACATGCTGAATAGCTGTGGGCTTAAAACCCCTGTGAAACCCTTCCAGAAACTCCCCCATTCAATGACGATTCCCCATTGACAACTCTCTTTTGAGATCTGTCAGCCCACTCTTAATCCAGATAACGGATGCTTATTGATATTGTACACTGCTAATTTTCCAATCAGAGTGTCTTGTGGTAGTATGCCAAACACCATACAAAAGACAAGGTAAATTGCATCTATGCTGTTACCTTTAGTAATCAAACTTGTAATTTCATCAAAAAATGGAAACAGGTTTGTTGGCCACATCCCACTTTGCATAAAGGCGTAGTAGACTGGAATTAATTGGTTTCCTTGTCTTAATTTTATTTGTTCAATCCTGTATAAGCTTTTCCATAAACATGCTCAGGATGGATGTAATGGGAATTACCTCGTACCCCTCACTTGCCCTTTTTGCACTTGCCTAGTTCTCAGGAATAGCCTCAGTATCCATGAGTCATTAAACATTTAAATCAGAAATTTCCTCAGCCAACTCTTTTAGGACTCCTGCATACAATTATTCAGGCTTGCTGCATTAAAAATATCTGTCCTCGGTGTAGGCACTTTTAAAGTCTTCCTTAGTTACTAATGAACTGGAAAATCATGCTGTATGCTCCTGCTTCTTTCCAAATATCTCTGCTCTTTGTTTCCATCATCATCTGCTTTATTATCAAAGGGAAGAAGGTTGATCTTATGTTTAAGGAACTAGACTATTGCTTCACTTACAAGGGTTCAGATCCTAAATCTGCCACTGGCCTTCCTTTGTAACCTTGGCAAGTCACAAATCACTGCATTTATGTTTCATTTACCATCTATCCAAGGGGAATAATGCTGCTTTTCTTCTCCATGTGTCTGTCTTCTCAGGCTAGGGTTTAAGATATTTGGAGCCTGGACTGTCTCCCATGTATATACAGAGCTTAGGGCGGGGTGGGCAATAATTTCTGATGGGGGCCCACTCCAAGAATTTGGAAAGTGCTCAATGCCTGCACTCTCCCATATTAATGGAGGAGCTGCGGGGTCTGGGATGGGGGTTGGGTGCCGAAGGGAGCTTGCAGTAAGGGACTGGGTGCAGGAGAGGGTGTGGGGTCTGGGAGGGAGTTTGGGTGAAGGAAGCAGTTGTGGCCTGGGTTAGGGGACTAGGGCGAAGAGGGGGGTGACGGGGCTTGGAATGTCACCTAGGGCAGGAGGCGATTGTGACTTGGGGCAGAGAACTGGGGTGCAGGGGTTTGGGTTGTGACATGGGGTAGGAGTTTGGGCTGCAGGATCTGGGAGGGGATATGGGTGCAGGAGGGTCCAGAAGGTTTGGGTTATGTGAGGTGGGGGCAAAGGGTTGGGGTGCCAGAGTTAGGCTCTGGCTGGGAGACTGACCTGCTTGACTCCCAGCCAGCAGCCTTCTCCAGCAGACTCCCTGCCTGCTCTGCCCCCACACTGGCTGCAGGGGCCAAGTGTTTTTGAACAGCTATGAGTCTGAGGGGAGGGGGGGATGGTGCTTTGCAAGCTGCCTGTTAACAACAGGCACCTCCCATGGGCCAGAAACCAGCCAGTGGGATTGTGCGGGGGACAGAATCACTGCCTGAAGCCTCCCCCTCTTCCCCGGGCACACTGCTGTTCAAACCCAGCCCAGCAAGTTCACAATGGCCGCGTTTCTCAGCAGCATGAGGGGGGGAGACAGGGAGATTGCCTGAGGCTCCTCGCTGCATCTGCAGGCCGGATCTGGCGGCTTCGCAAGCTAGAGGGTATTTTGCCCAGGCCCGGCTTAGGTTCTGCTACATTAATAGTAGCAAGGACTTTCATCTCTCTCAATCCACTTTGCTTTGCACACTCTGGCTACGTCTACACTACGACTTCTGCTGGAAGAGGCAATGCAAATGAAGCGCGGATTAACATTTTCTCGTGCTTCATTTGCATATTCTCTTCCAATCCGTTTTTGCACAAGGGGTTTTTGCACAAAAGCAAGCAGTGTGGACATTTCCGTTTTGTGTGAAAACCCCTCTTTGTGCAAGAGCCTTATGCCTCAAAAAAGGAGGTATAACAATCTTGTGCAAAAGGGGGTTTTTGCGCAAAAAGGAAACATCCACACTGCTTGTTTTTGTGCAAAAACCCCTTGCACAAAAACGGATCAGAAGAGAATATGCAAATGAAGCATGAGAAATTAAAATCATAGAATCATAGAGCTGGAAGAGACCACATGAGGTCATCAAGTCCAGCCCCCTGCCCAAGGCAGGACCAACCCCAACTAAATCAACCCAGCCAGGGCTTTGTCAAGCCGAGACTTAAAAACCCCTAGGAATGGAGATTCCACCACCTCCCTAGGTAACCCATCCCAGTGCTTCACCACCCTCCTAGGGAAATAGTTTTTCCTAATATCTAACTTAGACCACCCCCACTGTAACTTGAGACCATTGTTCCTTGTTCTGCCATCCGTCACTACTGTGAACAGCCTTTCTCCAGCCTCTTTGGAACCTCCCTTCAGGAAGTGGAAAGCTGTTATCAAATTTCCCCTCTTCTGCAGACTAAACAAACCCAAATCCCTCAGTCTCTCCTCATAGGTCATGCGCTCCAGCCCCCTAATCATTTTGGTTGCCCTCCGCTGGACCCTCTCCAATGTGTCCACATCCTTTCTATAGTGTGGGGCCCAGAACTAGACACAATACTCCAGATGTGGCCTCACCAAAGCCAAACAAAGGGAACAATCACTTCTCTGGATATGCTGGCAATGCTCCTCCTAATGCATCCTAATATGCCATTAGCCCTCTTGGCTACAAGGGCACATTGTTGACTCATACCCAGCTTCTCGTCCACTGTAATCCCCAGGTCCTTTTCTACAGAACTGCTACGTAGCCAGTCCGTCCCCAGCCTGTAACAATGCTTGGGATTCTTCTGTCCCAAGTGCAGGACTCTACACTTGTCCTTGTTGAACCTCATCAGATTTTTTTTGGCCCAATCCTCTAATCTGTCTAGCTCACTCTGGACACTACCCCTGCCCTCCAGCATATCTACCTATCCCTCTAGCTTAGTGTCATCTGCAAACTTGCAGAGGGTGCAATCCATCCCCTCATCCAGGTCATTAATAAAGATGTTGAACAAAACTGGTCCGAGAACAGATCCTTGGGGCACTCCACTAGAAACCAACCGCCAACCTGACATCGAGCTGTTGATCACTACCCGTTGGGCCCAACAGTCTAGCCAGCTTTCTATCCATCTTACAGTCCATTTTTCCAATCCATGCTCCCTTAACTTGCTGGCAAGAATATTGTGGGAGACCGTATCAAAAGCTTTGCTAAAGTCAAGGTATATCACATTCACTGACTTTCCCATATCCACAGAGCCAGTTACCTCATCATAGAAGCTAATCAGATTGGTCGGGTATGACTTGCCCTTTGTGAATCCATGTTGACTATTCCTGATCACTTTCCCCTCTTTCAAGTGCTTCAAAATGGATTGCTTGAGGATCCCCTTCATGATTTTTCTGGGGATTGAGATAAGGCTTAGTGGTCTGCAGTTCCCTGGATTGTCCTTCTTCCCTTTTTTAAAGATGGGCACTACATTTGCCTTTTTCCAGTCATCCAGGATCTCTCCCGATCTCCATGAGTTTTCAAAGATAATGGCCAAAGGCTCTGCAATGACATTTGCCAACTCTCTCAGTACTCTCGGATGCATTAAATCCGGGCCCATGGATTTGTATATGTTTAGCTTTTCTAAATAGTTCCTAACTTGTTCTTTCCCCACCAAGGGCTGCCCACCTCCTTCCCATACTGCGTTGCCTAGTGCATTTGTCTGGGAGCTGACCTTGTCCGTGAAGACAGAGGCAAAGAAATCATTGAGTACTTCAGCTTTTCCCATATCATCTGTCACTAGGTTACCTCCCTCATCCAATAAGGGCCCCACACTCTCTCATTGCTAACATGCCTGTAAAAACCTGTCTTGTTATCCTTCACATCCCTTGCTAGCTGCAATTCCAGTTGCGCTTTTGCCTTTCTGATAACTCCCCTGCATTCTCGAGCAATATATTTATACTCCTCCCTAGTCATCTGTCCAAGTTTCCACTTCTTGTAAGCTTCCTTTTTGTGCCTAAGCTCACCAAGGATGTCCCCGGTAAGCCAATCTGGTTGCCTACCATATTTGCTTTTCTTACTGCGCATCGGGATGGTTTCTTCCTGTGCCTTTAATAAGTCTTCTTTAAAATACTGCCAGCTCTCCTGGACTCCTTTCCCCTTCATGTAAGCATCCTAGGGAATCCTGCCCATCAGTTCTCTGAGGGAGTCAAAGTCTGCTTTTCTGAAGTCCAGGGTGTGTATTTTGCTACTCTCCTTTCTTCCTTTGGTCAAGATCCTGAAATCTACCATCTCATGATCACTGCTTCCCAGGTTGTCACCCAGATTGTCGTTCCTTCTTGTGTTTCTTCCCTGTATCTGACTTCCATGCTTCATTTGCATTGCCTCTTCCAGCAAAAGTCGTAGTGTAGATATAGTCTCTGAGTTTCCATACCATGGCTAGATTTTCAGTGGGTATAAATTGATGTAATTCCATTGGGGCCAGCAAGATTACATCAGCGTACACCATATGGGACTCTCATACAATACCACTGCCGCACACAGTCTTTGATGGACCCTATCCCAACAATACCACTGTACTCATTGCATATATCAAAAAAACTGAGTCACAGGGCAGGTTGCTCAAGGACACAACCTGACTCAGTCATTACTCAGTCTAGATCTCCTGAATCCCATGCAAACCCAAAGCACAAGACTAACCTTCCTGCCAACCGTGTTCTTCAACACTACACTGGACAGTTGTGAATAGCCAGGGCATTCTTGGAAGCCAGGATAATCAACAGCTATAAAGACTTAAGTCTGTTATATTTGGTTTACCTGTGTTACCAGCTTCCTTTTTGTGATTCAGTTTTACTCCATTTTGTTTTAGGTTCTCATGCTCTCTTTGTGGTTACCAATCCTCTGATGGGCTGGCCTGCTCATTTCAAATTGATTTATGGACATTTGTATTTTGTGTGATTAGTAAATTCTGCCATGATTTATGTTTCAGGCAACTTTGATGATTATATTTTATGTTTCCCTGTGCAGTGTCTCTCTGGATCGGTGTTTTTGTTTTGTTTTTGTTTTGTTATATTAAAACAGATTAGATGTCTGTCACTTTGTAGGAGTTCATCAATTCTAATTCTTTAAGGTCATTTTTGTTCTTGAATGATTTATTATTTGAAAAAAAGCAATCTGCATTATTTGTGGCTGTGTGTGAGTATTGATTTGGATTTGCACAATGTCCAGTATGCTGGAGCAGTTTTTGGAATGGGGGTGCTGAACTGTACCCCTGTCCTCAAACCTCACTGTCCCCTAGAATTGGGGTTAGTGGCTGGGTTCACCCTGCGTGTGGGGCACAGGGAGCTAGTGGCCAGCCAGGACCAAGGGGCTAGCGGCCAGGATTCCAGACAGCAGGAGCATGGGGCTGGGATGCCCAAATCCTAGGGGTGCTGCAGCCCCCCTGCACCCTTATTTCCCATGCTTATGCAGATTCCAGGATTATGTTTCACCCCAGTAGACTGGCTCGCCACTGAGATACCTCAGTGTTCTAGACAGGTTATACACGATCCTGTGTATTGGCAGAGCAATCAAAGGGACATTTGTACTGCCACTGTCTGTGTTCAGTGGATAAACCGAAGACTTTCGTCTCCAGGGTTACTGCAGGATGTGCTGGACATGCACAGTGTGCCCTGTCTGTATCTGGAAAGGCTGAAGATGAATATAAAAGGCCTGATTCTTCATTGCCCTGCATCTTGGGTAAAAGTTTCAGAGGGGGAGCCATGTTAGTCTGTAACTTTAAGAACAATGAGTAGTCCAGTGGTACCTTAGGGCATGTCTACACTGGGGAGTTATTTCAAAATAACAAGGCGAACAGCCACACTACCACGCCTGATATTTCAAAATAATAACTCCTGCTTGTGAAGAGGAATAAGCCTATTTCAAAATAGCTATTTGGGGAGTTATTATTTCGAAATAACCTGGTAGTGCAGACATAGCCTTAGGCTATGTCTAGACTGGAAGCCTCTTTCGAAAGAGGCTTTTTCAAAAGTATCTTTTGAAAAAAGCCTCTTTTGAAAAAGAGCGTCTAGACTGCAACCAGTAGTTTCGAAAAAGCAAGCCACATTTCAAAAGAGAGCACCCAGGCAGTCTGGATGCTCTTTTTCGAAAAAGCCCTGTTTGCATTCAAGAACACCGTTTTTCAAAAGAGCACTTTCGAAAAAAGCTGTTCTTACTCGTAAAATGAGGTTTACCGCGATTGAAAAAACTGCTGTGTTCTTTTGATTTAATTTCAAAAGAACTCGGTGGCAGTCTAGACGCAGGGGAAGTTTTTTCGAAAAAAGGCCACTTTTTTCGAAAAAACGCTGTAGTCTAGACACACCCTTAGAGTCTAACTCAAATGTATACCTTCTTCTCAAAAACAGGGAGGAACTAATAGGGGAAGCAGAGGTGGGTGACAACCTGGGAAGCAGTGATCATGAGATGGTAAATTTCAGGATCCTGACCAAAGGAAGAAAAGAGAGTAGTAAAATACACACCTTGGACTTCAGAAAAACAGATTTTGACTCCCTCAGACACCTGATAGGCAGAATCCCCTTGGGATGCTAATATGAAGGGGAAAGGAGTCCAGGACAGCTGGCAGTATTTTAAAGAAGCCTTATTGAAGGCACAGAAAGAAACCATCCCGATGCGTAGCAAGAGAGGCAAACATGGTAGAAGACCGGATTGGCTTACGGGGGAAATCCTTGGTGAACTTAAGCACAAAAAGGAAGCTTACAAAAAGTGGAAACTTGGACAAATGACCAGGGAGGGGTTTAAATGTATAGCTCGAGAATGCCAGGGGGTTATCAGGAAGGCGAAAGCGCAATTGGAATTGCGACTCGCAAGGGATGTGAAGGATAACAAGAAAGGTTTCTACAGGCATGTTAACAAGAAGAAGGTGATCAGAGAGGGTGTGCGGCCCCTACTGGATGAAGGAGGTAACCTAGTGACAGATGATGTGAGGAAAGCTGAAGTACTCAATGCTTTCTTTGCCTCTGTATTCACGGACAAGGTGGGCTTCTGGACTAATGCGCTAAGTGACGCAAGATCGGATGAAGATGGACACCCCTTGGTGGGTAAAGAACAGGTTAGGAACTATTTAGAAAAGCTAAACGTACACAAATCCATGGGTCCGGACTTAATGCGTCTGAGGGTACTGAGGGAGTTGGCAAATGTCATTGAGGAGCCTTTGGCCATTATCTTTGAAAAGTCGTGGAGATCGGGAGAGATCCCGGATGATTGGAAAAAGGCAAATGTAGTGCCCATATTCAAAATAGGGAAGAAGGATGATCCGGGGAACTATAGGCCAGTCAGTCTTACCTCGGTTCCTGGAAAAATCATGGAAGGGATCCTTAAGGAATCCATTTTGAGGCACTTGGAAGAGAGGAAAGTGATTAGGAATAGTCAGCATGGATTCACAAAAGGCAAGTCGTGCCTGACCAATCTGATTAGCTTCTATGATGAGGTAACTGGCTCTATGGATATGGGAAAGTCAGTGGATGTGATATACCTTGACTTTAGCCAGGCTTTTGATACGGTCTCCCACAATATTCTTGCCAGCAAGTTAAGGGAATGTGGATTGGATAAATGGACGGTAAGATGGATAGAAAGCTGGCTAGAAGGCCGGGCCCAGCGGGTAGTGATCAACGGCTCAATGTCAGGATGGCGGTCAGTTTCTAGCGGAGTTCCCCAAGGTTCGGTTCTAGGACTGGTTTTGTTCAATATCATTATTAATGACCTGGATGAGGGGATGGATTGCACCCTCAGCAAGTTTGCAGATGACACTAAGCTAGAGGGAGAGGTAGATACGCTGGAGGGCAGGGATAGAGTCCAGAGTGATTTAGATAAATTGGAGGATTGGGCCACAAGAAATCTGATGAGGTTCAACAAGGACAAGTGCAGAGTCCTGCACTTGGGACGGAAGAATCCCAAGCATTGTTACAGGCTGGGGACCATCCAGCTAAGTAGCAGTTCTGCAGCAAAGGACCTGGGGGTTACAGTGGATGAGAAGCTGGATATGAGTCAACAGTGTGCCCTTGTAGCCAAGAAGGCTAATGGCATATTAGGTTGCATTAGGAGGAGCATTGCCAGCAGATCCAGAGAAGTGATTGTTCCCCTTTATTTGGCTTTGGTGAGGCCACATCTGGAGTATTGTGTCTAGTTCTGGACCCCCCACTACAAAAAGGATGTGGACGCATTGGAGAGGGTCCAGCGGAGGGCAACCAAAATGATTAGGGGGCTGGAGCATACGACCTATGAGGAGAGGCTGAGGGAGTTGGGTCTGTTTAGTCTGCAGAAGTGAAGAGTGAGGGGGGATTTGATAACAGCCTTCAACTTCCTGAAGGGAGGTTCCAAAGAGGATGGAGAGAGGCTGTTCTCAGTAGTCACAGATGGCAGAACAAGGAGCAATGGTCTCAAGTTGGGGTGGGAGAGGTCCAGGTTGGATATTAGGAAAAACTGTTTCACTAGGAGGGTAGTGAAGCACTGGAATGGGTTACCTAGGGAAGTAGTGGAGTCTCCATCCCTAGCAGTGTTTAAGTCTCGACTTGACAAAGACCTGGCTGGGTTGATTTAGTTGGGATTGGTCCTGCCTAGAGCAGGGCGCTGGACTTGATGATCTTCTGAGGTCTTTTTCAGCTCTATGGTTCTATGATTCTATGATCATAAGCTTTCATGGGCACAACCCATCTCCTCAAATGAGCAGAGTGTATCTTGTGTAGTTATGTACATTAATGGAAAAGGGAGTAAAATGCTACCAAACCAGAACAGTAGCATTTTAACATTTTAACAGTAGCATTTAACATTTGCCCTAGTGTAAATGATGCCACAAGATTATGAGCAGAGGCTGAGAAAAGTCTGCAGAATAGAAGAGTGAGGGGGGATTTGATAGGAGCCTTCAACTTCCTGATGGGGATTCCAAAGAGGATGGAGAGAGGCTGTTCTAAGTGGTGACAGATGGCAGAACAAGTAGCAATTATCTCAAGTTGCAGTGCGGGAGGTCTAGATTGGATATTAGAAAAACTATTTCCCTAGGGAGGGGGTGGAATCTCCATCCCTAGAGGTTTTTAAGTCCCGGCTTGACAAAGCCCTGACTGGGTTGATTTAATTGGGATTGGTCCTGCTTTGGGCAGGGAGTTGGACTCGGTGGCCTCCTGAAGTCTCTGCCAGCCCTGAATTTCTACGATTCTTTATCACGCCTCCCAACTGCTTTGGAGACATATCCTATGATCCCCATTAGCATGTAATACCATGTATTTGGAGAAAAGATTGAGAATGTGGTGACGGCATTCCCTATGCTTTATGAAAATATGCTTATGGTATGAACATGTCAGATATGCTTGATGCAAGATGGCTGTGTAACATCAGTGGGAAGGTTGTCACTTACTGAATATGATTATCCCATTTGCATGCATGCATCATTTCTGAAGATGAAATTAGGAATATTGACCTGTGGATCTGTAATTTCATATTTGCTGCTTTGAGTTGCACCCGCTACTGACACTTCAGATATAACAATGAAACAGGCTAAAGTGCTGCTGGCCCATCAGAAAAAGACAATGACTGTGCAAGAGCTTAGCCTTCCCGAGAACCTGTGGGTCACCCTGTGAAGAATGGCTGCAGAGGCATGTGACCATGTCACCTGATACTGGAGCCCATCCTGATTTCTTTAATTTTCTATGAGAAGCTGGGAGGAGGGTCAAAAACGAAATAAAAGATCTTATGAAAATCCAATGTAAGGATGGAATGAGGTAATCCTAGTTGTCAGGTCTTCCCAGTTACCCCACCCAAGGTGACTGCTGGAAGCAACTTAGACTGAACAGAGAGAAGGAACTGGATAATGGGCCAGATCCTCCATGGGGGCAAACTTGTATGGTTCCATTGACCAATGTTGGTGAGAAGCCACCCCATAAACTCTGCTTTTTGTGACTCATAAAAGAACGTCTATGCTCCGGATGCACATAGCAGTGTTAGGTTTGTACCACGTAACAGCTGTTCATATACACTGGTGCCTCAGGAAATCTCTTCATATGGTTAAGTGAGGTTGGATGTCAGTAAGTTGTAAAACATAATGTGTTAGCCCCAGAGATGACCATCACTTATTGTAAATTCTGCAATTCACGATGTCCAGTAAGCCATAACTTCAGAGCTCGGAATGTTGGACTCTGCTGATTGACTTGCAGGGATCTCACATCTGTGTTTAATGGACTTAGTAAATGCCCCTAGTTTAGTTATTCCTTTTTTTTCTCTCTTTATGAATTCCGTCTCCTCAGAGCAATACGATGCTGGGAGCCTTGTGTTTCAAGAGGATTGTTATTGTCCTTCAAGGTTAGGCAAGGTCACTTATCTTTCTGGCTGCTGTATGACACAGTGGTGCAGTAGTGATCACAGCTGTTTAATGACCAGCACAGAAACCAGCGTGATTAGCACTCAAACCAGGGTGAAATTCTGAGCCAGCACAAGGCTTAGGCACTGCAGAAGTACCTCCTTGTTACTTGTACTACAGTAGTTCTGAGGAACCCTAGCTGAGATCAGGACCCCATTGTGTTAGGTGCTGTACGTACACGTAGCAACTTTTCAACAAACCTTTTTTGTAGGAAAAAAATGCCCTTTTTGAGTTAATGAACATTTTGTGAATTTGTATCAGTTTCAGTTATTTCATCTGAGGAGGTGGAGATGCCTATTAAAATTCTAAAATGTGTAAATGGCATGTTTATTTTTTCATTTCAGAATGACTTCTTATTCGGCAATATCCTCTCATTTAATTTGTAAGCATTAAAAATGTTTTTTAAAAATGCTCAGAATTGAAATATTTTGTTTCATGTTAAGCTAAATGTTTTATTCAACCCAAAATGGATTCTGACTTTCAATTTGTCAGAAATTTGAAACATTCCGGCTGCGTCTAGACTGGCATGATTTTGCACAAAAGCAGCCACTTTTGCGCAAAAACTTGCCAGCTGTCTACACTGGCCGCTTGAATTTGCGCAAGAACACTGACGTTCTTATGTAAGAAATCAGTGCTTCTTGTGCAAATACTTTGATGCTCCTGTTCGGGCAAAAGTCCTTTTGCGCAAAAGCTTTTGCGCAAAAGGGCCAGTGTAGACAGGTCAGATTTGTTCTGAGCAAAAAAGCCCCGATCGCGAAAATGGCGATCGGGGCTTTCTTGCGCAAAACCACGTCTAGATTGGCACGGACGCTTTTCTGCAAAAAGTGCTTTTGCGCAAAAGCGTCCGTGCCAATCTAGACGCTCTTTTCCGCAAATGCTTTTAACGGAAGAACTTTTCCGTTAAGAGCATTTGCGCAAAATCATGCCAGTCTAGACATAGCCTCCTTGTTTTGGTTGACCCAATCCAGTTTTTTGTTGTTGAAGTTTTATGTTTCCAAATTGCCAGCAAATCAAACACTCTGTTACTATCTCAGCTCTAATTATAACTATTTCCAGCATGTAATGCAGACTCAGTGTGCACATTACACCAGTGTAAATGTTTCCAATTTATTTTTTGGTCATCACACTCAATCTGTCTGGTTCCTGCACTTTTCATCACACCAAATTCACGTTAAAAACAAAACAAACAAGCTTATCCCCAGGAGGTCGCAGAGAAGCAAATGACAATTTTGCACCTGAAATAAAAGTGGTAATTTTTCCTTTGCTTGCCTCTGTCATGCACTGAGGTCACCAGCTGTGCCTGTCCGGCTGTATGAATAGCAGTAAGTTTACTACTTCAAAGGGAACATGAGCAAAAATGTTTAGCATGGGTCCCACAGTAATTGGACTGGGTCCTTAAACTTTATACTCTTAACAGGTGATGATCAGGGTGGATAAAAATTGATTATTTAAAACAATTAAAAATAAGATTTTTTTATTTAAATCAGATTTTTTTGATTTTTTTAAAATCGTCAATAAAATACTGAATTTCTCATTTAAAAATAACAGTCACAATTAAATCTCATCACAAACATGCTACACCTACACTGACAATCTCATAAAGAATGAGTGGTTCTAGTCTCTCCAGCCTAACTACTAGCTCTCGCTTCTTGAAAATTCTGGGCTTTCAATTTCTGTTTCTTAGTGGACTAAAAAATAACATGTGCAACGAAAGACCCAAGCTGGACAGGAATTTCTTTTTGTTCTGTGCTTATGTGATGGCGGAGCTGGGCCAAGCATAGCAGAGTTAGTTAAGACATTGGGTTAAAGACCAAGAGACAATATTCAGGAAAGGACGGAGGCAGCATAGAAAGCAACAGCAGAGAGTGGACTGGAAGGGAAGGGGAGACATTAGTCAGGAAACACGCTGCTTCCTATATTCCCCTACACTTTTACCACAGAAAAGCTGTCCTGGCTTCAGGGTGTAAGAGAGACCTTACCTGGGAATATTTTGAAGAAATTTGTTCCCTGAGTAAAAAAGGAAAACGTGTCAGGTGTAGGCAGGGCAAGAAGATGATTCAGGGCCTAGCTTCAAGAATGAAACATCACAAGAAAAACTGTTCATTGGGAGAAAATGGTGTGGCTGAAGCTGTGGATGTGGCTGAGAATATCAACTGGTTAGTAACTTAAATAATTCACTTTGCAATGCAAGTACGATTTGACAAGTAAATCCCCAAGCTGTTTGCTATGTTGGATGTTGCTAGAAAAAATGTTTACCTTAGCTAATCATTATGGCTTCTTTAATTAGTTACCTAGGTTTAGAATCTATCATTCAAGTATACAGTAGAGAAAGCTGCAGTAAGAGAAATCTAGAGTTGCCAGTTGCCACTGAGTGTCATTTTCTTATTTTATATTGCATATTACATGCCCCCTATTTTGGAACCTCATGGTCCCAGGCTATAATGGTGAACAATAAGTCTATTCCTATTTTACTGCAGCATAACTCAGCTTTTCCAAGGGAACCCCGTCTACACTTGTTTTCTCAAAAAATCCAAATGACCAGTGAGACCATGTATTGCTATGCTGTGGGTGTGGGTGTGAATTAACAGGAAGAGTCCAAAGTCCTTTATGCAGTCCCCTGTTAAGGTATGCCATCCTCTTTAGGGACGTGTTCACAGGCGGGGCTGCCTGAAACAACCCTTCCGAGCAATATGATACTTTCAGGATATCATGGCTAGGGATGTAAGGCTACATCTAGACTGCAGGCTTCTTTCAGAAAAAGCTTTTTTTGGAAGAGATCTTCTGAAAAAACTTCTTCCGAAAGAGAGCGTCCACGCTGCAAAAGTGCATCGAAAAAGTTATCTGCTTTTTCGAAAAAGAGCGTCCACACTGAATGGACGCTCTCTCACATGTAAGCTGTGACTGCTATGGACAGACTGGCCACCAGGGCACCTCTACTTTTTCCTCTTTTCTCTTCTTCCCAAAGAACTCCCTCTTCCCTGTCCACACACGCCTTTTTGCAAAAGAGCTCTTTCATAAAAAGTCTTCTTCCTTGTAGAATGAGGATTACCAATGCCAGAAAAAATCCTCTGTTCTTTCAATTTTCTTGTGGAAGAACGCAATTGCAGTGTGGATGTTTCTCAAGTTTTGTCGGAAAAACAGCTGTTTTTCCAACAAAACTGTGTAGAGTAGACATACCCTAATAGACTGGTCAAGAGCTTGCCCTTTGTGAATCCATGCTGACTATTCCTAATCACTTTCCTCTCCTCCAAGTGCCTCAAAATGGATTCCTTAAGGATCCCTTCCATGATTTTACCAGGAACCAAGGTAAGACTGACCAGCCTATAGTTCCCTGGATCATCCTTCTTGCCTTTTTTGAAGATGGGCACTACATTTGCCTTTTTCCAATCATCCGGGATCTCTCCTGATATCCACGACTTTTCAAAGATAATGGCTAAAGGCTCCTCAATGACATTTGCCAGCTCCCTCAGTACCCTCAGATGCATTAAGTCTGGACCCATAGATTTGTGTACGTTTAGCTTTTCTAAATAGTTCCTAACCTGTTCTTTACCCTCTAAGGGCTGTTGATCTTCATCCCATCTTGCATCACTTAGTGCATTAGTCCGGGAGCCCACCTTGTCCGTGAATACAGAGGCAAAGAAAGCATTGAGTACTTCAGCTTTCCCCACATCATCTGTCACTAGGTTACCTCCTTCATCCAGTAGGGGCCGCACACCCTCTCTGATCACCTTCTTCTTGTTAACATGCCTGTAGAAACCTTTCTTGTTATCCTTCACATCCTTTGCCAGTCGCAATTCCAATTGCGCTTTTGCCTTCCTGATAACCCCCCGGCATTCTCGAGCTATACATTTAAACCCCTCCCTGGTCATTTGTCCAAGTTTCCACTTTTTGTAAGCTTCCTTTTTGTGCTTAAGTTCACCAAGGATTTCCCCCGTAAGCCAATCCGGTCTCCTACCATGTTTGCCTCTCTTGCTATGCATCGGGATGGTTTCTTTCTGTGCCTTCAATAAGGCTTCTTTAAAATACTGCCAGCTGTCCTGGACTCCTTTCCCCTTCATATTAGCATCCCAAGGGGATTCTGCCCATCAGGTGTCTGAGGGAGTCAAAATCTGTTTTTCTGAAGTCCAAGGTGCGTATTTTACTACTCTCTTTTCTTCCTTTGGTCAGGATCCTGAAATCTACCATCTCATGATCACTGCTTCCCAGGTTGTCACCCACCTCTACTTCCCCTATTAGTTCCTCCATGTTTGTGAGCAGAAGGTCAAGCTGCGCACGGCCCCTGGTCGGATCCTTCAGCACTTGTACCAAGAAGTTATCCCCAACATTCTCCAAAAAGTTCATGGATTGCCTGTATACTGCCGTATTGGTTTCCCAACAGATGTCAGGGTGATTAAAGTCCCCTACGAGAACCAGAGCCTGTGATCTGGAAGCTTCTCTCAGTTGTCCAAAGAAAGCCTCATCTACCTCATCCACCTGATTCAGTGGCCTATAGTAGACACCAACCACAACATCACTGCTGTTTGCACCTCTAAACTTAACCTAGAGACTCTCAACAGGTTTTTCTCCCTCTATATACTGGAGTTCAGAGCAATCATAGTGCTCTCTTACGTATAGTGCAACTCCTCCTCCTTTTCTCCCCTGCCTGTTTTTCCTGAACAGTCTATACCCTTCCATGACAGCGCTCCAGTCATGCAAGTCATCCCACCAAGTCTCTGTTATCCCAATTAAATCATATTTCTTGGACTGGGTCAGGGCCTCCAGTTCTTCCTGTTTGTTGCCCAGGCTTCTCGCATTAGTGTACAAACACCTCAGATAACCAGGTGATCACCCCATCTTTTCCATTCGAATCAGGGGTCCTCTTTTCTTGCTCATTCCTCTTTGCATTTCTTCCTGGTATCCGACTTTCCCACTCCCCTCAGGGTGTTGGTCACTGTCCCCCAACGAACCTAGTTTAAAGCCCTCCTCGCTAGGTTTGCAAGCCTGCCCGCGAAGATGCTCCTTCCTCTCTTTGTTAGGTGGATCCCATCTCTTCCTAACAATCCTTGTGCCCGGAACAGAGTCCCATGGTCGAAGAAACCAAAGCCCTCTCTGCGACACCACCTGCGCAACCACGCATTTACTTCCTCAATTCGACGATCCCTGCCCAGTCCTTTCCCTTCAACAGGGAGGATGGATGAGAACACCACTTGCGCTCCGAATTCTTGGGTCCTTCTTCCCAGTGCTACATAATCCGCAGTAACCCGCTTAAGGTCATTTTTGGCCGTATCGTTAGTTCCCACGTGGAGAAGCAGGAAGGGGTAGCGATCCGAAGGTTTGATCAGCTTGGTAAGCCTCTCAGTCACATCCTGAATTTGAGCTCCCGGTAAGCAGCACACCTCTCGAGATTCCAGGTCTGGACGGCAGATGGATGGCTCAGTCCCTCTTAGGAGGGAGTCCCCGACCACCACCACCCGTCGTCTTCTTTTGGGGGTGGTGGTTGTGGAACCCCCATCCCTAGGACTACACATCCCATGCCTTCCAGTAGATGGTGTTCCCTTGCAGTTTCTTCCTTGTGAGGTCCCTTCCAAAGCATTCACCACTGCAGAGCCTGTGGAGAGAGCCTGAAAGCGATTACTTACCTCTGTAGCATCAGGGGATTCCCGTGATGGCCTTTTTCCCCTTCTAGAAGTTCTCTTCCTGGTCCCATACTGCCATCTCTGGCTCTTCCGCCTGCCATGCTTGTAGGATTAACCACTGCCTTCTATCGAGGAAGTCTTCATCCTCTCTGATCGAGCGTAGGGTCGACACTTGGGCCTCCAGTCCTCTAATTTTTTCTTCCAAAATGGCGACCAGCTTGCACCTCGTGCAGATGAAATCTGTTCTTTCTTCCAGGAGGAAGACAAACATGCCTATCACCATCCATCCCTGCTGTCCTGGAAAAAGGATTAAAAAAAAAAAAAAAAAAGCAAGAGAACCTCGCACCCTTCCTCCTCCCCTTCCCAACTCTCTCTCTAAACTCCCTGTTAGCACTCACCTGTTCGCAAGCTCCTTGGTCACTTGCACACTGCCTTATAAAGACCTGGACTGTCTGAAAGTCCCTCCCCCTACCAAGGCTCAGCCAATCAGCAGAGGCTTCTAGAATTCAAACTTTAATTAGAAGCCAACAGTTTCCACCTGCCACTCACCGCACACACTCCATGAAGGACAGGGGAAGCAAAAAAAAAAAAAAAAAACAACCAAACCTCACTCCCAAACATAGGGGGAAAAAAACCAAACAATCAAACAAAAAACACACCAACCCTCACTCACAACAACAAGCTCATCATCACACAGTAAGAAAGCCCCAATAACAACACACACTTCCCTCAAGAGTCCTGTATCTGCTTCTCCTTTACCTGGAGAACTCCCTCTCTAAACTCCCTGTTAGCACTCACCTGTTCGCAAGCTCCTTGGTCGCTTGCCCACTGCCTTATAAAGACGGAGGGGGTAGGCGCCCTGGCTCAAATGCACAGGGGGACTTTTAAGCTGTCACTCCAGGTGAAGGAAGATCTCACTGCTGTTCTTGTTTTATGGATAAGAACAGAATCTCACACTCTGGGCTGAGCCCGGTGGCGTCTTTCCCCAGCAATAAATGTATCTGGCATGTTGAGAGTGTGTGTTATAACATGAGCTTCAAGGTGCTAACCCAAGAAGCCTCATTTGCCTAATCTTTCCTCAGAGTACCCAGCACAGCTCAATAAATGTGGCAGTAAAATGAAGTGAAGGCAGTCCTGCATTCTGCTTTACAAGGCCACCTCCTTGCACCTAGACTGCCCTTTACCAGGTGTTGCATGAGGGCTAGTTTTCGGTTGGGGGATTGTATGTAGCGTTCTGCACATGCCCCTCATGGTGCAAGGGCCATGTTTGTTCAGAGACCAAAGCTCCGCCCCGCCTGCTGTGAACTCCATGTGGATACGTCAGTGTATTCAGGGGAGCACTGAGTATGCAGGGATCTGTCTGTACCTCTTTTTGAGTTTGGACCCCAAAGTATCTCTCTCCTTTTATGGCCTCATCGTGGTAGCCTCTAACCCTTACTACAAAGGTTAGTGCTTATTGATTGTAGCTGTTCCTGTATTCCCAGAGGTCCCAGTTGAGAGCTGGGTCCCATTGGTCCATGCCCTGTAGACCCACAGAGGCACAGATGTATGCTGTCTCTCACTTGCACGCCTCACAGGGGAGCTCTGTGTAGACCTGAGCTTAAAATATTTTTTTTCAAATCCCATTTTCTTCATATTTGGGACTTCTCTTCCCCCTCCCCCTCAATTTCACCCAGCTGTAGTGCCAAAGTCCAGCTTACTTGTTTGTACAGCACTTTGAGATCCTCGGGTAACCAGTGCAGGGGAAGGCGATAGAAAGGGAACAACTGTTTCAGGATGCATTTGTGGGCATGTGCATTCTGCAGTCAGAAGTGTCATTTCCAGCTCAAGGAAATCTCCCTGCACTCGCACAGACTAAGCTAGCATGCTGGAAGAGCGTGTAGCTGCAGCGGTATGAGGGATGCCGGGCTAGCTGCCCCACGTATGCACTAGCTGGAGTCACTGGGCATGTATTCAGGGGCTGGCTAGTTCCTCCCACCATTCAGGCCGCAAGGACTATGCCTTAGGTTTAGCTTGCAGGCCTGTTCAGCGCTAGTGGGGTTTGTCTCTGCAGCTGGGAGTCTGCTGTGACTTGTGAATCAGAGCGGGGGATGCACCTGACTATGTCTTGTTGAATGTATCTTCTTGGACTGCCCCCCTGTAGAACGTACAGCTCTAAGGTTCCAGCGCCTGGGGACTCATGGAGAGCACATTGCTTCAGTGTAACCCTGCCTCTGGCACCCACTCTCCTGCCAACTGCCTCCCAGCTGCCAGGGCCCTCCTGTCTGGGGCATGCCAGAGCAAGCTATTGGGAGCAGCAGGGGAAGCTTTTCCCATAATCATTTCTACAACTTGAGCAATTTGAGCAACCGCATGTCGCTCGGTGTCCCTCTCTCATGGGGGCTGGGCCACCGCTAGCGACCGATGAACTAGCTACACTCTCCATGGCCAGAGAAGCACCTTGTAGCATGGGCCAGGGAGCATGCTGTGTTCAAAGAGGCCCTAGCTTCCACTCTGAACACCTCACCCAAGAGCTGGCCCGACAGCCTTGCTGCTTTCCCTTAGAGGAAAAGGGAAAGAGGACAGGGTGGGAAATCCCACAGCCATTCCCACCCACTCCCTTCAACTGCTTCCCCTAGGCCTGCCCCTTACAACCTCTGTCCCAGGGAAAGAGCAGCAGCAGATTCACTGTCACTAGAGTCCTCACATTGTCTTTAACCTTTTGCTGGCCATTCAATCCTTACAGTGAGTGAATTGGCTCCACTACAACAAGATCTGGCCCAAGTCTTTGCCCTGAAGCCTAAAAACCATGGTTCGTGTTTATTAAATGTTGTTTTTCATTAGCATCGGCCTCTGCACTCCGTGGTCATAGTCCGGTTATGACGGTTCTCATGGTAGCTGCCTGCCTTGTGAATGTCTGTTCCTCAGCAGTGCTGACCTCCCATTGCAAGATGCATCACCCCTTGCAGAATTAAAGCCTAATGTCCCAATGCTCTAACTCCCTGCTTGTTTGTGTTAGAACCCTCCTACCTTCTGCCCTTGGCTGTCCCATCCACTTTCACCCAAGTGGTTTGTGTCACAGTGTCTAGAATGGCTAAGGACTGAAGTGCCAACCTCTGGACAGACACCCCCCAAATAGTGGGATGTTCTATACCTTGATTTCACAAACCCAGTAACAAATGGGGTCTCTTAGATCACTGTAGTCCCAGACATACCCTTGGGCTCTCCAGTCTATTTTGCCACCCAGGAAGCTAGACTGAGTGATAAACAATCACTTATACCAAACAGCACAAAATATTCAGGTTACTCCCAGTTCCAGTCACTGTTTGTACCGTAGTAGAACTCACACCAAAGAAAACCGCAGTAGCCAGTCCTGTAATAAGCTAATGAATTAACGAAACACTTATTAACTAGGAAAAAGAAAGAAGAGAATTATGTGCAGGTTAAAGCAAGCGTGCATATATGCACAATGGAGTTTGTCTGATTCAAAAAGGGACACACGTAGCAATCTGTCAGTATGGAATATCTTTTTAAGAATTAACCCAGCTGACCCTGGAGATGTCTGCTATTTGAGTCTTACACTGACTCATTTAATGTTTGATAGCCCTCCTGAAAGGAAGGGGGGGACCACTTTTCCTCTGAGTTCATGAGCTCAGAGCTGGCATTTTTACAATTATAAACCAAGCATCACATAAGATTGCCTCTGCCTGGTTACAAGAAGAGCAGGAGATTTGAGACACAGGAGTTCTGTTTCCAGCTCTGATGTGGAGGGTACATGTCTATCCCACACTCAGAGATGTGATTGCAGTCTGTGTACACATGGCTGGACTAGCTTAAATGACATAACAGTGAAGCTGCAGCAGTCCAGATGCCGCACAGGCTGTACAAGCCTGCCAGATACCCTGGGTATGCACCCAAATGCTAGCCCAGGCTGCCCCTTGTTTTTTAAGTTTATTTTTGCTGCTATTGTTACTCAAAGTAGCTTTGAACTAGAACACAAGTATCTCCACTATGCCTCTGACTGCAGTGTAGATATATCAAGATGGGCAAGTTGGGCAAGTTGTTTACTTTCTTTGTACCTCAGTTTCCTCAAGGAACAGGGGGAGAACACTGATTCCCATTCGTAGATTACTCTAGCTCAAACTTTGACACCCTTACTCCAGTTCATTAGCAGGTGGAGGGGGGTGGGGGGAGAGGGGAGGGAAGATGAGGAGGAGGAGGAGGAAGCAGCAAGAATTGTTTCATTGCCCCCAGTGGAACTTTGCATGGAATAAGATACTATTCAGTGAGAGAATCTGGTCATCTGAAATCATAGAATGAAAGCCCCTGCACAGATGCACATCTTAATATTCTTTACCAACAGAAGTCCTGTCTGTATTTTCAAGGCACATTAGCATATGCAGTGGGTTATGTTTAAGCATGGCAATTATTTAGTACTTGGAGTTTGCAGAGGGGTCACTCACAGCCTCACCACTTTTCCTCACAAGGATACAAACATTAAATAAAAAACCTCCCCCATATTTTATTTTCTGAGAGACAGGCCCATTTAAACCTCATTTATTATTAATCAGCCTTGTTGGCGCTTTGGTACAAAATTAGCCTCATTAATATCAAGGTCTCAGGAAAGTGGGTGCGTGTAATTTCAGTCACAGCTCGAGTACACAAACTCCCGACGTGAGCGCCAGCCTTCAGCCATCACAAGAGCCCTCTGCAAGCTGCTTTCTCCTCCTCCATCTCGCACACACGCACGTCGGATGGGAAATAAATCCAGCAGGAAACAGCCTGGCTCTGTGGTAATGAAGGCGATTAAAAATGCCGGCGGTTGACAACTGCAGGCGCCTTTGACAAACTGCCAGTGGCCTCCTGGGTCTGTCACTTCTTGCAGCCTTTGACTCCCTCTTGTGGCCAGTGTCGCAAGCGAGGGTCTTGGCCGGCCGAGATGGGTCCTCCGAGACTTGCAGAATGTAGGCGGGGGCCTTGTCCACAGCTCTTTGGAGTCCACTGGAGTCCTCCGACGACTGCCCTAGGTTTGGGCTCTGGTTTGGCCTGGCTGGGAAGGAGGCGGTTAGCGTCCAGGAGATGTTAGGACTGTTTTCAGTGTAAAGCTGGTGGAAATACAGTTACACGGTGATCATCACCACATCCACATGGTGACACAGTGGCTTTTGATTCCACATTCTTTGGAACAGGAATTGCTTTTACGTTGTGTGTGAGCATCTAGCACAAGGGGGCCCTGATCCCACACAGGGCTTTTGGGGGCTACTGCAAAGGCAAAGGCAAAGGAAGGCTTGGAGAGTCTCCTTGCTGGAAGGTGAACCTGCCTGCCTTACTAATCAAGCACTTCTGCTGAGTTTCTCGGCCAATGCCAGGGTGGTTGTTTTCTACAGGTTTCAGCAGGCGCCTGGAAGGCAGGTATTCTATGTTTTAATCCTAGTTTTGCCACTGATGTGTGAACTTGAGCAAATTTTATTCATTTGCTGTTTTCCTCTGTTTTCCTAGCAGTAAACAGACACGTTACCTGCCTCTCAGGGAAGGCTGTGTACCACAGAGCATTAATGTCTCTGTTTTGTTGCACAAATAGACCTTGTGCCGTGTAAGTAACCTGAGGTCATGACACTGTCTGTACAGACTCAGACCATTCCAAAACACTTCATGGGTCCACCATATTCTAACCCGAGTATGTAGTTGGATTAGCCAGCTCCCCCTGCCCACTTGCATTGCCATGACCACATGGCTCATTTCAGTGAACTGGCTTGATCAGAGTTAGCATGGGCTTGTCTGCCCGAGCTGGGAATCACACCTCCAGCTCCACTGGAAGTGCCCTTAGAGTCACGCAGCTCAGCCCCAGGGCAAAGCTTAGGTCTCTGTGCTCCTGCAACACCAATGCTCAGGGGGTTCCACATCCCCTTCTGCTGGGTGCCAGAAGCACTGCCTAGAGGGGGTGCTGCCAACTGAAACACCCCACCTGTGTCCAGCCTATAGGAGGGACCCGTGCAGCTGGGTCTGGCCCAAAGCCTCTTGGTCATTCTGTGGCCAAGCCCTCCCCTTCCTCCTCCCCCACCCCTTCCGCCTCTCCTCCCCTTCTCCCCTTCCTTCTCTCCTCTTCCTTCTCTCCTCTTCCCCTCTACCTCAGCTTGGCCTGAATTTGGGAGGAGGGAGGTTGATTGGTGCTTATCACCAGCCCCCTTTCAAACTGCAGCATGGAACTGAGCCCCAGAGTCAACTGATTGGGGACAATCCTCTCCCAGCTTTCACCTTAAGCTTTGGCTTGGGAAAGAAGGTGATCTGCCCTCTTGTCTTTACAGCGCAGCTTTCTCAATGAGGGTGTTTGCGTGCTGTAGACAAGAGGTTTGGGAAGGGTTAGGGTCGCTAAGGGACTGGACTAAGTTTGGATGATCTGAGAAATCCGAAGATCTGGGTTTATTGCCTGCCCTGACACAGATTCCCCATGTGAACATGGGCAAGTCACGGCAAATGTGTTTATAATGCCACTGCCCCTGGTGGATCAGCAGCAGCGGGGACTGAGTCTGAGACCCCTGGATCATAAGACATGAGCCGCTCCCACCTGAGCTGCAAGACCAATTTCTCTTGATCTAGGCTGTAGCAGAGCCATCAACCCCTACATGGCCATGGTACCACTAGAGGGGGACCATGTACCTCACCAAGGGCATGTCTACACTGCACCCAGAGCTCAAAATAAGCTATGCAAATTGCTACACAGCGCCAACTTGTGAAATAAACCACTGTTCCAAAATGTCCCTTACTCCTTGTGGAACGAGGTTTATAGGGACATCAGAGTAGCGAGCTCATTATATTTCAAAATGACGGGCTTGCTTCAAAGACGCAGGATAGCTATTTCGGCATACCGAAATGCCCCGAAATAGCGCTGCTGTCTAGACATACCCTAAGCAAGTGGCCTTTACCCTGCCCTGTAATCAGGGGTGTGACTGCAGCACAGACCCAAGCTGGCTTTCAACTAGTCCAGCTCAAACAGCAATAGCAGTGACTGTGGCCATCTCAGGTAGAGCTAGACACACTGCAGCCACACCTTGGATTGCAGTGTAGACATACTCTTAGGCCTAGTCCATAGTAGAACAAGATCATGTGGATGTGAAAAATCCACCCCCTCCCAAGCAGCATGGTTCAGCCAATCATATAGACAGAAGAATTCTTCCACCAGCCTAGCTTCTGCCTCTTCGGGAGGTGGATTGTCTACGCCGAAGAGAGAACCCCTCCCAGGAGCATAGGTAGTGACTACACTGGAGTGCTCAGTACAGCAGCTGCAGTGAGAGCGATGTGCCTGTCCTTCATCTCTATGTACCTCAACTCCCCATCTGGAAACAGCTATAACCCTTTCATCCCATTCGTCCTCTGCCTGTTTCAATGTACACCATCGCAGGGCACAGGTTCGCTCTTCCTATGTGGATGTACAGAGCCTTGAAAATGGGCTCCAGAGCCTGCAGGGGGTCTTTAGAGCCACCATACTACAAAGAGCACTCTCGCCTCTGAAGCCTGGATTCATTCTCTGGAGACTAGGGGAGCCTGGGGGGCTGTCAGCAAACCACACTGGCTGTGATTTAATATTTTCATTGAATGGATAAAAACTGAAACATCAAGGGTTCAGGGAGCCAAATGGGACTCCAGAATGCTGAATAGTGAAATGAAACCCCAATGCATTTGCACACAGATGGATCCAGTGAACACCTGAAGGCCTCTTAAATGCACATCATATTACATGCTCAATGCTTGAATGTATGCATTTGCATAGGGCACAAATAATCTTTTTGCAAAGCAAAGACTTGTGAATTTTCTATGCAGGAATGATAAGGAGCTAGTGGAATGTGATTAAAGTCCATCAGAATTACATATATCCCTTGGCTTTTGTCTAGACTAAAATAGTACTGAAACTATAAATTGGATAATAAAATCAGTGAAAATCCATCTCTTCTCCCACCCCCCTTTACCTTGTTCTTTTAGCCCATTACATTATTTATAACTGGTTATTCCGATTTCCCATCGCCTTGGGATGGCCTGCCTAGATCGCTTCATAAAACATGCAATACTTTGATTAAATGGTATTTCTGTGAAGGGAAAGTATATTTATTTAGCTGATCCATATGAGATAGGAGATTCAGTCTAATAGTCCTTGATAACAAGATAAGAATATATAACTTGTAAATTCCCTCTCTCCACCCAGAATTCATGGAAATTTATTGAAAAATATTGCAAAGAAATGTGTGAATTTCAAATAAAAACCAGGGTGTTTATGTTTATTCATGAGATGTTTCAAGAGGTGCTATAAAACCAACTTCCCTACTGCTGTGTTTTGCCCATATACACAAAAAGGAAAATGAGTATTTATAGCCTAGAAGACTTTTTAAATTTCAGTTTAAAGAAACACAACAGCAAAATGCAAATATGAAGTCCCTGGAGGGGTCAAGAGAAAGAGGGAACACCCTGGGTGTGACTCACTGTGCACCATTCCGCACTGGAACACGAGAGAGCAGGTCCCCCATAGCAGCTCCTCCTCTACATTTAAAGGTGCAGTGTACAAGAAACAGAACTGTGACATTTTACAGTTACTTAGCTGCAAGCACTGCACCTCAGTTTGTTAGATGTTACACGACAAAGAATTTTTATTCCAGATCCCCAAGAAAACGTACCGGGCCACTGACCCGCATGCAGTATGTTCTCTAAATCATCCACAGCTATAAAGTGACAGTTGCTTTGATATGAAACCAAAGGAATTATTAATAACTGGGGTCAATTTGGAAATAATTTTGAAATAACGGGCTTCTTATTCCGAATTCTGTAACCCTCATTTCACGAGGAATAACACCTATTTCAAAATAACTATACGGCGTGTGTAGATAGCACAGCTGTGGTTATTTGGGAGTAAGTGGCCTCCAGGGATTCTCACAGGCAGCGGCGGATATAGGGTAGGGCGAACGGGGCGGCTGCCCCGGGCCCTGCGCTTCAATAGGCCTCGCGCACACGCTACTACCTGTTGGCTGTGGCCCTGGCACATGCATGAAATTGTGCTGCCCCGGGCCCCGTGCTTCAATAGGCCCCGTGCCCTGGGCCCCGCAAAACTCTCATCTGCCCCTGCTCACAGGTGCCCTGGAAGCCGCTCTGTCCACACCCATACAAACAGCAGGTCCAGTTCCATGGCTGGAGTGCTGAGGTGTCTGCAAGGGTGACCAGAGCAGGCAGTGGGAAGGCTTTGCTGAGCCTCAAGGAGGCAGGCAATTGAAGAGCAGGAGATACGACTGTACGGGGGGGTCTCTTTCAGCATGAGCCTCTGCTAGCCTCATGCAGCAGCTCCAGGAAGTGGCTGCTGTCCTGATGCCCTGTCCGAAGTGCTTCCCAGGGCTTTAAATGTGATTCAGGCTCCAATCAGTGTGGACGTGCTATTTCAAAATAAGCTATTTCAGAGTTTTTTTCCCCCAAATAACTTATTTCAAAATAAGCCTGCAGTGTGGCCATAGCCTGGTAGAGACAAGGGTTAAGTATTGTATCTAAGGCTACATCTACACTGCAGGCATCTTGCGCAAGAACTTTTTGCATCCACACTGCCATGTACTTTTGTGCAAGAGCGTCCATGGCAGTGTGGACGCTCTGTTGTGCAAGAAAGCTCTGATGGCCATTTTAGCCATAGGGGTTTCTAGCGCAAGAAACCCCTGTTGCACAGCCACACATGCCTTTTTGTGCAAGAGCTCTTGCTCAGAAAGGCTTATTCCTGTGTTCTTATGATTTACTGTACTTTTCCTTGGACAAGAACACACTTGTAGTGTGGACGCTTCGCAAGTTTTTGCGGAAAAACAGCTGTTTTTGTGCCAAAACTCTGCAGTGTAGACGTAGCCTAAATCTAATTGTGGCATCCTGGTTGTGGGTGCTATTCACTACATAAAACTATGTACAACCTTTGGGTTACAGCATTAACATTTCCCTCCTTCAGGCTCACAGGTGAAGGGATCTTCTGTGTGAGCTCCCAGTGAGCTTCTGTGGTTAAATTTGTAAATGCCTATTTCAAGAGCAAGCGTCTTGCTATTTGTAGCAGTGCTTAGATGCTCCATTGTGCTAGGTGCTGTACACACACACACCATAAGAGGCCATACCCCTGCCCCAGAGAGCTTACAATCTAAATGGATAGAAAGAAACTGGAAGAGGGAATGAGTTGCCCAATAGCAGGGCCAGGAATAGAACCAGCTCCCAATTCTATGTTCTACCAACTGGAGCACACTGCAACTCTGCTTCTCTACCAGACAGCAGGAATTGCTGCATGTAGTTAATTTCTAGGTAACCATTCTGCAGCTGGCAATTCAAGAACACCTTCTATGGAGCCAATTTTCCCTCTGCTCCTGTTTGTACCTGGTTCTCATCCATCTGCACCCCACTAGCCTGACTTCCATAGCTCTTTCTGCACCCTGTTGTGTTTGTCCATGCCTGCTGGGATCCCATGCCGCTTGCATGTGGATTTCATGTGCATTGTTACAGCATAACTTGATAATGCCCAATATCTCTTGTTCTTGGCAAACCTCGAAAAGCTGGAATTTCTCAGCAATGACTCAATAGCCACTTCCATTCCATCAAACTCTACCTTTCTGGTAGCCCTGCAGCAGCTACTCCTGCTGTCAGTGACCGCTTTGGCTGGTGCAGCAGTAGTCAGTATGTCATTGGTGATAAGTGGCCATTAATCCAGGCTCACCGTGTACTTTAAACACTAATTAAAGCTCAGAAATCCCATGTCCATGAAGTATCTGTTACAGCACAGCATAAGGTACTAGGAGCCTAATGCAAGGAGGTCAGAGGACTTGCTCGAGTCTATGCAGAAAGTCACTGGCATGGCTAGTAAAGCAGTGTGAGTCCCAGCCTGGGCAGACAAGCTCTGCTAGCACTAACCCAGCAGTGTGCCTGCAGCAGCTGGGGTGGCATTGCTCAGGCTGAATCCCACCTGAACCTCTAGGTCCAGGTTCGGCTGCCTGACTGCCACCTGCTGCATGCTAGTTAGAGTCTGCTTGCCTGAGCTGGGAATCCCACCTCCCCGCTGCAGAGCAGATGTACCCCAGAGCTCTGAATGCGGCTGGTGAGTCTCTGCTGTGCTCAGAGGGGACACTGCAGCTTGTGAGGACATACCAAGCTGGCTCAGTCCCAGAAGCAGGGGCTGGCTGCCCGAATGGATACAGACTTGACCAGCTTCCCTGGGGAAGTTATTGGAGGTGGCCAGACCAAAGCGAGCTCAGGTTTGTGCAGACGTAACCTTCACTTCATGCTCTAAATCTGTCCCTTATTTAAACCAGGACCAAATTCAGCGTAGGTGTAACCTGGCGCTCTGCTACTGAAGCCAATGGAATTGTGCCTGCTTAGCCCAGGGTTGTATTTACCTCACATACCGCAATGTCCTGCAGGAGCTGCTCTTCTGGGTTTCTCAGTTTCTTGGTGCCTCTGCTGCCCTCTCCCTCTAGAATTTCATTGCCCAGAGCCATGGGGAGGATGATAATTTTGTCTGCTGGCTTGTTAACATTCCTAAACACACAATGGTTGTGTGTATGGTAGCTTTGGGGAGCCTTTGGTCCAGCCATGCTGAAAACACCCATTCCTCTTCTATCTCACAAAGAATTGTCCTGTCCAGGCCTGCTGACAGGGGGAGCAAAGGGGGAAGCTGTCCCGAGGCCTGGCAATTCAAAGCAGCCTGAGACTCCTAGCTGCTGCTGCTACAGGAGCCGTGGCTGGAGCCCCAGGCCCATTTGAATTGCGCCTGTGCTGCTCTATGAAGGGGGTACGATGCTGCTGTCTGGGCAGCGCCAAGGGCTGCCCCTTCCACCCGAGGCCCTGGCTGGCCCCCCTGCACCTTGCCCCGGGGCCCCTGGTGGCTGTCAGCTCCATTGGCTCTGTCCAGGGATGAGGCAGGTTCACAGGATGTATCGAACCCTTGTTAAATCCTTTAAGCATTTCATCACATAGCTGCGGTGTCCAGAGGCTGTCGAGCTAATCTCTGAATCAACACAGAATAAGAGTCAGTCCTTGCCCCAAGAGCAGGCCTGGGCAAAACACCCTCTGCGGGCCAGATCCAGCCTGCCAAGCCACCGGATCCAGCCCGCAGACGCAGCAAGGAGCTCAGGCAGACTCCCCTGCTTGCCCCGTCCCCGCACGCTGCTCAGAAAAGCTGCTGCTGGTCTGTGGGAGTGGTGCTTCACGAGCTACACCCGCCTCCAGCACATTCCCATTGGCCGGTTTCTGGCCAACGGGAGTTGCCTGTTTCAAGAACAGGCAGCGCGCAAAGCACCACTACCCGTCAGGCTCCCTCCATACGGCCCTGCAGCCTATGCAGGGGAGGGGCAGGCTCCTGCCTGAGAAACATGTTGTGTTGTTGGCTGGGAGTCTCACAGGTAAGTCTCGGCCAGAGTCTGACTCTGGCACCCCGACCCTCCCTCCTCCAAGCCCTTTGCCTCCCTACTCCTGCCCCCTCTACCTCACATAAGCCAAACCCTCTGCCCCCTCCTGAGCCCATACCCCCTCCCAGACCCTGCACTCCAATCCCCTGTCCCAGATCACAATCCCCTCCTGCCCTAGGTCAGAACCCAACCCCCTGCACCCAATCCCATGCGCCAGGTCACCACTGTCTCCTTCACCCAAACTCCCTCCCAGACCTCATAGGTCCTCCTGCACCCGAATCCCTTACCCCAAGCTCGCTTCTGCACCCAACATCCATCCCAGACCTTGCACCTCCTCCATTAATATCATGGAAGAGTGTGGCCCTCAAACACTTTCCAAAATCTTGTAGTGACAACCCATCAAAAAATATTTCCCACTGCTGCCCAAGAGTTTATAGTCCAAGCAGACCAGCCAATGGATAAACAGGAGCCCAGAGAGGTTGAAGGGACTTTCACAAGGTGTGGTGGAGCTAGGACTAGGCTCTGGTTCTCCTGATACCCATACTTCTGTATTGGAAAAAAATAGCACCTGGTTTTCTCTTTGTCCAGAATTACTTTCCACTCTGGTCAAAGAACAGGGGAGGGGGGAGACTGAGTGGAAAAGAAGAGAAGAGACAGTGGATTCTGCCAGGTGATTTCTCTTGACTACTTTCAGCACAAGCAGTGGAGTGAGGCTGATGTCGTGGCTGATTAAGACGCACCCATTAGCCCTCATTTTTGCAAACAAATTGCACTAGATTGTTAAAGTGCCTTTTCTGTTCCCCTGTGCTGTAATTTATTAGAGTGGCCTCGAAAGAAGCTGGGATGATGCATCCCAGCCTGCCACCCAATGCTCCGCTGCACTCGCCATGCAGTCTGAAAATACACAGGGACATTACCAAATAAAATACCCCCCCCCATGCAATGAAACATTGTAACTGCGGAACTAGCGGAGCCACTCACCATTGTCTTTCAGCTGGAAGTAAGGAGACAGGGAGTTGAGCTTCGGGAGTGAGAGCCCATGACTGCCTGCAACCACCAGGGCACATCCCGGTGAGCTTAGCTCATCCCGGTATCTCTCTGCAGATGATAATTCAGTCCATGGAGCACAATGCCTGCAAGCTTTCAGAGGCGGTCTTCTTCTGCTTGGATATGAAAGAGCTTCTGCAATTGCCATAACAGTAGGAGTTTGCCCAAGTGTAAGTTGCTGCCCTCCACTCAAGTGATGGCTTCACCCCGTGCTGCTGCATGGAGTTGATGTGGAAAGGTCTTGCAGCAACGCAGGTTGCCTCACATTTTGCAAAGCTCTGAGGATGTTGCATGCTTTGGAGGCTGTGCTGCTGGCTCCAAGCACCCTATGCAGAAAGAAAATCACAGCCAGTTTGCATCACCACCTGTGGGCAGATTTTCAGCCATTTGGTACTACAAGACTGTGTCTCGCCCTGTGTTTCTCAACCTTTTTTCAAGCCTCACTTTAATAGCATGATTCTACAGATTGTAGCCCAGTGGGAGTCAAGGGCACTCAGAACCTCACGAGTTACACTTAGCACCTGACAGGATCGGGCTTTGTGTATACTGAAAAAACATTGCACAGCACACCCTTTGTAGGTCCTACTAGTATTGTCACCCTCCTGCGAGTGGTGGCAAAACGGTGGGTCTTGCAGGTTGGTTTCCTATTGGAGGTGAAATCAGTGATATGGAGTGTAAATATTTTCTGAGTGTAATTTGTTTCTTTATTCTGTGTGCACCAGCCCTAGAACAGACGTGATCACAGACAGCATGCAGAGAAATCCCTTTCAACCCTGGTCTACACTAGGGAGTTCTTTCAAAATAACAAGCAAAGCATCCTCACTACCAAGCCTGTTATTTCAAAATAAGGGCTGGTTATTTCGAAATACTAACCCCAGCTTTCCACAAGGAATAACCTTATTTCGAAATAGCGGGAGTGTGGATGCTCCACTGTTGCTATTTTGAAATAACTACTCCCCAGAATCATTCAATGTAATTGCTCCCCAGAGCTTCCTGGGGCTGTAAGTGAAGGTAGCGCATCCACATGACGGGATCCTGCCTCAGACTAATTTTGAGGCTTCCCTGTAGTGTGGACACGCTATTTCAAAATAGTTATTTTGGGAGTTATTATTTGGAAGTAAGTTATTTTGAAATAATTTCCTAGTGTAGACATGCCCTAAGTGACCTCTATACCCCGTGCCCACTAGGCAACTGAGCCCCCAAAAATGATTGCAGGTACAAAGATTGAGAGCTACTTCTCTCGCTGTTTGCAAAGGCTCTCCCGAAAGCCACTGTATCACAAAACTAAGGGCTCATCTAGACTACAGGGAACGGTCGAAAGAAGATATGCAAATTCCATGGGAATTTGCATATCTTCTTTACAATCGCACTTTTGAAAGCACAGCTTTTGAAAGTGAAAGTAATTAAGACGTGCTTTTTCTGCGAACCCCCGCCCCCCTTTGTCAAAAAGCCGCATAAACCTCCTTTTTTGAGGAAGCTCTGCTTTCGAAAGTGCAATTGGAAGAAGATATGCAAATTACCGTGGGGGTCCAAGATTTTGATCACTACAGCAATAACCCCTTTGCAGGAGTCTAGCTGCAGAAGCGCTGGTCCTGGCTTGGAATTTTGGCAAAGATGTACAAACTTTACTTCTTTGATTTCCCAGGCAGGGCGCATGTTCCTCCCTTCTGTTTTATCATTTCAGTTTGTGCCTCAGATGTTTCCAGTGTATTTGTTGTTTAATTTCATGCTTTATTTTTGGTATTTCTCCTTCGTGTGGCTGCTTTTTTATTTTTTTGGCACCAATTGGAATTCTGACAGGAAGGAGAATGCTTTTATTTAGGAGCAAGCTGCATACTGTATGCTATAAACGATTGCTTTGATTACTTCCCTGCACAATCATTTAGGTGCTGCTAGGAACCTGAGGAGGATTAGAAGATGGCATCAAAACTCATTCAGATACAAATGACTTTAATATGCTCTGACACACACATCAGTAAATAAGCCTTGTCTGTTGCCAAGGTGATACTCCTTTGTTGCTATGACTATATCAAGTGAATATGGTTCTTCCTTATTGGTTCCACTTTGGGATGCCTATTTTTGGACCAGCCCTTTAATAACTTGTGACACTAATTGAGTAACAGGGATTCTGGATGTGAATTGGGTTTTTGTGGTATGTGCTGCGACCTGGTGCTGTTAACGTATGGAGTAGGTTTTTCCACAGACCAAAATATTTTGAGCTGAGTTCATCCCTGCTTGTTAACTCCATTTAGTGAAGTTACACCAGGGATGAATTTGATGCCTTAACTCCATAACTCTTCTGTTACCTACACAACTTAGTTTGAAATTGAGTCTACAGCGAGACATTGTTCCGAGAGCTACAGGCGTCAGAGGAATACTACTACAGAGTAATTACTCAGTTATCCTGATCTGAAGAGACACCTTTTCTTACAGCAACAGGCAGAGAGGTAGTACTGGCTTGGCTCCTCAGCCTGTACAAGTCAGTGTAGCTTCAATAGAGTGATGACAACTTTCCCCCAGGGAGGAGCTAATCCAGTAGAGATGGCCGCAGTTTTTCAATAGAACAATTTTCTGTTGGGAAATACAGGTTTGCCAAACCCCAAATGCTTTGAGTGTGGCAATGTGCCTGTTTCAGCAACCATGTTGCAGCAATTCACGTTTGATCAATACTGAATTCGGTTAAGATACTGTACTTGGATTTATTGCTTTGGTTTGACTATTGAATTGATTCATTTTGAGATGTGCTAGAATGTTATTGAAGCAGGACATTTCAGTGGTTCTGAATAACAAATGTGGACTGTTCATTCTGTGGGAAATGTTGGCATTTTGGCTTTTTGTTCTGCTTTGGAAGGAAAATACTTTGATGTGTTGGGATTTCCTGTGGAAAGGAAAAGCCCCGTTCCAGCCAGCTCTATAGGTTAGTGCCAGGCTTCTCAAATTTCACTGTGCCACGATCCCCTGTCTAACAACAACAATTACTACATGACCCCAGGATGGGGGCAGGCAAAGACTAAGTCTGCCCGAGCCCTGACACCCTGCATGGGGGGCCAAAGCTCCACTGTTCCGGTGTGTGGGGGGTACAAAGCCAAATCCCAATGGCTTTAGCTCAGACAGGGGGCTTGTAGCTTCAGCCCCACTGTCCAACACTGAAGCCCTTGAGCTTCAGCCTCGACAGTGGGGCTCTGGTTTTGGCTTTGGCTGCTGGCCACAGGAAGACTAAGCCAGCTCTGGTGAACCCATTGCAATGGGGTTGTGACCCACTTTGGGGTCCCGACCCACAGTCTGAGAACTCTGGGCTAGAACACCTCTGGAGAGAGCAGAAGTCATGGTTCTATTCCTAGTTCTGCTGTTGAATGTGCACCTCAGTTTCCCCCTACATAAAATTACTTCATAGTAATATTGTGAGACTCAGTTAATTCATATAAATTAAGTTAAGTATTACAGATGTGAGTTGGGCAGTAGGAAGAGGGGGTGGGAGGCTCCTGCACGGTAGGAGAATTCATCGTGCCTTTATCCTGACATTGCCTGTATAGTTATTTTAGAAATATTCTTCCTTGTCAACAACAAATGGCTTTGCAGGAACTGATGTCTGTTGTCCTTGAACTAGATGGGTGTGTCTAGACTACAGGGTTTTTTAAAAAAAAGTGGCCTTTTTTCGAAAAAATTTCACCTGCGTCTAGACTACAGCTGCGTTCTTTCAAAAGTAAATGGAAAGAACGCGGCAGTTTTTTCGATTGCGGTAAACCTCATTCTATGAGGAATAACGCCTTTTTTCAAAAGCCATCTTTTGAAAAAAGGCGCTATTGCATGAATACAGGGCTTTTTTGAAAGAGAGCATCTAGACTCTCTTTAGAAAAAACAAGACACTTTTTCGAAAAATCTTCTTGTTGTCTAGACGCTCTTTTTCGAAAGAGGCATTTTTCAAAAGATACTTTCGAAAAAGCCTCTTTTGAAACAGGCTTGCAGTCTAGATGTAGCCGATGACTGGAAGTTTGGGAAGTAGTGGTTTTGTTGTTTAGTGCAAGGCTGTGTGTGTGTGTGTGTGTGTGTGTGTGTGTGAGAGAGAGAGAGAGAGAGAGAGGAGAGAGAGAGAGAGAGGGATGGAGAAAGAGAGACAGACAGACTATGTTAAAACATCATTAAGTTGCAAAACATTCAGAAGTTAGGAAATGTCAGAATAAGGTTTGTCGGTGCCCTTATTGGCCACTGGACAAAAAGGCTGGAGTGGAGCAAGGCCAAGGCAAAAGGGGTCGAAAAAGAATGGGATTATCTGCAATTGTAACTGCTAAACTCTCTGTCTCTATTGCGCATGTGCAAACTGAGATTTTTGTCAAAGGCTTATCCTGGAACAGCAAAAGGCCCATGCTACATAAATGCTGCTCACCTGCTGGTAGGCTTGCCAACCATCCTGGTTATGCCGGGAGTCTCCTGGAATCAGACTCAGTCTTCTGGAGTCTCCTGAAGCCAAGCCAGGAGACTGGCCACTAAAAGTCTGGCAGCTCAGTGGGCTAAGGTGGGCTCCCTGCCTGCTTTGGCCCTGCACCACTTCTGGAAGCAGCCAGCATTGTCTCTATGGCCCCAAGGAGGGGACAGGGGCTTTCCCTGTGCTGCCTCCAACCTGAACAATGAAACTGCAGCCAATGGGAGCTGTGGGGCGCTGTCTGCAGGCAGGGACAGCAGTTGGAGCTACCTGACCTCTAGGGGCCAGGGACAGGCTGGCCTCTTCATAGAATCATAGAATACGAGAACTGACCAAGAGGTCATCAAGTCCAGTCCCCTGCCCTCATGACAGGACCCAGTACCATCCAGACCATCCCTGACAGATGTCTAAGTAACCTGTCCACAACCTCCCTAGGCAACTAATTCCAGTGTTTAACCATCCTGACAGTTAGGAACTTTTTCCTAATGTCCAACCTAAACCTCCCTTGCTGCAGTTTAAGCCCATTGCTTCTTGTCCTATCCTCAGAGGCTAAGGAGAACAATTTTTCTCCTCATCATTATAACACCCTTTTATATACCTGAAAACCGCTATCATGTCCCCTCTCAGTCTTCTCCTTTCCATACTAAACAAGCCCCGTTCTTTCACTCTTCGCTCATAGCACATGTTCTCTAGCCCTTTAATCATTCTAGCTGCTCTTCTCTGGACTTTCTCCAATTTCTCCACAGCTTTCTTGAAATGTGCTGCCCAGAACTGGACACAATACTCCAGCTGAAATCTAATCAACGCAGAGTGATTTGTCTTTGTGTGGTTCTGTACATATATGAAGAGGCTGGGATTCTCCCGCCAGACTCTGCACTCTGCTATGGCCATTTATAGAAGCCAAGACAGCCCAACCTCCAGCCAGGGAAGTATTTTCCCAGCAATGGCTTGCGGGAGCTGTCTTATGCAGGTCTCCTAATAAGACCAGTTCACTGATCATATTGGGGGTGGGGCTGGTGATATGTTTACAGCATGCAGGATTATGGGCATTCTTGGTAGTGCTACCTCCCATAGGCAGCCTGCAGTGAGCTGTTGTGATTTAGGCCAGCCCATTGGCTAACTAAGGAGCTGGCCCATAGAGCTGCCAAGAATCCTGGGGCTACAAAACTGCTGTGAAGACACTTCCACCCTGCAGGTCTATGCTGTGTATCAGAGACTCTGATCTATAAGCCCTGTGCTAGACCCCTTCGTATCTAAAGGGCAGCACCTCGCAGCTGTAGGGCTGCTATCTCGCGTTAGCGAAAGCAAGAGCTGCAGGCATGGACTGTGGCATTTCTGCAGAGGTAGGCGGGCTGAGGCCATTCACCCTATCTGCAGCAGGACACTCCTCCTTTTCTGAAGTTCTTCCTTGTCTGCTATGGACACAAACCCAGGCGTGGCTGTGCCAAGTATCATCCTGCAGAGGAGAGAGGATGCCATTTCGAAGAATGTGTCCCTTGCCCCCTCTGATGGGCAAGTAGCTCCCCTCCCGGGTGCTAATGACTGATCAAAGTTGCAGCATGGCACTTCATTACGTTCACGTCTCAGGCCTCGTTTTACAGCTGTGTCTGCATCAGTAGGCAGTTGGCATCAGGCTGAGTAACGAAGGTCCCATTGGCTACCCGCTCTGCTCTCTTTGCCATGGGGTAAGCGACACAAAGTCCGATCGCTCAGGCCCTGTGGTCTTGCTTGTAATCAGTAAGGGTATGTCTACACTACAGCGCTAATTTGAACTAACTTATTTCAAATTAGTTCATTCGAAATAAGCTAATTCGAACTAACGCATCTAGACCCAAAAACTAATTCGAATTAGCGTTTTGCTAATTCAAAATAGCACATCCACACTGATTGGACGCTGGGTCGCATTTAAGGACAGCTGAAACCAGTTCCGGCAGGGCATCAGGTCAGTAGTTGCTTTGTGTGCGAACAGGAATTGCTAACAGGGAGTTTGGAGAGGGAGTTCTCCAGGTGAAAGAGGAGTAAAAACGGGACCCTTGTGGTAAGTGGCTGTCTGGAGTGTGTGTTTGTGTGTGGGGGAGTTATTTGCTGTGTGCAGAGCTTGTGTTTATCTGTTTGGTTGGTTGGTTTGATTGTTTGATTGCTTGAAGGAGCTTCTAAAAGGTTTGAAATCTAGAAGCCTCTGTTAATTGGCTAAGCCTCAGTCAGGGGGAGGGGCTACCAGAGCTATATAAGCCTGTGACTCAGTGACCAGGGAGCTTGCGAACAGGAATTGCTAACAGGGAGTTTGGAGAGGGAGTTTAGAGGGGGAGGTTAGAGGGCACTAGTGACTTCTGGCCTTCTTTAAAACATAACTCTTATCGTAATCTATATTCCAGAGGTTTAAAAAGAATCCCAGTTTATACTTAAACTTGTTCATTAGAAAAATGGAGACAGAAGCCCAGCAGCAGAGTGGGGGCTATCCTGTTTATTGCGTCGAGTGTAACATGTATGATTACCTGCCCTGTGGGCGGGTGGCGTATGTGTGCACCCGTTGCAAGGAGCTCCTGACCCTCAGAGACCGAGTTCGGGCTTTGGAGGCCAGGGTGGCTGAACTGGAGGAGCTAAGGGAGGTAGAGAGATTTGTGGATGAGACTTTCTGGGACACTGTAGTACTGTCCCACCTCCAGTCTGAGAGCCCCAGTGCTCTTAAGGAGGATGAAAGTCTCAAGGGAACAGAGCATTCAATGGGAGCAGAGGGAAACCATCCCGTAGTTGGGACCCTCCTCCCAGAGGATGTTGCGGTATCCTCTCGCACTGAGGATACCTCTGAGGGGGAGGGAAAGCCAGTTCGGAAGAGGCAGGTGTTAGTAGTGGGTGATTCGATCGTTAGAAACATAGATAGTTGGGTTTGTGATGACCGGGAGAACCGTATGGTCACTTGCCTGCCTGGTGCGAAGGTTGCGGATCTCTCGAGGCATCTAGATAGACTTATGTGTAGTGCTGGGGAGGAGCCGGTGGTCGTGGTACATGTAGGTACCAATGACGTAGGGAAGGGTAGGAGAGATGTCCTGGAGGCCAAATTTAGGCTGCTAGGAAAGAGACTGAAATCCAGGACCTCTATGGTGGCGTTCTCGGAAATGCTTCCGGTTCCACGCGCAGGGCCGGGTAGGCAGGCAGAGATTCAGAATCTCAATGCGTGGATGAGACGATGGTGTAGGGAAGAGGGGTTTGGATTTATTAGGAACTGGGGACACTTTTGGGAGAGGGGGAGCCTATACAGGAAGGATGGGCTCCACCTAAACCAGGGTGGAACCAGACTGCTGGCACTAAACATTAAAAAGGCCGTAGAGCAGTTTTTAAACTGAGAGATGGGGGAAAGCCGATTGGTGTGGAGATGCACGTAAATCGGAGGGAGACTACTCTTAGAGGAGAATCCATTGATAGAGATTCTCTAAGCTGTAGTCAGAAAGAGAGGAGGGGAGAGGGCAAACCATGGGCCAGAGCAGACAAACAACCGTGTACAAAGGAATCCAATGCATCAGGGAAGGGCAGACAAATAAGCAGTGGCAAATTTTTAAAGTGCTTCTACACAAATGCTAGGAGTCTGACTAATAAGATGGGTGAACTAGAGTACCTAGTATTAAATGAGGAGGTTGACATAATAGGCATCACTGAAACCTGGTGGAATGAGGAAAATCTGTGGGACACAATCATACCGGGATATAAAATATATCGAAAGGATAGAGCAGGCCGGGTGGGTGGCGGAGTGGCACTGTATGTGAAAGATAATGTAGAATCAAATGAAATAAAAATATTAAATGAATCAACATGTTCAATAGAATCGCTATGGATAGTAATTCCATGCTCCAAAAATAAGAAATTAGCAGTAGGGATATATTACCGACCACCTGACCAGGACAGGGATACTGACATTGAAATGCTGAGGGAGATTAGAGAGGCTACCAAAACAAAGAGCTCTATAATAATGGGGGATTTTAATTACCCCCATATTGACTGGATACATGTCACCTCAGGAAGAGAAGCGGAGATAAAATTTCTCAATGGCTTAAATGACTGCTTCTTGGAGCAGCTAGTGCAGGAACCCACAAGGGGAGAGGCAATTCTCGATTTAGTCCTGAGTGGAGCGTAGGAACAGGTCCAGGAAATAACCGTTACAGGACCGCTTGGGAATAGTGACCATAATATAATAACATTCAACATTCCTGTGGTGGGAAGAACACCTCAGCAGACCAGCACCCTGGCATTTAATTTCAAAAAGGGGAATTACACAAAAATGAGGAGGTTAGTTAAACAGAAATTAAAAGGCACAGTGACTAGAGCCAAATCCCTGCAAGCTGCATGGAAACTTCTTAAAGACACCATAATAGAGGCCCAACTTAAATGTATACCCCAAATTAAAAAACATAGCAAGAGACCTAAAAAAGAGTCACCGTGGCTTAACCACCATGTAAAAGAAGCAGTGAGGGACAAAAAGGCATCTTTTAAGAAGTGGAAGTCCAATCCTAGTGAGATAAATAGAAAGGAACATAAACACTGTCAAATCAAGTGTAAAAATGTAATAAGAAAAGCAAAAAAAGATTTTGAGGAACAGCTAGCCAAAAACTCAAAAAGAAATAACAAAATGTTTTTTAAGTACATTAGAAGCAGGAAGCCTGCTAAAAAACCTGTGGGTCCCCTAGACGATCGAACTATAAAAGGCGCAATCAAGGACGATAAAGCCATTGCGGAGAAACTAAATGATTTCTTTGCTTCAGTCTTCACGGCTGAGGACGTTGGGGAGATTCCCAAATCTGCACCGTCCTTTGTGGGTAATGAATCTGAGGAACTGTCCCGGATTGAAGTGTCAATAGAGGAGGTTTTGGAACAAATAGAAAAACTTAATGTTAACAAATCTCCGGGACCGGATGGCATTCATCCAAGGGTTCTAAAAGAACTCAAATGGGAAATTGCTGAACTATTATCTGTGGTTTGTAACCTATCCCTTAAATCGGCTTCCGTACCTAATGACTGGAAGGTAGCCAACGTGACACCAATATTTAAAAAGGGCTCTAGAGGCGATCCGGGCAATTACAGACCGGTAAGTCTAACTTCAGTACCGGGCAAATTAGTCGAAACAATAGTAAAGAATAAAATTGTGAAGCATGTAGAAGAACATAATTTGTTGGACAAAAGTCAACATGGGTTTTGTAAAGGGAAATCCTGTCTTACTAATCTATTAGAGTTCTTTGAAGGGGTTAACAAACATGCGGACAAGGGGGATCCAGTAGATATAGTATACTTAGATTTCCAGAAAGCCTTTGACAAGGTCCCTCACCAAAGGCTCTTGTGTAAATTACATGGCCATGGGATAAGAGGGAAGGTCCTTTCTTGGATTGAGAACTGGTTAAAAGACAGGAAACAAAGGGTAGGAATAAATGGTAAATTTTCAGAGTGGAGAGGGGTAACTAGTGGTGTCCCCCAAGGGTCAGTCCTAGGACCAATCCTGTTCAACTTATTCATAAATGATCTGGAGAAAGGGGTAAGCAGTGAGGTGGTAAAGTTTGCGGATGATACCAAACTGTTTAGGATAGTCAAGACAGAAGCAGACTGTAAGGGACTCCAAGAAGATCTCACCAAACTGAGTGATTGGGCAACAAAATGGCAAATGAAATTTAATGTGGATAAGTGTAAAGTAATGCACATTGGGAAAAATAACCCCAACTATACGTACAGTATGATGGGGGCTAATTTGGCTACGACAAATCAGGAAAGAGATCTTGGAGTTATCGTGGACAGTTCTCTGAAAACTTCCACACAGTGTGCAGCGGCGGTCAAAAAGGCAAATAGGATGCTAGGTATTATTAAGAAAGGGATAGAAAATAAGACCCGGAATATCTTACTGCCCCTGTATAAAACTATGGTACGCCCACATCTTGAATACTGTGTACAGATGTGGTCTCCTCACCTCAAAAAAGATATTTTGGCCTTGGAAAGGGTTCAGAAAAGGGCAACTAAATTGATTAGGGGTTTGGAACGGGTCCCATATGAGGAGAGGTTAAAGCGACTGGGACTTTTCAGTTTAGAAAAGAGGAGACTGAGGGGGGATATGATAGAGGTGTATAAAATCATGAGTGGTATGGAGAGGGCCGATAAAGAAAAGTTATTTATTAGTTCCCTAAATAGAAGAACTAGAGGACACCAAATGAAATTAATGGGTAGCAGGTTTAAAACTAATAAAAGAAAGTTCTTCTTCACACAGCGTGTAGTCAGCATGTGGAACTCCTTGCCAGAGGAGGCTGTGAAGGCTAGGACTATAACAGAGTTTAAAGAGAAGCTAGATAATTTCATGGAGGTTAGGTCCATAAAAGGCTATTAGCCAGGGGATAAAATGGTGTCCTTGGCCTCTGTTTGACAGAGGCTGGAGAGGGATGGCAGGAGACAAAGCGCTTGATCATTGTCTTCGGTCCACCCCCTCTGGGGCATCTGGTGCTGGCCACTGTCGGCAGACAGGATACTGGGCTAGATGGACCTTTGGTCTGACCCGGTACGGCCGTTCTTATGTTCTTATGTGTGGCTGCTGCCTGAGGCTATCCGAGGCTCGTGCTTAAAGGGACCCCCCTGGACAGCCGGTTCTCAGCTTTTCCACTTGCTTGCCTACCTCGCCGAGGGACAGCAAAGCGTTTTCCTCTCCGCCTGCCTGTGTCCCACTGGGGACGCCGCCACAGTTGGCACCATGGAGCCAGATCTCGCCCTGGGCATGCTGCTCCAGTTTTTGGACTTGCTGCTGTAAGCCTGCCAGCAATGGCTGGAGGCTGCCTGGCACCATCTGGTGCAGGTCAGCCCCCTGCCTCTCCACCTGGCCTCCCTGGGGGTCGTGGAGGAGCCGCAAGCAGCGGCCGGATGCCAGCGTGCCCCGCCGCATCTGGCGTCTGGACACCAGCAGCGACTGGTGGGACTGCATCGTCCTAGAGCGCTGGGGAGACCAACAGTGGACCCAGAACTTCAGGATGAAGAAGGACACCTTCCAGGAGCTCTGCGAGTGGCTCGCTCCTGCTCTGCGGCAATGGGACACTCGCATGAGGCCCGCCATCCCCCTCCAGAAGCATGTGGCCATCGCCCTGTGGAAGCTCTCCACGCCAGACAGCTACCGATCCATCGGGAACCAGTTCGGCGTGGGGAAATCCACCGTCGGAGCAGTGCTCATGCAGGTACGGCACTCACCGGCCACTGGGCTGGGGGGGAGGGGGCCTGCAAGGAGGGGATGGGCCACCCCAAGGAAAACGGGGGGGGGAGGAGGCGAAAGTGCCCCGCACGGGAGGGTTCGGTCTGTCCCGGCCATACTACAGGCCGCCCATGGCGGCCAGGATCGCAGCGGGGGTCGCTTCTGGGAGTGGGGCGCGGGGCAGTGCCAGGGAACGAACACTCCCAGCCACCCGGGCGCCCCAGTGATTCGCGGTTTGGTGTGTCTCTCTGCAGGTGGTCAAGGCCATCAACCGGGTGCTGCTCCGCAGGGTGGTCCTCCTTGCCGATCCGGACGCCATCATCCAGGGGTTCGGCGCCCTCGGCTTCCCCAACTGCAGGGGGGCCATCGACGGGACGCACATCCCCATCCGTGCCCCGGAACACCAGGCCTCCCAGTACATCAACCGCAAGGGGTACTTCTCCGTCCTCCTGCAGGCCGTGTGTGACCACCGGGGCCAGTTCACAGACATTAATGTGGGCTGGTCTGGCAAGGCACATGATGCCAGGGTGTTCCGCAACTCCTCCGTGTGCCAGAGGCTGCACGCCAGGACCTTCTTCCCCAACTCGGGGACGTGGACATGCCCGTTTGCCTAGTGGGGGCTGCGGCCTACCCCCTACAACCCTGGCTGATGAAGCCGTACATGGGACACCTCAACCCCTCCCGCCAGGCCTTCAATGCCAGGCTCACCAGGGCCTGCATTGTGGTCAAGGGGGTCTTAGGATGCCTGAAAGCTCGATTTCGATGCCTCCTCACCTGCCTCGACCTCACCGAGCACAATATCCCTCCCATGGTGGCAGCATGTTGTGTGCTGCACAATTTGTGCGAGCGGAAGGGGGAGGCTTTCCTGCCAGCCTGGATGGCTGAGGCTGAGTGCATGGCTGGCCAGTATGTGCAGCCCCACACCGCCGCCGTCCGGGAGGCCCAGCGGGGGGCTGTCCAGATCCGGGAAGCCCTGTGGGAGAGCTTCCAGGTGGAGGAGGACTGAACTCTCCCTGCATGCCCCATTGGGGCTTTCTTCCACCCTCCCCTCCTTCCCCTTTACCCACCCTAACCCCCCTTCCTAATGTCAAATAAAAACACCTGTTTTGCCAAAAAACCCTCTCTTTATTGTACATAACTGGGGTGGGGGGAGGGAGGAATGAGGGTGGGAGAGGGGAGGGGGAAACCTGGGAGGAGGAGGAAGAGGAGGAAGGGAAGGGAAAGCTCAGGGTTGGGGGTCCTGCTGGCTCTCCCGTCTCGCAGCACTGTGGGTGCAGGGGTGTCGGGGGGGAGTGGGTGTGGAGGGTGGGGCAGGAGGGACGGCGGGTGCGGAGGAAGCGGGAGGGGGAGCAAGGGTGGGAGGAGGAGCGAGAGCTGGGGCGGCCGCAGGGGCCGGAGCAGGAGGAGGCAGGAATCTGTCCACCAAGGTCTGGAGGTGGCCTCTGAGGGCACGGCCCTGCTCCTCCAGCGCCTCCAAGCTCCGCTGCCGCAGCCGCAGGTCCTCCCGGACCCAGTGGTCCTGGGTGCGGAGCTGGTGCTCCAGTAGCTGTAGGTGCCGCCAGTGGTAGTCCTCCAGGTTCCTGGAGCGCCTGCTGGCCTGGATGCGGGTGGCTGTTGCAGGTGGGGTGGTGCACCCTGCAGTCCCAGGTGCTGCGGCTGTGGTGAAACAAGAGCAGTGGTCAGTTCTCCCTGGGGACACAGCCCCCCAGCCCCCCTCTGCAAGGCGAGGTCTGCGTGTGGGGAACGGGCCAGGGCCCCTGCATGACACCCAGCTGCTGCTCCATGGTGGGCAAGGCCCAGGCGCACGGTCCCTGGGCTCCCTCTCCCTCCACCCCCTGTACACATAAGGGGAGCTTGATGGCACTCACATGTGGAGCCCTCCCCGGCCTCAGACGACACAGCCGATGTGGTCTGTGGGGTGCCTCGGGGGTCCTGGGTCCTGGGCAGGCTCCCTGCAGGATCCTGGCTCTTGGCGTCCTCCTCCTCCTCCTCGGTGTCAGGGACGGGTCCCTCTGCCCCGCGGTCGATCACCACCCGGGGGGCATGGACTGCGTGAGCCCCCAGGATGCGGTCCAGGGCCTCAAAGTGAGGGCAGGCCTCCGGGTTGGCCCGTGGCTGGGAGACCCTGGAGTAGGCCTGCCGCAGGTCCTTGATTTTGCAGCGGACCTGCTCCCGGGTCTGCATGTGGCCTCTGGTGGCCAGGCTGTCAGCCATGAGGCTGTAGACAGTCGCGTTCCTGTGGCTAGTGCAGAGATCGTGGACGCTGGAGGCCTCCCCCCAAACCTCGATGAGGTCCACGATCTCCACACTAGACCAGGCGGGCGCCCGCCTCTTGCGGCCCTGGGCAGGCTCCTGGGAGCCGCCAGCCTGGTCCTGGGAAGAGGGGGAGGGCTGGGTGGCAGCGGGTGGCTGGCTCATCTTGTGCCAGGTGCAGGGTCTGCTGGCTGGGTGCTGGCAGGCTTGCAACTGGCACAAGCACCGTAGCTAGACCGTGCCCCTTTAAGGGCTCCGGGGCCGGGAGGGGGGCAGAAGAGTTTCCCTGGTTTGGCCCAGAGTGGCCACCAGGGCAAGCTGGGAAGGGCTAGCCTCCAACTAGTTCGAATTAAGTGGCTACACAGCCCTTAATTCGAACTACTTAATTCAAACTAGGTGTTACTCCTCGTAGAATGAGGTTTACCTAGTTCGAATTAAGTGCTCCGTTAGTTCGAATTAAATTTGAACTAGCGGTTTTTATGTGTAGCCCCTATTAAAGTTAATTCGAACTAACGGCTGTTAGTTCAAATTAACTTTGTAGTGTAGACATACCCTAAGGTTGTGCCTAGACTACAGGGTTTTTTCGAAAAAAGTGGCCTTTTTTTGAAAAAACTTTCCCTGCATCTAGACTGCTACTGTGTTCTTTCGAAAATAAATCGAAAGAACGCAGCAGTTTTTTCAACCACGGAAAACCTCGTTTTATGAAGAAGAACGCCTTTTTTCGAAAGTGCTCTTTCGAGAAAAAGGCGCTATGTAATGCAAACTGGGCTTTTCCGAAAGAGAGCGTCTAGACTGCCTGGGTGCTCTCTTTCGAAAGAGGCTTGTAGCCTAGATGTACAAGTGACTTCCCTAAGCCACACTGGCTGGAGCTGGTTTCAGTGTTTCTCTATTAGGGGTTTCCATGGTGCAATTAGATCAGTTTCAAAAGTACTTACTTACACCCTGTGCAACGTTTCCAGTATAGACAAGCCTTTGTGCATCTCTGCCTATTTCTCCCTGAGCTCAAATGGTTGGCGGGAGTTTGTTCAAACTTTCTATTAATCATCAGGCACAGAGCAAGCCTTGAAAATTCCAGGTCTCAAAGATGACAGGTTTCGGAAACGTTAGGATAGCATGTAAACAGGGGATTTAGAAAGGTTTGCAACCTAAATCATAGCTGGCCCAGAGTGGCCACCAGGGCAGCCTGGGAAGGGCTAGAGAATACTCCCACTTTAAGAAGGAGCAGGAGGGCGGGGGGGCTTAGACCCACATTAATGAGATTCATCAGCTGTGTAAGTATTTGTGACCCATACCAGCACAGTGCACATCACCTCACACCAGAGAAGCTGGTTCCAATACAATGATAACAGTCTACTACTGCTGGCAATCAGTAAGGTTAATTCTTTAGCTCAAGTGGCAGATGCGCATACACATAGTTCTAAAGATCCAGTATTCTAACCCTGCTGATAACCAGGCAATGAACAGAAAAGGCCCTGGGGGTTACAGTGGCTGAGAAGCTGGATATGAGTCAGCAGGGCGCCCTGGCAGCCAAGAAGGCGAATGGCATATTAGGGTGCATTAGGAGGAGCATTGCCAGCAGATCTAGAGCAGTGATTATTCCCCTTTATTTGGCTCTGGTGAGGTCACATCTGGTGTATTACATCCAGTTCTGACCCCCTCCCCGCACTGCAGAAAGGATGTGGATGCACTGGAGAGGGTCCAGCGGAGGGCAACCAAAATGATTTGGAGGCTGGAGCACATAATTTACAAGGAGAGACTGAGGGATTTGGGTTTGTTTAGTCTACAGAAGAGAAGACTGAGGGGGGATTTGATAGCAGCTTTCAACTACCTGAAGGGGGGTCCAAAGAGGATGGAGAGAGGTTGCTCTCAGTGGTGGCAGATGACAGAATGAGAGCAATGGTCTCAAATTGCAGTGCGGGGGGAGGGGGGGAATGTCTAGGCTAGATATTGGGAAAAATTGTTTCCCTAGGAGGGGGGTGAAGCACTGGGAGGGGGTCCCTAGGGAGGGGGTGGAATCTCCAGCCCTAGAGGTTTTTAAGTCCTGGCTTGACAAAGCCCTGGCTGGGATGATTGAGTTGGGGTTGGTCCTGCTTTGGGTTGGTCCTGCTTTGCCTCCTGAGGTCTCTTCCAGCTCTGGGATTCTCTGATTCTGTGATGCATTTGCAGGATTGGGGCTATAATCTGTGAAATGCTTTGGAATTTTTCAGGGTGACAGACACTCTAGTGTGACATGGTCTCGTAACTGGGTGTATTGACAGATGAATACACAGGTGAGCAGGAAACAGTTGTTGCCAGCAGAATGTCATGTAACCTCTTCTTTTACAACAAGGAACCTCCTCCTCCTACAACAAAGCCTTTGGGAAGCAGCATGAACTAATCATATAAAATCCAGTTATGAAACTAAGTGGTATGTGTCCTGGGGGAGGGGTGGATCTGTCCTGTTTCAGTCACTCCTGCCTGTCTCCCAACACCCCACTGCTGGGGAGCTGTAACTCATCTGTTTGTCACGCCAAGAAGAGAGCCCTCCTTCATTGCGTATTATGAAGCTGGCTAGGCTAAAGCAGGAGATGAGGATGAAATAATTAGCTCTGACACGGGCTGTACCTCACCCCATACCAACTGGGGTTTGAAGGGGATGCCATGAGATGTGATTACTGTGTCCTTAGAGCTCTGCTCTGACAGGCCTCGTGCTTGCCAGTGGCGGTGAGGATGCTGCGTAAAGAGTCGTGACTTTTTCATTTTCTTTGACAAATTTGGAAGACTCCTGAGCATTTAAATAGTGACTTTCACAGGGGTGTTTTTCCTCATGTAGTTTTACTCTCTTTCACACAAGCCGGAGATTGTAACCAATCGAAACCCTCTAGGATTTCACACTTGTCACTGGCTTTAGACCATTGCCCCTTGGAAAGTCAAAACGCCAGGCAGGCTAGCGCTCAGACTCTCCGATAGCAACACCACAAGCCACTAGCTAGCAGCATAATGTCCTGGACACACAGATTTCATCCAGGGGAGAGCAGTGCTTCCCTTACACCAAAGTCATTGCAACACTGACAGGAGGGGTAGTTTTGCCCAGTAGAATGAAACATCTTCTTCAAAGTTGTGTGTATAAAAGGGGACATTCAGCTTCTTATGGACCTTCTAGCTATTAACAGGAGAATGTGTGTTTTAAAAGGACACTAATCATAGATTAGCCTGCTCAGATGATGATTTCTCTGCATCATGAAACTGACCAGTGCCTAGAAGTTTAATGTTAACTCTGATGCTCTGTCTTCAGTTGGCCCTCTTTTAAAAATTTCTCATTGCCACTTAATGAATTAGGTGTCCCCACCTTCCTGCTGAGACATGATGATGCTATCAGCTGGATGTAGCTGACTGTAATCCATATAGTGCTTTATCTTTTCATAGCACCTTTCATCCAGATGGATCTCAATGGCTATGTCTACACTGCTGGGGGTTTTGTTGGAAAAAGGTACACAAATTGCGAACGGCAATTTGAATACCTTTTTCCAATTATTTTTTCAAAAGAGGCTTTTCCGACATGGGGCCAAATCTACATGGGGCCAAATGTCAGAAAAACCTCTTTCAGAAGATATCTTATTCTTCATAAAATGAGGAATACAGGGCTTCCAAAAGAGCGCGTCTGCTCTTCTGAAAGAAATGGCCCCTGGACGCAGTGGAGTTTTTCCGGAATCCTGGAAAAACTCCATAGTGTAGACATAGCCAAAGTGTCTACGTTTACAAAGAGGAATTGCTTTCACTGCAGTCACCTCTGGGATGGAACATAGAGGGTGTTGCAAAATGGCAATATACACCACACTTAAAGGTAGATAGTTAGGAAAAATGCTAAATCCAACTGAAAGCACGAGTGAAGAAACCTGCTATATTCAAAGTTGGTGGCAGTGTCTGTCTTCCTAGGTTTCTTCACTTGTGCTTTCAGTTGGATTTAGCATTTTTCTTAACTACCTACCCCGAGCAGTGTAGACATAGCCATTCTAACCCAGAATATGTGAAAGACTGAAAACTGAGTTAGAAATATAAAAACTGGCTTAGAATATTTGGTCAGATTTCAAACAAGACAGTTCTCAAGCCAAATTACCTGAACGTTATGGGGAATTTGGAATCCAACCCCAGAACTAGATCTGAGTTTCACAGCTAGCCCGTATCTTTACAGCGAGTGGATCTAAAGCCCAGGATACTTTGATCTTGGCAAATTCTGGCTATGGATCTAAACCCTAACCTGACCCACTAACCTAAGCCATTTTTATGGTTCTAACACATGGTTTTCATTTTAAATTATATTGTTCATATCCAAATACCCATGCAAAAGGCCAGCCTGTTTTCCTGCAAGAAACCAGGAAGTACCAAAAATCCACATAGAAGATCCTGTCTCATGACATTTTCTGCTCAAAGAATTTAATTTAGACCAAGTTCAAATAAAACTTGAATAAATATAACCTATAAATATGTGTATTTGCAACATAAATTTGCCACTAGATGTTGCTGTGTACAGCATAACATCCGAGACACTCTGTAGTCCCTGGTAAAAAAGAGGCAAAGATAGACCAAAAGCATGTCTGTCTGTGTCTGTAGATGAAACTGTTTTCTCTTGAGATGAACTGTGATTGTATAAATTGTCACAGAGCTGCTCCTAGCAGGCACCCTCCTTGGGGTTCAGTGTGCTGAAGCTTGCTGGAGCCTCATGGCACCACACCTATGAACCCCTGTTGGGTGGCCTACTCTGTGACTTGTGAAGGTGAGATGTACAAAATTAGCTCAACAGTTGGACTGGTCCCCCAGGGATGCTAAGCCCCGCCTCCTCCCCCTTCCAGGCCAAGCTCACTCCTAGCAGACTCTCCATCCACACTTAGGACCTGATGTTTCCACCCTCCTCCTCCCCCTCCCCAAAAGAGAAACTCCAGCTCCCAGAATTCCCTTGGGCTTCAGAGGGCATCAGACAGATTGGCTGATTTAAATGGCTCCACTTGCTGCCTTGGTGTCTGAGTCCTGCTCCCAAATGACCACATCCTGATCCTGCATTGAGTAGCCTACGGTGCAGCCTCTAGGACACGGACGTCTGTGGAGTTTAGGATCAGAGTCAATGGTATCCAATCACTGCAGTTAATTCAGGGAACCCTTTGGCCTATGTTGGACACTAGGTCAGACTTAGATGATCACAGTGGTCCCTTCCATCCATATTTGACACTCTGAGCTTTCTGGGATACTTGTTCTTGTGTGTGCCTGATGGTGCGGAGCTTGGCATCACTACAGGTTCTGTGGGTATCTAAATGGCTGGTACCATGAAAGGATTGTTTATTATTTCCCTCAAAATACTTTGAGCTTTCCGGTCTATTCCTCCACCTCCTCTCCAGCATTTGACCTTTTTTTTGTATCTTTTCCTTAACTTAAATGGAGTGAGATCCTATATAGGGATTTTGTGCAGACATCTCTTTTGGGGCCTTGGGCTTGATAACCTGGTGTAAATTGATGGGCTCAATGGAAATATATGAATTACACCTGCAGAGCATTTGGTCCAGTGGATACAGGATTTGACCCTGGTTGACACTATATATGGAGCATGCTGTAGTTAAGGACAAGGTCCAAAGGGCTAAGCAGAATGGGGAGCGCAGGATTGCCATTTAGTTATTCTTTCAGGAGTGAGATCTATATGGGGAGTGAAACACACACCATCCTTACACTGGCTTCAGGGCCTCGGTGTGCAGAAGTAATGCAACCTGTTAAGTGGCTCTTGAAGAGCATGATCAGATGGATAGTGGGGGGTGAGGGAAAGAGCTGGACAGTTGTTCATTATTTGAGATTGCTGCTCAGCCTTCAGCTAGTCAGCAATTTGCTCTTCTCTTCTTGCCTAGTCTGTGATCTTCTGAAAGTGAACAATATTCTGGTACCTAACCATCCCATCAAACGCTGATGGAGCAGAAAGGGCCAACCCAGCAACTCCCTGAAGATGTGCTGAGAAGCCATCAGATGTGATGGGCAATTTGTCAGGGCACTGCATTCGACAACCAAAGGGCCCTGAGAGTATTTCATTCTGGTCATTGTAGAACACTGGGCTCTATTTATTCCATTCAGTTACACTCCAGAAGAGGTCACTGACTCAGGGAAGGGCCCATTGACAACACAATTACTAACAGCAACCAGATCCAAGAGCTCCCTTTTGTGACAGAACAAATCATCCAACATGAGGTACAGAGACACCAAGTGAGGCAAATCTTCCCAATGGAAAATGTGATACAGCTCTATATCACAGCCAGGCTATGTCTACACTACAGAGGTTTTTTCAGAAAAATGGCCATTTTTCCAAAAAAAGTCACTTACATCCACACTGCAATCGCATTCTTTTGAAAAAAAAATCAAAAGAACAGAGGAGCTTTTCTGACATCGGTAAACCTCTTTCTATGAGGAAGAAGCATTTTTCCAAAAGAGCTCTTTCGGAAAAATGCGTGTGTGGATGGGGAAGAGGGAGTTCTTTCGGAAGAAAAGGAAAGAGGAGAAAGGACAGGTGCCCTGGTGGCCACTCCATCCATACTAATCACAGCTTACGTGCGAGAGAGCGTCCATTCAGTGTGGATGCTATCTGTCGAAAAAGAAGATCGCTTTTCTGATGTGCTTTTGCTATGTGGATGCTCTCTTTCGGAAGAAGTTTTTTTGGAAGATCTCTTACGGAAACGCTTCTTCCGAAAGAAGCCTGCAGTCTAGATGTAGCCTCAGTCAGATATATAATGTGGGGTTGCCACTTTTGGAATTTGAGCAAAATAACAAGAGTGATCTTGCACAAATGGAGCTTTTAAAGGAATGCATGTAGATTACAAATAAGATTTGCTACTGCAAAATTGCATGGAAAATTCATGTGTCTTTGACTCAAAAAAGAAAAGCAATCTACAGACACAAATGTGCCAGCTTTTCAGCTTAAGAATGAATACAAAGACTTTCTTCTCACGCTAGGATGTGCCAGATTGCTGAGAAAAACACTGAAGCTTTGCAAAGCTTATCCTAGATTGCATTGAAAAGTACCTGCGTGTATGTACCTTGCTATCAGACAGTTAACCAAACACAGGTTGAACCTCTTTAGTCAGGTTTCATGTGGTTTGATTTATTTTAGATCCGAGGGAAACCAGGACATTCCAGAGAGACTTAACCACTTTCTTATTTATTGCAAGCTTTAAGCAGTTAATATAGTTATTTAAGTTTTACAAGCCTTGAAAACAATTACTATACCATTTAAACCTTAAATACTATAAATTCTAAAAAACTGTGCAGCACAAAACAATACAAAAACAATTCATAGAATATTTCTTATTTTACAATAATTAAGCCTCATTCATTTACACTTCACCCGTATGCCACCTACAGTACCAGGCAGGAGGTCGTGGTCCCTTTGACTCCCATGCTTCAGGATGCCATGCACTGCCATAGTTGGTGTGAAGGGCCTATTTACTTCTAGTTATAGTGAGCAGGACCTGTGGGTCAATCCTGCTCACGACTTCCCATCGATTCTTCTTACTTAGCCCATTTTACAGCAAAGCGAGACTTGGTCATTCTAATACTATCTACCAATTAATTATGTATTGTGTAAGATACCTAAAACGCCCAATGCCCTTATTTCGGGAGTGCGAAATTTGCCCTCATTTTGCACTCCCGAATTTTTGCTTATCAGAATTAGAACGCACCACTACAAGGTGCCTTGGCGTGGCCTCACTGGATCGTGCTTTATCTGCATGATTGTGCAAAAAACGTTCCTGCCTCTCAGAGCTTCCCCCCTAGCCTTGCCTGCGTGCTTACGTGCACCAGACTTGAGACAGGTCTGATTTTTGCTTTTTTAGAGAGCTGCACTGTGGTCAAGGCAGACATTGTTATTTTTGTCAAGGCAGGGCCATCCAGGACTTAGTATGGTAATGGTTTAAGCTAGTAAAAGTCATATTTTAAAGAATAGACAGTTACCCAAAGAGGTGCGGAATGTAAACAACAGATAAACAACAGGGATGGGGGGTGGGGAGGGTCCCCTTCCTGAAGCACATGTAGGGCAATAATGGGACCTGACCTGTGCAGAAACAGAGAATTTGCCAGACCACGGAAGGTCACTATTATCAAACAGCATCACCAACATTTCCCCTGCTTACTGAGCTCTTAAATAACATTTTGGGGGTAAATTAGAGCTAAATAACAGCACAGAACCCTGAGAACCAGGATTGCAGGCTGTAAACAAACTTTAAGAAACTGCAGGAAACTTAGCCACACCCATGACAAGTAGACATCCAGCTGACTAGAATCATGCCAGACCACAGAGTGCCGGACTAGAGAGGTTCAACCTGTACTCTGTTTAGCTCATTCACACATAGATATTTTGGCAATGGTTACTTTGCAAATGACTTGCAGACTTTGCAAATGATTCTCTGTTGCACCAAAAAGTATTCTCCATGGTACCGATGAAGAGTTTCTCAGTGAGCAGAGGGAATAATTTAATCAGCTATTAATAAACCAGACTGATCGAATAGGGGAAGAGTGCAGCACGAGGCTTGCAGAAAGGCAGGGGAAGAAGCAGTCATTCTGGCAGGGCCAGCTCTAGTTTTTTTGCTGCCCCAAGCAAAAATTCTGTTGAAGGGAAAAAAAGGGGGGGGGAGACCAAAGTTGTTGAGCAAAAAAAAAAGACTCCAAGACTTAAGGCAAAAAAAAAAATTAAAATAAAACAGCATGTTCCCTTTCAGAGTGAGTGCAGGGATAGGAAGAGGGGAGCAGTTGAGCACTAAGACCCAGCCATGCTTCCCCTTGGTCTTTTCGCTGGCAGCCATTTCGTGCTGGCAGCCTTGCAGAACCAAGTAAGCATGGGGGCTGGGGTCGGAGGGCTGGGGGTGTTGGGGGTCGGGGGGTGGGGGGGGGAGACCGGGCGCTGAGTGTTTGTAGGGTTGCCAGGTGCCCGGCATTTTCTCCTCCTGGTCAGGGGAAAAATCAGAAAATACCGGACATTTTAGGTGTCCGGTATTCTTTGAATTTTTTTTACCGGACAGGAGGCGAAAATACCAGACTGTCCGGGTAAATATGGGACACCTGGCAACCCTAGGTGGGAAGGGGGCGCCCTACCTGGGATTTCCACACGATGTAGGCGGAGGGGTGGCGGATGGCTGGGTCCAGGCTGCGGGTCTGGCAGAGCGGAGCCTCTGCTTGGAGTGGAGAGGCTCTTGGAGGAGGTAGCAGCCACCGGGGAGGAGCAGGACTCAGGAGACAGGGCCGGCCAGCAGGCTTTGGGGCTGGGTGCACATGGTGCTAGTGCTGGCTGCGCAGCCGTGGCGTCTCCTGCAACCCTTTAAAATTGGCAGGGCGGGGCTGGGCATTGCCGTGGGCAGCGCCGGCTGCTTAGCAACCACCAGGGAGGAGCAGGAGAGGAGACATGGCTGGCCAGCATGCTCCGGGCGCTCATTGGTGCCAGCTGGCTGCGCAGCCGCAACGTTTCCCGAGCCACAGCTCTTTAAAATCGGTGGGGTGTGGCGAGGCGTTGCCGGGGGTGGCACCGGCTGCTTACCTGAAATGCCACCCTTGGTGAAGTGCCGCCCCAAGCACCTGCCTGATTTGTTGGTGCCTAGAGCCGGCCCTGTATGCTGGGGGGGGATGAACGGGCAGGTGATTCAAAAGGTCCCAGGGCTCCTGGCTGCCATAGCTGTGACTGTGACTGGCGGCCGGAGCTCTGGGCCCTTTAAATCATTGCTGGAGTGCAGTGTGGTGTGCTCCGGGCAGCTCTGAGGTCAGGAGGTGGGTTGCAGTGTGCTCCTGGCAGCACGGAGGGCTAGCTGCCCCAGCCCTGCCCCTTCTGCTTGAGGCCCCACCCCTTCTAGGAGTGCAGAGCTAGTTCCTTCCCCTCCCTTGCCCAGGGGTCCAGCAAGTCTGTCTGCCAGCCCCCCGGCAGCAGTAGCATACTTCTTAGTTAGAATGTGACTGTCTGCAGCTATCTTACTCCCAGGGGGTATGTCTAGACTACATTCCTCTGCCGACAGAGGCATGTAAAATAGGCTACCCGACATAGTCAATGAAGTGGGGATATAAATATCCCCGGCTTCATTAAAATAAAAATGGCCGCTATGCTGTGCCAGCTCAGCTGATCGTCGGCACAGCGTGCGAGTCAAGACGCGGATCGGTCGACAAGGGAAGCCTTTGTCAACCGCTCCTGTAAACCTCGTTTCATGAGGCACAAGGGAACGGTCGACAAAGGCTTCCCTTGTTGACCGATCCGCGTCTTGACTCGCGCACTGTGCCAATGATCAGCTGAACCGGCACAGCGTGGTGGCCATTTTTATTTTAATGAAGCCGGGGATATTTAAATCCCCACTTCATTGACTATGTCGGGTAGCCTATTTTACATGCCTCTGTCGGCAGAGGCATGTCGTCTAGACATACCCAGGGTGTTAGAGACCAGGTGGACGAGTTAATATCTTGTTTTGGACCAACTTCAGTTGAAGAAAGAGATGAGGTTTTGAGTTTACCCAGAGCTCTGCGAGAGTAGAGCTTAAACCGATCTGAAGAATAGCTCTGGGTAACCTCGACTCTTGCCTCTTTCATCAACTGAAATTGTTCCAGTCCTCTCCCTTGTCTCCCTGTGTAACTGCTGTTACTTCCAGTAGCTTTGGCGTTTGCTCTGATGCCATGCGCCAGATATGGCTGTATGCAGTATAAGGCTATGGAGGTGGGGGCTGAGGTTAGAAAGTCAGTGACTGCTCAGTCTTTGGAAGAGGATTGTGCAAAATATTAGTAATAAAATCAATAGATTCATTCCTAGATTTAAAGGGCAGAAGGGGCCATTATGGTCATTTACTCAAACCCCCTGCATCACACAGGCCTTAGACATTCACCCAGTGATTTTTGTGTTAAGCCCACAGTGTCCAGATGAGATAGAGCATCATCTTGAACAAAATGAAACATTGAAAATGCTGAGGCTCTTTAGTTTTCATTTTCAAAACCTCTCCCATGTCACAAACAAAAATTGTGCGAATTTGTCCTCAAAAGGAGGATGGCGGGGGCGGGTTGGGGAGTGGAGTTGTCAGGGCTTTGAGTATTACAGAGCTTGGGTTCGTCTATCCCAAGGGCAGGACTCTGCACTTGTCCTTGTTGAACCTCCTCAGATTTCTTTTGGCCCAGTTCTCCAATTTGTCTAGGTCACTCTGGGTGCATCTAGACAGCCCCCTTCTGTCAGAGTAAGCTAGACAATTTGCACTACGCAAATTGCCTAGCTTATTCCGAGTCTAAGTCAAAAACTTATTTTGAAATTTGGTGCTGTATAGACAGCACCGAATTTCAAAATAAGGCACTATTCCAACAAATCCCTAAACCCTCATGGAACTAGGGTTACAGGGATGCTGAAATAGTGCACCAGCCATTTTGGGAAATAGTGGGTGCTTTTAAAGACACTTCTGATATCCCAAAATATTAAAGCAGTCTAGACGTACCTCTGGACCCTATCCCTTCTCTCCAATGTGTCTACCTCTCCCCCCAGCTTAGTGTCATCCGCAAACTTGCCGAGGTGCAACCCATCCCCTCATCCAGGTCATTAATAAAGATGCTGAGCAAAACCACGAGAAGCCATGTGCTCTCAAATGCTTTGAGTGTCAGTTTAGCCAGACATTACATAGGAGCTGAAAAGTGCATCCATGCATGGTGGATTTTTATGTGACAGCTATGATCTGATTGGCCGATTGAGGATTGGGTTCATCACTCACCAACAGCATCATAGATGAGATCAATCAACTGACATCCCAGTCCACCCATAATCATGTAACTGAGATGGAGCCAGTGACAAGACTCTGTAGCCCAAAAGGGTGAGGTTAATTTTTAGCTGTCCGGGTGTAACCGTGCTGTGAATTAGTGAAGACATACTGGCTGGCACAAAGGTCAACAGTTGTCGGTGTTCCTTTGTAGTCACAATCTTTTAACGTTCATAAAACTGGTAAGCGCCGAGGTGGTTTAAAGCATAACACAGGGTTTCGCAATTGTAAACCGGTTAATCTCTGCCTCTTTGAGATATTTGCTATTATTTGTTGGTCATAGTGTGGGAGGGTATCCTTCCTGCCCTCTTCCCCTCCCACCCCCAAGGTCATAGAACTCTTCTGAACACCAGTTGGAAGGATTTTTTTCAATACAGTAATTACTCACTTAACATGTGCCCGCTTAACACGTGCCCGCTTAACACGTTTTCGCGATAGCACGATTTTTTTGGGGGAACATTTTTTTAACAACACGACCGTCCCCGAAATAACACGGTTTCCCCAGCCAGCTGGTTGGTGGCTGCGCGGGGCTTCCCCCGTCTTCCTGCAAAGCGGCGGAGGGTTTGCTGCGCCGTTCCCCGGCGACCCCCTCTCGCTGGACACCTTGCTCCCTCTCCTTCGACCCAGCTTGCAGGCCGGTGGCTGGGTTTCCCCATTCCCCACCACTTGAAATGCAACCCCCACCTTTTCCATTATTTTCAATGGGAAAATTGACCCCGCATAACACGTTTTCACTTAACACGATCATTTTCTGAAACATATCTACCGTGCTAAATGAGGAATTACTGTAGTTTGGAGTGATACTTTGCTCTCCGAAGTATGCAGACCATATGTCCCATTTTTTCCTGGACTGTCCCAAATTTCATTGCTCCATCAAGTAGTGAAATGTCCCAGAAAACCCCACCGGACATTTCACAACTTGGTGGGAACACCGGTGCGATGCAGCAGCCTCCTCCCCCTCCACCCCCAGCAGGGAGCATACGGCAGCCAGGCCGGCTTCCGGTGGCGCACGGTCCCTTCCTCTCTCCCTTCCCTTCCTCCCCCCATGGGACTGCCTCTGCCACGCAGCGTCCTGGTCCGGCAGCCCTGCCTCCTTCTCCTCCGGGATACCTTGGAGCCCCTCAGGAGCCCGGCTGGGGAGCTGCGAGGTGGGGTGTGCTCGGCTCAGCAGGTGCCGGGACTGGAGCGGAGGCCCCTGTGGAGCTATTTTTAGTGCTGCAGTCCGGGTCCTTGTGAGCAGCCCCAGCTCTAGATGGAGTCAAGCAGCAGCCACGCGAGGCACGTTCCAGCTGGGCTAGCATCTCTGGGATGTGCCTCGTGCAGCTGCAGCTTGACTCCAGCTGGAGTCGGGCAGCCTGTGGGGACTGGACTGAGGCACTAAAAATAACTCCACAGGCAGCCCTGGCTATAGTCCCAGCAAGCGGTCCTGCCCTCCAACCCCACAAACTGGAAGGCAGAAGGTGAGGGAAGGGCAGGGGGAAAACTCAGGGGAAGGGAGGTGAGGGGAGGAAGAGGCTTGTGCTGAGGGGAGGTGGGCAGGGCAGGAGAAGAAAGGGGACGTCACCAAGGGGCAATGGGAAGGAGAGGCAAATGCCAGGGGGCCAAGAGGAGACAATGAGGAAAAGGGCAGCAGGGGGAGGGGAGGGAAGGTGTCAGTGGGGGTGAGAGAGGGGAGGGGACAGGGTGATGCTGGGAGAGGAGAGGGGAGGGACAATGGGGGCAAGAAGGCGGAAGGGGAGAGGGGCAGATTGGGTGCCCAGAGAAGAGGCATTGAAAGGAAAGGTGGGCATGAGAAAGGCAGGGGAGATGGAGCAAGTAACATGTGAGAGTGCAGAAGGGCATGAGGGGGTGGGCACCATGGAGAAAGAGGGCAAGGAGGGCCGGAGCAGTCAGGGAAGGGGAGGCACCAGGAAGGTGCAGGGGTAAGGGAAGGTGCTGGTGCCAGGGTATTGTGGGGGTGAAGCAGAAGGGCAGACCTGTGGAGGGGAGGGATGGGCACCAGTGGGCAGAGGAGAGAGGCAGGGCAGGTGGGTGGAGGGAGGTGTTAGGAGAGGGGATGGGGAGGGGTAGCTACAGATGATCAGATGAGGCTAGAGAAGGGGTGGGCACAGGGGGAAGAGAAGGGCTGGTGCAGGGGGGCAAGTCCCCAAAGGGTTGAGGGGAGCCAGGACAGCAGAGGATGATGAGGGCTGGGGGGACAGCAGGCATCAGGGGAGAAGACGGGACGAGGGGAGGGAAGGAGACATGGCAGCAGAAGGAAAAGGGAGAGGTTTATAAGCTATTTCTTAATAACTTGGGAGCCATAGTGGCACACATCCGAACAAGTGCACATGGACTCAATACTGGTGCACAAGACAAAATTCACTCCGCTCATAGGAGTGAACTCCAGCCTCTCCCCCAGAGTTAATGCCATGCAAGTTGGGTTAATGCAATTGCAGGATAGTTGCATGGGGGGGTCATATGGGGGCCAAACTCACCCCAATTGGTAGGAGGATGGTGGGAGGAGTTCTTAGAGGGGTCATACAACACCCTTTACTTCTGGTCATGTGTCCATCTTGACCCCAGGAGTACTACCTCCAAGGGTGGGACTCCTTTTGGCAGGGGGTATGGCTAACAGGGTCAGAGGATGTGGCTAATGGGTCCCTAATTTTGGTTCAGAAAATACGCACAAGATAGCTATGAGACACACCCCAGCTCTGGTGACAAGTTTCACCTCTCCCAGTTTTGGAAACCAACATCCTACATGTCACGTAACGCAAAATATTTCCTGCACAAGTATCACACAATGAGCATGGGAAGCCGCTAGTTTTTAGCTTTTGTCAGAGACCACACACTACCCCCCTCTGGTAAATTATCACGAAGATGGTTGGGCACAGATGTAACATGCCTGCAAGTATGCGTCTGGGCATGTCTGTCACAGCTATCTCAGCAGAAACCCAATAATACAGGTGCACGATGCAAAGTGCACAGAGCGCGCCAATAAACTTGACTCCCAGGCATCGCCCGGGAATTTCTAGTTTAGTTTTTATGAGCTATACTTCTTTCAATTCCCTGTAACAAAACCACCCATCATCTTTAGATCCCTTCAGCAACTCGTATTACAGAGTATATGACACCATCTTTCTTTGTCTAACGAAGCTGCTAAAATTACTAACCATTTCTCCCTTGGGGAAGTTCCAGGTGACTTCGGCACACAGTGCTATCTGTCTTCTGATTCACAGCTCAGAGATCTAATCTTTTCTAATTTGTTTTCTTTGAGGTGGTGTTCAGCTCTCTGGCTCTCCAGGTCAGCTCTGGAGTTACACCCAGAGGATTAAATCCTTCCAAAAGAGTGACACCAATTCCCTTCAAGGTAAGTGATTGTTATCACCACCTCCTCAGGCTTCCCATTATAACACTTTATCTGTAGTATATAATTCAGCCATTAGATATTGTGTGTTGTATGGCACTCCCAACAGGCTGTGGTCCTGGTAAATAAGAGACAGAAAGCTAGCACTGAAGCCGTGTGGCAGTGTGCCTCTATGTGTGTCTGTAGTCCTGTGGCACCTTAAAGACAAAGGGTAAGTCTACACAGCAGAACTAAGCTACATAACTTGAGCTACGTCAACTGTGTAGCTTAAGTCGAAATAGCTTGTTTTGGCTTTTGGTGCTGTCTACACAGAGGGAAGTCCGAGGGAGAGCACTCTTCCTCCGACTTCCCTTACTCCTTCTAAAATGAGGGCTACAGGAGTTGAAGTAAGAAGTCCTCCAGTTTGACATTATTTTGACATTATGTCGATTAACTGCTTGTAGCGTAGACGTGGACTTATTATTTTGGAATGACATCAGCTATTCTGAAATAACGCTGCTGTGTAGACTTCTCCAACAGATGTATTAGGGCATAAGCTGTTGTTCATTAGATGAATTGGAGTGGCAGTAACAGAAACAGGAGTAGCTATGAGGAAGAAGTGACTTGTGTTAATGAGGCTAATCCAGTCAGGGTCAAGTGGCTCATTCACAGCATTTGTGAAGAAGATGTGAAAACGCAGAGAAGGGAGTTTGTCTTTGTAGTGCATTAACCAGTGGCGATTTTTATTCAATACTACACTGATAGTGTTTAATTTGCAGTTTCAATCATTTTCTTTAATGGACACCACCTGTTTAAGGGGGATAATGATCCCATAAGCCATGTGTTACGCCGTAGGTTCCCCTCAGGCGTACACCCGCTTCATCATCGGGGGCCTATTGGCGTTCTACCCCCGTCACCCCAAAGTGTTCCCCGCACCCAACTGAGTCTTTGGCTTGGACAATCTTTGTCCTGCAGACCATGGTTTGTGCTCACTGGTCTAGACGGGCCTTGCTACCGCCAAGTGTGCCGATGGAGTGGACGGGGAACCTGGGCTCACCCTCTCTCTAGGTCCCGACCCAGGACCTTAAAGGCAGAGGAACGGCTCCACTGCCTGGTTCGTGGGGCTGTTCCCCATAACTCACCAACCCTAGGGGACATTGGTGATTTTCTCACCCCATCCTGGGTGTCTTCCTTCCCTCCGTCTGGCTTCTTCTCCTGCCAGCTGTTGGATCATTGTGGTCTGGTTCTCGCTGCTCCCCCGAAACGTCCAACCAGCCTTCCATTCCCCCGTGGCTCCTCGGACTTCTTGGAGTCCTGCCAACCTCTGGCCGCGGTCCTCCTGCAGTTGCCTTTCTCCGCCCCTCTCTCCTCCTGTCTGCGGAGCGCGGCCACCATTTGAATCCACACGCCGGCCCCGTCATGCCTGGCGGGCCGTGGCTCCGCCCCTGATGCCCGACATGCGCTGTTAGCCCCCACAGCTGTTGGAGCGGTGGCAGAGCACACCATGCACGACCATCGCGGCACGGCGTGGTAACCAGCCAAGGCCTCTTCCAGCTGCCGGGGAGTGCAGGGGTCCACAGACTTGGCAGCCGCTGAGCCCAATGCCCCATCACACCATGATTGTGATGGGATCCCATGGGGTGCAGCCTGGGATCATGGAATTGCTGTGCCCCCTTCACTCTCTCCAGCCTGGGCTGTCTCATAATGACTCACCAGTGACCAGCAGCAATCCTCCAGGTGCTGTTATCGCTCAATACAACCTCAGGTGGAGACCCCACATCCATTGCATGAATCCTCCCAGAGCCACTCCTGAATCACACAGCGAGGGCACCACAGCCAAATCCCCCAGCTCCCAGCACTGTACCCGAGGAATAGGCCATATGATTTAGTAATTGGTTCACCTCTTCATCAGTGGACAACGGACATCCACCAGCTTTTGTAAAACCCCTGAGCACATTGACCAAACACTGCAGGCAAACTCACTGATAAATATAAACAGGTAAAACAAGTTTACTATTAAAGATCAATTTCAAGTGCTCTTAAGTGATAGGCAAAAAGTCACAGTAGTTACCAAAAGAAAAGAAAATATAAACACGCAGTCTAATCTCTCGACCCTATTTGACTGGGCAACAACCAGATTAGGCCATTTTTCTCATATTGCAGTCCAGAGTCTACAGATTTCAGCCTTGAAATCTGGGCCAGTCCTCTCTGTTGGAGTCTTCAGAGTGTCCTTGTTGCTTGCAGCAGGGTGATGTGGGAGAAACTCCCAACATGGGCCCCTCTGTTTGGTTTTTAACCCTCAGGCCATGTGCTTGGGGAGCATAAGCCCTGGCATGTCTGGGGGCCCTGGTGAGTTTCCAGGCAAAGTTGAGCAATTCCCCTGCTGTGGCCTCATGCAGGTGAGTCATTGCATTGTAGCTCCCTTGCTCGACAATGGCATTGGTTACTCTGCTTGCTGCCATCTCCAGCTGATTCCGCCACTTACAGCACATTTAGGGACAACCATGCAACACAGTCACGTCATTTCATATATGGACACAGAAACGACTTTCAGCAGATCAGAGCCTTTCCCCTGACACCTAATAAGGCATGCTTGAAATGTCAGGGCTGTATAATTTTAATTGGCTAATTGAATAATCGATGCAATTTGCATTGACTGTTCGATTAGTCGATAAGGGCGCCTCTGCCTTTGAAGTGCAGCAACAGCCCCAGGACTGTTGCTACACTTCAAAGGCGAAAGCGCTGCGGGGAGCATGGGGCCAGCAGTCCCCCAGCGTTTCAAGGCAGCCGCGCCTCATGAACCCATGTGACCCTGGGCTCCACCCACCATGAATGGAACATGTTATATTCCTTTTTCTGCTATTGACAAGTTCTCCTGCTCTAGTGAGCCCTTCATGCGATTGTCCCCTCTGCATTCCAACTCTGTCCCAACAACTCACGGACTTTCGCATAACTCTCCAGGAGGCAGGGCTATATCCAGGTGAGAGCTACTCAATATTTTTTTATCAAAATATGTTTTGGTCTTTCAAATTTGTTTTTGACCAAAATGAATTTTTGTGGAAAATTTTCATTTTGGTCAAAATGTTCCAGCTTTTCAATGGAAAAAACACCCAGAAATTGAAAGTAGAAACGTTTGGGGTGTTTTTTTTTTTTTGTTTTTTTTTTTTTTACTAACCTCTAAAACAGTTTACTGAGAGTAGTTTTCAAAAACCTTATTTTGGGGGTTGTTTGGGGGACAGCTGTTGGTGAGGGCCAGGTTTGGTTTTTTAACTGAAAAACTGATTTTTATAGGCAATTGGGGATTTAAGAAAGAAGCCTGTAATAGTTTACATTATCAGCCTTAATTATTATCCCTTTGTTGCACATGGAGGTGCAGGTTTTAAAAAGTATTTAGGTGTTGCTACATGTAGTGTTGTAATGCCTAACAGAAATAAGGGCAAACCTCATTATCAGAAGGGATTTAAGCACTTAGGATCCTAAAACCCATTGGCTATCAATGGGATTTTGGCTCCTAAGCACCCAAATCAAGGGGAATTAGTGCCTAGATGCTTTTGATGAGCTGAGACTAACTGCCTAAGACTGCTTGGAAAATGGGATATACGCTCCTAAATCAGTTAGACCGTGCAGTGCTTAAATGCCTTAACAAATCTGGGCTGGGGAGCAAAGGCAAAGAGCCAAATTTATAAAGGAATTTAGGTGCTGAATGTTGCAGACAGGTGCCTAGGAGCATTTTCAAAAGTGCCCAAGTGCTTGCTTAGAACCTTTTGAAAATCTCACAAGATACATTTCTAACCCTGCCCCAGCGAGATTAAGGCCCAGATCATCAAACATATTTAGTCACTGAAATCCTCTGGGCATCAGGGACTTCTCCAAGTCACACACAAAACCTTTGAGAGAACTGGGAACTGAACCATCGTATTTAGTCTCTATCCCATGTCTCAATCGTCATGCTCCGAGGACACTGTGCATTCATGCCCAGGGCTTTAGGCACAGCTCAGCCTTGGGGGTGGGGGGGAGTTTGAGCCCATCTGCTGTGAGGACAACACTGCCTTGAGCCAGGTCCAGCACACACTGAACAAGTCATGCTTTCTTCAAAATTAAACATCTGGACCCGTTTGTGCTCATAAAGGCCAGGGCTGGTGCAATGGGGGCCTTGTCCTTTAACCAAAGAAAGAGCCTGTCCCAATTCTGACACAGCGTCAGCCCACACTAGTGAAGGGACACCTTGAAAACAAACATGCAGGGAAAAGCGATGAGGTGAGACCAGTACGTTTCTACCGGTTTTTTTCATGAAAAATGCCAGGTTACAGTTGACTCTCCCGATTGGGATCCAGGTGCTGTATTTACATTTCGTCTGAAATTAATTCAGTCAAATCTTTCAAATGCAAATGCCAGCGAAGGAACTGGAACATTATGAGGAAACGCACAGTCTTTCATAATGAAACAGTGCAGCCCATCTTTTGTAGTGGACTGTAGCCATTTATAAATAATCGAGTGCATGAAACTGACAGGGCAAGGTCTTTAGACTTATATATCTTTAATCAAAACTGAAAGGCTAGTTTTGACTGAAGGTGCAAATGTTGCTGTTAAAAACCGATTCTTACTCTGAATACTGTTACCTGCTTGTAAAAAATATACACAGGGGAGAATGTATTTCGATTCGCCAAACCAAATCAGAAAGGTATCTGCAAAGCATACGGAAAATTGGTCATACAACCTCCTTACTGTCTCTGTTCTTAAACCACTTTGGTGATATAGCTCAGACATACCTTCTGTGTTGTATCACTCGGAATATCTGGAAACCCAGTGGGTGTTTTTCATTTGGATTTTCTTCTTCATAATAGTAGCACTTAGCTCTTACACAGAGCTTGAATCTGTAGATCTCAAAGCACTTTGCAAAGGAGGGTGGCACGCTTGTCCACATTTTAGAGCGGGAAACTGAGGTACAGGAAAGGGAAATGGCTTGACCTTTTCAAAATGTTTTGATTCCTGGGGACAAAATGACATTTTGTTTAGGAATGTCCTTCAATTTCACAAGAAACTGCATAAACTTTTTTTTAAAAAAGAGCTTTAAATCAGAATGAAATGTTTTGTTTTGAGGTCAAACCCAATGTTTTGGGACTGCAGACTTACTAATCCTGGGGAAATTCTGCACCAAAAAAGTAAAAAATTCTATGCAGTGCTTTAAAATTCTGCATTTTTTATTTGTTAAAATAACAAAACAGGCATGCCAGTTTCAATTATTTTGATAATTTATTTCAAAATACAGGCCCACCCATATGACTATAACAATACAAACAACAAAAAAGATTCAGGAAATGTGTTTTGACAAATAGATTCCTTACACAGAACACTGAGTAATGATTCATTTAAACTATAATACAGAATTGTATTCCCCCCCCTTGGAATTAGTGTAAAGACCTGGGGGAATTAGGGGTAACATAGGAGGAGAGGGAGAAGGAAATAGCTGCTGGGTGTGAAATCCTAAGGTTAGGTGTGGATGGGAGAAGTATGGAACATTTTTGGGGGTGGGGGCAGGAGGGATTGTGTTTCCCTGCATTCCTTCCCATTCAATGGCTTAATGCTGTCCCCCACTAAACCTTCTGAACCCACAGTCTATGTGCCCCACTCTGTTCATCCCCCTATATCCAATGTCTTCCCAGTGGGTAGAGTGTTATAAGGAAAACAGCCTCTGCCCTTTCCCTCCCCATGCCTGGCTGCACCAGACCTTAGTTGGCTGCCCTCTCTTCTGGTGCTATAGCAGCCCCTGCTGGGCGAAAGGTGTAATTGAAGCACTTTCTAGGCAGAATCTATTTCCTGCAGGGGGAAAAAAAAAATCTGCAGGGGCCATGAATTCTGCGCCTGGGCAATGTTCAGAATGTCCCTGTAACCAGGTGAGCACTCACCACCTCAGCACCTAGAATCAATCACAGAATCCCAGGGCTGGCAGAGACCTCAGGACTCATCAAGTCCAGCCCCCTGCCCAAAGCAGGACCAACCCCAACTCAATCACCTCCTGCTGGTCAGCTGGGAATTAGTGTCTTCAGCCCTGAAGAGCCACCTTTCAGCAGGTGTCTCACCCACAGTTACCTATATTCTCCACCTCTGGGTACTGCCCTAACCACAGTGCCCTTACTCTGGGGTCCTCCCCCTCTGGAAACCCCCAATTGCCCTGTACCCACCTCGCCTCAGTGACCCATTGCCAGTCTTCATCTAGCCCCTGCCACAGGGGCAAACTGCAGTCTGCAAAGGCCACTCATCATTGGCAAGGGGTATGGACCTGCTGCCTTTGCCTATTCTGGCTGCCCCCCCTACAGCCCTGGTACCCACAGGCCTTGCTTCAGGCCCTCGGGTCTGGGAGTGGGGTCAAGCCAGAGCTCCCCAGCCCTGCCTGTCTTTCCCCAGCACTGCTCTGGCTCAGGAAGCCTCCAGCTTCCCTGGCAGCCAGGTCCCTCCTGCACCCCAGCTAGAGCAAGGGTGTCTCCTTTCCTCTCGCTGGAGCCCTTATTTATACAGTCCCAGCTGGAGCCTAATTGGCAATATCTGCCTCAGGTGCCCGCTTTGCCCTCAGCCCTTTCCCAGGGCTGGGTGTTACCCTTAAAGGGCCAGTGCAGGGCAGACGTCCCCTCATAGTCCCGCAGGAGTAATTCATTGAAATTCCATGGGAAACAGCAGGAGTGAGAGTTGAATGGTCTGGGGTTTTTTTGTTTTTTTAAATTGCTACAAAGGAAAGCTCAGAGTCCTGACCTTGTCAAAGAGTAAGCACCTGATTCCAGTTCATAAATGCACAGACTACAGGGAGAGACGAATCACTGCACAACACAGGTCATAGAACTTCCCTAAAACAATCCCTAGGCCCGTCTTTTCAAAAAACAGCTGCTCTTGAGTTAGAAATTGTCAGAGATGGAAAATCCTTGGTAAATTACTCCAGCGTCATGCTGGAGTGACTGCACCGCCACGGGAAATATGGGAGTAAACTAGGAAGCTGAAATGTTGACCCTGTGGAAATCAACAGGAGTCTTGTCATTGATTTCAGAGAGGCCAGGGGTCCTCATCTGGATGACCTGAATTCCTATAGTGGGGGAAGGGAGGAAAAGAAGCCATCACACACCAATGTAGCCACACTGACCTCAGTGAAGTTACTCCTGAATCACGCTGGTGGGACCGAGTTCAGAACTAGTTTGACACTGATTTGCTAATGATCTGTAGCTAGTATAACGTGATGAATGGGCTTCAGCGGTGCTAAGATGACTTACGCCAGAGAGAGTGGGGCTGGAGTGGTGGAGACTGGGCTCACAGGCTTTCAAATGCTCCCCGTAGCGAAGGGGCTGGACAAGACAATGCCGTGCACAAGGAAATGCCATTTAAAATCATGAGAAACAAGGAGGCTTCTATAAGAAATTAGCCTGATGCTAATTTGAGGCTTTTGCAGACAGATGCCCTCAAAGTGCCTAACTCAGCAGTGGGTCTGGATTTTAAACACCCCAACATCCTTTGGCAAAATTAGGCACCACTAATTATTATTATTTGGATTCCAATAGATTCTAACGGCCTCCACTGAGATCTGAGCAGTTTAAGGGGATAAGGCTGATTAAAGGATGGATTGCTAGTCCCATTTTACAGATGGGGAACTGAGCCCTTGTACCCATTGTATCTACTGGCTTTGGTACAATGAACATTGCACAGGAGTGTGAATAATCCACACCCCTGAGTGAGGTAAATTACACTGACCTAACCACTAGTGTGACAGCTCTATGTCGGCGGGAGAGCTTCTCTTTGGCATCGCTCCTTTGTCTCGTGGAAGTGGAGTCATTCTTCAAATGGGACAACTCTCTCCCATCAGCACAGAGCGTTTCCCCAGAAGCACTAGAGCTGCACTGTGGTGCGTCTCATATAGACGTAGCTTAAGTCTCAGAAAAATTAGCTCACTCAAGAACCTCGAATTGAATTCACAGCTCATGTCTCACAGCATAAATAGACCAGACAGAGGAGAAACAAAAATATCCAGTGTGTTTGGATGGAATACAGAGGCTCAGAGAGGTTAACATAACCCAGTCTCTATCCAAAACTGTTATATAAGGTTCAGGGTCCATATGCAGAGACCTCAGCCTGCTCAGTACCATGACAAATGTACCGTTAAGCATCCTTATAACCTTTCATTAACATTAAAGAAAAGAAGAGAAAACCATTAAACCTTCCCCTCTGCCCAGTCTGATAGTCTCTGAGATTATACAAAAAAAAGATGGTCTGGATCAGTTGTTGCTGATCCCGTTTCCCCCCAGCTGGTGTCTGGGATTCAGCTGGAGCTGGTGGTGGGACCTATGGCCTGGTCTGGTCAGGACACCTGTTAAGATCAGGATGATGAAGGCCCACGGACCCAAGGGATGAGATGGTGGCCATGAGGGTGAAGCATGCTCCAGTCGCCAATTTTTCTCCCCAAAGCGTCTTTCCTTAATGATCCACACAAGGGCCAGGGGGAGGCTAGTCCATCTCCCCAGTGTTTTACCATTAGTTAGGCCTCATGTCTGACACCCGGTTCTGGATCACTGATTTCCAGTTCCACTTTCAGGCCCATATGAAGGAATTTCTAGGCAGTGTGTGTGTGAGCTGTGGGAGGGTCTGGGGGCTGCCCCGCCCCCATGGCCCAGCCCTGCCCCAGGCCTCGCTCCTGGCGGGAGGGGGGAGGAATCAGTCCCAGTCTTCCCTGGGCGGCTGGAACACAGGGGAGGGAGGCTGGGGTAACGTGCCGCTCCATCCTCATGCTTGCCTGGAGGACCATGGCGGGGGGGTGTTCGCACCCTTCACATCCTCTCCCTGCATACGGGCCAGACATTTCTTAGTTGCCAGGTGTGATCTTAGCCCTGTCCTCCGGTTACACCAGTGACCTTGGTTTGGACTAATTCTGCCTGCCTCAGTTTTGTACTTTCCTGCAGCAACATTAGTTGTTCCAGGTCATTTCCCCTTCACGTACAGAGCCCCTTTGTGTAGCTAACAGGTCCTTCGCTAGCGGAGCCCCCTTCGATGCTTTGCTCTGTGAGGCAGCCCTTGCCTCAATGCTCACAATGTTCTTCGTGCCCCCCACCCCCTCTTGAGCTGCTCAGTGTGAACCGAGGTGAAGAATGCTTGGCCTGGACTAACCTTGGCATGAGGTTACTGGAGTGGAGTGATTGGGCTTAGCCCAAGAAAGTATAATTCATCCCAACTGCACACAAGGAAAAGCACTGGGAGGAAAGCCAGGATCTTTCTGAGCCATACAAGCCCTATTGAAAACAGGTTTCCACGCACATTGCTGCCACTGCTACCATTACTCCCGCCCTTGCAGCTTTCAAACTGGGATGTTTACTGATATTATTCTTCATCTTGAAAGTGGCACAGAGAGCAGTGTTTCTTCTCGCTTGGACTCCAGGCCTGACAGCTGGACGCTGGCCTGAGAGATACAGACACGCTGCTGAATAGCTCATAAAAATGCAATTCAGATTCTGTTGTTTCCTCTTTGGAAATTCTGAAGTCAATGGGCTCATGCAGGGTTTACACCAGTGTGAATGGAGAGACCCAAAGGGTGAATTAGCTGAGGATTTTCAAAAGGTTCTAGGGGTTCAGCACCTATCGGGGCCTGATTTTCTGAGTGGGCTCTCAAGACGGATCCTTAAAGGATTCAAGCACTTAACTCCCATTGATTTTAGAGGACTCCCAGGGACTAAATCACTCAGAGGATCTGGACCTCAGCACTTTATAAAAATCAGGCCCCTTTGAGGTGTCTGCAGTGAGGCTTCTCAAAAGGGAGGCATCTGCAAACTCTGGTCACATATAAAAATATCAGACCTGTGGGATTTTCACAGCCCCCTTACGGATTGGTCCTCACTGCACAGTGAGTTGGGGGCTGTGGGACCTGGCGTGGGGACTTGGTGTTTCCCACCTCACACACAAGTGACCAGGTTGCGTCCTCGGCTGCGCTTTCCACTTGCTGACCCGGTCTCACTGGCTGCGTTAATGCGTCCATACTGCAGTACACAGACCTTCTGGGTCCACACTGCAAATTGACAAGACCTGGAGCCAAGCTTCAGTGGGACCTGGGCTCTGCCACTCCTTTCCCCTGTCCTGAGTGCTCACTGACCCAAGTCACATGGATTTGTGTGTGGAGGAAAGGGACATGGGCGCAAACCTAGTCAGAGCCCAAGCTTTGTGCACAATGTGGTATGTCCACACGGAAGAGTTTTTCCGGAAAAACAGCTGTTTTTCTGGGAAAACTACACTTACGTCCACACTGCTATTGCATTCTTTCGACAGAAAGTTGAAAGAACGGAGGGCTTTTCCGACAACGGTAAACCTCTTTCTACGAGGAAGAAGCCTTTTTCTGAAAAAGCTTTTTCAGAAAAAGGCATGTGTGGTCGTGGAAGAGGGAGTTCTTTCGAAAGAAGAGGCCCCCAGGAAAAAGCACAGGTGCCCTGGTGGCCGCTCCATCCATAGTAATCACAACTGAAATGCAAGATAGCATCCAATCAATGTGGACACTATCTTCGAAAAAGCAGATCACTTTTTCATTGCGCTTTTGCTCTGTGGACGCTCTCTTTTGAAAAAAGTTTTTCCAGAAGATCTCTTCTGGAAAAGCTTCTTCTGAAAGAAGCCTGCAGTCTAGATGTAGCCAAAGTGACCTCAGAGCATGAACCATCCTGACTTTCATAGATCATAGAATATTAGAACTAGAAGGGCCCTCGAGAGGTCATCAAGTCCAGTCCCCTGCCCTCACGGCAGGACCACACACCATCTAATTCATCCCTGACAGATGTCTAGCCAACCTTCTCTTGAATATCTCCAATGATAGAGATTGCACAACCTCCCCAGGCAACTCATTCCGGTGTTTAACCACCCTAACAGTTAGGAAGTTTTTCCTATTGTCCAACCTAAAGCTCCCTTTCTGCAATTTAAGCCCATTTCTTCTTATCCTATCACCAGAGGCCAAAGAGAACAATTTTTCTCTCTCCTCCTTGTAATATCCTTTTAGATACCTGAAAACTGCTATCATGTCCCCTCTCAGTCTTCTCTTTTCTAAACTAAACAAGCCCAGTTCTTTCAGTTTTCCCTCATAGGTCATGTTTTCTAGACCTTTAATCATTTTTGTTGCTCTTCTCTGGACCTTCTCCAATTTCTCCACATCTTTCTTTAAATGCGATGCCCAGATGTGGACACAATCCTCCAACTGAGGCCTGATCAGCGCAGAGTAGAGCGGAAAAATGACTTCTCGTATTTTGCTCACAACACTCCTGTTAATACAGCCCAGAATCATGTTTGCTTTTTTTACAACAGTGTCACACTGTTGATTCATATTTAGCTTGTGGGCCACTCTGACCCCTAGATCCCTCTCTGCAGTATCCTCCCTAGACAGTCGCTTCCCATTCTGTCCCATTCTGTAGGGCTTGTACTTCTAACTCACTGAAGCAGCACCTGCTGCTAATACCCTGGACTTCACTTACCAAAGGTCTTTCATTAAAGGATCTCAAAGCACTACAAATATTTTGGGCTCAAGTCTCTACTGTACAGGCCCAACTTTGCACCAGACCAACAGTTCCACTGTTTTTCAGGGAAAAATTACGTCGGGGTGGATTGAACCATCTTGCTCAATAAAATCAAAACATTTGGTTCCATTTTGATCCTTTCACAACTTTTTTTTAAAAATGACAGTTTCTCAAAAGCCCCACATTTCACTTTGAAAAGTCATTTCAAAACAGAAAGCTGAAATGTTTCATATGTTTTTTATTTTCAAGCCAAGATGGTGTTGAAAGAGCCACATTTTTTGATAAGTCTCAATCTTCACAAAAATGGCAAAAGCCCTTTTAATGAAAAGGTTCTGACCAGTTCTGGTTAAACTAACCAAGCTCTTTCCTTATACACAGATCTTCCATAACCTTTCAGCTTAGTTAAGCAGGCTCTAATGCAGCTTTCAGTCTTGGGCTGGAAGAGGGAGTTGCTTCTGCCTAGGATACCCTGCCCATGTCTCTCCTAGCACACTTTCTTCCAATTTTCCAGGGTTTTTTATTAACATTCCCAAATCTCTGTTTGGCTTTCCTGCCTTAGGATGTTGGTGAAGTAGAGATGATGGGCTTGATTCAGATCAGTTTGTCACTTCCTGGTTTCCTGGATCGTGGGTTGGGAAGGAGTCCAGGTAGCCTACAATACAAAAGTAGGTAGGTAAACGGAGTCATACATGGTAACCATAAAACAAAGCAGAAATCTCCCAGGTCCTCCACAGTTATAAAGATTTTTAATGGGGGCTGTTGCCCTGGGACTAAGTAGGAGGAAGCTGCTGTACAGACTATTTAGTGGTGTAGAGTGATAGGGTTTTGTTAACCCCTTTGTCTCCCTGGGGCCACTTATTCAATCACATTTAACACAAATGTGATTGTTTATTGGTGTGCAAGAACACCTCCTTACAAAGAGACAAGTGCACAAGAGCATCTCCCGCGTACACACATGGACAGGTGTGTGAAAGTGTCCTGTTTCCAGGTACGCATGTGCATGATTGCAGGTAAGCATCCAGGAACACCTATCTCGCTGGCACAAGGTAACCCCTTTCCTCACACACATCTGTGTGATTGTAGATCAGTATGCAAGCCCAGCTCCCTCACACACATAGGGCTAGTTGGGTGCAAGGAACTAGAGCTCCTAAGTCACTAATAGCATATCCACACTGCAGCTGGGCCCATGTTCCCACCGCGGAAAAAGACGCGCACTGGCTTGGCTGGAGCTAGCACACTAAGAAAAGCCATGTGGGCAGGAGGGACTGGACTAGCCAGTTGGCCTAGACCTAGTTGGCCTAGATCAGGCAGGCTTGTGCTTGGGCTGCTAGTCTGTGCTGCCACTCATGCTGCAATGTCTACACTATTTGCAGCATGCTAGCTAAAGCAGAGCTAGCGCGTGTCTGGCTACATACGCTGGGAGGCACCTCCCAGCTGCAGCACAGACACACTGTAGGATGTGCCCTCTTCATACGCACTGACTTAGGGGATGCTCCACCCCGCTCTGCCCGGAGACTCTGCCCTCACCCTGCTTCTTCTGGCTCCACCCCTCCCTGAGTTCCCACCCTCACACCACCTCTTCCTGCCCTACTCTGCCCATCCTGAGCAAGGGCAGAATTTCGGGAGGGTAGGGGGGGCAGCAGCCGTGTGCCCTGGGACACAGCTTGTTTTACATCCCGTTCCCCGGATGCTAAGGGAGTGAGGGGGAAATACTTGCATCCTGTGTGTGCCTCTCACACCTGGCTGGTGAAGGGAGCTCCAGCCCCCACCTACCCACTGCTTGCTATATGCTGCCCTCCCCCATGTACTCCTCAGCTGATCTGCAGCCCCTCTGAACCACTGCTGAGCACTCGCTGTTTCTTTGCCTGGGTGCTTGCGGCCAGAAGCACTCCTGGAGCCAGCAGCCATAATGCTCCTGGACAGGACTCTTAGGGTTGCCAGGTGTCCGGTATTGAACCGGACAGTCCATTATTTTCGCATCCTGTCTGGTAAAAAAATTCAGAAAATACTGGACACCTAAAATGTCTGGTACTTTCTGATTTTTTCCCGGCCAGGAGGTGAAAATCCCAGGCTGTCCGGCTCAGTATGGAGGCAGCCTGGCAACCCTACTGCTTGCTTATTGGGGAGCTGTCTGGCCTGTCTGGTGCAGGGAAGCAAGATGGTGGGCAGCCACTGGCAGCCAGTTAGGGCCAAAAAGCCTCACCACGTGGTTTTTAAAGGAGCCACGGTGGGTTTTTTTGCTTAACTCTCGGGGTCCTTTTTTTTTTTTTGCTCAACAAACTTTTCCAGGAGTGTTTTTTCTTTTGTTGTTGTTCTGTATTTTTTCTGAAACCATCTGGTAACCCTAAGGCCTCCGCAGGACTTTTCTCCCTTCCGACATTTCCCTTGACACTCCCGGTGCTGGGGAGGGACCCGCTGGAAACGAGGGAAATGTGCATGGTCCGGAGAGCTGGAGACACCAGTTCCATTAAAAACAGCCCCCTCTCTGAGGCTTCATTCATCCTGCTCCAGTCGCTCTGCGTTCGGGAAAGCCGCTTTAGTTGTTTTCTTCTGAACAGCTCCAAGGAGGCTGTTGATAAACATGAGCCATTGCTCGCCATCCCCAAGCCAGCAAATGTTCTGTACTCTGTGCTGCCTGGGCGTGTCAAATGTCCTCTCCAGGCAAAGCGCAGGGCTTGAAAACCTCACTGATGCTGGCAGCCACCCGTGACCTCCAGGTGCTGGAGCAATGGGGGTGGAACCCTTGGTTGCTGCACTGTGGATGCCTCCAGGAGCTCTCAGGAGAGGACTCGTGGAACTCTGTGATGAAGGGTTTCCGTACTGCATGCAGGAAGTAGGGCTGAGTGCGTCTGGCTGCGCTACCCCATGCCTAGGGTTGCCAGATGGTTGAAACAAAAATACCGAACACCTCCCCCCCCCAAAAAACCTCCAAGGACTTATTAAGCCAAAAAAAAATAGCATGTCCCCTTTAAGTGCAGGGATAGGAACAGGGGAGCGGTTGAGCACTAAGACCCAGGGGAAGCATTGCTTTCCCTAGGTCTTTTGGCCAGCAGCCATTTTGTGCTGGAAGCCTTGCGAACCAGGTAAGCATGGGGGCTGGGGCCGGGGGTCTGGTGGTGTTGGGGGCCAAAGGGGGGCTTGGGCGGGAGGCCGGGCGCTGAATGTTTGTAGGGTTGCCAGGTGCCCGGCATTTTCACCTCCTGGTCGGGGAAAAATTCTGAGAATACTGGACATCTCAGCTGTCCGATATTTTCTGATTTTTTTTACCGGGCAGGAGCCGAAAATACCGGACTGTCTGGGTGAATACCGGACTGTCCGGGTGAATACCAGACACCTGGCAACCCTACGTGCCCCTCTGCTGCAGCCAGCGAGAACAAAGCGGTTTTTACACTCAGCTCAACGGTTGGATGTGCCTGCTCTTTGGGGTGCCATGTAGGGCAGCGCAGGGGTATGAACACTGCCAGAGCGTAGTGGTGGAATAGCACATCCTCGCAGCAGGAGTGCAAATGGTGGCAACAGGGGCTAGGCAGGGGGAATCAGGCCCCGGTCTCTCTGCATCGGAGCCTGCACCATGGCAGGCAGTGGGAGTTTTGCTATTTCCTTCTGTGGAGTTAGGGCTGAGAGCTCAGTGCAGCGGTGTGCGGCGCAGCGCGTCTTCACGCTCTTTGCTCTGGCACTGAGAGCAAGCCTTGTAGCTTTATAAGGAAAGGGAAGGAGTTCTCTCTTCCCCCTACTGTAGCCAGACAGGAACCTCCCCCCCCCCGCAATATCCATCTTGCTTGCCCCTTTTAGGTACCTCAGAGCGCACAGAGCACAAAGAGCAATAAAATCAGTATAGTCTTTGAAGCCTTGACAGAAGGCCCGGATATGCTGGCTGCTGTGACCCTGGATGGCTGGAAACAGAGATACGCCAATTGTTGACTTGCAAGAGGCTGCGAGAACTGCCCTTGACTGGCACGTATATTGATACGATCACACAGCCGTCCCAGGAAGTGGAATCTCCCACTGAGCAAAGAATATCCAGTACTCCCAATTTAGTTATCTCTCTTACAGGTGTAAATTAAGTTCACAACTCCCTTGTAAGAACTGGCGTCACAAAGACGAACCAGCACCATTTGGCACCATAGATAAGAAAGAGAATACGTGACCCCATGGGTATAAAGATGGGTCCAGCAGCACACTCACTTTGAGCATCAATCTACCATCTACCTGCTGGTCGGATTAGGTAATTGCCTCCCGAGGTCCACATGGGGATGCCCAGCCTCGTATTCGTCTTTCCCGGGGAATTGAGTGACCAGTCTTGGCCTGACACGCTGGAATCGAGAGACGCAGAAGGGGGTAAAAATTGTACCTGTATGTGTCCTTTGTCTCAGTGCATGTATAGAATAGAGCTCTTTAAAGATTAAGCTGTCACTTGGTACCGTTATTTCCTATCTTCCTTTTTCCTTTGTAACCACTTTAAGATCTGTATTTGCTAGCAGTTAAGAAATAGAACAATTGCCACTGTAACCACATGCTTTATAAGTCTCTTTAATAAACCTGTAACTGTTTAAGCTTTAACCTGACTCCTCCTGTTGCTGTAACAGAGCCAGACACAATTAAAAGAACTCTAGCCGGTCAAAGGGGTAGACGCAGTGAGAGCTGGGCATTTGGGCTCTGCCGCCTCCATGGAGCAGACCCTTGGGGCACCTGTGAGCCTCCCTTGGCTGCCCGCTGCAAAGGGACTAGCAGTCAAAGACACGGGTGTAATAAGCTCTCCCTGCAGACTTTGGGGCACCCGTCAGCCTCCCCTAGGCTGCCCGCTGCGAAGGGACTCTGTCCTAGCAGTTGAAGACTCAGGTGTTTAATAGGGCTCACAGACCACACACAGACACACACTACCCCGGCCATCGGCTGACACCCACAGGACTGTAAGTGCTTAGCATGTCACCAATGAGTTGCCCATTGGCAGTTTGACACAGGTTATAGGCTGTTCTCCCTGCCTCCCCAAGAACTATCCTGCAGGCCCATAGTCACCTCTGCATCGGTCCTTTGGATTTTCTGAATCCAAGCCTGAACATCTTTGCCCTGTGCCCATGAAAGCAGTGGGTAGAACTGGCTAGAAATCTTCCCCAGGAAAATGCAGGATCGCTGCAGGCAACCTGTTCGGATTTCAGCCATATTTGGTTTCAGGGAAGAGATACAAAAAAGCATTTTATAAAGGCCTAAACATTTCATTTCCGCATTTTCAGATCAGAACATCTTGATTCTTCACATTGGAATAACTTTTCATTTATGAAACTTTTCTTTCACTTTATATGAAGTTCAATATTTGTTTAAAAAAGTGAAAAAATCAGAATAAAAATTTCTACATTCATTGAAACATAATCTTTCAACTGACCCAAAATATTTTTCCTGGAAATTTCACTGTGAGGGAAATTTTGATTTTTTTTTTATTCCATTTTGGAGCCCTGGATTTTCACACCAAGCAGAAACTCAGGCAGTGAGAGTTCTGTCATCGATTTGAAGAGGAGCAAGAGCCAGGCCTAAGAGATGGTCTCCTGGTGTCTTCCTTCCCCGTTCATTGCACAACACAAGACCAAGAAAAAAGACTCACAGAAAAAGGTTTTAACAGTGGTGGGTGGTTTGAATCAGATCTAAGGAGTCAGTGAGGAGATCTAAGGAGGTTTAGTTTTAGCCAGGCTAAAGGACAGAGCTGTATTTCATTCCTCTGTCCCTCCATCCCATCCCTGGGTTCATAGGCACTAATTTTTCTTTTTCCTTGTGGATGCTCCATCTCCACTCAGCCCTGAGGCCCTGTCACTGCTCTGCTCCTTCCCTGAAGCCCCACCCTGACTCTGCCTCTTCCCACCCATGCTCAGCTTCCTAGCTCTAGACCGCTGCCGCCTGCCACTTGCAGTTGTCCACCCTCCCCCAAGTGCCTTCCACGAGCGGCTGAACAACTGATGGATGGCCCTGCCAAGCATCCAAAGGTGGTGAGAGCTGAGCACCCAATGTTTTTTTATGGATGCTTGAACTCTGGAGCACCCATGAAGTTGGCACCTGTTCATGGGTTGTCATTTCCCATCACCATCTCTTCTGTTGTAGATTTCCAGCCTGGAGTAATAAAGGCAGAGGATAAAAGTTATTCAGAGGGTGGAGAAGCAATAGCCTGTTAGTCCTGTATTGGGGTCATTGTCCTCCAAGAGATGGCTGCTTTTCCCTACAGACTGTGGAAGGCAACTGGCCAGGTATGAGGGCAGTGACAGAGGTGGGGTGGAGGTAAAACAGTGGGTTCCATTGGGTCCAGTAGCTGCAACGGCCTGTGGAAGTGAAAGGAGAGTCTGCAGCCACCAATCCTGCAATCAGAGATGCAGAGAAACCTGCCCAGCTTTCCCACTGAGAACTGGATTAATCAGGCTTTCTGCTGGAGAAGTGGATTTCATTTTTCAAGCATTAAAGTCTTTTTCAGTTGGACATTACGTGACATTAAGAAAGGAGCAGTGACAACTTGAAATGCTGCACCTCCCAGGTGAAATTCACTTACACACCTCCAGGCGCACTGTAGAAAGCAGAAACAATCAAGTTTAGAATTGAATCCTCCGAGGATGATGTGAAGGCCCTCAGCCCATGGGCAGGCAGCCCTTCATCAGCCTTTCTGCAATCCTTTGGGTCACTGGAGTTGTGCTTGGTTACAATCAATGCCTACTTTGGATTTTCAACAAGTATGAAATGAAAAACAGAACGCAACCTTAACTACGAAGTTGTTACTCAAGTTCCATAATCAGATCACTAAATTCATATTAAAATTGGAGGCTTTCATTTGCTTCTTGTCTGTTTCCATAAGGAGAGTTCACAGTGAGCAACTCTAAAAGTTAACGTAGAGAGAGACTAAGGCAACAGGCGTTCCTGGTGATCTGAACAGCTTCTAAAAAGAATTGCACCATGACTAGCAGCAAACCTTTCTCCAAGATCTCGCTGACTATATAGTCAGCTGAAGTGAAGAGAACTTGCAAGGCTATCTGTAATAGCACCATTTGGTGACTGCCTGTAAAGCTACAGTTTGAATCCTTGTCTTTGTATAGATACACAAGATGGAATGCTCAAGCCACCGACCTTTTCCCCTCTTTAAATCAATTAGCAGAGTTCCTTGTGTATTATTCAATGTACGTGTCATGTAACTGTAGAATGATCTACTACAGTGATGTACTGTCCATGGACCCAGCAGGCCCCAAATACTAGATTTCTAGAAGCACTAGATTTCAAGTTCCTGGTCTCTTTGGCAATTCACTGAAATATACAAACATTACGCCCCTGTTCCATTGAACTAGCAGAAAAGAAATAGTCAGCAGTAAAGTCTTCAGGGGAATGAGAGAGAGCCAAGCCACTTCGCAAGAGTCCTGGCAGTGGAAAAGAACCCCAAGTCCCTTTTGATTTTTAGCTCCTAATCCGTGCTCATTTACATGAAGTAAACTGAAACCGCTGAGCTAACACGGGACTGATAAACATGTTTACTGACTAAGCTGTTTAGTGGAATGCTTTGGTGTTCCTCTTTCCAAACTATGCTGTACTGACTCCATAGCAATCTGTGAGTTATCAAGTTCCTTTGTGCCAAATGTAGAATCGTTCCATGATGAGATTTTTATAAGCTCCTAAGTGATTTAGGAGTACTTGGCCCATTGATTTTCAATTAGATTTGTGTGCCTAAGTCACTTAAGGGCTTTTGAAAATCTCATCCTAGTATTTTAGTCATTGTCCCTCAGGGTACGTCTACACTAGCCCCCTAGATCGATCTAGGGAGGCTAATGAGGGTGGCCGGAATTGCAAATCAAGCCCAGGATTTAAATATCCCATGCTTGATTTGCATGTTCCCAGCCGGTCGCCATTTTAGAAATTGACTAGCCCAAAGTAACTGCCCGCGTCTACACGCGGCAGTGAAATGGGCTTCCGATTTAAAGCTCTACCTCCTGCAATGAGGTTTACCAGCTAATTCGAGTTAGGGGCTTTAAATCGGAATCCCGTTTCACTGCCGCGTGTAGACGCGGGTAGTTACTTTGGGCTAGACAATTTCTAAATTGGCGACTGGCCGGGAACATGCAATCAAGCTCGGGATATTTAAATCCCGGGCTTGATTTGCAATTCTGGTCACCCTCATTAGCCTCCCTATATCGATCTAGGCGGCTAGTGTAGACGTACCCTTAGGGAAGATGTGTCTACTATTCTGGGGGTTGAAACTAAGAGTAATATGCAAAATGGGTGTGTAGTTAAGATGCCACCTGGAATTTGGAAGAGCTAAGTTCAACCTCAGACTTCCTGTGTGCTCTCTGGTAGCTTGCTGGATTATTCTGTGCTTCAGTTTCCCATCTATAAAACAAGAATAATCATACTTCCTTTCTTCCACTGCTAGGATGTAAGGAATTTGAGGCAGGGCATCTGAATAGATACAGCACCTAGCACAATGGGGTTCTTCTGATCTTGCTGAATGTATCTGGGTGCTACCATAATACAGTGGTTCCCAACCTTTTTGATACTGGGACCAGCAAACCCATTAAAAAACTTTTGGTGGACCGTTAACATTGTATTTGTATGTTTATTATGGAAATGATGAATAGGCAAATAAAACATTGCTGGTCCACCAAAAGCCCAGCTCCCTGAGCCCCCAGTGCCAGCCCCAATGCCTAGAGCCCCCTACCCCTCCACTACCCCCCCAGCATCAGCCATTGAGCCCAGAGTCCCCTGCACCCAACCCCGCAGTGCCAGCCTCCTGCCTTCAGAGCCCCCCAGTGCTAGCCCCTCACCCCAAACACCTCAGTGCCAGCCCCCCACCCCTTAAAGCCCCACACTACCAGACCCCCCCCACTACCAGCTTCCTGTTTCCAGGGCCCCACTGCACCCAACCCTCCCAGAACCTCCCCCAGTGCCCAATATTAGCCTTACCCCAGAGCCCCCCAGCACTAGCCCTGCCCCTGAAGCCCCCAGCTCTTGCCCCACCCCCCTCACCTAGCCCTTTGCTGCTTCCCTTGTCGTGGCGGCTCTGGGGGCCAGGGCAGGGGTACACCACTCAGCACTTCCCCTACTGCCATGGCTGTTGGGAGAGGCATGTCCTTCCCCCCTCTCAGCCAGTCAGCATCAGGCAGGGGCAGGGTCTCCGCCGGCCGTGGAAGAGCACTTCCCTGCATGGCAGGAGGGCTGCGTGGCCCTGGTTGGCTGAGAGGTGGGGTGGGACACACCTCTCCCAACATCCATCACGAGAGCAGTGTACCGCGGCCCCCAGAGCTGCCATGGTCCAGCAGCTAGAGGTCCGCGGCCTGGCAGCTGGGAACCGCTGCCATAATACATACCCATAGACTTCTCGCTATGTAAAGCCTTTGTAATGACAGACTGACAGTCAGAGCCACGTCCTCACTACCGAAACATCTGGATGTGGGCCTTGTGTTCAGCCCAGATAGACGAGGTGATAACCACCTGCAAAGGTATTTGGGCCTCTCTGATTTGTCAGAAAGCTCAAATTCCTTTTGCATCTGTACAGTATCTTCCATCCAAGGCTGTCAAGCTCCTTTCCTAATACTCAGTCTTTTCCAGACATATCCATCAATCCAGTTCAATGAGTCTCAAATTGTTTGGCCTGTGGCCCACCCTGCTCAATGCAGACCTTCCCGCAGACCACCAGCCAGCCACCCATGATGACAAAATGGGTGAGGATGCAGGGTCTCAGTGGGAGGGGTCTGGTACGGGGTGGGGTCCAAGGTCTGGGCATGAGAAGGATGGGGGGGCGCTTACCTGGTTCCGTGCCTCCTGCTGCCCTCAGGCACTGCCCTCTGCTGCTCCCATTGACCATGATTCCGACCAGTGGGAGTGGCGGGGAAAGCCTCCAGGTGAGCTGTTTTCTGTGCTGTTCCCCCAGGGAGAGGGAGGAGCAGCGGCAGTACATGGAACCACTTCCTTCCCCTTGCTTCAAGGCTTCACCCCCACAGTGGGAAGCCAGCGCCGGCGCGCCAATCTCGTGGAGTGAGGGGGCAGCGGGGCAGGAGTACCAGCATGGGTTCCCCATGCAGGAAAGGGCGGTGAACAAAACAGTCAAGGATCAGATTTTGAGATTCATGGGTCTATTTCAAAGATGTGTGTCCTTCCCCCATTACCCTTTTCTTTCTTGTTTTCTGCTCAAGAACACAGGGAAGAAAAGCATGGAATCCTCTTAAAAATTATCATTTTTCAAATTAATCCCATCTCCTTAAGGCTGGATATTGTAGAGGGACATAATTCAAAGCAGGGTTTTTAATTGTGGTGGTTGAGGGAATGGGATAAGAGTAAGGACTATCTTGCCATCAGCAATTTCTTCCAAAGCATCAAACACGCTTTGACTTCTTTTACAGGCATAAAGCGGTTCCTGTACAGACTAGACTCTTTGTGGGCTTTTGTTGGGTGTAGATGAAGCATGAGCTGAAACTCACATTTGAAACACATGCCATTTAAGATTAAACAGCTCGATACTGTGGGCCAGTTTCTGAACTCATTTGCAGGAATAACAATGAAATTCTCTGACTTGCATTACAGACAATGTCAGCCCATATAACAATAATGGGCACTTTGGCTCTTAAAATCCAAAGATTTTGCATTACAGGTGTAAATCAGGTGTAAACCACTAATAATGCTCCAGCATGAATAAGAGCAGAATCCAGGCTTACGAGGCTGATTTTCTGCTCACATGCACGCTTGTGCACACCACTGACTTCAACAGATGTACTCCTGATTTACACCCTGACATCAGCCTCCCCTGTTCTGTCTCCCCCACCCTGCACAGCAAGCAGGAGACTCCCAGGGCAGAGGGCAGGAGCTTCATGGCAGTGGGGGAAGGGGCAGCTGACGTGCCAGCACATGATAGTCTCCTAGCCACACCAGTCAGGATCAGTGTCCCTCTCCAGGTGTTGCATCAGCCCCACCCAGTCAGAGGCTCAGGGCTCAGTGCATGGGGCTGACTGACTGGGCGGGGCTGATGAATCACCTGTGAAGCTGGGCTGCCCCACAGCTTAGAGGGACACTGGTCAGGATCCCCTATCAGAGGCTCTCAGACCTCCCAGCAGATCCTGACCTATTGGTTGGTGACCACTGGCTTAAAGCCTGGGGATTCCACTGACCAGGGAGCTCTCTGTTGGCCAGTCATGGGAGTTTGAGCCAGGCCTCATTTGTGATATCTGGAGCCGTTTGGTTAACATTCAGTGAAGCTTTGAGTGAGTGTGTGTCGGGGGCAGGGGGCAATACAATGCAGCAGGCCTGGGTGGGAAATACAAGGACAAGACACTAACGTGGAATGTGCTGGGGTCGCCATGGGGTGACTATGACTGATGTCAGGTGTAGTTGGGCAAGGGAGCCCAGTCAGTGCTGGGAACAAAGACAAGAAGGCAAAACAGAAAGGTTTCTGCTTGCTTCGGAGAGCGCCTTCCTGCGGGTGAGGTTCTAGCTATGAGTCCTTGGCGTCAATAACTCCTTGCTGAGATTGATAGATGGGGCAGTTCCAAGGGCATAGGAGCAGCTTGGTGGGAACAGCTGGTCCAGAGCTGAAGTGGCAGCCGCTTCTATGTGATGGATGGTGCAGAACAGTGATTTCAGCAGCTTCTCTGGTGTGCAGAGTAGCTGCGGTGCCTTCAAGCGAATGGCTGGCACAGAGGGGCAGCAAAGCAAGGCAGCATGGGGCTGAAGCCACAGAGAGCAGCAGGGACCTTGGTGCAGGCCATGTTGGCATGTGTTGGCGCCTGGTTTGCCAGCATTATACTGATGTTCTTTCCGCCATCCAAAATGTAAAGAAGCCCAGGGACTGGATTCTCTATGAAGTCGCTTACGCCGGCACAGAGTGCAAGGAGGGGGTGGATAATTCTGCCACATTTTACACACACTTGGTAGTGGGTGAAATGCAGAAGAGGCAGAGCAGTGGAGGATCCTTTTCTTGCTTTGCTTTATCCTGTAATTGGCTCCCAGAAGTATTAACAAGCCTGTGGAAACACGTCGATGCAAAAGCTGAAAACCCAAATACTCCCTTTAGGTCTCCAACATCCTCCGTTACCAGCCCATTCTTTTCCATCAGCTTCCATTGCTTGCCCCAACACCAGTAACTTAGGGCACGTCTACACAGGAGGGCAAAAGTCAAATCAAGCTACGCAACTTCAGCTATGTCAATTGTGTAGCTGAAGACACAGCTTAATTCGGCTTTTGGCACTGTCTACCTAGCAGGAGTTGAAGGAAGAGCACTCTTCCCTCGACTTCCCTTACTCCTTGTGAAATGAGGGTTACAGGAGTCAGAGTTAGAAGTCCTCCAGCTCAACATTAATCCGAAATAATGGTTTGCTGTGTAGACACACTCTTTGTTATTTCGAAATAACGTCAGTTATTACAAAATAATGTTGCTGTGTAGATGTACTGTTCGTGACCTTGTAAGTTGTCTTTGCTGCATTGCTCTCCTAAAGCAGTTACATTCTCTCCATGTCTCTCCCTCTGCACAATGCTTCACTTGACCTCCCCTTTGTGAATCCAGACCTGCTCTCTTTAATTACATTATAACTTACTAGGTATTTTCCGTTGTCTGCCTGCATCCCTATTCCCTAGCATCTTCCTCATTTAGGGTATGTCTACATTGCATTCCTCGTTTGAGAGAGGAATGCAAATGCAGATGAACAAAATTGCAAATGAAGTGTGGATTTGAATTTCCCGTGCTTCATTTGCATAATCGCGTCCGGGCACTATTTCAAAATAGTGCGCTTCATTTGCAATTTCGTTCATCTCCATTTGCATTCCTCTCTCAAAAGAGGAATGCAATGTAGACGTTGCCTTACAGAGCTATAGTTTGCTCTGCTGTTCTGTTCCCAACTCCATTTCTCTTGGATAGGCGTTGTAACTGCAGCTCTTCTACCCTGTTATTTTCCTGCTTTCCAAAGAAGTTTCAGACACATGGGCTATGTCTACACTGGTGCGATCTTGTGCCAGAAATATGCAAATGAGGCTAAGCGTGGAATATCACCGAGCCTCATTTGCATATCTAATGAGCCGCCATTTTTGCGGAAGAGGCTCTTGCGCCAGAAGGAGCTGTCTACACTGCGCCTTCTTGCGCAAGAAAAACCCTCATGCACAATGCTGTTATTCCTGAAAATAATCAGTGTAGCGGCATTGCGCAAGAGGGTTTTTCTTGCGCAAGAAGGGGCAGTGTAGACAGCTCCTTCTGGCGCAAGAGCCTCTTCCGCAAAATGGCGGCTCATTAGATATGCAAATGAGGCTCGGTGATATTCCATGCTTAGCCTCATTTGCATATTTCTGGCGCAAGATCGCGCCAGTGTAGACATAACCATGTTGTTTTGAGTTCCTTTATCTCCTTTGACGCTTCCTTTGGAGTCTGGGGATTCTACCATCTGGTCCTTTTTCATTCTAGATTCTGAACTGTCTCATTCCTTGATTAGCTTTTTTTGACAAGATCCCTTTAGCATATTTCTTCTTCCTCCTGCAGAAATGCACCAGAACTTTCCATCTTCTATTCCATCCTCTACTTGCATGGGCAGCCTATGTTAATACCTTTATCGTACCAGGGTGCAGGAGTTTCATGGTGTGGGATTGTGTTAGAGAGTAAGGATGGTTTTGTGGTGTAAATACAGTGAAAGGAGGCAGGGCTCCTGGTTCTGTCCCTCACAAGACTCCCTACTTGACCTTGGGTATATCCCTAATCTGTCTTGGACTTTAAAAAGAGGACAGTAAGACAGCCACACAATTCAAACTGTGCAAATTACCAGTTTTATTCAGTTTGGCCAGTGAATAAAACAACAAAAACCAAACAAAAATTTATTTCAAATTGACCAAAAATGATTTTTTTCCATTTTTATTATTGAATGAAAACTCCCCAAACCCGGTATGAGAGTGTGAAATGGCTCCGTACACCGATGATTAAAGGACTTCCTGGGAGGAGGACACCTATCCTTTAGTTCCGCTTCCAGTGAATCTTTCATTATTGATACTTGATGGAACAGCTTCGGCAGAAGAGACTGTGAGGAGCCCAGAATAGCCCATGGCCTAGAGGCAAGGGCTTTCACCTCTGTCTAGAGACTCAAGTCCCTGCTTCAGAGCAGGGCCTTGAGTCCAGGTGTCTACATCCTGGGTCAGTGCTCTTCCCAAAGGACTATGGGGGCAGGGTGTGGAGATTAGGCAACTCTGCCTCAGTTTTGTGAATGGCGCCTAAGGCTCCTCCTGATTCTAAATCCATCCTCTTTTTTCGGAAACTATTCACAAATATGTTTAGTTGTGAATAGTTTGGGTTGACAAATAAATTTATTCTTTGGCAAATAAATTGTCTGAAAAATGTCACCTAGCTGTATTCATAAGAGGCCTGTGAGACTTTTTACTGCTCTAGTCCACACTCTTCAAAGTCCTCTGAGGGAAGGTACTAGAGAAGAGTCAGTGACTATTATTGGCTCATATATGGTGAGGAGCACAAATGGATTAAACACATGCCCTTCTTGCTTATCAGAAACCCAGGAACCCTTTCACTGACCTACTCCTTTGGAATATGGAATAATTCCTTTTAAATCAATGCACACAGGTCAGATCAGAAACATCTTCTCTTCTACACTATGTGTAGCTTGTGGTTTCCATTCACTGAGGTTTTCCATGACCCTTAGCTTAGTGTTTTCCTCCCACCCAAGTTTTGCTGGGAGTTTGCGATTCAAACAAACCTGGAAACTTAAACCAAACTGCAGCTGAAATCATGGATTCCACTCAAAGCCATAACTCATCCTCCGTCCATTCTGAATGCCACAGGTTGGTTGAGAATCTTGTGATGTTCAGCAACATTTCTGATCCACCTCGCCTGATTTGTAATGAAACCATGAATTTCCTTAGGAAACTCTTGCAGAGATTTGCTTGTCAATGATTCATTGTCTCCATCTATTAATTCTATTAGTTCTTCCTGTCATTCACTGTCTTGGCTTCTGTTATTGCTTATTTGCACTCCCTCATTTCATTTTGGAGTCTTGCCAGCACTCTTGACCCACTTAACATTTTATATGTTGCCTCTAATTAATTACCCTGATTGCTCTCAGTACCTTCTCACTCTCCCTTACAAGACTTGCATTATATTTTTTACAACCCCCGACACTGCTGAGTGTATTTATTATTGCTTGCAATACAGAACCTCCATACACTTATCTGTTCCTCTTTAAACATTTTCCTTCTCCAGGTTAGTGTCTTTTCCTTCTTTCACTTAGCTCCTTTTGGTTTCATCCGTAAGTTCCTTCTGAAACCGTCTGTACTGAAATTGCACATTGTTCCCTATTGCCCCATTTCAGTGCAGTCAAGGTTGATATTCCTCTTCTCAGTTAGGTCCCTCATGTGATTGAAAGCAAAGGCAAATTACACAGTCCTTCTGGGCACCACACACATACACACACACACATGTCAATAGTAGGGAACTAACCAACTGGAAAGTATTAGGGGCCAAATTCTCATCTAGTGAAAACTGGCATAGCTCTATTGACAACAAAAGTCAATTTGTACCAGTAAAGCATCTGTCCTTTTATTTGCCCACATGAGGTTTTGCCATGCTATGTACCACTTTCTTCCACGGGGGGGATCATTGGCTGGTTATTTCCTTGCCCCCAGCTCCACTGGTTGAGCTGCCTAGCCCTGCATAGCAGTGTTGCACCTTTCATAGCCCACCCAGGTCTGGGTGGGAGGGAGGGTGCAGGAGTGGGTTGGGTGTTGGGGGATATGGGAGGATGGTAGAGTGCAGGAGCGGAGTGGAGATGTGGGGTCTGGGTGGGAGGAGGCTGCAGGGCTGGAGTGCCTGTTCCCCAGTGTTGGGGGGGGGGGGAGACCTGAGCCTTGAGGGTCAGATTGAGGGAGGCCAGGGGCCAAATGCAGCCCTGGGCCATAGTTTCCCCACCTCTGATCTAGACCAGTGTTTCTTAAACTTTTTAAGACCGAGGAACATCAAACAATAATTCTTTTTTATGGGGAACACCAAGGATTTTTTGTTGAGGAAAAAAAAAGAGAGAGGTTGGGGGGAAAAAGGGTCGAGGGGGAAAGTTATTGATGAAAAAAGGGTCGGGGGGAAGTTATTGAGAGAAAAAAAAGGTCGCCTGCCCCTTTAAGGGCAGCCATTTTGAATTCTGTTGTTCTCTGCAGCACACCTCCGACTGCCTCGCGGCATACTGATGTATCATGGAACACAGTTTAAGAAACACTGATCTAGACCATCCCTGATAGATGTCTGTCCAACCTGCTCTTAAATATCTCCAATGATGGAGATTCCACAACCGCCCTAGGCAATTTATTCCAGTGTGTAACCAACCTGACAGTTAGGAAGTTTTTCCTAATGTCCAACTTAAACCTCTCTTGCCACAATTTAAGCCCATTGCTTCTTGTCTTCTCATCGGAGGCCAAGGAAAACAATTTTTCTCCCTCCTCTTTGTAACATCCTTTTAGGTCCTTGAAAGCTGCTCTCATGTCCCCTCAGTCTTTCTTTTCCAAACTAAACAAAATTCTTTCAGACTTTCCTCACAGGTCATGTTTTTTAGACCTTTAACCATTTTTGTTGCTCTTCTCTGGACCCTCTCCAAGTTCTCCACATCTTTCCTGCCAGCCCTCAGTGCCATCCAGACTATGGTGTGATCCCCCAGCCTCCAATGCTGCCTGGAGCATGCCACAATGCCCCCCAAGAGCCACTGGAGCACACTGCTCCCATCCTCCCAGCCCTCAGGGCTGCCCAGAGCATGCCATGATGGCCTCCACCTCCTTAGAGCTGCCGGGAGCATGTCACATCCACCCCCAGCCCTCAGGACCATGTGGCGTGTGCTGTGATAGCTCCCCCATACCAAGAGCTGCTGGAGTGTGCCATGCTCCTCCCCCCGAGCCCTCAGAGCCATTCAGAGCACTCTGCATGGTGCTCCAGCAGTGATTTAAAGGGACTGGAGCTCCGGTAGCAGTGGTAGCCATCAGGAGCCCCAGACCCCTTTCTATCTCCAGCCCCTGGGGCAAATGTCCCCTCCCCTGCTTCCCCATCAGTGGCCCTGGCCTAGGCTTGCAATGCCTTTGACCCTGCTGCTTTTACCTTGGGCCTTTTCCTTCCTAACTGGCACCTTCTGCCCCCGAGTTCACCATTTTCTGGACTCCCTCCTCTCAGGGAGTCTGTGTAGCCTGCCTTCCTGCAGCCTCAAACACGCCTCGCCCTTCAGGGAGTGACTGCCATTGCCTAGCAATCACCCATGTCCTTCCCTGTAGCCAACTGTAGGTCCCAGCCCGCATGAGCCCATTTCTCTTCAGTTAGCTCCCTGGCTTGCAGCCTAATTACCAGCTTGGGCCCTCTGGCCCCATCCAGCTCTAGCCAGGCCTATGTAGGGTGTAAACAGATGCAGGGGATGGGAACAGGCTCCGGGCAAAGTGTGACTCTAAGAAAATCTGAGTGCCAACTAGCAAAGGGTTCACTGTTCTGTGACAGGCCTGACAGACTCACTACACCCAACATATTGCTTTTACATTGGCACGGGAAGTAGGGGTGTGGGGATCTTGCACCACCCCCAGATTTTATGTGCTGGCTCTGTGCCCTGCTCCCCAGTTGCTTGCTCCATGCATAAAATCTGGAGGTGCTTCCTATGCCGTGTTCCCAGCCTTCCACCCACACTCCTCCTCCTCACCCCTCACCTCACTCAGGACATGAGTCTTGGCCAATGACCCTGTGCTTGGCCCCATCCCCCCACTCCCAGGGCCTGCCACATTCCCGTAGCCCTCTGTCTGGCCCATCACTGCTTGGACTTCACTACTGGGGCCACACACTCAGCTGCATAGCCAGGCCTCTTCTCTTGGCCCCACACATGGGGTCCTGGCTGTTAACCCTGCTTGGGGCTCTGCTCCTGGCCCCAGACCTGGCCACAGCTGTGGCCTGTCTCCCTTACCCCTGTCTGGGTTCCCACTTCCCAAACACTTGCTCCCAGCCTCAGCAGAGGGGGGTGGACAGCAATCTTTCAGCACGCCCACTACTAAAGACTTGCAGTGCCACCAGTGTCTTCAGGATTTATTCAAAGAGGTTCAAGTGAGATATCTACTAACAGCTTGCGTCAGACTCATTCTTATAACTTCTGCACAATATACAGATGGTAGATATTTAAGGCCTGGTGTCCATGTACTGAAAATAGGGTTTAAAAAGTCCATGTCCCAGGCAGAGCTGACAAATAGGCTGGGTCAGACAAAGGGTATCAAATCACCTGTCACCTTCGTGGCCAGGTCAATGAAACATTGTAGGGGAACACAACGGAAGCCCCATTTACATGAAATCAGCAGAGGATGGGAAGCCAACAAGAAGGCAAGAGTCTGGAGGCTGAGCTGAACCATGAGTGCTTGTCCTGGCTCTGAGACAAAACAGTGAATTTGGGGGAATGTGAGGAGAAGGCTTACGGGCACCTTTTTATCCTGCACAACGGAAGCAAAAAGGACAGTGCTTTGTACAGTATTGAAAGTGGGATCCCAGCCATAGCAATTGGAGATGCTGGGAGATTGCTGGAGGTACGAGTAACTATTTCAGACAAAAGTGACAAGGAGTCCTGTAGCACTTTATAGACTAACAGATGTATTGGAGCATAAGCTTTCGTGGGCAAAGACCCACTTCGTCACATGCATGTAGTGGAAATTTCCAGAGGCAGGTATAAATATGCAGGCAAGAATCAGGCTAGAGATAACGAGGTAAATTCAATCAAGGAGGATGAGGCCCACTTCTAGCAGCTGATCTGGAGGTGTGAACACCAAGCTAGGAGAAACTGCTTCTGTAATTGGCTAGCCATTTACAGTCTTTGTTTAATCCTGAGCTGATGGTGTCAAATTTGCAGATGAACTGCAGCTCAGCAGTTTCTCTCTGAAGTCTAGTCCTGAAGTTTTTTTGCTGCAGGATGGCTACCTTTAAATCTGCTATTGTGTGTCCAGGGAGATTGAAGTGTTCTCCTACAGGTTTTTGTATATTGCCATTCCTAATATCTGATTTGTGTCCATTTATTCTTTTGCTTAGGGACTGTCCGGTTTGGCCAATGTATATAGCAGAGGGGCATTGCTGGCACATGATAGTGTATATTACATTGGCAGATGTGCAGGTGAATGAGCCAGTAATGGTGTGGCTGATCTGGTTAGGTCCTGTGATGGTGTTGCTGGTATAGATATGTGGGCAAAGTTGGCACCGAGGTTTGTTGCATGGATTGGTTCCTGAGTTAGAGTTACTATGGTGCGGTGTATAGTTGCTGGTGAGAATATGCTTCAGGTTGGCGGGTTGTCTGCGGGTGAAGACTGGCCTGCCTCCCAAGGCCTGTGAAAGTGAGGGATCGTTGTCCAGGATGGGTTGTAGATCACTGATGATGCGTTGGAGAGTTTTTAGCTGAGGACTGTAGGTGATGGCCAGTGGTGTTCTGTTGGTTTCTTTTTTGGGCTTGTCCCGCAGCAGGAAGCTGATCCTCAGTCGACCCAAATTTCAGACAAGGGGCTAGCATGCTAAACTTAAGTGTAGACTCTAGCAAGCATGTAAATCTGTTGTTTTAACCACTCCTGTTTTCATTGTTATCCTTCCTCACTATCTCTTAAACTTCGCTGTTGACAATAAAATGGTTTGTTTTCACTATGCACATCTCTCAGGACTACGATACATTGGAGCTGATCCTCAGTTGACCCAAATAGGCTGGTGTGTGCACTATTTCTTTGGGACAGCTTGCCTGGTAATTTCTGGATGTGCCTAGAGGTTAAGGGCTGCACGCTGCAGGGTCACACTTCACAGGGGCTCTGGGAGTAGGGTGCAATTACTGTTAACCTGGAAAGCAAACTATAGGCTGCCAGAGCGCTGAGGAGGTGGTGCCCCTGCTCTCCATGAATGGATGGGACAACCGTATCCACCTCTATCTGCTCCTTTTGGACTTTGTTGGGTGCCCAGAACTGTGAGTGACCCTTTCCCCCCGTGCTTCCAGCTTAGCTCCTCGACAGTTGCTTGTTAGCTACATACACAGTCAGGATTTGGTTCAATGTAAAGTAAAAAAAAGGGTATATTTCTGTGCACAGTCTGCTCTGCCCTTCACAGCAGGGGCAGAGCCATAATTTGTCTTAATCTCTGCACATGCTCCCATACCCTAAACCTCTGCTGGCATTTTTTGCAGAAGAGAAATACAGTCATTCCAGTTGTAGGCAGAAAAACATGAATGAAAAGCCTTGAAAGCCACTGCACAAACACGTCTCATAAGGGTGCCTTTATCTGAAAAGGGCCTGCGGAAAGGAATAGTATTTTGAGGAGGAGGAACTCTCCAGGGAGTCTGCAGCGAATTCTCAGAACACCCCATATTAGAACACTGGGGTGGGTCTCTGTTACAGGCCCCGGGGACCCCCGTGAGACATGTCTGAAGAAAATCATTATGTTTTAAAGAAAGCATGCATTCTTGATTTATGCCATTCAGCGTATGAGTGCCTTCACATTCATCACGCTCTGAAGTATGTCTTGTTTTATAGGGTTTAATGAGAAGACTGCAGAGAGGAGAGAGATGCTCAGTGCCATAAGACTGTTGTAAGATTCTTAGATTTCCAGAAGAAAATTATCAAATTAAAACCAGTTAATCAGTGTTCAGAAAGAGTCTCTGCTTTATCCCATCAACTGGTGGATCAGATGCTGACACAAAATACATCATATTAATCAGTTATGCCAAGATACTGCCATATTTAGCAGGATGACATGATATTGGAAACAGTCATTGAGTAATTTGACAGAGAGGGTACATCTAGACTACAGGCTTTTGTCGACAGATACTGTCGACAAAGCTTCTGTCGACAAAGAGCGTCTAGACTACATCCAGATCTGTCGACAAAGCAAGCCGCTTTGTCGACATGACAGTGTAGACGCAAAGGACAGTGTAGATGTAATAACACCTTTCTGTCAACAGAACTCTGTCGACAAAAGGTGTTATTCCTCGTAGAATGAGGTTTCCCGCCGTCGACAAAACTGTTGAGTTCTGTCGATGTTATGTCGACAGAACTCGGCGGTAGTGTAGACGCAGGTATAGTTTTGTCGACAAAAGTCTGCTTTTGTCGACAAAACCCTGTAGTCTAGACACACTCAGACAGTCTATGGCAGAAAGATGAGACCATTCTAAAGGTAGCGGGATGGAGGATGCAACTTTTGCATCAGCTTGGCTTCTGGGTTAGACTTGTCAAAAATGTTCTTGGGAAATTGGGGTTTTGATTAAATGAAAATATTCACAAAAAAGTGTCTGTCTTCCACAGAGAATTTTTAATCAGAAGTCAAATACCCATGTTCCCTGGCTGAACTACATCTCCCATGATGCATTGTGGCCAAGGACAGCAATATCTATCTTCTCCCTCTTTTCTCCCATTACAGGAAATGGAATTTGACCAGGAGATCCCCAACCCCCTCCCACACACACACACACACACACACACACACCGTAGAGTAAAATGAGAGAGTAAGGCATCCAAACTGCAATCCCCAGGAGGCATTGTGGCAACATTTCCAAAACAAAATATGTTGGTTGTCTGCTGAAATGTTTTGATATTTGCATTTTCATCAAATGATCAACATTTTCTGTGGATTTTTTTCACTGAAATTTTCCATGGGTGGTGGGGAATTTCTTTGTGTCCAAATCTGCTTCTGATGACTTCAAGAGGCAGATTTTCAAGTGTACCACAATAGAGGCTAATCAAAAGTTATTCGTCAATATTTTTTTTGCTTGGTGCTTAAACAGGAATATTTACCAAATACAGTAAGTAAAACCCCAGAATTGTGTATATGGCAGGAATGATGGTTATCCATAAGTCTGAACAAGATGTTATCATTGTTCTTTCTAAAGTTTACAACTGGATATTGACTTAATAAAGTTTTGAAATTATACTATACAAAAGAAAAATGATGCTTTTAATCATCTTACACTTTCCCTTTATTTTTGTAGCAGTTTATATTTAACACAGTACTGTATTGTACAGTATTTGGCCTTTGGTTTTATTTGTCTCAGCTTCCTGATTGCACACTTCCGTCTACAGATTGGGTGTGGTTGGCTGGTCACTTTGTAATGCTGGCTGTCATAACTCTGAGGTTCTACCGTAGTGTGCATTTTTGTAGAAAATTTTCAATTTTCCATTGTTTTATAAAATGCTGAGAAATGTGCACAAAAATGAAGAGTGCCCAGTTTTCTCTATTTTTTTTTTTTTGATGGGAGCAAAATCATTTTCTGGTCAATTCTGCTTGACAGCTACAGTTGGGGCAAGAATTTCCAAAGAGCATGGCAAAAGCTGGTAGGAGGCGCCTTGCTGGGTGCTGAACTGTTTTGGAAATCTGGCCTCAGTGGTGGGCATGAAACCATTGAAGATCTAACCTCATGTGAATCATGAATATTAAAGAGGCCATCGAGCTCCACTCCCTGCTCAAAGCAGGACCAACCCCAATTACATCATTCCAGCCAAGCCTCATCTTAAAAACCTCTAGGGACGGAGATTCCACCCCCTCACTAGGTAACCCATCCCAGTGCTTCACCACCCTCCTAGGGAAACAGTTGTTCCTAATATCCAACCTAGACCTCCCCCACTGTAACTTGAGACCATTGCTCCTTGTTCTGCCATCTGTCACCACTGAGAACCACCACTTTACATCCTCTTTGGAACCTCCCTTCAGGCTGCTATGAAATCCCCCGTCACTCTTCTCTCCTGTAGACTAAATAAGCCCAAATCCCTCAGCCTCTTCTAGTAAGTCATGTGCACCAACCCCCTGTTCATTTTTGTTGCCCTGCACTGGACTCTCTCCAACTTGTCTTCATTCTTTCTATAGTGGAGGGTCCAGAATTGGATGCAGTAGTCCAGGTGTGGCCTCACCAGTGCTGAAGAAAGGGGAATAATCACTTCCCTAGATCTGCTGGCAATGCTCTTTCTAATGCACCCTAGTATGCCGCTAGCCTTTTTGGCAACAAAAGCACCCTGTTGGCTCATATCCAGCTTCTCATCTACTATAATGCCTGGGTCCTTTTCTGCACAACTGCTGCCTAGCCAGTTGGGATTCCTCCATTCTAAGTACAGGACTCTGCACTTGTCCGTGTTGAACCTCATCAGATTTTTTTTGGCCTAATCCTCCAATTTGTTTAGGTCGCTCTGGGCCATATTCCTACCTACCCCTGTACCAGCATATCTACATCTCCCCCCAACTTCGTGTCAGCTGAAAACTTTCTGAGGGTGCAAACCAACCCATCATCCAGATCATTAATAAAGATGTTGAACAAAACCAGCTTCAGGACCAACCCCTGCACGTGCAGAACTGAGATTAGTTTCATGTGATTTTTTTTTTCATCTGATGCACTCGGTTTTAAATGGCCAAAAAATCCTTAAAGCAGCAACAGAATTTTTCACATTTAGAGAACATCTTGACTGCAAAGTTTACTCAGGTGAGCAGCACCCAGGTGTCAACATCTGGGTTCAGCCTTGCTTAGGTGTCAGCAGCCACGCTGCGAAGCCCTGCCTGAGTTGTTGGCTCCGTACAGGAGCTGCACTCCCCGCCGTGTGTTGGTAGGACTTCTGGTGCATTTCTCACTGTGCTTTGGGCTGCTGTAGCCTAAGCTACTCTCTTATTCTTTCCCAGGCAATTGTGGCAGAACTTGGCCCTCAACGAAGTCAAGAGGTCAGATCCCCATTATACAATAAAGCCCCTTTTCACTAGTCTTGCCATGTGAAGTGCCAGTGAAAAGGCGACATAATGTAAAAATGAAATTCAGACCTTATGGGAGCTGAGTTTAAGCTACTTAGCACCTCCCAACTGATGCTCAGCATCTTGTTGAATCAGGCCGTTTACTAACTGTACAGACTTTAGCACCAGGAGGAACCCTAACTATTACCCCGCCTGGCTTCCTACACAAACAGAACACAGACCCTCACCCAGGGCCCAGCCTGCGTGCATCCAGCCACAATTTCTGGCTGTGCTAAAGCGGAGCTTTTAGAAAGAGACCCACAGTCTTGATTTAGAGACTCCAACCGGTAGGCAGCAGCACAGATAAAGAAATCATTGCTTTATTATCTCCAACAAATCATTTGTGCAGCTGTGGGTGGTAAAGCTTCAGATAACACTTGCTATTTAGGGTGTATTAATTAACATTTGCTAGAAGTGGTGAAGCTAGCAGTATCAAGTGATTTCTCTTAGCCCTGGTCTATACTTGGACTTTATTTTGAAATAATGGGCCATGGAATTTGAACTCTGTATGCCTGCTTTTCATCTGGACTTCTGGAGTAATGCTATTTCGAAATAATGGCAGTGTGGACACTCCAGTGCTGCTATTTTGAAATAATTACTTCCCAGGGTCATTCAGACTAATTATTCTCCAGTGCTCCCTGGGGCTCTAAGTCTGAGGTAGCGTGTCCACATTAAGAGAGCTAATTTCAAAGCTTCTCCGTAGTGTGGACGTGCTAGTTTGATTTTGTTAAATCGGGAGTTATTAAGTTGAATTTAGTAATTTTGAAATACTTTCCTAGTGTAGACATGGCCTTAGAGCTTCAATCTGCTGCAATTAGCTCAGAAGTATTTTGCTAACATGACACAAAAGCCAACCTGAAGAAGGGTGACCGTGGGGCTCTCTTGCCTAATGTATCACCCTTGAAATCACACAGAAATGTTACAGATTTACAAGAATGCTAATTACTGGCCACTAAAAAACCCCGCATTGGATGCCTGTGTGTTTTCCGTTCCGTTAGATGTCTCAGAATGTTAGAGGAAGGGTTTATTTTGGCCAACACTCCCAGGTTCAGCATGTTCTGCTTATCGGGTTATGAATGGTGCCATGTCCACATCAATGGCTGTTCCAAGTTCTGAGTTCAGAATTGGCACAGCGAGGCTGCATCCAGAGACGACAGAGATTCCTACTGTTTGCGTGTTGGAAACTCTAAAAGGGATATGTGATGGGGATGGGGTCACCCCACACTCACCCCACAGGGATTAATGGAGGCCAGGTGGAGCACCTGTAAAGCTAGGGAACTGATAGCAGAAAGGGGCTGCTGGGGAGGGGGTCTTAGTCACTCCCTGGGAGAAAGGAGGCATATTTGGGACTACAGAGGCAGGCAGAAGGAGCGAGTGGTGAAACTGCCAAACCCAGAGAAGAGGGGAGAGCCAGGAGGTAAGGAAAGGGTTCAAGGAAAGCAGCAAGATTCTGGAGGGTGCAGGTCTTGGCTCCTGAGCTGGAACCCAGAGTAGAGGGCAGGCCCGAATTCCCTGCCAGCCACTAAGGATCTGGCACTAGAGGGGCAGTGAAGGGAGAGACTGCCAGAGATGGTTATCAAAGACTTTGATACCCTAGAGGTGGAAACACACAGAGTGGCCTGGCCGGAGGGCAAGCCACACAAGGGAGGAGCACCCGGAGTCACAAGACAGAGAGCGGCAGTAGGGTGTGCAGGGAGCTTCAGGAGGAGTCTTTGGACTGGAAAGAGCAGATTTCCCAGAGTGGCCAGGAAGAGGTGCCCACGTGCGGTGAGATGCATCGAAGGCAGACAAAACAGGGGGAGGGATAAAGTCAGATCGACAGACTAGATGAAGCAGAACATGCCAGAATGCTGGGGCCAGACCCATGACTTGCATTGCTAGCTGGATTTGGTTTTGCAGCTAGAGGTGCATTCAAACCAAGAGACCTGCAGTCTTGAGTTACAAATGCCAACTGACAGGATCCACTCACTCCACTGGCTCCATATTCTCTATCCAGTGCTAGATCTTGTGCGTCAGACTCTGCTCTTAGTAACACTGGGGTAAATTTGGAATAACTCTGCAGACTTCAGTGGGAGGCCTCCGTATTTTCAGTAGTGGCCATGACAGCTGACTCTGTCCCCTTCTGTCGAAAGGAGAAGAACCAAAACTTGGTCACAAAGAACATAAGAGTGGCTATACTGGGTCAGACCAAAGGTCCAACCAGTCCAGTATCCTGTCTGCCAACAGTGGCCAATACCAGATGCCCCAGAGGGAGGGAACGCAACAGGTAATGATCACATGCTCCCTCTCCTGTCATCCATTTTCAGATAAACAGAGGCTAAGGACACCATTCCTACCCATCCTGGGTAATGGCTATTGATGGACCTAACCTCCATGAATTTATCTAGCTCTCTTTTGAATCCTGTTAAAGTCCTAGTCTTCACAACATCCTCTGGCAAGGAGTACCACAGGTTGACTGTGAGCTGAGCGAAGAAAAACTTCCTTTTGTTTGCTTTAAACCTGCTGCCTATTAATTTTATTTGGTGACTCCTAATTCTTATATTGTGGGAATAAGTAAATCACTTTTCCTTATTCACTTTCTCTACACCAGTCATGATTTTATAGACCTCTATCATATTCCCCCTTAGTCTCCTCTTTTCTAAGCTGAAATGTCCCAGTCTTTTTAATCTTTCTTCATAAGGGACCTGTTCCAAACCCCTAATAACTTTTGTTGCCCTTTTTTGAACTTTTCCAATGCCAATATATCTTTTTTGAGATGAGGTGACCAAATCTGTACACAGTATTCAAGATGTAGGTGTACGATGGTTTTATACAGAGGTAATAAATAAAGAGGTATCTTATTCGCTATCCCTATTCCTAACATTCTACTTGCTTTTTTGACTGCCGCTGCACACTGAGTGGATGTTTTCAGAGAACTATCCATAATGACTCCAAGATCTCTCTCTTTCGAGTAGTTGTAGCTAAATTTGTCCCCATTATATTGTATGTATAGTTGGGATTATTTTTTCCATTGTGCATTACTTTACATTTATCAACAGTAAATTTCATTTGCCATTTTGTTGCCCAATCACTTAGTTTGGTGAGATCTTTTTGAAGCTCTTCACAGTCTGCTTTGGTCTTAACTATTTTGAGCAGTTTGGTATCATCTGCAAATTTTGCCACCTCACTGTTTATCTCTTTCTCTAGATTGTTTATAAATAAGTTGAATAGGATGGGTCCCAGGACAGACCCTCAGAGGACCCCACTAGTTACCTCTCTCCACTTGGAAAACTTACCATTTATTCCTACCCTTTGTTTCCTGTCTTTTAACCAGTTATCAATTCATGAAAAGACCTTCCCTCTCATCCCATGACAAGTTACTTTACTTAAGAGCCTTTGGTGAGAGACCTTGTCAAAGCTTTCTGGAAATCTAAGTACACTATAGCCACTGGATCTTCCTTGTCCACATGTTTGTTGACCCCCTCAAAGAATCAGTAGATTAACTTAAAAAACAACAAATAGTCTAGCAGCACCTTAAAGAGTAGCAAAACATGCAGATGGTATCATGAGCTTTTGTGGATTCAACCAACTTCTTCAGATGACGGGAGTAATAGAAGTCCATATCCAAGAATAAATAAGGGAACGTGGGAGGGGGGAGGGTTTTTTTCTCCCTCCCCCTGTAGTTTGAACCCATTGCTTCTTGTCCTGCCTTCTGTGGCAATCTTCAGATATTTAAAGACCACTATTCTGTCCCCCTTCATTCTCCTCCTTTCCAAACTAAACATACATAGTTCCTTCAGCATCTTTGTCACTCGCCTCTGGATCCTTTCTGGTTACTCTACATCCTTTCTGTACATCAGGGACCACAATGGGCAGGGCTGGCTCTAGGTTTTTTGCCGCCCCAAGCAAAAAAAATTTTGGCCGCCCCCCCCCCTTTTCTTGCTGGCTTTTACACATTTGCACTTTGCAATTTTTTTGTTTGTTTTTGTTTTTGTCCTGGCATTTTAGCCCTATAAATATCAAACATAATTTTAATTAATTTTTTTTCCATAAAGGAAAGGTGCTTCAAGTAAACTCCCCCTCCCCCTTCACTTGCTGCTGGATCACAACAGCCTTTTCCCTGCCCTGTCCAGCTCCTCCCTATGGACAAGCACCCCTCACTCCTGACCCACAGGGGGAACAGGGACAGCGCAGAGCCAGAGAGGCATGGGGAACAGGGTGAGCAGAGTTCACCATGGGGAATGGGAGGCACAGAGCCAGAGGGGAATAGGGACTGGGGGAAGCAGGGGGACTGGGGTGCTGGAGTGCACAGAGCCAGAGAGGTGCGGGGAACAGTATGGGGAGTACAGGGGTGGCGCGGGGAATGGGAGGCACAGAGCCAGAGGGATGCAGGGATTGGGGGGAGCAGGGTGCAGGGTGCAGGTAAGACACGGGGAACAGGAGGGGCAGAGGGATTGGGGGGCACAGACCCAGAGGGACACAGGGAAAAGGGGTTACAGGGTGCAGAGGTAATGCAGAGCCAGAAGGAGCAGGAACTGGCCTGCAGGGGCGGCACAGGGAACGGGTGGCGCAGAGCCAGAGGGGCGCAGGGATGGAGGAAGCAGGGTGCGAGGTGCAAGGGCGGCGCAGAGCCAGAGAGTCACAGGGTATGTCTACACTACCACCCTAGTTCGAGCTAGGGTGGCTAATGTAGGCATTCGAAGTTGCAAATGAAGCCTGGGATTTAAATATCCCGGGCTTCATTTGCATCTTCCTGGACGCCGCCATTTTTAAAAGTCCCCTAGTCCGAACTCCGTGCCTGTGGCTACACGCGGCACAGAGTAGGTAGTTCGAATTAGGTTCTCTAATTTGAACTACCGGTACACCTCGTACAAAATCAGCGGGGTAGACTGGGCTGGGCATTTCCGGGGGCGGCTGCTACCTGGAAATGCCGCCCCTGGAAAAGTTCCGCCCCAAGCATGTGCTTGATTTGCTGGTGCCTAGAGCTGGCCCTGACAACGGGATACAGTGCTCCAGTTGGAAGAACTAAATCAGCCAACCAGTGATAGTATCACTTTCCGTTACTTGCATGCTACACCCCGGTAATGAAAAATTTCATTTTTTTTTCAACAGCATCACCTTGCTGACTCATGTTGAGGGGCTCTGAGATCTCACAACTCTGAGATCCTTCTCAACTGTGCTGCTGCCAAGCTCCCCCCGCACATTCTGCATTTATGCCTTTGGTTTTTCTTCCTTAGCTTAGCATCTTACATTTGTCTTTGCTGAATTTCATTCTGTTGTCCAAAGCTCAGTTCTCCAATTTATCAAGATCTCTCTGAATTTTAGCTCTGTCCTCCAGACTATGTGCATCCTCCAACTTAGTGTCATCTGCAAACTCAATTGTTTGTTCTCTATACATATATCCAGGTCATTAATAAAGATGTTAAACAACATTGGATCCACAATGGATCTCTGTGGAACCCCACGTGGTCTCTCTTCGATCCAATCTCATTCCATTAATAGTTCCTCTTTTATTGTGGTGGTTTAACCAATTTTATATCCACTTAACAGTGGTTCTGCCGAGCCCACATTTCTCCAGTTTACTTAACAGAATGTCACGTGCACAGAGTCAAAAGCCTTGCTGAAGTCCAGGTCTGTTATGTCCACTGCATTCCCCCTAGTCACAAACCAATTACTCTGTCAAAGAAGAAAATCAAGCTAGTTTGGCACGATTCATTCTGGCTGCTGGTGATCACTCCTTCATCCTCCAAGTATTCATAAACTGAATGCTTTATACTTTGCTCTAGTAGCTTCCCAGGTCTCAAAGTCAGATTGACTGTCCCTAGGAGGAGACAGGCCTTAGCTTCATTGCAGCTGAAGGACACAGACAAGAACATTCTGTTCTCCTGGTACTGAAACATTAATACAGCTTGCACTACCTCCTGGCAACACATAGGATTTCTCTAGTACAGGCATGGATCATGCCATTCTGACTAATGCACAGTATCCAAACACAGAGCTGGACTGAGAGATTTTGGTTTCAGTGCATCTGTGCTGTCCAAATGGGTCAGTTAAAATACAAAACAACGTGGCTCCTAAGTTAAGAATCAGTCCAGCTGGCTGATGGGTTTTGTTACTGTTTTCTTTTGCATGGTTCCAGTTGGGAATGGAAGTGGAAGTGGCAAAATATTGCCTGAAAAGCTGTTTACATGTGAGATCCCACTCCGTTTTGAACACTCAAAAGGTTCAAATAGTTTGGATCCACATCAGAACAGCTGTGTGTTTTGTCTCAGTTTCTGAACTTTTTCAGGGTCACATATGTAACAGGTAGTGATGGGCAAACCACAAAGGACTAGATAAAACATTGAAATGTTTGTCTGCTTATTCCAGCTGCATCTGAACCAAAACTCATGGGGCTTGCAAATCAGTACAGGAAATCTCATAGGAACATCTTATCTTGGTGTTTCAACACTTTTGCTTCTGGTCACAGTTGGAAGCAAGTGCTACAAAAGCAGCATAAACATGAAAACAAATTATTAAGAAGTTAGGCAAACTTTTACAAGTGCTAAATATGTGTCATTTTTGTCTCTCTCTAGTGGTTGGTCTAGTAGGGAATAAGGATTTCTATAAAAGTAGCAGTTCTACCACAATTACACCAGAATACTTCGAGCAGTACAACTACTTCTCAAGTCTGGATTCACTGATACAGGTTGAACTTCTCTAATCCAGCACTCTCTGGTCTGGCAACATCCATGGTCTGACATAATTTTAGTTAGCCAGATGTCCACTTGTCATGGGTGTGACCAAGTTTCATGCTGTTCTATAAAGTTTGTTTACAGCTACCCGTCCTGGCTCTCAGTGTTCTGTGCTGTTATTTAGCTCTAATTTACCCCTAAATGTCTTCTAAGAGCCCAGTGAGCAGTGGAAGGGTTGGTAATGCTGCTAGACTAATTGTTCTCAAAGTGTGGTCCACAGACCAGTAGTGGTCTGCCACCTTCTTGCAGGAGGGCCACGGACTTGGGAGTCACCCCCCTCCCCCGCACACATAGCCTCCCTTCCCCCTGTGCAAGGTTGGTGCGCCAGTGCTGGCTTGCTACTGTGGGGGAAGGGGGCGAGCCTCACTAGGGAAGGAAGTGGCTGAGGAACAGCGCAGGAAACTGCTCACCTGGAGTATTTCCCTGCTGCTCCCATTGGCTCCTGTACCCTCCCTCCAACCCAAATCTTCCCGCCCTCCGCCCATTTCTGCACCCTCTCTCCAACTCAAATCTTCACACCCTCCTCCCACTCTTGCACCCAACCTCCCAGCCAGACCCCACCCCTCTACCCCCTCCTGCACCATGGGTGGTTGACTGGTGGTCGGAAAGGTCTATGTTGAGCAGGGTGGGCCATGGGTTAAAAAGTTTAGGAATCACTGTGCTAGACCATATTGACCTCCTGTGGTTCAGCAAATTCTGTGGTTTGGCACTGGCCAGGTTCCGAGGATGCTGGACTAGAGAGGCTGAACATGGACCAGTATGTATGTGTTTGTGTGTATACAGATAGATAGATAGATAGATAGATAGATAATTTCTGTAGAAAAAGGGAATCAGTCCCACTGGGGGTACAGCTAGACCTCAGGCTTCTTTGGAAGAAGCTTTTCCAGAAGAGATCTTCCAGAAAAGCTTATTTCAAAAGAGAGCGTCCACACAGCAAAAAAGTGCAACGAAAAAGCAATCTGCTTGTTCGAAAGATATTGTCCGCATTGATTGGACACTATCTTGCATTTAAGTTGTGATTAATGTGAATGGTGGGGCCACCAGGGCACCTGTGCTTTTTCCTGGAGGCCTCTTCTTTTGAAAAAACACTCTCTTCCATGTCCATACACGCCTTTTTCTGAAAAAGTTTTTTTTGGAAAAAGGCTTCTTCCACATAGAAATAGCACCATTGAAAACCCCCCTCTGTTCTTTTGACAGAAAGTTGAAAGAACGCAATAGCACTGTGGACATAAGTATAGTTTTTCTGGAAAAACAGCTGTGTAAACATATCCTGGTATAAGGCATCTTTCCACTGGTATAACTGGGGATTGTACTGGTAGAACTATATCAGCAAACATCATAGCTGTAGATGTAGACATTTTCTAGAGTACTCCAAGCCCAAGTGTGTGTGATCATGTCCCTTTCTACTGGCTGGTCAGCTAGAGCAGGGCTAAAGCTGAAATAAGCTTTGCAACTTGAGCTACATCAATTGTGTAGCTTAAGTCAAAATATCTTATTTCGGCTTTTGGCATTGTCTACACAGCAGGAAGTCTGAGTTAGAGCATTCATTCTCCGACTTCTCTTACTCCTCGTAAAATGAGTCGGAGGATGAAGTCCTCCAGCTCAACATTATTTCAACACTAGCTGGAGTTACCCGGCATTGCTCTGTCCTGCTCCCTGCCGGCCGATTTGCTTCCCTGCCCCCCCCTTCCCCCCGACCCCTGGCCAGCTTCTGGCCAGTTCTCCTCCTCCCGATCTCCCCTGGCCAGCCCCGCTGACACCCCCCCCCCCCGACCAGCTCTGCTTCCTGGCCCCCCCTTCCTCCCAACCAGCCCCACTCCCCTCCCAGCTGGTTCCTCCCCCCCCCCATCAAGTGTGGCTGTTTTTTTTTTTTAGACTACCTGGTAACTGTAGCTGCGGGGGGCAGGGCGGATGCCTGAGCCATTGTGCGCGTGGGGGTGGGGCGAGTCCCAGACAGCACTTTGGGGCAGCAGGCGGCAGGCACGTGACCTAGGGTGGGTGGGGCTGCCCCTGCAGCGCAGTGCGGCAGGTTATTTTTTATTTTTACAGGTTGAGATAGGGCCCAATCGCGTCCAAAAGTACCTTAAAACCTTCTCCTGGAGGAAAGGTTATCCCATGGAAAGTTTGGTTGCGGTAGGTCTTATAGGGCATGTTTAGACTACAGGCTTTTGTCGACAGAAGCTTTGTCGACAGACACTGTCGACAAAGCTTCTGTCGACAAAGAGTGTCTAGACTACATCCAGTTCTACTGACAAAGCAAGACGCTTTGTCAACATGAGAGTGTAGACGCAAAGGACAGTGTAGATGCAATAACGCCTTCTGTCAACAGAACTCTGTCGACAAAAGGCGTTATTCCTCGTAGAATGAGGTTTACCGCTGTCAACAAAACTGCTGAGTTCTGTCGACGTTATGTCAACAGAACTCGGCAGTAGTGTAGATGCAGGTATAGTTTTGTCGACAAAAGGCCACTTTTGTCGACAAAACACTGTAGTCTAGACACATCCATAGCGTCCAAGTTATTAGAGCACAAACATACAAACATTCTCCTTTATATATTAGATTATTTCAACAGGATGTCGAAATAACTGCTTGCTGTGTAGACACAGGCTATGTTATTTCGGAATAACATCAGTTATTCTGAAATAATGCTGCTGTGTAAACATAGACCTAAAGAACAACACCTACTGTTGTTGCCAGCTAATAGAGGTGTAACATTCCATGAGGTGTAACAGTTAATCCGAACTAAGAACTTAGTTCGGATTAACTTTAAACTGCAGCGTGTAGCCGCGGGCAGTTCGTTTGAACTAAGGGGGATTTAAAAATGGCGGCTGGATGGGAACATGCAAATAAAGCCCGGGATATTTAAATCCTGGGCTTCATTTGCAACTCCGGTTTACCTGATTTGCCTACCTAGCTCAAATTATCGAGCTAGTGTAGACATACCCTAAGAGTAGGTCTACACAGCAACATTATTTCAAAATAACTAGTGCTTTTTTGAAATAACTTAGTCTGCATCTGCACAGCTGACAGTTATCATATATATAATAGCCCAATGTTTGTGACTCTGTAATGCTGAAACGCTTGCGGTTCCTTCTGGGAGGCGCTGTTGCCTCCCGCCGTGGCGCTCGGCTGACTTCTGCGCCGCTCAGCCGAGCCGCCACGCTCAGACGGTCCGCACTCCCCATGCAGCATGGGGGTGCTGCATGGGGAGCACGGGGCCCAAATGGTTGCTTGCGCTGCTTCCTCCCGCGCGGCGGCCCGGCTGAGCGGCCCAGTAGTCAGCCGAGAGCCACGGTGGGAGGCAACAGTGCCACCCTGAGGGAACAGCCAGGGGGCGGGGCCTGGATGAGCGTGCGTCTCTGACGTCAGGAAAGGGCGCCGGATTCAAAAGGAGGAAAGCGGAGCAGACACAGAGGACGCGGAGGAGACAGAGAGGAGAACGGAGGAGGCGGAGGACAGCAAGAGAGAGAGTGAGAGAGACACAGCAGGAGGAGGAGAAGAGAAACACAGAGTGAGAGATGGGAGGGGGAGAAGAGAAAGAGAGAGAGGCAGAGAGAGAGGCAGGAGGCGGACGAGAGCTGAGAGAGAGAGAGTGTGAGGCAATAGGAGGAGGAGAGAGAGAGAGAGACCGAGACCGAGACCGGAGGCTCAGGAGAGAAGACTGACATGGAGGAGAGACCTGAAAATCCCGTCTTATGATGGGCTAATTGGCTAGTTTTGAAATAATGTCGAAACCCTGTCAAGCTGGAGGACTTCTTACTCCGACCCCTGTAACCCTCATTGTACGAGGAGTAAGGGAAGTCGGAGGAAGAGTGCTCTATTTCGAAATAAGTGCTGTGTAGACGCTCCCAATTTTGAAATAAGCTATCTCGAAATAAGGTATGCAATTGATGTAGCTCAATTTGCATAGCTTATTTCAAGTTAAGCCCTGCTGTGTAGATGCACCCTAATAGTGGATATGAACAAGTCATTTCTTCTTCATTTTTTATTCTGATGTGTTAACCAAACTTTTTTCAATGTATAAAAAAGGTTAATTCAAGTTCTTGGAGAAGGTTCAGACTGTTTCTTCAGTTTAAAATATATTACATGGTTAGCTTGGAGTGAGATTTGCTGTTATACCCCATAGCTGTAAAACAACATAGATATAAAATTTAAATAAATGTTTGGAGTTTTAAGTTACTTAGGAATATAAATGAGCATTCAATGATTCATACTTAGAACTTGTTTATCCTGATGTAAATCTAGAATAACTCCATCGACTTTAGAGGAGTTGCTCTGGATTTACACCATTGAACTAGACTTACACCAAGAACTTCAGTGGATTTATGTTGCATTTATCCTGATGAAAAGAAGTAGAGTTTAGCCTTTAAGAACAGATCTTCAGCTGATGTAAATTGACACAACTCTGTTGTTGGCTCCTGTGCTACTGTGCTGGTTGCTACCAGCCAAAGGGATGGCCCTTCATTTGGAAATATCACCTCAGATACTCCTGCCTGCGGGTATGGGCCTCGTTCTGGCCACATGAGCCTCAGGAATTCTGCTGCTGTGTGGAAGGAGAGTTCCTGGAATGCTCCAGCTAGAGAACAGAGCTAGTCTTATATAATCCCTGAACACCCTGTGCATTGGGTGTGTGGGCAGCAGGTACCTGTTAAAAAGATGAAGCCAGCTGTGCCTAGCACACCGCTGTGGGCACAGTCCAAGACACGCACTGGATGGGACCCTTATCTCACTCAGGGCACCTGATGTGCTTTTTAGGGCAGAAAACATTTTTGGCACAATATTCCCCCAAAGGCCAAACTGCACTGGTGACCCTCAACCCCACATGTCGGACCTAGGGCTACTGCCCTGCTCACTCAGATGGAAAACTGGCCTTTGGGAGGGTGCTGTGCCTCGGGAGATATGCAAGTGAGGCAGGCAGCCAGTCAGAGGCTCACATTAACTAGCGAGTTGGAGTGTCTACCATCCATGTGACAGTGGCTCCTACCAACTATGGTTGGACTCCTAGTGCCTGTGAAATAATGGTGCATGTTGGTACTGCTGTATTTAAGAGACCCAGGTTCAAGTCCTGACCCTGTATGGTGTAGTTACTGAAAATGGAAAGCTTGGTTTAGAATCAAGCATCTAAGGGAGTCACAGCTGTGTCTTTTACACTCCAGCTAAGTGCCCTGACCACAGAGCTAGGTGGTAGAAGAGTTTGCATGTACTTCCAGTGACTCATTTCTGGAAAACAAAACTGAGCCATACAATATCTAGACTGAGATCACACTCTGGTGGAAGAACGTTGGAGACTCAAACCCAACTGTGCAACTGACAGGAAGTCTTCTTTTCAGTCGAAAAGTCAAGCATTGTTTTGTAACTCCTGGGCACTCTGCAGGCCTTTGGCTTTGGGCCCCGCTTTGTGGGCTTTCTCCAGGCGCTGTATGCTTCCGCAGAGTGCTTGGTCAAGCTCAACTGGATCCTGACTATACCAGCCAGCTTCTGGCGGGGAGTGAATCAAGGCTGCCTGCTGTCAGGTCAGTTGTATGCTCTGGCCATCAAGCCCTTCCTCTGTCTCCTTCGCAAGAGGTCAACAGGGTTGGTGCTCCGTGAGTCAGACATGCGGCTGGTCCTGTCAGCATACACCAATGACGTGCTCCTTGTGGTCCAGGACCCAGGTGACCTAGCACAGGTGGAGGCCTGCCAAGCTGTTTGCTCAGCAGCCTCTTTCGTCTGGGTCAACTGGGTCAAGAGCTCTGGCCTGGTGGTCGGGGCCAGGTGGCAGGCAAGCTTCCTCCCCCCCTGCACTTCAGGCCATCAGGTGGAGCACAGGTTGGCTGCTCTATCTTTGCATTTTCCTTTCTGCCATGCATCCCTCCCCGCCAGAGAACTGGCGAGGGTTAGAGTCCAGGGTGGCTGGGCAGTTGCAAAGATGGACAGGACTGCTCCAGTGCCTCCCTGCATGGGAGGGCACTGGTGCTTAACCAACTGGTCCTGTCCATGCTCTGGCACCGTCTCAACACCCTGGTCCCAACCCCGGGTTTTCTGGCTCAGATCCAGCAGCTGATGCTTCAGTTATTCTGGCCAGGACTACATTGGGTTTCTGCAGGGGTTCTCCAACTTCCCCCTGGAGGAGGGAGGGCAGGGCCTGATGTGTTTGCGCACATGGGTTCATGTCCTCCACCTCCAGGTCCTGCAGAGGCTCCTGTATGATGCAGGTAGTCCGGCATAAAGCACGCTGGCACATGCTTTCCTTCACCACCTCCGAGGGCTCCAATATGACTGGCAGCTTCTTTATTTGAGAGGTCTTCCGCGAGACCTCTCTGAGCTGCTGGCCTTCTACCAGGACCTCCTCTGGACCTGGAAGCTGCTTTCAGCAACCAGGTCCTTGGGAGCCACCGTGGGGGCAGACCTCCTTGCGGAGCCCCTGCTACACAATCCTCATCTACGGGTGCAGGCAGTGGAGTCCCCCTCAGTGCATCAGAGGTTGGTCCTGGCAGAAGTCACCAGGATCCAAGACCTCCTGGACGATAACCGGGGAGACTGGGTGGGTCCTCCAGCACTCACCCAGTGCATGGGGCTCTCCACCCTACACACTCCCCGGCACATGCTTCAGGAGGTGAGGGACAATTTGCTGCACACTGTTCGACAGGGTCCTGCAAGAGGGTGCACCCCACCCACCCCTCACCCTTGGCCCTCCAGATCTCTCCATCTGCCCCCAGTTCCGTGTGCCTTCCCAACCACCTCCCCCTCATCACCCCAGCCGGTTGCACGCGTTACAGCCTGTCCCCTTTCGCACCACGTCAAAGAGTCATCTGTACATGCTCATGTATCACACTCTCCACTTCTCCACCCTTGTGTCCCACCCAGATACCAACTAGCCGGACCTCTTACAACCAATAGAGGGTGCAGAGCCTTGGTGGGCCAGTCTCTACTCCACCTTGGTTCCGTGGCCCACCGGGGACAATAGCCAGAGAATCCTCCATGGTGCTGTGAGCTCAGGCATATGCTTGGCCCAGTTCACCCCTGTTCCTGACACTTGCCCCTTCTGTGACATGAGGGAGACCCCGGTGCATGTTTATCTCGAGTGCACCAGGTTACAGCCCCTCTTTTGGCTCCTCCAGAACCTCTTGTTGATGCTGCATTTCTCCCCTTACATCTTAATTTATGCACACCCCATCTGTGGCCCCACAAAGTCACAGAACCTCCTTCTGAATCTCCTCCTGGCTATAGCCAACATGGCAGTTTACAAGACCAGGGAGCAGAGGTTGGCTGAGGGAGAGGCCTGCGACTCTGGGGCCTATTTCCACTCCTGTATCCATTCATGCTTCCGGGCAGAGTTCCACTGGGCAGCGTTCACTGGCTCTCTCGAGGCCTTTGAGGGGCAGTGGGCGCTGTCTGGGGCTCTCTGCTCAGTGTCCCCATCCAATTCCCTTGTTTTAGCCATTTCACCTCCACACCCGCCCCTGTGTTCTCTTCATTTGTCCCCCGAAATCAGTTGGAGTCTAAGGCTCTTTGGGTCCTTCCTGTAGGCTGGAGAAGGGTAATGCCCACCCGCCTCCTGGACCCCAAACAAAAGGACTCAGCATTTCAGTGCAGGGGAGCAGAGTGGCTGGGATCCAGTCACATGGCCAGAGGGGTCCCCAGGGCAATGAAGAAATTAGGCAGAAGAGCTAAACAGGACTAAGACAAGATTTAACAGGCAACATGAGAAGGAAAGAAGAGGAATCCAGAGAAATCCCTGGCAACAGATACATTATTCGTGTGTGCACGTGTGCGCACGCATGTGAAAGGCTGAGAGGGAAGCAAGCTCAGGGAAATCCCTAAATCCATGGAGTTGTCCCATTGCCAAGAGCTTGGGAGATGTCATGAGCCTGGTGGATTCTGGGACTTTCCTCGTGGGGAATGTCGGTTCTGGGAGTTTCTCTGCTAGCTCTGGGAGGCAGCCAGGGGATGTGAAAGCAAAGAGACGAGGGCTGTGTCTGTTCTGGCTCAGTGGGTGTCGGGGGGGTCGAGGGGTGGGGGAGTTGGCCGGCAGGCTGGCGCCAGAGACCCAGGGTGCTCAGAGCGTATCTAGGTGTGTGGCCAGCAAGGGGGCTCCAGGCGGATGGGGGATTCCTGGTCCCACAGAGTTTGGGTTAAGGAGCTGCTATGGCCTGGGCCGGGGACTGAGTGAGTCTGAGAGTGTTTTCCTGAGCTCCATCTCCCCGCCAGGCTGGACAATGGGCCTTCTCCACCGTGCACCAGGAATGCAATTCAGGCACCTCCCAAGCTGCAGAGAGCTTTCCACCCTGCCCCCCCCCCCCCCAAGCTGCCAGGTGGAGCGGAGGGAGGGCAGGGCATGGACCCTGGGAAGGGCACAGCCCAAAGGAGACATTTGGCAGAACAATTCCACTGAGCTCCCAGCAGGGAGGGAGATCGGCCTGAGCTGAGAGCAACAGCGGCCCTGTTCTGCTGGAGTCGGTCGCTGGGCTGCACTGAGTCCCCTCCACAAGAGGGTGCAAATCAGACAAGTGGGTAGGGGCTGAGTGCCGGGGTAAACCCCTCCCTGTCCCCCAGGGGACAGCTGGTGGCGTCTCCCAGGGCACGTTGCTGTGTTGAACCAAGACAGCAGAGCTCCCCTCTGGCAACTGTCCAGTCTGTGCCGGGGGAGCAGGCCTAGCCCCTGGTGGAGGACGGACAGCCGGGCCCGCTCACGCCAAGCGAGTGGTGGGGAACAGACACGCTGTGCCCTGCAAAGGCCCTAAACTCTCCTGCTCCGATCCCAGCCGGGGCACCAGCTACTCTGTGTCTGCGGCCACCCAGCTCATTGTGCCAAGTGGCAGAGTGAAGGGAAGTGAGTGAGGGGAAGAGTCCCAGAGACATTGCACATGTGGGGGGGATCAATGGGCAGTGCCATAGACCTGCCTCATGCCGTCCTCTCCCTGGGATTGCAGCCGGCAGCTTTGTGGGGAAGGAACAAATCTCCCTGATCTCCTGAGTTTGATGCTCTGGAGATTTGCCTGGTTGCTAGGTTTGATGCATGGAAGGAAATTGGATTCTGATTTCAGTTAATCAAAATGTTTCATTTTGATAATTTTTGAATGTTTTGATTTTGACCTTTTTCACAATTACATAGGGTTAATGACTGTGCAAGGCACAGCACAAATAACTCCCTGCCACAGGTAGCTCACAGGCTACGATCATCCTGGCTCCCATAATAGCTACAGTTGCAACCAATAATCCCCTCTTCTGGCTGCCTGTAGCTCTCCCCTACAGCCATCTCATTACGACTGTGTGGGCACCTTCTGGCTTCCTCTGACTGACACTCAAACCACGGAATTGTGGGCAGATAAATTCAACTAAGATGCCTCTGTCTCGCAAATGTTACTTTCCGTCCATGCCAATGGGAGCCTTATGGGCCATGTTTTTCCTCCTCCTTCACAAGACCCTTGTCAGTGTAACTGACGCCTAGCTGCTCTCTGTGTGCCTAGGCTGGGAAGGAGGAAGGCTGACGTTCAGTGTGTGAACCAGGCCTGAGCCAATATGCCACTGTTTCTGTCACTTCTCACCTATTGTTCTTGGTGGGACCTGGCTAATGAAAAAAAGCTGTCTGGTGGCTGCAAGAGAATTAGTCATTGCTTGTTAGGAAGTTGTCAGACAAATGAGGGAACAAGAGGCAGCTTCCAAATAAGACTTTGCATATGTGTAAATATTTGAGGGGTCATTCAGTTATTCATACAGTATGTTCTGCCAAGGTCTGTCCTTTTCGGTGTCTCCTAATAAATCTTTTAAGGTTGCAACCGTAAGAGCTAATTTCTTCCTTTTGCAGCTAGAGACAACATTGTGGGCTGGTTCCTTTCTTGAGCAAACTGTTTTCTTGTGGGCAAGCAGCTTGGGATGAGACAATTTAATTAATTAATTACAGAAGCAGGAAAGCAAGAGGAGAGGGGTTTTTTTTGAGCTAATCCCCAGAGTGGCCAGGGAGGCACTCTAGCACTGAGTGCACCCGGTGACATATCCCCTTCAGTGGTGGTAGCTAGGTTGATGGAAGCAGTCTTCCATCGAGTTGGGGCACCTGCAGCGGGGTTTAGATTAGCTTAACTATGTCTCTGAAGGGGGTAAGTGTTTCATAGTCCAGTGCAACATCGCCAGCTCAACCTCACTTTTAGCTCTAGGCCACATGTCAGTCGCACTGACTTTCAGCGAAACGTCAGCCTCAGACTTAGCTCCTCACTCCCACTCAGTCACTGCAGGTAGGTGCTTAAATCCCCTTAGGTGTCTGGTCCCATGTCGCTTCTGACACGGATTTGTCTTCTGAGCTCGGCCACTGGTGCTCTCCTATTCTGGGCCTCCGTTTCCAGTTCTACTCATAGTTTATTCAGTTTGTAAACTCTTCCTGGCAGGCACTTCATGTTACTGTGTGTGACGCAGCACCCAGCCTGATGCAGCCCTCATCTTGGATTGGCCTCCATGGGAAGTATAATATAAAAAATGACTTATTTACCTCATGGGGGGAGGGGATATGACTGCCCTCCCCTTGTCTTTTCCTCTTAAGAATCCCACCCTAAGAATTAAAATAAAAATCATGGAATGAACATGACATTTGCAAACCATCCCCTCGTCCCTCTATATGCGTGTACTCCTCTTTCCCCCTGTCTTGTGTAGTGAGGCCTTGTCTACAGTCCCACGGGCTGTCGAACCTAAGGCCTAATCTACATCCCTGCCATTGACCTTATCTACATCGCTTCAGCTATACAAATAGCAGAGCTGAAGTTGACATACTTACCACAGCGTCGTGTGTGCCGTAAGGTGGGCGGGGGTGGCTCGCCTGCCAGTGCCAACTACTCTTCTCCTGGTGGTGCACTGGCATCCACAGGAGAGTGCTTAGAGGCTGATTTATCATATCTAAGCAAACACGATAAATCGATGCCTGGTGGATTGATTGCTGCAGTGTTGATTGCTGGCATAGTAGAGACAAGCCCTAAGTTACCCAACATCAGCTACGTGAATAAAACAGCTAACATCAAGGTACTTAGGTCTGCTTGCTGCAGACTCTTCACAGAGGCAAGTTGACAGCTGGTGCTCTCCCATTGACTCTCCAACTCTTCTCATTCTGGCGGGGGAAGAAGAGTCGACGGGAGGGAACTCGGCAGTCAATTCATCACAGCTATATTAATTGACCCCCACTGCATCAATCCCTGCCCATGGATCCAGCAGATAGACATGCCCTTAGATTGCAAGCATTTTGGGGCAGGGACTATGCACCATTTCGTGTTTACACAGTGGAGCCAGCCTCATTTTCAGTGGTCCACTAAACACTACTCAAAGATAAATAATAAAGAAATGGGAATCATGGTTCATTCATGCCTCCTGATAAAGCACCTGCAAGAGGATAACCCTGACTTCGCAAAAGGAGAAGTCTCGTATGGTTCTGTAGTTGCTTTAGGAGCATAAGCTTACACTCTGTCTGGCTTAAAAAACAAGACTCACTTTTGTGAGCACCTAAATGCTTCAGGGAATTGTTCTGCAGCTAGTTAAAGGGGAGAGCATGTAAAACAAGTTATAAAATATAGTGAGGCATATTTAGTGAGGCACATATAAAGTGCAGCTATGTGGATGTGAAGCAGAACCAAACTGATATAAAATATAATGAAAAGAATGAAGCAGGTAACAGGACGGACATAAATCCCAGTGAGATGAATGAAGTGTGGCACATAATGGAGATAAAAACGTAGCAAATGGCAAAACACACATCAGCATAGACATAAAGCATAATGAACTGATGGGTGAAAGTCACATGCACCGATAGATCATCCTTGCAACATCCGGTAACTTGAGGCTATCGTCTTTGTCTTCTCTGCCTTTGAAAGGTTCATGGGCAAGCAGAGCCGAGGTGAGGGGCTCCCGGTTTTGTTGCACTGAAAGGAATAGCCTGATGCTGTCACAGACCTTTGACCACAAGTTTTTGCTGGGTTTGAAACCCTTGTTGGTGAGCTCAGCTAGCATTACCCAAGACAGGGAGAGGCAGGGAATGTGCGGCTGGGTTTACACTAGGAGCTATACAACCTTGCCCTGGTGCAGCCAGAGCCATGTCGCCGGGAGGGCTTCTCAAGGAGGTGGAGTATCAGCACCTAGGGGAGAAGCTCCTTGTTAGCCTAGGTAGCATCTTTACTAAGCACCACAGCAGCACAGCTGCACGATGTCGCAAGCGTACACAGGCTCTAAGATTGCTAGGGAAGCTCAGCCAGGGTGGCAGCTAGCTGCTTGGACTCCAGCCAGGAAAGAGTGGGGTCAGATAATGCATCGGGATGAGGGGATTTGATTCAGGAAAAGAAATGTGCAGGAGTGAACAATTCTAGTTGTTGTTTCTGATGTGCACCCTTTGTCTGTTTCAACTCTTAGCCCTTGGGGCAGGCAGTGTTTGTGCAGTGCTCTTGGTGTTAGCTGGAACATCCAGCCATAGCCCTCAGAGGTCAGTAGATTCTCCAGGTTCAACTCAGCCCTGCATTAAGTTGGCTTCCTATGTTTTTGTTCAGTTTGTACAGCCCCGAGCACAATGGCCAGGACTAGCACTCCTAGGCATTATGATGATGTAAATAACAGGAACCTCAGCCCGCCTTTGCCAAGGAGAGTCTGAATATTAACACAGCTTCCATAGCTATAGCACAGGGCCACTGGGGACTGCAAGGATGAAGAAAGCTCTTTGTAGCTCCAGGGGTCTCTGGTTTCTGCTGACAAACAGTGGCATCTTCCCGAGCTGCCCTCGCCCACTGCACGTGAATGGAAACCGCATTTATCTTTCTAATTCAAAGAACGCAGAGGCAGGACTCGTTTCCCAGTTTTCGGTTAACCAAACCCTCATTTCCCAGCAGTAGGTGAGGCTTGAGCCTGACTCAGTGCAAATGGAATTTAGAGCGGCAGAGCCGAGTGCCAGCATCAGACTGAGATTCACGGCTTTCCAGGTGCGGTGCGCCTTTGGCTTCTGCTCTCACATTGTTATTTGGCTGCCTCTACATGCAAATACGTTAGTGAATACGTGGGAGCCAGCCAGCCAGGAACCATGGCAGATGCTTTTCTGATTGGCGGGGAGCACATGCTGGAAGTGAGCATGATCAGGGTCAAGTGGAAATTGAGTGACTGTTAAAAGAAAGGTGTCTAGAGGCCACACAAGGAAGGCACTGAGCTAAGACTCTCGGGTTGAATTCTCAGCTCGGTCCCAGGCTTCCCATGAGATCTGGGCAAGTGGTTTAATTTCCTGGTAGCTCATTTCCTCATCTGGAAAGTCAGGGGAGCAAACCTTGCTTTTGTCTCGGGACACTTTAAATGCTTGCCAGAAGATTTCCTGCCTCTTCTGTTATTTACCTTACAGTGTGGTGCACCCATGCACCTATTTGCGAAAGACACAGATAAGTGTAAGCAAGAGAAAAATAAGTCATGACAAGGTTGAAGTTTTCTGGGTTTGACTCTGGTTCTATTCTCATCTGTGCTGGTGTGGGTCCAGAGGCACTCAGCTGAACTTAGCAACGTGGGTCTAAATGACAACAGCACAATGTGGCTCACTGGTAGAGCCCTGCAAATCTGTGGATATCCACTTTACAGCCATGGGTATCTGCATCCATGGATATGGAGGGAGATGCAGACAAATTTTATACCTAGAACCTTGCAAATGTGCTGCTATCTACTTTAAATACAGAGGTATCCGCATCTGCAGATATCAGTGGGGATACCCGCAGTTCATTTCTGCAGATACAGATGCAGACACAAATTTTGCACCCATGCAGGGCCTTACTCTTTGGATTTAATCTTTCCTTGTGTCATGGCTCTCACCTCAGAATTCCACCATTAGGGTCTCACCAAAGATCTGATAGGAACAATTCCCATTGATTCCCAGGAATCTGTTTAGAATTTGGTGAGGGGCTACCTCCGGGCTGAGGTTTTGCTCATTCAAATTCTGTCCAGCAGCCTCCTTCGCTTGAGAGAGCTCATCTTGAGTTTCTTCCAGGGAGAAGCTGGTAACAGTGTCCCAAAAGAGAGTACAAATGTAAATCCTTATGCTACAAAAACAGCGCTGGGCTTCCTCTCTGCACCCAGACATCCTACCACACTGCTCTTCCAGCAAAAGGTCCCTCTTTGTCCTGCCAGGTGTCTGAAGGCCTTGGAATGCAGACCGCTGAAAGGGGCCCCTCAGGATAATACCAGCCTTGGGCCCGAGAGTGGCTTTCAGTCAGTGCTGGACTATTTGAAGCCAATGGCTTAGCCTGGGCCACAGCGTCTGTTTGTTTTTACACGTTGTGAACTAAGTTTGGTTACGGTATGTCCGAGCGTGGGGCAGCACACAAGCAGGCCTCTGTCTGCCTCTAAAAGGACAAGGGGGTTTCGAAAGGAAAACATGTTTTTCCAGGGACGCCAGGTTCACATTATGAATAAGCTTTTTATTTGATCAGCAAATACTTGATCTTCTTGAACCTCACTCCTTGAGCCCATTAACTGGTCTATAGGAAAGTGAGGGGCAAAACTCCTGAAAGAAAATAAAAGGGCTCAAATGGGGGAAGAAACAAAATCTCCATTTGCAACTAATTTTTAAATGGAAGTTTAATCTGATCAGCAATTCTTTTTTTAAACACAAGCACAAAATATGGAATCCCCGAGTCTATGTAGCTGTTTTTTCCCCATAAGTGCATTGAACCTTGGATGATCAAGGTTCTATGTTCTACTTGGCTTCTGATGAGATGGGTGACCTTGAACAAGTAATTTAATCACTTTAGTGTCTCAGTTTCCCTGTCTGCAAAATGGAAATGAGGATACAGATCCATCTTAAGTCAAAGGGTGAAAAAAGTATCTTCTGTGAATGTGTAAGTTAGTTGGAAGGAGGGAGAGACCCTGTGTGTTTCTATATAACTACAGTTTGCTCTTGCTTTGCTTAGATTTGTTAAATATTCAGCAGATAATGTAGTATTTTGCTCATTATAATCAACTTAATTTATGACTCAACACCAGCTATCTTTGTATTAAATGAAGGGATAGCTAAAGTAAATTACCAGGGTTTATAATTTTGTGGGAATACAGAAAAGCAGGACTGTGCTAAATAGTTCCAAAGGAAAGGGCTCACAGTTAGCAGAAACCTAAGCAGGGGCTCAAATTTCAGAGTTCTTTGACAGTAGAGGGGATGATATTTTATAGAATTTAAATTATAGAGTTCCATCTTGAAACATATTAATGGGACTGGTTCTCAGACAGCACAGAGCCTACTTCTGCAAATTGAGGTATTCAAAATCACTAGTTACTGTGGAATATTACTCGCAGGGGATTTGGTTCCTATCAAATAAGAATGGACCCAAGCTCTCAATGGAACTTAGGGTGTGTCTACACTGCAGCATTTTTCTGGGAAAATGGCTGTTTTTCCAGAAAAGCAATACTTGCATCCACACTGCCCCTGAGTTCTTTCGACAGAAATTTGAAAGAATGGAGGGGTTTTTCCGACCCCTTTCTACGAGGAAGAAGCCTTTTTCCGAGTGTGGACGCGTCTGTGTGTGGATGCGGAAGAGGGTGGTTTTTTGAAAGAAGAGGCCTCCAGGAAATAACACAGGTGCCCTGATGGCCACTCCGTCCATACTAATCATAACTTAAATGCGAAATAGCGTCCAATGTATGTGGACGCTATCGTTCAAAAAAGCACATCGCTTTTTCGTTGCACTTTTACTGTGGGGATGCTCTCTTTCGAAATAAGCTTTTCCAGAAGATCTTTCAGAAAAGCCTCTTCTGAAAGAAGCTTGCAGTCTAGACATAGCCTTGGACATACTTTAGTTGGTTTCAGTGGAGCCAGGATTTCACCTCTGTTTTTTTAAATGCATGAGAAATGCTCGATACACATTGTGACATCGGAGCTCTGCCATTGGCTTTGTGGGAAACAAACAGTATTAGCTCATTGTAACCCTCCCAGAGGGGAGGAAATTATGGAGTTCAAAAGGCATCTTTAAGCTATGGGGTATGTAACAGCGGCCTCTCAAAGCCAAAAGCTATTCCAACCTTGGTCAGTGTGTATTTGAATCTAGGAACAGAAATGAGCCAAAACTGTAAGTGAAGTGTTCATAAACTTGGTGTTGAGCCTGGAAATGAGCATTGGCTGGTAGGTGGAGCGCTGGGCTGGGAGTCAGCATTAGAACTGAATGTGATTTTTTTTTATCATGAATAGACATTTTAGCAACAAATTCCATTTTAGGGGTGTAACAGGGTGAACTCATCACTCTGGCATCTCCTGCTGGTCACCCCAGGAATTAGCTCTGTTTGCTGGAGTACGCCACCTTAGGTTCGGTGTCTCACCCGTCATCACTGTGCTCTACTGTATCCACACCTCTCTGTGGACCCATGTCGCTCCCTGGACACTGCCTTCCAGCACAGCCCACTGCTCCGTTCTCACCCCCTTCCAGGGGTATCAGCAGTCCTCAGTCAGTACATCTGCCACTGGCCAACCGCAGCCCCAACATCTAGCCCCCTGGTTCAGGGGCAAGCTGCAGCCTGTATAGGCCATGCTCCAGTGCGGTGAAGTGCAGTGCAAGGGGGGACCCAGGCCCACCAGCTACTCTGGGTCCCAACCCAGGGACCCTCTGGCAGCAGCCTTGTTCTGCCCTCCTCTACTCCCCTTGACTGTGCCTGTTCCCTGGGCTACTTCCCCATAACCCGTGTGCCTTCTTGGCACTGGCATCAAGGCCTACAGCCTGGGAAGTACCATGCTAGGGCTTCTCTCCAGCTCTCTTGAGCCTGTCCCGCACTGCTCTGTCTAAGGTGCCACTTGGGTTTTTTTGGGGGGTGGTTTGTTTTTTTGAGGGGAGAAAGGTTGTGCATCTGATTGGGCATGCATTCTTGCAGGCTGGGTTTGGCCATCTCATTTAAGTTCTGTAATGAAACATCCAAGTGGAACTGAATACCATTTAGATGTAGGGTTTTCTCTCTCTGAGATACAAAACCCGGCACACCCAGGATGAACCTGAGCTCTTAAACCTGGAACATTAGCCACGTGCATGGAGCACTTGACAGATTTACCAGGATGGATGCCTAAATAAAGGAACAATTCTGAAAAACCTGGTCAGGTGGCAACCCTAGAGGAGAGGACCTCACCTCCCCACCACGGACACCTGCAATGGCCTCTACTGAGCTACTGCCCAGAGCTAGAGTCACCTATAGTTAGGTAACGTCCAAGGGGGAAAGAATGTCAGTGTAACTTCCAGTGTCTTCCAGTGCTCTCATCACAAATCTTCACAACTTATTCCAACACCCTTATTTAGACTCCTCTCCACCCACCCACTGGTATGTCCCAGGGCTCTTGCCGGTCACCATATAGCACCTATGGAACCCCAGTACTTCTTAAACAGGCATTTCCCTGGGAGAACAGTGACAAACTAGAGCCCAACACCCTGGTTTTATCTCTGGCCAGCCCTGGGGTCCCACACATGGAGCTTTCAATACAGCACAGAGACACCTGGTGGCCACATGGCGTATCTGTGAAGAACAAGCCTCTCATGGCGCTAGGGAGTTGGGTGTATCTTACGCACCACAGAGCTGGAGGAAGGAATCTAAAAGGAGGCAGTATTCCTGGGGCGGGAACTGATGAGTTCAGCAAGAAACGAAGCTTTTACATGGATGGAGAAAGACAAATTGGTGTAGCCCCCAGCCTAATATAATGTATATCTTCTGTCTAACTAGGGTACGTACGTGGCCCCGATCACCACCACACCTGGACACTTCACAGTCTGCAGTGCACCGCTCCCTGGCTGAGAGATAGTGGAGCAGTGCAGGTTGGGGCTGGGTCGCTCTGCTTCCTGTGCCTCACTGCCATTGGTGGGTGCAAGGTGGGCTTCACCCCTGCTGCCACTGCCAACCCCCCAGTAATCCTCCAAGCCATCCTGGACCCCTCAGGGTCCCCCAAAGCATGAGATCCAGGTGGCTTCCCCAAACCATCCAATGGATCTGAGTGGGACTGGGAGGAGAGGTTTGGGTGCAGTAGAATGCTCCAGCCTGGGTCCAAAGGACTTGGGGGTAGGAAGGGGATTGGGGCACCAGAAGAGGTTGGAATACAAGCTTTGGGCAGTGCTTATCTGATGCAGCTCCCAGAAACAATGATATGACCCCCCCCGCCCAGCTCCTTTGCATAGGGGCAGCCATGTGGCTCTGCATGCTGCCCCTTCCACAGACACCACCCCTACAGCTCCCATTGGCTGTGGTTCCCAGCCAATGGGAGCAGTGGGACTAATGTGCCTTGCCCAGGCTGCTGCTTTGTGTAGGAGCTAGAGAGGGGACATGCTGCTGCTTCCGGGGGCTGTGTGGTGTGGAGGCTAGCAAGGAGCCTGCCAAACAGAGCTGCCAACCAGACCATTAGCAGCCCGGTCAATGGTGCTGAATGGAGTGCCCAGGATGTCTTTTCAACTGGGTGTTTCAGCTGAAAACCAGAGCCCTGGTTATCCCAGACTTTGGTGTGCAAAGCCCCCCACACTGGGGGTGTTTTCTGGGGAAGGGATTGGGCATGTGGTGCAAGTAGTGTGCCAGGTGGCCCATTTTTTACTGTAAAGTCAGGTTGGAAAGGGGACTTGGCAGCATCCAATCAGATCTACTGACCAGACATGCAAAGTTCAGTTCCTGCAGGCAGGGACTCATCACCCACGCCAGCCCCTCCCCAGCCAGGTCTGCCTTGGGCAGTGGCAGATCCCAGCCCAGGCTTTGCAGCCAAGTCCCTCTTGACCTTGGCAGGGGAGGGGGAAAAGGTGAAGAGCAGCGAGTGACAGGGAGAAGGGAAGAGGAGTAGATGGGGCAGGGCCTTGGAGGAAGTGGTGAGGTAGGGGATGGGCCTGGGTGGAGAGGTGGGACAGCAGGGGCGGGTTCTGGTGCACCTGCTGGAGTGTCTGGCTTTTAAATATTGCCAAGCTGGCTACCCATGAATTGAGCCCATTTCTCTTGCGTGGATGATGCACAGCCCACTTCTCACCCTCTCCCAGCTGTGGCCCACACCACAAGATTGCCTGAAAGCTCACGTGCCACTATGGCCCATGCGTACTGAGGCAGGGTTCATGCAGGGTGTCATGGGGGGAGCCCTCCCTTGTCACGGGGCAGCCCACCCCCGTGGCATTAGTCTCACTGTTCAGTTCCTGCTCTCAGGGAAATACAGTGCCTGCAGGCTTAATAACAAAGTTCAGTGACCTCTGGCCAGAGTAACTACAGCCCCTATGGGCTAGTCACAAAGTTCACTCTGGCCTGGAGGCCTAAGTCAATGGTGGGCGTCACCCGGCTGTTGGCGAGCCAAGCACCAGTTGGGGGGAGGGTAGGGGACCCGGGCCCTCCCACTCCACCGGGTCCCAGCCCAGGGGCCTGTTGGCTGCGGAGACCACACTGCCAGCTCGGCGGGGCTCCGCCCAAAACACACTGAGCTCCCGGAAGGACAGCCCTCCACCGTGGGCCTCTTCCTACTGTCACAGGCACGCTGTTCGGCCCTCGGAGTGTGGCTCCCCTCCCTCCCCTTGGTCGGGGTGATCTCAGGGGCTGTGGCTGAAGCGGCTGCGGCTGCTGCTCCAGGGGCAGCTGCAGTGGGGGCTGCGGGGTATGCAGCTCCAGGGATGGCTGCTGCAACAACCGGGACAGCCCAGGGGCTCCAGCCTGAGCTCCCTCCCTGCTTGCCCTCTCTCTCTCCCGTCTGAGCTGTACCCAGGCCTTTTATAAAGTCTCTGCACTGGGAGCATGCCCAGATGGTTAAAAGAGGAGGTGCCTCCTCCACCCAGAGGCCTTTCACCGCCCCCACTCCCGCCCTCTAGTGTGGGGTATATCCACCCCATCACACAGGCAATCAATGGCTTAGAATATGCTTGAACCTGGGTGTACAGGGTTAGGTCATTTACAAACCCACCACCAGGGGACCATATTTTTAGGGATGATCTGTGTATGTGAGTGTGTGTGTGTGTGTGTGTGCATGCACAAAAATGTCCTGGGCATTGCGGGGTGGGCGGATGCTTTGTTGTGGCTGAGTCTTTACTCTGAAACCTGCACTTACAGATTTTCCTTTAAGGGGCATTTGCTGACATTTTCATAATGTCAAAAGGTTTGCAAAAGCGGGTGCCTCAGTTAGGACCCTAACTCTCTATTTAGTGGCCTAAAAGCAGGTATTTGACCAATTTGCTGGGCACCCATTGGCTTCAGTGGAATCCGTACAACAATCAGCACATCTGAAAATTCGGCTACTAATTCTGGTGCCTGACCGTGAGTGTAGTTGGGTAGTTTTAGGTTGAAAAATCTTAGTTCCTGCTTTTATTGTTGGTAATTGTACAAGCTTTGTGATTAACACGACATAACCATTCCATGCTGAGCAGCTCTAAGCAGTAGCATTCGCAACCTGGGACAGGCAATATTTAAAATCAGCTGTTTTCAGCATACTTTGTTTTCTCTGGGGTTTGGAAATCGCAGAGAACTCATGTGACTTGGGAAATGACTTGACAAAGTTATAGACCCGGAAGGAAGTTGAGCAACAAGATGTTACATTGCGCTTTTTGTTCACTGTAGTGCAGCTGCCTCGGATTCAACAACCTTAGCTCCACAGTCTAAAGGGACAAAAAATGTCTTCCCAGATGCCCCCAAAATGTTGCTGCTTCACCATCAAGACTGGAACCATTGTCCTCGGCATCTACCACGTGGTAAGTTACGACACACCTGTACAGATGGGACAGCTGCAAACTGTTAGAAATCAAATCGCTCCCAAAGTCCATGTTTTCTGTGCTCCTGAGAAGTGGGGGTGGGGGCGGGGAGAAGGCTGATCATGATGGACAAGAGAGGGGGGGAAGAAATCTACTGTGCTGATCATTTTCTTAACACATTTCTTGTGCCAGAACCAATGGAAATTCACTGCTTCCTGTTTGTCCTTTGCTACTCGAGTATGAGCCATTGCAAATGCCGTCAATGCTGTGAATTACATAGGCTTTCATCTTAGACAGGCAGATCCATTTGTTCTAGATTGTGTAGGTGTGCAATGGGATGACAATGCAAAGGGTTGTGTAAGGGTTAAGGTTACAAATCTACCAAGAGGGATGTGAGTGTGTGTGTGTGTCAGAATCGCAGCCATGAAAGTCTTTAATTTTTCTTGTAGACTGTACCTGGTTCTCAGTTGTGTTTTCTTTGAACATGATGTCTCTGTGAAGCTCCCGTGGCTGTCCTGGGAGGATTGTTGCTGTGCAGGGGGAGGAGCGATAGGGTATGGCGGGGGGATCTGTACCCTAGTGAACCCCAGCTACTGGGAGTACTGCTTGGTGGCATGGGTTAGAGGAGCTTTCTGGTGGACGTAATTCACACTCAGGCTCTTGCACAGTCAGCCCAGGACCGGGGAAGCACAAAAATGGCTTCAAATCTCCTCCCCAGTTGCCCTGGGCACCTTTTGAACACAGCCAAGGAGCCAGGGCCTCCAGAGGACACACTGTGGAACGCCATGTGGGACGCATGGTTGTCACCATGGGAAGGGGTGTGTGGTTGTGTAACTCATACACCTGCTGGATGTGGTGGTGCTGAGACCACTTACAGGGACACTAATGAATCTGCTCTACAGCTGGATGTGGTGGTGCTGAGATGTGGTGTCACTAATGAATCTGCTCTACAGCCTTAGCTACCAGCCCACTGGCTTTTAGCGCATGCAGGATAGACTCCGGCACTGAGCTCCATAGTCCCAGGTTTCGTTCTGCCTGTCAGCATTTCCGCTGCACTGCAATCGGTGTTCAGGTTCCTCCTCTCAGAGATGCCCCCACTGTCCATCAGCAGGAAGCAGCTTGCGTTCCCCTCCGTTCTAGGCCAGCATCCCTAGGTGTGCCACCTGTGAGCACTGCATCTGTTTGCTGGCTTGCTAGGATCCCCTGGGTGCTACAGCTCCATCGGCCCTCTTAGCACAAAGAAGCACACTAGCCCACAATGCATATCTGGAGTTCTCCCAGTATAGGGCCAAACACTCAGTTGGTGTAAGCTGGTGTAGATCTGTTGAGGTCAGTAGAACTAAGCCAACTTGTACCAACTGAGTTTTTACCCATGCTGTTCCAAGGGAAATCAGCGTGGAAGCTTGAATTGCTCCCTCTCACTCTACACTAAGAGTCCATTTATAGATGGACTATAAAGGGTTAATAAATGAGCACTAGCTTGTATAAGGGTGCTACAAACACATGTAGTGTGTGCTATATGGATGGCTGTAAGATCTTCAGTAGATCATGACGTGAGCAACCTGTTGAGCTAGACAAATGATGACCAAACTTTCAGCTTTTCTCTGCTATTATGGGGGTGCTTAAAAAAGGCTGAGATTCACCGAATCCATGAATCCGGAAGAGGTCAACTTTTGTATGAAATTTTCCCCTTTTTTTCAACAGTTCAGCAAGCACAGGGCCTTACTTGAAGGCAACCACAGCTAGCAGGGATTCCACCGGGATTTCAGTCAAGCCCAGTGTCATTTCAGGCGACATTTTAGGGTTACAATTAAGTCCACATTTATTTGCTTATTGTTCAAGCTGTGATTAGTGGGCCTGACAGTGGCAGAAAACAGTCATTGAGGGACAGTGCAAGGACGCTGATCCACCCCACTGTGGTGCCCCTAGAGAAGTGTGAGGCAGTGTGGCTTAGTAGATGCAGTACTGCCCTAGCACCCAGGAAACTCAGCTTCTAGTCCCAGCTCTGTCACTGGCCTGCTGGGTGACTGCAAGCAAGTCACATCACTGATAAGTGCCTTAGTTTCCCATCTACAAAATGGGGCTAGCAACACTGCACTCTGCCCATGAATCTCCAATTTTGTTACTAAATGATGAAAGAAGCTAGTAATCAGGAGTAGTTCCATACAGAAAGTTGGAGGTGAAGCAACTCAGCATCTCACCAGATACCGCTACAAGAACCAAAGGCACTGACATGCTGTGATATACCCTGGCCTCAGAATGGGATTTGGGTTAGTTAGGGCCAGACTGGAGCCTGCCTGCATGCAGGGGAGTAAGGGGAATAAATGGCCCTCCTCTCGCATGCACAGGCCTGCATCACTGGACCCTCCAGGACGGGGTGGGCTGCTGCTGTCTCCCTTGCAGGTGGATAGGGAGTGGGCAGGGCAGAGGGTGGGGTGGGCAGGCACACTCCCCACCTCCATTGTGCTGGTTCTTGTGGAGGAGGAGCTCAGCTGTGCTGAGACAGCTGGTGCAAATAACCTCCCCCCCTTCAGCACCAGGGAGCAGGGACTGAACTGTCATTCGGAAACTGCCATACAGCTGCCACTGAGGCATGGGGGGAGGGTCTTTGTTTCTACAGCCAAAGGCCTTGCCTTCTGCAAGCCAGTTAACCAGTCGCCAGGGTGCCCCTGGGCACTGCCAAGGCGGGGCGAGGCCTGAGGCAAGCCTCTGGAACTAGGCTGCTTGAACTTGCAGACCTTTTCTGCAATGTTCCCTCCTGCTGATTAAATGAATGGGCCCTTTTCAAATCAGACTGTATTGACCAACCAACCAACCAACCAACAGGCTTCCACAGAGAATGGGAAGCCTGCATTTCGTGTGAGGGACAGAAAGGGCCCCACAAAGCTGGGCTGACACAAGAAGCTTCCCAATGCAGCATATGGCAAACAGACTTATTTTTCTAATCTCACGTCTCCCTGCACACTTCTTTTTTCTTTCTGTGGCTTTTTCTTTATCTATCTGTCTGTCTGTCTATCTATCTATCTATCCCTTCTCCTGACCTGAGGAAGAGCTCTGTAAAGTTCGAAAGCTTTTCCCTTCCACAAACCAATCTCTCTATACTCATCCATCTATTTCTCTATCTGTGGCTGCTTACAAGGTGTCAATCATCCCACAGCATAAGAGTACACAGCCCAGTGATCCCAGCCCATTCCTGGTTTATATGCCCTGACTGTGTGTTTCCCACTGACAGCTGTTTCACAGCAGAGAAGGCTGTCTAGTATCAGCTCTTTAAAAGGTAAAATATGAGTGCAGCTATTTTTTCCTTGCCTGTGTTTTTCAGCACATTTCTGCAGCTGGATACAGGGAAGGGAATTTATAGCCCGGCAGGGGCTTGGATGATTTGCACAATCAATACTCTTCGTTTGTATCAGTACAAATTATCGCTGTGCAGCCCCGTGATGAACCCCCGGTGATAGTTTGTGATAACAACACCATCAAACACCGGCACTGAGGCTTTGTGGCGGTGTCTTGTACTCCTGTAAATTAGATTTGACTCATTGCTGAGCTCCCCATAGACCATGGAAATAAATCATGGATGTTCTCCAGTGAACGGGGAGGCGGGGGAGGCGGAAGCAATGAGAGACAGAGCCCAGGCCTGGGATTAACACACACTGGAGAGGTGCCATGATGCTTAGCACAGAAATTCATTGGTTGTTTTAAAAAGAAGCAGGAATTATTAATTTCCCAGGAAGCCCGGGCTCAAGTTATCGGCTACTAGCAGCTGAGCCAGGTTTTCCACACATTGCACAAGAACAGCCTCTGGGATTCATTCGCTGTTAGTCCTTGGCTGGAGCTAACGGAGGGCTTCAAGTGTGACCTCTTTGAAGCTCTGACTGAGAGAGTCTTCATCTTAAAAGTTGCAGATATTCGAAAAGGTAGCACACAGAAATCAGTTAGGGAACATTTTAACTTGCTGGGCACTCATTAATGGATCTCAAAGTTACCATATTATTACAAGCCAATTTCAAAAACCAGTTTGAAAGGGAAGCTGCAGAACTTAATTTCATTTACAAGTTTGATATCTGCAATAGAGGTTTAAACAAAGACCTTAACTGGATTACCCTCTACATTCCACACCCTAATGACATAAAAAGCCAAGCACCCGGGTACTTAAGAGTACTTAAGACCCATGCTATCAGCTTCATTTATCATGGACACTCTAATTGACAATTTTTTCCCCATTTTTTCTTCTCTTTCCCTCCCCATCTCTTCTCTTTCTCTGCTATTTATTTTGCCATCTTGACCCCTTAACTCCATTCATCTGAAGAAGTGGGTTGTGCCCATGAAAGCTTATGATACCATCTACATTTTTGTTAGTCTCTAAGATGCTGCAGGACTATCTGTTGTTTTTTAAAGTTTTTTCACCTTAAAAGTGAATGGGGGAACTAAATACTAAAACCAAATCACTTCAGCAACCCCTCTCCCTCTAAAGGGCTCCATCCCTCCCATCAGCTGCTGATTCCCCTTTCCTCCCCAAACCCTCTTTTCCACCCCTGGCTGGAATTCTTCCTGTGTCAGGCACCCTTCTATCTCTTGGACCTGCAGCCTCATCTCCAGAAACTCTCCTCTCCCTCACACCCAGGGGCGGGGGGTGAGGGGACACTGCAGAAAAACTCTGGACAGGAAGACACTGTAGATGCTCTGGGAGCTTCCACTGCGGTAGTAGTGATGCAGCTCCTATGTGGGAACTGGTCTCAGAGATGGACCGTCTGTGTGCTGGAAACCATTCATGGCCGCCATCTTCAGCTTCTGTCCATTCAACCTTCCAGCTTCTACTTGCCCTCTGTGCTGGGAGCTGCTGCATTCCCTGAAAGCGAAAGGCAGTCCATATGAAATGGATGGTCTCCAGCTGCCCTCATGGCTCATTTACTCCCAAAGTAATTAATGATCTTGATTCAGTCTCCTGCTTCACTACTGACTCCTTAACTACGAAATTTAATTTCTCTGTGTGTCTAAATTACGTGGCCAAAATAGTGAGGTTGTTGAGGGAGCTCTTTATGGTAGTGACTGTTTCTTGCAATGTTTTTGCACAGCATCTAACACAGTATCATAGACAATTAGGCTTGGAAGAGACCTCAGGAGGTCATCTGGTCCAACCCCCTGCTCAAAGCAGGACCAACCCCAATTAAATCATCCCAGCCAGGGCTTTGTACACCTTGGCCTTAAAAAAACCTCCTAGGATGGAGATTTCCTCCCTCCCCCTAATAACTAACCCATTCCAGTACTTCAGCTCCTCTAGTGAAATATATTTTTCTAATACCCAACCTAGACCTCCCTTACTGCAACATGAGACCATTGCTCCTTGTTCTGCCATCTGCTGCCACTGAGAACAGCCTCTCTCCATCCTCTTTGGACCCCCCTTCAGGTTAGTTGAAGGCTGCTCTCAAATCCCCTCCTCCCCAATTTTCTCTTCAGTAGACTAAATAAGCCCAAATCCCTCAGCCTCCCCATATAAATCCTGTGTCCCAGCCCCCTCATCATTTTTGTTGCCCTCTGCTGGACTGTCTCCAATTTGTCCTCATTGTTTTTGTAGTGGGGGTCCCAAAACTGGATGCAATATTCCCAATGTGTCCTCAGTGCCAAACAGCTGCCGGCTCCTACTAATGCACCCCAATATGCTGTGAGCCTCTTTGGCTACAAGGGCACCCTCTTGACTCATATCCACCTTCTTATTCACTGTGGGCATGTCTACACTGGGGAGTTATTTCAAAACAACAACATGGGCGTCCACACTACCAAGCCTGTTAATTCGAAATAATAACTCCTTGTGACAAGGAATAAGCGTATTTTGAAATAACCTGGTAGTACGGACATTGCCTGTAAGCCCCAGGTCCTTTTCTTCAAAACTGTTGCATAGCCAGTCCATCCCCAGCCTGTAGCCGTGCCTGGGATTCTTCTGTCCCAAGGCAGGTCTCTGCACTTGTCCTTGTGGAAACTCATCAGATTTCTTTTGGCCCAATCCTCCAATTTGTCTAACCCCAGGACTTCGTTCCCCCAGACAGGCCGCACGTGGCTCCTTCTTCTCTTCTTTAATGTTTGCAACAATGTTCCCAATATTTCCCCAGCTTTCTGAGGTGTTGCTCCCCTGAGCCCAGCCCCTGCCATGCACAGTCACTGCTGTGAGAGTCCGTAACATGACAGCTGCTTTCTTGTTCCCTGTGGCTTTGCATGTGAAATCTCACCACTCGCTTTCTCGCTGCTGCTGTTTCTCAACATTGCTGATGTAGAAACAGGGAGGGATGCTGGAAACATGAGTCAAAGGGGGAGCTCATAGAAGACACAGATGAGAAAATCAGGGAGGCAGACACTCTGTCTATATAGCACCCTTCCCGGTGGTGCTGCAACACATAGGCTGTGGCTTCTGGAGTCAGCATGCCACATGCTGCATGGTACTATGCTGAGCTTAGCTCCAGGGACCATATCTGTCTGTGCCCTGTTCTGCCTTGGAGGAGTTCTTTAGCTTAAGGAGCAGCAGCCCAGCTTTTTGGTGCCCCTGCTTCCCAGGTTCAGTCTCTCCTGTGGGGATGGTACTTGCAGGCATGTGGTTGTGGCTACTCTAGAGCAAATGTGACCTTAATCCATGCACAGATCCAAATGCAGGACCCGTTGGCTCAGGCTTTCCCATCTCCCCCAGCAGTGGTGTCTCTGTCAAGCCAACCAAACGGGGCAAATATGAAGGGAAAACAAAGTGGCTTCACGCCTGCGTCACAGTGCTCAGGTCTGACCTGCAGCTCTAGGAGAGTCATGCCTTGCTATATAGGAAGATTAAGGGCTTGATTCTCATGACAGGAAGGCCACTTTAGCCTTGCAGAGCAGTGCATCTTACTGACAGCAGTAATTTTAATTCTGCTTGGTTAGCACACAGCCCTGGGCTTGATCACTTCTCTGTTCCCCACTTCAGTGCTGTTTCCTGTACACACCCATTGCAAACAGAAGCACAAACCACAGCTGTTCCTGTCTGTCATCTTCTGCATCATTTTCAGGCAGCTTTCTCAAAATGAAAGGCAGCTATAAATACTGCGAGAAGCTGCTTGAGTCAGATAGCAGATATGCAGCTATGTTCATCGTGGCAGGGTCAGGATCATGCTTTGTGGGTCTGTCATAGGGTCCATCCTCTCCTGAGCAGAGCTTGTGGCCTCTTTCTGCTACTTTTTGACAGCACTTCAGCACCCGCAGGTGGAACTGAATCTGGGACTGCTGGAGCTTAGTGCATGAGCCTCTACCACATGAGCTAAAAGCAAGCTGCTTACTAGATAAGGCTGTAGAGCAGATTCATTCTTCTCTCTGTATGGGCCTCCGTGCCACTAGATGTTACAGTGCACCCGGCAGGTGTGTGGGTTACACTTGCTCACCTAGCAAAGTAAGTAGTCTGTCCTTTGAGTGCTGCCTCTGACACCAGAAGCATTGGAGCTTCTGTGGAGCACCGTCGAATCTGGCTGTGGGCAGAGGGGGTCGGGAATTCTATGATAAAATGTTTTTTCATCTGATTTATCCAAACGGAAACATCTTGTGGGAAAGGGTCAGTTTGGACAAAACTTTTTTCCATCTGGAGCCAGAGAGTGCCCCAGAGGCATGTGGCACAGAGTGCCAGTGTCCTGGTTTGGAGCTTGTCTCCCTCAGTTCAGATGCATGTCTGAGCTCCCAGATGAAAGAGTCAGGCACTGCCTTGCCTTCTCCAGAGCTCCTGTTGGAGCTCTTCCACTTTGTGTCAATATGCAGTGGGCCAGAGAGAGCTCCTCTAGCTCAGCTGTTCAGGTGCTCACAGGGTCCATGAGGCTCTGTCTACACTGCGGAGCTATTTCAAGGTACCGGAAGTGTCCCGAAATAGCTACTCCGCGTCTTTTCAGCAAGCCCGTTATTTCAAAGGATAAGGGGCGCGCTATTCCTACGTCCCTATAGCCTCGCTACACAAGGATTGAGGGACGTTTCAGAATGGTGCTCCGTTTCAGAATTAGGTGCTGTGTAGACTGCACCAAATTATGAAATAAGCTATTTCAAAATTAACTCGAAATAAGCTATGCAATTTGTGTAGCACCCTGAAAGAGTGCAAGTTTCTCCCTCTTCCTCCCACATTCTCTGTGAGGGCCTCACTCCTGAAGCCATTCTGGGCAGAGCTCCTGCTCTCTATTTCTTCTCAAGGTTTTGAAACATCTCCATTTTGTCCCCATGCAGAATGGAAAAGTCTTCCAACTCTCAAGGCAGTTTTCAGGGTGAGCAGAGCAGGTGCAGGGATAGCCAGTAACAAAGGAGAAAGGAGGGTCATGCAAAGCCAGCTATAGAAAGCACAACAGGAGGCAATTTATTAACTGGAACCCATCCTTGACAGGCTGAGTGTACAGTTTACTCCCAGGGCATATAACATAATGTACATGCCGGACTCAGAATATACATGCATGGCCCACAATGTACAGATACGACATGTACCAGGGTTTGCACACACAGATGCTGCAGCTGAGTCCTATTTATGGAGCTCATGCAGCATATTCAAATTCTGCAGAATCTACATTTCTATTTTAAGAAAGCCCAACCCCCTCACCATGTTATTCACCCTAATGAATGTGAACAAAAAACCCATCCAAGCAAAGCAAAGCAAAGCAGCACTTCCTCTGAGTTTGTAAACATCCTGACCAATGGCTGTGCAAGGTGTCAGCCATATCTCCCCCATTGGTTTTACTGGGGTGTTGTCTCTGAAAGCTAAGGATGGGCCTTTAATTGTCAGCAGGACTCTGTCCTTACTGACCTTTTGGCAACAGGCCAGGGAAGGGGGACGGCAGTGAAAGAAAAGAAGCAACAATAGGACTGGGGAAGAGGAACAAAGGAAGGAAGAGAAACAAAAAGCAGGAAGAGGGGAAGGCTGAAAGGGGAGCCTGTCTTCCCACCCAGTGGTACTGTAGGTTTCTGTAAAGCACCAAACAACTAAGAAACAATAGTAACCACAGAATAGGCACCCATGCCACAAAGGACAGATTCGTTTTGTGCAAACCTCGCACTAGCATCGGCTGGAGCTCTGCGCTGGTCCTCATGTTACATGGCCCTCGTGCTGCCAACTCACAAGTAAAAATACCCTCTTCCAAAGGGTGTCTGATGTCCCAGATGCCTGTGGTCTGTAACGTGCAGGCCTGGGCTGGGCAATACAGCAAGCAAGCGCAGCGCAGCAGACCGGTGGTGGAAAGCAGCTCTGGACTGATTGCAGGGCCGTAAGGGCACAGCTACGCAGCAGAGCTAAACTCAAAATAAGCTTAAGTCGAAATAGCCTATTTTGACTTCTGGCGCAGTCTGCACAGAAGTTATTTTGAAATGGAGCACTCTTCCCCCGACTTCCTACTCCTCCTACAACGAGGGTTGCAGGAGTTGGAGTAAGAAGCCCGCTATTTTGAATTTATTTTGAATTTATTTCGAATTAATGGGCTTGTTGTGTAGACATAGCCTAACTCTGCTACCAGAAAAATAGTAACGGGCCGACACCAAAGCTGCATTTATCTCCATCCAGTTTAATCTGGAAACTCCTTGTACTTGCTGCTGGCAATGGCAGTTATGCAGCTGAGTCTTCACTAGGTTGTTGAGGACCCCAGTTCAAGACCCTCCTCTGACAAATTTGCATCTGCCCCAAAAGTGTTTCCTGTGCTTCTTTCCATGCTGGAATTCCAAAGGCCTCATTTTTGCTCCATATAAGAACAAACCCAAATTCCAAAGCCTCTGAATTTTTAACCAAACAGATTTGTTCTCTGGCTGGCCCTACAGTCAGCAGCCACTACTGGGGTGGTACTTTCAGAAGTTCGCAGCCCCCCTGCAGCTCCCATCATGGTTGGGGTAACTGCTTGTTTACAGAATTGCCAGAAATATAATTTAATCCGGCGAGTGTTTGCTCTTGGCTCTGAAGATTTGCTTTGTTATCACAAGCGACTGGGACATCGAATGTTAAATGTCCGTGTCTGGCTAAAGAAGCTGCCGGGGTCTCACTTCCACAGGTCAAAGTGGTTGAAAACACGCCAGCTACCTGCCCATCAACACGCAGGCCCCTTCTGCTGCGGTCGGAGTCACAGGACAGTGCGGAGAAGTGCAGTGTATCCAACATATCCAGCCCCACCGATGGCGGGGGGCAAGGAGGCAGTTGCCCCAGGGCCTAGCAATACAGTGGTGGCGGCTGGTGGAGCCCTTTAAATCGCCGCTGGAGCGCCATGTGCTCTGGGTAGTGCTAAGGCCTGGGAGAAGGTGGGGGCACTGCACTCCAGGCAATGCTGAGGACTGGCTGCTCTCAGCCCCGCCCCTTCCAGGAGTGTGGAGCTACCCCCCCCTTGCCCTGGGGCCCACAGAGGTTGTTTGCTCTGCTGAACTTATCTATATGCAGGATACCTCTAGCTACTGTGAGTAACTGCTGAAAGGGTGGGGGCTCAGGAGTTGCCCTGTGGGAAGAGGGGGTTGGGTTTTTTTGTTGCATTTCAAAGGAGGTAACCCTAGACTGAGCTGAGCTCTTTGTAAAATCCACCCACTTCTCCTTAGGCCCACATGGGCGTCAAGTTCTTCTGAGCATCTGATCCTGAGATTTGCTATTGGATGGTGCTCTGTGTAAGGGAAAAACGTTTGATGTCTGAAATAAATTCCTCCCTGCAGAGCCTACAAAAGGGCTAAGGAAGAAGCAGAGTGCTGTTGCGCAAGCACAGCACTGAGGTGACGAGTTCTTTCCCTAGCTCTCTCACACATTCTCTCTGTGAGCTGGTGGTGGTCACATTGCTCTGTGCCTCAGTTCCCCCTCGGTCTCTCCCACAGCAGTTTCAATCCATTAATGGTTGTGGAGCACTTGGAGACCCAGAGGCAGGGTGTGCTTTAGGAATTCCAAGCAGTAATGAGCCCTGGGAACTGGTTGATAAGAAATTGGCAGGCAGGCTGCCTAACCGTCTCCTCTGCTTTCATTCTTCCAGGTCATGAGCATACTGCTCCTGACTGAGTACTCGCTGGAGGTGGCTACTGGGAGCAGTTACTGCAAAGTCCTGGAGAAGGATTACTACGTAATCGGTAGGTGGCGGGAAGGAGAAGCCAGAGGAGAGGGCTGTGTTGAGGGGGTGTGTCCAATCTGAGGTTGTTCCTTCTCCAAATCTCCTTCAAACCAGGCACCAGATGCTGGCGCTCAGAGCAGAGGGGCCTGAGTTGGGCCCTCAGAGCCAGCTCCAGAGTTGGATTCTTTGGATCCAGGGGGCTTGTTCAGCCCATTATAAAGACAAGGACGAGTTGCCGTGTTTGCCTTTTGGAGCCTGATCCAAAGTCCATTCAAATCAACTGCACTTTTCCCTTTGTTTTCAGCCAGCTCTGGGCAGACGGTTGCTCTGTACTCTGCAGCACACCGCACACCTCCTGGCTTCCCTGGGCCCCGCATGCCTCGGCTGGCTTCCCTTCCCCACCCACGTTCTTTTAACATCACCTCAGTCCCAGGTGCTGACTTTTATTTTTCACCTGGTTGCTCCATCCCTACTCTGCCCAGAGGCCACACCCCACTTGGCTCCTTGCCCCCAAGTCCTTGCCCTCACTTCACCTCTTCCTGCCCCCCCTCTCAGACCCTCCCTAAGGCCTCTTCCTACCCCCCACTTGCTGCTCTCACCTTCCTCAGACTCCTCCCCCAACCGCCAAACAGCTGTTTGGAAGCACTGCCAAACAACTATCAGCGCCACCACAAAGCAGCTGATTGGGGCACTGCCAAACGGCTATGGCTGATGGGTGCTGAGCACCCCTTCTCTTTCATGGATTCTGCAGTGCCATACTACCCACAGAGTTGGAGCCTGTGCCCTCAAGCCTAGCGTCCTCTTTAATACTCTCCCTTCCCTTCCCACACTGTCTCCAACTCACCTTCCCCTCCTCTCTGGTCTCTCTGGTCCCTTATCCTCTTGCTCTCCCTGCTGCCTGCCAGACCTGACTGCCCCATTACACAGCTCTTAGCACTGCCCAGCAGTTCAGGAGAGGGTCAAAAAATCTCATTGTTTGGGCCAGGAAGGACCCATCTTGACAGTCAGAGTCTAGGGAGAGTTTGATGGGCACCACCTCCACTTTCCCCCGCCAACCTGAGCTGACTTCATCTGAAACTATGCAGAGGTGTGTCTGGAAACACACGCTGCTGTTTTCGCACAGTCACTTTTCAGAGTAAAACCACAGTTCTGGATAAAGCTTCTGAGCTGGGAATCAGGGTCCTTGTAAGACACATGCATACAGCGCTGTCACTGTCAATATACTGCAGTTGAGAAAACAAATGGCGTCTCTCTGGAAGAAGGCGCCCACTTTTGCAGTATCAGCAAAGATCTGTCAGCTCCCTACCATGCCAATATGGCCTTTGCCAAAGCTTAATGAACAGCGAGGATGAAGAAACATAATCTAATGGGGAGAAAAGAAAGGAAAACGGAGTAAAAGAGGGTGTTTGAACACACCGGAATGCCCTGTAACCAATGAGAGGAACAAGACTCAAGAGACAGAATGCATGTTTGCTATGCTGGGAACACATGGCCAAATTTTCAAAAGATCCCAGCTCCAGTTTAGACACTTGGGGAAAGGCAAACTTTCCAGAAGTGCTCAGTGTTCTCAGTTTGATACTTAGGGGCAGATTTTCAAAAGGATTCAGACCCAGATCCTGAATGATTGTAGGTACCTAAGTCTTGGGGCTGCAGTGTCTCACATGTGCCCAGATATACAGAGGAATGACCAAACGGGGCCTGACCAACAGTCCAGCTAGCCCTGTAGCCTGTCTTCCGAGAGTGACCTACACCAGGTGCAGCAGTGGGAATGAGCAGAGCAGGGAAATTATTGAGTGAGCCATCCCCTGTCAGCTAGCCCAGAAAATTCTGGCTGTGGAGCATTCCCAGTGTGTTGTTATTACCTGTTCCATGTAGTGTAAGATGTTGTCGGCTCTCTCAGCTGTTCATAAGACTCACGGTATGTGGTGTTTGACATAAGGCCCCACCAGATGGAATAACAAGATTACAGGAGAATCTCTACTGTCATTTAACAAGAAGGACAGTTCTAGCCACTTGTGAATGTGGCATGAGCGGGACCATCAGAAACCAAAAGGCAAGTGAAAAGACCCCAAGTGTATTTAAAACAGAACAAAACAACAAAACCTCGCGTTGTTTTCAAGCCAGTCCTGTGGTATTTTGCTGCTCAACTCATGGCTTTGGAGTGCTTGGCAATTCTGATTGGGGCTGCATCTAGAGTCCCCGGACAGGTGGCTGTGTGCTTGACTCGGTGCAGCCATGGAATAATCATCTCAGCTCACAGTCTTGGCACATGTGAGACGAGGTGGATACAAGAAACAAATGAGGGGAGGACAAGGCAACAGAGAGAAGACGGAAATGTTCAGGCTGCACTTTGCCTCTAAGGCCCAGCCTCGCCGTGTTAGATTGTGACATAGTAATAGAGATGTAGCCGTGTTAGTCTAGTCTAGCTGAAACAAAAAACAGGACTATGTAGCACTTTAAAGACTAACAAGATGGTTTATTAGGTGATGAGCTTTCGTGGGCCAGACCCACTTCCTCAGATCAAATTGTGGAAGAAAATAGGCATGACCATATATACCAAAGGGATACAATCAAAAAAAGTGAACACATGTAAAAAGGACAAATCAAATTTCAGAACAGAAGGGGGATAAGGAAGGGGGGGGAGGTAAATGTCTGTGAGCTAATGATATCAGAGGTGATAATTGGGGAAGCTATCTTTGTAATGGGTAAAGTAATTAGCGTCTTTGTTAAGACCCCGGCGTAAAGTGTCAAATTTAAGCATGAATGGCAGTTCAGAGGTTTCTCTTTCAAGCCTGGTATGAAAATGTCTTTGAAGCAGTATGCAGGTAATCAAGTCATTGAGACAATGCCCTTTCTGGCTGAAATGGCAAGAAACTGTTTTTTCTTTGTGATACTGTCTGATATCCGTTTTGTGTGCATTGATTCTTTGGCGAAGCATCTGAGACGTTTGTCCAATGTACATAGCAGACGGACACTGTCGGCACATGATGATATAGATTACATTTCTGGATGAGCAGAAATATGTGTTCTTGATCTTATAACTGAATTGGTTAGGTCCAATAATGGTGTCAGCAGAGTAAATATGTGGACAAAACTGGCAACGGGGTTTGTTGCAAGGAAAGGTTCCAGGGTTGGTATTAGATGGTATGTCCTGTGGTTGTTGGTAAGAATCATCCTGAGGTTAGGTGGTTGTCTGTAGGAGACTATGGGTCTGTCTCCCAGAGCCTCTCGGAGTGTAGTATCCTGTTCCAGTGACAGTGATAGATTGTGACAGTGATAGCTCTGAGCACTCTCTATCTATCTAAGGGCACTCACATGGCCTCTGTTATCATTGTATCTGGGACCTCAGAGTCTTTTCATGCTTTTAACCCCCAAATGCCTAAACTCAGCAGATCTAGGTTTAGTTCCATACTTGGCCACAGTCTTCCTGCATGACCATGGCAAGCCACTTACTCTGTGCCTCAGTTCCCCTGACAATAGCAGTGCCCTACCTCACAATAATTACATTAAGGATTGTGCAGTGCTAGATCCAATGGCTGGAAGCTGAAGCTAGACAAATTCAGCAGGAACTGAGATATTCATTTGTAAGACTGAGGGTAATTAACAATTGGAACAATTTAGCAAGGGCTGTGGGGATTCACCATTGCTTGAAAGTGAAAAGCATCCAGTCTTGATTTTTAAAATATACATTCTCACACTGAAGCAGGATTTATTCCAGGATGTCCTATGGCCTGTGTTACACTTGAAATCACTAGAGGACTGAAGTGGTTCCTTCTGTCCTTAGAATCTATGAAAATACTGCACCATGACCCACGTAAGGACCTAAACCAGACTGTAAAGAGTAACAATCCTGTGCTTGATAAACTTAAAAACCACCAAATGGTCTGGTAGCACTTTATAGATGAACAAAACATGCAGATGGGATCATGAGCTTTTGTGGGCACAGCCCACTTCTTCAGATGCCTCCTGAAGATCCTGTGCTTATTTTGTATAAGTGGAGAGAGCTTTTCAAACATAGATCACAAAAACCCCTAGCTAATATTAATTGATTAAATCTTATAACGGCCCTGAGATGGTTGAAATTTTTCTGAATTTCAAGTTTCAATTATGTTTGTCCACAAAAATGCAATTTTTGACCAAAACAAGGGCATTTTTTTAATTTTATGAGTTTTTATTAGCTAAAGAGCTGATTAAAAACATTTAATTATCAAAACAGTTTTCAAAATTTGCAATGTTTTGAGGGGGGATGACATTTGAAAAACTAGTAGACAACTTCTACAATTTTGTTTTTATTTTTTTTTCAGACAATGCTACCTCTCATATTTGTCAACACTGTTGTAAATATACGTGTATATTCTGTGCAGCAAAATTGTTTGAACTACTGTAGAACGGAATATAAAATGTTCCTACTAGTGATGTATAAAAATGATGATTTGTTTCCATTTCTAATGAAAAAAATAACTTAATGACTATACATTTCACATTTTACAGCCCCTGAATTAAATGAACAGTTTCAGCCAGTAGAAAAACTGCGAGATTTCAATTTTTAATGACATTTCCATACAAAAATGGATTGTTATCCAAGCTAGATACTGAATTTCACAAACCTTGAGATTTCTTCTTAAAAATATAATGATTTTGGGTGAAAACAGTGATTTTTTTAACAAAATAACTATAAAAAATGAAATGTGGTATGTATTCCCTCCACCTACCCTTCCTTTCCACAGTTGCTGTATTTTGCAGATTTGCAATGCAATCTAAGGATACATCTAGACAGAGGGGCTATTTTGGGATACCAGAGGTGTCCGAAAATAGCTACCCTGAATATTTTAAATACATCCATTATTTCAAAATATTTTGACATATTTTTCGAAATAACAGGAGTGCTTTTTCAGCATCCCTTTAACCCCCATTCCACGAGGGTTAAGGGATGTCTCGAAATAGCATGTTATTTCAAAATTTGGCGCTGTGTAGACACGCCAAATTTCAAAATAAGCTATTTCTAAATACAATCGAAATAAGATATGCAATTTGCATAGCACAAATTGTGTATCTTATATTGAGTTTAGGGTGCTGTGTAGATGCACCCTAAAGCACTTTTGGATTCCAGGATGCATCAAAAATATTTCACAGAGCTCTCCTCATGAGATTTCTGGCATTTCTTTTTCCAATAAGACTGGAAATATCACAAAGAGCAGCCTTTATAGTTCCAGAAACTAGAAGTGAAAACAATGTGTCTAAACACTGCAAAATGCTCACCTTGAATTCAAATATAGAATTATTTTTCCCCAAAACTGGTTCTCTCACTTGTCCTCTATTCCGGCTGGCCTCTGTGTATATATTGCAGCAGACTGGATTGTGTTAATACCCTAGAATGTTGTCAAACCCTTTACCATTTCCTATTAATCAAATTCATACCCCTTTAATTTTTGGTTTCCCACAAGACTCAGCTATGGGAGGAACTCCAAAAGTGCATACATTTGAATTTAAACTTTTATTTTCTTTATCATTCTCAAAAGCTTTGCAGCTCCAAGTTGTGTATTTCTAATGTTGTATGATTTCATGCACTACACAAATGTGAAACAAACAATAGTGGAAGAGAAGGGTGGAGTGACAATCTTAACTTCATCAAGGGAGATTTTCAAAGGTGTAAATAGGACCAGATGCCCTAATCTTTTGTCTTTCAATGGGAATTATTTGGCCTTTGTGCCTCTTGGAAAGATCAGCTCTATAGTATATCTTTATTCCATAGGTGGTGAATCAATTTCCTTTGGTTTTGTTTAATTAATATATAAAGATGTCTCAGTGTGGCAATATTGACTGGTGTTGTCATCACAATCTTTCTGGAATCACCCAAGGGACGGGCCAGAGGTATGCAGGAAAAATAGTGAGAGTGATTTTTGTCATATGGGCCCAAATCACCGGCACTGGAAATGGAACACACTGGAAGGACCATTGGGTTTATTTCGCTTACCAATCCTGCCCTGTCTTTAAGCACTGCTGGTCAGAAGCGGCATTCCGCAGTGTATCAGCAGCCCAAGAACCTACATCTCCATCCCTAGTAATCAGCAAATATGACTATTAAAATCTCATTCCCCTGGCCAGTTTATGGGGCCATAAAACAGAAACAGGCCTCTTTGCATTCAAGAGAAACATTAGGAGTCATTCAACGCCCCTTCTAGCTACATTCAACACACAAACTCTGATGTGGCCAGCAGTTAATCAAAATACACATTTGGCAAATAAAACCTGCTTTTTTATTAGTCCCCCTGGGATGGTTGCCAAGGCCTAGTGTAGACTTCATCAGACCGCCAAGGCGTACACTGTTTATATCACAGTTGCAATGAGAGAGGACATTTATTTCATAGCATACATCTCCCTGCTTATGAAATTCCTGGGTATCTCTGGATTACTCAGCCGCGGGAGCAAGCAGTGATGCATACAGACAGATGGGAGAGAGAGAGCCCCATACAGCATGTTTATTCATTCACCAGCGGGTATGTATAAATCACAGATGGAGGCAGTCTTGTGAGATCCACCCCCCAATCTGGGGAAGCTTTCATCCACAGCAAAGAAATCCCCAAGCAAAGTGGACAGGCTGTGCGGGGGAGGAGGGTTTCCTCCCCAGATATGCACAGAGGTCTCCCATGGCAACTTTCAGTGTAGGTCTGAGGGTGGGGGAGGGCAGGAAACATGGTTAGAGCTTCTATGACTACTCACCAGCCAGATGCCCTAGTGCGAGTGGGAGGCAGGATTCAAAAGTCAAAAGCCTGCTAAAGGAAAAGGGGGACATTGTTGTTTCTGTAGCATATCACGGGCCATTGTTGCACCTACAGCAGACCTGCCATAGGAAGTGGAAGGGAGAATTCTGCAGCATGGATAGAAACTCCGGTCTGGTTCGGTGGATGCAGATTTGATCCTTCATGTGGGAGTGTTTGGGGGCAAATGAGATATGGTTCCATCCATTCACGCCCCCTGAAGTACAAACCGCAGGAACAGGCTGCTGAATGAGTGTAGGGAAGAGCCGAGACAGCAATGCCCAGGAGTGAGTCTTAGTCTGTAGAATCACAGAAGTTAAACATTGAAAGACCCTATTAGGATTTTCAGTCTCTTCTCCAGTGTCCATCCAACCCAGAAGCAAATGTCCCCCAAGACGGCGGCTTTGTTACTTGCTTCAGGAGACAATTTGCATAGCCTAACATCTGCAAAATGTTTATCTTCCACTGACAACAGAGCTTTATAGAATTTCCTGCTTAACTGTGCCATGTCTCTGGCTAGCAACTGTTGCACATGACCATATGAACCTATAACTGGTGGCACCTAGCAGAGGTATTTCTTTAGTTGGGATGGAGCAACTGGATTTAGCAGTGCAGGTCCTGTGTTCAATCCTACAAGGGGATAAGTCATTATGTTGAAGGAAAAGCTTTGGCTTATGGAACCAAATCCTTCTGTCCTTAGCTCAGTTAAAATTTCCATTGAGCGGTGATTGAGTGAGAAGATTTGGCCCATGACTTCAAATGTTGCTGTGTTGCTTTAGGATTTAATATTATTATTTTTTATTAGCGGATGTCACCACCAGCTTCCTGCTGATCATCATGCTCTTTATCACCAGCTTCTGTCTTCTCTATGGAGTGGTGAAGGTACGTCATTGTCAAACGGCCTTTAATCTTGTTTTGGAGGGTATGGTGCAGTGGAAGGTTATTTATCATTTTAAACCCATTGATCTGGTCAATCACAAACTTGTTCAAAGTCTGGAAATGCCTACTAGGGTTGGGGGAAATTTTACTTTAAAATTGTATTTGATGGAAATTGGGTTTTCTTTGATTTTTTTTTCATACCAAGAGTCTGCTTCCCACTGACAGTTAAGATTTTTTGATGAAATATTTCATCTAATCCCCAAAATATTTTGATGTACAAATGCTGCCCCTGTGCCCAATGGCCATTGTTTTCCTATGTGGGCTGGTCAGACGACACACTCCCATGATGTGGCTGTCTTATAGAATCCCAGGGCTGGAAGAGACCTCAGGAGTCATCGAGTCCAACCTCCTGCCCAGAGCAGGACCAATCCCAACTAAACCATCCCAGCCAGGACTTTGTCTTCCCATCTCCAGTGAATCATGGGAGATGTAGTCTGACTAGGGAGCTTAGCCTATGGAGGAGAACAGCAGTTTGAGGCACCCAAACTAGAATTCCCATCAGGCAAAGCAGCAGAATTTCCCAAATGAAATATTTCAGCATTCAGGTTACTATAAAAACCTACATTTTCCATAGTAAAAAACCAAAAGCCATTTTTTATCAGCTTTAATGTCTATAATGCAGATTTCTAACATGCCTATCACACTGGTCTCTAGAGCTAGAGGTGGAGTGTCCTGCCAGAAGTGTGTGTATATAAATTTTCCTAGCTATAACAGCACATTGGCACTAGATCAGCCCTTTCTAATTGATCACACTTGAATAATAATACGCAGTTGCCTGCTCTCTCTCTCTCTCTCTCTCTCGCTCTCTCTCACAGAACAGGGAACGCCTCTTGATTCCATTCCTGGCTTTGCAAATCATGGATTTTCTCCTCACCCTCTTCACAATTTTCAGCTCCTACATCCAGGTCCCTGAAATGCTATCATTTATGTCCATTAGGCATGTGGTAAGTAACAAGCATGAGCCCCCATTTCAGGCTGCCAGGGCTCAGATCTATAGCACACTATGTGGTGGAGACTCCAGGCATAAATAATCAGGCATCCTACTGAGTTAGCTTTATATATGGAGTGGCTTAGCTCTCCTAGGGTACCTCATGATGGGCCAACCCTGGGGGCAGGATACTAGACATAATAGATTAGACAAAGGCTCTAGAGGCTGGGAAGGCTTGTCCAGTGGTTAGGAGCATCACCTGGAGATTTATGGTTTGAACCCCTGCTCTGCCATAGATGTTCTGTGTCACCTTGGGCAAGTTACTTAGTTTCTCTGTGACTCAGCTCCCCCTTTGCCATGGAATATTTCCTCACAGGATGAATACATTGAAACCATGATGAGGAGTTCCCATGATACTGTAATGGTGCTATATAAATACCTAAGGCAGATACGCCAATGTTCTGATCGGACATGGCATCCCAGGCAGGATACTTGGTGGGCTATCTGAATGAAGGGTGAATGTCTGGCCCCACCAAACTCAACAGGTGTTTTGCCCTTGAACTCATTGGGGCCCAGAGTCCAGTGCTAGTCTCCCACCGTTGTGTAACTGGAAACTCTGCCTCACTGCAGGAATCATTCATTTAACATTGATCACATTTCTGATAAGCTCACTTGCCTGATTCATCGTACGGGATGTACTTTATCTACCGTAATAAAACTGAAGTGACAACTGGTTGAGGGTTGGCCCAGGGGGACATTTGTGTCTAAGACGATGGACAGTTGAGAGGTCTGAGGTCATCCTAGTCAGTCCTTTAAAGGGAAACTGTAGTGATAAATTCTCCTCTCATGCCATTGGTAACTAAATACACAGGTTTCATCTCTGGTCAACAGTCAGACTTCAGGTCATAAGCATCAAACATATTTAGATACCAAAATCAGCCACAATTTTCAGAGGCAGTGAAAGCCAGCAGCTTCCATCAACAGCAGTCCAGAAGCTTTGAAAGCTGTATTTTTGCATGATATTCAGCTCACTTGTTGGATGCCTAAATATGGATTTTGCTGCCTAATATTAGCACTAACTCCCTAAGGGTACGTCTAGACCGCAGGCTTCTTTCAGAAGAAGCTTTTCCGGAAGAGATCTTTCTAAAAAACTTCTTCTGAAAGAGAGTGTCCACACTGGCAAAGTGCATCAGAAAAGTGATCTGCTTTTTCAAAAGATAGCATCCACACTGAATGGACACTATCTCGCATTTAAGTTGTGATTACTATGGACGGAGTGGCCACCAGGGCACCTGTGCTTTTTCCTGGAGGCCTCTTTCGAAAAAACTCCCTCTTCCACGTCCACACACACCTTTTTCTGAAAGAGCTCTTTCGGAAAAGGCTTTCTTCCTCATAGAATGAGGTGTACCAATGTCGGAAAAACCCCTGTGTTCTTTTGATTTTCTTTTGAAAGAATGCAGTAGCAGTGTGGACATAGGTGAATTTTTTTGGAAAAAACCCTGCAGTTTAGATGCACCCTAAGTCTCAAAAAATTTGGCCTGAGAATGTATTACAGTTTCTAGACTGTTTAAAAAAATGTGTATAGGTGACAGGCCTGATCCACCACCATTACCCCTCACCCCTTGTACCATCAGGTGCCCTAGTGCGAAGGGTAAGGTGGTAAAACACAACATTTAACATCCACTTTGCACTGGTATCAATAGTAATGCCAGGGACCAGCTCTCCATTAGCAGTAATGGTATGGCTCTACTGCAGTCAGAGGTGTAATTGATGCATGTGAAATCATCACAAAGCTAGCGCTGATCTACCTAGCTCCAGTAAGTATCACAGTGAGGCTGTGGCAGCATGGCCCAGCTGATCAAGTGTGTCTCCAGAGTCCCAGGGTATTTGTATAGCCCATGATGACATCCAGGGTATGTCTACACTGCAGCATTTTTCCGGAAAAGCTATACTTTATGTCCACAGAAAGTCAAAAGAACAGAGGGTTTTTTCTGACAGTGGTAAATCTCTTTCTACAAGGAAGAAGCCTTTTTTCTGAAAAAGCTTTTTTGGAAAAAGGCATGTGTGGATGCAGAAGAGGGAGTTCTTTTGAAAGAAGAGGCCTCCAGGAACTAACACAGGTGCCCTGGTGGCCGCTCTGTCCATACTAATCACAACTTAAATGCAAGATAGCATCCAATAAATAAATATATGCGTATCTCATAGAACTAGAAGGGACCTTGAGAGATTGTTGAGTCCAGTCCCCTGACCTTAGAGTAGGACCAAGTACCATCCCTGAGAGTATGTAGACATACCCTGACAGGTTTGCCCAAGAATCCTAAATGGCCCCCACAAGGATTGAATTCACAACCCTGGGTGCAGCAGACCAATGCTCAAACACTGAACTACCCCCTCCCCAATGCTTTTTTGTTGCACTTTTGCTGTGTGGATGCTTTCTTTCAAAATAAGCTTTTCCGGACAAGCTTCTTCTATAAGAAGCTTGTAGTTTAGACATAGCCCCAAGGTGCCATGGCTTCACTGCTTTGTCACCAAAGCTATCTAGATGAAAGCTAGTGTGGGTATGTCTCCACGGCTACAATCACACTTCTGATTGCAATGTAGACATACCTTACAGTATGACATACTGATCGCAGTGTAGACATAACCTCTAGACCATCTCAACAAAATAAAGGCACCTTCAAGAACAACTTAAACTTAAGGCCATGTAAAGCTGTTATAGCACTGCTAGAATGGCATAAAAGGGCTGTGGCATAAATGAGAATAAGACCCAAGTGCAGGACAAAGAAGAATCCATCCCTTTATAGTTAAGGAAAAACCCTGAGCATGGTTCTTTCATATAACCAAACATAAAACATAATATAAGATGTAGCAGTCACCAAATGAAATTAATAGGTAGCAGGTTTAAAACAAACAAAAGGAAGTTTTTCTTCACACGGCCAACCTGTGAAACTCCTTGCTAGAGGAGGTTCTGAAGACCAGGACTTTAACAGGGTTCCAAAAAGAGCTAGATAAATTCATGGAGGTTAGATTAGGTTCATCAATGGCTATTAGCCAGGATGGGTAGGAATGGTATCCCTAGCCTCTGTTGTCAGAGGCTGGAAATGGATGGCAGAAGAGGGCTCATGTGATGATTCCTTGTTCTGTTCACTCTCTCTTGGGCACCTGGCATTGGCCACTGTCAGCAGACAGGGTACTGGGCTGGGTGGACCTTTGGTCTGACCCAGTGTGGCCGTTCTTATGTTCTTATGTAAAACCTTGATCACTCTGACATTTTTGTCTCTGTAGAAATCACACACAAAGGTTCCCTTCCTGACCATGGAAGTACTTGATTTCTGCCTGAGCATCTTAACTCTTTGTAGTTCCTACATGGAGGTCCCAGCCTATCTCAGCTTCCACTCTGTGAACCAAGAGGTAGGTAATAAATTAATGACAACCATGAGTCTGAACAGTGTGTCAGAATATTTTATTATTTAGGAATTTTAGGTTATTAAGGAAACCAGCAAAATGTTCAACCAGTTTTCTTCAGTTATTAAAAATGTTTATTTAATACTTGATGTTAAAGTCACATCCCCAGATTTGTTCTGCTCAGTGCCAAAGGACAGCTGTAGGACTTTTTAATCAACATAACTGTGCTATTCCCTGTTTGCTCATGCAATTATTATTTCCTAAAAGCACAATTTGTTTTGCTAGAGCAAATTTTGTGCATGCAAATTAGATCTGCAAAACTGGGAGGCTGGAAATCAGCCTTCCTGAGGACATATCTCCACTATGGCTCTCATTCAGCAAAGCACTTACACACAAACCAAGTCCATACCTACTCAGCAAACCAATTAAACACCTTTAACTTTAGCTAGAAGCAACAAGTAGTCCTGTGGCACCTTAGAGACTAACTAAAATATATAGAATCATGAGCTTTAGTGGGTAGATTGTCAATGATGAGCCGGAACGGTTTCAGTTGGGGGCTGTGGGTGATGACTAGTGGAGTTCTGTTATTTTCCTTGTTGGGCCTGTCTTGATGTAGGTGACTTCTGGGTACTTGTCTGGTTCTGTCAATCTGTTTCTATTTGAATATCTAGCAAGCCTAAGCAAACTGAATGAACTGTGCACACATGCACATGCATAGAATCTCATTCTTTAACCTGAGACTGTTTCCCTCCTTTGTGCCAGGGTAAGCACAGACTTTCTTATTTTGTATTCCCACAATAATAACAGACATTGCAATTAGTAGTAACACATTTTGTGACCAAACACCAGCCAAGTTGATTACAATGAGCAAAACACGATTGTAACAGCTGAATCTCTAACACATCTAAGCAAAGCAGGGGCAAACTGCATTTATGTTAACACACCCAGGATTTCTTTCCCATTCCAGCTGGCTGTAATGGAAGCATTGATTCAGACCCTGCTTACATTTATATATCTCTTGGTTTCTGTTATTCCACTCCAATTCATCTGATCAAGTGGGTTTTACCCATGAAAGCTCTGGATTCTATATATTTTGGATAGTCTCTAAGGGCTTGTCTATATTGCACGGAAGATTGAAGCTGGCGCAGTTGATCTTCTGGAGTTTGAATTAGAAGGTCTAGTGAAGAGATGCTAATTTGAACTGAGAGGGTGCTCCTGTTGGCACTGGTAGTCCTGCTCCTATGAGGAGTAAGGGACGTCGAAGGGAGAGTGTGCTCCTGTCAACCTCCTGCTGTGGATGGTGCCAAAATTTGATTTAAGATACTTTGACACCAGCTATGCAGTTAGCATAGCTGGAATTGCATATCTTAATTCAAACTTATCCCCTAGTATAGATCTAGCCTAAGGTGCCACAGGACTACTCATTGTTTTTAAAGTTACAGACTAACATGGCTCCCCCAGAGACTTTTTTAGCTAGAAGTCTAAGGGTATGTCTAGACTACATGGCTCCGTCAATGGAGGTTTCTAGATGAGGTTTCTAGACATAGGGAAATGAAGCGGCGATTTAAATAATCGCCACTTCATTTACATCAAAATGGCTGCCGCACTGTGCTGATCAGCTGTTTGGCGTCACAGCGCAGTAGTCTGGACGCTCCACCGTCGACAAAGGAGGCCCTTGTCGACCGCCCCATTATGCCTCGTGGAATGAGGTTTACCGGGGCGGTCAACAAAGGCTTCCCCTGTGGACCGCGGAGCGTCCAGATTACCGCGCTGTGCCTCCAAACAGCTGATCGGCACAGCATGGCAGCCATTTTGATGTAAATGAAGCAGCAATGATTTAAATCGCCGCTTCATTTCCCTTTTTCGAGTACACTAATCTACATGGCTCCATCGATGGAGCCATGTAGTCTAGACGTACCCTGAGTGCCCTTAATATCAATGGATTAGGCTCAGGTTTTAAAATAACAAATTCATCAGTTAAAATTAAGTGAAAATATTAGGGCTAGTTGACAATTTCCATTAAAAATTGTTTTTGATGGAAAATTGAGATTTTGATTACACTCTGTTTCTTTCTGCAATTTTTTTTTTTGAATTTTTGGTTAAAAAATAGAACATCTGAAAACTGAAATATTTTGGTAAAAGAATAAAAAAATAAATACTTCAGCCAAAATCTGAAAAATGTATATACACAAAGGGCACAGCATGGTGCATCCCGGGAGATGTAGGCTGACCAATGAACCCTGCATATTGAAGAGAGTGGGAGCATGAGGCACCTGAACTATAGCACCCACAAGGCACTGCATCAGCATTTCAGAATCAAAATATTTCTGTGTTTGGCCAAAATATATTTTTTTGGCTGAAATATTTTGGGACCTGATTTTTCCCTGAAAACTTCAAATTTTCCATTGAAAATACAGATGATTCTTTTCATTTTTGTTGAAATTCTCTGTTGGGGGTGTGTGGGAAATGTTGACTAACTCAAGATCTGCCTTTGCTCATGAGAGCAAGGAATTTTGCCCATAGTCTGTCATTACACATATTCCTATCAGAGAGTGTGCTATTAGAAGTGAGGGCTAGATCCAACCTGGGTTAATAAAAGTCCTGATACAGGCCAGGAAACATTACACTTCGTTATCAACAGGAAATTAAAACCTGTCCCTTATGGGTCACTATGCTTCCACTTCAGCAGAACCAGAATGTTTAATCCTTTGTCATGAAAGCTTTCCCCGGTAACAGGGAAGCAAGGAATGTGTCTCCAAGGAATCAGACCAAAACTGTCAACTGATTCCACGCAGCCCTTAGTGTTGGGCTAAGGGCATCTGACTTTTATGGGCACTTCCCTTTCCTTTCAGAGCTTCCTGCCAAGCCGTGAGAAGTTTTCTTCCGAGGAGTATGCCAAAGTGATGATCACCTTCACCATCACATTCATCGCTGTCCTCCTCCTAAAGGTAATCAGCCATATTGCCCCGGGTCCCAGGAAGGCTGAGCAAAAGTTTGCTGCCCCATAAGACACAAAGATTTGCTCCTCTGTGGACCTGCCACTAGAGGCACTTACCACAGGATCGGTGTGGATAACACAGAGCTTAGATATTGGGACAAGTGTAGGAGAGAGGCCTGAGATTCAAACAATTCGGTTCCATCCCTCTGCCAACTGCGAGTGTGAAACCAAACCTCCCCACAGCTCCATCTTGCCTCACTCTTTAGAGCTGACACTGCTGCGTCAGCCTCCCGGGGCATCATGAGTTGAGATGAAAAGATGGGGGGTGCTTTGGCTCCAGCGTGACAAAATAAATCCCATCAGTAGTTAGAGGGTCGGCTCCTTGGCTGGTGAAAATCAGTGGAGGTGCCCTGATGTCACTGGGGCTTAGCCCAGCTTACACCAGCTGAGCTGCAGGGCTGCTGCTCTCCTGAAAATAATTAAAACCCCACCAACCCCCGACTCCTCCCTCCCTTGTAGAAAATGCTTTCACAGCCGAGTTTTCTGCCCCTCTCTGCAAGGCTCAGAGAACAGTTTTTTTCATTGACTAGTTTCATATCACTTCAAAAAACCCCACACGTCTCCAGCTATCCCAGCTGATGCCCCCTGAATGAAAATGCAATTTGTCAAGTGGAGATTGTTTTATTAATATTCTTCCCAGGCAGCCAGACGAGCCGTTCTGAAGCACAATGTCTTATCTGATTGCACGTCAGACATGACTTCATCATACATTTTCAACACTAGACTTACCCGGCATTGCCTGGCTCCTTCAGGCAGCAGGCTGGCAGTGGGGGGAGGAGGGAGGGCAGGTGCAGGAATCAAGGCAGGGCCTTGGGGAAGCTGGGGGGGGGGGGTAGGGAAGGAGGCTAAGGGTGGGAGTCAGGGTGGGGAGTTGAAGAGGGGCTCAGGGCAGGGACCAGGGGATGTGTGTGTGTATGGGGGGTGAGTGAGGATTGAGGAGGGGCTCAGGGTGTACCATCTGGAAGGGCTTTCTCTGTCCCCTCAGCCAGACTAACAGTCCCCCTTGCAGGAAGGGCCTTCTCTCTCTCCCCAGCCCCTCCAGAGGTCTTTTCTCCTTCTCCCCAGTCCCCCTGGCTGGCAGAGGCCTTCTCTCTCCCACCTACCCTGCCCCGTCCAGCACGAGCCTTTTCTCTCCTCAGCCCCCTGGCCAGCAGGAGCCTCCTCTCCCCCACCCCCCAGCTGACATGGGTCTTCTCTCTCCTTCCCCCTCCCTAGCTGGCAGGGGTCTTTCCCTCCTGTCCTGCAGGTTTTCTCCCCCCGCCCCCAGCACTGTGGCCAAGGGCCGGGAGGGGGAAAGGGTTTGTGGCAGAGGGGCTACTTACCTGGCCTGGTGGCAGATTAGATGGTGATCCCCAGCTCCAGCTGGCCAACCTCTCGCTGGTTTGGCCATCCCAGTGAGATGAGATGTCACTGTTTTCACACCCTCGTGGAGTTATCCCACAGCCTCACTGATCTTACTGTTCAGAGGTTATTCACACTGTTCAGATTAAATTCACCTTGGACAGCGCTCCTGGTTGCCATGGCAATGACAGGTGAACCTCTGCTACTCCTGACTGACAGCAGAACATAACTGGCCCCTGAAATCACACACTGTGGCGCCACAATCCAGGCACTGTGATATTCCCTTCACCTTCCTCTGGAGCATAATGACTGTGAAGGCTGGAGGCAGAGGCCTGTTCCAATAAGGGACCAGTTCCAAGCGACAGAGTTTTTATGAGGACCCAGGTTACAAATGTAAACATTTTAGGTCTAAAAAGGACATTTGGCCCATTTAGGTTCATCTGTTTCAATTCACTGGTGCCCCCAGGACAGCACCTCAAGGCCCATCCAAGCCAGCACCTAATGGCCTATTGCAAGCGTTAATTGTTCTTCCATTCAAACAGCCTCCTTCCTGGAGATGTGAAGCTGCCTGTTCTCCTTCTAACGTGACATTACTGCCCCTGAGCTCCATCCTCTACACACCACTGCTGCACGGAACACGCTGTGCAGGAAAGCAGGCTCAATGCCAGAGAAGAGGGAGCTATGACACGTGGATTTCATTTCCATTTGCCACTAATTTCCTGGGTGGTGTGTAGCAAGCTGCTTAACCGCTCTGTGCCCAAGTAAGGCAGATGGCCCAGTGGTGAGGACACTGGCCTATACTAGAGAAGCTGTGAGTGCAGTTCCCTGCTCTGCCCCTGAGTCATTCAACCTCTCTGTGTCTCAGTTTCCCATCTGTGGGATGGAGCAAGGGAGGCTAAATATGGAAACGCTTTGAGATGGACAGCGGGATAAGAGATAGGCTTTATCAGCATTGTACTTCTCTACCCCTACAGTGGGAGCTGACTGTTATAAAGCACTTTGAGGATGTCAGGCGAAGACAGCTTTAGAAGTGCAAAAGGGTGTTGGTATTATTACAGTTATTCACTATCATTCAAGAGAGGCAATGCAGGCTTTTCTGGAGATTATGGGTGTACAGGGGGAGGAGGAAAACAGAGGACCAGAATTGACTCCTCCCCTACTTCTAGGGGTGTATATTTCTGCCCCAACTGTGTACACTAAAGGATACCTGGGGCTGATGAAGATTTAAATCATTAAGCTAAGTAACTTCCCCTTCACTACCCAGACGGAAGGAAAGGTAAAGGCTTTATCAGAAACAAATCTGCAGGCCATGGTGGAACATGGGAGACAGGTGGGAATTTTTAACGTATGTAATAAAACCTGCTACAAGTGATTATGGTTCTTTGTTCTTTATGAGCATGAGACCAGGCCTAAACATTTCCACCCCCCCCCAGCCTATTGCCAGGACTGAGAATTATGACAGGCATTCCCCCACTGCTGTTCCCCTGGCACGCCTTCCCCAGGACTCAGTCCAATGCCATCTGGGCAGGCTGGCCTAGGGCCATGTCCCATTCTGACAGCACCTTGGCTGCCCAAACTGCTCCCATGCTTGCTCTGTGTTATTTCTCCTGGCAGCTAGTTCTCTGCTGCTGGATGGGTTGAAGAGCTGGTAACTAACTGGGCCCGTCAGCCTGGTGCTAACGTCACCGCCTTGCAGAGCTACAGGCAGCAATGGAACCCTGACAATTTGGCATCGTGCTCTGCCCACCCAGGGGCCTGCACATCAGGGCGGGGTCTATACACACCATGCAGGCAGCTGTGTGTGGAATGTTAAATGTAGGTAACTCCCTGCAATGTTAGTAAGTGCCCGAGCTGAATGAGTGACCATGTCTGGGCCTTCTAAGCATTCCTGTGAGGGGACAGAGATACCAGAGACCTTGTGCCTGAGATTTCCTGTGGCATCCACCTGACAAACCTCTGCTGGCTCTGGGTGAGAGAGGACCTCTGCTTTATTCTGATGCTATAGAGGCCTAGATTGTAGAGAATTCACAGATTCGGGGTCCACACTTGTCAGGTGCTAGTTGTCTGAAGGAAGAATAAGGCCTATAATATTGGGCCATGCTTGTAGGACTCTTGCCCTGAGACACCCACTCACAGCTCCTGTGCAATGAGTCGGGTCTGCACTCTGAGGGCACGCCTAGAAGGATTCTCAAGCTATTCTGATCTGTCGGTGGGCTCCTTTCCCTTTCTTTGGGTGCTAGGAAGGTCGACAATTTTGCTGGTTCCTTTGAGGAGGGATATAAGGGGGGAAATGCCCCATTTTCCCCCTCTTGTCCACCTAATGAATGGCCAAGCCCAATCTGCCCCGTAACCAAACTGGACTCCTTGCTTCTGTGCTTTGAGCACTATAGCTCCTTGGATGGGACACACCAGAAATGTTCTATGCACCAGGCATCAGACGGCACTGAAGGAAGACAGCAGCCAATATTTTACCTATCCTGCCCAGGTTCATTTCTAGGGTCTCGCTCAGTCGACACGTCTACACAGCCCATGGAATCATCCCATTCAACAGACTCAAGCACCCACCATGACACTCGATGTCGCCCGCTAGCTGCTGCAGTGATGGGCTCTGAAGCCTGGGAGGAGAGGTTGACTCCAGTCTGAGCTGGAGCTCAAAGTGCTGCCTACACAGCTACATTCAGTGCGGTAACGTGAGCCCAAGCCCTGGCAGGGAGGCTCAGTTCCGTGGTCAGTGTAGACGTATAGAATGAGACCCTAGCGTGCAGATCTGGGTGACACTGAGGGCCACAGCCGTCTCTTAACAAACCCCCCAGGGCTAGGCCCTCAAAGCCTTTTCCTTGCCACTAAACATCTGTGCTCATGCTCCTCTTCCTCAGCAGCTGAAATGACCAGCCCCCAGATTTGCTGGGATCGTTCCAGTTTGCTGGGTCAGTCCTGTTGTCCTGGCTGGGCCAGTGAGGGTTTGATCCAAATGTCATGGACCTGGCCAGTCATATCTACTCACTCACATCTGCCATCCTACTGACACTCTCGCCTGGCGCCCCCCTCGCCTGGCACCCCTCCATCAGCTGGTGCTAAATCCTCAGCCCTTTCCTAGCCGCGACGAGCCTCCGTCACCTTCAGCGAGTTCCGCCAGTCACAAGCTGCCACTCCTGGCGAGCCCGCCTCCTGGCACACACCGCAGGGAATGCGACTGTTGCTGAGCCGGCTGCTCCTTGCTGCTCATCACTCGCTCTGCCATGGTCTGCTGAGAACTTGGCCCTCCATGTCACCACTGTCCACCCTCTCCAGAGTTACAGAGTCCCACAGTCCCACTGCCTGTCTGTCATCGCCAGCTGGTGTTCAGCCCAGCTCTGGGCCTTATGTCAGTAAGCCAGGGGCTGGCAGGGGACCCCCAGCCTGCCCCAGTCCAGGTTCCAGCCTAGGGACCCTACAACCAGCAAGCAGGTCCTCAGACCCTGTCCCTGGTGGTGTTTCTCTGCGCGTCTTCCTAACCTTTCACCTTCTTCTTGCCTGCGCCAGGTTTACCGTGGGAACCTCCCCAACTCCAGAACTACTAACCTTGCGCCAGACCCCGTACTCCACGGCAGGAGCTTCTTCTCCCCCTCCGTTTGCTCTGAGTGACCTCCCATGGGGTCTGCAGCTCTGTCTGCTTTCTGGCTTTAGCCTGAACCCCAGCCCTCCCAGCTGGGCAACATTCACAATTGATACTGACCCTTCCTCTCACATGTGATGCCAAGTGAGCTAACTGGCCCCTTTTTAAACCTGTCAGGGCTGGTGTGGGATATATCCCATCACACCATCCAGTTCATCCTCCTCCCACCCAGCACTCTCAACCCCCCGAGTCCCAAACCTCCCCCAGGCTCCAGCGGGACCGCTCCTTCCCTCTCCCACTGTGCAAAGGAGCTTTTAGACTAGGATTTCATCAGATGCCAGAGAGTTAGATGCCCACATCCCATTGAATTTGGATGGCAGATCAGCACCGAACTGCCCTCGCACTGGCCCAAATGGCCTATATTCAGTCATCCTGCTGTTAGGCTGTAAGATGTTTTACCTGAGTTTCTAGCCAGCAATTCAATTCCCCTCCCCCAACCCTGCAATTACAAGAAGCAGGTGAATTTATAGGGTCACATTTGGGATTAGGGCGCCATATTGGTTGGTTCTACCAGGCTTTGTTTTCAGGGACACAGCGGCAGGCCTCAAATTTTGCTCCCTTTTTTAGTTGCAAACCCTGCGCAATTGTATAAAAGGATGACCCCGAATTCACTGCCTAGCCTGGGCAGTCCTGACATTTTTCAGACACAGTCAGATTTTTTAGGGGAAGGTTCTGCTGACACTGAAACTGGATGAAATTCACACAAATTCCAGTGTCACGTTCAGTGCAGCTATCCAGGTTGGGACTGGAATCCTGGACAGCAGGCTCTGCCCAATAGGCTGAGACTTGCGAAGGGATCTAAGACAGTTATGTGCCCAGGTCCCCCCAGTTTCAACAGGGTCCTTAGTGGAATATGTGGAGCATCTGGCAATTTTCTCTTTTGGGGGTAAAAGTTTTGCTTGGGATCTGTACAGTTTTTTTAGGTTGATTTGTTTCAGGGTAATTATTTTGGTTGGCTGATTGTGGGAGGACATAGTGGGTCAAAGAGGTGTCAGAGCTGGGGTTTAAGAGCAGGAAGCCGGGGCAGCCTTGTGAAATGCCATTGTTATAGCACAAGGGGCTTCTCATGAGGGGGTTTTGCAGGGTTTGTAAAAGATGATCAGACTCTGGATTCACTTGATCTCCTCTGGACATTTGTTCCACAGCTCCATCCCCTTGAATGAGAATGTTTGTTCTCAGCTCCTACATGCTTTGGCCTAAGTTTTGTGATCTGCATTGCCTCAGAGAAGTGCATTTATCTCAGTGGTTTATGATTTCAGCATCTAAATCCCTAAGGCTCCTCTGAAAATCCTTAGTCTTTTAATGATGTCCTGTTTAGGGTTTATTTCCAAGCACATTCCAAAGTATATTTTTAAAGCACATGCCAATAAAAACAAGAGATGCATGATTTTGCCTTGCTGCACATAGCAAAGCAAACGTTTATTTAATATGGTACGTTGCTTATTTTCTTGGGCCACAGTCTGTCAATTGATCTGTTTTCCTAGAAAAACTCTATTTATTTAAGCTCATAAAATTCTCCAAGGGCAAAGGCTATTTTACCAGAAAAGTGGAACTAATGAAAGTATAATAAATTAAATGGGCAGAACTTTCAGGTTCATTCCTGTTGGAAAGTACCCTTTGTGTTCCTGCCGGAAGGCTAAGATGCAAAGGTTATGGCTCACAATGCTTTTCTGGGTTACTGTCCCACTCAAAAAAAGAAAAAAGTAAAATACATTGACCTGCTTCCCAATATTGGGCTCAGCTTTGCTGGTCAATCTTGTCCCTGATCCATCACAGTCTGAAAACACTGTAACTTTAAACACGTGAATAGCCCTGTCACCTTGCAGAATCAAACTCTTTGGCATGCAGAGGGGGGGATTCAGAGCAGAGCTTCCATCTTCCAGGTGAAAGATCCATACCCAGACAGCTTGTTCTGAGCCCCAAAGCATGTGGTGGACAGTGCTCTAGAGCCTCCACTTCCCAGGACTGGGGATTACCATGGATGAGGAGCTGCATATGAGTCAACAGGGTGCCCTTGTAGCCAAGAAGGTGAATGGCATATTAGGTTGCATTAGGAGGAGCATTGCCAGCAGATCTGGAGAAGTGATTATTCCCCTTTATTCGTCACTAGTGAGGACACAGCTGGAGTATCATATCCAATTCCACACCCCCCCTACGGAAATGGTGTGGACACATCGGAGCAGGTCTAGTGGAGGGCAGCCAAAATGATTAGGGGGGCTGGAGTACATGACCTACGAGGAGAGGCTGAGGGATTTGGGCTTATTTAGTCCGCAGAAGAGAAGAGTGAGGGGGGATTTGATAGCAGCTTTTAGCTACCTGAAGGGGGGTCCAAAGAGGATGGAGAGAGGTTGCTCTCAGTGGTGGCAGATGACAGAAAGAGGAGCAATGGTCTCAAATTGCAGTGCGGGGGAGGGTCTAGGATGGATATTGGGAAAAACTATTTCCCTGGTGGTGAAGCACTGGGATGGGTTCCCTAGGGAGGGGGTGGAATCTCCATCCCTAGAGGTTTTTAAGTCCCGGCTTGACAAAGCCCTGGCTGGGATGATTTAGCTGGGGCTGGTCCTGCTTTGAGCAGGGGGCTGGACTTGATGACTTCTGAGGTCTCTTCCAACCCTAGGATTCCATGATTCTATGATTCAGTGCAGTGGCGGATCTATGTCAGTGTTGCAATGGCTGTTCTGTGAAACAATTACTTTTGTCAGGGATGAAAAGGCATCTCTATGGCCATAATGCAATGACCAACCTCTTTCCCCCCTTTGATTTTCAGGCCTACATGTTCAACTGTGTCTTGAGATGCTACAAGCACCTTAAAGCCAGCAAGAGAGAGGAGGTGAAAGTCTTGCCGGAGTTTGCTGAGAAGGTGAGACGTTCTGAACACCAGCTCCTGGTGTCCATCACAAAAAAGGCAGGGTGCCTGGAGAGGGGGCACAGCAGTTCGGGTTACTTCATGCAGAATTGAAGCTTCTGTAAAGGTCTCATTTGCCCCCGACATTACTCCAGTTTCAATACAGTGTAAAACCATTGGCGTTACACTGGGATGCATGTAAAACTGCTATAATGTAGCTCTGAATCAAGGCTTCTCTACTGCAGAAGATACCTGACTGTGAACCAATGCAGAGCTGTCTCGCTGAATCTACAGGCAGCCTGAATCCGTCATGCTAAGACCTCAGCCTAGCAAAGCTTTTCAGCCAGTCCTGAACTTTAGGAATCTAAGTTTCTCACTGAAGTCAGTAGCACAGGCCTAAAATTCAACTCTCAGGTTGGTGCTTTGCTGGGTTGGCATCTTACCAAGCGGTGATCCTTCCCCAGTCATTTCAAGGGCAGCTCATCTAAAGCCTAACTGGAATGTCAATATTTTTAACTATTTCACTGCTGATCATTTTAGCGAAGCTGCTCTGGGATTATGTGTGGAGCCTCTGAAAGGCCATTCCCAAAGACAGAGGGATACACCCTAAAAGCATATTGATACTCAGGAGGGTTGAAAAGCAGCGACCCCTCCCCTCAAATCACTCTCCCCCCCCAAAACAAAGTTGTAAAAAATGGAATTCAAACATTTTTGTTGGTTTTGTCTCTCAATTTGGAAATGTCAACCAGTTCTGACAACTGTCCAGCTAGGAGAACTCCTGGGTCATCTATGGAGGCTGCCAAGTATCCTGTCTCTTGAGTCAGCGGCTCTGGATTCAGTCTGTGCCACGTGCTCTAACTGGCCACACCTCTGGCCTTCAGAAGCCCTGGTGCACCCTCCCTGCTCCTTTCCCTGGGGAAAAGTAAAATCCAGTTGGAAATGTCTCTGTGTCCAGCGCGAGTGGGGCTCTAATGGTTTCTTCCTTCCAGGCCGTGCTGCCCTCCTACGAGGAAGCCTTAGAACTGCCCTGCAAGGAGTTGCCACCACCCTACTCAGGAGTTTGAGCCTCACCCGCGGAGATGGGATGACCTCTCTGCTGCTGTGTATGCTGTGTAGCTTTCTTTCCATGCCTGGCCGAGCTCGGCCTCACTGGCCTCGCTCGGTTGCGGTGAGAGCGTGTCCCTCATTTGCACCAAGCTCACTCTGCTCCAATGGGCCTGGTGCACAGAGCAATCTCTTGCTGCTGTCAAAATGTACGTGCAGGGTCTGATTCTCCCCTCCTGCTGGTTTCACCCCAGCACAGCTCAGTTTGCTTCCAGGGCTCCACTCCTGAGTCACAGCGCTCTGGCTGAGAGGAGAATGGGAGCCACAGAGCAGGCAGTAGCTGAGCGAGCACAGTTCTGAGAGATGCTTGGGTACCCGGCAGCCCTAAGGGAAAAGCCAAAGGGCAGGTGACCCCAAATGAGCGGCAGAGCGGTGCTCAGCTTGTCTGTATATGGAACTGAGTAACTGTGCGTGCTGCCATTAGAGGGGCTGGGGCCGTTACATCCTGCCCGGCCATTGTGCACCGCCAAGTGTTTATGGTTTTGCTTTTCATGTGTGATTGGAACAACGAGTTTCAATAAAATGCTGATGGCTTCAGTCCCTGGCTGACTGGTGTCTGGAGAGCTCTGAGCAGCCTTCCTCCTCAAAGCAACTCCGGGAAAAATGCCATGGTGGGGGTTGAAAGTTATTTTAGCTCCCTGCCTCCAGATCAGATGGGCATCATTGCAAATAAGAAGGCTAACTGCCGGCCTGGCGCGCTCCTAGACAACCTTATAAGGCCACGTCTACAGTAGGAAACTAGTTTGAAATTACTGAATTTGATTTAAGAACTCCTGATTTAACAAAATCGAACTTGCGTGTCCTCGCTAGGGGGAAGCAGCGGAATTAGTCCAAAGCAGGCTCTGTTAATGTGGACACACTGCCTCGGACCTAGAGCCCCAGAAGCGCTCTGGGGAGCTGCAGGAGGCCAGTAAGTTTGAATTAGCAGCACCGGAGCGTCCACACGAACATCATTTTGAACTTACTGTTTCAGAATTAGCCTTACCCTGGTGAAAAGCAGGAGTCCAGAGTTCGAATTCCGCAACCCATTATTTTGAAATAACAGCTTGGTAACGTGCATGCTCCGCTTATAAATTCAACTTTGGGGTGTTATTTCAGTATAAGGTCCTAATATAGACCAGGGCCGAGAGTCTAGCTGGGTTTTTCCTTGCACATGATTTCTGGAATAAAGATCCAGCCACTCAAATTGTGCTTTTTGATACACTTTAGCAATCAGTTCAGATTGCAGGTATAACTCAGGAATTTATTCCCCAGCACTGATAAAGGTGCACAAAAGGGAAGTAGGGTCCTGCTTGTACTCCCAGAGCTCTGTTAGCTCTGCAGGGCTAAAGAGGGGTAAGAATCAGTTAAAATTTGATTTTTGTACTTAAGGTCGCAGCAAAATAGAGAGAGAAGATTCCCTGAGTGCTAAGATGCCATTTATAACTAATCACTGTGGCATGTAGGGCCACAAGCAAGTACGAAAGGAATCAAGCAGCTAGACCTGGGGACATTTTCAGACATGCAGTTTATTTTCTGACAAATGCAATTTTGGTCGACTCAACACTATGTGCAAATTTGACACACTTGGCTTTGGCCATTCCCAGATCAGTCAGAGGAGGAGGAAGAAGTCGTCTTGGGGGTGAGGGTGGGGAGGAGGGTTGCACTGCTTGCTGTCTGTTCCCTGTCCCTTGCCCCAGGCTGGGATCTCCCAGGCAAACACAAAAGGGCCTTTTTCAGATGACAGATCAGTTGAGATAGCTTTGACATGCATCTTCCCCGCTCTGTCCACCCTCCCCTCCTGGAACTGCCACTACAGTGAGAAATCAATTGTTTGCCCAGCTCTGCAAGCGGCGCCCCAAACTATGCTCAACTCATCTGTGCAGTCATCGAAACATTCCCAACAGTCTCTGCACCTGTGTGACCATTGGCCACAATCGTTTCCACTTGGCTTCCCTTCCCAGCTTTGGTCTTTCTTGTCTGTTGAGATAGCAAGCTCCTTGGGGCGGAGGCTGTCTCTTGCTATGTGTTTGTACAGCACCAAGCACGATGGAGCAGCCCTGATCTTTGTTGCAAACTCTAGGTGATTTTTTACTAAGAATAGCACCCAGGCATCAGCTCCACAGAATGGGGCTTCCTGCCCGTCGCTAAGAACCTAGTTTGTCCCACGGAATTCTTGTGAGGATGCAGGAGATGGAACAAACCCAGCTTGGCTCAAAGATCCCAGGACAGCGTTGGAGGCTTGTCAATCACAACAACATCTTTTCCCTTGTGAGCTGGGCACCTTTGATGCATGAACCACTGAGAGACAATAAACGTGGATCCCCAGCTACTAGTTTGCACTCGCTGTTTCGATTAGAACAGCTCATCAGAGTGGGGGTTTCCAACCGCCTTAGGAGACCAAATCTCTTTGAATTTAAATGAAAAACCCCAGTTAGTGAGCCCAATCCAGTCAGCTGAGAGCCAGACATAGTCCTAGAAACCAGCCAAGAGGAAGGGCTGTGGGGTCTGGCTCTCCTAGCAATTTGCAGGGGGATTGTTGCTTGGGCGTGCTGCCCCCTGGTCAAGTAGATGTGAATGTGGCTGAAAGTCCTGCGGAGCAATGTCTGTTCGAACTGGCAGGGAATGAATGATTGGCGTGAGACACGTGCTGACTTCTGTAATGGCCTTTGGCCTGGTCCCTTCAGAAGTCGTGTAATGAATCTGTCTGCAGCTACCAAAGACAAACCGGAAAGAGCTCAGAGGAAAACAACCAACATGAGATGATGCTTCAAAATGGCAGCCCTGGTGTTCGGGGCAAGGCGGGGGGGGGGGGGGGGGGGGCGGGGTGGACGGAGCGATTCAGCTCCCTGGCAGTGCTCTGCACACAGACGTGGGAAGAGAGCCCCGTTGTACTTAGGCTGGGAGATGGGCCCATAGGCACCAGCTTTCTCTGGGCCGGGGAATGCTCAACACGCTGCTCTGGCTCAGGCCCTGCCTCCACCCCCCACCCTTCCCTTGATTCCCTGCCCCACCTCTTCCCCCCCTCCCCAAAGCATGCCCTGCCTGCTCCTCCCCTTTCCTCCCCGAGCCGCCTGCATGCAGCAAAACAGCCCATTGCTACACGTCGCGGCGCTGGGAGGGAGGCGGACTGGCTGCTAAGCACTCGCCAGTTGTGCCATTGGTGCTCCAGCCATGGAGCTTATGGATGGGCCTTTGTCCTGCTCAGGGAAGGGCTGGCCTGCAGACAGGCCCCTGCTTCAGCTGTGTGCTAGGAGGCCCTTCAGCTCACGCACAATTCCCAGTGTGTATTAAGTGTCGCAGCAGGCACTAGCAGTCTCAGCCGTGGGCCAGGGCTGCATAAGCACAGACCAAAACGACCATCCCTGTCCTAGAGTACAAATGGTCTAGGACTCAGACAGCTCTGAACACTCCAGCACGGTTGGTTTGTGCCATTATTGGCTGCAGGCCTGCCAGCAGGAGTGGGGCAGGGGGCTAAAGGGGCCCAGCGACACAAATGGGCCAGGAGCCCTAGGCCCTTTAAATCTCCACCAAAGCACCCTGCAGCGTGCTCCCCCAGCTCCGCCCCTCCCACCCAGGATCCTGGGTACATGGAGCTGGGTCCCCCCCATCTTGCCCAGGGCCCCACAAGTCTGTCAGCTCCCCTGAATGGCTGTAGCTAGCCAAGCTAAACTGCCTTCTCATCTATCGGAAGGTTAAAAATGCTTCAGTTCTGCAAGGAGTGCCCTGGGTAGGGACTTTCTGGGCCTCTGTCCAAGGGGGAGAACACCGCTTTGTTCCTTAGCTGAGGTGGCTGCAGGCTAATGCCACTGGTGATATAGACAGTGCCTAAGGGCCAGAGTTTGACACTAATTAGACCCCAATGAGGCAAATCGATACCCACTGTGATTGTCAAGAGTGTTAATTGAAAGGGGAGTTAGGCTCCTAACCTGCTTTGGGGCTTTTGACAATCGAGGCACCTAACTACTTTCTAGGGAACCTAAACCTCATTGACAAGCTGGGCATCTAACTCCCTTAAGAGCATTTTGAAAAACGTTCACCAAGACCGTCTGGGGGCCTTCTCCCCGGAACTCAAAGTACCTTCACGATGTGCCCCTTTGCCGGCTGTGCCCAATGGAGTTCGTCTCCTTTCCACGCAACTGCCGTCTGATCCTTTCATTTCTCGTCAGACGACACTGAGTATAATGTGTTAGTGAGCCTGTGCTAATTGTTCTGCTTCGGGAGGTACTACATGGGCTGCAGCCTGAGGTTCATACTCACGTTTTATTCTGATCTTGCACAGGCACAAACTTTATCTCTAGATCTGCCAACTCCCTAAGCTGCCAAAGTAAAAGTGGAGTGAACCTAGTAAGTTTTGTTCTGTGTTTTCACCAGGTCAGTATTCATGGGGGCGGGGGGGGGGGAGGGAGGGGTTATGGTTAAGCCCCTGCCCTGGGCCATAAGCTAGAAATCAGAGTGCAATTCCCAGTTCTACTATGGACAAAGGTGAAACTATCTCTGTATGCAGCACTCCCGTCTATGGAATGGGGATGATAATACTTCTTTGGCCTGATCAAATTAGAAGTGCTTTAGGGCAGGGCTTTTCTCCTACAGGCTGAACCTCTCTAGTCCTGCACCCTTGGGACCTGACCGGTACTGAACCAGAGAATATGTCAAACCACAGGAGGCTGGTGGCATTACCAACATTCCCACTGAGAAGACATTTCGAGGTAAATTAGAGCTAAATAACAGCACAGAACACTGGGAGCTAAGACTGGTGGCTGTAAACAAACTTTATGGGACCGTGGGAAACTTGGCCAGGGCCATGCCAAGTAGAGATCCAGCTAACTGAAATCATGCCGGACCACGGATGTTGCCAGACCAGAGTGCACTGGAATAGAGAGGTTCAACCTTATGTATTTGTACCTTACACAATGGCACCTGGTCTCAGGTCAGGAATCTCATGGTTAAAGTAAAACAAATAATAGAATTCTCCATGTAAATGAATGTTTCCCTCGATGCCAGCTGATCCTATCCCTCTGAAATTAGCATGTCCTCTAGCATGCAGATCCTGTGGCTGAAGCCAGCAAGAAGATTTCCCTATGTATTAATTTGTTTTTTCCTGCAATCCTAAAGACAAACTAGCACAATAACAGCTAAGCTGGCAGCCACGTCCATTCCAGGAAGGTAAATAATCACAAGGAAGGTAAACAGTCCTGCAGTCTGGAGCCAACATGGAGCTAAGAAATAAAACGCTATTCTGTAGCAGCTGGATCTTAAGGAGTCTTTGTGCAGAGAACTGACACGGGGACAGGGAAAAGCCACAGGACATACTCAAACCATTGAGACTCAGTGACGACCTTGGGAAATGGGTCTTGACTAGTTAAACGGAGGCTATTAGGAGGCGTCAAGCTAATCTCTGAGGGCTAGAGTGTAACTTAGTGCGTATGCCTGGGAACCTTCCCCCCTCCTGCTGGGCCCCACACATGCATGTGGCAATCTTTGGAGGGGATGGAGGTATAACTGTGCAATGTGCCCTCGTAACATGCCGGTCAGAGCAGCCGAGTCCGCATAGGGGAGAGTAATAATTTATTGCTGATCCAGGCCCCCGGGGAGGAGGTGTCACCCACAGTATGCATCCGAGGAGCAGTGCCTCCCAGGCAATGTCCCTTCTAATCTTTCCCATCCATGTGCAGAATAATTTTTTTATGTGCAGTGAGACAACCATCAGCTGAAATACAAATGTGGCTGGGGACGCTCTACTAATCAGCTGGGTGGCATTTGAATCTCTCCTGGGCAGCTTACAGGGAACACTGCAGCCAGGGTTACTGTGAGGGTGAGGCAACTCATACTCTATCCGCAGCTGCATGCCATCCCCAGCAGCACGTCCATCCATCAGCGTGTCGGGGCCCGAGTACAGGGGAACAAGACACATCACAGCAGTCCAGGTGTGGAGCTTCTTCACCACTGGATGCTTTTCTCAAAGAACCAGGAGTCCCGTGGTCCTGTGATGCTTGTGCATCTGACAAAGTGAGCTGCAGACCATGAAAGCTGATGTTTAATACATTTGTTAGGGGCCCACAATGAGGAAACCCCATTTTTGCTGAAACAGACCAACACGGCGACATCTGAAACTTGTCTCCTGAAAGAAGTGCGCTAGTAGGAATTCCTCTCGGGGGAGGTCTCTGGCCTATACTATACAGCAGGGTCAGACGAGATGGATCACAGTAGTCTTTTCTGGCCCTGCAGTCTATTAACCATCCTTCCAGAGGAGCATGTCCCTATGGGTCACTCAAGGGGAGGAAGAGAGGCCCTTGGTCATCCTGTGCCATTCACTATGGGGAAAGGCCTTGCCAAGGGGCAGACCTAAGCTCTTCTTCAGGGGCAGGGGATCCCACAGTCACAAGCACTGGCTTTTGTCTTTTGCTGGCACCACTCTGAAAGTATGGTCATGGGGCAGTACAAGCACCATGCTGGAGAGCTAGCTCTGTAAAGCCAATGGGCCCGGGTCAGCCACAGGTGGGATTAAACTGGGGACCTGCAACCTTAGGAGCTAAAGCCAGGTGCCTCCACTGTATGAGCAAAAAGCCAACTCGGGCTTAGCTAAGGGTATAGAGCAGACTTCACTCTCCCTGGTCAGAGGTCTCAAAGATTTAATTAAAATATGTTAAAATCCTTTTCCAAAAATGTAAATGGTGCCATCTCCTACTTTAAAATAAATCACCACTAATCATGCGCCCAGCCATTCACTTATGGAACAGAGTTAAAAGTTCCTAAACCTCTTGGCCCAATCATCTGCCACAATAAAGCTGCTAAAGTCTCTGGGATGTATTGCACACAGAGAAATGCCTTTTGTCAAGAGGATTCAAATATTCAGCCCCAGACCAGAGCACCTGACTTCCTAAATGGACCTGATGTGTGGTTGGTTTAGAAGCCAGGCGGTGGCTCTGTTTTGAATAGTAATTTATATTCAGAATTGAAAATAGTCCCTCCTGAAAGCCTGCCTCAAAGGAGCCATGAAATCTGATAAAAGTGCATAGATTTATTGTGCATTTCCAGTCAGGGCAGAGGCTGGGTGCTAGACGGGAAATGATTTTGGTTTTTGTGAAATGTTAGAGCATTTGGCCAAAACAAACTAAATGTGAGCTGCCCCAAGGCTGCTAATGAGTGAAACTGTGTTGCTCTTAGTGCTGTATTTGAGTCTGATAAAAGGGTCTTTTAAAAGTGCGTCTGTTGTTCTCTGCTGATCTGATTTCTGATTGGAATGCCTCCAATAGGCAGGGAGACTGCAGCGCACAAAGAAAAGCCCATTGCTCTTAACCTGGTAGCTTCACAAACTTTGCTTCATTTCTTCAGTGCAGAGGGTGGGTTAGCTGATGGGCCACCAAGCTTTTCTGTTAAACAAAGGAACATCGATCAGCTTTACAACCAGGATGATCTCATGGCTAAGTTGCAGGGCTGGAGCTTGGGAGATATAAGCTGAGTGCCTGACCCAACTACACTCTTTCTGGATGATTTGGAGCAAATCATTAAATCACCTTGGGCCTCAGTTCTCTACCTGAAAAAAAATGGGGATTTTCGTAAAGCAACACTTTACTCAGAGGACTGCAGGTTGCAGACTTGCTACTTTACTCAACAACATCACAACTGAGTGTGTGTGTGAGGGGGGGCTCCCTCCTCCAAAACACAAAGGCTAGGTCTACACTGAAATGTTAAATCAGACAAAGAAATGTAATTTGTGTACTGTAAATCGCGTATCTTTTTTCAATTTATTTTCAAAAGAGGCTTTTCTGAAATTCGGCACATCTACATGGCTAACCAGGTTTACAGGGACGGCGAAAGATCACGTCCACTTTTTCGAAAATTTTTTTGAAAAAGCGAACGTGTTCCTTGGACACGGCATTGCTTTTCCGGGATACCGTCAGTACCACAGAAAAGCAATGCAGTCTAGAAATACCCAAAGTGATTAGTTGGAGGAGGAGGCAGCAGAGGCTTCCCTAGTAACTTTTAGCCCTGGAGTCAGGACAACCAGCTAGGGCGAGGGAGACCCTGCACTTGTGTCTGAAAGAGGAGTAGGATGTGACACTGCACCCCACAATAATTGTAGTAATATTATTGTGATATGGTTATGGCAAACCATGATGCATTTTGTGCAAGACAGCTCATGTAAGGTGTCACTGGGAAAGCTGTGATTTGCTGAATAAGATTGTCCTGCTTATATCATGGATCATTTTGGTATCTGAAATTATGAGTTTTGACTAGGGATCTATATTTCAAAGGGATTTACTCTGGAAAACACCAGCCTTTCAGGTACAACAACAACGACGAAGCCAGACAAGTCTGATGGACCATCACCAAAAACTGTGGAATAGCTTAACCTTCTGGTGGGTATTTTGGCCAGCCTGTAATCATTGGCTGCTACAGCACTGCACAGACATGTGACCACAACACAGGTCTCTGTATTCCATCCTTCTTCCACAAACTAACTTTGCGACAAAGAGTTTCTGCCAAATGCTAAAACTCTATCAAGCAGGAAGTGAGAGCATCTGTTGTGCTTACCTTGCCCCCGCCCCCCAACTGCACACGTGAGAGAAGCTCCTGAGAAAAAGGATGTGGAACAGGGGTGGGAATCCCAAGCTGCAAAGTAAATGCCATTTGTCCCTTACGAATGTGAAAGCTTCTACCCCAGCAGTCAGGGGAAGGAAGTGCTAATCCCTAGCTCTCATCTGGACCTCAGCGAGAGCAACATCTCCTTTGTGGTGGCAACCTGTTGTGTGCTCCACAACCAGCGTGAGAGCAAGGGGGAGACTTTTCTGTCAGGGTGGGGGGCAGAGTCTGAATGGCTGGCCAGGGAATTCGAGCTGGACACCAGCACCCTCAGGAAAGTACATCAGGGGGCTATGCTCAGGGAGGCCTTTAGGGAGAGTTTTGCACAAGGCTCCACAAGGGGCGCCTGCATTCCCTCTCTGAGCCTTTCCTCCCTGACCCCTCCCTTCTCCTGCCCTCCCTTCCCACCTTCTCCCCTCCACTGCAGAGCAAATAATAAAGCCTTATTTTTTTAAACAACAGGACTGTTTATTGGGGGGACAAAGAACAGAGGAGGGACTGGGGAAAGAACCTGGAATGAAGGAGGGGAAAGAAGGGAAAAGGGGGTCTCAGGGATGGAGGTTGGGAGGCCTTTGGCTGCCCGAGAGGTCCCATCCTTGGACGGGGCTAGAATAAAAAGCCATGTTGGGGGGAGGTGGCTGGTGCCCTGCTCCATGCATGACACCATGCACTCCATCACCAAGGTGAGGGAGGAGCATATGGCATCATGCTGGCTCATCAACTGTTCCAGGCAGCCTTCTGTTGTTCCTGGTTGGCCCAACGCTTCTCCTGGTAAGCCTTGTGCTCCTCCTGGTCAGCAGCCTGCTCCTGGCGCTCTTTCTCGAGCCCCCAGAGGAGGGACTGCAGGCAGTCCATCTGCTCCCGCATCAGGTCCTCGTGTGGATCCCACAGAGTGGGCAGATGGCATGGAAGGTGGAGGATACACCAAGCTATGAGGAAAAGTTACCAGGGTAGTCATCCCAGGACACACTGTGCATGAAGCCTAGCCCGAATTGCTGAGCCGACACCAAAGGTCTCAGTTCAGATGATGGTGATGTGCTTTGAGCAAGGCCATCTGTTGCCTAGACAGTGGGCACTTTCCAGCAAGGTTACAGACGTCCCAAGGCAGCATCGTTACACCCATGGCCTGGGGACAAGCAGGCATGGGAAGGTGCCAGCCAGGCCAGGATCCTGCGGGCAGGAGTGGGGGAAAGGGCAGCTCAGCTTACTACTGTGTCCTGCACATGTTGGATCTGGCACTGGCGGCATCCCGCAGAGAGAAAACATCTATCCCTGCCCACTGTGGGGGGCAGGGGGTAGTGTTGGGGGAAGTGTGCGTGAGCAGCAGAAACTGCTTGCCAGTGAGAGTGCTAATGGGGTCTCCTCCTCTTCCTCCCTCCGGTAGGTTCCCTTTGCATTGCCACACTTAACCGGGAGCACATGCTGCCTCAATGCGGGTATGACCCTGTGCCGTGTGCAGCACTGCTGTGTTTCCATGACCCCAGCCTCCTTAGTAGTGGCTTGTCATGGGAAAGTGTCCCACCACGGAGGTGGGAGTAAGGCAGGCCTCTCTTGTGCGAAGGCCCGAGAGGTTCCTGTGTGAGAGCATCATGGAGCTGAGTGCTCCAGACTACCATATGTGCATCCAGATGCACAGGCTGTTGTGCATTTCCCAGGCTGCGTAGGCCAAGTGAGGAGCTTGCAGCCCCTCACAGCCTGCCACCTGTCCCCTTGTGTAGACAGGGAAAGTTATAGACCTCCTTGAGGAAAGCAGGAGCACAGATTGTGAAATAACCAGTCCCAGGGTTTGAGAGATAGGACAGATGGCCAACAGAACGAGAATTACCACATAATAGAACTGGAATAACCATTGCAATAATAGTAGTAAGAATTATAATTAATAATTAGTAAATAAATAACATAAGAAATCAAGCGTCATTTAAAAACAGGGCTCTCAAGCAATAGCATCTTCTTGGTGGCAAGGGCTGAGTGGCCACAAACTTATCTGATGACCTGGCCTTTGAAAAGGACTGAAAGTGGGTTTCCCAGGTGAGGAAAGGGTGAAGTTTCTGGCTTCAGATTCCTGTTGACATAATGAGTTAATGCCACTGGGGTTTTGGTGAGTTTTTAATAAAGTGTCAGGGCACCTACAGCCTTTATTATTTGTTACACCTAAATCAATACAAATATGGGCTCTAGATTTGTCCTGCAGCTAGACCCAATATTACGCTGGCTGCCTGCAGGGCTCAGATACATTGATCCATGAAGTTAGAACTGCCAGAGCCTTCACTATGCCTGTTAATGTTAGAAATTGACAACTGCAATATTGCATCAAACAATCCCTTTTTATCATGGGCTTTCTATGGTCCCCATTGCAAGAGTGGGTTGAGACCCGGGGTCGTCAACCTTTCAGAAGTGGCGTGCCAAGATTTACCTTGTTCACTGCTATTTACAGCTCTGTGTGCCACTGATACTTTTTAAAGTCAATAATTGTCCTTACATTTTAGCGACTTCATTAATAAATAAATTAAGATGCCGATCTTACCTTATTTCAATCTTCATGGACATTTAATTTTTGTCCTTTCTCCTGCCATCAAAAAAGTGGCTGTGTTCTGCATTCTCTGTGATATGGACTCTTTTGCATCTCTGACATAACTTGACTCATTTCACTTAAGCCACCAAATTTACATTATTACTTAAGAGGGCTGGTTTCAATCTGTGGCCCAGCAGTGCTTTTAAGAAAATGGGCTTTTTCTGCTATTTTACACAAAGCTCTTCTGGAAGAGTAGTGCCAAGAAGGATGAAACATAATTTTATTGAGTAAATACAAATAAATAGTTCAATATAGAAATGTCCGCTGGGTGAAGGAATTAAAGCACTAACGAAACAACTGAGTACAGAAGAAAGCAACAGCATACTGATGTGTTGGCAGTAAGATGCAATGCCTACAGATGGCAAGAGCTATGAGGTCCGGCAGCCAGAGCAGTTGCCACCACCACTTGGCCCTGGCTCCAGCCACTGGAGGAGCAGCCACCGCAGTCACATGGCCCAAGTCCTGGCTCCAGCTGCCAGAAGAGCAGTCGTTGCTGCCACGCAGCCCTGACCTCCAGAGCAGCTGGGCTGTTACTACGTGGCCCTGGCCACAGCCCTGAGTAGTCAGGGACAGCAAAGAGCTGCCTGGCTGAGACCCCATGCACCCATCACCACCACAGCACTTTCCACTGGCACACTGCTGCGTGGCTCTGTGTGACGGGGCGCTGGTCTCCGCTGACATGGAGCACACGGCACCCCGCACTCTCCAGCATACCGAGGGCAGGGGAGCGCCGGCGGGGATGCCGTGGGACCAGCTGCGGCAGCAGAAAGCGCCGGGAGCCGGGGATGCTGCCGCGCGTGTGCGGCACCCCAGCTCATATGCCCTGCCTGTACGGGGGTAGCCGGGGGCTCGGACATCACCGGCTAAGGATTCCCTGCCGCTGACATCATTAGCCCACACTCCGGGGCGAGGGGCGGGGCCATGCTCGGCGGGCCCTCCAAAGGATGCCCAGAGAGGGCAAGCAAGGAGGAGGACAGGAGGGCAGGAGTGGGGCAGAGGGACGTGCCCCAGATGGAGCCAGACCGACCCGGTTCGGCCAGGACGACAGCCAGCTGTGTGGGAGGCGACACTACATGCTAAGGGAGGAACTAGACCAGCGAGGAGGAGGAAGCGACCCAGGATGGGGGCTGGAGATGGTGGCGCCGCCTCAACCTTACCCCCGAGGTTGGTGAGTTACGGGGGAATCCCCACCAACCAGGCAGCGCTGGTGCATCGCTGCCTTTAGGGTCCTGGGTCGGGACCCGGAGCGGGGGTGCGCCCGAGTCCCCCTCCTTCCTCGTGCAGGGTTACACGTAACCAGTGAGACTCGGACTCAGTGGACTCCCCGTCGAGCCACGAACTCTACGTTAAAGCGGGACTAATCTAAGGGAAACACGGGTGGGGGAAGGTTCACGGGTGGACAACCCCGATGATGACTGGGCTGTAAGCCTGAGGGGGGGGCCAACCCGTGACACTCTGCAATGGAGAGGGCAGGTGGAGAGGGGCAGGGAGGCAAGCGGAGAGGGGAGGCGAGCACAGTGGGGAGTGCCAAGGCTGCAGGGCTGCAGCTGAGCAATAGGGCAGAGAGCAGCAGGCTGGAGGAGGTAGGGACAGGACTCCCAGGCGAAGGCGGCGGAGGGGCCAGCTGAGCCACGAGGCCAGTCTTTTATACTTCCCCTTCCTGCCCTGCCCTTCCGCTTCTAGTAAGCATGGCACGGTCCTGCTGGCTCCACCCACCAGGGCTTGGGGCATGCCCCCAGCATGTGCAGCTGAGAGGCCAGCCTCCTCACTACAGCAGGGAACTCACACTGGTTGCCTGCTCCTACAGTGTTTGCAGTTCTGGAAGGCAGTAGGGGGCAACTCCAGTGGAGCTGCTACTTTGCCCCCTTTCCCCATCACAGCCCAAAAAGCCCCTGGAGGCCACATGTGGCCATGGTGGCTGCATTTGGGAAACACTGGTCTAGACCAGGGGTCAGCAAACTACGGCACACATTCCATAAGAAGTGGCACACAAGCCAATTTTGAGTGGCAGGAGCTCAGCCCTCTCCACCCCTGCTCCTCCCCCACACAGTGGGGAGCCGATGCTGCTGTTGGAGTCTCCTGGCCAGTGTGCAGCCACTGTGGGGAGCAGGTGGAGAGGCTGCAGATTTAGGGTTGTGAGAGCGGTGGGCTGGAGGAGGCAGGGATGAGACTCTCAGGCAAAGGTGGCTCCACAACCCCTGCCCTCCTCTGAAGCAGGAAAACAGCCCCCCAGAGTGAGCCCCCCTCCTCCTTGCGGCTGCCGCACCCTAGCCTGGGGGCGCCTCCGCACTCAGCCTAACCTGCTGCCGGGGATGGGTTCTGTCTATGACCCCCCCCCACCCTGCAGTTAGGGAAGCCTATGACAGCAAAGCCCTCCACTGTGTTGTCCACAGTGCCCAGAGTCATGACCCTTGGAAGCAGAAGGGTGCTGATGGCCTTGGCCAGTCTTAGGAGAACAGCCCAGCCTATAGATTTCCCCACTTCCAACTGATTCCCCGCTGAGTGTAGCTGTTGGGCGCGGCAAGCTTCCATAGGGCAATTGCTTCAAGGTAGGGGGTGAGCCTACCTACAGAGTTCTAGGAACGACAATTTCATACAGGATGCGACTGGGTGGAAAACAGAGGAAAGGAGGACAACAGATAACAATCCACCGAGACACATGCCACGGTCATGGAAACAGACTGTAATGGAGCAAGAAACATGGCATATGAGACAGACGGAGCTGGACCTGGATTGCCACATGGGTCATAAGGAATGAGAGCATGTAATTAATAATAATACCTCGAGGTAGGTTAAGGAACATAAATACAATGGGACTAGTGTGACCAGATGTCCCGAGTGCATTGGGACAGTCCTGATATTCAGGGCTTTGTCTTACATGGGTGCTGTTTACTCTCCACCCCAACCCGATTTTTCCCCTTACTGTCTGGTTACCCTAAATGGGGCATTTTCCTGCACTCAGTTTGGGGATGAACTACCATGTCTGCAGTATCAGGACAGATTAACTCTTATGTATCACATTAACTCCTTTGTCTTATATAACTCCTGCCGCCCAGGCTGCTTGGGGGCTAAGGTGGCAAGCCTCACCACAGGCTACCCAGCTATCACAGAGCCTCTCTGCAGCAGAACCCCCTGAAGATCATCCCTCCGGTACTGTCCTGGTGCAACCCGGGTCCCTGCCAGCTCTTGAAATAGCTCCCTGCTGGCTTTAGCCGCAGCTCAGCCAGATCTTGCTGGAGCCTCGCATCAGGATGCCCCCGCTTCCTTTCATCTCTGGCTGGAAGTGACCTATGGATCTGTATAGTCACCCCAAGGAGCCAGCATCATTCCTCCCGTGACCTTCTCTGGGCAGCTGTGCTCCCTGGCGCCCCGAGAGTATCACCACCCAGCACACTTGCCCTCAATCCTGCATTCTCTTTGCGCTGGACTGGCACCGAGTTCACAAAATCTTCCTTTGCCTTCCTTTGCACATCTGCAGAGTAGGTGGAGACTTCAATTAAGACTCTTAAGATACACAGGCATGTATTGACATTGTTAGTTCTCAGCTGGGAAAACTGAGGCACAAAGAGAGGAAGTGACTTGCCTACAACCAATGGCACAGCCAGAAATAGAACCCAGGAGTTCTATTGATTCCTGGCTTCCTGAAGGGTAGGTGGCTAAACTGAGGATGTAGGGCACCCACCTCTCACCCGTCCCAATTTTTCACCCTTACTGTCTGGTCAAGCTAAAATGAAATGAACATGACCCATAAAATACAGAAACAGGTACTAGCTGTAAAAAGCATTTACTGTTTATAGCATCAGATCTAAATAATATTTACCAGCTATTTACAGCATAAAGGATAAATATTCACTCCCTGTTTTGGTCATAAAAGTTATTCAAATGGTCTATATTTAAAGCAGTACATTTCTCCCCCGTTTCCGACCCTTCCCATTGTTTGTGTAATTATTTGTGTGCCTTACAAATCCCACTCTCCCCAAATAGGTATTAATTTCCTCAGTGAAGTGCTTTGACAATAAACATTCTCCCTGATAAACAGCCAGACTATAAATGGCTCCTCAGCTCCTTTTAAGCCAGTAATTATACAGAATCATTGTGGGGAGAAAACGTCTGGAATTTGATTTTTGGTAAATGAAAGCATTAGACACAAAATTTCCCCATGCATTTTTGAGGCTGAGTCCAACTCAATAACATTGAAATAGGAACATCAAAGGAAGCCTTTTTAAAATTTAACTGTTAAAAGAGTGCTAAGGTATTTTGTGAAAACCGTCACGTTTTTCTGGTGGCTTGAAGAGAAGAAAGCTATGTTTACCAGGGGAACCATATTTATTTTGAATAAAATAAAAATCAACAGTAAACTACTGGTACTCAGTGTTTGGCTGGCTTTCTCAACCAGAGCCTTCTCTTTTTCTCTGCGACCTAGGTGGCCAATTAACATTACTTTAGCCACATCTCTGGATTCCTCCTAGAAAGTGTTTATATTTGAGGGCTGAGAACACGGGCAGCCATGTTTAAAATCTAGCACTCATGGCACAGTTCCCTAAATGGCTGGGAAGTTTAAAGCCAAAAATCTACATCTTAAGCTAGTACTTGATGGTGACCCTTTATTTGAAGTAAAAACATTTCATTATTCTTTTACATTTACTGTAAACACCAGAATAAAATAACATAAATGATAACAGTGCTAAGCCTACAACATGTGTTTGTGTTTGCATTTCAAAAAGAGGACCGAGAAGAGTCTGTGGAGAATGGGAAAACAAGATTTTCTTTGCTTGGGCATGTAACAAAATTTTCAGTGCCTCATAGCAAGAGCTGGATGGAAATCTGAAATTTCCATTTCATGGAAACTTCCAGGTTTTTAAAAATCAATTTTTTGTTCTGAACTAAAATGACAAACTGAATTTTCTTAATTTCCTGTTAAATAGAAATTGAAAAAATTGATTCAAGACTACCAACACATTTGTGATTCAGCAATGTCAAAATGTTTCACTTGACTGATGTCGAATCATCTCATTGCAGTAATGTCTAAATATTTCATTTTAATAAGCTAAAATATTTGGTTTTGACTTTATCATTTTCAGATCAATGGGGCCTGATGCTGGTCACCTGAAGGTACTGAAAGAATTTGCTGAAGACATCTCAGAGCCACTGGCAATAATCTTTGCAAGTTCCTGGATGACAGGAGAGGTCCCAGAAGGCTAGACAGGGGTTAACAGTGGTCCCATCTTTAAAAGGGGTAATGGAGAACCCCAGGAACTATAAACTGGTCAGGCTGACTTTGATACCTGGGACCCTACAGGTTGCACCTCTACAATCTGGGATTCTCTGGTCCAGCAACATCTGTGGTCCGGCATGACTAGGGATGTTCCAGGATCAGAGAGTCCTAGGTGGGGGCCCAGGAGCCAGCACGTGGCTCAGTTGGGTTTTGGGGGGGCAGAGAGCCAGCATGCTCAGCTGGGCTGCAGGTGGGGATGGCAGGGCACCAAAAGCAGGCATGTGGCTCAGCTGGGCTGGGGAGTAGCCAGGAGCTAGAGCACGGCTTAGCTGGGCTGCACGGGGAGCCAGGAAGCCTGTGGGGGGAGGGCATGGGGGATGGCAGCAGCAGGGGCATGAAATGATCTCCCCTGGTCTGGAAAAATCCCTCATCCAGGAGCAGTCAGGTCCCAAGGGTGCCAGTCTAGGGAGGTCCAACCTGTATTAGAGCAATATATAAAACATTCAGTTTGCAAATGTCTGAAGGATGAACGGGTGATCACTAGCAGCCAGCATGGATTTACCAAGAACAAATCATGCCAAACCAACTCGATTTCCTTCCTTGACAAGGTAATTGATTTAGTGGATGGGGGGGAATGCAGTGGACATAATTGACCTTGACTTCTGCAAGGCTTTTGGCATGGTCATCTGTTAAGTAAGCTGGAGAAACCCAAGCTTTGCAAAACTGAGTGTGCTATATTGGTTGGACAAGGTATCAGGGCTGCTGGTCTCCCCTTGCCTGGCTCCTTGGGGAACTGAACATTGCTGCACTTAATCAAGAATAACTCTTGAGTAAGATCCATAGGGAGGGTGACCTTATTTCCCTCTGCTGAATACAGGAGACCTGGTAAAATTACTCATATTCAAGAAAGTTCAACAGCAATCAGCTAGAGCAATCCAATACAAACGTTCAAATTAATATCACAAGGTATGCCTACACTGCGGCGCTATTTCAGGATACTTCTCGTATCCCAAAATTTCTATTCCACATCTTGACAGTGCGCCCGTTATTTTAAAATATCTTTCAAAATAACGAGCGTGCTATTACGAGGTCCACAAGGGGCAAGGGACATTTCAGAATAGCATTTTATTTTGAAATTTGGCACTATGTAGACAATGCCGAATTATGAAATAAGCTATTTCAGAATACACTTGAAATAAACTGCACAATTTGTGTGCTCCAATTGCGTAGTGTATCTTGAGCTAAGGTGCAGCGTAGACACACTCACACTGACTGAGCCCCCATTATAGCAATACAGAGTAGCTAGATCCTTTATATTAACCTTCTTATCTTTAAGGCTTTAGTGTTCATACAGGGAAGGGTGAAACGTACATCCCTACCCCCCACACATACACTTCCCATGCATCTCTCTTACTGAGGGAGGGGTGTCTGACCAACCCCACCCTCCCTGTGAAGTGCTCTTCACCCTCCGTGCCTGGCTGGGCCCCCAGGATTGGCACACCTCCCCTGTTACCTGGGGCCACACCTGCCTGAGAGAACACTGGGGAGGGGGCATGCAGGGTTATTTGCCCTGCGACCCGCTTCTTGCCATGGTTCGCACCAGAATGGAGCCAGCAGCAGCTTTCTGCACTGTGGTGGAAGGGATGGGAGCTGCTCCTGGGGCAGAGAGACAGGGAGGAGGAGGGGAAGGGATGACCTGGCCCATGTCTTTGTAAAGCTCATCTTTCCTCTCTCTCCACTCCCAGCCCTGCCCTGCCAGTGTGGCTGGAAGCAGCTTGTCCCTTCCTGCCCGCACAGTGTCAAAAGGCAGCTCACCCCTCCAGGCTGCTGCTGGCCACGGGCGACAGTGCAGGCAGGCCAGGGTTAAGTCCTCTGGCTGCAGGGGCTTCAGTGAACCCAGCCAGAGACTTGGCTCAGCAGGGGAGTGTGCCTAGGACCCAGGGCAGCCCCATGCTCCTTGGGAGCAGAACCCAGGGGCTATGTCTACACTACAGAGTTTTTCTGAAAAAACTCGCGGAGCGTCCACACCTCAAGCGCGTTTTTGCGCAAAAAAATTGAAAGAACAGAGGGGTTTTTCTGCATAAGTATTCCTCATTCTACGCGGAAGAACACCTTTTTGAGAAAGAGCTCTTTCACAACAAGATGTGTGTGGACGGGGAAGAGGGGTTTTGTTTTTGTGCAAAAAGAGGAAAGAGGAAAAAGCGCAGGTGCCCTGGTGGCCATTCTGTCCATAGCAATAGAGCTTACTTTTGAGAGAGCGTCCATGCAGTCTGGACGTTCTCTTTCACAAAAGCGCATTGCTTTTTCGATGTGTTTTGCAGTTTGGACGTGCTCTTGTATAAGAACTTTTTGTGGAAAATCTCTTCCAATAAAAGCTTCTTGGGCAAGAAGCCTTCAGTCTAGACATAGCCAGGGTGAGGAAGGGGGATGAAGAGGGTGTTAATCCCCGCCTCGGGGGGACTGCTGGGAAGCCTGCAAGTTCAGACTGTGAACAGGCTGGCAATTGCTTCCTGCCCTCACCCTGCCATGCAAGAGCTTAGCTCAGGAGTGGGCAATATTGTAGAAGGGTGGGCCACAAATTGTTGAAGTGGCCCAGAAGGGGCGGGGTGTCAGACAGAAGGGGTGGTGCCAGGACACTTCTGTGATCCCCCGCCCACAGACCCTGATTGGCCTGGAAGTGGGGAACTGTGGGCAGGAGACTGGACTTCACAAGGTCTTTTCCAGCCCTAGCATTCTATTATTCTATGAAGTCTTTGCCCCCACCCCTCCCTAGAGAAAACAGCCAGCTGTTCTGAATAGCTGGCGGTTCCCTCTAGGCACCCGCCCCCTGCCGGCAGGAGCAGACTTTGTGCGCTGCCCCCCCGCCCCCAGGTCAATCACGGCCTTGGGGCAGGGGAGCATGCAAAGTCTCTCGCTCCCTGCCCCTGTCCTGCAAGGGACGTGCAGCACTTAGAGTGAACTGACATCTGTTCAGCTGGTGGTTTCCTCTAAGTGCCGCCCTGATTGCCTGGGCGCAGGGGAATGGCAGGGTGTCCGCGGGCCAGATCAACCCACTTGGCGGGCTGAATCCAGCCCATGGAGGCTCTCTTGCCCACCCTGCTAAGAAGAAGCACAGAGACGCTTCCTTGTGTCAGTGCTGTGCGGGGCTCTGGCAGAGACAGGAGTTGGTTCCTATTGCACAAGTGGGGAGGGTATAGAGGAGCAACAGGGCTGGGTGGGGTGAAGTGGCAAAGTGGGATGAGGGCAGTGGCAGGGGAGCACATAAAGGCCAATGGGTAGGCAGCAGAGCCGCTGCTGGGTGCCTGGCCTCACTCACCTCAGCTCTCAGTGCTGGTTGCACATGGCCCTGCTGGCCCTGCTGGCCGAAAGCCTCGCAGTGAAGGCTGCACTGATGGACGAGCAGGGGGCGTGGCTGGCCCTGCATCCTGTATCTTCAGCCCACCACCAGCCTAGACACCTATGCCTGGCGTTGCCACTAGACACCCCGCACTCACCACTGGGGGGCATGGATCCAGCCAACAGCAGGACCTGCCCATGGGGGAAAGGCAGGAAATATGGGACCATTTGACCATTTTTAAGAAAAAGACAGGATACTTGCAGGAGAGCTTAAATACAGGACTGTCCCTTTAAAAATAGGACATGTGGTCACCCTCAGAGTGAGCTACTGGGCAGTGTATTGCTCTTTGCTAGTTCCCATCACCTCACACTCTGCTTTCCTTGGGAAAGGGGCTAGTACACATGGACATTGCACTGGCTCTGAACAGTTCGCTCCAATGATCTGGATGGAGTACCTTGGTCCAAAGCTCTTTAGACACAGAAGGGATAGACAGATCTAGGATTTGAAACAAGCGCCTCTTCAGTAACCAGGGTGTGAGTCTGTGAGGGGGAGGGAGAACAACCTTCTATGCTTCTGGAAACGTTAAACCTACAATAGACACCCTACAGAATGGGGCCAGCTGAATCCTTTAATGGCTTGTCTGTTTACGCTGTGAATGCCTGAATGCACATTTTCCTCTGGAAATATTGGAGCCAGTGTTTTACTTTTCTGAGGCTTGGGGGGAAATTATAGTTCATATTTTAAAAATAAACATTTCTTTTAAAGATCTATAAAGACAGGCACATGGTATCCAAAATGCCTCTGCCCTCACCCTGTTTTCAAAGCTTTAATGTTGCGCGTGTGCCCCAGCCTCCCTAGTGAAAAAATTCACCTGAAATGTATTTATCTTTTTGCTAATTAGCAGAAAAATGATACAGAGAAACTTTGTATTTTCTTCAGCAAGAACGGCCATAGAGACTTCTTTTATGGAGGGATCTGAATGTTCGCTATTCATGGCCAGCAGCACTGTCTGTACCAATAGTTCTTTGTGAGCTGAGCAGAGCAAAAGGGAAAAAAGCATATTTATATAAAAATGCATATGAAAAGAGGATGGAAACAAAACACACATATATTTTAATTCCATTTTGTTACCTGACTGTCCCTTTAAAAACAGGACCTATGATATCCTGTTTTTAAAGGGTCAGTCAGGGAACATATATCTGTAGCTATATGTGTATGTGTCTGGGGGGAATAGGGGGTATGTGTGTGCATGCATGTGTGGGGGAATGTATATCTCAGGGCATAAATGCATTTGTGTGAATGTATATTTGTGTGTGCCAATGGCTATACTAGAAGACTACTATCAAGCTCTCATCTATAGCTCTGTGTATGTGTGCACATAGTTCTGAGTGTGTGAGCATAGCTCTGTGTGTGCGCGCACAGCTCTGAGTGTGTGTGCAATTAGCTGTGTGTATGTGTGCGCATAACTGTGTGTGCACATAGCTCTGAGTGTGTGCACATAGCTCTGTGTGTGTGCGCATAGCGCTGAGTGTGTGTGCACAAAACTGTGTGTGCACGTATAGCTCTGAGTGTGTGTGCGTGCGTAGCTATGTGTGTGCACATAGCTCTGTGTGTGTGTGCGCATAACTCTGAGCACATGTGCGCATAGCTCTGAGTGTGTGCATTTTCTCATGCTAACCTGCAGTCAATGTCTCCTACTCTTGTTCACCTTCAGTGGCAGTTTCTCTGGACATCAGACTCATTTATCTCAATGGAACTAACTGGGAAACAAGATGCTACTTACCATAAGCAGCAGATCTGGGGCCTCAGAGTATGTCTACACTGCAAGCCCCCCCTACACACACAGCAGCAAGTCTTGGAGCACGGGCCAGCTGACTTGGGCTCACAGGGATCCTGGTGTATGGCTAAAAATAGCAGGATACATGTTCAGGCTGGGGCTAAAACCTGGGAAAGTGGGAGGGTCTCAGAGCCCTGGGCTCCTGCCATCAAAATTTGGTTGGAGAATGTATCCATTTCTCATCACGATGCTGAAGGCTTTGCAATGTTCCAGCCAGTGCTTCTGTGGCCAGATTGTGCTTTCCTTGTGCATCACTCTCTTGAGCTGTGCCGTGCTCTGTGTGAAGCCCCTTTACTTTCAGGGTGGGCACTTGTAAAGTGCGTCTCAGCATGAAGATGAGGGAATTGGCCTCTGGATCTGAAGGTGGATGGCCGTGGCTCTGGGATGACGTGGTGCCGTGAAATCGGGGACTGCTTGTGGACATGGAAGGCTGTTGGATACCTGAGCCTGGTAGTTGCATTAATCAGCCAAAATGAAAGTGTGGTTCTAGTTTAACAATATACAGTGTTACTTTGGGATGACTCCTTTGACTTACCCTGAAGGCAGCCTGCTAAATCTGCATAGGGGCTAGTGGGGACATCAGAATTTGGGGGTTTATTTGTCTATTTAGATTGTGAGCTGCTTGTGGCAAGCGCTGTGTCTTCCAGGGTTGGGCAGAACTGTGCACCTCAGCGCTGGCACTAGGTGTGCTGGTGGGGCTGCCGCACTTCATCCCTTGGCTTGAATAAGAGCCCTAGTACTTGGTTTTCCCTTCAGCACCTCACTATAAAAACTGGTCCAGCGCCCCGACCCTGAGCCCTGCTAAGACAATGAATCAGACACTACGTTCTAGCTCTCTCTCTCTCTCTCTCCCCCTCCCTTCTTCCCTATCCCCATACACCCCCTCTATCTATCTATCTATCCCCCACACCCCCTCTATCTATCTATCCCCCCCATCCCCTCTATCTCTCCATCTATCCCCCTCCCCACTGTCTATCTATCTAATCTTTCTTTCCTTTGCTATTAATGTTTCCTTGTTTACTTCTCCCTCTGTCTCTTTTCAGTCCCCCAGAGGGTACCATTTTTATAATGGATGTAACAATTTCTCCTGATATTAACTCATTCTGTTTCCCATTACTCTGGCTGGCTTTCATTCAGCTGTGATTCCAGCCCTTCCATCCCCCTCTACTCCCCAACTCCTCCCATAGCAGAATAATATTTTTGCCTACAGATTCTTAAAGCTGAGTGTGAGGGTGGTGGGGGGAACCCACCACAAGGCTGCTGTTTCCTAAATCCCAAGGGCTGGATTTCATATGCTGAGTTGGCTGGCTAAGGGATGGTTTGTGTTACCTTGTTCTGTCCCCCTCCCTGAAGGCTCAGGAAGGATGCTAGCCTGATACACCACGCCTGTTTGCTGAGTGTGGCAAACATCAGCCGTGCAGATTAAAGCCAGGGAATGACAGGTTAATCCCTTTCCCCAACCTGGTCTCACTGGCCCCACTGTTCAGGTCTGTTAAGATCTCAGATTCTGCACATTCCAGGTAATGGCAGGTCCCCTCCCCTAGGCAAGCAATGAATCCATTGTGGAAAGCCCCAGAGGCTGGGCCTTTCTTGTCATTCAAAGTTTTCTTCTTTTTCTCCCCTCCCCAACTGCCCCCCCTCAGGTATTTCACACGTGTCAGAGGCTGGCCCGCTGCCCCTCTGTGGAGCTGCATGTTAATATCTCTGGGCCAAGCGTCTTGCCTGCCACTCTGCCTCCAGCTTCTGAGCAACCATGGACAGGATTTTCTCTGGCTTCTTGCTCTCCGTGCTGCTTCTCTTCCAGAATCACGGCATTTATGGGGCCGCCCCTCAGCCAAGAGGTAAGGGAAGAGCTCCTCTGTTTGTGGTGCCTGCCAGTCACCCGCAGTCATCCCACTAAGGGAGATGTGAACCTGGGGAGATAAAAAGGGGGAAATGATGCCAAGCAGATTGCAGGGCAGTGCAAAGAATCTTTTGCAAATATTTGACCATGGCAGCACACTCCAGATGTGTTGCTGTGTTCTCCTGCCTGATCCTGGCTGAGGAATAAAAGCCCCATGTGAATGGCACAGACACCAGTAACAGAAAGCTGTTTCCATTCTGCTTTCCGTACTGTGTCAGGTCTAGTCGCCCTTCACTGGAGGAGGCACTGCCCTTAAAGGAGCTGTCCTAAGCCACCCCCACTCTTCTCCTCTCGGTGTTTCCTCAAGGGCTGGTTTTGCTTGGGCTGTTGGAGGAGGGAATTGGCTTGGGCCGAGGAGACTCTCCTGCTCTGCTCCACTTTCACCCCAACTTCCAGAGAAGCCCCTTCTCGTTGGTGAAGTCAGTGGCAGATTTTGCCTGATTGGGGATGACAGGGGCTGCCTGAGTGTCATTAGAGACAGGCTGCCCAAGCGATACCCCCTGGGCATCCACACAGAAGGAGAGTTAATTTTCATGTATCCAAGTCTTTGTTCCCAGCTACAAAATATGTGACAATGCTAGACAGATAGTGTGCTGAATTGACTGCCCATCACAATGAACAATACTGTCACATTGTTCTGTGTACTCCCAGGCTGTTTGTTTCCACTGGTTGTCTCTGGGCTTTGGGGCAAGGACTACCTGCTTGAGCTGTGTTTGTGCAGTGTAACCTACATACCTTCTGGGTGTGGGACTGTCCCATCCAGTGGCACTGAGACCACTTACACACAGAGAGAATGAGCATGCTCTACAGCCTCCACTGAGCGGCAGCTGCTTTTAGCTCATGCAGTAGACACTCATGCACCAAGGTTCCAGGTTAGATTCTGCCTGCAGATAACCAGGGTCTACTGGCATCACAACAGTACCTAGCTCAGTGAGGTGCGTAGTGCATTGATCACTATGTTGGGGCTCTTAGGCACTGTGGTATTACAAATAATATATAATAAAGGAACAAGTATCAAATCCCAAAAGAAAGGTTAACAGTGAAAAAGGTTTGTAAAAATGGCAAAGAAATCAGTCTATTAACTGACCTGGTACGGACCAGATAAAGTTACAGACCACAATTAATGTTCAGCCAACCTGCAGAACTCCTGGCTACGGGGAGTGGTCAAGACAAATATTGTAAAAAAGGTTGAGTAATTTTAGGGCATTTTTCAACATTTATACCTATGCAGATCATGGCAATGCTCAGAGTGGTGTGGCTACCTGCTGCAGGGCATAAGATAGCCACTTAGGGCATATCTACACTGAAATTATTTTGAAATAATAACTCCCAAAATAACTATTTTGATATAGTGTGTCCACACTACAGGGAAGCCTCAAAATTAGTCCAGGCAGGCTTCATTAATGTGGACATGCTACCTCCACTTAGAACCACAGGAAGTACTGGGGAGTAATTACTTTGAATGACTCTGAGGAGTAGTTATTTTGAAATAGTAGCCGAGGAACATCCACACTAATGTTATTTTGAAATAACTATTTTCAAAATAACTATTTCAAAATAAGTGTTATTCCTCATGGAAAGCAGGAGTCATTATTTTGAAATAACCAGCCCCTTATTTTGAAATAATGGGCTTGGTAATATGGATGCCCTGCTTGTTATTTTGAAATAACTCCCTAGTGTAGACCAAGACATTTCTGCCCAACTGGTCAGCTTTGTGAAAGGAACCATCAAGTACTAAATACTGCCAGCGTCAGGCAATGACAAATGGACCATTCATCCAGTTCATGATATTTGCAATATAAAAATGTTTTAATTCTGAGCTACTAACAGGTTTTGTGTTTTTTCTAATAAATACAGCAACATGGTGCTTACCCAAATTCAGTTTTATTACATAAGAGCTTGAATATTATAAAAATTAGTATGGAATAAGGTAGACTGTGGATTTAGAGTGAAATATCTATTCTGAAATAAGTCCATATGTGGCCATTCGTATTTAATTTAATGCCTTCCAAAAATCAATTTGGAAAAGGTACTTTTATGCCAGAAGGAAAGTGGCCATATATGGAGACTTTCAGGGTTAATTGTTCTGGAATAGCTCTACCTGAAGAGCTCCATGTATAAACAACTTTTAAGACTAGGGAGCACACTGGGACTGGACACAATCATAGACTCCTAGAGCTGGAAGGGACCTTGAAAGGTCCAGTCCCCTCCAGTCACAATAGGACCAAGGATCATCTAGACCATTAGCTAGACTTACTTTTGATTTTCCAATAACCTCTGTATATTGAATAAATGTATTTTAATTTTATAAGAAGAGATACACAACAAATTATTTGGGACAAAATACAAAAATGTTTCATGAAAAAATTGATCTCAAAATCATTTTTCGGGTCAGTTAGTCCTTAGTCCACATGTCCATGCTTTGTTACCATAATTCTTTCTGGGTAGCAGGCAACAATTTAAAAAACACAAATGCTGATTAGGGCATTGCAGTAGAAATCAAGACACCTGTTTTCCAATCCTTATTCCACCAGGACAGACTGTGTAACCTTGGGCACACCTCAGTGCCTCAGTTTTTCTACCTATAAAATGGGTACAATGAAATGATGTAACCTTCTTTTTTGGTCTAAGAATTAAAGCACTCTATAAACTTGATTTAAACTGATGCTTTATATTTCCTGCACTGGAATATGGCAGTGATATGAAATCAACTCTCTGTGATAAATGTTTACTTTTCAGTGGCAACCACTGTGTCCTACTGACTAACTGCTCTATGAATCCCTCCTGGACACTGTGATGTTTAGCAATACATTGTTCTGAAATCTGAGACACATTGGCTGTGTCTAGACTGGCAAGTTTTTCCGCATCTAATGTATGATCGTCAGTGTTCTTGTGCAAATACTATGATGCTCCCGTTCGGGAAATAGCCCTCTTGCGCAAATGTATTTGTGCAAGAGGGCCAGTGTAGACAGGGGAGGACTGTTTTGTGCAAAAAAGCCCTGATGGCGAAAATGGCGATTGGGGCTTTCTTGCGCAAAACTGCATCTAGAGTGGCACGGATGCTTTTCTGCAAAAAGTGCTTTTGCGCAAAAGCGTCCGTACCAATCTAGACACTCTTTTCCGCAAATGCTTTTAATGGAAAAACTTTTCCATTAAAAGCATTTGAGGAAAATCCTGCCAGTCTAGATGCAGCCATTCAGTACTAGAATCTCTCAGGAAACTCACCCAATGTTCTCTCTTTAGAGATGTACAGTGGGATATTTGTTTTTATCTGTCTAATAGCCTGAGAACTCTGCCAGATTTCCCACTGATGACCAAGTTCAATATTTATGTCTTAATTTCAGCCAGACTTGCTGGTCAAAAAGCTTGCATGTAACAATCTTCCAACAAAGTCTGACAGAGCTTTTTCCCTTTGTTGCAGAAACTGTATTCTCCCCCCATATGAAAATGAAATATTAATACAGCACGTAAGCCTAGAATCTCACAGAGAAAGGCTAAATGGGACATGTTGGGAAAATGTTCATAAAATACCGATCCTTTTTAGTTTTTGGTCATAGTTTCAAATTGTGATGAAAAATGTCATCAGAATGGTCAGTTTTGGGAATGTCCATCCAGCTGTCCTACACAGCCTCTTGTCCACAGTAGTTTTCGCCATCATGTATATTATTGATCTTACCAAGAAAATAGATGTTCCATGGAAACTATGTTGGTTAGCATGGTTTACATTTTCACTCTACATCTCTTGTCTAGTGCATCCTTATTTATCAGCATAATCACTAGGGCCTTGATAGTCTGCTGTAAAATTTGGCAAATATCTAGATGAGTTGGTGGTTACCAATAGGAAACAATGTGCTTTAATGCAGGAGCTTGCAACATTTCCAGATGATTGTCCCCATTTCCGGAGGTTGATTTGTAACCCCAAGCTACACCTCACTGAAAAACTACTTGCTTACACAGTCAAACATAAACACACAAAATGGTCACGACCCCCTTTATTGAAAAATTGTGTGTCTTCTCATTTTACATGAAATTGTAAAAGAAATCAGCTGGATTATAAACATTATTACTTCAGCACTGGTGAGGCCACATCTGGAGTGTTGCATCCAGTTCTGGGGCCCCCACTAAAGAAGGATGTGGACACATTGGAGAAGGTCCAGCAGAGAGTAACAAAAATGATTAGGGGGCTAGAGCACATGACCTCTGAAGAGAGGCTGAGGGATTTGGGCTTCTTGGGGCTACAGGAGAGAAGAGTGAGGGGGGATTTGATAGCAGCCTTCAACTTCCTGAATGAGGTTTCCAGAGAGGATGGAGAGAGGCTGTTCTCAGTGGTGGCAGATGACAGAAGGAGGAGCAATGGTCTCAAGTTGCAGTGGGGGAGGTCTAGGTTGGATATTAGGAAACTCTATTTCCCTAAGAGGGTGGGGAAGCACTGGAATGGGTTCCCTAGGGAGGCGGTTGAATCTCCATCCCCAGAGGTTTTGAAGCCTGAGCTTGATCAAGCCCTGGCTGGGATGATTGAGTTGGGGTTGGTCCTGCTTTGGGTGTGTGTGCCTCCTGAGGTCTCTTCCAGCACTAGGATTCTAAGATTCTATGATATCAGTGTATAGCAGGCGTGGCCAACCTGAGGCTCACGAGCCACATGTGGCTTCCCCCCCTGCCCCGCCCCCGTCAGTGCAGCTCACAAAGCTGCCCCCAAGGCTCACGAAGCTGCCCCCACCTCCCAGCTCCCCTGGGCTCACCGGGACAGGGGAGCCATCCGGATCCAAAATGGTGGATCCAAAATGGAGGCCATGGATGGGAGCCTGGTGAGGCCATAAAGCTTTCTTAAAGGGTCAGTCATTCTTTTTTTTTTCTCTCTACCATTTTTTTTGGGGGGGGAGGGGGCTCCCTTTTTTTTTTGCCCCGGCTCTTCGTGCTGAATCCAGCTGGATCTTGGCTCTTTATCAGGAATGGGTTGGCCACCTCTGGTGTATAGCATATAGAGCAGTGTAAACAAGTCATCGTATGAAATTTTAGTTTGTACTGAGTTCTCCTGAGCTTTTTATGTAGCCTGTTGTAAAAGTAGGCAAATCAGCTGATATATCCTCTGAAAGACTTCTAAATATCCCCATGGTCCCCTAGTTGAGACACATTGGTTAGAGCAGGGGATTATATAAATAAGGACTCCTGGGTTCTTTTTCTACTTCCACTGACCCCCTAGAACTTTGGGGTAGTTATTCAATCGCTATATGCCTCTGTGTATCTATCTCTGAAATGCACAGAGTTGCTGGGATTTATGGATCAATTTTTGTAATGTGTTTGAAGGGCATCTACTAAAGACCCTTTAGATAGGTGGTCAGCTCCAATGTTTTACTGGGCTGTGACTGCACTGAGTTGCAATAGCAGAGGAGCATAAAACTGGCGGCGTGAATCCAGACCCACAAATGCCTGGTATTGTCACCTTTCATTCTAAATGCCCAGATTTGTGCATGGTGATATTTTTTTAACTGAAGAAAACACTTCCTTGTACACAAAATGAAAGGTCATTGATAAACACTGATTAATTAGTCTCCACTTTGCCCTATGAGATAAGTAACTATTTATGACCATCCAAATGGCCTTACAAATAGGGAAACTGAGTCACAGTGAGGTGAGCCAACTTGCCCAACGTCATGCAGAGCAATGAACAGAACCCAGGAGTCCTAGGTCACAGCTCTGACCCACTAGACTCCCCTTCTACCACAAAGACCCATGCATAGGAGCTAGGATCCCTGATTCACAACCCTCTGCTGTAACCTGCACTAATCCTACCTACTTTCTTACTGCCCCCTTTCTTACCCCATCACTTGCCTTCACTGTCTCCTCTCCCTTCACATTTCTTTCTATTTAGTGCAGGGTGGGGAACAGTGTTCCCTGTAAGCTGAGTGTTTGGGCGGCCATCCAGGAGAGATTCAAATGCTGCCCAGATGATTAGCAGAGCACTCACAAAACCCACAGCTGGGAGCATGGGCTTCTATTGGTGGTGCACATCTGCACATGCCTCAGTGCACATACAAATTTATTCTACACACAGATGGAAAAATTAGAGGGAATATTGGTGGGGAATTTTTTTTTGTGTTGGGAGCCTCGTGGAACGAGGTGTAACGGTAGTTCGAATTAGAGAACCTAATTTGAACTACCTACTCCGTGCCGCGTGTAGCCGCGGGCACGGAGTTCGAACTAAGGGCATTTAAAAATGGCGCCCGCCCGGCAAGATGCAAATGGAGCCCGGGATATTTAAATCCCGGGCTTCATTTGCAACTTTGAATGACTACACTAACCACCCTAGTTCGAACTAGGGTGGTAGTGTAGACATACCCTAAAGTATTACCAGACTGTTTTTTAAATTTATCCTGTACAGACTAACTTAGCTACCCCCTGAAGCTTCAGAAAATAAAAGAGAGTCAATCAGCTCACTCATGCAACACAGGGTGCCAGTGTTCCTCTTGCATACCAGCTCTGTGGAGGGGGGAGGAGTCAAGGCTCAAGGTTTCCCTCAGGGCCAGATTAACTCTTCTGGAGATCCAAGACTAGTAGGTTTTGTGTGTCCCCTTAGGCTCTAGTCTTTGCTCAGTGTGTGGGAGGAGGCTGCCAGGGAGAAATGATAGGATGCAGGAGTGGGGGAGGGATGGTAGGATGCAGGAGCAGGGCAGGGATGGTAGGGTGCAGGAGTGAACGAGGGATTGTGGGATGCAGGAGCGTGGGAGGGATGATAGGATGCAGCAGTGGGGGAGGGATGGTAGGATGCAGGAGTGGGGGAGGGATGGTGGGATGTAGGAACGGAGGAGGGATGGTAGGATGCCAGAGTGGGGGAGGGATGGTAGGATGTAGGAGCGGAGGAGGGATGGTAGGATGCAGGAGCAAGGGAGGGATGGTAGGATGCAGGAGTAGGCGGGGTAGAGTCTGGGCAGTAGGTGCAGGAGGGGTCAGAGAATGGGTGCCCCCACCTGGTGCAGCCCCAGGGAGTGGGGTGCAGATGGCTCTGTGCCACCCTGCATTGGCAGGCACCTCCTCCTCCAGCTCCACTGGCCAGGATTCCTGGGTGCGATGGGGGATGGGCAGTAGAGCCTGCAAGCCAGCACAAGAGACATAGCTTCCCTGAACTGCAGTTCCCAATGGAGAGCCACTTCCTCCCCCACCAAGCAGAGCCTAGAGGTCGGATGTGGCCAGTGGCTTGCCTTGATCCGGCCTCAACATCCCCGCATGGCTGGAGTGCCAGCACCAGCTCGTTCCACTGCGGAGGGGGTTAGGCTTGGGGGTGAGATGTGTCATCGTGTGCCAGCAAAGCCTCTCTGCTGCGCATGCTGGCCAAACCAGACAGTCTGTGCACCAAAGGATAAATAAACACAAATGAGACATCAAGAAATGTCACAAGGAATAACCTGTGGAAGGACACTGTAACCTCCCGGGACACACAGTAACAGACTGAAGGGTGGCCATCCTACACAGTGCTTGAAAACCAGACTCTAAAGAGAAACAGCAGAGCTGCAATTCATTTGCAAATTTAACACGATCAAATTGGGACTGAAGAAGGACTGAGAATGGTTCTCTCACTACAAAGGCAGTTTTCCCTCTCTTGGTATTTTGCATAAAGCATATCTGAGTTAGGTATATTCATATTCATAAGCATATCGCCATAAAGAATATTAAATATGCCTAGTTCCCTGCCATCTCCCCACAAGAGCCAGCAGGAGAACTCCAGAGTGCTGGGTCCCCAGCCTCCTGCTCAGACCTCAGAATCTTGCTATATTTTGGGTAAATTTATTTCTTCTTTCCATGCCCACTTTTGTCATGCAGGTGCCCTGTGCAGAACAAGACCCTTGGACCTGGTGTTCCTCATAGACAGCTCACGGAGTGTGCGCCCAAATGAATTTGAGCAGGTTAAAGTCTTCATGTCCCAGGTCATTGAGTCCCTAGATGTGGGCCTTAATGCCACTCGGGTGGGAGTGATCAATTATGCCAGCACCGTCAAGAATGAGTTCTCCCTCAAGACCCACTGGAGCAAAGCCAGCCTGCTGCAAGCGGTCCGCAAGATCAAGCCCCTCTCCACAGGCACCATGACAGGGCTGGCAATCCAGTTTGCGATCACCAGGGCATTCAGCGAGTCAGAAGGGTCCCGTGTGAGGTCTCCAGAGATTAAGAAGGTAAGTTAATTTGCTGCTGTGCTGCTGCACTGAGAAGTCAATGGTGCTTCTCCTTGACGCTATCACCCCTCTGCCCCACCCTCCAGTTGATCTAACCTACGCAACTTCAGCTATGAGAGTAGCATAGCTGAAGTCAACATACTTGCAGCTGTTACCCACACTCTGGGGGTGCCCAACTTTAGCCAGTTCCTAGGGCTCAAGCTGTAACTTCCCATGAGTTTGCAGGACTTTTTGCCAGTGAAAGAGCCTTGCCAAGTAATAGCCTTACTCTCTGTTTATTAACAATTACCAAGCTAGCAGAATACACATGCTAGGCATACTGGGCCATCCTCACCCATCCTGATCAGGGCAGGTGAACTTCCCTGTTGGCCAGGCAAGATCATTCTTGTCTGGATTCTGGTTGCTGCACAGGCATCTCTGGTCTTTAGGCTGTGTCTTGGAGGTGAGTTCTCCCAGGTTTTTCCTTCTTATTTTTTCCGTTCCTTCTTCTCCTTTCTTCTTTTCCCCTGGGCCCCTTCTTGGACCTCAGTTTATTTAATGAAACTTGAGTCCTGCTTAGCTTTACCTTAACCATTTATTTTACTAAAATCCTACTAACCAAGCCTAACATCCTGTAACAGACTTATCTCACCAATCATACCCCACCACCTTAATTGATTTACACCTTGCAAAATTAATTATACAGCAGACAGAAACCAGACAGAACTCAGACAGACAAACAATAGGAAAGCGAGGCCCATAGTCATAGAATGAGGATTTCACAACTCCAGTAGTTGAGAAGTCGTGTCTTGCCAGATGAGATGCTGTCAGACTGTTTTCTTTAACCGCCTGGGGTGCTGTTTTTTCTCTGCTGATAGTGGGGGCTGTTAGGACAGGGTCTCTTTCTTACCAGCCTGGTATCACAATTGAGATGGAAAGTGAAGATGTGACTCCCTGCTTTGCAGCTAATGGCTGCTTCTCTTTGATGAGAAGAGACTACTAGGCCTTCCAAGCTGGCTAGCGAAAAAGGCCTTATCCTTATGCTGCGGTGTCTTCCTTCCGGTAAGGTTGGTGGAGACTGCTCTCCAGTCAACTCGAGCTACTCTTCTCCTCCTGGTGAAGTGCCGGAGTCAACGGGACAGTGCTCAGAGGTCACGCTAAATCGACCGCTGATGGATTGATCGCTGCAGCGTCAATCCACCATGTAGTGAAGACAAGCCCTTAAAGCCCACGGCTCCTTCATCCCATATGTAAAGGCGCCATCTGACTGCAGGGCCTGGGGCATCAAAATTCCTACTTGAATGTGTTAGGGAACTGCCCTCCCTCAGAGCTTGACTTCCTGAAGCCAAAAAGCATGAGCAAATTGGCAGTGCTCTGTGGAACTGGGAACAGCTTCAGAGGAAACTTTTTCTAGGGTGGGTTTAAGCCTGTCCTGTCTCTCTGAACCTGACCTACAGCTCACCTTTGAAAGAGCAGTTTAGGTCTCACATGAGAAACTTTATCCCCAGCAAGACCTTTCCAGGGAGAGAGAGTAGCAGCAAGAGGCGACGAGGAGGGAAGGAAATTAATGTTTCCAGCAAATTCCTCCTGTCAGTTAGCTAATAGGCCAGTGCAGGAGGTGGCAAACCCGACTGTGGAAACTCAATCAGACAGAAGCAAAGACAGGGCCTCCTTTCAGCTGGGTCTCCCAAGCACTCTAGCAAACACAGTTGTCACTTCACTGAGGGATGGTTGGGCATGTTACAAACTACTAGGTAGCTTTGTGATCATGAAATATGATTTTACTGTATTATGTGCTAGAGAACAGTGCACTCTATTGTCTGATAGTGGCCTTTGGGAAGAGAATGCCGGGCAGAGACTCTCTCACATTCCTCCTAGCCTGTCTACAATGGATAATTCACAGCATGACAATGAGAAAAACCCCAGCAACAACCTGCTATCATTTTTTGTCTGGTCTCAGTAACAGCCAACCCAAATACCTAAAGCAGAGCAGAAAATAATGGACTCGAATCCTTCTTAGTGTAACTCAATGACCCTATTATTCCAGGGATAGATTTTGCTCATTTTTTTGTGTGATAAGCAAATAAGTTAGTGACCACCTATTTATTTACTTTTGACTCTATCACAGATGACCCTCCCCATTTTTTCTGAGAAGTCATTCTATAATACTGGTGGTGCCAGACCACTATGCGATCAAAATATTGTTACCTAAACTTTTTTAAAAAGAAAAATAAGTTTTCTATACAAAGGAATTTTTTTTTTATGTTTGTGGAATTTTTTTTGTGGTCAAAATGTTTCAGTTTATTGAGCACTAAAAGAGAAAGCAAAATGTTTAATTGAGATACTTCACATTTCTGGAAAATAAATTAACTGGTGATTTTAAAAAATTGGTACATTTTCATTTGTATTTCACTTCTTGTAAGCTTCCTTTTTGTATTTAAGCTCACCAAAGATTTCTCTGTTAAGCCAAGCTGGTCACCTCCCATATTTGCTTTTCTTACTGCACATTGGGATGGTTTGTTCCTGTGCCTTCAATAAGGCTTCTTTAAAATACAGACAGCTCTCCTGGATTCAATGGTTTCAAGTTACAGTGGGGGAGGTCTAGGTTGGATATTAGGAAAAACTATTTCCCTAGGAGAATGTGGTGAAGCACTGGAATGGGTTACCTAGGGAGGGGGTGGAATCACTATCCCTAGAGGGTTTTAAGTCCCAGCTTTATGAGGCCCTGGCTGGGATGATTTAGTTGGGGTTGGTCCTGCTTTGGGTAGGGGGCTGGACCCGATGACTCCTGAGGCCTCTTCCAACCTTATGATTCTATGATTCTATGTTGAGTTCAGATCAATTCTTCAATTTGTCAAGGTTGTTTTGAATTCTGGTCTGGACTTTGTGTTTCTCTGGCACCTTCCACTTAGGGATTCCTGTGCCCTTTGCAAATATGTATGAATTCCACCTGACAGCCAACGTCAGTCCTAGGGCAACTCCACTAGTGTCTACAGAGCTACCCCAGTGATTGTTTTGGAACATTTTTCTCATTTAAAAGATGAAGGGAGCTGAAAAATAAACCAAATTCATTCAGATTAAGCTGCCTAAAATTAGGCACCTAAGCTCTTAGCAAGTAGCTGGATTTCTCATGTTTCCTAGCTAAGAGGCCATTTCATGCAGCACGTCTTTCTTCCTACATCTTTTACAATCTGCAAGGTATTGCTGAAAACTCATCTTCAAAGCTAAAGTATTTTATAACACCTTTGCCTGTCGGGTTCTCATCTATAAAACTTAGTACGTTTCTGGAGACAAGTGATTCTTCTTGTATAACAACCCCAGGCAGCTCTTTGCTAGAAAAAGAAATGTTTGTATCTTCAATTACAGATTTTTCTAGTCCTGAGTGTTCACTATATAAAACTTATTTGGTCTCATCTTTTTTTTTCCCCTCTTCAAACTTTAGCTGTGTGCAAGAGATGCTGCTAGACTGGCACAGAAAAGCACAGGAAATGGCAGAACAAGCTTTGCCTTTAATGCCACTTGCCAAGAAAAGGAATCAGAGAATATAGAAATTTAGAATTGGACTGGACCTCAAAAGATCATCTAGGCAGGTCCCACACACTGAGGCAGGACTAAGTATTATCTACCATCCCAGGCACGTGTCTGTCTAACCTGTTCTTAAAAACCACTAATGATGAAGATTCCACAACCCCCATAGGTAATTTGTTCCAGTGCTTAACTACCCTGATAGGTAGGAAGTTTTTCTTAACATCCAACCTAAACCTCCCTTGGGCAATTTAAGCCCATTAGTTCCGGTCCTGTGCTCAGTGTATAAGGAGGACAAATTAACACCTTTTTATAACAACTTTCTACGTACTTGAAGATTTCTCATGTCCCCTCTCAGTCTTCACTTCTCCACACTAAACAATCCCACCCCCTTTTTTCCAGTCTTTCCTCATTGCTCAAGTTTTCTAGAACTTTAATCATTTTAGCAACCCTCTGGATTTCCTCCCATTTGTCCTCATCTGGGGTACTCCACCTGATACGCCCTTCTAACTTCACTGTGAACCATTAAGAACTGCTCTTTGATTATGGTTTTTCAGCCAGCTGTGCACTACCTTTATAACAGGCTTGTCTGGCTTTTGTTTCTCTAGTTTGCTTATGAGAAAGTATTGTGAAACAATATCAAAAGTCTTCCTAAAATCAAGCTGTTCGCAGGATGGTTATCCTGTCAAAGAAGGAGATGAGTTTTGTTTGGCATGATTTGTTCTTGACAAACCCCTGTTGATAGTTATTTATCACTAGTCTATTCTAGGAGCTTTCAAATAGATTTTTTGATTATTAGCTCCATTATCTCTCCAGATAGCAAAGCGAAGCTGCACGAACTATAATTCCTTAAACAACGAGAAGTCCTGTGGCACCTTATAGACTAACAGATTTATTGGAGCATAAGCTTTCGTGGGTAAAGACTGTCAAGACTTCTCATTGTTTATGCAGATTCAGACTAACACAGCTACCCCTCTGATATTTGTAATTCCTTGGGTTGTCCTTATTCCCCTTTTTATAGCGAGGTACTATATTTTCCTTTCCCCAGTCCTCCGAGATCTCTCCCGTTCAACATGAGTTCTCAAAGAAAAGCACTAATGGCTCAGGGATCTTTTCAACCAGTTCCTTAAGTATTCAAGAATGCATTCCCTGAGACTTGGAGATATGCAAGTTGTTTAAGTAATAATTTTTTCCTTTTCTATTTTAGCCTCAGATGCTACCCCATTTACACGGCTATTTTACTATGTTCGTCTATTGATCACTGCTAACCTTTCTGGTGAAAAGTTTGGTCATTATTGTGTTTTCTGTTATTATCTTTCCCGCTTCACTGAATAATGGGGCCTACCCACTGGCCACCTTTTGGCTTCTATCATATTTGTAAAATGTTTTATTGTTTATGTCCTGGGCTAGTTTAATCTCATTTTGTGCCTTGTTCCAATTTCACCTTGTGCAGGCCACAAACCAGCTCTCAGATGGCATCCAAGCCCTAGCTGAGCTTCTGCTTCTTGAGATTCACTAGGACCCTGTGGTTGAATCCCATATGATGGAGCCCAGGCTTTTAAAGCTTTCTTCAGTCAGAAAAGGGCCCAGGCACTGCTTCTGGCTCTGGGTTTTCAAGACCATTTTGGGGGGCAGATCCTTTGGGGGCACTCTACTGTGAGAGCTGACAGCCCCATCTTCATATATTTAGTGTTGGCTCCTCCTCCCCCAAAGCCTCAGCTCCTCCTTTCCCTGACCTCCAGCTTCATGGGCCTTCTGCTCTGCAGCTGGTTTCTCCAGGGACTCATGACAACTGAAGCACATAACACACAGACTTTGCAAATGGATTCCCAAGCCAGTCCCTCTCTCCTGCAGACAGCACTGGAAATCTTCAGACCCAGACAACACAATAACACGCCTGTTCGCCCTTTCCTCACCACTCTGGAGCATTCTTCAGGATTTGGGGCACTGTCATTTCTGATTCTAAATCCTCTCTCCTGGACCTCTCTCCTCATGGCTTCTCCATGGGAGCTCATTGTCTGCTAGTTCACTCTCCCCTCCAGCCAGCTTCCTTTGACCATGGCTGGTTCCTTGGTGAAATATATAATTGCTTCCCCTTCAGATCCTGTGCCTTTGTTCCTGCCTCATGTCCCATATCGCCTTTGTCTTTTTAAATCTCTGGTCTACTACTGCTCACTTTGGTTCTCCTTTTGAGGATTTCCATACTTCCAGGTTCCCCACTCCCTGCAGACCACATGAGTGTTCCACCTCAGCCAGCCTCCTTAGCATACCTATCGTCCTACCAGAGCCCAGATTACCAACTTCTGCTATTTTTTCTACAGCTCTTCCAGACTGGGTGGGAATTATATGACAGGGACCTCACAGGCCCATATCTTACACACATCCTGATACAGCAATTCCATAACATCAAACAACAGTCAAAAGCCGGACCTAGACTGGTTCCCCAGCACATCACACAATCTTCCCTCAGCAGAATACAAACCAGGGCTGCAAAGGCTTTCTAACCCACTTGCGGTTCCACACAGCTACTCTTATCTGTGGCAAACTTCTCATTGGAGACAACAGTACAAATCCCAGTCTTCTGCTTCTCATTCCGCTTGTAAAAATAGAATTCCTGTTGATTTCAGTAGTGGTTCATCTGTGCAAAGTCTAGGTCTAATCAGACTTTTGCTTAAGCAAGAGCATTGTGGTTTTGCTGATAAATATGGACTCCTCATATATATCTTACTAGCCCCTTTGTCTCAATAATATCTTGTGGTGATGAGTTCCACAGGTTAAGTGTACATTGTATAAGCATGTATTTGCTGTCATCACTTTTTAATTTATGGAAGTTTAATTGCATTGGGTCAAGACAATATTTGACCAGCCTTCTTGATACTATTATTATACTTATCTCTACCGCTCCTCCTCTTCATCTACATCTTTTTAAATTAAATAAGTATTTACAACCTTTTATATTCTTTCTCACATGAAACTCATATGAAATGCGCTGAATCTGACTTTGCCCCTCCAGCCTCTCTCCATTTTTCTGTCTTTTGCCCTTTTCTCATTCAGCTGTCTCTTTTAAGATGAGGAGACCAGAGCTGGATCAAGATGAGGATGTACAACTGATGGATATAATGCCATTATAATATTTTCTGTATCCGTCTCTGTACCTTTGCTTAATTCAGCTAGATAATTACATGCTGCTTTAACCAGTGCGCACACTGAACAGTCTGCTTCCCTGAGCTGTCCATGACAATGTAAAGATCTCATTCCATTGATCCATTCCATGTAGTTCCTTTCAAAGCGCATTATTATTCTGCTCTGGTCTGCACTGGAGTTGAGCTGCTGTTTATAGCACCCAGGTTCTTTTGGAGTTCTTCACAATTTCTTTGCATTTTTACTGCCCTCAGACATGTCAGGCTAACACACAGAGCATCTGCTCTTCCAGCACATTACTTATTATGCTGGGCCAGATCCAATGGAGCTATGGCCATTTACATTAGCTAAGGATCCAGCCCATTAAATCAACCACTTATTTCATAGTCATGATTCTGGAGCACTCCCCTAGGCAGAGAACTGGCCATTTCCCCCTAGCTTTTGCTTCCTATCTCAACCAGATTTGTATTCATTGCTGGTCTTTCCATTTCTTTCTCATTCTCCACAGTTACTGAGCTTCCTAACCTGTCACAGGAGGTACTTTATAGACAGACAGCAGACATTGTGCATTTTCACTTCCTTTCTCTAAACTTTTTGGGTTTTTTGATATTATCTTCAAAGTCTGAAGGTCTCGTTTCCCCATCTTGTCAGCCAAATTCCTCTCCTGGCTGTGTCCACTATAGGTTAGAAGTCTAAACAATGGAAGTGCTGGCCTAATCCTGCTTCTGTTCAAGTGAATAGAAAACATGTAATTAGCTTCAGTGGGACTAGAGTGTGGCTGCAGCTTCCTGCTTTTGAAAAGCCACGCTGCTGTTTCCGGATAGCTAGGACACATGCTAGCACAACCTTCAAAGCATTGGCCCAGCTATGCTTCCAGAAGGAAGGAGCCCCAAAGGATCAAGGCAAATATTAGAACCCCATTTATCTGACCCCCCCTTAGCTGGCTCTCAGCATTTACCCAACAACCATTTCTGGGTGATGCCTTCAAGGTGATTTCTCCTGGGGCCACTAGATGGCCCCACAGCCTCATGATTTCCCATTCTACAGTTTATCCCACATTTGATTTTATCTCATGCGGTCCTGGTCCAAATTAGATGGGGTAACTGGGGTTTTGTGTCTATTTGTTTTACACTCCTTTGTAGCCCAAAGCAAAAAGTCTGGCTATTTTACCACCAAAAGACTACAAAGTCTCTGGCCTATTACTGTCCTCCTTAAGGAAAGGCAAGATTTGGATCATCATATTGTAAAGAACATTAACAAGCAAAAAGGGTATTCACACATCCACTCACCTAACAAGATATGGGGACCGCCTTAAATGATACAGTGAGAGCCATTGAAAACATCCAGGTATGCCTCAATCATTAGATACGGCTACCTCAGAATCCTCAGGATGCCTCCATCCCTGTATGAATGCGAGGAACACCTAGAAATTGCTCCAAAAAGGGATGTGTCCTAGTTATCTAAGGGATGGATTGTATCACTAGAACACCAGGAGTTAGAGACTGGTAGAGAAAGTGAACAATAAGGGGAAGAGCAACTGGAAAATTCTGAACCTCACAAAATTAAAGGTTCAGTTCAGAATCAGCTGGGGGCTGACTGAGCTCAGCTATTTTAACAATCAAACCAGTTTACCCATCCTCAATACTTTTTTGATTATGACCCTCTAAACTTGTCATAGGCTCTGTCTACTACAGAACTCTTCTCTTCCCACTCAGTGAGGCCACCATGTTACTATAAGTACAGCATCACTTAGTAGCCCTGATGTCTCTGTCTGTTCACCCAACGATGAAAAAACCTATGAACAAACCACACAGGCTCAGAATTTCATGTACCACATGCTGGGCAACAATACAAGCAGACTCCTTACTTGTAAAACTGAACTGACTCTTTATTAAGAGGACTAATTACAGAGATACAGCCACCATTCTAGTCATGTGCACACAGACTGACTTATTGGCACATTCCCGAACTCTTATAGAATCATAGACTCATAGAACCATAGAGCTGGAAGAGACCTCAGAAGGTCATCAAGTCCAGCCCCCTGCCCTAGGCAGGACCAATCCCAACTAAATCAACCCAGCCAGGGCTTTGTCAAGCCAAGACTTAAAAATCTCTAGGGATGGAGACTTCACTACTTCCTTAGGTAACCCATTCCAGTGCTTCACCACTCTCCTAGTGAAATAGTTTTTCCTAATATCTAACCTGGACCTCTCCCACCACAACTTGAGACCATTGTTTCTTGTTCTGCCATCCGTCACTACTGAGAACAGCCTTTCTCCAGCCTCTTTGGAACCTCCCTTCAGGAAGTTGAAGGCTACTATCAAATCCCCCCCTCACTCTTCTCTTCTGCAAATGAATAAATGAGCCCAAATCCCTCAGCCTCTCCTTGTAGGTCACGTGTTCCAGCCCCCTAATCATTTTGGTCACCCTCTGCTGGACCCTCTCCAATGCGACCACATCCTTTCTATAGTGGTGGGCCCAGAACTGGACACAATACTCCAGATGTGGCCTCACCAGAGCCGAATAAAGGGGAATAATCACTTCTCTAGATCTGCTGGCAATGCTCCTCCTAATGCACCCTAATATGCTATTAGCCTTCTTGGCTACAAGGGCACACTGTTGACTCATATCCAGCTTCTTATCCACTGTAATCCCCAGGTCGTTTTCTGCAGAACTGCTATTTAGCCATTCGGTCCCCAGCCTGTAACACTGCTTGGGATTCTTCCATCCCAAGTGCAGGACTCAGCACTTGTCCTTATTGAATCTCATCAGATTTCTTTTGGCCCAATCCTCCAATTTGTCTAGGTCAGTCTGGACCCTATCCCTGCCCTCCAACGTATCTACCTCTCCCTCTAGCTTAGTGTCATCCGCAAACTTGCTGAGGGTGCAATCCAGCCCCTCATCCAGGTCATTAATAAAGATATTGAATAAAACCAACCCTAGAACAGATCCTTGGGGCACTCCGCTCTAAACCAACCGCCAGCCAGACATCGAGCCATTGATCACTGCTCATTGGGCCCGACAATTAGCCAGCTTTCTATCCACCTTACAGTCCATTTATCCAGTCCATACTTCCATACTACCACGCTGCACCCACAACACAAAAGGTCTTCTAAAACATGACCTGCCCTAGACACAGGCTCAAGCAGCAAAGCTCCAAAATTTGACATCAATTCTGGGTCCACAGCTCCTTGGAGCTTGGATTTTTATTCTGAGCCCTAATTTACATTGGCGCCAGGCTTCTGGCTGGATATTAGACATCTCTGAGGATCAACTCTGTGATATTGGTTCAGATCCATATCCCAATATCTGGTCTGTACAGATTGTCAATGCGATTAAAGAAGTGGAATTAGGGATTAATCTGGGATTTGTACTTCACTTATCTGTCTTGGAGAAAGAAAATGCCAGGAGTGCATTGGGCCACTAGTGATAGATGCTGTTAGAGAGACACTTACCCACTGACAGAATCCTGTCCACAGGCTAGTGTTGCTCACTAGCACTAGTTGATAATGCACCATGTTGATAAGCCACAATCAGCAGCCCTATGTCAGAGCCAGCAGGCATGAAAGCAAAGCTGTTTACATTGCCACTTGCTGAGTGACATTTTTCACAGAGTTACTCAATCAATGGCTCTCTCTTCTGGCAAAAAGAATGGATTCCACGGTTGGCTTCTGCAGCATGCGGCCAGAAGAGAGCCCTCTGTGGCTTTGATTGATATTTCTATTGATGCTCCTGGTCAATAAAGGAAGAACGAAACGTCAATGGAATGTTATTTTTTCCAAATACTCTTACAGCCTGCAGCGAGGATTTTTCACAGAATAATTTTTTTCAAACCCACATTTCCAGATTCTGGCCAGAAACAGAAGAGCTGAACCTCGAGAACCTATGTTTGCATGATATTTGTCACCACTGGAAACAGCAAACTCTAGAGATCTTGTGCTCTTGTAAGGTTTCAAATACAGCTGACAGGACAACAACAATACCACTTAGTAGCAATGTCCAAGGTGTCACAGTATGGTTTTGTTCCACATTGGAACAAAATCAAAACTTTTTTTGTCTTTTCATGAAATGTAGTTGTCTTGAAATGGACCTAACCAATTCAGTTCTAAGATCAAGAACACATATTTCTGCTCATCCAGAAATATAATTTATGCCATCATGTGCCGACAGTGCCCGTCTGCTATGTACAGTGGACAAACGTCTCAGACACTTCGCCAAAGAATCAATGCACACAAAACAGATATCAGACAGTATCACAAAGAAAAAACAGTTTCTTGCCATTTCAACCAGAAAGGGCATTGTCTCAACGACTTAATTACCTGCATCCTGCTTCAAAGACATTTTAACACCAGACTTGAAAGAGAAACCTCTGAACTGTCATTCATGCTTAAACTTGACACTTTACGCCTGGGTCTCAACAAAGATGCTGATTACCTTACCCATTACAAAGATAGCTTCCCCAATTATCACCTTTAATATCATTAGCTCACAGACATTAGCCTCCCCCCCTCAACTCCCCTCTGTTCTGAAATTTGATTTGTCCTTTTTATATGTGTTCACTTTTTTTGATTGTATCCCTTTGGTATATATGGTCATGCCAATTTTCTTCCACAATTTGATCTGATGAAATGGGTCTGGCCCACGAAAGCTCATCAGCTAATACACCATTTTGTTAGTCTTTAAAGTGCTACATAGTCCTGTTTTTTGTTTCAATATACACACCAGTGAGTTTGTGTAGTATGGTGGTTAGCACTTTAGCCTTGGCTGTAGCAAACCTATGTTCAAATAACTGCTTTGGCCAGTTTAATAATAAAGACTTACAGAAGCCTAAGGCTGGAAGAGACCTTAGGAGTTCATTGAGTCCAGCCCCTTGCCCAAAGCTGGACCAATCCCAACTAAACCACCAAAACTAGGCAACTGTTGAGTTCTCTCTGCTTAGACTTGAGGGACTAGCATTTTTTTTTTAGTTCAGTGGCCAAACCAAAGATATGAATAAACGTTGTTTTGTTTTACACTGAAGCTGAGGGTTGTTGGGTTTTTTTTGGTCTTTCTTTTCAGAACAGAACACTAGAATACTAAAAACGTTTAATTTGAGTCGAAAGGAAACATTTTTTTAAAATGGCATGTCTCCTCAAACAGCATTTTTGACATTTTTCATTCTGAAAATATCATTTGTATTCAACATTTTGTTTCAAAACTGTCATTTAAAAAAGGCTCTTTTTCCATTTTCTTAAAATGAACCATTTCAACAATTCTAATGCTTTTGTTTTCATTTTTGTCTGAACTATTTGCTTGATTTTACCCACATTCATGAATTGTTTTGGTATCCCAAAAATGCAGGGTTTTTTTGGTGAATTCAGTTTGCCAATATATATATATGCATATATATATATATATATCCCCCTCTACACTTGTGGTTGCTGCTGTGCAAATGTGAAGGTAAATAATACTCAAGGGAGAGAGTATTGTAAATGCTGCTTCTCAGCTTAGTCTTAATATTGTTGGGTCACTGAAAATTCTACTGCTTGGGTTCAGCTAGCCTATCCTTGAATTTTTCTTCTCATATTTCTTCATCTTCTCTCTTACCAAGGGCATTTGCCTGAGAAGAATTTGATTTAACTAGGCAGTTCACTTGGCCCTACTGAAACCAATGAGAATTTTGCCATTGATTTAAATAGGCCAGGATTTTTACCCCTGTTCTTTATAGTGAGGACCCACGAATCCAAAATGTTGGCTCTGTCACCAGCCTTAAGCAAGTCATTTCCTCTCTCTGTGCATCAGTTTTCCCATCTGTAAAATGGAGATAAAAATAATCAATTAATGTTTGCAGAGTTCTTTGATACCCTCAGATGGAACAGGGGCAGGGAACCTTTTCTGGGTCAAAGGCTGCTGACCCACAGAAAAATCACACAAGTAAGAAGCAAAAAAACTCACTGACATGGCTCCCTACTGAAAAGGAGAAAAACATTCTCCACCTCCCCCTCACACAGCAGAGCCTAGGGGGGCCCCAGGCTAGTAGATTTTGTGTGTTCCAGCCCTACGGGGAGATGGCAGGAGGGGGGACTGGAGCACCAGCACGGGCTCCCCGATGCTCTCCAATGCTGGAGAAGGGAGCCCAGAGCCTCAAAGGCCAGATCTGGGCAAGCCCGGGGCAGCGATTGGCCCCCCTGGGCCAGGTTCCCCACCCCTGAATTAAAGGCACATTTATTGGGCCAGCTCCCTCCTCCAGCCAGTAGTTATTCAAAACTCCCATGACTTCAGTAGGAATTTCAATTGACCAATGACTGTTGAGTTTGAGCAAGTATTAAAGAAAACCTTCTTAACACGCCACATTACTCTGGTTTCCTTACATTCAGGCTATGTCTACACTCCAGAGTTTTTTTTTAAAAATGGCCGTTTTTCTGAAAAAAACTTCACTTACATCCACACTGCACTTGCGTTCTTTAAAAACAAATCGAAAGAACAGAGGGGTTTTTCCGACATTGGTGAACCTCTTTCTACAAGGAAGAAGCCTTTTTCCAAAAGATCTCTTTCGCAAAAAGGCATGTGTGGACGGGGAAGAGGGAGTTCTTTTGAAATAAGAGGAAAGAGGAAAAAGCACAGGTGCCCTGGTGGCCACTCTGTCCATAGTAATCACTGAAATGAGAGATAGCGTTCATTCAGTGTGGACATTCTTTCAAAAAAGCAGATCGCTTTTTCGATGCACTTTGGCAGTGTGCACGCTCTCTTTCAGAAGAAGTTTTTTTCGGAAGATCTCTTCCAGAAAAGCTTCTTCCAAAAGGAACCTGCAGTCTAGACGTAACCTTAGTATCATCCAGACATCCTCTGTTTAAAGCATTTAAGACAATGTCAGTTTAGCTCCTACTGCCCAGAAATAGACCCTGGTGGCGCACCCAATGGAATATGCTGGCGTTCTGGTGTGTTGCGGGGAAAGGGAATCATGGTTCCATTTTGTACTGGGTTACTCCATGGATATGAAAAAATTAGTTACTGAGACAATTTGCTCTGCTATGTTCACATCTACATTGTAGAAAACTACTATGCTGGTTTACAGTGAGACAGTCCATCCCCTCTTCTCTTGTTCTCCCCTCCCCTCTTTTCCTCAGGTGGCAATCATTGTAACAGATGGACGCCCCCAAGATGGCGTGAAGGATGTATCTGCGAGGGCAAGATCCCTTGGCATTGAACTGTTTGCCATCGGGGTGGGTCGAGTGGATATGAACACTCTTCGGCAAATGGCCAGCGAGCCTCTGGATGAGCATGTGGACTATGTAGAGAGCTACAGCGTCATTGAGAAGATGACCACAAAGTTTCAAGAGGCCTTCTGTGGTAAGTCCTAAAGGAGCAGGAAGAGGAGCAGGGGCAGATCTTCCTTGGTGAACAAAGAGTACCCAGCACATGTGAAACATAATTACCAGAGTAAATCAGAACAGGAGTCCATGTAACCCAGTGTTGTACCCAACAATGGCCATTACCAACTCCTTCAGAAGAAGGTGGAAGGTATTGATGAGGGAATAATTGAATAATCACCCCATCAAGGAAAACTCTTCCTAATCCCCAGTTATGAGCTTTAGGAACCAGGAGCTTCATATCCCTTCCATTTTTAAATGGTATTTAATGTAACAGTGGGTGTTTTATTACCTCACTCAGCTATTTATTTTTTAAAAAAATCCTCTACTCTTAGGATGAAATCTTCAGTTCACTTAGAAACTTTCTTTGACTTCAATGGGGCCTTCACCCTCAAGGTTCTATCTGGATGTCCACTCCCTTTGGTGTGTGAAGATGTATCACTTCCCTGGCTTCAAAATGTGCACCTGCATATGATTAAAAGATACCCTTCTCCTCTAGACTAAGCTTTGACCCCACTTGGCACAGACTGGCCACTATGCTGCTCTTAGCTACCCTCACACAGTTTCAGTAGAGAGACTGACTGTTAGGCTACGTCTAGACAGCGGCGTGATTTCAGGATACTGGAAGTATCCTGAAATAGCTATTCCACATCTTTAAACACGCCTGCTATTTCGAAATATATTTCCACGAGGGTTAAGGGATTTGTCGGAATAACACTTTATTTTAAAATTACCTTGAAAGAAGCTACTCAATCTGCGTAGCACAAATTGTGTAGCATATTTTGAGGTAAAGGTGCAGTGTAGACGCACCCTTACACATCAGTCTTGGACCATCTGGCATGTGTACATATATGTGTGTGTGTGTGTGTGTCTCCTTCATCAACTCTTTATCAAGTCACACCTTTCCCAAACCATTGCCACACACCTGTGCCTTGAAGGAAGGGCATGTGAGACCCCAGGTGTGTTTAGATGACACAGGAAGTGAGTATTATTGCAGCTATTTTGAAACAGTGATGCCCTGGCATGGGGTTACGTGTTGCTGTCTTTGGTGGTCACTCTGAACTAAACCCTTGAAGGTATTTTGGCTCCCAGCTTCCAGTAAAATCAATGGCAGTCAGAAGTCTAAATACCTTAGAGGACCTGGGCCTGAGTACTTGCCAGAGATCTCCTTTACTCTGAGTCCAAGCCCAAGCCACTGTGCATGACAAGAAGAGCTTTGCAGCACCTCCCCCGGACTCCCTGCCTGGGAAGTTCAGCCCATAAAGGCACAGTCCCCAGCTGTCACAAGTGCTACCTGTTGGCGTAAATAGGAGTTTGCAGACGATTCAGACTACTAAGAACATAGGAATGGCCAGAATGGGTGAGACCAAAGTTCCATCTTGTCCAGTGTCCTCTCTTCTGTCAGTGGCCAATGCCAGGTGCCCCGGAGGAATTGAACAGAACAGGGAATCAGCAAGTGATCCCTCCCCTGTCGCCCATTCCCAGCTTCTGACAAACAGCCATTGATGGACCTAACCTCCATGAATTTAACTAGCTCTTTTTTGAACCCTACCGTATGGCCAGTGCAATGTAGGACCTATTATGAGGACTTCAACAGGATTTAAATGGTGCACCCTTCTTGTCTGAATCCTCTGTCTAGGGCTGAATTTCACCTTCTCTACATGCAGATGTGCTAACTCACTGGCTGTAGGGCTGCTTGTAGATGCTCGGAGTTAACAGCACTTTGTTTGGAACAATCAAAGTGCTTGAACTTTCTTATATTTGTACTCTACCTTTATTTCTCTCCCACTCCCCATATGGAAAGTCTCCCATCGACTTTAATGGGCTGTGAACCAAACACTGGGGTGGAGGCAAAGTCAGGCAACATACTGGCATACACTGTTTCCTAGAAATACCCACTTGATTTGCAAATGAATTGGCTGCTATCAGATTTGTGATACCTTTGTGTTGGCTTTCGACCAACATTCATGCACCCAAGGATTGATTTTCACAGTTGTCGAGTAATAGACGTGCCCACTGACTTCAATTCCTTTTTGTTTGCTCAGGCCCCTTTGAGTTCTGCTAGCACTTGTGATTGCAGACAGCAAATTTAAAGCTGAATGTGCAAGTAACACTGCAAAATGAACTTTAATAATCCTAGAACAGAAAGAATCCCATGTAATTTATCTGATTATTTACACCCTGCTGGAACAATGAATGTTGGCTAGTGACAGTTGTTCATGATCAATTCAAAGAATAACAAAAGTTACAAAATTCTCACTGAATACCATTGAATAGTGAAGTAAATTGTGATTTGCTGTTCTGGATATTGGAGAACAAGTTCCCCCATAGCTAGGGTATTGCACTGGGACTCTGGAGACATGGGCTCTGTTCCTGGCTCCGCCACTGAATTATATGACCTTGGGTAAGTCACTGTATGCCAGAGTTGACCCACTGGAAAAATCATGATTATAACTCATACCTCCCTTGGTGCTTTGAGATTTTGCAGCAAAAAAGAACATCAGAGCGGCTATACTAGGTCAGACCTATGATCCACCTTGCCCAGGGACCCATCTTCCAACAGTGGCCAATGCCAGGTGCTTCAGAAGAAATGAAAAGGACAGACAATTGTTGAGTGAACCACCCTATTATTAGCTCAGCTCAAGTTTATAGAAGGGGAGAGCATTGAAGCACGTGCTTATTACACAGGCTACGCAGGCAGGTGGAGGAACATGCATCCAGTGCCGTCTTTGGCCAAAGCAGCCTTGACACTTTCCCCTTCAACATATTTTTATTCTATTTCTTTTCTTACAGAAGTGTCAGACCTCTGTGCCACTGGAGACCACGACTGTCAGCAGATCTGTGTCAGCACACCCGGCTCATACACCTGCGCTTGCAAAGAAGGCTTCACATTGAACAATGACGGGAAAACTTGTAGCGGTAAATACCATTTGTCACCCCTGAGCTGAATATGGCTATGCAGTGATATGGCAGGGAACTGGGTGGTTTTGCTGGTGAGCTGTCCCAGGCGTGCCCTGCTCAGAAAACAAGAGGCTAAAAGCAGAGTGAAATAGGGGTGCCTTCAATTCCATGGGTTGCTCACCATTGAGAATGTAATGAAGTAGCTCTCCCCTAAGAAGAACACTTTCCTGGAAGGCCCCCAACCACCTCCAGGCAGAGGCAGATAAAACACAGGCCCCATTGATCAGCAGGTCTGAGCCCCAGCAGAGCCCCAAGGTCCAAATGAAGACACAGATCCAGAGGGGGCGCTGGGAGGAGCAGGAGGTGGATGCTTCAATAGGGCTCGGTTGCCTCATCTCAGAAGTTAGCCAGCTGCTGTGCTGTGCAAGGAGTCTGAGGCACCATGGAGGATTTGGAAACAAGTGGGGTAAGCAGGAGGAGGATGTGATGCACTGAAGCAACAGAGCCCATCTGAAAGTCCCAACAGGAAGAGGCTTAGCAGCACTTCCTACTCCTTTATCTGAGGGGAGAATGCCCATCCCAGCCAGCCCTGCTGGTGGCATTGGACAGAAACAACACAAACCATCCCAATGAAATTCAAATGGGATTTGGGGGCATACCTCCCTTGGGCACCTTTGAAGACACTACCGTATGGACAATGTCTCTCAGGACTTCTGCCATGTCCTGTAGGGCTCCTAGCAGAGGCTCCTGAACTTTCTTGCTGTACAGTCCCCTTCCATCTCCTGCCACTCCACACCTACCCCAGCCCATGCCAGGTTGACCAAGGTGAGGTGCCTAAAATTATCTGCCAATGCAAGTAAGAAGAGAACCACTGGGGCAGCTTTCTGTTGGAGCCAAAGTGACCAACACCAGTTATGTGACAGCAGATTACAGCCAGTCAGTCAACAAAAGGGATTAACCATCACTCACTGTCAGTGTCCAATGACTTCATGGCTCTGAGATTTCTGGTGTGTGCTCTATTCAGTGATCCCTGTTAATCCAGAGACAGGTCACTGCCAGTTGGAACAAGAGGCACACTGAGTCTGACGTGAACTCACTTTGTTGGCAGCAGAACTGAAGAACGAACCCAGAACTGAAACCCATCCTTGTAAACATTCATGCTTCTGGACACACCCATGAAGGGAAAGAATATGGCTCCAGAAGTTATGCCTCTTCCTGCCTCTGTGCTCTAATCACTCCCTCACAAACAGTGCACTTTGTGAGTTGAAGTTTGGAATGGTCCCATGACACCAATTCACAGATTAGACCAATGCCCATCACACATGCTCCTACCCCATCCTTTCCCCAGTGCCCAATATACCCCCTCGCACCTCCCATGGAAAGAATAAATAGCAATGGGTCCTGAGAGTGAGACGATTGCATTCTATAGCTTACCGTGGAGGTTCAACCAATTAATATGTTGACTGTACACAGAGATCCCAAGATGAAAGGCCCTGTGTATCCATCAATGAAAAGCTTTGCTGTTGTTGTGGGAGTTGGGCAGATTTTTTTGTCAAACCTTTTCTGTAGGAAAAATGAATTTTTGTCAAAAATGAACAGAAGTTCTTTTAGATCATTTTTTTTTATTAAAAACCAAACCAAACCCCCCCCCCAAAAAAACCCAACCAGATTTGTCAGTACTAGTTTTTGGTTTCCAGTAAAATAATTTGGATTTTGATTTTTGAAAAGTATCAGAGGCGTAGCCGTGTTAGTCTGAATCTGCATAAACAACTAGAAGTCCTGTGGCACCTTATAGACTAACAGATTTATTGGAGCATAAGCTTTCATGGGCAAAGACCCACTTCATCTGATGAAGTGGATCTTTGCCTACGAAAGCTTATGCTCCAATAAATCTGTTAGGGTATGTCTACACTAGCCCCCTAGTTCGAACTAGGGTGGCTAATGTAGGCATTCGAACTTGCAAATGAAGCCCGGGATTTAAATATCCCGGGCTTCATTTGCATGTTCCCGGGCGGGCGCCATTTTTAAATGCCCTGTAGTTTGAACTGACTGCCCGCAGCTACACGCGGCAGTCAGAAGTTAATCCGAACTAAGCCCTTAGTTTGGATTAACTGTTACTCCTCCTGCAATGAAGTGTAACAGTTAATCCGAACTAAGGACTTAGTTCGGATTAACTTCTGACTGCCGCGTGTAGCCGCGGGCATGGAGTTCGGACTAAGGGGGATTTAAAAATGGCGGCACCCGGGAACATGCAAATGAAGCCCGGGATATTTAAATCCCGGGCTTCATTTGCACCTCCGGTTGCCCTCATTACCCTACCTAGCTCAAACTAACGAGCTAGTGTAGACGTACCCTCAGGTATCACAGGACTTCTCAATTTTTGAAAAGTGATTTTTAATTAAAAACCAAAATTTTAAATGGAAAGTTTTCACAAACTGAAAAAAATGTTTTTTAAATGAAAAATGTTCATGGGAAATTTTGAAATAATATTAAACAGTCTTGTGAAAAATAATTATCCCATTTCAAACAGCTATTTTTTATTATTAACTTTTATTATTATATGATTACCAAGCAATGCTGCTACATTACTAGACATCACATGGTTACCAAATGCTTTGGTGGCACAATAAGATCACCAGCAGTGACACAAACTGAGTAGCCAGCCAGAACAGCGTAAGGACCTTGGTAGATATTTATCTGACTGGTGCTATTTTTGCAGGGAGGTTACATGCTTTTTGAGATTTACCATGGTGATGAATTATTATTCTGAATAAAGCCATACTGGTTTTTGTTTTCTCTCTCTCTAGTTAATTGGAAGCTGAATTTCTCACTTTCCCCCTTTGCCCTGTTCTCTTGTTTCTCCTCAGCCTGCAGTGGTGGATCTGCTACTGATCTCGTTTTCCTGATTGATGGCTCCAAGAGTGTGCGGCCTGAGAACTTTGAGCTGGTGAAGAAGTTCATCAACCAGATTGTGGATTCGCTGGATGTCTCCAATAAAAATGCCCACGTGGGCCTGGTCCAGTACTCCAGCTCTGTCAGGCAGGAGTTCCCACTAGGACGGTACAACAACAAGAAGGACATCAAGGCAGCAGTGAAAAATATGTCCTACATGGAGAAAGGAACCATGACAGGCCAAGCACTGCAGTACCTTGTTGACAATTCTTTTTCACTCTCCAGTGGAGCGAGGCCTGGTGTCTCGAAAGTGGGCATTGTCTTCACAGATGGGCGGTCACAAGACTACATCAGTGATGCTGCCAAGAAAGCCAAGGATCAAGGTAGGCTCCAGAATTCAGTGACATTGCTTTTCCTTTGGGTCAAGTACTGGTCTGTGTTGGATGCTGACTGGCAGTCTCAGAAACTGATGTCCTACATTCACCATATAATATGGGCATCAGTAGGGCAAAACCTTGGTCTACATTGCCTCAACCTCCCTTCCCCCATGTGCTTCAGTGCTGACTTAGAGGGTCCCTTATATGGTCAAGAGAGATTTTCAAAGGGACTTTGGCTTTCAGTGGGAACTGGGCAGCTAATTTCCACAATCTCTTTGTAAGCCTCCTCCTCTATCTCTATTCTAAGTCAGCTGTGGAAGCAGGAAATGGGGATAAGGGGATTCGTATGCAGCCATCTTAGTCTTGTTAGCAAGAAAGCAAGAGTCAGGCTAATTCTGATTCTTGACAATGCGAGAGCTGTAATAAGACGCTGCTTTCGCCTCTCGCCTCTATACGGAGATAAGGATGGAATGCTGACTCCAGTGAGAACCTTGAAGATAAGGTAGCATCTGGAAGGAACTAAGAGATAATTGTCTAGCCATTGTTGCCTAGTATATAAGCTGCTTGATAACTGTTTGTATTTCGAAGATCTGCTGGGGGGGGTGTCTCCCCCCAGTCCGAATCAGACTTCCCTTGCAATATTGCTCGAATAAACTGCCTCTGGATACTTGTTGCATACAAACACAGAGTGAAGGCTCATTTTCCTCCACACAGTCATTGGCCTCTTTCTGCAGCTATCAGCAAAGGAGCCAGTTGGCACCCACATGACAGAGGTTATGTTCTTTGACCCTTTTCAGCGGTGAACTCTTCCCTCTCTTGCTATCAGTACTCCGTGCTGGTGCACAGTTAAACTAAGCTCTGCAGGCTACACCCTTCCTCAGCATAAGTCCGAGTACCTGTGATAACTTCATGGGACATATTGGTAGACATGCTGATGTGAGGGTGTGACTCTGTGCATCTGTTGTGAAAGGAATTTGCTGCAGAGATAGCTAACCCCCACTTCATGCGGAGGACGGAAATTCTGTGGTTCGGCCACATATCACTAGACATGTGAGCAATCCTCTGCAGTGATGGCCTTTGACATGTTGGTTTGTTAGATTGGTTGGGTTTCTTGCTGTCTCGTGACGATCCCACTTCCTCACCTATTCTGTTCTCACCCAGTGATGGCTCTGGGGGCAAGGACATAGGCTGTCTCCTCAGCTCTGCTTAGTGCTCTAAACCACCTTTCAGCCCCCCTCATTCCTGAGGATGCACAAAGTTCATGGAGGAGAAGGACCAGCAATGGCCATTAGCTTACCTGATGAGGGAATGCAATCCCATGCTGTGGGTGTCCTGGGTTTCCAACGGCCAGAAGCCGGATGACAGTGGATGGATAACTCAGAATTGCCCTTCTCTGTCCATTCCCTCTGAATCATCTGGCACTGACCTTGTGTCAAAGACAGGATGCTGGACTAGCTGGACCATTGGTGTGACCCACTATAGCCAATGGTCATTAAAAGGAAACCACATGAAATGTCTTAAGCACGGCAGCATTGAGAACTCAGATTCTTTTAAAAGTATCAGAGATACCACACCAGAGATTAAATAGCAGATTGTCCTTCTAGATGCCTGCATAAAGGAGGAGTAAGGCCTAGGGAAGGTCTTCCTACCCCCATAGCGTCCCCTCACAAGACCCAGCTGTCCAATCACAAACCAATGGGTGAAATTCACATCTGCACAAGGAACAAGCACCCTCAAAAAAGGGCCTTACATGGCACTTGAGGGATGCACAGACCTTATGCTGGCCCTTCGCACATGAATTTCATCTACCTGTGCACCATGCCAGTACCCACTAGTGACCAGACAATAACAGCTCCTCAGGAACATAGAAGGGAGGTGAGCAGGGGACACATTAGAGCTGCCAGCTTCCACTGGAAAGATATTTTAAAGGCCTTGAAACATACATCTCTTGTGAGCTGCCCCCTTTTGCTGAACTCTTGCTGCCCCAGTTCCTTGTATCCCTTTATTGTGGCCCTTGGGGATATGCTGATGAGTTGTTAATGCTTCACCTCTTTTAATCTTTGGTCTGGACCATGGGACCTGAGTGAGGGCTGGTGCCTAATAATACAGATCCAGCAAGACAGATAACTGGCACTAGCGAAGCATGTTGGCAGGATTTGTGGGATGCTGGCACAGAGTGTGTTTGGCGGGTACATTTAAATCTTTGTGTAACTCACCAACACAATGTATCTTACAGGCCCCAAATTCTGTTTTATCATCACTATCTGTTACTTTGTTTGTTTTTACCAACTGTCGAGTGATCATGTTTCTTATTGGGAAAATGCAACAGCTGCTTGTTGTTGCACTCTGAAAGCGTTCCAGGAGACGCTCTATTTAGATGCCCTATTGAAAATTTAAATATTGAGTTTGATTTGATCCAAAGGAACTAAAGAAACACAGCTGGGGAATGTGAGAGATGCTTGAATCTATCTATATATGTTCGGAGTTCAGGCCAGTATCCCAGGAGATAAATCTTGGCCCTATTGAAGTCAATGGCAAAACTCCCATTAATGTACCGCTGGTCAAAAATAGTTTTCCATGCCTGCAAAACTTCTGAGATTTCATAAAAAGTTCCCCTCCAAAACTGGAACAAAAATCAAACAAATTTGAAATTTTTTTGAGATTAAAAAATCAATTTGGATCAATCAAAACATGTTGTTTCTATTTAAACCTTTTTAATATTTGACCATTGCTTTTTTCTATCATTAGTTTAAATGTCAAAATCAAAAGTTATTTTGAACAAGAAAATCTGAAGTTTTCATTTTGAAAAAAGTAGAAATGAAACTTTTCAACAATTTCAAACCTTTGTCCCCTTCAATTTTGTTTGTGAGTTGCAAAATTGAAATGGATCCTTTGTGAGTTTCACTTTGATGAATTGGGATTTTCTGACACTTTCCTGAACAGCTCCAATTACTCCAGCATTTGGTCTGCTTTTCAGTGGGTGACTTGCCCCTCAGAAGTTCTGAGAACATGGCAAGTGGCTTTGGGTCCTGTTTTAGAAACACCCTCTCTCTTCCTGTTGGGTACCTCTTAAGCCCTGGGTTCTCAGCCTGGGGGATATGTCCTCTGTGGGGGCAATGAATAGGACTGAAAAGAGTTATCACTGCGTTCCCATCTGGAAAAGGCTGAACAAAGGCTGAGACATAGTCCTGTAAGTCTCAACTTGAGGAACCTAAGCCATGGTATTACGCCTCTGCCTCAGCGAGAGAGGGAATTGCTGGAATTTAAACTGTGTGCCAGCTCCCTAACAGTTTATCTTCCTTACCAACAAATGCCCAGGGCCATATTAATGCAGGGGCTTTAAGGGCTGCAGGCCAAGACCCTGGGCTAAGGGGGAGGGCTCTGCAAAAAGATCCCCAAACTACCAAGAGTCCAACTTTATGCGAGACCCCTTATCCTGGGACTCTGGGTGCAGCCACTAAACCCCTTGCATTCTGGCCCTCCTAGGCAGGGTGGGGAAAGCGGCACTGTGCTCTGCTATCCCCCCTGTTGGGCTGGAGCTGGGTCACATGGAAAGTTAGGTCACCATCCCTGTGCTGCTCTTGCCTGAGGCTCCACCCCCACAGCTCCCATTGGCCAGGAATCCTAGCCAATGGGAGCTGCCGGGATGGTAACGGCAGGTGAGCACAGAGCAGCATGGACCAAGTTGAGCCACCTGCTTCACCGGCAAGGGGAGCTGCCCCAAGAAAGCACCCTGAACCCCATGCACCCTAGCCCCATTCCAGCACCCTAATTCATAACCATCCCCACCCCAACCTCTTTTCTGAGCCCCCTACCACACTCCAAACCACTCCTTCCTGCACCACACACACCTCAGCCCCACCCCAGAGCTTGCACCACCAGTCGGAGCCCTCACGTCTCCTGCACCCATCCTCCTGCCTCTACCCACAGCTCCCTCCCACATTTTGAACCCCTCATTTTTGGCCCCATCCCAGAGAGTAGGAAGCCCCACAAAATCTAATAGCCCTGGGCCCACAGAAGAGTTAATCTGGTCCTGCAAATGCCTCAAGACTCCACCAGTCTACATTTTGCCCTACAAATAATATTCTGTGAACTCCAGTTTTTGAGTTCCTCCAGAGATGTCTATCTAAAGTATCCAGTCCCTCTCCCTGGACACCCACAGAAAATGATTAAATCTGCTGCATCAGAGGACACAGGCCATACACCTATCTGTTAAGTTTAGCTAGTTCCCACACTTTAGTTTAATATAAAGCGCTGAGATGACTTTGTAACAAAACAGGAATAAGAGCATGAAGAAAGAACACAGATTTGTAATACTAAGGAAGAGAGAAAATTGGGGTTACAAACAAAGCAAAAATCACATGTTGTTAGTGCCTCAAACTTAATTCTAACAAGTTATGTCTGTGTCTGAACAATTTCTCACTTATATCAAGTTATTAGCAACTCCAACAGAAAGGAGCCAACTTTCACAGACTCAAAGGGTGCTGGCCCTTTTATCCCCTCAGTGATGAATAACTAAGGAGTTCTGGCCCCTTCTTTTTATAGTCCAATAACCCTTTGAAAGGTATTCTTCTGAAGTGTACTCGCTCATAAAGTTCTTCTACCCTGCTGTTCATCTGTTCCTCTTGATAATATCCCAGTTGACTCATATGTAACTGTAATGTCCAATGTCTCTGACATCACCTTGCTCAGTTTACACAGGAGACCAGACAGGTATTTTCGGAGGTATCCTGAAATAGTTCTGCAGTGTAGATGTAGACTTATAGAACAATACTACAGAATTCAGGCAGCTGATTCAATTGCTTAATCTTTAGGATTCAGACCCCCTGGTTTCCTCCTGGGCTGTCTTGGCACTAATTACCACAGTTACCTGGAACAAGCATTTGTTTGACTGGAGTCATTTTGGGAAGAGAATAGTTTTAAAGGGGTCTTGATTTTCTTCCCTTATCTTTTTACCCAATCCATATACAGTATCACATTAGACCTTTTATCACTGGTTAGCAAATACACTCACCTTGGGAGATGAAAGGCAAGTGCCTATAGTCTAACCCACTAGTCTGCAACCATCCAGCAGTGCCTCATAAACAGGGGCAGGCTAGAGATGGGTCCCAAATAAAATTTGGATCTAGCCTCAGCCTTTCCCAAAGTGAAGGTCCAGAATCATAGATACTGGATAGGGTTGCCAGATGGTTGAACCAAAAATACTGAACACCTCCCCCCTCCCCAAAAAAAAACCACCAGGGAAAAAATTCTGTTGAGGAAAAAAAAGGGGGGGGGACCAAAATTGTTGAGAAAAAAAAATTTAAATAATAAAAGAGCATTAAAATATCATGGCCCCTTTCAGAGTGAGTGCAGAATTAGAATCGGGACAGGAACAGGGGAGAGGTTGAGCACTAAGACCCAGGGAAGGCATTGCTTCCCCTTGGTCTTTAGGCTTTTGCTGGTGGCCATTTTGTGTTCTTGTTCAAGCCAGAACTTAGCTTCCCTGCAGAACCAGGTAACATGGGGTCCGGGGGCCAGGGAGCTGGGGGTGTCGGGGCCTGGAGGGCTGGAGGCCGAGTGCTAGGGTTGCCAGGTGTCCAGTATTTTCACCTCCTGGCCCGGAAAAAAAAAGACATTTTAGGTGTCCAGTATTTTCTGAATTTTTTTACCGGACAGGAGGCGAAAATACCGGACTGTCCAGGTCAATACCAGACACCTGGCAACCCTAAAACTGGAGCAAGAATGAGAAACTTGGATACAAATCCAGGACTGGGTTTTCCTGTATTTCCAGGGATTTCAGTTTGAGACTGTCCCTGTAACACAGATACATATAAAGTCTCTCTTAGGGTTCGGTGATGGCCCAGTATGTGCTCTTGTAGTTTAGTAGCCTAGTCTTAGGATGCATGTGTAATCTTGAGAGGGCTAGACTTGAGAGGGCTACATCCCAACAGAGGGATGCAGTCTAGACATACCCATATTTTCCAGTTACAGTAAAACATAAAAGAAGACGAAAAGTGAAATTTGAACAGTACAGTCCAAACACAGTAAGAAGAGACTGTGAGGTCCCAAAAAGCTTAGATTTAGTTCACCAAAGTCTCAGTTTGTGCCTCTGCTCATCAAATCTGCACCATCTGCTGAGTCTGCACCATCTCTCCACTTGCTTGTAGGGATCCTCGGTTGGAGTCCAGGCAGACTCTTCCTCTGCTGTGATCACAGCTAGGCAGCCCGCTCCCTGATTAGCCAGTCAGTTAACTCACAAATGAACAGATTTAAAGAAAACCCCATTACAAGAAAATACAGAAACTGACAGTAACAAAACAGGAATGGCTCTTTCCCTATTGCTGCATTTAAAGAGGTGCCAAAGAATCCCACTGACTGAGAAGCGAACTCAAACGGTTTGACTAAAAATCCAAACAGCAATCAGAGCATCCAGTTAGGGTTGCCAGATAGTTTCAACAAAAATACCGGACACACTTGACATTAGATCACAATCTACATTCCATCTTATTTAGAAAATACTGGACATTGATATTTTCTCATGTATATTTTCTCAATTTGTTTCCCAACCAGAAAGCTCAAATAAGGGACTGTCCAGTTCAAAACCAGACAGCTGGCAACCTTACACCTAGCTGACACAGAGGAAGTTATTTTTCCCCCCCAGTTTCCCCTTGCTACAATTAACACTGCCCTGCTGTGTCTAGACTGGCGCGATCTTGTTCCAGAGCTATGCAAATGAGGCTCAGCGTGGAATATCGCCGAGCCTCATTTGCATGACTAATGAGCCACCATTTTTGCGGAAGAGGCTCTTGCGCAAGACGGAGCTGTCTACACTGCCCCGTCTTGCTCAAGAAAAACCCTCTTACGCAAAGCCGTTATGCTGATTATTTTCAGGCAATTTGCGCCAAAAGCCAAGCAAGATGTATGAGCTGGCTGGGTTCTTGTTGCTGTTCTAATGAGCCAGCGACAGTGGGACTGACATTCCTCCTTGCTTTCAGGCTTTAAGATGTTTGCCGTAGGAGTGGGCAATGCAGTTGAAGATGAATTAAGGGAAATTGCCTCAGAACCAGTGGCAGAGCACTACTTCTACACTGCTGATTTCAAAACCATCAACCAGATTGGGAAGAAACTGCAGACAAAAATCTGTGTCGGTGAGTAGGGGAGAGAGCAAGAGGATGTTTATAGTTGTAGAGATTGCAGGTGGAAAACACTGAACCCTGAAGTAGGGGGAGAACACACCTAGAAGGTTTTCTCTAAAAGATGATGGGCGCTTGTGGGTTGGTTGGTTTTTGGGGAGGTATGTGGTTTTGTTGAGTTCTCTGTTTTTGGTGGGGGTGGAGTCAAAATGTTTTGATAGAAAAAATGTTAGTCTGCCCAAATCAGAATACTTTGTACTTCTGCCCTAGTGTTTTTCAGCCAAAAGTCACAGCATCCTTTTAAAGCAGAAATTCATTAACACCTCACAGCCTTCCTGAACTCCACCATCCAGGAATTTCTCTAGGGGTCTCCATCACTGGCCAGTTAAACTGGCTCTCTCAGCCCTTTTGCCGCTGGAATGGCACAAAAGGCCTGGGCTCTAGTCACATACCTGATTTAGGTCTTTTAATTGGCTGGGAGAAGCCAGGTGCCACACTCATTTCTGTTTGTCTGTAATACAATCCTTTTTGAACACAACATGTGATCAATTCCAAAATTTCAGGGAATGGCCAAGGCATGAATAAGTAGAACCCTACAGATTTTTTTTGCTGAAAATCAGAAAAGCCATTTCTGTGTAACAAGGATTTTAATAGTCTTAGTTAAATCATTAATGTAATAAAAATTTGGCTAATACACCGAGCTTGGTCTACCTAGAGACTCACACACAATGACATGTGTGACTAATTAGTTTAAGGTTAAACTCAGCAATAGTCATTCAGAGAACCTAGATGAATGATGTATTGATTTTCCCAAGACCTCTGGCTGGAGAAAAGGTTTTCACTTTATCTCATTTGCCACATAGTTTAGGGTTTGATATATTCTTTTCTTGCTCTGTCTGATGGCTGATTCATCATTGCCTTTGTTCCTGTCCACAGAGGAGGACCCATGTGAATGTAAAGCCATTGTGAAGTTCCAGACAAAAGTAGAGAACCTCATAAAGTCATTAACAAGAAAACATATCCTTTGAAGCAACTTATTTTCACAATATTGGGTTCTATTTTCTGAAGAGTACAGATTAGTCAGAATTTCCAACCAGAGAGACATATTAGTGCATTGGTCAAGAAACTGGAATAGGAGTCAGGAGATTTGGGTGCTGTATAAAGATTCATTGCATGCATACAGAGAAGTTAGACAAAAACATAAAATATTCTTGCCAGAAGGCTGCAACAGAACACACAAGAACCCCAAAACAGAGAGAGACAAAGCAGGCTGCTCCCTAAAAGCAGAGTGGCACAGTTCAAACCACCTTGCTCTAGGCCAGGGGAGGGCAATAATTTTCACAGGGGGGCCACTTCACAAATTTTGGTACATGGTCACTGGCCAGTTCTAGGTCCCTGGAAAGGGCAGGGCCTCGAGCAGAAGGGGTGGGGCTGGAGACTACAGAGAGAAACAAAGAGAGTGTGAGTGTGAAAGAGACAGAATTTGTGATGCAGATTGATTGTGTGCATCAGTGTGTGTGTGTGTATGTGACAGTGACTGTGTGTGTGGGGGGGTGACAGTGAGATAGAGAGTGTGCGTGCTGGCTGCTGCTTGGTAAGTTTCTGAGAGAGGCAGGCACTGTCTCTTTAAGGGAAATCTGCCCTGTTCCGTTGTCTCCCCCCATCCTGCTCTGCACTCTTCCGGGTCACTTACCACCTACACTTCAGATTGGAGCAGCTCCACTGTGTGTCTCCCTCTCCCTGACCCCTACGCTGCAGCAATGGGGTACAGGGCAGAGGAACACTTCAGCTCTCCCCTCTCCGCTCCACAGCTAGCAGGAGAATCAAGAGGAGGGGAGGGGCAGCTGAACACAGGCTGCCAGCTGTAAGTATTCACCTCTGCTAATCAGCTGGGTGGGCCAGAGAGAAAGGCTTGGTGGGCCAGATCCGGCCTCAGGGCCTGATATTGTCCACCCGTGCTCTAGGCTGTCTGTGGACTGACTGAGCTCATTCTTCCTTGCAGAGCCCCCTAGACTGCAGGCTGTCCCAGGAAACATGTTTCAAATTAAAGAGATGAGCTATAGGTCCAACACTGCTTTCTACAACAACACATTCTGTGTGGGGATTCTATTCACAAAGAAGGCAGCACCTGCCCCAGAAACTCACCTGCAAGGCAGACAGGACATGACAGGAGAACAAGACAGACAAACAGGATGGCACTTGCTGAACAATGACAAACAACAATGGTGTGCAAGCACCACAGCAAAGAGAAGTTTTCAGAAGGGATTTGAAAGACATTATGGTGGCAGCTGTAGGGCTATGATGTGGAGTTTTCCCCATGCACACAAGGCATGTTTTGTTGCACATGCCCATGAGAGCAGGAGCAGCGGGGAGTGGAATGGGAATTAGCCATGGAAGGCTGGACAGTCAAAGGGAGTTTTGAGGAGGGACCTGAAGCAGGACTGAGAATTCCTGCCATGCCAGAGGAGGGAGGCGCTCTGAGCGAGTAAATAAAAGAGCACCCAAGAGTAGGGAAAAGAAAAGAAAGTAAGAGAAGAGGCGCGGGCAGACCAGATTGCTCATGAGAGGCCCTACTGCAAGGTGCATACTAAGCACAAATCTACCAGCCTGTCATCACAAAAGAGATGCTGCTTTCAGTATGCAATTGGTGCCTGTTCCTACTGAGTTGATGGCAAAACTCCAGTTCACTTCAGTGAGAACAGGAGAACTGTATTTCATCATAGACAGACCTTCAATTTAGCAGACAAGGGCAGAACAAGAAACAGTGGCTGGATGTAGAAGTTGGAGAAATTAATAGTAAGGGTAATTGATAAACCACTGGGAGAACTCACTGAGGGCATGTCTACACTAGGACATCATTTTGAAATAACTTATTTCGAAATAATAACTCCCAAAATAACGATTTCAAAATGGCGTGTCCACACTACAGGGAAGCCTTGAAATTAGTCCGAGGCAGGATCCCTTAATGTGGATGCGCTACCTTGACATAGAGCCCCAGGAAGTATGGGGGAGTAATTACTCTGAATGACTCTGAGGAGTAGTTATTTCAAAATAGCAGCAGTGAAGCATCCACACTACCGCTATTTCAAAATAACTATTTTTGAAATAACTCTTTCAAAAAATGTGTTATTCCTTGTGGAAAGCAGGAGTTATTATTTTGAAATAACCAGCCCCTTATTCTGAAATAACGGGCTAAGAACTGGGTTAGTTTAGTCTAGAAAAGAGAAGACTGAGAGGGGACATGATAGCAGCTTTCAAGTACCTAAAAGGTTGTTAGGAGGAGGAGGAAGAAAAATTGTTCTCCTTGGCCTCTGAGGATAGGACAAGAAGCAATGGGCTTAAATTGCAGCAAGGGAGGTTTAGGTTGAACATTAGGAAAAACTTCCTAACTGTCAGGGTGGTTAAACACTGGAATAAATTGCCAAGGGAGGCTGTGAAATCTCCGTCCCTGGAGATATTTAAGAGCAGGTTGGACAGACAACTGTCACGGATGACCTAGATAGTGTTTGGTCCTGCCATGAGGGCAGGGGACTGGACTTGATGACCTCTCGAGGTCCCTTCCAGCTCTAATATATTATGATTCTTTGGTAGTGTGGATGCTCCGCTTGTTATTTCAAAATAACTCCCTAATGTAGGCCAGGGCTGAGGGATAAGGTAGATTCCCCATCACTTTCAATTGAAACTGGATGTCTTTCTAAGTGAGATGCTATAGGTCAGCCCCAAGTTACCAGCCCCCACAGTGTCACATAGTATATCCCCTCCTCTAAAGGTATCATTGGGTGAAATTCTATGGCTGATGTTATGCAGGAGGTCAGACTATATCGATGTTTTTAAATCTCTGGTTCACAACCCACAAAAGGCAATCAGAGGGGTTACAAGGGATTGAGAATTTTATGCGAATCTAAAATAAAGAAAATCTTCTCTCCCCACAAGCTCATCTTTCAAGGTCATCACCTCAAAACACAAACACAATGTTATGTGTTTTACTCTTGTTTTTATAGCAAATGTAAGGTGGTTAGTCATTGTTTTCCTTCGAATGAACAATGACTTTTCAGGTGGTAAAACCATGGACTTGATTTTTGTAACTGGCCAGAGCCTCAGCAGACATATATTGGGGTATCTCCACTAACTTTGATTCATGCTAGTTGAGGATCTGGTGTGTGAATCACTGAAGTCCATTGCTACCTTTATTCCTTAACTCTTGCTCACTGGAAGCTGTGACAAAAAGGATTGCAGCCCTGGAAAACAAGATCATCTAAACACCCAGAACACTATGATATTGCTCCATCAGAAGAGAATTGTGCCAGGAGATTTTCATGCAGACAGAGGAGCAGTTCAGCTGCAGCACTGCATCCAGCTTTCTAAATTTAAAAAAATGAAAAAGAAAAAATAGTCTAATCTAGCTGCCTTCTTCTAAAAAGGAAACATTATAATGTTAGAGCAGACATTATAGTAAAGGGCAAAACACTGTGAATCACTGTGTGCCCAAATGCATTAACGTCCCTTGCACCCTATAGTATGCATATATAAAAACTCAGAAATATATTTTTTAATCTAAAGCTTAATATATATATATATATTGTTACTAAGTACTTGATTATGAGTTCTGTGAATCCTTGCTGTGTTCTGCATCTTTTTTTTCTGTGCGTACTGTAATTTTATTTAAGAATCAAATTGGATTAAAAACAACTCGGATCTCGAGTGTGGAAACCCCCCCCACAGACAACCAATAAGGACAAAGTAAGTAGGTGAAAATAAGCAGTGAGTGCTGAGTGTGGCATTTGAAATGTGCTCGTATGGGACATTCCTACAGCCAGGTTTGACCCACAGCTGTTGTACAGTAGATGAAAGTAAGCTTAGTTCTCCCAGGGTACGTCTACAGTGCGGCGCTATTTCCGGATATTCCGGTATTCCAAAATAGCTATTCTGTGTCTTTTGAGCAAGCCTGTTATTTTGAAATATCACGGGCTCACTATTCCAACGTCCCTGTAAACCTCGTTCCACAAGGGTTAAGGGATGTTTCGGAATGTGGTTTACTTTGAAATTAAATTATGAAATAAGCTACACAATTTGGTAAGGGTGCAGTGTAGATGCATCCTCAGTCAACTTACACTCTTGCAATATATTGGCTAGCCAGCACCTGTCCCATATTTAGCCTTCCATGGTGAAGTCCTGAAATGCACAATGAACTTGGCTCTGCATGGCTTTATGTCACACAAGGTAGTGCTACCAACACCAGCCCCATGGGACATGCTGTTACCCAACTGCCTGGCCGTGTGGTTCCTTCTGGCAACATTCTCAAAAAATACAGTTCAAGCTTAAACTGTATTAAAATCTAAGACAAAGACACGGTGCAATAAGCTGCAATCAGAGATGCTGTCAATGGTATTAGGCTGTAGGTACTATGATGTTCTCTCTCCCTGCAGGGCACCAGCTTCCTCTCCCACCCATTTCTGGAGACATCTGTGAATTCTTATGTTGGCCATCTCATCTCAAAGTGCTAGTGTTAGATCCATTCTCCTTCTCCAGCTGGTGGTGACCCTGGCTATACAAACAACCAGCCTGGTCCAGAGGTGTCTGATACTGCATGCCACACCTAGTCATAGTCTCCGTGAGAAGCAAGGAGCATCCAGTCTCAGCGATGCATGCCATGTTATGAATCCCTCCAAATGTGAGCATGAGTGGTTGGGTTTGGTAATTATTATTTTTTTCCTGACAGAATATTTATAGTGGAGTGTATGTAAAAAGCTTTTCAGAATAACTGAAGCTTGTTCAGAAATGTCACCATAGATGATGTTTTTGGATAGAAGAAAAAATTAAAAAGTTTGCTCCAAACTTTGAAAGGCTGGTTGTTTTGTGTTACTGGTTGTAATTATTTTGGTAATTATTCTATTATGTTCAGTGCCCAAAATGTTCAGTGAACTTATATTGACCGAGGCTCCTGTCAGATTTGTACCAATGGGAGTTAGTGGAAAGGCTCCCAGGAAAGGCACCACTGTGAGAGGGTCTGTGGATTAAGTCAAGTTCCTGTACTGAAGAGTTTGCAATCTAAAGGGCTAATTCTGCCCTCTGATATATGGGTGTAAATCTGAAATAACTCCACTTATTTCCTACTCTAGCATTATACCCATGTATCCCAGTGCTAATAATCTTGTAAACCCCTAATGGTATGAGTAATTCCTATCCATTGCTTTCTGTGAGTCTATTTACTAGGCTAATATTCTGTACAGTGCTACAGACTTTCTTAAAGAAGAGCCATTTATTATAGAACACAGCTAAAATTGCAGCCAATCAAATAGGCTTGCATACTATTTGAGTCCCAGCTTTTTGTTTACCATTGAGTCTACCCAGCTTGTGTCTCCAAACAGCAAGGAGTGACATACAGCAGTTTAAAATTATATTGCAACTAAATATATCAGCACAGACTTAGGGAATTAGGAGAGTTACAGGATAGGATCTTGAATGGATATATAGTCTTTGGCTAGGTCTACACTACAAGGGTAAGTTGGAAAAAGAAACGCAGTTTGAGGTACGAAAATTGCATATCTTTTTCTGTTTTACTGTCAAAAGAGGCTTTTCTGAAATTTGGCGCATCTACACGGTGCCAAATTTCGGAAAAAAGTGCTCTTTTGACACGTCCCTTATTCCTCATAAAACGAGGTTTACAGGGATGGCGAAAGAGCACGTCTGTTTTTTCGAAAATTTTCCCGGAAAAGCAGTGTAGTCTAGATTCAGCCTTAGTTTCAGTCATATAGAGGCAGAATATAGTCAAAAGAAAGTAGAGAAAAAGGAAATAAGTAACATCACAAAAAGTTGGTATAGCAGGGATGAAGCAAATACAGGGTTCGTGCTAGCTGGATGAGCTGTTGCTACTATTCTCTCTCTTAATTTTACATATTTTTATAATGGCTGCATCCTGCATTGACAAATCCAATGGAATGTCACTGCTTTGACTGCTTCAGCCATAATTTTCCAGCAACATAAACACAAAGGCACAAAAGCATGTGCACACACACACACACACACACATTTAGCCAGAAGCAAAGAAGGATTAGATATTTATAGGAATAAGAAGGACATCTAGACTTATAATAGCTACAGTGAACAAAAGGAACATTGAAAGGGAGATAAAAGCTCATTTTGTAGGGTTTAAAAGCAATCTTGATTTGGGAGTGGAAGGAGATATTCATGGGGCAAATATTTTCTATCTGCCTATTGCAGCATTTCTTGCATCTCTGTTTTCACATCTGGTGCTAGCCTATGTCAGAGACAGGATACTGGACTAGGCAGACCATGAGTCCATTATGTTGGCTCCTATTCCTATGCTCTTGGGGTGAACTGCAAATCACTAAGGACTGATGACCATGGGACAACAACTGCAATTGCAAACTATGTAACCCACATCATGTTAGATCAAACCTCAGACTGCTGCCATTTGTTAATTTCCTCCAGGGTAGATGGACCCAGCATCACTGAATTATCCTAGAGAAGTTATTTTTTATTGCATCTGTAGATCTTATTTAGTTTCAATGCCAGAAGCACTCAGAACATAAGCCTAACATCAGCCAAATAGGAAAATGACCTATTTTAGTGGTTACCCCTAGGAAAAATACAGTCACATATAAAAATATAACCTAACTCTTGCAATTTGAACACCTCCCTCAAATCTCATGGACTTCAGCACATCTCACAGGATTGGGTGTTACTGGATAACTACCATGCAGATTAGGAAGTGATCCAAATATATCCCAAAATATGGAATGTACAGAAACTATCAATGGAAGAAAGCTCTTTGGTTGTCTTGCCCATCTCCTTACAGCACATCATCTAGTGCTTCCTCCAGGCTAGTTTCAAATGTCCCCAGGGATGGAGTTTTCTCACTGTGAGGAAGATTTAGCTGATATTCAGGATAAATTCTCCCATTCACAATCCTGTCACGTTGCTCCTGTTCCACTTGAGGTGTTACCTCACATGAGTGCCTCTTGCTGGTTGTGAAACTGCTCTCCTCTCTGTTCCTAGCGCCCCACTGCAGACTGTTAACTTCATTGGGTGGGTCTTCAGTAACCTAGGCCTCTGGCCAAGTCATGCCCAATCAATATGCATGAACGCACAAAGTCCTTCTGGGGTAAGTGGTCCAACAGGCCCTGTCCCTTGGCCCGTGCTAATGTCTTTAGCCCTCTCACTAGACTCAGTTCTTTGCCCCTTCCAAGCTAGTGTTAAGTCTGTCCCAGTCCTGGTATAGAGCTCTGGAGGTGTTTGCCTTTAAATTCTACCCTTCTGCTTGTGTTTCTAAATACATCTTATCCCCTTCTTGGGGCTTAAGCTACTTCCCCAGTTGCAGTGGAAGGACCCAGGCCCGCCACTCTGGGTCCCAAACCAGAGACCCTACAAATAGCAGCCACATGCTGCTTCTTGCAGTAACTACTCCTGCTATTCCCTGGGCCAATTCCCACATAGCCCCTTCCCTTTCACCCTTACCTCAGGGTTCTCTGTCTGTTTCCTGCCTGTAGAGGATCTCTCCCAGGTCCCCTCGCCTGGAGAGTGTCACCGCCTCCCACTCCTTCCTCTCCCTTCCAGTCCCAGCCACCAACTGACCTGCACATACCTTGCAGCTCCTTTTAATTGAACTGGCTAGGCTCTGATTGGATGCTTCCCTGAGCTTTTCTAGGCAGGCCTGGGCAACTCATCTTTACAGCTCTTTTTCTGGGGTGCGGTGTGGTAGTATGGTAGGGCCTCTAGCAGGAGGCCTCCAAGGGCCTATTATTCCTCATGACCACTCCCCAAATAATTCCTCTTCTTTCTCAGTGTTTGCACTTACCAAATACTAGTAGGCTTACCTGGCATGCATTGCCCAGATCCTTCAAGGCAGGGGGCTGGCAATGTGAGGAGTGCAGGAGTCAGGGCAGGGCCTTGAGATGTGTTTGTGACTAGGCTGGGGTAGTGCAGCAGGCTGGGGTGGTGCAAGAGTGAGGGTTAGGGATGAGAAGGGCGACAGGGCAGGGGGTCCCATCTGGCACAGACCTTTTCTCTCTCTCAGTATGCTGGCAGGCCAGAAGAGTCTCAGCCCTGCTGGCTATGCTGTTGGTGGTATGGCTGCCCCCAGTGGGCACTGCAGGATAGCTCTCCACTATGGGCTCGCTGCCCCCAGTGGCAACTCTTAAATCACATCCCTTCGAATAGCAGACCCTCCCTTCTCATGTTATGGAAAGCTCTCCTTTTCCCAGGGTTCCAGTTGTCCTGGCACAATCAAACCCTGACCTTGCTAGGAGAAGGGGAAGCTGCCTACCGAATTTGGTGGCCCCAGCTCTTACTGTTTAGGAAGAGTTCTTGAACAAATGAGCTTGCAGACAGACACACAGGCAGACACACTCTAAAATATATATACAGGCATGGCAATTGGAGTTTGAATTCTCACTCTAAATAAAGTTTGGGTTTAGGCCCATTTCTAAACAACAACATAACCAAAAAACAACACCACACACAGAGCCTTCCTTGGGCTGCTTGTAGATTTCTCAGAAGCCCAGATTGGCTAGATTGGGAGTACAACTAGACTGGTGTGTTCTTCTGGGATACCAGGTCCCAGAAAAACTCCGCCGCATCCAAGGAATGTGTTTGCTCTTTCGCTTTTTTTGTGGAAGAGCAGACGAGCTCTTTTGGGGAGCTCTCTATACCTCATTCTATGAGGAATAAGAGCTCTGCCAAAAGAGGAGGCTTTTCCGCCATTTGGCCCCGTCTAAACCTAGCTGAGCTCCTGGAGGTCAGGCCCCATCAAAAGCAATTGGAAAAAGCTACGCAAATTGCTCTCCGCTTTTTCCGATAAAAGAGTGTAGTCTAAACCTAGCCTCAGAACACTGGCCACTAAGCCAATCATCCCTTAGCCCTGTTCCCAGTGCACACCCCTCTTTCTGTGGCTGCAATGAAGGAGAGAAAAAGGGTTGCTGTCATGGGGTTTCCTAGTGCCTGGGGCACCTCTAGTAATTCCCCGTAAAGTACAGCCCCTAATGTCAGGGCTAGCTCAAGCTCTTGGGCTTTGTTTCCAAATCGGATTCACCCCCTATTAGGGTCAATACTGCTGCTCGGGCCTAGTCATCAGTCTAATGCACCCCTATTAGGATCAATATGGCCTTTACAGCCTAGTCACTAGTCCAGTTCACCCCCTATTAGGGTCAATACAGCCTCTCGGGCCTAGTCACAAATCTAGTCCATCCCTATTAGGGTAAATACGCCCTCTGCAGCCTAGTCACAAACACAGCTCCCCTCCTTCAGGGTACAGACGACTTTTAAGGCCTGGTTCCCTGGTAAGCCTCCCAACGAGCCTGGAGCTGGGTTGCTGTGGGGTGGGGGCAGTAGGGGAACCCGGGCCCTCCCTCTCCACCAGGTCCCAGCCCAGGACCTTGTTGGCAGCGACAGCATACGCTGCCTGCTCAACAGGGATTCCACCCAAAGAGCACTGAGCTCCTGGAGGTCAGTCCCCCTGGGCTCCTTCCTACCGTCCCTGGGTATTGTTCTGGTCTTGGGGCCTGGCTCAGTGAGTTGAGGCCTCGTAGGGGTCTTCCCAAGCGGGGCTGTCACTGCAGCTGCTGCGGTTGCTGCTGCAGGGTCTGCTGCTCCTGGGGCTGCTGCGGTGGCGGCAGTGGCTGCTGCAGGGTCTGCTGCTGCTGCAGCGGTATCTGATCTGGAGCCCATAACTGAGCTCCTTCCCCTCCGGCTGTCTGCCCAAGCTGCCCTGTGTAGCCCTCTTTTATCCCAGCGCAGCTGGAGCATGCCCAGCAGGCTACAGGGGGCGTGGCCTCCCTTACCTCAGAGTTGAGTTAACGCCTTCCAGTCTAGTGCAGGGGAGGCTCACCCTGTCACAGTTGCATACATCTTCATTGATCTTTCATCAGCACGATTTCTCCTGGGACAACTGCATCCGTGTAGAAATCTTTTACAGCAGATGGCAAGAATCTGACCCATAATATTAACTGCACTACTGGCATCAGATATTTTCCTGAGAGTCGACTCATTCCTCAGAAATGTGCACTGATACCTCTAGCCATTATTTCTCCACTTCTCTTTTCTCTACATCTTTTCCCTTGTCACATGATTGCTGTTTTTCCTTCACTCCCTCATGTGATCAATGGCAATTAGCTCCAGCGCTGTAATTATTTTTTGCATAAACAATAGGATTGCGGCTCTCACCAATTAGCACCTTTATTTATCTTTTCAATCACTGGATGTCTAATTTTAACATCAGGAGATAAAAGGGGAATCTGGACTGAGTGCTGAAGCAGGCAGAGAGGCAGCTGTAATGGCTCATTGAGTACTGCAGGCACCATTATCCCAATGTAACAGGTTGATTACTCCTTATAGTGGGTAAAGCTTTCAACATGCCCACATTGATACCATGAGGTATCCCGGAAAAACTCTGCCACGTCCAGGGAACACTTTTTTGCAGAAGAGCAGATGCACTCTTTCAAAGCCCTGTCTTCCTCCTCCCACGAGGAAGAAGGGCTCTTCCAAAAGAGGAGGTTTTTCTAAAATTTGGCCCAGTGTAGATGGGCCAAATATTGAAAAAGCCTCTTCCTAAAAAAACTATCAGAAAAAGGTACGCAAATTGCACACTGCAATTTGCATACCTTTTTCTGATAGATCATTGTAGTGTAGATATAACCTATGTAGGCAACACAGGAGTAAGGGTGTCAGTACCATGATGCCTCTAAAATAACCTTATGGTCCTCTTTGGCAACTCCCTTTTGGGCCATGACCCCCAATTTGCGAAATGCTGATCTCTCCTGGGAAGTCTGTGTAGTACAGAGTAAAAACACACATAAGAACATAAGAACGGCCATACTGGGTCAGACTAACAGTCCATTTAGTCCAGTATCCTGTCTGCTGACAGTGGCCAATGCCAGATACCCCAGAGGGAGGGAACAGAACAGGTAATCCTCACATGATCCCTCTCCTATCATCCATTTCCAGACAGAGGCTAGGGACACCATTCCTACCTATCCTGGCTAATAGCCATTGATGGGCCTAACCTCCATGAATCTATCTAGCTCTTTTCTGAACCCCGTTAAAGCAAAAACCTCTTCCGCAAAAAGGATTGGAAGAGAATATGCAAATGAAAGTGTGAGATATGCAAATGAGCATTCATTTGCATTTCCTCTTCTGGAAAAAGTTCGTAGTGTAGCCGTAGCCATAGAGGGCCCTGCTATTCTAGATCAAAATATCTGATCCCACACCCAGAGTCTCTTGTGACTCTGTGTGGCGGCGCGTCAGATTTCCCTGACTCCTGCACCCCCGTAATGGCACAGACAGACTCCACCAGCCAGTAGAATAGAGGGAGTTTATTGCTTCTCCAGGATACAGCACAGCATAGATGTCATCTGGTTACAGGAACCGGGCCTAGGATGCCTCAGCCCCCCTTGAGATGGGGGGAGAGTGGGCCCCTAAATTCCAGCCCCTTTCCCTAGGCTGTCTCCTCCATGATCCCAGACAGAAAACTAACTCTTCCTTCCAGCCCTGCCCCCAGCCAGGTCTGGCCTCGCCCCCTTCCTTTCCATTGTTCCGCTCCATGGGAGATACCTGTCTGACGAGTTTCGAAGCCCCCTTGCATAATGACTCATCCCCTGCCCTGCTGGGCCGTGCTGCAGACAGCAGCCAGTGGAGGTCACTGACAACCCACTGCCCAGCATAGCAACCAGCAAGGTACCCCCACTACATCACACTCTGATGCCCACTGATTCAGCTCCCTGGCTATGTATTACATCCCTGGTGGATGTTTCTGCTCCACCACCTTTGCTCTAGCTTCAGAGCCTGTGGACAGTGTTCCCTCTAATTTATCACACCTCTGAGTAGAATGAAGTTTGTGATATGCCCCAGTATGGAGGTGATGTGCGACAAGGAGGTGATGTGTTGCATATCACCTCCATATTGGTGCACATAACAAAATGAATGTGGTGGGGGAGGGTTCAAGGGTTTCATAGTGTGGGAGGAGGCTCAGGCACGGGCCAGAGGTTTGGGGTACAGAGCTCTGAGGGCTCTGGTAGCACGGCAGGCTCTGGGATGGGGTTGTGAATGAGAGGCTTAAGGGTGGAAAAGATGGTATGGGTACAAGGGCTCTGGCTGTGGATGTGAACAATGGGGTGGAGCCAGGGATGGTGAGCTCAAGGTGAGGAGAGGGGTTTGCATTGCAAGGGCTCCGGCAGGGCCTTTTCTTCCCTCCTTAGCCTTCTCTGCACCCCAACTTTCCTGTCTCCTCCCACTTCCCCAGACGGCAGGGACCTTTTTTCTCCCCCCAGCCCACATGGCTGCAGGGGCCTTTCCCCGCTCTCATCTGGCAGGGTTTTTCCTTCTCCCCACCCGCCTGGAGCTGCAGTCAAGGACAGGTGGTCTAGTGACCGGCAAGATGGCAAGTCCCAGCCCTGCCAGCCACTCTCTTGCTGGTGTGGCTGCCTCCAGTGGTCACTCTCCAGTATAGTTCTCCCCTGCATTCACTGTCCCCAGTGGTCACTCTGCAGTATTGTGTCCTTCTGAACAGCAGCATGCCACGCTTTCCATGTTCTGGAAAACAGTCCCATTCCCAGAACTTCCTGTTTTCCTGGAACAAACAAATCCTGAGCTTGCTTTAATTTAGTGTAAGAGGAAGCTGCCTGCCAAATATGATAGCTAGATAGCTAGATAGATGAAGTTAATCTGTTATTTCCCAAAGTACCTGGCTATCATTCCATAATATGTGGTAACTTGAGTAATTACTTTCTTCCTTTTGGATGATGTGACTAATTTGTAGATTCGCTGATGAAAATAGAAGTGTCAAGTGATTAAATTGAAGTGTGACCTCTGGAAATGTCAGAAAGTCATTTCCCTTGTGTAGCTGGCTTATTAATTTTATATCTACCTAAATGCTCTAGCAGCAGAACCTGTGAATTTCCAAATAGTGCTAGCACTTTCATCATGCACGAGCCCCTCATGTACATTCACTTTTGAGTATTCCAGGACTGCAGAGCTTGACATATGTGAATTCTCCATCTGCTCTCGTGGAGCAGATACTGTGCAGGTGTGTGCCTCACTTGTATAGTATCACACATCACTCTAGCAGCCTGTGTGTATGGAGTGTAAAAGCCAGCTATTTGTATAATGCCGAGAACCCAGTCAGGACCATGATGTCTTTGTGCTAGGGGCTGTACAAATCCAGAGTAAGAGACAATTTCTGCCCCAAATACATAAAGGGCATGAGGGAAAGTGAGTTCCCCAAAGTGACCCAGAAAATCAGTAGCAGAACTAAAAATTGGCTTCTTTGCTGTCTAGGGCAAATCTCTATACTCCAGATCACTATTACGAGCTGGTATCAGACTGTGCTGTGGTGCTGGAAGGTTCAAACCTGACGATGGAGGTTGTCACAAAAATAACTCTGATAAGCACAAAAGCTGGATCCTGCTCATTATTTGACAAATTCTTATGGCAGAGTAGGGTTCAGAGACAAATCTCTGAGATACACCTTTGGGTGGAGGTGGCTCAGCTTTGACAGAAGCCAGGCAGGATTCTGAGAGAACCTGCCAGCCTAGGGGCTAGAACTAGGGCGGCTGCTGCTGCTGCTGCCCCTCCCGGCTTGAAGTGGTTTCTACCATACACTGGCTTTCCTGTTGAATTCAATGGTTCGCAGCACTCCACTATACAATTTGTTCCAGCATCTCTGCCTACCTGCCTCCTTGGAAATCTACCTGGTTTCCTGCAAGCTCCCCTGCTCAACTACTTGACAGCCTTCTTGGCATGATGATTGAGGGCCAGGATCCTGGAAGCCCTGGGAATCCCATCTCTCAGGATTCTAGGTTCACATCTCCCCTGAAGCCCAGAGCTTCCAGGGTCCCTGGCTCTGCAGCAGCCCAGCAGGCAGCCTGTCCCAGAGTTGGGGTTCCCATCCCTTTCACAAAGAATTTCAGAATTTTCGGTTTCATTCCATTTCAACAAAACTAACCCTTTTGTGGCAATGCAATTACCCCTCCCTGTCCAACTCTCTTATCTCTGCCTCTGGACTAATATTCTGACTAAACTGTAATAGTGCCACAGAAAACTACAACACCAGAAAACTACAACTGCTAAAAACAGACCCCATTTCTCAGCATTAACACTGATTTTTAAAAAATCTAAATGATAAAGCCATTTTGCCAGAGCTCCAACCCTAGAAAGTTCACCATGGGTATGTCTACACTACAAAGTTAATTCGAACTAACAGCTGTTAGTTCGAATTAACTTTCATAGGCACTACACACACAAACTGCTAGTTCGAACTTAATTCGAACTAGCGGAGCGCTTAATTCGAACTAGGTAAACCTCATTCTACGAGGACTAACGCCTAGTTTGAATTAAGTAGTTCGAATTAAGGGCTGTGTAGCCACTTAATTCGAACTAGTGGGAGGCTAGCCCTTCCCAGGTTGCCCTGGGCCAAGCCAGGGAAACTCGTCTGCCCCCCTGCCGGCCCCGGAGCCCTTAAAAGGGCACGGACTGGCTACGGTGCCCGTGCCAAGTGCAAGCCTGCCAGCACCCAGCCAGCAGACCCTACACCTGGCACGGGATGAGCCAGCCACCCGCTGCCACCCAGCCCTCCCCCTCTTCCCAGGACCAGGCTGGCGGCTCCCAGGAGCCTGCCCAGGGCCGCAAGAGGCAGACGCCCGCCTGGTCTAGTGCGGAGATCGTGGACCTCATCGAGGTTTGGGGGGAGACCTCCAACGTCCACAATCTCCGCACTAGGCACAGGAAAGCGGCCATCTAGGGCAGGATAGCTGCCAGCCTGGCCACCAAAGGCCACATGCGAACCCAGGAGCAGGGTTGCATGAAAATCAAGTAGGTCCAGTGAGACCCCCGACCCTGAGCTTAGAACATAAGAATGGCCGTACTGGGTCAGACCAAAGGTCCATCTCGCCCAGTAGCCTGTCTGCCGACAGCGGCCAACACCAGGTACCCCGGAGGGGATAGACCGAAGACAATGGCCAAGCCATTTGTCTCGTGCCATACATCTCCAGCCTTCCACAAACAGAGGCCAGGGACACCGTTCCTACCCCCTGACTAATAGCACTCCATGGACCCAACCTCCATGACTTTATCTAACTTCTCTTTAAACTCTGTTCTAGTTCTCACCTTCACAGCCTCCTGTGGCAAGGAGTTCCACAGGTTGACTATTTGCTTTGTGAAGAAGAACTTTCTTTTATTAGTTTGAAGCCTGCTACCCATTCATTTCATTTGGTGTCCTCTAGCCCTTCTATTATGGGAACTAATGAAGAACTTTTCTTTATGCACCCTCTCCACACCACTCATGATTTTATAGACCTCTATCATATCCCCCCTCAGTCTCCTTTTTTCTAAGCTGAAAAGTCCCAGTCTCTTTAGCCTCTCTTCGTATGGGACCAGTTCCAAACCCCTAATCATTTTAGTTGCCCTTTTCTGAACCCTTTCCAAGGCCAAAATATCTTTTTTGAGGTGAGGAGACCCCATCTCTACACAATACTGAAGATATGGCGTACCATAGTTTTATACTTCCCCTCCTCCTTCTTCCCCTGGCTTCCCCCTTCCAGCTCCCTCCTCCCAGGTTTCCACCTCCCCTCTCCCACCCTCTCTCTTCCCCTCTCCCACCTCCTTTTCCCAGTCTCCCCAGAGGTTAATCCCCCCCCCCCTCAGTTTTGTTAAATAAAGAGAGTTTCTAGTTTTGAACATACGTGTCCTTTATTTTTTACATCAGGAAGGGGGGCTAGGGAAGGGTAAGTGGAAGGAGGTGAGGGAGGAATGGGGCATGAGCCCCTGATGGGGAGGACTGGGGTGGCTCTGCGGGCTCCTCGGGGTGGAAGCTCTCCTGCAGGGCCTCCTGGATCCTGACAGCCCCCCGGATGGCAGTCTGCGGCAAGTGCAGCCGGGCTGATGGCTGAGTGCTGTGATGTGCCGAGGGTGGGCACTCAGGGCACTCCAAGACAGGACTGCTTTGCTGTCCCTCATCGAGGTAGACAAGCAAGCGGGGAACCCTGAGAACTGTCTGTCCGGGGTGGGGGTCGGGTCCCTTTAAGCACAGCCCTTGGCTAGCCTGAGGCAGCAGCTCCACACTCTAAGTCCTAAGCTGATGCCCTGCCGGCACTGGTTCCGGCCAGCCTTCACTTCGGTTCAGGGTCCACTCAATGTGGACATGCTAGTTCGAATTAGCAAAATGCAAAATTCGAACTAGTTTTTAGGTCTAGATGCACTAATTCGAATTAGCTTAGTTCGAATTAACTAATTCGAACTAAGTTAGTTCGAATTAGTGCTGTAGTGTAGACATACCCCATTAGAATAATTGCATATGGCAGCAGAGGGAAATGCAGAGTAACTCCAGGATCATTTGCAGTTTGTTAGCCAATCAAATGTAAAAGGACAGATGATCGTTTGCACAATTTACATTTATTAGCACCTTACCAGGCTCCTTTTGGTGAGTTACTGCTGAGGACAGGGATCAGTGAAAGATGCAGCTTCTTCTAAGGGACAATAAATGAATCACAACTCTGAGACAAGGCTCAGCACATATCATTCATTTGAGACAAATACTAATATTGCTGCCAATAGTTCACCATTTGTTACCAGTGCTGTTAGAAAGTGTTAGTGCTACAAAGTGTAACATCAATGCAAAGATGTTACCAAACCAGACGCCTTTGCTGTTAATTTTCCATGGGTTTGATTTGATCTCTGTTGGCCTTGTGAAGCATCTTGTCAGTGTTGGTAACACTATGTACATCTTTCACATAACCTTTAGGGATGGTGGACATTTCTGTCTACGTCTATCAGCCTTTGTTTCAGGTGGAAATGTGAAGGGATCCGTTAAGACCAAAGTGATTTTTTTCTCTAATTGTAGCCAGTCCCATGACTTTATCACAAGTCTCTAGATATCTGATGTTTTCCTTGAGGCTGGAAGGATACAAGACCTTGGCCATTTGATTTACTTGAGAGTAGATCAGGCAGGTGGGAATAGGAACTTCGGGCAGTTTTTCAGATGTGACCTGTGATTCTGCGTGATATTTTGAGGGCCCAGCTTGAGATGCTACAGTGATCAGCATGGGCCTGATATTGTACCTATAGGTTATTAAAAGTCAGACACCCAACTGCTGAGACACCCCCAAATCTAGCACTGCTTCTGAAACCCTAAGCCTTTGTTTTACATCCCTCCAATGAAGGGATGCATCAGTCTGATGAGGTGGCAGGTTAAAACTATGCTAAGCCAATATGAATAACTTTCGGGTGTCATTTTTCAAGGTATAATTTCCCTGGACCTGGCCACTCATGAAAGACAAATTAAACTTCCCCAGATCTCAGAGGCTGCTGAAGCTAAAACATGGCTTCAGGAAAAGGCATGACAAATCTGCTGCTTGAGAAAGATGCTCTATTAACATGTCTGGCTACTCAATGCCCCTATTTATCCACAGTCTGAGAGCTTCCTCCACATGTCCTGGGTGATCTAGAGGGGACAGACCCAGGTACTCCACTACAGAGAGGCCATTTTGTGCTGCTGGTCCATGCTGGCCCTAAAGCCTTCGCTGGGTGGGTTATACTAGTACAGAGAGCTTCCTGTGCTATTCCTCTCCCTGCTGCCAGGGGAGAGGGCAGTGCTGGGCCTTCCCTCTGTTCCACTGCATCCCACCCACTGCAGCACCCCAATATCACCAACCTTGTGAATACAGCCCACACCAGCTCTGCAGAAAAGGACCTTAGAAGTGATTACTCCCCTTTATTCGGCTCTGGTGAGGCCACATCTGGAGTATTATGTGCAGTTCTGGGCCCCCCACTCTAGAAAGGACGTGGACGCTTTATTCGAAATAACGCATCTATACACAAAAAACTATTTCGAAATAGTGGTTTGCCTGTATAGACACTATTAAAGTTAATTCAAAATAACGACCGTTATTTTGAATTAACTTTGCTGTGTAGACATACCCCGAAGAATAATGCCAAATTCGAAATATCTATTTCGAAATAAGTGTTGTGTAGACACTTATTTCGAAATAGGGGGCCTCCAGCCTTCCCAGGGTGCCCTGGTGGCCACTCCAGTCTCAACCAAGAACACTCTTCTCCCTCCTCCCATCCCTGGAGCCCTTAAAGGGGTAGACTCTGGCCACAGTGCCTGTGCCAGCTCCAAGTCTGCCAGCCCAGAGCCAGCAGTCACTGCCCCTGACCCAGTGGTCCCAAAACATGAGCCAGCAAGTCACTGGCAGCCAGCCCTCCACTGCTCCCCAGGAGCAGTCTGCCAGCTCCCAGGAGCCTGACAGGGCTCGGAAAAGGTGGGCACCTTCCTGGTCCAGGGCGGAGATCATGCACCTTATTCAGGTTTGGGGGGGATGCCCCCAACGTCCATGATCTCTGCACTAGACAGAGGAACGCAGCCGTCTATGGCAGGATAGCTACCAGCCTGGCCACCAAAGGCCACATGCGAACCCAGGAGCAGGTTTGCATGAAAATCAAGTTGGTCCAGCGAGACCCCCAACCTTGAGCCCTGAGCTTCCCCTCCCCCTTCTTCCCCTTGCTTCCCCCTTCCAGCTCCCTCGTCCCAGGTTTCCCTCTCCCCTGTCCCACCCTCTCTCCGCCCCTCTCCCGCCTCCTTTCCCCAGTCTCACCAGAGTTTCATTCCTCCCCCCCAGTTTTGTTAAATAAAGAGAGTTTGTGTTTATGAAAAAACGTGTATTTTATTTTACATCAGGAAGGGGGATTAGGGAGGGGTAAGTGGAAGGATGTGAGGGAGGAATGAGGCACAAGCCCCCAGTGGGGCAGACCAGGGAGATTCTTAGTGCTCCTCAGGGTGGAAGCTCTCCCGCAGGGCCTCCTGGATACTGACAGCCCCACAATGGACCTCCCGGATGGCAGCCTGTAGAAAGTACAGCCAGGCTGGTTCTGTCCAGCCTTAAATGCGATTCAGCGTCCACTCAGTGTGGACATGCTATTTCGAAATAGCAAAATGCTATTTTTGAAATGCATTTTGTGTGTAGACGCTCTATTTCGAAATAACTTATTTCGAATTAACTATTTCGAAATAAGATGTTTCAAAATAATGCTGTAGTGTAGACATAACCTAGCTGAGGACCTGTCCCATCATAGGTCCCTTAGGTTGGGGATATATCCTGGAAAATCATGTCATGGACCTGCCCACTGACACCTCTACATGACCTTGGACAGAGATATTCTGTGATGTTTGGATGCAGGGGAGGAGGGAGAACTTGCTGGCATCATTGTGTAGGAGCTGATGATGTTTAGAATGTAGGATGGGCACTGGGAAGAGAATTAATTCCATAGGCCAATCAGAACATCCCAGAAGGCTTGCAGCAACGACTGGTATTTTATTAGACAAAACTTTTTTTATCATCCATGTCACTCACTCTGTAAGTTGGCTTCAAAGGAGCATCTGGGCGAGGTTTTCCATAGTGCACAACACCTTTATTTCCAAGATTAGCCAATTAGCCCATCAGAATACAGGATTTTCAGGTCTCTCCTCCACGTCAGTCTTCTCTCCCGAGCCTCCGGTCTCTCGCTTCGTCTTCATCTTCGTCTTCGTCTTCGTCTCTCTCTCTCTCTCTCTCTCTCTCTCCCCCCTCCTCTTACTGCCTCCCCCCCTCTCTCTCAGCTCTCCTCCGCCTTCTGCCTCTCTCTCCGTCTATCTCTTTCTCTTCTCCCCCCCGCCTCTCACTCTCCCTTTCTCTTCTCCTCCTCCTTCTGCCTCTCACTCTATCTCGGGGGTGCTGCATGGGGACCGTGGGGCCCAAACGGCCACTTGCGCTGCTTGCTTCCCCGCAGCAACCCCGCTGAGTGGTGCAGAACTCAGCCGAGTGCCACAGCGCGAGGCAACAGCGCCCCCCAGAGGTGACTCGTAACGCTACAGCGTTACAGAGTCACAGACATTGGGCTACTATATATATGATAAGCATTCCATAAAATGAAAGGAAGTGCAAAACAAGGCTTTTCTAGGAGGTTTCCATCTTTCCATCACTAGAAATCCATTAATGAAGTCTAATTATAATGACAGAACCCATATTGCTGACCAATTCACTCTGACATGAAAGCTCTTTTGCCCAGAGGAAAAGGGAAGGGAGGAGAAAAATTGAAAATTAGTTTAGTTCTGTTTAATCTACAAAATCTAACCTAAAGTAGCAGTTCCAGAAGGAATTCTGTGCCCGCTAATGCGCTGAAGTTATTCCTTCAGGGTATGTCTACACTACAAAGTTAATTTGAAATAACAGCCGTTATTTCGAATTAACTTTAATAGCGTCTACACATACAAACTGCTATTTCAAAATAAATTCAAAATAGTGGAGACCTTATTTCGAATTTGGTAAACCTAATTCTACAAGGAATAACACCAAATTTGAAATAGCTAATTTGAAATAAGTGCTGTGTAGACACTTATTTCGAATTAGGGTGCCTCCAGCCCTTCCCAGGGAGCGCTGGTGGCCACTCTGGGCACAACCAGGAAAACTTGTCTGCTCCCCACCCAGCCCCGGAGCCCTTAAAGGGGCAGACTCTGGCCACAGTGCCTGTGCCAGTTGCCAGCCTGCCAGCACACAGCCAGCAGACTGTGCACCTGACACAGCATGAGCCAGCAACCCGCTGCCACCCAGCCCTCCGCCTCTTTCCAGGACCAGGCTGGCGGCTCTCAGGAGCCTGCCAGGGGCCACAAAAGGCGGGTGCCTTCCTGGTCTAGTGCGGAGATCGTGGGCCTCATTGAGGTTTTGTTGGGAGGCCTCCAATGCCCACAATCTTTGCACTAGGCGCAGGAATGCAGCTGTCTACAGCCGCATGGCTGCCAGCCTGGCCACCAGAGGCCACATGCGCAGCCAGGAGCAGGTGGCAAGCAAAATTAAAGAACTGTGGCAGGCCTATGCCAGGGCCTCCCAACCAAGGGCTGACCCGGAGGCCTGCCCACATTGTGAGCCCCAACCAGGGGCTGCCCCCTCCGCAGTTGGGGAAGCCCAGGGCGCCAAACCCCTGGATGACCGCGTCCAGGTTGGTGAGGCAGACGACTCTGCAGAGCAGCACCCTGTTGATGGCCTTGACCACCTGCAGAGAGACACACAAAACCGAGGGTCACTGGGGTGCCCAGGTGGCTGGGAGTGTTCGTTCCCCACCACTGCCCTGCGCCTCACTCCCAGGAGCAACTCCCGCTGTAATCCTGGCCACCGCAGGCAGTCTGTAGCGTGGCCGGGACAGATCGAACCCTCCCAGGGAGGGCACTTACACCACCTCCCCCCCCGTTTTCCCTGGGGCAGCCCATGTCCTCCTTGCAGCCCCCCCTCCTGGCCCAGTGGCCGGTGAGTGCCGTACCTGCATGAGCACTGCTCTGACGGTGGATCTCCCCACGCCGAACTGGTTCCCCACGGATTAGTAGCTATCCGGCGTGGAGAGCTTCCAGAGGGCAATGGCCACCCGCTTGTGGAGGGGAATGGCGGGCCTCATGCGTGTGTCCTGTCACCACAGAGCAGGGGCGAGCCACTCGCAGAGCTTGAGGAAGGGGTCCTTCTTCATCCTGAAGTTCTGGGTCCACTGTTGGTCTCCCCAGCGCTCCAGGATGATGTGGTCCCACCAATCGCTGCTGGTGTCCAGACGCCAGATGCAGCGGGGCACGTTGGCATCTGGGCGCCGCTCCTCCAGACCCCCAGGGGGGTAGAGGGAGGGCCAGGGGCTGGCCTGCAGCAGAAGGTGCCAGGCAGCCTCCAGCAATTGCTGCCAGGCTTGCAGCAAGACATTCAACATGAGCACCAGAGTGCCCAGGGGCGGCTGTGGCTCCATGATGCCGAGTGCTGCGGTGTCCCAAAGGAGAGCAACCAAAGCAGGTGGAGAGGAAAACGCTTTGCTGTCCCTCGGCGAGGCAGGCAAGCAAGCGGGAAAGCTGAGAACCGGCTGTCCAGGGAGGTCCCTTTAAGCACAAGCCTCAGATAGCCCCAGACAGCAGCCACACAAAGCAACTACTGACCTGATGCCCTGCTGGAACCGGTTTCAGCTGCCCTTAAATGCAATCCAGCGTCCAATCAGTGTGGACGCGCTATTTCAAAATAGCAAAACACTATTTCGAATTAGTTTTGTGTCTAGATGCGTTATTTCGAATTAGCTTATTTCGAATTAACTAATTCGAAATAAGATAATTCGAAATAGTGCTGTAGTGTAGACATACCCTCAGGTTTGTACTCATTCCACTGAACGCAGCCTGCAGTAGATTTGTTTAGAGACTGTCTCTGAAGTGCTTCCTTTGAGTAGGAATTGACTTTCTGAGTAAGGCCCAATTAAACCAATAGGATCACTCTTGGAACGAGGAACTGCTCAATCTGAGTAATGGTGAACATGAAAGAGCACAAACCTTTTAGAGTATGATGCGATGGGGAAAAGCCGCATGGACAGGCAAGCCTCCCAAGCATCAGCAGTATTTAGACCTTATCTAAATAGCTTTGCTGGATGGGGCTGGAATTCTGTGGAAAACATTCTTTGGGGTGTTTTTGTGAAATTTCAGGTAAAGTGTTGCCTGTTCTATTGCACAATGAGTAGCCTGATAATTTCAGACAAAGACGACTTTCATCTTAACTAGCAGGGAAACAGCATCAAGAAAGAACAAAAATAAAGTATCTATAGGAGATGACTGTGTGCAGTAGGTCTGTGATGTTATGGTGATGAGCATCAGACAAACAGACAGATGTGAAACATAGGCTACGTCTAGACTGGCATGATTTTCCGCAAATGCTTTTAACGGAAAAGTTTTTCCATTAAAAGCATTTGCAGAAAAGAGCAACTAGATTGGCACAGACGCTTTTCCGCCAAAGCACTTTTTGCGCAAAAGCATCCATGTCAATCTAGACGCGCTTTTGCACAAGAAAGCCCCGATCGCCATTTTAGCCATCGGGGCTTTTTTGCGCAAAACCAATCTGAGATGTCTACACTGGCCTTTTTGCGCAAAAGCTTTTGTGCAAAAGGACTTTTGCCCGAACGGGAGTGTCAAATTGTTTGCACAAGAAGCACTGATTTCTTACATTAGAACGTCAGTGCTTTTGCGCAAAATCAAACAGCCAGTGTAGACAGCTGTCAAGTTTTTGCGCAAAAGCGGCTGCTTTTGCGGAAAAACTTGCCAGTCTAGACACAGCCATACTGTTTTCTGTGCTCTGTCATGCTGCCTTTGCTGCCTTTATCATATTGCTAATAAAATAAGAAAATCTGTTTGTTTTTTCAAACAAATGAACAAAGAGCTTTTCCTGTGAGAAGGACCCATGGAACGCATGGGGAGAGTCAATAGCAAGAACACACATCCGTCACCTTCCAGCCAAGCAGTTGATGGGATGGAAGGCATGTTGTGGTTGTCTCTGTGCAACCAGCTTGTTAGGGTGTGTCTACACAGCAAAGTTATTTTGGAATTATGGCTGTTATTCTGAAATAACTATGTGAGCGTCTACACAGCAATTCCGTTATTTTGAAATAATTTCAAAATAATGGATGCTTTATTCCGACGTCTGTAAACCTCATTCTATGAAGAATAATGCCTATTCCAAAATAACTATTTCAGAATAAGGCCTGTGCAGATGCTCCACTTCTGCTATTTCAAAATAGCCCATCCCCAGGGCCATTCTAAGTTATTCCTCCTGGGGCTCTAAATCTACATTAGGGAAGCCTGCCTCAGACTCATTTTGAGGCTTCCCTGCTGTGTAGACCTGCTATTTTGAAATAAGCTATTTCAGAATAACTGTTCCGGAATTGCTTATTCCAAGATAACTGTGCAGTGTAGATGTAGCCTTCGAGGCCCATCTACCCATGAGCTGCCTCAAATGGAAAACCTGGCAGATGGCATCAGCTGCCACAGAGCTGTGGAAGCTGAGCTACCAAGGAGCCAGCCAGTGAATGGCAGACTATCAGAAAGGGGGGGTTCCACTGCAGGGGTGACAAACTGGGGGGGGCGGGTGTTGCACCCCAGCAATGAAAAAATTGTGGGGCTCCATCTCTATGTAAACACATGTATGCTGGGGCAAACGGGGTGTGGAGGTGAGAGATGCACCTGGAGGGTTAGGCGCAGCCACCCTGGGAGCAGGGTGTGGGGCCTGGACCTGGGATGGGTTAGAACAGGGTGAGAGCACACAGGACCCCCCTTCCTAGCCTGGAGTTGGCTGCTCTCTCCGCAAGTGAGTCCAGGTCCACTAACAGGAGGGTGCAAAAGGAGCAAGTGCCCCGAGGCCTGGTGGCTTTAACGGGCCCAGGGCTACTGGCTGCCACCACTGCTATTGTGGCAGCTGCGGAGGCCAGAGACCCAGGCCTCTTTGAATTGTCATCAGAGCATCTGAGGGCATTCTGTGAGGCTCTGAGAGCAGGGGTGGGAGTTGGCTTCCCTGGCCTCAGCATTTTCATCTGAGGCCCTGCCCTTCTGCGATGGCTGTCGCTCTGCAGGCTGAGTCTCAGTACTTCCTCTCATGCCCCCCATCCCTTTACCCCTGCCCACTGGCCTCCTTCTCAGAGAGCTTCCAGCCCCTCTGCTCTTCAAAGCCATGTCTGGCTTCCAGAGGAGATCATCAAAATGAGACCACCTCTGTGGAACATTTCAACCTCAATGAATCAGCAAATTTCACCAAAAGGCCTGTTTTTCTGACCAGCCCTGGCCTTCTTCATAAAGCACCATTAGCTCTACTGAGGAAAAGCTACTAATGCTCTAACTTGTCAGCCCCAGGGCTGGTCAGCTCCTCAGCATTTGGGGCCTGAACCTTGCTCTGGCCCTTGCATGGCAGAGGACTCTTCCCCACTTCAGCAGAGAAGCTGTATCTGCTGAGCTGGTCTCTGAAGGGTAATACAGTGCAGGGGAGAGATGCAGCAAACCTGTGAGAGGGCGTGCATGCCAAAGGATGATTCCCAGGCAGCGTCAGTGGCCCTTTTAAAGACCAACTCTTCTAATTCTTGTTTTGACAGTACCTTGTATCCCATTAGCCTGGGGCTGGTGCAGTGTGCAACCATGGCCACTAGATGGCTCCATCTGCATAGGGATGAGTGCTGATGCTGTCTCTGCTTGAGACTGGAGGAAGCATGAATCCCCATTCCCCCACCCCAGCGTTCTCCCCACATTTGCCTTGACATTGACAGTAATTAACAATAACACCATTTAGCCTTCTGTCATTTGCACTGGATCCGTAATGTTTGATTTGTTTAACCTTTGCATAAAAAAACCAACAAAACCTCGGCAGTGTGTGCAATGCTCTTTCTTGTAGCCACCAAACACAAAATCCACAGTGGCCATGGATAATACGAAGCAACAGGAGGGTCAGGCTGAGGCTATGAGTATTAATGTTTACTTCTTGTTTCCAATCTGAAGTGCCCTCAGTCAGTATTTCACAACATCCCCGGGCCTTTGAAATCCAGCCCCTTCCCTTTTAACTCTTTAAGAGCAAAATGTTGCTGCTGACAGCTCGCTGCTCGGAAGCTAGGTCTCTGCAGCTCTACACTGGTGTGTCACTACTAATGAAATAACAACAATAATACTGAAATTGAACTTTTCATGCTCAGAGCATTATTTAACCCAAGATTAATGAGTTATCTGATTTACCTTCAGGAGAATCCCATGATGTAGGGCACCTGACTGGGAAAATGGTCGGATAAGGAAACCGAGGCAGTGAAGGTAAGGGATTTCCCCACAACCACAGGAGGCTGCTCTTTTAGCTGACTGTCATCACTGTGAAATTTTGCACAAAGGGTCTTACAAGAAGATTAATATTATTATCATGTTCACTGTACTTCCCTTGACACGGTGACATCAATTACTTTTATAATGATCCCTACTATGGGGCATCAGCAAGAAATAGACATGGGCCTTCACCACTGGAACTAAAGGAACTAAAGGAACAATGTTATTAGCAGACAGTAGTTGTAGACGTTTAGCCTCTAGGTGGGCCAGCCACACGATGAGCACACGAAACCACGTGTTCTGACTTTGCAGGCAAAACGCTAAGATGTTGATTGTGACAATTCTAATTTGTCTCTCATCCTATGTATCCCTCTGTCTGATTAATTGATGTTTGGCTTGTCTAGCTCCGCATTTCAGTATTTCTCAGTCCTCTACGAGGTTTTTTCCCTCAACAGGGAGATCTGAGTCCACACCCTGAAGTGATGCACTGGGAGGCATGTAGGGTTACTCCAATTTGCTGCTTGGCTTGTATTGCGCATGTTCACATGGACTAAGTACACTCAGGGTATGTCTGCACTACAGAGTTTTTTCAGAAAAATGGCGGTTTTTCTGAAAAAACTTCAATTACGTCCACGCTGCAATCTCATTCTTCCGAAAGAAAATCAAAAGAATAGAGGGGTTTTTCCGACATTGGTAATCCTCATTCTATGAGGAAGAAGGCTTTTTCCGAAAGAGTTCTTTCGGAAAAAGGCGTGTGTGGACGAGGAACAGGGAGTTCTTTTGAAAGAAGAGGAAAGAGAAAAAAGCACAGGTGTGCTGGTGGCCACTCCGTCCACAGTAATCACAACTGAAATGTGAAATGCAAGAGAGTGTCCATTCAGTGTGGACGCTATCTTTCAAAAAAGCAAATGGCTTTTTCAATGCACTTTTGCAGTGTGGACGCTCCCTTTCGGAAGAAGTTTTCCAGAAGATCTCTTCCAGAAAAGCTTCTTCTGAAAGAAACCTGCAGTCTAGACGTAGCCTTAGTAACACTGCTGAAGCCAGCTGCTCTCACTGTCAACAGGCACAGGTAATCTCTGCCCATACCCTGAGATAATAAGCTCCCTATAGTAAGATCTCAGTCCATTGGCTTAAGTAATTATATCACTTTTGACCCCAAATACTTTACAAAGGACAGCAAGTAGCATCACCTCCATTCTCTGAGATGGAGACTTGCCCAAGGTGACAGAGTGAATTAGTGGCAAACATAGAAACAATCCCAGCATCTTCTGATTCTTAGCCTCGTGCCTATCCTCTGGACAACACTTTTCGCTCCAGCATTTATTCAGCCTCAGTTCAGTTGTTCCCTCTTAGCCATCCTCAATTTTCCGTGATAATGTCATCCATCAGTGACTTTTTTCCACCTTGTCTCCCATGAGGGATGGTGCAGAACTGATTGTGCTGTACAACAGTAGGAGAGGAGACTGCTGATTCCCTTAATGTATCTGGGTACCACAAGTCATTATTATTTTCTATCACAAAAAATGGCTCACGGCCATCAGAAGAAAGAAGCTCTAATAGCAGTACATTATCTCATGACAATGGCTCTGTTAACACAAGCTAACCCTGCCTATGTGCTTAGAAATACGAGACACGGGAAGAAAAGTGCTAGCACAGAGAAGGGCGAGCAATGTATTGAGTGTTTCTATCCAGGCAGAGAAATGGGAAGTGGAATTCTAGGTAGCTCTCCTGCAGGTTTATGGAAATAGATTTCAGGATGCATTTTTAGCCTGGGAATGCCAGACAGAATGTTGCAGTTAGGTTCATTTGGAATTCCTATCATATGAGCAGTGAGGTTGTGGAGGATTTAGCTTGCCAATCAACATCTTATTTATTTCCTTTGAACAGGATATCTTTATTCTGTGGTTGTCTCTGCTTCTGCTGTCGATGGAGATTTCAAAATCAAGCATCTTTTGTTATTGTACTATTGTTTTTGTTTTGTCCAAAGCAACACAACATCAATGAAAATGTCAATTGTAAGGAGAGAGAATTTGGGCTTGTGGAGAACACGTGACGCCTTTCACCTCTAGGCTCTAGGTCATCAATCTCAATCGAGCCCAGATGGGAGAGAGCCATCATCATGATGGTATCTAGAAGGCCCAGCTAAGCTCAGGAACCCATTGTCCTTGATGCTAGACAATTACATAGTAGAAACAGTCCCACCCCAAAGAGCTTACAACTGAAACAGACAAAGACAAAGGGCAAGAAGGGAAAAAAACATGAAGTGATTTATTCAGGGCCAAGGACAGACTTGAGAATAGAAGTGCTAACTCCCAGTGCCTGTGTCCTAACTGGTAGAACACACTTCCCAGATGTGCTTTGTTAACATCTGATGCTGTAATGAGTTTCCACGCTGATCAAAAGTTCAAGGCTCACACAAGGTTAGGAAGAGATTGTTAGTCAAAGTTTTTAGCAGGGAGTGTGGGCAGATCACAGATGATTCTTTTCTTTTCTTTTCTTTTTCAGTGCATGCAAAACATCCCTCATCCTCATCCCCCAAGAGGTTTTATTAAACCTGAAAAATTTTGGGAGGAAAATTTCAACTATGACAAAAAACTAAATTTTCTGGCAGGAGATTTCAAAACACAAATTTTGGCTTCATTTTGAATTTTGAACATTGAAACATTTTGGTCTTCTCTTTTCCATTTTGGGATTTCCGGTGTGGGCTATTTTGACCATGTTCTACCTTTTTAATCTCCTCCTTTTTTTCACTGGAAAAAAGGGAATAAATATGTTTAAAGAGAGAAATATTGAGAAAACACTATTTTCACTCCCTCTCTTTTTTTACTGTTTTATAAATGGAATTATGATGTTTTCCTCCACCTTCTATCACTATTTTTATATTCCTTTTTCTTTTTGTCCAGAGGGAAAAACAAAAATGAAAATACATCAGGTACCAAAATCTCCTTAGTTTAACAACAAAGAGATGGTTAAAGAGTAATTTGATTACAGTTTATAAGTAGCAACACAGGGAAGAAATATTAGATAATGGGTTCTTATGTCTAGCAGAGAAAGGTTTAACACAATTCAATGGCTGAGAGTTGAAGCTAGGAAATTCAGGCTGGAAATAAGGCGTGACAGTGAGAGCGAAAGTAATTAACCACTGGGACAATCTACCAGTGATCATTGGTGGATTCTATATCTTGGACAATTTTTAAATCAAGACTGGATGTTTATCTAAAAGCTCTGCTCTAGGAATTGTTCTGGGGGAGTTCTCTGGCCTGTGTTATATAGGGGATCAGAGTATATGATCACAATATTCCCTTCTGGCCTTGGAATCACTGGATGACATTTTAAGCTAAAACAAAGCAAAATCTCATGTCAAGATGGCATTTTAAACCAGAAGAAAATTTTGCACTGTGAGAAAGAACTTGCTTTTTCCGCCATCCTGGCAGAGCTCTGGGTAATTTCATGGAACCACATCACTTTGCTTCATTGGGGATTTGGCCCATTCCACATAGGATCCCTATATTTTGATTTGGGATATGATGGATTCTTTTACTTTTCTTAGTATGGACTGGGCGCTTCAGCTTGTTCCTGGTGGTCTTCACACAGCAAAAGCTGTCATCATAAATCAATACCTAATTTAGGGCCAAGGTGCTGTGAGGTGCGAAGTGCCCCCTTTGAAATCCTGACCTCACTCAATTCATATTAATTTCACTAGACATTGAGGCTATTCAGTCTCCTACTGGACTGGGCTCTCAATCAGTCATGGCATCCACAACAGAAAGCAGAAGGGTCCATGGCATCTGAATTATTTTTTTGCCCCTACAGATGGGTCCTCCCCTGCAGAGTTGGTGTGCCTAGGCAAAAGAGACGTCCCATCCAGAAGATGGTTTGGGGCAGCTGCCCAAGGCCGCACACTTTTGGGGGTACTGTGGCAGGTGCAACAATCATGCGGAGAAGTGGGCCACAGCGGGCTGGGAGGGCAGCACAGCAGGGCAGAGTGGAGCAGGCTGCTGGGCTGCTCCAGCTCCCGTTTGCATGGTGAGTGTGGGGATGGTTGCCACTGCTTCTCCTGAGCCTGGCTCTTTGTAATTCCCCAAGCTGCATTGCCTGGGGGAGGGAGGGGAGCAGAGCAAGGGTGGAGCTTGGGGAAGAGGTGCCATGGACCCTTCTTGCGCAAATTACAGGGGTGGGGCCTGCAGCAGAGGGAGTAGCTAGGCAGGCAGCATGTAGAAACCTGCAATGGCTGATACGATTGGTGCCTCTACTCTATGGTCAAGAGCAGGGGTGGGCAATAATTTTTTATGTGGGGGTCACTCCAAAATTTTGGAAAGTGATCGAAGGCTGCACTCTTCCATGGTATTAATGGAGGAGGTGTGGGGGTCTGGGATGGAGATTGGGTGCAGAAGTGAGCTTGGGGTAAGGGATTTGGGTTCAGGAAGGCCTGTGAGGTCTGGGAGGGAGTTTGGGTGAAGGAGGCAGTGGTGACCTTGGGCACGGGATTGGGGTGCAGTGATTTGGGTTGTGACTTAGGGTAGTAGTGGGCTGTGACCTAGGGCAGAGAACTGGGGTGCAGGAGAGGGTGCAGGGTTTGTGTTGTGACCTAGGGCAGGAAAGGATTGTGATCTGGGGCAGGGGATTGGGGTGCAGGGTCTGGGAGAGGGTCTGGGCTCAGGGGGGAGGCAGAAGATTTGGTTTATGTGGGGTAGAAGGGTAGGAGTGGGGAGGCAGAGGGCTGGGGGGCGGGGAGGGGTTGGAATGCCAGAGGCAGGCTCTGGCCAAGACTTACCTGTGAGACTCCCAGCCAGCAGCCCAACATGTTTCTCAGTCAGGAGCCTGCCCTGCCCTTGCACAGGCTGCAGAGCCTGAGAGGAGGTGGGGTGCTTTGCGCGCTGCCTGTTCTTGAAACACGCATCTCGCGTTGCCAAAAATAGCGCCAATGGGATTGTGCTGGGGGTATGAGCAGCTCGTGAAGCACCACTCCCCCCTCTCCTCCCGGCTCACGGTTTGTGGAAAACAAATGGCCCCGCAGCCACTTTTCTGAGTGGCGTGTGGGGGCAGGGCAAGCAGGGCAGTCTGCCTGAGCTCCCTGCTGCATCTGCGAGCCAGAACTGGTGGCTTGGTGGGCTGGCTCTGGATCACGGTGGGTGGTTGTGCCCAGGCCTAATCAAGAGGGACAGCAGTGCACACCACTGTCAGCTGGGCCCCTTTCAATTCCAGGCAACCTCACTGATACTTTAAGGCTGCGTCTAGACTGGCATGATTTTGCGCAAAAGCAGCCGCTTTTGCGCAAAAACTTGCCAGCTGTCTACACTGGCCGCTTGAATTTGCGCAAGAGCACTGACGTTCTTATGTAAGAAATCAGTGCTTCTTGCGCAAATACTTTGACGCTCCCGTTTGGGCAAAAGTCCTTTTGCGCAAAAGCTTTTGCGCAAAAGGGCCAGTGTAGACAGCTCAGATTTGTTTTGCCCAAAAAAGCCCCGATGGCTAAAATGGTGATCGGGGCTTTCTTGCGCAAAACCGCATCTAGATTGGCACGGACGCTTTTCCGCAAAAAGTGGTTTTGCGCAAAAGCGTCCGTGCCAATCTAGACGCGCTTTTGTGCAAATACTTTTAACGGAAAAACTTTTCCGTTAAAAGTATTTGCGCAAAATCATGCCAGTCTAGACGTAGCCTAAATGTCTTCTCAGCAAGCCTGGGGTGGAGTTCTTTGAGTCGTGTCTCTGTGACCTCCCTGCACCCCCTCTGTAGCAGGCTCACCAGCCTCTCAGGGTGGCCCCACCACCACCGGAGGACACAGCCTCTCAGGGTGGCCCCACCACCACCAGAGTGCCACACTGCATGGCCTGGGTCATATTCCACCATTAGTGTTTTGCTCATGGCCTGCTCCAGAGCCTGCCTGTTTTCTTTTGTCGGGATCTCAGCTGACCCCATTTTTAATTATGGTCTTTCCCATCCAGCTGCATGGAATGACCCATGTTGTATCTCTGCAAGGCCCTTCTGGAGCTTTGCCTTATCAAATAGGCCAGCATGAGATGAGTTATAACAGTAACAATACCCAGCTCTTTTTGCAGGAGATCTCAAAGCACCTTATCAAGTGGGCAGATATCATTATCCCCATGTTAATGCAGGGGAAACTGAGGTACAGAGAGGGGAAGTGACTTGTCCAAGGTCACCTGACAGGCCTCATTGATGTTTGGGTTACCAGGAGTCTCATTTTTAAAGGGATAGTCCCGCATTTAAGCCTTCCTGCTGGTGTCCCTACTTTTTGTTAAAAATGGCAAATTGTCCCGTATCTTCTGTCTCTCCCCTCCCATCAGTACTGGTGGGTCCTACCGCTGTCTGGATCCCTGCTCACCAGCCCTGCACCCACCAGTGAGCAGTGAGTGGGGGGATCCAGGGGCTGATGATGGGGAGTGGGGGTGGCTGTGCAAGGCTGGTGCTGGGCAAAGCTGCAGTGAGCAGGGCCAACAGCTCCCCCTGCTGGTCCATCAGTGCAGTCCCTGCTGTGGTGCCTCCCCTTGGCCAGCAGGTCCCGCTCAGCCCCGTCCCATTTCCAGCAGCGCTGGCTGCTGGCTGCAGGGGCTGGTGGGTGCAGGCTAGCGGTGGCTGGTTACTTGTCACCTCTGCTGCCCCCCATCGGCCCTTTGCATGCTCGCCCCTCACTGTTCTCTCCCTGCTCTGCCCCTTCACCCCCTCAGCCCTGCCGCTCCCCCATGCCCCTTCCCCAGCACAGTGCGTCCTGCTCCCGACGCTGTGCGGAGAACCAGCCCCTGGTTGGATCCTTCAGCGCACAACAGCCTGGCTGGCAGGCTCCCTCCTTCCTTTCCCTACTGCCTGTGGCCGGGCTGGCACCCAGGGAAAGCCCAAGACCCTGGGGTCTGGGGTGCTGGCCAGGAGCAGCCAAGCCCTGCATGTGTCAAAGCCCCGCACAGCGCTGGCCTGGGGAAGCTTCTCCACCCCTCAGCTAAGCTCTGGAGTAGTGGCGAGGAAGCTATTTCCAGCCTGTTTGTGCCCCGACCTTGCCGGCTCCACAGCAGCCCCTTCTCATGCTGTCCCTGCCCTCGGTACTGGCCCCAGGCAGTGCAGGGCTGCTCTGACCCTTAGGCACCTTCCCCTGCTGGGCCACCTCTCTGGCTGGGTTCTCTGAAGCCCCTGCAGCCAGGTTCCCTGGGCCCTGCTGCACAAGGGAGCCTCAGGGAATAATCCTTCCTGTCCATGCTAGAGCCAGGGGACAGGAGGCGGCTGGGTTATATCAGTGGGCAGAAGCAGCTTCGAGGGGTGAGCTGCCTTTCTACGGGCAGGATGGGACAAGCTGCCTCTAGCCACAGGGAGGGTGAGGGGTGGTACAGGGAGGAGGAAAGAGAAAACCTCCGCAAAGACATGGGCCAAGTCATCCCTACATCCTACCCCCACTCCCTCTGGCTGGATGCAGCTTCTCTCCCTTCCTTCTTGCACAGTACCAAAAGGCTGCTGCTGGCCATGGCCTGCTGAGAACCCTCACAGAAATCAGTGGAGAGGCCTGTGACCCTGCGTGTGCTCCACATATTGCTTTGAGAAGACATGGAGCCAGATACCAGGAGGCGGGTTTGTCCCAGGGGCACAGCCTGGCATGGAGGGTGGAGAGCACTGGGCAGGGAGGGTTGGGTCCAGTTGTGTGCAGGACCTGTCACCATGTGTGCATGTCACCTCTCCCCATGCAAACTTTAGAGATAAGCAGGTAAATGAAAAGACTCCAGCTACTCAGTATTTCTTTTTAACGGGCCTCAGTCAACTCGATGTTAATTGGAATGTTTGTCCTGAATAGTTCTGACTGAGTGCCATTGAACGTGCCTGAATATGAGTAATTTTACCAGGTGTAAATCAGCATAGGGAAATAGAGTCACCCTAAGGGCACATCTCTACTTATGAGGAGACTGATGTTCCAGAAGTTGATCTTCTAGTAGGGATGTTACATTTAGTTTAATCAACTAATCAACTGGATTTTCCATCGACTAGTCGATTTGTCAATAATTGGGGGGGCCACAGTGGAGTTAGCTCCTGGTCCTGAGAGCTAATCCCACTGCAGCTCTGCCTGTTAAATGTATTAAGAGCCAGCAAGCTCTTAATATATTTAAAAGGCTGAAGCGCAGCAGGGCAGACCCGGTGCAAGCTGGAACAGCTGATTCCCAGCTCAGACTGGGTCCCCCCCACTGTGCTCCAGCCTTTTAAATATAAAAAGGCCTGGATGTAAAAAGGGTAGATAAGGCAGAAGCTTTTGCTTATCAGATAGTCAACTAGTCGACTAGTCTTTTACCTCCCTATCTTCTAGTGTTTGGTTTAGCTAGAAGAGGGCAGCCACTGCTGGCATCTGGTACTCCTCCTTCTTCAAGGTGTAAGGAAAGCTGACGGAAGCATTTGCTCCCATCAGACTCCAGCTGTGTGGACGCTGCCACGGCGCAGCTTAAGGTTTGCCGACTCCAGCTATGCATTTGCTGGAGTTGTGTACCTTAAGCTAACCTTCCTGGTCTAGTATAGACCAGGCCTAACTGAATGTTCTATCCACTAGGCAACACCACTCTAGTAGCAGTATGGAAGCCCTAGCTAAGATCAGGGCCACATTCTGCTGGATGTTATCCATACACGTGTGATCCCTTCACCAACAGTCTAACACATACACAGGACAGTGGCAGAGCTGAATGCTGAATGTTGATCCCCTGTAAGACCCACCGCCTTGTACAGATTCTCTCTGGTTTGAAGCCTGCTGAGATTAGAACAGCATTTGGAATGAATTCCTATCATTTCATGAGGGGTAAAATTCATCCTTATACAGTGAGCCAGCACAAGGCACCTCCCACTTAAATCTTGTGGACTTAACTAGGCTTTACCTAGTGCCTAGCTTTAAGTTGGACAAGAGATTTAGAGTCTTTTCCTGGCTTCTGACAACAGGGGAATAAGTTTCACCTGTAGTAGGGTGTAAACAAAGTGACTGTGGTGTTATGTTCTTTTGCCTGCTGTTTAACTCTTATTTTTTTGTAATTGAGGGGACATGCAAAAAAATTGCCAATTCTTGTTAGAAGGGGGAACGTGTATTATTAATAATAACGAATGCTGAGGAAATGGTGAGATGGGAAGCACATCTGCTGAGAATACTTTCTAATAGCTTTGTGTCTGTTTGGGCTGCAAGGCACATTTCTTCCCATCAGAATTCTGGCAGCAAAAGCAATGCCAGGACAGGCAGATTTACATCTGTTGTAACAACCCACAGCACTGTTCTCTTGGAAGAAATGGAAAACCAGGCTTAAAGATTCTAGTAGGGGAATGGGGAGAAAAATTATTTATTTTATGAATTAAATCCCCCCCACACACATAAAGAGAAAATCCTCATGTAAGTTCTTTGGGAATGTACATGGCTGGCTGATTGTGACGTCTATTGGTAAAGTAGCCTCAGGCACCATGACAAGTGTTCTGGCCACCAGGGCTCTGAATTAATGAGGGAAATTTATTTATCTGCCTAGTGGAAGGACCCATCAGTGAGGCTGCAGGATGACTGTGAATCAAAGGGGAAGGGCTGTATAGAAAAAGTTCCTTTGTAAAGACTGTGGTGGGTTTTCAGGACTGATGACTTTTGGCTCAATCCCCAGATGAACTAAGCAACAGGAAAGGCATCCAGCACTTGATGATTTTGCTCAGATCCCCACAAGCTGTATTTTTCTCTTTGTGCTCCAGGGAAGCATAGGCTTAACACAGGCAAATGGGAGCTAGGCTTGAGTGGGGAAAATGGCCTGAGAGGCTAGGAGTCCCCAGAGAGCTTCTCATCTTAACAGACAAGACTGAGGAAAAGTAGGAGAAAGTGTTCTTAAGCCCAGTTGCAGAGAACCAAGGAACAGAGATGCAGACTGTCCCAAGGTCACATGGGCAATCTGTGGCCATCTTTCCATAACACCTTAACCACAGAGCCATTTCTTAATGAATGTGATTGTCTCCCTCCAGTGGCTGCCCCCAGGAGTTATAGCAGGCAGTGACTTAGCCTCGGTTAAAAGGATTCTCTTTTAGCTCAAGTAATAGAGTTTTGAGGGGTTGATGCCATTACAGTCTCTTGTCAGACAGCTCTTCCCAGTTCATGAGATGAGAGCCTCCTTTCTTAAGACATTCTTTCAGGGTGTCCTTATAGCATTTTCTGTGTCACTCATAAGTCCTTTCACCATGATAGTTGAGAAAAGGCATCTGAAGGTGAGCACACAATGGCCAGCCCGGCAAAGTCGATGTTTCAGGATCTCAACACTGGTGATTGCTGCAGAGAGACTGCTGGCATTGGTACGATGGTACTGCCATCTTTTACAGACAATCTTCCCCAGGCAGCACTGTTGGTACCACTCCAGGCAATTCGATGGCTTTGCTATGTCACCCATGTCTCACTCCCATAACAAAGAGTAGGGATGACAACTAGGCCAGGATCTTAGTTTTCATCCACAGATCTCCATCAATAAAGACACAACAAAGCAACATTCAGAAGGATGCACTGACACATGGATTGTATGTTCAGTTTCCACATCAAGACTGGCTGACTGGGAGAGATGGCTACCAAGGGAAGGGAAATGCTCATTGTTTTCCAGTTCACCACCAATGACATCTTATGGGTGAACAGGAGCAACTTGTGCTGGGGCATGTTGGCGAAGGACCTTAGTTTTCTCAACATCAAGGGAACAGCCTCTACTCTGATAGGCACGTAGAAGAGATCTAGGGTGGAGAGCAAGTCAGCCTTGGTGGGAGTGAGGATAGCACAGTTGTCAGCATATTGAAGGTCAGTAATGACAATCCTGATGATCTTAGTTTTAGAATGAAAATGCCACAAGGTTGAAGAGTTGGCTGTCCAGGGGATACTTAACCCCAATAAATGTGATCATGGGTAAGAATCCGAGATGGTCTGAAACCACATTGGGATTCCAGGAGGACATCTTTGGGAAAAGGGACGTGATAGTTCAAAAGGATGTGAGCAAAAATCTTCCTGACAATGGAAGGGGGGAGGAGCAAAGCCTTGGTAATTTCCACACTTTGACTTGTCGCCTTTCTTAAAAATGGTCCCAACACTGGCATTCTTTGGGCTAGGTGGGGTTTCTTTATTTACCCAAATTCTAAAAAGAAGTTGATTTCTTAATATCTATCACTCATATGATTCACTTCACCCGCCCACCTCTTGCGTGACTCATCTGTAGACAGATCATTCTGAATGACTTTTGACCCTGGATCAGCATGTGTGTAGGTCTCCCATTAGCATCTCCTTGGAACAATACTTACCTCTAGGTGGAAGATTATATATTTGACGTGCTGAAAAATCCCATTAAGGAGAAATGATATTTATACTGCTACTGATCAAACCCCTACCTCCACCTCGAGTACATTAGTTTAGACAAGTCTCGTCCTCCAGTTGTCTCAGACTGATCTGTGCTGAGGTAATAATGAACTGATTCAAAACACATTTTAAGATGTTCAAGGTATTAGAGTCCTTCAGGAAGGTCACTGGTTACATGGTATAAGGTGATCCTTTTCAATCCATCCTTTAGTTTCAATTTACAGTTGTGCTGAGAAAGATGGACTGGTCTGATTCCTAATTAAAAAAAAAGAGAAATAAACAAAAATCACAGGGAGAGAGCTCAGTGCTTCTATTCCCATGAATCTTTTTCTCTTTCTGTGTGTCTGTGTGTGTGTGTGTGTGTCTGTGTCTGTGTCTAACAGCTCCTCTGGGTAGGTTATCATCTCTAAGTATTGAATCCTGGATCTCTGCATTTAAAAGCACAATCCTCTATTCAATGCAATCATAAACCTATCCATATATTATGGATACTAGAGGGCAACAAAGTTCCACAGTAAATTAGCATGGGTTACATATGGTAACTGGGATGGAGGCAGAAGAAAGTTGTCTGAGGAGAAGGTGGGTATGGATGGATGCTTATATAGGATGTTATAGGGAAGGTGCATATATGAAGGTCCTTTCGTTGATGATATATCAAATAAGGATATGCACCTGTGTGCTTAGAGGGTATCAAGCTGCTTTAGGTACTTATATGAAAGTAGCCCATCAAAATAGCATTTGAGGGCCTTGTGACCTTTAATGCACTTAGCCCCCCCAGCCCTCTGAGAGGTAGGGCTGTGCTATCATGCCCATTGTACTTGTGGCACAAAGAGGCTAAGGGACTTGCCCAAGGTTCCACAAAAAGTCTGTGGTAGAGCAGGGAATTGAACCTTGTTTCCTACATCCAAGATTAGCATCCTAGCCACTAGATCATATTTCCTCCAATGGCATGTGTGCAGAGAGGACATATGGGGAAGTGTGTTGAAGGAGAATACAGAGGAAGTGTAGGTAGGTTACTGTGATAGACCAGTGTGAGGCACACACTAGGTATAGCATGGGGAGAGGCACGAGTGTAGATGAAAGTCTGGGGTATGTGCATTTGTATTGGTAATTGTGAGCATGTGTTCTGGGCCAGAGCCTCTGTTGCCCTACACTTTGCTAAGTCATTTGCATCAGTGCAGAGTGGTAATGACTTAGTTATGCTTACGCTGGTATTAATGAGAACACAAGATGCAAGGCAGAGGAGATTCAGGCCTTTGGTTCCTATAACCTCAGTCATACATTTTATTCTATTGTCAGAAAAATTCTATGCATTATGTGCTCTAATGAGGGAGGTGTTAGTACAGTGTATATGCACAGATCACAGGGCAGTCGATTTTTTTCAAGATCTAAATTTCCTGGTCAGGGTCTAGACTCTAGTGAAATAATTTTCCACTTTGCAACTTCAATGATAATAACAAATAAAAAGACTTCATAGCCTTTTCGAAAGCGTCTGATGGTCCAGATTTGACCCATGGTCCACCTATTGACTCTCCCTGGACCACATAGTTGTCAGAAAGAAATCTAGGAATCTCAGCACCAAACCCATTAATCTCTATTTCTTGAATCATAGAACACTGGAACCTGAAGGAGGGAGCTCAAGAGGTCATCAAGTCCAGTCCCCTGTCCTCATGGTGGGAACAAGCACCATCTACATCGGGGGTGAGGAACCTCAGGCCTGGAGACTAGATGTGGCCCCCAACTGCCTGGATCCAGCCCCTAAGTCTCAGCCCCCCGCTCAGTATAGGGGATCCCATGCTAGTGCTCCAGCCTCCTTGTTGCCCTACTGCAGGGCTGGATCACACAAAATCTATTAGGCTGGACCCCCAGGTTCTGATGTGCAAAGGGAATGTGGGGAGTGACATTCTCCTCAGCTGTGGAGCCTGGGGGCCATGTCAGTGAGGGGGTTTTGTTTTATTTTTGTTTCTCACTTGTGTGCGGCCCCCAACTGATTTTTCTGTGGATCAGCGGCTCCCAACCCAAAAGGGTTCCTCACTCCTGATCTAGATCATCCCTGATAGATGCCTATCCAACCCGCTCTTCAATATCTCCAGTGATGGAGATTCCACAACCTCCCTAGGCAACTTATTCCAGCGTTTAACCACCCTGGCAGGTAGGAAGCTTTTCCCAATGTCCGAACTAAACCTCCCTTGCTGCAATTTAAGCCCATTGCTTCTTCTCCCATCATCAGAGGTCAAGGAAAACAATTTTTCTCCCTCCTCGATATAATACCCTTTTAGGTACTTGGAAGCTGCTATCATGTCCCCTCTCAGTCTTCTCTTTTCCAAACAAAATAAATCCAGTTCTTTCAGTTTTCCCTCATAGGTCATGTTTTGTAGACCTTTAATCATTTTTGTTGTTCTTCTCTTAGCTAAAGGAGAATGTCTTTTAATTGAGAGTGAGGGCTGTTGTAGCTGCTAGGAGAAGCCATTGGAGGGAGACATGCTCATACTCATCACACTGGTGAGAAGTCATGAAAATGAGTCCATATGTACCCAACACTCTGCAAAATGAATGCATATGATCAAACTCATGTGAAAGCCAGTTATTGACCTCGCTGACTCGCAAGCAGGCCCAAATGCCCTTACGCCTGCTTTCGGCCAGTCTTTGTCTGCAAACAGATAGAATGGTGCTCCCTTGAAAATGGAAGTGGTTCTTAAGTGCCTTTACATTTTTAAAAGCTCTTTGATGTTTCTAGGAAGCAAACTGACCTTGTCATGTCTTCCTGCCTCAAAAACAACTTTTCTTCCATACCATCCTCATTACCCCATTATTTACCGATGCCTCCTTCAAACAAATAGTCCCCTGTGATGTGAGGTCCCCTTCTGAATTGCCACCTTCCAGTATCTGCCTTTCTTTGCTTGGTATCCTTTCAGTACAGAAAGGATTGTTTGCCAGGCCTTCCTTTGATCTGTTTGATCGTCTGTTTTCCATCTGTCTGGCTTGTTTGCCAACTGAACAGCCCCTTTTTTCTGAGAGGGGCTAAAGACCTCTCTTGGTAGGCTATCTTAGAAGTAAGCTTGTTTGAAGGGTACCTTAGTATTTCAAGCCTCTCTGCTTGTGTAAAATATTCTTTCCTTACCCCCAACCATGGCTAGGTTTTTTCGCTTTGGATTCTATTAAAAAAGAAAACACAACCAACACAAAGTAACTCTTTGGTATTTATCTGTTGGTGAAAAATTGATTAGCTAATAAGGAACCCTGCCAGAGAAAAGCAACAACAAAACCGCACAGTTGTTGAGAGAATTTCTTTCTTCCTTGCCCACCTGTGGCCGTTTTTAAGAGACGGAAGTACCTTTTTTTTCTTTGTTAGGGTTGAAAATGAGTACAAACTTAAAGTGAGAAAACTGAGGCTCAAACACAAAAAGCGGCCAATTCTGACAAGAACCGACATTAACCTGCTCACCCGTCTCCAAAAGAAACATGACAGCACCGAATCAGAAGAAAATTGCTTTTATCTCACCATGGATTAATAGTATTCTATTTCATTTGCTGTGAAATAGCTGCATGCAGAGCTTCCCTCCCCCTTCCCCATTCATAATGTATCCCCAGCCAATTAACTTTTGCTGCTGCAGCAGTAATAAACTATTACATTATTGATGGCAAAAAGAGTGTATGGTATCCTCCAGCTTTCTGACAGTGTTGTGAAAAGCCCAGTTTATAATTACGGCAGAGGATAGCATTCTCTCAACTTGCCCTCATACAAGAAGAGGGGAGTGAATACCCAGGGGAATGGAATTACTCTGGATTTATACTGGTGCCACTGAACCTGATCCAAGGTTTTTTAGTCACTAAAGACCATATGTCCAAAGATATTTAGGCACTTGATTTCAATGGGAGTTAGGGCCCTAAATAGGGTTGCCAACCCTCCAGGATTGGCCTGGAGTCTCCCAGAATTGGCATCAATCTCCCGATGACTTTTGAAAGCAACCCTGGAGATTTTAATTGGATACTTTAAGAATATGACATTATGTCATACTGGGGAAAAAAAATCTCCTGAAACAGCTTCAGAGTTGGCAAACTGGTACCTAAATCCCTTTGAGGATCTGGCCCTGAGAGACAGCTTGGGCTTGCCTTCCGTTGAATGGTACCGTACTATGCCATTACTCCCTCTGCTTTCCCCGGAACTAAGAGCAGGGCCTGAGTCTCATTTACGCTAATCATCCTGGCTGAGATGATTTAGTGGGACTGGTCTTGCTTTTAGCAGGGTTTGGACTTGATGGCCTCCGGATGTCTCTTCCCACCCTAGGATTCTATCACTCTTTGGCTATGTCTACATTGCAGGCTTCTTGCGCAAGAACCATTTTGCACAAGAGTTCTTGTGCAAAAGGTCTTCCACAAGAGTGCGTCCACACTGCCATGTGCTTTTGTGGAAGAGATGTGCTTTTGCACAAGAGCGCCCATGGCAGTGTATATGCTCTCTTACGCAAGAAAGCTCTGATGGCCATTTTAGCCATAGGGCTTTCTTGCGCAAGAAACCCCTGTTGCCTGTCTACACTGCCTTCTTGTGGAAGAGCTCTTGCGCAAGAGGGCTTATTCGTCGTGGGGAGAGGAATAACTCTTGCACAAGAAGCCCTGTTTTCTGACGCTTTACTGTAAATTTACTTGTAAATTTACTTGTGCAAGAACGCGTGTGCAGTGTAGACACAAAAAGCCTGCAGTGTAGACATAGCCTATGATTTTAAGGCCACATCACACAGCTCTAGCAGTGCCAAGGGTGTGTGAAGTGAGTGTAAAGGTGACTCATCCTACAGTAAAGCCACCATGATTACAAGTGGCTGAATTGGCCCCCCGGTGTACTTTCTCAAGATTCAGCCCTTCCTACCCTTGTGTCACCCCTACTCTAGGGGGCTTTCAGGCCTGACTCCTGATGGCTTGATTCTCAATTTATGGGAAGTTTTCTTTAAAAACTAAACTGCCCATGTAAACAAAGTGAAAGTACTAAGGGCAGCTCTGGGCTTTTCACCATGGTAACCACACGGTAGGTAATTAAGTAACCATAGTAACAGCTACCTCGCCTGGCTCGCTCTCAAATACCATGTAAGCCATTAAACACACAGCAAAGCATCCTGGGGATACATTGTGTGAGAGGCAGGCAATGCTCCCCATCCTCAGTCTGGGTTTAATTTTCTACAATGTTGTATTTATTTCTGTTCCTCTGAAAGCTGTGGAGGGCAGGCCCAAAGCCCTGGCTCAACCCTTGTGACTTGGGCCCTCCCAGTTTGTGGGATCCCACTGGGGGCACAGTGCTCGGGCTTGGGGCCTGCTCCTGGTGGTGAATGTCTGTGCTCTTTGCTGGGGGGCCTGGATCATGGTTCCTTTGTTCCTGTGCCAATGGCAGGACACGAGCAGGGGGCCACTGCAAGCTATGTTTGGACTCCTTGTATTATGGGGTTCTAGTTCCTCCAGCTGACTGGTCATCAGTGCTTAATTTGTAACAGAGCATGCCAGACCTGAGCCCTGGCACCCGTGGGCCTGGCAATTCAGAGCCCCGGCACATCTGTGCTTGTCACGCCTGTTATGAAAATACAAAACATTGCTATAGCCCCAGCACCCCTTTCATTACCAATGAAGCACAGCATTGCAGGTCACGTTGCCTTTCTTATCATGCTCTTCATGCCAGGCGCTTTAAGATCTCCTGAGGAAAAGTGCCCGAGAAAGGATAGGTATTGTTATTAAGGTAGGACCCTTTTGGTGAAAGCCCAGATGTTTTTGATATAAGAGGACAAGGCAGGAACAATTTCCTCTCTCTTACTGAGCCAATGGTGCGGAACCATTGTGAAGTGAGGAACATGGAAATTCAAGCAGGTTGGTCTATGACAATTGGCTCTGAGACACTAAATCAAACAGGGCACTCTACTGAGAGGAAAGTATGGGACCTCCCCTGCGCCCCTTCCCTCCCCTCCACCAGCCCTTCTCCAGGTACATGGAGAATGTGCCCAGTGCACTATTCCTGGGCAAAGTTCCCTCTAATCTTTTCCATCTGTAAGCAAGGTCTGAACCACTGCTTGCAATGCAGCCAGCTGAAAGGAGAGAGCAGCTCTGGGGGTAGGTATGCTCACTCAAATTGTTTAGCCCTGCAAGATAATCAACTGTTGCTATGTAAATACAGCTCATGCTGGAAAGGAGAAGGAATCTGGGCTGTGGTTATGTAAATCCAACTCAGCCAGGGCTGATGGAGGGTGATTTGTTGTAATGGAATGTGGCATATTGTAACTAACTGGCTGTTGTGGGGTCATAAAACATGCTACCCCTAAATGTAGGAACTGTAAAATATGACACTAGTGCTTTCAAGAGAGGGTCTTGTTGTACATTGTACAGAGTCTCAGATGAACAAGCCTTCCCCTTCCAGATTGGAGTGAATGAGTTGGCGGGAGGAGGGGAAGGAAGGGGCTTGAGCCAGTTTCATGCCTGCCAGGTGTGAGCTGTAAGACTGGTTCAACCTGCCTCCTTTCCCCTCTGTTCTAAGGCTAGGCCTAAAAGCAGACTTCATAAGTAGTCTCTTTGTTATTGCCGTGGAAGCTGGAATCTTTTGGCCAGCCTAGGTGGTGGCTAAGAGTTGAAATCACTAAGAGCTGAAGTCACTGGTTTGGCCTGGAGCCAGACCCATTGTGACTGGCGGACAGCTGGTAGGAGCAGTGGTAGGCATCCAGCAGGGTGGCTGGTAGGAGCAGGCGGTCAGCAGGACGGCTGGTAGGAGCACCAGCAGGCGGTCAGCAGGACGGCTGGTAGGAACAGCGGCAGGCATCCAGCAGGGCAGCTGGCAGGAGCAACCGGTGGGCAGCCAGTAGGCGCAGTGGCAGGCAGCCAGCAGGGCAGCTGGCGAGAGCAGACGTTCAGCAGGCAGGAGCAACTGGAGGGCGGCCAGTAGGAGAAGTGGCTGTCAGGAACAGGCGGCCAGCAGGGCAGCTGACAGGAGCAAGTGGACCACAGGAGCAGCACAAAAGTGGCATGGCCTCAGGCTCAATGAGTGGAGTCATCAGGGTGATGTGTCTGGGTCCACACTGACTGGACAGAGCTGTAAGTGGGGCGTTTGAAGTGAGGTACGGAAAAAGTTTGGGTATGTGAATGGGATCCTTACATTGTTGGACTAGTGAGCCTGAGAAGCAAAGGACATTGCTCAAGCCATTTGAGCTGGGACGGTTACTCATGGGTTGGTTATGAACTCTGGTTGTGGTATTTTCCCAAGCTAATGCCATGTGACTTCTCTCCTTCTTTCATTAAAAGTTTATTTTCTATGCTCAGACTCTGTGCTTGTGAGCGGGGAAGCCTTACCTCTCAGAGGCGCCCAGGGGTGTGTGAATTTCCTAGGCTCAAGCTGGTTCTGTGTGAGATGGATGAAAAGGAACCCCTAGATACTGAACGTGGCCCTGGCTGCTGCTGGCGCTACCTGGCAGAAGGGTTACATGTCCATGTGCAGAATAATTGTTATGTGCACTGAGGCATGTGTGAACGTGCAGCATGAGTAGAAACAAACACCTAGCTGCTGGCACTCTGCTAATCAGCTAGTCAGCATTTGGATCTCTCCTGAGCAGCCGTACAAGTGCACAGCTTACAGCAGGGGTGGGCAGTCATTTTCGCAGGGGGGCTACTTAATGAATTTTGCTATGTGATCACGGAGCCCTCGGTGGAAGGGGCGGGTCTGGGGACTAGCCTCCATAGTCTCTGAATTAAAAGCACAGCAAAGGGCTGGTGACTCCTGGCCCTACCACTACCATGTTGCCTGGCAGGTGCCTGGTGTTGCTGCAGAGATTTAAAGGGCTCATGGGCGCAGCCCCTGCCAGGTAGTGCCGTGACCATGAGCCATGAGCCATTTAAATAGGATCCTGCTGCCTGAGCCACCGCCTGGAAATTCGGTGACACGGGCAGCAGGCTATAAATAGAAAGCGGCCAGATGCAGCCTGGGGACCGGATCAAAGTGCGAGGGGACCAAATCTGGCTCCTTGGCCATATCTTGCCCAGCCCTGGCTTACAGGGAGCACTGCTCCTGGGGTAACTTCCTTGACTCTCCTTAGGAGTGGCTTGCCCACCAGGGGGTGCTAGCAGCAAGTAAGTTCAACACTAAAGAAAGTCCCGGGAGCATAAATGTGACAGGCTCCTGTACTGGCATGACAGGGGCAGGGGCAGGAGAGGGATGTGGCTCCACATGCTGTGTTCCCCTTGCACCCCCAGGAGCTGTGTTTCCATAATGATCACTGCACCAGGAAGCTGTGTTCCAGTGTTGCCCTCACCTGCAGTCTCTGACCCCAGCAGCCCTCATTGGCCCTGATTCACAGCCAATAGGAGCTGCAGGGGATGGAGCCTGCAAACAAGTGCAGGATGCACAGAACCACATATTCCTTTTCCAAGCTGGAGCTGTCCCAGGTAAGTGCCTGCACCTCAACCCCCTGCCCAGCCTCATCCTACACCCTAGCTCCCTCCCAGCCCCTGCACTCCCAGCCCCTTCCCACACCCTAAGTCTCTAACTCCCTCCCACACCCCACTTCCCACACCTGAACCACCACCCCCACCCAAACTCCTATCCAAACCCCGCACCCTACCAAGTCTCCTGCTGAGTCCCCTACACCTCAAAGGCCTCATCCCCAGCGCACCCCAGAGCCCACATGGGCAGTCAGAGCCCTCACCCAGACTTCACCCACACTCCTGCCTCAACCTGCAGTCCCTTCCCACACACTGATCCCCTAATTTTTGGCCCCACTCCAGAGCCTAGGGAAAGGATGGGCATTACCGGCCCACAGTCTGCATCCAGTCTGCCCGTGTTAGCCCCTGGCAGGCCCCCACAATGCTGTATTTACCTGCACCTCCACAAGTATGGGGAACTGCAGCTTCCATTGGCCGCAGATCATTGTTCCTGGCCAATGGGAGCTGTGATTGCCCGTACCTCTGGCGTTGCAGGTAAATATAGCAGCAGCAGCCCACCAGGGCTAACCCTGTGAACTGCCACTGTTTTATTGCCCACCCCTGGTTTAGGTGGCCTCACAAAATCTAGTAGTCCCAGGCCCCCAGAAGAGGGTATTTCAATGGACCTTTGTGCACAGGAGATCAGACTAGATGCTTTCACTCTGGCCTCAAACTCAACAAAACTGAAACAGTGGAAAGCGGCATGGAGGGTGAGATGTGGCTTTTAGAAGAAGGGTTTTGCAGAGCACTGGACCAGAGAAGGGCAGCACCTGTTCCTACGCCTGCCCTGCTTCTCTGCCACAAAGTCATTGTGCACCTGAGTGAGGTCAGGCCTGGTGACCAACCCTCGTTTTATCTTGTTCACATGGAAACAGGGTCCAGACCTTTGGAGAAAGCAGCTTGCACTTGCCATACCGGGAGGCTCTTGCCCTCCAGAAAAACCCACTGATGTCAAAGAGAACACACACAGCAGGGGTGAGCAAATCTGCCTTTCCTAAGCCACAGGCATTTGTGTCAAAGCTTGGTCACAGCAGCAGCAATTCATATGACAAGAAATCATTGAGAGCACTCTCAGACCTGCTCGGGCACACCACGCTAGCAGACAAAGGTACAACAAGATCCAGCATCTGGAATTTGAAGTTGGACAAATTCAAACTGGACATAAGATATCAGTTTTTAACAGTGAGGGGAATTGATCATGGGAATAATGTGCCAGGGCAGGTGGGGGGTTCTCCATCACTGGCAGATTGACCTTGAGCAGGTCACTGCAGATTATGTAAAGCTGGGAAGAAGGATCAAGGAATTTGAAGTGCAAGTAGTGTTCTTGTCCATCCTTCCGTTTGAAGGAAAAGGTCCAGGTAGGGATCGTCGAGTTGAGGAAGTAAATGCATGGTTGAGCAGGTGGTATCAGAGAGAGGGCTTTGATTTCTTTGACCATGGGATTCTGTTCCGGGCACAAGGATTGTTAGGAAGAGATGGGATCCACCTAACCAAGAGAGGAAAGAGCATCTTCGCGGGCAGGCTTGCAAACCTAGTGAGGAGGGCTTTAAACTAGGTTCGCTGGGGTACGGTGACCAAAGCCCTGAGGTAAGTGAGGAAGTCAGATACCAGGAAGAAACACAAGGAGGAACGAGCAACAAGGAAGGACCCCTGATTTGGATGGAGAAGGTAGGGCGATCAACTGGTTATCTAAGGTGTTTGTACACAAATGTCATAAGCCTGGGAAACAAACCGGAAGGATTAGAAGCCCTGGCGAAGTCAAAGAACTGTGATTTGATTAGAATAACGGACACTTGGTGGGATGACTCATATGACTGGGGCACTGTCATGGAAGGGTATAAACTGTTCAGGAAGAACAGGCAAGGGAGAAAAGGAGGAGTTGCATTGTATGTAAGAGAGCAGTATGATTGCTCAGCGCTTCAGCACATAGAGGGAGAAAAGCCTGTTGAGACTCTATGGGTTAAGTTTAGAGGTGGAAGCAACAGAGGTGATGTTGTGGTTGGTGTCTGCTATAGACCACCGGATCAGGTGGATGAGGTAGACGAGGCTTTCTTTGGACAACTGAGAGAAGCTTCCAGATCACAGGCCCTGGTTCTCATGGGCGACTTTAATCACCCTGACATCTGTTGGGAGACCAATACGGCCGTACACAGACAATCAGGAAGTTTTTGGAGAATGTTGGGGACAACTTCTTGGTACAAGTGCTGAAGGAACCGACCAGGGGCCATGCGCAGCTTCACCTGCTGCTCACAAACAGGGTGGAACTAGTAGGGGAAGTAGAGGTGGGTGACAACCTGGGAAGCAGTGATCATGAGATGGTAGATTTCAGGATCCTGGCCAAAGGAAGAAAATACACGCCCTGGACTTCAGAAAAGCAGACTTTGACTCCTTCAGAGAACTGATGGGCAGGATTCCCTGGGATGCTAACATGAAGGGGAAAGGAGTTCAGGACAGCTGGCAGTATTTTAAAGAAGCCTTATTGAAGGCACAGGAAGAAACCATCCCGATGCGCAGTAAGAAAAGCAAATATGGTAGGTGACCAGATTGGCTTACCAGGGAAATCCTTGGTGAGCTTAAACACAAAAAGGAAGCTTACAAGAAGTGGAAACTTGGACAGATGACTAGGGAGGATGTCAGCCGGTGGTCAGGGCAGTGAGTGGTGTGTGTGTGTATTATACACCCGAGACTTCAACTGCTAGGACTGAGGTCCCTTAGCAGCGGGCAACCTGGAGGAGGTTGACGGGCGCCCCAAGAAGTTTACAGGGAGAGCTTATTACACCTCAGATTTTGACTGCTAGGATACACGATCCCTTCGCAGCGGGCAGCCTGGGGAGGCTGAGAGATGCCCCAACGGATCTGTCCCCTGGAAGCGACACGATCCAACGCTCAAGCTCTTCCTATATCTGTCCCTTATGACCGGCTGGAGTTCTTTTAAAATTGTGCTTGGTTCTGTTACAGCAACTGAAGGAGTCAGGTCACAGCTTAAACAGTTACTATTTTATTGTTACAGGGTAAACTTAGCTGTTAAATGCTACTACTGTGTCACAGATAACACAGCCACTACAAAGGACAGGACAGAAATTACGCTAATAAGTCACTTACAGGTACCCTGAAACCCTTTTGGTTCTCTGAGCTCCTATTAAATGCATGCAAAATAGACACCTACCAGGTATATATTCTCACCCCTGCGTTCCAGACTTGGCGTGGCCAGCGTCTTTCTCTCAATCCCTCGGGAAGAAGTAGGGCGAGGTTGGGCGTCCCACAGACCTCGGGAGACAACCAATACCTGCCAGCAGGTATAGATGATTGGAGCTCAAATGGGGTGGGCTACTAAACCCCTCTTTATACCCCTTGGGTCACGTAGGCTTCTTCCTGGTCTCAAGTGGCCAATTAGGAAAAATGGCTTTGAATGCCAAGTTTCCCACGAAGGGTGCAAAGCATAATTCACACCTGGGAAAATGCAGACAATGGGCACTTCTAGTATGTGATGGGCGAAGATTCCTCTCCTGGGACAGTGTAGGCGTGTCAATTACTGGTGCTAGCCATCAGGGCGACGGGAGGCCCCCGGGTCATCAGCTAGCCCATTTACTGTCTGGTTTCTGTTTATTAGAGTCAGGGACAAGCAGCACCCCTGCGTTCCCAGGGCATCAAAGGCTGACTGCCTTTCTCTTGCTCTCTGGAGGGGTGGGGGGGGAAGAACAAGATGGTGTTCATGTCTGGCTACATTCTACCCCCTTGACACGCCTCACTATGTCCCAGAACGCAAGATGGCGGTGATGCCAGCACCTTTTTGCCCTCCTTGGAGGAAGCTAAAATCGCCCTATCGGCAGGGTCTGATCAGATAATTTTGGATCAAGGGATTGATTAGGATCGCTTCCCAACGCCATATATCGGACTTGTGCAGAGGAGGTAGCAGTGTACACCAAACGCTTAACAATACATAGAAGCATGCAGCAAGCAATTACAACAAGAAAAATGGTTAATATAGTATTTACAATAGAGTGAAGGAATGGAGTTAACGAAAATCCTAGGTGTTGGGCTAGCCAATCTAGCCATGAGGCTTCTCCCTCCTCAGTTACAGCGTGTAGCACCTTAACAGTGCCCTTTATAGCGAGTGCATCTTGTTTAATTTGTAAGCAGCAAGTTTGGTTAATTATCGCACATACTTCCCCCCTGCTGGGCTAAAACTGCGTCTAAGGCTATTCACTAATGCCTTCTCCAGCTCAGCTACTCCAAGCCAGGGCAGGAATGCACAGGTGAACTGGTGAAAAATCTGTAGAGCGTTCTATAGGGGGTTCAGGGTGAATCTTCTTGGCATCCGGTGCAGGAAACTTCCAAGGTTAGTGAGACCAGGAGCCATAATGTGGGGGTGTACAGTGAGCCCCCCAGGGGTGGCATGCCCCAGTGAGCAGTGCCCTATTTAATTCAGTGGCAGATACTTGTTGGCTTTCTGCCTGCAAATGAAAAAGAGTCCTGGCTCTTCCTTTAGAATAGGGGAGTAGGGTCCCTTATACTATCCTGTTCCAGTGGGTCCTTTCTTTGGGGTATGGTGGGTAGCACAGTAACTATCATTAGCGGCTGTGCAATGCAAGGCAAGCAGCAAGTCCTGTAGGACCTGATCCACTGCAAAAAGCTCTGCCCTAGCACACTGGTCTGGGAGTAGGGTGTTACTGGTTACCAGTGTGGGGTTGTATATTTGACCGGTGTTAGGAATAATGAATAATGACTGATTGTACCAGGCTTTTCCTTCCGGGTATTGGCTGAAGTTTAGGGGAATAATGGTAACATTGCTAGATAGTGGTGTGCCACCTTGGGAGATGTTATATCCCCAACACCTTAAGGGTTTTTGGTGGGTTGCACTGGCATAGACATCCCAGACTTTTAATTTCCCATTAAAACTTACAATGTGGGTACACTGCTGGTCCCCTAACCACCCGAGGTGGGGTCCAGTACTATTTTTGTTCTCAAAGCAGATGGGGTACACTTCCCTGGAGCTTCTTGTTATATACTCCAGAGTTTGACCCCATAGTGTAGGTTGCCATTGTCCATGCCACCCCCCGAGTTCCTTTCCCAGAGTCTTTTGTAGCTGCTGTCATCAAACCAGGCTGGGCCCCACTTGAAAACGTTGCTCTTGTTCCACTAGCTCTTCAAGTTTAAAGGAACAAATTCAATCCCTAGTCCTGTGGAAAAGTTCAGCAGTGTACACGTCCAACAGTCCGTGGCACCAGTTTGGATGGCATTCTGGAAAGGGTGTCTGGGAACAGCGGAGGCTGCTGTGGCCACAAGGAACGTTACAATGAGTCCAAACATTATGCTGTCGCTCGGATCGGGGTCTGCCACACAACCAAGTTTGATTCTAAAAGAAAGCACAAAGTCAACCGGTCTTGGATACAATCCAAGCCTTAGTTATAGTTAGTGACAGCTTGTCAGGGTTTGCAATAATCCAAACGCCCTTGTCTTTATAAGACTGAAGTACACAGGTATGTGTGCCCAGGCTGGGGTGTTTGACTACAACAGTATCCCCAGGGGCATATTTGGAGTCCTTATCTGATTGTATTACTTGGGGTGTTGGGACGAGTCCTGTTGAGCGGTTTAGTCCCATGATGGTTGACAACCCCATTGCTAATCGGGTCGGGTAGGCAAAGCCAATTCCCGAGACAATCTCTACTCCAGTCAAAACATATTTCCTTCTCTGTCTGGTGGAGGGTAATGGGCCAATGTAATCAATTCGCCAGTTTGCCCATTACCAGTTTTAGCAAAGAGGGTGGCCTTGTTCACTAAGCCCCACACCTCCTGGTCCTTTTCTTAAGCATATTCCTGAAAAATCTAAGAGTTGCTTTAACTCTCAGTACCCATCCTTAAGGGAATCTAGCTCTGTCTGGGTACTGAGGGACATGCATTTCTACCTCTCCACTTCTGCAGCAGAGGCTTTTACATTTTTGCAGTTTCATATTTGCATTCTTATATTCAGTCAATTTGAAGAACACCTCATTACAGGTTTTCCGTAGAAGTCAAGCTGCAGCTGCTTCCCTCTTCATTGGGGCCAATGGTTTACATATCCACAAGTAGTTAGCCCATTTGTCTTCTAGGTCTGAAATTGTATGGACAGCAGCTAACACCTGATCAGACCAAGGGCTATGCCCGAACTTTTACAAGATTTTGTTCAAAAGGGGTAACATCTTTTACAAATGCCAATTTCTCAGTCTTCTCTCTGGGAGCCTTCTTAAAAGACTGCTTACATTTAAACATTTTCTAGTATACCCAACCTCCTATTGGGACTAAAATAGAAATACCAATACCTCTTTTTTTTCTTTCTTTCTGGGGATAAGGCAACACGTCACATTTATTGAACATACATAGATCAATCAATACTTATCATATGCATATGATACATTACACTCATCTACTCTTACACACCCACAAGCACACTCCATCTTGTTGTTACCAAAGGTTGCTCCCCCTTTTGTATCTGTTCTCACATTTAGCATTGTGCAAACATAAATCCTTTTAGATTCTCACTTTTATGTTTGACTTCTTTTTCCCATCTTTCTTTCTGGAGGGCTACAATTTGAACTTTCTGAGCTCAGGTAGTTTGCTGATCAAACTTAGCCATTACCTGCAAAGCTTCTTTGTGCTGCCAGCTAGGGCATTTGCATCACAAAGGAAATTACAACCTGTTGTGGCTCCTGGAGCCTCCACAGGATTTTAATTTGTTTGCAGTTTTTACCCCTTCTACAATATACATGGCATGTCACAGGAAAATGTGCAGTCTTTGTTTACAGCACTACTTAGCCACATTAAACTTTGCATAGGGTGTAACTCTTTCTTTATGCTTACAGTTTACCTGTACTTTCATTAAACAACTTGGACTGAAGTGGTCTTACTAAAAGTAAACCAAACCAATTTGTTTTAAACCTACAAAACAAGATTACTGGACCTTGAAAACCTCACTTATTTACACTATATATATATATATACACACAGATACACATACATTCTCTCTGAATCTTTCTTACACTATTTCTACATAGCTGTACAACAATTACATTCCCTTTTTATTCATTGGGGTAGTTAAGTTCCAATAGAACCCCCTCCCTTTAGAGTTCTTTTAGCAGTGTCTATAATCAAATGTACGGATTTGAGTCAAATTTGCCTGGATTATTTACAGACATTCCTTTGGAAAAAGGGCCCATTTCTCCTTCAGAATGGCTGCAAAGAAACCACAATTTTCTATCTACACCATTTTAGCATTTGCACAACTGCTCAATTCTCTCCATTCTCTGTAGAGATTTTCTTTTTCTTAAAACACTTTCTTATCTCTAAAAATTAAAAAAAAAAAAACTGGCCTTGTTTCAGATATTACTCTTGTAAGTATTGTTTTAAGGATTTAGATTTCCAGTACATGTACTTACTGCCTTTTCCTCAGTTCTACCACAAGGCCTTCAATCTATCTGTTACCTGCCTGCTTGTCTGGGCCTGATCCTGTTTTTGTTGCTAAGTGGAAAGTGGCTCCTTTCCACAGACTCAGGCTTTGTCCCATTCTTTAACTTGCAGGCAATTCTATACTTACAGAACTGCACCCACAACTCCTCAGGATTTCCCCAATCCTTTTCTAACATTTTTCTGTCCCATTTTGGGCTGCCCCAAACTTCCTGGGCAAAATTCTTCTCTACTTTACTGAAATCAGTATTTACCATGACTAGCTTCATGTTGCTGTATTTAAACCTATAACACAATCCTGCCGACTACGCCAGTTCTGTCAGCCGGTGGTCAGGGCAGTGAGTGGTGTGTGTGTATTATACACCCGAGACTTCAACTGCTAGGGCTGGGGTCCCTTAGCAGCAGGCAACCTGGAGGAGGTTGACGGGCGCCCCAAGAAGTTTACAGGGAGAGCTTATTACACCTCAGATTTTGACTGCTAGGAAACACAATCCCTTCGCAGCGGGCAGCCTGGGGCGGCTGAGAGATGCCCCAACGGATCTGTCCCCTGGCAGCGACACGATCCAACGCTCAAGCTCTTCCTATATCTGTCCCTTATGACCGGCTGGAGTTCTTTTAAAATTGTGCTTGGTTCTGTTACAGCAACTGAAGGAGTCAGGTCACAGCTTAAACAGTTACTATTTTATTGTTACAGGGTAAACTTAGCTGTTAAATGCTACTACTGTGTCACAGATAACACAGCCACTACAAAGGACAGGACAGAAATTACACTAATAAGTCACTTACAGGTACCATGAAACCCTTTTGGTTCTCTGAGCTCCTATTAAATGCATGCAAAATAGACACCTACCAGGTATATATTCTCACCCCTGCGTTCCAGACTTGGCGTGGCCAGCGTCTTTCTCTCAATCCCTCGGGAAGAAGTAGGGCGAGGTTGGGCGTCCCACAGACCTCGGGAGACAACCAATACCTGCCAGCAGGTATAGATGATTGGAGCTCAAATGGGGTGGGCTACTGAACCCCTCTTTATACCCCTTGGGTCACGTAGGCTTCTTCCTGGTCTCAAGTGGCCAATTAGGAAAAATGGTTTTGAATGCCAAGTTTCCCACGAAGGGTGCAAAGCATAATTCACACCTGGGAAAATGCAGACAATGGGCACTTCTAGTATGTGATGGGCGAAGATTCCTCTCCTGGGACAGTGTAGGCGTGTCAATTACTGGTGCTAGCCATCAGGGCGGCGGGAGGTCCCCTGGTCGTCAGCTAGCCCATTTACTGTCTGGTTTCTGTTTATTAGAGTCAGGGACAAGCAGCACCCCTGCGTTCCCAGGGCATCAAAGGCTGACTGCCTTTCTCTTGCTCTCGGGGGGGGGGGGGGAGAACAAGATGGGGTTCATGTCTGGCTACAGAGGAGTATAAATATATTGCTCGAGAATGCAGGGGAGTTATCAGGAAGGCGAAAGCAAAATTAGAATTGCAGCTGGCAAGGGATGTGAAGGGTAACAAGAAAGGTTTCTACAGGCATGTTAGCAAGAAGAGGGTGATCAGAGAGGTGTGGGGCCCTTACTGGATGAGGGAGGTAACCCACAGATGATGTGGGAAAAGCTGAAGTACTCAATGCTTTCTTTGCCTCTGTCTTCACGGACAAGGTAAGTTCCCAGACTAATGCACTAGACAACGCAGTAGGAGAAGGAGGTGGACAGCCTTCAGTGGGGAAAGAACAAGTTAGGGACTATTTAGAAAAGGTAAAAATACACAAATCCATGGGCCTTTGGCCATTATCTTTGAAAACTCGTGGAGATCGGGAGACATCCCCGATGACTGGAAAAAGGCAAATGTAGTGCCCATCTCTTAAAAAGGGAAGAAGGACGATCCAGGTAACTACAGACCAGTCAGCCTTACCTCAGTCCCTGGAAAAATCATGGAGGGGATCCTCAAGGAATCCATTTTGAAGCACTTAGAAGAGGCGAAAGTGATCAGGAATAGTCAACATGGATTCACAAAGGGCAAGTCGTGCGTAACCAGTATGATTAGCTTCCATGATGAGGTAACTGGCTTTGTGGAGATGGGAATGTCAGTGGATGTGATATACCTTGACTTTAGCAAAGCTTTTGATACGGTCTCCCACAATATTCTTGCCAGCAAGTTAAGGGAATATGGATTGGATAAATGGACTGTAAGATGGATAGAAAACTAGACTAGACTGTCGGGCCCAGTGGGTAGTGATCAATGGCTCGATGTCAGGTTGGCGGTTGGTTTCTAGCGGAGTACTCCAAGGATCTGTTCTAGGACTGGTTTTGTTCAACATTTTTATTAATAATCTGGATGAGGAGATGGATTGCACCCTCAGCAAGTTTACAGATGACACTAAGCTAGGGGGAGAGGTAGATATGCTGGAGGGTAGGGATAAGGTCCAGAGTGACCTAGACAGATTAGAGGATTGGGCCAAAAGAAATCTGATGAAGTTCAACAAGGACAAGTGTAGAGTCCTGCACTTGGGACGGAAGAATCCCAAGCATTGTTACAGGCTGGGGACCGAATGGCTAAGTAGCAGTTCTGTAGAAAAGGACCTGGGGATTACAGTGGATGAGAAGTTGGATATGAGTCAACAGTGTGCCCTTGTAGACAAGAAGGCTAATAGCATATTAGGTTGCATTAGGAGGAGCATTGCCAGCAGATCTAGAGAAGTGATTATTCCCCTTTATTCGGCTCTGGTAAGGCCACATCTGGAACATTGTGTCCAGTTCTGGGCCCCACACTATAGGAAGGATGTGGATGCATTGGAGAGGGTCCAGTGGAGGGCGACCAAAATGATGAGGGGACTGGAGCACATGACCTATGAGGAGAGACTGAGGGATTTGGGTTTGTTTAATCTGTAGAAAAGAAGAGTGAAGGGGGATTTGATAGCAGCCTTCAGTTTCCTGAAGGGAGGTTCCAAAGAGGATGGAGCGAGACTCTTCACAGTAGTGATGGATGGCAGAACAAGGAGCAATGGTCTCAAGTTACAGTGGGGGAGGTCTAGGTTGGATATTAGGAAAAACTATTTCACTAGGAGGGTGGTAAAGCACTGGAATGGTTTATCTAGGGAAGTGGTGGAATCTCCATCCCTAGAGGTTTTTAAGTCTCGGCTTGACAGATCTCTTGCTAGGATGATTTAGTTGGATTTGGTCCTGTCTTGGACAGGGGGCTGGACTTGATGACTCCTGAGGTCTCTTCCAGCTCTAGGATTCTATGTTTTTCTGAAAGATTGACTCCAGTGCAAGGAGGAGGAAAGTTCTATGGCCTGAGCTTGATAGGAGCTCACCTTAGATGATCACAATGGTTCTTTCTGGTCTTATAACCATGAAATTAGGCATTTCACAGGCAGCAGGGGAGATAAGCAAAGCCTTGGTGGTGCTGACAGACTGATGGGGGTTTACTCTTGAAGAGAGTAAAGCTGTAATTTCCTATGTTCAGTGGCAACTTCTTATTATCTGATCTCTCCAGTCCTAATTTTTCTGTTTTATGTGCAGTTTATGCAGAAGTACAGCCTCTTTTTTGGGGGCAAAGGAGGGAATTATATTTTGACCCAATAAAAGGAAGAAAATTGGGAATAAAAAGGTCACAAGAAAAATAGTGAAATTCCATCTGTGCAGGAAATGGAAAGTGAAGCTGAGGAGTGGATGGAGCAGAGATGGGAGACAGGAATTCCTCATGCTTAGGCTGCCATTTCAGATTGAAAAGCCAGTCTGACAGCTAGTGGATCACTAGCCAGTTCCTAGCAGGAGAGGTAAAACTCATCATGAAACTCACCATCACAGCTGGTCCACCGCAGAAAAACTAAGAACGGACTGGGCCCTGGAGACTTAAATTAACCCTCTTGACACTAGAGGTGGTTGTCATAGGTCAGGATTGGGAGGGCCATATGGGAAAAGATTGCATTTCTCCTCCACATGCTGTACATGTCCTGGGAGAAAGGTCCAGTCTGCAGGGCTGTCAGGCCTAGATGTTTTTCGGTACAATGCCCAGTGGTTCAATGGACATCTTCTTGGGCATTGTCTAGGAATCCCTGCTCTGTGTCCTCATCTGGTTCCCCCTTTTTGTACCCTGATATCCCCCCCCCCATTCCTGTTTTTTCACTTGCTGTTCCTTATAGTCACTTGATTTCTGGGTTCTGTGGCCCTCCTGTGTCAGTGACCAGGCTTTTGTCCCTGGTGGCCTCAGTCCACCTTCCTGCAACTCAAATAGCTTTCACTGAGGGGCACCCCCGGGCTCCCTTCAGATCTTCTCAGAGCTGCTGACGTGTGTTGTTCTCCCTTCTGGGTCCCTTGTTTTGATCCTATAGTCTGCACTGTTTTTCCATTCTATGCCCCGGCTCCCCATAATTAGCTGATCCTTCTCCTTTTGCAGCTCTTCACATTCTTATTTCCTTCTGAAGGCTGGACACCTGGGTTTTCTTTGGGTAGCTTCTCGTGGGGATCAACTAGACTGAAACATTATGCTCTGTGGCACCTACTGGCTCCACTGCCATAGTCTCAGAGCAGTGGGCCTTGATCAGGGTTTCTCTGCTCAGTGTCCTCACTGGCACGCCTCATTATACCTCTGAATTCACTACTATCCCTGTTTTTCTAAGATGCTCACCATAATTTCCAGGAGGTTATATACCTGTCAGGCTAACTTCAATACCTGGAAAGGTACAAACTATTAACTCATCAGTTTATAAGCACGTAGAGGATAATAGGGCTATATCTCACAGCCAACATGGATTTGTTAAAACCAGATTATGCCAAACCAACTTAATTTCCTTCCTTGAAAAGGTTATAATTTGGGGTAGGTCTACACAGCATGCTTATTTCGAAATAAGCTATTTTGGAATTTATTTTCCAAAGTAGTTGATTTCAAAATAGTGCATTTATGCTACAAGGAAGCCTCAGAATTAATCTGAGGCAAGCTCCCCTAATGTAGACATGCTACCTTGCTTTAGAGTCCCAGGAGGCGCTAGCAAATAATTAGTTTGAATTGCCCTGGCGAGGAACTATTTTGAAATATCAATAGTGGAGCATCCACACTACTGCTATTGCGAAATAGCTATTTTGGAATAAGAATTATTTCTCATGGAAATGGGGTTTACAGAAGTTGGAATAAGCTGCCCCTTATATCAAATTTATTTTGAAATAATGGAATTGCTGTGTAGACACTCGCATTGTTATTTTGGAATAACGGACATTATTCTGAAATCACGCTACTGTGTAGATACACCCTTACTGACCTAGTGAACAGGGGAAACAGTTTATGCCATGTCAAACACCATATTAAACCTAATTTCAACCTTTTATGAAAGAAAGAAAGGCTATGTTTAGACTGCAGGCTTCTTTTGGAAGAAGCTTTTCTGGAAGAGATCTTCTGGAAAACTTCTTCCGAAAGAGCGCATCCACACTGGCTAAGCAGATGAAAAAAGTGATCTGCTTTTTTGAAAGATAGCATACAGACTGATTGGACGCTTTCTCGCATAAAAGGCCACCTGGAACCACTTCAGGCAGGGCTTTAGGTCACCAGTTGTTTCTGAGTGCGGGTGCCGGAGCCTAGCTAAGACACAAGCTTAAAGGGACCCCCCTGGACAGCTGTTTCTCTGCTTCTGCTGCGTGCTTGCCCACCTCTTTGAGGGACAGCAAAGCTCTCGGAGTGCATGCTATGGCTGCCCAGCTTTTTTGAATGACACAGCTTTTTCCTTTGTGCCATGGAGCCAGAGCTGCCCCTGGGCATGTGATGTCCCCACACAGCCATGCTGCAATTTCTGCAGCACTTTGTGCCAGCTGCCTTCCTGGTCCTGACCGAGCTCGACCCCTAGCTTGTTCTGAGGACCCTCTCCCTGGGTGCGGGATCAACACCTTTGCAACCAAAGCCACTGTGGAAAGGCGTGTCTGGAGGCTGGACACCAGTTCCGACTGGTGGAACTGACTGGTTATGCAGCAGTGGGACAACCAGCAGTGGCTCCAAAACATGTGGAAGGCCACCTTTTTGGAGCCATGTGCCTAGCTCGACCCCGCTCTCCAGAGCCATGACCCCCACTTGCAGCCCGCCATCCCCTTGGAGAAGTGGGTCGCCATCGCTGTCTGGAAGCTTGCCACCTCAGACAGCCACCGGTTGGTGGGCAACCAGTTCAGCATGGGGAAGTCCACCGTCGGGCCCTCCTCATGTAGGTAAGGCACTCTCAAGCTTCAGTCCTTGCATGGGGGGGGAGGGAGTCCTGGAAAAGGGGGTCCCTAGGGAAAGAGGGGTGGAGAGAGAGAGTGTGGGGGGTGGAGTGGGGGTGGGGGAGAAGCACTGTCCATGGGGGGTTGTGCCGTCCCCCCTCACACAGCCCTACTGCTCGGGAGGTGGCCTAATGGGGGGTGGCTCCTGGGGTTTTTGTGGGGAGGGGCAGGGAAGGGAGGAGGGTGGGCATCTCTCAAGGGCTCAGGCACTCCCTCTCTCATTCTCTGTTTTGTGTGTTTGTTTATTTCCTTCTGCAGGTTGTGAAGGCCATCGATTCCATCCTGCTGTGCAGAGTCATCCACCTGGAAGACCCAGACCTGATCACAGACAGATTTGCTGCCCTGGGATTCCCGAATTGATGGGACCCACATCCTGATCTGTGCAGCTCAACATAGAGTGGCCCAGTACATGAGCCGCAAGGGCTACTTTTCTATGGTGCTGAAGGCCCTGGTCGACCACCGTGGACAATTCACAGACATTTCTGTCAGATGGTTGAGCAAGGCACATGATGCCCGGATTTTTCACAGCTTGAGCCTCTACAGCAAACTGGAGACCAATTTAATGCCCACCTGAACCGGGCCAGGATCCAAGTGGAGTGTGCCTTCAGCTGCCTCAAGGCATGGTTCAGGTGCCTCCTGACCCGCCTGGATGTGGGGGAGCACAACATCCCTGAGGTGGTTTCAGCGTGTTGTGTCCTCCACAACATTGTGGAGAGGAAGAGGGAGGTCTTCCTCCCTGGGTAAGGAGCAGACGCCCGCTGCAAGGGGAGACCCTTCATGCAGCCACGGACAGCTGCCATCCGCCAGGCCCATCAGGATGGGGTGTGCATCCGGGAGGCCCTGAGGGAGATCTTCTCTCAAGCACCCCAGTAACTCTCCCCAGGCCCTCTCCCTAAGGGCCTCTAGCTTGCTCCAATATCCCTTTCCCACCACAACCCCCCACCTTTGTGCCTTCCCTGACCTCTCAATAAAGACACCTGTTTGGTGTTAAACAGGCAAATGTAGTGCCCATCTATAAAAAAGGGAAGAAGAACAATCCAGGGAACTACAGACCAGTCAGCCTTACCTCAGTCCCTGGAAAAATCATGGAGAGGATCCCCAAGGAATCCATTTTAAAGTACTTGGAAGAGGGGAAAGTGATCAGGAATAGTCAACATGGATTCACAAAGGGCAAGTCATGCCTGACCAATCTGATTAGCTTCTATGATGAGGTAACTGGCTCTGTGGATATGGGAAAGTCAGTGGATGTGATATACCTTGACTTTAGCAAAGCTTTTGATATGGTCTCCCACAATACTCTTGCCAGTAAGTTAAGGGAATATGGATTGGATAAATGGACTGTAAGATGGATAGAAAGCTGGCTAGGCTGTTGGGCCCAGCGGGTAGTGAACAATAGCGCAATGTCAGGTTGGTGGTCAGTTTCTAGTGGAGTGCCTCAAGGATCTGTTCTAGGACCGGTTTTGTTCAACATCTTTATTAATGACCTAGATGAGGGGATGGATTGCACCCTCAGCAAGTTTGCAGGTGACACTAAGCTAGGGGGAGAGGTAAATACGCTAGAGGGCAGGGATAGGGTCCAGTGTGACCTGGACAGATTAGAGGATTGGGCCAAAAGAAATCTGATGAGGTTCAACAAGGACAAGTGTAGAGTCCTGCACTTGGGATGGAAGAATCCCAAGTATTGTTACAGGCTGGGGACCGAATGGCTAAGTAGCAGTTCAGCAGAAAAGGACCTGGGGATTACAGTGGATGAGAAGCTGGATACGAGTCAATAGTGTGCCCTTGTAGACAAGAAGGCTAATGGCATATTAGGTTGCATTAGGAAGAGCATTGCCAGCAGATCTAGAGAAGTGATTATTCCCCTTTATTCAGGGGCCACATCTGGAGCACTGTGTCCAGTTCTGAGCTCCCCACTATAGAAAGGATGTAGATGCATTGGAGAGGGTCCAGCGGAGGGCAACCAAAATGATAAGGGGACTGGAGCACATGACCTATTAGGAGAGACTGAGGGATTTGGGTTTGTTTAGTCTTCAGAAGAGAAGAGTGAGGGGGGATTTGATAGCAGCCTTCAACTTCCTGAAGGGAGGTTCCAAAGAGGATGGAGAAAGGCTGTACACAGTAGTGACGGATGGCAGAACAAGGAGCAATGGTCTCAAGATACAGTGGGAGAAGTCTAGGTTGGATATTAGAAAAAACTATTTCACTAGGAGAGTGGTGAAGCACTGGGATGGGTTACCTAGGGAGGTGGTGGAATCTCCATCCCTTGAGGTTGAATGAGGTGTAACAGTTAATTCGAACAAAGGACTACGATCACATTAACTTTTAACTGCCGCGTGTAGCCGCGGGCAGTTAGTTCGGACTAGGGGGATTTAAAAATGGCGCCTGCCCGGGAACATGCAAATGAAGCCCGGGATATTTAAATCCCGGGCTTCATTTGCAAGTTCGAATGCCTACATTAGCCTCCCTAGTTCGAACTAGGGGGCTAGTGTAGACATACCCGGAAGGACAGGATCCCTGCTCTAGACCAGGAGGGTGCCCGCCTTTTGGTCTCCCTGGGTGGGACCTGGGACCCCTGGGGCTGCTCCCCGTGAGGGCCAGAGGGATCTTGGGGGGCTTGAGACTGGGCCATGGGTGGCAATGCCTGTGGCAGGGAGAGCCGCATGGTCAGGGTGCTGCTCTCAGGCCAGCTTCCTGCCACAAGGCCCGTCCAGGGTACCTGAAGCTTTAAGAGGGACCAGGAGACAGGAACTATAGAGTTGTGATTACTTTGGATGGAATGGCCGCCAGGGCACCTGTGTTATTTCCTATAGGCCTCTTCTTTTGAAAGAAAACCCTCTTCCCCGTCCACACATGCCTTTTTCTGAACGCGCTCTTTTGGTAAAAGGTTTCTTCCTCATAGAAAGAGGATTACCAATGCCGGAAAAACCCTTCTGTTCTTTCAATTTTCTTTCAAAAGAACGTGATTGTAGTGTGGATGTAACTGAAGTTTTTTCCAAAAAAACTCTGTAGTGTAGAAAGAAAGAAAGAAAGAAAGAGTAATTTATAATGTAACGTATGAAATAGGCCTTCCATTTTAACAATGCGCCCTGTTCCATTTCCCCTTTAGCTAGGGAGAGTTTTTAACAGGAAAAACTTCCTTGTCTGACAGTCTTTTATGTGGTATCAAAGGTGGCAGTAACTGTACTTTCTGGGTAAAAGAAAATAAATTATTGAGAGAAGCTGGAGCTGGGTGCTGTTGGTAAAGTCCGATCCTGCTTCCTTGGAAGAAAAATTCACAGGGGAAAGAGAAAAGAACAGCAAAGGTAAAATGTAGCTTCTGATGTCAACTCTCACTTTGCTGGAAAAACTCAGGCACAGCACCTAGTCTTATAAGCCACACCAAGACCTAGCAAACTTGGGCTCTTTAGGTTACAGCTTTTAACTGCCTATTTCTGGTCACAGATTCACAGCAGCGTTGCAAAATCTAGTGCTGGCCCATTAAGTAATGGAATGCTCGGGGTGGAAGAGACCTCATGAGGTCATTGAGTCCAACGCCCTGTTAAACGCAGGAGTCAGACTCTTATTGGACAGAAGGAAAAAGAAAAAACTTAAAAAACAACAAATAGTCTAGCAGCACCTTAAAGACTAACAAAACATGTAGATGGGATTATGAGTCTCTGATCACAGGTGATTCTGGGATTCAGCTTTGACTGCTGATAACAGCTGAGACCTTCTCCCTGGCCTCATCTGGTCAGGACATCTCAGGATTAGGACAAAGAAGACCCCAGATTCCTGGAGATGGTGGGAGTGGCAATGATGAGAGTGAAGCATCCCAATGGCCAGTTTTCTTACCAAAGTCTCTTTAAGGCCCCTGAAGGGTATGCTTGTGTTCATTTTAAACAAAATGTGATTTAGAAGGTATGTATGCATAAAGAAGCATGCTGTGGCTCACCACCCTAGGAACATTCTAGAAAAAGCCAAGGGGAGGAGGGTGCGCTCAACACGTGGAGTGGAGAAGTATAAGCATGTGATGAACAAATCCATATATGGAAATGTTAAATATGATTGGCCAGAGGTTGTGTTATGTAACTTGTTATGTAACTGCCATGTGCTATAAAATAGCAAGGGAAGGGGCTCCTTGCTTGAGGGACTCTGGCTGATTTTTGTACCAGGGGCTCTCCCTTTGTGCACATTGAATAAAGTCTTGTTGAACTGAATTGAATGAAGTATTGAAGACCCTTGATTCTGCCCGGCATCTGACTCATTTGGTTATTATTTGGTACCACAAAATCCCAACACTCTACAAGGGGTGGTGCTATGTGGAACAGCCCTTCCCCGCATTATTTTGTTCCCCAATTAGGCCTAGTTTTTGACACCCCAATTTTGGTTCACTGATTGTAAAGCTGGTTCCACTTTTCTCATTTATCAGGCATGACCTTAACATAGCCCTTGAATTATATCAGAAGCCATTTTGTTTGGACTAATTCAGTCTCCTTTGTGTACCTTTTCCCATCAAAATCTATTGTTATAGGTCACTGTGATGTCTTATAAACTTGAGTTGACTTATTGCAGTTGAGCTCCCAATGAGGGTAAATCTGAAGGCCCAGTTATTGCAACAAGTCTTCAAATATATTAAAGTGTGTTATAAAGAGGACAGTGATCTATTTTCTCCATCTGCTTTGAGAGCAAGACAAGAAGTAATCAGCTTAATCTGCAGCAAGGGAGAGTTAGGTTGGAAATTAGGAAAAACTTTCTAATTTGAAGGGCAGTTCAGTGCTGGATTTCCCAGTAAGGGTGTGGAATCCCTATCATAGGAGGTTGTAAAGACCAGTTTGGGCAAACCTGTGGGGAAGCCTATGGCAGGGATGGTTTGGCCCTGCCTCAGCACACGGGATTGGACTGGATGACCTTTCACTGTCCCTTCTAGCCTGTGTCACTGATTCCATAATCACTTGACATAATGTCTCTTCTGGCCCCTCTCCTACTTCTGAGTGTGTGGGGGACATTGTTGTCCTAGAATGGGAGTCTCTGCCACAGCCAGCTGGTGGACAAATAAGAGAAGATCTTTCACCAGCCTTCTAAATTTTCCTCTAAAAAGAGCATATATGGCTTCTCCTCCTCTTCGTTATAAGCAGGACAAGTTAAAGTATGGTAATGAGCCTTTGATAGCCTGTTAGGTTACGTCTACATAGCAGCGCTATTTTGTGTCTTGGCAGCACACCCGTTATTTTGAAATGTAATTGAAATAATGGGCACACTGTTCCGACATCCTGGTAACCTCAATCCATGAGGATTAAGGGACTTGTCAGAATAGCGGTCTATTTAGAAATTTGGCACTGTGTAGACTGTGTAGAGAAATAGACTATCTCAAAATAAGCTCAAAATAAGGTACGCAATTTGCGTAGCTCAAATTGCATGGCTTATTTCGAGGTAGCACTGCAGTGTAGACATACTCTTAGGGTATGTGTAGACTACGTGGCTCCGTCGGCGGAGCCATGTAGATGAGTTTACTAGACATAGCAAAATGAAGCGGCGATTTAAATAATTGCCGCTTCATTTACATCAAAATGGCCGCTGCGCTGTACCGACGATCAGCTGATCAGCACGGCGGGGCAGTCTAGATGCGCTGCGGTCGAGAAGGGAAGCCTTTGTCGACCGCTCCGGTATGCCTCGTGAAACAAGGTTTACCGGAGTGGTCGACAAAGGCTTCCCTTGTCGACCGCAGCGTGTCTAGACTGCCCCGCTGTGCCAATCAGCTGATCGTCAGCACAGAGCAGTGGCCATTTTGATGTAAATGAAGCAGCGATTATTTAAATCGCCGCTTCATTTTGCTATGTCTAGTAAACTCATCTACATGGCTCCGTCGATGGAGCCATGTAGTCTAGACATACCCTTGGTGTTCTGAGTTGGGTGGGTCTCAGGCTGGTTCAAAACACACAAGCATCCACGTCACAAAGCCACCACTGGAATTAACATCATTGTTGGCCCCCTCTGTGGGGCGGCCAGGTTTGAATGGGTTGCCCAGTCATTGTGCTGTGTCATGAGGGACCCGTGTTGTGTCCCAGGCTGTGTATGTGACCCTTTTGCATAAGAATAAAGCAAAACAAAGGGATCAAATAGAAGCATGGGCAGCAGGTGAAAGCCCAGTTGGGGAAGGCGAGCCCCAGCCCCACCCTGCCCCTTCCACCCAAAGCCCAGTCCTGGAGCCGAGCCCCACCCACCCCCAGCCTGATCCTTCCTGACTGCTGTGCCATAGCCCCATCCCTCTCTGGTGGCTGGGGAAGCCAGGCAGCTGCACTATGACCCCGGCCTTCCCCAGCAGTGGCCCCTGCTCACATCTGACTAAACATTCCCTGTTTTACTCACATATGTGTAGTTTCAAAACTTAGTCCTTCCCTAGGCATGGATGTTGCTGGATTCTACATGTCTGGCTCCCTGGCTTATTTCATGTCTGTCCAGGCACTCCTCTGGTCACACTGTAACAGGAACAGGAAGGCCATTGCTTCCAATTCAGAAGCGTACACTCTGTTTCCATTCCTGTCCTGGCCTTCTTCCAACTCACTTCCTATTTCTCTAGCATTCCTGGGGACTCTCTAGGACCTACTGTCTATGGTTTTAACCTTTACAGGCAAGACAACTAGGTTCAGTCTCAAGAGTTAACTACTGAGAAAAGACTTCAGTTAACTGAATAGCAGGAATGTCCAGAAAAAGGTTTTACACACCTCCCCCCACACACATCTTTTCATCACACTTTACTTCTGTGCTGCCTTCGAAGCTGGTTGGCTAGAGAGCAGCACCTGCTGGATAGGTGCCCAGCTCCGAAGGCAGCGCTATTGCCAGCAGCAGCTCAGAAATAAAGGTGGCATAGTATGACCATATCTGCAAAATTTGCTATTTATGCCATGAACAACTCATGGAAAATGTGTGGTTTCTTCATGATTTAAATACACATGAGGCCCATGTTTCTCAAACTGTAGGTCCTGACCCCCCCGGGGGGGGGGGTGGCAAACAACTTAGAGGGGGGTCACGAGCAACTTAGAGGGGTGTTGCGGTATCACAAAGTTTGAGAACCCCTGCACTAGGCAATTGTTGACATGTGTTCATTGACACACCCTCTAGCCGCTAGAGGGGGACAATGAACCACATTGTTTGAAAGGCTATATAGGTACAATGATTCTTTGCTTTATTGGCTCCAGGTGCATTCATATGCTCCATGGGCACAGAGTTGAGCTAGCGATGGCACAACGCTAAAGAGAATCTATGGGAACTTTTAGAATTCTATTGGGAGTTTTTAAATAGAAAGTTATGAAGCAATTAATGACAGACTGATAGCATTAAATGCTATAACTGTCAGCCATTCATTAAAGCCTTGATTAAAGACTGATATTGACATCTCTTATATTTTGGTTGGAACCTGTTCCTTTGAAGCAGGGCCCACGACACAGCTTTATGTGCAGTCAGGCAGGTGATTCATATAATAACAAACTTAGACCTACCAGTGAGTTCTCTGGACTGCTAAATAGAACAAGAGACCTTTGACCTGTTGGTTGCATAATACATCTCTGTGCCTTCCTATCTTCAAAAGAGTGTTAATTAAAATACGCTTCAAGAACTCCTATCTGCTGAGGTTCCTTTGTTAATTAGTACATCCTGTTAGCAGTAAAATTGTGGAATGCAAACAAGGTTTTATGTGTCTTCTCATTTCCTTTCCCTGCATTCATCAAAGAGCTGGGGAGATAAAGAAGGATACATTATTTGTGAAGGCTTTAGCGGATTAGAAACCAAATTTCCATTGTCCCATCCTTGCCAACTTGTTCATCATGAACATCGGGGTGAGTGAAGTTTTGTCCATGAAGATTATCCTGGAAAATAAATAGTGAGTGAACTTAAACCCCATTGACTGAATGACTTCAGTGGAAGTTAGCACGTGCTTACATGCTTTGATGAATAGGGATGGCCTCCAGCATGTGCCTAATATGACCAATCACACAGCACCACTACCAATAGCTTATAAATATATAGCAACTACCATTCAAAACAATTATTTTATTTCTATTCAGGGAATACCTACATGCCCCAGAACCTTATTGTGCTAGGCACTGTACAAACAAAGCAAAAAAACAAGAAGATTCCTCCCCAGAAGACCTTATAATCCAAGTATAAAGGAAGAGCCAACAGAAGGGAGCGCACAAGGAAACAATGAGACAGTCAGTCCTGGTCAGAAAGCTGGGCAGTGTCCAGGTTTTGTGTTGGCCAAAGGAGAGTTTTCAGAAGGAAGTGGAAGGTCAATGACATGACCGTGTGGATGTTTCCAGGTGCTCCTCCCACGTGTGAGAAGGCAGCACAGGAAAATGCACAAAGGAGGTTTTTTTTGAAAGAGAGCTCCATCGGCTAAAATTTGGGGGCTGAAATATTTGGAAAATTAACCAGTGTGTATAAATTGAAAGTCTTCAGCAAGTAAATTGTTCACTAAGAACAGTTAAAGGGAGCTGTGGGTGTCAGCACATTTGGAAACCAGATCACTTATTTTAGGTGCTTCATTATGGATACCGGACCCAGATCCTCAAATGTATTTTGGTGCCTAAAACATGCACATTTCCGAGGGATTTAGGCACTTTGAGGATTTGGGCCTCGGTACCTAATTTTTGTTTGTACCAAAATTTGTGCCAAGATTTTCAAGAGTTAGTGGGGATTTTAATTGCCTCCATTTTGGAGTGCCCAACCTGAGTCCCCTTGCTAATATTCAGCACTTTCTGAAAATTGGGCTCCTTTAAAGCCATCATGGCACCTCAAATCCCGAGTCTATTTTACAAATCTTCTGCCTGACCTATACATCTGGCTTCCATGGGTGTTATTTACAAGAGCTCAAACTTGGATGTGTTTTGAAAAGATGGAATATATTAATATCTGAATTCCTTCGAGATGTGCCAGGCCCTTATATAGTATTCAGGTGTAGAGTCTATAAAAATCCTATTAAGAGACTTCTTTTTATCAATCCCCTAATTTGCATAGTGTTGTCTCAATGCAGGCTAAATGTAATTACTCTTTGTTGCTGTTTTGCCTGCATCAGTAACCATGAACGCCACAAGCCCTTGTTAAAAAAATTGCCTGCATATCGTTAAAAATAAATGCATAACATTAATTATCCATGGTTCATGACATTGTTTATTTAATACACTAAAAGCTAATTACCACTAATTTTATCCTATGACTTCTTCAGCTTCCCCTGCCGTGGTACTATGATCTTAAAGAATTAATTGCTAATTACTATACAATTTTTTGAATTTTTTGTCTTTATCAAAGATTACACAAGACAAGAGAGTGAGAGAAATAAAACACTCAATATTTCTGTCAGGTATCAAGCTATTTTTTTCTTTAAAAGAAAGAAAGAAAGAAAGAAAGAAAGACAACACCACAAAACATTTATCTCCCTCTGGAGAGATGTGCAAGCTACAGTTTGTGAATCCAATAAAAGCACAGGTATTATTAGTTTTTCTTGCACTCAGTGTCTGAACACATTGTATCCTCAGCTTTCTCACTGTACCTGCAACCTGAAAGGTTTGTAAAATGGGGAAGTGCCGTCTAGAACTTCTCTGCCGTGTTATTGCCATTTGCAACTCTAACACTATGAAACGCTTCTTTGTGCAAACATGCGTAAGACACTGCAATTAAAGATGGATATTCACACACTTTAAAGATTAGGAAAATGATTTCCATTTGGCAGAATATCTGTATTTAATAGCCAAGAGCTAAATGGTGACATTTAGCCATGAACCCCTGTGAGACCATTAGATGTCATTGTGCCTTACTGAGGCAAACACCCCAATCTATGGGCCATCAATGGCACCTCATCACTGTAGCATCTGAGATCCTCCCAATCTTGTATGTATTCACCCTCACAAACCCCCTGTGAGGCAGGCCTGTGCTAATATTTCCATTGCACAAATGGAAAACTGAGGCCCAGGGAGAGTAAGGGACAACTAACAGAAGCTTCCAGATCACAGGCTCTGGTTCCAGTGGGGGACTTTAATCACTCTGGTATCTGTTGGGAGACCGATACAGCAGGAATACAGACAATCCAGGAAGATTTTGGAGAATATAGGGGACTTCCTGGTACAAGGAAACAACCAGAGGCCATGAACAGCTTGACCTGATGCTCACAAACATTTAGCAGGGGAAGTAGATGTGGGTGGCAACCTGGACAGCAATGAACAAGAGATGGTTGAGTTAAGGATGACCAAAAGAAGAAAGAAGAGCAGCAAAATACACACCCTGGACTTCAGAAAAGCAGACTTTGACTCCCTCAGGGAACTGATGGGCAGGATCCTCTGGGATGCTAACATGAGGGGGAAAGGCATCCAGGAGAGCTGGCAGTATTTTAAAGAAGCCTTATTGAAAGCACAGGAACAAACCATCCTGATGTGCTGTAAGAAAAGCAAATGTGGCAGGCTACCAGCTTGGCTTAGCAGTGAAATCCTAGGAAAGCTTAAACACGACAAGGAAGCTGACAAGAAGTGGAAGCTTGGACAGATGACCAGGGAAGTCAATAAATATATTGCTCGAGCATGCAGGGGTGTAATCAGGAAGGCAAAAGCACAGTTGGAATTGCAGTTAGGAAGAGATGTGAAGGGAAACAAGAAAGGTTTCTACAAGTGTGTTAGCAAATAAGACGGTGATCAGGGAGGGTGTGGGACCCTTGCTGGATGAGAGTGACAGATGATGTGGGAAAAGCCAAACTCAATGTTTTTTTTTTTGGCCTCTCTCTTCACAGACAAGGTCAGCTCCCAGACTACTGCACTAGGCAACGCAGTATGGGGAAGAGGTGGGCAGCCCCTGGTGGAGAAAGAACAGGTTAAGAACTATTTAGAAAAACTAGACCTGCACAAATCCATGGGACCAGATTTAATGCATCTGAAGGTGCTGAGGGAGTCAGCTGATGTGATTGCAGAGCTATTAGCCATTATATTTGAAAACACGTGGTAATCAGGGGACATTCTGGACAACTGGAAAAAGGCAAATGTAGAGCCCATCTTTAAAAAAGGGAAGAAGGACAATCCAGGGAACTACAGACCAGTCAGCCTCACCTCACCTTAGTCTTCAGAAAAACCATGCAGGAGATCCTCAAGGAATCCATTTTAATCCTGCCTTGTGCAGGGGGTTGGACTCGGTGACCTTTTGAGGTCTCTTCCAACCCTATGATTCTATGGCTCTTGACCCAGTCTAAATTCCTGGGGTGGGGTCTGTAAAAGGTTTGAACCATACTGTGAGTGCAAGACTAGGGCTGGCAGCCAAAGATCTTTATGTCCCCTCCCCCCTTCCTGGGAACTAATCACTGGCCTTCACCTCTTCACTTTAATTCAGCCTCCTGTCTGGCTGGGAAGTTTTCCTTGCAGAGATGTTTACAGCAAGCCTGACCCCAGAAAGCCGCGGCTCTGCTGATAGCAGCAAAGGGCATTTCAGTGCTGGCGTGACTTTGTCCTGCGGAAAGCAAGACGTTGTCAATCAGCAGCATGCTGATTTATTAAAGCAGCTCTTCTCTCCGGCTTAAACCTCTGATAGGCAGATAAGGGGCAGAACTGCTCTGCTGATCCCAGGCAACATATAAGATGGCTTAGCGTTATTGACAGGCTCCCTTGTCGTGTGGAAGAACTCCCCCTTCCCCTCCAGGAACTCTCTATTAGCTCCCCCATGCAATGGCTCCAATGAAACTCAGTCATTAATCTTCCTGCTAATCAGAGTGCCTCGCCCTTTGGCGTCTCAGCGCCAGCGCTGCGGTTCTGCCGTGCAGCCTCGCTGGCTGACTGATGTATTTGTGGCTGATCTGCTTTGCTCTGTCGCTAACTGGAAGTGCCAGGGAACTTTTAATTTGTAACAATGAAGCAAAACTCTTTGGCCCTCTGCATTTGTATAAATTAGCTGGGCTGTGAGCATAGGTTTCCTGGGAAAAATTCAGGCTGGCTTTCTTACGTTAAATATTCATACAGACAGGGACAAAAATATTGTAACTGGATGGTGAGAGAGAGAAGTGTTGATGTTTGTAATAGCCACCCCTGGCTTTCACACAGCCTTTTTTCATCAGGGGCTCTCCAGGTGCCTTACAAAGGAGATTAGCAAGCCCCAGAGCCAGGAAGTGATGATCAAAGGTCACTCAGAAGGCCAGGAATGGAACCCAGGTGTCCTGACACCCACGCGAGAGCTCAGTTTGCTAGGGCCTCCTCCACCTCGCCATGATCAGCTATTTCCCTTTTCCTTGCAGAGATGTTTACCACAAGCCTGACCCCCGCAAGCCACAGCCCTGGGGTCCCCAACCCCACAGTCATTTCCTTGGACTGCCCCAGGGCTTGCTGGGTGCTAGGGAAGCTGTCTCTTCTGCTACTGCTTATATTGCCCAAATGTGAAACAGCGTTTCAAGGCTTCCCTATGACCACCTCACCTGCCGGCCTCGGAAACTGCAAGGCCTTGCAGTTCCCTCAGTGATTCAAGTGGGAAATGAAATGAGTTTCGGAACGTCAGTCACATCCATGGCACATAAGCCCTGCCTCTGATCACGCTTGCCTTGGTGCAAATCTGCATTACTGGAGCTGAGGCAGGGAGTTACAGTGCAGGGAAAAGAGCAGAATCAGGCTCACTTCCCTAGGTCTCAGCTTCAGGCCATTTCTCCGCAAGTGATTTATTTTTTTCTGACCAAAGGCTGCACTGAAGTCGTGTTCACTTGTTGGCAAAGGTTCACATGGCCCTAATGAGATGCTGCCTGATGCAGCCACAGAACAAAGGTCTCAGTCCTAGGAGGATGTAGAGGGATAGGAGTGGTTGAGGAAGGAAAGTGAGTGTTTATTCAGGAGCAGTGACTGGCCCATTAAGTTACTTTTAAGCAAGAGAGGAGGGAGTTTCTAAAACTTAGAACATAAGAACATATGAGTGGCCAGACTGAGTCAGACCAAAGGCCCATCTAGCTCAGTGTTCTGTCTGCCGACAGCAGCCAATGCCAGGTAATTGCAGAACAGAACAGGTAATTGCTTCTGTCTTCACGGACAAGGTCAGTTCCCAGACAAATGCACTAGGCAACGCAGCATGGGAAGAAGGTGGACAGCCCTTGGTGGGGAAAGAACAAGTTAGGAACTATTTAGAAAAGCTAAACATACATAAATCCATGGGCCCGGATTTAATGCATCCGAGGGTACTGAGGGAGTTGTCATTGCGGAGCCTTTGGCCATTATCTTTGAAAACTTGTGGAGATCGGGAGAGATCCCCGATGACTGGAAAAAGGCAAATGTAGTGCCCATCTTTTAAAAAGGGAAGAAGGACGATCCAGGTAACTACAGACCAGTCAGCCTTACCTCAGTCCCTGGAAAAATCATGGAGGGGATCCTTAAAGAATCCTTTTTGAAGCACTTGGAAGAGTGGAAAGTGATCAGGAATAGTCAACATGGATTCACAAAGGGCAAATCATGTCTGACCAATCTGATTAGCTTCTGTGATGAGGTAACTGGCTCTGTGGATATGGGAAAGTCAGTGGATGTGATATACCTTGACTTTAGCAAAGCTTTTGATACAGTCTCACACAATATTCTTGCCATCAAGTTAAGGGAGTATGGATTGGATAAATGGACTGTGAGGGTGTGTCTAGACTACATGGCTCCATTGACGGAGCCATGTAGATTAGGCAAGACGGCAAAGGGAAATGAAGCTGCGATTTAAATAATCACCGCTTCATTTAAATCAAAATGGCCCCGGTGCTGTGCCGATCAGCTGATTGTCGGCACAGCGCAGCAGTCTAGACGGGGATCTGCCGACCCCAGAACTCTTCATCGGCAGATCCTTTATGCCTTGTGAAACGAGGCTTACAGGATCTGCCGACGAAGGGTTCTGCAGTCAGCAGATCCCCGTCTAGACTGCCGCGCTGTGCCAACAATCAGCAGATAGGCACAGCGCGGCGGCCATTTTGATTTAAATGAAACGGCGATTATTTAAATCACCGCTTCATTTCCCTTTTTCAGGTAAACTAATCTACATGGCTCCGTCTATGGAGCCATGTAGTTTAGACGTACCCTAAGATGGATAGAAAGCTGGCTAGACTGTCGGGCCCAACAGGTAGTGATCAACGGCTCGATGTCAGGTTGGCGGTCGGTTTCTAGTGGAGTGCCTCAAGGATCTGTTCTAGGACTGGTTTTGTTCAACATCTTTATTAATGACTTAGATGAGGGGATGGATTGCACCCTCAGCAAGTTTGCAGATGACACTAAGCTAGGGGGAGCGGTAGATACACTGGAGGGCAGGGATAGGGTCACTCATTAGAGGATCGGGCCAAAAGAAATCTGATGAGGTTCAACAAGGACAAATGTAGAGTCCTGCACTTGGGACGGAAGGCTCCCAAACGTTGTTACAGGCTGGGGACTGACTGGCTAAGTAGTAGTTCTGCAGAAAAGGACCTGGGGATTACAGTGGATGAGAAGCTGGATATGAGTCAACAGTGTGCCCTTGTAGCCAAGAGGGCTAATGGCATATTAGGGTGCATTAGGAGGAGCATTGCCAGCAGATCCAGAAATGTGATTATTCCCCTTTTTTCAGCTCTGGTGAGGACACATCTGGAGTATTGCGTCCAGTTCTGGGCCCCCCACTACAGAAAGGATGTGGATGCGTTTGAGAGAGTCCAGTGGAGGGCGACCAAAATGATAAGGGGCTGGAGCGCATGACCTATGAGGAGAGGCTGAGGGATTTGGGTTTGTTTAGTCTTCAGAAGAGAAGAGTGGGGGGGATTTGATAGCAGCCTTCAAGTTCCTGAAGGGAGGTTCCAAAAAGGATGGAGAAAGGGTGTACACAGTAGTGATGGATGGCAGAACAATGGTCTCAAGCTACAGTGTGGGAGGTCTAGGTTGGATATTAGGAAAAACTATTTCACTAGGAGGGTAGTGAAGCACTGGGATGGGTTACCTAGGGAGGTGATGGAATCTCCATCCCTAGAGGTTTTTACGTCTTGGCTTGACAAAGCCCTGGCTGGGTTGATTTAGTTGGGATTGGTCCTGCCTTGGGCAGGGGGCTGGACTTGATGACCTCCTGAGGTCTCTTCCAGCTCTATGATTCTATGATTCTATGATCATCAAGTGATCTGTCACCCATTCCCAGGTTCTGGCAGACAGGAGCTAAGGACACCATCCCTGCCCATTCTGGCTAGTAGATATAAAATTCAGCACTCAGATTTATCTCTGGTTTGAGCTAGACTTCTGCCCACACGTACAACCTATTAAATACTTCCACTAAATATTTTAATTGTAGACAGATTGGGGGTTTGGTTTAGTGTACCTGCAGTCCAAGCACACTGAGGGTCAATGAATCCCTCGTCATTTGCAGAAATTATATACAACATTCTTCAACATTATCATATGAATCAAGTGTGAACCTGCATTATTCCTGCGATTCAATATTTATCTCCAGTATTGTTAACTATGGCCTTTGCTCTAACGGGCTTACAGACATGAATATTGCATTCTGCTGCAGTCTAACAGCTGGAATTAGAATTTAAAACCAGAACACGATCGCTGCTAAACTAGTACACAAACATGATTCCGCTGTGTTACCCTAAGAGAGGGTCTGGCATTTCAATCCACTTGGCACAGATGCAGCATTTTGTAATTTTTACATGGGGACATATTCCATGAAGAACACTCGAACCCTGATAAGATTAGAGCTGTCAACTGCTGTATATTGCTTTCTATTGCTGTTTTGGAAAAATCCAAATGCAATGTGTTTTAGGGAAGCAATCGCAGCTTGGTTCAGTCCTGGTATTTGGCCATTTTCAGCACTAATGGCATGTTTGTTAAATTTTATTATCGAGATGATGATTTGGGCTAAAGTACTCTTCCAGAAAGGCCTCCAGTCTTTATCTGAAGATACCAAAAGATGGAGAATCCACCACTTCCCTTGGTAGTTTGTTCCAATGGCTTATTGCTCATTGTTAAAAATATGTTCCTTATATCTAATCTGAATTAGTCATAGGTTCTTAAGATGCTATCTTCATTATATTAAAAAGACTTTTAATACCCCATATTTTCTTCCCACTGAATTCAACTGCCTCTGAATCTTATGAACTTTCTACCACTTTCACAGTCTGCACTGATCCTGATTTGAAGCTGTAGAATACTTGCATAATTTTTACTTTCAATTTTCACTAAGTCTTCACCAACCTGATCTCCTGGCAGCAGAAATGGAAGCAGCAAAAACTTGACATGAAAAGTTCTTCTTAGACTATTTCCATCTGCCATTGGATATCGAAACTCTTGTTATACTAGTTCAGGTTCTTTGCCTCCATTTTCCGGCTGCTTTGTATGGCTCTGGCATATCAAAGCAGCTGGCTGGATGCTATGGAATGCCTGTGTGTACACTGGCCATAATATATTAGTGAGGATGGTCCACTGAATGAAATTCTTTTTTGATGGCACTTACAACACTGTGCTGAAGACTCAGGTAGTTTGTTTAAGGGGTAAGTATTTTAGTTGTGGTGTGGTTATTTGAAAATAACAAGCAGAACGTCTACACTACCAAGCCCAATATTTCAAAATAAGGGACTGGTTATTACAAAATAATGATTCCTGCTTTCCACAAGGAATAACGCTTATTTCTAAACAGTTATTTTGAAATACCAGTGGTGTGGATACTCCGCTGCTGCTATTTTGAAATAACAACTCTCTAGAGTCATTCAAAGTAATTACTCCCCAGTGCTTCCTGGGGCTTTAAGGGTACGTCTACACTGCAATACTATTTTGAAATAACTAGTGCTATTCTGTGCTTAGTCTATGTCTACACAGCAGGCAGTTATTTTGAAATAGTGTCAAAATACTGTCAAGCTGGAAGACTTCTTATTCTGACCCCTGTAAACCTCACTGTACAAGGAATAAGAAAAGTTAGAGGAAGGGTGCTCTATATTGAAATAAGTGCTTTGTAGACACTCCCTATTTCAAAATAACATACACAATTGACGTAGCTCAATTTGCGAAGCGTATTTCGAGTTAATCCCTGCAGTGTAGATGCACCCTAATAGCATGTCTACACTTCAGGGAAGCCTCAAAATTAGTCTGAGGCAGGTTTCCCTAATGTAGACGTGCTACCTTGATTTAGAGCCCCAGGAGGCACCGGGGAGGAATAATGTAGAATGGCTCTGGGGAGGGGCTATTTTGAAATAGCAGCAGTGGAGCATCTACACAGCCCTTATTTTGAAATAGCTATTTGGAATAGGCGTTATTCCTCATAGAATGAGGTTTACAGAAGCTGGAATAAGCCTTCCATTATTTCAAATTTATTTTGAAATAATGGAATGGCTGTGTAGACGCTCGCGTTGTTATATCAAAATAACGCCAGTTATCTTGAAATAATAATGCAATGTAGACACACCCCATGTTAGCTGGCTAGAGTGGTAGCTGAGTGGGTAGAGTGTTTAATTTGAAGGGTGTAACTTTGAGTCTAGCTTTTAAAAGTCACCTCTACCTCAGCCAGCCGTAAAGTGGGTAACTAACCCAGCAAGTTAGGGCAGCCAATGGTGTTTGAATGTGATGCTGGCCATTTTCAGCTATTGGCTATGAAAGTGATATCATTTAAAAACACCAGCCTTGATAAGCCCTTGGCACGGGAATGCTTTTACTCTGAGGGTACGTCTACACTGCAGAGGAAGATCGAAGCTGCCGCTGTCAATCTTCCACGGTTCAAATTAGTGGGTGTAGTGAAGACAGCTAATTCAAACTGAGAGGGGCACTCTTGTTGATTCCAGTAGTCCTGCTTCCATGAGGAGTAAGGGAAGTTGAAGGGAGAGTATTCTCACTTGACTTCCTGCAGTGTGGACAGTGCCAAAAATCGCATTAAGGTTTTTTGACTTCTGCTATGCAATTAACATAGTGTAGACGTACCCCGAGATAGTGTGCTAGATAGATAACAGCTAGTATATGAGAGAGGGGTCAACCAGCCAGTATACTAGAATCCAAAAGTATGGACTGACAGCTAGAAACATTAGAATACTACAAATCTAGGTGAATGGGTAGATGTTTCAGAAAAGAAGGGGAAATTTATGGAGACAAGAATAGAGATATTAAAAAAGGACAACAAAAATAATGAGGGTATTGAACAGCTTCCATATGGAGGAGAGATTAAGTCGGCTGAGACTTTTCAGCTTGGCAAAGGGACGGCTAAGGGGGGATATGATAGAGGTCTATAAAATCATGACCGGTATGGAAAAAGTAAATGAAGCGATTTCTACACTACAAAGAAAAGTTGGAAAAAGATACGCAAATTGAGAACTGCAATTTGCATATCTTTTCCTGCTTTTCTTCCGAAAGAGGCTTTTCTGACATTTGGCCTGTCTCTATGGGGCCAAATGTCGGAAAAAAACCTCTTTTGGAACATCCCTTCTTCCTTGTAAAACGAGGTTTACAGGGATGCCAAAAAAACCACATCTGCTTTTCCAAAAAAAATTTCGGAAAAGCAGATGCATTCTTGGACGCGGCAGAGCTTTTCTGGGATACCTCTGGCATTCCAGAAAAGCTCTGGAGTTGAGACGTACCCTAAGGAAGTTTTACTTATTCTTTCTCATAATGAGCCACCAAATGAAATTAATAGGAAGCAGGTTTAAAATAAGGAAAGGAAGTATTTCTTCACACAACACACTATCAACCTGTGGAACTCTTTGTGAGAGGATGTTATGAAGTCCAATATTATAACAAGGCTAAACAAAAAACAACTAGATAAATTCATGGCGTTCGGTCCATCAATGGCCTCTAGTCAGGCTGGGCAGAGATGGTGTTGTTAGCCCGTTTGCCAGAGGCTGCAAGTGGGCCATAGAGGAGAATCACTTGATTGTCTCTTTTGTTCATTCCCTCTGGAACACGTGGCATTGGCCACTGTTGGAAGGCAGGATACTGGGCTAGATGGACCTTTGGTCTCATCCAATATGGCTGCTATGATGTTCTTATGAGGTACAGCATGAACAGCTTTTATTATCCAGAGTAGAAACTTTCACCAGAAATTCTCTTTTTTTCACTGTTGGCATTTGTTAGCTGCCTTCCTAGAAAACTGCATTGTTTCTTTTTCTGCTTCCCTCTGATTATCAAGCTATGCTGTCAATTCCTTGCTGCAGGCATTGGTTTGTCATAATCCTTACAGAAAAAGAAACAAGAAAGCTAAGAAGAACACAGTATGAATTCCAATGTTCTCTCTATTTTTTTTTCAATTAATGGCTTAAATAAGCATTTGATTTACATTCCTGGAGACATTTGCTGCAGGCTAATTAAAAATAACATATTGTTGGCAGATCATTTATTGAGGGGGAAAACAAATTGACAAAAGAAAAATTAAGTTGCTATGTAATTAACTGCAAAAAATACACAACTGAACTACTAAATTAATACATACATTTATCAATATCTCAGCAGGGAGTGAAGGATGAAGCTTAAACCTCATTGTAAAAAAATAGCTAGGGGATGGTAACTTTGTCTACACTGCAAACTAGGGGCGTGATTCCCCAGTTTGTGTACATACAAACAAGCACTCGTTTCCATCAAAGTAGTACGGAGCTATATAGCAACATGGCTGTGAGAGAGTGGGAAGCAATCGAGGAGGCTGAGCAGTGCTATATACATGCTCCCTGGTTTCAGGTGGGTCTGTGCAAAGCACATCTCAGGCTGTGGCTACCCCGCCGCGTCCAGGGAACACGTTTGCTTTTCCGCTTCTTTTCGCAGAAGAGCAAACACGCACTTTCAGGGAGCCCTGTATTTCTCATTTCATGAGGGCTCCTCCAAAAGAGGAGGCTTTTCTGCCATTTGGCCTCATCTAGAAGGGACCAAAGCCTTTTCTGGAAAAACAATCGGAAAAAGCTTCGCAAATTGCGGAGTACAATTTGCGTAGCTTTTTCTGATAAAACCCGATAGTGTAGACCTAGCCTCAGCCATGTCTCTGCTGCCATTGCAAATACCCTGCTTTTAATACTCAGGCTAGTGCTAGGCACGCTATCACAAGTATGTATAGTATACATGAGTGGGGGAATCACTCCCCTAGTTTGTGGTGTAGACATAGCCTAGGATTTGTTACTGAAGGAATACTTGCTCTCTTCTATGCCACAAGTTTATGAATGCGACTTGCAGGAATCTAGGAATCACTATGCTAGATCAGACCAGTGATCTCGACCTGCCTCATGCCCGGTCAGTACCAGATGCATCAGAGGAAGGTGCAAGAATCTGTGCAGTTGAAAAATGAAGGACAATTTTCCTCGAAGGAACTTTCCTCCAGACTCCCAAGAATTAGAGGTTGTCTTGAGACCTGAAGCCTCACTTCTAGAAATCTTGTTTAATATGTTTTAAACTCTTTCTATGATGATTCTGGCCATTTTCATGATCTAAATCAGGGGTAGGGGACCTCTTTTTGGATTGGAGGCTGCTGACCCACAGAAAAATCAGTTGGAGGCCTCACACAAGTGAGAAGGAAAAAATACCCAAAGCCCAGGCTGAGAAGGAGAAAGATGCTCCCCACCTTCTCCTCGCATACCAGAACCTAGGGGTGTGCCCACAGGAGAATGGGGGGGGGGCTGGAGTGCCAGTGCAGGCTCCCCCATGCTGGTGAGGGAGCCTCAAGGGCCCGATCCAGGCAATCTGGGGGCGGCATCCAGCCCCCAGGCTTTATGTTCCCCCACCCCGATCTAAATAAATGTCCAGTCCTCTGTTCTGTTCTGTATAGATTCTACATGACCCTGTTCAATGCAGGATCTGTGCATCTCTCAGCAGTGATCTGTGCACCATATTCAGCAATATGACTAACATCTGTCATGTACGGTTTATTCTTTTTCACATCCTCTCCTCAGGGAGGGAGGGGGGAGAGGAGTGGGAGCAAATCCTGAATCCTGCTTAAGTTCTAGGCCTCAACAATATCTTGAGGCAATGAATTACACCAATTAATTTTGGGGGAAATACTTTCCATGTCTTATGGCTGTCCAACATCTTGACAGCTGGAAGGTGATGCGCAGAGTCAGTCTGATAGTGACATGTAATAATGATCTCAGAAGAGAGCCTGAACTGCGAGTGGCAAACCATCCCAATAGGTCCACTTGCAAGAAGGAAGTTGAAGCACAGTCTACTTCCTGGCTCCCTAGCTGGGCTAACCCAGCTTCTCCAACCTCAGCGATAGTTTCCCAGTTGGCAGTGGGAGTGCTGAATTTCCAGTAGCCTTGCTTGACCTTGTGGCTGCATTGGAACTTGAGCCTTCTTCTGCATCATGGGGCTTCTTAAGTTGGCAAATGATCTTGGGGCCTGCAAAGCCTGCGAAGGCCCAGCATAGTCTGCCCAGACAGTAGGCTGCTTCTCCTGAGGAGCTCATTATTGGCGGGCTGTTGGTCCCAAGTAACTCCAAGGGTTTTTCTAAGCCAGCGGAGATGGAAACTGTTCAGTCTGCACTCCTGCATGGAATGTCTGACCTGGCTTTCACAGCCACAAGGGAGAATCCTAAGGACATAAATGTGATATACAGATACATTTCTCTTGTTATTCTGAAGTTGCAAAGGTAACAGAAGCTTTGCTGATTCTAGCAACAAGTTTCCTATCAACAAGGGTGAGTGTAAGTACCGGGACATACCAGTACGCAGCCGGGGGTGGCTGGGGTCCTGGCAAGGTCAGCTCTGGATCCCAGAAGGGCTGGGTCCTTGGGTCGGCCTGGGGACCGGACTTCTCTGGCCAGGAGGCCCGGACTGCAGCAATGATTTGAAGGGCTTCGCATTCCCACCAGGGCTCCAGCCACCTCTGCTACAGTAGCTGCGGCTGAGAGCCCCAGGCCCTTTTATGTCACTGAGTCCCACAGCAGCTGCCCCTTTTGCTCCCTCCCATCAGTGGCCCTGCCAGGAAGGTCCAGTAGCCCTGCCAGACTCTACTGGCAGGGCTGCTGACAGGGGGAGCAAAAGGGCAGAGACAATAAAGCACTGCTGTGGCTTTAAGGTCAGCTGAGTACGGTCCGGTAGTGGCGGCCACTTCTTGCTGGTTGGGTACCAGTTGCACCAGCCCACTTTCATCTCTGTTCTTGAGGTTAAGTGAGCTGGTAATAACTGAGCAGAGAGAGCAAACATGATACACATGGTCCAGAGCTTCATTAGTGACATAGATTTTGGGTGGAACATTGGACCCTTATGACACGATGACTCTTCCCTTGCTCTGGGCTGCCAGGCCAAACTCAGTGCATGCATCAGAAAATGGGTTCATCCTAAACTGCAGTCCCTCAGGTGGCCTAGACACAAATGCAGTGTCATCTGTACGCTGGGTGATATGCCTACTGCTCTGCAAGCCTCTGATGTTAAAGAAGCTGCTGTCCATCTTCGAGTCCGTTCGTAGGCCTGATTGATCATTTCCGAAGGGACACTTTAGAAGAATAGAGAAGATGATGCCAAAGCCTCTGGGTGCTAAAACGCAGCCTTGCTTCAGGAGAGTGTCAATATTATTTCAGATGATATTTCATTTTCATACTGGATGGACCGTCACTCCCTGTGGGTACTCCTTGAACAGGAGAGCACCTTTTATGAATAGCCAGTTTTCATCAGGATCGTGTAGACACCATTTCTGATAACCATGGCAAAGGGTCTTTTGTAGGTCAATGAATGCTGCATAGACGTACCTGTTGTTCACAGCTTGCTTTTCTTTTCTTTTCTTTTCTTTCTTTTTTTTTTTTTTTTTTGTAACAAGGGCCTGCCTGTCCCACACTGGCTCTCAGGGTAGAATTTCTCAGCAAGGACTTGGAGTCTCTTCAGCAGAAACCTTGCAAGCACCTTGCTGATGGCACTGAGCACAGCTGTCCCTTGACAGTAGTTGCACTCTGCTGTGTCCCTTTATTTATACATGGAGTGATTATTTTTGGATCTTCCAGCTCCTTCTTCCCAACAGGACCAGAGAATTGTCACTCGCAAGCTCCCTCTCCCCTTCTGAAGGTATCTGATCCTTGCCTGCTGCTTTCTCAGGCACAGTGTCTTTGAAAGCCTTCTCTGCATCTTTAAGAACTGCTGTTTGGCCCAGTCTCTGCATTGCTGGAAGCTGGGGAATGGCAGCTAAGGCAGCATCGCAGACAATGGCTTCTTTTGAGTAGAATTCTTTGTAAAGCCAAGTCCATCAGTCAACTCGTTCTTGTCAGTCAGTCAATATGGCATCATCTTTCCCTTTCATGTTTGCGGTCTTCTTACACGATGGGCCAAAGGTTTCTGTAATTCCACTACCGGGCCCATGAACATCCCCTCTTTCAGAGCAAATCTAGATCTTTTTTGAACAGATCTTGCCAGACCTCTGAGCATGTTCTCTGATGACTTTCTGAACTGCAGCCTTAGCCTCTTTAAACTTGAGAATGCTGGACTTGGTTACTGAAGTCGACTTAGGTGAACTTGCTTCTTCTTTGATGTAAGTGGGAGCTACAGATGTTCAGATGGTCTGTTTGCTTTTAAGTCATTTGCTAATTGCTCTTCAAATTATTTCTGGCCTGCCTAATTATACTTTGAGACTTGACTTATAGGAGTTTATTCTCCTTTCTATTTTCCTCAGTAGGGTTTAACTTCCAGTTTTTAAAGGCTGCCTTTTTGCCACTAGCTGCCTCTTTTACTCTGTTGGTTAGCGCTAGTGGCTCTTTATTTTTTGCTTTTCTTATTTTTTTGTTTTAATTTGTGGGACATGTTTTATGTGAGCATCTGTTATGGTGTTTTTAAAGAATTCCCATGTAGCTTACAGGCACTTCACTTTCGTGAATGTTCCTTTGAATTTCTGTGGAAAGCGCTTCCTCATTTTGGTAGAGTTCCCCTTTGTGAAGTCAAATGATATGGTGGGGGGCTTCTTTGCCCCATCCCCAAAGATGGTAAATTTAATTATATGATGGTTGCTATTACTGAGTGGTTCAGCTATAGTCACCTCTTGGAGTAGATCCTGCACTCCACTTAGGACCAAATCAAGAATTGCCTTTTCTCCTGTGGGTTCCAGGATTAGCTGCTCCAAGAAGCAATTATTAATGATGTGTAGAAAAATTCTGTCTGGATCCCGTCCTGAGGTGATGCATACCTTTGCAATATGGGGAGAGTTGAAATCTATTATTATTATTCAGTTTTCTATTTTTATAGCCTCATTAATCTCCCCGAGCATTTCACAGGCATGATCACCACCCTGCTCCAGTGGTCGGTAGTACATAGTGAAGGAAAAGTGATCAAGAATAGTCAACATGGATTCACCAAGGGCATGTCATACCTGACCAATCTGATTAGCTTCTGTGATGAGGTAACTGACTCTGTGGACAGTCAGTGGGTGTGATATACCTTGATGTTAGCAAAGCTTTTGATAACGGTCTCCCACAAGCTTCTTGAAAGCAAGTTAAGGAAGCATGGATTGTATAAAAGAACTGTTTGATGGTTCCCACGTGGTAGCTGGGTCTTCTGACTCCTTGGGAGCCGTACTCTCCTGGTGGTCTGCGGTGGCTCCATCCCAATCAGAGTTGGAGTCTCCGCGGTCCTTCCCTCAGGCGGCTGGCTGCTGCTGTTCAGGAGCTCCAACCTGAGGTCCTTCTCCAGCAGTCAGCCCAGACTGAGCCTCTCCCCAGGCTTTTCTAGCTGGACTACAATCTGAGCATGCCCAGCAAGGTTGCGGGGAGTAACGGTAGTTCGAATTAGGATCTTTAATTCGAACTACCTAGTCCGTGCCGCGTGTAGCCGTGGGCACAGAGTTCAGACTAAGGGGGATTTAAAAATGGCAGCGCCTGGGAACATGCAAATGAAGCCCGGGATATTTAAATCCCGGGCTTCATTTGCAACTCCGCTTGCCCTCATTCCCCTACCTAGCTCAAACTAACGAGCTAGTGTAGCCGTACCCTTACAGAAAAAAACAGCAAGCAAATGGTCTGGTAGAACTTTATCGACTAACAAAACATGTAGATGGTATCATGAGCTTTCGTGGGCATAGCCCACTTCTTCAGATGACTGGAGTAATGACTAGGGGATAAGAAAACTCAAAATAAATAGAAGGGAAGGGGGGGGGAGAGAAAGATGCTCTGTCGCCCACCCCCCTACCTCTATACATAAAGTATCAGGAGAAAGGGTGCTAAACTTGAGTAGATAAAGATCAAAGTCAGTGGATAGATTGGTAGGGCAGGAAGGATACCATTCAGAAAGCTGTTAGCACCTTCAGTGATGATTTACTGTGTTAGTCAACAGGACCTTAGGTTAAAATTTGCTTTAAAATATTTCATTAATGTGTTGCTGAAGATTGTAAAATCACAGGTCTAAAAAATTTTCCCCTCTTGGCTAGGGAACTGAGGCACAGAGAGTATATTGGCCCACTACTGCACTATTGAAATCAGCGGGCATTTGGATTGGTCCCTAAGGGCCAGGTTTCAGAAGGGAATCAGTATACTGGGTACTTTGCCCTTGTGAAAATCCTGCTGCAGCTGTGGGTATTGAGCATTTTGAGAATCTGTCCACTGCTGACTTGCTGATAGCCACATTGGAATCCTCTGATGGAGTCAAGAACTGAATATGTATCTAATGAGATGCCCCCAAACCTTCTCTCCCTCTGCCAAATAGGGTTGGTTAATATTTGAGGAGTGCAACAGTTGATTAATGCAAATGCTGTTTGTGATTTAGGAAGAAGAACAGAATTATGGAAAGCTAACTTTCTGGGCAGGCATTATCCAGGAATATTAGCCTTCAAATCTGGAAGAGAAAGGTTCCCCTCCACCCCCAACAGACCATGGGCTTTGAATATCATATAACTCCTTTCTGCTGTGGTGAGTCTCTTTTATGCTCTGTTGCTCTACTTGGGCTTTTTGGAGTAACTGTTACAGCTATGGAATGAGAACCAGCACCTAGGACCTTACAAGTGGCACGTGTTCATACAAAAGCAATTGCTTAGTTTTTTGCAGTTGATTATTACTTGCAGCAAAGGGTGAGAAAAATAATTTGCTACCCTTCAGCAAGCATATAAAGGTCCAAAGAGTGGCTTTTATTACAGCTTGACAGACAGCTTACTTGGTAAACAATGGCTCAAGGAGTTGATCTGGAATGGATTCTTTCAATAAGGTACCAAAATGTGTTGACCCCATTTGTTCAGAGGGGTGAGCCTTCTACCTGAATGAAATGAAGATATAAATGATTTTGCAATGAGGTACTCCCAACAAAACCCCTCTGGGCTAGGAGATCAGCCCTAGAACAATTTAGATGGAAGTTTGAAGAGTTCTGTGGGGGTACAAAACTGATTGTAGCTTTTGACTTCAAATGGAAAGAAAGTGCAGTTAATAACAAAATAGCACAGTCTGGAGAGAGAGAGGATATGAAATCCTTTCTTGCATAAAAATAAATCATGGATATGTGACTCACCAACCAAACATGACTCTGCTGAGCCAGCCTTAGCAGTTTGGATTGTTAAAATCAGTAACTGATGCCTGCATGGCAGGTTGGGGCCTGTCCACTCCACCCCTACCACTAGCAGACGGTGGGCTTTGTCTGCTTCTGGTGACTGATGCATGTAAGAGGTTTATAGTCTCCTACTGCATTTTCATTGCAAGTCTCCTGTAGTTTCGGTGTCAGCGTCTCCTGTTTTTATCATTGTAGGTCCTGAGTTTAAACTCGGCTGGTTGTCTAACCTGCATTGTCACACAGATGGAAGGCCAATTTAAGAATCTGAGGGAAGGTTAATGGCAAAGTTCTTTCCATTTGTTTTCAATACAAAGGGCCTGATTTTATCCAATGCAAGTCCATGGATTCTAACAAAATGATTCCTGTTATATGCCAACACAAGTGAGAGGAGAACTGGGACCCCAGCTGTGCTGGAAGGGCAGGGGGAGGATCTCTAAGTCCTTCACCCTCCTGCTACCCAGTTGGATCCCTACTGCTTGTTGCTGTCCGGTTGTCTGCAGATTGTCGTCAAGGTTCTTTGCAAACAAACAGGCCATAAACTTAGTAGGTGCAGGAGAAAGAAAGAGCCTGAAGCAGAAGCCTGGTGCCTCAACCAAAGTAAGCAGGAGTTACACTGTGAGTAACAGACAGGCCTTGTTACAAGCGAATGTTTGCCTGCAAGTCAGTGTCTCGGCACTGGAACTGCTAGCATTACTAATAGCACATCAAATATGTAAATACCTTCCACCAGGACAGTGCACGGGCACCCCAACTTAGTACATGATAAAACAGTTTGAAACAACAGAAGTGAAAGAGTAACAATGTAACCACGTGACTAGGAAGGCTTTGAAGGAAAGTACAAGGGGAGGTACCAAAAGTGTCATTAATGCGGAAGATGATACCGACGGTGTGTATCATTGATTTTTTAGCTCTGTCTATAAATGTTGGGGTACCTCAACTTAATTATTTGTCTGAGCTAGGATGCAATAGTGAAATCCATGCTATTGACTGAGCTGAGTCCATTGTCCTGGGTACAAATACGTAGGGTCTCGGAGACTATCTGGCTACCGACAACTATTCACGTACTTTGTTCGACAATAACCTAACTCAGGTGCCTTTGTATCTTATCTGAGTCTGTGGTGTCTGGGGGCTCTGGTGAAATCTATTATGCTAGCTGCATGTGTGAGCTGGCACAACATACTGAGGGAGCATCCGAAAACACAGGCAGATGGATGTTTATCATCACTGACAGATCAGGAGACCTGTCAGGACACCACACCAGTGAATCCTGAATTTTCAGTATTGATGTCCTGACCTACCACAGGAGGTAGCTCAAAAATGTTAGTGCTCAAAATCAGTGGCCCATTTTGAATTACTGAATGCCCCCTTCCCTCTATCACACGGGGGGAGTCAGCCTCAGAAAAGAAGCCGTCATGAAGAAAGCCTTGGGAAAATGAACAGGGAGGAAACCTTGTCCCAGCTCAGATTCCCAGTGCCACTCTACTGCCCTGTCATGCCACTTTTATTGAGACTACAGCAGCCAACTTGCTGCTCTTGCCCCTGGTAATAAAGTGGGCTTCTGGGAGTATTGGTCAAATCAGAGTGAACTGCTTAGAGACAGGGCTACTTACAGCCCAAGACTGGGGTCCTCCTCTATAGGGCACCAAACCAGTCAGAAAAAGCACTGCCGTTTACCACACTGGCTAGCAAGAAGTTACACAAGCAATCCCCGTAGACACTCCAGCTTTTCTATGTCACCCTCAATACCATACCTTATACAGAGGAGAGGTTATGAAAACCAATCTCACCATATCCAAACAGATTCTTCCGATCCCAAAGGACCAGCCACATTCCCAGATCAATTTCTAGCTCAGATTTTACTCTATAGAGCATACTGTGCCAGTCCTTTTAGAATCTAAAAGCTAAAGGTTTATTAATTAAGAAAAGAGAGAAAAAGTTGAGAGTAAAATTGTTAAAGGAATCAAATTACACATGCCAATTGCAAAGTTCTTGGTGCAGGCTTGTAGCAGGGATGGAATAATCTGCTGTCTTAGACCAAGGGTATGTCTACACTGCAACACTATTTTGAAATAACTAGCGCTATACAGAAATAACTTAGTCCACGTCGACACAGCAGGCAGTTATTTCAAAATTGTGAAAGCTCATGATACCATCTATATGTTTTATTAGTCTATAAAGTGCTACCAGACCATTTGTTGTTTTTTAAGTTTATCCTGTACAGACTAACTTGGCTACCCCCTGCAGTGTCAAAATACTGTCAAGCCTGAGGACTTCGTACTCTGACTCCTGTAACCCCCATTGTACTAGGAATAAGGGAAGAGGGCTCTATTTTGAAATAAGTGCTGTGTAGATGCTCCCTATTTTGAAATGTTATTTTGAAATAAGCTACGCAATTGACGTAACTCAATTTGCATAACTTACTTTGAGTTAAGCCCTGCAGTGCAGTCCTGAGTCTCTGGAATACATTCTCTCTTGGGATGGGTCATCAGTACTTACAGGCTTCAGTTCATAGCAGAGATCCTTCAGAGGTGGTTAGCAAGACTAAAGACAGGATTGAGGACAAAAGTGGAGGAACCCTCAGAGCCCTCTTTATGCTTTTGCCCATGTGGAAGGAATTTCATTGTTCTTGTTGTGTGAAAGCATGTCCCAGATTCGAGTTGGTTACATGGACAAGTTACCTGTCTGTGCATGATTCAGTCCACAGCTTCGGTCCATATCTAAAGGAGACATGTTGCACTTGGAATGATACCCTCCTCTTCTCTGTCTCTGATCTACTCATCTTTCATTTATCCCCAGGCTTAGCCTTTTTCCCAGATGGAAAAGTGTAACTTGCTAGTTCATCAGACGTAACAGTAGTCAGAGACGACTCCGTCAATAACCTTGACTTCCCTGAACACCTCGGTTAGGTTGGTGGTAATTAACTGGCAATATATGTCGAGCAGAGATGTCTTACTTAGAGATACAATCCCACCCATCCATAGAGGATCAATGGTACAGAACATATGCACTGACGTAGCAGCTAAGGACCTTCACTAGGGTATTGTTATAGCAGCTGAAGAAATTTCATCTCCCTTTGCTTCACATGCTTTTAAGCCGTTTCTGTTTCCTTGGTGTTTAATCTTTGTGTGTCCTGGCCACACGTGGTCCGTCCAGCTTCATTCACTGGTTGAATTTGTCAACCAGAAGGGCCGTTCTGGAGGTGGAAATTAATGAACCCAGCAATGTTTTGCTAAAGCACCAAGTGTAGCACAGTGCTAAGTCAGCTTTTCCACCACCTTGGCTGAATGGGGCTGGCAGGTTGCCCAAGGTGAAATGGTTCCGAAGAGAGCAATGGGATCCAGATCTAGCTATTAATCAAAGGAGCCATTTCAGGACTTAAGTGGTCTTGAGGGAGGCAGATCCTGGAAGGCAGTAACTGTCGTGCTGGAAGCCAGGTATCTGGCCTCCTTTGGGGAGGGGCTGATGTCTAGCTCTTCAGAAGTGCTGAGTCTCCTAACTTGCATTGCAAACTTTGAGGATCTGGCCCTGAGTGCCCTCAGCTCCTGTTGACTTCCCCATGGATCAGCTCCACATACAAAGGCAAAACTGAACTTGGCAGTGACCTTCCCCAGTGGTTCTGTGTAGTTCCCACATCCCTTGCTGCTCCTGTCATCTCACAGGGTCTCCCTGTCCTGCCTTGTACCCAGCACAGAAGGGAGGGGCTGTTGGCTACACTCTTGGGGAATGGGTTCAGGGTTTTGCTGGAGCTAGGAGAGTCAGTTCTGACAAATTTGGGCTGAATGACAACAAATGCGAGAAGAAAACTGCCGCGTATCTAACAGCCAAGGCATCCCCAGTGACTGACCTGAAAGTTCTGATGGAAAAAGAATGTGGATGAAAACTCCAAACATTTCCAGAGCATGTTTCTAATCCAAGAATGACAGGAAGGTAAACCGGGCAGATGGGGAAGGATACAGGTAGCAGGGAGATGATTCTGATGAGGGTAATCAGCACTGGTTTTCTTACATGCTGCATTCCAGAGTTAAAGTCAGGAGGGACCATTCGATCAGCTAGTCTGACCTCATGTATTACACAAGCCATTAATTTTCATCCAGATACCTCTAAATTTAGAGCAAAGCATTTCAGTCCTCTGGAGACTACTTAGGCAGAGAACAGGAGAGAGAGAACAACACACAAGCTCGAGGTCCCAGCAAAGGTGCATTATTGATTAGGTAAGAGAGAAGAAATCTCCCAAAGCTAGGTTGCTACAATTGGGCACTAATATCTTCCTAAGAATTTTCTTCAGACCTCTCTGTTCTTGGTTTTTTTCCCATTTCTCTCTCTTTTTCATCCTCTCTGCTTTCTGATACATTTATCACCTTTCTTTCTTAGCTTTTCTCTTTCTGCTCCTTTTTGGTTCACATTCTCTCCTACTCAGAGTGTGAACTCAGGAACCTGAGAGGCTGAGTTAAATGTTTGAACCCAGACGGCTTCAGTTCTGCAGGCCTTTCTCATGCTGGGTAGAATTCACTGCTGTTCAAGCTTTGTGGTGGAAGTGAGACGTAAGTGGAACTAGGGGGCTACACTCGCCAAACCCCCCTCTCTGTGGGTAGGTATCTGGCTGGGCAGAGGGTGCAGGGGTGGGCTGGGGGCAGGATATCTAGCCAAAGGGGAGGGGGCAGCAGGCTGTGGATGTGGAGTCTTGGTGGAAGAGGTGAATGGGCTCAGTCTAAACAGTCAGATGGGAACATGAAATGGTTTCGCTTCCAGGTTGGGGAAATCAGCTTCACTGTGTGGCATTGGAGCAAGAGGCCCAGGGACACTGAGAGGGAACATTTCTGTCAGTTTCAAGCTTCTCTTTTAATGAAGCACAGGCCAATGAGCTGTGAGCCCTCTCCCCAGATGAAGTGCACTCATTGCGGTCCATGCGTTTGTTATGCTCAGACTAAGCAGGCCCTGGTATGTAGACTTGCCAGGATTTGCTTTACTGCAAAGCTTAACAATGGTCCCAGGCAGCTGGGCCTGGATGTCATGACAGCCTGTAGAATGACCCCTTCCAAGAGCTGTGTGATGGGGGGTAGGATCCCTCCCACAAGCTAATTATACAGTGATCAGAGTTACACAGTGCTAAGCAATGGGGACTTCTGGAGTCAACTGCTGATAGACACTCTCTCCTCTGCAGAACTGGATGTTCCAAAAAACAACTTCTTCACGACGTTGAGAAATTGCTTCCCTAAATCACGTCCCAACGTGACTTTGGACCGGCGAATAGATGGGAATAGGAGTTGTGAGTGATTGTTCTTTTATTAGATTCTGTGGCTTCTGTAATCCCTTCCTGCACTGCACACTCGCTATCACTATTCTGATCCAGAGGCCAGTGGGATAATCCTGTTATTATGTTGAGGTGTAAGAAGAAGCAGCAGGAGACAAAAGCTATCTGAAATGTGCTGCCTGGCTAAGGATAAACCCTGTACCCTCGCTGGTGGATCACACATTCATTACACATGTAAATGACCAATTCAGACAGGCACAAGGCTACCTCCGTAGGACCGTACAGGTGTGAACGCAGAGTGAGTCGATGGGAAGCACTGCAGCTGCACACAATTCCTTTATGGTATTTACCCAAGAGAAAGTGGGGTACTCCAAGCACAGAGGGTACTGATGCAGCTATGCGGGCACCTCCATTTCATTCACCTAATGACCCATAATGGCCTTGGACTTTTGGATGAGTCTGCAAAATAAGTTGCTCCCTCCCCCAATACTAACTAGCTCCTGTCCACTATCTCACCACTACAGAGGGATGGGCCCAACACACGGGAAAGGTTTAATTGATGATTCTTTGAGATGACCCCGTGGAGCTAAGCCACTTGCCCCTTGCAGTCCAGGAGCTCACTCGAGCTCTGCCAGCCTTTTCAAGGCTTTTGAAAGGAAAGGAGGTAGAAACTGACTCAAAAGTACATCAGAGTTGAGATTCTTAAGGGTTCTTCCAGGACGAGCTCCCGCCCTCTGTGCACTGATTTTATGCTGCTGCCCCTGTACTGCCATAATTGAGTCAATCTGGCGCATAATTCAGAGCAGAGGCAGGCCCCGAGCTTCAGGAAATCGGGGGTGGCACTTGTCAGCTGGCTCTACAAACCCCCTGCTTGGCTTCTTTCTCTTTATCAAGCAGAGGGGCAACTGAAGTGGGGTCTCGTATCCCAGGTGTGACAGTTCCCCCCCGCCCCCATGCTTTATGAATCTGACTTATAGGTGCAAATGAGTATAACTCGAAGAGGCTTTGGACAAAATACCTCATGTAACCGATCAATTTTGATGTCTCAGCCTGCTGGATCTGTATGTCTTATTTTGATGTATGTATCATTTTTGTACGTAAAGTTAGAAATGTGGAGTATGGAATGGTTTATGGTTTTAAATGTGCAAATGGAAGCCATCAAGGGTGTTTCCCTCAATGTCTGAGTGATCACCTGTAAACAGCCACTTTTTCCCGAAGGCTACGTCTAGATTGGCATGATTTTGCGCAAATACTTTTAACGCAAAATTTTTTTTGTTAAAAGTATTTGCACAAAAGCGCGTCTAGATTGGCACGGACGCTTTTGCGCACTTTTTGTGCAAAAGCGTCCGTGCCAATCTAGACGTAGTTTTGCGCAAGAAAGCCCTGATCGCCATTTTCACGATCGGGGCTTTTTTGCACAAAACAAATCTGAGCTGTCTACACTGGCCCTTTTGCACAAAAGCTTTTGCGCAAAATGACTTTTGCCCGAACGGGAGCGTCAAAGTATTTGCACAAGAAGCACTGATTTCTTACATAAGAACCTCAGTGCTCTTGCGCAAATTCTAGCGGCCAGTGTAGATGGCTGCTTTTGTGCAAAATCATGCCAGTCTAAACGCAGCCTTAAAGTTTAAGTAGTGGTTGGTCTTTGGAAGTCATGTCACCACCCTGACTGATAGGGGCTAACCAGGTAATTTTCCATGGAAGGGTAGGATGAAGTCACGAAGAAATCCCACCCAAAAGGAAGAATATTTAACATGAATAGTTTTCAGGCTCTTTGTCTTTGCTAGCATGTCACTCTGAACAGAATAAACCAGAGGCCAGAGGGAAAAAAGATCTTCCCTGGCTTGGAGGTTTAGCTGAAATGAGAACCGTTTTAGGGTAAGTTTGCAATAAGCTTTAGGGTGTTAGTATTAGTTCTGCATTTTCTGTTATTTTAAATTTATAATTGATTTTGCTCTGCCCATTTTCACTTGCATCCACTTAAATGCTGCTGTTTAATGCTGGAGAATTTAATTCATTAAATGCTTAAATGCTGGAAAATCACTTTTATTTACTGTCAAGACCAGTGTGTTTCCTGGGGGAGCAACCAGTGTGTACATCCTCCTTTCATTGCTAAAGGGGGCTTGCCCAAATGATTTATTTGGGATTCTGATCCCATTTCAGGGATGGGTTTCCTGGATGCTGTGTCTGAAACTGCATTTTCCTCAGCCCTGAAGAGGCTCGGTGGCTGCATTGCTCTTTGTGGAGGGGGCAGGGGGACAGGAGGTGGTGATTTCAGCTCGGTGCCTTAGCTGGGCATACCAGGAGATCTGGCCCAGCAGGACAGGGTGGTGAGACGCCCCAGAAAGCAAGGTGGTGAGTGTCAGTGGCTTTGTCAGCACCTTGGTAAGCAGTCCCAAGGGATCTTCTGTGACTGCCCCCGTCACACCAAGTGAGTGTTCTAACCACTGGGCTAAAGCTTATAACAGGAGCTGCCTTTTCCCCTCTCAGCCATTTTGTGGGGTGTTAAGAAGGGGCCTACGCCATTCTTGCAAGAATCAGCTTATATGCTGCCTGGTCCCTGGAGAAGGCTCCTGGCTGTGGCATGCTGGCAGAGAGGTATCTCCCTGTAGCACTGGCTCAGTGCCCAAGGCTGAAGCTTAGTTACACCCCAGTCATTGGCCTCACCAGTGGATGGGGACGTAGCTTTTGTGCATCCTATTCTGAGGTGCCCATTTCTCCCCATTCATTGTAGAGGGAGCCCAAGCACCAAATTCAGGCATGTGGATCACACACTTAACCCGGAGATTTTCTAGGCAACTAAAAGTCTGGCATTGCCACGCTCAGCACCACAGTGCCCAGGCCGCTTTGTGGAGCCGAGCCTGTGTTCAGTTAAGAGCCCATATCTCTCTGTCTCCTTTCAGCTACCCCAGGCCCTCGCCTAGCTCACCCTCCTATTCTCTTTCCCTGTTGCTCCACAGCTACAAGCACAACTGTCACCCTGGCCTAGTCATTGTCTACCTCAAGTAGTTGACTTGGATACTTTATTCCCTTGGTGAGAGGGAGTGTGAGGCCCAGGTGGCAGAACAGTTTGGGTTGTGTGATGGAATCAGGGCAATAGCTACTTCCAAAGCAGTGACTATTCTGTATGAAAGGTCCTATTGCCGTTAGCAGAGTATAGGCCTGTTCTGACCCAATCATTCATAGTTTGGAGAGCTGACAGATAGTCTTGCTGTAACTGGCAGTTGGATTGTTGCTTAAATAGCTGTTAACTATCATATCTAGATGTGCAATACAATCAGTAAAACTTGTTTATTCACCTTTGAAATGCTTGATATAATAAATCAAGCCACTGTATTCTTTTCCTATTCAGATCAACTAGATATTTGAAATGGCAGCAATAAAAGAAACTGGTATCAGTTTTTTCCAGCTCTTCATTTACTGTGGACAAACCACAAAATATCAAGGCTTTTTATTTATTTATTTATTTATTTATTTATTTACTTATTTATGTGTTGCAACCCTTAGACTATAACATGAGAATAAAAGGGTTGCCTCAATGTGCTTATACAATTGCATAAAACATCCAAAAATGAGCAATAATCACTGTTTTCATAGAGGACAGGTGTTCTCTTTGCAATCAGTCTTTGGCAAAACCCCGCTTTTTTGGGATTTATGCTTACATTTAATGTCCACCCACTGGAATCCCGGAAGCACTTCTGGGGTGGAATATCCGTGCAAACTCAAACACATGCTATACTGATTCTCAACTATCAATTCAAGAGAATTGCTTTCAATTGTGAAAGTATAACATTCAACCGGGAGTAGATGAAATAAGATAGAACATTAAAAAGCTTTTTGGTTTCAGACAAGTGCAACTCAACTGGGAGAATGGAGAATAAAGGAGAGAGAAACAGATTCTTTTTGCATTCCTGACTGATTAAGGTTACAGTCTCCTAGTGTCTTGTTTTCTTACCTTTAATATATTTTGAAATGTCTCCAGTTGCATTATAGGCAAGGCTTCAGATGCATGAAATAGCTTGTGTATCAGAAGGAGCAAAGGGCAATTCGACCTTGTCCCTTGTCACTTTCCCATTCGCTTAGCAGCAGACATCACACTGTGTTAAATTGCTAAAGTTTATAACAAGATAGATCAAGGGGCGGGGAAGAGGGGACAGTGGAGAGAAAACAAATATGCTCTTTTTATGATTTTTATGAATCTCTCCAAATAACAACTGGAGAAATATATGGCTGGGCGATAGTCCATCAGTTTCTTTTCCTACCCAGTCTGAGAGAGATTGTGATCTTTCATTGTAATGCTCTTTATACAAGGACAAGGCAACCTAGGATTACTGCTGGTTTGAGGAACTGTAGGAGTTTGGTTTATTAAGTTCTGGAATTGTTTTTTCTTCTTTCTTTGTTTTAATTTTAGGAAGTGGCTTTCCAAAGATACATTGTCTTTGCAGAAGCAAGCACATCCAAGGAGGGGAGGGAATAAGGATGGTGCTTCACATGTAACCACGTTCCGAGAACTACTGTTTACTCTAGTGCTCAGTGTAATTAGACTGCCCCTAATGACCAATTAAGGACTCATACTCAGCTTAGGATTTCTAATTCTTTGAATGCTCTTTGAGCCCCATGGTAGGCTGAAATTTGTATGGCTTTGTTATAAGGTGGAGACTATGAGGAGATATAGGGACAGGATGGGGATGTTGCAGGGGGAATTACTGAGGCCACATTTTTCTTTGTTAAATGTATAAGGTGAAATCCTGACCCTAAGAAGTCAGAGGGAGTTTTCCATAAGGGCCAAGAATTCATCCATAATGAACATGTTCTTTTAAGCCAGGGGTGGGCAATAATTTTTTGCCTGGGGGCCACTTCAGAAATTTTTGAAGTGCCCCAGGCCACCCCAGAAGGGGCGAAGCCTCAGATGGAAGGGGCAGGGCTAGGACACTTCTGTGCTTCCCCTGATTGGTCTGGGGGGGGAGGGTGAAGTCTTTGCTCCTGCCCCACCAGAGAGAACCACCAGCTGTTCTTAAGAGCTGGCAGTCCCTCTAGGCACCCACACCCCTGGCAGTGGGAGGAAACTTTGCATGCTCCCCCCCCACCCCCGGTCAATCAGGGTCTGGGGGCAAGGGGAGCATGCGAAGTCTGCCCCTGCCCTGCAAGGGAGTGCCATGCTTAGAGTCACCCACCAGTTGAGCAGCAGCTAGCATTTGTCCAAGTTTCCACTTTTTGTAAGCTTCCTTTTTGTGCTTAAGTTCACCAAGGATTTCCCCTGTAAGCCAATCCAGTCTCCTACCATGTTTCCTTCTGTTGCTGTGCATTGGGATGGTTTCTTTCTGTGCCTTCAGTAATGCTTCTTTAAAATACTGCCAGCTCTCCTGGACTCCTTTCCCCTTCATGTTAGCACCCCAGGGGATTCTGCCCATCAGGTCTCTGAGGGTATGTCTACACTAGCCCCCTAGTTCGAACTAGGGAGGCTAATGTAGGCATTCGAAGTTGCAAATGAAGCCCGGGATTTAAATATCCCGGGCTTCAGTTGCATCTTCCCGGGCGCCACCATTTTTAAATGTCCCCTAGTCCGAACTCCGTGCCCGCGGCTACACGCGGAACGGAGTAAGTAGTTTGAATTAGCATCTCTAATTTGAACTACCGGTACACCTCGTTCCTGAAATCTACCATCTCATGATCACTGCTTCCCAGCTGGTCACCCACCTTTACTTCTCCTATTAGTTCCTCCCTGTTTGTGAGCAGCAAGTCAAGCTGTGCACGGCCCCTGGTCGGATTCTTCAGCACTTGTGCCAAGAAGTTATCCCCAACATTCTCCAAAAACTTCCTGGATTGCCTGTGTACTGCCGTATTGGTCTCCCAACAGATGTCAGGGTGATTAAAGTCCCCTACGAGAACCAGGGCCTGCGATCCGGAAGCTTCTCTCAGTTGTCCGAAGAAAGCCTCATCTACCTCATCCACCTGATTCGGTGGCCTGTAGCAGACACCAGCCACAACATCACTGCTGTTGTTTGCACCTCTAAACTTAACCCATAGACTCTCAACAGATTTTTCTCCCTCTATACACTGGAGTTCAGAGCAATCATAGTGCTCTCTTACATACAGTGCAATGCCTCCTCCTTTTCTCCCCGGCCTGTTCTTCCTGAACAGTCTAAACCCTTCCATGACAGCGCTCCAGTCATGCGAGTCATCCCACCACGTCTCTGTTATCCCAATTAAATGCTATTTCTTGGACTGGGCCAGGGCCTCCAGCTCTCCCTGTTTGTTGCCCAGGCTTCTCGCACTGGTGTACAAACACCTCAGATAACCAGTTGATCACCCTATCTAGGAGTCAGTGGGAGCTTGGTGCCTTGCTCCCTTTTGTGCTTCTCAAACTTTCCCGACGACAGGGAATCAAAGCAACGTGACACCAACACCCACGTCTCCCCGCATCCTTGGGACAGCTGCAGTAGCGTGGCAGATGGCTGTCCCTGCAGCACAACCAGCCCCTGGGCTTCTGTGAGGCTGAATCCATCCCAGTGCTCCACCAGCCCCTGGCCAGCAATGCTGCAATTTAGCCATTAATCAGCAGAGTTGCTTGGCTGACATTTTTGGGGTGAAAAAATTTTTCAGAGCGAATGCAGATTTCACACAACAGAAACATTTTGTGAATCCACATGGAATCATGTCAGGCTGGAATGGAATCATGATAGTAGGCCAATCTGAAAAATCAGTTATTTGCCCTGCTCTGTTTAACAAGGAATCAGGTGCAAAGATCTGAGGTATAATCCTGACTCTATTGAAAATCAATGGCAAAGCTCCAATGGGGTATAGATGGGTATAGATTTCACCCCACAGGGGGAGAAAACACACATGTTGCTTTGCATTGAGCCATGGCCACATACTAATGAAAATATATAAAATTAAAAAGCTCCAAATAAATTAACAGAACCCAGCAATAGTTAAATCTGAAAGATCCAAGATGCAGGGGTGCAAATATTATTGCTAAACATGCCTGGGAATGGGAGCCTCTGCACTCCTGGAATGGGCTGGGCTCAGATGGAAAGGATGGGCCCAGGACAGCCAGCCCTCTATGCTCCCTGGAACCCTCCGCCAGCCTTCACATCCAATGAAGGGTGCAGCATTGCGCTCCGGCAGTGATTAAAGGGCCCAAGGCTCCAGTTGCTGCTGTCCCCCATCGGCAGGACTGCTTGGAAAAATATGAATCCTTTCTAAAGGGAACCTGCACTCTGTGGGAGAAACAGAAGACTACACAGAATTCATGTCAGCTCAGAGTCTAATGGCAAGACACCTGTTTGGAGCCTCTCTCACTCAGCTGATCCCCAAGGAGAGAGATGCTTCCTTGATTGCAAACAGAGATTTCTGCAGCCAGGTACTTCCATACAGGGAAAATTGTAGATGATTTTTGTCTTTTCTTTGTATTTCTAGAGAAGTCTAAAAACCCACAAAGAAAATGTTCCCATAAAACAGTAAGGGGGGGAATCGCCGGTGATAAAGCCATTAGCTGTATCTTGCGGAACTTAACTATCCTTCTGGGGCCAGATACCGATCTCAGTTATACCCAGCTAAACCTGGAATCATTCTACTGAAGTGAGACGACTTATACTGATGTATAAATAATCCGAGCTGGGGGCACTGCTGGGGTAGATCAACTCAGCTGCATTAACTTCCTCAGTGTGATTTATACGCACTGAAGAACTGGCCCTAATGTTAGAATCTGGCCTTAAGCGAAAGTGCAATGAAGTTTAGCTGTAGCAATTGTTTTGAACCAATTTCAAATTAGCCCCATCACTTTAAAACAGGGGTGGAGAACCTAAGGCCTGGGGCTGGATGTGGTTCCTGGCTTGCCCGGATACAACCCTGAGGCTCAGAGTTCCCCCCAGTATTGGGGAGCCTGTGTTGGTGCTCTAGCCCCCCTGCTGCCCACCCATGGGGCTGGAGGACACAAAATCTACTAACCTGGGGCCCCGCTAGGCTCTGGTGTGCAAGGGGAATGTGTAGAGTGTCTTTCTGCTTCTCGGTTGGGGGCCACGTCAGTGGGGATTTGTCAGATGGTTTTGTGTGTTTGTTTTTTCTTCTCACTTGTGTGTGGCCACTGACTGATTTTTTTGTGGGTCAGTGGCCCTCGACCCAGAAAAGGGTCCCCACCCCTGCTTTAAAAGAGACTCCTTTCGGGATGGCCCAGGCTTCTGATTGAATTAAATATCATCTTGCAGAGTAATATGATCAGCGATCCTCCTGAGTCACATAGCATGTACTGAGCCCAAACCTGGCTATCATGTACCTGCTGCATTGCCTTGATACTAACCCCAGAATCAAAGGACAAGGGCTGGGAAAGAAAACAGCTGATAATTGCCCTGTTGTCTTTATTCCCTTTGAGGCACTGGACACTGGCCATCATTGGAAGCCAGGGTACTGGGCTAGGTCTACATGGGCCTGGCTCAGAATGGCCATTCTTATGCTCTTACACAGATCCCTTTCTTAAGCCCATCTGTAACATGACATGGAAATTCTACCTCCCAAGAGACCAATAGAAATCAAGAGACAGCCAGGATGTTGCCGCTGCAGGTTAGCCCAACAAAGCAGAGGAAGCCCACCCATCAAATGCCAGCAATTCCCCACTGCCATGGATTTTGGCCAAACTGGACAGTCTCTACAGAAAAGAATTAATGGACACAAATCGGCTGTCTGAAAAGGCAACACACAGAAACCTGTTGGAGAACACTTTAATCTACCTGGACACTCATTAATGGATCTCCAAGTCACCATTTTGTTTCAGGCCAATGCCACAAGCAAAATACACAGAGAAGGGTGGGAACTAAACTTCATTTACAAGTTTAATTCTTATGCAAATGGTATGAACAAGGACATCGGCTGGCTGGCACACTACCTTCCACAACCTATGACTTAACCAAACAACCAAACAATGGAGGTGCTAATTGTTCTTATCAGCCTGTTGTAACTACTTGAACCATCTACTCACTGTCTCTCTTTTTTATTTTTTCTCCTTTCCCCTCCTTTTTTTCTCTTTTTTTCCTCTTTCCCCCACCCCTCCCCTTCCTTTATTTATTCTTGGATCTGGACTTCTAATACTCCAATCATCTGGGGAAGTGGGTTGTGCCCATGAAAGCTCATGATACCATCATCAGTCTTTAAGGTGCTACTAGTCTAGTTGTTGTTTTTTTAAGTTTTTCCCGCTACAGACTAACTCAGCTACCCCTGAAGCTTTTGGAGTCCACTGTGTTTGTGTTGCTGGAAAAATGCCCATTTCTGCCAAGCCACATGAGTCCTGATTCTCCCTTACAGTGGTTTGGCAGCTGTCTTGCTCCTTTGGCTTCAGGGGCATGCCCTCAATTTACACCAGTGTGGGAGAACAGATTTTGTTGATGTTCACTGTGTTGGGGATGGTCTGAAGCCAGGTTCCACTTGTTAATGACCTTATGGCTAGAGCTGGGTGAACAGTACATACAATAATTATCCATTTGCATTTCTAATGCATTTGCTGCTTCTGTGCCCCTGCTGTGCACATGGCAGCAACTGAGTGTTAGCAGTACAAACGTTTGTGGGAAGCAAGTTCCAACTAGATGTGTAGACTTGTGGCAGATTCCTTAGTTTTGACCCCAAGAAGCACAATTTCCTTCTTGATTGTTGTTGGTTCCATCCGTTACTTAGGGCAGGAGTTAAACTTACCATAGACTATACTCAGGCAAACTGGTCATTTCATTGTGAGGTCTGGTCTGACCCTGGACAGAGCAAATTAAATTCCCAGTCCCCAGCCCCTCCTCCCAGATACACATGGGGAGTGACTTTATGCACAAACCAGTCCTTTTGACCTACTTGCAGGATAAAAATTACTCCCCAGCATATGTGTCTGCAGGATCTGTGCCTAAGTCAGGATTGCTTGATTTGCCTGAAAGATCTCAGGCTGTGGGAATGGCACTAGACTAGACTGATGCCTCAGAGGATGTGTGTGGGCATACAGTATTCACCATGGTGCCAATGGCAAGAAAAATGGATCACTGACAAAAAACTGAAACATTTCACCCCATAAATCAAAATGGGATGTTTTAACAGCGTCAGAATTTTTTCCTCGTGGGTTTCTTCCTAAATATAATTCTGACAAAACTGAGGCAGTTTTGCAAAGTATTTCAGGTTCAACACATCTTTATACTGCAGTGGAATATGGTTCCATTGAAGTTTTTTGCCCAGGACTGCTTAGCACCCAATGCACCAAGCTCTTCTGAGAATCAGATCCCTCACCCAACTGCTGACATCAGAGCTGAGCTCTGTTGGCAATCTGGTGCCTAAAAGGGAAGGACATGTGCATGGCAGGTGCATTAATGACCATTCCCAGATCTCTTGAAGAGTCATACTGGATCCAGCCACGAGGCCAATTCAGAATGCAGGATGATTTCTCATACAGCCATCTCACCTCATCCCTGCTCTCCTAGACTTTGGTTACAGGCTCTTTTCCAACATGAAACACCTTTAGGACATTACACTGTTTTCACATGCAAATCTTGTCACTTTACAAAGTGGAAAAAAACCTTCATTGTCACCCGCAAGTGAATAATCACAGAGATAAAAAATTAGCCAAGAAGAGCACAGTATATACATTACTGCACTAATTATGAACATTGACACATTCATACATCAGAATTATTTTCTAATAGAAGATAAGTTATGCTTCGTTTCATTCATCAATGGAGTCGCGGCGAGTGATTCTCAAGAGGGGGAATCATATTTCTTTGCCTGGTTAAAGTAAATAGATAAATAATTACTATTAGAATAATAATTACAATAATAGGACCCTTCCCCAGCCACTTCCACCCTAACCCCCAGGCTTTAAGTATTTAGAGCTAGGTGTGACATGGCAAGAGAGACACAACCTTCTGGTCGATCTGGACCCTCGATCAAAGCACCCAAGAGTGAGTATAGACTGTGAGACAGAGGTGGCCAGTTCCTGCTGTATTCTGGCTAACCCTTACGGAATTAAGCGTAAGCATCTGCATTATATTAAAAATGTGTTTGTGTGATTGCAGAGGGGCTGTCATGCTAACCCTGGGAAGTTTTATGAGCTTCAAAGGACTATTTGAAACTATGAACTACTGACATGCATTTGATGAAGTGGGTCTTTGCCCACGAAAGCTTATGCTCCAACACTCGGGTTAGTCTATAAGGTGCCACAGGACTCCTCGCCGCTCTTGCAGATTCAGACTAACACGGCTACCCCTCTGATATTTGAAACTACGTGCACTTTTAATGTTCATTAGGTCTCCAGGAAATCTCCAGGGGGAAGTTGATGCAAATGTAACTCCAGTAGTTATGCAAACAGCCTTTTGAAGCTATGCCTTCTGGGAAAAAGCACTGGCTACAAATTACCTTGCCCCAGAACAAAGGCCCAGGCTGTCTAAGCAAAGACTCAACTCTTCACGAGTGTGCCTGTGCTGAGACAAAGCGGTGTCTCCTTGCTGGGGCTTGACGGCTAACTCCTACCAGAGACCTTGTTGGAACTGTGTGTTCTGTGCTCAGCTGGCTAGCAAGTGCGTAGGTGCCTTTATTGCTTTAATATGTTTTCTCCCAAAAAAGGAAAGTTCCTGCCTAGAACGAGCTGGCTGGTGCCTTAGCTGTGGGCAGTTGCACTGCTTATAGACTCTGAGACTGGAAAGCAAAGCAGGGAACTGTGGTGCAGCCTGGCAATCCCTGGTGGGGAGATGTGTCTCTGCCCAAGAAGGTGATGGCTGGGAGCCGGGTGCCTGGAGTAGGTGCCCTTGTTGGACCAGAGAGGGAGAATGCACATGCAATTGCCCTGAACTGTGACACTGGGCAACTGTAAGCCCTTCTGTAGAGCGGGTGGGAGGGAATGAGCCAGGGCTTTGGCTTCACCCTACCTGTTCTCTGGCCAGCTGAGCCCCGGGGATGCAGGGAAGTATCACAGTCTGGGGCTGCATTTGGCAAGGCAGAGGAGTGACTAACACACACTTGCCTCTTGCTGTGTGAATGTGGGCAAAACACCTTCCCTCGGGCTCCCTTTATATCAATTCAAATCAATTTCCCTTGCAGTCTCATTGGCACAATGGGGCAGGGGGGTCCCATATGCCTTCAAAATTTGGTTTGGATCCCCTCTGGAACCATTAACCCTAAACAGCCTGTATCACAGACATGCAGTGTCTCTCCAGGGCAGAAGGAAGATGTTCGAGAGCCCTAGCTGTGCATTTTCAAACACTTCAGAGGGATAGCTGAGTTAGCCTGTACAGGATACACTTAAAAAACAACAAATAGTCTGGTAGCACTTTATAGACTAACAAAACATGTAGTTGGGATCATGAGCTCCCTTCCTTAAAGGAGATTCCAAAGAGGATGGAGAAAGGCTGTTCACTATAGTGATGGGTGGCAGAACAAGGAGCAATGGGCTCAAGTTGTAGCGAGAGAGGTTCATGTTGGATATTAGGAAACACTATTTCATGAGGAGGGTGGTGAAGCACTGGAATGGGTTACCTAGGGAAGTACCAGTAGTGGAGTCTCCATCCCTAGAGGTGTTTAAGTCTCGGCTTGACCAAGCCCTGGCTGGGTTGATTTAGTTGGGATTGGTCAGGGGGCTGGACTTGATGGCCTTCTGAGGTCTCTTCCAGCTCTATGGTTCTATGATTAACCCTCTTCTTCAGATGACTGGAGTGTTGGATGTCCAGAACCAAAAATATTCTCATTTAAGGCCACCCAGAACCACTTTAGGCAGGGCATTGGGACAGCACTCTCTTCCGATGGCTGCTGCCTGAGGCTAGCTGAGACTCTTGATTAAAGGGACCCCCACCCCATACAGCCATGTCTCAGGCTTTTTTCCTTTGCCTACTTCCTCAAGGGACAGCAAAGCCATTTCTTTTGCCTGCTGCAGTTGCCCATGTGGACACTTTAGCTTGCCAGCTATGGAGCTGGCGCTGCCTCTAGGCAGTCAACGGCTATTACAGCTTGTGCTGGACCTCATGCAGCAGTTTCTGCAGGCTGCCTCCCAGGTCCTGCAGGAACCCAACCCCCTGCTCCGCTGGGAGACCCTCCTCACCTCTCTGTGGGTGCAGCTCATACTGATGGATCCCATCCACCCTCCCCTCACACCATGCCCCACCGTTTAGGGTGTCTGGACACCAGTTCCGGCTGGTGGGACCAGCTCGTCATGGAGCACTGGGGCTCCTGAATTTCCAGATGAGGCAGGACACCTTTCTGGAGTGGTGTGAGTGGCTCGCCCCTGCCCTCAGGTGACAGGATACCCCACTTCAACCTGCCATCCCTATGCAATTGCATTGCCATAGCCCTGTGGGAGCTCACCACATCGGACAGCTACCGATCTGTTGGGAACCTGTTCAGCAGGGGGAGATTGCCCGTTGGGGCGCTGCTCATGTAGGTATGGTGCTCTCAAAATATTGTCCCAGGAAGGGGAGTGGACTGCTGGAATGTGCTGTGGGGGTTGGTGGTGGTGGTGCTAGCCCTCTCCCCAGTAGATTTTTCAGTCCCGCCCTCACAAAGCCCTGCCAGGGTATGGGGGTAAGAGGTGGGTGGGGTTACTCCTGGTGTGTGTGTGTGGGAGGGAGGGGAGGTTGAGTTTGGGGACCTCCAGAGGTCTCTGGCCATCCTGTGATTATCTGCTTGTTTCTTTGTCTCATTCTACAGGTGGTGTGGGCCATCAACACCATCTTGCTGTGCATGGTCATTCTCCTCGGAAACGTGGATGCCCTCATCACCAGCTTTGCCAACATGGGCTTCCCCAACTGCAGGGGGGGGCGGGTATCTACAGCATCCCCATCTCCATCCAGGCCTCCAACCACTGGGCTTCTGTCTACATCAACCGGAAGGGATACTTTCCAATGGTCCTTCAGGCCGTCAATGGACTACCAGGGCCAGTTTATGGACATCTATGTCGGGTGGTCGGGGAAGGCGCACAACACCTACATCTTCTGTAACTCCAGCATGTTCCAGAAGCTGCACACTGGAACTTTTTTCCCCATCTGCACCATCAAGGGCGGGGACATGGGCATGCTGACATATATGGTGGGGGACATGGCCTACCTGCTCTTGCCCTCGCTCATGAAGCCATACACAGGCCTCCTTGACCACTCCAGGGAATGGTTCAACACCAGGCTCAGCAGGGCCCTTATGGTCATTGAGGGTGCTTCGAGTGTCTGAAGATGAGATTCAGATGCCTCCTCACCCAGCTGGACATCGGGTGTGGAACATTCCAGATGTGGTGGACACATGTTGTGTCCTTCACAATATTCGTGAGTGGAAAGGGGAGGCATTCCTGCCAGGGTGGGGGGCAGAGGCTGACCGCATTGGCAGGGCCTTTGAGCAGCTGTGCACAGTTGACATCCAGCAAGCCCATCAGCTGGGAGTGCGCAACTGAGAGGCCCTGGGAGAGAGTTTCTCACAAGGACCCCATTAACTCTCTCCCCGAGTCTCCCCACCAGGGGCCCATGCATTGCCCTTCTGTGCCTCTCTTGCCTCCCTTGCCCCTCCTCTGCAGAGACAATAAAACAGACTTTAAAAAAAATAAACTCTGTGGTTTTTTTATTTGGGGTCAAAGGAACTGGGGAGGAACTGGGGAAAGAACCTGTGAGGGGGAGTGAGTGGGGAGGGGAGATGAGATGGGACTGGGAGTGGTGCCTGGCTCTGGTGATCCCACCTCCATGGGTGTGGAGGCCTTGGTGGCCCTGGGGGGGGTGGGAGCAGGAGCAGGAGCAGGTGCAGGCAGCTTTGGACGATGCCTGGGAAATGTCCAGAGCATGTGGCACCGGCTCCAGGGTCAGGAGGGTGATGGTGCTGGCCTTGTCTGGAGGACAGGACTGGTGCAGAAGCTGGTGGTGGTACAAGAACTATTGTGCCGGCAGCATCATGTTCTGCTCCTTCTTCCAATGACATTCTGGACAGTCCTGCTGTTGAGAACCCAGTGGGACGAGAACAAAGCCTCCCCCTCCCCCCGTATGTAATGTGGGATAGGAAGGAATGGGGCGAGTATGGCAGGGTCTGGGGTCGGGGGGGCGGTGTTATGTGGGGATGTCACATGCCCTCCTTTAGCTGGTGCCCCTTCATGTCCCTCCCATTAATCGCCTCGCTGTGTCTGTCCCTCGCTTATTTACTTGGCCAGTTCACCTGCTCCTGAGTGGTCCAAGGCAGAACAGAAGTATCAGCTGGGAAGGGACCATAACTAACATCTGGGTCCTGGCTCTGCCTGGAGCACAGTAGCTATGTGGAATTACCTGCTTTAACTGTTCTAAGGGATCGAGTGCTCAGTGCAGTGTCAGTCTCACAGCTCAGCTCCCTAGACCAGAGGGACTCCACAATAATTATAATAATTAATGAGCTCTTAACCCTAGAGCCTGACACTGCCAGCAATCTGGCTAATGCCAACAAAAATAGATTTATTTGTGCAGAGGCAGGCTTCTCATTATGTGCAGCCAATCACGAAAAATCTCTTGAAGTTAGTAACTCTGGTGGTGAACTCTGGGTATCTAGGGGAGTTGGTGACACTGTACAGAATATTCCCCCCTTTCTTTGAAATTTGGATTTTGAAAAATTTCAGCCAACAGATGGGGCAATTTTCAAAGGCTGGACTAGGAGCTAGGGGCCCAGGACTTATGGGGCTGGATTTGCCTCACATTCACTTGCATGGGACTCCTGTGATTTAGATGAAGTGACTCCTGAATTAGTCCAGTGTTAATACAAAGAAAACCATCCCTGCTAGGTTCTACAGCAGGCAAGCACTGATCCAGCTCTGAACGCAGCCATGAGAGCTGTTCCATAGAGTTCAATGGGATCGGGGGGAGAAAGCAGCAGACTAGGGATGTTAAATTGTGAGTAATTGACTAATCGAATAGTCGATACATTTCTGCATCGACTATTCGATTAGTGGATAAGGTGCCTCCACCTCTGAAGGGGCTGTTGCTACACTTCAAAGGCGAAGGTGCCGCGTGGAGCCCCGGGTCAGCTGGGAACTCTCCCATCGGGCTCCTTGCGGCATTTCAAAGTGGCAGTGCCCCATGGAGCCCAGGGTCTGGCCCCAGGCTCCACACGGTGCTGCCGCTTTGAAGTACTCCCTCCTCCTACCCCCCCCCCCATTTAAGGATGTATTGCTGCTTATGTGGGAAGAGAGTATGGTGCCATTAGAGTCTATGGTACCCAATTATCTAGAAGATAAAGGTAGAAGACCCATAATGTGTGCTGACAATCTGTCATCAGTTCCTAGTCAAATACCAATGAAATATGAAAAGTTAGCACCTCTTTATCCAAGACGAATACAGGGAGGGATATATTTAGACCTGAGCTAATATTCTGCTATGTCTACAAACGCCCCATTATCTTTCATTTTACTCAAAGTGGTGACTTGCTGGGTAACTGCTTGATTTGTGTTTCAAGGCAGGATCACCTCTTGATCTTCTGAGGCAAAGGAGCATTCATCTGAAACTTTGGTGTGTCCTTCTCTTTGGCCCATCTCTACCATGCACACTCCACCTGTGAGCTCGTAACTAGCCTGTGATGAGAGAGGGCCAAAACTTGGAATATGGACATTTCGATATTTCTGTGAACCAGAAATTGTGGGGGTTTTTTTTCATTTTGGAAACATGATCTCCAGGAGCTACTGGAGAAAGTCAACCTAAGATACACAACTCCATTGATGAGAATAGTGTAGCTGAGGTCAATGTACTTTAAGTCAAATTTCTGAAGCATTGCAGGAAGCCAACAGGAGAAACTCTCCCGTCAACTTCCCTTACTCTGTGACCCAGTGGAGTACTGGAGTTGATGGGGGCACCATCAGCATACTAGATCCCCTAGGATCCATACTAGACCCTCTAAATTGAACCTATAAGATTCATCTCCAGAGCATCAATCCTGGGGTAAGTGAAGACAAGCCTTAGAAACTGCATTTTGCTTAATACATAATTCAGCTATTGGCTTACCTAATAGCAAGGATATGTGCTCTGTTCCTTTAAACCTCAGGGAGGAAGCCAGGCATGGGGGCCAGGTGTGAGGAAGTTTCTAAGCAGAAACTCTCCAGTGAAGCAAAGAGGGCTCGTAGCTTTAGGGATAATCCATTTTAGCTTAGTTCCTCATTCTGTGTTAGAAGAAAGGTCTCTTCCCACAATCAGTTACCATGCCCTACCTCCCATGGTTACATAGAAGCAGGCAACACTCACCTGAGTGCCTGGGCAACCGATGTCGGTAACAATAAGGAGATGCTGAGTATCCCAGTGGTGAGGCTGGATTGATGGGAACCCTCTAGCACCCCTCTGCTGCAGTCTTTTTACTGAGACGGAAATCTGGTAGAGCCTTCAGCTGACTGGGCCCCACTCACATGCACTGGCCTGTCTTGGGAGCCTCCAGGAATATAGTCATGCTGAGCTATGCAATGAGTCTAATTCCAAAGTACCAACTGTGAACTCTGTACAGCTAATATACTCTTAGATTAGAGTTAATGTACCTTTACTCAACAGCTCAGAAAAACATGCTATAATAGGTTGAGCTTGATCAAAATGTTTCAATCATTTCAAGTCAGCAGGGGCACTGCAAGAAATCAATTCATAAATGCAGTCTACAGTTCACAATGAAATGTGTCCAATTTACATTTAGACCAGCACCAGTAGCCACATCCCCGAGTGTGCACGTCTCTGAATTTCAGTTTTTAAGATGCCTGCTTGTAGGGGTGCATTTGAAAATCTTGACACAGGACAGCACTCTGTTGGGCCAGTACAGTCCAGCCAAGGCAAGAGGGGGCAGAGAAATTCTAACTGGAGATCAAGCCAAGCTGCACACCCCTCCCCTGTGAAGATGGGACTTGTTATAACCGGAGCTCAGAATCCTTGGATACTGATTAGTCACAGGGCCCCTGCTGGCGACCTGAAGGCTCCAACACAGCCGTCCCAGGAAAGGAGTAGCTAGGTCCCCAAGCAGCCTAGTGGGGGTGCAGGTGAAGCAGCCAATCAGACCCAGGAGGCTCATATAAAAGGAGCTGCACAGCAGAGCAGTAGGTAGTTGCTGCTTGGATCTGGAAAGGAAAGGACGGCAGGTCTGTCTGCCTAGAAGAGCAGCAGAACCATGGACAGGGACTAGGGGAGCGAGATGCTCCTGGCTGGTTGCTAGGACTGAGTAGGGGCAGAGCCTGTAGGAAGATATTGTCTCCAGGGAGGAAGCCCAAGGGATATAGCCCTATATCTGGGCTGGACTAATGGACCAAAGCCCAGGGAGAGCTAGAGAGAGACACCACCAAAAGGTGACTGAGATAGGCCCCAGTGGATTCTCTACCTCATAAGAGGTAACATGAAGACAGCGTGTGAGTCACCTGGCACACTTTGTCATTGAAAAAACTGCCAGAGAATTAACAAAAGGGGTCACCAGAACTAACCAGAAGGGGGCATTTGTGAGAACTCAGTTGATAAGACCTTCTCTTCTCATCAATGAAGTCAGTATAGACAAGGCCCGAGTCTTTCTTCCCACGGGACCTTATATATCAGCTCCCTGAATTTGCTTAAGTCTGCCTTCTTGAAATCCATTGTCTTTATTTTGCAGGTTTCCCTCCTACCATTTCTTAGAATCATCCAATGAGCAGTTTCACCCATGTTTCCTTCCACTTTCAAATTCTCCACCAGTTCTCCCTATTAAAATCAAATCTAGAACAGCCTTCCCCACAGTAGCTTTCTTCACATCTGCATTAAAAACCTATCTCATTTCAAGAACTTATTGGATAACCTGCTGTGTTATTTACCCAACAGATGTTTTTTAATATATAAGGCAACACCTCTTCCCTTTTCCCCTGCTTGTCCTTCCTGAGCAAGCTATACCCTTCTATACCAATTTTCCGGTCAAGCATATTCTCCCACCAAGTCTCTCTGATGCCAACTATGCCATAGTTGTATTATTTTTTGTATTTCAAGTTCTTCCTGCTTCTTCCCCGTACTTCTCACATTAGTATCCAGACAACTAAGACACAGCACCTAAATGAACACACTCTGACACCAACAGATCTTTCCCTGATGGTATTGTTACTCCACCTCCTGCCCAAGAAGTGGTAGCTATGTGAAGGAGAGAAGCTTTCCTACTGATAAAGTAGGGGGGATATGTTGGTACAACGACACCACTGGGGGGTGATGTATAAAGGTCTGTAGTGTAGTCCTGGCCTTAAAACCTCTTTACTGCTTCCCCCCACGCACACTTGAAAGCACTTTCGTAAACAATGGTGGTGGTTATTCGCTGCATGCCAGCCTCAGTCAGGGTTGGGCTTTGCAAGAGGCTTCACATTGGCTCTGATGAAGACCAGCAGTAGACTTCTTGGCTGCCATTTCTCAGCAGTAGCTCCTGGCAATCTTCTCCCTTCTGACCCTGGGCTGGTAATACAGACTGAGCTCCTGAGTCAGAACATGGTGTCCTGCTTGGCTGGAGCTCAGACAAGATTCCCAGCATCTCAGCACCTACACTTATTTAAGTCCTCACAAAATGGAGCCCACCACATACCATCTCTGCATCCAAACCAGGAGTCTCTCTCCCCTGGAAGTGGAGTCTCTCTCTTCTCCAAGGCATCACAAGTGTTGTATTCTCCAGGGTTCAATTGCAGTACCCAAGATTTTCCCAACCAGAACACCCCCAATTACATTCAGAAACCCCTCCGATAATGCCCAACCCTTCAGCATGGTGAATTCAGATTTACAGCCAGGTAACCAATACAAGGATGTTGCCTTCTGGCTGGGATTTTTGAACTGCATGTATCAAGCTAGAGATTCAAGAACCTGCACTAGGCTTGGTAGATTACAAAACTCAGTGCTGGATAAAAGAATTGTAGGGTTCTGCACCTTATGGAAATTGGGGTGGGGAGTAACCTTCATTCAAATGTGGCCCAGCTACTCTAGCATGACAGAGGCAGCTGAGCCAGACCTGAACCCACCCAAATCCACACCACCACGCCATCTAACCCAGTAGCCTGTCTGCCAACAGTGGCCAGCACCAGGTGCCCCAGAGAGGGTGGACCGAAGACAATGATCAAGCGATTTGTCTCCTGCCATCCTTCTCCAGCCCCTGACAAACAGAGGCCAGGGGCACCATTTCTATCCCCTGGCTAATAGCCTTTTATGGACCTAACCTCCATGAAATTATCTAGCTTCTCTTTAAACTCTGTTATAGTCCTAGCCTTCACAGCCTCCTCTGGCAAGGAGTTCCACAGGTTGACTACGTGCTGTGTGAAGAACTTTCTTTTATTAGTTTTAAACCTGCTACCCATTAATTTCATTTGGTGTCCTCTAGTTCTTCTATTATGGGAACTAATAAATAATTTTTCTTTATTCACCCTCTCCACACCACTCATGATTTTATGTACCTCTATCATATCTCCCCTTAGTCTCCTCTTTTCTAAACTGAAAAGTCCCAGTCACTTTAGCCTCTCTTCATATGGGATCCGTTCCAAACCCCTAATCATTTTAGTTGCCCTTTTCTGAACCCTTTCCAAGGCCAAAATATCTTTTTTGAGGTGAGGAGACCACATCTGTACACAGTATTCAAGATATGGGCGTACCATAGTTTTATACAGGGGCAGTAAGATATTCTGGGTCTTATTTTCTATCCCTTTCTTAATAATTCCTAACATCCTATTTGCCTTTTTGACCGCCGCTGCACACAGTGTGGAAGTTTTCAGAGAATTATCCACGATAACTCCAAGATCTTTCCTGATTTGTCATAGCCAAATTAGCCCCCATCATACTGTACGTATAGTTTGGGTTATTTTTTCCAATGTGCATTACTTTACATTTATCCACATTAAATTTCATTTGCCATTTTGTTGCCCAATCACTCAGTTTGGTGAGATCTTTTTGAAGTTCTTCACAGTCTGCTTCTGTCTTGACTATCTTAAACAGTTTAGTATCATCGGCAAACTTTACCACCTCATTACTTACCCCTTTCTCCAGATCATTTATGAATAAGTTGAACAGGATTGGTCCCAGGACTGACCCTTGGGGGACACCACTAGTTACCCCTCTCCATTCTGAAAATTTACCATTTATTCCTACCCTTTGTTTCCTGTCTTTTTACCAGTTCTCAACCCAAGAAAGGATCTTCCCTCTTATCCCATGACAATGTAATTTACACAAGAGCCTTTGGTGAGGGACCTTGTCAAAGGCTTTCTGAAAATCTAAGTAAACTATATCTACTGGATCCCCCTTGTCTGCATGTTTGTTAACCCCTTCAAAGAACTCTAATTAGTAAGACAGGATTTCCCTTTACAGAAACCATGTTGACTTTTGTCCAACAAATTATGTTCTTCTATGTGCCTGACAATTTTATTCTTTGCTATTGTTTCGACTAATTTGCCCGGTACTGAAGTTAGACTTACTGATCTGTAATTGCCAGGATCGCCTCTAGAGCCCTTTTTAAATATTGGTGTCACGTTAGCTATCTTCCAGTCATTAGGTACGGAAGCCGATTTAAAGGATAGGTTACAAACGACAGATAATAGTTCAGCAATTTCCCATTTGAGTTCTTTTAGAACCCTTGGATGAATGCCATCCGGTCCTGGTGATTTGTTAACGTTAAGTTTTTCTATTTGTTCCAAAACCTCCTCTAACGACACTTCAATCCAGGACAGCTCCTCAGATTCATCACCCACAAAGGACGGTGCAGATTTGGGAATCTCCCTAACATCCTCAGCCGTGAAGACTGAAGCAAAGAAATCATTTAGTTTCTCCGCAATGGCTTTATCGTCCTTGATTGCTCCTTTTATATCTCGATCATCTAGGGGACCCATTGGTTTTTTAGCAGCCTTCCTGCTTCTAATGTACTTAAAAAAACATTTTGCCATTTCTTTATGAGTTTTTGGCTAGCTGTTCCTCGAAATCTTTTTTTGCTTTTCTTATTACATTTTTACACTTGATTTGACAGTGTTTATGTTCCTTTCTATTTATCTCACTAGGATTGGACTTCCATTTCTTGAAAGATGCCTTTTTGTCCCTCACTGCTTCTTTTACATGGTGGTTAAGCCATGGTGACTCTTTTTTAGGTCTCTTACTATGTTTTTTTAATTTGCGGTATACATTTAAGTTGGGCCTCTATTATGGTGTCTTTAAAAAGTTTCCATGCAGCTTGCATGGATTTGGCTCTAGTCACTGTGCCTTTTAATTTCTGTTTAACTAGCCTCTTCATTTTTGTGTAATTCCCCTTTTTGAAATTAAATGCCAGAGTGCTGGACTGCTGAGGTGTTCTACCCACCACAGGAATGTTAAATGTTATTGTATTATGGTCACTATTCCCAAGCGGTCCTGTAATGGTTTTCTCCTGGACCTGATCCTGTGCTCCACTCAGGACTAAATCGAGAATTGCCTCTCCCCTTGTGGGTTCCTGTACCAGATGCTCCAAGAAGCAGTCATTTAAGCCATTGAGAAATTTTATTTCTGCTTCTCTTCCTGAGGTGACATGTATCCAATCAATATGGGGATAATTAAAATCCCTCATTATTATAGAGTTCTATGTTTTGGTAGCCTCTCTAATCTCCCTCAGCATTTCAATATCAGTATCCCTGTCCTGGTCAGGTGGTTGATAATATATCCCTACTGCTAAATTCTTATTATTGGAGCATGGAATTACTTTCCATAGTAATTACTTTCCCTACATCTATTGAACATGTTGATTCATTTAAGATTTTTATTTCATTTGATTCTATATTATCTTTCACATGCAGTGCCACTCCGCCACCCACACGGCCTGCTCTATCCTTCTGATATATTTTATATCCTGGTATGATCGTGTCCCACAGATTTTCCTCATTCCACCAGGTTTCAGTGATGCCTATTATGTCAATCTCCTCCTTTAATACGAGGTACTCTAGTTCACCCATCTTATTAGTCAGACTCCTAGCATTTGTGTAGAAGCACTTCAAAAAATTGCCACTGTTTATTTGTCTGCCTCTAAGAGAAGTTCCATCCAATTTATGTGCATCTCCGCACCAATCAGCTTTCCCCCATCTCTTAGTTTAAAAACTGCTCTACGGCTTTTTTAATGTTTAGTGCCAGCAGTCTGGTTCCACCCTGGTTTAGGCTTCCCCTCTCCCAAAAGTGTCCCCAGTTCCTAATAAATCTAAACCTCTCCTCCCTACACCATTGTCTCATCCATGCGTTGAGACTCTGAAGCTCTGCCTGCCTACTTGGCCCTGCGCGCAGAACTGGAAGCATTTCTGAGAATGCCACCATAGAGGTCCTGGATTTCAGTCTCTTTCCTAGCAACCTAAATTTGGCCTCCAGGACATCTCTCCTCCCCTTCCCTACATCATTGGTACCTACATGTACCACGACCACTGGCTCCTCCCCAGCACTACACATAAGTCTATCTATATGCCTCGAGAGATCCGCAACCTTTGTACCAGGCAGGCAAGTGACCATACGGTTCTCCCAGTCATCACAAACCCAACTATCTATGTTTCTAACGATCGAATCACCCACTACTAACACCTGCCTCTTCCTAACAACTGGCGTTCCCTCCCCTGCAGAGGTAGTGCGAGAAGATACCGCAACATCTTTTGGAAGGAGGGTCCCAACTATGGGATGGTTTCCCTCTTCTCCCATTGAATGCTCTGTTCCCCTGAGACTTTCATCCTGCTTAAGAGCACTTGAGGCTCTCAGACTGGAGGTGGGACAGTACTACAGTGTCCCGGAAAGTCTCATGAACATAGCTCTCTGCCTCCCTTAGCTCCTCCAGTTCAGCCACCCTGGCCTCCAAAGCCCAAACTCGGTCTCTGAGGGTCAGGAGCTCCTTGCAACGGGTGCACACATACTCCACCCGCCCACAGGGCAGGTAATCATACATGTTACACTAGACGCAATAAACAGGATAGCCCCCACTCTGCTGCTGGGCTTCTGTCTGCATTTTTTCCTATGCAAGAGTTTGATTGATAAGGTTTCTAGTTAAAACAGGAAGTTTTTATTAAAACCTTTAAACTAAAGAATAAAGACTGGCAAGAGTACCTTGGCCCCTTCCCACTCCCCTTCCAAACTCCCTCTCAAAACTCCCTGTTTGTTGCTCCTGTTAGCAAGCTCCCTGGTCGCTGACTCACAGCTTTATAAAGCCCTGGTAGCCCCACCCCCTGACTAAGGCTCAGCCAATTCTAGATTTCAAACCTTTAGAAGCTCACAGCTTCCAGCTGCCGGCCACAGCACACTCTCCTTCAAACAAACAAACCAACAAACCAGACAAACACAAGCTCAGCATACAGCAAGTAACCCCCCCCCCCACACACACACACACAAACACACACTACAGATAGCCACTTACCTCAAGTGTCCCGTATTTACTCCTCCTTTACCTGGAGAACTCCCTCTCAAAACTCCCTGTTTGCTGCTCCTGTTCGCAAGCTCCCTGGTCGCTGACTCACGGCTTTACAAAGCCCTGGTAGTGCTTTGCCCATGAAAGCTTATGCTTCAATAAATTTGTTAGTCTATAAGGTGCCACAGGACATAAGAAGGGAAATCTCAGATCTGACTGCTTGTGTAACTGATATCCTTGACTCACATTGAGTTTCAGCACTTGCAAATGAGCTGTGAGAAAAGCCCAACCCAAAATATATGTACAGGAAAAAATCTGCCTTTCCAGAAAAAAAATCATGTTTCCCCTGAACCCCTAAACATCTCCACAAACATTTCCAGCAAAACAAGCAGGAAACAGTAGTCAAGTTGTATCAGCTTCATTCCACAGATGGTGAAAATGAGACACAGAGGGCACATCTACCCCGCAGGGCAAAAGCCAGATTAAGCTATGCAACTTCAGCTACATCAACGGCTCAGCTCAAGTCGAAATAGCTCAATTCAGATTTTGGCGCTGTGTGCACAGCAGGAAGTTGAAGGAAGAACACTCCTCCTTTGACTTCCCCTTCTCCTCGTGAAATGTGGGTTACAGGACTTGGAGTAAGAAGTCCTCCAGCTTGACAGTATTTCGAAATAACGGCTTACTGTGTAGACTTGCCGTTTGTTATCATATATATAGTAGCCCAATGTCTGTGACTCTGTGATGCTGAAATGCTGGCTGTTGCCTCTGGGTGGCGCTGTTGCCTCAGTCACATCCTTCGCCTCCCACCGTGGCGCTCATCTGACTTCTGCACTGCTCAGCCGGGCCACTGCGGGGGAGCAAGCGGCGCAAGCAGCCGTTTGGGTGCCGCGGTCCCCATGCAGTACCTCCGTGCTGCATGGGGAGCGCAGGGCCCAAAAGGCCTCTTGCATCACTTGCTCCCCCATGGCAGCCCGGCTGAGTGGTGCAGAACTCAGCTGAGCGCCATGGCGGGAGGGAAAGAGGGGCGGGGCGGTGACATACATGGCCAGGGGGCGGGGCCTGGCCGTGTACATCACCGCCCCAGCCCCCTTCGCCTCCCACCGTGGCACTCAGCTGAGTTCTGCACCACTCAGCCGGGCTTCCATGGGGGAGCAAGTGATGCAAGAGGCCGTTTGGGCCCTGCGCTGCTCAGCTGGGCCGCTAACTTCTGCGCTGCTCAGCTGGGCCGCCGCGGGGGAGCCCAAACGGCCGCTTCTGCCTCTTGCTCCCCAGTGGTGGCCCAGCTGAGCGGCGCAGAAGTCAGCCAAGAGCCACGGCGGGAGGCAAAGGGGGGCGGGGCAGTGACATGCGGCGTGACAGTGGCTCCAGGCCCCGCTCCCTGGCTGTGAATGTCACCGCCTCGCCCCCCTTTGCCTCCCACCGTGGTACTCAGGTGACTTCTGCGCTGCTCAACCGGGCTGCCAGGCCGCCACGCGGGAGCAAGAGATGCAAGCAGCCATTTGGCCTCCACACTCCCCATGCAGCACGGGGAACGCGGTGCCCAAACGGCCATTTGGGCTCCGTGGTCCCCCGAATGAGAGGCAGGAGGGAGAGGAGAAGAGAAAGAGAGAGAAGGAGAGAGAGGCAGGAGGCGGAGGAGGAGAGAGAGAGACGGACGTGGAGGAGAGACCCGAAGATCCCATCTTGGCTAGTTTCAAAATAACATCCATTATTCCGAAACAACACTGCTGTGTAGACGTACCCAGAGAGTTGAAGTTTTCAGAGATGGGTGGTAAAGAGAGGTTCCTGCTGATTTTCAGAGATACTTCCCAGTCCTTGGAGTTTGGTCCACAGCTCACTCATGGCAATTTTCACATTAACTTTCATGGGCTTTGCATCAGGCCCTTGATCTGGCTGAATGGCAGAAAAAGAAATAGTCGACTGTATAGTCAGTTAATGGTAACACAACTGTGACAGGGAGTCTGCCCTGCACTGGCCCTTTAAGGGTTAAATCCCAGCCTTGGAAGAGGGCTGGAGCCATGGAGCCAGCAGCTGAGACAGAGACAGCCCATTAGGGCCCAGCTGGGGGCTGCATAAATAAGGGTTCCTGGAAGGAAGGAAGTCAGACATAGTCTTGCTCTAGTTGGGGAGCAGGAGGGACCTGGCTGTCAGGGAAGCTGGAGGCTTCCTGAGCCAGAGCAGTGCTGGGGAAAGGCAGGCAGAGCTGGGGAGCTCAGGCCTGACTCCACTCCCAGGTTGCAGGGCCTGAGACAAGGTCTGCGAATAGTAGGGCTGTAGACAAAGCAGGCCTGAGGAGAGGCAGGCAGGGTTGGGGAGCTCTGGCCTGACCCCACTCCTAGGCTGCAGGGCCTGAGGAGTTCTAGAGCTGCAGGGAGGCAGCCAGGGTGGAGAAGTCAGCAGGTCCACACCCCCTTAGTAATGGTGAGTGGCCATGTCAGGCTGCAGTTTGCCCCTGAAGCAGGGCTAGATGATGACTGGCAGTGGGTCACTGAGGCAATGGATCATAGGGGGGTTGGGGATTCCCTGAGCAGACAGCACCCTAAAGTGCAGGGGCACTGACCGAGGACAGTACCATCAGGTGTGACCCCAGATGAAAGGGGGCGCTCCAGGGCTGAAGAGCTAATTCCTAAAGCGACCAGCAGGAGGTGCCGTGGGGGTGAGTGTCAAATGACATGAGTAGAGAGAAATGCATCTATGTGATTGCATTGCTCTCATTCCAGCTTTGTATCTTATTGGTCTCCTTAGATTATAAACCCTCTGCGGCTGCAGTTTAAGTGATAATGATAATAATTAGTAACAATGGGATGTCTTTCTAAAAGTTACACTCTAATTCAAATGGTAATTAATTCGGGGAAGTTCTTTGGCCTGTGTTATGCAGGAAGTCAGACTAAATGATCAAAATGTCCCTTCTGACTTTATGATCTATCAATCATCACACTGTTTGCTGACTATTTGCTGAATATTGCCAGATTTGCTAGATAATAGTATGTGACGCCTGATTTTTCAGGTGTCTGTTCAAACACTCATCATGGTACATCAACACTATATTTTGTAATATTACACACACACACACACAGAGAGACTCTGTGTATATAGCCCTCTGTTGTGCACCATGGTGCAGAGCAGGGGTGGGTAATATTTTCTGATGGGAAGGCCACTCCAAGATTTTGGTAAATAGCCAAAAGCTGCACTTTTCTATGGAGGAGGTGCAGGATCTGGGAGGGAGGTTGGGTGCAGAAGGGAGCTAGGATGGATGCAGGAGAGGGTGTGGGGTCTGAGAGGGAATTTGGGTGAAGGAGGGGTTGGCCCTGCAGGATGGGAATGGGGTGCAGGGTGGAGGAGGGAGTATGAGCATGCGAGAGGATACTTGCCCAGTGGAGGAATGTGGGAGGGGTTCAGGGTATGGGAGGGATTTGGGACCTGGGGCAGGAGGGGGGTGTTGCAGAGGGTTGGGTGGTGGCTGGGGCAGGGAGCTGGGAGGACGGAGGTGGGAGGTGGTGGGGATGGGAGGTGCCAGAGGCAGGCTCTGGACAGGAGGCACCTACCTAGGATCATGGGCAGTGGGTGAAGCTTCAGCTTGGGGAGGCACTAGCTCCCTAGCCCACCTCTTCTGCCCCTGGATCACCCCTGCTCTGCCCATGCCCCTCCCCCTCCCTCTCTCTGCCTCCCTCCTCTCTTCCTGCTCCACCCACCTGATGAGCGTCTCCACCCAGCCAAATCACTGAACCCAAGCAAATTATATTGGGAGAGGGTGCAGAAAACCTCCCCTTTTCTGCAATTTCTTTCTAAAGAAAATGGAGCGTATTTTCCACTGTGGCCAGATGATGTTTGCAGAGACTGGACATGCAGAAGGCGCCTAATTAAAAGCACTGATGTAATACAAATGCCAGTCAGATGACTCCCTAGAAGTCTGAGGTGAGGGTGGGGGCATTAATAAACCCCCAATTCTGCTTTCAACCCCAAGCCCTGCTTCTTCCCTTAAATTTTACTTTCTCCTTCCTTATTTCTAAGGGGCTCGTATGGGATTGCTGACCAAGCTGTGCATGTAGGATAGTTGTATTTGTGGTACAGCAGAGTTCACAGAGGAGTCCTCCAATAACTATGATTTCAATATGATTCCTTGTTTCACGCCCAGGGATGATGTGTAATGAGTTCTATGTGACTTCTCTCTCTAAAAGGACACAAGGCCAGTCCATGAAAAGCAGGAGAAATTTCAAAACCTCTTCACACCCCATTCTGGCACCCCTTAGTGAGTTCAGACATCAGCACAGCATCAAGAGGATCCCCATGGCTGGGCAGGTATCAAAGCCAGCCAAAACATCTCCCAAAAGAGCAGAGGCATGCAAATGTCATAGGTCATTAAGTGGGGCAAAGCCCAAAGAAGGAGAAAAAGTGAAGTACCGTGTTTTAGCATATATAACCCACACTCGTGTATAACCCATGGTTTTTCTTTGCTGTGTAAAAAACCCCTTAGATTACCCACGGATGTGTATAACCCACAGGTTCTATAGGCTAATTCACAGTAATTGAACATACCAGGATAAACTGCCAATGTCCTGCATTCCACCCATCTTTTGTTAGGTAGCTATCCTGCTGCCAGTGAGGGGGACAGACAGCGCAGCACAGGCAAGCTGGCCAGCCTGCGGGAGGGGAGCCACACTCGCGCCCAGGCCCCGTGCAGCTGCAGCCAGGTGCAACCTACCCTCCTCCAGGTGGGGGAACGGAAAGCACAGCGCAGGCGCACTGGAAGCTTGTCAGGCCCTCCCTGCAGCGGAGCTGCTTGTGAGTAAAAATAAACTTGTATACCCCACGGACATGTATACCCCGCGGGGCGGGGGCGGGGTTTGTAAAAACATGTATAACCCATGGGTTATATACGCTAATTTACGGGTAGTCTCTGTCTTTCTCATGAAAGTTTATTTTCTGCTTACACCCAACCCAAATAGGCGAGATGCTACAATTGAAGCAGCAATACGGAGTTATAAGTCCCTATTCACACGCACCTATTATTCTTGTTTAGACTCTTAACCCTCCCTTACCCTTCCCACACATGTTCTCTCTTTGAGTGCCCATTTTCCCAAGAAACAGCTAGCTAAGAGGTGCTACAGCACAGGGGCCCAGAGTGAAATGTGTATCTGGTTTGATGGTCTGGCCAGCTCAGCTGTGGGACTCGCCTCCTGCTGCTGGGCCTGTCAAAGCTGATGCTACAGAAACTCACGTAGCACAAGCAATGGCTGGGGGACGGTGGGGGAATTGGAGAGCAGTTAACAATGGGGAAAGAGAAAGGAGCAAGCACACAGAAGGGGGAAGAAAGAGAGGGGTGATGGAGGGACAAATGGGGGTGAGAGGAGGAAACCCACTTAGTGAGTGGGGGGAGGGCTGAGTGAATGGGGAGGGAGGACTGCAATAAGTGAGTGGCAGGAGCCAGGGGCTAAACACAAGCAGAGAGAGGAACCAGGGGGATGGCATGAGGGGGCAGCAAGAGAAAACCCACCAGACACTGGCAGGGGGGAAGGCCATGCACTGAGCAGGGAGGGGGCTGTAGCAAGTGTAACCCACACCCCTAGTGTGGGTCACTGTCCTAGACAGTGGCTCTTAGGCCATTTACAGCAACAGCTAAGAACAAGAGGCCTCTACAGCCCAGGGTGAGAGCTGGCTGCTTTTATAGTTCAAGCTGTGGAGGCTCCTACACTAAGCACTAGAGGACACAGGTTCAAATCTGCCTAGTGACAGTTACAGAAGCATGTGGGGAAGGGCAAGAAGGGGAGGGGACCAGGCAGCTGCCCCTACAGGGCTCACTGGGCTAGGCCACCCTCACCCCCACCACTCCACACACTGGCGAGGGGGGCTGTGGAGAGAGGGCAAGGGGAAAAGAGCCCTCAGCAGCAGCCAGGCTGGGAAAATGAAACCAAACTTCCCCTCGCTCCCCACTCGAGCAAGGCGGGGAGGCTGAGCAGGGAGAAGGCAAGGGGAGCACTGGGAGTGAGCAGCAGCTGGGCTAGGACAGTGAGGGGGAGAAGAGGAGGCTGAGCAGAGGGCAGAGCAGGAAACCCTCTGACTGGGGCCAACAGAGCAGGGAGAGGGTGGCGAGAAAGACGCCCACTTTGCCTACCCTGGGCCACGGTGCAGGGAGGGGCACTAGTGTGCAAAGCTCCACTGGGAGCAGCCAGCCAGCCACTTAAAGCAGCCTGAGCTGCTCTGTGCATGGAGGGTCCTGGCCAGATCCGGCCTGCCTGAGGTGCAGTTATCTCACTGGGGAAAACCTAATCAAATGACCCTGGTTCTTGCTTTGTATGTTGTAAAGAAGGAAGTAACAGCCTGACCGCCGTGGTTGGCAGGCCTGGTTGTAAAAAAATGACAATTCAGGAAACTGCCTTGCAACATTTTTCTTATCTCTTTTTCTTGTGTTACATCCCTTGTGGTCTGCCCACTCCCATTACCAATACAGGATCGGGAAGGACAATGGTGTGGGTAAGGCATTGGTCTAAGACAGTGGTCTCCAACCTTTTTACACCCAAGATCACTTTTTAAATGTCCGAACAAGCCAAGATTTACTGCCCCATCCTTCCCCCAAAACCCCACCCCTTCCTTGAAGCCCCACCCTCTCTATTCTCCTCCTCTCCATCACTTACTATCCCCAGCCCTTATATACTCTAAGGCTACATCTAGACTACATCCCTTTTTCGGAAAAGGGATGTAAATTAGACGTATCGCAATTGCTAATGAAGCGGGGATTTAAATCTCCCCCGCTTCATTAGCATAAAAATGGCTGCCGCTTTTTTTCCGCACGGAGCTTTGCCGGAAAAAAGCGCCAGTCTAGACGCCGATCTTGCGTACGATAAAGCCTTTTCCGAAAGATCCCTTATCCCTTATTTCATAGAGGGATAAGGGATCTTTCGGAAAAGGCTTTATCTTCCACAAGATCAGCGTCTAGACTGGCGCTTTTTTCCGGCAAAGCTCCGTGCGGAAAAAAAGCGGCAGCCATTTTTATGCTAATGAAGCGGGGGAGATTTAAATCCCCGCTTCATTAGCAATTGCGATACGTCTAATTTACATCCCTTTTCCGAAAAAGGGATGTAGTGTAGACGTAGCCTAAGGGTATGTCTACACTACAAAGTTAATTCAAACTAACAGCCGTTAGTTCGAATTAACTTTAATAGGGGCTACACATACAAACTGCTAGTTCGAATTTAAATCGAACTAGCGGAGCGCTTAATTTGAACTAGGTAAACCTCATTCTACGAGGAGTAACGCCTAGTTTGAATTAAGTAGTTTGAATTAAGGGCTGTGTAGCCATTTAATTCGAACTAGCTGGAGGCTAGCCCTTCCCAGGTTGCGCTGGTGGCCACTCTGAGCCAAACCAGGGAAACTTTTCTGCCCCCCTCCCAGCCCCAGAGCCCTTAAAGGGGCACAGTCTGGCTACAGTGCTTGTGCCAGTTGCAAGCCTGCCAGCACCCAGCCAGCAGACCCTGCACCTGGCACGGGATGAGCCAGCCACCCGCTGCCACCCAGCCCTCCGCCTCATCCCAGGACCAGGCTGGCGGCTCCCAGGAGCCTGCCCGGGGCCACAAGAGGTGGGCGCCCTCTTGGTCTAGTGCGGAGATCATGGACCTCATCGAGGTTTGGGGGAAGGCCTCCAACGTCCACGATCTCCGCACTAGCCACAGGAATGAGGCCATCTACAGCCGCATGGCTGCCAGCCTGGCCACCAGAGGCCATATTCGAACCCAGGAGCAGGTTTGAATGAAAATCAAGTTGGTCCAGTGAGACCCCCGACCCTGAGCTTAGAACATAAGAACATAAGAATGGCCATACTGGGTCAGACCAAAGGTCCATCTAGCCCAGTAGCCTGTCTGCCGACAGCGGCCAGCACCAGGTACCCCGGAGGGGATGGACCAAAGACAATGATCAAGTGATTTGTCTCGTGCCATCCATCTCCAGCTTTCCACAAACAGAGGCCAGGGACACCGTTCGGACCCCCTAGCTAATAGCACTCCATGGACCCAACCTCCATGAATTTATCTAACTTCTCTTTAAACTCTGTTATAGTTCTACCCTTCACAGCCTCCTGTGGCAAGGAGTTCCACAGGTTGACTATGTGCTGTGTGAAGAAGAACTTTCGCTTATTAGTTTTAAAGCTGCTGCCCATTAATTTCATTTGGTGTCCTCTAGTCCTTCTATTATGGGAACTAATGAAGAACTTTTCTTTATTCACCCTCTCCACACCACTCATGATTTTATAGACCTCTAAAATATCCCTTCTCAGTCTCCTCTTTTCTAAGCTGAAAAGTCCCAGTCTCTTTAGCCTCTCTTCATATGGGACCTGTTCCAAACCCCTAATCATTTTAGTTGCCCTTTTCTGAACCCTTTCCAAGGCCAAAATATCTCTTTTGAGGTTAGGAGACCACATCTGTACACAGTACTGAAGATATGGCGTACCATAGTTTTAGACTTCCCCTCCTCCTTCTTCCCTTGGCTTCCCGCTTCCAGCTCCCTCCTCCCAGGTTTCCCCCTCCCCTCTCTCACCCTCTCTCTTCCCCTCTCCCACCTCCTTTTCCCAGTCTCCCCAGAGGTTAATCCCCCCCCTCCAGTTTTGTTAAATAAAGAGAGTTTCTATTTTTGAACACACGTGTCCTTTATTTTTTACATCAGGAAGGGGGGCTAGGGAGGGATAAGTGGAAGGAGGTGAGGGAGGAATGGGGCACAAGCCCCCGATGGGGAGGACTGGGGTGGCTCTGCGGGCTCCTCGGGGTGGAAGCTCTCCTGCAGGGCCTCCAGCCCCCCGATTGACCTCCCCCGGATGGCAGCCTGGGGCAAGTGCAGCCGGGCTGATGGCCGAGTGCAGTGATGTGCCAAGTGTGGGCACTCAGGGCACTCCAAGACAGGACTGCTTTGCTGTCCCTCATCGAGGTAGACAAGCAAGCGGGGAACCCTGAGAACTGTCTGTCCAGGGTGGGGGTCGGGTCCCTTTAAGCACAGCCCTCGGCTAGCCTGAGGCAGCAGCTCCACACTCTCAGTCCTGGTTCCGGCCAGCCTTAACTTCGGTTCAGGGTCCACTCAATGTGGACATGCTAGTTTGAATTAGCAAAACGCTAATTCAAATTAGTTTTTAGGTCTAGATGCACTAATTCGAATTAGCTTATTTAGAATTAACTAATTTGAATTAAGTTAGTTCGAATTAGTGCTGTAGTGTAGACATACCCTAAGATGTCAGCTCCCTCCTGCCACATACTTTCTGCTATGTCTGTTCTGTTCCCCATCACGCTTTTCAGTAAGAAATGGTCAGTAACACTTCCAATGCCTATTTTGACCATGAACTTTTCAGGGGAGAGACCATCCTTTGCTGTGTGTATATATAGTGCCTACACAGCATCCTGTCAGGGCCTGCAAGTACGAAAGTAATCAGTAAACACTGTGTTGAGTCCCGTGGGCACAGTCAGTGAAGCATACAGGAAAAAGGTAGTTTGTCTCTAAACATATATATCCTTATCCCTTATGGACTGCAGACCTGGTGCCAGGTGACCCAGGAAAGGACAATTCAGACTGGTTAGAGGCAGAACATCTTGATATTGAAATAAAAGCTGTTACAAGATCCTTCCCCATGCCTTAGAAAGGAAGGTAAGACATTTAACAGAGCTGGGTGGAGAAAGATAATTCCATTCCACCAAGGATTTCAGTCCTTCCAAATTTGGTTTCCTTCTGTTTGGGAAGAAACCACAAAACTTTTGAAATTCTCGAGTGGGAGCTGTGGACTCTGGAATTGCTGTGGGGCCTGACTTCAAGGCAGTCTGCCTGGTGGGTGCTCTGAATTGCAGACAATGCAAGTCCAGGCCCCTCAGTAGTCAGCCGGGTGATCTGCTGTAAAGTGGAGTGTCAGGAAACAAGGCCTGCAGCAGAGTCAGCAGACCAGACCTAGGCAACCCTGCAGGAGCCTGAGGCAGGCTCCCTGTCTACTGCAATCCCAGGCTGCTCAAAATGGCTGGCTGCTCTCTGTGGCTCTCTGCTCCAGGCACGGGGGAAGGGGAGATGGGAGGACGGTGCCACTGTCCTCTCCTGAGTCACCTGCCACCAGGTCTCCAGTCCTGGATAAAGATATATATTTTAGGGACAAACTATATGTTTTACTGAATGCTTTAGTAACTGTGCCCATGGGGCTCAACACAGTGTTATCGCAGGCCCTGGTCAAGATGCTGTGCTAGGCACTGTATATACACACAGCAAAGAATGGAACTTCAGTGACATTTGAACAATGTCTGCAAAACACTTTGATTGTGTTGCCTCAGCAAATTCTGACAAAATGGACGTTTCATCATTGTTCTTTCCACCAGTGCTAGTACTTCAGCAGGCACCCGACCTTCAGCACATGACTTCATGCTCATTTGGTTACAGTTGGGTATGTTAGCACCTTGCTGAATTGGGGCTGTAGCAACTGAGGAATGAGTATGATGTACCTCTGGAAATGACCCCCCGGGAAAATTTGCCAGCCTGACCAGCTGGAAAACTTCAGAAAACCTCATTTCATGTTAGTCTTCACCAAGCATGATGTTATACTGTGCAGATTATTGTTGCTACCCCTATTATATAATTGCAACAAATCTTATACAAAATGTGTCAAGTAAGGTGTCAATGGAAAGGTTATGATTTCCTGAGTGTGATTATTCATCTTTTTTTTGTTTATGAAGTTATGAGTATTTGCTTTATACTTGTATTACCTCCATTTCACATATGTGTGCTCCTGTGATAACACCTGCATGAGGCATTTAGCCTGCACAACTTGAAAGGACTATTCGAGTTAAGTGGCCCATCAAAACAACACTCAACTCACAATGGACTTTCCTGTGAGCCTTCCATCTGAAGCATAGCTAATGGCCTCTACTGTGAGTGACTAAGTGAAATGAGGCATGGACATGTAACTTGTCCACGTGACTCCAAACACGATCTTGTTACTGTAGTTTCCCACAGGCTATGTCTAGACTACATTCTATTTTTTAAATACGCAGAATTTGCATATTTTCTTCTGATCTTCTGATCAGAAAGTAGTCTGGATATGGTTTTTTGGGGGAAAAACCCTTTTTCAAAAAAACACTCTTCCTTAAAAAATGAGGTTTACATGGGGTTTTTTTTGAAAAAGGGTTTTTTTCCCTAAAATACCTGCATCCAGACTACTTTCACTGTTGAAAGCTCCACTTTAGAAAGTGAGATCAGAAGAAGATATGCAAATTCCTGGGAATTTGCATATCCTCTTTTGAAAATAGAATGTAGTTTAGATGTACCCACAGTGAAAACAATGGGCTGCCCTCCACATGGGAGATGCTATAAAAGGCCCCATAGTTTTGCCTGCTCAAAACTATGGACGGTGAACTTATACTTGGGGAGCATTCTAGCCAAAGGATTGGGGACTGTCCATTCTAGCCAAAGGATTGGCTAGAAAGCAACCAGAGACTTGGCTTAAGCCAGTAGCATTTTCCATTGCCACTACAAGCCTCAACCAAGAACTTTATAATTATTGTATGTATTTGATTCTTTTAACCAGTCTTAACTCTCATCTTTCCTTTTTTCTTTTTATAAATAAACCTTTAGGCTATATCTACACTGGTGCGATCTTGTGCAAAAACTCTTTAGCGCAAGAGTTCTTGTGTTAAAGTAGTTGCGCAAGAGAGCGTCTACATTGACCGGGACTTATCGTCAGAGCGATGTGCTTTTGCACAAGAGAGCGTCTACATTGGCGGGACGCTCTTGCACAAAAGCATGAGCCCGGAACCACTTTGGAGAGGGCAAAAGGGCACCAGGCCTTTCCAGGGGTGGAGGCTGGAGCTCCTTTGAGACACGTGCTTAAAGGGATCTCCCTGGACAGCCGTTTCTCTCCTGCTGCGTGCTTTAGTACCTCTTGCAGGGACTGACAGACGTAGCAGTTCTAGTTGTGGTTGTCCTCTGCCTTGTTGGACACCACAGCTTGTGCCTTAGTGCCATTTGGTGATTTTTTGCCGTCAGCTCTTTTGCTGTGCCATGGAGCCAGGGGTGGCCTTGTGCCTGCTCTGGCCCCTTCTGGCCATTTTGGAGTGCCTACAGCTGCTGCTCCATGCTGCTGCACTCCTCGTCCAGGACCTCGAGGTGCAGGTCGCTCTGGACTCCCTCAACATGGAGGCGGTGGCGTCCCTGTGGCATCCCCACCCCACCATGGAGAGGCCCTTGTGGAGACTGGACACCAGTACCGAGTGGTGGGACCGGCTGGTCCTGGGGCAATGGGATGACCAGCAATGGCTCCGGAACTTTCGGATGCAAAAGCAGACGTTCCTGGAGCTATGTGCCTGGCTCGCCCCTGCGCTCCAGAGAAACACCACCTGGCTGCGGGCACCCATCCCCGTGGACAAGAGGGTCGCCATTGCCATCTGGAAGCTGGCCACCCCGGACAGCGACCGATCAGTGGCACACCAGTTTGGGGTGGGCAGATAGGCTGTTGGTGCCGTCGTCATGCAGGTAAGTCCTGGGGCGGGGGGAGGGTGCTGCACTCCATGCCCAGGTGCAGGCAAGACTCCAGGCTGGGGTGAAAGGGAGAGTGGGGGATGCCCCATCACCCAGGGGTTTGGGCTATCCCTCCCTCTCACAGGCCTGCTGGTGGGGGGTGGGGGTGGGGGGTGGCCCATGTGGTGATGGGGCCTGGTGTGTGTGAGGACAGAGGGCATCACAAGGGGGGTGGGAACTCCCCAAGGGAGCATGCACTCACCCTGCCTTATGTGATGCGTTCCCCTGTGTTCCTGTGCACCCTTCTGCTGGTCGTCCATGCCATCAATGACATCCTGCTCCAGCGAGTCATCCGCCTGTGAGACGTGGACGCAACGGTGGCCAGCTTCGCTGCCCTGGGGTTCCCCAACTGCAGGGGAGCCCTGGATGCAACCCACATGCCCGTCTGTGCCCCGGAGCATCGAGCAGCCCATTTCATCAACCGCAAGGGGTACTTCTCCATCGTGCTCCAGGCCCTCGTGGACCACCGTGGCCACTTCACAGACATTTATGCAGGCTGGTCCAGCAGGGCACACGACGCCCACATTCTACGACACTCCAGCCTGTTTCTCAGGCTAGAGGCAGGCACTTTCTTCCCCCAGTGGGAATTTACTGTTGGGGACGTGCCCATGCCAACATGTGTTGTGGGGGACGCGGCCTACCCCCTGCTGCCCTGGTTGATGCAGCCCTACACGGGGTGGACAGACCACGACCGGGTACAATTCAATGATCACTTCAACCGGTCCCGCAACCAGGTCGAGTGCGCCTTTGACCGTCTGAAAGCCCGGTTTCGTTGTTTGCTCACCCGTCTTGAGATGGGTGAGCGGAACGTCCCCTGAGGTAGTGGCTGCGTGCTGTGTGCTCCGCAACATCGTGGAGCAGAAGTGGGAGGCCTTCCTCCCGGCATAGATGGCAGGCGAGGGCCAGGCCTTCGAACAGCCGCGCACAGCTGCCATCCGCCAGGTGCACCATGATGGGATGCACATACGGGAGGCCCTGACGGAGATGTTCTCCCAGGCCCCACAGTAGGGTCGCCTCTGTCTCCCTTTACATCTCCCTCCCATCCCCAACCCTTCTCTCTCCCCCTCCCCTTACTTCCCAATAAACAACACAGTTTTTGTGGAAAAAAAATGCATTGAACTTTTTATTTACAATGGGGATATAGGGTGGGAGGAGGGACGGGGCTCTGAACTGGAAAGGGGAGGAGGGAGAGGGCTCTGAACTGGGAGGGGGAGGAGGGACCTACTGGTGGGAGGGGTGGCCCCTGCGACCACCTCTGCGGGGGCGGGCAACTGCATGGCGTTCAGGCCACATCGGGGCAGGCAGCACGGGGAGGTGGGCAGGATGGGGTGCATCAAGAGGGGGCATGGCACCATCAGGAGGGGGTATGGCAGCATCAGGAGGGGGCATGGTGGGAGCAGGAGGGGCAGCAGGAGGGGGCACGGGCATTGGCATGGGAGGGATGGCAGGTGCATGGGGCAATGCCATCCCATAGTGCACAGCATGCCCGATGTGCAAGGTGAGGGTGGTGACAGCATCACACATGCGATCACACTGAGCCTGGAAGCGCCCCCAGGCCTGCTGGCACCACTCCAGGTCAGCGTCAGCCCATCGTGTGATGGCCGCCTCGATCCTCTCAACGGCCTGTACGTGGCGCCGGAGGAGTTGGTCCTGCTGCCGGACACGCCGGCTTGGTGCCTGGGCAGTTGGGTGTGCTGCAGCTGCCGCAGGGCTGGTCCCACTGCAGGGAACAGAGAAAAGGATGGGTCAGTCAGGCAGCCCTGGCCACTGCCCCCGCACCCCATGCCCTCCGCCCTGAGCCCAGGTGACACCATAGTACTGTGGCTTGCGCCCACTCGGTCCCCCCCGCCCCGTGTTGTATGTTTGCATACAGGACTGCCCCGGAGTAGGGTGCTCCTCCATGGATTGTAACCACCAGTCTCTGGTCCTGGCCCCTTGGCAGGTGTTGTGTTAACCTGTGGAACTCCCTGCTGGGGGAGGGTGTGAGGCTTTGGACTAATCAATGGTGTTTGACAGGGAGCAAGATGAATCCCCACACAGTGCCTGGGAGCACATATGGCAGATGTGGTCTGGGCTCTCAGATCTCCATCACGTGGATGTCCCCTGGACGTGACTGGGGTGTGTACCATCCTTGCAGCGAAACTCAGGTGGCCCTAGGGCCAGGCCAAGCACTTCCCCCTCCCGCTAGCCCTCGCACACGTAACCCAGGGACATGTGTGGCCGCAGTGCAGGACTTCCCTTGGGGGGCCAGCCAAGGTGCTGGGAGCAGGCGAGGGGCTCAGTGGGGGCCGTGCTCACAGGGCTGTGTCGCTGCGGTTTTCCCAGGAGCAGCTGGCTGTGTCGCACAGCCAGGCATGACAGTGTGCTGTCTGTGTGCTGCACCCTTTGGGAGGTGTGGGGTTTGGCCTGAGCCCCTGGGGCCTTGGCTGGTTCCAGCTGGCATCCACCCTTCCCCCCTGGTCCAGACGTGTGCGAGCAGCATGGTCCCAGGCGTGCCCTGGAGCTGCCTACCGCGGCCACATGCCACTCGGTCACCAGGCTGCACATGGTTGCACGTGCTGCATACTTGTACACAGCGTGCAGCTCACGCTGCCTGAGTGACGCTCCCTCCCCCACCCCCCCGGGCACCTGGTTCCCGCCGCCTTTGTGAGTGCAAAGTGCAACATTCACCAGTGGATCCTTCCCTGGCCTCTGACGATGCGCGGGAGACATCCGGGCTGCCTGACACCGTTTCGAGGTGCAGGGTGATGGTGCTCCCCTGGTTGTCATCTTCCTCCTCTGACCCAGTGGGCAGCTCCACCTCGTCCCCCACCTCTTTGTGCCTGGTGACGGGGGGGCACCTGCTGCTGTCCACGGGCACCGAGGGTCCCAGGGGTGCCACCTCACCCAGGATGGCATGGAGGCACTCGTAATGGGGGCAGCTGTCGGCTCCTGCCCCCTGGCCCTTGCTGGCCCGGACATAGCCCAGGCGCAAGTCCTTTACTTTGGCTCGGACCTGTTCGAGGGTCCGGGATGGATGGCCCTGGTGGGAGAGCGCCTGGGCCATGCGGTGGAATATGTCCATGTTCCTCCGACAGGCACGGGGGTCATGGAGGGCCTCTTCGTCGGCCCAGAGTTCCAGCAGGGCCTCGATCTCCACTGGGGACCAGGACGGGGCGCGCCTCTTCGTGCCCTGGGGGCCTCCTGCACTGGGGGTGCGGGTTGCTGGTGCCCCCCTGGAGCGGCCATCCTGGGTGGTGCTGGTAGCTGCAGGAGCAGAGCCGCGTGGGAGAGCTCAGTGGCAGAGGTGCTGCTGCCGTGTGGCCTCTGCAGGCTGTGTGTGCCTTTAAGGGGGCTCGGGTTACCAGGAATTCCGGAGCTGTGACTGTGCGTATGGAACGTCCAAGCGGCCACTAGGGCTTTTTTCCGTTTGGACGGTTCTTGCACAAAATCTCTTGGCTGCCTGTCTACACTGGCCTCTTGAGCAAGAACAGTTGCGCAAAACGGCTTCTTCCTGAGTGGGAGTGTCAGAGTTCTCGCGCAAGAAGCCCTGATTTTATACATTAGAATGTCAGTTTACTTGCGCAAGAATGCGCAGCCAGTGTAGACAAGCGACATGTTTTTGTGCAAGAGTGGCTGCTTTTGCGCGAGATCGCGCCAGTGTAGACACAGCCTTAGATTTTAGGTGCTAAAGGATTGGCAACAGCAGAATTACTGGGTCAGATCTAAGTTATATATTGACCTGGGAGCATGGCTGGTCCCTTGGGATCAGAGGAACCCTTTGTTCGATAAAACTGGTTTTAAGAAACCACTCATCTTTAACTCTGCTGGTTTTGGTGGGGATACAAGGACTGGAATGCATAAGGAAACTGCTTTTCTGACTTTTTTAAGTCAGTGTGGTGAAACAGAAGTTTACTTTTCTTGCTAGTTTGGTGTATTTACCCTGTTTCTCACCAGTTTGTCCTGAATTTGCTATTCTCAGTTGTGACCTACAGAAGCACAGTTACACCAAGGACTCTGATATCATCAATATTTAACTAAGACCCATCATAGCAAATTGATACAGTGCGTCACTGCTTCCCTTCCTAGACAAAGTCCCTGAGCCTGACCTTGACTTTCTTTTGTCGTTGCCTAGCTGGAAAAGGTAGAAGCTATCTCTTCTCAAAACTGGCCTGTAGCACTCATTGGAAGTGCTTTCATTGCTAATATCTTCGTCTGCTGATGCTAGGAAAAGCATATGAGATCTGTGAATACTTCATGCCGTCTGCCAGAGTACGAGAGCTCTCGCCCACCCCTCAATAGGAGAAATACGTTTTCCGAAATATCATCTTAGTGCAGGGGCAGCCATGGTGTGACAAAGCTTTAACTCCTTGAAAATCTCAAGTCATTACATGCTTGAGCAGTTGTTGGAATAAGAGAAAGATGAGCCTGATGAGTCTGGCTAGTACAGAAAGGGCAAGATTAATGTTGCTCTCATATCCTCCTGGCTTCTTATCACCCATATAATTTACACTCCCCACCCATTGAAGATGGGCTAAGTTTAGATACTAAAAAGAAAGGAGAGTTCCAAGGCCCCAGACAGATACACTTAAAAGTCTATCTCATCTCCTCGATATTTTCATCTCCTCAGTAAATGAGTCCTCCTTTAATCACTGAGCCTTGGTCTACACTAGGGGTATGTCTAGACTATGTTGCTATTTCGGGATACCAGAAGTATCCCGAAATAGCAACACCGTGTCTTTAAAAGCACCAGCTATTTCCCGAGGGTTAAGGGATTTGTCAGAATAGTGCCTTATTTTGAAATTTGGCACTGACTACACAGCGCCAAATTTCAAAATAAGCTCTTTTGACTTAGACTTGGAATAAGCTAAGCAATTTGCATAGCGCAAATTACGTAGTTTATTCCGACAGAAGGGTGCTGTCTACACTTACCCTAGGGAGTTATTTTGAAATAACTCCTCTTATTTTGAAATAACAAGCGGCGCATCCACACTACGAAACCCGTTATTTCAAAATAAGGGGCTGGTTATTTTTAAATAATAACTCCAGCTTTCCATGAGGAATAACGCTTATTTCGAAATAATTATTTCAAAATAGAGGGCGTGTGGATGCTCCACTTCTGCTATTTTGAAAAAACTACTCCCCTAAGTCATTCAAAGCAATTACTTCTCAATGCTTCCTGGGGTTCTAAGATGAGGTAGCATGTCCCTGTCATGTCTACACTGGGGAGTTATTTTGAAATAACCAGGTGAGCATTCACACTAGCAAGCCTGTTATTTTGAAATCAGGGGCTGGTTGTTTCGAAATAACTCCTTTTCCCCTGAGGAATAAGCTTATTTCAAAATAGTTATTTTGGGAGTTATTATTTTGAAATAACTTATTTCATTATATATCTTATTTCATATAACTTATTTCGTATATCTCATAGTGAAGACATAACCTATGGGAGCCTGCCTCAGACTAATTTCGAGGCTTCCCTTTAGTGTGGACACACTATTTAGAAACAGTTATTTGGGGAATTATTGTTCTGAAATAAGCTATTTCAAAATAATTTCCTAGTATAGACATGCCCTTAGGTGGCACTGTTTCATTTTGAAAAGTGATGTAAGCACTTAGCAACCTAATTCTCATTGAAAGCCCAAGGGATTTAAACTCCTAACAGATATTTGAAAATGAAAATCCTAAAATAACTATTTCAAAATAGCATGTCCACACTACAGGGAAGCCTCAAAATTAGTCCAGGGTAGGTTCCCTTAATGTGGATGCGTTGCCTTGACTTAGAGCCCTAGGAAGCACTGGGGAATAATTACTTTGAATGACTCTGAGTAGTTATTTCAAAATAGTGACACTGGAGTGTCCACACCACCGCTATTTTGAAATAACTATTTCAAAATAAGTGTTATTCCTCATGGAAAGCAGGAGTTACTAATTCAAAATAATGGACTTGGTAGTATGGACTCTCCACTTAGAATCATAGAATCCCAGGACTGGAAGAGACCTCAGGAGTCACCGAGTGCAGCCCACTGCCCAAAGCAGGACCAACCCCAATGCAATCATCCCAGCCAGGGCTTTATCAAGCTGGGTCTTCAAAACCTCTAGGGATGGTAATTTTGCCACCGTCCTAGATAACCCATCCCAGTACTTCACCACCCTCCTAGGGAAATGGTTTTTCCTGATATCCAACCTAGACCTTCCCCACTGTAACTTGAGACCATTGCTCCTCGTTCTGTCATCTGTCACCACTGAGAACAGCCTCTCTCCATCCTCTTTGGAACCTCCCTTCAGGAAGCTGAAGGCTGTTATCAAATCCCCCCTCACTCTTCTTTTCTGCAGACTAAATATAGGCAACCCCCAACTTACACCCACCTGACTTACAACCCCCCACATTTACAACCATTTTTTTCATGCAAGATAACTCCTAAAACCCCCCAATTTACATTTGTAGCTTGTATTTATGACGGAGTACAACGCAGACTCCACAGGTCATCCCAAAACAGGAAATATACAAGGTCAGTCAGACTCACCAGTCTGCAGATGCTGCTTGACCTGCACGCATCTCCGCCACATCAGTCTTCACTTTTTAGTTATTTTGTGCATTATTTGAACTGTTTAGTTTAGTTTTCCTCCATTTCCATAGTCAATATTGGTATTTTTAGGGTATGAAATGGGTTTCCAGGAATGGAACTGCCATTTATAACATTGCGGCTCTGGGAAACAAGAGTTTGACTTAAGACAGCTCGACTTACAATGGTTCACCAGGAACAAATTAGGTTGTAAATGTGGGGGTCGCCTATAAGCCCAAATCCCTCAGGCTACGTCTAGACTACGTGGCTCCATCGACGGAGCCATGTAAAATAGTTTATTCGGCATAGTCAAAGAAGCGGGGATTTAAATAATCCCCACTTCATTAAAATAAAAATGGCCGCCACACTGTGCCGACGATCATCTGCTCCGGCACAGCACGGCAGTCTAGACGCGGCGCAGTCAACAAAGGCTTCCTTTGTCGACCATGCCGCATCTAGACTGCCGCGCTGTGCCGGATCAGCTGATTGTCAGCACAGCGCGGTAGCCATTTTTATTTGAACGAAGCGGGGATTATTTAAATCCCCGCTTCTTTGACTACGCCGAATAAACTATTTTACATGGCTCCGTCGACGGAGGCATGTAGTCTAGACGTAGCCTCAGTCTCTCCTCATAGGTCATGTGCTCCAGCCCCTTAATCATTTTGGTTGCCCTCCGCTGGACCCTCTCCAATGCGTCCACATCCTTTCTATAGTGGGGGGCCCGGAACTGGACACAATACTCCAGATGTGGCCTCTCCAGTGCTGAATAAAAGGGAATAATCACTTCACTAGATCACTTGTTATTTCGAAATAACTCCCTAGTGCTAAGGTTCTGCCTCTTTCATTTCCACAATAAGCTGAACTGTCCCTGCAACTGCTGTTTATCCCACATCCTGGCAGAAATGACAAACCCTGAGCAAAATTACTTAGTAGGATTTTTCCCTCCTCGCTGATAATTACAATATGTTTTTTCTATGCCTTATATTTAACCTTCAGCTAATTTATTTCTAGTCAAATTTCAGTCACAAAAGATGTTGTTAAAATTTCATTTACTGTCCATTCTATTTGAACTAAAACATCAATGGCCCATCTGGTTCATATACAATAGTTCATAAATGTTCACTGCCATACAATAATAAAATGCCGTTCACCCTGGTGTGCCTGGGATATGAGAGTGCGTGGCTGTGGGGTTGTATACCAGGGGAAATCACTTGGCATTTCAATTCTTTGGAAGATATTTTGCATAATGGTTCCCCAAAGAGACATTTGTGCCCCAAGCATCCTTTTATGCCAGATGGCAAAGGGCATACCCAACACACTATTCTCAGACTTTTTAGCCAAACAGTGTCTGGAAATTTATGAACACCAGTGACTTACTGTTCATGCATATCACTGTGTGCTATACATATACATTATGTATGAGTTAGGTCCACGTGCTGGAAATGTGCTCATAAAATATATTTTTGAGGGAGGTGATAAACAAGCCTACCCAAAACAAAGGAATGCAAATGGAGTTGCCTGAATGGGTCAAAATAACAGATGAGAAAACACATGGCTTGAATATATGCAAAAGGCAATGAGAGTACATTTGCATTTAAGGTAAGTACAGTGATCAATCCAACCGACAGAGCAAAATGATGACAGGATGAAGATGGACCCTGGCACCTGCACCCCAAAGAACAAACAGCTGGAGAACGATACTATCTGGATTTGCTTTTCAAATATGCATTTCAAAAGGATTTGTGGACTAGAAGAGAGAGTGATTTGTCGGGGAGGTGCGGCGGAGGGGAAAGGGGTCGGTGCCCATTGCGTCTGATGATGGAGCCTCATGTCTAACAGGAAGGGAGATTCTGGTAGCTTGGTGCAATCTGTTGAGTCAAAGATTGTAACTTGCTAAAGTTCCAGTTCAGTTACTAGAAAGTGTGTTTCCTTGGTCTGTAACAAGGCCTGCCTTTTCTCCTTTTGTACAGCAGCACCAGCAGGGCTGATAGCAAGGCAGGGAGGGAGAGGGGCTGCTCTGTGCATCTGGAAGGGGCGAAGAGATGGGGCTGGGGCTGCTGCAGTAGTGGTGGCTGGGAGCTCCAGGCCCTCTTGTAATGCTGGGCCCCAGCACAGTTGCTCTCTTTGCCCCTCCTGTTAGCAGGCCTGAGTAGCACTTACATCTCTATTCCTCAGTAACAAACATGGCTGGTTTTGCTATGAAGCACCTCTGTGCTGTGTTAGGTAAGTCCTCAGCTGGCATAAGAGACGGGTGAACGCACGTCTCTCTGGAAACAATGGGTTTGTCATTTCTCTGAGCGTCCAGTGGGAGGGCCTGGATACTGCAGCGAGATGTCTCTGGGGAACTCAGAAACTGGGGGTCACTGACCATTACCTGCAAGGCTCAGTTCACACTGGCAGAGCCTTGAGAAAAGTGCGGTCAATGGGGTCAGACTGAAACAGCCGAGAACTGACACAATCTTATCTCCAGCAATGAGACTGGGGAGCAGGAACACAGCACTGAACAGTTCGGGTGCCCCATGGGAATGTTACCCCATTATCTTCATCATTGTCTCCTCATGACGTGCTTCACTCTGCAGCACTAATCCACATCCTTGTTGGGTGACCTTCTTGAGTGACAGATTCCATTAATAGGGGGTTTCAAATGAAATCATGATTTGTGAAACAATACAGCTTGCAGCATTCAAATGAAGGCTCCTTGCAGCTTACATCAGCCTTTGCCTTCCGCTGGGCTGTCAGGGGCACATGTGAAATTGCACAATGTACAAAAACAACCACTTCATGAAAATGTAACAAAAAGCTGAAAGACCTGGAATAAAGTTGCCTGGCTTCTATTCCTTCAATTTCACACGCGCACACACACGATGTTTTCCCCACACTGCTCCTTGAAGGTTAGCAAGTTCTGCATTCGGACAGCATATGCTACAAGTACTACTCTGCATCGTTCTACTCTCACACTAGCAGCTCCCTGTCCCACTGTTAATGGTTACTTGGTGCCACCCTGAGTCACTCCGGGTATGTCTACACAGAAATATTATTTCAAAATAATGTCGAAATACTGTCAAGCAGGAGGACTTCTTACTCCGATTCCTGTAACCCTCGTACAAGGAGTAAGGGAAGTCGGAGGAAGAGTGCTCTGTTTTGAAATCAGTGCTGTGTAGACGCTCCCAATTTTGAAATTAGCTATTTTGAAATGAGCTATGCAATTGACATAGCTCAATTTGCATTGCTTGTTTCGAGTTAAGCCCTGCAGTGTAAACGCACCCTCAGTGAACACTTACCCATATAGCTCCACTGGAGCCAGTGGGCTCAGCAGAGAGATGGACACTGCACAGTCTAGGGCAGAGTCTCGCTAAGGCTTTTCTTTTTTCCCAGAGGGCCTCCCCAACATGCTACGGAAACTACATGGCCCAGCTATGCCGCAACAATGGTTCTTCTGCATGTAAAAGCTAGGGCCAGTGTTAGGAGGTCACAAGCAGGGCAGCAAAGCTAAGTTGCTCAGGATTTGGCTTTAGCCCAGAGTGGTGAGGCTTGGATTGCAGTCCTGCACAGTGGCACTTTGGTTTTCTGGCCGGGGCCTTAGAGAAGACTAGCACCAGCCATGCTTGATGGACCCCCCGAAACCTGGGGCCTTGGATTCCCCTGGGGACCCCAGGCCCCTGGCTGAGAAACAGATCCAAATAATTACTGATTCTAAGTACACCTAGACTGGAATTAAAACCCTTGGTCAGGGGTGAGCAAGATATGGGCTGTAGGCTGAATCTGGACGACGGACTGCCCGATTCAGCCTGTGAGCTGCCCCAAAGGGCCTCTCAGGCATAGAGCAGCCCCAGGCTGCTCCTTGTGGCTCTCTGCTCCAAGTGCAGGAGGGAGAGGAGGCTTCACCTGCTGCCCCCAGTGCCCCTGCAAAATCTCTCAGCTTGGAAATTGGCCAAAGGGAGCTGGGAGATTTTACTGTGCGGTGGGGTTCCCAAGGAGGTTTGTGACTTTCAAGGTCCTTTGAGCAGTAAATGCAGCATCTGAAGAGGCTGCTAGAAGTAGGACAATATGGACAGCGAGCGATCAACTGTTGTGACCTGCACAGAATGTGCTACATTTGTCTTGCTCCCAGAAGAAAGAAGTGACTTCATCTGCAGAAAGTGCAAGCTGGTTTCCATACTGGAAGAGAAGCTAAAAGAACTACCCCGTGTTGCATCAGAGAAAATGAAGACTGTCTGGACAGAAGCCAACTTTTTGGTACTATAGGCATCGCATGCTGGAGAATCAGAGCGGGCAGGGCAGAGTGGGGAGGGAAATTGACAGCATGTGACCTCCAGAAGAAGAAAGAGGAGAACTCATGTCCCCCAGCGCAGATAGAGGTAAGACACTATTTTCAATCTCTCTTCACAGGTACTACAGCAAAGGATGGTTTGGAAGTGTTATCTGAGGAAAGGGATCAGCAGAAGACCCCATCAAATGGAAGGCCTGGGATGCACTGTTCTGAGGATGGGGGTTCCATTACCTCCACTCCCAGGAGGAGGAGATGGGTGATGATGGTTGGGGACTTCCTCCTAAGGGCGAAGCAGTCATCTAACTGCCATCCAGACCGGGAAACTTGAAAAGTGTGCTGCCTGCCTGGAGCTAGAATTCAGGATGTGATTGTGTCTTCTGAGGCTGATCAAGCTCTCAGACCACTGCCCCTTCCTATTTCTCCACATGGGCACCAATGACACTGCCAAGAATGAACTTGAACAGATCACTGCCAATTGCATGGCTCCTGTAAACCTTTACAGAAACTTTAGAAAAAGTGCCCTGTTTTCAAAAGAACCGTGTCTAGACTGCGGTTTCAATTTCAAAATGGTGCTTTTTCGAAAGAGCGCCATTACGTGATTATGCAAATGAAGCATGGGATATTTAAATCCCGGCTTCATTTGCACTTTCGAAGTGCTTCACCTACATCCCTCTGCCAACAGAGGGAAGTAGTCTAGACATAGCCATAGAGATTTTGTGGCTCATTGCCATGAATGGGTATAAACAGTTCAGGAAGAACAGGCAGGGGAGAAAAGTGGAGGACTTGTACTGTATGTAAGAGAGCAGTAGGATTGCTCAGAGCTCCAGTATGAAACTGGAGAAAAGCCTGTTGAGAATCTTTGATTAAGATCAGTGGCTAGAGCAACACGGGTGATGCCATGATGAGTGTCTGCTACAGATCACTAGACCAGGAGGATGAGGTAGATGAGGCCTTCTTCAGACGACTCACAAGTTTCCAGATCACAGGCCCTGGTTCTCATGGGGGACTCCAATTAACCTGACATTTGCTGGGAGAGCAATAGAGCAGTACACAGAGAAAAGGTTTTGGGGAGTGTTGAGGACAACTTCCTGGTGCAAGTGCTGGAGGAGACAACCAAGGGCCATGCACACCTCCACCTACTGCTCACAAACAGGGGAGAATTGGTAGAGGAATTGCTAGTAGGTGGCAACCTGGGCAGCAATGATCATGAGATGGTCAAGTTCAGGATCCTGGCAAAAGGAAGACAGAAGAGCAGCAGAATTCCGACCCTGGCATTCCGAAAAGCAGACTTTAACTTTGACTCCCTCAGGGAACTGATGGGAGGCTAATATGAGGAGGAAAGGAGTCCAGGAGACCTGGCAGTGCAGGAACAGACCATCCCAAAGTGCACAAAGAACAGTAAATATGGCAGGGGATGTGCTTGGCTTAACAGAGGAATCTTCAGTGAGCTTAACCACAAAAAAGAAGCTTACAAGAAGTGGGAAGTTGGACAGAAAAAGCTGACTAGTCAGAGTAGAGCAAATATACCCACAAACACCAAACAATGACGTGGCATGGTGGTGCGGAGCCCTCTGAAACTTGGCATCAGGGTGGCCTGCGTGTCTCCCCTAGAAGTACCCATGGTGCTGCTTCTCACCCTCAGCACTGAGGCTGCAGCTGGGACATAGCTCAAGTCACTGCCTGCTCATCTGCTTTTCATTCCCCATAGAAACCAGAGAGAGAGTGAGCCCTGGCCAATGCCACGGAGCTTGTAAGATGCCTTCTGCCAGCATCTACACTTCCCATGCAGCGCTCCCCAAGAGGCGTAGCACTTAGGTCGATGGAGCTAGCTTGATGCAGTGTCAGTGTTGACATTGCATTGCTTACCGACTCTTACTGCCTTTCAGAAGCCATCCCATAATGCCGCACACTGACATCAGTTCAAGTGCTCTTGCTGATGCATCAGCATAAGGAATCACAGAATCATAGACTCATAGGGTCGCTAGAGAACTCAGGAGGCATCCAGTCCAGCCCCCTGCCCAAGGCAGGACTAACCCCAACTAAACCATCTCAGCCAGGGCTTTGTTGAGCTGGGACTTAAACACCTCTAGGGATGGAGATTCCACCCTCTCCCAAGGGAACCCATCCCAGTGCAGTGCTAGTCAAATAGTTTTTCCTAATATCCAACGTAACATAATGTGGACGTGCAAAAGCAGTTTAATTACTGTGGAGGTTTTAAATAAATGTAACTCAAGTTGGCTTAGTTTTCTATTTGAAACTTGCCCTTAGAGCAGTGGTTCTCAACTCGTTTCAGTCCACGGACCACCAGGCCAATCAAAAAATGTTCATGGACCCACCTCCAGCACATGTAGCACAGGACGAACAACACAACAACCACTCAGCACGATGGTGGCAGCTACACTGACACTCAGAGCCTCAGACAGAAGTTACTGGCAACACAACACGGTTGCATCCTAGGTGATGCTATGGATGACGTGCCGCGTGCTTGTGAACACAGTGTAAAACAGCCTAATGGTGGCGCCTGCTCACGCCATGTGACTTTGGACAATGTTCCTGTGGACCACCGAAAAAGTCACCATGGATCACCAGTTGAGAACCACAACCTTAGAGACAGCCTGTGGCTGCTCTAAATTATGTCATGGAGGGCAGTGCCTTGTATAACTCCAGAACATGAAGAACACAAAGGAATCTTCCAGTTACCCTTGGCCTCCAATGGTCTGTACGCCTTTTCCAAGCATTGGAACAGAATTATTTTCCTCCCTGGTAAATCACACTTTCTGCCAAAACAAAAGTGACAATGGAGGAAATAATCCTTCCACAATGTTTCCGCTTGTATCTGAGTCAAAAACCAACCAGACAAAAAAGCCAGAGTGAATAGAGCCAAAGACACATAAACACAGGCTGTATAAATTCAGACTCCCTGAGTGAACAAAAGGTTGCTGCTCTCAAAAGGAGGCACTGTAGAGAAGTGCTTGAAAGAGGGGATGAATCAATTAATGCTTCTGATAGCTTGAATGCCCCACAATCCAAAAGAACAAGCACCATTTTAATAGCGTGATAATTCAGTTTACTGAATTCAATTACATGTAATTGGCTTTTTTTTAATTGCTATTGGAACCTGGGCTCTTGTGGTGGTTGCTCCAGATGTTTCTGCAAGTGGTGTTGCAAGGGCCTGATAGGGATCAAAGGAGTTAATTAACACAAGAAGTGCCAGGAATGGGCTGCATGGCAGCAAACACACCAGCCACTTAGAACTTTCTGACCTTCTCTGAGAAAGCACTTATTAAAACTCCTGTGGAGGCAAGGAGCGGTTTGCCCTTTTCTTTACTTCTTTGGGAGAGTAGGTGTGATGCTCACATTCTGACAAATCTTAACCCACCCTGACCCTCCTTGAACACACGCTACTGTATCAGGAGCCAGCTGGATACCACAGTCTATCAGATAGTTAAGTAGTGACTGGACTAGTCACTTCCCCGCCCCCCCCCCCCTTGCTGCCTCTATCAGAGGCAAGAAGGGGGGGAGCAAGGAGCTGGTGCTGGGGGCAGAGGAAGCAGACGCATAGCAGGGGACTGAGCATGAGCCAGGAATCAGCTGGTTCCTGGCTCACACCTGGTCCCAGATGCTGCACCTCTGTTTTTTAAATGTATCAAGAGCTGCCAGGTTCTTAATCAGCTCTCCTGGCTGGTGCCTGGTTCTGCCCTCCCACTGACTGCTGTGCTTCAGCCTTTTAAATGTACTAAGAACCTGCAAAAGCGACAAGGAGTCCTGTAGCACCTTATAGACTAACAGATGTATTGGAGCATAAGCTTTCGTGGGCAAAGACCCACTTCGTCAGATGCAACCTGGAGGCTCTTAACACATTTAAAAGGCAGAGCCACAGTGGGGTGAGCTCTCAGGTCCCCTTGCTAGCCCCACTGTGGCTCTGCAGTTTCCCCCTTTACCAACTAATCAACTAGTCAACGGAAATTCCATCGACTAGTTGATTAAACACAATTTAACATCCCTAGTATGGAAGGTTTGGTGACGTTTGTATGCCTTGCATATCTACTGAGCAGCCTATTACTGCTGTTACCTCAGAGAGTGTCTAAGCGCCTTTTCCACAGAGAGCACACGTTTTTTGTATAAAGCAATTTCACTGGAATCTCAATTTTCTACTGAAAAGCAGTTTTGACAAATGTTTTTGAGCAGCCCTAGGTCAACATGTCACCCTCTTCCAGCTGTTTTCTGTGTGATGTTAGATAAACCACCCAGGGCTAGATTCTGTAACTTTTACTCTAGTTGAATTGTACATAAAGCAGTGGCACTTACCTAATACGATGAAGGAATGAAGCTGGCGATAGGGACTGCAAACCTTTGGAGGCTAGAGCTAAGTTTCACAAAGATCTTGATAAATTGGAGAACTGAGCTAGAGACAACAAAATGATATTCAACAAAGATTAATGGACAGTGCTACGCATAGGGGAGGAAAAATGCACCAGTGCAGAATGGGGGACAACTGGCTTGGCAGCATGACTGCTGAGAAGGATCTGAGGGCCGCAATGGATCACAATCTCAGCATGAGTCAGCAATGTGATGCTGTTGCAAAAAAAGCAACTGCAATTTTAGATTGCATTAGCTGAGGCATAGCATGCAAGCCAGAGGAGGTGATAGTACTGTTGATGAAAAGCTAAAGAACTGTGCATGCTTATTTTGGAAAATAGTAGATTAAAGGGGGACTTGATCAGTGTTTCCTCTGTTTCCATCCATGTGCAGAATATTTTTGCTATGTGCACTGAGGCATGTGCAAATGTGCACCACCAGTAAAAACACATGCTGCCGGCTCTGGCGGCTTTGCTAATCAGCTGGGTGGCACCTTCTGGGAGGCTGCTGAAGTGCTCAGTTCACAGAGAGCACAGGACATGGTAGTGCCCTTCAAATACTTGAAATGCTGTCATAAAAGATGGAGAAAAGTTGTTTTCTCTCACTACAGTGGGCGGGACAAGGGGCAATGAGTTCAAACTCAGCATAGCAGATTTAGATTACATCTCACAAAAACTTCCTAACTGTACAAGAGGAGGCTGGATAGTTATCTGTCTTGGATAGTTTAGTTACAATAAATCTTACCTCTAGGCAGGGAGATAACCCTTGTGATTCTCTCTATCTTTATGAGTCCATGATTACCTAAGTACTAGATATTATTAGATGGCCCTTATCATCAGGTGGGTAATATATCAGTGGTGGGGAAAAGGCAATTCATGCAAGTATATATATCTAGCAAAGTACTGTATGATGCTTTGAGACGAAAGGCATGATAAAAACATGGATGTAAGTTTGAGTTAATACTGAATACTGTGCTCAGGAAATCATACTAGGTATTAATTAGTACAATAATAACGTAAAGGAAGGCAAATGACCTGGGGCATTGAAACACATATTGGAAATGAAGATTTAAGTCATATTAGCTACAGGTTGCACCTCTATAAACAAGAACTCTCTGGTCTGGCAACATCTGTGATCTGGCATGACCACAGATATTCCAGGATCAGAGAGTGCCGGTGTGTTGAGGGGTGTGGGGGGACCCAGGAGCCCAGTATGATTTGTGGGGCGGGAGCCTGGCAGAATGCAAGGGGGGCCAGGAGCCAGGTGCATGCCACAGCTGGGCTGGGGGGGAGCCAGGGGAAGGGGAGCCAGGAAGGGAGGAGAGCTGGGAAGGCTGGCGAGAAGCCCAGCTGGCCTGCGTGAAAGGGTCAGAGCGAGGGACAGGAAGCCTGATGTGTGTCAGGGCAGGGGGTGGGGCTGGCAGCAGGGGGGCCAGAAATGGCCTCTCCCGATGTGACAAAAATCCCTCATCTGGGACCAGTCAGGTCCCGAGGGTGCCGGACCAGGCAGGTCCAGCCTGTATTTAATAATTCTTTCTAGGAAGTTCAAAATGAAGAAACTGATTGGCTCCCACCCGCTCCTTGATACACAGACATTTTCTGAAAGTTACATGGTGCTGTCAACCTGTACTCATTACCACCGTAAGGATGCAATGGAAAATTTGATTTAATGAGCCACTAATAGACAATTAAGGACTTTAGCTCTGGTGCTGATGTGTCTGTGCATTGATGGAAGCTAATTTGTATTCACTGAGTTGACTTTGAATCTGAACTTCAGAGCAATTGGCGCTTGTGTTACTTTAGGGACTTGAGGAGATAGAAACAATTGAATTTGCTAGTTTCACCCTTTCAGAATGATAGCTTCAAATATATCATTCCCAGTAAAACCATCTCTTCAGTTACTATTTAATTACTTTGGCAACTGTTTACCATCCATGCTATTCCCTTGGTGAACATTAACGTTATCTCGAGTAATTTACTGGTATCAGCTTTGCAGGAATGAACTGGAGATTTCTACATTATTTGGCTTGTCTTTTGTGTGTCACCATTAGATGTACACTGAGAAAGGAAGAGCCTGCCTATTAAGTTTACCTATCTCTTTAGAGAAAGATCATTAATTCATTGTCTCTGACATATTTGAGCTTTCAAACAAAGACCACCTGCTTTACCTCGACTTGCTCTGATCACTGGAGACTCAATTGTTATGCTAATTTCTAATGTGATAACAAAACATAAAAAATATCAGAAACAACACGGCTGTTGGCAGCAGTTGTGGGGTATTTTATATTTATGGCGCTAACGAACATTGCAAGATTCAATTTCCCACAAGGTGATACAAACAGTGTTCTCTCTCCTTCTGAGAAGGCAAGTTTAGCCCCTCGAGGAACATGCAAATGTAATAATGTATGTGACAAGTACCACTAACATAGGCCATACGTGCAGAGACTAATATCACATGGCAGATACTTGGCTGCTGGCATAGGGAGTAAAACTGGCAAAGCAGGATTTAGAGCAGGGGTGGGCAAATATCAACCCACAGGCTGAATCTGGTCTCACCGCAGGCCCGTATGTGGGGGGGTGGGAAAGGTGTGAACGCAACCCCCATGGTCCCTCATGGTCCCAATTCCAGCCAGGCTGGGGAAGGCTGGGGCTGATTCCCTCACTCCCCCAGGACTGAGGCCGGGGGGCAGGGCTGGGCCCTACGCACCCCCTGCCTTTTCCCGACGGCTCCCTATACAGCCCCCAGCATACTCCCCGACACCGAAGTCCAGAAGCCCCAGCATCTCCAACTAGACCCAGGCGTCAGCCACCCCCTCTGCTGACTTTCAGCCACGGGGGCCAGTCAGAGCCGAAGGAGAAAGGCACCCGCAGCCGATGTCCAGCCGTCACTGAAGGGAAGGGTCCTGGCCCTCTGGCAGCTGTAGTCCCACTCCTAGCGCTCTGTGGCACCCGACACAGGAAGGGAAGTGGGGGAGGCAAAAAAGGACTAAAACTCCCAGCATGCCATGAGGCTGTCCCGTGGCACATATGAGAAGCCAGCCCTGTGGTTAGGGTGGGGGCACACCAGGATGGGGTGGACCAGTCCTGGGCAAAATACCCTCGGCCCAGGGACACAGCGGGGAGCCTCAGGCAGACTCCTTGCCTGCTCCCTGCAAACTGCTGAGAAAAACAGGGCTATGAAGAGCTGTGAGCCTTCACACACTGCTCCCGCTCCCAGCACAATCCCATTGGCCCGTTTCCGGCCAATGGGAACTACCTGTTGTCAACAGGCAGCTTGCAAAGCACCCTCCCTCTCTCCCCTCAGGCTTCTAGCTGTTCACAACCACATGGCCCCTGCAGGGGCAGAGCAGGGTGGGGTGGGGCGGAGCGGTGCAGGCAGGGAGGCCTGCTTTAGAAGGCTGCTGGCTGGGAGTCAAGCAGGTAAGTCTCCCAGCCACAGACTACCTCTGGCACCCCAACCCTCTGGCCCCCTACTCCACATAACCCTACCCCCATATCATCTCCCAGAGCCTGCACCACAAACCCCTGCCCCAGGTCACAACCTAAACCCTCTGTCCTTCATCCTGCACCCCAATCCCCTATCCCAGGTCACAACCCAAACCCTCTGCCCCTCTTCCTGTACCCATATCTCCTCCCAGGTCCTGCACCCCAATTCCCTTCCCCAAGTCACAACCGAAACCCCTAAACCCCCTCATGCACTGCAGTCCCCTGCCCCAAGTCACAAGCCCCTCCTACCCTACGTCACAGTCCAAACCGCTCCACCCCCTCCTGCAGCCAGCCCCTGCCCTAGGTCACATCCCAAACCCGTGCACCCTAGTTCCCTAACCCAGGCCACAACCGCCTCCTTCACCCAAACTCCCTCCTCGATCCCACACCCTCTCCTGTACCCCAGTCCCTTACTGCAAGCTCCCTTCGGCACCCAACCCCCGTCCCAGACCCCGCAGCTCCTCCATTAATATGGGAGAGGGCGGCCCTAGACCACTTTCCAAATTCTTAGAGTGCCTCCCCCATCAAAAATTATTGCCCACCCTGGTACAGGCTAATTCTGCGCACCACAAAAGTGGGAGGCCTCTGAGACCTTCATTCCAAGTCTGGATCTCAAAGGTCTCATAGCGAGGGGAGTGGGGGCTGCTGCTCTGCTTAGTGCCCTCCTAGCGTGAGAGCCCCTTGTCCGCAAGGCAGACAGGCTGTACCCTAGGACAGGCAGTGAGACTGGCTGGGGGGCCGCTGGCTGTAGCAGAAAGGGCCCAAGAGTGTAGATACTCCCCTCTCCCCCCCGCAGCTGAGGTGAGTACCCTCTGCTGCCTGGATATACAGGAGTTGCTGCAGGAGGGGCCAGTGGGTGCTGTTGCTCAGCCACAGCTTGGTACTGACAGCCTCTGCCCATCCCCCCACTTCTGAGGGGTGATTCCCCCTTCACAGCTGTCACCTCAGCCCCACATTCTAGTCCCACAGGGAGTAAGGGGACCATCCGTCTGGTGGTATCTGATTCTGTTGCAGCTTGCTGAGAGGGGGGAAGAGGGTACGAGCAGGTTTGGAAATGCCACTGCAGCTACTACACTTCAGAAAGCCACCGCTCTGTATCAGATCCTTCCAGCCTCGCCCTCGGAGGAAACCTGCACAACAGCTGCAGAAAGATGAGCCTGGGGACCTACATTCAGACCATTGCTAGAGGCTACAAAATATGATCTGAACAGACGCACTGGATTTCTGATTCGATGCAACAATCTGTGACCCCTTAACTAGCCCACGACTGGGGAGTTGTTAAGGGGCCACTGCACCTTAAGTGGTTCTCTGAAAAATGTGTTAACTATTAATGCTAAATCACCTGTGCCATCATCTATTTGACAGTGACACTGACTGGAGAGTATTTCCCAAACCTGAAGAAGAGCCTTGTGCAGCTTGCAAACTTGTCTCTCTCACCAGCTCAGATTGGTCCAATACAATTTGTACAAGACAGTACCTCAGCCAATTTGTTTCTGTGAAGTAACTGCAAGTCCTACTTCTCTTTCTTATCAAGGCTCTTGGAAGCCCCTCAGCTACCAGCCTGGGGGCAGACATGGCTCTCCAGAGCACAACAGGGTTAAAGCTGGAGAACAGCTTCTGAATGTTGCTTCAAATACAGGCAGATTTCCGATTAGCAATCTGAACTGATGAATCAGGCCCATATGCAGGGGGATCTGGAGGGTGTGAGCGCACCCCCCTATGGTCTCCCAAGTAAGCATGCTCCAGCAGGCCAGGGGAAGGCAGGAGCGGCACGTTGCCCAAGCCTCCCTCCCCCATGATCCCACTGGCCGGAGAAAGGCTGGGGCTAATTTCCCCTGGGGGGAGGGAAATCAGCCCCAGCCTTCCGCAGGCTGGCTGGTGCATGGGGGACGGAGGCTTGGGCAGCACACCACTCCTGCCTTCCTCTGGCCAGCCGGAGCACGCTTACTTGTGGGACCATCGTAGGGGGTGCGCTCACAACCCTGCAGTCCACATTTACAAAAAAAGCACACATACCCCAGAAATTCCTGCATATGGGCCTGCCTCAGGCCAGCTCTGGATGTCTAGTTTCAGTTTAGACTGACCCATAGGGTGCATCTACACAGCACAGTCATTTCAAAATAAGTAACGTTATTTTGAGCGTCTACATAGCAATGCAAGCTTCTACACAGCAATTCCATTATTTCATAATAAATTCGAAATAACGGAGGGCTTATTTCAACTTCTGTGAACCCGAGGAACAACTCCTCTTCTGAAATAGCTGTAGTGTGAATGCTCCACTGCTGCTGTTTTGAAATAGCTCCTCCACCGGGCCATTCTAAGAAACTACTCCCCGGTGATTCCTGGGGCTCTAAATCAAGATAGCACATCCACATTAGGGGAACCTGCCTCGGACTCACTTTGAGGCTTCCCTGTAGTGTAGATGCTCAATTTGAAATAAGCTATTTCGGAACATACCTTCTGGAATAGCTTATTCCGAAATAAGCGTGCAGTGTAGATGTACCCATAGTGTTGTGACTAGGGCTCTGCACAAGGATTCAAGGGACATGGCTTATTTAGAATGCAGCTCTTTGGGGGCAGAATCTCTCACTATTCATATGCATTGCACCTAATACTGGGTGGCCCTAATTAGGATTAAGGCTTCCAGGCAAAACTAATTAGAGCATAAAAATGGCTCCATGAAAAAAGTGACCTTTTTGTGGAAAACCTGCATTTTGGTTTAAATTTTCCAGGTTTTCTGTGGAAAGTTGGAAACTGAAAATGTTGCGGGTACAACATTTCTTTAAAAAAATTGGAAACCTTTCAGCTTTTACTGAAAGCAGCTTAACATCCTCTTCTTTGCCCCCTCTTCTGGTTTAATTAACTGGGAGTTTTGCACAGAAAAATGTCTTCACTATTTTCTCCAAAAGCTCATTGGCATTTTTTGACCAGCTGTGCAAACCTTGAAGATTGCCCTCTAATTCAGGGGCAGGCAATAATTTTTGGTGGGGGGGCCATTCCAAGATTTTGGAAAGTGGTCAAGGGCACAATGATACCAGAAGTGGTCTCTATATTTGATTTAGAAGCTATTACCTTGAGCAGTGGTTTCAGTTACTTTGTTTCCAACTGCATCCCATTGATTTCCAAGGGAGAGGATAGATTTATGATGCTCACAAGAGATTTGAAATCTTTCTGCAGATTTCCATATGATAGTAGACAGAAAATTATTGATATAACCTCTGACCACTAAAAGCAAGAGAGAAGTTTAAAATAATCCATCACAGGAGGTTAGTTGCAGAGGTCAAAGACATTTTTTTTCCTCCAGATGCACATACTTAACCCTCAGCAACACTGCAAGTTAGTGATAAGCAGAAATGTAAGCAAGGGAAACTGCTCTAACTTTCTAGTGAAACTTAGTAGCCCATTCCATCTGCTAGACTCGAGGGTCTGACATTTTCCTCCGGAGTCCTTGTGAAATCTTACAACTTTTTGGAATAGTTTGAACATCCCCATCTCATGGTCAGCCTCAAAAGTTTTAGAGTCTGGATTCACTTTAGATCACCTGATTTCATTATTGTTATAATTGATGGGGAGGGGGAGGAAAGCAATGTTCTCCCACCCACTCTTTCAAACAGTATGAAATGCAATTATTTTCAAAGTTGTCACTAAAGTTTTGCTGCTGTTTTTTGATTAGCTCTCCTGGGCAACAAACTATTTTGTGCATTTTATAATCACACAACCCCCCACTTCACACATCTTACTTGCAAGCCAGGTGGGATTTTCAAGGGATGGGACTGTGGTGTAGGTATCCAATGATGCTCAGATATTCATAGTGTATTCACTGCAGCAACTGGGGAATGATTTACTCATGGGTCACCCCCTGCCCACACACACACACACACCCCTCCACCAGCTCTATCGTCAATGAGACCAGAGATTCTGGAAAGATGTGTAATTCTATGGGCGAACTAATGATAGAAAGGTAAGGGAGGTGTCATTTGAATCATAAAAATCTACAGTCAGAATTTCAATGTTGTCACCCTCTATGGCATGGCAGGAAAAGGGGGGGGGGACTCACTGCCCTCCCCCAGCTTTGTGTCCTCCCATGGGTGAATATTTTGATCATACAATAGGTTGAGTCAGGTATTAGGCCAAAACCTTTTCACCTATGAACATAAGGGAACCAAACATGACAAAGCTAGAACTATTATAAACAAATAGAGTCAAGGAAATATTTTTAAATCAACTTTTAAAATTGTACTTTAATGCAGGCATGTTACACATGGAGCCCCACACAAAATTACATTGTAGCCCGACAGTACTGGAATATCAGTAAATGCGCAGATCAGGATACCTGGTTGGGTTTTTTTTATAGATCACTGTAAACAGAAGGAGTGCAACAAGTTTATTTTTTCCATCATCAGCAAAGAAAGAGGTTGTTGTGCTGGTGGTTATCAGCTGTGTTTATTTTGCCCAAAGCCTAGTAATGAAGCACTGGTTGAAACATTACCATCCAGCAGAAGTTACTGGAATCCATTCACAAATGTTATGCACATTGTTATGGAGCATACATTACATAATTACAATTCAACATAATTTTTACTTTGGTCTGTTCATTTTTAGGCATTGATGGGAGACTGCAGAGGAGCAACTAGTAGTTGGCTCTTTGGTGAATACAGCCAGCCCATGGAGGACCTGGTTAAACATGAAGCTCAGTGGCACCTGATGTTCTGTATGAAATGCACCACTAAAATGAATTTGGCAAAACTACAGAGGAAGAACACCAAGGAAAAAAGCTGAAGACGCAGGCAGAACAGCCAGCTGTGGGCGAGACCCACCTTGTTTTAGGTCCCATGACATATGTTTCAAGAAGAAAACCTGCTTCTTCTGCAGTAAGCCAGGAGCCTGAAGGCATCCATTAAGCACAGCTTCAATGCATGAGCCAGGCGAGCACTGGGCTGAAGCGAGAGCATGGCCTGGAAAGTAAAGTGGCTGCACTGCCCAAGAGATGCTCCCACAGACATGGAGTGAGGCACTGAGAATGCGTGGAATGTGTGTTGTCAAAAGGGAGAAGCAACAGAAACAAATAGGCTACGTCTAGACTGGCATGATTTTCCGCAAATGCTTTTAACGGAAAAGTTTTTCCGTTAAAAGCATTTGCGGAAAAGAGCATCTAGATTGGCACGGACGCTTTCCTGCAAAAGCACTTTTTGCGGAAAAGCGTCCGTGCCAATCTAGACGCGGTTTTGCGCAAGAAAGCCCCGATCGCCATTTTCGCCATCGGGGCTTTTTTGCGCAAAACAAATCTGAGCTGTCTACACTGGCCCTTTTGCGCAAAAGGGCTTTTGCCCGAACGGGAGCATCAAAGTATTTGCGCAAGAAGCACTGATTTCTTACATTAAAATGTCGGTGCTTTTGCACAAAATCAAGCGGCCAGTGTAGACAGCTGTCAAGTTTTTGCGCAAAAGCGAAGGCTTTTGCGGAAAAACTTGCCAGTCTAGACACAGCCATACTGACTTTACCACTCCACTCTGTGTGAGTTAGCTGGAGCCCATAAAGTGCCTTGAGGATCTCTAATGGATAGGAAAGTGGCCGCTGTGGCCAATGCAGGGCTAAATACAAAGAAGTGTGCCTTGAACAGGACCAAAGAGGGAAAATGCTTAGCAGAAAGGTTCTTAAAGCACTTCTTGCAGATGAACTGTGGGCTATTGAGGCAGTTTTTAGCAGTAGTAGCTGCAGAAATGATGTGCGGCACATGTCCTTAAAACCCTCAAAAGCAGCCACACTACCGAAGGCAGAAGAAAGCACACGGCTGCCATTTTATCACAAAAAATTCATGTTTGAGCGAAAGGCAGGTTTCCAGCATACATGGGACAGCTGGGTGGCATATAGCCCCTCTCCCCCCCACAACTGGGGGGGAAGGAGGCAATTGCCCCAGAACCTGGATATTCAAAGGGGCCCAGCTCTCCCACCCACCACCACTGGTACAGCAGCAGCTCTGGTGGCCAGAGCCTTGGGCTCCTTTGAATTGACACTGAATCACCACTCGGCACAGCTCCGAGGACTAGGAGGAAGGCATGCTGCAGTCTGGGCGGCGCTAAGAGCTGACTGCCCTCAATCCTGACCCTTCTACCAACGGCCCTGCCCAGGTAAGACCCCCCCCCCACACACACCTTGGCCCCGGCCCGTGGTGGCTGTCAGCCCCAATGGCAGCATATGCATGATCTACCCCTTCAAATGACTGTTTAACGATTCATTCCAAATCCCTAGTAAATTCCTCTGCGATGCTCCTCCATTCCCTGCACCAAAGCACTCTTCCAGAGACTTGAGTACAAACAAGATTCTTTTCTGCATGGATCTGAATGAAGTTCCCTCAGCCCTCAAGGGTGCTTTCATATTTTATGATGCCAACAACTTAGACTTCCTTGAAGATATGGTAGATGGCAAACATGCCCTTCAGGCTACCATTACAAGCTGCTAGCCTGAGCATCTACATGGGAGCCAGTCCCAGGCTTATATGCTATCTGGACCAGCAAAGGCCCGTTTTGAGAAGGAGATCCCTGACTCACTTTGCTACCCAGGATTGTCTGTGTACTGCTGTATTGGTCTCCCAAGAGATGTCAGGGTGAATGAAGTCTCCTGTGAGAACCAGGGCCTGTGATCTGGAAGCTTCTGTCAGTTGTCTGAAGAAAGCCTCGTCTACAGCTATGGCTACACTGTAGCCTTCTTCCAGAAAAGCTTTTGCAAATGTAGCAAGGCATAGAATATTGCTGTGCTTCATTTGCATAATTAATTAGCAGCCGCTTTTGCACAAGTGGCTTTTGTGCAAAAAGGAGCTGTGTAGTCGGCTCCTTTTTGTGCAAAAACCCCCTGTTGCGCAAAAGCCGTTCTTCCTCATTTTTTTCAGGAAGAACAGCTCTTGTGCAAGAGGGGGTTTTCTCCAGCTCCTTTTTGCCCAAAAGCCTCTTGCACAAAAGCAGCTGCTAATTAATTATGCAAACAAAGTGAGGCGATATTCCATGCTGCGCTTCATTCACATAAGCTTTTCCGGAAGAAGGCTACAGTGTAGCCATAGCCTACCTCATCCACCTGAGCTGGTGGTCTATAGCAGACACCAACCACAACATGACCCTTGTTGCTCCCAGCTCTAGACTTGACCTAAAGACTCTCAACAGACTTTTCTCTGGGTTTATACTGGAGCTCTGAGCAATCCTACTACTCTCTTACCCACAGTGCAACTCCTTCACCTTTTCTCCCCTGCCTGTTCTTCCTGGAGAGTTTATACCCCTCCATGACAGTGCTCCAATCATGTGAATCCTCTCACCAAGCCTCTGTTATTCTAATCAAATCATAGTTCTTTGACTGGGCCAGGACTTCCAATTCTTCCTGCTTGTTTCCCAGGTGGCACACATTCATGTACAGACACCGGTACAGGGAGGTAGCTGATTGCCCAACCTTCTCAGTATGAATCAGGGATCCTCCTATGTTGCACCTTCCTTCTTGTATTTTTTTTCTTGGTATCCCACTTCCCCACTTACCTCAGGGCTTAGGTCACCATAGTGGATGGATCTGCAGCAGTGCGGTTTCCAAGCCAAAACGAGAGTGGGCATGCGCTTCCCTGTTTTGGTACCATCCTACCATGGCCAGAGAACACCACCCAAAGGGGCAACCTTCCTCTGCTATTTAAGCACTGGGCCCAGAAAGCACCTGGTTAGTTGAGAGTAGTGGTGCAGTCTCCCCCAACTCTGGCATGCAGCTTTTGGTAAAAGTGGCAAGTCCGCAGTGCAGCACTTGACCTCCCTGGCTTTGTGCTACTCCTGCTGCAATTCCTTCCTTCAATCTAGCACTGCCACTGCTCCCTGTCCTACCCCTCTTGCAGGCCCTTAGCAATCTGCTGGTCAAGTTCTCCCTTTCCCAGGCTGGCCCAGTGCTGTGCCTGCACTGCCAATACTGCCTGTCTGCTTCAGGCTGCAGTATGGTTGGTGTCTGGTTGGCCTTGCAGGCTGGGAGTTGCACGCCACAGGGAAGAGCTGCCAGGTATGCTTGCCAACCTGGACAGCCAGGAAAAGGCATTTTAAAAATGTAGGGGTTTCAAATGTGGTTTGGGGGAGGGGACATTTCTGGACTCTGTGATTCTTGGGCAAGGGAGTTCACAACTGTTGCCAGAGCAGCAAACCCATTGATGGGGGGCAAGGCGGGGGAGGGAAAGAGGACAGTTTTCTTGGGGCCCAGTGATTCAAAGGGGTCCAGGGCTCCCAACCATTACCACTGCTACTGGAGCAGCAATAACAGATGGAACCCCAAGCTTTTTAAATCGCCACTGGAGTGCTGGACATTGTGCTCCTGGCAGCTCTGAGGGCTGGCTGCCCCCAGCCCTGCCCTGTCTCCCTGCCTCTTTCTGGAAGCATGACAAATAGTGGGGAGGGGGAGGATTATCCAAACCTTTTGGATCCTCAAATGAGTTGAATTTGAGTTTAATCTGAGTTTTGAAGCATGATTCTGGCCATTTCCTGTTTTAGCTGAACTGGGTCACTCAATTTGAGTCTTGGAGAGACTTCAGAAGAAACAGAACATTTCAAACTGTGTGAGAATCAAACTGAAAGCTCCTCCATTAATTTTAACACATGTACATCAGAGGTACAGCCATAAGCTATAGGGATGTAGGCTGTAGGTACATGCTGCTTTGCAGTTGAAGAAACATTTACTTTTGTCCCAGCTGCAAAGAATTCCTCCAAAGCTGAGAAAGAGAAGAAAGTCTCTTTCTTATCCACGCTCTTAAGAAGATTCTTGCCACACAGTGTTTTTCTGATACTCTCTGCTTCAGCTGAACTACCCTTTGCCCTTTGGTACAACCTTTTTTCGATGCCACACCCACTTTTAATAGGCTTTTGCATTTGAACACCAGCAGGTTGCTAAGCAGCAGACCTATGCAGATGTCTTCTCCACTTCACTCTACCTAACTGCCATCCAAATGAGAGAGAAACTCAGGACTTAGAATGAAACGTGGGCCGAGACCTCCTCCCCCACTACATTACTTTATTCAGATGAAAGCAAATACGTTTTTTATGGTTCCTTCAATAGCTTACACCCAGCTGATACCTGTTGATCTATCAGTCTACGCATTGTTGTAGCTGTGCTGGTTCCATGATGTTAAAGAGACAAGGTGAGTGAGATAATAGCTTTTATTCGACCTACCTCTGTTGCTGAAAGGTAAACCATCAAGCTTACAGTGATTTTCATTTCTCTCTCTCTCTCTTTCTCATGTAGGAACCTAAGTCTCATAGAAGGTCAATTTACCCTTAGATCCTTATAATCTATCTATCTATCTATCTATCTATCTATCTATCTATCTTCATAAATACCTATCTATGTGTCTATTTTAAAGACCTCATCACTCTCCTATCAGAGTACCTCTGAATACTTCCCCTTGAATATCCATGAAGGAAATACAGTCCATCTCATTTGCTCTGAAGTGGCTTGGGTATGTGCAAACCCAAAGGAAGAATCATGTGAACCTTGGTCCTAAACTTGAAGCAAAACAAATCTTCACATTTGTTCATTTTCTCCAGGTGCAGGATTCCCGTGGGGCAGTGCATCGTAATTATCACTGAAGGATGGAAGGAAGAACAACTTTAGTTCTGTCAGTCTTAGCTACTTAGCTGGAGCCTTCTCTGCAGCCTCTTGCAATTTTAATGTACTTATCCTCACAGCAGCCTTGTGAGCAAGGGCGGTGTTTTGATCCCCATTACAGAGATGGGGAGCTAAAGCAGAGAGAGGCTAATTAATTTGCCCACAGTCACAAAGTAAGTGTGAAGCAGAGCAGGGAATTCCATCTGGGTCTTCATGGAATCTTAGAATCCTAAGGGTTGGAAGAGACCTAAGGAGGTCAAGTACAGCCCTCTGCTAAAAGCAGGATCAATCTGATTGCCTCCTGCGATGAAGTAACTCGCTTTATGGACATGGGGAAAACAGTGCCTGTGATATTCCTTGACTTTAGCAAAGCATTTGATATGGTCTCCCACAATATTCTTGCCAGCAAGTTAAGGAAATATGGATTGGATAACTGGACTGTAAGGTGGAAAGAAAGCTGGCTAGATTGTCAGTCCCAACAGGTAGTGATCAACAGCTCATTTTCTGGCTGGCAGTCAGTTTCAAGTGGAGTGCCCTAAAGGAGTGTTCTGGGGCCAGTTTCATTCAACATCTTTATTAATGACCTGGATGAGGGGATGGATTGCACCCTCAGCAAGTTCACAGATGACACTAAACTGGGGGAGAAGTGGATAAGTTGGAGGATCCAGAGTACTGCTAAATGCTAAGGACCGAATGGCTAAGCAGCAGTTCTGCAGAAAAGAACCTGGGGATTACAGTGGATGAGAAGCTGGATATGAGTCAACAGGGTGCCCTTCTAGCCAAGAAGGCTAACAGCATATTAAAGTGCATTAGGAGAACCATTGCCAGCAGATCTAGGGAAGTGATTATTCCCCTTTATTCAGCACTGGTGAGGCCACATCTGGAGTATTGTGTCCAGTTCTGGGCCCCCCACTATAGAAAGGATGTGGACACATTGGAGAGGCTCCAGCAGAGGGCAACAAAAATGATTAGGGGGTTGGAGCACATGACTTATCAGGAGAAAATGAAGGATTTGGGTTTATTTATTTATTTGAGCTTGTGAGTATGGTTGTTGTTTTTCTCCCCCTACCTACCCCACAGAGTGTGTGCTGTGACTGGCAGCTGGAAACTGTTGGCTTCCAATTAAAGTTTGAAATCTAGAAGCCTCTGCTGATTGGCTGAGCCTTGGTAGGGGGAAGGGCTATCAGGCAGTCCAGGGCTTTATATAGGAGTGAGTCAGTGACCAGGGAGCTTGTGAACAGGTGATTGCAGACAGCGAGTTTAGAGTGGGAGTTTGGAAGGGACGAGGGAAGGGGGCGAGGTACTCTTGTCTTTCCTTTAAACCCTTTTTTAGCGCAGCAGGTATGGATGGTGATAGGTCTGCTGTTGTTACCAGCACAGCATGTGCCATGTTTGTCTTCCTCCCAGAAGAAAGAAGGGATTTTATCTGCACTAAGTGCAAGCTGGTCACCATTTTGGAGGAAAAAATTAGAGGACTAGAGGCCCAAGTGTAGACCCTACGCTCAATCAGAGCGGATGAAGACTTCCTCAATAGAAGGCAGCATTTAATCCTGCAAGCAAAGCAGGCGGAAGAGCCAGAGAGGGCAGTACGGGACAAGGAACACAACTGGCAGCATGTAACTTCTAGAAGGAAGAAAAGGCCAGCACAGGAATCTGCCATTGCTACAGAGGAAAGTAATCACTTTCAGGCTCTCTCCACAGGCTCTGCGATGGTGAATGCTTTGGAAGGGACCTCACAAGGAAGAAATCGGAAGGGAACCACTTCTACTGGAAGGCATGGGATGCATAGTCCTAGGGATGGGGTTCCATGACCACCACCCTCAAAAGAAGAAGGCAGGTGGTTGTGGTCGGGGACTCCTGCCTAAGAGGGACTGAGCCATCCATCTGGCGTCCAGACCTGAAATCTCGAGAGGTGTGCTGCTTACTGGGAGCTCGAATTCAGGATGTGACCGAGAGTCTTACAAAACTGATCAAACCTTCAGATCGCTACCCCTTCCTGCTTCTCCATGTGGGAACTAACGATACGGCCAAGAATGACCTTGAGCGGGTTACTGCAGATTACGTAGAGTTGGGAAGAAGGATCAAAGAATTTGGAGCACAAGTGGTGTTCTCGTCCATCCTCCCTGTTGAAGGGAAGAGACGGGGTAGAGATCATTGAATTGAGGAAGTAAATGCGTGGTTGCGCAGGTGGTGTGGCAGAGAGGGCTTTGGTTTCTTCAACCATGGGACTCTGTTCCAGGCACAAGGATTGTTAGGAAGAGATGGGATCCACCTAATGAAGAGAGGAAGGAGCATCTTCACAGGCAGGCTTGCAAACCTAGTGAGGAGGCTTTAAACTAGGTTCGCTAGGGGATGGTGACCAAAACCCTAAAGGGAGTGGGGAAGTCAGATACCGGGAAGAAATGCAAAGAGGAAGGAGCAACAAAGGAGGACCCCTGATTCGAATGGAGAGGGTAGGGTGATCAACTGGTTATCTGAGGTGTTTGTGCACCAATGCAAGAAGCCTGGGTAACAAACAGGAAGAACTGGAGGCCCTGGCTCAGTCCAAGAACTATGATTTGATTGGGATAATAGAGACTTTGGTGGGATGACTCGCATGACTGGAGAGCTGTCATGGAAGGGTATAAACTGTTCAGAAAGAACAGGCAGGGGAGAAAAGGAGGAGGAGTTGCACTATACGTAAGAGAGCACTATGATTGCTCAGAACTCCAGTATATAGAGGGAGAAAAGCCTATTGAGAGTCTATGGGTCAAGTTTAGAGATGTAAGCAACAGCAGTGATGTTGTGATTAGTGTCTGCTACAGGCCGCCGAATCAGGTGGATGAGGTAGACGAGGCTTTCTTCAGACAACTGAGAGAAGTTTCCAGATCTCAGATCCTGGTTCTCATGGGGGACTTGAATCACCCTGACATCTGTTGAGAGACCAATACGGCAGTACACAGACAATCCATGAAGTTTTTGGAGAATGTTGGGGATAACTTCTTGGCACAAGTGCTGAAGAATCCGACCAGGGGCCGTGCACAGCTTGACCTGCTGCTCACAAACAGGGAGGAACTAATAGGAGAAGTAGAGGTGGGTGACCAGCTGGGAAGCAGTGATCATGAGATGGTAGATTTCAGGATCCTGACCAAAGGAAGAAAGGAGAGTAGTAAAATACACACCCTGGACTTCAGAAAAGTGGACTTACTCCCTCAGAGACCTGATGGGCAGAATACCCTGGCATGTTAACACGAAGGGGAAAGGAGCCCAGGAGAACTGGCAGTATTTTAAAGGAGCCTTATTGAAGGCACAGAAAGAAACCATTCCAATGTGTAGCAAGAGAAGCAAATATGGTAGGAGACCGGATTGGCTTACCGGGGAAATCCTTGGTGAACTTAAGCACAAAAAGAGAGCTTACAAAAAGTGGAAACTTGGACAGATGACTAGGGAGGGATGTAAATGTATAGCTCGAGAATGCAGAGGAGTTATCAGGAAGGCGAAAGCACAACTGGAATTGCGTCTCACAAGGGATGTGAAGGATAACAAGAAAGGTTTCTACAGGCATGTTAGCAAGAAGAAGGTGATCAGAGAGGGTGTGCGGCCCCTACTGGATGAGGGCGGTAACCTAGTGACAGATGATGTGGGGAAAGCTGAAGTACTTAATGCTTTCTTTTCCTCTGTCTTCACGGACAAGGTCAACTCCCAGACTAGTGCGCTAAGTGACGCAATATGGGACAAAGGTAGACCGCGCTTGGTGGGGAAAGAACAGGTTAGGAACCATTTTAAAAAGCTAAACGTACATAAATCCATGGTTCCAGACTTAATACATCCAAGGGTACTGAGGGAGTTGGCAAATGTCATTGAGGAGCCTTTGGCCATTATCTTTGAAAAGTCGCGGAGATCGGGAGAGATCCCGGATGATTGGAAAAAGGCAAATGTAGTGCCCATCTTTAAGAAAGGGAAGAAGGATGATCCAGGGAACTATAGGCCGGTCAGACTTACCTCAGTCCCTGGAAAAATCATGGAGGGGATCCTCTAGGAATCCATTTGGAAGAACTTGGAAGAGGGGAAGGTGATCAGAATTAGTCAGCATGGATTCATGAAGGGCAAGTCATGCCTGACCAATCTGATTAGCTTCTATGATGAGGTAACTGGCTCTGTGGATATGGGAAAGTCAGTGGGTGTGATATACCTTGACTTTAGCAAGGCTTTTGATATGGTCTCCCACGATATTCTTGCCAGAAAGTTAAGGTAATGTGGATTGGATGAATGGACGATAAGATGGATAGAAAGCTGGCTGGAAGGTCGGGCCCAGCGGGTAGTGATCAACAGCTTGATGTCAGGATGGCGGTCGGTTTCTAGCGGAGTGCTCCAAGGTTCGGTTCTGGGACCGGTTTTGTTCAACATCTTTATTAATGACCTGGATGAGGGGATGGATTGCACCCTCAGCAAGTTTGCGGATGACAATAAGCTAGGGGGAGAGGTAGATGCGCTGGAGGGCAGGAATAGAGTCCAGAGTGACTTACACAAGTTGGAGGGTTGGGCCAAAAGAAATCTGATGAGGTTCAACAAGGACAAGTGTGGAGTTCTGCACTTGGGAAGGAAGAATCCCAAGCATTGTTACAGGCTGGGGACCAAATGGCTAAGTAGCAGTTCTGCAGAAAAGGACCTGGGGATTACAGTGGATCAGAAGCTGGATATGAGTCAGCAGTGTCCCCTTGTAGCCAAGAAGGCTAATGGCATATTAGGTTGCGTTAAGAGGAACATTGCCAGTAGATCCAGAGATGTGATTATTCCTCTTTACTCGGCTCTGGTGAGGCCACATATGAAGTATTGTGTCCAGTTCTGGGCCCCCAATTACAGGAAGGATGTGGATGCATTGGAGAGGGTCGAGCGTAGGGCGACCAAAATGATTAGGGGGCTGGAGCATATGACCTATGAGGAGAGGCTGAGGGAGTTGGGTCTATTTAGTCTGCAGAAGAGAAGAGTAAGGGGGGATTTGATAGCAGCCTTCGACTTCCTTCAGGGAGGTTCCAAACAGGCTGGAGAAAGGCTGTTCACAGTAGTGATGGATGGCAGAAAAAGGAACAGTGGTCTCAAATTGCAGTGGGAGAGGTCCAGGTTGGATATTAGGAAAAACTATTTCACTAGGAGGGTGGTAAAGCACTGGAATGGGTTACTTAGGGAAGTAATGGAGTCTCCATCCCTAGAGGTGTTTAAGTCTTGGCTTGACAAAGCCCTGGCTGGGTTGATTTAATTGGGATTGGTCCTGCCTTGGGCAGGGGGCTGGACATGATGGCCTTCTGAGGTCTCTTCCAGCTCTATGGTTCTATGATTCTATGATTTAGTCTATAGAAGTATTTGTGAGGGGAGGATTTGGTAGCAGCCTTTTACCTCCTGATGGGAGGTTCCAAAGAGGAAGGAGAGAGTCTGTTCTCAGTGGTGACAGATTACAGAATGAGGAGCAATGGTCTCAAGTTGTAGTCAGGGGAGGTGTAAGTTGGATATAAGGAAAAACCAATTCCCTAGGAGGGTAGTGAAGCACTGGACTGGGTTATCTAGGGAGGTGGTGGAATCTCATCCTTACAGGTTTGTAAGTCCCGGCTTGACAAAGCCCTGGCTGGGATGATTTAGCTGGGGTTGGTCCTACTTTGGGCAGAGAGTTGGACTCAATGACTCCTAGGGTCTCTTCCAGCCCTGGGATTCTATGATAATAACTAAAATCTGGATCCCTCTGGATGTGATCTCATTCCCATCTTCAGTATAAACCAGGTGTAATTTAAACCTTGCAAGAGACACAGCAGTATAGAACTCAAAGTCTTTTCAATGACTGCTGTGTATCTGTCTACTTTCTTTCCATCCACACTACAGATCTATCTATTGTCTATGTCTGTATGATGTTTCTTTCTATCCACCCTATATTTATATATGCGTGTATCATCACCACCATCATCAGTCCTGGAATATGTACTTATCACCAAGGTACCTGCATGTAGTGGAAATGTGGAAGACGATTGTGATATCAAGGAGATTAGGTGGTGGACAGCAATCATTCCTTTTATGCCTGCATCCCCTGTCAGGCGTGGATGCCCTAGGCAGCCATTTGTGCTTTTTTGTTTCTCATTATTTTCTTATATTATTCTCAAAGAATTAGCTGCTTGCTCAATATGGTACAGTTTAAGAATGCACTGTTTACTTTCAACGAGTTCTGGGACAGGTCCCAAGGCTATCTACCTGGTACAGGCATACAGGAATGTTTGGGATTATCACATAGTTATCTATGTTGAAGTTTGCCACCGGCCAAGCTAATTATTTGACCTGGGAAAATATGCAATGTATCAACAGTCTTGTCAGGTTCTCAGAACAACAGGTGTGATTAATGTAGATCCAACAATATATAAAGGCCGGGAATATTCCTAACATCAGAACCTCGGCATAGACCGAAGTTGCGGAAGGTGCTACGTACCGGCCATTGGGGGTCCGTCCACCATCCTTCCTCAGGGGGTTCCTGGCAGCAGAAGGGACATTAGCATTGTATTTTTTTCTGAGATTTGCTTAATAAAGTCTTTAAGCCTGCACCCAATTTGTGTGCTTATTGCCTCTGAATCCTTTAAGGAAAAGACCATTGCCTCTTGGCAACACACTGCACACCCTACCTGGGTATACAGGAACAGTAGCATAAGCAGCAAGTCATCTATAACACAAAGGTTCAATGACCTCAAAGTGAAAGTTTTATTCCTCCAGAGACTGTGATGTTTCTTCCTAGCTTCCGAAAATTGTCTGTGTACAGTAACTTGCATTTCCAGACCTGCTCACTGCACTCATCCCTGCACAGATGTAGTTTTTTCTGCTAAAGTTGGAAAACAAAGTGTATTTAGGCTTTAAAACAACACAAATGCTCACAATGCTAGATACTTGCTCCATAGTCCCCTGACCTTTTCCTCTTCTCAGTAGTAGCACACTGGGAAGAGACATGGTATAATGAAATGGCCATGGGGTAGAACTCAGGAAATCTGGACTGAATTTCTGAGGGTATGTCTACACGGCAGCATTATTCCCAAATAGCATAGTGTGCGCCTACACTACAAGCCTTTATCTGGAAATACTGTCAAGCTGGAGGACTTCTTACTCCAACCCCTGTAATCCTCATTTCACAAGGAGTAAGGGAAGTCGAAGGGAAAGTGCTCTTCCTTGGACTTCTTGCTGTGTAGACAGCACCAAAAGCCGAGTTCAGCTATTTTGACTTAAGATATGCAATTGACATAGCTGAAGTTGCATAGCTTAATTTGGCTTTAGCCCTGCTGTGTAGACCTGCTCTGATTGTGCTGCCAGACCTTGGATAAGTCACATACCCGAACTTCTGTTTCCCCTCCCACTCTTTGTCTATCTAACTGTATGCTCTTCTGGACTTGTAAGGCATGTCTCCTGTAGCGGGCAGGTGTAATTTCCCACGCAAGCAGATGAGCACACGCTACTATCGATCGAGCTCAAATACTAGAAATAGCAGAGTAGCTGCTGCAGTGCAGTCTAGTCACCCAAACACAACCCTGGCTGAGATGCTAGGTTCGTATCTGGGCAGGAGCCCAAACCACCATGGCCACACTTTTATATCCAGTGTGCTAGTCAATCTGAGCTGGGAATACCACCTCCAAGCTGCAGTGGAGACACACCTAAGTCTCACTGCGCACATGCAAGTGCAGCGCCTGGCACAAAGGGACCTTGACCATGGCTGGAGCCTTCTGACACTTGTGTGATCATAAAAATAACAGATATCAGAGCACTGGCCCCCGAGCTGGTCTTCCCCATGCAGTTTATACTGAAGAATGCGGGGCATGAGCTGGAGCTGTGCATGTATGTGAGCAGATGCGCAGAAGGGAAAGAGAATAGCCCATTGTGTTTATAGTTACATACCGACATTTCCATATAAGCCACCAGAGTCTGTGCGTCTCCACAGAACGGTACGGCGGGTTTGTCTTTCCATCCGGTGAGAAGGTGAATATTGGAGTCTCACACACCTGCTGCTCAGCTCAGTCAAAACAAAACTCTTAAGAGAAACTGAAAATGGGCTTTTTCCTTTTCCTTTCCACTCTCAGCTCATGAGTGAGACTGAGCTTTGGGGGGTTTCCATCGAACTGAAACCTCTTTGAAGCATCTCAGTGCAACGGGAGCAGTTTTCACAGTGTGGCACAATGCACTAGATCTTATTTGTAGGTGGTGTTAAGGGTTAACAACATGCACGTGGGGAAGAGATTTAACAGGCAATTTGGCATCAGCCTACGTGAGAGCATCTTGATGATGCTCACGTCAGCAAGGCAGGCCTTCTGAGCAAAGTGGGAAGGAATTCGGTATGTTTAGTTTGGCAAAGAGATTAAAAGGGCACATAATGACATCTTCAAAGACTTGAAAGGCAGCTGTAAAAAATGGAGAAGAATTGTTCTCTCTTGCCACAGAGTGCAGGATAAGAGGCGAGAGGTTCAAACTACAACATAGCAGATTTAGATTAAATCTTAGAGAAAACTTCCTCACTGGAAGAACAATAGGACAATGGAACAAACCTAGGGAAGTCATGGAATCTCCTTCATTAGAGGCTTTCAAAAGGGGACTGGTTTGGATAAATCCTGAATCTTGGGAGGAAGTTAGATTAGAAGACCCCAGAGGTCCTTCTAATGCTGTGGTTCTATGATTCTGAGGTTCTAATGGGTACAGGAGTGCTGTATATTGGTGTGTAGGTAAATAGCTAGTAAGCAGACCAGGGGCCAGTGCTAAAACATGGAACAGTTCCTGGATTTTTCACAGCTAACGTATGTTATGCAGTTGTGATTGGCTTCCTCCAGCAGCTCTCTCAGTCAGTGCTAAAGAGCAGGTCTAGAGAACTGGGAATGGTACTGGAAGCCAGAAGACTTGAGTCCCATACATGGCATTTAGGACATACCCCAAGTGTTCCACAATACGACCTCTTCTGCTCCCCCTCCCCGCAGCATGTCCTTATGTCAGGAACAGCAGGGGGTCATGCCCGTGCAGTGCCATTACACCAATCCCAGAAAGCTGGGGAATTCCCAAGTAGGGGACATGGCTGTTTTCCAGCACAAAGTGTGCCAAAGGCATAGTCAGGGCTTCTATCTAATCTTGGCAAATTATCCTCAATGACTATACTCCAAATACCATTTTAGCAAAGTCTTGTGTTGGGAAATATTCCTCAGAGAGGCACAAAGTTTTGTGTGGTGTGGGACACCTTGGTATTCTGCTGTGTTACTGTGAACACTTCCCAGCCAAAGGCAGAGACAGGAAGCTGATAGGTTTAGTGTTGTGTCCTGAACCATCAGAAGACTCCCAAAGCCAGATTGACCCTGTTGTGCTAGGTGCTGTGTAGACACAATGAAAAGATGGTCCCTGCCCCAGAGAGCTTATCATCTAAGGATACTCAAGGTGCACTCCACTCAGTAGGTGAGGCAGTGTAGAGTCTGGCTTCTCCTGTATCCTATGCATGTTCTTGAGGCATGAAATATGGTGGCACCTTTACTATGTTACAAATATACAACTGGGTTAAAATCAACCCTTGTTAGATCTGTTCCTATAAAGCCCCATGATAAGCAAATGCTTGCTGTGTCCAGGGACGAAGATTCAAACTCAGACTCTCTTTGATGAATTGCAGCTGTCAATGGTGGAGCTGTTACCCACAGACTTTCAGGGCAGTGCTCTGTGCCCCTCAGGGATGACTGGGCCACGGGGTATGTCTACACAGCAAAGTTATTTTGGGATACCAGAGGTATCCCAAAATAGCTACCCTGCATCTTTTGAACGAGTCCGCTATTTCGAAATATAGTGTACTAGCTATTCCTCCACCCCTGCAAACTTCATTCTACGAGGAGTAAGGGATGGCTCCAGATAGTGCTTTGTTTTGAAATTTGGCGCTGTGTAGACAACGCCAAATGACAAAATAAGCTATTTCAAAATAGACTCGAAATAAGCTGTGCAAATTGTGTATCTTATTTTGAGTTTCAGGTGCTGTGTAGATGCACCCATAAAGACATTCATGAGCCTCCTATGGCCTTGGCCAAGAGATGGAGGGCTGGTAGCTCAAGCAGTAGCAGCTGAGGTCCTGGATGTAGCATCCACTTCAACCCACATCAGGACAGTGACATGGACTAAATGCCTGGCTCCAAGCAAGTTACCTCCCCATTTTCAGGAGGAACTAGCAGGTTTTTTGAGTGTTCAACTGGAGATGACTTTGAGGGGCCTGATTTTTAGAAGGTTGTTCCTTGGCACTTTCTTTACCTCAAGTCAGATGCTGACAATTTGAGGCACACCAAATACCCAGACACTCTTGGGCTGCGTCTAGACTGGCATGATTTTGCACAAAAGCAGCCGCTTTTGCGCAAAAACTTGCCAGCTGTCTACACTGGCCGCTTGAATTTGCGCAAGAGCACTGACGTTCTTATGTAAGAAATCAGTGCTTCTTGCGCAAATACTTTGATGCTCCCGTTCGGGCAAAAGTCCTTTTGCGCAAAAGCTTTTGCGCAAAAGGGCCAGTGTAGACAGCTCAGATTTGTTTTGCGCAAAAAAGCCCCGATCGTGAAAATGGCGATCGGGGCTTTCTTGCGCAAAACCGCAAAAAAGCAAAAAGTGCTTTTGCGCAAAAGTGTCCGTGCCAATCTAGACGCTCTCTTGCACAATACTTTTAACGGAAAAACTTTTCCGTTAAAAGCATTTGTGCAAAATCATGCCAGTCTAGACGTAGCCAGTGTGTAGGGCCTCATCTTTTTTGTGCTGCAGTTTCCATACTTATAAAAATGACCCTCACCATCCACCCTGTCCCGTGTCCCTTTAGCACATTTGCAGCACGTATATGGCTTCCATACCAATGAAGCATTTTTCATTTGAATTCTATGAGCTTTTGTGTTTTCACTACCCCATAAGCTACACTGTCATCCCTCTGATATATTCCTGTATCTTCTCTATCTGACCTCCTCTTAATTAGCTCTGCTAGGAAATAACTCATTCCTCCAACACTTCTGTTTATCATTAGTGCCAACAAAAACAACTAAAAATGCACTTGAATGAGCTTGAAGAGAAACACCCCAATTCCTTTGATTTACCTCAATGCTTGCAAATAAGCAGCCAATATACCGTCCCCTAACTAGCTCCTTTGTTGATAAAAGCAATTCAGCTCTCAAACCTAAGCCCCTGGATCCCGACAGCCTGAAACACCGCATAACTTTTTATGAGCATCGGAGCCTGCTTGCAAAATCCTTGATGTGCAGAGCTCAGATTCAAGCCACGATCTCTGAAGCCCCGTCATTCTAACTGTGCTACTGCAGCCCGCAGAAAAACAGAATTTAATTTCCTCTGTTGTTTGCTCTCCCGGAGCATTTCCTCCCAGGCACAGTGGCATCCTCCTTACCCTGGTCATTTGCTTAACATCAGTAGAAAGTTTGCTTTGTTTTTCTATGTGCTCCTGGCTAATTGCATGGGCGCCAGATCCTCAGCGGGTGAAACTGTGGCACCGACTTTAATGTTGCTACTACATTGATTGACACCAGCTCAAGATCTGACACAAAGTGGCTGTGTCTAGACTGGCGCGATCTTGCGCCAGAGCTATGCAAATGAGGCTCAGCGTGGAATATCGCCGAGCCTCATTTGCATAGCTCTGGCGCAAGATCGCGCCAGTCTAGACACAGCCACGTGTATTAGATGCAGGATAATACGTGTACAGGGAGAGGACGAAAACGAAGCTAACTAGATGGTTAGGCAACTGGCGCTAATGTGAGTTTCATGGAGATTTTATGTTAAGCGGCTGGCTGCCTCCGCCCAGCTTCCGCCTTCTCTGATCTGCCCACATGGCGGAACTGCAGGGCCTGCGCTTAAATGAAGTTCAGCTGCCAACAGCGCGCAGGCGGGGGATAAAGCTCTGGCAGTTCGAGGAGCGCCCACACTCTCAGGCCGGGCGGCAGCAGCCTCCTGGCTCCGTGGCACTTTACCAGGAGGGGGTGGTGGCCGCACGGCAGCCTCGCCAGGGAAAGCGGGGGGCTACGGGTGCCAAGGGCTCGTTTTCCAGCCCCACCGCGGATGGCTCGGAGGGGAAGCGCCGCTCCTGGCTGGTGCAGTCCTGCTCCGCGCCGCCCGGTGCTCCCCGAGCTCCACGCGAAGGCTGCTCGCATCCCCCCTCGCGCCGCCCTTTCCGCTTTCATTGATAAATCTCGGAGCCCAGCTGCGCCGGTGGGGGAGGGGAGGCCGCGGGACCTGGGCGAGTAAAGGGAGGGGGGAGGGAATAACAGTCCCCCCCCCCCCCAGGCCCCTGTGAAGTTAAACAGGCGCGCGGCTGAGGAGCCGCTTGGAGGGACAAGCCGGATCGCTGCTTCCCGGGCCGCAGCCGGACAAGCCCCCGGCGCCACGCCCCCCCGCCCGGGCAGTGTTCGCAGCACAGAGGGGCCTTGCTCATCCCTCCGCCCCGCCATCAGGCGCCGGGCCCGGTGGTTCTGGCTGCCGAGAGCTCCTCCGTGCTCTCAGAGGTTGATTTTGCCTCTAGGAGCTGCTGGGGTCGAGGTGAGCTGCGAAAGGACAGTCCACTGGGAAGGCCCCCAGCCCCAGACATGGTGTCAAGTCCCTGCTCCACCACAGATGTCCCCTGTGACCTTGGGCAATTCACTTAGCCTTTCCATGCCTCAGTTCTCCATCTGTTCAATGGGGATAACAGCCCTACCCTGACTCACAACGGGGTTTGGCCTGGCAGATACTGGGCCAATGAGTCCTTGAACAACTAGGCTGTGTCTACACTGGCGCGATCTCGCGCAAAAGCGGCTGCTCTTGCGCAAAAACTTGCTGCCTGTCTACACTGGCCACATGTTCTTGCGCAAGTAAACTGACGTTCTAATGTGTGAAATCAGGGCTTCTTGCTCGAGAACGCTGACGCTCCTGCTCAGGAATAAGCCCTCTTGTGCAAGAGCTCTTCCAGAAGAGGCCAGTGTAGACAGGCAACGTGAATTTCTTGCACAAGAAAGCCCTATGGTTAAAATGGCCATCAGAGCTTTCTTGTGCAAGAGAGCGTCTACACTGGCATGGATGCTCTTGCACAAAAGCACGTGCCAGTGTAGACGCGCTCTTGTGGAAGAGTTTTTGCACAAGAACTCTTTCATAAAAGAGTTCTTGTGCAAGATGCTGCCAGTGTAGACGTAGCCTCTAGGGTTTCAACAGTGAGAGCCCCCCAGTGGGTCCGGAGTCCTGTGGTAGACCATGGATCCTGTCACAGCTCAGAGGCTGCAGCAGCAGCAGGCTTCTGTGCAGTGGCCCCACTTGCTGGCTGTGGGGTGGGAAAGAAGATTTTAATCCCTCTGCACTGGCTCCCCAGGCACAGTCTGTTTACTTGGGCTTTTCAGGAGGGCTGAGAATGGGGTCATTAATCCTTACTTAGAGGGCCAGGCAGACACATGAAAATTGACAGGCGAATGCGCAGGAGGCCCAGGGAACAGGAAGAACAGGCTTTGCTTTGATACGGTGGCCTCTGTTCAGGGTATACCCAGAGGCTCTCAGATTTGAAAGCAAGAGTGATGGCCATCTGCTAGTGCATCCATCCATCATCCTAGCCCTGGGCACAAATCTGTCTGTGGCCCGGTCCTCTTTGTCCTGGAACCCCTAGAAATGAGTGTGCACCAGTTCCCAGCTTTTAACTCTGCACCCTCCATCCTTTTGGGTGGTATTCAAGATCCCAATAGGGTCAAATACCTTGTTTCCAAATGACTGCATCTCTAATGGGCAAATCCAGACTCCACTTCCATTTGATGCTGGGGTGCTTGGAATCCAGATCTGCAATTTGCAGCTTGAGCCCATCTCTAATTGAAACCCTTGATCCACAACCTCTGACCCTGTGACTTCCCTTCCCTCTCCCTGCCCAAATCCTACCCGCTACCCTAGAGCCTTCTCCATCCAACAAGGACTCTGCCTTTCAGGGTTAATTCCATTGAGTTCCGCCAGCAAAGACACTCCCCCTCTTGCAGGGCAGGTCAGGATGTGAAGGCTTCTTTTGGTTTAATATTTTCCACTCGAAATCGGGCGTTGTATGAAGTGCTGTACACACGGATATAGTCTCTGCCCGAGAGAGACTAGAGCCAAAGCCCCCTTGAGTTTTCTTTTCTTTTTACTATCTTCTTTCTCTCTCCTTCATTCCTCTACTCCTTTTCTCTCTGTCTGCCTCCGGGTATGTCTACACTAAAAAAGCAGCTAATGCAAGTTAAAACTGCAGTGAAGACATGGCAATTTAGCTTTCAGTTTGCATTAGCAGTTCCAGTTACAATATAGAACAGTCTGGAGTTGCATTCGGCCGCTAACCCAGCAGTAAGCTCAACTGCTATATCTTTATTGGTATTTTAAAGTGAATTAAAACACACTCTTTTTTTGCAGTGCAGACATGGCCTCCATCTCTCCCTCTCCTGGATTCGCTCCCATGTCTGACTTTGTTGCTCCAGGTTGGTGAAAGCTGCTGGGCTGAACCCCAAACCCTTTCTTTGTTGCACAGCTTGATTCAACATAGAACAAGCTTAATCCACCCTCCTCTCCAGCAGGCTTTCCAGAACTGAGCAATGTGAATGGAAAAGGCTTGTGATTGCTGCTAGTTGAAATAGAATTGAGTAGGAAATAACACCGGCATTGCTTGGTGAAAAAAGTTTTGCAAATGTTTTATATGATGACGATTTAGTGGCAGTTACATATACACAGAGGGGTGAGTGGACCCTACCACTGTGTTCGCTTGCAGCTCTTCCAATCTTCCTGGCAAGAGAACAGGAACTTAAGATGACACATTGGCCTGCCAATGAGCACCCTGTGCCACAGTGGTGTTGATGCATCAGCAGTTTGTGCCATGAGGACCAATACCCCAAAATGTCGAATGGGGGAGCTGTGCTGAAGGGAGCAATGTGGATGATTCAGAAGATTGTGCTTTTCCGTCAGAGGAAGAAGAGGCTCCAATATTCCAGCTTGGTAGTAGGGAGCCCTCTGCTTCTAGACTGCCACTTAACATGAGAGGGGAAACCAATATCTTGACTTCTTGGGGACATTAATATCCCAACATGCCACCTTTCCCTCCCCCCTCCAAGAGTGGAGGTTTCTAACTGGCAGACTGGCCAAGTTTCAGGTTGGGGTAACACATAATGAATAATGAACAGATTAATTTCCAGCAACTGGAAATTACTCTAGTGTTACTCTATACACAACCACTATGTGTCACCCAAGAGGTTGCTGCATCTCCACAAAACTCAAGAAGGGACACTGGCAGCTCTCGTCAGCTGCCACCGGGCAGTTAAAAGTCTGGTCGGTGGCACAGCAGGTTAGCCACCGGGCAGGCTCCCTGACTGTGTGGCTCCCAGAAGCAGTGGCCTGTTCCCTCTTTGGATCGTATGCACAGGGATGCCAGGGAGCTCTGCACACTGCACAGCTTCCATTCCGTGGGAACCATGGCCAGTGGGAGCTGTGGGGATGGCACCTGCAGACAAAGCCTCACACAGAGCTGCATGGCTGTGCCTCTGCATAGGAGCTGCAGGGGCACATGCCACCACTACTGGGAACTGCTTGAGGTAAGTGCTGCCTGGGGCCTGTACCCTGCCCTCCCCATGCCCCAACCCTCTGCTCCATCCCTGATCTCCCTTGCACACGCTGAACATCTCAGTCCCATCTCTAAGTCTGCTTCTGTACCCCAACCCCCCCAGCCCCAACCCCAACCCCAACCTAGATCCCTCACCCCAAGTGCCCCAACCCACTACCCTCGGCCTGATCCCCTTCCTGCACTTTGAACCCCTCATTTGTGGTCCCACTCCGGAACCTGCACCCCCAGCTTAGAGCCTGTATCCCCTCCAACACTCCAACCCCTTGCCTCAACCTGGAGCCCCCACCATACTCGGAAACACTTGGCTCCACCTGCCAGTAAAGAGCCCTCTCCTGCACCCCAAACCCATTAACCCTGGCTCCACCCTGGAGTCTGTACCTCCAGCTGGAGCCTTCACCCCCTCTCACATCCCAACCCAATGCCTCAGCCCAGAGCCCGCACCTGCACCCAGAGCCCCCACCCCAACTGCACCCCTACCCCCAGAGCCAGCCAAGTGAAAATGAGTGAGTGACAGAGGGAGTGGGGGCGGGGCCTCAGAGGAGGGGCGGGCAGTGGGCAGGACAAGGGTGCTCGGTTTTGTGCAAATAGCAAGTTGGCAACTCTACTGGTAGGGAACCAGGGTATCCCTCTTCTGGGGTTCCCAGTCAGGGACCCTGTGGCAAGCAGCTAAGGTCAGTTCCCTCAAACTATTCACGGTCTCTCTGGACTTCTTCCTACTTTGGCCTCTTCCTTCAGGCCCTTTCCAATGGACCTACTGTACGTCTGCTCCTGTCTCTGGGCCCTTCCTTCACTCCCTAGCAGCCACAGACGGACTGCCGCGCTTTTCTGCTGTCTCCCTGCACTCCCCTTCCACTTCAGGTTTGTCCTCTTTATAGAAGCCATCCAGCTCCTCCCCCATCTGAGTGATCGTTAACTAGACCCAGGATCCCAGGCCCATGCTAGCCCTTCACCACCAGTGTCAGGCAAACCCCACAGAACAGGATGTGCTGAGAGAGCGCAGAGAGGGAACAGACACACCATTAAGCCTGCAGCTGTGAATCCCACATGACTAATACACCCATGTCTCATCAGCTTGAGAGTCCTGCAGCTTTGTGGGGCTGAAGTGCCTTCCAACGGGCTTTTGGATCCTTTGGGATAGGAGAGATTGCATGAATGCATTTCTTCTTATTGTCATTTCTGTTAAATCCAGGCCCACCAACCGGGGGGTGGTGAGTGTTAGGGTTAGGGTTAGGGTTAGGGTTAGAGCTCCAGGGCCCTTTGAATAGCTGCTGGGGCACCATGCCAGATGTCATTAGTGGCAATGGTGTCTGGTCTAGCCAGTCTGGAAAGTTGGCAGCCCTAACTGCAGAACAAGGGGCTTTCTTCCAGTACTGAAGAAGGACGATTAATAGAACAAGGCAAGCAGCATTTCCCATGCTTCTTTCTGTTTTTCTATAGAACTTCTAACCTAGAACCTCCTCCAGTCCATCTGATACCTAGCCTCCCACTACAGATTTAAAGATACAGTACACAAAAAGGACCGGCCGAGTGATTAGTTGTGATGACAAGTTTCACGGACAGAAAAATTAGATTAGTGAAAGAGAATTATTCATTTAAATCCCTGGTTAATATGTAACCATCAACAGTGAATGCATAACAGAGAATGTCCATATATTTTTATAATTAACACCAAATCCTTCCAGACAAATACAATGTAAGTATTAAATCTCCATATAACCTTCACCAGCATAAGCTGTGTTTGATGGGATTCTGCATTAGCCTCAGAATCTACAAAAGACATCCTGCCAAAGCTTTAACCTAGAGTTTGTTGCAATACTAATATCTGGCACTTCTAGGGATGGGCCCAGGAGGTAGTAGCTAGAGCCTAGGTTTCTCTTAGGTTTAGGGTAATGTTTGGGACTGAATTTGATAGGGCTGAAATTTTGCAAGTTGATTGCTATTAAATATTGATGCTGCAGTAGTTCCTGGAGACCTCAGTCGAGGCTCCATTGTGCTGGGTGCCATACACACATATAATGAAAGCACATTCTCTCTTTGGAAGTGTTGACAGTCAACATTTCATGATACTGATGCCATCTTAAACAGTGAAGATCTCTGCAGATCCATTGTTTTTTTCAAGAGATGTAAATGATGGGGACACTTAAATCACTAGACAGACAAGATTTCTGCCACCTTGGATCTGCTGTTTATGAGTAACAGGAATGTAAAACCAATGCAAATAGGATCGAAGCCATCCCCTAACTCTTTATTCAAACCATGAAAGTGAAGCTAAAACTAGAGTGTAAAATGGGTGGGTGAACCACAGCCTAATTATTGCAGCTGGTGGTTCATGGCAGACAGTGAAACCTTTCTGAAACAGAGTTTGCAAGTGGGCTTATAGTTTGGAAAAATCACCTTTTGTCAATGCTGGCTCGAATGTGTGCCACATGACTCATTTTTAAGAGTCCTCCTTCTCAAATGAATAATCCTAGGGGACATCCTTTAGGGGACTCAATTAAGCTCTAAAATAAAATAAACACTGTCCTTTAACTAAGGAATAATAAGCAGAATCGTTGTTTGAACAAACCCATGCTGTGACTCTTAGTTGTTTGCTTGTCTCCATCAGCTAGGGGCCAGAGAAACTGGAAATGGCCTCTTCATAAGCCCTCTAGTCTGCCTGCTGCAACCCCTGCTCCCTAACTTTGAAATGACCTAAATATTGCAGGGTATTTTACCTTTGAGAGGCATTTCCACATTCCAGCAGAGCTTACAGCTGGGAAATCTTCTCTTGATACACTACATTTTACTCTGTACAGTTTCATTCTGTCCCCCTTAGTTATATGCCCGGTTCACAGTCATTTCAGACAATCCCTCTACTTTAGAGGAGGAGTCCAGTTAGAGGAGGTAGACAGCTCTGCCTCACAGAGGAGTTTGGACTAGGTGCAAAGTCGACCAAAGTTGTAGGTAGCAAGTTGTCACCTGATAAGCAGCTGGCACTGAATGGTGGTGGCCTGTAGTATACAGGAGGGCAGAGTTGATAATCTTGTGATATCTTCTGTCTTTAAACTCTGGGGCTACATCTACACTGCAGGCTTTTTGTGCAAGAACAGTTGTTCTTGCGCAAAAACTTGTGGAGTGTCTACACTGCACGCGTGTTCTTGCTCAAGTAACTTTACAGTAAAGCATCAGAAGAGAGGACTTCTTGCACAAGAGTTATTCCTCTCCCCACGAGGAATAAGCCCTCTTGCGCAAGAAGGCAGTGTGGACAGGCAACAGGGGTTTCTTGTGCAAGAAATCCCTATGGCTAAAATGGCCATCAGAGCTTTCTTGTTCAAGAGAGCATCCACACTGCCATGGACGCTCTTGTGCAAAAGCACATCTCTTGCACAAAAGCCCATGGCAGTGTGGACACACTCTTGCACAAGAATTGTTTGCGCAGAAACTCTTGCACAAAACAGTTCTTGCACAGGAAGCCTGCAGTGTAGACGTAGCCTATGATTTTGCCTCTGTCTCCCCTCCTTCTCTGTGTCTATTTAGATTGCCGATTCTTTGGGAGGAGGGAGGACTGTTCCATACTACTACTACATAGAGCCCTAGCACAGTGTGGCCTGGATCACTCTCGAGTTTCCATGATAATATAAATAGCTGGGCCAAAACTAACCTTTGAGGTGAGTCCTGTTTCAAATTTCCATGCTTCAGTGGATCCTGGTTTTGCCTGGATGGGAAGCAGGAATGTTGAAATCCCACAAGAAGAAAACTGGTCTGGCTCATCTGATCTTGATCTCACGATGTTTCCAGATCAAATAGGTTTAGACAAGGTTGTATTAATAGCCAGACACATACATATGTATAGACACCACACTGGAAACTTTTCAAGGCTGCTGGTGCTGCTAACATAGCTATACCATGAAATATGAGAGCTGTCAATGAAAGAAGTAGAGGGGTTTGTTTTAGGTGTATTACATTGAAAAAGATCCTGGTTCTGTTTTAGTTTGGTATATGATATTGCCGTAGGATTGGGAGCACATGCATAAACTTGTGAGCCAAAATTAAGATATATATTTGAGAGAGTTTGTCTGTCCATGAGTCTCTGTATTTGTTTGTCTGTCAGTCTGTTCAAGAACTCCTCCTAAATGTTAAGAGCTAGGACCAACAAATTCAGTATGCAGATTCCTCTTATCATAACTTAAAGCACAGTAAAATTTTGGTTGTACAAGGTAAATGAGATGTGCCTGGAATGGGACTGCTTCTTACAAGATGGAAAGGGAGAGTCATGCTATATAATGACTACCTGGGGGCAGCAGGGGATATGGGATGGAAAGCAGGGACAGTTATACTATGATTTAAATGAATAAAAACAAAAATTAATTGAATTAAAAACCTGAGCAACACCGGGTAAATCTTCTAATATGTGTGTACAGTATTTATATACTAGAAGATTTACCTCAATTAATTTTTTTTTTTTTAAATTCAAATGAAAATGTCCATGTTTTAAATCATTGCTCTGGGGTGGAACTAGGGATGCAGGGTTCAGGATGCAGGCTGCCCCGGGGAGAGAGGACACCCACAGCCCTTTCTCACTGCAGCAGTTTGGGGCCAGGTGAGAAGCGCCTCTCCAGTGGGCACACCTGGGGGAGGTGTGCAGGTCCCCCAACTGGTTGGGGCAGGTCCAGGATCATCTGCTCCATGTGCTCCCCAGCCAGAGTGAGGAATGCAGCAGTCTGTGCACTTTCCTCTCGCTCCTTGATAAAAGGGAACAGCCAACAATATTCCCATACAGATCGGGAGGAGGGGGCCTTCCTGCCTTCCTAAAAGTGCCTGGGGGATTGGATGCTCAGGGCTGGAGCAATCCTGGGGGGTGGCATCCCTAGCCAGCACCCTTCATCTGCCTGGTGATTCTGTCTTTTTTCTGTACGGTTTTATGAGAAGCAATCCCATTCCAGGCACATCCCATTTTCCTGACACAACCAACCCCTGACCTTGCTTTAAGTTATGATAAGAGGAAGCTGCATATCAAATTTGGTGGTCCTAGCTCTTCCCATTTAAGAGTTCTTGAACAACAAGACAGACAGATAAACTCTCTCAAATATATAGGAGATGCATCAGTCTCTCTCTCTCTGTATTTCTATATGGGGGGGGTTGCTTTTTCAGTGCAAACCTGAAACAATTTGACGAAAAAAATTAAAATGTTCTTTTTTATCAAAAATATCAATGGAAAAAATAATTTTCTTGGCACCACTAGTTCAGAAGTGTTGAGTAGTCCCAGTTAAAAGGTCTAGATTTTGAACCTCAGAAAAAATCAGGTCACTTGTTCAGGTGATAACTTTAGGCCTCCTACTTAGCAGGAGATTGGACTAGATGGTCTCCAGAGGTCTCTTCCAACCCTATAATAACAACTTTTTGTTGTCCTTCAAGTTTATTATTATGTCCTCAGTCTTCCCTTGTCCAGATTAAACAAGCCCAATTTTTTGTTTTCTAGACCTTTAATCGTTTTTGTTGCTCTCCTTTGAACTCTCTCCAATTTGTCCACATCTTTTCACGTGAGGCCTAATTAGCACAGAGTAGAGTGGAAGCATAGCTGGTGAGTCCACAGTTGGCTTGGGGAGACAATTCCATCCAAGGCCTTGCCCCTTTGCACCTACCAGAACCCAGACTTCACTGTGGCCACTGCGCCTTTAATCCCTCCCTCCCCCCATTATGGCCTCTAGCCCTTGCCCAAGGCTACTACTCCTCCCCCCCTCCCACCCCCAGTGTCGGGTAGTTGTGCTGCCCCAAATCCCACCCCCAGAGTAGCCAGGCAGTCATGTGGTCCCAGCTCTACCTCCAGCCCTCAAAAAATGAGGAGTAACGTTAGTTTGAACCAAGGGGTTTGGTTCAAACTAACGTGTCCTGGCGCGCACTTTCACTTTCGAAACAGCTGTTGATTGGAGTAACGCGCCGGTGAGATCATGCTAATGAAGCGCAGGATATTTAAATCCCCGCTTCATTGACTATTTCGAATGCCTACATTTGCATCCCTAGTTCGAATTATGGTGCAAGTGTAGACATACCCTAACATTCAATGTACCCGCAGGTCCACCTTTCCAATGTGACCATTCAAGGAACAAAGAAAAAAACTAGTTTCTTAATGGTGCTGAGTCTTTTAATAAATGCAACAATTTTACTCATTATATTTGGAGTTTTGTTGCCGTGATCTTCTAAGACAGGTCGTCTCTGGGACTGGTTTCACTGTTCAAGGAAACACAACATAATGTCACGTCTATTGGCTTTGGTAGGGGTACTCTGTTTGTGCCAACGTAACCTCTGCTAAAGTAGTTTTTTATACATTTTCCCACTGTCCCAAACTTTGTTGTTACTGCCTTGCTTTTTCCAGTGGGGATTCCACTGGTGAAAGAATATAAAAAACTACTACTGTCGTGAAATAAAATGAGATTGTAAATAGCAATTTTTCACTTTTTTTCTATTTGGAAACATTTAAAAATATCAGAATTTACATTTTGTCACAGAACATGTTGATTTCAATGAAAAAACATTTTTGATGGAATAAATTTACTGTCAGAAAAAATGTCAGTTGTCTCAGATTGTAAGGTGTTTCAGGATTGTAGAAAAATCTAGAAACTCTTATCATGAGGACATCACTATGAAGTCGACATTAGATGCACTTGCATGCACACATACACAAACACCCACTTCTGCAAACATATTCCTAAGTATGTTGTGTTCACACACACCACATTTGTATGATGCATTTGAAATTCCTCTCTCTCTCTCTCTCTCTCTCTCTCTCTCTCTGGTTAAACCTAGTTTTGTCCCCCTCCCCCCACTACTTCATATGCTAAAAAACAGTGGAGATTGCCACCAAGATTAATAGATTTCCAGGCCAGAAGGGACCTTTGTGAGCATCTAGTCTGACCTGTACAAGACAGGACAGTGAATTTCCCCCAGATAATTCCTAGAACATCTTTTAGGGGCAAAAATCCAGTCATGGAGAATCCACCACAACCCTTGGTCAATTGTTCCAAATAGCACTGGTTGATAGCTGATCCCTTCCTGCTCATTGTCTAAACAAAGTGGTCTTAGACAGAAGGTTGGATTTGTAGCTGTAACCTCGCTATTTAAAAGAGCCCCTAAAAAGAGAAGAAAGAGAGAAGGCTGAATTTCCAGACAGGCAATCAAACAATTCGAGTACAAAATATACTCTTGTCTCTTCCCATGGCGCCTCTGAATCTGCCTGAACTGTCTGCATGCTTGCCCGGGAATAGTAAAGCAGATGCAGATGGCACAGAAGACACTGTCCTTGTCCAAAGCAACTTGGAATGTTGCGGTCTCCACATCGAACTAGGGATGTAAGCAACTAGTCAACTAGTCCCTCAACTAGTCGCTTCCCCACCCTTGCTGCCTCTATCACAGGCAGCAAGACGGGGGAGCAGGAGCAGGTGCTGGGGTGAGCTGGCTTAAAAGCTGGTTTCCCCCCAGCACCATCTCCGCGGGGGGCAGGGGAGTAGTGAGGACTGGGCACAAGCCGGGAATCAGCTGATACCTGGCTTGCACCCAGTCCCAGATGCTGTGCCTCTGCTTTTTAAATGCAGTAAAAGCCTGCTGGCTTTTAATACATTTAAAAATAAGAAGCACAGTTGGGGGGACCTGGTGTGAGCCAGGACAGCTGATTCCTGGCAGGCTCTTAATATATTTAAAAGGCAGAGTGCTGGGGCGGATAGCTAACCCCGCTGCAGCTCCCCTACTTATTGACTAATTGACTAGTTGATGGAAAATCCATAGACTAGTTAATTAGTTGATTAAATGAAATTTAACATCCCTACACTGAACCAAATTGGATTCTCTTGCACTAGTGTGATTCTGGAGTATCCTCATTGAACGTAATGAGTAAATCCCAGGTAAACCTTCCTGGGATCAATAGGGCCTACTTCAGATTTACACCTTTGTAAACAAAAGCAGAATTTAGCCCACCGTCAATTAAGTTTTGATTAATCACTTTATTTAAGTTCTTCTCCTTCAGTTTCTAGGGGCCAATGAATTTTCTAAGGGTACATCTACAAAGCAGGGCTAAAGTAGAATTAAACTACACACCTTCAGCTACATCAGTTGTGTAGCTTAAGTCGAAATAGCTTAATTTGGCTTTTGGTGCTATCTACACAGAAAGAAGTTGAAGGAAGAACACTCTTCCTTCGACTTCCCTTACTCCTTGTGAAATGAGGGTTACCACGAGTTGAGGGAAGAAGTCCTCCAGCTTGACATTATTTCGAAATAACGCTGCTGTATAGATGTACTTTAAGAGTTTTACCTTTGGCTGCAATGGAAACAGCATTGGGCCCCTGCTGGATCTGAGTGGTCTATGTTTGCCTTTTTTTCTTATTTTCTGTGGGTTTTGAATGATGCTGGGAACATGTTGTACATTGAAATAAAACACAATAAAATAATTAAGCACATTGAATGGAGGTTACTCCATATAGGTCTGTAAAATGGATGTTACCATTTAAAATGTCTGTTTTGAAACAGGCATTTTTCTGTGCTTTTGGATAAGCAGAGCCCAGAGCCCAGAGAACGTCCCTATAATGATTCCTGTTTCCCAGTTACATAAGAACACGAGAATGGCAATACTGGGTCAGACCAAAGGTCCATCTAGCCCAGTATTCGGTCTGCTGACTGGGCCAATACCAGATGCCCCAGAGGGAGGGAAAACACCAGGTAATCATCCGTGAGCCTTCTCCTGTCACCCATTTCCAGACAAACAGAGGCTAGGGACACCATTCCTACCCATCCTGGCAAATAGACATTGATGGACCTAACCTCTACATTGAGCCTGCTAACTTGTGTTTCACCAAAGTATCTTACAGACCAGTCTTGGTCTGAAGACATCAAGAGATAGAGAATCCTTTAGTAGTTTTTTCCTATGGTTAATCTTTCTCTCTATTAATTGTGCTTTGAATTTCAATTTGACACCAGGCCTCAACTTTTTACGCCTGCCCTGTCTGATTTCTTTCTCTTCTCTCTCATGGTCATTTGCCTCCATCTGGTCCTGTTTCAGAAGCTGCTTTGGCATCAGAAGTGATACCATCCTGTTCAGTTGCCACCACTTTTCATTGCTGCTCTTTGAATCCATAGCAAAAGTGCCAAAATGAATAAACAGGGTTCACATTTGCTCATTTTCCCCCTTAACTGATTCAAGAAGCTAGAATGTGATAAATGATTCTCTTATCTCTGCTTGTTATAGATTTGCTGTGTTTCCACAACCAGCAGTTGTTATGGGCATAGACACAGAAGAAAAAAGTCCTCTTGACACAGAACAGATATTGTATTGCAGCATAGAACAAAGAAATCGGGCCATAGTTACAGCTAGCTGATGACTCTTTGAAGTTCAGGGCACACTGAAGGGTTGAGGAGACGTGGTACCAACCGGAGGCTTTAGGCCTGTATTCAGCATGGAGGCAGAGTAATTATTCCAAGAGGCAGCTCTTACCATATGTATTGGAAAGATGCAATATGTTAGAATCATAGAATCATAGAGCTGGAAGACACCTCAGGAGGTCCAGCCCCCTGCCCAAAGCAGGACCAATCCCAACTAAATCAACCCAGACAGGGCTTTGTCAAGCCGAGACTTAAAAACCTCTAGGGATGGAGATTCCACCCCCTCCCTAGGGAACCCATCCCAGTGCTTCACCACCCTCCTAGTGAAATAGTTTTTCCTAATATCCAACCTAGACCTCTCCCACAATAATGTTCCTCATTATTGGTGGCCTCCAGAGCTAGAGGTGTGTATGGCAGGGTACAGCCCTGTCCTGCTAATACAGTGTGCATCTTTGTCTCCCTCTAGCAGCTGGACTGCATAGATGTTTATGAATCTATTAGCATTTCTTGTCAAGTGAAGTTGGAAGCTCAGGCTCTCAAGCCTCATGTTCTTAAATGTGGAGTTCCTCAGTTCAGTCCCAAAGGTGATCTAGTCCCACACTAGTGCTGTTGTCAGTAGCACTAGCCAACCGCTGTCTTGCACTTAGAGACCACGGCCATGCAGCATGGTGAAAGAATTCCCTGGGTGCTCCTCACCTGAACAGGCAGCCACAGTTTGGCTCCTGTGTAACGTTAATCATAAAGACTGCAGGGCCTTAAATGAAGCAGGGATTGGGGCTTGTCCTGTGTCACTGTGTGCTATACTCCCAGTGAACTGCAAAGAGGGGTGAATTCACAGCAGGATTGTTGTCATGCTGGGACTCACAACAATGGGAGGAATATCAATGGGGTGTCATGATTTGTGATTCATATAATGGGCTTTTTGACAGAAAAACAAGGTTTTTTTAGAATGATTTTTTTTTTTTTTTGACAAAACCACCTGCCTTCTGTGGAAATTTTGGCTTTCTCCCTGAAATATTTTGTCTGAAATCTTTCAAGTTTTGGCAAAAAAAAGTTCAGTTTAATTGAGTTTTCTGAAAATTTCCATAAAAATGTTTAATGAAAACAAAAAGCTTTTTCAATTTTGTCATACCTGGGGACAAAAAGCCTGGGGGAGGAGGGGAGAGGGAGGCATCTTTGCTCACAGAAAAAGTGTGCTAGAGAATTTGCATCCAAGGTTCCCATCTTGAATACCTTCTAATCGAACTAGATGACAAGAAGCCACCAGCTATAGCAAGTCACTTCTCCTCACTGTTTCCCTTCTACATGCTGTCTGTCTGTCTGCCTGTCTGTCTGTTGTATTTAGACTGTGAGCTCTTTGGGACAGGCGCTTGTCTCTAAGAAGCACTGTCCGTGTACAATGGGGCACTGTCCGTACTCCTGTACTACAGATGAAAACAAAGGAGTGAGTGGACACATCAGGCACTCATTTGCCATGGTGGAGAAGTCCTCCTAAAGGCCTAAAGCTGGGGGGCGAGGGCGGGGTCACAAGGCACAGATGCCCAAATAGAAGGTGGCACAAAGGGAAGCGTGTGAGAAAGATGCAATAGTTGTGTTATTTGGGCAGAGTGGAAGGAGAGAACAATGTGCTTTTTTGCTATCAAGGCGTGTATGTGGGCACTGTTACCATTGGATCTGAGCACACATAATTCATTATTTAATATTCATAGCCCTCTTTGGATTTTCCTGACTTTACAGAGAGGTGAAGTGACTTGGATTTTTTTCTGTATCACAAGATTACCCTTGGATTATCCAGGGCCATCATGAAGAGGAAGTAGGGAGCAGTGGGAAGGTCCCTGAAAATAGAATCAGGAAACCTGCTCCTGTGCCTAGCTCTGCCCTGACTTCACAGATGAGTTCTGTGCCTCAGTTTCCTCATCTCTAAAATACAGATAATTATACTGATTGGCTTTAATAAGTCTTGTAATTAATATCAGATGTTTGCTGGAGTAATATAATCTCTGGGAGCCTTAGACCAAGAATGTCCTAGGTTGTTTTGTAGTTAGGACAAAAAGTGACAATTCATTTAGCAGCTAGAATAGGTTCAAATCATCAAAAAGCAACAGGAAGCGGAGTGTGTTACTTGTGCATCATAAGTACTGAACTCTGGAGGTACAAAATTGTCTTTTCTTTTTGACAGACTCATAAATCAAAAGGATGTATTCACAAAAGGGGCTGGGAGCATAAAAAGAAAGCAAATTATAAAGGGATCCCAGAATAATATTTTGAAGACCCTTGGAATGTAAGCAAGCAAAAGCTTTTGAAAAATCAATAGGAAATTTTGCTGGCAGCCAGCACAGATTTCAGTTACAGGATAGGAGGATCAGAAAAGGCTGAGAAAGCTATTGTAAGAATTGGAAAGGAACGTGAAGGTGATGATAACTGCTTTAGAGCCTGACTGGGCCTTATTCCTACATGGAGTTACAGGACCTGGCCTGGAGGATTTAGACTTGGAGGCTGGACTCTGCATCCAATTCAGAGGTGGTGTTTCCAGCTCTTAAGCGTGAAGGCCAAAATTTCCAAAGAAGCCTAAGGGAATCAGGCGCTCAGCAGCCACTGGACTGTAATAGAATTTAGGCACCCTGCTTCTTTTGGCTCCTTTGAAAAAGCCCAGGCTAAGATTCACTCCCCAGAACACCCGTGCAATGCTCTTTAACTCAGTGGGGAGGGTGAGGTGTAACTGAGGGGAGACCTGGACCATAAATGTGAAATTGCATCAGATTAGGGTTCCTTATGGCTGGTCTCTGGGCTCAGAGGGCAGGAAGCACGGGTGGCCAGTAATGTAGGCAAGGGAAAGCACAGCCTTCCCAAAACTGCTACATGCTTGACTGCTGAAGACCAGGGAGGGCTGGGAGTGCAGCATGGCAGCCCCAGCCCTCCACATGGCCAGGATAGGTCGGGCTGGGGGTGGGCAGGCCTTGGCTCTAGAGGTGGGCTTCTGGCAGAAGAGGCAGGGTGGGGCTGGGGCTTACCTTCCCCAACTGGGCTTTCACCTGCCACCCATGGTTGACCTCAGGAGGTCACTGAATCCAGCCCCCTGCTCAAAGCAGGACCCACCCCAACTAAACCATCCCAGCCAGGGCTTTGTCAAGCCGCGACTTCAAAACCTCTAGGGATGGAGATTCCACCCCCTCCCTAGGGAACCCATTCCAGTGCTTCCCCACCCTCCTAGGGAAATAGTTTTTCTAATCTAATATCCAACCTAGACCTCCCGCACTGCCACTTGAGACCATTGCTCCTTGTTCTGCCATCTGCCACCACTGAGAACAGCCTCTCTCCATCCTCTCTGGAGCCCCCCTTCAGGTAGTTAAAGGCTGCTATCAAATCCCCCCCCCCCACACACACACACTCTTTTCTGTAAACTAAACAAGCTCAAATCCTTCAGCCTCCCCTCATAAGTCATGTGCTCGAGACCCTGAATCATTTTGGTTGCCCTCCGCTTGACTCTCTCCAATGCGTCCACATCCTTTCTGTAGTGGGGGCCCCAGAACTGGACACAAAACTCCAGATGTGGCCTCAGCAGTGCTGAATAAAGGGGAATAATCACTTCTCTAGATCTGCTGGCAATGCTCCTCCTAATGCACCCAAATATGCCATTAGCCTTCTTGGCTACCAGGGCTCCCTGTTGATTCATATCCAGCTTCTCATCCTTGGTAATCCCCAGGGTTCCTTCACAAGTGATTCAAAGGGGGGCTCCACAAGCACAGGAATGTAGTTGGAGTGATTTATAGAATCATAGAATCCTAGAACTGGAAGGGAACTTGAGAGGTCATCAAGTCCAGTCCCCTGCCCTCACGGCAGGACCAAGCACCATCTAGATCAGCCCTGACAGGTGTTTATCTAAGCTGCTCTTACATACCTCCAATGATGGAGATTCCACAAGCTCCCTGGGCGATTTATTCCAGTGTGAAACCTGCCTGAGAAGTAGGAAGTTTTTCCTAATGTCCAACCTAAACCTCCCTTGCTGCAATTTAAGGTAATTTAAGCCCATGAAGTCTTTTCTGTATTAATATAATACAGAGGAGGAGGGCAATAACCCTTCAAATGGTTTGTGAGCCCTCTAATGGTGCTCACTGTGTTCTTCTTGTGATGTGACCAAAATCTGGCCATAGCAGCCTGTGTAGCTAGCATGGAATGTTGTGTAGAGTTATAAACGTGATTATTTGGATTCCACTGGACCCATATGATTGCTACACTCTCTCACAGCTACACAGGCAGCACAGAAGTGTCAGTGTTTTTCTGAATAGCCTTCAAGTTTGTGTTTGCATCCCACAGGCCAGTCCAATCCCAGCGTGAATCCCACTGAGCCAAATACTGCCCTGGTGTCAGAGGGGGGCAGCTCCAGCAGCTTTACTGCAGTCACCCCAACCCCGCAGGAACTCGGAAGGGGAACCCCAAGCAACGGCTTACTGGCTGGGTGCGTGCAGTTCAAATGCATCTCTGCTTTCAGTGTCACGTTAGTGGGCCACAGGACTGCAAATCTGAGAAGGAGAATATACAAACAGAGGCCGCCCATACCAGCATGAGAACAGCCTAGCAAGACTCTGCTTTGTGCTTGTGCTCCCTGTGATCTGCGGGGAGTAGGTGAACTGAGAAAGCAAACTCCATGGTAACTCTGTCCTGAAGCAACCTAGGTTCTACAAGTGCCATGTCCTAGCACCAACCCTGCCCCTACTGTGCTGACCAGCTTTCTGGAATTCTGCACCCTTTGCCCATTTCATGCTGTGTTTCTTGGGGCTGGGGAGGGTTCAGCTGTGGCGGTTGAACCCGGCACCTGTGGCTCTAATAGCACGGACAGATTTCTTTCAGTTAGCGGACCAGCTCACATATGCATGCCAGAGAGGTCACTGAGCTAAGAGAAAGGGACCTGTCTCTACTATCTAAAGAACACACATAAATACAAGGCCTTGAGTGAGAGGTCACCAGGAGGGTGTGAAATGCAAACTACAGTTCAGTAATGGAGTGTGGGGCCAGAAAAGAAAATGTGCTATACATAGGATCTCTTCTAAACGAGTTTTCTGAGGATTTTCTTTGTCCTGAGTTCTCCAATCTGGAGATCTGTGTCTTATGGAGAAGGCTCGGACAGATCTGGGAAGAAAGCTGGTTTCTGTCAGGGATGTCATGACAGAGCGGCTTACTTCCCGAAACCCAGCGTACATATCTACAGTGCTAGTCTGCACCCGAGTCCAAGGGGGCAAACTAGCTAGATTAAAATTATCTTGCATATGTCTGCTTAAGTTGCTTCAGTTCTTAGTGTAACTGCCACCAGGCATATTTGAACCTGGGATCTCTGGAACTTAGTATAGGAGCCTCTATGCTTTGAGCTAAAAGCAACCTGGCTCCCAACCCATGCTGGAGATTAGAGGTCTCTTGTTCTTATGTGTTGCTGTGGTCTAGGTGCTACTGCATGAGACAGTGAACCACACTAGGTAAGTGGGTTACATGAGCAATTGCACAAAGTGCTGCAGGTGGCACACTAACAGGATTCATCACCAAAGTTGGTCTGCTGGTTGGCTCATTAGCTTTGCTGCTCTGGCTATCTGAGCTGCAAGCCTGCCTGAGTGCAGTACAGGCATAACCCCAGGCCAGTGGGGTACTGAATAAATTCTTAGTCTCTTGTTTTGAGTTTTTCTTTTACAGACAAATATAGAGTTTGCTCTAAGTCTGTAATTATTCTCTCATTCAAAATTTGGGAGCTTAAAAACAGATTTATGCTAAGCCAAATTAAATCCCTTTAATTCTGAATAAGAACTTCCACACAAAGCTTCAGCCAGGTTCAAATAATCTACTTTAAATACACATTTTACATTAATCTGGATTAATTTCCCTCAGTGTCCCAGTACAGACAAGCCTTTACTTAGAAGCTTGCCCTTCAAACATTTTGAGTTGTAACTACTGATAATTAAAACTCTTCTGGGAACAACAACAAACCGTTGAAAAAAGGCAAGATCTGCTCTACCCCCCAGGCTTTGTGCCTGTATAATTAGATTAGTTTGGGAGGTAGCATAGCCTAATGGATAGGGCATTGGTTTAGTATCTAAGTGCAGTGAGTTCAGCTCCTAGCTGCTATTAGACAATGAATTCCCTCTGGGTGCCTGTATTAGTCTAAACTGAGGTCCTCAGCTTAGACTAATACAGCTACATCCACATTTATGGGGGGGAGGGGTGCGTTGTACCACTGTGATTTTCCTGGGAGACTTAAAATCATACACGTTGCTCATAGCAACAAAGGCATCATACTGTTCTGGTCTGATATCCTGGCTTCACTGAAGTCAACTGGAGCCTAACCATTAGAAACAGGTTTTTACCTCTTGCTACCCTGCAGAAACTGAAGGGCTTTTGTTTTGTTTTGTGTTTTAAACAGGAGCTCAGTGAGGTTCAGTAGATTCCCCCCCACAATCCAGGAAACCCTTACTGAGCAGGTGAAATATTAAGACTCTAGGATTCTATAAGAAGGAATCATCTTTCATATAAATTAAAGTCAAAGATCTTTGGAACTATTGAGTCAGGGCTGGGAAGTTCTTGTTGCTCGTCTTGTTGTGGATGCAGGTCACACAGTCAGGCTTTAGGCTTCCGGAAACACGCAGCCCTGATGTACATAAGCAGCACATGCGAGGGAGTCCTGCCGGTGCCTCGATTGGTTTCAGCAGCACCCTGCTTCCTGGACTTGAAACTGGGCGAGGGGAGGAGGGGTTCATTGTTTGTTTTTGTTGATGTTTGATTTCTGAGCAATTGCACAGGCAGGAGAAGAGCCAACCTCTGCGCCCAAACTGCTGGTGCTACTGAAATCTGACCTGGAACAAGAGCAGGAGGCACCACTCAACATGCTCCCTGCATGACTTCATCTTTCTTAAACCTCTCCAGAAGCAAAACCTCATAATACAGAAAGCAAATGCACACACACTCACACAGAAACTGTGCACACACATACACTGTGTGCACACATATACACGCACACTGGGCACACACACATGCTGTGCGCACACATACACACACACACACTGGGCAGACAAACGCACACTGGGCACACACACACACTATGCATGCACACACTCACACAGACTGTGCATACACACACTGTGTGCACACATACACATACATGTACTGGGCACACACACACACACACACACACACACAGAGCATGTAGCATTTCCATACCTGTATGCACACACAGTGCATAGACACAGTACACATAGCTAGACATAGAAAATAAATACACACAATATGAATATATATACACACAGCACAGTCACATACAGAATATACCTGTGACATATATGGCAAATTCTTAAAATATCTTTGGGGTGCCCTTAACAGAGCATGGAAGGAAAATACTGGTGTAATTGCCTTGAACTGTGACAGCAGCAACAACATGCACATACATACACAGAGTACACACATACTATGCATAAACATATTGAGCATGGAGAGAACACACATACATGCAACATAATATGCATGCATGCACGCACACGCACAGAGTACACGCAATATGCATCCACAACGCACACACATGCATTCACAGAGAATACAAAAATACAAAATGCAAATATATACAGACAGAGACTATGTGCAGACACACAGTGTGTGCACATACACAAACACACAACACAAGCAAACATACAGACACACATACTAGATTTACCTGTTGTTGCCATGGTGTGGAGGGTACAAGAGTCAAGGCAGAGGATTGAGAGGCATGGAGTGGCTCAGTGCTGGAGGTGAGAATGTGGGGGGGTGAAAGAGACTGGGCAGGGGTTTGAGAGGCAGGGGGGCTGAGGGCAGGATGTGGGAATGTAGGAGTCAGGACGAGGGGGTGCAGGGGTCAGGGCAGAAGGTGGGGGCTCAGGGCAGAGGGTGGGGGTGTAGGAATCAGGACAGGGAGTTGGGGCTGAGGAGGGGCTCAGGGCAGGGTGATGGGATTTTGAGGGGTGCAGAAGTGAGAATTTGGGGTGAAGAGGGGCTCGGGGCTAGGTGTTGGTGTGGGGGGCTGGAGTGAGGGAGAGGGGCTGCGGCGGGGAGGGACATGGGGTGCAGAAATGAGGGCTTGGGGCTGAGGAGGGGCTCAGGGCAGAGGACCAGGAGGTTAGGGAAGGGGTGTGGGTTGCACTGCTCCAGCATTGGCTCCTACTGGGATGGGGAGCCAGGACTGTGCTCCCCGGCCAGTGGTTCATGGGGAGGGCTGCATGGGCCAGCTCTGGCCTGCAGGTTGTTGGGAGGAGGGCCTGGGTTCCGTGGGCTGACCCTGGCTTCCAGTTCTCCCCTCCCCCACCCTCCTACTTGTCAGGGGTGAGGGTCCGGGTTCCATGGGCTGGCCCAGCCTCCAGCAGCCAGCTCCCTCCCTCCTGCTTGTCTTGGGTTTAGGGGCAGTGCTCCATATGCTAGTCCAGGACTCCAGCTGCATCCCCTGCCCCTAGCTTCCAGCTTGTCCAGGGATGAGCCGGGGCTCCATGAGCCAGCCCCAGCCTCCAGCTGACCCGCCCACCCCCAGCCTCCTGTGTGTCTGCCCTGGAGGAGATACCAGGCTGGCCCATAATTCTCCTCAAGGGGTGAGATCTCCTCCAGGCTGGGTGCTAGACTGCAGTTCCTGCCCTCTCCTTGGTGAGCATCTCCTCCGGGTGGGCGGTGCACCACAGTGCCTGTTCCTGGGGTATCTACTTTAGAGGGAGGCCAGGCCATGGCTCCCAGCCTCTCCTTGGGTGGCGGGTTTTCCTCCAGGGAGGTCTGGGTGATGGTTCCTGGTCCCAGTCTGTCTTCAGGTGGGATACCTCCTCGGGGGGCGGGGGGGGGGGGATGGTGGTCATGGCTCTTACCATTTAGGACAGTGGTCTCCAACCTTTTTAACCAGAAGATCACTTTTTCAATTTAAGTGCAATGTAAGATCTGCCTCAAACCCAAATATTCTGGCCCCACTTCCTTCCTGCCCCTTCTGAGGCCCCGCCCCTGCTCTACCCCATCTCCGAGGCCTCGCTTGGCTCACTCCATCCCCTTTTCTCCCCAAACCTCATTCACTTTCGCTAGTCTGGGGCAAGGGGTCGGGGTGCAGGCTCTATTCTTGGGCCAAGGGTTTCAGAGTGTGGGAGGGGCTCCGGGCTTAGCCCAGGGCAAGGGATTGGGGTTGACGAGGGGTGTCAGGGTGCAAGGTCTGGGAAAGGGTTTGGGTGCAAGGGAACTCATGTCTGGGGCAGGAGGTTGGGTGCAGGAGGGGGGGTTCAGGGCTGGAACAGGGGTTTAGGAAACAGGCTCTGTTTGGGCACCACTTAACTGAGACAGCTTCCGGGTGGTGGAGCAGTGGGGTTCAGGCAGCTTGCTCCTGCCCTGGCCCTGCACCACTCCTGAAAGCAGCTGGCATGTACAGCAGTGGCTCCATGGCACCTTGTGCTGCCCCCCATCTACAGGAACTGAGCCCACAGCTTCTCCTGGCCACAGTTCCCTATTATTTATCAATGGGCATTGCAGGAGGGTGTCTGTTGGGAAGGACAGCACGGGGAGACCCCCTGCTCTGCCTTTTCTCAGGGGCTGCAGGGACATGCCAGCCACTTACAGGAGCAGCAGTTATCACAGGGATAATGACTCCAGTCACAGCAGGTTCAGCATTTTAGAACTCACCACCCAAAGAATTAAATTTAAGTGTAAGAGAGAAATGAAAATTATGAAATGCACAGACCAGTCAAAAACCAAAACTAACCCACTTTGCCAGCAGTAAAAGAAGTAAACCCCCCCCCCCCACACACACACACAGACACGCATGTATGTGTTGGGTCAGGAGATGAGAGGGAAGGACAGTGTGTGTTTGTGAGAATGACAGAGATACACACAGTGTATGAGAGTGACAGAGATTTGCATTGCCAAGCTCCCTCCATCCCCTTCTCCCTGTGTGGAGACAGGGTACAGAAGTGGGGGGGAGGAGGGACACCCTGACATCAGTGCCCCCTTCTGCTCCCCCACACACCCTGCACAGCAAGCAGGAGGCTCCTGGGGGGGGGGCAAGCTCCAAGGCAGAGGGCAGGAGCAGCATGACAGTGGGGAGAGGGGAAACTGAAGGGCCAGGGCTTGATTAGCTTCATGGCCAAACCAGTCAGGATCACCTGTCAGACGCTCTAAGATCTACCGGTAGATCCCGATCTACTGGTTGGTGACCACTGATTTAGGAGGAGTTCTTGAAAAAACAGACTCGCAAATGAACAGACAGATGGACTCACAGACAGTTGCACAAACTCTCTAAAATATATACGTAGATGGATGCATATATTCAGAAGACAAACACATACATATATGCACCCATATAGGAACATTCACAAATACACACACACACAAGACTACACACTTTGGCTACGTCTATACTGCAACACTATTTTGTTTTACCAGAGTATCCGGAAATAACTATCTCGTGTTTTCACAGTAAGCCCATTATTTTGGGTTTGCTATTCCTACATCCCTGTAAACCTCAGTCTATGAGCAGTAAGGGACATTTCACAATAGCACTTTATTTCGAAATTTGGTGCAGTATAGACAGCGCCAAACGGTGAAATAAGCTATTTTGAAATAACATTGAAATAAGATACGCAATTTGCATAGCTCAAATTGCGTATCTTATTTTGAGTTATGATGCTGTGTAGATGCACCCAAATTTGAGTGCATACACACATATAAAATGAGCACAGTCTGAGTTTTAATTTTCAAACCTCAAGAAAGGCAACATATCCCATCTTAGTTTTTGGTGACTGTCTGGGATTTTGCTGACTTTGATCACACAGATGATCCTTAGGAGAACACAGTTTGTATAAGGATATGTGTATCTGCAATATGTTATTCATCTACTAACTGTGTCTGTGTGCTCCGTCACGACCCCCCCTTTATGAATATTGGTTTATGAATATTAATGTGCATAACTCAAACACAACTTATGCAAAATGTATCACGTGACACGTCATTTTAAAGGTTGTAATCCACTGAATTTGTATAACATTTTTTTGTTTGTGAATCTGGAAATATAAAGTGTGAATCTGGTTTTAATTTGAAATGTGCTAATGAGAGCCATTGGGGACACTTTAGAATTTTAATTACTCAAATGAACAACCTGTGAATAATCTTGTTTGTCTTGGAAACCTGAACTGTGGTTGGTCCTAGAAAGACATGGCGTCAGGCCATCTGATGCTGAAACCCATTTTGGATCTTGTGCTTTTCCACTCCAGGGGAGAAAAGTTCGAACTGAGCACAAAGAATTCCCAGCTGGGGCAAAAGGGATAAAAGAGGGAGGAAAACAAACAATAGGGTCAGTTGTCAAACATCGGGAGACCACCCCCTCTTGCCCCCTAAAATGCCTGCTGGAAACATGCCTGTCTGAACAGAGGAAGGAGTGGGCCCGAGCTAGGAGCTGCTTAGCTTGTGTAAGAGATGTTTAGAACAACTGTTTAAGATGTGCATGAAACAAGTTTCTTAGTGGATTGGGATTAGCTGCCATTATTTGTTTATTTTAATTTAATAATTAACTTTGTTTGAACTGGCTGTTTTCATTTGCAACCACTTCAGTCCTACTTTTTGTACTTTTGTTTATTATCAAGCCCAGTGTGAATAGTTACTTGTGGGTGAGCAACCACTGTGCATCTCTCTTTCATTGAGAAAGGGGACGGACCTTATGCAGGGGGCTGGAGCAATCTGTACAGTGGGGTGCTGAGAGCCATCGAGCCAAACTGTATATAATGGAAACCACTTCAAGGCAGGGGGTGCTGCAGCCTCTCTGCCACACACACTGCTACTTCCAGCATCTATGACCTTATGAGCTTTCTGTGTGTATAACTTTTACACAGGGTAAGATGGATTTATTTGGGGGGTTGGTTCCTTTTGAGGGTTGGTTTCCTGGGTGCTGAGCCCTTATCTCTGAACCCCTCTGGCACTGAACTGATTCAGCATCTATATTGCTCTGCAGGGCGATGATAACCCCATGTCTGTGCCTTTGCTGGGGGGAGCAGAGCTTCTAGCCCAGGAGGACAGGGTAGTGGGGAGCCCCAGAGAACCAGAAGGTGGGTGTCTGTGGCTTGCGCAAAAAGGACTTTTGCCCGAACGGGAGCGTCATAGTATTTGCGCAAGAACATTGACGATCATACATGAGATCGTCAGTGTTCTTGCGGAAATTCAAGCAGCCAGTGTAGACAGCTGGCAAGTTTTTCCACAAAAGCGGCTGATTTTCCGGAAAAACTTGCCAGTCTAGAGACAGCCCATCTGTTTAAGGAAGACTATGATGCTATGTGTCATGAGTTCGTACACCCCTATGGCTACTATAGGACATAACATTTATATGAACTAGTAATGGATGAAATTGTGAGGTTTGGGGAAACTTGCTTTCAATATGGATAAGCATAAAAAAGTTTGGGGGGAGCTGTGTTAGTCTGTAACTGAAAAATCTTAAAAAACAGTGCATAGTCCTGCAGCACCTTACAGACTAACACAAAATGTAGATGGGATCATGAGCTTTTGTGGGCACAACCCACTTCTTCAGATGAATGGAATTAAGGGGTCCAGAGTGCCAATAAATAGCAGAGAGAGGGGATGGGGGGAACGGACGGGAAAAAATGGAGGAAAAAAAAATATTGTCAATTAGCGTGTCCATGCTAAATGAGGCTAACAGAGTGGGCTCTAAGTATTCTAAGTACATGGTACTTAGCTTTTTATGTCAGTAGGATGTGAAAAGTAGTGGCCCATCCAGGTCAGGTTTTTTGTTTAAGCCTCTATTCAAGGTGTCAAACTTGTAAATGAAAGCTGCAGAAGGGTAGCCGAGTTAGTTTATAACTGGAAAAACTTAAACAACAAATAAAAGAAGTGGGTTGTTCCCTCAAAAGCTCGTGATACCATCTCCATGTTTTGTTAGTCTTTAAGGTGCTGCAAGGCTATTTTTTATAAATGAAAGTTCTGTAGTTTCTCTCTCCAGATGATTTTTACTTTTACTTTTAGCTCCATTAGTGAGTGTCCAGGCAAGTTGAAATGTTTCCCAACAGGTTTCTGTGTGTTAGCATTTTGAATATCTGATTTGTGTCAATTAATTCTTTGTCGTAGAGACTGTCCAGTTTGGGCAATATACATGGCAGAGCGGCATTACTGGCATTTGATGGCGTAGATCGCATTGGTGGATGTGCAGTTATATGAGCCTCTGTCGTGGTGGCTGATGTGGCTATGTCCTGTGATAGTGTTGTTTGTATAGATGTGTGGACAGAGTTGACACCAGAGTTGATTGCAGAGGTGGGTTCCTGGATGCGTATGATGGAGTTAAGAAAGTTGGAATTCTTTAGTGTAAAATGGCTTGAACCTGCAAATTCTGGACTGGGGTTTGCATGATGAACATGCCAACACTTTCTTCCTTGCTATGATCACAAGAGCAGCCGTTAGTCCAGTGATATTTCTGCACTTGCAGTCATGTGTGGAAATGGGAAGTGGGGAAGCAGAGGTGAGAGGTACATGGGGTGAGGAGGAAAACTAGCAGCACTTCATCAGACCCCAGAATAGCATGTTTCATGTCTAAGGTGAAGGTTCAGGAAGGCAGAAGGGGGAGACCTTTCTCACTCATCCCTGAGGACCAAGGGCCAGATTCCTCTTGGCCTTGGAACTTGTGTCATGATTTACACCTGTGCAATGTCAGTGTGCCTGCTTACCCATGGTGCAAAGCCAAATCCTCCCACATTCATGACAGAGGCCATGTGAGTACCAGGATGCTCAGATAAACTGATGCAACAGTGGTTAGGATGCAGCAGCTCTGGTTTCAATTCCTGTTTGTCACAGCTTCTCCCTGTGCCCTTGGCAAGTGGGTTAATCTCCCTATGCATCTACTCCCCCATTTGTAAAACAAGGACAATACTCACTTCCTGTCCTGTCTCATTAGGTTATAAACACTGGGGGGAGAGGGAGAGTAGCAGGAACCGTCTCTTAGGATGTGCCCGATGAGGACCCAGCCTTGTTCAGGGTCTCTAAGGTATAAGGTAGCACAGGCTAGATGTACATCAGCTGTAACATTCAGTTCCAGAGAAGGATTTCCCCAGTGTCTCGGTTTTGAGTGTCTGCCCATCTATCTATATGTGCCATTGTTAACATGTATGTTCCAATAGTGCCTGCGGACCCTACACAGACACTGCACATTGCACACCACACAGAAAGAGACAGTTCCTAACCCAAACACAGATGACAAATTAGGGATGGGGAAACTGAGGCTCAGAGCCAGACCCAGGCTGTCAGGGCCTTCCCTGCAGAATTTTGTTTGGTTCCATCACTCTTTAAGATGCTCTCCAATATCTCCGGTTAACCACGTCCACTCCACTGGGTGTGTGATGTAAGAGGTGCCCTTCTTCCTCCTAGAGTCAACCTCACACCTTCACATACAACCAGGCACTCATGGGACCAGGCCTGAGGGGGGAAGCCCAGCAGACAAAGGGTTACATTGGGAAGCCATAGTTCCTGGCACCAGCCATTGCAGAAGAGCACAGGGAAAGTGGGACGCTGATCCTTTCCTGAGAAAGGCTTTGATTAAGCAAGTAGCTCACGTCTGAGGCGGCTCCCTCCCTGATTCTGGGGGCCAGGCAGTCTATTTGCAATTAAACTGGGTCTAGTTACCCTCCAAAGTGAAGAGAAGCTGTTCGGAAAATTAGTAATAGGAGTCTCTCTACCCTTTGACAAATTACTTTCTAATGAAAAACATCTGCTTGGGCTAAGAAGGTTCCCTCATCTTTACTTCCGCCTCATGCAAATGGTGTTTATTTTGCATATTGCGAAATGTGCTTTGGTCGCGTAGTCAAAAGGGACAGGACGGCATTGATAAAAAGCAGCAGTGCTGTGAGTGGAACAGAATTTCCCTCTCCCGCACTTTAATTATCCTTTCTCTTTATAACAGGTGTAATGAGCACAACACCTGATGGCTAATGATAATCCAGATGGTTTGGAATTGTAATTCCATATGCTATACAATTTAACAGAGAACAAGGATGGAGTTAACTCTTTGTGGGTCCTGGCACAGTGGGGGTGAAAAGAAAGGGATGCAGAGATTTTATTAGGGATGGGAGGATCAGCCTGAAGGAAAAACAAAAAGGTAGAGGGTTTTTGACCTTCAAAAATGTCAGTTCCTATAATCACTTGGGGGTCAACCCTTACAGGGCCTTAACAAGAGGCACTGGCATACCAGAAAAATCTCTATATATAGATTTTAGACAGTTTGTGCATCTGTCAGTGTCTGTGAGTTCGTCCATCTAGCCATCTGCGAGTCTGTTTGCTCAGGAACTCCTCCTAAATGAAAAGAACTAGGAGCACCACATTTGCTAGACAGATTCCTTTTATCCCAACTTAAAGCAAGGTCAAGGTTTGGTTGTGCCAGTAAAATAGGAAGTGCCTGGAACGAGATTGTTTTCCATCACACGGAAAGGGAAGGGGCTGATCGGAGGGACGGCTATCCTGCAGAGTGACCACGGGGGCGGCCATCCAGCAAGAGAGATGAACTAGGGACAGAGCTTTCCACGCTGCCAGCCACCAGAATAGGTAAGTGGCACCCTTGTACCACACAGTGCTGGACAGGGCGCCCCTCCACTCACCAACCCACTGAGAACACCCTAGGGTCAGCGTGCCCTCCCCTGAGGGAACACTTCCCCCTCTCCCCAGAGCAGAGGCTGGGAACTGTGTTCCAACCCCCTCGGAGGAGACACCCTCCCCCTGAAGAGAGGCTGGAGCTAGGAACCAGCTTGGGGGGGGGGGGTCAGCTGTAGGCTGGGGCCAGTCACCAGAGCCCTCCCGCTCTGACAAGCTGATGGCTGGGGGGGCAGTGGCCGGCTGGGACTAGCCTGTGGAGCCCCAAATCTTCCACACGCAGCCTGGACCAGCTACAGGCTTGGGGGCAGCTGGATGCGGTGCTGACCCATTGGACCAGCTGGGAAATGGGGGAGGGGCAGCTGAAGTCCAGGTTTAGACCCAACCCAGAAAAGACTGGAGGACAAGACGAGCATGTGCAGCCCTTTCCCCTGGGAGGAGCCACCACAGAGCCCCACTCTTGATCCCACGGGCAGCCCTGGTAACTTCCCCCCCAAACTCCTGGTCCCCTGCCCTGACTCCTGCACATCACCCCCCTGCCCTGAGGCCTCATCTCTTGCCTTGAGTGCCCCTCACCTCACATCTCCCTGGCCTGAGCCCCTTCTCATTCGGGAGCCCCTCACTCCAGCACCCCCAAATCCCAGCCCCTTGCCCTGAGCCCCTCCACACACCCAAAGCCTGACTCTGCGTCCCCCACCTTCGCAGCTTCCTGCCCTGGCCCCCTCCTCACCCCAATCCATCAATCCAGCCCCCCATAGACCAACCCCCTGCCCTGAGCCTCTCCTCACCCACAAACCCCTGCCTCCCAGCTCTTGCCTTCACTTCTGCACCCAACCTCCTGCCGTGAGCCCTCCACACCCAGCCCCCTGCCCTGAGCTCCCATCCTCTACCCTGACTCCAGCATCCCACCCCTGCCCTGAACCCCCCAACCACTGCCCACCCTTAATTCTCCACCCCTACCTGCTGCTCTGATCCCCCAACCCCTACCCTGACTCCTTCAGTGAGCCTCCCCAAATGTCCCAGCCCTTTGCCTTCACTTCTGCACCCTGCCCTGACCCTTGCACCCCACTCTCTACCCTGAGCATGCCCCATACCTCCCAGCCCCCTTGCCCTGATTCTGGCACCTCCCGAACCCCTTCCCTGAGTCCCCCCACACTTTCCAGTCCCCTGCCTTCATTCCTGCACCCCATCCCCTGCCCTTAGCCACCCCCCACAAACCCAAATCTCTGCTCTGACTCCTGCACCCTGTTCCCTGCCCTGAGCCCGCTACACCTCCCAGACTCCTGCCCTGATTCCTTCACCCTACCCTCTGTCATGCACCTCCAACCCCTGCCCTGAATCCTCCATCCCTACCCCTTGCCCTGAGCATCCCCCCACCTTCCACCCCCTGCCCTGATTCTTGCTCCCTTCACTGCCTGCTCTGAGTCCCCCCCACCAACCTCCTGCTCCCTCATCCATGCCCTGAGCCCTATCATTTAAATAAAACATGCACATTTTCCTTTAATCCCCTCCCCCCCCCCAAAAAAAAACAAAAACAAAACCACTTTACTACAGTTAAGGACCTGAGCAACACTGGGCACTTCTGCCAGTATAATAATAACAGAGGCTTTTCACTGAGACAGTCCCGCCCCATTTGTTATTCTGAGCCAAATGCATGTGGGGGCTGGACTTTGGGAGCTCACTGACTGGAGGCAGCAGAGTTCCCATGAAGTGCTACAAAGCCTGTGCATTATCAGACCCACAAGGCCTAAATCCTACCTCTGCCTCTATCAGATCAGTGTAAAACCTGGGATCATCTGGCTCATCAGTGGGAACAGACACTTTTCTGCTTGTTTCAAAGTCCTGGTCCAGCCACTGGAAGGTTTTAGGTGGGACATTTCAGTCAGCCCTGGGCAGCGACACTCTTCTGTGAGTACCTACTATCAGGAGGTTTCTGTGCTGATTTACAACTGCTGAGGACTGAGCCTGGACTTTTCAGCATTGTTTTATGTCAAGATCCAGCCATGGGAATTGTGGGTCTCAGAGTCACACCAGAGCCATTCAGGTCTTCACAGCATCAGGCCTATAAAATGGCGATTATGGATTTAGCTTGTATTTGCTGTGCAGTAAATGTCAAACACGGCACATTTCCCAGGGCTCATGTCGTAGATCCAGCTAGCCCATGAGCAACACTTAGCTCTTAGATAGCACTCTGCATCCCTAGGCCTCAAAGAAATTGTGTTTTTGAACAAAGCTGGGAAAGTATCATTATCCCCATATTATTGGTGGAGAAACTGATGCGCTGAGGTTCAGCTTCAGCGAGGGATTTAAACACAGGAAGCCGATGGGATTAAGCATTTCTGAATCGGGGCAGATTTAAGAATGTCTTATGGACTTTGCAGAACTGGGGACAGAGAGAGGAGTTTGTCTTTACTCATACAGTGAGCTGGGTAGACTGCCCAGGAGTTCTGAATTCCAGGCTCTGGGCCAAAGTTCCCTCTAAACTTCTCCTGCCATGTGCAGAATGCATTTTCTCATGTGTACCGAGGCATGTGGGAATGTGCACTGCAGTAGAGATAAAACCTAGCTGTGGGCACACTGCTAATCACCTGGGTGACCCTGGAATTTCTGCTAAGCAGCAGCACAAACACACAGCTTACAGGAAACACTGGTTGCGACTGGAGCTATTTACCTCATTTCTTCATCACCAGGACACGAGCCTTTTTGCTTTCCAAAGCAACAGTCTAGCTGACGCTATCATATTAAATTCCTCTCTAGGTGCTTTAAGTGTCCTCGCTAGGTTTGCAGCCCATAATGTGAGGGCAAGAATGGCTTCTCAAGGCTGCATGTTGTAAACAAAGGTTTAGACTGAGGTGACTCATTGCCCTTGCAAATACAGATCCATCCCCAGCACTGTGCAGAAGGGCCTGTGTCATCTGACATGTAGCGCATTGCAAATGGAGATTCCTTTCTCTGAGAGACAAGCATGCTTTTCAGGGACGGGGAGAGGGAAATGTCCTTTTATTAAAGGCTGCTCAACTTGGGGTGGATGCTGGACTCCAGTTCATAGCAATGACTTGATCAGCAGGGAAGCGCTGACAATGTCAAAATGTTAGGTCTGCAGCCTGGGAAATAACATGCAGCGCACATACTAAGTCAAGAAAAATGTCAACTTTGTATGCTTTGTATGCTAAATGAACTTTATTTAGTTCATTTCTTCTGCAGCCGGCACTGAGTCACATTGGAAGACAGTGTGGTGAGCTGCATACTTATAGCCACATTTCTTCCTCCCAGGATCAGTGTCTGTAACCACATAAAAACTATAATGGGCCATTTGCAATGCTTGACTCTGCATGAATAGGGAATCATGTCACTGGATATACACACAGGCTCAGGATGAAATTCAGAGTGGGCTAGCCAAATGCCTATGCATCATGTAAAAGCGGGACTCAATGGCTGCGTCTAGACTGGCAAGTTTTTCCAGAAAACCAGCCGCTTTTCCGGAAAAACTTGCCAGCTGTCTACACTGGCCGCTTGAATTTCTGCAAGAACACTGACGATCTCATGTATGATCGTCAGTGTTCTTGCGGAAATACTATGCTGCTCCCGTTCGGGCCAAAGCCCTCTTGTGCAAATGCTTTTGTGCAAGAGGGCCAGTGTAGACAACGTGGTATTGTTTTGCGCAAAAAAGCCCCGATGGCTAAAATGGCGATCGGGGCTTTCTTGCAGAAAAGCGTCTGTGCCAATCTAGACGCTCTGTTCCGAAAATGCTTTTAACGGAAAACTTTTCCGTTAAAAGCATTTCCGGAAAATCATGCCAATCTAGACGCAGCCAATAGGATTTAATTGGTCCAATGAAAGGGGGAACGATAGCCTTGCGGAGAAGTTTATTCAGCAAACAGGATGTGAGCCAGACGGTTGGCTGAGATCTCAAGGTTTAATTTAGTCTCTCCAAAGGTCCATTTGTAGAGACCTGCCAATCCGTGGGTATCCACAGCCACAGATGTGGATGTGATTATCCACAGCTCATGTTTGTAGATACAGATGCAGATACAAACTTTGTATCAAGAACCCTGAAAACTCACGGGTATCCCCATCTGCAGATGTCAGTGTAGATGCAGATGCGGAGATGGACTTTGTATCTGTGCAGGTCTCTATCCATTTTGTCCATCTTTCCAATTCACTTGCATTTCATGAACATTCATGCTGCTTTTTGTTTACAGAATCACTTCAGACCTAGCCATTTTTGCTACTAATCCCTGGATCCACAGGACTGTGACCCTGATTCTGATCTCATTCCTGTCACTGCAATTCAGGAATGACTCCTGTGATAAATGGGGCCATTTCCTGCTATATGTTTGAAAAACTGGAATGCAAGTGTTTGTATTACCGTGAGCCAGGATTTTATGTGGGAGATAGGACCAGTGCAAGAACTGGAAGTTCAAAGACTATATTGAAAACAAAAGACAGGACTATGCAGCACTTTAAAGACTAACAAGATGGTTTATTAGGTGATGAGCTTTCGTGGGCCAGACCCACTTCCTCAGATCAAATTTGATCTGAGGAAGTGGGTCTGGCCCACGAAAGCTCATCACCTAATAAACCATCTTGTTAGTCTTTAAAGTGCTGCATAGTCCTGTCTTTTATTTCACAAGACCAGACTAACACGGCTACATCTCTATTACTATTCTGTATTGAAAACAGGCCAAACAAGTACGGACCTCAGTGACAATAAGTATTATCTGGATTTCCAGTGGATTCCCAAGGGAGAGGTTAATGCAAATGGCCAAACTCCAGCTATGCAAAACCCCAGCCTTTGCCATAAGGTGAAGCCATTGTCTACTACCATAGAAGGCCAAGATCAAAGACACTAGCTGATTCATATAGCTGTGGTTCAAATTCCAGCTCTAAGGCCTGCTCTACACAACAGGATTAGGTTGACATAAACCTAGCTCCTCTCGTCTACCAGGTGGCTCAATGCTATGGCGATCGAGCCACTGGGGATCAATTTTGTAGTGTAGACCTAACTCAAAATTGATGAGTTTATAACCATGGGGAATACCTGGCCGTGGGTTTTGAAGGACTAAAACCTACCAGAACTTTAGACTGGAGTTGAGGGTGACCTATGGTAAGCTTTCTAGGTTATTTTATTGTTGTCGTGTTTTTTCTGTGATGCTTTCACCTTAAGAATAAATGTGCTTGCTTAGAAAAAGCTGGTGACTCACAATTGTGGGCAATACACCAGTCAGAACCCTTAGAGGAAAAGCAAAGAGCAAGCACTGATGTGCTTAGGTAGTCTGACTTGCTGGAGATGTTATAGTGTTATCCAGGGAGCTGTATAGCTTGACAATCCCCCATCAGGAGGCAGTGAGATATGGATGTGGGCCCAAGAGAGCTGATGACTGGAAGCCAGAAACCTTTAAGTGGGTGCCCACAAGGAACCCAGAAGGGGAATACATGTGGAGTTATGCTGAAACTGTGACAACTCCTTTAACGCCACTGAAGGTAAAGCGATGTCAAACCAGGGGAAGTCACGAAAAGCAGACCCTGTGCTGCTGTTTTTCAGTATTTGCCCAGTTCTAATTTTAAAACAGTGTCACGAAAAGTTAAACTTTCAGTGGCTTCAAGGGTTCAGCCAAATGTGTCTGTTGGAAACACACCCTGATTACACCGAATGGCCCAGATTCCACTCCCAGCTGTACTGGTATATATCTGGAGTAAGACTGGTAATTTCAGCTGGGTTATTTGAGATTTACACTGGTGCAGCTGAGAGCAGAATCCAGCCAACTGTGCTGTTTTATTAGGAGGCATCAATTATGCTCCATATTAGTAGACAAAATAGAGTTAAGTACAATAATAATCATGTGGATGGTCTAATGGTTAGAACTGTGACTGGGAGTTATTACATTTATACTCTGCTAAGGCTGAATGGTGTAAATGGTCTTCAGGGTAAATGAGAACCAGATTTACGTTGCGACGCTATAGAAAGATGACCATGATTACACTAACATATCACCACTGATGTTTCACGACTGTTGCAAACTGAAACTGATCTTATACAAAACATGCCTTGTAAGATACTATTGAAAAAGTTAGAATCTGCCAAGTATTAGTATCCAGTTTATATGCATCTATCACTGTATATGCAGCTATGAAGGTTGTGTTTCAAACACACCCACAAGACACATTTACATCAAAAGCAGCCATCCACAATTGATAGGCCATTGAGAGGAAAACCAGCTGTCCCCTGGGATGCTCCAGAAGACATCTTAGAGAGCCTGTAGACAATGGATGCCTCATGACTCAGCAAAGGCACTTGGAACATGTGATCACTGATTCCATGTTTGAGGTATAGGGCCACTAACATTGTTGGACCAGAGAGCCCTGGCTGGGCTGGGCTGGTGGAGGGGAGCCCTGCCCTAGCAGGGAGGTGCGGTGGAGTGCATTGCCCTGGCCAGGGCTGGTACTGGCACAGTGGGGAGCGCAGCCTCAGTTAGGGCTGGCGTGGTGCAGGAGTGCAGCCCTGGCTGGCACTGGCACAGTGGGGGGCTGTAGGCAGTAGCAGGCAGCAGGGAACACAGCCCCAACAGAAGCAGAGCCTACAGCCGGGTAGGGAGCCTTGACCTCTCCTCATCCAGGCACTAACTTCCCAGGCACTTGGGTTGGGCGGGGGGAGGTATAAACTGGAGGCTGTAACATCATTTTCTTGCCTCTTTCCTACTCCACATCGGGGCTGGACAATGGACAGAGCTTCCTCCCCCGCAGGCTGTTGGTTGAGCCAGAGAGACTTACTGCAAGCTAGTGGATTTAACATCACTATTATCCTGAGTTGCAAACTCTGAAATCAGCCATAATGCATATGATTCACTTTCACCATTGAATAATGCTCTTCTTTTCATTAATAAATCTTTAGTTAGTTTGCTAAAGGTGGGCTGTAGCAAGGTGTTGATAAGCTCCTGAAGCAAATATTGACCGGAGGTGGGTGTCTGTTCTTTGGAACTGGAGGAACGGTGTGATTTCTTATTTATTACAGAAGTCTGGTTTGTCTGGTTGGTACATGAGGGGCTACAGGGCCCGAAGAAGCCTATCTGTCTATGGATCCATAGTAACCAGCAGGATAATTAGTTACTAGCTTACCACAGAACACACCCTGCGTTCTGACTCTCTGACCTGAGATTGGTGCTCTGAGCCGTGTTCCATTCCACAGAGCATGGCCTATGGATTCTAGTCTGAGGCTCTGCAAGTAGCCTATCGTGGGACCCCTGAGAAGCTCCTTCTCCCCTCTGTGCAAACAGGGTAGCGATGCTTCCACGTCCCTCGCCAAATGTTTTGAGCGCCTCCCAGAAAAATGCTCTGTACATCCTTATTCAGTATTAGACAGTGAGGCAGGGTGAGATGCATCCAAACACTGACAAACATCTCTCAGAAATCTTTCTTTCATTTTTGTCTCCCTCTGGGTGACGTAGGACAGTGGTGCTCAACCTTTTTTCATTTGTGACCCCTGGAGCCGGGAAAATTTTTGTTGAGACAAAAAAAACCCAAACCCGCTGGGAACATTTTGTTGCAGCCCCTTTAATTTAAAGTGCCGCTCTGCTCCCCTGCCACTCCCCCTACTCCGCTGCGTGTAGGTTGGGCACCAAGCCAGGAAAACAAAATGCCGGCCTGCCCTGATCAAAGCACTGTGGCCCCCCCCACAAGAAGACGGCTCCAACCCCTTTGAGGGTCACAACCCACGGGTTGCACACCACTGACGTAGGATGATGAAGTAGCTGGCCTGCTGCACATGCCAGCAAGGGGACTTATTCATCTAGCTCTGATAGCAGAGGCTCACCTCACCTTTTCGGTACAGTGACCATACGCCCCTTTTTTCCTGGGACAGTCCCAGATTTAAGAGTTCTGTCCCGGTGTCCCGATAAAGGAGGCAAATGTCCCGGAAAACCCGTTCGGACCCGGCTACAAACGGCACCGCCATTTTCCCCCTCTCCAGGACACCCTCGCAGACACCCAATGCCCCGCCTCCATCCAAAAAGTAAGCAGCTCCCTTGGTGCTTTTCACAGGCATCCAGGGCCGCTGCCGGTGGCGCGCAGTGTCTGGAGCACCAAGCTCCCCTGCAACATGCGCTGGCATCTGGCACCCCACTCCCCCGCCTTGGCCCTTCCCTCGTGCTGCAGGACTGCCAGCCCGGCCACGCCACCTCCTCCAACCCCACGCAGCTGCTGGAGGGAGAGGGGGATAAACCCGGAAAGCCGCTCTTGGGAGCTGCCCCCGGAGTCCCAGCAGAGACTGCGCAGAGCCTGGCTGGAGCACTGCAGAGCGGGTACGTTTGGGCTCTGCTGGTGTGCTCTCTGCACGGCACTTTCTCCCCCCACCCCTTCCCACCCTGCTGGGGGAGCGGCAGTGCACAGACCCAGTCACACAGCCATGCTCTGCATGGTGGGTCTAGTGGGGTGGGGGCATTGCCCCCCCCGTGCTCCTGCTAATGGGAGCCAAAGGTGGTGCCGGGACTTCAGTAAAATTAGCACCGCACGGCCCAGCTCCAGGCCTGGCAAGCGGTCCTGCCCCAAAAGCAGCTGGGGCCAGGGCTGCAGGGACTTCTAGGGCCCGACCACAGATCAAGCCCCACAAACTGGAAGGCAGAAGGTGGGGGTGGGGGAGGGGAAGGGAGAAAACTAGGGGGAAGGGGGATGGGAGAGGAAGGGTCTTGTGCTGAGGGGAGGGGGCAGGGCAGGAGAAGAAAAGGGAAGGCACCAAGGGACAGGGTGGAGGAGAGAGATAAATGCCAGGGGGCCAAGTGGAGACAATGAGGAAAAGGGCAGGGGGCAGGAGGCAGGAGAGGAGGTGTCAGTAGGAGCAGGGAGGGGACAGGGTGATGTTGGGAGAGGAGAGGGGAAGGGTATTGGGGGCAAGAGGGAGGTGAGGGAAGTGCTGGGAAAAGGGTTGAAAGGAGGGGTGGGCATGGGGAAGGCAGGGATGGAGCAAGTCACGTGTGAGGGCACAGAGGGGCATGAAGGGAACTGGGGAAGAAGGTGGTGAAGGGGTGGGCATCAGGGAAAAGGAGGGCAAGGGGGGCAGGAGCAGTGAGGGAAGGGGGAGGCACCAGGAGGGTGCAGGGCTAAGGGAAGATGCAGGTGCCAGGGGATTCTGGGGAGAAGCAGAAGGGCAGACACCTGCAGGGAGGGACCAGAACCAGAGGAGAGAGGCAAGGGAGGTGTTAGGTGAGGGGATAAGGAGGGGTAGGTCACATGATCAGAGTGGGGCTACTGGAGGAGTGGGCACAGCGGGGAGAGAAGGGCTGGTGGAGGGGGGCAGGTTCCAGGAGGGCTGAGGGCAGTGAGAAGGGCAGGAGTCAGGATAGCAGAGGAGGGTGAGGGGTTGGGGGGCAGCAGGCACCAGGGGAGCTGATGAGACAAGGGAAGGAGACATGGCAGCAGAGGGAAAAGTTAGAGGTTTATAAGATCTTTATTAATCACTTGGGTGCCACAGTGGCACATCCAAACAAGCCACATGAACTCAGTACTGGTGCACAACACAAAATTCATTCTGCTCATGGGAGGAAACTCTTAGAGGGAACACTTCCCCCAGCCTTTCCCTTCCCCCTGAGTTAATGTGACACACATTGGGTTAATGCAATTGCAGGATAGTTGCATGAGGGGGGTTTGATGGGGGCCCTATTGGTAGGAGGATGGTGGGAAAAGTTCTTAGAAGGGGTCACATGATACCTTTTACTTCTGGTCATGTGTCCATCTTGACCCTGAGAGTGTTCCTCCAGAGGCCTGGCTAATGGGGGTCAGGGGCATGGTTAATATGTCCCTAATTTTGGTTCAGAAATAGGGTTAGCAGGTGGCTTCAAAAAAAATACCGGACACACTTGATCTCAGATGTGGGGGGGACACCGGCCAGGAGAATAGCGGGGCTGGCCAGGAGGATGTGTGTGGGGGGAAACCAACTGGCAGGAAGCAGGGCTGGCGGGAGTGGGGGGGGGGGGGAGGGTCGGCAGCAGCAGGGCTGGTGCGGGGGGGGAGTCGGGGGCAGCAGGGCTGGCCAGGGGAGATTGGGGAGGGACCAGTCAGTGGGGAGCAGGACTGACCTGGGCACACGCAGATCCTGGGGCGCTGCCAGTCCCACGCACGGTCCTGGCGAAGCACAAGCGAGACCCGCCCCGGGGATTCCCTCCCACCCCGGACCCGCCCCCGCCCTCCCCTCGCGTAGTTGCATACTGCCTGGCTGATAGATACGCTCACACCCAGGCAGTTTGCAACTAAGTACTGATACTCCTAATAATAATAAAACTTACCTAATTAGAAAATACTGGACATTTTATGTGTCCGATATTTTCTTAATTTTTTTCCCAGACAGAACCCTCAAATACCGGACTGTCCAGTTCAAAACCGGACACCTGGCAACCCTATTTAGAAAATATGGTCACTGTACTTTTAGGGCAAGACAGCGTGGGTTTAAATCGTGGGCTGGACTCAGGGAGGTCAGCTACACTGGCTTCGGGGGATCTGAGAAACCAGGGCAGTTAGAGCTGCAGGTCCAGATAGACTCATTGTTTATATGAGACATTGCAAACATTGGCCAGAGACCCCAGCAGGAGGAATTTATTGTCACTCCAAGGAAGTCAATGGAGCCCTCCTACTTATGTCAGCTAAGGAGCTGGCCCCCTTTCTAATTAAGATCTTGACCCCTGTGGGCAGGGAAGTGTTCTAACCCTTTTAGCTGAGGAGAGAAAACTAGTTCTGCAGCCTACTAATTTCCCTTCCCCCTCCCCCCATCACAGTGTTATCTGAGCACCTGATGGGGGTGGCTGAAGCTACTGCTTGGGAGACAAGCTTCTGAGCCTGTGGCCCCACCCATACTCCCCCCGGCTTTGCCCTGACCCCACTCCGCACTGTCTCTCTTCTCTTCCCTCCCCCTCTCTGCTCAGCCCCTTCCAGCCAAATCCCTGAACCCAAATGTAGAAAATGGCATTTGAAAAGAAGACTCCTCTACCCTTGCTTTGTAAAGAAAATGGAGCATGTTTCCACTGCCGCCCAGATTGTGAAGATGGGACATACAGAAGGTACCTAATTAAAAGCACTAAATTTGAGAATAAAAAATGTCAGTCACAGGTTTTTTGATATACCCTGAAGTCAGTCAGAGGTTTATTTGCAAAAGCTTTGTTGGAAGGGCAGTTCAGCTGTCCTGTTGAATACTACATTGAGTATTATGGAATATATGATGCAGCTCTACTGTTTTACATTTTCGTAATGAGTATTTCTAAACTCATTTTATATGTACTCTTAAGCCTTCATAAAGTAATCATTCCAGATTACTACATATTTAATGCACTGAGACAAAGACATTAGTTTAAATTAATCAGTCAGTGCAATTTAGTGTGTTCATAACAAAAATCATTGCTTTTAAAAAAAGGGAACACAAATTTATTTTGTGTGATCTGTATAACAATAAACATTTCATAAACATGTCTGTTAAAATGTTTCCAAAGATTTTAAGTATTACAAAGGAATTTATCTTACTAAGATTCTGATTTTGGTGGAAGGTTCTCTCAAATAGCTGAAAGTGGAAAAAAGGAAAACTCATTAGTCCAACTATCTGGAAGAAAAGATATGTTGTCCCTTGAAAGGCTCTCTTACATGGGGATGAAAGGAGAAAATTACAGCGCCAGATGTACAGAACAGAAAGGAAGACTTTGGAAACAAGTTTTTGTACTATAGTAATTAAAATTAAAACATGTATTTTAGATAAGGATGGTCTTTTGAAGAATTTATTTAAAAAAACCTGTCTGAACATTCAGGCACTTAAGGCTAAAGCTGAATATTCATTCATCTAAAAGTCTAGGCAAGGAATTTTTTAGAGCTGTGATGTTATAATCTTCAGAAACAAACTAAAAAAATATTTAAAGCAAATTTCAGGTGAAGGTCCTGTAGACATAGTATAGTAATACACAACTATTTTTGTCAGTAAATTCAGAAACTGACAATATTACCTGTTAAGTAGCTTCATTACCACTTAATGGCTCTTTCACATGTTTAATATCATGCCAATAGGTCAGGCAAGCTGGAAGGCTATTTCACTTTCAAGTTACTAGATCCACTCCAGGTCCAGGTGTCATGGGGGCAAGAAGGGTCATGTGCCCCAAATGCCCTGGGCCAGAGAGGTGGGCCAGCAGCCAGTGTGTGGGGGGGATGACTAGCAGGGCCAGGGGGCCAACATCAGGAGTCTGCACCCCTCCCCACTCACCAGCAGCAGCAGGGAAAGAGCAGAAAGGCAGCCCCCGCTCTCACTGCTCTCTGGCTGCGCCGTCCTGGGGGAGGATGGGGGAGGCAGGCACAATTGGTTGGTGGAAGAAGCAGGGCAAGCGTGAGGCAGGTGAGGAGAGCACAGGGCCTGGGTAGAGGTAGAGGGCATCCCAGGCCTACCCTGGGCAGGGCTGGGGAGCACCAGGTGGCCAGTGGCCCCTGGATGCCCCCTCACCAGCTGTCTGACTCCAGGGGAATACTGCAGAAAGGGTCACAATAGGGATGGGAGGATTAGAGAGGTTGAGCACTAAGACCCAGAGAAGGCATTGCTACCCCTTGCCTCTTACACCCGCCACCCATGGCACCTCCCCATCTTTTAATGGCATTGTCCTTACAACACTGCTAATGCTGCAACCCCCTTTCCGGAGATGGAGAACCCAAGTGAAGATTTTCAAAACCCCCTCAACTGCCATGGGCAGTTGCATCAGGGGCCAGTCTTCATCCTTAGGCCTTTCCCTAAGGGGCAGTGTTGCTTTATGCAATGCCTTTGAAAGCTTGGCCCTGAGACGCTAACTTAGCTATCCTGGCAGCTTGTGACTAGCTCAGGACTGGAGCCCATAGCTGCCAAGTGCTAGGCACCGGTCTCCTCTCACAAACCAAGGCAGCCACACAGGAATCCTGTGACCAAACCAACTCCCAGCACTCAAGTGTCTCTTCTGGTGACAAGCTCAAATGAGCAGGCTCTGAGTTGCCACCTTGCCGTGGGGGGTAGAATATGCTGTTTCCTTTTTCTCTTGCCGATTGGCAGGTGTGTCCTTACCCAAGAGCAGCAAATCACTCTGAGGATGAGATCAGACCCCAGCTACCAGTCTCGAAGCCCTCTGACGTTGAATTGTGTAGTGCGAACAAGAATGCTGCAGGCACATGCTGCCTCGGTGGAAAGTACCAAGGCAAAGGAATGAAACAAGGATAAACAGAGATGTGGCTGCGGCAGAAGCACAATACAAATGAGATGCTACTGTAGCGAATGCCGTCTGAACTGTAGGGGAGCATGCGACTCTTCCGTCTCCTGTGGCTCCAAGGCTAGGTCTAGACTGGCATGATTTTGCGCAAATGCTTTTAATGGAAAAGTTTTTCCGTTAAAAGTATTTGCGCAAGAGAGCGTCTAGATTGACATGGATGCTTTTGCGCAAAAGCACTTTTTGCGCAAAAGTGTCCGTGCCAATCTAGACGCGGTTTTACGCAAGAAAGCCCTGATCGCCATTTTAGCCATCGGGGCTTTTTTGCGCAAAACGAATCTGAGCTGTCTACACTGGCCCTTTTGCGCAAAAGCTTTTGCACAAAAGGACTTTTGCCCGAACGGGAGCGTCAAAGTATTTGCGCAAGAAGCACTGATTTCTTACATTAGAATGTCAGTGCTCTTGAGCAAATTCAAGCAGCCAGTGTAGACAGCTGGCAAATTTTTGCACAAAAGCACCCGCTTTTGCACAAAATCTTGCCAATCTAGATGCAGTCCAAGTGTTTTTGTGCCCCGCTGGAAGAGAAGGATATTACATCCCCTTCTTTACAAGAGCTACAGGTAATTTTAGATCTGTTTAAACAAGTAGCGGGGAGATGCTGAGATGACAGCAGACAGATGGTCACCAAGCACCACGAGGAAAGCAGAGACTCATGTGTATTCTTCAGACTGATAATCAAGCTCTTCCGTGTGCTCAGAAATAGCACAGTTTGGAACTATACTTTCCCCTTTGTTGAACTGGATGCTTGTGGAAAAGGCCAGATTGATAGACCTGGATAATTAATAATACACGTTAGTTCATAGACAGTGAAACTTGGTGCTTTGCAGAGGGGCAGTGAAAGGCTTATGCCATATTTAAGACCAGTTTTGAAGGTTTACATGGAGCATAGCCTAGATCTGTGCTGGTCCTCTGCATGGAAGTGAGTATCATCTGTAGATCTCAATGTATGCTCCATGAGGAGGCATGGGAGTTGGACACACGGAAAGGAGAAAACCCAGATCCATAAAGGGGTTTAGGCATTGTAGTGGGCCCAGCTGGAGTGAGAGAGGGGGGAATCACTAAGAAGGGGAATGATAATAAGACAGAAAATATCTTATTACCTCCATCTAAATCCATGATTCGCCCACACCTTGAATACTGCACACAGATATAGTCACCCCTTCTCAAAAATGATATATTGGAATTGTAAGAGGGTCAGAAAAGCACAACAAAAATGAACAGAGATATGGAATGGCTTCCATATGAACAGTGATTAATAAGACTGGGACTTTTCAGCATGGAAAAGAGATGACAATAGGGGAAGGTTGATATGATAGAGGACTATAAATTCATGACTGGTGTGGAAAAAAGAAATAAGAAAGAGTTATTTACTCCTTATATCACTAGAAGTAACCATCACTAAATTAAATTAATAGGCAAAAGGTTTAAAAAACCAAAAGGAAGTATTTCTTCATACAACATACAGTCAACCTGTGGAACTGCTTGCCAGAGGATGTTGTGAAAGCGATAGGTCCATCAGTAGCTATTAGTAGGGCTCGACCAAGCTCTGGGCCATGAAAAACTCACAGACTATGAAATCTGGTCTCCTACCTTGAAAATCTGGTCTTTTACCCTGTGCTACACAGATTTCGTGAGAAGACCAGTGTTTCTCAAACTGGGGGTCCTGACCCAAAAGGGAGCTCCACAAGGGCCACAAGGTTATTTTAAGGGGGTCGTTCATGGAATTGCCACCATCGCTTTTGCACTGCTAGGCAGCCGGATGTCCTGTCAGCAGCAGTACTGAAGTAGTGGTGGCAATGCCACATCTTGCCATCCTCATTTCTCCACAGCTGCTGGTGGCATCTCTGCCTTCACTGCGGGGATCCTGACCAGCTGCTGCCGCTCTCCAGCTGGCCCATCTACAAGCAGTGTCGCCACCCCAGCAACAGCACAGAAGTAAGGGGAGCAGTACCACAAGCACATACAATAACCTTATAACCCTTCCTTGACCCCCCATCTCTTTTTTGGTTCAGGACCCCTGTGATTACAACACTGTGAAAAATTTTAGATTTTAAAAAGTTGAAATCATGAAATTTACTATTTTAAAAAAAATCTGCCCATAAAATTGACTAAAACGGACTGTGAATTTGGTAGGGCCCTAGCTATTAGCCAGGATGGTCCAGGTAGGTTTCCCAAGTCTCTGTTTGCCAGAACTTGGGATTCGATGACAGGGGTTAGATCACCTGTCCCGTTCATTTCCCCTAAAGCACCTGCCATTGGCTGCTGTCAGAAGACAGAATACTGGGCTAGGCAGACCATTGAGCTGACCCGGTACGACTGTTCTAATCTAATGGAATTCCTGTCTTCATCTGGCCTGAGAATCTCTCACTGGCCTCAGATATGAGACACATCTGTGTGTCTGCCAGAGTTGCTAGGTACATGCCTGGAGGCAGAAACGGACACACCTAAGGGACATTCACAGCAAAAAACAAAACAAACAATTGGTTTAGGCACCAGCTGAGTGGCCACTGTGGATTGCAGTGGCACCTCCATCTCAGATTTAAGTGCCTAAATCCCTTTGTGGACTAAGAGAAAGAGCAGAGCAACAAACAGTACCCAGATCTCCTGATTCTCAAGTCAGTGGCCTGTCCACTAAACCACAGAATGGCTCCCTGGCCTCCCACCAAAGAACAACAACCATCAGTGCAAAGCATTTCAGCCCCCACTCTCATAGGTCTCTCTTCTGCTCTGCAGAGGCTCTCTGGGAAGTGACAACACTGTCAATCAATTCCTAGCTCTTTCTGGCACTTGGTCTCTCAGTTAAAGTTGCTGATAAAGGAATCAGGGTGAAATCCACCCCGTGCAAAGCACCAGCAAGAGGAACATGTGCCTCTTCAGTCATAAGGTTGTAAGTGATGCATTAGTCACAATGCTGGCTCTCGAGCAAGGTGACTGCCACCAGGGTGAGCTGTGGCCTTGCCCTATACTGCTTCATTTTCTACTGTCACAATACTGATATCTCTGGTTCATTTTTAAAGACTTTTGTGAGTTTCCATTTAACTCCTGGCAAAGCGAATCACCATCCATGCCATTGAGTTTAAGGTGAAATCCTGGCCCAGAAGAAAGGGTTATTTTGTCCCTCAGAAGATTCTATCTCCCATGAAACATCATTCTGGCTGATTCGTTTATGCAGCCTGAAAAAAATCTCCCAACCCTTCACAAATGATTCTTCTGTGACTGTCACACTGAATTTGCCCAGTTCAAAAGTCTGTATCTGCCCCAAACTAGACAGCAGGGTGGGATCAGGGACAGAAGCATTTGAAATTGACATTTCCTCTTTTGCCCTCTGCAAGGAGGTTTCTTTCTATTTTGTGTGTGCATGTGCGTGTGAGTGTGTGCGTGTGCGGACATGCAGTTTTGCTTAGTTTTCTTTCTTTGACTGATACACTAAGGCCAGACACCTGACTGTTGTTTTGTAGCTCTCCAAAGTCACACTGTGCAAGATATTATGGCCATCATCTGTCTAAATATTGTACAATTCTAATCTCTTACTTGCCTGGAATGAATAAATCATTTTGCCAGGGATGTAAATCAAACACTTTACAAGCAGCTCCCTCCATTTGATAGGGATGGGCAAATTCTGAAGGGCTGATGGTATCAGAGGCCCAGAAAAATCAATAGTTAATTGAGATTTGGTTTGAATTAGCATCCAGAAGTTCTGATGGCTCCCTGGTCCTTCTCTGAACAACCAGACTCTGAAAGATTGGACTAGTTGTCTTATCAACACAGGCTTTATAGTGAGTTGAATTTATTTGTATAATGGGGTGGCAGGATAGTCTAGTGGGTAAGGCACTGAAATGGGAGTCAGAAACTTAGGTCTAATTCCCAGCTTTGCCACTGATGTGCTTTGATTTTGGGTGGGTCTCTTCAACTCCATGTGCATTCATTTCTTTGCCTTCAAAATGGAGATGATGCTATTGACTTCAGTGGTGCAGCTCATGTCCTTAAAGTGACACAGGTGTTTGCAGGATCCAGGCCATGGGCTTAAGCGATGGATTGAACTGCTGCTGGCTCTCTGCAACATGGTGGCTACCACCTGTTGTGGTCTCAATCAGCAACAGAGCTCTAGTCCCACAGGAGTGGGAAGGGGACTTCTGTGGGAGTGAAAAGTCTCACCGCTTTGTAACCCATCAAAAAACTGAAAGGGAAAAAGTCAGGGAGGGTCAATAGAAATGTTTTGTTTTCATTTCAACCTAAATCCCATTTAAAATATGTCCCTAAATGAGCAACCAAATGTCTCACGGATTTTATGGCAGGAATAAAACCCAGCTCTACTGAGTCCTCCTTCTAATGCTTTAACCACACGCCCATTCCTCCTCAGTTAGTAAATAAAATGATTATATAAATTACCTAATGATATAAATTATTATATGAATTTTAAGTTCTCCAGGAGGAATTTTCCTGTCTCAGTTTGAGGTAACTACACCTCCCCCATGCCCACACACAAAACGAAGCTCTTAGCAACACACATTCTTCAATCCAACCTGTAAATACGTTTCACTGGGGTATGTTTCTACACTATGTCACCATTGTGCTGATCATCTAACACAAGCAAGGGGGAAAATCATCAGCAAATTTCACTAGATGCAGTCATTGACTAGATTTATGGGCTGCCTACTGTACAGGCAAATCTGCAGTGCTTATCACAACTCTTTACACATCAAGGGGAAAAATGACAAAGAAGCCACAAAGAATGATTTGTGCTGTAAGCGACAGGTCTGTTGAGACTGTTCCACTGAAAGACAGATGTAATCTTGTAAAAATATGTAGTTAACCCCACAGTCTTTGTCAGGCAGATAAATCTATAAAGGGATCACAAATCACCGCAGAGAGGTTGATTGATCTCTGTGATTTTTATAATGTAAATCTCTCTCATTTAATCTATATTCTAAGATACTGGATTTGGGTACATTTAGGGTGAAACAAGCTAGCAGGAAGATATTAAAGGAACCAAAATAGCTAAACTTCATTTTGAATTGTTAAGCAGAGAGAGCTCCATGTTCTGATTCACTGCCACATCTTTGCTGTGAACTCAACCTGTGTCATGAAGCATGGAGCTCTGTTCAAAACAATGGCTGTGTGGTCTATAGAGGGGAGCTGAAGTCTGGGGGTCTGGGCCCTTGGGGTAATGAATCTATGTCATGCAGACAATGGAGAACAATTACTGTATAAAATCACATTCATACCTTTAAGGAGCGGAGACTGGAATGCTTGTCCTTCAGCTGCAAAAGTAGCACCCTCATTGGTAGGTCACTTGGGCCAGGTCTACACTGATGGAGAAAATCAATGCAAGTTACACAATGCCAGCTCCGTGAATGGTGAAGCTGGAGTCAACATACCTAACACTGATTTTCCGAAGCAGCCCCACAATGGGAGCTTATGAGAGAAATGCTCCCGTCGACTTCCCTTACTCCTCCTGACAGCAGTACTGGCACCGATGGGAGCACTCTCAGCATTCAATTTAGTGGTAATTAGGAGGTAATTGAACCCCAGAGGATCAATTGCCAGAGCATCAATCCTCTGGCAAGTGGAGATGTGGCCTTGCCTCGAGGCAGGTTTGCAACAAGAGGGCAGCCTCTCTCATTCATGCATGCTCACAAAGTTGGGTTCTGGTCCCAGCTGTGTAGCATCTCACTTTGCAGACTTAGCAAGTCAGCAGGGTACAGATTCACAGCCATCTTCTAATGCCTAGCTGTGCCTGTAAAATTAGATGAATAAATCCAGTCACTTCCATTCATCCTTAGCTGCAGGTAGAAACATGGGGACACAATTGGGAGAACTTGATACCTACTGTGGCTACTCAGAACTTCACAGTGACTGCAGGAATGCATCTTCCTTCTCCAAAAGCCCCAGCAGCTGACACCTGAGGTAAGGAGGAATCAACAATGCTGTGTGCAAACCAACTATATAGGGCTTATGAAACACAGTTGTTCTATTCTGATTCCATCCAGCAGAGTGTAACAGCAAACATATGCACTAGCCTGTTCCACCACAGAATAGCAAATAGTGTGGGTTATCCAGTCAGGCCAATAGCTCTTGAGGGATTTTTCTAGCCCTTCCACAATTGACTTGTTAGCTAAGAAAATGTGTTATTAAAAAGAACTGGATCAATTTTGCCAAAAAGTAATGGCCTGAAACTACATAGGAAGAAACAGAATCATCATGTGAAATGTAAAGGCTTGGGTGAAACCTTTACAAAGCCTTAGATTCAATCGGGTTTACCCATCCCCCACCTTTCCTTCTAGCTACAGGTTGAACCTCTCTAGTCCAGCACCCTCAATACTTGACTGGTGCTGAACCAGCGAATTTGCCAAACCACAGGGGGTCAATATTGTCTAGAAGCATTACCAACACTCCCACTGCTCACTGGGCTCTTAGAAGACATTTAAGGGTAAATTAGAGTTAAATAACAGCACAGAACATTGAGAGCCAGGACTGGTAGCCGTAAATACACTTTATGGGACTGCAGGAAACTTGTTGACACCCATGGTAAGTGTCCATCTGGCTCACTAAAATCCTGCCAGACCATGGATGTTGCCAGACCAGAGAGTGCCAGACTAGAGAGGTTCAACCTGTACCTGACTGTACCAGAGCTTTCACCATAGCCTTGGGGTGTCTCACTCCAGTGAGGGAGGAAAGATTAGGGACTGTATTTCACAGCTAGCATACAAAGACAGAGGTCTATAATTAGGAACTTGCCTGGGTGACAGAAGTGCTCCCACTGAAGACTGTGGTTGCTTAGCAATCGTTAAAACAATGCAGAAGCCCTAAAACAATGCATAGCTGTAGGGAGGAGGTTATCAAAGGAGCACAGGGAGTTAGCTGAATTTCCGTGGTTGCTGGTCCTCGAATCACACCTCCAAAGTATGGGGTAGCAGCAGGAGTAACTCACGTCTCTTAAGAACTAGGCCAGTGTGAGAGCCAAAAGAGTATCTATAACTGAGACGGCTCTCCCTCGATCCAAGCTAGTTTGGCCCTCCTGTTAGGAGAGACGGCTTCTGAGCACAGTCACTACTCCCCAGAATGGAAATCAGATGCCTGGAGTGAGTCTGACCTGCTTGTGAGAGGCACGACGCACGAGGATGAAGTGAACAAGCAGATGTGGGGAGGGAAGAAGGTCACGTTTCCAGTGAGTGAAGGGATTAAGGAAAGGGGACGTAGAGTATTACTGGGGAAGGCGAGAAATCGCACATTGGCATGAAGGGCACCTAGCTCAACAAACATCAGCAGCCCTTCGCATTGACAGGATCCGATATTTTGAGAGACTTGAAGAGCTAAAATGTACTGCTGACACCAGGCAAATTAAAAGACTAACTAGAAGATCCAGGAAAGAAGCCTTATCAGTGACAGCATTGCTGAGGCCAGAGGGAGATGAGATGGCAAAGTCAGGGCCGTTTATACAGGAATAGAAATTATCCCTTCCTCTGGGCTCCCCACTGCACTACACACTCACGCTTCTGTCTTTGTCGACCCTAGCCCTGTGTTGAGAGGTCACTGCTAATGGGTCTGAGAGCCCCAGATCTGGTGCACCCCAAAAGCTGGGTGTGTTTGAATGAGTTTTGGTTGGGTCCTTAAAGATACGGGTCATCTGCAAAATTCAAACCTAATTCTGAATGAGGATTTTGGAAGTGACATTTCATGGCAACAGGGGTGTTTTAATGTACATTTCAGACTGGTGGTTGGTGGCTAGGCTGGGTTGGAGGAAACCTCTATTCAGGTCACTGCTTTGCCTGGTGCAGAACAGAGTGTTTCATGCAAAGTCAGGAGGCAGAACAAGGATTTGACTCTGGGCCGCCTATCTCCAACATCGTCAAGCAATAGTCTCTCCCTTGCTCCTGTAGCTTTGCTACAATGACAGTGTTCCAGCAAGCATTTGTTTCAATCCCCCCTAATGTTCAGGGGGGCTGGGATTTGGGGCTGTGGTTTGGAACCATTTCTAGGTTTGTATTTATAGAAATATGCTAACATCTGGGCAATCATTCCCCCCCACTGCCACCCTCAGCAGCTCTGCAACCCCCATTTCCCTCACCTTATTCTGCTATTATTTCCTTCAGTCACACTCAAATTTATACCATATCCTCGTATGCCTGGAACAGTCTCCCTCTACTTGCATGAAGATAAAAACCCTCTAGCTTCCTTAGCATGAAGTTAGAAGTCACCTCTCTTGCTTAAGAACCTAAGAACAGCCATACTGGGTCAGAGTACAGGTCCACCTAGCTCAGTGTTCTGTCTTCTGACAGTGGCCAATGCTGGGTGCTTCAGAGCCTAGAGAATGAGCAGAGCAGGTCATTTTCAAGTGATCTCTCCCATTACCAGCTTTTACTTATCTTTCCAATGCTCATCTGCCAAAGAGACATATACTAATAACCTTTGAAGAACGCTGGTCTATTATAACCGTAACTGCAGAAGAAAGGGCTATTACCAAACCAGTAGTGAGCATTTCAAAAGGGGCAAATTTGGGTCCAGAGACCATCAGAAGGACCAGAGAAGGAAGTCAAGGGAGACAGAAGGGGGCAGACTCTCAGCTCACACCAGCCAACATCTGCAGTAACTCCATTGCAGCCAATGGATACTCTATTGTTATTTGTTAATTGTATTGCAATGGAATCTACAGGATCCAGTCAAACTCAGGGCCCCCATCGTGCTAGGTGTGCATGAGACACTGTCCTGAAGAGCTTACAATCTAGATGGTAAACTTGATTGAAAAAATGGGTTTGTTCTGCATCTGAAAAAAATTAAATGAAAAAAATTCATGTTAATCTGCATTTTCTATGAAAATTATTGATTTTTTACTGGTAATTTTTTAAAAAGTCATATTTTGGCTGAAAATTTAAACATTTCAACTTGGACTACAATTCCCATGATGCACTGTGATCTCCCCTCAGAGATGTCAATGAATGCATCTGTGCTTGGCCACACTGCATCCTGGGAGAAGCAGTCTGACTGGGGAGCCCAGCCCGTTGTGGAGAATGGAGACATGAACTGCAACTCCCATTAGGCAGCACAGAAGCTTTTCCAATCCGAATTATTTTAATGTCCAGGGATTTTTTAAAATGAAAATATCACTTTTCATGAGCATTCTGTTTACTCTCCCGCCCTCCCCAATCTGTCAAACAGTTTAAACTGAATGTTTCTGGCCATCCCTACTAGACAGCTCAAAGAGTGGTAGGGGGGAAGCACAGAGCTTGGATGTGCATTGCCCAGGTCATGACGCAGGTGAGAGCCAGGTCTAGAACCAAGTGTACCAAGACTCAGTTCAGTGCCCTACCCATAAGGCAACACTGCTGTATAACCTTTCTAGCTGTCTCTTTTACTTCACTCCTCACCCTGCTGGCAAAAAGTCCAAATCCACCCCTGAGGTAGCTGCCCTGAGCCAAAGGATCCATAGCAGGAAAAATTTGGCCTTAGTTGCCATCTTCCTCGCTTCCTACCAGTCTTCATCTGGACTGGAGCCTTGCACATGATCCTCATGTGCTCCAGAGCCCTGTAGAAATTGAGACCATGACCCTAGGGCAACAATTCCTGGGAAGGCACCATAAAGAAAGCCTCACCCACCTGAGCACATCCAGCATGTCCAAGCTGGGGAACTCCAGGGTGCCAGAAAGAAGAGCCCCTCTATGAGCCCTGGCCATTCCTACGCCTCATTCCCACAGCAGCACCAACTCCAGCTGCCCTAACCCCACCCCCATGCTTTGCAACAGCAGCTGGAGGGCAGGGCCTGATGCATTTCCTATAGTGCATTGCCCAGCACCCCTAACCATGAGCCAAGGGGGCAGTAGAAAGCAGACCCTGCCTCTTGCCAGGTTCTAGCTGAAGAGGTTTGGTAGTGTCCCCTGCTGCATCGTCATCAGCAGCAGGCACCTTGCCTCACCCCACCCATGAGCAGGGAGGGGGGAGGGAGCAGCCACACCTGAGTTATTTCCAGAGCACATGAGTACGACCCTTGCAGCAGGACAGAGACCCTCTCCATGAGAATGCACCTCCCACAGGAAGGGAGACTCCAAGCCCTGAATCTCCTAGGTGCAGAGTTGTCCTGGAAGCTGGTATTGGGAACCAGAGAAGAGTCTAGCCCAAAAGCAAATCCTGCTACTGCTGGAATGGAGCAGAAAGAGGCTCCATGTGGCCTGGATTAAGGTTTCTCAGGTTTTCTCCAGCTTGTCTACCACTCTGAGGGACAGCAAAGCATTTCCACTGCGTGCTTTGGTTGCCCTGTTTTTGGACACCACAGACTCCCTTTCATGGAGCCAGAGCTGCCTCTGAGTATGTGACAGCCCCTGACTGTCGAGCTGCAGTTTCTGCAGGCTGCCCTCCATGCCCTGCAGGAACACGACCCTGGGCTGTTTGAGGAGACCCTCAATCTCTGTCTGGGAGCGCAGCTCTTACAGACTCACCCAACTATCCAGCTTCTGGTGGCTGGACACCTGTTCCGACTGGTGGGACTGGCTTGTCATGGAGCGGTGGGATGACCAGCAGTGGCTCCAGAACTTCTGCATGAGGAAGGAGACGGTCCTGGAGCTGTGTGCCTGACTCACCCCTGCCCTCACATGATGGGACATGCAGATGCGACCCGCGAGAAGCGGGTTGCCATCACGATTTGGAAGCTCGCCATGCTGGACAGTTACTGATCCATCGGGGTGGGGAAGTGGATCATTGGGGCCCTCATCATGTAGGTATGGCATTCTTGTGCTGCAGTCCCAGGAGGCGGGTGGGAAGTACTGTACTGGAAAGAGGGACCCTAGGGAAAGGGGGGGTTGAGGTTTGGGGAGGGTAGGGGAGGCCCCCATCACTAGGCAATTCTCCAGTCCCACCCTCATATAGCCCTGCCGGGGGGGGTGAGCTACATAGGGGTCAGCTCCTGTGGTGTTTGGGGGGGAAAAGGAGGAGGCTCGGGGACCTCGCAAGGGCTCTGGTACCCCTTTGATTCTCTTTTTTGTTTGTTTGTCTCCTTCTGTAGATGGTGAAGGCCATCAACAATGTCCTGCTGTGCAGGGTCATCTGCTTCAGTAACATGGACCCCATCATTGCTGGCTTTGCTGCTCTGGGCTTCCCCAACTGCGGGTGAGCTATTGAGAGCACCCACATTTCCATTCGGGCCCCCAACCACCAGGCATCTCAATACATCAACTGGAAGGGATACTTTTCTATGGTCCTGCATTCCCTGGTCAACCACCATGGCCAGTTTTCAGAAATCTTCGTCGGCTGGTCGGGGAAGGCACACAACATCCTCGTGTTCAGAAACTCCAGCCTCTTCCAGAAGCCGGAGACGAGCACTTTCTTCCCCGAGTGCAGCATCAGGGTCGGGGATGTGGACATGCCACTGTGCATCATGGGGGACGAGGTCTACCCTCTCATGCCATGGCTAATGAAGCCACATACTGGGTGCCTTGACCCCAGCAAGGATCACTTCAATGCCCACCAGGGCAGGGCCCGCATGCAGGCAGAGTGCACTGTTGGGCATCTGAAGGTGAGGTTCAGGTGCCTCCTGACCTGGCTGCATGTGGGGGAGCAGAACATCCCCCAGGTGGGGGAAAAAAGCGCCAGTCTAGACGCTGATCTTGCAGAAAATAAAGCCTTTTTTATTTCATAGAGGGATAAGGGGTCTTTCGGAAAAGGCTTTATTTTCCGCAAGATCAGCGTCTAGACTGGTGCTTTTTTCCGGCACAGCTCCGTGCGGAAAAAAAAGTGGCAGCCATTTTTATGCTAATGAAGCGGTGGAGATTTAAATCCCCGCTTCATTAGCAATTGCGATACGTCTAATTTACATCCCTTTTCCGAAAAAGGGATGTAGTCTAGACGTAGCCGTTGTGTCCCTGCTGCAGCAACTTCATCCATGTGTCTCTCCACCACTGCATGTCATCCTGGACCTTCTGGTCCAACATTTTGTGCAGGTCCCGGAGTAAGGAGACGTGCTCCCTCATCAGGTCCTCCAGGATCCTCCGGCGCTGGCAGCTCCCTCGGGGTCAGGCGACTGGCTCGGCTGGTGTCGATTGCCTTCCTGTCACAGCTGGTCCGGCTAGGGACAATAAAGAGAGGTGGTCAGTCATCCCTGCAGATGCTGTCCCTGAAGCCTGGCCCTCATCTGTGAGCTGAGACAAACAGTTCCCGGGTCAGAGGAAGGTGATATCCTGGGAGCAAGGCCATGTGTTGCCTGGACAGTGGGTCCCCTTTCTTACAGGGGCCCAGACGTCCCCACGGGACCATGCTTCCCGCCCTCCCAATCCCTGGGAACAAAGAGCCATGGGAATTTTCCGGCTACACTGGGATCTATGTGCGGCACTCCAGAGTCTATGTACGTGTGTGTGTGTGTGTTATTGTCCCCAGCCTCCTTCTAGCGGTGGCTTATGATGGTAGGGTGACCACCCCAGTGGTCAGAAGTGTGGATGGCCTCCCTAGAGCCTGTGAGCAGGAGCCCAGGGGTGCTCTGGTGTGGCCTCCTGAGGCTGCGTGGTGCAGATGTGCATCCATATGCGTGGACTGCAGCGCGATGCCCAGGTCGAGAAGGCCGAGTGACGATGACACCACAGTCCCTCAGCATCCACCACCCTCACCCTGTCTGTGTGAGAAAACTAAGACCACCCACCAGATGATCCATCCCTGGCCTCAGAGGATGCTTGGGACACATCCAGGCCATGGGGTACCAGCTCCAAGGGTGGTCACCGTGTGGCCACATTGAGGTCTCCTCTTCTTCCTCAGCTGTGAGCCCCAAGTGGGTGACAATGGGCCTCTCCAGCCCCAAGTCCACCACTAGGGATGGGAAAGGGGCTGCACCACCCCCTAGGATGTGGTGCAGGTCCTCAAAATAGGGTCGGAAGTGGGGGTCTGCCCCAGTGTGGGAGCTGTGCTCCCTCGCCCTGGCATATGCCTGGTGGAGCTCTTTCACTTTGCTCCGGAGCTGTTCCTGGATCTGGGTATGGCACCTGGTGGCCAGGCTATTGGCCATCCGACCATAGATGTCAGCATTACACCATCTGTAGCGGAGATCCTGGAGATTCTCCTCCTCACCTCGATGAGGGCCAGGATCTCCACCCCAGACCAAGACGGTGCACGCCTCTTGCGGTGCCTGGCAGGGTCTTGGGAGCCCTCTGAGTTCTCCCTGGGACAGGCTGGGGACTCTTGGGGGGCTTGAAGGTCTGCCATGTTGGCCAGACATCAGGCCGTGGCAGCTGCTCCTGACACAAGCCCTTTCCCCTGTGTCTGCAGCTTTAAGAGCTACAGGGGAAGAGGAACTATAGAGTCCTGAGGAGTGTGGATGGAGTGGCCAGCAGGGCACCTGTGGCGTTTCCTGGAGGCCCCTGTTTTCAAAAAAACACCCTGTGCCATGTCTACACATGCCCTCTTCCGAAATAGCTATTTTGGAAGAGGCATTATTCCTTGTAGAATGTCCATTCTACACAAGGAGTAATGGTAATTTGAATTAGGATCTTTAGTTCGAACTACCTAGTCCGTGCCGCGTGTAGCCGCAGGCACGGATTTCGGACTAAGGGGGATTTAAAAATGGCGACGCCCGGGAACATGCAAATGAAACCCAGGATATTTAAATCCCGGGCTTCATTTGCAAATCCAGTTGCCCTCATTACCCTACCTAGCTCGAACTAACGAGCTACTGTAGACATACCCTATGGCTGTCTACACTGGCACGGATCTTTGGCGCAAAAGTACATGCCAGTGTAGACGCTCTCTTGCGCAAATACTTTTAATGGAAAACCGTTTCTGTTAAAAGTATTTGCGCAAAATCATGCCAGTGTAGACACAGCCCTCGTGTTCTTCTACTCTGTTTAACTGGCATCTGGTCTATGTCTAAACTGTAGGTTGACCAAGCTACATTGCTCAGTGCAGTGCAAAATGTTATGCCCTCAGCATCACAATTAGGACAACCTACCCTCATGTGTAGATGCAGCACGGTTGCTGGAAGAATTCTTCCGTTGCCCTAGTTACTGCCTCAGAAAGGTGGATACCCTGCATCAGTAGAAAAAAGCCTTTTTTATCAATGTAGGAAGAATGGTCACCATAGCAGTACAGTGACACAGCTGCAGCAAGCTAACTGCTACTGTAGCTACAAGCATAAACATACCCTGGGGCTGTCCCCACTGCAGAAGGTCTCATCAATTTTCCCACCTGTTGAGGCAGCTGGGCAGCATTTGGAAATCAGTGTTGCTCATAAACACAAGGGCTGCATCTAGACTGGCATGATTTTGTGCAAAAGCAGCCGCTTTTGCGCAAAAACTTGCCAGCTGTCTACACTGGCCGCTTGAATTTGCTCAAGAGCACTGACGTTCTAATGTAAGAAATCAGTGCTTCTTGCGCAAATACTTTGACGCTCCCGTTCGGGCAAAAGTCCTTTTGCGCAAAAGGGCCAGTGTAGACAGCTCAGATTTGTTTTGCACAAAAAAGCCCCGATGGCTAAAATGGCGATCGGGGCTTTCTTGCGCAAAACCGCGTCTAGATTGGCCAGGAATGCTTTCACGCAAAAGCATCTGTGCAATCTAGACGCGCTTTCGCGCAAATACTTTTAACAGAAAAACTTTTCCGTTAAAAGTAGTTGCGCAAAATCATGCCAGTCTAGACGTAGCCAAGCAGAATGGAAGCTTGGAGCCAGGTTGGTGGTACCTGTGATGTATCTCTTGCTATGTCAGGCTTTCCACAGCTAACGACACTGCTGGCTCGGGGGGAATCGGCACTGAAATAGTGTCCATCTGGCTTCACCTCACAGATGAGCAGAGCATGTCATGGCTGATGTCTGATTTGCTCTGTGTTTATCTGGACTGAGACAGTAATAAAGTTGCTTTTGTTTGCCCTGGGAGGCAGATGGTCTGCAAGTCACTTCATGGTTTCAAGGAACCTTTCTTCCTGCTGCCTAGTAATTATACATGGGAGGGTGCAAAAGATTTTCAAGTGCATATGACACATGCTATTGTGCAAGACAATTCATATGTAACCCTTCTGCCGGGTAGGCCCAGCAGCAACCAGGGCCGGGTTCAATATCTAGGGGTCCATCTCACACAGAACCGGCTCGAGCCCCCACCCAGTAACCTGGGAAATTCACACACCCCTGGGCGCCTCTGAGAGGCAATGCTTCCCCACTTGGAAGCAGAGAGTCTGAGTGTAGGAAAGAAACATTTAATGAAACAGAGAGAGAAGTCATATGGCATTAACTTGGGAAAATACCACAAACAGAGTTCATAGCCCAAACCACGAGCTGAGGCCCGCCCCAGCCAAGAATCACCTGAAGTCCCAAAGTCTGACACCCCAAAAGTCTCTGTCCCTGGTCAGTGCCGCCCAGAGTCCAAAAGTTCACCTGCCGGGTTTTTCCTCCCAACCTGGGCAGAAAGGGGGCGGGGGATTGATAGGGGCACCTTACGTGGTCCGAGGCCGACGGCCCCACCTCTCCGTAGGGTTCTGCTGCAGTTTTTAATGCGAGCCACTCCACCACGCTCCACCAGCTGTCTCGGTTCACTCCTACCAGCTGCTCACCGGTCGCCTGCCGCTGTTCCGCTGGTCACCTGCCACCGCTCCTACCGGCTGCTTGCCGGTTGTTCCCACCAGCCACTCTGCTGGTTGCCTGCCGCCGCTCCTACCAGCCGCCCACCAGTCGCCTGCCACCGTGCCTACTGGCCGCGCCGCTAGTCGCCTGCTGCCACACCTACTGGCCACCCACTGGTCATTCCTGCCAGCCACTTTGCTGGCTGCAACGTGTCTGGCTCCCAGCCAAACCAGTGATTTCAGCTCTTAGTGATTTCAACTCTTTAGCCACCACCTAGCCTGGCAAAATATTCCAGCTTCCACTGGACTTGCAAAAAGACTCCTCATGGGCTGTGTCTACATTGGCGCGATCTTGTGCAAAAGCAACCGCTTTTGCGCAAAAACTTGCTGCCTGTCTACACTGGCCGCGAGTTCTTGGGCAAGTACACTGACGTTCTAATGTGTGAAATCAGGGCTTCTTGCGCAAGAACTCTGATGCTCCCGCTCAGGAATAAGCCCTCTTGCGCAACTGTTCTTGAGCAAGAGGCCAGTATAGACAAGCAAAATGAATTTCTTGCGCAAGAAAGCCCTATGGTTAAAATGGCCATCAGAGCTTTCTTGCGCAAGAGCACATCTCTTGCACAAAAGCACATGTCAGTGTAGACGCTCTCTTCTGGAAGAGTTTTTGCACAAGAACTCTTCCGCAAAAGAGTTCTTGCACAAGAAGCCGCCAGTGTAGACGTAGCTTTTCAGAAGAGAGCGTCTACATTGGCATGTGCTTTTGCACAAGAGATGTGCTTTTGCGCAAGAGCATCCATGCCAGTGTAGACGCTCTCTTGCGCAAGAAAGCTCTGATGGCCATTTTAACCATAGGGCTTTCTTGTGCAAGAAATTCATGTTGCCTGTCTACACTAGCCTCTTGCGCAAGAACCGTTGTGCAAGAGGGCTTATTCCTGAGCAGTAGCATCAGAGTTCTTGCACAAGAAGCACTGATTTCATACATTAGAATGTCAGTGTACTTGTGCAAGAACTTGGGGCCAGTGTAGAGAAGCAGCAAGTTTCTGGGCAAAAGCAGCCACTTTCACGCAAGATCACACCAATGTAGACACAGCCATGAAGTCTGCTTTAGGTCTGTCCGTAAAACAAAGAGGGAAAGGGGCAGGTTGGGCCAGTCTTACAGCACACACCTAGCAGGTGGGAAGCAGGCTGACTCAAATCCTTTAGCTCTTTCCCTACCTCAGTTCACTCAACTCTGAAAGGGGGGAGGCTTGTTCCTCGGAGACCTCTTACAATGATGGTGTCTCTCCTGCAAGCACTGGTGTCATGTTTTACAGTTCCCACATTTAGGGGTAGCATGATTTGTGACCCCCCACAACAGCCCCAAATTATTTACAGTACACCACATTCCATTCCATTCCAACACTGATCTTCCATCAGCCCTGGCTGAATTGGATTTACATAGCCACACCTCGGATTCCTTCCCCCTCCTGGCAAGAGTTGTATTTACATATCAACAGTTAATCATCTTGCAGAGCTAAACACTTGGGGCTGTGTCTAGACTGGCGCAATCTTGTGCCAGAGCTATGCAAATGAGGCTCAGCGTGGAATATCGCTGAGCCTCATTTGCATAACTAATGAGCCACCATTTTTGCGGAAGAGGCTCTTGCGCAAGACGGAGCTGTCTACACCGTCCCTTCTTGCACAAGAAAAACCCTCTTGCACAAAGCCGTTATGCTGATTATTTTCAGTTATGCAAATGAGGCTCAGCGATATTCCACACTGAGCCTCATTTGCATAGCTCTGGAGCAAGATCACGCCAGTCTAGACACAGCCTTGGAGTGAGCATAACCACGCCCAGGGCAGAGCTCTCCTTTTAGCTGGCTGATAACAAGCAGTAGTTCAGCGCCTGCTTACACATATTACATACTGTATTTTATACCTCCTCTGGGAAAATAGTGCTCAGTCTACATTTGCTTAAGTAGGGAAACAAGCTGAAAGATTTTTAAAAGGCCACTTCACATTAGGGCTAGACCAGGGGTGGGCAAAAGGGTCTCCACGGGCGGGATCCGGCCCACCAAGCGGGTGGATCTGGCCGCAGAGGCCCTGCTGCCCCCCGCCCCCAGGTCGATTAGGGCTGGGGACGGGGGAGCATGCGAAGCCTCCTCCCTCCCTGCCAGGAGCACATGGTGCTTTGAAGCGCCGCGCGCTACTCGCAGGGCGGGGGCAGAGCAGAGGAGGCTTCGCGCGCACCCCCACCTCCAGGCCCTATTTGGCCTAGGAGCAGGGGAGTTTGGGAAATATCTTCCCATGCTAAGGGCATGGGCACCTAGGGGAAACGTGGCGGGGGAGGGGGGAGACAAAAGCACTCCCTCACCCCCAGACCAATCATTGTCTGGGGTGGGGAGCCAGGAAGTATCTTGGCCCCACCTCTTCCGCTGGATGCCTCGCCCCTTCCTATGCAGCCTGGGGCCACTTCAAAAATTTCCGAAGTGGCCCCTGGCAAAAAATTATTGCCCACCCCTGGGCTAGACTGTTACAGTCCTTAATCATGGAATTTCTTGGGGCTGATCAGACAGCAGAGCAAACGCCAACAGGAAGCAGGACCTGCACAAGCCCTCACCACCTTCCACTTTAAGGTCAAGGTCAAAGTCACTTCCCCAAAATAAAAAGTGCAGCATGTTCATATTAAAAACCCACTGGCCCACTCGAGGGTGGTTGAGAATTTGCCCTGCTCTGTGTGTGCCCAGGCGCCACAGGCTCTTGGGAGCAGAAGCGTGTCTTCTTTCCAGCTCCGACACGCAGGGAGAGCTGGGCTACGTCCACACTGCACAGTTATTTTGGAAGATATCTTCCAAAACAGCCTATTTCGAAATAGCGGGTCTACACACCAAATGCGCATCGCAATAGCTCAGAGCTATTTCGAAATAGAGCATCCACACTGATTGGACACTAACTTGCATTTAAGGCTGCCCAGAACCATTTCAGGCAGGGTATATGGAAAGCACTGTCTTCCCGTGGCTGCTGCCTGAGGCTAGCTGAGGCTCTTGTTTAAAGGGCCCCCCCGTTCAGCAGCCTCTCAGGCTTTTTTTCTTTGCCTACCTCCTCGAAGGACAGCAAAGCCTTTTTTTCTGCCTGCTCTTGTTGCCCTTGAGGACACCTCAGCTTGCCAGCTATGGAGCTGGCGCTACCTCTGCGTAGTCAATGGCTATTACAGCTTGTGCTGCACCTCCTGCAGCAGTTTCCGCAGGCAGCCTCCCAGGTCCCGCAGGAACCCAACCCCAGCTCCTCTGGGAGACCCTCCTCACCTCTCTGCAGGCACAGCTTATGCTGCTGGATACCACCTGCCCTCCCCTGGACACTGTGCCCCTCCCCCTCTGGCCACCAGTGCAGACTGGTGGGATCGGATTGTCATGGAGCGATCAGGAGACTAACAGAGGCTCCAGAATTTCCAGATGAGGAAGGACACCTTTCTGGAGCTGTATGAGTGGCTCGCCCTTGCCCTCGGGTGACGGGACACTCACGTGAGAACCCGCCATCCCCCTCCAGAAGCAGGCTGCCATTTCCCTGTGGAAGCTCGCCACACCAGACAGCTACCACTCCCTTGGGAGCCAGTTCGGTGTGGGGAGATTGACCACCAGGGCCCTGCTCATTCAGGTATGGCATTCTCAGGTTATTGTTCCAAGGAGAGGTGAACTGCTGGAATGGCTGCTTGTTGTGTGCGCCGCAATATTTGTGAGTGGAAGGGGGAGGCGTTCCTGCCAGTGGGGGGCAGAGGCTGACCACATCAGCAGGGCCTTTGAACAGCCATGCACAATTGCCTTCCGGCAGGCTCATCAGGGAGCCGTGCACATCTGGGAAGCTCTGTGACACTCTCCCCTGGGCCTCCCCCCTGGGGGCCTATGCATTGCCCCTCACTGCCCACACCCCTCCCTTCCCCTGCTTAGACAATTAAAAAAGTGTTTGGGAAAAAAATAAAATCTCTGTTTCTTTTTATTTGGGGTCAAAGTAACTGGGAGGGACTGCAGGAAGAACCTGGGAGAGGGGAGGAGGGAGAGGGAAAGGAGGGGGGATGAGAACCTTGGACGGGGGAGGAGGGAGGAGAGGGGAGGAGAGGATCAGGGCTGGGGCTGGGAGTGGCACCTGGCTCTGGTGATCCCCTCACCATGGGGGAGGGGGCACAGCAGCCACGGGGGAGGAGGTTAGAGGAGAAGTGGGAGGGGGAGCATGAGTGGGAGCTATAGTGAGATCAGGAGTGGGAGCAGAAGCAGGAGCTGGCTTCAAGCTGACAACGAGGGAGTGCACGACTGCAGTCATGGTGCGGCCCTGCTCCAGCAACTCCTGCCAGGTGTCTCACCACAGCTGGATGTCTTCCTGGAGCCTGCGGTTGCTGGTCTGCTCCAGGGATTGGAATGCCACGAGGTGCTCCCTCTGAAACTCATCCATGGGTCCCTCAGGATGGGGAGGCTACCCCAGGTGATGTCCCCCTTCACAGCTGGTCCGGCTGCGGAGAATAAAGAGAGACGGTCAGTCATCCCAGGGCACACTGGGACTGAAGCCCAGCCCCCATCTCTGAACAAGAGTGACAATTCTCGGTGCAGTCGAAAGTGACATGCTTGGAGCAAGGCCATGTGTGCTCTGGCCAGCGGCCCAGATGTCCACAGGAGCAGATGCTGCCCTGAGAGTGCAGGCATGCCCGTGTACTGTGTGCGGGACTGCTGAGTGTGTGTGCGTGTGTGTCCCCAGCCTCCTTCTAGAGGTGGCTTGTGGGGGGAAGGTGTCATAAGTGTCCCACCACAGTGTCATGACCATGGCAGGCCTCTTCAGACACCCTGTGGCCAATAGCACCAGGGTCCTCTGTGGCAGCCTCTGGGGGCTGTGTGGCCACGAGTAGCACGGCACATGTTCCCACATGCACAGGCTGCTGCATGATTCCCTGGGCCACGAGGGCCAAGAGAGGAACACTCAGCTACCTCTCGCCACCCATGGCCTCCACTGCCTGTGTGAGGGGAATGTGATGGCACTCACATGATGTTCCTTCCCTGACCTCAGATGATGCCTGGGACAGATCCACAGCGAGGGGTCCCAGCCTCAGGTTCAGGAGGGTGATGGTACTGGCCTCCATCCTCTTCCACCTGCACCTCTGTTGCCTCATCTCTCTCCCCAAGGATGACAATAGAAGTTTTGAGCCCCAAGTCCACAACCGGGGGGGGGCGGTGAAGGTACTGGCCCACCCTCCAGGATGCAGTCCAGGTCTTCATAGTAGGGGCAGGTGTGGGGTTCTGGCCCGGAGCGGGACCTGCCCTCCCTAGCCCTGACATGTGCCTGATGGAGCTCGTTCACCTTCATCCACACCTGCTCCTGGGTGCAGATATGTCCTCTGTTGGACAGGCCACAGATGTTCACGTTCCTGCGTCTGGTGCTAAGGTCCTGGAGGTTTGCCTCCTCTCCCCAGACCTCAATGAGGTCCAGGATCCCCGGGAGCAGTGGAGGGCTGGCTGGGAGCAGCAGACTGGCACATTTTTTTCAAAAAATCAAGGCAGTGGCAGCTGCAAGGTAGCTCAAGGCTGTCAGGGACTCCTGCTTGCCACAAGCTCTTTCCCCTGAGGCTTCAGCTTTAAGGGCTCCAGGGAAAGGGGGAGAATATAGAGTTTGGCTGAGTGTAGATAGAGTGGCCAGAAGAGCACCATGGGAAGGGCTGTAGGCCCCTATTTCAAAATAACTGCAGCTGCCCTGTCTACGCAACCCTTATTTTGAAATAACTATTTTGGAAAACATGTTATTCCTCATAGGAGGAAGTTTACAGATTTCAGAATAAGCCACCCAATATTTTGATATTATTTCAAAATAAGGCTATTGCTGTGTAGACACTCGCATAGTTATTTTGGAATAATGGCCTCTCTTCTGAAATAACATTTCTGTGTAGACATACACCTGGACTGTTTTATAACACTAATTACTGAAAACAATATGACCTAGTTTCCCTGGATATTTTTGAAGCGGGCAAAAAGTTATAGATAACTGTGACATCTTATGAACTTGCACATACTTTTTACTTTTGAGATAAATTTTTAGCCTCAGAAATCAACTCACTATGGCAGAATAAATCCCTGTATTCACAGCCAACATATTACTATAATAATCTTTGTACAATGTGTACCATGTAAGGTATCGTTTGAAAACTCATAATTTGCTGAACAGTGTTGGTTTGATAAAATATTTGTGCAACATTGTATATGGAGTTACAAGGTTCCATTGTGTGGTGTTATTAATAAATATTCCAAACTGAGTTTGGCAAACAAGTCTATCTTACACAAAGGAATATGATCTCTGCTTATTTTGCATTTAAGAAGTAAACAGCATATTCAAGCAGGAAGAGAAACAACGTAAATTCAAACAGGCAAGGAAAAAATACCAGGGAACATCCTTCCACATATATGTAGTCTCCTGGCAGCCATCAGGAAATGTTTTTCAAAAGAGGAAGAAACTATGAAAAGGAAAACAAACACCCTAGGACTGTGTCTACATTGGCGCGATCTTGCACAAAAGCAGCTGGCCCCGAGTTCTTGAGCAAGTAAACTGACGTTCTAATGTATGAAATCAGGGCTTCTTGCGCAAGAACGCTGATGCTCCCGCTCAGGAATAAGCCCTCTTGTGCAACTGTTCTTGCGCAAGAGGCCAGTGTAGATAGGCAACGTGAATTTCTTGCACAAGAAAGCCCTATGGTTAAAATGGCCTTCAGAGCTTTCTTGCGCAAGAGAGCGTCTACACTGGCATGGACGCTCTTGTGCAAAAGCACATCTCTTGTGCAAAAGCACATGCCAGTGTAGATGCTCTCTTCTGAAAGAGTTTTTGCACAAGAACTCTTCCACAAAAGAGTCCTTGTGCAAGATCATGCCAGTGTAGATGTAGCCTAGGGGTACGACTACACCGCCAGGGCTAAAGTAGAATTAAGCTACGCAACTTCAGCTATGTCAATTGCGTAGCTTAAGTTGAAATAGCTTAATTTGGCTTTTGGAGCTGTCCACACAGCAAGAAGTTGAAGGAAGAACACTCCTCCTTCAACTTCCCTTACTCCTCATGAAATGAGGGTTACCATCACAGAAGTAAGAAGTCCTCCAGCTTGACATTATTTTGAAATAAAGGCTTGTAGTGTAGCTGCGCTGATGTTATTCTGAAATAATGCTCCTGCGTAGACCTACCTTAGGACTGTCCCTCCTGATCTCTCTCTCATTGCACATCACATTCTCTACACCTGAAGAAACAAAGGTAGGCATCATTGTACTCTGGGGAAAAGGTCCTTGACCTGATCAGTAAGGGTATGGCTACACTTGCTCGTTAGTTCGAGCTAGGTAGGGTAATGAGGGCAAGCGGAGTTGCAAATGAAGCCCGGGATTTAAATATCCCAGGCTTCATTTGCACGTTCCCGGGCACTGCCATTTTTAAATCCCCCTTAGTCCGAACTCCGTGCCCGCGGCTACACGCGGCACGGACTAGGTAGTTTGAATTAAAGATCCTAATTCGAACTACCGTTACTCCTCGGTAGTAAGACTAAGACTGCTGAATGTATATGGTGAGAAACCTTGCTTGAATCTGGTACAGTCTGTTAAATGAAGTGTTAATAAATGTCTTCTCTTTATTTTTTTTTTTTTTGCCATTTCTGACTTGTACTCTATATTTATAAACTTGTTTTATTGCTTGATCTGATCCAGTGTGTTTAAGTTGAAGTACCTGGAGACCCCCTTTGGGGTGGCAAATTGTGAGCACATTGTTCCTTTTAAAAAACACTGGGCTTGATATAGCCTGTAGGAAAGGGCATGGTAATACAGAACATACATTTCTGGGTGAAAATCAAAGAGGGGTGGTAAGTTGGGATTGTCTGGTGAGAGCCAGCGTGTAACCCAACTGTGACTGACAGGTTGCAGTCGCAAACAGACACCCAGGGCATGGCTTGCATGATGGAAGGCTATTTGCGAGCAGCCCAAGTGGGAGCAACTATGATAACGCACCCAAGATTGCAAGTCAGGAGAGACACAGCTGCTCATTGGCCTGGATTGTACCCTGGTATTCACTGTGACAGGGTATACTGGGCCTGACGGTCCCCTGCTCAAACTGTCAGACCTCACCCTGTCCCAAAGAGAAGGAATAGAGAGGTCCTCCAAGCATCCTAGAGTGACTACAGGGAAGTACTTAATCACAGATGTTGCAGAGAGCAGCCAATCAGGGTCCAAGTAGGCCATATAAAAGAAGCTGGAAAAGCGGAGGCAGGCAGTTGTTACCAGCAGCTGGAGGAGCTTAGACCACATTTCTTGCTGGCTGAGGGAGCCACGTGAGTGCAGACTGAGCAATTGCTGGCAGACTCTGGGGGAGCAAAAAGGTGTTCCCAGCTGGCTGCTGACACTGCGTACAAGACTTCAGCCTTATGGGAAGGGCAGAACATTCATGAAGGTGTGGGGGCCATGGGAAAGTGGCCCAGGGAAATCTAGTAGCATAGGGGACACAGTGGTACAAGACTGCTATTCAGTCTTGAGTTGGGATCTAGAGTTGTGGGTGCACCTGGGTCCCACCACTGGCCAGAGGGTAGAGGCCTGAACACTGATACATCATCAGAAGGGGAGCTGAACTACTTAGGGCACGTCTACACAGAAGGGCTAAACTCAAAATAAGCTATGCAACTTGAGCTATGCAAATTGCGTCGCTTCAGTCAAAATAGCTTATTTCGAATTTGGGCATGTCTACACAGCACTTATTTTGAAATAGAGCACTCTTCCTCTGACTTTCCTTACTCCTCATACAATGAGGTTTACAGATGTTGGAGTAAGAAGCCTGTTATTTCGAATTTATTTTGAAATAATGGGCTTGCTGTGTGGACGCACTACATTATTTTGGAATAACTGATGTTATTCCTAAATAATGCTGCTCTTTAGATGTACCCTTGGTGGCCCAGATGGACAGCTGGGGCCAGAATGGCCTAGAGAGAGTGAAACCATTGCCTCCAGGAGGAAGTCCTGCAGGGACAACTTGATGCCCAGGATGGGACTGTTCAGATGCTGGAGACTTTGGATTTGGGTTTGTTGGGTTTTTGTTGTTGTTGTTTTTGCTGTTGTTTAAAAGCCTGCAGATTGTGTGACTTGGTCAAAGGACTGAGTCACTGACCATCTGGGGAGGGAGGAGGTGCATATCCAGCCAGGGGTGCTCATGAACGATGGGTGCCACTCACTTTACAATCACACGGTCCTCATTCCAATACAGCTTTTCCAGCTTCCCGAGAGGCTGTGGCATAGTGTGAGACATCATGAGATCGCTCCGTGCTTAAGTACAAATGGGTGACTGTGTTAATTATCAGAGGCTGTGTTTTGATAGACAGTGGCTATCAGACACTCCCTTTGTTCTTGAAGGGGCACAGCTGAGCCTCCTGTCACATTTTTCTTTTATGACTGTTACTTTGGATGCAAAAAGAATTGCTGAGGCTTGGGAAATTCTGCTTGCCAAGTGCTTTATTAATGAAATAATAATTATGGGCTTAACAGGAGCTTAAAGAAAACAATGCAAAGAACAAAAGAGGAAGATAATTAGAGTTGGGAGGCCTTTGGAAACCTTGATGCCAGGGACATCAGGAGTCTGTTTATAGATCTTACTACTTCTCCTAAATTCACGGAAACAGGGGTTAGTCCTTGGTCAAGACCTTGGTTTGTCTTGTCCTGTATTAGTAAAGATAGTTGTATTACATTAACACCCATGTCCCCCAGCCAGTTTAGGACTCAGGTGCTGAGTTCAGATTCTGACTCAGGCACAGGCTTGCCATGTGACCTTGGGTAAAGTCACTTAGTCCTGCTCCATGTTCAGTTTCGTAACTCTTTTGACTGGGGCGGTGGGTTACACAGAAATAGTTACATTTCCTTAAGGGTAATGCTCCACACAACAGTCAGCCTATAGAAGCCATTGCCAGGGGATACTGTGAAGACCAAAAGTATAACTGGATTTTAAAAAAAAAATTAAATCCCCGGAGGATCGATCCAGGAATGGCTATTAGCCAGGATGGCCAGGGATGAAAGCCCTGGCTCTGGATGTCCCTACGCCTCTGACTCTCGGAAGCTGGGGCTGGATCACTCAGAAATTGCCCTGTTTTGTTCATTCCCTTTGACACAGTCAGCACCAACAGGATACCGGGATAGATGGCCCAAGCTGACTATGGAAGTCTCTAGTGGAGGAGAGGCAGCAGGGGAAGCTTATGCTGCTCACTTGCCACAGCCTTTCACTGGAGCAGAGAAGGGAGATCGCTGGACCCTCAACCGCTGAAAGGTCCCAGGGTAGCTGGGTGGCAGAGCTAGGGCCAGTGAAGAACGTTCAGGTGACGTTCCCATACCTTTCCTGTCTGTCTGTAGAGAACCTGTGCTGGCTCGCTCCTTTGTCCTGTTGGGCTGCAGCTGCCCGAGGGCTTGTACCATTTTAACTGGTTTCTAAACCAATCCATTTATAGTGACACAGGACCCACGTCTCAAACCCTAAATCTCTCTGTGACGGACCGGGCCGGGTCTGGGCACCACTGAGAGTGTCCGCTCAGGGTGAATTGCTCAAATATTGCTTACAGCCCTTGACTGGAGACCTTTCCCAAACAGGCCACAAACCAGTCCCACAGAGTGCTTCAGTTGCCCATCTGGCCAGCAGGCAGCCTCATAAGCAAAACCCCTCAGACACTCCAGCTCTCCCTGTGCCACAATCAGTCCTGGGCCTTACACACAGGGGAGGGTTTATAGAACTCAATCTCACCTATCCCAAACAGATCCTCCTGGTCCCAAAGAACCAGCCACAGATCCCTGATCAATTTATACTTTGGATCTTATGCACAAGATCACGCTGGACCAATCCTTTAGAATCTAAAATCTAAGGGTTTATTAACAAAAGAAAGAAAAGGTTGAGAGTAAGGTTGTTAATGAGAATACATTACATACACCAGTCACCAAGTTCCTTAGCAGAGATGTTACAAACTGCTAGCTTAAAAGTCTCCGGTGTACAGCCTGTGTCAGGATGGGTCAGCAATCCTTCCCGGCTCTCAGTCCCTCGCAAGGCTGCATCTGGGATCAGTAGCAAGATTAGAGACAAGATGGAGTCTGCCTCATGGCACTTTTATATCTCTTCCTGGTGTCTCCCAAGCTGGAGCGGGTCACATGGTCAAGTGACCTACCTGTGTTTCACATGTCAGCCGCCATATGCCCTGGCTGATCTGCATGTTTTCAGACACATTCCTCAGGTGTGTATTGGCCACCTTGAGAGCCATTGTCCTTGGGGCCCTGCTAATTAGCATAGCCATTGACTGAACAATCCTTCTTTACAACAGGCAGTCCAGGCCCATTGCTCTGTCTCAGGCAGAGAACATTCACAGTACAAGCACAGAGTCCATATCCATAACTCCACATGCAGACATCATGCAAGTACATGAGTAGCAGACCTAGAATCAGTACAACATAAGCTTTCATTTGACACCTCGCATGCCCCCCTTTGTACAGACTTTGGGGCGAGCATCCCCCATGAGTGCTGCAGTGATCTGGCTGCTCCCTTTAAAATCCAATAACATGACACTCTCCCCTCATTTCCTCATCTCCAGCAAAGGCAACAGCCCTTTGACTCTGCCCAGGCAGACTGCAAACCCTTGGGGGCATGGGCTGCTCCTTGCTAGGCTGCTTGCTCCTGTGCGCTGGCTCTGATTGCCATGGGGGAGGAGGCAGGAAGATTGGCAGTGACCTTGGGAAGGAGGTTTGCCTTCCTCTGCAGCATGTGGTGTGTTCACTTGCCAGGATTGGCTAGTATCTCACCTAAGCTTTTCCCAGCCATTGCGTCTGGGTGTAAAGTGCAGGTGCTGGTGACCTGGGATATATAGGAGGTCAGGTCAGACTGAATGAGCTGGTGGTACCTTCTGGTCTGAAACTGACTCTGTTCATACAGTGCCTAGCACAGTTGGAATTGGATTTCGGATTGTGTAGGTGCTGTTTTACCATAATTAATAACCTGGTGGTGGCATGAATTTGTCAGGACTCTGCTTTTGTTCATATTAGGAACATGGCAGCAGGAGGGAGACAATACCATCAGTAACACAGTTGACTTTAACGATGTAGTCTTTTTAATTGCTATTATTATTAAGAGAACGATTCCCCCGGTAAGGATTTGCTTGCACTGGCTATCAGCGTCCTGCTTGATTTGACAGATCTTTGACAGTATAGTGTTGAACCTCCTTACTCTGCCCCAAGCTAACATTCAATGAAATATTACTGCAATATTTTACAAATTGTGTTTAGCTTTTAATGATTTGCCATAACATGCTTGATTAAAAACCTGCCTGAGTTCTAAACCTAATGAACCTGAAACTTTCACATTAGATACATTAATTATGGAGGTCCCAGTGGCATCCCAACATAGGAAAGTTATCTGGCTTCATTAATATGAAAATGAGAGGTTGCCATAAGAATGAAAGTAAATTTTAAAAAAGATAAATAAGAAGACTCTATTGCTAAGTTGGTTGCATCTCTGATTTAAGTTGCTGTCTTGTTCTTCATTTTGTAATTAATCATGCATTTGCAATATAGCAACATCCCCAAAGTCATCTCTTGAGATGGTGATTGTGAGAGGGACTCATAGGTAGAGCCCTGCCTGGATACAAAAATTTGGATCCACACCTGATCTGCAAAGAAGGTAAACAAGAAAACTGTATCTATGGATGTAGCTACCCAAGGATATAAAGTAGATATCTGTGGATTTGCAGGGCTCTACTCATAGGAAGCAGTGGAAATAACCAATGACTTATGCCACTGGCTTTTAGCTAAGTAGGGTATCAAAATATAGATGATAGATTTTGAAGTCAGGTTTAGTGCTCTGTGCGACATCTTTCTATTTATTCATAAGAAAACATGAGTAGGTGCCTCTCTGTGTCTTTACAGTGAATTCAAATTCACACTTTCAGTAGATATATTCCAAGATACTGCCCTAGGGGCCTGCCTAAGGAAGAACTATGTGGCTCGACAGCTTGTCTCTTTCCCTGACGGAAGTTGGTCCAATAAAAAAAATTCTTTCCCCCACCTGGTCTGCCTATAAACAGCCAGAACTCCACCTTGTTTGCAAACATCAGAGACAACTGAATCCTCCCCACCCCTGAATCATTTACCTTGGAATGCTATCACCATTCACAACCATTTGGCTATGTGACTCCCCCTGCCCTCAGTTAGGCATTTTTGTCTGTCAGTGCAAAGGTCCGATGGAGAGGTGACATGGGGCTGCCTTGGAAATCCATTCACAAAATCAGAAGGGGAAGTGGTTACATTGATACAACGATGACCCCTGGTACAATCACATCTTGAGAGCTAGCCAGCCGTTTACCCCCACAAAAATAAGCTATTTAATTAAATGAGCTAGCTCTTCAGCTGTTTCAATGGAGCTACACCAATTTACACCATTTGGCCCAAACTGATTAAAAACATGCCCACACACGTATACACATGGATGCTCATTCGGGGATAACAAATGGCAGTGGGTGCATCCAATTATGTGTTCATTATGCCACGTTGCCTATGAAATTGACTACAAATTCTGCTGCAGCCAAGCAAAAGACTGCTAATTAGCTAATTATTGCCCAGCATACATTCAGAAATCTTGCTCTGTACCCCGATAAACTTTCACCCCATATTTCATGCATTTTCTGCATTGAGAATTGGTGGCATAATAGCACATGCTTTGATCTCCGGCTCCGTCTTTGTTGAGACTGAACGGATGCCCATTTGCCAGGCTAATCTTCTGAAGACAGAGAAGTCTGCAGCCTCACCTTTAGCTCCTAAGCTTCCTTCACTCCTTGCCAGCCTCTTTACTCAGTTTGCCACTGACAAGGAGGGAAGTTAAATACACATTCATTCTCTTCCTCCTGCCTGCTGCACTGACCCTTTTTGTTAACTTCACACCTGCCAGCAGAACTCCCTGTACATCTTGCTATCATTTCTCTCAGGTCCTATTAGTCTGGGATGCTGAATTTCTCCTGTCAGGAGAATGGACATCCTGTGCTCTTACTGAAGTGAACGGGCCAGGTCCACAGCTAGAGGAAGCCGCCTGTTCCATTGCACAGAATGACTCTGATTTAGATAAGCTGAAGAACTAAGCACCAGGAAGCATCAGGCTTGAATTTCCTTCTGTTCACTCCTGCTTTTAGCTGATGTCATTCCTCCCATACTGGGCCAAAACCTCCATTAGTATAAACTGCTATGGCTGCATGGATGTCAAGGGAACACATCAGCTGAGGGTCTGGCCTCAATGACCATTTCTGTATCATTCTCTCATCATTTCTGAGTACACCTTAGGGCAAACTATACTATATGGGCTAGATCCTCAGCATAGCCTAATTCTATTAAGTTCACTGTGCTATGCCAGTTTACACCAGCTGGGCAACTGGATGTGTGTCTTGTTTCAATGGAGCTATACTGATATATACTACATAAGATCTGGCCTGCATATGTTTTCTTAAGAACTTAAAGTGAAGGTCCTGTTTTAACCCAGTTCCTATTCATACAGGCTGTGTCTAGACTGGCGCGATCTTGCGCCAGAGCTATGCAAGTGACGCTCAGCGTGGAATATCGCCGAGCCTCATTTGCATAACTAATGAGCTGCCATTTTTGTGGAAGAGACTCTTGCGCAAGACGGAGCTGTCTACACTGCCCCTTCTTGCGCAAGAAAAACCCTCTTGCGCAAAGCTGTTATGCTGATTATTTTCAGGCAGTGTAGACAGCAGTGTAGACAGCTCCGTCTTGCGCAAGAGCCTCTTCCGCAAAAATGGCGGCTCATTAGTTATGCAAATGAGGCTCGGCGATATTCCATGCTGAGCCTCATTTGCATAGCTCTGGCGCAAGATCACACCAGTCTAGACACAGCCACAGGGTACATCTACACTGCAATGCTATTTCAGGATACCGGAAGTATCCCAAAATAGCTATTCTGCATTTTTAAAGCATCCCATTATTTCGAAATAGCTCCACACAGATAGTCTGCACAGCAGGCCTGAGAGAACTCCAAGAGACCACCAAATCAGATAAGGTGCCTGGACCAAAGTTATTGTCAAGTGAAGTGTAGTAATAGTTGTTAGCAGTCTCTACCAAACCATTCCACATATGTCCCCCTAGAGAAAGGACTCAGCTCAGTCTGTGGCGGAATTTGTCAATGTCCCCACAGCTGGAAGAGTTAAGGCAAAGAATTAAGGCAAAGTGTCCCAACATTTAGGGTACGTCTAGACTACATCCCTCTGGCGCCAGAGGGATGTAAATTAGACATACTGAAATTGCTAATGAAGCGGGGATTTAAATAGCCCGTGCTTCATTAGAATAAAAATGGCTGCTGCTTTTTGCCGATGAGGCAATTTGCCGGCAAAAAGCAGCAGTGTAGACAGGGATCGGTCGGCAAGGAAAGCCTTTTCCGACCGATCCCTTATGCCTCGTGCAACGAGGTTTACAGGATCGGTCGGAAAAGGCTTTCCTTGCCGACCGATCCCTGTTTACACTGCTGCTTTTTGCCGGCAAATTGCCGCGGCGGCAAAAAGCAGCGGCCATTTTTATTCTAATGAAGCACGGGCTATTTAAATCCCCGCTTCATTAGCAATTTCAGTATGTCTAATTTACATCCCTCTGGCGACACAGGGAAGTAGTCTAGACATACCCTTATAGACTTAGACAATCTGTGACACATAGCTTACGCATCATCTTACCCATCTCATGACAGGTATGTGATCTCCCCTTGTACTTTCCTCCTGATATTTCAGACAAAACATTCCTATTCACCACCTGTTATTGTGCTTTCATTCCAGGCATCTCAGACATAAATCGCTATTCACCACTTTTGTCAGAGCGCCCTATTGTGTTCTAGGCTGGGGTGTCCTTGTGCTGGCCTGCTGGAATGTATTTACATGTTCCGTGTGTTTTTAGCAGTTTAGATACCGAATTCATGTCCCAGACACTGACTTGCAGCAAACATCTACTTCTGACAGTGCCTGCTTGTTACTCATAGGTAACGCTTGCTGACTTCAGTTCAGGCCTCAGGCCTTACATCAGACCCGTGTTTCAGACTCTTTCTTCTGCAATGCTGAGAACTTGGCCAACTGTCATTATGTGGCTCTTCAGCTATGTAGCAAATTCACAGATAACATAAGAACATAAGAACGGCCGTACTGGGTCAGACCAAAGGTCCATCTAGCCCAGTATCCTGTCTGCCGACAGTGGCCAGCACCAGGTGCCCCAGAGAGGGTGGACCGAAGACAATGATCAAGCCATTTGTCTCCTGCCATCCCTCTCCAGCCTCTGACAAACAGAGGCCAAGGACACCATTTTATCCCCTGGCTAATAGCCTTTTATGGACCTAACCTCCATGAAATTATCTAGCTTCTCTTTAAACTCTATTATAGTCCTAGCCTTCACAGCCTCCTGTGGCAAGGAGTTCCACAGGCTGACTACACGCTGTGTGAAGAAGAACTTTCTTTTATTAGTTTTAAACCTGCTACCCATTAATTTCATTTGGTGTCCTCTAGATGAGAGGATACTGCATCATATGCATCTCCCTACATTTCCATGAGGGAAGTATCCAGGGGACTCACTGATTAAGTTGTTAGTCTCTGGCCTAGATATATCCCCATAAATATGCTCACTCTGCTGTGGTGAAGAACTCTCTTGCCGTTTATGTACAAGGGTGACTTCTTCATTAGATATGTAATTTATGTGTTTGTTTCAAAAGATTTCTGTTGCATTGTTGGAGCCCAGAACAACAGAGACTGTGATTTATCACTCACACCCAGATAACCAACAAGGCGGTTATTAAGAAGATTCAGAAACCAAACCCAAACTTCTGTCAGCATCATGCCAAATGGAGTTGCAGCAGATGCACAAAATGAACTTGATGAGCTCTTTAGAGTAGAGACGAGAGAGGGCAGGACGGAGACGAGAACAATACAAGAAAAAATGAAGCTCAAATGATATGAGAACAAAACCAAGGCATTTCTTTGAGAAATACAGCTGAGGGTTATGCTGAAGGGTACGTGTGGCTGGAAGAGGAACTTCTAGCTCTTGCCTCTGTGCTGAGCCACCCTCTCCCCCCCCCCATGGGTCATCGCTGGACTTTGATATAGCACATATTTTCAGTGAATGTAGCCAATTTTAATCCTGAATGAGAGAGTTCTCACACACACTGGCACTGAAGTAGCTACACTGATTTAGAAAAGATTTAATTGATTCTATGCAAGTTTGCATGAAAGTTGGTTCAGCAAATAACTATGGAGGCTGCAGCATGGCAGTGCAGGGCATAGGACACAGATCACTGTGCAACTCCCCCCCCCCCCCACCCAGGACACAGACTCAGTGGTGAGGCTGCATCCAATCCTGTCACCATGAAAAGACCAGACCTGCCCTAGACATACCCTAGGGCCTGGCTTCTCTGTGCCAGGAGCACCAGGGAGAGCAGGCAGGCTCAGCAAGGCAGGATCCAAGTGTGGAGGGACTTAGTGTAGTTTCAGCTTCAGAAAGCCCTGGCTGGGTTGATTAGTTGGGATTGGTCCTGCTTTGGGCTGGGGGCCAGATTCTATGACCTCCTGAGGTCTCTTCCAGCCTTCGGATTCTACGATTCTATGACTCCCGCTATCACTGGTCCATGCTGGCTCTTGTAGCAGGCTTGCCGGAATGGAGGGCCATGGTACCATAGCTCTCCCATGTTTATCGGACCTAAGTAGAGAAGGTAGAATTGTCAGGTTGGCAGGTTCTCCACCTGGCTCTGTGTGGCTTCCAGAAGTGGCAACATATCCCTGTGGCTCAAAGGCACAGGGCAAGCCAGAAGGCTCCACACACTGCACCCACCCCCTCCACGTGGAGTCATGTGGCCACCCCTACAACTAGAAGGTAAAGGACCTGTCATCACTTCCAAGGACCCCCCCCCCCCGAGGTGAACGCTGTCTGGAGCCTGCACCCCAACTCCCTGCTCCAGCCTAGAACCTGAAGCCACACCCAACTTCCTGCCCTAGCCTTGAGTCCCCTCCTGCACCCAAGCTTCCTCTCAGAGCCCGCTCCCGCAGTGCCTCCCAGCCTCTCCCAACACCCTGCTCCAGCCCTGAGCCCCGTCCCACACCCTGACCCCTGCCTCAGCCCACTCATTTCTAGCCCCACCCCAGAGCCAGGACCCCTGCCTCAGCCCCAGCACAAATATCATGAGTGAGGCTATGTCTATACTGCAGAGTTTTTCTGAAAAAACTTCACTTACGTCCACAGTGCAATTGCTTTCTTTCAAAAAAAATTGGAAAGAACAGAGGGTTTTTTCTGACATTGGTAAACCGTTTTCCACGAGGAAGAAGCCTTTTTGTGAAAGAGCTCTTTTGCAAAAAGGTGTGTGTGGTCGGGGAAAAGGGAGTTCTTTTGGAAGAAGAGGAAAAGCACAGGTGCCCTGGTGGCCACTGCGTCCATAGTAATCACAGCTTACATGCGAGAGAGCGTCCAGTCAGTGTGGACGCTATCTTTCGAAAAGCTTTTTCAATGCACTTTTGTAGTGTGGACGTTCTCTTTCGGAAGAAGTTTTTTCTGAAGATCTCTTCCAGAAAAGCTTCATCCAAAAGAAGCCTGTAGTCTAGACGTAGCCTGAGTGAGTGAGGGTGGGGGAGACTAAGTGATAGAGGGAAGTGGGATGGAGTGAGCAGGGGTGGGGCTGTCAAGAAGCAGAGGAGCAGGGGTGAGGCTACAGAGAAGGAATGGGGCAGGGCCAGGGCAAAAGTTTTGGTTTTGTGCAATTAGAAAGTTGGCAACCCTAGAAGAAGAGCAAAGGGGAGCCGGGCCTTGAGGGAAGAGGCAGTGTCGGGGGGATGGGGCCTCAGGGAGGAGGTTTGGGCATTTGTGGACCCTGCACACTTTTAGGGTGCCTCTGCCACTCTGGATGTAATGCTGTACTTTGAGCCAAACCCAACAGCAAATCGCAAGGCAGGGCTGGCCTTACGGACTCTGGGGGGGTGCCACTAGGACCCAGAGTGTAGAAAATTGTGTCTGCTGCTGGTGCAGCGAGGAGACATGGGGGCGTCATTTGAGCTCCCCGCCTCAGGTGCTGAAATGTTGTGGGCTGGCCCTGTCGCAAGGGAATGTGCTTCTTAACTGCTGACTTCATTTTTCAGTTTAGCAACTTCTGACAAACTTCCCAGTGTCAACTTTTCCCCCTTTTCCTCCTCAAATTGATCAAAAACACACAATAATACCCAAGTGCATTTTTAGCTTCCCAAAGTCCCCCACAGCAGTCTCCCAATTTTTGTTTTTATCCTTTTGAAATGAATACAGTTCAAAAACTGACACACAAATGTATAGAGACATATTTTGTGGTGCTGCATATCTTATTACTCTTTGGCAATAATGTCATTTACAAAATGACAGTCACCAAAGAATCTGATTATGTAAATTGCCACATGAAGTAGGCTGGCAGTTTCACTAGCAAAGAAAGAGGACAGCGCCAGAAAGATGGGGGAGGGGTGGGAGTAGGGATGAAACCTCAGTTTGGAACAAGGCCCAAGCTCTTTACAGACACAATGGGAATGGCAGCACAGTCTTTGGCTTTGTTTTTTTTAACCTTCATTCAATGATTCCATGAACTGCTTCCCCCACACAAGTGTTTATTATAGCCAGGCCGGAACATGGATGATGTATTTTATTTGAATAGCAACACCGCACAGGGCTGGTTTGGAAACAATAATTTGAAATCTAATCAGTTCTGACATCTGTACTGACAACTAGACACATGTGTTGAATGCCTGCGTGCTCACACTCTGGGAGGCTATCATCACCACTGCAGTCACATAAAAGAAAAGAGCATTTCTGCTCAGTGGTGATTTGTCACTTCTTTGTTATCTTTCCATACCTTGCCTTCAGCTGTACAATGGTGTGTCCCTTGCACCTATTTATTCCTATTACAATCATTATTATTACTATTTCATTCCTGCCTCTCTAGTTTCTTGACATTGATTACTCCTTCTTCTTCAATACTTCTGCCCTCTTCTTTTTTGGGGGGATAGGGGGAGGAATAAAGTGGCTTTGTAATTTGCCGTATATAGTAAAATGGTCATTATTATGCCTGAATTTTGTAGGTTTTTTAAAAAAAATTAACAACAGCTGTGGAGAGAAGGAAGCGAGGGATTATATTTCTCTGGAAAATGGCTTTGGAAATTTCAGCATTGTGCTTTGCCAGGAGAAGAGATTAAGGGATCAGATCAGATGAATTTTGCCATCAGAATAAGCGACCTGTCTTTGGATTGGGGAAAAAAGTTTTAATTTGACAAACTGCTTTAGGGGAATTTGACAGAATTCATTTTGCTGACAGATACGATCAAGGTATTAGACCAAAACACATTTCCTCACAAGAACGCTGCTAGCTGTTTGACATAATGTGTTTTATCCAGTGTCCGGATTTGGTGACAGTGACAGTCATTTTTAGTCCAGTGAAGCATGGGATTATTGTTTCAGCTCAGAAGGGCTCAGCCATACTGCATTGGCCTAAGGAGCAGCAATAGCAGGTATCAATTTGTTAGGGGACTGGAGTAAGTTCCAGAGACCGCCTGGCCTAAGCTCAACCCTTTTGACTTTGTGCAATGCCAGAGCCGCTCTGCATCGCAGGGATCCAGGCTGGCAGAAGTGTCAGAAAAGTCAGTGGTCTGTGCCAAAAAGGAGAAGGAGACCAGCTCCCTGCATTTTAAATCTTTTCTCTGACACTCTTCCTGAGTGGCAGGGGGCAAGTCACTCCAGTCATTCCAGGCCTCCATAGCCCATCTGTAAAATGGAGGAGATGATCTCATTTTTGTGATTTGTATTATGGAAATATCCAGCACCCTCATTTGGGATCAAGCCTGCACTGTGCTCAGGGCTGTACGTCAGCCCCTGCCCTGAACAGCTGTTGATGTTCATTCAGGTTGTGAGGTCTCTGGCCCAGGGACTGTCTTGTTCTGTATTTCTACAGCAGCTAGCACAATGGGGTCCTGGTTCCAGACCAGGCTCCTATGTTGGCTGGGAAAGGTAGTATTAATGTCCCCGTTTTATGGCTAGGGACCGAAGACAGAGTGATAAAGTGACTTGTCCAAGTTCCCACAGGAAGTCTGGGGCTGAGCCCGGAATTGAACACAGATCTCTCGCAGCCTAGTGGTGTGTTTACCCTGGCCCATTATCCTATCTCACAGTACAAAGTTTAGTAAACAATTAAGCACATCAGCTCCCCAAATGCGAAGGGACACAGCGTAGTACAGCTAAAGGGCAAAGTGCAGCAGCAGTGGCCTAGTGAGCATTATTAGGTGGAGAGTTTGCAGTGTTCATTCAGTCTTCTACTGATACGCTTCATGCAAAGTATCATAAAGAAACTAGTCACTCTTCATATGAGCGTATGTGTGTTATTGCTCATCGCTTGTGTGTTAGCAATGCCTACCAGCCCCTGTTGTGCACCAGGACCGCACTGTGGTCAGTGCCAGACACCTTTATTGCTGCTAGGTGGGTGAAAGTATCACCAAGGAGACCCAGTCATGGAGTTGGGCCCTGTTTTGATGGGTGCAGGACAGACAGAATAAACACCTGGTCCATGCCCCACAGGGATTGGGGTTGAATGTATAAATGTTGTGGTAACAAGTCAATCAATTGCAGATGTCTGTAGATTCTAGCAAGTCACTGAGCCCCAGTTCCCCAGCTGAGCTCTGTCCCCTGCCACCCAGATCCCTCCACTGAGACCACCTTCACCTGGACCCCTACCCCACAGAACCCCATTACTGTTGCACCCAGAACCCTCCAAAAAACCCCTGTGCATCCAGATGCTCCCCACACCCAGACCCTTCACTGAGGACCTCTGCACCCAGATTGCCCAAACAGAACCCTCTCAGGCCACACCAGGATCCCGACACCAGCGATGGGCAACCCAGGCTAGTGAGTGGGCCACATGAGTGACAGTGGGCTGGAAGGGTGTCTCGATCAAGACAGTCTGGGTGTCTACACTACAGAGTTTTGTTGGAAAAAGGGCCATTTTTCTGAAAAAAATCACTTACATCCACATTGTAATCACGGTCTTCCACAAGAAAATCGAAAGAACAGAGGGATTTTCTGGCATTGGTAATCCTCTTTCTATGAGGAAGAAGCCATTTTGTGAAAGAGCAAATCCCTGCTTAATTAGCAATTTCGACATGCTTGATTTGCATCCCTCTGCCCACAGAGGGATGCAGTCTAGACGTAACCTTGGTGATTCTATTGAAATGTAATGGTAACCCATATTTGGGTCCCAACCCATAGATTGGGAAACCCTGCTCTAAACTTAACCCAGAAACTCTCAACAGGTTTTTCTCCCTCTATATATTGGAGCTCTGAGCAATCATACTGCTTTCTTAGGGTATATTTACACAGCAAAGTTATTTTGAAATAACAGCCCTTATTTCGAAATAACTTTCCTAGCATCTACACAGCCAACCCGCTATTTCGAATTTGATAAACCTCATTTTACGAGGAATAACGCCAAATTCGAAATAGCTATTTCAAAATAAGTGCTGTGTAGACACTTATTTCGAAATAGGGGGCCTCCAGCCTTCCCAGGGTGCCCTGGTGGCCACGCCAGCCTCAACCAAGAACACTCCGCTTCCTCCCCCCCTCCCTAGAGCCCTTAAAGGGGTTGACTCTGGCCACAGTGCCTATGCCAGCTCCAAGCCTGCCAGCCCAGAGCCAGCAGTCACTGCCCCTGACCTAGTGGCCCCAAAACATGAGCCAGCAAGCCACTGGCAGCCAGCCCTCCACCGCTCCTCAGGAGCAGTCTGCCAGCTCCCAGGAGCCTGACAGGGCTCAGAGAAGGCAGGCGCCTTCCTGGTCCAGGGTGGAGATCATGGACCTTATTCAGATTTGGGGGGGATGCCCCCAACGTCCATGATTCAGAGTCTCAATGAGTGGATGAGACGATGGTTTAGGGAAGAGGGGTTTGGATTTATTAGGAACTGGGGACACTTTTGGGAGAGGGGGAGCCTATACAGGAAGGATGGGCTCCACCTAAACCAGGGTGGAACCAGACTACTGGCACTAAACATTAAAAAGGCTGTAGAGCAGTTTTTAAACTAAGAGATGGGGGAAAGCCGATTGGTGCGGAGATGCACGTAAATCGGAGGGAGACTTCTCTTAGAGGAGAATCCATTGATAGAGATTCTCTAAGCTGTAGTCAGAAAGAGAGGAGGGGAGAGGGCAAACCATGGGCCAGAGCAGACAAACAACCGCATACAAAGGAATCCAATGCACCAGGGAAGGGCAGACAAATAAGCAGTGGCAAATTTTTAAAGTGCTTCTACACAAATGCTAGGAGTCTGACTAATTACATGGGTGAACTAGAGTACCTAGTATTAAATGAGGAGATTGACATAATAGGCATCACTGAAACCTGGTGGAACGAGGAAAATCTGTGGGACACTATCATACCGGGATATAAAATATATCGAAAGGATAGAGCAGGCCGGGTGGGTGGTGGAGTGGCACTGTATGTGAAAGATAATGTAGAATCAAATGAAATAAAAATAAGTGAATCAACATGTTCAATAGAATCGCTATGGATAGTAATTACATGCTCCAATAATAAGAAATTAGCAGTAGGGATATATTACCGACCACCTGACCAGGACAGTGATACTGACATTGAAATGCTGAGGGAGATTAGAGTGGCTACCAAAATAAAGAACTCTATAATAATGGGGGATTTTAATTATCCCCATATTGACATGTCACCTCAGGAAGAGAAGCAGAGATAAAATTTCTCAATGGCCTAAATGACTGCTTCTTGGAGCAGCTGGTGCAGGAACCCACAAGGGGAGAGGCAATTCTCGATTTAGTCCTGAGTGGAGTGCAGGATCAGGTCCAGGAAATAACCGTTACAGGACCGCTTGGGAATAGTGACCATAATATAATAACATTCAACATTCCTGTGGTGAGTAGAACACCTCAGCAGTCCAGCACCCTGGCATTTAATTTCAAAAAGGGGAATTACACAAAAATGAGGAGGCTAGTTAAACAGAAATTAAAAGGCACAGTGACTAAAGCCAAATCCCTGCAAGCTGCATGGAAACTTTTTAAAGACACCATAATAGAGGCCCAACTTAAATGTATACCCCAAATTAAAAAACATAGCAAGAGACCTAAAAAAGTGTCACCATGGCCTAACCACCATGTAAAAGAAGCAGTGAGGGACAAAAAGGCATCTTTTAAGAAGTGGAAGTCCAATCCTAGTGAGATAAATCTTTTAAGAAGTGGAAGTCCAATCCTAGTGAGATAAACACTGTCAAATCAAGTGTAAAAATGTAATAAGAAAAGCAAAAAAAGATTTTGAGGAACAGCTAGCAAAAACTCAAAAAGAAATAACAAAATGTTTTTTAAGTACATTAGAAGCAGGAAGCCTGCTAAAAAACCTGTGGGTCCCCTAGACAATCGAACTATAAAAGGCGCAATCAAGGACGATAAAGCCATTGCAGAGAAACTAAATGATTTCTTTGCTTCAGTCTTCACGGCTGAGGACGTTGGGGAGATTCCCAAATCTGCACCGTCCTTTGTGGGTGATGAATCTGAGGAACTGTCCCGAATTGAAGTGTCATTAGAGGAGGTTTTGGAACAAATAGAAAAACTTAATGTTAACAAATCTCCGGGACCGGATGGCATTCATCCAAGGGTTCTAAAAGAACTCAAATGGGAAATTGCTGAACTATTATCTGTGGTTTGTAACCTATCCCTTAAATCGGCTTCTGTACCTAATGACTGGAAGGTAGCTAACATGACACCAATATTTAAAAAGGGCTCTAGAGGCGATCTGGGCAATTACAGACCGGTAAGTCTAACGTCAGTACCGGGCAAATTAGTCGAAACAATAGTAAAGAATAAAATTGTGAAGCATGTAGAAGAACATAATTTGTTGGACAAAAGTCAACATGGTTTCTGCAAAGGGAAATCCTGTCTTACTAATCTATTAGAATTCTTTGAAGGGGTTAACAAACATGCGGACAAGGGGGATCCAGTAGATATAGTATACTTAAATTTTCAGAAAGCCTTTGACAAGGTCCCTCACCAAAGGCTCTTGTGTAAATTACATTGTCATGGGATAAGAGGGAAGGTCCTTTCTTGGATTGAGAACTGGTTAAAAGACAGGAAACAAAGGGTAGGAATAAATGGTAAATTTTCAGAATGGAGAGGGGTAACTAGTGGTGTCCCCCAAGGGTCAGTCCTAGGACCAATCCTGTTCAACTTATTCATAAATGATCTGGAGAAAGGGGTACGCAGTGAGGTGGTAAAGTTTGCAGATGATACCAAACTGTTTAGGATAGTCTAGACAGAAGCAGACTGTGAGGGACTCCAAGAAGATCTCACCAAACTGAGTGATTGGGCAACAAAATGGCAAATGAAATTTAATGTGGATAAGTGTAAAGTAATGCACATCGGGAAAAATAACCCAAACTATACGTACAGTATGATGGGGGCTAATTTGGCTACGACAAATCAGGAAAGAGATCTTGGAGTTATCGTGGACAGTTCTCTGAAAACTTCCACACAGTGTGCAGTGGCAATCAAAAAGGCAAATAGGATGCTAGGAATTATTAAGAAAGGGATAGAAAATAAGACCCAGAATATCTTACTGCCCCTGTATAAAACTATGATACGCCCACATCTTGAATACTGTGTACAGATGTGGTCTCCTCACCTCAAAAAAGATATTTTGGCCTTGGAAAGGGTTCAGAAAAGGGCAACTAAAATGATTAGGGGTTTGGAATGGGTCCCATATGAGGAGAGGTTAAAGAGACTGGGACTTTTCAGTTTAGAAAAGAGGAGACTGAGGGGGGATATGATAGAGGTATATAAAATCATGAGTGGTGTGGAGAGGGCCGATAAAGAGAAGTTATTTATTAGTTCCCTAAATAGAAGAACTAGAGGACACCAAATGAAATTAATGGGTAGCAGGTTTAAAACTAATAAAAGAAAGTTCTTCTTCACACAGCGTGTAGTCAGCCTGTGGAACTCCTTGCCAGAGGAGGCTGTGAAGGCTAGGACTATAATGGAGTTTAAAGAGAAGCTAGATAATTTCATGGAGGTTAGGTCCATAAAAGGCTATTAGCCAGGGGATAAAATGGTGTCCTTGGCCTCTGTTTGTCAGAGGCTGGAGAGGGATGGCAGGAGACAAATGGCTTGATCATTGTCTTCGGTCCACCCTCTCTGGGGCACCTGGTGCTGGCCACTGTCGGCAGACAGGATACTGGGCTAGATGGACCTTTGGTCTGACCCAGTACGGCCATTCTTATGTTCTTATGTACTAGACAGAGGAACGCAGCCATCTATGGCAAGATAGCTGCCAGCCTGGCCACCAAAGGCCACATGCGAACCCAGGAGCAGGTTTGCATGAAAATCAAGTTGGTCCAGCGAGACCCCAACCCTGAGCCCTGCGCTTCCCCTCCCTCCTCTTCTCCTTGCTTCCCCCTTCCAGCACCCTCCTCCCAGGTTTCCCCCTTCCCCTCTCTTCTCCCCTCTCCCGCCTCCTTTCCTCAGTCTCAGAGGGTATGTCTACACTACAAAGTTAATTCGAAATAACAGAAGTTATTTCGAACTAACTTTAATAGCGTCTACACAGGCAAACTGCTATTTCAAATTAAATTTGAAATAGTGGAGCCCTTATTTCGAATTTGGTAAACCTCATTCTACAAGGAGTAATGCCAAATTCGAAATAGCTATTTCGAATTAAGTGCTGTGTAGACACTTAATTCGAAATAGGGAGCCTCCAGCGCTTCTCAGGGAGCCCTGGTGGCCACTCTGGGCACAACCAGAAAAACTTACTCTCCTCTCCCCCAGCCCCAGAGCCATTAAAGTGCCTGTCCAGCTCCAAGTCTGCCAACCCAGAACCAGCAGTGTCCACCGGGGCCCTGACCTAGTGGCCCCAAAACATGAGCCAGCAAGCCACTGGCAGCCAGCCCTCCACTGCTCCCCAGGAGCAGTCTGCCAGCTCCCAGGAGCCTGACAGGGCTCGGAAAAGGCGGGCGCCTTCCTGGTCCAGGGTGGAGATCATGGACCTTATTCAGGTTTGGGGGGGATGCCCCCAACGTCCATGATCGCCGCACTAGACAGAGGAACGCAGCCGTCTATGGCAGGATAGCTGCCAGCCTGGCCAGCGAAGGCCACAGAGAACCCAGGAGCAGGTCAGCATGAAAGTCAAGTTGGTCTGGCGAGACCCCCAACCCTGAGCTTCCCCTCCCCCTTCTTCCCCTTGCTTCCCCCTTCCAGCTCCCTCCTCCCAGGGTTCCCTGACCCCTCTCCCACCCTCTCTCTTCCCCTCTCCCACCTCCTTTTCCCAGTCTCCCCAGAGGTCCATTCCCCCCCAGTTTTGTTCAATAAACCCAGTTTCTATTTTTGAACATACGTGTCTTTTATTTGACATCAGGAAGGGGGTCTGGGGAGGGGTAAGTGGAAGGACGTGAGGGAGGAATGGGGCACAAGCCCCTGGTGGGGAGGACTGGGGAGGCTCTGAGGGCTCCTCAGGGTGGACGCTCTCCCTCAGGGCCTCCTGGATCCTGACAGCCCCCTGATGGACCCCCCGGATGGCAGCCTGCAGCAAGTGCAGCCGGGCTGATGGCAATGACCCCACAAGAAGCACCCATGTGCCCAGGGGCAGCTCTGGCTCCATGTGGCCGAGTGCTGTGGTGTCCCGTGTGTGGGCAGTTAGGGTACTCCAAGACAGGACTGCTGTGCTGTCTCTCATCGAGGTAGACAAGCTTGCTTGCGTTTTGCTATTTCAAAATAGTGTGTCCACACTGAGTGGACCCTGAACCGAAGTTAAGGCTGGCCGGAACCAGTGCGGGCAGTGCATCAGGTTAGGATTTTGTGTGTGGGGCTGCTGCCTGAGGCTAACTGAGCTCTGTACTTAAAGGGACCCTACCCCCACCCCAGACAGACAGTTCTCAGGGGTCCCTTTAAGTACAGAGCTCAGTTAGCCTCAGGCAAAACGCTATTTCGAAATAGTTTTTGTTTATAGATGTGTTATTTTGAATTAGCTTAATTCAAATTAACTATTTCGAATTAAGTTAATTCGAAATAGTGCTGTAGTATAGACATACCCAGAGTTTCATCCCCCTCACCCCCCAAGTTTTGTTAAACAAAGAGAGTTTGTGTTCATGAAAATACATGTATTTTATTTGACATCAGGAAGGGGGGTTAGGGAGGGGTAAGTGGAAGGACGTGAAGGAGGAATGAGGCACAAGCCCCCAGTGGGGCAGACCAGGGAGGCCCTTAGTGCTCCTCAGGGTGGAAGCTCTCGCGCAGGGCCTCCTGGATACTGACAGCCCCCCGATGGACCTCCCGGATGGCAGCCTGCAGAAAGTGCAGCCAGGCTCATAGCAACACGTCCAAGAGAAGCACCAGAGTGCCCAGGGGTGGCTCTGGCTCCATGTTGCAGCATGCTGTGGTGTCCCGAGTGAGAGCAACCGGAGCACGCAGAGACAAAATGCTTTGTTGTCCCTCATCGAGGTAAAAAGCAAGCAGGGAAAGCTGAGAACTAGCTGTCCAGGGGGAGTGCCTTTAAGCACAGCCCCACAAGCCCCTGCTCAGACTGGTTCCGGCCGGCCTTAAATGCAATTCAGAGTCCACTCAGTGTGGACGCACTATTTCGAAATAGCAAAAAGTTATTTCGAAATGCATTTTGTGTGTAGATGCATTATTTCGAAATAAGCTATTTCGAAATAACACTGTTGTATAGACATACCCTTAGATACAATGCAACTCCTCCTCCTTTTCTCCACCATCTGTTCTTCCTGAACAGTTTATATCCTTTCATGACAGTGCTTCAGTCATGTGAATTATCTCACCAACTCTCCGTTATTCCAATCAAAACATAGTTCTTTGACTGTGCCAGGGCTTCTAATTCTTTCTGCTCGTTTCCCAGGCTTCTTGCATTCATGTACAAACACCTTAGATAACTAGTTGATTGCCGTACCTTCTCCATTCAAATCAGGGGTCCTCCTTTGTTGTTCCTTCCCCTTTGTGTTTCTTCCCGGTATCCCACTTCCCCACTTACCTCAAAGCTTAGGTCACTGTCCCCCAAAGAACCTAGTTTAAAGCCCTCCTCACTAGGTTTGCAAGCCTGCCCGCGAAGATGCTCTTTCCTCTCTTGCTTAGGTGGATCCCATCTCTTCCTAGCAATTCTTGTGCCTGGAACAGAATCCTATGGTTGAAGAAACCAAAGCCCTCTCTGCGACACCACCTGCACAACCACACATTTACTTCCTCAATTCAACGATCACTACGTGGACCTTTTCCTTCAACAGGGAGGATGGACGAGAACATCACTTGTGCTTCAAATTCCATGATCCTTCTTCCCAATGCTACATAATCTGCAGTGACCTGCTCAAGGTCATTCTTGGCTGTATCGTTAGTTCCTACATGGAGAAGAAAGAAGGGTTAGTGATCCAAAGGTTTGATCAGTTTTGGAAGACTCTTGCTTACATCTTGAATTCTAGCTTGTGGTAAGCAGCACACTTCTTGGGATTCCAAGCCTGGATGGCAAATGGATGACTCTGTACCTTTTAGGAGGGAGTCCCTGACCACCACCAACAACCATCTTCTTCTCTTGGGGGTGGTGGTTGTGGAACCCCCATCCCTAGAATCATAGAGCTAGAAGAGACCTCAGGAGGTCATCAAGTCCAGCCCCCTGCCCAAGGCAGGACTAATGCCAACTAAATCAGCCCATCCAGAGCTTTGTCAAGCCGAGACTTAAAAACCTCTAGGGATGGAGATTCCACCACCTCCCTAGGGAACCCATCCCAGTGCTTCACCACCCTCCTAGTGAAATAGTTTTTCCTAATATCCAACCTAGACCTCTCCCACTGTAACTTCAGACCATTGCTCCTTGTTCTGCCATCCATCACTACTTTGAACAGCCTTTTTCCCTCCTCTTTGGAACCTCCCTTCAGGTAGTTGAAGGCTGCCATCAAATCCCCCCTCACTCTTCTCTTCTGCAGAATAAACAAACCCAAATCCCTCAGCCTCTCCTCATAGGTCATGCGCTCCAGCCCCCTAATCACCCTCCTCTGCACATTCTCCAATACGTCCACATCCTTTCTATAGTGGGGGGGCCTAGAACTGGACACAATATTCTAGATGTGGCCTCACCAGTGCCGAATAAAGGGGAATAATCAGTTCTCTGGATCTGCTGGCAATGCTCCTCCTAATGCAACCTAATATGCCATTAGCCTTCTTGGCTACAAGGGTACACTGTTGACTCATATCCAGCGTCTCATCCACTGTAATCCCCAGATCCTTTTCTGCAGAACTGCTACTTAAGCCATTTGGTCCCCAGCCTGTAACAATGATTGGGATTCTTCCGTCCCAAGTGCAGGATTCTCCACTTGTCCTTGTTGAACCTCATCAGATTTCTTTTGGCCCAACCCTCTAATCTGTCTAGGTCACTCTGAACCCTATCCCTACCCTCCAGCATATCTACCTCTCCCCCATCTTAGTGTCATCTGCAAACTTGCTGAGGGTGCAATCTGTCCGCTTATCCGGGTCATTAATAAAGATGTTGAACAAAACTGGTACAAGAACAGATCCTTGGGGCACTCCGTTAGAAACCAACTGCCAACCTGACATCGAGCCGTTGATCACTACCCATTCGGCCCGACAGTCTAGCCAGCTTTCTATCCATCCCACAGTCCATTTATCCAATCCATATTCCCTTCACTTGTTGGCAAGAATATTGTGGGAGACTGTATAAAAAGCATTGCTAAAGTCAAGGTATACCACATCCACTGACTTTCCCATATCTACAGAGCCAGTTACCTCATCATAGAATCTAATCAGATTGGTCAGGAACGACTTGTCCTTCATGAATCCTTGTTGACTATTCCTGATCACTTTCCCCTCTTCCAAGTGCTTCAAAATGGATTCCTTGAGGATCCCCTGGATGATTTTTCCGGGGACTGAGGTAAGGCTGACAAGTCTGTAGTTCCCTGGAGTGTCCTTCTTCCCTTTTTAAAAGTTGGGCATTACATTTGCCTTTTTCCAATCTTCTGTGATCTCTTCCAGATCTCTACAAGTTTTCAAAGATAATGGCCAAAGGCTCCATAATGACACTTGCCAACTCCCTCAGTACCCTTGGATGCATTAAATCTGGGCCCATGGATTTGTGTATGTTTAGCTTTTCTAAATAGTTCCAAACTTGTTCTTTCCCCACCAAGGGCTCTCCACCTCCTTCCCATGCTGCGTTGCCTAGTGCATTTGTCTGGGAACTGACCTTGTCTGCTAAGACATAGGCGAAGAAAGCATTGACTACTTCAGCTTTTCCCACATCATCTGTCACTAGGTTACCTCCCTCATCCAGTAAGGGCTCCAAACCCTCTCGGATCCCCCTCTTAGGTTTTTATAGGCACGTTAGCGATTTCTTGTTATCCTTCACATCCCTTGCTAGCTGCAAATCCAATTGCGCTTTCGCCTTCCTGATAACTCCCCTGCATTCTCAAGCATTCCTTTTTGTATTTTAGCTCACCAGCTATGTCCCCAAGGATGTCCCCGGTAAGCCAATCTGGTTGCCTAACATATTTGCTTTTCTTGCTGTGCAGTGGGATGGTTTCGTCATCTGCCTTTAAGAAGGCTTCTTTAAAATACTGCCAGCTCTCCTGGACTACTTTCCCCTTCATGTTAGCATCCCAGGGAATCCTGCCCATCAGTTCTCTGAGGGAGTCAAAATCTGCTCTTCTGAAGTCCAGGGTGTATATTTTGCTTCTCTCCTTTCTTCCTTTGGTCAGAATCCTGAAATCTACCATCTCATGATCGCTGCTTCCCAGGTTGTCATCCACCTCTACTTCTCCTACCAATTCCTCCCTGTTTGTGAGCAGCAGGTCCAGCTGCTCATGGCCCCTGTTCAGTTCCTTCAGCACTTTTACCAAGAAGTTGTCCCCAACATTCTCCAAAAACTTCCTGGATTGTCTGTGTACTGCTGTATTAGTCTCCCAACAGATATCAGGGTGATTAAAGTCGCCCATGAGAACCAGGGCCTGTGATCTGGAATCTTCTCTCAGTTGTCCGAAGAAAGCCTCGTCTACCTCATCCACCTGATCCGGTGGTCTATAGCAGACCTGAACCACAACATCACCCCTGTTTCTTCCACCTCTAAACTTAACCCATAGACTCAACAATTTTTTCTCCCTCTAAATACTGGAGCTCCGAGCAATCATACTGCTCTCTTACATACAATGCAACTCCTCCTCCTTTTCTCCCCCACCTGTTCTTCCTGAACAGTTTATACCCTTCCATGACAGTGCTCCAGTCATGCAAGTCATCCCACCAAGTCTTCATTATTCGAATCAAATCATAGTTCTTTGACTGGGTCAGGGCTTCTAATTCTTCCTGTTTGTTTCCCAGGCTTCTCACATTTATGTACAGACACGGGTACAGGGAGGTAGCTGATTGCCCAACGTTCTCAGTATGAATCAGGGGTCCTCCTATGTTGTACTTAGATAACCAGTTGATTGCCCTACCTTCTCCATCTGAATCAGGGGTCTTCCTTTGTTGTTCGTTCTTCCTTGTGATTCTTCCTGGTGTCCAACTTCCTCACTTACGTCAGGGCTTTTGTCTTCATCCCCCAACGAACCTAGTTTAAAGCCCTCCTCACTAGGTTTGCAAGCCTGCCCGCGAAGATGCGCTTTCATCTCTTGGTTAGGTGGATCCCATCTTTTCCTAACAATCCTTGTGCCCAGAACAGAGTCCCATGGTTGAAGAAACCAAAGCCCTCTCTCTGACACTACCTGCACAACCATGCATTTACTTCCTCAATTCAATTATCTCTACCTGGACGTTTTCCTTCAACCAGAAGGATAGACAAGAACTCCACTTGCACTTCAAATTCCTTGATCCTTCTTCCCAGCGCTACATAATCTGCTGTGACCCGCTCCAGGTCATTCTTGGCCATATCGTTAGTTCCTACATAGAGAAGCAAGAAGGGGTAGTGATCTGAAGGTTTAATCACTTTTGGAAGACTTTTGGTTACATCCTGAATGCAAGCTCCCAGTAAGCAGCACACTTCTCGAGATTGCAGGTCTGGACGGCAGATGGATGACTCATTTCCTCTTAGGAGGGAGTCCCCGACCACCACCCGTTGTCTTCTTTTGGGGGTAGTGGTCGTGGAACCCCCATCCCTAGGACTATGCATTCCATGCCTTCCCGTAGATGGTGTTCCCTTCTGATTTCTTCCCTGAGAGGTCCCTGCCAAAGAATTCTCTACTGTAGTGCCCGTGGAGAAAGCCTGATAGCGGTTACTTACCTCTACAGGAATGGGGGATACCTGAGTTGGCCTTCTCCTTCTAGAGGTTACATGCTGCCAATTCTCTTCCATATCCTGTACTGCCCTGACTGGCTTTTCAGCCTGCTGTGCCTGCAGGATTAAATGCTGCCTTCTATCGAGGAAGTCTTCATCCTCTCTGTGCATCCTGTGCCTTTCAGTAGATGGGGTCTCCTTCTGATCTCTACTCTGAGTTATCCCTGCCAAAGCATTCTCCACAGTAGTGCCTGTGCAGAGAGCCTAAAAGTGGTTACTTAAGTCTAGTGGAATTGGGGATACCTGAATTGTCTTTCTTCTACATGCTTCTAGTTTTCTTCCATGTTCTGACTTTCCTCACTTGCTCTTCAGACTGCTGTGCCTGCAGGATTAAATGCTGCCTTCTATCGAGGAAGTCTTCATCTTCTCTGATGGAATGTAGGGTTGATAATTGGGCCTCAAGTCCTCTAATTTTTTCTTCCAAAATAGAGACCAGCATGCACTTAGTGCAGATGAAATCCCTTCTATCTTCTGGGAAGATGACAAACATGGCACATGCTGTGCAGGTAACAACAGCAAACCTATCACGATATATACCTGCCTTCCTTCAGAGAGATTCCTCAGATGTTTTAAAATGCCCCCTTGCAGGGGCGGCCCTTGAGCCTAGACAAACTAGGCAGTTGCCTAGGGTGCCGCCAGTCTGGGTGCCCTGTGGTTATGTCACGGCCATTGATGGCTGTGCAGGCAGGGGCGCCAATTGCGCCTTCCACCTAGGGCACCAGCTGCCGCAGCCAGCCTCAGGCTTCTCCTGCCCCCTTGAAGGGCAGGAGAGAAACAAAAGTTAAAAAAAAAAAAAAGACCACCAAACACTATGGAGCTCCCCCCAAGGTGAACTCCCAGGCAAACTCCCCTGTTGGCTACTGCCCTGTTCACTGCTCACTGAGTTTGCTCTGGCTGCTTTTTTATAAGGCTGCTGGCTAGGCCCAGCTCAAAGCCTTGCCCCTTATCCAATCAGCCCCTGAAGGCCCACCTGGAACAAAGCATTCCCAATTCACACTTTTCAAACTTTCCAACTGATATTCTGCTTCTGCTACTGCAGCATCTCCGGTGTTCTGTGTCCTTGAGCAAGTCACTTCCCCTCTCTGTGCCTCTTTCCCTTCCCACCCTTTGTCTTGTGTAGTTAGACTGTTAGTTCCCCAAGGCAGGGCCTGTGCCTTATGCTCTTCAGGGTACAGGGCTCTTAGTTATAACCTTAAAGTTGGGTCCATTTCCAAATTTTGCACCAATATTTACTATGAATATATTAACAGGATAGTTTTTGAACAATGATGGCTTGTTCTGAAAGTAACACTTTTCCTGTGATTTCAGTGAAAATAGCTATTTTTTCCAAAATTGGTATAAACTCCCAGAAGAAAGTGCAAAACAAAATTATCTGCAAAATGAAGGCTTACAGCTTGGTTCTCTGTTTCCCTGCACATTGTGCAGTCACTTACCTGTGCTACCTGAGCAGCATTGAGGATAAATTGCTAATGTTTGGAATAGTTCAGTTTTACACCTTCTCTGCATAGATGAAAATGGCAACACAAGGTGGAAGGCACTAGAGAATCAGGCCCCTTAGCAGAGCAATAGTGACACCCAGTTGCGTGCTTTGCCGTTAAACTGGCTCACATTCCCTGCATTACCATGTTCTCTGTGGATAAACAGGTCTTTGCTCCCAGTGAAGGCCAAGGTCTCATGAGACACAATCCTGCCCCAAAGATCTTACAATCTAAGCAGACAACATAGACAAGAGAAAGATTATTAACTTTATCCTACAGAGTGGAAACTAACCCATGGCTGATCTGAAAATGGTTGAAAATCATGAATTTTTCCAGGTTTTCTTCTGAAAAAATAAAAATTGATTTTTTTGGTAAAGTGTTTTCTCTTGCTAAAATGATGGGTGAAATGTGCGTGTGCGTGTAACAGGGTATTTTTGATTGTTGTAAAAAATGAACATTTTAATTTTCATGCAAAGAGATAACAGGCTATCATACTGACCAGTTTCTCTCTGTTTCCTCCATGTGTTGTCTCTATACTTCAGTTGTCAGATTCTTGTGACAAGCACCTACTTTTTGTTCTGTTTGTAAAGCCCCTCCTTGTGCAGTACGGGCTTAACACATGACTAGTGCTCCTACATGCTAAATAATAGTAAATAAAAAGGGAAAAATACATTTTTCATGGGCAAAAAAGACTTTCTGGGGTATTTGCGACCAGCTGTGTGATCAGATCTCTTTCTGAAGATCATCCAGGAGTTTGGAACAGAGCTAAGGGCTGAGCTTTCATTTTTTGTGTGCTAGACTCCTTATCCAAAAGACTACTGTTGTCTTCCCAATGGTCTTAACTGTGATGAATGGAGCGCTATATGTGAGTCTGGTAGGATTTTGCCCATTGTAACCTTTAGATAAAATGTGAAAAGTCTCTACCCTCTGGAGTTAATGATTTCTTAAGCTCTTCCATTCCCCTTCACCCTCTCCCCATCACTAAGATAATGACTAAACATCCTCTGGATAATTGATGGTGTGGAAAGCTTAACTGCAAAACTGTCATCTCTGGCTCATGAATTGGAAGCTCACACTCTTCAGGAGAAACAATATATATACTTGGCTACAAAATAAGTGTATGATAATTGCAGATAATTATGTTTCCTATTTATAGACCGATCAAAATATGTAAAAAAAAATTCTTACTGCAATTATACGCCTACACTCGTATTGTACAGCAGGAACTTTGCCAATGCGTATCCTGACAAAAATATGAAACAAAGCCTCAATAAACACCAGAAACCCAGCAGAGGTATAGCTGTAATAGCAGGCCTAGTAAACTGCCCGGCATTTACAAATCCTTGCCGGGGTCCAGGGGTGATATCCCTGAGTGGCAGTTTGGGTTTGGGATTAAGGTCGCCAGGAGCAAGCCTCCCAGCCAGGGCTCTAAAACCTTGTGGGGTGGTGGGGGAGGGAAGGGGGCTTCAGAGCCCCAACCGCAACCCATGTGGCAACTTCAAAGCGCTGTCTGTTAGCATGGGAATATGGAGCAGGGTAGGACTTATTTGGGCCTGTAGTGGGTTCTATTTGAAAACATGGGAAGGTGGGTGGGCATAGCCCACCCACGTTCTAAAAGCCCCTCCCCCAGCCTTGTGGGAGGGACGACTGGACCCATGTCCAACTGATCACAGGGGACAAATAATGACTAAAGGGCCAGGGGATGGAGGTCACAGGTTTAAAATAAGGGAACTGGATGGGGACACCGAACAAAGAACCCCAGACAGTGCCCACTGCTCCTCAAAGCTATCGATGGAGCCAGTGGATGCCGTCCAAAGGAACTCTGCCCGGATACATGAAACCAGGGAGGAATGGAAATAGGCCGCACAGTCAGGGGCTGCCCTAGACTAGCTGCCAGCAACTGGCGCCCTAGGCAAACCATGCAATCGGCGCCCCCACCTCCAAACCCTTCAATGATATTGCGCCACCATTTAGCACCCCATTTAACTTGGCGCCCTAGGCGACTGCCTAGTTCACCTATATGGATGGGCCGCCCCTGCCCACAGTCGCAGAGAACCCCCTCGTCCAGTGTCCTCCTCCTGGTATTGTAGATGGCAGCTTTTGCTAAGGCCAGGAGGAGGTTGACGAGGAGGTCTCGCAACTTTGTGGGGACATGGATTGGGTGTGTATAAATGAAAAGGTGTGGGGAAAAGTGCAGCTAGAACCTCAATAAGAGGTTCTGGTGGAGCCAGAATAGGGGCTGTAACCTGGCGCATTCTAAATATGCATGCACCAGGTTGTCCCTCATGCCGCAGAAGGGGCAGGTGTCCAGGATAGGGGTGAAGCATGCCAGATACATGCCTGTGCTCATGGCTCCATGCAGGAGCTGCCAACAGATGTCCCCGATGAGCCACGGGATTAAGGTGGAATATACGCTGTCCCATCGGGGTTCCTCACCCTCTATTCGTCTTAAGCAGTCCCACCACTTGGTGTCTGGGTGGGACAGAAGGGTGAGGAAATGAATATTGTGGAGAATGAGTGTGTACAGGTGTTCTCTTGGCATGGTTCAGAAACAGACCAGCTGCAAATCCTGCAGCCAGCTGGGAGTCCAGGGGAGGGTAAGCCGGGGAGGGAGGCCGCAAACAGGGGCCCGATAACAATGGATGGAGGGTTTGCAGGAAGGGAGGGACAGGGCATGTCCTCTCGCAGGGACTGCTGCAGGAAATTGAGAGCAGGCTCCTCATTGCAGGAGGAGTAACGGTAGTTCGAATTAGGAGCTTTAATTTGAACTACCTAGTCCGTGCCGCGTGTAGCCGCGGTTAGGGTTAGGGTTAGGGTTAGGGTTAGGGTTAGGAGTTCAAACTATGGGGCATTTAAAAATGGCGGCGCCCGGGAACATGCAAATAAAGCCCGGGATATTTAAACCCCCGGTTTCATTTGCAAGTTCGAATGCCTACATTAGCCACCCTAGTTCGAACTAGGGTGGCAGTGTAGACATACCCAAGGAGTCTCTGCAGGGCCTGGAGGCAGAAGGTCCGGATCTGGCTGCACATGCAGACCAGGCCCTGGCCCCCCTCCTCCAGAGGGATAGACAAGACCCCTGCAGAGAGCCAGTGCAGTCCTGGCCAAAAGAATTCCAGAGCTGTCCTCTAGAGCTTGCCCAGGACCTCCAAGGCCGGGCACAGGGTGTTGAGCCGGTGCCAAAGCATGGACAGGACCAGCTGAGTTAGCACCAGTGCCCTCCCATGAAGAGAGAGACACCAGAGCAGTCCTGTCCATCTCCGCAGCCACTCACCCACCCTGGCCTCCAAATCCTGCCAGTTCTCTGGCGGAGAAGGATGCATGGCAGATAAATAGACGCCCAGATAGAGCAGTGGACCCATGCTCCACCTGATGGCCTGAAGCATGGGTGGGAGGGAGCCGGCCCGCCACCTGTCCCCAACCACCAGGCCAGAGCTCTTGACCCAGTTGACCCGGGCGGAGGAGGCTGCCGAGTACACAGCTTGGCAGGCCTCCACCCACGCCAGGTCACCCGGGTCCTGGACCGCAAGGAGCACGTCATCGGCGTACGCCGACAGGACCAGCCTCAGCTCCGGCTCCCAGAACACCAACCCCATCAACCTCCTATGGAGGAGACAGAGGAAGGGCTCAATCACCAGAGCATACAGCTGGCTCAACAGTGGACACGCCTGACGTACTCCCCGCCCAAAGCTGACCGGCTCGGTCAGGGTCCAGCTGAGCCTGACCAAACACTCCGCAAGGGCATACAGCACCCGGAGAAAACCCACAAAATGGGGCCCAAAGCTGAAGGCCTTCAGGGTGCCCAGGAGATACCCGTGATCCATCCTGTCGAATGCCTTCTCCTGGTCCAGGGACAGGAGGGCGAACAACAAGCCGTCCCTACACCCAAGCTCCAAGAGATCCCGGACCAAATACAAATTATCAAAGATGCTACGGCCCAGGACTGTGTAGGTCTGGTCGGGATGGATCACGTCTGCCAGCATGGACCGCAGTCACAGAGAGATGGCCTTTGCTACGACTTTATAGTCCGTGCTGATGAGTGAGATGGGACGCTAGTTCTGAAGGTCATGGAGGTCCCTCTTCTTCGGTAGCAAGACGAGCACCACTCGCCTGCACGACAGAGGGAGGACCCCGCTCTCCAAGGACTCGGCCCAGACGGTAACGAGGTCTGGGCCGAGGACGTCCCAGAACACGCGGTAAAACTCCACGGTCAGCCTGCCCATGCCCGGGGTTTATTGTTGGGCATGAGACGGAGGGCTTCCGAGAACTCGGCCAGAGTGAGAGGCGTCTCCAGCCTGGTCTCGGTCGCCCGCGCTGACCATCGGGAGCTCGGTCCAGAGCACCTTGCAGGCGTCAGCTTCGGTCGGATCCGGGGAGAACAAACTGGCGTAGAAGACCCTGGCCCTTCCACGCATCTCCTCCGGATCTGTGAGGGGGGTGCCGTCCTCTGACAAAAGGCAGGTGACGTGCTTTTTGGCCCCCCTCCTTTTCTCCAGGGCATAGAAGAAGAGGGAGCCGAAATCCATCTCCCAAAGGAGCTGGATGCAAGATTGAACGAAGGCACCCAGGCCCTGTGATCTTCCTGTGGCAAGGAGTTCCACAGGTTGACTATGTGCTGTGTGAAGAAGAACTTTCGCTTATTAGTTTTAAAGCTGCTGCCCATTAATTTCATTTGGTGTCCTCTAGTCCTTCTATTATGGGAACTAATGAAGAACTTTTCTTTATTCACCCTCTCCACACCACTCATGCTTTTATAGACCTCTATCATATCCCCCCTCAGTCTCCTCTTTTCTAAGCTGAAAAGTCCCAGTCTCTTTAGCCTCTCTTCATATGGGACCTGTTCCAATCCCCCCCCCTCCAGTTTTGTTAAATAAAGAGAGTTTCTATTTTTGAACACGTGTCCTTTAGTTTTGACATCAGGAAGGGGGGCTGGGGAGGGGTAAGTGGAAGGAGGTGAGGGAGGAATGGGGCACGAAGAGGACTGGGGTGTCTCTGTGGGCTCCTCAGGGTGGAAGCTCTCCTGCAGGGCCTCCTGGATCCTGACAGCCCCCTGATTGACACCCCCGGATGACAGCCTGTGGCAAGTGCAGCCGGGCTGATGGCTGAGTGCTGTGATGTGCCGAGTGTGGGCACTCAGGGCACTTGCCGCAGGCTGCCATCCGGGGGTGTCAATCAGGGGGCTGTCAGGATCCAGGAGGCCCTGCAGCAGAGCCACCCCAGTCCTCCCCATTGGGGGCTCGTGCCCCCTTCCTCCCTCACCTCCTTCCACTTACCCCTCCCGAGCCCCCTGTGACGTAGTGTGGGTACCTTGCTGGTTGCTATGCTGGGCAGTGGGTTGTCAGTGACCTCCACTGGCTGCTGTCTGCAGCACGGCCCAGCAGGGCAGGGGATGAGTCATTATGCAAGGGGGCTTTGAAACTCGTCAGACAGGTATCTCCCATGGAGCAGAACAATGGAAAGGAAGGGGGCGAGGCCAGACCTGGCTGGGGGCAGGGCTGGAAGGGAGGGAGTTAGTTGGGCTGTCTGGGATCATGGAGGAGACAGCCTAGGGCTCAGAGGGGCTGGAATTTAGGGGCCCAGCATCCCCCATCTCAAGGGGGGCTGAGGCATCCTAGGCCCGGTTCCTGTAACCAGATGACATCTGTGCTGTGCTGTATCCTGGAGAAGCAATAAACTCCCTCTATTCTACTGGCTGGTGGAGTCTGTCCATGCCATTATGGGGGTGCAGGAGTCGGGGGACCCCGACGCGCCGCCACAGTGGTGTCAGGAGCGGGATGCACTGCACCCCGTCGATGGAGTTCCCAGCAGCAAGTGACAAGGCACAGTAGAAGCAAGGGCCTTAGAGCCAGGCGTGCTGGAGACAGAGCGAAGCGGTTCCTGGGAATCATGGGGCACAGCAGCACTAGACTGGTGAGTCTGCACCGAGGGGACCAGCGGGGAGATGGCCTGCGCCCGACTCCTGAAGGCAGAGCTGGTGAAGCTGTGCAGAGAGAGGGGCTTGCCTGTGCGGAATGCAACCAAGGCCCAGCTGATTGCCCGGCTGGAAGAGAATGATCCTGTCCCAGTGGGGAGCAGCCAGACCCCCCCTGGGAGCATGTCAGGCTCTGAGGGTGGGCGGAGCACTGGAACCCACCGGAGAGATGGGACAGCCTCCCAGGGGAACCCTGCAAGCCGTAGTCCACCCAGGGGAGGGTCCAACCCAGCGGAGCTGCGGCAGCTGGAGATCCAGCTGCAGATGAAGGAATTGGAAGTCCAGGACCACAGAGAGCAGCGACAGCATGAGCTGGCCATGGCAGAGCGGAGAAGCATTAGGGCCCCGGCTGTGCCGAGTGCAGACGGGCCCCAAGGGCCCTCGGTTGCCAGACACTTGGAGAAGCTCGTGGTGGCCCAGCTGAAGGACGGGGGTGACATAGACGGGTTCCTCAGCTCCTTTGAGAGGGCCTGTGGACTGCAACGGGTCCCCCCAGCTGACTGGCTACAGGAGCTCATCCCCGCACTGAACCAGGAGGCTGCCGGGGTGCTCAATCAGCTGGAGGACCTACAGCCAGGGGATTTATAACTGAGTCAAGGAGGCCCTGCTGCACAAGTTCGGGCTCACCCCCGAGATGTACAGGAAGAAGTTCCGGGGGGTGCAGAAGGGGCCACGGGAGACCTATGTGGATATGGCCTCCCGCCTGGTGCAATACTGCTGCAAGTGGGTGTCTGGAGTTGGAGCCCAGACCGCAGAGGACCTGCTCAAGCTGGTCATGATGGAGCAGTTCTATGAAGCATGCACACCCAGCCTGAGGCTGTGGCTCAAGGACCGAAGTCCGGAGAACCCCCAGGAAGCTGGGAGGCTGGCGGATGAGTTCACGGAGAGCCAGTCCGGGTGTGAACGGGAGTCCCGGAGAGAAAGGGAATCGCGCGGAGACCGGTTCTCAGCTGAGCGACGGAGAGAGGCACCTCCAAGGCAAGCCCCAGGGACCAGGACCACTCAACGGTGCCCCAGAAAACCAGCCAGGGCCCGGGCAGAGCCGACCCAAAAGGGCCCACAGAACCTAACCTGCCATCGCTGTGGCCATAAGAGAGCTCATAACGAGGCCATAAGAGAGCTCATTGCACCAGGCACAAGAACAGGTCCCATGACCTGGGACTTTCCAGGGTTAACTGGCTGGGGCTGGAGGAAGGGCAGGCTGCCCCAGAGACAGGGGCTGGCAGGTAAACCTCAGCTCAGAGTGGGGGAAATGATGCTTAGTGCACCTCCCATGGGAAATCTAACCCTCGGGAGGTGGATTTCTCTGTGTACCGGGTGGGGGCAGGGCAGCCCCTGCGGAGCGAGTGCCTCGTACCCCTGGAGGTGGATGGTAGGAAGGTGACGGGTTTCTGGGACATGGGGGCGGAGGTGATGCTGGCCCGACCCGACATAGTGGCCCCAGACCGTATGCTACCCAACACTCAGCTGACCTGAGGGGCATAGACGGGACCCCATGTAAGGTACCCGTAGCCAGGGTGCATCTGAAATGGGAGTCCAAGGAGGGCCCCAAGGAAGTGGGGGTGCACCCGCACTTGCCCACGGAGGTGCTGATGGGGGGTGACCTAGAGGAGTGGCCAGACGGACCCCACAGGACCCTGGTCACCACCCGTAGCCAGAGCTAGCGAGGGGCTGGCACCCCGGAACTCGAGGAGGTTCCCCAACAGGGGGCCCAGGGCCCCATCCCAGCAGACATGGAGTCGGACCGAGGCAGTGGGGGGAACACGCCCCTGTCCCAGCACCAGCTGCTGAATTCCAGGTGGAGGTGCGGGCGGATCCCTCCTTGCAGGCCCTGAGGGACCGGGCCGACCTGGGCGCAGCTCAGCCCCTGGGGGGAGATTGCCAGGAGAAGTACCAGTGGGAGAGGGGATTTCTGTACCGGGAATGGCTCCCCCCCGGGAAGGTAGGGGAGTGGGGGCTCCAGCGGCAGCTGGTGGTCCCCCAAAGGTATCGCCGTAAGCTGCTCTACCTGGCCCAGGACATCCCGTTCTCGGGACACCAGGGGATCCGACGCACGCGGCTGAGGCTGCTCCAAAACTTCTACTGGCCGGGGATATTTGCGGCCATGCAGCAGTACTGCCGGTCCTGCGACTCCTGCCAGCGGGTGGGGAAGGCCCAAGATAGGAAGAAAGCTGCGTTGAGACCCCTGCCCATCATAGAGGAGCCTTTCCAGAAGGTGGCGATGGATATTGTGGGGCCCTTCAACAGAGCGACCCGAACGGGGAAGAAATACATCCTGGTGGTGGTGGACTTTGCCACCCGCTACCCCGAGGCCGTGGCCCTACCCTCTATTGAGGCAGACACGGTGGCAGACGCACTGCTGACCATTTTCAGCAGGGTGGGGTTCCCCCAGGAGGTTCTCACGGACCAGGGATCTAACTTCATGTCGGCCCTGCTCCGGTGCTTGTGGGAGAAGTGTGGGGTCCAGCACACCTGGGCCTCGGCATATCACCCCCAGACCAACAGGTTGGTGGAGAGGTTCAATGGGACTCTGAAGCAGATGCTAAGGACCTTTATGCACAAACACCTGCAGGACTGGGACAAGTACCTACCCCACCTGCTGTTTGCGTACAGGGAGGTGCCCCAGGAGTCCACGGGGTTCTCACCGTTCGAGCTGTTATATGGGAGGCGAGTGAGGGGCCCCCTGGACTTACTGAGAGACGAGTGGGAGGGGACGGTCTCCCCGGAGGGGGAGCCGGTCGTGGAATACGTCCTGACGTTCCGGGAACGACTTGCCGAGCTCATGGGACTGGCCATAGAGAACCTGAGCAGGGCCCAGAGGAAGCAGAAGGTCTGGTATGACCGCAATGCACGGGCCCGCACCTACGCTACCGGGGACCAGGTGATGGTCCTAATTCCCGTGCGGAAGAATAAGCTGCAAGCCGCCTGGGACGGCCCCTTCAAGATTGTTAAGCAGCTGAACGAGGTGAACTATGTGGTGGAGCTAACAGGCCGGACGTGCGGCCAGCGGGTGTATCATGTTAACATGATGAAGCCGTACTGGGACAGGGAGAACTTGGTGCTGGCTGTGTGTAAGCCCTGGGAGGAGCAGGGGGAGGATCCCCTGGTTGGCCTGTTCCCTGGGACCGGAGAGGAGACTTCGCTGGAGTCAATTTCCCTCTCGGACCAGCTCACTCCGGCCCAGCAGGCCGAGATCCGAGAGGTGCTGCGCTCCCGCCAGCAGCTGTTCTCCGACAAGCCTGGTCTCACCAACCTGGCTGTCCACCGGGTGGAGATGGGCACTCACCCCCTGGTGCGCTGCTCCCCGTTCAGGGTCACGGGGAAAACAGCCCAGGACCTGGAGAGAGAGGTCCAGGACATGTTGGCCCTGGGAGTGATCCAGCCGTCCTCCAGCCCCTGGGCCTCTCCCGTGGTGCTGGTTCCCAAGAAGGACGGGTCGATCCGGTTCTGCGTGGACTACCGGAAGCTCAGCGCCATCACGGTGTCCAACGCCTACCCGATGCCAAGGCCCGACGAGCTCCTGGACAAGCTGGGGGGCGCTCGCTACCTCACCACCCTGGACCTCACCAAGGGCTACTGGCAGGTGCCGCTAGACCAGGAGGCCAGACTGAAATCGGCTTTCATCACCCCGCTGGGGCTCTATGAGTTCCTGGTCCTGCCCTTCGGCCTCAAAGGGGCGCCGGCCACCTTCCAGAGTCTGGTGGACCAGCTGCTGCGGGGAATGGAGCACTGTGCTCTAGCGTACATAGATGATATCTGTATCTTCAGCCAGTCCTGGGAGGACCATGTGGCCCAAGTCAGCCAGGTACTGGATCGGCTGAGGGAGGCTGGGCTGACCGTAAAGGCTGGGAAGTGCAAGGTTGGAATGGCCGAAGTGTCCTACCTGGGCCATAAGGTGGGGAGCGGCTGCTTGAAGCCAGAGCCGGCCAAGGTGGAGGCCATCAGAGACTGGCCTGTACCCCAGACCAAGAAGCAGGTCCAGGCGTTCATTGGGATGGCGGGATATTACCGGAGGTTTGTGCCCAACTTCAGCTCCATCGCTGCCCCGATCACAGAGCTGTGCAGGAAGGGGAGGCCAGACAGGGTGGTCTGGACGGAGCAGTGCCAGGGGGCTCTCTGTGCACTGAAGGAAGCCCTGGTCAAGGCCCCAGTGTTGGTAAACCCGGACTTTGACAAGCCCTTTATCGTGTTTACCGACGCCTCGGACACCGGGCTGGGGGCGGTGCTGATGCAGGTGGACGAGAAGGGGGAACGCCACCCCATCGTGTACCTGAGCAGGAAACTGCTGCCCCGGGAGCGGAGCTACGCGACCGTAGAGAGGGAATGCCTAGCGATGGGGTGGGCCCCGCAAAAGCTGCAGCCGTACCTGTCTGGCCGGCGTTTCACGGTGTAACCGACCACTGCCCCCTGACCTGGCTGCACCAGATGAAGGGGACCAACGCCAAGCTGCTGAGGTGGAGCCTGCTCCTGCAGGACTACGACATGGAAGTGACCCACGTCAAGGGGAGCGCCAACATCATCGCCGACGCGCTGTCCCGTAGCGAGGGGCCCGAACCTCCCCAGGCCACCGGCAGGGTGGCCCCGCTCAGTTCGCTCTCGGGGGGGGGGGAGAACTGTGACGTAGTCGGGGTACCTTGCTGGTTGCTATGCTGGGCAGTGGGTTGTCAGTGACCTCCACTGGCTGCTGTCTGCAGCACGGCCCAGCAGGGCAGGGGATGAGTCATTATGCAAGGGGGCTTTGAAACTCGTCAGACAGGTATCTCCCATGGAGCGGAACAATGGAAAGGAAGGGGGCGAGGCCAGACCTGGGTGGGGGCAGGGCTGGAAGGGAGGGAGTTAGTTGGGCTGTCTGGGATCATGGAGGAGACAGCCTAGGGCCCAGAGGGGCTGGAATTTAGGGGCCCAGCATCCCCCATCTCAAGGGGGGCTGAGGCATCCTAGGCCCGGTTCCTGTAACCAGATGACATCTGTGCTGTGCTGTATCCTGGAGAAGCAATAAACTCCCTCTATTCTACTGGCTGGTGGAGTCTGTCCGTGCCATTACGGGGATGCAGGAGTCGGGGGACCCTGACGCGCCGCCACACCCCCCTTCCTGATGTAAAAAATAAAGGACACGTTCAAAAATAGAAGCTCTCTTTATTTAACAAAACTGTGTGTGGGGGGGGGGGATTAACCTCTGGGGAAACTGGGAAAAGGAGGTGGGAGAGGGGAAGAGAGAGGGTGGGAGAGGGGAGGGGGAAAGCTGGGAGGAGGGAGCTGGAAGGGGGAAGCCAGGGGAAGAAGGAGGAGGGGAAGTCTAAAACTATGGTACACCATATCTTCAGTACTGTGTACAGATGTGGTCTCCTCACCTCAAAAAAGATATTTTGGTCTTGGAAAGGGTTCAGAAAAGGGCAAGTACAATGATTAGGGGTTAGGAACAGGTCCCATCTGAAGAGAGGCTAAAGAGACTGGGACTTTTCAGCTTAGAAAAGAGGAGACTGAGGGGGGGGGGTATGATAGAGGTCTATAAAATCATGAGTGGTGTGGAGAGGGTGAATAAAGAAAAGTTCTTCATTAGTTCCTATAATAGAAGGACTAGAGGACACCAAATGAAATGAATGGGTAGCAGGCTTCAAACTAATAAAAGAAAGTTCTTCTTCACAAAGCAAATAGTCAACCTGTGGAACTCCTTGCCACAGGAGACTGTGAAGGCTAGAACTATAACAGAGTTTAAAGAGAAGTTAGATAAAGTCATGGAGGTTGTGTCCATGGAGTGCTATTAACCACGGGGTAGGAACGGTGTCCCTGGCCTCTGTTTGTGGAAGGCTGGAGATGGATGGCATGAGACAAATCGCTTGGTCATTGTCTTCGGATCATTGTGCAAGGGAGTCTGCTGGAATTAATAACACATTTCCGCCCAGATAGCAATCCTGTTAATTTTATGTCTCCTTGGGAAAACATGAGTAGAGTTCTTGTCCCCTTGAACCTTTACAATATTGCTGGCTACCCTACAGGGTTCCCAACAGAATCCAAAAGAGCAAGCTCATGGAAGAGAAACTATGTTTCACTGAATATTATAACATATTACACTTATATAACCTAGCAGATCCCATCCTGAGGTGCCCTCTCTCCCTGTTCATTGTACAGGGAGCCACATTCAGGCTTTGTGAATTCTAGTGGCCTAAGAGTTAGGAATGGCAACTCTCAGCCTCAGTGAATGTAGCCTTTAGCCTCTCTGCCTCTTTTTCCCCTCTGTACAAAGGGCTGAGAGCATTGAGCAGCTCACAGGAGAGTTGTGAGGATAGATAGAGCTCGTGGAACGTTCAGCTACCATGATAATGGGCACCATCTAAGGGCGTGTCTACACTGCACCGTTTTTCCAGAATAACAGCCGTTATTCCGGAAAAGCAATCCTAGTTTCCACAGTGCCATTCCAGCCTTTTCCAACGGCTTCCTCCAATGGCGGTAAACCTCATTTCATGAGGAATAAGCCTTTTTCCAAAAAAACTTTCAGAAGAGGGTGTGTGTGGACGCGGAATAGGGAGTTAATTCAAAAAAAGAGGCCTCCAGGAAATACCACAGGTGCCCTGCTGGCCACTCCGTCCACGCGTCTCAGGACGTTATAGTTCCTGTTTCCTGGCCGCTCTTAAAGCTGCAGACACAGGGGACAGGGCTTGTGGCAGAAAGCAGGCCCTAAGAGCTTCCAACCTAAGCACAGCTGCCAGTGCCACATTGGGCAGCATGTCCCAGCCACAAGCCCCCCCAAGAGTCCCCTGCCCTTCCCAGGGAGCATGCACAGGACTCCCAGGAGTGCACCATCCTGGTCTGGAGCAGAGATCCTGGTGTTCCTGCAGGTATCTCCACTCCAGATGATGCAGTGCCAATATATATGGCTGGATGGCCAATAGCCTGGCCACCAAGGGCCATACCCAGACCCAGGAGCCAGTCTGGAGTGAAGTAAAGGACCTCCAGCAGGCCTACACCAGGGCGGGGGAGCACAGCTCACTCTCCGGGGCAGGACCCCAATGCTCCCTCTATTATGATGAACTGCACCACATTCTGGGGGGTGGTGCAACCTCTTCCCTACTCCTGGTGGTGGACTCAGGGCTGGAAACACCGGTCGTCGCCTGCCCGGGAGTCCCAGCCCATGAGAAGGAGGAGTAGCAGGAGGAGGAGGAAACAGTGAACACTGTCACCATGCTCAGACTATGTCTAAACTACACCCCTCTGTCTGCAGAGGGATGTAAATTAGATGTATCAAAAGTGCAAATGAAGCTGGGATTTAAATATCCCGCATTTCATTTGCATAATGGCAGCCACTGCTTTTTTTTTTTCGAAATGGGGCTTTTTGAAAAAAACAGCAGTTTAGATGGGGCATTTTCGACAGATATTTAAATCCCAGCTTCATTTGCCCTTTCGATACATCTAATTTACATCCCTCTGCAGACATAAGGGTGTAGTTTAGACGTAGCCTCACTGTGGAGCCAGTACCCTACAGCCTGGATGTGTCCCAGGCATCCTCCGAGGCCAGGGAGGGATCATCATTCTATTACAATGATTACTAATTAGGTTGACAGGTGAAATGGATCCAATCTATTTGAATGACTATTTCATGTACAGCCCTTGCCACCATTCCATCTGATATTTCATAGGCATTGTCAAAAGTATTCTGAGCACTGATAATCACCACCGGAAAGAGGACAAATCTCAGATAAACCCGTCAATTTTCTGCTCTTACTCTGAGGGTATTTTTTCTTTTTTTCTCCCTTTTTTTACTTTTAACCAGTTAAAATGCAGCCTGGTGTAGGGCTAGGTGATAAATATAACATGTGGGAAAGTCCAGCTGTGCTTGGAAAAGTCCAGCTGTGCTTGGAAACCTGGGATGAAGACATCCATGCTATAAAATCCCATGTAATTGTCACTTGGTGTCTGGACCCTTAGGGGAGGTACAGGGCTATTCCGGTGACTCACCTGGATGCCAGAGCTGAGGGGTCTCATTAGCTCCAACTCAGAATCACAACAGGCTGAGTGTCTCTCTGGAGAGGGCTGAGCTAGCAGGAAGGACAGGCTATCCATCTGGGGAAAGAGCCTGGAGATTTGCCAGCGCAGTCCCACGTTACAGCCTTGCTACCTGTTAAAAGAAAAGGTTGATGTAACTTGTACTTTATTCTGGCCCTTTCAGGATGTAAATCACACCAGTTTAGATTCAGCTGGACTCTTTTGGACTCAGATTCCATTTGGGCCATAATATACCATCAACTTTTATTCCCCATTCATTTCAAGAACCCCTGGATTCACAACCACTAACACCCATGTAACTTAACCCTCCCTACACATCACTTTGAATCTGTCCCGATGAACCTAAAAGGGACGTTGGACCTGGAACCAGAGGCTTTGCCTCCACGGGTGTGCCTGGGCTAGAGCACCCACAGGAAAAATTAGTGGGTGGCCACTCCCAGACAGCCACAGTTGTTAGACAGGACCCCAGTGATCAGCTGTCTGATGGGACACCATCTTGGCTAGGCTGCCAATCAGCTGTTTGCTGTCTAGGGGAGGGTGGAGAGTAGTAATCTCTACTACTCAAATCTCAAAGAGGCAGCAGAGAGAGGGCAGGGCCGGGGGCAGAATGTGGGTGGAAAGAGGTGGCACAAGGGTGGGGCACCTGAAGGGAAAATAAAAGGCAGAGCCCATGACTAGAACATGCGATAGATCGACTGGAGGAAAGTGAAACTGATGCTAACCTGAACTCCATGGAGTCATGTGAGGCTCACTTCTGACTATGGACAGTTCCAGCAGTCAAGAATCAACAGGACAAAGGCATCAGTGGCCACACCTCCTGAAATAGGGGCCAATCAAAGGGTGGAAAGAGAGACCGTAGTTGCAATGTGCTGGGTAAAGACAGGGGAGGAATCCTTAGGCAGCTGGGGGCACCAGTCTTACAGCTGCTTGGGCACTGGAGCTGAGCAAAAGGATCAGGGGGCGGGGCAGGCCAGGGTGTTTTGCACAGGTGTAAATGACAATGCCACACAGTGCAAGGCGGTGCAGGACTGAATGCACAAAACAGAATTGTGGTTTCTATTGCCCCCAAACCCCTGCAATAAAACCTCATCAAAAAGCTGTAGCTCCCCCTCCCCATGTGTACTGACTACAAGCCCTTTGCTCTTATGCTTTCAGGCCACTGTATACATGAGTATCGCTTAGTCCGTATTTCCTTGCTTTCATAAATAATCTCATTTTAATGTGTGTCACAGCTTTAATAGACTGGAATTCAAAGGAGGAGCAATTATACAAATCCTTCATTTCACACATGAAAAGCGTGATTTTTAATGCTGTCAGCAAAAAGCGGAGTTCTTTTGAGTCACTTCTGCATGCAATTCCCTAATGTCTGCTATGGGCCAGATCCTTGACAGGAGTAATTCTGCATAGCCCCTTGGTTTCAGTGGCATTTTACAGATTTACACTAGATGAGGATTTTCCTCCAACTTTATTCCAACGAATGAGGCTGCCATTTATCTGCAGTTGAAATTAAAACAACTACTTCCTGGATTTGCCTGATCAGCTAGGGTTTTTGATTGCTTAACCATTTTGTTTTCACTTTCTTTTAAGTCTTAAAGGGACTGAGGGAGAGAAATCTTTCCCCCTCCATTGCTCTGCACCTTTTTCTGTCATTTACCACGAGTGCACAGTCAGTAAAAACACTTCCAATGCAGAATCACTTTGGGTTGGTATCTGTGTATGTAAGTGGTATCTCTGTATGTAAGTTCTTCGGGCCCAGGTGATCTATCTAGTGGGTGGAGCAGGGCCTTGCCTGATGATTGTGACACAGTTCAGGGGCAAGGTGGTGGCAGGAAGGGTCTAGGTTTGTGGGATGGGTTCGGATATGCCCTCCTGCTGTCTGGTCTCCCAGGCTGATTGTGAATATGCTCCGGCCTGTAGATGGCCCATGGGCTGTGAGTTTCAGACCCTGAAGCCAAGGTCAGGATCAAGGGGCCACACTGAAAGTCAGAACCAGAATCATAGTGAGGGGATAGTCCAGAGTCTGAAGCAGGGCTGAAACCAGATCAGGGCACATACAGGCTGGGGCTCACATGGGAGGCAGATGTGAGACCAGCATAAATGCGCCTGCAGCAATGGTGCATAGTGAGCAGCCACTATGCTGCTTCTGCCACATCAACAACCAAATAGCTAACTCCTGGCTGCCCTGCCCAATCAGGAGTGCAGCCATTGGAGGAGAGGGGTGTAGGAGCTCTTTGGATCTAGCTGAGTTTGAGGCGTTGCCTGGCCTAGGAGCCAGCAGTGTTCCTGAGCAAGGTGCAGGGCAATGGGAAACCAAGCTCATATGTCTACACTACAGAGTTTTTTTCGGAAAAACTTCAATTATGCCCACACTGCAATCACGTTCTTCTGAAAGAAAATCAAAAGAACAGAGGGTTTTTTCTGACATTGGTAAACCTCTTTCTACGAGGACAAAGGCTTTTTATGAAAGAGCTGTTTCGGAAAAAGGCATGTGTGGACAGGGAAGAACGAGTTCTTTTGCAAGAAGAGGAAAGAGGAAAAAGCACAGGTGCCCTGGTAGCCACTCTGTCCATGGTAATCACAGCTGAAACGTGAGATAGCATCCATTCAGTGTGGACACTCTCTTTTGAAAAAGCAGATCGCTTTTTCAATGCACTTTTGCAGTGTGGACGCTCTCTTTCAGAAGACATTTTTCTGGAAAATGTCCCCCGAAAAAGCTTCTTCCGAAAGAAGCCAGAAGCCTAGACATAGCCTGAGTCTGGCATTTCTTGCCCACTCTGAGAACCCACTGACTTCCCAAAATGTCAATCCTGTTTCCATAATCAAATTAGCAATCAAGGGTAAATGTCTCCCCAGTGCACAATGCAGGAGACATAAGAAGAGCTTAAGTGGTGAGCTGTGTGAGCCCTCTACTTGGTGGTGAATTTCATTCTTGCCATGGCTGCTATTTGTGTCCAGGGTTTATTCATAACCATGGCACAGAGTTTCCATTGGCCTTTGTCACGGGGCTGACACACCACCCTGGCACCTCCAGGCAGCAGTCCTGGGAATTACCTCACCTGCCTCACTGGGTGCCTCCCTCTAGGTGGTGTCTCCCTGTGTTCCTCTTGTCCATGGTGTCCTCTTCAGGACACTGCCCTCCACCCGTGCCCACTCCAGTCTCTCTGCATCCCCTTCCGGGGGGTGTGTGTGTGTGTTATTTCCTCCGCATGTACTCCGGGGTCCTCCTTGTATCCCCTTTGCCTCAGCAACCCACTGCCAGTCTTCATCTAACCCCTGTCTCAGGGGCCAACTGCCATCTGTAATGGCCACTCATCACTGGCAAAGGGGGGTGTGGACCTGCTGCCCCACCAGGAAGCCTCCTGCTTCCCTAGCAGTCAGGTCCCTGCTACTCTCTATCCAGAACCACAGTCAGTTCTCCCACTCCCTCCAGGAGTCCTTCATTATATAGCCCCCAGCTGGGCCCTAATTAACGAGACCTGCCTCAGCTGGGGCTTTACTCTCAGCCCTTGCTCAGGGTTGGGGTTTGCCTTTAAAGGGCCAGAGCAGGGCAAGTGCCCTGTCACTCTGCAGTGGTCCATTGCATTCCATTTGCAGTGGTTACCAAATGGAACAGAATAAGGGGCTATAGTGGAGGACGGAGTTAGACCAGGAGTACTTGTCTTGAATAAATGTATCAAAAATGTCCTTAAGATTGGTGCCATGATGCTCACTTCATTAAAATTTGCAGAACACTTGCAGATCCTCCAATGATAAGAGCTTATATAAGTGCAAAAGCATCACACATTCTGCTATCTTGAGTTCTCCTGGGGGATTGACAGCTATGTGCATTTACTATAATCTGTGAAATTTCCATCCATTTGGGAATGCATTTTTCAAACCAGCCCTGAAAGCAGTTGCTTTAATTTTAATTATGACACTCTTTTGTTGTTGTTATTGTTTTTCAAAAAGACTGTTTCAATTGGCACAATATGTGTAGGTCCCTACTTCCGCTGGGATAAATGCTTGGGAAAACAACACTAGTTCCTGCTCAAATGTAGGGGGAGGCCTATGATTGGTACTATCAGCAACTCTCTGTGCATCTAGAGAGACTGTGCAGTGTAACCCTTAGTTAAAAAGTAAATTGATTAAATATCTCCACTCATATTATTTCCCTATAATAACTATCACAGCTTATCCTATAATGCTTCCCCATTCTTTTAATTTATTTTTAAGTGAAAGTTGCAACTGTAAAGACATAATTTTAATAAAAGATGTTCTTGGGGGGAGGGGGAAAATACATTCTCTTTCTCACTGCTGCAAAGACACAATTTTTCAAATTATGCAAAATGTTTAGAAACCAGTGTTCCATTAAAGGAAATTACAGCTTAGTGCTATGATTTGCGGGCTAGGAGAGACTGATGGGGAATTAAACAAAGAGAGGAGCAAAACCTGAGTCTCGAGTCTCTTGCTGATTTTAATTTGAATGCTGCCTTGTTTCTGATTTTTTTGTTGTTGTTGGTATTCTTACAAGGTTTCAGGCACTCTAAACAGGGATATATGGGTCACTGAAGTGGAGTGTGTTGTCTAATGAAATCCCTAGTTGGGTTGTCTCTGAGGAAGGAACCTGGGATTCTGAATCAGAAAGAGCATGATCTGAAAGGATGGGTTTACTTATTTGAAGGCAGTAATGGACTCATAATCTTCTGTACATTGTCTAAAAGTGAACAGAAAGCCACACTGTGTTGAGGTTACTTGTCAATTATTTAGAATGATATGGTTTTGATAGTCACAGTCACCTGATGGGGGATGTATAGAAATTCCAAGCATTGAGGAGATCACATTTAATCTAATCTAGGTTAATCTAATCTCATTCACTTCAATTGGGTCTAGACCAGGCCCTCGTCACTGTATTAAACCAGTCTGGTCTCAGGACTGGGCAAATGTTCCTTTAAATTTGTTGCAAGAAGCCTAGGTTGAGCAGGGCTTGAAGGGTTCTGGACAGAAGTTCTGCCATGAAGCAGAGAGAACCAGTAGCATTAGGAATGACTCTGTTTTCCTTCATCTAATAAAGTTCCTTACTCAATATTAGAAGAAAGCTTTTCTGCGATTCACCATTATCATTTGACAGGTGCTAGTGGAGAAACACTGGTTGTGTCTCGCTTTTATACATGCCACACAAAAAGTGGAATGGGATGGGATGTGAATATAAACCAGAAGCCAGTTTACATGAGCTGCGAAAATGAAGACTCAACACAGAGAAGCTGGACACAGTCTGGCCCTAAGCATGGCACATCTGTCCAAGTCCAGGTTCCAACCCTCATGTACTCAACTTGTGCGCTCTTTGGCGCTAGCTTGGCCAGTCTTGTATAGTCATGGAAATGACAGTATTGCCAGCTACATACACAAAAACCGTGAGTCAGGCCCCCAAAATCATGGTGTTTTTTAAAGACTAATAATACATTTTATTTTTTTCAAAATTGTCTCCTGGTTTCTGAGCCTTTGAGTTGTACTCAGATCCTATTTCAAGCTTTTCTCCAAACTAAAAGAAAGAAAGAAATGATTTAAAATAAAACCTCAAATACTTTGAAACTTGTAATAAAATCATGAGATTTGACAGCACTAGGATCAGAACCATGCATTATTTTTATGCCTTTAGATTGTTCAAGTGTCTGGCTCCCAAGCTTAACCTACCTGGGTTTGATTTCTTTCCTGTTAGCCTCACCATGGCCTCTGAGACCAATAATGCGTGGCTGCCCTGTAAAGGGTTTAAGGGCTATTTCGAAAGAAGGGGTTTTTTAAATAACCCCATCTAGACTGCGTTCTTTCTTTCAAAACAGGGTATTTCGAAAAAGTGCCCAGATGCCATTATGCAAATGAAGCACGGGAATTTCAAATCTGCACTTCATTTGCAATTTCGCTTGGCTGCATTTGCATTCCTCTCTTGAAAGAGGAATGCAGTGTAGACATACCCTTAGTGTGATTCTGTGATATCAGTTACTCTGCATGGGAAAAACAAGTTTGACAGTCTTTGGTGGTACCAGCCACTCCCCAACGCTCATTCTCAGGGAATCAGTGCGACATTCAATCTTTTGACTGAAAAGATAAAGATGGAACAAGCAACCACCTGAAAGAGAGAGCAGTTTAGACTGCTTCATAAATCAAGGAAGGCTGGACCGCAGGCCTCTTTTGCCCTTCCCAGGCCTATAGATAATGAGTTTTGTCTCTTAACACAGTCAACCTTTCTTCTACCTTCTCCCCATGTCGCCTTAACTCATTTGTTTATTGACAGTTGTGCAAAAATAGACAGACTCCTGGTTTGGAAAAGTGGGGATGGCTGGACAAAACAGCTAATCAGTACCAAGTGTCAGGTTTATTTCCTGAGACTTAGACATGGTCCGTCCATTGTGCTGGGGCTGTTTAAGCTGCACACAAATGCCAACATTTATAGGTGCATCTGAGTGGCCCTTCCTTTAACCAGGGATGATAAAGGGGTTCCTTATATGCAAAGCATTTGTGTCCTCTGGGCCAGAAATTCTGGGGAATGGTAAGATAATTAGCAGCCCCAAGCCACTGGATCTTACATTTAACAATTGTATTTACAGCTCTGATGAGACAAAGGAAAATGTGACCCAGAGACTGGCCAAAAGGCAGTGAAAACATCCTCCCGGGGTGTATGATCTGGCAAGGTAGTGACAATTTCCATACTCTCTGATGTAGCAGCTTCATTTGTTTCTTTTCCATGGTTGCCTGTAGTTGCCATGGGCCAGCCTAACGGAATGAACTCTGACATCCCAGCTTCCGTGAAGTCAGTGGTCAGCATGGTCTCTCCCAAGGAGTTGCACTGATGTCATTGAGAGTTCTTGGGTGAGTGAGTGCAAGGGTGGAATAGTTCAATATACTGTGCCATCTGCCAGCAAACCAGGGTCAGCATCAAGGCAGGTTCATGCCCTGAAAGTACCCAAAATTAGCTTCTCAATTTCAAGTTACTTCCCTGTTAGAACTTCTTATTGAAAAAGCCTTCATCAGAACCATCACTAACTGGAGGTCTCAGCAGACATGCCTATGACTGAACAAACGGTCCTCTCATTTTAAAGAAGGTCTTTCCAGATCCAGCATTAAGAGCACAGGTGGGTCATTGTAAGACAAGCTTGCCCTGCCATTGCATGGGCTGCCTATGTTCTGTAGATAAATAGAGAATAACAATGACAAAGAGCCAAGATTAGAATTTGCTGAAAAAAATAAATTAAATAATCATGAGAAATTTCAAAAATTCCAAATGTTTCTATTTTTTTTTATTATTTTGAAGAATGTTTTCATTGACATGTTTATCCAAAATGTGAATGAAGTATTTCATTCACTCCCCAAACCTGCTTTTGGGCAAACACATATTTCCAGTGACATTTTTGCTCAAAATGTCCATGAAAAAATGTCACAAATATTTTCACCAAGCAATTATCATTTTTTAAGAAAACAAAACAACAACAAAAGGTTTTCACAAAATATACCTTCTTGTAAAAAGGTCAAAAAAGGTTTTTAAAATTTCAACCAGTTCCAGTTCAAACAAAAAGTTTGCACAAATCCAGTGGGAATTTAGTAGCTCCTACTCCAGTAGGCTAAAAGTAGGCCTTTTAAGATTCAATAACTACAGGAAGGAATGGTGAAGATGATGGTTAAGACCTGATTTTCAGAAGCACTGAGCTCAAGTCTCAATTCTGAAAATTCACTTGTGGGAGTCCACATTTTACAAAGAACTCAGGCCCAAATTTGCAAGTGTTCAGCTCCCATTTAGGCCCTTCAATAAGAGGAAGATTTTCAAAGCTGCCCAGCTTTTCCATTGTAACCTTATGTCTGGATTTCTAAAGGAATCCAGTGAGTTGAATTCTTTTGAAACACTAGCTTTAATTTTGAGTGCTGTGAACTTCAGAAAACGTATAACCATGAGTACAAGGAGCTTAGCGTGTGGGGACAAAAAGCAATGGGCTTAAACTGCAGCAAGGGAGGTTTAGGTTGGACATTAGAAAAAACTTCCTACCTGTCAGGGTGGTTAAACACTGGAATAAATTGCCTAGGGAGGTTGTGGAATCTCCATCACTGGAGATATTTAAGAGCAGGTAAGACAGACATCTATCAGGGATGATCTAGACCGTGCTTAGCCCTTCCATGAGGGCAGAGGACTGGACTTGATGATCTCTCGAGGTCCCTTCCAGTTCTAAGTGTTCTGTGAAATGTGAGCATTGTTTATACTCGGGCTGGCTCATATTGTGCTAGGTACCAGTAAGAGTAAGAGGTTTTCCTAACCACAAAAAGTCTACCTTACTTGTCTAGAAACCAAAACAGTGCCACCAGTCAAGGCAATTGAGATCTAGACTACCTATTATGTCTATGAAATGTAACAGGGAGAAGGGCTAGGTTTGAAAATGTTTCCTATCCTCAGTTAGACCTTCCTGGGGAAAAGACCCTAAAATGTGCTATATTCCTTTTGATTCTGCCCCAAATTGGCCTGATTCCCAATTTCTCCTCCTATGCATGTGTGTGTACATATTGATATGGTTTATAAAATACTTTAGGAGTAAAGATGGTATATCTGTGAAAGAATACTCTCTCTCTAACCATTAGGATATATTCAGTGTGTGTCATTTGATCTTGAAGTAAGCTGCTTTAAAACATTGAGTCTGTGATCTTCCCATAAATCAAAAGCTTGCTCAAATATCAGCATATCACTGACTGAGAGGAATTCAAACAATGAGCATTTTCCAAAAATGGGGTTCACTCATCACAAGCAATGGAATGCATCTTTACGAGCTTACACAAGAATTAAATCCACAATGTGCCTTGTGGTCTCTTTGACAAGTGATAATTAACTGCAGAAAATATAATTTTGGTTTTGATGCAAATTAATTTTTCATTAAAAACGAATCAGGGAGCATTCGCATGGGGTGACATGGCTGCTTACCAGTCAGGAACACGCATGGCTTATGGTTCCACCGACAAATTTGCAGCTTGCTGCTCTTCAAACAAGAGTCCAGGAGGCGAAAATGAACCATCTGATCCAATGCTAATTGAAATGATTGGGAACCTTTCCATTGACTTCAGTGGGCCTCAAATCTGGTGCAGTGAATGGATACAGAGTCCTAATCTCAGAATCCCCATGACGGAGACGTGCTCAGCCTAAGTATATACAATAGCTTGGGACACTCAGTCAAAGGGACACTGTTGGCCAGCCCTAGTCTGGAAGAAATGGGAACCTCCCCCAAGCCAAACCACTGGCAGACAAGTGGACTATGCTGTGGTGATGTGTGCATCACCGTGCTTGACTTTGCTAATTATGCTCATCAGCATAATTATGGGGAAATGGGGATATAAATCGAGAGATAGCAAGTGGGAGGGATTTAGTCACGTTTTCCTAGGAGACTCTGTCTCAGTTCTTCCCCATAGATGGATTGCCGAAAATCATTCAGAGGGAAAGATTTCACAGAGCAGCATGGCAAGCCTTATAGAAGGAGCAGGTCAAGATCTTGATCCAACAGCACACTCCAAACTGGGCTTTAGCCCTCAGCATGTTTTGTAGGTCCCTTTGAAGACAATTCCTAAAAAACTCTCACTAAGAAGAAGTGAAGAAGAAGAAGCACACACGTCAAGTTAAGGAGCTGCTGAAATGCTTTGCAGATTCTGGGCTCTGGTGACGCTTGCACTGTCCCAAAGGAGGCTAGGCACTCCAAGTGTGGAGCTGGGCAGGCACAGCATTGCAGTGTTCAGCTCCTGTTTGGGAAGCAGCAGCAGTGTCCACTTGCCATACCTCCTTGAGGATCAGAGTCAGATTCAGCTGGCTCCTGGCACCTTGGCATTCTCTGGTCTCTGCGGCATTGCTACAGACTCTTCCTGATGCAGCAGGGCTCTTCATGCTCACTTTGTTCACTCACATTTCTCAGACAATTATGATAATTAAGACTTCCTCAATAGCTCATCAGAGAATCTCCTCTCTCCTCCTTCCCCATCCTTCTATCCCCTTCTCCCTCCTCTCATTGAGGAGAAAAAAAGGGACAAAAGCAGAGAAACTCTGGGGTTTCTCATCTGCCCTCCTTCTCTAAATCTACCATCTACCCAAGTGACACCACTTCCCCTTTGTCCCCACTGTCTTTCCCTCCCTTTTCCCCTTAACCTCTCTCATCAGGTTCCTGCCTCTCACAACAGAAGCACATCATGGTTTCTTCACCCTGCCTTTGTTCCCCACCTCCCGCCCAGTCCACCCCCCACGTCTCCTGGCTTGAAGCCCACTGAATGTGCTCCACTATAGCAAATACCAGGAGTTTCTATACTCCATCTCCCTCCCCCTCCGTCTCGTTTCTGACCTCTCTGCTCAGCAGAATTTGCTCTCCTGTGATTCCAATAATCTCTGGGTGGCCCCATCTCAAGGCCTCTATAGAGGGGCTGTGTGATGGGGCGTGTCCACCCCGCACTGTTCAGGAGGGGGTTAACCCAGCCAAAGGACAGGGGAGGCCATGCCCCCTTTAGCTTACAGGGCATGCTCCGGCTGCACTAGTATAAGAGACAACTGCTCAGCTCAGTTAGAGGGAGCAGCCAGAGGAGAAGGAGCTCAGGACGGAGCTCTTGAACAGTCCCTGCAGCAGCAATCCTGGCAGCCACAGCCCTGGTTAGGGAGGCCGTCTGGGAGGCACCAGCTCACCGAACAACACCCTGAGGACCGCACCACACACTGGGAACAGTAGGAAGGAGCCCAGGGTGGAGGACTGCCCTCCGGGAGCTCAGTGCACTGTGGCGGGAAGCCCCGCTGAGCCTGCTGTGGAATCTTCCACTGCCACCAGGGTCCTGGGCTGGGAGCCGGTGGAGAGGGAGGTCCTGGGTCCCCTACCATCCCTCCATCCCCACAGTAACGCAGCTCACAGGCCCTTGGGAGGGTTACCTGCTAACTAGGCTGGCGTGGCCATATTTACCCATGTAGGGGTGAACTGTACTTTGGGACTCGGCCAGAGTGGCCATATTTACCCAAGTAGGGGTGAACTGGACTGTGGGCCTAGGCCTATGAGGCTGTACTTTCTCTGACTTTAGGAGCTGTACTTTGGGAGGACTGGCAAGGGGTTCCACGGGCATGAGGACGCCCCTTGGCAGGCTGGAACAATTTTGATAGTGGGAGGGGGTGCTGAGAACCATTGAACCAAACTGTAGACCCTGGGTATGATGGAAACCCCTTCAAGACAGAGGGTGCAGGGGCACCCCCCAGCATCCCTAGTTTCATCACCTATGGGCCTTTTCTGTCTTCTCATTTCTGCAGCTACAATTGCAGATGCAAATACAAATGTTGTATCCGTGCAAGAATCTACTCGCAACTCTACCTCTCTGAACTATACCTGCCTCCTACTTACTTCCACATCTCACTGGCAACTGCTCCTGTGTCTCTCATTTAAATTTACATTGACCCACATTGAGCTTCCTGTGCTCCATGCCTGCTTGTGCCTTTCTGCATCCTTCTTGATAGTGACAATCCAACCACTGCCCCTGTCACTCAGCTCTATAAGGGTACGTCTACACAGCAGCGTTATTTCGGTCGAGCTGGAGGACTTTTTACTCTGATTCCTGTAACCCTCATTTCACAAGGGGTAAGGAAAGTCGAAGGGAGAGTGCTCTTCCTTCGACTTCCTGCTGTGTAGACAGCGCCAAATGCCAAGTTAAGCTATTTCAACTTCAGCTACGCAATTGACATAGCTGAAGTTGCGTAGCTTAATTTGACTTTAGCTTTTCTGTGTAGACATATCCTAAGATGTATCATCTTTTATTGCTGACTTACATGCCTAAGCCGTTTTTGTGTCTCTCCATATTGCTGAAACTAAACTCGGCCTTACAATGGGCTGAGCATCCCTCCAGGTTCACACCCCTCAGGATAGGGCGCACTTTCCTGAGCTGCAGCAGCCATGAAACAGACACTTCTGTAGGATTAACCACAAGGAGCGTAAATGGAAAAGCTGCCAGGAAGATGCTAAATTTAACTCTGCGCAGCCTTCTTGGCACTGGGTCTGCCAGAGTGCCTGGCAATCTATCCTTAGGACTAAGGACTAATTTCCTAACAGGTTTCTTTATATGTCCATCTGCTAGTGAAAGAATGTAGCCACTTACCCCGTTCCATCCTGCTGAGATGACAACTCAGGTGCATGGTGAGAGGCAGTCCCTGCTGTAAGAAGTAGACAAAGGTTAGGAGAAAGGGACAGAACATACAAGCAGAGGGTGAGAAAATGAGCCACAGTAAATGGCTTGCCAAAGACCACATGACAAATCTGCAGCAGAGCAGGGAATTGAACCCACACGTCCTCAGACCCCATCCAGTGCTCTCACCACAGTAATTAACCAAACTTATTTTTATTTTATGGCCTGATTCTGATCTCATTGGTGCTAATTTAGGATTCTACTAGTATTGTCCAGAGAAAACTAAAAGCTAAAGGTTTTATAGAGGAGTAGGCTACAAGGTTTAGCTTAACTGCTTAAACCTTAAAGTTTAGCTGTTTCTGCCTATTGTCTATAGTTTCTCGTGCATGAGGGTGGAATTCCAAGCACTTTGGAGTTTGGACACATGGCTAAATGGACAGATGTAAATTGGCAATTCCTGCTGTGAGCATTGATTTCAATGGAGTTTTGCTGGCTTAACCTGGCTGTTTGCAGAGACTGGGCTGGGAATCTCACAGAAACCCTTCTCATGTTCCTTTTGGCAACTCCAGGCAAGAACCAGGTTATGGACAGTTATGTGGATAATATGCAACATCCAAAGTCCCTTTTCCAGGTTAACCAAGATACTGGAAAGATGAGGCAAGATATGGAATCCTGCTGCAGATTCTGTGATTAGATTGTTACTGTTACTCCTGCCACTAAACACCATTGGGGATTGTGACGAATAATTACATTTTTTAGCCTTCTCCATTGCTACAGAATAGATGGGTCACACCTTGCAATTATATGTTTTAACTGAACTCTCCAGAAGAAGACCTCCATCATATGGCTAGATAAATGAAGACACAGATGGTTAGCACAAGCTGCCCAAAGTTATACTGCAGGTCAGTGGCACTGCCAAAAACAGAACCAAGGAACCTTCAGTTGCACCTTTTACCACTAGATATTACTCTTCTCTTCCGACCTTGCAAAAGAGCAGCTGGCAATTCTGTAAATTACAATTCTCAGAGGCTCATTTATAATAAGGCAGTTAATGCATGTTATTTAAATAGCGTGTATTAAAACCATGCTGGAGGCTTACTATGAAATAGGTAATGATCTACTTCAGAATTGTTAGTACAATACAGTGTATTCTTGTCCTCAGTGATCAGCTGGTATTTGTTTAACCTCTAATAGCATTCTTATTAAATCTACATTAAATGCACTTAAGGCATCATGGCAAATTTGCAAGGGAAAAGAGAAAGTGCTGCTATGACTTGAACTGTGTGAAGTTCCATGCCATTTAGACCTTCCTGCCTTGCTATTAGAGCCTGATCCAAAATTAATTTAAGTCAATGCCCATCTCCCAACTGATTTCAGGGGTTAGAGTGGGCCTGATGCATCTGTTCTCCCATTTTCATCACTGAAATGTTTGAAATGCCTTGCAACAGGCCAGCATGCTACATATGAACCCAGATGGGTGGCATGATGAGATGGGCCTGACAGATACTCCTCTTTCAGAGCTTTTGCACTGGGAGTGTCAGGGAATTATTTTTTTATATACGTGGTCAAATGAGATGACCAGTGAGGTCAGGATGTGCTATATCTTGGAGCAGTGTTGCTCAACCAGTGGTACAAGTACCCTCCAGGGTACTCGAGAGAAGTCTGAGGGATACGTCAACACAACAGAAATTTGAAGAAAACTGAATTTTTGTTTTAAGTTTTACAGCGTTTTATTATTTTCATACTTTTTACACCCAAAACTTTCATCACCCACTTGGCTACAATTAAGTTGTTTAAACAAATGTGTTGCAATGGTAGAAAAAGATTTTGTGTGTCTGAAAACTGTCGGTACGGGGGGTACTTATAATTTTTTTTAAAGGGGCACTAGAAATATAGATAGTTGGGTTTGTGACGACCGGGAGAACCGTATGGTTACTTGCCTGCCTGGTGCGAAGGTTGCGGATCTCTCGAGGCATCTAGACAGACTTATGGGCAGTGCTGGGGAGGAGCCGGTCGTCGTGGTACATGTTGGTACCAATGACATAGGGAAGGGTAGAAGAGATGTTCTGGAGGCCAAATTTAGGTTACTAGGAAAGAGACTGAAATCCAGAACATCTTTGGTGGCATTCTCTGAAATGCTTCCAGTTCCACGCGCAGGGCCAGATAGACAGGCAGAACTTCAGAGTCTCAATGCGTGGATGAGACGATGGTGCAGGGAAGAGGGATTTAGATTTATTAGGAACTGGGGACACTTTTGGGGTAGGGGGAGCCTATACAGGAATGATGGGCTCCACCTAAATCGAGGTGGATCCAGACTGCTGGCATTAAACATTAAAAAGGTCGTAGAGCAGTTTTTAAACTAAGAGGTGGGGGAAAGCCGATTGGTGCGGGGGAGCACCTGGATCGGACGGAGACTTCTCTTACACGAGGCTCCATAGGTAGGGATTCCCTAGAAGTTAGTCAGATAGGGAACGTGGGAAATAATATATGGGCAAGATCAGATGTGAAACAATCGTGCATAAAAAAATCCAATGTGTCTGAGAAAGGCGGACATATAAATAGTGGTATTTTTCTAACATGCTTTTACACTAATGCTAGGAGTCTGTCTAATAAGATGGGTGAACTGGAGTACCTCATATCAAAGGAGGAAGTTGACATAATAGGCATCTCAGAAACATGGTGGAATGAGGACAATCAGTGGGACACTATCATACCAGGATATAAATTATATCGGAAAGACAGAACAGGTCGTGCGGGTGGCGGAGTGGTACTATATGTGAAGGATAATATAGAATCAAATGAAGTAAAAATCCTAAAGGAATCAAAATGTTCCATAGAATCATTATGGATAACAATTCATTCCTCTAATATGAATATGGCATTAGGAATATATTACCGACCACCTAACCAGGACAGTGATAGTGATGCTGAAATGATAAGGGAGATTAGAGAGGCTACCAAAATAAAAAACACAGTAATAATAGGAGATTTCAATTATCCCCATACTGATTGGGTGCATGTCACCTCAGGACGGGATTCGGAGATTAAATTTCTTGATGCCTTAAATGACTGCTTCTTGGAGCAGCTAGTACAGGAACCCACAAGGGGAGAGTCGATTCTCGACCTAGTCTTGACTGGAACGCAGGATCTGGTCCAAGAGGTAACTGTTACTGGACCGCTTGGAAATAGTGACCACAATATAATAACTTTTAATATTCCTGTGTTGGGAAGAACACCGCAGCGGTCAAACACTCTGGCATTTAATTTCAAAAAGGGGAATTACACTAAAATGAGGAAGCTAGTTAAACAGAAACTAAAAGGGAGAGTAATTAAACTAAAATCCCTGGAAGCTGCATGGGAACTGTTTAAAGACACCATACTAGAGGCCCAACTTAAATGTATACCCCAAATAAAAAAACACAGTAAGAGACCTAACAAAGAACCACCATGGCTAAACAGCCATGTTAAAAAGGCAGTGAGAGAGAAAAGGGCAGCTTTTAAAAAGTGGAAGTCAAATCCTAGTGAGGAAAATAGAAAGGAACATAAACACTCCCAAATTAAGTGTCATAATGTAGTAAGAAAAGCCAAAAAAGAGTTTGAGGAACAGCTAGCCAAAAATTCAAAAAATGATAGTAAAATGTTTTTTAAATACATTAGAAGCAGGAAGCCCGCTAAAAAAGCAGTGGGGCCCTTGGATGATAAAGATATAAAAGGAGCGATCAAGGAAGACAGTGCCATTGCGGAGCGATTAAATGATTTCTTTGCTTCAGTCTTCACGGCTGAGGATGTTACAGAGGTTCCTAAATCTGAGCCAGCCTTTTTAGGTGACAAATCTGAGGAACTCACTCAGATTGAAGTGACATTAGAGGAGGTTATGGAATTAATTGATAAGCTGAATAGTAACAAGTCTCCGGGACCAGACGGCATTCACCCAAGGGTTCTGAAAGAACTCAAATGTGAAATTGCGGAGTTATTAACAGTGGTTTGTAACCTATCCTTTAAATCCACTTTGGTACCAAATGACTGGAAGATGGCCAATATAACACCAATATTTCAAAAAGGCTCTAGAGGAGATCCTGGCAATTATAGACCGATAAGTTTAACATCAGTACCAGGCAAATTAGTAGAAACACTAGTAAAGAGTAAAATTGCAAGGCACATAGAAGAGCACGAATTGTTGGGCAAAAGTCAGCATGGTTTCTGCAGAGGGAAGTCGTGTCTAACTAATCTGTTAGAATTCTTTGAAGGGGTTAATAAACATGCGGACAAGGGGCACCCAGTGGATATAATATACCTAGATTTCCAGAAAGCCTTTGACACGGTCCCACACCAAAGGCTTTTACGTAAATTAGGTGGTCATGGGATAGGAGGAAAGGTCCTTTCATGGATCAAGAATTGGTTAAAAGACAGAAAACAAAGGGTGGGAATAAATGGTAAATTTTCACAGTGGAGGAGGGTAACTAGTGGTGTTCCCCAGGGGTCAGTACTGGGACCAATCCTGTTCAACTTGTTCATCAATGATCTAGAAAATGAGGTAAGCAGTGAGGTGGCCAAGTTTGCAGATGACACAAAGTTGTTCAGGACAGTCAAAAGCAAAAGGGATTGTGAAGAACTACAAAAAGATCTCAGCAAACTGAGTGATTGGGCAGCAAAATGGCAAATGAAATTTAATGTGGGTAAGTGTAAGGTAATGCATGTTGGAAAAAATAACCCAAATTACACGTACTACATGATGGGGTCAAATTTAGCTACGACAGATCAGGAAAGGGATCTTGGAGTTATAGTGGATAGTTCTATGAAGACATCCACGCAGTGTGCAGCGGCAGTTAGTAAGGCAAATAGGATGTTAGGAATTATTAAAAAAGGGATAGATAATAAGACAAAAGATATCATACTTCCCCTATATAAAACTATGGTACGCCCACATCTCGAGTACTGCGTGCAGATGTGGTCTCCTCACCTCAAAAAAGATATATTGGCATTAGAAAAGGTTCAGAAAAGGGCGACTAAGATGATTAGGGGCTTGGAAAGGGTCCCATATGGGGAGAGGCTAGAGAGACTGGGACTTTTCAGTTTGGAAAAAAGGCGATTGAGGGGCGATATGATAGAGGTATATAAAATCATGAATGGTGTGGAGAAAGTGATTATAGAAAAATTATTTACCTTTTCCCATAATACAAGAACTAGGGGACACCAAATGAAATTGATGGGTAGTAGGTTCAAAACTAATAAAAGGAAATTTTTCTTCACACAGCGCACAGTCAACCTGTGGAACTCCTTGCCCGAGGAGGCTGTGAAGGCCAGGACTCTATTAGGGTTTAAAAAAGAGCTTGATAAATTTTTGCAGGTTAGGTCCGTAAATGGCTATTAGCCAGGGATAAAGTATGGTGCCCTAGCCTTCATAACAAGGGCAGGAGATGGATGGCAGGAGATAAATCACTTGATCATTGTCTTCTGTTCTCCTTCTCTGGGGCACCTGGCATTGGCCACCGTCGGCAGATGGGATGCTGGGCTCGATGGACCTTTGGTCTGACCCAGTATGGCCATTCTTATGTTCTTATGTTCTTATGTTTATAAATAAAGGTTGAGAAACACTGTCTTGGAGGATGTGGCTTCACTGCAAAAGTAATTCAAGTGAACTACATGTGAATTACTTCTCTGATGCAAGCCTCACAAGTGAAATAGCACTTGAATCGCTGCCATGCCAGATATTTAGTCCTGGCTCACTACATCTGAAGAAGAGCTCTGTGTGGCTCGAAAGCTTGTCTCTTTCCCCCACAGAAGTTGGTGCAATAAAAGATAGTCCCTTAGCCCCTTGCCTCTCTAGATCAGGGATCAGCAACCTTTCAGAAATGGGATGCCAAGAGTTAACTTACTCATTTCTATTTATGGGTTTGCATGTCGTTGATACTATTTAAAGTCAATAATACTCCCACTTACAGCAGCTTCATTAGTAAATAAATTAAGATGCAGATCTTACCATTTTAGTAACACAGGATTTAAAAAAAATCAAGATCAGAGTTTTAGATATCTGCAACACTCCAGAAAAATTGTTAAAAATCTTTTTCTTTCTTACCTTAAGCCATTAACACCTACATAAACTTTGTTTGAAATGTAATAATGCAAATGTCCTTCTAGCACATACCCACCCCGTGCAGCCTGCTTTCTTCCCTAGCTCCAACCCAGCCAGACAGAGGACTGCAATCTAGATTGCAACAAATGAGTCAGACACCCCAAATAAACTGTCTCCTGCTTCCACCCCACTGCACAGATGCCAGCACCCACCCATCTCCTGTTTCCCCCACCTATGCCCCTATGCAATCTGCTCCCCCCAGCCCAGGTGAGGGCTGGGATAAAATCCTGCTTCTCAAAGTTGCTGGCATCAGCAGTCTGTCCTGTCCCAACTCCCAGCTAAAGCACAAACAAATTATCCCCACCTCTCCCACCTCCCAGCACAAACTACCTCCCTGCCTCCATCTCACCCCAATGCCAACACCCACCCACCCTCTCTATCCCCCACCTACCCCATGCAGTCAGCCCCTTACCTCCCCCTTCCCAGGAGGCTTGAGAGTGCTGAGCTTCTGCTTCTCTCTCCTGCGCACAAGGGACTCATGTATCCCTCCCTCACATCTTCCTTCTGCTCCAACCCCGTTCCCCTCAGCCACATGGCCCCCCAGCCTGATCCCCTGCATTGCCCCATTGCCCCACAATGCAACTCCTGCCCCCTCCAATTCTTCCCCCGCATCCTCCTTCACTCCCCTCCTGCCCCCACATACCTGTTTTCCTCAGTGCACAGACTGGCAGGGCAGCAGCACTGGGCCTCGCAGCCCCCTGGAGCAGCGCTGGGATGAGGAGAGGTGACGGGCAAAGTCACTTTCCTGCCTAGCCTAGCCTTTTGCCAGGGCTCACCTCTCACCTGCAAACTGTGACTCTAGGGCCAGGCCGGGCAAAGCCTAGGGCACCCAGGGCTGGTTGCTGCCCAGCCAGCCACAGCAGCATGCTGAGGAAGGAGCTGCCTGCTCCCACACACACTTCGCAGGGGGCAAGGCTGCAGAGCCCAGGCCCTGGCACCCACATGTGTGATCGGACACCCAGCCCTGATCTGTGGAGCAGCATCTGCCCCGCCCCCTCCCAAAGCAGGAGGCAGAACCTGTGTTAACCCCTTAGCTCCTGGGAGCTACACGCCCAGGCCAGGCAGGGGCCATCCCAGGCACGTAGAGCTCAGTGCAGGGTCATGCCAGTCCACCCCAGTCTCTACTCTATGCTACACACACGCCTCTCTCTCCCTTCCCCACATCCCAGCAGGAAGCTGGAGCCTGCAGCTGCACTGCAATCCTGAGGTTTGAGCCACAGCACAGGATCCCCATTGTGCGGGGGGCTGAGCTCCCACCCCACGTACCACTGAAAATCAGCTTGCATGCCACTTATGGCACAGGGCCATAGGTTGCTGACCCCTGCTCTAGATAATGCTTAATCCTGTTGCGGTGGGGGGCTAGACTAGATGACCTATCAAGATCCTTTTCCAGTCCCACATCTGTACGATCCTAGGCCAGGGGTGGGCAAAGGGGCCTCTGAGGACCAAATCCAGCTTGCCAAGTGGGTGGATCCAGCCTGTGGATGCCCTGCTGCTCCCCCACCCCAGGCCAATCAGGGCCTGGGGCTGGGAGGAGTGCGCGAAGTCTCTCTCTCCCTGCTTCCTCCTTGCAAGCGCCATGTGCTCCTTGCAGGATGGGGACAGGGAGTGAGAGACTTTGAGCATTCCTCCTGATTGGCCTGGGGGTGGAGGAGCGCACAAATCTCTTCCTGACTTGCAAAGGGTGCGCGGTGCTTAGAGTGAAAGCGCCACACACTCCTTGCAGGGTGGGGGCAGGGAGCGCGTGAGGTCTCCTCCCACGCTTCAAGGGATGCACAGCAGTTTCACCCTTTAAGTACCATGTACCCCTTGCAGGGCCGGGACAGGGAGCAAGAGACTTCATGCACTCCGGCCTAGGGGTGGGGGGAGCTCACCAAGTCTCCTCCTGCCCTGCAAGGGGACAGGCACCTAGAGGGAAACGCCAGCTGTTTAGAACAGCTGGCAGTTCTCTCTAGGCTGGTGGCGGGGTGGGGCTGATTTATGTTTATACAGTATCATTTCCAGCAAGAGATACACATATGCGGAATTTTTTATACTGCATGTATATCCTAGAAGAATTAAAGTTGTTGTAGGAAATTTGATCAACTCTGAATTCCCTGACATTTTTGTGATTAACATATCAAGCTTAACATTGCTTTAATATAATGTTGGGTACATAGTAGCCCATTTTTCTCAGTTCATTGGCCTTAGTGCAAGTTATGTACAAAGGCAGAATTTGTCCTGTACTATAGTGCAAATGGGGTGTACAATTAGTTCTAAGCCATCCTCAGAATACTTTGAACATGGATTTGGTTGAAATAAGAATCCAAAAGCTTAAATGCCAGTCTGAACTCTCCAAATGTCTTGAATCATCAAAATCTATCTGGAAATCTGAGATCCCTAGGCCTTCCAGTTATGGCTGGAATTTTTTTGGAAGCAGCTTATCTAGGAACATCAAGTCATGAATCCAAAAACAAGCAGGGGTATTCTACAAATCGAGAGACTTAATTCCAAAGACTTTGAGGGAACCGCCATCGTTTCCAAACTGCGACAACGTATAGACAGTCAATAGAGGGCTGGGAGGTGCCCGAACTCTGGGATGGGTGCTCCGAGAGACTCTGGGTGTTGGGAGTTGTGGCCTGGACCCTGTGTGGGGTACCAGGCACTCTCACAATTACAAAATATTATGGTAGATATTGATTATCTGAAGGGAAAATGAAGAATAACTCTGTGACTCATGGAAAGGATTGAGAACTGAGACGAGTCTGATCTTGGATTACATCCATTTTACACTGGTGTAACCACCACTACCTTAATAGAATTACTCCTGCTTTGCCTTGGTGAGAAATCAGAATCAGGCCTTTTTGATCAATTTATGGCTCTATCTTGACTTACTGTGTGGTCTTGGTCTTTTCCATCCACATGTGGAATAATTTTTATGTGCACTGAAGCATGTACATATATGCACCACCAATTAGCGGGGCAGCATTGGAATCTCTCCTGAGATGTCTCACAAGCATGCACCTTACAGGGACCACTGATTGTGAGTCTAAGTTCACAAATGCTTTTGAAGTGTTTTGAGATTTTCATATGGAAGGCCCCAGTAAGGGGAGGAATGAAATTATTGTTTGTGGAAAGGGTTCTTTTCTTCTGAACAGTTTTACTTGTCTCTTGTGCAAATAGTATCAGTCTACGAACTCTCCTAAACAGTATTCATTTTCTTTTCATGGATTCACTCTTAATATTGTAACAACTCCTGCAATACATCAAACAATCAGAAAGACTTTATTCTGTCCTTGCTTTGAAAAAGTAACAGCATATATTAAATTTTTCATACCCTCTGGAAAATGCAGTTTGAATAGTGAGCCAACATACTTTTAAGCAGCACAATGAGCATGCAAGAAAAATGCATATTTCGATAGTTTAAGACACTATTTTCCAAAACCTTATATCTCTGTCTTCTCTATTAGCCACAAAAATCTGATTCATCTCCAGCCAGTCCTCTGTAATCTTTGTTTTGGCCTTTGGTCTTTCTTTTAATTCTTGGCAACACATTGAGAAGATCTGGGTGTCAATAGAAAACCGCAGGAGAAGTAGTAATCAGTCAGTTCAATCATATTTTAGGTTTCACTGCTTCATCCATGAAGTCATTTGTCATTTCTGACAAAAAAAAACAACAACCCGACTTTTCAGTTTCAGAATCTTTAGTGAACACATTGGGCTGGAGTACTAGAAATGACATGCAATCTAGAAGGATATTACATGAAAAGCAAGCAATGTGCATAGAAGTCAAAGTGGACAAACAGCAATCCCGCTCATTGTCATGTAAAATATTAGTAAAATATACGAGCAATGCTGCTAGTAACCCCTAAACAGGACTCTGATCCCATGGTGTTGAGTCCTGTACAGATATGTAGCAAGTGAGAGCCCCTGCCCTGCATGTTTATCTAAGGCCCTGGTCTTACAACTGGCCTCATGCAAGGGGAGAGGCATGGGGATGACAGAAATTGTAGCTGGTGAATGGACAGTCATGCACAAGTACTTGAAGAGCATAAACACCCAAAAGGGATTTGCAGTTGTTTAGCTTGATTGGTGGGGAATATGACTGGGAACACAAGGATGAAATCAAGAAAAGGCTTGTGGAAGGAATATATGAGATATTGCCAATCTGTGAGGCCCAGAGCCCAGATCTGATGCCAAAACACCACAGCAATGGGCAGGTGCATAGAAATCAAAGTGGACAAACAGCAATCCCCCTCGTTGTCATGTAAAATATTAGTAAAATATACAAGCTATGCTGCTAGTAACCCCTAACCAGGACCCTGATCCCATGGTGTTGAGTCCTACTCCCCACCAATCAAGCTAAACAATTGCAGCTTCCTCAGAGACAGTAAAATCTTTTAGCTCCATTGAAGTCGATGGTGCTGTGCCAATTTACACCAGGGGCTAAGTTCAATTAGGAGGTGACATTGAGCATCACCACACCTCACTTTTATTTGCCTAGAAAATCACCAGGCTCCACCAAGGTGAAGCATGGCACCCAGGCTCCCTGTACAATGAATGGGGGAGGTGGCACCTCAAAATTTGATTTACAAAAACTAACATGCTAGGCAGCTCCTCGCCTAAACCAGCCAATGGGAGGTGGCACACTGAGGCATTTGTGCTAAGCCCCACCCTTCTCTCAGGAAAAGGTGCCTATGTTTGGATTGCAGGAAGGTGCCTCCTCTGCTTGGGATTCTCAGCTGCAAACCCTCCCTTGGGGCCTATAGAGAAGCACCTATAGAGGAGCCTATGGAGAGAAGGCTGAACAGGAAGGAGATCCAGCCTCATAACTCTGAGCCCAGTAGGTAGCAGACTGCTCCTGGAGAGCGGTGGAGGGCTGGCTGCCAGTGGCTTGCTGGCTCATGTTTTGGGGCCACTGGGTCAGGGCAGTGACTGCTGGCTCTGGGCTGGCACAGGAACTATGGCCAGAGTCTACCCCTTTAAGGGCTCCGGGGAGGAGGGGAGGGACTGGGGTGTTCTTGGTTGAGGCTGGAGTGGCCACCAGGGCTCCCTGGGAAGGCTGGAGGCCCCCTATTTCGAAATAAGGGTATGTCTACACTACAAAGTTAATTCGAACTAACAGCCGTTAGTTCAAATTAACTTTCATAGCGTCTATACATACAAACTGCTAGTTCAAATTTAATTTAATTCTAACTAGCGGAGCGCTTAATTCGAACTAGGTAAACCTCATTCTACGAGGACTAACGCCAAGTTTGAATTAAGTAGTTCAAATTAAGGGCTGTGTAGCCACTTAATTCGAACTAGTTGGAGGCTAGCCCTTCCCAGCTTGCCCTGGTGGCCACTCTGGGCCAAACCAGGGAAACTTTTCTGCCCCCTTCCAGCCCCTGAGCCCTTAAAGGGCCACGGTCTAGCTACGGTGCTTGTGCCAGTTGCAAGCCTGCCAGCACCCAGCCAGCAGACCCTGCACCTGGCACAAGATGAGCCAGCCACCCGCTGCCACCCAGCCCTCCGCCTCTTCCCAGGACCAGGCTGGCGGCTCACAGGAGCCTGCCCGGGGCTGCAAGAGGTGGGCACCCGCCTGGTCTAGTGCGGAGATCATGGACCTCATCCAGGTTTGGGGGGAGGCCTCCAACATCCATGATCTCCGCACTAGCCACAGGAACGCGGCCATCTACAGCCGCATGGCTGCCAGCCTGGCCACCAGAGGCCACATGCGGACCCGGGAGCAGGTCGCTGCAAAATTAAGGACCTGCAGCAGGCCTACTCCAGGGCCTCCCAGCCAGGGGCCGACCCGGAGGCATGCCCTCACTTTGAGGCCCTGGACTGCATCCTGGGGGCTCACGCAGTCCATGCCCCCCCGGGTGGTGATCGACCCCGGGGCAGAGGGACCCATCCCTGACACGGAGGAGGAGGAGGAGGAGGATGCCGAGAGCCAGGAGCCTGCAAGGAGCCTGCCCAGGACCCAGGACCCCCGAGGCACCCCACAGAGCACATTGGCTGTGTCATCCGAGGCTGAGGAGGGCTCCACATGTGAGTGCCATCATGCTCCCCTTATGTGTACGGGGGGTGGGGGGAGAGGGAGCCCAGGGACCATGCGCCTGGGCCTTGCCCACCATGGAGCAGCAGCTGGGTGTCATGCAGGGGCCCTGGCCCATTCCCCACACGCCGACCTCGCCTTGCAGAGGGGGGCTGGGTTTCACCCACCGTGTCCCCAGGGAGAACTGACCACTGCTCTTGTTTCACCACAGCCGCAGCACCTGGGACTGCAGGGCACACCACCCCGCCTGCAACAGCCACCCGCACCCGGGCCAGCAGGCGCACCAGGAACCTGGAGGACTACCACTGGCGGCACCTGCGGCTACTGGAGCACCAGCTCCGCATCCAGGACCACTGGGTCCGGGAGGACCTGCGGCTGCGGCTGCGGCAGTGGCAGCGGAGCTTGGAGGCGCTGGAGGAGCAGGGCCGTGCCCTCAGAGGCCACCTCCAGACCTTGGTGGACAGGTTCCTGCCTCCTGCTGCTCCGGCCCCTGCGGCCGCCCCAGCTCTCGCTCCTCCTCCCACCGCTGCTCCCCTTTCTGCTTCCTCCGCACCCGCCGTCCCTCCTGCCCCACCCTCCACACCCACTCCCCCCCGACACCCCCGCACCCGCAGTGCTGTGAGACGGGAGAGACAGCAGGACCCCCAACCCTGAGCTTTCCCTTCCCTTCCTCCCCTTCCTCCCCCTTCCAGCTCCCTCCTCCCAGGTTTCCCCCTCCCCTCTCCCACCCTCACTCCTCCCTCCCCCACCCCAATTATGTACAATAAAGAGAGATTTTTGTTGGCAAAACAGGTGTCTTTATTTAACATTAGGAAGGGGGGTTAGGGAGGGGAAAGGGAAAGGAGGGGAGGGTGGAAGAAGGCCCCAATGGGGCATGCAGGGAGAGTTCAGTCCTCCTCCACCTGGAAGCTCTCCCGCAGGGCTTCCCGGATCTGGATGGCCCCCCGCTGGGCCTCCCGGACGGCAGCGGTGTGGGGCTGCACGTACTGGCCAGCCATGCGCTCAGCCTCAGCCATCCAGGCTGGCAGGAAAGCCTCCCCCTTCCTCTCACAACATGCTGCCACCACAGGAGGGATAGTGTGCTCAGCGAGGTCGAGGCAGGTGAGGAGGCATCTAAACCGTGCTTTCAGGTGTCCGAAGGCCCCCTCGACCACGATGCGGGCCCTGGTGAGCCTGGCATTGAAGGCCTGCCAGGAGGGGCTGAGGTGCCCCGTGTACAGCTTCATGAGCCAGGGCTGTAGGAGGTAGGTTGCATCCCCCACCAGGCAGACGGGCATGTCCACGTCCTCGATCCTGATGTGGTGGTCAGGGAAGAAGGTCCCGGCCTGCAGCCTCTGGCACATGGAGTTCCGGAACACCCTGGCGTCGTGTGCCTTGCCAGACCAGCCCACATTAATGTCCGTGAACTGGCCCCGGTGGTCACACACAGCCTGCAGGAGGACGGAGAATTACCCCTTGCGGTTGATGTACTGGGAGGCCTGGTGTTCCGGGGCACAGATGGGGATGTGCGTCCCGTCGATGACCCCCCCGCAGTTGGGGAAGCCGAGGGTGCCGAACCCCCGGATGACCGCATCCGGGTCGGCGAGGAGGACCACCCTGCGGAGCAGCACCCGGTTGATGGCCTTGACCACCTGCAGAGAGACACAGCAAACCGCGAATCACTGGGGCGTCCGGGTGGCTGGGAGTGTTCATTCCCTGGCACTGCCCCGCACCTCACTCCCGGAAGCAACCCCCGCGGGCGGCGTGTAGTACGGCCGGGACAGACCTAACCCTCCCGGGGAGGGCACTTTCGCCTCCTCCCTGCCTTGTTTTCCCTGGGGCGGCCCATCCCCTCCTTGCAACCCCCCCAGCCCAGTGGCCGTACCTGCATAAGTACTGCTCCGATGGTGGATCTCCCCACGCCGAACTGGTTCCCGATGGATCGGTAGCTGTCCGGCGTGGAGAGCTTCCACAGGGCGATGGCCACACGCTTCTGGAGGGGGATGGCGGGCCTCATGCGAGTGTCCCGTCACTGCAGAGCAGGGGCGAGCCACTCGCAGAGCTCCAGGAAGGTGTCCTTCTTCATCCTGAAGCTCTGGGTCCACTGTCTGTCTCCCCAGCGCTCCAGGACGATGCGGTCCCACCAGTCGCTGCTGGTGTCCAGACGCCAGATGCGGCGGGGCACGTTGGCATCCGGCCGCTGCTGCGGCTCCTCCATGACCCCCAGGGAGGCCAGGTGGAGAGGCAGGGGGCTGATGTGCACCAGGTGGTGCCAGGCAGCCTCCAGCCATTGCTGGCAGGCTTGCAGCAGCAAGTCCAAAAACTGGAGCAGAATGCCCAGGGTGAGCTCTGGCTCCATGGTGCCAACTGCGGCAGCGTCCCCAATGGGAACCACTGACACAGGCAGGCACAGAGGAAAACGCTTTGCTGTCCCTCAGCGAGGTAGGCAAGCAAGCGGAAAAGCTGAGAACCGGCTGTCCAGGGGGGTCCCTTTAAGCACGAGCCTCGGATAGCCTCAGACAGCAGCCACACAAAGCAACTACTGACCTGATGCACTGCCAGAACCGGTTTCAGCTTCCCTTAAATGCAACCCAGCGTCCAATCAGTGTGGATGTGCTAGTTGGAATTAGCAAAACGCTAATTCGAATTAGTTTTTGGGTCTAGATGCACTAATTCGAATTAGCTTAGTTCCAATTAAGTAATTCAAATTAAGTTAGTTCGAATTAGTGCTGTAGTGTGGACATACCCTAAGTGTCTACACAGCACTTATTTTGAAATAACTATTTTGAATTTGGCATTATTGTAGAATGAGGTTTATCAAATTCGAAATAAGCTCTCCGCTGTTTTGAATTTATTTTGAAATAGCGGTTTGCCTTCCACCAGTTTGTGTGTCACTGTAGGGCGGAGGCACCCAGATGGCAGGCCCTGGGCTGCAGATTGCACACCCACACACATGAACACAGGTGCCTGGGGAACTTTTTGTGCACTAAGCAATTTTAGGTGCCAACAGTGGTCAAGAGCAGCTGACCAGGACTTTTGTGAATCCCAGTGGAGCTTCATTTAGGGATTTAGGTCCCTAAAGTGGCAGCTAGATGCCTAAATCCTTTTGTAAATCTTGCCCCAGCTGGGGATCTGGCCCCTCCAGGGTGTGGAATGCTCTCAGTGGGACACAGGGCATTTAAAACAGCACCAGGACATTACGCTAGAAAACACAAGAAACAACCGTGCAGTCTATTGGCCGTGGGCTCTCAAGAAGGGATGAACTGGGTGGCCTAGAGAGACATTATCACCAGGGCTGCAAAGCTGTTATTCAATGAGAAAAATGAAGTTGCAGTCAACTATTGCTTGTCGCAAATAATTCTGGAATATTAGCAAAATGGCCAGAGGTGAAGGAAGAGGATGTGGTAATGCCACCACCCTGCTTTCCCCCCTCAACCTGTTACAATTGTTTTTAGCCTACCAGCTATGGAACTAACTTGAGTTGTGGGAAATACAGGTTCTTAATCCATTCTTGGGCGTAGCCCACAAACAGATCCCTTAAATGCACCCAAACTTCAGAAAAATTTCAAATGCCATTTGATATGCACCAATTTCTTTTTTATTATTTTTCAGAACTCCCATTGTACCATTCACACAATTCTAATTCCCTCCTTTTTTGTCTGGGCCAGACCATAGAATCATAGAATCATAGAGCTGGAAGAGACCTCAGGAGGTCATCAGGTCCAGCCCCTGATCCAGGGCAGGACCAATCCCAACTAAATCAACCCAGACAGGGCTTTGTCAAGCCAAGATTTAAATACCTCAAGGGATGGAGATTGACCACCTGCAGAGAGACACACCAAACCGCGAATCACTGGGGCACTCAGCGGAGCAGCCCAGACGCCGATCAGCAACGGGCGCCGCAGCTGAGGAGACGCCCAGGGCATGACGCACAGAGAGGGGGGTGGAGTCTCAGGGAGCGTGCATCACCAGCGTTGGGCAGAGGGGCGTCGATGTGGGCAGGCGCCATATTCAAAAGGGGGGAAGAACAGGGGCGAGGGGAGGAGAGACGGAGAAGTAGAGAAGAGGTGAACGGTGTAAGCCGGACGAGGGGAACTGATCGGAGTGGAGATAGTGAGAGACCGAGAGAGTTCAGGCTTCAGATCCTGACACCTGAGACCCTGGGTCTGTGGGGCCAGGGAGGGTAGAGAAGAACACTCCTGCCCAGAACCAAAGGGGGGGGGTAGGAAGTAGCCCAGGGCGGGGCTTCCCTGAAGGTAGCCTGCAGGCTGGTGGGTTACGGCCGGAAGCCCCACCAGCCGGACAGGACCGTAGTGGAACCTGTCCTTAGGGCCCTGGGCTAGGGCCTTTGAGAGAGAGTGGGTTGGGGCCCCCCTACCATCCCATCTTTGGCTTGGTGGATGGCCTCGAGCAAGGGCAGATCACGTAGACCGTGCGTTGCAGCGATGGAATAGGGTCGCCAGATGAGGGGTAGAGGCTGGAGAGACCTCGTACAAGTAGACACAGCCGCTCAGATGGAGAGGAGGAGGAGCGATAGACCTCCCCCCTTCACAACCTTCTTATGGCTAACATGCCTGTAAAAGCCTTTCTTGTTACTCTTCACATCCCTTTCAACTGCAATTCCAATTGCGCTTTCGCCTTCCTGATAACTCCCCTGCATTCTCAAGCAATATATTTATACTCCACCCTAGTCATCTGTTCAAGTTTCCACTTATTGTAAGCTTCCTTTTTGTGTTTAAGCTCACCAAGGTTTCCCCGGCAAGCCAATCTGGTCGCCTAGCATATTTGCTTTTCTTACTGCGCATTGGGATGGTTTCTTCCTGTGCCTTTAATAAGGCTTCTTTAAAATACTGCCAGGTCTCCTGGACTCCTTTATACACTGGGGAGTTATTTCAAAATAACAAGCGGCGCATGCACACTACCAAGCCTGTTATTTCGAAATAATGGGCTTGTTATTTCAAACTATTAACTACTGACTATTAAGAGGAATAAGCTTATTTTGAAATAGTTATTTGGGGAGTTATTGTTTCAAAATAACTGATTTTGAAATAACCTGGTAGCGTAACTTATCCTTTAAATTGGCTTCCATACTAATGACTGAAAGATAGCTAAAGTGACACCAATATTTAAAAAGGGCTTTAGAGGTGATCCTGGCAATAACAGATTGGTAAATCTAACGTCAATACCTGGCAAATTAGTTGAAACTATCGTAAAGAATAACATTGTCAGACATATGGATGAATATAATTTGTTGGGGGAAAGTCAACATGGTTTCTGTAAAAGGGAAATCATGCCTTACTAATCGGCTAGAGTTCTTTGAGGGGTCAACAAACACGTGGACAAGGGGATCCAGTGGATATAGTATACTTAGATTTCCAGAAAGCCATTGACAAGGTCCCTCACCAAAGGCTCTTAAGTAAAGTAAGTTGTCATGGGGTAAGGGGGAAGGTCCTTTTGTGGATTGATAACTGGTTAAAAGACAGGAAACAAAGGGTAGGAATAAATGGTAAGTTTTCTGAGTGGAGAGAGGTAACTAGTGGGGTCCTCCAAGGGTCTGCCCTGGGACCCATCCTATTCAACAAATTTATACATCATCTAGAGAAAGAGGTAAATACTGAGGTGGCAAAATTTGCAGATGATACCAAACTGCTCAAGATAGTTAAGACCAAAGCAGATTATGAAGAGCTTCAAAAAGATCTCACCAAACTAAGTGATTGGGCAACAAAATGGCAAATGAAATTCTATGAAAACATCCACTCAGTGGGCAGCAGCAGTCAAAAAAGCAAATAGAATGTTAGGGGTCATTAAAAAAGGGATGGAGAATAAGACAGAAAATATCTTATTGACTCTCTATAAAACCATGGTATGCCCACATCTTGAATACTGCATTCAAATGTGGTCACCTCTTCTCAAAAAAGACATACTGGCATTGGAAAAGGTTCAGAAAAGGGCAACAAAAATGATTAGGAGTTTGGAATGGGTCCCATATGAAGAAAGATTAAAAAGATTTGGACTTTTCAGCTTAGAAAAGAGGAGAGTAAGGGGGGATATGATAGAGGTCTATAAAATCATGACTGGTATGGAAAAAGTGAATAAGGAAAGGTTATTTACTTATTCCTACAATAAAAGAACTAGGGGTCACCAAATAAAATTAATAGGCAGCAGGTTTAAAACAAACAAAAGGAAGTTTTTCTTCACTCAGTACACAGTCAACCTGTGGAACTCCTTGCCAGAGGATGCGGTGAAGGCTAGAACTTGAACAGGATTCAAAAAAGAGCTAGATAGATTCATGGAGGTTAGGTACATCAATGGCTATTAGCCAGGATGGGTAGGAATGGGGTCCCTAGCCTCTGTTTCTCTGGAGGTGGGTGACAGAGGAGGGATCACGTGAGGATTACCTGTTGTGATCCCTCCCTCTGGAGCATCTGGTATTGGGCACTGTTGGCATACAGGATATTGGGCTAGATGGACCTTTGGTCTGACCCAATATGGCCGTTCTTATGTTCTTATGTAGACATAGCCTCCAAGTAAGTTAGTCCCGTTATTTTATGAGGCTGGAAAAAGATATGGAAGGGAGATGGGAGAAAAGAAAAGGGAAAGAGAGGAATGAGAATGTGATGCAAGAAAAGACAACGTGTTTTATTTCTCTTTACCCAGTCAAAAATGATTGCCCTGACCTGGATCAGCCCACGCATGCCCCATAACTTGAGCAGGGGAGTTTGTTAGATTCATTTCCTTAGCCTGCTTGTTCAAGCTTATTATTAATCACTTCATCAGCTCAACTCGTTGGAAGAAAACATGCCATCTTAAATAGTTTTAGGGATGAAAATAAATGCCTCATTAAGTTAAACATATTAACCTGAGACCAGTATTTATGTCAGATAGACTAATGAAAGCCATTATGGGGAACACACAATGGGGCATACAGGAACACAGATGGCCATTATGCACCGTTTATAAGCACTCCCTTGCATACTTGTACTGTAAGGCTACGTCTAGACTGGCATGATTTTCCGCAAATGCTTTTAACGGAAAAGTTTTCTGTTAAAAGCATTTGCGGAAAAGAGCATCTAGATTGGCACGGACGCACTTTTTGCGGAAAAGCGTCCGTGCCAATCTAGACGCGCTTTTGCACAAAAAAGCCCCAATCGCCCTTTTCGCGATTGGGGCTTTTTTGCGCAAAACAATACCGCGTTGTCTACACTGGCCCTCTTGCGCAAAAGCATTTGCGCAAGAGGGCTTTTGCCCGAACAGGAGCAGCATAGTATTTCCACAAGAACACTGACAATCTTACATGAGATTGTCAGTGTTCTTGCGGAAATTCAAGCGGCCAGTGTAGACAGCTGGCAAGTTTTTCCGGAAAAGCGGCTGATTTTCTGGAAAAACTGGCCAGTCTAGACACAGCCTAAGAGATTTAGGAATGGGAAAGAGAGATTCATAGCAATGCCTTTTCCATATATTTGCAATTGCTCCTGATTAATCCTGGGTTTCTTAAAGTACATCTGTTGCTACATAGCCCCTCTCAGAAAATCTAGACGGAAGGCCAGAGACGCTTTATGTGCTTTGAATAAATAGCATCCTTGAGGGCATGGTTGGGGATATGTCGTTTGCCCAGTATTTCTGCAGCGGCAGAGTGGAAAGGTCATCTTCTCATTTGCAGAAACACCTGTTCACAGGTGCATCATCTGTGGGGCACATGAGTTTTCTTTAACAATATGTGGATTGAATTTTGCAATCAGATTAAAGATGGGGCTGAGGCAGAGGTTTCCTCTGCATGTCCAGCAGAGCCCCTCAGTACCATCGGCATTCAGAATTCCCTCTCGATAAGACCTTCAAGAGCAGGGGCAGTGGTTTTGTGGGTGAGATTTTGGCATAAAAAGCAGCAGTTCTTGGTTCCCTTCCTCGCTTTGCTACAGCATCCTGATGTGAGCTTAAGCAAGTCCCTGACTATTCCTTTGCCTCAATTCCCACAAGCAAAATGGGATAATGGTGCTTCCTTTGTCAACTGTCCAGGATAGGGACTTTGGCTATGTGTGTGCACTGTGCCTAATACAATGGGGCCCTGACCTCAGCAGGCACACTCCAGGTGCTACTAGAATCAAAATCACTATTTTAAATGACTGCTGATCTTTGTTTCAGTACAGATGGGGCATTCTGTCCCTGTTTGTCTATAAGGTGCCACAGGACTCCTCGTCACTGTTGCAGATTCAGACTAACACAGCTCCCCCTCTGAAACCTGTTTGTCTAGATACCCATCGGATCCCAATTATTATCATCTCTGAGCCTCACACAAATATGAATGAACCCCCCCGCCACGTCCCCCAGGAAAGTATTAACATCCCTGTTTTACAGATGGAGAACTGAGGTGCAGTGACCAGGGCCAACATTTCCAAATATGGTACTTAAAGTTAACTGAAGTCAACTGGCAGCAGCCAATGTCTGGCACCTCTGCAAATCAGGCCACTTTATGTAGGTGGACAAGTACTGATTTAGTGAACTCACTTCTGGTACCCTGGTTTGACACTTTTCACTTATGTGACTTCCCTGAGCTCACCCAGGAAGTCTGTGGTACAGCCAGGAATTACATCCAAGCCTCCTGAGTTCCTGCCCAGGGCATTAGCTGTAAGATGCTGGATGATCTTTAAGGATTAAGTAATGCAATATGCTATGCACCATTATTACTGTGTAGCTATCTGCAAACAGTTGTATGTTGGATCATGTGTTATAAGATCCTAGAAGCTAAAAACCTATTACATCAGCTGGTTCCTTTTCCTTGATCTAATGCATGGTTGTTCTTATTCTGTATTTTCCAATACTTTGCCCAGTCTAGTTTTAGTTCCTCTATTGCCCCTTGTATAATTCAGTTTCCTGCACAATACACCCTTGGAGAAATACAGCTCATATTGCTGTTATTTTGTATGTACCCATGATACATATCTGCACAGGCACCTCCCAACACACATGCACATTAGGGACTGTAGAGGGTTTTTTATCAACCCAACCCAGATTCTTTTTAAGGATTTTATGCATCTTTGAGTTGAGTTTTGCCTTGACATAGAGCATCTCTTCCACAAACAAGAGGAACATAAAAGTCAAGGCTTAGCTTTGCTCTTCTAGTAGAAATCTTCAAAGATGAGTGACTGTTTTTTAAGTGCTTGTCTCTAGCACTTTAAATTTAAGCTTTCTGGGACAGGGACTGCCTTTTTATTACATGTCCAAACAGCAGGCAAAAAAAGTAGACACTGTTTCCTGATTTGGGCATCTTTCTAGGGTACTTGTATAGCCCCATGCATGCTAGCAGGCTATATCTACACTGCACATCAATTTTGAAATAAGCAATTTCAGAATAGTCTACACTACAGGGAAGCCTCAAAATGAGTCTGAGGCAGGCTTCCCTAATGTAGAAGTGCTATCTTGATTTAGAGCCCCAGAAGGCACTGGGGAGGAATAACTTAGAATGGCCCTGCGGAGGAGCTATTTCAAAAGAGCAGCAGTGGCACGCCTACACATGCCTTATTTTGAAATAGCTATTTCAGAATAGGCGCTATTCTTCGTAGAATGAGTTTTACAGATTGTGGAATAAGCCGCCCGTCATTTCAAAATTATTCCAAAATAATAGAATGGCTGTGTAGACGCTTGCATAGTTATTTCAGAATAATGGCTATTAGACATACCCAGTTTATTAGAGCCTTACAACACCACTATGAAGTAGGGATCTGCATTATTAGAGCCTGGTGAAATTTTATGTCACAATTTATTTCACTTAAGGAGATCAAAACATTCTGTGAATTTGTAGCCAACATGCCAAATTCTTTTGGTCAGGGAGAACGAAAGGAAAGGGAGAAAAATTGAAACATTTTGGTCTTTCTATTTGCATCAAAATTGATCTCATTTTTCAAAAAGTTACAAAAACCATAACCGGGAAACTAAATGACTCCAAGTGATATTTTAAAACTTTTTTGGTTCATCAAAAATTTCAAAAGATTTCCACATTAGGTTGAGCCAAAACAATATCTTTTTTTGCTCAGCCACCAAACCACAACAATCTGCTATTTGCACAGTTCTGATCTTCATTTTACACAGGGTAACTGAGCTATAGACACACAGAAAGCCTGTTGCAGAGCATGGATATTAACTAGGCTCTCCAACTTCTAGAAGAGTGTGCTAACCACTGCACCAGCCTTATATCCGGGTTGTGCTGGCTTGTAATTCATCCTACCCTCCCTCACCTCACCTGAGGCCTTTTTTCTTTACTAGTCATAGATTTATTTATCAGCCATTTTAGATGCTGCTTAGAGGTAGAAAGGAACAGACAATAAAGTGATGAAAGTTTTGGCTACACTGGCAAGTTTTGTTGAGCAAAAGAGCCTTCTGTCGACAAAACTGCATGAGCGTTCACACTGCAACATGACTTTTGTCATGAAAAAATGGCCATTTTCTTCATCAACAAAAAACTTCCAGCTCCACAAGGGAATTTGTTTCTTTCCCCCTCCCTTTGTTGTTGACTAACATGCAGCGTAAACACTTCAAGGCATCTTGTCACTGATCTTGGCCTCCAGGAAGTGGCCCACAATTTCCAATCTGGGAATTTTGCTGCCCTGCAGCCAGGTGACCAGCAACCCACGCCACCCCCTTGCAAGCTCCACAACATTTAAATCCCATTTCCTGCTGCCTGAGCACCTGGAGCCCTGCAGGCTGGCTCAGCATGCTGCGGTCTCATAGTGTCTTCCCAGGTGCCCATGTCTGCTCATCGCACCAAACACTGCCCCAGTTGGACCGCCACAGAATGACTGGATCTGATCAGCATATGAGGGGAGGAGTCTGTCCAGTCCCAGCTGTGAGTAACCGTAGGAACTGGGACACCTACGGGTACATTTCTCGATCCTGGTATAAAAGGGCATGAATGGGACTGGCTGCAGTGCAGCGTGAACAATAAAGAACTGAAACAAGCCTATCATAAGGCCTATGGAGCGAACCAATGCTCCAGTGCTTGACCAAAGACTTGCCATTTCCATAAAGAGCTGGGCGCTATCCTCAGTGATGACCCCACCTCCACTGCCCAGAGTCCCATGGATATGTTGGAGGGCCCGGAAGCGGTACAGGGAGGACCTAACCTGGAAGATGAAACTGTAGATGAGGAGGCTGAGGTAGACAAGGACATGGGGCTCCCCTAAGGGTCGCTGAGTGTGTCTGGCAGCCAAGCACTGTTCTCCACTGCTGACGGGCACCGCCAGTCTGAGCAACTGCTTTCCGGCGACCAGGAATCAGTGGATGACACAAGGTAGGTGGCTGTGGTTTGTGGAGTGCAGGGCTGAGAGCATGGCAGAGAGGGAGGCTGGCTGTTTCTGTGAGCCGTGTGTAGCTTGTTGATGCTCGCCCTGGTCTCAGTGGAATCCTGCAGAGAGAGGCTATTGACACTTGTAGAGAGCTACTGGTAAATGTTCTGCAGCAGATTCCATGGCATGCAGCTTTGTCTCCTCCCCCATTGTAGGACACTGGCCAGTGCCATTCATCAGTCACTTGTGCAGGCACCACCAACACAGGTGTGCTGCCTATGAAGCAGGGTGAAAGCCACAAGGCTGGAGAAGTTGTGCCCTAGTTTCCTTGCTTACCCTCAGCAGGGAGGTGTCTAGCAGGGTGATACCGGCCTGTGGAGAAGTGTGGCATCATTACAACTATGTTCCTGCAAAGGGAATTTTCTAGCCCTTGATGGAATTTCTTTTCTCTGTTTACACAGCCACCAGCCACTCGCACCCCCCACCATGGTTTTGGTCTTCAGAGGGGTAGCCAAGTTAGTCTGTACAGGATAAACTTAAAAAACAACAAATGGTCTGGTAGCACTTTAAAGACGAACAAAACATACAGATGGTACCATGAGTTTTTGTGGGCACAGCCCCCATCTTCAAATGACGGGAGTGTTGGAGGTCCAGAACCAAAATAAATAGGGGAGAAGGCGGGGGGAGGAAAAAAATAAGAGGGGAGGGGGCAAAAAGAGGCAGTGGGTATATAAATATCAAAGGGAAAACCGAGCTGGTATGTAACAAGCAAAACTGATAAGCAGATAAGGACCATTAGTTAGCATTTAGAGAAGAAGAGTACTAACACCAGAATCTACACAGACAAAGAACCATCAGCACCCCTGCTGGTGAACACTTTAATCTGCCTGGTCACTCATTAAGGGTATGTCTAACTACAAAGTTAATTCGAAATAACAGCCGTTATTTCGAATTAACTTTAATAGCGTCTACATAGCCAAACCGCTATTTCAAAATAAATTCGAAATAGTGGAGCCTTATTTCGAATTTGGTAAACCTCATTCTATGAGGAGTAACACCAAATTCGAAATAGCTATTTCGAATTAAGTGCTGTGTAGACACTTAATTCGCAATAGGGGGCCTCCAGCCCTTCCCAGGGAGCCCTGGTGGCCACTCTGGGCACAACCAGAAAAACTTACTCTCCTCTCCCCCAGTCCCGGAGCCATTAAAGGGGTATACCCTGGCCACAGTGCCTGTGCCAGCTCCAAGTCTGCCAGCCCAGAGCCAGCAGTGGCCACTGGGGCTCCTGACCCAGTGGCCCCAAAACATGAGCCAGCAAGCCACTGGCAGCCAGCCCTCCACCGCTCCCCAGGAGCAGTCTGCCAGCTCCCAGGAGCCTGACAGGGGCTGGAGAAGGCAGGTGCCTTCCTGGTCCAGGGTGGAGATCATGGACCTTATTCAGGTTTGGGGGGATGCCCCCAACGTCCATGATCGTTGCACTAGATGGAGGAATGCGGCCATCTATGGCAGGATAGCTGCCAGCCTGGCCACCAAAGGCCACATGCGAACCCAGGAGCAGGTCAGCATGAAAGTCAAGCTGGTCTGGTGAGACCCCCAACCCTGAGCCCTGAGCTTCCCCTCCCCCTTCTTCCCCTTGCTTCCCCCTTCCAGCTCCCTCCTCCCAGGTTTCCCCCTCCCCTCTTCCACCCTCTCTCTTCCCCTCTCCCACCTCCTTTTCCCAGTCTCCCCAGAGGTTCATCCCCCAGTTTTGTTCAATAAACCCAGTTTCTATTTTTGAACATACGTGTCTTTTATTCGACATCAGGAAGGGGGGCTAGGGAGGGGTAAGTGGAAGGATGTGAGGGAGGAATGGGGTACGAGCTCCCGGTGGGGAGGACCGGGGAGGCTCTGAGGGCTCTTCGGGGTGGATGCTCTCCCTCAGGGCCTCCTGGATCCTGACAGCCCCCCGATTGACCTCCCCCAGATGGCAGCCTGCAGCAAGTGCAGCCGGGCTGATGGCAACGATCCCACGAGACGAACCAGCGTGCCAAGGGGCAGCTCTGGCTCCAAGTAGCCAAGTGCTGTGGTGTCCTGCGTTCGGGTACTCAGAGCACTCCAAGACAGGACTGCTTTGCTGTCCCTCATCGAGAAAGACAAGCAAGCAGGGAACCCTGAGAACTGTCTGTCCAGGGTGGAGGTAGGGTCCCTTTAAGCACGGAGCTCAGTTAGCCTCAGGCAGCAGCCCCACACACTAAGTCCTAACCTGATGCCCTGCCGGCACTGGTTCTGGCCAGCCTTAACTTCAGTTCAGGGTCCACTCAGTGTGGACGTGCTATTTTGAAATAGCAAAACGCTATTTTGAAATCGTTTTTGTGTACAGATGCGTTATTTCGAATTAGCTTAATTTGAATTAACTATTTCGAATTAAGTTAATTCGAAATAGCACTGTAGTGTAGACATACCCTAAGAGATCTTCAAGTCTATAAACACCTAAAGACTGGATCGTTAAAGGAAGCAGATAAGGACCTTACAAACCAATTCCACCAGCCAAATACACAGGGAAGGGTTGGAACTACAATTCATTCACAAGTTTAATTCTCATGTCAGTGGTTTGAATCGAGATACCGGACGGCTGGGACATTATCAACCTACCAAACAATGAAGGTGCCAATGGTTCTTTGTCTGTGTAGATTCTGGTGTTAGTACTCTTCTTCTCTAAATGCTAACTATGGGCATATGTACACATCAAAGTTAATTCGAAATAACAGCCGTTGTTTCGAATTAACTTTAATAGCGTCTACACAGGCAAACCGCTATTCCAAAATAAATTCAAAATAGTGGAGCACTTATTTTGAATTTGGTAAACCTTATTCTATGAGGAATAACTCCAAATTCGAAATAGCTAATTCGAAATAAGCGCTGTGTAGACACTTATTTAGAAATAGGGGGCCTCCAGCCTTCCCAGGGTACCCTAGTGGCCACTCTGGGCCAAACCAGGAAAACTCTTCTGCTCCCCCCCTCCCCCGACCCCTGGAGCCCTTAAAGGGGTAGAGTCTGTTTGGCCACAGGGCCTGTGCCAGCTCCAGGACTGCCAGCCCAGAGTCCACAGGCTCTGCCCCTGACCCAGTTGCCAGCATGAGTGAGCCAGCCAGTGCCAGCCAGCCCTCCACCACTCCCAAGGAGCAGGCTGGCAGTTCCCAGGAGCCTGCCAGGGGCCACCTTCCTGGTCCAGTGCGGAGATCATGGACCTCACTGAGGTTTGGGGGGAATCCTCCAATGTCTGTGATCTCTGCACTAGATGCAGGAATGCGGCCGTCTACAGACGGATGGCTGACAGCCTGGCCACCAAAGGCCACATGCGCACCCAGGAGCAGGTGCACATGAAGATAAAAGAGCTGAGGCAGGCCTATGCTAGGGCCACAGGGGGCAGCTCCCAACCAGAGGCAGACCCAGACCCCTTGCCCTACTTTGAGGCCCTGGACTGCATCTTGGGGGGCCGGATGGTCCATGCCCCCCAGGAGGTCATCGACCCTGGGGCAGAGGGCCCTGACCAGGGCACGGACCAGGAGGAGGAGGAGGAGGATGATGGCCAGGAGTCGCAGGAGCCTGGAGGGAGCGTTGCATTCACCGTGGGCCCCGAGGCATACCAGCAGCACTATCACTGCTGTCTTCTGAGGCCGGGGAGACCTTGGCATGGGAGTGCCATCACTGTCTCCTTATGCAGGGGAGGGGGGGGAGAGGGAGCCCAGGGACTGCACGTGTGGGCCTTGCTGAGCATGGATCATGCAGCAACCTGTGCATGTGCCATGCCAGCCACGGCATGTGGCCCCAGCTGGCTGCCACACAGGGGCCCTAGCCTTTAACACACACACATGTATGTATGAAGGCACATGACATGCTCCGTACCCCAGGGAGGGACACTGCACGATGCTCTCCCTCCACAAGCCCCCTCTATGCAGAGGCAGGGCACATCCTCCCCCCCACACTCACACTATATATAGCACAGGGGCATGGGTACTGTCCCGGGCTAGCTCACACTCCTGGGGATAGCAGGACATGATGGTGAGGAGACCTGCTGTCCTCACCTTTCGGGGTGGGGGCTGGGCTTCCCATGGATGAATGACCACCTCTCTGGTTTCTCCACAGCTGCGAGTGCAGGGCACACCATCCCGCCCAGGACATCCTCCCGCACCCGGACCAGCAAGCGCACCTGGAACCAGGAGGGTTACCAGTGGCAGCACCTGGGCTTACTGCAAAGGCAGGTCTACAGCCAGGAGCCCTGGGTGCAGGAAGACCTCCAGCTGTGGCAGGAGAGCTTGCGGGAGCTGTGCGTCCAAGGCCGTGCCATCCGTGACCACCTGCAGGCCATGGTGCAGAGATTGCTGCTTGCTGCTGCTCCAGCTATCGCTCCTCCTCCCACACCTGATCTCCCTCATAGAATCATAGTCATAGAACCACAGAGCTGGAAGAGACCTCAGAAGGTCATCAAGTCCAGCCCCCTGCCCTAGGCAGGACCAATCCCAACTAAATCAACCCAGCCAGGGTTTTGTCAAGCTGAGACTTAAAAATCTCCAGGGATGGAGACTCCATTACTTCCCTAGGTAACCCATTCCAGTGCTTCACCACCTCCTAGGGTGTGTCTAGACGACATGGCTCCGTCGACGGAGCCATGTAGATGAGGCAGGATGACAAAGGGAAATGAAGCGGTGATTTAAATAATCGCGATTCATTTAAATGAAAATGGACACCGCGCTGTGCCGATCAGCTGTTTGTCGGCACAGCGCAGCAGTCGAGAAGGGGATCTGCTGACCCCAGAATGCTTTGTTGGCAGATCCTTTATGCCTCATGAAACGCTTCATTTTCCTTTGTTGAGTAAACTAATCTACATCGCTCCGTCGACGGAGCCATGTAGTCTAGACGTACCCCTAGTGAAATAGTTTTTCCTAATATACAACCTGGACCTCTCCCACCGCAATTTGAGACCATTGTTCCTTGTTCTGCCATCCATCACTACTGAGAACAGCCTTTCTCCAGCCTCTTTGGAACCACCCTTCAGGAAGTTGAAGGCTGCTATCAAATCCCCCCTCACTCTTCGCTTCTGCAGACTAAACAGACCCAACTCCCTCAGCCTCTCCTCATAGGTCATATGCTCCAGACCCCTAATCATTTTGGTTGCCCTCTGCTGGACCCTCTCCAATGCATCCACATCCTTTTTGTAGTGGGGGGCCCAGAACTGGACACAATGCTCCAGATGTGGCCTCACAAGAGCCGAATAAAGGGGAATAATCACATCTCTGGATGTGCTGGCAATGCTCCTCTTAATGCAACCTAATATGCCATTTGCCTTCTTGGCTACAAGGGCACACTGTTGACGCATATCCAGCTTCTCATCCACTGTAATCCCCAGGTCCTTTTCTGCAGAACTACTACTTAGCTGGTTGGTCCTCAGCCTAAACAATGCTTGGGATTCTTCCGTCCCAAGTGCAGGACTCTGCACTTGTCCTTGTTGAACCTCATCAGATTTCCTGTGGCCCAATCCTCCAATTTGTCTAAGTCACTCTGGACCCTATCTCTGCCCTCGAGTGTATCTACCTCTCCCCCTAGCTTAGTGTCATCTGTAAACTTGCTGAGGGTGCAATTCATCCCCTCATCCAGGTCATTAATAAAGATATTGAACAAAACCGGTCCTAGAACTGAACCTTGGGGCACTCCGCTAGAAACCAACTGCTATCCTGACATCGAGCCGTTGATCACTACCCGCTGGGTCCAACCTTCTAGCCAGCTTTCTATCCATCTTACCATCCATTTATCCTATCCACATTCCCTTAACTTGCTGGCAAGAATATTGTGGGAGACCGTATCAAAAGCCTTGCTAAAGTCAAGGTATATCAATCACATCCACTGACTTTCCCATGTCTTCAGAGCCTCATCATAGAAGCTAATCAGATTGGTCAGGCACATCTTGCCCTTTGTGAATCTATGCTGACTATTCTTGATCACCTTCCCCTCTTCCAAGTGCCTCAAAATGGACTCCTTAAGGATCCCTTCCATGAGTTTTCCAGGGACCGAGGTAAGACTGACCGGCCTATTGTTCCCTGGATCGTCCTTCTTCCCTTTTTTGAAGATGGGCACTACATTTGCCTTTTTCCAATCATCCGGGATCTCTCCCGATCTCCACAACTTTTCAAAGGTAATGGCCAAAGCCTCCTCAATGACATTTGCCAACTCCCTCAGTACCCTGGGATGCATTAAATCCGGTCCCATGGATTTGTGTACGTTTAGCTTTTCTAAATAGTTCCTAACCTGTTCTTTACCCACCAAGGGCTGTCCATCTTCATCCCATCTTGCATCACTTAGCGCATTAGTCTGGGAGCAGACCGTGTCCGTGAAGACAGAGGCAAAGAAAGCATTGAGTACTTCAGCTTTCCCCACATCATCTGTCACTAGGTTACCTCCTTCATCCAGTAGGGGCCGCACACCCTCTCTGATCACCTTCTTCTTGCTAATATGCCTGTAGAAACCTTTCTTGTTATCCTTCACATCCTTTGCCAGTCGCAAATCCAGTTGCGCTTTCGCCTTCCTGATAACTCCCCTGCATTCTCGAGCTATACATTTATATCCCTCCCTAGTCATCTGTCCAAGTTTCCACTTTTTGTAAGCTCCCTTTTTGTGCTGAAGTTCACCAAGGATTTCCCCGGTGAGCCAATCCGGTCTCCTACCATATTTGCTTCTCTTGCTACGCATCGGGATGGTTTCTTTCTGTGCCTTCAATAAGGCTCCTTTAAAATACTGCCAGCTCTCCTCGGCTCCTTTCCCCCTCATGTTAGCATCCCAGGGGATTCTGCCCATCAGGTCTCTGAGGGAGTTGAAGTCTGCTTTTCTGAAGTTCAAGGTGTGTATTTTACTACTCTCTTTTCTTCCTTTGGTCAGGATCCTGAAATCTACCATCTCGTGATCATTGCTTCCCAGGTTGTCACCCACCTCTACTTCCCTTATTACCTCCTCCCTGTTTGTAAGCAGCAGGTCAAGCTACACACAGCCTCTTGTTGGTTCCTGCAGCACTTGTAGCAAGAAGTTATCCCCAAATTTCACCAAAAACTTCCTGGATTGTCTGTGTACTGCCATATTGGTCTTCCAACAGATGTCAGGGTGATTAAAGTCCCCCATGAGAACCAGGGCCTGTGATCTGGAAACTTCTCTTAGTTGTCCGAAGAAAGCCTCATCTACCTCATCCACCTGATTTGGCGGCCTGTAGCAGACACCAACCATAACATCACTGCTGTTGCTTATACCTCTAAACTTGACCCATAAACTCTCAACAGGCTTTTCTCCTTCTGTATGCTGGAGTTCTGAGCAATCATAGTGCTCTCTTACATACAGTGCAACTCCTCCTCCTTTTCTCCCCTGCCTGTTCTTTCTGAACAGTTTATACCCTTGCATGACAGTGCTCCAGTCATGCGAGTCATCCCACCAAGTCTCTGTTATCCCAGTCAAATCGTAGTTCTTGGACTGGGCCAGGGCCTCCAATCCTTCCTGTTTGTTACCCAGGCTTCTCGCATTGGTGTACAAACACCTTAGATAACCAGTTGATTGCTCTACCCTCTGCATTCGAATCATGGGTCCTCCTTTGTTGCTCGTTCCTCTTTGCATTTCTTCCCGGTATCCGACTTCCCCACTCCCCTCAGGGTTTTTGTCACCATCCCCCAACAAACCTAGTTTCAAGCCCTCCTCACTAGGTTTGCAAGCCTGCCCGCGAAGATGCTCTTTCCTCCCTTTGTTAAGTGGATCCCATCTCTTCCTAACAATCCTTGTGCCCGGAACAGAGTCCCATGGTTGAAGAAACCAAAGCCCCCTCTGCCACACCACCTGCACAACCACGCATTTACTTCCTCAATTCGACGATCCCTACCCGGTCCTTTCCCTTCAACAGGGAGGATGGACGAGAACACCATTTGCGCTCCGAATTCTCTGATCCTTCTTCCCAACTCTACGTAATCCACAGTAACCCGCTCAAGGTCATTCTTGGCCGTATCGTTAGTTCCCACATGGAGAAGCAGGAAGGTGTAGTGATCCGAAGGTTTGATTAGTTTTGTCAGCCTCTCAGTCACATCCTGAATTCGAGCTCCCGGTAAGCAGCACACCTCTCGAGAATCCAGGTCCGGACGGCAGATGGATGGCTGAGTCTCTCTTAGGAGGGAGTTCCTGACCATCACCACCCGCCTTCTTCTTTTGGGGGTGGTCATCATGGAACCCCCATCCCTGGGACTATGCATCCCATGCCTTCCAGTTGAAGTGGTTCCCTTCTGATTTCTTCCTTGTGAGGTCCCTTCCAAAGCATTCTCCATTACAGAGCCTGTGGAGAGAGCCTGAAAGCGATTACTTATCTCTGTAGGAATGGGGGATTCCCATGCTGGCCTTTTTTTTTTCTTCTAGAAGTTACATGCTGCCAGTTCTCTTCCTCGTCCTGTACTGCCCTATCTGGCTCTTCCGCCTGCCTTTCTTGCAGGATTAAATACTGCCTTTTATCAAAGAAGTCTTCATCCTCTTTGATCGAGTGTAGAGTCAACACTTGGGCCTCCAGTCCTCTAATTTTTTCCTCCAAAATGGTGACCAGCTTGCACTTAGTGCAGATAAAATCCCTTCTTTCTTCTAGGAAGAAGACAAACATGGCACATGCTGTGCAGGTAACAACAGCAGAACTATCACCATCCATACCTGCTGTCCTAAAAAAGGGTTTAAAGGAAAGACAAGAGTACCTTGCCCCCTTCCCTCTCCCCTTCCAAACTCCCTGTTTGCAATCACCTGTTCGCTGACTCACTCCTTTATAAAGCCTTGGACTGCCTGATAGTCCCTCGTCCTACAAAGGCTCATCCAATCAGCAGAGGCTTCTAGATTTCAAACTTTAATTAGAAGCCAACAGTTACCAGCTGCCAGTCACAGCACACACTCCATGGGGGGCGGAGGAGGAAAGGAGGGGAAAAAAAAGAAAAAAAAACCCACACCACACTCACAAACACAAACTCAGCACACAGCAAGACAGCTCCAAACAAACACAACACACACTACAGACAGCCACTTCCCTCAAGAGTCCAGTAGTCACTTCTCCCTTACCTGGAGAACTCCCTCTCTAAACTCCCTGTTTGCAATCACCTGTTCGCAAGCTCCCTGATCGCTGACTCACTCCTTTATAAAGCCCTGGACTGCCTGATAGTCCCTCCCCCTACCAAAGCTCAGCCAACCAGCAGAGGCTTCTAGATTTCAGAGAACCAAATGAAATAGCTTAGCGAACCAAATGAAAAACTCTTAATGGGTCTTGAACAAGGTTGCTTATACTTTTGCCAAAGGCTGCATTTTGTACCCACCCTATTGCCTGGTCACTTATTGGGGCAAAGCGGGCATTGATGGGCCAGATCCTTGGTACAAATCAGCATACTGCTAGGCCATGGATCCATACGAGGCCCAGGGTCTTCCCCAGAGTTTTGTCAGATAAGCAGCACTAACTAAGGACTGTGGGATCTGACTCCATGGGCCAAATTCAGGAATGATTCAATTACAGAAGATGGATAAAGAAGGGCCTGACTCTTTTCTCTTTGATACCAGGAGCAAAATTCCCTGCAGCTGTAACTTCCCTGTTTTTTACTGGCTGTGGAGCTACTCCCAATTTTTCATGATGTGATGACAATCAGGTCTGGTACATAATGGAGATTAAGGATGTCGGGGGTGTAATGGCCTGATTCCTGGCACATCAGTTTCACACTAGAGTGCTTTCACTGGCTTAACTGGATTTATTCCTCATTCACATTAATGTAAGTGAAAGCAAAATCAGCCCCTATGTGGGTAGAATGGAATCTAAAGAGCCAATTCTGAGTCCAGTCCTACTGGTATAAATCAAGAATAATGCTGTGGATGTCCTGGGAATTGCATTGGTTTGAAGAGGAGAATCAGGTCTTCTATGGATAGTCAGAATCATGCCCCCTGTGAGTACAAGGAGGCCTGGTTCCACTCTTGGTCCAAATTTACAATGACTCTCCATGTCACTCTGGATTCACAGCCATGCAAATGAGATCAGAACCTGTCCCAGGATCTGTGTGGGCTTATGCTTCATTCCAAGGGACTGGAAGAAGGTGCAACCTAATATGGGATGAGGCACATTTTAACTTGCACCTTTTCATTTTTTATCCTCTTACAATATGTCCTCACTGCAGGGTTAGTCCAGGCTTGTAATCTTCACAGCACACATACAGAAGATAGATAAAAACATAAATCCTCTTGCTGGAAGATGGCAGCATAACATAACTGTATGTCTTAGAATTCAGAATGAGAACACACAAGAACCCCAAAACAGAGAAAAAAGCTGCTCCCTAAAATAGACAATCTCAATTCTGCTGGTAGGCCCAGATCATACACTTCCTTAGGTAGCCCCCTACCCTGCAAGCAGGACAGAATCCTCTGCAATGTAAGGTGGTATCGTACCATTTGAACCCAGTGTTCACATCCAGGACTTGCCCCTGCCCATCACACACAAACTCTTCTCACCAGAGCCAGGTGGTGCTTTCAATCCAGGCTAGCTGAGGATGTGGATTAACACCATGGTTCCACTTTCACTGAGCTGATTCCGCTTGGGCTGGTTCCACTTTCACTTGGACCTACTCCACAGTATTTGGCTAAACCACTTGAGTGCTTAGTCCTGCAAAACCTTCCCACAATTCCCCCCACACACACCCACCTGCCCCCATGTGTCCAGAAAGACAGACAAGTTCTCCCTCAGCTCAGTAGGAAAGATTCATAAAGTGGCTCCATTTACTCTGCACAAGGAACCATGGGATATGCCCCCAGAAACTCTGCGACACCGCCAGGGGAACGCAGCACAGGGAGGACACAGGAACTCAGGCAGGACTTTTCAGTGCAGCCAGGCTAGGCTAGTCCAGTGACTCAGGCCTGGATGCTCATCACCCAGGCTAACTTTGTCATCAAGACCTATCCAAATGGACTTTTTCTGTCCCTCCCATATCTGTCCCTCCCAGCCTCTTGTGAAATATGCACTGGTAGAACTATATGGGACAGGATCACTACCTGAATCTCTGCTAGTCTGCTTTAGTTTCTACCAAGACTATAGCAGCAACCTGACTGCTGGTAGCTGCAATGCTGCAGATTATCCTTGACTTACCCTCTCCCTAGTCTGTGCAACCCATCTTTTTGGCTACTTGTGGTCCTCTGGTTGAAAGAAGTTGATAGCTCCCTTGTGCCATAATTTCCTGCAGTTTAATTTCCCTTTGCTGGGTCCTGACAAATACAGTAAAAGTTCAATGTAGCCCCCAAATAATGAAGAGAGGTTAAAGCAACTGGGACTTTTCAGTTTAGAAAAGAGGAGACTAAGGGGGGATATGATAGAGGTCTATAACATCATGAGTGGTGTGGAGAGGGTGAATAAAGAAAAGTTATTTATTAGATCCCATAATAGAAGAACAAGAGGACACCAAATGAAATTAATGGGTAGCAGGTTTAAAACTAATAAAAGAAAGTTCTTCTTCACACAGCGCATAGTCAACCTGTGGAACTCCTTGCCAGAGGAGGCTGTGAAGGCTAGGACTATAACAGAGTTTAAAGAGAAGCTAGATAATTTCATGGAGGTTAGGTTCATAAAAGTCTATTTTAGCCAGGGGATAGAAATGGTGTCCCTGGCCTCTGTTTGTCAGAGGCCGGAGAAGGATGGCAGGAGACAAATTGCTTGATCATTGTCTTCGGTCCACCCCCTCTGGGGCACCTGGTGCTGGCCACTGTCGGCAGACAGGCTACTGGGCTAGATGGACCTTTGGTCTGACCCAGTACAACCATTCTTATGTTCTTATGTTCTTATAATCAAATAGTCAGTCACATTCCACCGGCAGTAAATTATACCCAGCTGCCAAACAATGTAAATGTTGCCATTCTGTTCTGCGGAGTAATACTTTGGGGAATCTGGAAAGTGTTTTGCTCCATCTCAATGACTGATTCTGCCATTATCATCTGTATTAAAGAGCAATATTTGGGGTTTGTTGAATTTTTTAAATTAATGAATATTTTGAAAATTTCAAAATTCTTCCATTATGCAGATTGTGCATTGGTCCCATCTTGCATTTTTCCAAAGAGTTTTAGGGACATCTTTTAATCAAAATTTCTATCAAAATCATCAGCAGAATTATTGAAATTATCAGTTTGTAGTGGTGTTGCAACCATGCTCATCCCAGCATAGCATATACAAGGTGGGTGAGGTGTATCTTCTATGGGACCAACTTCTGTTGGGGAGAGAGGCAAATTTTTGAGCTCTATCAGGCTACTTTTCAGATCTGTAAACGAGTTCTCCATAGCTCAAAGTAGCCAAGTGTCTAACAAAGGCAGTGAGAACCAAGAGTCAGAGCAGGGTCAAACCTGAGGCTGGAAGGAACAGAGAAGCTTGTTCAGGTTCCAGGCCTGGGTCAATCGCAAGGGCAGAGTCTAGCTCGGGCTTTTCAGTCAGGAATCAAAGTCAAACCCAGGATTTAGGAACAGGAATGAGCATAGCAACCACAGATCTTTCCTTCGGGGATGTCCATTGGGTTTGCCTAGGGCAGGGAGCCAAGCAGGAACTGTCTGTATCTACAGCAGGCTGTGGGTAGTGGAGCCCAATGGTTTAATGCTACTGGGTGGTAGCTCTGCAAGCCTAGGTTCTAGACAAGCTAATCTGTTCTCATGAGAATCCCCAGCTTAGTTTTCAGTGCTGCCACTGCCCATGATTTTATCTTGTCTTGCACTTTCTAATGTTTCTAGTGCACGAATCATGATATTGCATGAGAATTCCATATGTGAAGGAAGTTGTTACCCCTGGAGGTTGCATCAGACCCTCGTCAGAAAGTAAATACCTCCCATCTCCCAATTTACTGGGTTTTTTAATTGATTTTTGGCCAATTTAGTGATTTTGGTGTGCTGTACTCATGCTTATTCACTGTTTGGGGATGGCAATACTATGCCTTGTAGATCCTGGAACAGTTCAATGGTTTGGATAGTTCAGAGTCACACGGCAGGGCTTCTCCACACATTAATATGCTCTTGTTGACATGACCAGCCAGTTTATTTGTCCCCAACAGAAGCACAAAGCAAGCAAAACAGTTCTCCAACCCTTGGGGGCATCATGGGCTCCCCTCCTTAGGAGTCTCCGCTAATCCTTCTTCTTGCAACCTCCCAGGCTCAGCCAGCTCTTTTCTTACAGCCAGTGCTCAATCAGCCAGCCGTTCTCCCCTGCTGGAACACTGGCCCTACAGCGACTTCCCAGAGCTCCTGGCCCCATGTGCTAGGGACCCCCAATCAAGTTAGCTTCACTTCTCTGCCGTCCTCTCCCCAGACACTGACTACAGTAAAACTCCAATAGTCCAGCATCCAATTGCATGGCACTCCTGATAGTCCGGCATCAAAATGGCAAGAGCCTAGTGAGTGATCTTCAGCAAAAAACAAGTCACAAGGCAGCAGCAGCAGCAGCAGCAGCAGCAGCTGAACCAAGCAAAATTGGACGGGACTGAGTCAGCCTGTCACTGGCATTGTGTGACCCTGGACAGTGCTTGTGCTACAATAAAAAAGATTAAAAACACTTTATATACAGTATATACTGTGTATATATATATAACCAGTTTATAGTACCTTCTGATAGTCCAGCATATCCAATAATCCAGCACCACCTAGGTCCCAAAGGCTCCGGATAATCAGAAGTCTACTGTATTTTGATCCTTCTTGCCCTCGGACAAGCCTTTCTATGCCTGGCTGTACCCTATGCCTTAGCTGGGCCCACCTGCTCTGACACAGGGGAGCTGGGCATGGTCTGCTCACAGGGACCAGCTACCCCTGTGACAATGTGGCTTTTTAATTAGGGACGGGGGCACAGCGATGCCTAGACTGCAATCATAGGGTATGTCTACACTACAGTGTTATTTCGAAATAGCTTATTTCAAAATAGTTATTTTGAAATAGCTTATTTCGAAATAATGCGTCTACACACAAAATGCATTTCGAAATAGCATTTTCTATTTCAAAATAGTGTATCCACACTGAGTGGACGCTGAATCGCATTTAAGGCTGGCTGGAACCAGTTCCAGCACGGCATCAGCACTCACTGTGTGGGGCTGCTGCCTGAGGCTATCTGAGGCCTGTGCTTAAAAGGACCGCCCCGGACAGCCAGTTCTCAGCTTTCCCTGCTTGCTTGCCTACCTCAGTGAGGGACAGCAAAGCATTTTGCCCTCACTCGGGACACCACAGCACTCTGCAACATGGAGCCAGAGCTGCCCCTGGGCACTCTGATTCTTCTCTTGGACACGTTGCTGTGAGCCTGCCTGCACTTTCTGCAGGCTGCCATCCAGGAGGTCCATCGGGGGGCTGTCAGTACCCAGGAGGCCCTGCGGGAGAGCGTCCAGCCTGAGGAGCACTAAGGGCCTCCTTGGTCTGCCCCACTGGGGGCTTGTGCCTCATTCCTCCCTCACATCCTTCCACTTACCCCTCCCTAACCCCCCTTCCTGATGTCAAATAAAATACACGTATTTTCATGAACACAAACTTTCTTTATTTAACAAAACTGGTGAGGGAGGGGGGAATGAAACTCTGGTGAGACTGGGGAAAGGAGGCGGGAGAGGAGAAGAGAGAGGGTGGGAGAAGGGAAGGGGGAAGCAAGGGGAAGAAGGGGGAAGGGAAGCTCAGGGCTCAGGGTTGGGGGTCTCGCCGGACCAACTTGATTGTCATGCAAACCTGCTCCTGGGTTCGCATGTGGCCTTTGGTGGCCAGGCTGGCAGCTATGCTGCCATAGGCGGCCGCGATCCTCTGTCCAGTGTGGAGATCATGGATGTTGGGAGCATCCCCCCCAAACCTGAATAAGGTCCATGATCTCCACCCTGGACCAGACAGGCACCCACCTTCTCTGAGCCCTGTCAGGCTCCTGGGAGCTGGCAGACTGCTCCTGGGGAGCAGTGGAGGGCTGGCTGCCAGTGGCTTGCTGGCTCATGTTTTGGGGCCACTGGGTCAGGGGCAGTGACTGCTGGCTCTGGCCTGGCAGGCTTGGAGCTGGTACAGGCACTGTAGCCAGAGTCAACCCCTTTAAGGGCTCTGGGGAGAGGGGAGGGAGAGGAGTGTTCTTGGTTGAGGCTGGAGTGGCCACCAGGGCACTCTGGGAAGGCTGGAGGCCCCCTATTTCAATATAAGTGTCTACACAGCACTTATTTCGAAACAGATATTTTGAATTTGGCATTATTCCTCATGGAATGATGTTCACCAAATTCAAAATAAACACTCTGCTATTTTGAATTAATTTCGAAATAGCAGTTTGGCTGTGTAGATGCTAGTAAAGTTATTTCGAAATAACATACCCATAGGGTATGATAACAGGTTGAGTAGACACAGCCTTCAGGCTAGCTAGCATGGCTCTGGGAGCAGTGAAGCCACAAGAGCGGGCACTGCAAATAGGCCAGCCTCAAGAGTAGTTACTCCATTCATGTGAGTGGGGAAACCCTGGGACTTGAGCTAACTGGATTCAAACTAGCTCAGGAAAGGCTACCTGAGCTATGATCACACCCTGCGACTAGTGCAAAGTTCAGATTGAAACTCTTCTGGTGTCTGGAGGGGCATGAATGAAGCCATTTGAGTCCAGCCTGTCTCTCTGTTCTTTATGTAGTACATCAACTGCTAATTACTTTTGTAGCAAGATGTTCTTTTTTTCACACTTTATTGAATATACAAGACAGCACAAGCTTATGTAGAAGCCTAAATCAAGTCACCAAAATTATTAACATATCTGATCATATCTTCAGCTGCCCTCTGTTTTGTGGACATGCAGAGCTTGCAAGTGCAGCAGTTTACACCCATACTGATGTATGCAAAATGGCTGCTTGTGTGATTGCCCCCATTTTGGTGGTAATACCAGGACTGAACTGGGGCATTTAAGACTTTAAAGTGGGGGAGCTGCTCCAGCTTGCAGGGTTCTGATAGATTTCTATCTTCTGTAGCTGGACCCAAAGGCTACATCCATTCTGTACACCACTGGTGGGGGCATGTCTGCAGATGTACCTCCATGAGACAATGAAAAGTAGGCTGAATCCACCCTGCGGTATGTAGCTACATGTCACCAAAAGGCTCTGGCCTGGGGGAGGCAGCAGGGAAAGACTCCAGAAGAGGGAAACCATCGGAGCCTTTCCCTGGTGCACTCCTCTTGCCAGAGTCTATCTCTGCTGCTGTAGTCTTTCATTGCAGTGGGGAAAGTCTCTGGCAGTGGAGTGGCAGTGGAATGCTACTCTGCTCAAAATTGCTGTGTAGGCATTGCCTAGAAAGCTGCAGGGGATACGTATCTTAAGGGTACAGGTGTGTCTTTACTCTACTTGCCGAGGCAGTGCCTCTGTCTACACTAATATTTATACTAGGGCACACAGCATTTGTATTCTACACGCCATCACAGAGCGACACCTGTAACACACATTCACCAACAGTTACAGCTGCACATCCAACTGCTGTATTTCCATCAGTGATACCAGGCTTTTAGTAACAATTCGTTTGCAGAAAACTCACAGACATATACAAAATGGAGGTGGAAACTCTTGGACACACATTGTGACCCCTCTGAGAAGCCAGGCAAGATGAATAATGTCTCAAGATGCATCCTGACTTTTATGTTCCAAAACAATTGTGCAGTAGAACCAGTGTGGGTGAACATTGAAATTCTTGTTCTTATGGGAGGAAGCAAGTGCCAGACACATGATCATCCATATGCCCAACTAAATCTACTCCCAGACAATTAAGTTTCAGAAGGGTAGCCATGTTAGCGTGTTTCAGCAAAAACAACAAGGAGTTATGTGGCACCTTAAATACTAAGAAACTTAAAAACCAACATATAGTTTAGTAGCACTTTAAAGACTAACAAAACATGTAGATTGTATCATGAGCTTTCATGGGCTGTGACAGACTAACTCGGCTACCCCTCAGAAACTTAAATACTAACACATTTATTTGGGCATAAGCTTTCATTGGCTGGAGCTCACTTCATCAGATCCATGCATCTTTAAAGTGCCACAGGACTCCTCGTTGTTTGAGTTGATTAGTTATAGTTAAGGAGAAATGCAAATAAGTCTGTTCAGACTTGCTCACAGAAATATGACATATGACACAACTTAATTCCGATTCCATCAATAGCTCTCATGAGAAGGAGATGGGCATCTCTCACTTCACCTGTCTTCTCCCCAGGAAATTATACTTGTGCAATGGCGACAATCATCCCTACTAATGATTATAATACATTGCACTGATCTCACTTTCATCCAGGTACCTCAAAATGCTCAATAGACATTAATAAGCAAAGTCTCACAAAAACCTGGGGGTAGGGAAAGATTATTCCCATTTTACTGCTGGCTCACACCATCTCAGATCCTGGCCAGGTTAAGATGTAAAGGCACCAAGTTAAGTGGTGTTTTGTTCAGTATTTGTACAGCGTGTAGCACAATGGGATACTGACCCATGTCCAGGGTTCCTAGGTGCTACAGTGATACAAATAATAATGATCATTACAGTAATAAAACCAAAGTCCACACTGGCAAGATGTAGCACAGTAAATCAACTCCCTGTGCTGTAACTCCTGAGGTGCCCATACTGGCAAGGCACATGGTGTGCAATAGCTCCGAGATGCTGCGCTCGAGATAAAACAACTCAACAAGAAGCATAGAGCTTGCTGCACTCTGGACATAGTGAAACTTGAACTGTTTCCTGTTTTCACTTTTTGGGCACTTCTGGAAATGGCCCATAATCCCTCAAATCCCCTCTGGTCCTTGTTTGGAACTGTCTGTCCTATAGGTATGGACATATCTCCTTTCAGAGCTCTGTTTGGGAGAGCCAGCACGCTGGGTGGATTTGCTCCAGGACACAAAGCAAACCAGGTAGAATGCTCTTGCTGTTGAACACAGAGGCAGGAGTATGTCTGTGTGTGTGAAAGAAAGAGAGAGAGAGAGAGAGAGAGAGAGATGTGTAATGAGTTGGGGAGGAGGCTGAGCTATCAGGGTTTCCCCTTCCTCCTGCCTCAGGATGGGTTGTTTCCTGGCAGTGTCTGAGCTTAAAGGCAGCATGCTGACATTCCCCAAAACACATTGTCTCTCTCCCCAACACACACACACACACTCCCTATCACACTCTCCACTCTTCTCCTGGACTTCTGTTGAAAAGCAGCTGCCAATGTAGCAGGATGACCATAGAGCAATAGGATTATGAAACATGCATCCTGTGACACTGACTGTCCCATGCAGCATTGTAAACCCTTCCCAGAGCACGCTACAGCCAGTTGCACAGGGGGGTAGCTACCACAATACACTGCTCTCAGTAGAGTTGCAAGAGCTGCTAATGTGCTTCACCCTCACAAGGAGCATAGTGTGGACATGTAACAGTGGTTTCCCTGCAGCGCTCTGTGAGCAGCACTGTAACTCTGGTGCAGACATAGCCAAAGTACTCTCTGGCTTGATCTAGCTAACTTCTAAAGCTAGTAAAGACAAACCAAGCTGTGCTTCAGCATGTGCTAAACTGGGAAGTCAAAGCCTAAGTCTACAATGCCTACAGTGCTCTATATTCTCCCTCCAAAATTGTGCCACACACCTCCAGCTGAGGTACCTATGTCAGCAACCCCTCTGGTACTGATGCAATTATCCTGATATAAGAGTACATCAGTTGGCCTATGTAAGGTCCTTTGGGCTGTGGGCAGGAGAAGCGTGTAGCTAAGCTGGCAGAACTGCTTCTTTGGCTTGCACTGGACTTCTCTAGGGGTCAATACCAGGAGGAGCTCTTTAGTGTAGGCAAGCTCCTGCTCTTACAAGGCATTCCTTAGAAAATCCATTCTCACCACAGCCTTTTCAGTGCTTGTAGAGATGAACACTGTGAGGTTAAGAGCTTCCTTCTCCACTCTGCTAAAACAGTTTTACTTCTGTGTGACTCCACCAATGTGAAATGAGCCATACTGGCACAATCTAATGTAGGAGAAAAGAGAACCAGCTCCTATAGGATTTGTCAAAGTGAGTCAAAGGTCATTGCTCTAGGAATAGAAACCAGGGGCCAGATCCTAGTTTAACCCAATGGAGCCATATCAATTTATCCCTGCAGAGCAGCTGGCCCCAGGAGTTCTTATTCCCAATCTCCTGTTCTAATATTTTAATCACCATCTCCCTTTCTATTACCATGACCTGTTTTAAATGAACTCTTGCAGGAAGTAATCCAAGATGATGCGGAAACGCATCCTACCAGTCTAGCAGTTGTTGGGATAAATACTGCTCTTCCCCAAATACCACTTTCGATCCTGTTCTTTCTTTCATTCATCACTGCAAGTTGCTTTCCCTTTCTCAATGCATAGGAATAATCCTACCCACCTCTCCAAAGCACTGTCTCTCGAACTTATCCCTTGCTGTCCAGTATTTTTTGCAAGCCTTGGTTTGAATGAATTATACATCTTTGTAATTGCAATAATGAATTCACATAAGTTACAGTCTGCACAGATTTCTGATGAGATCTCATCGACCTGCCCTTTGAAGCCATTTTAGTTCTGTGCCCTTTGGCAACATTGCTAAGGCCCTAAAGAAAAGGAGCGTGGCTATACTTCACTGCCTGAAAATTTGTTTTTAAAAATGGTACTATATGTATTGTCATCTCAAGCTGCATTCTGCCTCCTTTTACACCTGATTCTCTATTGTGCACTGCTTTGTGCAGTCATTGACACTAGTACAAAGTGAATGTGCAGTGGGTATAAAGGTTACCTGATTAGCATGGCAGCATTTTACACCCCCAATGCACTGGTATAAATGTTGGCACACAGTGAAGAGTGATGGACAATCATCCTCCATGTTCTTAAAACTCTTTCAATGTTATTTATTTAATTAACCAATACTCACTGGTGATAACATTTGTTGTAATTTTTGCCAATAGATTTAATCAAATAATTGTGGATAAATATTTTCATTATTCAGCCAGCTGTGGCAGTGTTTTTGCATCCCATTTGGAGTTGAATAGTTTGTCTGTATTACATAAACCTCCTGATTGGAGCTGGTCAGGATTTTCCATCCAAATAAGTTTCCCTGGGAAAATGCTGATTCACCAAAAGTGAAATGTTTCACAGTTTCAACACATCTCCTGACACAACAAGCAGGAAGGCTGTACGCCCTGGGAAGTGGAGAGCAATTGTAACACAGTGCACTCTGACCACTCACTGCCATTGTCCTCCTACGCCCGTAGGTTGGGAACAGGGCTGGTGCTGTGCCCATACACAGGTTCCAGAGGGTCATTCTACTCGCTGCAAAATCTCTTTACAAGATCAGGGTGGTTTAAAAGGGCTCAGGCATGACTAAGAGTCTGTCCCCATAGTTCATATTGTCTCCATTCATCCACCAATGATAATCCCATTCGCATTACATTTTCATTGACCCACCGTTCCTGCCCACACACCCAGCTTCCCCATTTACATAATTCCTAGGAAAGCTGAGGCTGCCTCCTAGCTCCTGCTGGTTTCTGTGAAACTAAAGCCCCCTCATCTGCTCTGATCCCATCACCCCGTGAGAGTAGAGTGCAATGAAATATTTTGTATGTGGTTCTAAGTGATAGCATAATAGAAGGTTATTATAGGTTTAATGCTTGAGTCTCAATTTGCATTTTTAAAAGTCACAATCTCATCCACTCTTGGAATACTGCATTTTGTGTTTACCGCTGAGAATGATTCCATGTTTGATAGGTTATAATTAAAGCAGGCACATTAAGGATTTAATAGTGCTTCTTACTGTTACAAAGGATTAAAGGGGCGTTAGAATTTATGCTTTCACTTAATGACTTTGATTAAATGAGAACAGTGAGATACTGGTTCAGTCTCTGACCTTGGGAAAGTGACGTGGCACCTCCGTGGATCAATCAATTCCCATTGTAAAAAATGGGCTGTAGCACCTCCAGGTCAATGGTTTGACTTAGACTTACTGACCGGGGGCCACATTCCCCTCTTATGTAATTAGATGAGTAACCCACTGAGCAGTGTGTGCTGTGTTCCCCCTCTGGGCCTGACTCCCAACCATGCTGTTAGCGCGCTGTCGGTGACTGCAGCCCCTGATGTCTGCGACACACACTACAGAGAACAGAGCCACCTTCCAGTGTCACTAAGAAGCAGCCCCTTGATTCTTACTAATGTGGGATCTGATCCTGTGAGGTGCTCAGCACTTGGCTCAATGCTGACTGACTTCCACTGCAGCTGGGACAGGTGAGCGCTTCGCACCAGCCAGCCCTCACTTGCCATTTTTAATTACTTGATGCCAACACATTTTGCCCATGTCACATTGTTTCTGCTCCATGATTGGATTATTTGAAACATATTTGCGTAGGGGATGTCAATAGTGACGGTGCAATCCACGCCTGCTCAAGGAGCACCTAGACCATACAACAGAGGCTCATGTGTTGCACTGTAGAGCTCTCAGGTTTGATCCCAACCAGAGTCCAATCAGTTTTACAATGACTGGGGAAGTACGGTACCTGAGACCACACCCCCTTCTGCCCCAGATCCCAGTCCTTTCCACCCTTGACCTGCCCCCTTCCTCTCCTTTCCCCAACCCCTGCCCCTGCTCCATCTCCACCCCACCCATTCCCTCTCCTGACACCATTACACCCAAGCTCCCTCACCTGAGCAAGGGGACCTGGGGGATTACAGAGGGGGCCTGGGGCTGGCAGCAAAGGTTGCCCCCCCACACACACTCACTGTGGTAGGAGGAAGTGGAGCAACCCAGCCCCCACCTATAATGCTCCCACAAGCCCAGGACCCAGCTGCATCGCTCGGGGGAGCGGAGGGAGTGGAGTGAGCTGGGGCTTAGTGCTCTGATCCCCACTGCCGGGATGAAGTGGAGCACCCTGGATGGGAGAGACTGGGGAGGAGCAGAGTGGAGCAAGCTGCTGGGTTGCTCCACTTCCCAAGGCTTCTAACACCACTGGTCTGACTGGGGGGTGGGTTAGCACCTGCCCCTGCTGCTGGTGTCAGGCCCCTTAGTAATTCCCAGGCCATCTGGGCCTTGCAGGGTCCCCTAAAGCATGGGGCCCTGAGTAGCCACCCTGAACAGTAATATGGATGGGACAGCCATGCACGTAGCCAATACCAAATGCACACATGCCCTTGGCTTTTATGCAAACCCAGAAAGGACACAGAGTCCCCAATGTTCCCGCAAAGAAAGCTGTTGCCTGGATTTCAAAGGGCACATATCCCAGAACGTACTCCAGCTAACAGCAACTGTACTATGTGCATTCAGCCACCTACATCTATCTCATAGAACTAGAAGGAACCTTAAGAAGTCATTGAGTCCAGTCCCCCACCCTCATTGCAGGACCAAGTACCATCCCAGACAGATTTACCCCAGACCTCTAAATGGCCCCCTCAAGGATTGAGCTCACAATGCTGGGTTTAGCAGGGTAATGCTCAAACCACTGAGCTATCCCTCCCCCTTTAAGAAACCAGAACATCACTGAGTCAAGGGTTAATTTGAAAGACAGGCTTTTAGAGACAAGGTCAAAACTAGATGGGAGTTTCTGCTAATCAGAATGGGAGAAGGGGACAGATGAGTAAACAAATGAGTCTGAAAACCTGATATTAAAAGTTTAAAATATAATAATCCAGAAGGTTTATTGTTTTGTAGAAAACAGTTACAAAAATAGCTAATAAAGTATTCTTTGGAGCGGTCCTCTGATGTTATCTCGAAAGAGGTTTTCCTAACACCCTTTCTCCAGAGTGGATGAGCAACCAGCCACTGTGAACCTGGTGTTAATTATTCACTACATTCCAGATGGTGGGTAAATATCTGGACTGTTAAACCTATTACTTATGTTTGTGTGTGTAAATCTAATAAACTGCAGTGTTGAACAGAGGCATGCTCACTGGCATTACTCCTTGGTCAGACAGAATTGCTGAATTCCTGTGGATTTTATTCCTTATACTGCCTGGAGCGAAATAACTAAGTTGCCCCAGTTGGGAGTTCTAAAACCACCAGGTAACACACTGGGTGGCACCATTGAAATCCCATAATTTGAGGACTGATGTGTAATTTAAGGAGCACAGGCCTTAGCATGTCTGCCTGCACAACAGTCCTCCAAGGCACAAAACAAAAGCGTTATGCTCATGGTTGAATTAAACATCTGTTCAGACTTCGGAAGCATATTTACACCCTCCCCGCACTTACGCTGGTGTAAATCAGAAGCAGCTCCACTGAACTCAATAAGCCAGATCCCCAGGTGTTGTAAATCACAATGGCACCATTGGAGTTACACTATCTGAAGATATGGACCCTAAGTCAATGGAGCATAACCAGGTGAAGGGAAGGGAGCATTTAGCCAGGTGTGTGGTGAGCTCACCAGTTAAGTGGTGTGGGGAAGCTACGTCTGTTGCTTCCCAGGATGTCTCTGTCACATGGGAAGACTTAGTTGCCAGAGGCTGATAATCAAACACTTAGCAGCAGTACTTAATTAAAGGGGTGGATAAATATCTTTGCCATAAAAAAGCTGTAGCTGCATCTGAACTGGGCTGTGTCTTGGATGCAAAACTTCCTGCATAGCCCAAAATCACAAATGGTCAGATCAGCTCTTTGGAAAACTGCAAAGTGCCAATGTCCCTGTTGCTAAACCAATGTCTTCCCATGCACTTGGGGCCAGGTTGCCAGCTGGTGTTAACTGGAATAGTTCCACTGCAGTCAATCCAGCCATGCTGATTTGCACCAGCTGGCTCACTGCATGGCATGCTCCCATTTCCTGATCAGCAACATGGCTGAGATGCAACAGTCTCATATTAAATTATTCATCTCCAATAAGGATTTAATGAAAATTTCATAAGAATTGTTGCATGTTTGAAAGCTGGCTGATTGCTGAGGAAACATCTGTCAAGATCTGACAAGGCTGCAGTGAGATCTTTATCTGTTATGGAGCTTGTTGACCTCCATGAATCATTTTCCATAAATAACTAGTTTGGGGACATAATCTTATAGTCTGTGCCCAGGCAAAAAATACCACTGCCTAGTAGTTAGTTCAAGTCAGGACTTGGCTACTTTTCACCAGCAACCTAAACTAGGTGTCTCTCTTCTGACGTAATAAGACAAGGATGAATGAGGATGAGGTACTAGCAATCTATTCATAGGGTATGTCTACACTACAAAGTTAATTTGAACTAACAGCCATTAGTTCGAATTAACTTTAATAGCGGCTATACATGCAAACCGCTATTTCGAATTTAATTTGAAATAGCGGAGCACTTAATTCGAACTTGGTAAACCTCCTTCTACGAGGAGTAACGCCTAATTCGCGCGCGCCCTCCTGGACTAGTGCAGAGGTCATGGACCTCATTGAGGTTTGGGGGCAGGCCCCCAACATCCATGATCTCTGCACTAGGAGGAGGAACGTGGCCGTCTACGGCCGCATAGCAGCCACCATGGCCTGAAAGGGACACAGGCGCACCCAGGAGCAGGTGCGCCTGAAAGTCAAAGAGCTGTGGCAGGCGTACGCCAGGGCCACCAGGGGCAGTGCCGCAGCAGGGGCTGCCACCTGCCCCTACTTACCCACCCTCGACCAACTCCTGGGGAGCGGGGCCCGGGAGGCAGTGAGCCGGGACAGGAGGGCCCTGACCCGGGCTCACCGGAGGGGCCACCGCCAGCTGTTCGGCACCGGAGTCAGCAGGGTCGGGCAGGGAGGCCATACCGGGTAAGTGCCAGCACTGTCCCCTGCCCGGGGGGGAGGCGGGGAGGGAGACCAGGGACCACGCGCATGGGCCATGCCTCCCACGGATCACACAGCCACCTGTGCACATGTGAGCATGTGCCGTGCCACCCTTGGGCAGGTGGCTCCAGCTGCATGACACCCAGGGGCCCTGGCCCAATAGGCACATGCATGTGTGAAGAGACCTGACACACTCCTGACCCCAGGGCGGGACCCAGCAGGACGCCCTCCCTTCACACACACCCTCTACACAGAGGCAGGGGACATCTCCCCCCCTCTCCGGCCACACTATACACAGCACAGGGGCATGGGTGCAGTCCTGGGGCAGCTCCCAGTCCTAGGGAGAGCCAGACATCCTGACCATGGCCTCTGTGCAAGCACAGCGGCTCTGACGGTGCAGGGCGCGGTCGCCCTCACATCGCGGGGGGGGCTGGGCATCATCCACTGTGTCCCCAGGGAGAAATGACCACTTCTCTTCTTTCTCTACAGCTGCACCAGCTGCTCGTGCAGGGCGCACCACCCTGCCCGGGACATGCTCCCGCACCCGCGGCCTGCTCCAGACCACCACCACGCGGCAGGAGTACTGGGACTAGCACCTAGGGGCCCTGCAAGCCCTGCACCGCACCATCCAGGCCTGGATGCTGGAGGACCTGCAGCTCTTGTCACCTGCAGGCCCTGCTGCAGAGCATGGTGCCCTGTGCCGGTCCTGCGCCTGCTGCCCCCCCAACTACTGTCCCGCCTCCCACTCCTGCCCCCCCTCCCACCTCTTCCTCCTCAACCTCCACACCCTCCCTCTCAATGTCCACACCCCCCACCTCAACCTCCGCACCCTCCTCCCCATCCCCGCGGGGACGCCGAGGCCCCCTCCCTCGCCATGCTGGGAGGCGGTTGGCCCGGCGAGACCCCCCAGCCCTGAGTGTTGAGCTTCCCCTCCCCCTTCTTCCCCTTGCTTCCCCCTTCCAGCTCCCTCCTCCCAGTTTTCCCCCTCCCCTCTCCCACCCTCTCCCACCGCCTTTCCCCCGTCTCCCCACAGTTTCATTCCCCCTCCCCAGTTGTGTTCAATAAACCCAGTTAATATTTTTGAAAATATGTGTCTTTTATTTGACATCAGGAAGGGGGGGCTAGGGAAGGGTAAGTGAAAGGACGTGAGGGAGGAATGGGGCACGAGCCCCCGTGGGGAGGACCGGTGTGGCTCTGAGGGCTCCTCTGGGTGGACGCTCTCCTGCAGGGCCTCCTGGATCCTGACAGCCCCCCGATGGACCTCCCGGATGGCAGCCTGCAGGAAGTGCAGCCGGGCTGATGGCAATGACCCCACAAGATGCACCGGAGTGCCCAGGGACAGGTCTGGTTCCATGTTGCAGAGTGCCGTGGTGTCCTGAGTGAGGGCAAGCAGAGCACTCCAAGACACGAATGCTTTGCTGTCCCTGAGCAAGGGGGACCAGCAAGCAGAGAAACCTGAGAACTGTCTGTCCGAGATGGGGGGTCGGGTCCCTTTAAGCACAGACCTCGGCTCGCCTCAGGCAGCAGCCCCACACACTAAGTCTGACCCTGATGCCCTTTTGGCACTGGTTCTGGCCAGCCTTACCTTCGATTCAGGGTCCACTCAATGTGGATGTGCTATTTCGAATTAGAAAAAGTGAGATTACAGTATAATTAATTACCAAAATATATTTGAATATTGATGTATGAAAATATGTATCTTCTGCAGAGCTGTTTGTCTTTGTGTTTGTTACTAATAATCCCTCAGTATTTATTCAATATGCAAGGACTCTTCACAGCATCATAACAGGCTGTTGGACTGAAAGAATTTCCCACTGGCCACATGGAGAGTGTAGAGGCAACCACCATTCACCCACAGCAATAAGCCCTTAATATCAAGGGAGACCATATTGCAGCCTCCGTGCAAAACAGTGGGTCCTCTGCAATGCCCCTTGTGGCCTTCTCTTACGCCCATGACTGAGGGAAGCCTGAAGAGATGACAACTCCCAGAATATACCTTTCAGTCTCATTGGTTCTTGGCATGGGGCTTATGGTTCCCCTGTGGGACCATGGCCATCTTCCTTTCCTGTGTGGACAGTAGGAGGGAGAACTGGAAAGCTGTCGATGTTGTAGCACAAGGTCAGAGCCTGGAAAAGCTTGACTCCCAGCTGCCTCTCAACCTGAGCCACACAGAGCAAAATGCAGCATTACCTGCTGGGACCTGGGACTGCAGGCCATGATACGGAGGAGAATGGCTGCCTGTGCACATGTGGCCCAACGGCTCAAAGCAAGCCATCAATGTGACCCCATACGGTAGCCATATCCCGCTGCCCCTCCCTAGCACAACACTCGTACTCAGCATTTTATTTTCAGAAATTCCACTATGTGGCTGCCCACTGAGAGCAATGATGGCTGCATAACTAATGCAGTTCTGGACTGCAAGCCCACTGTTACAACGGGCAGCCTGGCAGCTGCAGTGAACACCCCCCAAAATACAAACTGCCAGCGCTATGGTGCTCATAGGCTGTTCTGGGCCCCAGTCAAGGGACAACACTGGTTCTGACACTAATACATGGCTCTTTAGGGTTGCACATTGTCATGGTCATGAGCAGGGCCGGCCCACAACATTTTGGCACCTGAGGCAGGGAGCTCAAATGACACCACGAATGCCCCCTCGCTACACCAGGAGCAGACACAATTTTCTACACTCTGGGTCCTAGTGGCGCCCCCCACCCCCCTACAGTCTGGCACCTGAGGCGGCTGCCTCAATTCACCTCATGGTAAGGCCAGCCTTGGTCATGAGGGATGGCCAGCAGCCTGGGGACTAAGGGGTTTACTGTACCTAGCCAGGTAGCAGTCAGCCAATAGAAATGCAGATAGGAATTTCAAACTGGGACAAAGGGGTTTTCCCTTTTTTGTTTCGGAGCCAGTTTGCTCTAGACGCTGAGACAGAAGACATGTCTCTCTCCAAGAAAAAGACTCTTCATAATTTGTAAGTAGGGTAAAGTTTAGATAAATCCGTTAGGTTTTATTGTTTTCTGTTGGGGGACTTTGGATCTGATGTCTGTGCTGTTAGAAATGGGTTTTCCTCCCTTTTGTAACTAAGTTTTGGCCCATGGGAGCCCCCATGAGTATATTAATTGGCGACTTTTTCCATCTAGTCATTATGCTTGCAACAGGAGTATTGTTTTGATAATAAAAGTTCTTTCTTTTTTTATTAACCTGGTATTGGTTCATTTCTGTGTCCTGGAAAATTTGTCTCTGGGATCTGCATGCCTCTGACTAGGGGATAGCAGCCACAGACTACAGTTTATATTTTCTCTTTCTTTTTCAAGCTCTTTGGAGAAAAGAGCTTGGGTGCCCTGGGGTTGGTTTCAAGTGTTCACCCCTGTTTGTGGGTTCAAAAGCACTTGATGGTGGCAGCAGATTTTATCCCCAAAATCTAGGTTTTTAAGATTCTGGGGGGAAGTTTTATACCAAAGCCTGGAAAGATAAGGTTTTGCGGTACACACATTAACATAAACCTCAAGCATTTGTGAGAGTAGAAAACTTAGATTCATCAAATTCTTTGGAGAAGAGGAAAGAGGTGTTGATGAATGAGAAAAACTGTTACCCGTTAACCTTCCTCCACATCCAAGGATGAACAATTGATGGGAAAATATTTCTTATGTTCCCAGTGTGGAAAGTCAGCAGGAGAATCAAGCCACAGTGCAATTAATGGTATTAGGAAAAATATTTCACGTGATGATACAAAGAAAGGAGAAATGGAGCCAATCCAGAATCCACATCCTGTGGGGCAGATCTGAAACTGGTGTAAATCAGTGTGGTTCCATGAAAGGTAACAGAGGTTTGGGTCACACTTAATTTTATTTGAGAGGTTTGGAACAGCTCTTATTTGATCTAAACTTTTTCATCCTTGTGCCTTACCATGTTTACTGGCACTAGCAAGATTCCTGCTCATTGGGGGAAATTCACCAGAGAATCAGGTCGAGGCATGATTTAATCGTGTGACAAGTTCCACCCCTCTGCTTTATGGGATTGGATTATGAATATAAATATGCATAACTCAAAGATGCTTTGGACAAAATACCTCATGTAATTTATCAAATTCAATGTTACCATCTGCTGGATCTGTGTATCTTATTTTGGTGCATGTATCGTTCTTGTATGTAAACTTAGAAATATGAGGAATGAGATTGTTTATGGTTTTAAATGTGCAAATGACAGAAGAAGCCTTAATGACTGGGCGATCAACTCAATGACTTGTTAACAGCCTTGCTTGCTCTTTAAGTCTGAGCAGTGGTTGGTCCTAGGAAGACATGTGACTATGCCACCTGGTACCAGTTTGACCAGGTAATTCTCCAGGGAAGAGGGGACAGAGAACAAAAGATTCCCATCCAGGGAAAGTCTATGAAAACAATGGGAAGCTATCAATCTTTTTGTCTTTGGCTGGCATGACACACCCAAGAGGAGAGTTAGGGACCCAAGTCAGAGACAAAGATCATCTTTGACTTGAAAGCATGCCTAAAACGAGAACAGGTTTTAGGGTGAATCTTATAAATATTTTCGAAAGTTTGTTTGTCCTGAAATATCACCGAAATGGTAAGAGCTAGAAACACAAAATTTTGAACAGATACTACTGATTTCCTAACTTAAATAACTAAATTGGTTATATCTAAAAATCGGTTCCCCCAGAGCCCCAATTGAGCCCACTGATAATTAGCTTTTAGTAGTGCCTGGTCATAGGCATTTGCTGGACTCTTCTGTTAAGCACGTCACATAAACTGCAACTACGAGATCCTTTCCCTATGATAAAAGAAAAAGTATTTCCAATAAAATATGTTATGTTAAAGTAATTTACGTAGTTCATTCACCACACCTTTTGTAATCAAGAAATGAGTTAAATGTAAATGAGTTTTGTAAGCACATCACTAGCTATGTTAATTCCTTAAAGTAATATATAAGAGAAAAATATTTCCAATAAAATATGCTAGGTTAATGTAATTGACGTAGTTCATTCATCACACCTTTTACTATATTTTCCCCGGGCGATGCTGGGTATTTCTGCTAGTTTGTAATAAGTATTAGTGTATGAAAAATTATGTGGCTTATTTTGATCTGTCTCTTTTCACTTGCTATCACTTAAATCATACTGTTTGTACTAAATAAAATATTTTAGTTTACTATTAAGTCCAGTGTAAATAATCGTTACTTCTCTTTCATTAATAAATAGGGCATGAGCTTTCTTTGTGTAAAACATTTATTCAGAGAAAAACAAATTTATCTGGGTTTTGATCCCTTTTGGGGGTTGGTTTTCTGGGTTCTGTGCCCTGGAACTTCATTCTCCCAGGGCTGAAGTGGTTAAGTGTCTTCATTGCTCTTCAGGGGGGATGGTTGCTCCAGTTCTGTGCCTTGTCTGGGAGAGACCAGAGAATCTGACCCAGCAAGACAGGGCAGTATGGAGCCTCAGAAAACAAGAAGGTGAGTGTCAGTGGCATAATCAGTACACTGGGAAACAATCCCAAGGGTTCTTCTGTGACTGCACGCTGTCACAAATCCCAGTTCAGGACATTTGGTTAGGGCTTTCAAAGGGGCCAATGAGAACTAAGGGCCAGGGAAAAATTTTTCAGAGTCATACGCTATGTCTAGACTGAAAGAACGCATCTGCTTTTCCGAAAAAAAAAATTCAGAAAAGCAGACGTGGTTTTTCAGCATCCCTGTAAACCTCGTTTTATGAGGAAGAAGGAATATTCTGAAAGAGGGTTTTTTCCCGACATTTGGCCCCATGTAGATGGGCCAAATGTTGGAAGAGCCTCTTTAGGAAAAAAAAGCAGAAAAAGATACACAAATTGTGGTTCGCAATTTGCGTATCTTTTTCTGATATAACTCTGCAGTCTAGACAGAGCCATAGAGCAAGGGTGGGCAATAATTTTTGCCCGGGGGCCACTTCAAAATTTTTTTAAGTGGCCCTGGGCCACCCCGGAAGGGGTGGGACCTAAACAGGAAGGGGCAGGGCCTAAGCGGGAAAGGGTGGAGTTACCCCCTCACCAGACCATGATTGATCTGGGGGTGGGGGAGCCCCTTTGCCCCTCCCTCCCCACTAGGCACCCATGCCCTGGAAGAGACCAATCAGGGCCTGGGGGCGGGGGAGCACAGGAAGCCTCCTCCCGCCCTGTGAGGAGCACGTGGCACTTTGAAGCTCCGCAGGCTCCTTGCAGGGCTGGGGCAGAGCAAAGGAAGCTTCACACAGCTCCCCTGCCCCCAGGCCCTGATTGGCCTGGGGGAGGGGGAGCATGCAAAGCCTCCTCCGCTCTTCCCCCCCAACCTGTGAGCAGCGTGTGGCGCTTCAAAGCACTACGTGCTCCTGGCAGGGCAGAAGGAGGCTTGGCAAGCTCCCCCGCCCCCAGGCCAATTAAGGTCTGGGGGTGGGGGAGCAAGCAAAGACTTCTCTGCTCTGCCCCCTCTCTGAGAGCAGTGTATGGCACTTTGAAGTGCCACGCACTGTTCACAGGGTGGGGGCAGAGCGGAGAAGGCTTTGGGCGCTCCCTTACCCCCAGACCCTAATTGGCCTGGGGGCAGGGGAGCAACAGGGCTTCCGCAGGCCCAATCCACCCACTTGGCAGGCCGGATCCGGCCTGCGGAGGCCCTTTTGCCCACCCCTGCCATAGAGCTTAAGGCCAGAATAAGCCACTGGGTCATTCTAATCTGATCTCCTGTTTAATACAGTCCACTACACCTCACTCAGCCACTCCCACATCAAGCCCAGCCACCAGAGTGAGCCCAAAGTATTATAACCCTGCACAATTGCCACTGCACACACAACCCTTGCAGAAAAGTGAAAAGCATGGAGAAGGATATGGCACTGCAGTATTTGATGGTAGGATTTTTGCTTGTTCTGCAGTCTACAATCTGTATTACGCACTTACTGAGCAGATGGGATTTGTATCCATGCTTTCAGGGAGCTGCGTTTTTTTTCTAGTTACATCAACTCCTTCCATTTCTATTGCAAAATGGTTGCAGCAAAATGCTCTTCAAAGGCATTGAAAATGCTATTCCTTTTTCTGTCACTTTTCTGGGTTTTGTTTCATAACCACTGGTTACTACCCTCGGTGGCTGTGTCTAGACTGGCCAGTTTTTCCGGAAAATCAGCCGCTTTTCCGGAAAAACTTGCCAGCTGTCTACACTGGCCGCTTGAATTTCCGCAAGAACACTGACAATCTCATGTAAGATTGTCAGTGTTCTTGTGGAAATACTATGCTGCTCCCGTTCGGGCCAAAGCCCTCTTGCGCAAATGCTTTTGCGCAAGAGGGCCAGTGTAGACAACGTGGTATTGTTTTGCGCAAAAAAGCCCCGATGGCTAAAATGACGATCGGGGCTTTCTTGCGCAAAAGCGCGTCTAGATTGGCCAGGGACGCTTTTCCGCAAAAAGTGCTTTTGCGGAAAAGCGTCCGTGCCAAACTAGATGCTCTTTTCCGCAAATGCTTTTAACGGAAAACTTTTCCGTTAAAAGCATTTGCGGAAAATCATGCCAGTCTAGACGCAGCCCTTATGTGCTGCACCTGATACCATTTCTTCCCAGTTGGACCCAGCATTGTCAGCACAGCTAGTAAATTTAAAGATCAAACAGATGTGTGAACATATTGACAAATAGAGGGCCTGAGCCTTAGCTGGAGTCAGTCGGAACACAGTCATACAATGGAACCCTGGAAATTACGCCACCTACTCAGACTGTCTGACTTTGTGGGATCATCTTGTTGGGGGTTCTTAAGAATCCGGAAGACCTCCAGAAGTTCAACACAGACTTTTTCACCAAAGTGTCATTTCCCCTTAAACTTTTATAGGGCAAGCAAATGCCATTTGCTCTTTCAGGGAATGAATTTTGCAAAGCCGTCGGAGACCCAGCACAAGCAGTTCGACTCACTAAAATAAGTTGTGAGTTTCGTCCTCTAGCAATCAGTATTCAGCTGCACTGCAGAGAAACAAGACCACTTTCCTCTACCTAGCAAAGGTTTTGAGGAGCCCTAATCTTGACAAAATCTAGTATCTAGTAAACTGGAAGGGAAAACAAAGCCTGTGGCAGTGCCTGCAGAGTCCATAAATCTGTATGCTGATAAATTACTTCAGAAAGTGCACCTCCCTGACACCAAATCCTAATTCACAGGGGGGAGTGAGCAATAATTATTGCACAGGCTGCTGTTATCGGGACCCAGACAGCCCATATTTCTCTTTTATTGCCATCAGTTTTCAGGAGTGCGTCCATTGGAAAAATCTTTTCTAAATGTTGAATTTACTTGCTGCCAAGTGAGATTCACTGACACTAGGTAAAGTTTACGACACAACAACTAATATATCGTTAATGGATGCCTCCTGTGCTGTTTCATCCTCTCTACAAGATATGATGGGATGAACTCAGGAGAAAGACTCACAGCATTACTTACCTTAGCCACTCAAAACCCACAAGTCCGACCTCACAACTCATGAAACTGGCTTTACAATCATGAGGGTTTTTTTTTCTAAAGTGATCCATTTGGGCTTCGGTTGCCAGCTGTCTAATCACACCAACTCAAATACCCTTCCCCCACCCTCTTCCCCATGGCCACGCCCCTTCTCTAAGGCCCCTTCCTGCTCACACCATTCCCTGTCTCTCCCTTGCTTACTCTCTATCACCCTCACTCACTTTCACCAGGCTGGGGCTGGGGCTGGGGCTGAGGGGTTCAGACTGTGGAAGGGGGTTCCAGGCTGAGCCTGTGCCAGGTGGTTGAGGTGTAGGAGGGGGAGCAAGCTATGAGAGGGAGTCTGAGTGTTGGAAGGGGCTCAAGGCTGGGGGTTGGAGTGCTGGAGGTGTTCAGGGCTGGGGCAGAGGGTGCGGGTGTTTGTTCTGGGAGAGAACCCAGGGCTGTGGCCGGGAGTTGGTACGTGGGAGAGAATACAGGGAGTGGACTCCAGGAGGGCAGCGCTTACCTCCAGCAGCTCCCTGTCAGTGATGATTAGGGGCTAAGACAGGCTTCCTGCCTGCAACTGGCATGTCCTTGCATGCCTTGTGGGGGGTCCAGGAGGCTCCATGTGCTGCCTGTGCCTGCAGCTCACATTGGCTGCAGTTCCCTGTCACCCAGACATGAAACCCAATACAGCATGGAACCTGGGAGGAGCACAGGTTGCAGGAGGGAAGAGTTTGGAGGAGGCACTAGGCAGCCTTTGTGCATGCACATGGCAAGTATGCTGGCTGCAGTTTGCACTGTGAAGAGCTCTCTTAAGGGAGACCCAGTTTAGTTTCACCAGCCTGTAGGCCTTTCATGTTATTACCCAGCAAACCACACTTTTGAGAGATCAAGGCCTTGGGGTTGCTGTATGCATGGGGATTTTTTCAGGTTGGGGGGGGGGTTGGTTTTTTTGTTGTTGTTCTTATTGTTGCCAATATTTTGAAGAGAAAGACAAACCCTTCACTTTCCTGAAAGAAATGCCTTATACTGTGGTGCTTCTCTTTGATACTTAAATAGCAGGATGTCAAAATTCCCTCCAAATATTTATTCAGGCTCACAACCGCATTTCTCCCCCATTTCTCCATCATAGCCCTCCCCACCCCAGCTTGTGTGGCAGTTTGGTATATTAGTAAAATTGTCCCCATTTTGCAGATGGGGAAACAAACAGAGAATCATAGAAAATTGAGGTTGGAAGATACCTGAGGAGATCATCTAATCCAACCATCTGCTCAAAGCAGGACCAACCCCAACTAAAGTCCAGACAGGGCTTTTTCAAGCCTAGGGTTGCCAGATGGTTGAAACAAAAATACCGAACACCCCCTCCCAAAAAAAACACCTGGAAAAAATTCTGTTGAAGGGGGAAAAAAAAGGCGGGAGACCAAAGTTGTTGAGCATAAAAAAAAAAAAGGACTCCAAGGACTTATTAAGCCAAATTTTTTTTAAAAATAAAACAGCATTAAAACAGCATGTCCCCTTTAAGCGTAGGGATAGGAACAGGGGAGCGGTTAAGCACTAAGACCCAGGGGAAGCATTGCTTTCCCTAGGTATTTTGGCTGGCAACCATTTTGTGCCAGCAGCTTTGGAGAACCAGGTAGGCATGGGGGCTAGGGTCAAGGGGCTGGGGGTGTGGGAGCCAGGGGAGGCTGGGTGCTGAGTGTTTGTAGGGTTGCCAGGTGCCTGGCATTTTCGCCTTCTGGCTGGGAAAAAAATTAGAAAATACCGGACATTTTTTTACTGGACAGGAGCCGAAAATACCAGACTGCCCGGGTGAATACCGGACACCTGGCAATCCTATTCAAGCCTCACCTTAAAAACCTCTAGGGATGAATATTCCACCACCTCCTTAGGTAACCCATTCCACCCTCCTAGGGAAATCATTTTTGCTAATGCAGTGGTCACCAACCACAGATCGGGATCTACCAGTAGATCTTGGAGCCTCTGACAGGTGATCCTGACTGGTTTGGCCAAAAAGCTATCAAGCTCTGGCACTTCAGCTGCCCCTCCACCCACTGTCATGCTGCTCCTGCCCTCTGCTTTAGAGCTGCCCCCCTAGGAGCCTCCTGCTTGCTGTGCAGGGTGTGGGAAGGAGAAGGCAGGGGCTAATGTCAGGGTGTCCCTCCTTCCCCACTCTGTACCCTGTCTCCACACAGAGAGAAGGGGTTGGAGGGAGCTTGGCAATGCCAATCTCTGTCACTCTCACATACTGTGTGTGTCTCTATCAATCTCACAAACACACTGTCCTTGACTCTCCTCTCCCGACTCAACACGTATGTGGGGGTTTGTTGTTACTTCTTTTACTGCTTGCAAAGTGGGTTAGTTTTGGTTTTTGACTGGTCTGTGCATTTCATAATTTTCATTTCTCTCTTGCATTTAAATGTAATTCTTTGAGTAGTGAGTTCTAAACTGTGGCTGGAGTAATTATCCCTCTGGAAGTGGCTGGTATGTTCCTGCAGCCCCTGAGAGAGACAGACCAGGGGGTTTCCACATGCTGTCCTTGCCTGCAGACACCACTCCTGAAGCTCCCACTGATCAATAACAGGGAATTGTGACCAGTAGAAGCTGTGGGCTCAGTGCCTGTAGATGGGGGGCAGCACATGCCACCATGGAGCCATTGCTGTAGATGCCATCTGCTTTCAGGAGTGGTGCAGGGCCAGTGCAGTAGTAAGCCTACCTTAACCCTGCTGCTCCACCACCCACAAGCCATCTCAGTTAAATGGTGCCACCCGGAGCCTGCTTCCTGACCACACCTGTGTCAATAAAAGTCACTTCCCCACATCTGCTGGCAATGCTCCTACTAATGCAGCTCAATATGCTGTTAGCCTTCTTGGCAAGAAGATTACACAGTTGACTCATATCTAGCTTCTTGTCTACTGTAATCCGTAGGTCCTTTTCTGCAGAAGTGCCATTTAGCACGGAAGAATCCCAAACTTTGCTACAGGCTGGGGACTGACAAGCTAAGTGCAGGACTTTGCATTTCTTCTTGTTGAACCTCATCAAATTTCTTTTTGACCTTGTGATGGATAGGAGGAGTGCTGGCCAGCATTCAGGGTATGTCTAGACTACAGGGTTTTTTTTTAAAAAGCAACTCGCTTTTTCGAAAGAAGTGGTTGCAGTCTAGACACTCTCTTTCGAAAGAGGCTTGTAGTCTAGATGTAGCCTCAGTGACTGAAGGGTTAAACTCAGGTAGCTAAGGGTGTTGGCAGGGAATCAGAAGACCCAATGGGATACAGTGCTGACATTTAAATTGCAAATATATACTTGTTGCTGTTCCTTTAAGTGTGAGTTCTAAGTTAGGAGCTGGAGGAAGCAAGATGAAGTAACCAGACAGAATTACCGTGCCTATAATGAATACTGGGCATGCTTCTTTACCTTGCTTCATAATTATTCCAGGGAGTATGGTGAGGCTTGTGTGTAGTTCTCTGGATTCTCTTTCTTCCTGTTTTTGAAGATAGGCCCTATATTCTTTTTTCCAAATATCTGGGACCTCCCTCATTTGCCATGAATTGTCAGAGATAATGGCCAATGGCTCTGCAATCACATCAGCCAACACTCTCAGCTCCCTTGGATGCATTAGATCCAGCCCAATGGACTTGTGTGTGTCCAGCTTTTCTAAATAGTCCTTGGCCCATTCTCTCACCACTGAGGGTTGTTCATCTGCCCATCCTGTGCTGTCCAGTGCAGCAATCTGGGAGCTGGTTTTGTCTGTGAACACAGAGGCAAAAAAGCATTGAGTACTTCGGCTTTTTCCACATCATCTGTCACTAGGTTGCCTTCCCCATTCAGTAAGGGTTTCACACTTTCTTTGACTTTCTTTTTGTTTCTACCATACCTATAGAAACCCTTCTTGTTACCCTTCACATTTGTTACTAGCTGCCGTTATGCTTTGGCCTACCTGATTATACCCCCGGATGCTCAAACTATATATTTATACTCCTCCCTAGTCATCTAGCCAAGTTTCCACTTCTTGTAAGCTTCCTTTTTGTGTTTAAGCTCACTGAAGATTTCTCTGTTAAGCCAAGCTGGTTGCCTGCCATATTTACTATTCCTTCTGCACATTGGAATGGTTTATTCCTTCACCTTCAATAAGATTTCTTTAAAATACAGCCTCATATTTTACCCTCATATTGGCTTCCCAGTGGATCTTTCCTATCAGTTCCATGAGGGAGTCAAAGTCTGCTTTTCTGAAGTCTAGGGTCTGTATTCTGCTGTTCTCCTTTCCTCCTTTTATCAGGATCCTGAAGTTGATCATGTCATGGTCACTGCTGCCCAGGTTGATATCTACTTCTACTTCCCCTCCAATTCCTCCCAGTTTGTGAGCAGCAGGTCAAGAGGACCATGGCCCCTGGTTGGTTCCTCCAATACTTTCATCAGGAAATTGTCCTCAACATTCTCGAAAATCTTCCTGGATTGTCTGTGTACTGCTGTATTGCTCTCCCAACAGATGCCAGGGTGATTGAAGTCCCCCATGAGAACCAGGACCTGTAATCTGGAAACTTCTGTTAGTTATTTGAAAAAAGCTTCATCTATCTCATCCTCCTGGGCTGGTGGTCTATAGCAGTGTGTCTCAACCTTTTTTTTATAAAGTACCCCTTTTAAAAAAAAAATTATAAGTACCCCCAGTACCTATACTTTTCAGACACACAATTTTTTTTCTACCATTGCAACACATTTATTTAAACAACTTACTTGTAGCTGGGTGGACGATGAATTTTTTGGGTGTAAAAAGTACAAAAATAATAAAGCACTGTAAAACTTAAACAAAAATTCAGTTTTCTCCAAATATCATTTGTGTTGATGTACCCCCCCAGACTTCTCTCAAGTACCCCTAAGGGTACTCATACCACTGGTTGAGAAACACTGGTCTATAGCAGACACACACCGTGACATCACCCTTGTTGCTCTGACCTGTAACTCTAGGTGACGTAGTGGGGGCTGCGTTCACTCTTGTAGCCATGGTGTTCATTCTGTTTTTGCATTCACTGTTTACTTTGTTGTGCTGTATGCGATTCCTACTGTCCTGTGCTGCTCTGTAGTGACTCTGTGTGTGCATGTGGGTGTGCAGTGCCCAGCGGGGGATGGGATCTCTGGGTGAAAACTCCTGAGGGGAGGCACTTAGGGAATGGTCCAGGCCGGCCTGTCACCTGAGCTTGGTGGAGGATTCAGTCAGGTGACACTTTGCCTGGGAGTCTGAACAAAGGAGGAGATGGGGCAGCCTGGAGGGCTGTGAGCAGTTGCTGGGCGTGTGAGTTAGTTTTCGGCTGGCTTCAGGAGAAGGGAGCCTAGCTGGCTGGGGGGGCTGGGGCAATCCATACAAGATGGATTGTATTGAATGCTCCTGGTTCCTGTAACAACAAATCTGTGCTATGCTGTGTCCCTGACAACGAATAAACCTTCTGTTCTACTTGTTGGCTGAGAGTTGCATCTGAGTGTGGGTGGGGGTGCAGAGCCTGGTGACTCCCCCGCACCCGGTGACACCCTAACCCCAAGACTCTCTACACGCTTTTCTTCAGTTTCATACTGCAGCTCTGAGCAATCATACTGTTCTCTTAGGGTATGTCTACACTACAGAGTTAATTTGAAATAACAGACGTTATTTTGAATTAACTGTAATAGCTGTCTACACATACAAACCGCTATTTCAAAATAAATTTGAAATAGCGGAGCCCTTATTTCGAATTAGGTAAACCTCATTGTACGAGGAATAATGCCTAATTTGAAATAGCTAATTCGAAATAAATGCTGTGTAGACAGCTATTTCGAATTAGCTGGCTTCCAGCCCTTCCCAGTTCCCCCTGGTGGCCACTCTGGGCCAAACCAGGAAAACTTGTCTGCTCGCCCCCAATCCCGGAGCCCTTAAAGGGGCAGACTCTGGCCACAGTGCCTGTGCCAGTTGCCAGCCTGCCAGCACACAGCCAGCAGACTATGCACCTGGCACACCATGAACCAGCCACCCGCTGCCACCCAGCCCTCTAGCGCTCCCCAGGACCAGGCTGGTGGCTCCCAGGAGCCTGCCAGGGGCCGCAAAAGGTGGGCGCCTTCCTGGTCAAGTGCGGAGATCGTGGGCCTCATTGAGATTTGGGGGGAGGCCTCTAATGCCCACGATCTCTGCACTAGACGCAGGAATGCAGCTGTCTACAGCCGCATGGCTGCCAGCCTGGCCACCAGAGGCCACATGCGTAGCCAAGAGCAGGTGCACAGCAAAATTAAAGAACTGTGGCAGGCCTATACCAGGGACTCCCAACCAGGGGCTGACCCGGAGGCCTGCCCCTACTATGAGGCCCTAGACCGCATCCTGGGGGGTCAGACGGTCCGTGTCCCCCTGGTCATCATCAACCCCGGGGCAGAGGGCCCTGCCCCTGACACAGGGGAAGAGGAGGAGGAGGACGACAGCAACCAGGAGCCTGCAGGGAGCCTGCCCTGCACCCAGGAACCCCGAGCCATCCCAGAGAGCCTGTTGGCAGCCTCATCCGAGGCCGGGGAGGCCTCCACATGTGAGTGACATCACGGTCCCCTTATGTGGGGCGGGGAGGAGGGGGAGCCCAGGGACCTTACCCCGGGGAGAGACGCTGCACACTGTCCTCCCTCCAGACGCCCCCTCTACACAGAGGCAGGGCACATCTCCCCTCCCCCCCCACACCACACTATAGGCAGCACAGGGGTTGGGGTGCAGTCCTGGGCCAGCTCACACTCCCGGGGATAGTAGGATGTGATGGTGCGGAGACCTGCCGGCCTCGCCTTGCAGAGGGGGGCTGAATTTCACCCACCGTGTCCCCAAGGAGAACTGACCACTTCTCTTGTTTCACCACAGCGACGGCACCTGCGAGTGCAGGGTGCACCACCCCGCCTGCAACAGCCACCCACACCCGGGCCAGCAGGCGCACCCGCAACCTGGAGGAGTTCCAGAGGCAGCAGCTGAGGTTGCAGGGATGGCAGGTCCACAGCCAGGAGCAGTGGGTGCAAGAGGACCTGCAGCTGCGGCAGGAGAGCCTGAGGGAGCTGCGGGAGCAGGGCCGTGCCCTCCCCAAGCACCTGCAGGCCCTGGTGGACCGATTGCTGCCTCCTGCTGCTCCAGCCCCTGTGGCCGCCCCACCTATCGCTCCTCCTCCCACCCCTGCTCCCCCTCCCACTTCTTCCGCACCCCCTGTCCCTCCTGCCCCACCCTCCATACCCACTCCCCCCCCCCGACGCCCCCGCACCCGCAGTGCTGCGAGACGGGAGAGCCAGCAAGACCCCCAACCCTGAGCTTCCCCTCCCCCTTCCTCCCCTTGCCTCCCCCTTCTAGCTCCCTTCTCCCAGGTTTCCCTCCTCCCCTCTCCCACCCTCATTCCCCTCCTCCTCCCACCCCAGTAATGTGAAATAAAGACTTTTTTTGTGGCAACACAGGTGTTTTTATTGTAGATCAGGAAGGGGGGTTAGGGAGGGGAAAGGGGAAGGAGATGGGGTGGAATGTAAGGCCCCAGGCCCCAGTAGGGCACACCAGGGGGACTTCAGTCCTCGTCCACCTGGAAGCTCTTCTGCAGTGCTTCCCAGATGCGGACAGCCCCCCGAAGGGCCTCCCGGCTGGCAGCCATGCGTGGCTGTGCGTACTGGCCAGCCAGGCACTCAGCCTCTGCCATCAAGGCTGGCAGGAAAGCTTCCCCCTTCCTCTCACACAAATTGTGGAGCACACAGCACGCTGCCACCACATGCAGAATATTGTGCTGGGAGAGGTCAAGGCGGGTGAGGAGGCACCTAAACCGTGCTTTCAGTCGGCCAAAGGCCCCCTCGACCACGATGCAGGCCCTGCTGAGCCTGGCATTGAAGGCCTGCCAGGAGGGGCTGAGGTGTCCCGTGTAGGGCTTCATCAGCCAGGGCTGTAGGGGGTAGGCCGCATCCCCCACCAGACACACTGGCATGTCCACGTCCCCGACCCTGATGTGGTGGTCAGGGAAGAAAGTCCCGGCGTGTAGCCTCTGGCACACGGAGGAGTTGCGGTACACCCGCGCATCGTGTGCCTTGCCGGACCAGCCCACACTGATGTCCGTGAACTGGCCCCAGTGTTCAGACACAGCCTGCAGGATCACGGAGAAGTACCCCTTCCTGTTTATGCAGAGGGAGGCCTGGTGGTCTGGGGCACGGATGGGGATGTGCATCCCGTCGATTGCCCCCTCCGCAGTTGGGGAAGCCGAGGGCACCGAACCCCTGGATGACCGCGTCCAGGTCGGTGAGGCGGATGACTCTGCGGAGCAGCACCCTGTTGATGGCCTTCACCACCTTCAGAAAGACACACAAAACCGAGGGTCACTGGGGTGCCCATTTGGCTGGGAGTGTTCTTTCCCTGCCACTGCCCCGCACCCCACTCCCAGGAGCAACCCCTGCTGCGATCCCGGCCACCACGGGCGGTCTGTAACACGGCCGGGACAGACCGACCCCTCCCGGGGAGGGCACTTATACCACCTCCCCCCTGTTTTCCCTGGGGCAGCCCACATCCTCCTTGCACCCCCCTCCTGGCTCAGTGGCCAGTGAGTGCCGTACCTGCATGAGCACTGCTCCGATGGTGGATCTCCCCATGCCAAACTGGTTCCCAATGGATCGGTAGCTATCCGGCGTGGAGAGCTTCCAGAGGGTGATGGCCACCCGCTTGTGGAGGGGAATGGCGGGCCTCATGCGTGTGTCCCGTTTCTGCAGAGCAGGGGTAAGCCACTCACAGAGCTCCAGGAAGGTGTCCTTCTTCATCCTGAAGTTCTGGGTCCACTGTTGGTCTCCCCAGCGCTCCAGGACAATGTGGTCCCACCAGTCGCTGCTGGTGTCCAGACGCCAGATGCGGTGGGGCACGCTGGCATCCGGGCACTGCTCCTCCAGGGCCCCCGGGGGGGACAGGGGGAGGGCCAGGGGGCTGGCCTGCAGCAGAAGGTGCCAGGCAGCCTCCAGCAATTGCTGCCAGGCTTGCAGCAAGACATTCAGCATGAGCACCAGAGTGCCCGGGGCGGCTCTGGCTCCATGGTGCTGAGTGCTGCGTTGTCCCAAATGAGAGTGACCGAAGCAGGCGGAGAGGAAGATGCTTTGCTGTCCCTCTGCGAGGCAGGCAAGCAAGCGGGAAAGCTGAGAACCGGCTGTCCAGGGGAGTCCCTTTAAGCACAAGCCTCAGATAGCCTCAGACAGCAGCCACACAAAGCAACTAATGACCTGATGCCCTGCTGGAACCGGTTTCAGCTGCCCTTAAATGCGATCCAGCGTCCAATCAGTGTGGACACGCTATTTCGAAATAGCAAAATGCTATTTCGAATTAGTTTTTGGGTCTAGATGCGTTATTTCGAATTAGCTTATTTCAAATTAACTAATTCGAAATAAATGAATTCGAAATAGCGCTGTAGTGTAGACATACCCTTACATACAGTGCAACTCCTCCAACTTTTCTGCCCCTCTGTCCTTCGTGAACAATTTATATCCATCCTTGACAGTGCTCCAGTCATGTGAATTACCCCACCAGGTCTCTCTTATTCCAGTTACATCATAGTTCCTTAACTGTGCCAGGGCTTCCAACTCTTCCTGTTCCATAGAAGCAACTAATTTAGCTTGTAACACTGCTGTAAGGAACCTTCCATCCTCCTTTTCAGATGGGGAAACTGAGGCACAATGGGGCAAATGATGTTCCTAAATGGCAGATTTGGGAACAGAATACAGCATGCCTGCCGCCTAATGTCCTGTAGCAAGCAGAATGTGATGCTGCCTCCATTTACCTTAGCTGGACTTTCTTATTAATTAACAAGTTAATTTTTAAAACAACTCAGATTAGCATTGCCTGATTCAGACAGACACATGAATGTTCCAGAAACATTAATTCATTGTTTCATTGCTGAATGATGGGCTTCAGAGTGGCTGGTTTTATCTACTTCCTTCTCTATATTTGCAACTGCATATCGTCTATCTATCTACCATTCATTTAGCTCCATATAAAACCTGATATCTATCCATCTGTCCAGCTTATGTCCCCTTCACCTTGCAATCTAAGGGTCTGATCAAAAATACTTGGAAATAAATGGAAGTCTTTCTATTCATTCCAAAAAAGTTTGGAGCAGGTCTCAGTTGCCCATGTACTGTATTTGGAATCAGTTATCATTGGACCTTACACCTTCCTGAGGGTCTGTTCACAGAAGCACTAGCAGGGATGGATGAACTTAAAAAAGTTTATAGATTAGGTCAGAGTGAAAAAACTTTCAGAAACGTGGATATTCCTGTGAATTACTGAGTAAAGCTGCTCAGAAAATGTTTTGTTTTCCAATGAATCTTTTGAAGAGCAGCGCCATAGAGCAGGGGCTACAGTCCTATAGAAACACCACTGAATGAAAATTTAGAAAACTGGATTCTCTTCCCAGCTCTGCCACCAAATCACCTGGTGACCTTTGTCAAATCATTTATTTTCATTGTGTCTCAGCTTCCATAGCTGTACACTAAGTATAATATTGAGTCTGCTGGAAATTCCCTCTCCTTTGCATTTCACACTTTCTTTTCCAAGCTTGGCTGGAACATGGCAATACAGGAGCAGAGGCAAAGGAATCTTTTTTCCCCTTTGAAAGTTATCTCAACATTTCAGAACCATACACAAAGTCTGGTTTCAGCCAAAACACTGGGTGCAAACTTGGGTTGATTTGGTGATGATGATTTTAGTCCCAAACACCCTCTTAGTACTCCTCCCATCAAAGCAGTAAATTTCAGTCATTGCATGTGCAGAAGAGGGGAGCAGTGAAAGAAAGGAGGGCAGAAAGATGAGTGCAAAGCCAGGGAGCTATAGATCTAGGTGACAATAATCATCCAGTTTGGTCCAAAGTATGCAGAATAATGATGCTGTATTTCCAAGGTTGTGACATTGTTATGGCAGCTTGCCACCATGCCAGTGGCTCTCCAAAGTTACAAAGCTTAGTGGAGAAATAACTTGTCGGAGTGCCCCTTCATGGCTGGGCATGGTATAAGAAGCTCTCATCTAGCACCCCCTCTTTACAGCAGTTCTTCTGAATCAGCCGTCTGGCCAGGTCACTTTTAGCTCCCCTACTGGAGTAATAAAGTCCCACAAACAACTATCCAATGACCTGATGCCAGGTCTTTGGCTCTGCCCCTGAGCCCAGTTGTCTTTGTTCCCATTCCCAAGGGCTTCCATAGTCCTTGCCACCTTGCATCAGGAAGGGTTTTCATATCACCTTCCTCAGTGGCTTCTTCTACTCTGGGTTCCAAACTGGTGTGTGCATGTTTCTATCCTCAGAAACCTGACTCCTGAGATGCCTCAAAGGGGACATGCCCTTTTGTCAAGGTTCACCACAGGAACTTTCGAGTACATCTCCCTGCCTCTTGACAAAGTTTTTCCTGAGGACACGACCCCAAGGACAATTCTCTTCCAAGCTTCCTTTTTGACCCTGCAGGACTCTCTACTACCAGAAAAGAGACTGCAGCGTTTTTTCCCTCATTTCTTGATGCTCTTACTAGGTATTTTAGTGTAAACTTTGTCACTTTTAGGTGCCTCAATGACCAATACAAAATTCTGCTACCAATTCTACACACTTTACATTCCCAGAGAATGTGATCAGCCATTTCTTTGCCCTTGCATGTCGCACACAGCCCACATCTTTGTATTTATTAATTAAGGTCAATTTATTGTTTAAGTCATGATATCTTGAAAGTATTCAGGGTGCAGCTATCTCTCTCTTTCTCTCAGATTCTTGCAGAGCAGAAGCAATTCCAGTTCTAGAGCATATTGCATGAAATCATTTCCCTTTTGATCCTTTCATAGAATCATAGAATCCTAGGGCTGGTAGAGACCTCAGAAGGTCATCGAGTCCAGCCCCCTGCCCAAAGCAGGACCAACCCCAACTAAATCATCCCAGCCAGGGCTTTGTCAAGCCAGGACTTAAAAACCTCTAGGGACAGAGATTCCACTCCCTCCTGAGGGAACGCATTCCAGTGCTTCCCCACCCTCCTAGGGAAATAGTTTTTCCTAATATCCAACCTAGACCTCCCCCACTGTAACTTGAGACCATTGCTCCTCTTTCTGCCATCTGTCACCACTGAGAACAGTCTCTATCCCTCCTCTTTGGAATCTGCTCCCCTTCAGGTAGTTAAAGACTACTATCAAATCCCCCCTCACTCTTCTCTTCTGTAGACTAAATAAGCCCAAATCCCTCAGGCTATATCTACACTACAGTGTTTTTGTGCAAAAAAGAGATCTGGAAAAACTTCTTCCGAAAGAAAGCGTCTTCACAGCAAAAGCGCATCAAAAAAATGATCTGCTTTTTCAAAAGATAGCATCCACATTGATTGGATGCTATCTCACATTTAAGTTGTGATTACTATGGATGGAGTGGCCACCAGGGCACCTGTGCTTTTTCCTCTTTCCTCTTCTTTCAAAAGTACTCCGTCTTCTCCGTCCACACACACCTTTTTCCAAAAGAGCTCTTTCGGAAAAAGGCTTCTTCCTCATAGAAAGAGGTTTACCAATGTTGGAAAATCCCCTCTGTTCTTTCAATTTTCTTTCAAAAGAACGCAATTGCAGTGTGGACATAATTGAAGTTTTTTCGGAAAAATTACCATTTTTCCAAAAAAACCTCTGTAGTGTAAATATAGCCTCAGCCTCTCTTCGTAGGTCATGTGCTCCAGCCCTTAATAATTGTGTTGCCCTCCATGGGACTCTTTCAAATGTATCCACATCCATTTTGTAGGGGGGTATGCAATATTCCAGGTGTGACCTTACCAGTGATCAATAAAAAGGAATAATCCCTTCTCTAGATCTGCTGGCAATGCTCATCCAAATGCACTCCAATATGCCATTAGCCTTCTTGGCTACAAGGGCAAACTGTTGGCTCATAGCCAGCTTTCTGCAATTCCCCTCTCAGTTCCTTTTAAGTTTGTCTGTAAATGCCTGTTTACTGACAGATCTCTATGTAATTTCCCTCCATTTTTCCAGCATTTTTTGCTACTTTATCTGTCACCTCATTTTCTGCTATCCTAACATTCACTAGGCTATTTGGTATTTCTGTCATCTGTGTCAGTTCTGTTGTTAAAAATAATATCTAATTAATTCTATCATTTTTCTACCTGAATTCCCACTTTTGATAGCCAGCAGTTCCAACAGAGAATCTCACACGATGACAACAGAAGTAGGTTGCACGTCCCGCACCCAATATAACACCAATATTAGCCCTGCTAATTCAGCTTTTATAACAGCTACAAAATTTGACAGTCTAATAGATTTCATTATTCTAAGTGTTGGGAAGCAGAATGCTGTCCCCAACCCTCCCAATTTACTTACCTTTAGACCAATCCTTAAATATTTGGCAATAGTTGCCCCTTTTATCACATATTTATCAAACTGCTATATATAATAACTTTGTCTCCTTTTCCCTTTTTTATTTCCTTATATAGTTCCATATTTATCCACCTCTAATATGTTTTCCCCTGGCTATATATGCTAATTTATTTTAGGTCCTTTTTTCTTATAGTTCTTTGTTGGTACAGGTTGGACCTCCCTCATCCAGCACCCTAGGGGACATGACTAGTCCCGAACGAGGGGATTTGCCACACCAGGGGAGGTCCCTCCCACCATGGCCTGTGCTGCCCTGCTGCCCCAGCCCTGCCCCACTGCTGCCTGCCCGGCCATGGCTCCCCAGGCTGGAACTCCATGGTCGTCCCTGGGACAAGAGCTCCTTGGCCAGAGCTCTGTGGCTGCAGCTGCTGACCCCTTGGCACTCCACAGCTAGGGCTGGAGCTCCAGGGCTGCTGCTGCTGGCCCCCCACACTCCACAGCCAGAGGGGACAGAACTTCCTGCTGCGCTGCCTACCCCACTGTACCCCCCACCCAACATGGGGCTCCCGGCTGAATCACTGGCCCCTCCTGCTGGATCCCTGATGTTGCCAGACCAGCGAGTCCTGGTTAAGGGAGGTACAACCTGTACTCTAATTTTATTAACATGAGGCATTTTTGTTCCTCCACCCGCTATGCTGTCCAATGTATTCCCAGCATTCTTCATATATAATGTTTAGTGTTTCCATCTTCCCTGTTTCCTATGACTTTTGCCCACAGGGGTAAGTCCTATAATTTCATTCTTAAGGCGACACGCTTTTCACCAGCAGCTATCTGTGTTGCACACAAAGGGGTTGTGATGAAGGCACTACATGCAAAGGGTAATGCCTGGGCTTGGACTTAGGTTCATTTTTGATGCAGAATTAAATGTTTGGCATCTGTATTTAATGACTGATCTTGTTAATTCACTGTAAAGAATTACCATTGCTTTCTTATCCACAGCCCAGCTGGTTCCAGAAATATTCTAAGTAGACTGATTTACCTTTAGTTTTATCTACAATATTTTCAGTGTGATCCTTTCAGGTTAACTTGCTGTCAAATGCCGCACCCAGGATTTTGTAGCTTTTCTCTAGACCTGTTTGCTGTCCATATGTTTACAATCCTACTTAATTTTCCTTTTATTGAGCATCATTTCTTTATCGAGAACTGAACATTTAAAGCCCCACGTTACCCCATTCTGCACTTTTTCTAAGTGCTTCATTAACTTTCTTCTCAACTATTTCCTGAAGTCTGTTTTTAGCCCACATGGCACAATCGTCTGTCAATGAGAAGTTCCTATTCTTGTACTCATCCTTTTTGGGAGATCTTTTATCGTTACATTGAATAAAGTAGGACTGATGACACTCCCCTGTGGAGTGCCATTTGTGGTTGTAGATATGCTAGAGTAGGCTTTCCCCACTTTGACCTAGTTCTTTTACATAAGAAATCATTTATCCACCCATATATTCTTCTTTTTATGCCCACAGATTGTATTTGATGCAAGAAGCCCTCTCTCATGCTTTTTCATTAACCAGGAAAGTCATTATCCTATATTCTTTATTTCTTATACATTTTTGTGCTTCCATCTCTACTCTCACTAACTGTTCTGCTGTTCTCCTTCCTCTCCTAAATGCCCTTTGCGCTTTGTTTTCAAGCCCATTTCTCTCAAGGTATGTTGTTAATCTTTCAGTCACTACTCTAGACCCTGACATGATATAAGGCGAATTGGACTGCGTACATCAGGTCTTGTTCATAGCTAACCTGATTTTCACATTGAGACTACAGCCTCATTTTTCCACTCCCGTGCTAGCTCACCTTTTCCCCAGATACATTCTCCATCTTTGCCTGGTGCAGAATTTTTGCTTTTTGAAGTTTCCATATACATAAGTTCCATTGCTATGATATCCTCATCTCCGTTCTACCTCTTCCAGTTCCCATCATTCACTTCAGCGGTATTTTGTTTCTCACATGGATTTCTATGCTCTGATTTTCACCATTACTAACACTATGGATATTTCTCCTAGGGTATGTCTACACTACAGCGTTATTTTGAAATAGCTTATTTCAAAATAGTTAATTCAAAATAAGTTATTTCGAAATAACATGTCTACACACAAAATGCATTTCGAAATAGCATTTTGCTATTTTGAAATAGCGTGTCCACACTGAGCGGACGCTGAATCGCATTTAAGGCTGGCTGGAACCAGGTCCAGCAGGGCATCAGGTCAGGAGTTACTTTGTGTGGCTGCTGCCCGAGGCTGTCTGAGGTCTGTGCTTAAAGGGACTCCCCCTGGACAACCGGTTCTCAGCTTTCCCTGCTTGCTTGCCTACCTTGATGAGGGACAGCAAAGCATTTTGTCTCTGCATGCTCTGGTTGCCCTCACTCGGGACACCACAGCACTCTGCAACATGGAGCCAGAACTGCCCCGGGTACTCTGGTGCTTCTCCTGGATACATTGCTGTGAACCTGCCTCCACTTTCTGCAGGCTGCCATCCGGGAGGTCCATCGGGGGGCTGTCAGTATCCAGGAGGCCCTGAGGGAGAGCTTCCACCCTGAGGAGCACTAAGAGTCTCCCTGGTCTGCCTCACTGGGGGCTTGTGCCTCATTCTTCCCTCACGTCCTTCCACTTACCCCTCCCTAACCCCCCTTCCTGATGTCAAATAAAATACACGTATTTTCATGAACACAAATGCTCTTTATTTAACAAAACTGGGGGGGAGGGAATGAAACTCTGGTGAGACTGGGGAAAGGAGGTGGGAGAGGGGAAGAGAGAGGGTGGGAGAGGGGAGGGGGAAACCTGGGAAAAGGGAGCTGGAAGGGGGAAGCAAAGGGAAGAAGGGAAAGGGGAAGCTCAGGGTTCAGGGTTGGGGTCTCGCTGGACCAACTTGATTTTCGTGCAAACCTGCTCCTGGGTTCACATGTGGCCTTTGGTGGCCAGGCTGGCAGCTATCCTGCCATAGACGGCCGCGATCCTCTGTCTGGTGTGGAGATCATGGAAGTTGGGGGCATCCCTCCCAAACCTGAATAAGATCCATGATCTCCACCCTGGACCAAGAAGATGCCCACCTTCTCTGGGCCCTGGCAGGCTCCTGGGAGCTGGCAGACTGCTCCTGGGGAGTGGTGGAGGGCTGGCTGCCAATGGCTTGCTGGCTCATGTTTTGGGGCCACTAGGTCAGGGGCAGTGACTGCTGGCTCTGGGCTGGCAGGCTTGGAGCTGGCACAAGCACTGTGGCCAGAGTCAACCCCTTTAAGGGCTCCGGGGAGGTGGGAGGGAGAGGAGTGTTCTTGGTTGAGGCTAGAGTGGCCACCAGGGCACCCTGGGAAGGCTGGAGGCCCCCTATTTCAATATAAGTGTCTACACAGCAATTATTTTGAAATAGCTATTTCGAATTTAGCATTATTTCTCATGGAATGAGGTTTACCAAATTTGAAATAAGCGCTCCGCTATTTCAAATTAATTTCAAAATAGCAGTTTGGCTGTGTAGATGCTAGTAAAGTTATTTCGAAATAACGGCTTTCACTTTTTTTTCCCCAATTTTTCATGCCTTGGCCTTCTGCAGTTAAGCCTGGCATCAACTTGTTCTTAGCCTATATTCCATTTATTGTCCTAACCTGCCTACATACCCAAAAGGCTTTAGTATCTTTATTTTCCCACAGTACTTTCTCCAGCTTTCTTTTGTTTTTTTCTTTTTATAGCCCTTTGCACAATTGCATTGTTTCTGTTATATTCAATTAAATCCTCACTATCAACTGTAGTTTTTACTTTCTTATATGCCTTCTTCGTTTCCTTAATTGCTTTTTTATGTTCCTCATTCCACCATGGTACATGGTTTCTACCTTTAGGGTAACTTTATATCTTAGACATTGCTAACTTTGCTGCCATTATAACTACTTTAGTTATATTGCTACTCAGCTCCTCAGTGTCACCAGTTACACAATATTTTCATTACATTTGCTTCTAAATAGTTAGTTCCCTGTTTTCTTGCTTTTTTACATTCCCAGTGCAGGGGCTTTCCTCAACATTGCCTTTATCTTATTGGTCTATGCACCCAGGGAAGTGCTTACTTCCTATTTCCTCCTCTTTGTTGACTTTACAGCTACATTTGCTTGTGATGCAATTTCCAGGTCTAGAATTGGCTGCATTACATCTGATATTTTTACCATCATACACTATTGCTAAATTATTTGTATCAATGAATTGAACATTTTCCTTTCTTATATTTTTTTCCTCTTCCCCACAATCTGCTACGGCAATTTATGTCTCTATATACTAGAAGATTTACTTGGTGCAGCTCACGTCCTTAACTCAATTTTTTGTTTTTGAAAATAAAATGGAGGAATGAGAGCTCAGGATGCATGTTGCCCTGCTGGGAGGAGACTATCCCAGCCCTCTCTCACAGCAGCAGATTGAGACCAGATGAGAAGCACCTTTCCATGGCCACTGTAGCTCCAGCATGCACAGTGCATGTTCCCCAGCTGGGGCAGATCCAGGTTCATCAGCCCCCTGCACCTTAGTACCAAATTTTGAATGCAGAAAACCGTGCACTTTCCCCTCATTTCTTGATGAAAGGCAAGAGCCAGCAATGTCCCTGTACAAATTGGGGAGGGGATCATTTCACCCCCAACTCTCCCTAAAGGATGGAAGTTTCAGGACTGTGGCAGTCCTGGAAAGGGGTGTGCCCCTGCCAACCCCTTTTACCAGCCTTATCATTCTGTCTCTTTTCCATATGATTTTATGAAAAGCCATCCCATTCCAGGCACATCCCATTTTCCTGGCACAACCAAAGCCTTACCTTGCTTTAAGCTGTGATAAGAGGAAGCTGCATTTGAGTTTGGTGCTCCTTGCTCTTACCATTTAGGAGGGGTTCTTGAACAAACAGACAGACACACAGACAGAAAAAGATAGCATCTTCAGCTATCTCCATCAAATCCTGAATCTTCAGGTTTGCATTAGAAATTCAATAGTGCTAAACTCTAGTTAGTTTCATCACCTCAATTTCAAGATAAATTATACTCCCTTAATGACTATACAAACTCCCCAACCCTTCCCTACTTTTATGTCTCACTTATAGCTGCTATATACTGGGATTCAGACATCTAGTTTTCCTATTAACCATGTTTATTTTCATTCAAATAATACCAGGTTTAATAGTATTATCAAAGATATTTTTCTTTAGTTCCTCTCCATATGCTGTTTGTTAGGCTATGTGCATTGCAACAGTTCATAGTTTGTACAGTTTTATTTATCCTTCTGTATTTCTCTCACTTACAAAAATATGCAGTCATGCTGCTAATAAGTTGCTAACATGCAGGTACTTTTCTGCTGCTTTAACTATAATTTTCATTCTCTATTTTTTCCCATCATGTGCAGTTTATTACTTCAGTCATAAGAGCTACAAACTTCTCTTTGTCTATACATAATCTGTCTTCTCCCATTTTCCCTGTATCATTCATTATATCCTTTGATATATTCTCTTGTGTGTTTCTCTTTCTCTTTACAGACTTTTCTTTCTGCTTCCTCCTTTGCTCATAGATGCCTTCTAGTAGCTATTGACTATAATATTTTCTTACATATCCTTCTCTTTTCAACGTTTATTTTTCTGTCTTGCTTGCTTTGGTGCTGTAGAATCTTTACAGTTGCTACAGTCTAATTCTGTCCCCTCTGCACAACTCTCATAGACGTGCACCCATCTACCATCACTGTATCTCGTCTCACTTTATATATTATATTATATTATATTATATTATATTATATTATATTTTCCACTTGACCAAACCTTTGGCATTTGTAGCACCGCAACAGGGGTGGAATAGATGGTTTTTTTCTATAAAAAAATGGTATTCCCTATCTGGAACAATTTCTTCTTTAAAATCAATTAGCACAACCAATGACAGCTCTCATTCCCTGCCTCTCTTGCTAATTAGTAACATATAGTACCTTATCATTGAGTCAAGGAAGACAACTGAAAGGCCAGTGAACTGAAAAAGGGCAAATATAGTGGCAATCTATAAAAAGGTGAATAAGGACAGCCCAGTGAATTACAGACTACTGAGCTTAGTTTCAGTATCTGAAAAGATAATGCAGCAAATAATTAAGCAATCGATTTGCAGACACTTAGAATCATAGAATCATAGGGCTGGAAGAGAGTCCAACCCCTGACCAAAGCAGGACCAACCCCAACTAAACCATCCCAACCAAGGCTTTGACAAGCTGGGACTTAAAAACCTCTAGGGATGGAGATTCCACCCTCTCCTGAGGGAACCCATTCCAGTACTTCACCACCCTCCTAGGGAAATAGTTTTTCCTAATATCCAACCTAGACCTCCCCCACTGTAACTTGAGACCATTGCTCTTTGTTCTGCCATCCGTCACCACTGAGAACAGCCTTTCTCCATCCTCTTTGGAACCTCCCTTCAGGAAGTTGAAGGCTGCTATCAAATCCCCCTTCACTCTTCAATTCTGCAGACTAAACAAGCCCAAATCCCTCAGCCTCTCCTCATAGGTCACGTGCTCCAGCCCCCTAATCCCTTTGGTTGCCCTCCTCTGGACCCTCTCCAATGCGTCCGCATCCTTTCTGTGGTGGAGGGTCCAGGATTGGATGCAATACTCCAGATGTGGCCTCACCAGTGCCGAATAAAATAGAATAATCACTTCTCTAGATCTGCTGGAAATGCTCCTTCTAATGCACCCTAATATGTCATTAGCCTTCTTGGCTACAAGGACACACTGTTGACTCATATCCAGCTTCTCATCCACTGTAATCCCCAGGCTCTTTTCTGCCAAACTGCTGCTTAGCTAGTCAGTCCCCAGCCTGTAACAATGCTTGGGATTCTTCCGTCCCAAGTGCCGGACTCTGCACTTCTCCTTGCTGAACCTCATCAGATTTCTTTTGGCCCAATCCTCCAATTTGTCCAGGTCACTCTGGAGCCTATCCCTACCTTCCATCATATCTACCTCTCCCCCAGCTTAGTGTCATCCACAATCCATCCCCGCATCCAGGTCATTAATAAAGATGTTGAAGAAAACCAGCCCTACAACTGATAGAACCGATCCTTGAGGCACATCATCTGTCATTAGGTTACCTCCCTCATCCAGTAAGGACCTCACACCTTCCCTGATCACTCTCTTATTGCTAACATGCCTATAGATACCTTTCTTATTATCCTTCACATCTCTTGCTAGCTGCAATTCCAATTGCGCTTTGGCCTTCCTGATTACACCCCTGCATGCTCAAGCAATGTATTTATACTCCTCCCTAGTCATCTGTCCACGTTTCCACTTCTTGTCAGCTTCCCTTTTGTGTTTAAGCTCACCAAGGATTTCACTGCTAAGCCAATCTGGTCACCTACCATATTTGCTTTCTTACTGCGCATCAGGATGGTTTGTTCCTGGGCCTTCGGTAAGGCTTCTTTAAAATACTGCCAGCTCTCCTGGACTCCTTTTCCCCTCATGTTAGCATCCCAGGAATCCCTGCCCATCAGTTCTCTGAGGGAGTCAAAGTCTGCTTTTCTCAAGTCCAGGGTGTGTATTTTGCTGCTCTTCTTTTTTCCTTTCATCAGGATCCTGAACTCGATCATCTCATGATCACTGCTTTCCAGGTTGCCACCCACATCTACTTCCCCTACTAGTTCCTCCCTTTTTGTGGCCAGCAGGTCAAGCTGTGCATGGCTCCTGGTTGGTTTCATCAGCACTTATACCAATAAGTTATCCCCAACATTCTCCAAAATCTTCCTGGACTGTCAGTGTACTGCTGTATTGGTCTCCCAAGAGACATCAGGGTGGTTAAAGTCCCCCTTTGGACCCAGGGCCTTGATTGTCTGAGGAAGTCTTGTCTACCTTATCCACCTGATCTGGTGGTCTATAGAAGACACCAACCACAGGAAGGATGACAAGCCTCCATCAGAAGTCCCTTGACTGACCAGTATGGGATTTGAACCCACAACCAGATGAGCTAGCTGATTAAACTTTTAATCATTCTTGTGGCTCTTCTTTGAACACAAATGCAAATGAGATTAAGACAGATCCTTGACAGAGACCTCTGCTCACTGTAGTTGTAACTACTTCTCACTACTCTTGTGCTACCTTTGTACATGTCTATGTTTGAACATATGTTTCTGCATGATCTCAGGCACCAGCATATCCATTCTCTAGGAACTCTGTCACAAGCTTTCTCTAAACACACAAACACTCAGACTATTCCCTTGTATTTCTCCTGGAATTTCTCCTACAATATTTGGACAGCAAACATTGCATTGTTGGCTTTCTTGGCACAAACCAAAATCAGGTGCTGCCTAATTGATGCTCAGGTTCCTCACTTAATTTTTCTCAAGAATTCATTCCAGCCATTTCATAGTGTGACTCATCTATTTGCATTCTTGTGCATCCCCTTTGTGCTGGGAGACATGCACTTCTTTCACTCATCGGGCACTTTTCCAGTTCAGGAGATTGAATTGAAGATGTTCGCCATCATTACTACTTCCTCGTGGTATAATGAGTTAAATTCTCCCATTGGTCCATCTGTTCTCACTGCCTTCTGATGTTTTATCATCCATTCTCTGCCTGAGTCTCCACCACGATGATAGTGTTGTGAAGTTGTTGATTATGCATGCGTCTGACAGTGGTTTCCTCAGGTTCTTTTCATTGAGCAAAAGTTTCTCTTAAAACTGCAGCCATCTTCTAATGATTTTGCCATCTTCCAGCAGCATTCTTGCTTTTTCATCTATGAAACCCCTCAAGTCGTCAGTGCTTCTTTGCCGGAGTGCCACTGAACTGCATGTTACCTTTCTCCTTTCCTTCATCTGTCATCCTACATGTCTCACACTGGGTTTCTGCAATGGCTGGTTTTGACTTTTTCTTTACCAGCTTTCATTCCTCATAACTTTCCACTCTTCTCACTTTCTTCTATCATTTGAACCTTTCTTGCCTCTTCTTTGCCGCTTCCTGTATATCATTGGACCACCTCCCTGTCTTTTCCCGTGACATTTTCCCGCTGTTAATTGGGTTGCCTCTCATAATTGTCTCTCCCTGGAATTTAGCCTTCTGCTTTCCTTCTCATCCCAGCCTCTCTTCTGTTCTGAGAAGGCGGTGTATACACTACCCTCCTCCAAGGACTCCTCTTGATTGGCTGGAAGACAGTGGAGCTCTGCCTGCCATTACTCTCCCGATCTTCTGTTGCCAAGTGCTGGTTTTTTCCCTATCCAGCTCCTAATTCCCTCAGATCACTTCCTCTCCTCTGCTGCCTAGCCATTTCCTTGGCCTTTGTTTATTCCAGCTCCCTGGAGTCTTCTGGCCCCCTCTGCTCTTAATGGGTCAGTTCACTGTGGGTACATCTACACAGCGGGGCTATTTTGGGATACGGGAAGTATCCCGAAATAGCTACCCTATGTCTTTTAAATGCACCCATTATTTTGAAATATTTTTCAAAATAATGGGTGTGCGATTTCGGCATCCCAGTAACCCTCATTCAACGAGGGCTAAGGGATGTATCAAAATAGCGTGTTATTTTGAAATTTGCTGCTGTGTAGATGCGCCAAATTTCTAAATATGCTAGTCTGAAATACAATTGAAATCAGATGTACACTTTACGTAGCGCAAATTGCGTATCTTATTTCGAGTTTAGGGTGCTGTGTAGACGCCTATGTTACAACAACATAGAGGTACAGGGCTCTCTGTGTGTGTGTGTGTGTGTGTGTGTGTGTGTGTGTGTGTGTGTGAGATAAAAAAAACTGGGGTTATCAAATAAAAAGACCCTCTGACTTCTTTCCAGTCATCCCTTTCCTCCAACCAACATTCTCTTCCCTCGCCAGCATTGCTGGTAAGTGATGCTCAAGTGGGCAGATTTGTAGGAAATGGCACTTTGTTTAACAGTCTCAGAGCTGCTGCTGCTGTGTCATCCATCTAGCTGCCAGCCGCTGCTTGCATTCCTGAGCCCCTGGTCCCTTCCACCCTAGATGCCTCCAGAAATCTGTCTCTCTCTCTGGCTGCTCTTCATATGATGATTAGGTTTGCACTGGGAGAGAATCCTCCCAATTCAGCAGCACACACACAAATAAGACCTTTGCTCATCTGCAGGGGGAGAGAAGAAAGATGTAGGAAGCAGATAAGCCAAGCGGAGAGGTGAAAAATGGAAAGCTGCGACAGGAAGGACAGAAAAGGCCAAAGGGATGTAACTTTTTTACCTCTCACCAGTTTCTGTATTTTGAAATTGTGTTAAATTCCCTTTGGGTTACTAGAGGAATATGTAATTAAAGATGGCACTATAAATAATAATAATTAGGGCTTTACAAATCATTGAATCTACTCGCCCGTGGCAAGTAGATTTCAGCCAGTCGCCCCGTTCAACGGCGGTGTGCGCATGCACAATGCAGGTCTTGCGCATGTGCAGTGTGGGGCTGGTGAGCAGATTTCGCTGCCGTTTGTCAAGCCCTGATAATAATAATAATAATAATAATAATAATAATAAGCCACAAAATGAGAGGGGTTGTGTTAACTTGGTAATAACTCTTTCCTCAGATAATAAACTCCCAGGCTGAATATTTCTATAAACAACTCAACCACCAACTTTGGAATTTATTTAGCTGAGGATTTGGTTATTACACCTCATAAATAAGAAGTATCCTCAAGTTATCATTATAATAAAACTGTTACAATGCATAGCTTTTTATACAGGAATTATGGAAAGCACTTTAGTGTGACTGAAAATTTATTCACTGGCTTTTGCTATATGTTCAAGTGTAAAACTGCTGTACTTTGGGTTCATACCTATCTAGCTTGATTTGTACTGCTGTGATGGTCCTGGGCTATGCAGATAAATGAAGTACACTGTATGTCATTAACCGGGTACTTTGGAATCCTAAAGGGAGAAAGCAGTGCTTTGAGAATAATGCACATTTTTATTATATTCTGAATGAATAGGAAATTTCCCCATAGTCTAGTTAACTTTTTTTCATCTTGTAAGGTTGAAGAGACAACAATATGTACTGTACTAATAACCTGCAAATAATTAAGTTTTTGGTTCACTGGCAGTTCAAAAAATTGTTTTGACTGAATCAAAACCAATGGTTTTTAGAATTTTTGGTGAACTGAAAAAGTTGGAAATATTTCATTTCAGGTATTGGCCATGAAAGCAAAGGCAATCAAGGGTGAGTTTTCCCACTGTGAAGAAAAGGCAGCAGTGAAGTAGTGATAGTTCCATGATTATGACTCAACTCCCACCTCTCTTCCCTTCTAGGTGAGTGCTTTTATCACCAGCCCATACAGGTTGTCTAGGATGGGGCTTTCTCCAGTTGCAGGTGTTCCTCTCACAGCCACTGGGCCAGATAACAAATGTGAGACTGAGTTTAAAGACTTGTGGTGAAGTCTCTCACATGAGATGTGAGAAAACCAAGCTTAAGGACTTGCTCTGGATCAGGGATTTGAGCCTGGACAAGACAAGACCAGGGAGTAGAAACAGGCCTTCCTGAGTATACCTCTGGGACTATGCTACCCACTAACATTAAACAAACTGGGATTTAGCAGCTCTGGAAAGGAGAAGAAGGTGGTAAAGGGACACTTTTCTATTTACCCAAAGGGGATTAGAAACTTCAGAAAATGACAGAAACTTTACAAAAACTTCTTTACAAAAACTTCCAAATAAAAACATTTTCCAAAACATTTGAGAAACTTCACAATTTTCTTCTGCTGCCTTTCTTCCCCCAGCTCTGACACAGATGGACAAGCTGATGCCCCAAATGTTCAAGTGGTGGTCCCAAGATCAGAGTGAAAGAAGGTAGGTGAGCTAATATCTCTTATTGGACCAATGCCTGTTGATGGCAGAGAAAACCTTTTGAGCTGCACAGAGCTCTCCTTCTCAAGATCAGGCAGATGATTCTGTAGTGGGAGTTAGAACAGGTCCTCAGCTCCCCACTTTGAGGCTCACCAGCCTCTAGTGGCAAGTACTCAGCATTTTGCAGGATTGGGAACAAAGAGACCAAACCCCTGAGACCAACAGTTCCCAATCCAAACCTTTTACCATATGCTCCTGTTTTCAGATGTATTGCTTTCTGTGATCTCAGCATAGAGGGCACCGTTTTAAAATGGTGTCCTCTGCACAGTGTGACCTCACACACACCATAAATGTGAGGTCACGCTATATGGAGGATACATTTTGTATAACAAAATGGTATCTCATGCACACCACCAGTGTCCTCCATATAGTGTGACCTCACATGTGCCATGACAGGTATGGAGAAAGTGAATAAGGAAAAGTTATTTACGTGTTCCCATTACATAAGAACTAGGTGTCACCAATGAAATTTGGTTTAAAACAAACAAAAGGAAGTTTTTCTTTATGCAGCGCACAGTCAACCTATGGAACTTCTTGACAAAAGATGTGAAGACCAGGACTTTAACAGTTCAAAAAAGAACTAGATAAATTCATGGAGGTTAGGTCCATCAATGGCTATTAGCAGGGCTTGACAAACGGCAGCGAAATCTACTCACCAGCCCCGCACTGCACATGCACAAGACCCACATTGCGCATGCGCACGCCACCGGTGAACGGGGCGACCGGCTGAATCCAGTCACCACGGGCGAGTAGATTCACTGATTTGTCGAGCCCTGGCTATTAGCCAAGATGAGTAGGAATGGTGTCCCTAGCCTCTGTCAGAGGCTGGAATTGGGTAACAGGAGAGGGATCGTGTGATAGTTCCCTGTTTGGTTCACTCCCTTTGGAGCATCTGGCATTGTCCACTGTTGGAAGACAGGATACTGGGCTAGATGGACCTTTGATCTGATCCAGTATGGCTGTTCTGATGTTCTTATGTTCTTAAGTGCAAGGTCACTCTGTGGAGAGGATCTCATTTTACTATCCCACACAAGTAGGATTGCCATAACACCATCTACTGATGGAGCAACCCCATTTGGGGTTATGACTATTGTTTAGGAACCAAACCAGACCACAAATAATCATACGACTCACAAGTAAATAAAACCTCTTGCTCTTCTCTGGTTGCACGACTCCCAGGTCCACAGTTGTTTGTAGATGTATTGGCTGGATGGCTACTGGAATAGTATTGGCTGGGTATATGTGTCTAGAGACATAACTTTTAAACTGGAAATCCTTTGGTATTTACCCTTGCAATATTCACAGGAAACATTCACCGAAATGTCCCCTAGACATTGTGATGGACCGGGCCAGGTCTGGACACTGCTGAGGGTGTCAGCTCAAGGCAAATTGCTCAAAACCAGGGCTACTTACTGCCCTCGACTAGAGACCTTTCCCAAATAGGCCACAAACCAGTCACACAGAGCACTTCAGCTGCCAATCTGGCCAGCAGGAAGCCTCACGAGCAAAACCCCTCAGACACCTCAGCTCTCCCTGTGCCACAATCAGCCCTGGGCCTTACGCACAGGTAAGAGGTTATAAAACCTGATCTCACCAATTCCGAACAGATCCTCCCAGTTCCAAATTAGTAGCCACAGTCCCCAGTCAATTTACACTTTAGATCTTACCCACAAGGACATTCTGGGCCAATCCTTTAGAATCTAAAATCTAAGGGTTTATTAATAAAAGAAAGAAAAGGTTGAGAATAAGATTGTTAAGGAGAATACATTAAATACATCAATTACCAAGTTCTTGATGCAGGCTCTTAGCAGAGATGTTGCAAACTTCTAGCTTAAAAGTCTCTGGTGTACATCCTGTGTCAGGATGGGTCAGCATTCCTTCCCGGCTCTCTGTCCCTAGCAAGGATGCATCTGGAATCAGGAGCAAGATTGAAGACAAGATGGAGACAGCCTCATGGCACTTTTATATTCCTGGTGTATCCCAAACTGCAGCTGGTCACATGATCAAGTGACCTATCTGTGTTTCACATGCCAGCAGCCATGAGGTATTGGCTGGTCTTCAGTCTTCCAGACGCATTCCTCAGGTGTGTATTGTCCTCTCCAAGAGCCATTGTCCATGAAGCAGTGCTAGTTAGCACAGCCATTCACTGACCAACCCTTCCTCACAATAGGCAGTCCAGGCCCATTGCTCTCTCCCAGACAGAACATTTACAATACAAGAACAGAGCCTATATTCATAACTTCACATACAGAAATCACACAAGTACATGAGTACCATACACAGAATCAGTAAAGCATAAGCTTTTATTTGATACCTCACATGGCCCACTTAGTACAGAATTTGGGGCAAACACCACCCGTGGGTGCACCAGTGAGCTGTCTGCTCACTTTAAAATCCAATAACATGACAGACGTCTAAAGGAGATTTATTTTGCAATGACAAAGCTCTGTCTCTACAGCAAACACTGTATAAATTAATGGCCTGCCACTTACTGTCTTGCTTTGCTAAGCTTTTCAAACATACTTTATGCCTGACAATAAAGAGACCAAATATGAGGAAGAACAGTGGATCTGAATGCCACAACTTGCATAATAGTCAGGAGACAGATGTGTGAGGAATTTGTAAGTACTTAATAAAATAGACTACATAATGCAATTTGTGAGTGTGCCTTTTTATTGTGGTCCAGTGGATACTATTCCAATGGGGGAGTTAAAAAATATGATTTCTATTTCTAGAAATAGAGCTGGAGCTCCACTGAAATGCGTGACCTTTGGCAAATCATTTAAATTCATTGTGCCTCAGTTTCCTCATACATAAACTGGTTTTAATGATATTTACCCTCCTTTGTGAGCTGTGAATGAAAAGCACTTTATAATCAAGAGCTGGCTGGAAAACTAAAAATTGGGCCCATAAATCTACCTGGAAGATCATGGGTTCAACTGTAAAAAGTATGTGAAATATCGTAAGATGTCACAATAACCAATATAAAGAAATGTTGAGGGAAAAATGTAAGAAAGACAGAAAGACTGAATTAGTGGAAACAAAAAGGCTCTTGAGATAACTCAAGGATGTGTTTAGATTATTCCTGTTAAACAAGTATGGGACCAGAAATCAGTGTAGTACCTGACTGGTCCCAAACGAGGGGATTTGCCAGACCAGGGGAGGTTCCTCCCAACATGGCCCATGTTGCCCTGCTGCCCTGGCTAGGGCTCAAGCCCTGCCCCACTGCTGCCTGCCCGGCTGTGGCTCCCCAGGCTGGAGCTCCAAGGCTGCCGCCAGGGCTGGAGGTCCATGGTCAGAGCTCCGGGGTTGCCACAGCCGGAGCTTCCAGAGCTTCCTGCTGCTCACCTTGCCCCTCCACACAGGTCCCCAACACGGGGCTCCTGGCTGAGTCGCCGGACCCTCCTGCTGCTCCTGCCCCACACAGCCCACCCTCCCTATGCCTGGGCTCTGTGGTCCAGCAACATCCATGGTCCTGCCAGATCCTGTTGCTAGACCAGAGAGTCCTGGTTAAGGGACCTGTAGTAACCTGTAGTAACAGCTCATCACTGGGACCCAGGAACTGACTCTGCAACTGATGCATTGTAAGCCCAGATCTGTGGAGCTTGTGGTGCTGATATTTGCAAGCCCAGACTTGAGAGTCCATGTTGCATCATAAACCTGGGTTTGCAATTTCTATCACATCCATTCTCACTGTGGCAGAGCTTCCGACTTGGGTCTGCAGCTTGAACTGGGTCCAAGCTGCAAAAAGACAGGGGTTGTGCCCAAGTCTCGGTAAGGCTATGTCTAGACTGCAGAGTTTTATAGGAAAATTGCGAACCGCAATTTGCATATCTTTTTCTGGTTTTTTTTTCTTTTCGAAGAGGCTTTTCTGAAATTTGGCCCATCTACACGATGAACAAGCCCCTACTGCTTCAGCTGCAGAAGTAAGCCCTCCAGCTGGTAGCAGTAGTAGATTCAAATCCTCAGGCGACCAGCCACTAGAACACAGAATGATTGAGTGACACAAGCAAACATGCTCTCCTGGAGTACTTAGTTTAGTGCAGACTAATGTTGTGCAATCCTCTTGTTAAAGTATTGGCAGAGCATCACTCAGCTAATGCCCGTAAATTGGGCCTTAGAAGTTTTTCAAACACGTGTTAGAATGAAATCTTTGGATCTGAGCGCAGCCAGCCAAAGCTGTAAAACAAAAGACACAACTTCCTGAGCACAGCACAGCAGGGTCACCATCAGGCCACAGGAAAACAGAGGAAGGTAAGCCTGTTGGTGACACTGCTATTTCAGACTGTAAATAAAACCCAGAGCTGCAGAGCTGTGTTTGAAGGATGTGAAAAGAGCAGATTCCTTTCTCTCATATCTTTACCCTTTTCTGTAGCCTGATGCTTTGTTTTTTCCTCTGATTTTTTGCTTTTGTCTTTGCAGTCCAGACAGAACTATTCATAGAAAAGAAATTTCAACTTCACATCTACGCCCAGCTTCCCAATTCTGCTGTATGCCTGGCTTACAGCAAGATATCTGCTCCTTTCAGCTTTCATTATTGAAGTTGTCTCCTTACCCTACCCCTGCATCATCTCCTTGGTCTTTCTCAGGGTCTGTTGAAGAGACTGAGTTGTCCATATTTCGATTAATTAATTCCGATGAGATCAAGGGCCTGTTGCGCTAGGTGCTGTACAAGCATACCGCATGAGAGTGCCCCTACCCCAAACAGCTTACAGTCGAAACAGGCAAAGGGCAGGATGGGAAAGTGCACAAAAAAAGGTGAGGTAACTAGCCCATGGTTACATAGGCAGAGCAGAGACTAGAACCCAGCCTCCCGGCTGGTTCACTAGATAGCCTTGCCTCCTTGCCAGAATTCAACAGCGCGTGGCCATGATCTCGGAGCTATGGAGACTCTGAATAAGAATTGTGGCCCAGTTGCGTTAGGCACTACATATGCACATCATAAAAAGTTAGTCCCTGAACCAGGGTTGTGAGAAGACACAGCGGCTGTGTCTAGACTGGCCAGTTTTTCCGGAAAATCAGCCGCTTTTCCGGAAAAACTTGCCAGCTGTCTAGACTGGCCGCTTGAATTTCTGCAAGAACACTGATGATCTCATGTATGATCATCAGTGTTCTTGCGGAAATACTATGCTGCTCCCATTCGGGCAAAAGCCCTCTTGCGCAAATGCTTTTGCGCAAGAGGGCCAGTGTAGAAAACGCGGTATTGTTTTGCGCAAAAAAGCCCCGATGGCTAAAATGGCGATCAGGGCTTTCTTGCGCAAAAGCGCGTCTAGATTGGCCAGGGTCGCTTTTCCGCAAAAAGTGCTTTTGCGGAAAAGCGTCCGTGCCAATCTAGACGCTCTTTTCTGCAAATGCTTTTAACAGAAAACTTTTCCGTTAAAAGCATTTGCGGAAAATCATGCCAGTCTAGACGCAGCCAGCAGGTGTTGAAGCAGACAAAGGTGGGTGGCAGGAATGAGGGAGCCGTGAAATCAGGGCACAGTAGGTCATTATCTCATCTTATCCCCACTGTGAATCATTTCCATCAAAATTCAGGCTACATTTTCCATCATTTTGGCTTGGACAGTCTTCTCCCCACCACCCAGATGTCACTTGACTTTTGATGCCAATGCCTGAGCACATGCTGAATGTTAAGCATGTGAGCAGTCCCACTGATCTGAATGCCAGCCAAAATCAAGCATGGCCTTAAGTGTTTTGCCTGGTTTGTGAGCTCTTCAGGGCAGGCACTATAGAATTAGCCCGGGCCACACTGAAATCAGTGGGAGTGTCTGGGCATGTCTACACTAGGAAATTATTTTAAAATAACTTATATTAATCTGAGGCAGGTTCCATTATTGTGGACACACTACCTCAACTTAGAGCCCCAGGAAGCACTGGGGAGTAATTACTTCGAATGATGGGGAGTCGTTATTTCAAAATAGTAATGGCTGAGCGTCCACACTAATGCTATTTCAAAATGCCTATTTCGAAATAAGCATTATTCCCTAAGGAAAGCAGGAGTACAGATTTCAAAATAACTAGCCCATTATTTCAAAATAACAGGCTGTGCAGTGTGGATGCACCACTTGTTATTTTGAAATAAGGGGGATTACTCCAAAAAAACTCTGTGGTGTAGACCTGGGCTCCATGTTTGTTCAACACTTAGTACAATAAGGTCCAAATCCTGATTAAAGCCCCTGATCATATTTGCCAATTGTAAGCTTTCTGGGCAGTGGCCATTGTTTTGTTCTGTGTCTATATAAAGCCTGGCGCAACAGGACCCTGGTCCAAGAGGGATGCTTTTGCATGCTGTCCTACTGCTTCCAGTCATGGTGTGCCAAGCTGTGGGCCTTGGTGTCAATTTTCTGCAACACATTCTATAAAAGGGTCATTTTCACCAGTGGCTCAAGCTGCAGAACTTGGAGGCAGTTCTAGATTTCATAGGCCTCACCGGAGGCACTTTGAACCACGGGCTTGCCTACTTTGGGCCAAAGCTAGGGTGCAAACTTAGCCCCTGGGAGGTCTGAACATGCCCCAAAATTAGGAGTAGAGTGACGCGTGTGATATGGAAAATGTAAAAGAAAACAGGGAGAAAATTTTTGTTTAAATTTTCCACAGAGAATTTTGGGAGAAATTCAAATACCACAAAAATTTGGCCAAAAACCAAAATATTTTTATTTTAGCTACAGGATATTGGGAGTGGAGGCTTGACTTTTGACCAAAAATTAAAATTTTTCGTTGAAAGCAGACACTTTTCACATGCACACACACACACAAATTATGTCAGGGAGCCAATTTTCTATTAAAAACAGTTTTCTGGTTGTAAATCTTCAACCAATCCTAGGTGTGTGCTAATTCTACCACACCATGAATGTTAGGTTCCATGGCCCTGTGTATATTGGGAGTCTTTTTTAATTTCCTGCCAGCATTTTTCAATAAGCACTAAAAGCGATAAAGAAGCACAGTTTGTTAAGGCTAGTGTGAACTGCTGAAAGGGCACAGACTGCAGTCACCTGAGAGCAAGGCTGGATAGAGGTTGCCAGCCAGAGCAGGTTGCCTTCTCATCATCCCAATAGAGGAGTAAATGATATTTAGTGGGAATCTGGATGCTGCTTTGTTTTGGATCAGTCCTTGTGAACCACAGTCCACAGCCAAGCAGCCATCTCTTTGCTCCTTAATAGCAGATTCTCACAGCCCACCCAGCCTCTCCTTAGCATCATTCAGTGTGGGAGATTAGTGCAACTGCCTTTATCAGAGCACTGAGTTTTAAATTTAGGAGTAGTACTTCCTGTGGATCTTAGTGCCAACATACTGATAGGGTCCTAGTCACTGAGATATCCAATCTGTAAGTCACACTACCCTTAAACATCTGACAAAAATGAAACACGGTAAATATGGGGGGAATATTCATTGAATAGTTTATCTGAAATATTTTATCAGATCAGTCTAATGCATTCATTAATTTAATAGCCTTTGGCCAGCTGGAGTGATCAGTTACAAATGAAGGACAAATACAGTATGTGATAGCAAACAACTCTAGGAACAATTCATAAAAAGAGTCTGTACAATTGAGACTAACAAAACATGTAGGCTATGTCTACACTGGCAGCTTCTTGCGCAAGAATTTTTCTGCGGAAGAGTTCTTGTGCAAAAACTCTTCCACAAGAGAGCGTCTACACTGCCATGTGCTTTTGCGCAAGAGATGTGCTTTTGCGCAAGAGCATCCATGGCAGTGTAGACGCTCTCTTGCGCAAAAAAGCTCTGATGGCCATTTTAACCATAGGGGCTTCTTGCGCAAGAAATTCATGTTGCCTGTCTACACTGCCCTCTTCTGGAAGAGCTCTTGCGCAAGAGGGCTTATTCCTCATGGGGAGAGGATTAACTCTTCTGGAAGAAGCCCTGTTTTACAACGCTGTACTGTAAATTTACTTCTGGAAGAATGCTCGTGCAGTGTAGACAGCCGGCAAGTTTTTGCAGAACAGCTGTTCTTGCGCAAGAAGCTGCCAGTGTAGACATAGCTGTAGATGGTATCATGAGCTTTCGTGGGCACAGCCCACTTCTTCAGATGACCAGAGTGTTGGATGTCCAGAACTAAAATAAATAGGGGAGAAGGGGCGGGGGGAGAGGGGTAAACAAGAAGATTTAGTAGGTATAAAAATATATCAAGGGTACTTAGAAGGTGCCAATGATTCTTTGTCTGTATAGTATCTGGTGTTAGTACTTTTCTTCTCTATTGCCTACTAATGGTTCTTATCTGCCTCTTTTGACTATGCAGTCTATAGGTATTTATAGACTATTTGTTTTTCCTGTTACATTCCAGCTCAGCTTTCCCCTTGATATATTTTTTTAAACCCACTACCTCTTCTTGTTCCCGCCCCGCCCCCCCCCCCCCCCCCCCCCCGGCCACCTCCCTTCTCTCCTATTTATTTTAATTCTGGACATCCAACACACTGGTCATCTGAAGAAGTGGGCTGTGCCCATGAAAGCTCATGATACCATCTACATGTTTTGTTAGTCTTTAAAGTGCTACCAGACTTATTCATTGTTTTTTAAGTTCATCTTGTACAGACTAACTCAGCTACCTCCTGAAGCTTTTGTACAATTGAGGACATCCTAATAATAATGGCACACTGCATTTCTCTTCTAGCAGATTTCACATGAGATCTCAAAGCACTTTGCAAGCATTAATTCAGCAGGTTGAATTGCTCAGCCAAATGAAGCAATGGTCCTCTGCTTACCAATGGCTACAATGTGATAGAGAAACTCCTGTGACTTGTACTATGTCACAGAACAAATCCCTGGGAAAAATAGGGCTCAAACCTATGACTCCTCTGATGCATGTGATTTCCCTACTCCTCAAGTCAACTGAGTCATTCAGTCCTGTAGCTGGAACAATATCATGTGATTTAACATCTGCCCCAAGTAATGGGTAGCTGAAGCAAATAGTGTGCAGGCAATGAATGGACTGAAATGTATTTGCACATGTGTGCTTGATCATTTTGAAGGGCAAAATGTGTTAGTAAAAATCACGAATCTATTGGCAGTGAATTGGCAGACAGAAAGAAAAAGCAGATGCCTAGCTGGAAAGATGAGATGAGGAGGTTATTACTTAATCTTCCAGCAGCAACCAGAGGCCCATTGTGCTAGATACTGGACATCTACCCAGTGAGAAGCAGTCCCTGCCTCAAGGAGCTTTCAGTCGAAGTAGACCAAACAAATGGGGAGAATTATCTTCCCGATTTTACACATGGGACCCTGAGATACACGCAGGCCAAGTGTTAAGTCACCCAGTGACCATGTGGCACAGCAGGGAATTTTATTCCTATTTCCCAAGTCCCACTTTAGTGCCCTAACACTCAGCTTGCTATCAAAAGCAACCTTTCTCCGAAAGCATACCGCTGAGACCCACTATTGCAAGGAGTTAATCCCACCATCATTTCTGACTGGAAGATCCAGGCAATGAACTTGTATCATTTGATCACTCCTGTGGCATTAAATCTTTATTTGCCTGAATAACTAGAATTCATCATCTCCAGTGGCGAGAGTGGCAGCTGATGTGTTGCATCAGACTAAGGCACCTTTACATGATTAACTCCATGATAGTCTCTTGAGCCCTTCAGAGAGCTGTTTCAATATTCTACTCGGAAAAGACCAAGAAAAATTAATAGCCTGGAAAGTTGTGTGTGCTATTTGTGGCAGGCAAGAGGGTTTCATTTGCCTTACAACTCCTCAGTGTGACAGATAGTTCCATCATGTATTGGAACTCCCATCCAGCAGAAGGAAGAACTTTCTTGGGCGCAGTCATGGCGATTTCATAGGGGCAGTGCTTTTACAGAGAGGCAGCAAACTCAGAAGGGGCATAGGGCCTGCAATATGTGAGTGGCTTTCTTCTTGCCATTGTAATTCCGTGCCACCTAATGGCTCTTCATTTATTTCATGGCTTTCTAATTGCATCCACAACTGCTGCAAGTGGTTCCAATGAGCCCATGTTAAATTCCCAGAGATGCCACCTTGTGGATGAAGCAGAGGACCTAAGGGTCCTGATCAGGAGCATTTTCACAGCCCTGCAGGTGCAGTTAGTATTTTTTCCTTTCTTTCCTACCCCAATTGTATAAAATATTCTTCCTAACCTAGTCTGCGTGGGTGTGTGGTTTTGCAGTGCATTCTTAGAGAAAAAGGAGGTGCATTCCACCACAAAGATAGCTGTATTGCAAGCATGGGTGCAGTCATTCAATCGAAAATAAAGCCTCTACCTTTCTTTCTGGAAATACATTTTCGTGTTCCTCTCTTCTGATTGAACCTATGCAGAAGGAACTAGAGAGTTGCTCTTTGTACACAGGGTCAGGTAACACAAGGAAAGCATAACAGGAAGTTGGATGTATGCAGGTTGCTAGACTTTATCTTAGTCACTGCCTGCTTGCAGGCACAAGTCATCTCAATAGTCCTCAATGTAGAGAAAACCACATTACAATGGAGAAATACCGTACTTTAACAACTGGCACTTTTTTTTTTCAAATATATGTGTTCAGTTGATAGCAAACTGCTGCAGGGTTCAGTGAAATACTACACAACACTGTGTATTTATTGACCAAAACGGAAGACTATGTCCAAAGAGTACAAAGGTTTATTGATTTGTTTTCTTGTAGCAGGTAGTTTCCCTTGCAAGCCGTGGCATGATCATGATTTGTTTTCATCTCTAACTTTTATATGTCTATTGATTTAGAACAGGAGGGAGAAAGAAAACTTGAAACCAGGTCCTCTGATCTGTCATCCCTGTGTTAGCCAAGAACTTGAGTGCTTTGAGGGAGATTATAAATTCATAACTACTGTGAATTAGGTATCATACCTAGACTGCAATCGAAAATCTTCCTGGGGCATTCATTAAAGATCTAATAAGTTTTGTCTCCATCAAGGAGGAAACTCAGTATGTCCCATTGCTAACCTGACTTTTTATATTTTTGTTATGTATTCTCAGCATCAAGCATTTAACTGCAGACTTCTCCATGCTGCATTGAGAATAGGCTTGAATCTCTAGCCAATTTCCTGTTGATCTAGAGCACAGGAGCATTAGCAGATGCCTACAGAAAGCTGAACCTCCAAAGACCTCAGCTTTCCAGGAATACGTGACCATTCTGCAACACAGAAGAGTGACTGGAGACCTGAGGTAATCAGGCTGATTTTTTTAAGGGGCAGTACACTGTCTGCACTTTGCCCAAGCAATTAACTCCTGAGGAAAGCACAATAGTTCTGGGAAGGTGTTCTGTTTATTTTGATCAATGCACTCAGTCCAACACTCTAACTCAGAGACATCCAGTCTCTCTGTTCTATGCCTGGCCAGAGACTGACAGTTACATTTCACAAAGACTTTTTATGGCTTTGAATCTATTTTCCAGTGTGGAAGGAAAACCAACCTCTTTGATAGTGTTCGTGAAAGAGAATGTTATATTTTCAAAGCAAAAAGGTCTGGTTTTCAATTCAGGTCTTTTTTGATCCAGGACTAGAGAAACCTGTCTTCTCATTGAAAACTTCATTGACAATGATACAGCTCTGCGAAACTTTTCAGTTTTGACAGGATCTTTTAGTGAGATACATTTGATTGAAAACATCCCAGCCATCTCTGCTCTACTGCTACCTAAACCCCCACTGGGAATTCAAATGTAGAACTCTGCCAACGATCAGATGGGGTGCACTGAATTTCAAGCCCTTGTTGTGAGCAAGATACAAGAAGTCATTCTTCTGCTCTACTCTGCACTGATTAGGCCTCAGTTGGAATATTGTGTCCAGTTCTGGGTACCACATTTCAAGAAAGATGTAGAGAAATTGGAAAAGGTCCAGAGAAAAGCAACAAGAATGATTAACCATCTAGAAAACATGAGCTATGAGGGAAGGCTGAAGGAATTGGGCTTGTTTAGTTTGGAAAAGAGAAGACCGAGAGGGGACATTATAGCAGTGTTCAGATGTCTGAAAGGATGTCACAGGGAGGAACAGGGAAAACTGTTCTCCTTGGCCTCTGAGGATAGTACAAGTAGGAATGGGCTTAAACTGCAGCAAGGGAGGTTTAGGTTGGACATTAGGAAAAACTTCCTAACTGTCAGAGTGGTTAAACACTGGAATAAATTGCCTACGGAGGTTGTGGAATCTCCATCACTGGAAATATTTAAGAGCAGGTTAGACAGACATCTATCAGGGATGATCTAGACAGTGCTTGGTCCTGCTGTGAGGGTAGGGGACTGGACTTGATGACCTCTTGAGGTCCCTTCCAGTTCTAGTGTTCTATGATTCTATAAGACCTATTTCATCCAGGGCAAGTAATGGAATGACATTACTAGCAGGCCAATTGGTAATCCTCAGAGATGTTCTTTGAGCCCAGAAGAGACTGTAGTAATCATTAAGTCTGACCTGAATAACATGGACCAAAGAAACTCAGTCAGTTATCTCTGCATTAAAAGCTTAACTTCTGGTTGAGCTGTAGCATATTTTTTAGAACGTCCTGATAATGCAATATCCTGCAGTAATAAAATGAATATAGTAGCCCAATGTCCATGAGTCTGTAACGCTGATGTACATGGCCCCGCCCTCTGGCCGTGTACGTCAGTGCCCCGCCCCCTTCCCCTCCTTCCTTGGTGGCTCGGCAGAGTGCTGTGCTGCTCAGCTGGGCCGCAGCAGGGGAGCAAGCGGCGGCAAGCGGCCGTTTGCTCCCCCGCCGCGGCCCAGCTGAGCGGCGCAGCGCTCAGCCGAGCAGCCAAGGAGGGAGGGGAAGGGGACAGAGCGCTGACGTACACGGCCAGGGGGCAGGGCCATGTACATCAGCGTCCCGCCCCCCCCTTCCCATCCCGCCGTGACTCTCAGCTGAGTGCTGTGCCCCTCAGCTGGGCTGCCACGTGGGAGGAGGGGCGGGGCGGTGACGTACACGGCCCCGCCCCCTGGCCATGTACATCACTGCCCCGCCCCCCTCCCTCATGGCAGCCTGGCTGAGCAGGCAGCACTCAGCTGAGTGCCACGGCAGGAGGGGAAGGGGAAGGGGGGCGGGGAGAGATGGAGGGGAGAGAGAGGCAGGAGGAGGATGAGAAGAGAAAGGGACAGTGAGAGGCAGGAGGGGGAAAAGAGAAAGAAAGAGATGGAGAGAGAGGCAGAAGGCGAGAGAGGCAGGAGGCGGAGGAGAGCTGAGAGGGAGGGGGGAGGCAGTAGGAGGAGAGAGAGAGAGAGAGAGACGGAGACGGAGATGGAGCAAGAGACCAGAGGCTCAGGAGAGAAGACCAATGTGGAGGAGAGACCTAAAAATCCCGTCTTATGACGGGCTAATTGGCTAGTAAAATAATGACTGTTCTTAGGAGGAAACCTTCTAGAATCATGTTTCTCATACATAAAATTATGGCAGCAGGAGACAGTAGGCTAGTTTGGTGCATCAGTAGGGATCACTTACCCCAGCTAGGGTTGTCCCCAATTTAGCCACAGTGAGGTGCATGTTACAGCAGATAGAATCATCAGGCAGTAATACTGAATGGGACAAATCACCTAAGGGTATGTCTACACTATAGGACATAGTTGAATTAAGACGCACAGCTTCAGCTATGTTAATTTCTTAGCTGAATTCGAAGTAGCTTAACTTGGCTTTTAACGCTGTCTACACAGCAGGAAGTTGAAGAACGAACGCTCTTCCTTTGACTTCCTTTACTCCTCATGAAAGCAGGGTTACTGGCATCGACCAGAATACCCCTCTCATTTCAAATTACCTGTCTTAACTAGACCACTAATTTGAACCCTGGAAGATCGACAGCAGCAGCTTTGATCTTCCTCTGTAGTGTACACATACCCTAAGGGTGTGTCTACACAACAGCCTAAACTTGAAATAAGATACGCAATTTGCACTACACAAATTGCGTATCTTATCTCTAATTTATTTTGAAATCGTTTATTTTGAAATTTGGTGCGTCTACACAGCGCCAAATTTCAAAATAACGCGCTATTTCGAGTCATCCCGTATCCCTCGTTCAATGAGGTTTACCAGGATGGCGAAATATAACGCCCATTATTTTGAAAAATATTTCAAAATAAAGGGTGTCTTGTGTAGACATGGGGTAGCTATTTTTGGATACCTCCGGTATCCTGAAATAGCCATACATTGTAGACATACCCTAAGGGATTTGGCACCTCTCAACTGTTAATTTTAATGGACAAAATCGCTCAGATTTTCAAAGACACCTATGAAATTTAGTTGCTCAAATCCTGCTAAAATTTATGGGAATTTGGCATCCAAAATGTCAACGTGGCTTTGAAAATCTCAGGCCATCTCATTCCCTAGAAATTTCTGAAAATTGTAATCAGTTCTCTACAGGCAAAAGTCAGAATCTCTGGCTACGTCTATACTACAAGGTTTTTGCTCAAAAACAGCTGTTTTTGTGCAAAAACCTGGGGAGCATCCACACCTCAAATGAGCTCTTGTGCAATTAAATGAGCAGTTAAATGGCAAAAGAAAGGGCTTTTTCCGCCGTAGGCAAACCTCCTTTTCTGACACATAACTGCTTTTAGAGCTACAGCTATTACGCAAGAAGGCAAGTGTGGACTCTACAGAGGGAGAAACCCCTATGGGGAAAAAGCACAGGTGCTCTGATGGCCATTCTATGAATGGCAATTAGAGCTTTCTTGCACAAGAGCCTCCAGCAGTGTGGACGCTGTCTTGCGCAAAAGCACATCACTTTTGCGATGTGCTTTGATGTGTGGACGTGCTCTTGCTCAAGAAGTTTTTGCACAAAAACTCTTGTACAAAAGGCTTCTTGCGCAAGAAGCCTGTAGTGTAGATGTAGCCTCTGAGTTTTATTTCTAACCCACAATTTCAGGGTTCTTTTCCCCACCTGTTTGCTGCCCTCGAAATGAGGCTACAGTGAGACCTAGACTACTTCACAGAGCTATCTTAAGGTATAATTAATGTTTGTGTAACCCATGCCCATGCAGTGTTGCTTTGTCCCCTTCTAATGATAGCTGAATCACAGATGGCAGTTGATGATACTCTTGAAGCCTTTGCTATTAGAGATGGGTCATTGACAGCCTCTCCTTTAAGATCCATGGAGCCCAGGTTCAATTCCCCACTGCTGCAACCCCACATGGGGTGGGGGGAGGGAGTGTAATATTTGCAAAGAGCTTGGAGATCCTCTGATGACGTGCTATTTGAGTGCTAAGCACTCTATTACTATCCTCTGCATGGTTTGAGTAGTAGGCAAACACACCGCTATCCAAGAATGTTTTCATGTAATTGGTATCACCTGTGGAGAGAAAGTAATCATTTCTGAGATGGGCACAAAGGATATAAACAAAATGTGCTCTTCTGTTCATTGCTGCAAAGAACGATAATCTTAAACTTCCTTTGCTAAGACACCACATATTTTCCAGCAATCAGAAAAGACTGATTTTCCATCATTATGCTTATTTTTGTGTGCTTTGAGACTGTATTCTATTTCAATTAAAAATCCATGAAAATTGTGGCTGTGCCTTTTAATGTGATATTGTTAATTAAACTGTGCTCTCATGTACCAAAGTGTTATAAAATGTCTTGGAAAAGGATAAAAAATAATAGCAGGAATAAAATTGGACAATTTATCTAACAGGAGATTAAAAGGCTTCTTGTTTCCTTTGTGGATTTAGATTTCCAGAATTAAATGAGTGTGAAGTAATAATATTTTTCAGCACAATCATTATCACTTTACTGCACTTAAATGTATGCAGCATTTCATTGTCATTATACTTAACTCACCTAATTTGGCTCCCTTGCTTGCCATGCAAAACAGCTCCACAACTGTGGACCCTGAAATCATATCACCAACAGCCCGCCATGAACCAGCCCATCCCTCCAGTTGCTGAATGTGTATCTGGTGCTGAAGATAATTCTAGATTCGTGGTGAGAGAGAGTTGAAAAACACTTGTTATACCATAGGCCATTGTGACAGGGTGCTAAGTAAGAAGGGCTTACTCTGCCCCCTGCTATTCCAACCCTAAGCAAGGGGACTAGACTGGGGCTGGTTGAACAGCCCTGTGCCTGCCTAGCAACAATATACAGCTGCCAGCCTAATTAGCCAGATGCTATAAAGTCTGGGAAGTCAAAAAAGGAGGAGGAGGGAAGAGAAGAGCTGGGCATAGCGAGGAGCCTGGCAGTTTGGTAGTGAAAAATCTGTACACAGATAGCAAGATAGCAGTGGTAGGAAACATCTGTAAGTAAAGAGGACTGGTGTTTGCATCAACCTGAGGCATCCCTGACTGTGAGGGAAGCATGGGCAAAACCCAGAGGGGCCCAGCTTGTGGGCCAAATTTTGGAAAAACCTCCTCTTTCGGAAGAGCCCTTATTCCTCATGAAATGAGGAATACAGGGCTTCCAAAAGAGCACATCTGCTCTTCTGCAAAAAATGTTGGAAGAGCAGACACATTCCCTGGACATGACAGAGTTCTTCTTCAAGTGTTTGCTTATGTCCATTCCGTTTAGGTGTGCACACCCCGTGCACAAGTTCCGGAAGCTTTTTACCCTTAGCAGCACCCGTTGGGCCAGCCCCTGGAGCGGCACTGGTATAGCCATGCATATAACCCCCTACTGGCCCTCCCCCTCCTTCAGTTCCTTCTTTCCACCCCAGACGGTTGCTGGAAAGCTTTGTTTGCGATCACAAGTGCGCCCTTAGCTATCTAGTGTAGTTATGTAAATAGAGTAATTTCCAGTTAATTGTTAAATGATAGTTGTTAGTGTTAAATAATATTGTCTCGAGGGGAGAGGGGGTATGCCAGGGCCCCAAGGCTTCAAACCCTGCCGGAGATGTTCAAAGCCCATGCCATGTGGAGATCCTCACAAGGAGTGTCTTAAGTGCTTGGGAGAGAGCCATCTGACAGATTCCTGCAGAATCTGTAAGTTGTTTAAGCCACACACCAAGCGAGAGCGAGACTCCAGACTTAAGTTGCTCTTAATGGAGTCCGCACTTCAGCCCTCGGCACTGGACCCAGTACCATCAGTTAGAAGCACATCAGGGTCGACGAGAGATGCCAGTTGGGCACTGAGGCACTCAGCAGCACCGGGGCATCGTACAGCACTGAGGCACCAGTCTCAATCCCCGGTGCCGGCGACTTCTAAAAAGTCGTGAAGAGGAAGATCACCCACCAGGCAAGAACATGGAGAGCACCATGGGGCTTCCTCATTGTCACACCGGTGTCGAAGTCTGGCATGAGCCAGCATGCCTGAGGCCCAGGACCTGCCTATGAAGGAGGTCAGGTGGCCTTCCTCTCCAGACACCTTTACAGTGGCCTGGGAGCTAATAGAGTTAACAGCTTCCCCAGCTCCGGCACCGAGGGGCACAACCAAGCAAGAGGACAGGGACTGCCTCGGTGCCAGATCAACCACGGCACCGCCAACGGCACCGATTCACCTGTCCTCCTCACAGAGGATGCCCCAGCCAAAATTGCTCTTCCCGTGAATAAGATGGTGGCAAAGATCACAAAAAACCTGTGGCAGACCCCAGCCTCCATTCCCCCGACTCAGAAAGGGGTTGAAAGGAGGTATTTTGTGCCACAGGCGAGGCATGAGCATCTGTTTGCCCATCCAACCCCAGATCGGCAGTGGTTCAAGTGGCCTGCCAGAGGGAAAGGCAGGGGCAACCAAGGCCCACTCCAAAGATCAAAGAACCCAAGAAATTAGACCTATTGGGGAGAAAAGCATATGCCATGGCAGGCCTGCAGCTGAGGATTGCAAATCAGCAAGCAATGCTCAGCAGATACGCTTATAACTCATGGGCGGCAATAAATAAATGTCAGGCCCAGTTCTCCAAAGACTCCCAGCAGGAGTTTGCAGCCCACGCTGAGGAGGGCTAAATAGTGTCAAGGATGGCCCTTCAGGCCGCTCTTGACGCTGCGGTTTCTGTGGCAAGATCAATGGTCACAGGCATAGTAATGCTCAGATGTTTGTGGCTGCAAGTATCGGGCATCCTGCAGGAGGTACAAGTGACTCTCTAGGATTTGCCCTTTGAGGGTTCCAGTCTTTTCTCTGAACAGACTGATAGCAGACTACATAGTCTGAAGGATTCTAGGGCAACTTTGAAATCCTTGGGCATCCACACGCACGCTCCGCAGCACTGTCCACTGTTTCAGAGACCACAGAGAGGCCCTCAGCAGAGGCCCAGATATGACAGCAGAAGAAGAAATAGGCCCAACAACAATAACAGAGGGCCTAAGTGGGGGTCACAATCTAATGTGGACCAGAATCAGGGACCCCCCCAATAAGTCCCAGGGCCCGAGATCAGGCTTTTGAAGGAGCGCCCGGGGACGGAATACCAGTGTGGAAGCCAGATCGTCCATTCTGCCACAGGTTGTTCCCTTTTCACTGTGCCTGGCGCTCCATTACGTCAGACCATTGGGTTCTAGACATGGTACAAAGGGGATATTCTATCCCATTCCATACCTTCCCACCCCCCTTCCCTGTCCCTCTTCAGGGACCCCTCTCACGAGAATTTGCTCGTGCAGGAAGTCTCTTTGTTGCTGGGGTTGGGAGTGATAGAAGAGGTCCCAACTTCATTCAGAGGGAGGGGTCTTTAATTCCAGTATTTCCTAATCCCGAAGTCCAAAGGTGGCCTCCGCCCCATCCTCAACCTCCGGGGGCTCAGCGCCTACATACAGAAATCACAGTTCAGAATCGTGATGTTGGCTGCCATTATCCCCTCCCTCAATCTGGGAGACTGGTATGCTGCCCTCGACCTGAAGGAAGCATTCTTCCACATCTTGATTGCCCCACACCACAGGAAATTCCTTCATTTCAAGGTGAGCGAGAACCATTTCCAGTTTGTGGTGCTACCCTTCAGTCTATCCACAGCCCCCAGGGTATTCACCAAATGCATGGCAGTGGTCGCTGCCTTCATGAGAAGGAAGGGGTTACACGTCCATCCCTGTCTATACGACTAGCTGATCAGGGGCCGGTCCAGAGACCAAGTAATCTCTCATATCAGATTGGCCAGAGACACCTTCGCTGACTTGGGGCTGATCCTAAATGTGGAGAAGTCTGTTCTCACACCTACTCAGGTGATAGAATTCGTGGGGGCATGGTTGGACACTACAATGGGGTGGGCGTCTCTCCCATGGACCAGGTTTCTCGCCCTGCAGGATATTATACAGCAACTGCAGACCGTCCCGATGACAACAGCAAGAAATGCTTGAGACTTCTAGGCCATATGGCAGCATGCACGTACGTGGTGAAGTACGCCAGGCTACACCTTCGCCCCTTCCAGAACTGGCTAGCCAGGGTGTACAGGCCAGTTTGCGACCACATAGATATGGTGTTCACAGTTCCTCAGGAGATCTTGTCGACCCTGAACTGGTGGCTTGGAGAGGACAGAGTGACCTGTGGGGTCCTGTTCACCCAGCCTCCCCCCTCGATCCAGCTGGTAAGAGATACCTCCAATACCGGATGGGGAGCCCACATGCGGACCTGAGGATGCAAGGTATGTTGTCTGCAACAGAAAGAAGCCTTCACATAAATGTCAGGGAACTGAGGGCAGTTCGGCTGGTGTGCTAGGTTTTTATGACCCACTAAGGGGCAAGGGTGTTTTGGTGTTGACGGACAATACGACGGCAATGTACTATATCAACCGTCGGGAGGTGGGGGGGTCGTTCCTCTCCCCTGTGCCAGGAGGCACAAGCCCTCTGTGACCTGTGTATCACACAAGGAGTACATCTTCAGGCGACCTACCTCCCAGGGTCCTCCAACACCCTAGCAGATCACCTCAGCCGGGCCTTCTCACCATACAATTGGTCCCTCAAGCCAGAGGTGGCGCGATCTCTTTTCCAAAGGTGGGGAACTCCCTGACTGGACCTGTTCACATCACAGACCAACAGGAAATGTCCAAGGTTCTGTTCCTACAAGGGCTTGGGCAAGGGTTCAGTGGGAGATGTTCTGGTAGAGAAGTGTCCGGGGGGGGCCTCCTTTACGCCTCCCCCCTTCCCTACAGTACACAAAGTACTCTTGATGGTCAAGAGATAGGGGTTGACACTGAGCCTCATAGTCCCAGCGTGGGCCCGTCAGCACTGGTACACGACCCTGGTGTGTCTGTCAGTGAAGGACCCCACTCCCCTGCCGACAATCCTGGATCTGCTGATGCAACATCTCAACCAGGGTTGGCTCTGCCACCCAAACCTGCAAACCCTCCACCTGACAGCCTGGAAAATCAGTGGCTGCGGGGGAGGGAGCTCCTTTGCTCAGACCCAGTGAAACTGGTGTTGGTGGAGAGCAGAAAACCTTCCACCAGAGTGGCATATCGAGCTAAATGGAAAATGTTTTCGGTATGGGTCACTGGTAAGGGTGGGGATCCTGTCCGAGCCCCTATCCCGTTGATCCTAGACTACCTACTTGATCTTAAGGAGCAAGGGTCGTCTACCTCATCGCTCAGGGTACACCTGGTGGCCATTATGGCCTTTCACCAGGGCTAAGGGGGCAGGTCGGTCTTCGCTCACGAGATGGTAAAACAGTTTCTAAAAGATGTGGACAGTTTGTACCCCCAGGTTAGGCCACCCATCCCACAGTGGGACTTGAACTTGGTACTGTGGGGCCTTATGAGACCCCCATTGGAACCCCAGGCCACATGTTCCATGTCACATCTTTTGTGGAAAGTAGTGTTCTTAGTCACCATTACCTCAGCGAGGAGGGTGTCCCAGCTGCGAGCTCTGTCCTCAGAAGTGCCATACTTAGTGATCTTGAGGGATAAGGTGACGCTAAGGCCTCACCCAGCTTTCCTCCCCAAGGTGGTCTCTATGTTCCATATGTCCCAAGAGATTTTTCTGCCAGTGTTCTACTCAAAACTGCATGCAGACAAGAGGAAGAGAGCACTCCATACATTAGGGCTGCATCTAGACTGGCATGATTTTGCGGAAATGCTTTTAACGGAAAAGTTTTTCCATTAAAAGCATTTCCGCAAAAGAGCGTCTAGATTGGCACAGGTGCCTTTGCGCAAAAAGTGCTTTTGCACAAAAGCGTCCGTGGCCAGTCTAGACGCGATTTTGCACAAGAAAGCCCCAATCACCATTTTCGCCACCAGGGTTTTTTTGCTCAAAACAATTCTTCCCTGTCTACACTGGCCCTCTTGCACAAGTATTCTTGCGCAAGAGGGCTTATCCCTGAGCGGGAGCATCATAGTATTTGCGCAACACTGACAATCTTACATTAGATCGTCAGTGTTCTTGCGCAAATTCAAGCAGCCAGTGTAGACAGCTGGCAAGTTTTTGCGCAAAAGCAGCTGCTTTTGCGCAAAATCTTGCCAGTCTAGATGCAGCCTAGATGTTAAGAGAGCTCTAGCCTTTTATTTAGATAAGACAAGACAATTTCATAAGTCCACTCAGCTGTTTGTCTCGGTGGCAGACAGGATGAAGGGTAACCCAGTATCAGCGCTGTGCCTGTCATCTTGGATTACGTCTTGTATTAGAACTTGTTATGATGTTAGGGGCAGTACAGCCCCGCCCCTTAAGGCACATTCTACAAGAGCGCAGGCCACCTCAACAGCCTTTGTAGCCCAGGTATTGATTGCAGACATTTGCAGGGCAGCTGCTTGGTTCTCGATTCACACGTTCACCAAACATTACACCATCACACAACAGTCTAGGCAGGATGCAGCGGTGGGCAGGGCAGTGCTGCAGTCTGTTTCATCTTAGGTTTCCGACCCCACCTCCAGAGGGGTTTAGTTTGGAATCACCTAGACGGAATGGACATGAGCAAGCACTCGAAGAAGAAAAAACAGTTATTTACCTCATAACTGTTGTTCTTCGAGATGTGTTGCTTATGTCCATTCCAAATCCACGCACTTCCCCTTCGTCGGAAATGTCCAACAAGAAGGAACTGAAGGGGGGGAGGGCCAGCAGGGGGTTATATGCATGGATATACCGGTGCCACTCCAGGGGGCTCCCTGGCTGGCCCAACGGGTGCTGCTAAGGGTAAAAAGCTTCCGGAACTTGTGCACAGGACGCGCACACCTAGACAGAATGGACATAAGCAACACATCTCGAAGAACAACAGTTATGACGTAAGTAACTGGGGTTTTTTTCCAGTATACCTCTGGTATCCCAGAAAAACTCTGTAGTCTAGACATAGCCGGAGTGTTTTTTCCAGGACAGGAACTGCAAAGGAATTATGGGGTAGTTTCTCAGCTGGTGAAATGTACCGATTGACCTGTGCAGCTGAGAACCACTGTATCCAACCAACTTCAGCTGGAATTTCATGGGTCAGTGATCTGGGACACAACCTGTAGTTGTGAAATGTGCCACTGCAAGTGACCAAGGCCTGGCTTTTTCTGCTTCACTAGAAAGGCAGCACCTCCTGTTGCACAGAGCACAAACACCTGCTAACTCTTTGCATTTGCTGTGAGCATTTACCAAGCACATGAAAAACATTGAAGGCCAGATTCTCAGTCCCCAGCACCACCTACATGCACGGTCTCGGTTCAGTCAAGGGGGCATGCATTCAGTATGGTGAAGGGACCAGACTCAGGACCTAACACTGAATCCTTGCTGCAGGTGAATACTTGGGTCAGTGTGATGGTTATTCCTTTTTTATAGCTGGAGAAAATGCGACAATGATGGAATCTGAAATCTTGTCCACATTGAAATCAATGGAAGTTTTCCTATTGACAGTGGGGCCAGCTTTTGACCCTGATGCTACGTCTAGACTACGGAGTTTTATCAGAAAAAGATACACAATTTGCATACCTTTTTCTGATTGTTTTTTCGGAAGAGGCTTTTCCAAAATTGGGTCCGCCTACACTGGGTCAAATTTCGGAAAAACCTCTTTTGGAAGACCCTTTATTCCTCTGCAAAAAATGTCAGAAGAGCAGATGCATTCCCTGGACATGACAGAGTTTTTCCGGGATACCAGAGGTATCCTGGAAAAACTCTGTAGTCTAGACATAGCCGGAGTGTTTTCTCCAGGCCGTACAGCAAGTCAGTGAAAGGTCTCCTCTCGGTGTTCTAACCACTAGATCTTTCTGTCTTTTACAAATCTCCATTCTGTCTCTTTGCAGTATCAGATGGAAGAGTGACATTTAATAAATCACCATACCAGTGCAATGGTCTCTGTCTTCTGTGGAGCCAGTGCTGTCTCTGAGCAACCCTGCTTATCCTGTGCGATGCTGTAGATTGATAAAGAGAGATGTTGCAGACTGATAGATGCTATTAGACAAGGGTAATGGTTCCATTCAGACTGCAGTTACAGCGCCAATGCGCAGACAGCAGGAATTAGATAATAGAGAAAAGCAGGAGTTGGCAACCAAGTGAAAGCAGAGTGTTATCCGTGCAGGCGCTGATCCTAATTACAGTGGCTGCTAGTGGTGATGAGGTTTCAATGTGCAGGGTAGGAGAATGAATGAAAAACTGAAAGTCATTATGGAAACAGTTAGGAAGCACAGCTTCCTCCAAAGGCCCTGGAGAATTCACACAGTGGGTGCATCTAACTAGCACTGAAGATGGGCAGCGAGAAAAAGCCCAGGGTGGCAAGCAGTCAGCGGCTAGTAATTGGGCAGGAGTGGGAGAGGCTGAAGATCTCTTGCCTCTGTGTGGGATTTTTGCATCAATGCAACAGTGCAGCCTTGGGCACAGATTTGCCACTCTCATGGAAAGCAAGGCTTGCACTAGTGTGATTTACCCAGCAAGATGGGCTGCTCTTTAGATAGGCCATTGGCAGTGGGGATTGAGCCTGGAACTTCTGGTTCTAACAAGTACAGGCCATTACTGCTGGAGCTGAAAGAGGCACTTTGGTTCCCTATAAGATGAACACATGGGCAGCCACCCAGGAGAGCTGATATCTTGTATGGTTTACATTAGCCACATTACTTAGCTCAGCCCCTCTCTTAAGGAATCAGAATTTTACCCTGTAGTTTCAGGTGTAATCTGAAACAGTCTTAAAACCAAATCCTTAAATTTACCGTAGAATGAAACCTCACTAATAGGCATCTTATTGAATATGTTCAGAGCTCACCTAGTCAGTTTTGCAACCAGAGTGGTGATCTCCTGATCCTCAGGAATTGAGTGGGTGGTGCACAGCTCCTCAAAGGCAATGAAAATGTTCAGTGATGTCTGCAGATTCATCATAAACTGGGCACAACCACTCCCACTGGTGGATTTTTGGAGAGGTAGCTCCGGCTGCCTGGAAGTGCTGACTCTTCTAGTTTAGTATAGCTAGTTTGTGCTCACTCTCCTCCTCCTCCTTTCAGACGATCTTCCTTCCTTCTGGGCTTCCAATTTTTGTCCTTCAGTTCTAGGGCTAACCACTGGGCTCCCATGGCTCTCTTGTGGGCTATGTTTACACTGCCGAGAAAAGTCAGAAAAAGATACACATATTGTGAACCGCAATTTGCGTATCTTTTTCCGCTTTTTTTCCAAAAGAGGCTTTTCTGAACTGTGGCCCATCTACACCAAGAGGAATACAGGGATGCCGAAAGAACACATCCACTTTTTCTGAAATTGTTCTGAAAAAGCAGACACATTCCTTGGTCACAGCAGAGCTTTTCCGGGATACCTCCAGTATCCTGGGAAAGCTCTGCAATCTAGACATAGTTGTGGGCAGATTTTCCCCTGGCAGTTCGCTAATCCATCTCTAATCTCCATAATTCCATTTGTCTTTTGTGTTCATTTTCCTTCTTTGCCATTTGGGCCCTGTGAACTTCCAGATTCTTTTGAGCCTCATTCTCACCCATTTTGCTTATTTTCATGCCTCTATGTCTCTTACCTGAAATAGGCAAACAGAAAATAACAAGTAACTGAGTTGTCTGTTCTCCAGCCACCTCACATAGGACTCACTTAAAATCATGACAAGCATCCGGCACACCAGCTGTGCATACTATCCTGCTCAGCTCTACCACTGTGCCAGGCTGGGTCACAGAGTCATGTGATGGGCTTATCATGCCACTGAGCCTACCTAACCTGACCTCTGGGATGCCTCACCACCATGTCCTACTGAGGAGAGTTATTTCAAAATAATAAGGGCTGGTTATTTTGAAATAATTACTCCTGCTTTCCACAAGGAATAATGCTTATTTTGAAATAGCAGGAGTGTGGATGCTCCACTGCTGCTATCTTGAAATAACTACTCCCCAGAGTCATTCTGCGTAATTACTCCCCAGTGCTTCCTGGGGCTCTAAGTCAAGGTAGCGCATCCACATTAAGGGTATGTCTACACTGCGTGGCTATTTCGGGATACCAGAGGTGCACTATTTCACCATCCCAGTAAACCTCATTGCACAAGGGTTACGGGATGGCTTGAAATAGTGCATTATTTTGAAACTTGGTGCTGTGTAGACATCAAATTTCAAAATAAGCTATTTCAAAAAAGATTTGAAATAAGATAAGCAATTTGCATAGCACAGATTTTGTATTTTATTTCAAGTTTAGGGTGCTGTGTAGATGAACTCTAAGGGATCCTGCCTCAGACTAATTTTGAGGCTTCCCTGTAGTGTGGACATGCTATTTCAAAATAGCTATTTTGGGAGTTATTATATCAAAATTAGTTATTTTGAAATAATTTCCTAGTGTAGACATGCCCTAAAATAAATTGCTACTGTTGCATAAAGCCTCCACCTGAGCTATTACCCTCTACTCCAGGTGCCAGAATAGCTATTTCAGAATAGGCATTATTCCTCGTAGAATGAGGTTTACAGAATCCAGAATAAACTACCCGCTGTTTTGAAATTATTTCACAATAATGGGCTTGCTATGTAGACTCTCACAAAGTGATTTTGAAATAACGTCTATTATTCTGAAATAACGCTGCTGTGTAGACATACCCTTAGAGGATGACAAACCTGCTGCTGATTGCATTGCTATGAACTGGTGAGACCTTGTCTCCTAAGTCACTTTAATTGTTTTCAGTCAGTTGCTGTGCTTTGGAAGGTTTCTTTGTAATTGCTGGGCTCTAAAGCTTTGTAATTGCATCTTTGTAACTTTCAGCCACTTGGCCTGTTAAGTTCTGCAACTTACTAAGCTTTGTGATTGCTGAGCTTTGCAACTTTGTAACCACAACCTCTGAGCTGTGTAACATTCCATCCTGTGGTAAGAGAGAGCATATGTAGGTGATAAGAGAGTGTGAATGGGGGCCTGTGTGTGTCTGGGCAACACATACAGCCAGGCTAAATACGTGGAACCAGGAGCCAGATGATTGCTAAATAAAGCAAACAAAGGACTTGGAACGAGGACTTGCCATGTTTCTCGGTGACGAATGTGGAAGGTCTCTGTGTGCGTGACAGGAGCTGTCCAGTTCCAATAAAAAAGGAGAGAGCATGTGGATAACACTTTCTTTATGGCCTTGGGGGAAAGGCCTATTCTCGCTTACAGACAACCCTCCAACCTGAAACAAATTCTTTCTGGTAACCATGCTACACAGCTACATCATAAGCATCCAGGAACCCAGCCTGCAATCAGCCACGGTGCCAGCTCTTCCCACATATCTATACAAGCAGATTCATTACTGGAGTCAACAACATAAGCCACGAAATCAAAGGCTCATTTAACTGCACATCCAGTAATTTAATCTATGCCATCAAATGCCAGCAGTGCCCCACTACAATATATATTGGACAAACTGGACAGTCCTTACGGGAGAGAATTAATGGCCACAAATCAGATATCCATAAAGGGAACATACAAAAACCTGTTGGGGAAATCCTCTAATCTTCTTGTGCATGCATTAACAGATCTTCAGGTAGCTGTTTTGTTACAGACCAATTCCACAACCAAATACACAGGGAAGGACTGGAACTACAATTCTTTCAAAAGTTCGATTCTCACACCTATGGTATGAATAAAGATACAGGATGGCTGGGTCATTATCAACCTACCAGACAATAAAGGTGACAATGGTTCTTTGTCTGTGTAGAATCTCATGATCCCATCAACATGTTTTGTTAGTCTTTAAGGGTACGTCTAGATTACACGCCTTTTTCGAAAGAGGTTTTTTTCAAAAGATAATTTCGAAAAAGCCTATTTCAAAAAAGAGCATCTAGATTGCACTAAGTGGATCAAAAAATTGATCCGCTTTTTCAGAAAAGAGCGTCCAGACTGCCTGGATGCTCTGTTGAAAAAAGGGCACCTGGAAGCACTTGTGCCAGGGCATGGGGGCAGCCTTTACTAGCGGGTCCTGCAGCATGCTCTTTGCAGAGACGCGTGCTTTAAGGGACCCCCCGAACAGCCGTTCCTCTGCTCCTGCAGCTGGCTTGCCTACCTCCTAGAGGGACAGCAAAGCTTCTGCAGTGCTTGCTTGGAGTGCCCTGCTTTCTGGGACTCCACAGGATTTTTTTTCCTGGTTGGTTTTTGTGCTTTGAATTGTTTTTTTGCCATGCAGCTGGAGCTGCCCCTGGGCAGGCGATGGCCCCACAGTGTAGTGCTTCAAGTTCTGCTGCAACTCCATGAGACCTTCATGATGTTCATGCCAAGTCAGATTTCTGAACCCAGCCTTCAGCCCCTCGCTCGGGCTGAAGCAATACTGTTCTTGCCACCAAACATCTTCCATGAGAGGCGATTTTGGAGGCTGGAGACAAGTTCACACTGGTGGGGCTGGCTCGTCATGGAGTGGTAGGATGACCAGGCTTGGCTCCGAAACTTCCATATGCAGAAGTCCACCTTCTAGGAGCTGTGTGTACCTGGCTCGCCCCTGCCCTGCAACAACAGGACACCCACTCATGCCCTGCCATCCCCATGGAGAAGAGGGTGGCTATTGCCCTCTGGAAGCTGGCCACCCCTGACAGATACCATTCTGTAGGACACCAGTTTGGCGTGGGGAAATCTACTGTTGGCGCCATGTTGGTTGAGGTAAGTCCCTCTGGGGGGACAATCCATGCGGAGTTGGGGGGCTGTAACAGGAAAGGGCGGGGGGGGGCAATAGAGTGGGAGTGGGGGAGGGCTCCTGGTCTCACCCTGCCCTACTGCTGGGAGCTACCGCTGGCGTGGGGAGGCTCCTGGGGTCTTTGTGGGGGAGGGAGAGGAGGCATCTCCAAAGGACTCAGGCAATCCCTCTAACTTCTTATTCTGTGTGTTTGTATGTGTCTATTTCTGCAGGTGGTGAGGGCCATCAACTCGGAGCTGCTGAACAGGGTTGTCCGTCTCAGAGACCTAGACACCATCATGGCCGGCTTTGCTGGGCTGGAATTCCCAAACTGTGGAGGAGCGCTCGATGGAACTAACATCCCGATCCATGCTCTGCCCCTTCAAGCAGCCCGGTATATCAACAGAAAAGGCTACTTCCCTATGGTGCTGCAGGCCCTGGTTGACCACTGTGGACTATTCACTGACATTTGTGTGGCGTGGTTGGGCTGGGCACATGACGCTCGGATCTTCCAAAATTCATACCTTTACTGCAGTCTGCAGGCTGGAACCTTCTTCCCACAGTGAAACTTTGCTGTTGGGACGTGGAGATGCCAATCTGCATTGTGGCTCATACCCCCTCATGCCCTGGCTCATGAAGCCATACACTGGGCATCTGAACACAAGCAGGGAACAATTTAATGTGCACCTGACATGGGCATGCTTGCAGGTGGAATGCACCTTTGGCCGGCTAAAGGGAAGGTTTAGGTGCCTGCTCACTCGCCTCGACATGAGGGAACACAATATCCCTGAGGTGGTAGCTGTGTGTTGTGTGCTCCACAACCTGGTGGAGAGCAAAGGGGAGGCCTTTCTCCCAGGGTGGGGGACACGGGCTGATGTGGAGGGAAGGCGGTTTGAACAGCTCCAGACAGCTGCCATCTGCCAAGCCCATCAGGTGGGGGTCCGCATCCAGGAAGCCCTGTGTGAGAGATTCTCAGCAGGAGCACAATGACTCTCCCCAGGGTCTCCCCAATGGGGCCTGTTGGCCTGGGCACGCCACCCCAAAACCTTTCCTGCCACAACCCATCCCTGCACCAGTCTCCGGACAGTGAACACACACACACCAGGTTTAATATCAAAAAAGTTATGATTATTAACACACTATGTGCAAATAAAAAACTGTTTGTAACAATATAAAACTGTGTGCAAAATGTTTTCAAAATTAAACTTTCTTGTGCAACTAGCAAAGTCTTTTTAAAACTGGGAAGGAGGGGGGATGTAAACCTGGAGGAGGCAGGGAGGGAGGGCGGGCGGTTTAGGTCTCAGGGTGTCGGTTGGCCTGCAAAACTCTGCCGCCTCAAGTCCATGGCCCTAAATGTCCTCGGGGTCGAGTGGGGCCTGGGACAGTGTGGGGAGGGGGGCTGCAACTGGCTTTGTGCTAGCAGGGGGTGAGGGGGCTGGAGCAGGTTGAACAGGAGGAGCAGCAATGGGGACAGGACCTGGGACAGCCAAGGCCTCTGGGATATTCCCACACATTGCCATCCACTGCGGGAGGAAATCCTCCAGCAATTGGTTGTGCCACTGAGCCTCTTCCCATGCCTTTTCTGTCATGCTCTCCTCCATCCTTTCGAGGGCCTCTACATGCCTCCACATGAGGTCATTGTAGACCCACCAGTGCCTGTGGCTTCTGTGGGACGGGGTGGGTGGTGGCACAGGTGTTCCATGGCTCTCTGATCTGGCAGGTCCGGCCATGGAGGAGAAGAGGGAGAAGTGATAAGTTTTATGAATGCATACACTGTCCCTGCTTGTGATCAGTGAGTAAGTCCTTAGAACAAGGGATGGGAATGTTCTCACTAAACGACCACGTCTGGCCTGGCCAGGAGCCCCAGCCTCACAGGGGCCCCAAGGTGGCTAGGGCAATGTCCTGCCCCCCCCCCCACCCGCTCAACACTCCCCTCCACCATGGCCATACAGCCCAGGGAAGTGTGCAGCCACAGTGGGTCACAAGATGTAGAACAGGGGCCTGAAGCAGCTTGGGTCTCCCAGCGCCCCCACCCACACACCCACCGCCTGCCCGTGGCAGCACTGTCTGCAGGACTGATTGTTGTGTCGCTTGTGCATACATGCCCAAGTGCTAGGTGTGACACTTGCGGTGATCTGTGTCGTGTCATGCATATGCCCTTGTGACCAGCCTGCTTCCCGCAGTTCCTGGCGGGGTGAGGACAGTCCTCCCTGGGGTCAGACATGTGTGGGGCCCTCCCCGAGCTGTGAGCAGCTGCCCATGTGTGCCCTGGGAATGAACATGCTTGCACATGCACAGAGAGGTGCAAGCTGTCCTGGAAGACCATGACATGTGCAGATTGCCCCGCATCCCTTGTGCTCCCACCTCCCCGCTTCTGTGTGTGTGACCCTGACCGCACTCACCTGATGTTCCTTCACTAGCGTCAGAAGTTGCCTGTAAGGCCTCCTGGATCCCCGGATCCATAACAAACTAAAGTGTGGTCAAGCTATTGTTCTACAGTCTGAGGGGGAAATTCCACCTCCAGCTTCACTATAGATATATCCTGTGTGTGCTTTTCTGGGGTTTCTCCATTAACACACTCCAGCCATTCTGATCCTATAAGTAATGTACACCTGATTATCCAAGTCTGAACTAGATGGGGGGAGAACATTGAGGAAATCAAAGACAATGGAGGAAAAACAGAGCCCCTCTGGAGAGGTGCAATAAAGATGAGGCATCATCCTGTAAGCTGAAGGAGAAATCTCTGCAGGTAACATGTATTTGTCAATCTGACATTCTTTATTGCTTTTCAAAGTCCAATCTATAGCAGGGACATCGGGGACTGGAGACTTTATGAAGCCAAGTCAGGGGCAAATTGAAAGTTCTCTAACCTGGAGGCTTTTGACACTGCGGATTAGGGCTATCTCTGCACAAAGAGAAGTAAAAGAAAGTGAACAGATATTATAGTGTAAATCAACTTCTTCTGTTTATTTGGTTCATCTTTCTTCAGTAAACATGCTTCCCCTCCTCTGCACTCCAGCCAGTATTTGAAGATGAAATATTTGTGTGGAGAAACAGGAACTAGCCTAGAAAACATAATACAAGATTCCAGTCGAACAGAGAGCGTTAATTGATTTGGCAAGGTGCACACTGTAAGTTTTAGTGACAGAGGCAGTGAACCAATGTGGATTTCCCTGTAATACCAACATTTCTAAAATGATTTTTGCAATTCACGAAGCTGTAGCCATCACGCAACATAAAATTTGTTGCATGAGGCTGGAAAGAGATTCTCTCTCTCTCTCTCGCTCTCTCTCTCAAAGAGGAAGTTTAATGGGTTTCTGAGGGTGACACAAATGTAGAACATGGGACCTGATTCTGATTTAGCTCAAATTGACCCTATACCAGTATCACTCCATTGACTTCAGTTGAGTTACTCCTGATTTGCACCCATGTTGGTGAGATGCAAAAGTCAGGACTCTGGCAGTGGTACACTTGAGCTACAATAGCATTCTACAAGAGAGATGCTGGAATGTGTATAGACCATTGTCTAGTCTATAAAAGGGTACATCTCCACTACAGAGAAGATTGAAGCTGTCACTGTCGATCTTCCAGGGTCCAAATTAGTGCGTCTAGTGAAGGCAGCTAATTCAAACTGAGAGGGGCACTCCGGTCAATGCCGGTCATCCAGCTTCCACAAGGAGTAAGGGAAGTTGAAGGGAGATTGTCTCCCTTTGACTTCCTGCAGTGTGAACAGCACCAAAAGTCGAGTTACGGTACTTCGACTTGAGCTATGCAATTAATGTAGCTGAAGTTGTGAATCTTAATTTGACCTTATCCCATAGTGTAGACGTACCCTAACAGAGTAGGAGATGGTACTCAAGAATACATAATACTGGTCATAGGTTTTCCAAGACCAATCCAAGTTGTTATTGTGCATTTCACATGTCCTCTTTTGGGCAGCTTTGTATAGTTAGGTCCAAGATTTTCATAGGGCATTATGTGGTACTCAGGACGTAATTCGGTGAGGGCAATTTGTCCTCCACCTGTGACTGCAGTGCCTAGGAAAGGCATGAAGGGTTTATTTGTGGCAGGCTGGGACAGGCGAGGCTGGAGGATGCTTTGTAATCCTTTGATCCTTCACCTTCCTCTACATGGAGAAGCATATACACCATAGGTTTGGGCTGAGGAGGATTTCTGCATCCACGACAGGGAGCTGAGCAGCGTACAACCTGGGACTGTAAAGTGGTGCCCAGGATTTGGGCCTTGAGACTGAAACTTGGCTTTTCTCCCGCTGCAGAGGTTAATTCAGAAAATAGCACCCTTCTGTGCCTGACTTGGGTGGGCAGTGCTTCCCCACAGCTCTCCCTCCCATTTCAATCCACCTCCATCCCTGTGTCTCTCTCCTGTCTCCATCATCCAGGTGTCTGGGCCTGTCAGCTCACAGCTGAGAAGTTAAGTGATTTTATCCAATTCCAAAGGAAATGGTTTGCCTTGGTTTATCTCCCACCTGTCTTTATGCACCTGTGCCATGCCACCCCCTACAAGGGCAGCTGTCTGACAACTAATGCTGCTTGAAGGGTTTGTGACAAAACCTTTCCATTGAAACATGCCATTTGGTCAAAACTGGCCTGTTGCAGAAACTCACAGCTTTTGGCAAAATGTGGTTGGGCAGTTGTTGCGAATCACTGGGATCACACTGCATTGTCAAACCAGTAGGGTGTGTTCATCACCTGAAACACAGCACAAGGAGTGCATAGGTCAGCACAGAGAGAAGAAGGGAAAGGCATAGTCCGTTCTGGTCAGCCTAGAGCCCTGCCAAGCTGCAGGGGACCCCGTTCTTCTAGCTCTCCATGGGTATGTCTACACTACAGTGTTATTTTGAAATATCTTATTTCAAAATAGTTATTTCAAAATAGCTTATTTTGAAATAATGCATCTATACACAAAATGCATTTCGAAATAGCATTTTATTATTTTGAAATAGTGCATCCACACTGAGTGGACTCTGAATCACATTTAAGGCTGGCCGGAACCAGTTCCAGCAGGGCACCAGGTCAGGACTTACTGTGTGGGGCTGCTGCCTGAGGTCTGTGCTTAAAGGGACTCCCCTGGACAGCCAGTTCTCAGGTTTCCCTGCTTGTTTGTCTACCTTGATGAGGGACAGCAAAGCATTTTGTCTCTGCGTGCTCTGGTTACCCTCACTCAGGACACCACAGCACGCTGCAACATGGAGCCAGAGCCACCCCTGGGCACTCTGGTGCTTCTCTTGGACGTGTTGCTGTGAGCCTGGCTGCACTTTCTGCAGGCTGCCATCCGGGAGGTCCATCGGGGGGCTGTCAGTATCCAGGAGGCCCTGTGGGAGAGCTTCCACCCTGAGGAGCACTAAGAGCCTCCCTGGTCTGCCCCACTGGGGGCTTGTGCCTCATTCCTCCCTCACGTCCTTCCACTTACCCCTCCCTAACCCCCCTTCCTGATGTCAAATACAATACACGTATTTTCATGAACACAAACTCTCTTTATTTAACAAAACTGGTGAGGGAGGGGGGAATGAAACTCTGGTGAGACTGGGGAGAGGAGAAGAGAGGGGGTGGGAGAGGGGAGGGGGAAGCAAGGGGAAGAAGAGGGAGGGGAAGCTCAGGGTTCAGGACTGGAGGTCTCCCCGGACCAACTTGTTTGTCATGCAAACATGCTCCTGGGTTCGCATGTGGCCAGTCATGGGCGGGGCCATGCTGAGGGCGGGGCCACCATATACACGCACACTGCGGGGCCACGCCAACATACTGCCCATAACACAGAAAGAGTGGAGGCTGCCGGTGAGTCACTGCCCCCCTCGCCCTCTGAACCAGAGCCCCGGGCCTGCAAGGCAGCCCCAGCCCACAAACGACCACACGAGCCTCGCCCACACAGCACCCCAGCCAGCGCAGAGGCAGGCCCCACAGTGCACACTCGCACAGTCTTGTGACATGCCGCTGCCTTACCCCACAGCAACATCCCCCAAACACAATGGCACCTCAAGCTCCCCAGCTTCCTAAAAATAACCCCCAATCACAGTACCTTCCATAGTGATGCCTGCTCTGCCCCCTCATCCCCCACACCCTGCCACTGCCCTGCCACAGTAACTCTTCAGCAACCACCATGGCGGGTGATAGATGCACTGGGGCATCAGAGCACTTTCTGATAAGTCAAGGTTGCATGGTGTAACGTTTTGACAGTGGCAACAGGAGTGGTGAGCATCTGATGAGAGCCCTGTGCACGTCCACCATACACTGTTTGTGCCAATCAACGTTTTGTACATTTCTGTGTGGGAGGAGAGTGAGAGTCAGGAGGAGGAGAAGAGAAAGAGAGACACAGAGCAGAGAGAGAGTGAGAGGCAGGAGGGGGAGAAGAGAAAGAGAGAGATGAAGAGAGAGGCAGAAGGCAAAGGAGAGCTGAGAGAAAGAGGGGAAGGCAGTAGGAGGAGGAGAGAGAGAGAGAGAGAGAGAGATGGAGCGAGATGGAGCGAGAGACCGGAGGCTCAGGAGAGAAGACTGACGTGGAGGAGAGACCTGAAAATCCCGTCTTATGACAGGCTAATTGGCTAATTTCGAAATAAGTGTCTACACAGCACTTATTTCGAAACAGCTATTTTGAATTTGGCGTTATTCCTCATAGAATGAGGTTTACCAAATTCAAAATAAGCGCACCGCTATTTCAATTTAATTTTGAAATAGCGGTTGGCTTGTGTAGACGCTAGGAAATTTATTTCGAAATAACAGCTGTTATTTCAAAATAACTTTGCTGTGTAGACTTACCCTATCTGACCTCCTTAGTCACCTCCCAGGTGAGAGCCTTGACTCCTTCCATCTCTGATGCCCCACATCACACCTGCCAGTCCTTGATTCTTGAACTGCAACCTGTGCTCATCTTCCCTGCTGAGAGGCAGAGAACTCATCTCCCTCTGGGTTGTTAGTTGCCAGCTGTTAATGTCCTGGTGATTAGATTTCCATTACTAACAGATTCTCCACCGATATGGGTTGCCTCAACCCGTCCTTTTCAATGTCTCATTCAGGCTACACATCATTCATATCTATGTCCCTTAGCCTGGCCTGAGAGCAAACAGCCCTTTCCCCTCACCTCGCTGGCTAACCATGCAAAATAGAGAGGAAACTGAGGCATGTCTAGGATTCATAAAACCAGATATAAAGCATTAGGGCAGAGGTGTGTGAGGAAGAGCAACTGTACAGCCTGCTGAGGAGGGCCCTCAGGGAAGCAGCCCAGGTTCAAGTGCTCATTCTGAATCACAGCAGACACTTCCATTTGGAGCTCCCAGCATCCCCGTGAGTGCCTGGGCCACTGCACTACCTGCCGGGTCTTTTTCCTGGCTGAATTGTCTTTCATGGAACGTTTGTAAAAGACCTCATCTCCCCTCCAGTGTGAAATTCCTGCTTTCTGGCCAGCCCCACTCCCAACACCCCTGCTCCCGTCACTCAAAGACCATTTCTACCATCAAGTCCACAACCCTGACAGTACAACTCAGCTTGTTCAAGCTAGGAGCAACGAGAACGCAGGCAGACAAGAGCAGGGGCCTCTGCTGGCACTTCCATTGTGCTGTGGGCTGGCCATTCAGTGATGCTGCAAGAGTCACTCCCACTGCTTGGTTCATCATCATGCTTAGAACCAGGGCCCTTGAGATGTAAAGGGAGAAGCCTCTAGAGTGTGAGATTTAGGACTAAACCCTCTACCTAGAAGTAGTAGCGGCATCTTAAACTTTCTGCCTGCCTTGGAGGTTAGGAAATAAAGGTTTTTCAGAAGCAACACATGAGTTTTGGGTGCTCATCTTGGGGCCTGATTACCAGACATTGCATTCACTGGCTGTATTTTGAAGGCCTTGCTGTACTTTGAGTCTAATTCATAGCAACCCTGGGAGAGAGTCTCTCACCTTTATTCACACTGTGTTATGTTTTTGCTGGAGCTGGTTACTCCAGGGCTACGTCTACATTGCACATTCTTGCGCAAGAAGATATGCAAATGAGATGTGGTGATGAATATCATTGTGCCTCATTTGCATACCTAATGAGCCACCATTTTGTGCAAGAGATTTTTGTGCAACAAGGAGCAGTCCATACTGCTCCTTCTTGCACAAAACCCCCCTCTTGCGCAAGAGCCGTTCTGCCTGAAAATAAGTGGCAGAATGGCTCTTGCACAAGAGGGGAGTTTGTGCAAGAAGGAGCAGTGTAGACTGCTCCTTCTTGCACAAAAATGGCAGCTCATTAGGTATGCAAATGAGGCACAATGATATTCATCACCGCACTTCATTTGCATATCTTCTTGCACAAGAATGTGCAATGTAGACTTAGCCCAGGAGTAAGATGCTATTCAACTGAATAAATGAGAATCCTGTGAATGGCAGCCAATGTCACAACTCATTGTCCGTCTGCAACATCTTTCCTACTATGGTATCATGGTACTTTGCACAAAATAGTTAAGCCTTGCGACATGCTGGTGCATAGCTATCATCCTAATTTCACAAAGGAGCCAGAGGAAGATGAGTGCTTTGACTAAGGGCTCATGGAAATTCAGTGTCAAAGTCAGGAATAGGGCCTGTGTACAATTCCCAATGCATTGCTCTAAGAATTAAATCACACTCCACAGTTAAAAAGAATACGGAAACTAGTGGTCAAAAAAGCAAAGTAAATTTGTCTAAGTTTTTCTGGACATCTTTGAATCATAGAATCCTAGGGCTGGAAGAGACCTCAGGAGGTCATTGAGTCCAACCACCTACCCAAAGCAGGACCAACCCCAACTAAATCATCCCAGCCAGGGCTTTGTCAAGCTGGGACTTAAAAACCTCTAGTGATGGAAATTCCACCCCCTCCCTAAGGAAGCCATCCCAGTGCTTCCTCAACCTCCTAGTGAAATAGTTTTTCCTAATATCCAACCAAGTTCTCCCCCACTGTAACTTGAGACCATTGCTCCTTATTCTGCCATCTGTCACTACTGTGAATAGCCTCTCTCCAGCCTCTTTGGAACCCCCTTCAGGGAGTTGAAAGCTGCTGTTAACTGCACCCTCCCTCCCCCCATCCCTCCCCCACACACCCCTCCACTCTTCTCTTCCGCAGACTAAACAAGAAGCACAAATCCCTCAGTCTCTCTTCATAGGTCATGTGCTCCAGCCCCCTAATCATAGACTCATAGACTCATAGACTTTAAGGTCAGACGGGACCATTATCTAGTCTGACCCCCCTGCACAATGCAGGCCACAGAATCTCATCCACCCACTCTTGGAATAATCCTCTCACCTATATTTCAGATACTGAAGTCCTCAAATGATGGTTTGAAGACCCCAAGATACAGAGAATCCTCCAGCAAGTGATCTGTGCCCCATGCTACAGAGGAGGCAAAAAACCTCCAGGGCCTCAGCCAATCTACCCTGGAGGAAAATTCCTTCCCAACCCCAAATATGGTGATCAGCTGAATCCTGAGCATGTGGGCAAGACTCACCAGCCAGACACCCAGAAAAAAGTTCTCTTTAGTAACTCCTATCATCCCACCATTGGCCTATTTACCACCAATAGTGAAAGGTCAATTAGTTGCCAAAATCTTGTTATCCCATCAAACCATCCCCTTCATAAACCCATCTAGCTTAATCTTGATGCCAGATAGGTCTTTTGCCCCCACTACTTCCCTTGGAAGGCTGTTCCAGAACTTCACTCCTCTAATGGTTAGAAACCTTTGTCTAATTTCAAGTCTAAACTTCCTGATAGCCAGTTTATATCCATTTGTTCTTGTGTCCACATTGATATTGAGCTTAAATAATTCCTCTCCCTCCCTGGTATTTATCCCTCTAAGGGTATGTCTACACTACAGTTAATTCAAACTAAGCTAATTCGAATTAGTGCATCTAGACCTAAAAACTAATTCGAATTTGCATTTTGCTAATTCAAACTAGCATGTCCACACTGAGTGGACCCTGAACCGAAGTGAAGGCTGGCCAGAACCAGTGCCGGCAGGGCATCAGGTTAGGACTTAGAGCGTGGAGCTGCTGCCTCAGGCTAGCCGAGGGCTGTGCTTAAAGGGACCCGACCCCCACCCCGGACAGACAGTTCTCAGAGTTCCCCGCTTGCTTGTCTACCTCGATGAGGGACAGCAAAGCAGTCCTGACTTGGAGTGCCTTGAGTGCCCACACTCGGCACATCACAGCACTCAGCCATCAGCCTGGCTGCACTTGCCGCAGGCTGCCATCCGGGGGAGGTCAATCGGGGGGCTGTCAGGATCCAGGAGGCCCTGCAGGAGAGCTTCCACCCTGAGGAGCCCGCAGAGCCACCCCAGTCCTCCCCATCGGGGGCTCGTGCCCCGTTCCTCCCTCACGTCCTTCCACTTACCCCTTCCTAGCCCCCCTTCCTGATGTAAAAAATAAAGGACACCTGTGTTCAAAAATAGAAGCTCTCTTTATTTAACAAAACTGTGTGTGTGGGGGGGGGGGATTAACCTCTGGGGAGACTGGGAAAAGGAGGTGGGAGAGGGAAAGAGAGAGGGTGGGAGAGGAGAGGTGGAAACCTGGGAGGAGGGAGCTGGAAGGGGGAAGCCAGGGGAAGAAGGAGGAGGGGAAGTCTAAAACTATGGTATGCCATATCTTCAGTACTGTGTACAGATGTGGTCTCCTCACCTCAAAAAAGATATTTTGGCCTTGGAAAGGGTTCAGAAAAGGGCAAGTACAATGATTAGGGGTTTGGAACAGGTCCCATATGAAGAGAGGCTAAAGAGACTGGGACTTTTCAGCTTAGAAAAGAGGAGACTGAGGGGGGATATGATAGAGGTTTATAAAAGCATGAGTGGTGTGGAGAGGGTGCATAAAGAAAAGTTCTTCATTAGTTCCCATAATAGAAGGACTAGAGGACACCAAATGAAATGAATGGACAACAGGTTTAAAACTAATAAGCGAAAGTTCTTCTTCACACAGCACATAGTCAACCTGTGGAACTCCTTGCCACAGGAGGCTGTGAAGGCTAGAACTATAACGGAGTTTAAAGAGAAGTTAGATAAATTCATGGAGGTTGGGTCCATGGAGTGCTATTAGCCAGGGGGGTAGGAAAGGTGTCCCTGGCCTCTGTTTGTGGAAGGCTGGAGATGGATGGCACGAGACAAATCGCTTGGTCATTGCCTTCGGTCCATCCCCTCCAGGGTACCTGGTGCTGGCCGCTGTTGGCAGACAGGCTACTGGGCTAGATGGACCTTTGGTTTGACCCAGTTTGGCCGTTCTTATGTTCTTATGTTCTAAGCTCAGGGCTCAGGGTCGGGGGCCTCACTGGACCAACTTGATGTTCATGCAAACCTGCTCCTGGGTTCGCATGTGGCCTTTGGTGGCCAGGTTGGCAGCTATCCTGCCCTAGACGGCCGCATTCCTGTGGCTAGTGCAGAGGTCGTGGACGTTGGAGGCCTCCCCCCAAACCTCGATGAGGTCCATGATCTCCGCACTAGACCAGGCGGGCGCCTGCCTCTTGCGGCCCTGGGCAGGCTCCTGGGAACCGCCAGCCTGGTCCTGGGAAGAGGCGGAGGGCTGGGTGGCAGCGGGAGGCTGGCTCATGCCGTGCCAGGTGCAGGGTCTGCTGGCTGGGTGCTGGCAGGCTTGCAACTGGCACGAGCACTGTAGCCAGACCGTGCCCCTTTAAGGGCTCCAGGGCCGGGAGGGGGGCAGAAAAGTTTCCCTGGTTGTGCCCAGAGTGGCCACCAGGGCAAGCTGGGAAGGTCTAGCCTCCAACTAGTTCGAATTAAGTGGCTACACAGCCCTTAATTCGAACTACTTAATTCGAACTAGGCGTTAGTCCTCCTAGAATGAGGTTTACCTAGTTCGAATTAAGCACTCTGCTCGTTCGAATTAAGTTCAAACTAGTGGTTTGTATGTATAGACTCTATGAAAGTTAATTCGAACTAACAGCTGTTAGTTCGAATTAACTTTGTAGTGTAGACATACCCTAATATATTTAAAAAGAGCAATCATGTCTCCCCTCAGCCTTCTTTTGGTTAAGGTAAAAAAGCCAAGCTCCTTGAGTCTCCTTTCATAAGACAGGTTTTCCATTCCTCGAATCATCCTAGTGGTTCTTCTTTGTACCTCTTCCAGTTTGAATTCATCCTTCTTAAACATGGGCGACCAGAACTGCACACAGTATTCCAAATGAGGTCTCACCAATGCCTTGTTTAACGGCACTAACACCTCCTTATCTCTACTGGAAATACCTCGCCCAATGCATCCCAAGACCGTATTAGCCTTTTTCACAGCCATGTCACATTGGCGGCTCATAATCATCCTGTGATCAACCAGGACTCCAAGGTCCTTCTCCTCTTCCGTTACTTCCAACTGATGTGTTACCAACTTATAACTAAAATTCTTGTTATTAATTCCTAAGTGTATAACCTTACACTTCTCACTATTAAATTTCATCCTATGACTATTACTCCAATTTACAAGATCATCCAGATCTTCCTGTATGATATCCCTATCCTTTACTGAATTGGCAATACCTCCCAACTTTGTGTCATCCGCAAACTTTATTAGCACACTCTCACTATTGGTGCCGAGGTCAGTAATAAAAAGATTAAATAAGACTGGTCCCAAAACTGATCCCTGAGGAACTCCACTAGTAACCTCCCTCCAACCTGACAGTTCACCTTTCAGTATGACCCGCTGAAGTCTCCCTTTTAACCAGTTGCTTATCCACCTCTCAATTTTCATATTGATCCCCATCTCTTTCAATTTAACCAATAATTCCCCATGAGGTACTGTATCAAATGCCTCACTGAAATCGAAGTAGATTAGATCCACTGCATTTCCTTTATCTAAAAAATCTGTTACTTTCTCAAAGAAGGAGATCAGGTTGGTTTGGCACGATCTACCTTTTGTAAAACCATGTTGTAATTTGTCCCAATTGCCAGTAACCTCAATGTCCCTAACTACTTTCTCCTTCAAAATTTTTTCCAAGACCTTGCATACTACAGATGTCAAACTAACAGACCTGTAGTTACCCAAGTCGCTTTTTTTCCCTTTTTTAAAAATAGGAACTATATTAGCAATTCTCCAGTCAAATGGTACAACCCCTGAGTTTAGAGACTTGCAATTTCATGTGCCAGTTCCTTTACTATTCTTGGATGAAGATTATCTGGGCCCCCCGATTTACTCCCATTAAGCTGTTCGAGTTTGGCTTATACCTCGGATATGGTAATATCTGCCTCCATATCCTTATTCCCATTTGTTATGTTGCCATTATCCCTAAGCTCCTTATTAGCCTCATTAAAGACTGAAGCAAAGTATTTGTTTAAATATTGGGCCATGCCTAGATTATCCTTAACCTCCACTCCATCCTCAGTGATTAGCGGTCCCACTTCATTTTTTGTTTTTTTCCTATTTATATGGCTAGTCATTCTGGTTGCCCTTCACTGGACCCTCTCCAATGCGTCCACATCCTTTATATAGTGGGGGGCCCAGAAGTGGATGCAATACTTCAGATGTGACCTTACCAGTGACGAATAAAGGGGAATAATCACTTCTCTAGATCTGCTGGAAATGCTTTTCCTAATGCATCTCAATATGCCATTAGCCTTCTTGGCTACAAGGGCACCCTGTTGACTCATATCCAGGTTTTCATCCACTGTAATCCCCAGGTCCTTTTCTGCTGAACTGCTACTTAGCCAGTCCGTCCCCAGCCTGTAACAATGCTTGGGATTCTTCTGTCCCAAGTGCAGGACTCTCCACTTGTCCTTGTTGAACCTCATCAGATTTCTTTTGGCCCGATCCTTTAATATGTCTAGGTCACTCTGGACCCTATCCCTGCCCTCCAATATATCTACCTCTCCCCTTAGCTTAGTGTGTTTGTTTACAACTGCTTTGTGTGTTTACAACCGCTCTGATCCCTCAGTGGGGCAACAATACAAATAATAATAAATGACTTTTTAAAACAAGAGACATGAGAAGTAAAGGCTGCCTAGAAATCATTCCTGGTCCAAAACTGCCTTAAGTTGTCTGCAGTCAGGACACATCTATGGGTGTAGGGTTTGCATGGGGGTGACCTTCAAAGAAACATGCTCTATAAGCCCTTTGCTAAACACAGATCTTCATGTCCTGAAGCATTCACAGTGACAGATGCAATAGATGGCAGACAGACCTGGCTTAGAAATCCACATATGATAGCATGAAGGCAGCATTTTACCATTGCACGCCTCCCCTTTTCCCCTGTAGATCTAGGATTCTTCAGTGAAGTGTGAACATCGCTAATCTGCTGGCATATGTGTACATTTGGCTTAGATTATTATTTTACCTTAATGTGCTATCAGTGCTTTCAAAAGCCCCATTTCCAACCTTCCTCCCCCGCACCCCCAACTCCCATATCTTTGTGCAGCAGGCAATGCATAGCTAAAGCCTTATATCCACATTTAATCACATTAAATCAATGCACCATAAGGGGGAGGTTTAAAACCAATCTTTTATGCACCGCTGGTCGCATTGAAAAGACCCATTACAACCCAAGTCAATCAATATATCCTGTAACTCTAAAGTAACTCCTGAACTGAATCAACAATGCTGATGAAGTCTGGAGAGGGAGGGAGTGGAGGAAATACGTTAAAGAAAACAAAGCCTTTCTGGAATGTTTTCTCTCTTTTCTAAGATATACATTATCTCTTCCTGGCTCATCTTGATTTGTGTCTGAGACTCAAGCTGCAGGGTTTTTTTATAAAAGGAGAAATATTTCAATCCATAGGGGGAATGGGTCTCTTTTCAGAAGTGACATCGCACTAAGCCACTAGGGGGTGCTGGAGATTGTAGACGAAGCCACCAATATACTTAAAGGAAGTCCAATTTTTGCCTTTCTCCCTGTTTACCACCTCAAGAAAAATGCCAATCTCACTAGTGCACAGAGAAAGATAAAGAGTGACAATAAAAGCTGCTGGGTTTGCAGCACTTTTTTTTAATCAATGAGATATTATTACAAATAAAACATATGTTGACCGTGTACCCAATACTAGCTAAATCTTATTTGTTTCCTTGAAGCCAGCCTGGTCTGTATATGTATTATCACCAAGGTGGATGGAGGCACTATTGATCTTTTGACTAAATGTCCTAATGAAATACAAGTCTGCTATCATTTAGAGAGCCATCTGTCATGATGAGACATAAAACATACTACAAGCAGAACAATAACTGTGATTCAATTTTAGAGGCACAAGTCGCTTAGCCCCTGGGATCGATTCTGTTTATTGTGTTAAACTTCATCAAACGGTAATAAAGTCAAAGTGGCATTAAAGAAATTTCTAATTATGTGCAAGTAAGCTGTTGCAAAGGACCTCCCTGAGCCAGTGGCATGATTTAACATCTGTCTGCATGGCAGAAGTTTACAAGTATGTTGCTGAACAATTTGATGTTTTGTGTCATTATTGTGCTGTGCATAATACTAAACTGCTATGACAGAAATAGCGTAAGAGAACTGATCAGGAATCTAGTGACAGCAGGATAATAAAAATGTTAGGTTCTTAAGGCTATGAGTACATGTGCAGTGTACATATACACTTATAAGTGATGGTGCCAAAATCACAGCCAGATATAAACACATCCTAATGTCCTGGGTGGGAGCAAAGTCCCAAATTTCAGATAAGATCTGCTTTTTTTACTTCTGTCCCATCTTTGCCTTGTCATCTTTGATGGTTCCCCATATACTCTCTTCCCAACAAAAGGCAGGGAGGAAACAATATTTTTGAGAAAGTTTTTTGAGAATTTGAAAAACGTTCCCATCCTCATTTGGGGCAAAACACTAAAATCACAAAAATTTTCAGCATCCGACAACTGGAAAAAAATGTTCTGAGTCAACTAAAATATTTCACTCTTACATTTTCTAGAAGTTGTGTTTTACCATCAAGCATTTACTCTTTTAATTATTAAAATTACATTTTAAAAGTATAATTAGCTTAAGATTCCTGCCAGCCTTTACAGTCTTGAAAAATCAGCACTTTCCAAAGAAAAAAGTTTGAGTAGAAAACTCCTAGTCAGCTCTGTTCCTGCCCCAGTCAGCCACACCACCTGCTTTAACACGTTCCAGTCCAGTCTCAAAACCCATTCAATATAAATTAGTGGATAGATGTTCAGAAGGGCTGAGCACCCATTTGCCCCACCAAAGCCCAGAGGGGCTGCAGAGGACAGCTCCTTTGTACATGAGACCTGTTGGAGCTCAACTTAAATCAAAATAACTAAGTTAAAAATTTGCCGAAAAAACTTCTTGTGAAAGAGCGCGTCCACACTGGCCAAGCACATCGAAAAAACAATCTTCTTTTTCTGAAAGATGTCCACACTGATTGGACGTTCTCTCACATATAAGGCCACCCGGAACCACTTCAGGCAGGGCTTTAGGTCACCAGTTGCTTCCAAGTGCTCGTGCCGGAGCCTTGCAGAGACACGCACTTAAAGGGACCCACCTGGACAGCCGTTTCTCTGCTGCTGCTGTGCCCTTGTTACCTCTTCGTGGGACAGCAAAGCTCTTGCAGTGCCTGCTTTGGTTGCCCAGGTTTTTTGGACACCACAGCTTTTTTATTTGTGCCATGGATCTGGAGCTGCCATGCTGCAGTTTCTGCAACAGTTTGTGCAGGCTGCCTTCCTGGTCCTGCACGAGCTTGACTCCAAGTTCATTTTGGAGACCCTCTCCCTGGGTGCAGGAGCAAGACCCCTGCAACCACACACCACAGTCAAAAGGCGTTTTTGGAGGCTGGACACCAGTTCCAGCTGGTGGGACCAGTTGGTCATGGAGCGGTGGGATGACCAACAGTGGCTCCAAAACTTCCGCATGTGGAAGGCCACCTTTATGGAGCTGTGTGCCTGGCTTGCCCCTGCCCTCCAATGATGCAACACCCACCTGCAGCCCGCCATCCCTCTGGAGAATCAGGTTGCCATCACCCTCTGGAAGCTCATCACCCAAACAGCTACCGGTCAGTGGGCAACCAGTTTGGCATGGGAAAGTCCACTGTCGGGGCCCTCCTCATGGAGGTACTGCACTCTCGGGCTGCAGTCCCTGCAGGGAGGGAGTCCTGGAAAAGGGGGTCCCTTGGGAAAGCAGGGAGGGGGGGAAGCCCTGTCCCTGGGAGGTTGTGTCGTCCTGCCCTCAAAGAGCCCTGCTGCTGGGGAGGTGGCATCATAGGTGGTGGCTCCAAGGGTTTGGGGGAGGGAAGGGGAGGGCACCTCCCAAGGGCTCAGGCACTCACTCTTATTCTCTCTTTTGTGTGGTTTTTGGTCTCCTTCTGCAGGTGGTGAGGTCCATCAACTCCATCCTGCTGCTCAGGGTCATCCGCCTGGGAGACCTGGACCCGATCGTCATTGGATTTGCCACCCTGTGGTTTCCGAACAGCTGTGGAGCCATATAGGGGACCCACATCCCGATCTGCGCACCTGAACATCAGAAACTGTCGACAGAAGCATTGTCGACAAAGAGCGTCTAGACTACATTAAGTGGATTGACAAAGCGATCCGCTTTGTCGACAAAGAGTGTCCAGACTGGCAGACGCTTTGTCTACAGAAGAAGGCACCCGGAAGTGCTTCTGGAAGGTCACAGGGGCAGCCTTAAAGCCCAGGCACTGCTGAACACTCTCTGCAGAGACGCGTGCTTAAAGAGATCTTCCTGGACAGCCGTTGCTCTGCTCCTGCTTCTGGCTTGCCTACCTCCTAGAGGGAAAGCAAAGCTGCTGCAGTTTTTGCTCTGGTTGCCCTGCTTCCTCGGACACCACAGCATTTATTTTCAGGTTTGGTTTTTGGCTTGTGTGTTTGTTTTTTTGGTTTGTTTTTTGGCTCTTTTGGCCATGGAGCGTGAGCTGCCCCTGGGCAGGCGATGGCCCCACACCGTGCTGCTGGAAGTTCTGCTGCAATCTCAGGAGAGCATCATGACATTTGCGGCAGAGCTGGATTCTGAGCCCAGCTTTGAGCCCCTTGCTTGGGCCCTACTGCCTTTGCCCCCGAACTTATTTATGGAGAGGCGAGTTTGGAGGCTGGACACCAGTTCTGACTGTTGGGACCGGCTAGTTATGCAGCAGTGGGACGACGACCAGTGGCTCCAAAACTTCCGGATGTGGAAGGCCACCTTCCAGGAGCTCTGTGCCTGGCTTGCCCCTGCCCTACAATGCCTGGACACCCACTTGCGGGCCACCATCCCCCTGGAGAAGTGCGTCACTATTGCGCTGTGGAAGCTGGCCATCCCCGATAGCTACTGCTCCATGGGACATCAGTTTGGCATGGGGAAGTCTACCATTGGGGCCATCTTGATGGAGGTAAGTCAGTCTCGGGGGACAGTCCAGAGTTGCAGGGGCGGACGGATAAGGGGGATGGTCAGGACCGGGCACAGGGAATGGGGAATGGGGTGGGAGTGGTGGAAGCCTGCCTGGCCTCTCCCTGCGGGGTATGGGGGCCATGGAGGGGTTGCCTGAGGCGGGGCTCTTGGGGTCCAGGAGGGGGGGGAGCACCTCTCATCAGCTGATCCAAGCCCTCTAATGTCCTGTTCTGTATGTTTCTATTTGTCCCTTTCTGCAGGTGGTGATGGCCATCAACTTGGAGCTGCTTCACAGGACCATCCACCTGGGAAACCTGGATGCCATATTGGCCGGATTTGCGGCACTAGGATTTCCCAACTGCGGTGGAGCACTCAACGGGATGCACATCCCCATCCGCGCACCGCCCCACCGAACAGCACAGTACATTAACCGAAAGGGCTACTTTTCCATGGTGCTGCAGGCCCTGGTCGACCACCGGGTACAATTCACAGACATTTGTGTAGGGTGGTCAGGCCGGGCCACGATGCCCGCGTCTTCCGGAACTCGTACTTGTACCACAGGCTGCAGGCTGGGTCCTTTGTCCCGGACAGAAACTTGGCAGTGGGGGATGTGCAGATGCCTATGTGCATCATGGCCAAGGCAGCCTACCCCCTTATGCCCTGGCTCATGAAGCCATTCACAGGACACCTGATTCAGGCTCGCTGCCAGGTGGAGTGCGCCTTTGGCCGTCTGAAGGGCAGGTTTAGATGCCTGCTCACTTGGCTGGACATGGGGGAACACAACATCCCCGATGTGGCTGCAGCATGCTGTGTGCTGCACAACCTGGCGGAGAGGAAAGGGGAGGCCTTCCTCCCTGCGTGGGGGACACGGGCTGATGTGGAGGGGAGGCACTCTGAGCAGCCCCGGACAGCTGCCATCCGGCAAGCCCACCAATTGGGGATTGCAAATCTGAGAAGTCCTGAGGGAGCAATTCTCCCATGGAGGCCGATGAGTTTCCCCAGGGTCTTCCAAATGTGGGCTTGCCCCATGCCCCAGTGCCTTCCTCCCCAAAACCCCTCCCGGCCCCACAGTCACACATTCTACTCCTTCCTCACACACTGAGAACAGGGACAGGTGTTGGTGAAAACATTTGAACTGTTCATTGCACTGTTGTTTTTTGGACAGAATAAAATAAATAACTTTTTTTCAGAAGAAAATAAACTGTTTGCTAACAAACTAAAGTGCTTCCCTCAGTTACTCTCACTGGTGGGAAGGGGGAATGTCAACCAGGGAGGGAGGCTCAGGGCTGAGGGGGCTGCCTGCAGGAAGAGCCCCTGGTAGTTTGGCTCCAGAGGCCTTCTCGCTCCTGGCTGCGCCTGTGGGCTGCAACAGCAGGGGGCTGGGCAGGAGGTGGGGCTGGACCTGGGTCTGGGATGGCAGGGGCTGGGGGCGGGCAGGCTGAGGAGGAGGAGCAGGACCAGACACAGGACCGGGGAAGGCCACAGCCTCCCAGATCGCAGCGCAGATGTCTGTGTGCTGCTGGGTGAATTCCTCCAGCAACCGCCGGCACCATTTGGCCTCTGCCTCCAGCTTCCTGTCCATTGAATCCTGCATGCGTTGCAGGACTTCGATGTGCTGGCGCACCAGGTCCAGATAGGTGCGCCGGTGCTGACAGGTTCCCTGCAGCCGTCTAGGTGGTGGGGCAGGTGTGGCTCCCCCCTCCTGGTCAGCTGGTCCAGCTGTGGAGGACAAGAGGGAAAAGCCGTCAGTCATGCATGCTCACCCTGTCCCTGAGAGGGCATGCCCTCCTTCTTCTCATCAGGCAGTGCCCATCCTAGGGTCAGAGGCTGCTCGTGTGTCTCAGTAAGGCATGGTGTGGCCTGGCCCGCAGCCACAGCCTCCCTGGAGCCCAGAAGGTGCGCAGGCCACCATCTACCCCCCCTCATACACCCCATGGCCGAGCAGCACAGACAGGTGTCAGGCTATGGTTGGGGATCCCGCAGAGTGCTGAGAGGCCTATAGCTGTGAGGGAATCCCTGCATCCCCAACCCATGCCTGCACCTGGCATCTCTGCTTGCAGGAGCACATGGTGCCTAGCAGCCGTGCGGGTGCAGGGGTAGGACGGCCCTCCCTAAGGGCGGCCATGGGTGTGCCCCACTTCCTCCCTGGCTGTGATCAACATGACATGTCACAGCACTGTACCATCCACTTTGCTCTCACCTGCCCTGTGTGTGTTGGACCCTCACAGCCCTCACCTGAAATTCCCTCCCCAGTGTCCGAGGTGGTCTGCGAGGCCCCCTGAGCATCAGCACCTGGCTCCTGGGTGCTCTGGGTGCTGCCTTCTTCCTCCTCTTCCTCCTCTTGGAGCACCTGGTCATCTGGCTGTTGTTGCAGCTGCTGCCGACCAGGGGTCTCCAGCCCAGACTCCAGTAGCTGCTCAGGAGGCAGGGGTTCCCCTGCCCCCAGGATCTGGTCAATCTCCTCATAATACGCACAGTAGTGCGGTGCTTCCCCAGAGCGGGAGCTGTGCTCACGGGCTCTAACATACCCCTGCCGCAGCTCCTTCACCTTTGCCCTGACCTGCTCCAGTGTGTGGGGGTGGTGGCCTTTTGTAGCCAGGCCTTCTGCCATTCGGGCATTCCTCCTCCTGCTGGACTGCATGGCCTGGAGGGACTCCTCCTCAGCCCAGAGACCCAAGAGGGCTTTTATCTCTGGCCCAGACCAGGAGGGTGCCCAGCGCTTGGTGCCCCTGCCTTCTGGGGGGATGTGTCCCTGGAAGGGCCGGGGAGGGTCTTGGGGGCTTGTCACTGCGACATGTCTCCCAAGTGTCCCTGCGGGGAAGAGTTGTGCAGTCAGGGTCCTCTCTGGAGCTGGCTTGTTGCCAGAGTGCTGATCCTGGGTGCCTGTGCCTTTTAAAGATGGCTACAGGCAGGAACAATAGAATGGAAAGCTGTAGCAGGAGTGTCCACCAGGGGTTCTTCCTGGAGGCCTTTACTGTCAACATAACTTCTCCCCTGTGTCCACACTTACCTTTTGTCGACAGAACTCTGTCAACAAAAAAGTTATTCCTCATAGAATGAGGTTTACAGCCGTCGAGAAAACTGCTGAGTTTTGTCGACGTTATGTCGACAGAACTCAGCGGCAGTGTAGACGCAGGTATAGTTTTGTTGACAAAAGTCCACTTTTGCCAACAAAACCCTGTACTCTAGACACACCCCAAGTGACCCAGTATATCAACCAGAAGGGCTACTTTTCAATGGTGCTGCAGGCCCTGCTTGACCACCATGGACAGTTTACAGACATTTTTGTCGGGTGGTCGGGCAGGGCACATGATGCCCGCATCTTTCGTAACTCTATGGCAAGCTGGAGGAGGGCACATTCTTCCCCCACCATTACTTTGTGGTTGGGGATGGGCAGATGCCACTGTGCATCGTGAGGGATGCTGGCCTATCCCCTGATGCTGTGGCTGATGAAGCCATACACCAGCCACCTGGACCCCAGCAGGGATCCAGCAGGAACTCCCACCTCAGCTGAGCGAGGATGCAGGTGGAATGCACCTTCAGCCATCTCAAGGTGCAATTCAGGTGCCTCCTGTCCCACCTTGACATGGGGGAGCACAACATCTTCTGGGCTGGGGAGCAGAGACCAGCTGCAAGGGGGGACACTTTGAGAAGCCGCAGACAGCTTCCATCCACCAGGCCCATCAAGTCAGGGTGCGCATCCGGAAGGCCCTGAGGGAGTTTCTCTCAAGGACCCCAGTAACTCTCCCCCGGGCCTCTCCACTAGGGTCCTCTGGCTTGCTCCAATATCCCTTTCCCACCACAGCCTCTCCTTTCACCCCTTCCCTGACCTCAGAATAAACACCTGTTTTGATTTCGACACAACAAATTTTGCATTTGTCTTTAAAAAACACCTGGGGAGTGGGAGGGAGGCTCATAACCTGGAAGGGGTGAGGGGTTCAGGGCTGGGAGTCCCACCTTGGGTGTGGGGACCTCATCGAATTTGGGTTGGGTGGGTCCTGGGACCACAGGGAGAGTGGGCAGGAGGGGGGGCTGGAGCGAGGTCAGGGATGGCAGAGGGTAGAGGGGGAGGGGGCATGGGCATTGCTTGGGGAGGGGGCATGGACATTGTTGGGGAGGGAGCAGAGGCATGGCTTGGGGGGCAGAGGGAGGGGGAAATGGGCATAGCAGGGAAGGCAGGAGCAGCAACAGCAGCTGGGTGTGCCATCATTTCCTGCTGCATGAGCTGGCCCCACATGCAGGTCCACCTCTCTGCAACCTCCCAGACCTTCTGCGCCAGGGTTGCTGCATGTTGCACAGGATGCCCACATGCTGCCTCATCAGCTCCTCCTGGACTATGGAGTGCTTTTGGGTCTTCCATGGTCGGGCAGCTGGCTCGGTGGTGTGGCTCACCCCTCAGTCCTGGCTGGTCCGGCTGGGGAGAACACAAAGAGGGAGAGGCATTCAGTCATCCACGCAGACACTGTCCCTGAGGCCATGACCTCCTCTGTGAGCAGCGAACAACAGTCCTCAGGCCAGAGGACGGGGGTGTCCTGAGATCAAGGCCATGTGTGGCAGCAGGCCCTGCATCAGATGGGCCCTGAGGTGCCCAAGGAACCATGCTGACCACTGTCCCCTCCCCATGAACAAACAGGCAAGGGAAATGTCTGGCCACAGTGGGATCCCATGGGTGGCAGAGGGGCCTGGAGCAGCCTGGCCTTCCCTGGGGCCTGCACACACCTGCGTCTTGCAGTGCTGCCCACGGCATCGGGTGGTGCTTCTGTGTGTGGCACTCCTCAGTGTGTCTGGGGTCGCACCTGCTTCTAGCTGTGGCAGGTGGTGGGAGGGGCCAGACATGTGCATGGCCTCCCCAGAGCCAGGGAGCAGGAGCCTGGGTGGGCTCAGGGGCTGTCTGCTGCGTCCACATGGCGCACAATAACGGCTCCATGTGGTTCCATGTGCATGGACTGCAGTACAATGTCCAGCCCGAGCAGGCCGAGCAAGGCTCCCACCCCTCCCCCTCTGTGCCTGCCCCACCCCCGCTCTGTGCGTGTGACAAACTGAGAGCACTCACCTGAAGATCCCTCCCCGGCATCAGACAATGCCTTTGGCATGTCCTGGCTCACAGCAACTGGCCCCAGGGACAGCGTCACAGTGGTTGTGTCGTCCTCCTCCTCCTCCTGTCCCTCATTGTCCTCCTCCGTGACCTCCGACTGGGTGACAACGGGTGTCTCCAGCCTGGAGTCCACGACGACGGGTGGGGAAATGGCTTCCCCACACCTCCAGGATCAGGTGGAGCTCCTGGTAGGGGCAGGTGTGGGGTCCTGCTCCGGAGCATAAGCTGCGCTCTCTGGCCCTCACGTATCCCTGGCAGAATCCTTTACCTTACTCCAGACCTGTTCTAAGGTCCGGGAGGGGGGTCCCCGCTCCGCCAGGGTCTCAGCCATCCGGCCATAAATTTCCACATTGTGGCGTTTGGAGCGGAGATACTGTACTGTCTCCTCCTTGCCCCACAGCTCGAGGAGGGACAGGATCTCTGCTCCAGACCACAAGGGTGCCCACCACTTGGTACCCCTCGGTGGGTCCGGGGAGGCCTAGAGCTGCTCCCTGCGAGGGCCAGGGGGGTTTCTGAGGGCTTGTGGTGTGCCATGAATGAGCAGGCTTGTGGCAGGGAGAGCTGTGTGGTCAGGGTGCTGCTCTAGGGATGGCTTCCTGCTGCAAGGCTTGTCCAGGGTGCCTGCAGCTTTAAGAGGGTCCAGGAGACGGGAACTATAGAGTTGTGATTACTTTGGATGGAGTCACCACCAGGGCACCTGTGTCATTTCCTGGAGGCCTCTTCTTTCGAAAAAAACCCTCTTTCCCCCGTCCACACACGCCTTTTTCCAAAAGAGCTCTTTCAGAAAAGGCATTCTTCATCATAGAAAGAGGTTTACCGCGTTGGAAAAACCCCTCTGTTCTTTTCGATTTTTTTTCAAAAGAATGTGATTGCAGTGTGGACGTAATTGAAGGTTTTTTGGAAAAACGGCCGTTTAAATGAAAAAACTGTGGTGTAGACATAGCCTGAGTGTCTATGGTTCAAATGGCAGTACCGGGGTTTAAAACCAAAGTCATCAGCACTGCACCTCTACCTTTTGAGCTAAACAAATAACTTCACTAGATGGTAGCAGTAGTAAGCTATTTTCCTATGTTACCAAGACACTGCAGAGGATCCCTTTAAGAGGGACATCACCAAGAAAATAATGGTTGGTGTGTCTATAAAACGGATTTGGTAGTTCATCAGTTTTCAGTGTGGTTGGTAAATATTTCACTGTCTGGAGTATGAGAACTAAACTAATTACTGCAGCTTAAACACAAAGGCTGTGTCTAGACTGGCAAATTTTTCCGCAAAAGCAACTGCTTTTGCGCAAAAACTTGACAGCTGTCTACACTGGCCGCTTGATTTGCACAAAAGCACTGACGTTCTAATGTAAGAAATCAGTGCTTCTTGCGCAAATACTTTGACGCTCCCGTTCGGGCAAAAGTCCTTTTGCGCAAAAGCTTTTGCACAAAAGGGCCAGTGTAGACAGCTCAGATTTGTTTTGCGCAAAAAAGCCCTGATGGCTAAAATGGCGATCAGGGCTTTCTTGAGCAAAACCACGTCTAGATTGGCACGGACACTTTTCCGCAAAAAGTGCTTTTGCAGAAAAGCGTCCGTGCCAATCTAGACGCTCTTTTCCGCAAATGCTTTTAACGGAAAAACTTTTCCGTTAAAAGCATTTGCGGAAAATCATGCCAGTCTAGACGTAGCCAAAGGGTATATCTACACTACAGGACAAGGTCAAATTAAGATACACAACTTCAGCTACATTAATTGTGTAGCTTAAGTCAAAGTTCTTTACCTCAACTTTTGGCGCTGTCCACACTGCAAGAATTTGAAGGGACAGCACTCCCCCTTCGACTTCCCTTACTCCTCGTGGAAGCAGGATACCGTCATCGACCAGAGTGTCCCTCTCAGTTTGAATTAGCTGCCTTCTCTAGACCCGCTCATTCGAACCCTGGAAAAATCATCAGCTGCCATTTCAATCTTCTCTGTCGTGTAGATGTACCCAAAGGGAGCTGTTTAAAAGGGACACTGTCAAAGTATTGTCACCTACCTCTCAAAAGCCAGTCATTTTCCCCCTGCCATATGTAATAATCCCTTGAAAGCCTGTAAGTGAAATGTGCTTCCTTCCTTAGCAACTGCTTTTTTCTTGTTATGTTTCAGAAAGAGCAAAGCAAGCACTTTCAGTCTCATTGTCTTTTATTTGAGTTAAGGGGAACAAACCAAGAAAGCACTAATCTGCAAAGCTCCCAAGGGAGACAAGCAGTGTGCCTCTCGCCCCTTGCAGCACAGGCAGGCAGGCAGACTTCTGCTTGAAGGAGATGCATGCAGAAGGCACAATGGCAGCTACATAACTCACATTACTCTCAGCTGAAGCCCAGGGGTTGCTTTGATAGGTCTTGAAGCTGGTTTTGGGGCTGTCCTGAAATCCTTGGCATTTAAGTAACTCTTCAGCATGGGCTCAGAGCAGAGCCATTGACACTGGAGTGTGTGGCCTCGAAGTAGTCTCAAGATCTCCACTTTTCTGCATCATAGCTCCCTTCTGAAACCAGAACCCATACGATATGCCTCAAGCTGGCTCAGGGTGAAAGAGGATGGTGCACAAGATGGAAGGAACCAGACTGACTCTCAGATCCTAGGTGGGAATTCAGGTCTTATGTCAATTGGCTTTATTGTTATTATTACTGCTGGGGATCCAGAGTCCACCAAGAACAGGGGGCGATTTCCTTTATTTCACCTACTCCTCCTGCTTATTTCCTGCCTGAACAAAAGCTTCAGAGGGGTAGCCTGCCTGAAGTCCTCCTCCTTCTTTCTTCCTCCTCCCCCTTCCTGCCTGAAGTCCTCCTCCTCCTCACTGCACAGGTGCTGGATCTATGGGTGTGGGAGATGTTGCTGCACCCCCTGCCTTGAAGTGGTTTTTGCTGTCAGTCCCCCACCCATACACATTGTTCCAGCACCTCTGTGACATCATAAGCATCTCCACACCAACAGTCTGTGATGTCACAGAACATGATATGACTGCCAGGGACAAATGGGCCCATAAAAATAAGTGAACTCACCCCCCAGAGCAGCAGTTTTTAGGCAAACAAATGGCTTAGGTAGTTGGTAATGTGCTAACTATTGCTGTATCTTCTATTTACCAGTTCAGTCCTTACCCACATGGCCAAGTTGGATGTTTCTCTGACAGCCGCCTGAGGGTCTACATGAAACAAAGTCATAGAACTCAGGCTGATTTCTGTGCTAAGGGTGTGATCCTGCAAAGCAATTGAGGTGTGTAGGGAAGCAGTGTCTCAGATTCTCAGCATCCTGTGAGATGCTGACACACACAAGTCCATGTGGATACACCCATTTCAAAGTAAGCATGTATATAAGCATTTTGCTGGATCAAAGCCACAAGAATCAGCAAGATTAAGGCCTAAGCAGCTCCCTTGTCAGTGGCCTCAGCAGAGAGACCCCCAAGAATTGGAAAGCCCATTGGAGACTGATTCTTAGAGGTGCTCCGAGTGGATCAGTATTCAGACATGTGAATGATATATGGGAGTCATCTCTCTTGCTGGGCCTGTTTCATGGATAAATACAGGACATCTACCAACCCAGAACCTTTCACCAGCAATAAATTCACTTCCATTAAAAACAAGTGTGCATTAGCTTTTAAATATTAAGGGTGAAGTGACCCTTCCTCATTCAAGGTTAACAAGAGTCTCTCGATTCCCTGCCAGCTGGTTCGAACATTTCTCTCTGGTCTAAAGTTTTATTTTCTGATCTATATGTAAAGGTCTCAGATTTCCTTTTAATCATTCATTGCTTTCATTGTTCTGTTGCCAATATGCAGCTGTCTTCTCTGAGCAAGCTACAAAGAAATTTTGCTCCAACACCATTCCAACTTTAGCTCCATCTTTTCCCCCATAAGATCAAAGAGAGGACCTAGAACTCAATTTAAACTTGGGTTTAATATTGAAACCAGATTTTGGGAGAAGGGGCAGAACAGGGATTTGCTTTTGGGGCAATCATTCCACCCACCCATGTTTATATAGCCAGGAAAGTAAAATTTCAACAGAATTTGTTTGCAGAGCTAGGAAAAAGAAAAAGAAGAGTGTGGTAATAAGAAGGAAGAGCTCAAATTAATGCCCTTTAAAATGTGCCTGTTTACTCCTATCCACTCAGAGCTAACTTTAAATAGGATAAAATGATCCTTTAATCCCCTTTATCTTCTTAAGAGCTGCCGTAAAAGATATACTTGACATTTGAGAAAGAAAAAAAAAAGACCCGTAATATTCATCAGGAACGCTGGGTGGAGCAATCTGAATTTAACTAAATGCTAGATTTGCTCAGCTGGACACAAATTGTTATCACTCCATTGGTGTGAATGGAACAGTACCACTTACACCAGTTGCTAATCCTGGTCTTTGGACAGAAGAAATGGGTAGAAGAGAAAGAACATTTTGATGTGCTCCGGCCGCGGAGAAAAAAGTCACAAGCTGACACAACCTACATCTAGTGATGCGATGGTGAGAAATTTACCTCTCACATTATTTGTTTGCATGCTTCAGGAGGTCCCTGATTGGCACAAAGGAGTCTCTGTGCTATTTTCTCTTTTTCTGTTAAAAGCTACTCTCTCCCTGGTTTGTCATCTGCAGCCTTGCTTCTCAAACAGATCAGTTTAGTCTTGAATAAATATGTATCCCCATTATTTAATACTCCTTTTTCAATTTTCAAGCCAGAATGAGTAATGAATCATGAATAACTTATAAGGACCTACACGATATAGCTCCTTAAGTCATGCAATGTGTTATATGATGTGTTGCCTGGCTATTTTTGCCTGTCTACTGTAAAGCCCCAAGGAAAGGAAGAGGCTTTCACTTGTTGTTCACTCATTTGCAGTGAGTAATGAAAGCATGGCAGCACTAAAAGCCAAGGATCATTTGGTGCACAATGTTGAACTTCTAGTGATGAACTGTCCTACTCAACCACACTAGACTAATGTTTGCAATGATGTATCTGGGCTTCCATGGAGTAATAACTCACAGCCATATGAGAATAATGGCACCACTGTTTCAAGAAAAATATATGTACCAGAACACAGGACAAGAGGAGGCATTGTGTGGCCAAGTACCCATGAGTCCTACATGGGAGTTAATTTATGACAGCCCTTATTGGCTTTGCTGTGCGATTATAATTAGGATGGATACACCAATTCTCTTCACAATAAGAAAGGAAGTAGCATAAGCTAGTGGATAGGACACTTAGCTGGATGTTAACAGACCTGTGGTCTTTTTGCCAACTCTGCCATTCACTTGCCACATGACCTTTGGAAAGAGGCTTCATCTCTGTTTTCCTTCTCACACTCTGTATATACTGAATGGTTAGAGTGTAGATTGCCTCTCCCTATGAGTTTGCTGCATGAGATACAATGAGGCTATGATCTCAGTTGGAACCTCTTGGCATTATTGCCCAATAAATAATAGGATCTGACCCAAATCCCAATGACTCAACTAATCCCAAATATCTTTTTGAGGTTAGGGGAGGAAATAGGTTGTCCATCACCTTTGCAGTGCCTGTTTCACAGTTTCACAAGGAGGTCTGACCTGGTTAGACTTCCATATTTAAGAAGTCTCTAGATGAGTTCAAAGGAGCCTTGGGCTCCTTGCTCCAATGCCACATGGTGGAGTGAGACTGCCAGATCTCATAAATTAAGGTGAAGCCGGGTACAGATAGTGCCCTATCCTTAGAGCACTGAGAGCACATCTACACAGCAGGGCAAAAGTCAAATTAAGCTACGCAACTTGAGCTACGTCATTGAGTAGCTCAATGTTTCTCAAACTTTTTAAGACCGAGGAACACCAAACAATAATTTTTTTATGAGGAACACCGTGGATTTTTTGTTGAGAAAACAACAACAAAAAATAGGTCAGGGAGGGGAAAAGGGTCAGGGGGAAAGTTACTGGGGGAAAAAAGGATAGGGGGAAAGTTATTGACAAAAAAAAGTCTCCTGCCCCTTTAAGGGCAGCCATTTTGAATTCTGTTGTTCTCCGTGGCACACCTCTGACTGCCTTGTGGCACACCAGTGTGCCACGGAACACAGTTTAAGAAACACTGGCGTAGCTTAAATCAAAATAGCTTTATTCAGCTTTTGGTGCTGTCTACACAGCAGGAAGTCTGAGTCAGAGCACTCTTCCTCTGACTTCCCTTACTCCTTGTAAAATGAGGGTTACAGGAGTCGGACTAAGAAGTCCTCCATCTCACTATTATTTCAAAATAATGGCTTGAAGTGTAGACATACTTTGTTATTTCAGAATAACATCAGTTATTCGAAATAACGCTGCTGTGCAGACATAGCCTGAGTAGTAGGTTTTGTTGATTTTCTAGACAGCCATTGTCCATTTAAATCAGCACTGAGTCATATAGAGCTGAAAATTATCTATTAACGCATGTCCCATTCATCTGCCAGATAAAATAGGATTGTTCTCTACAGTATATATTTGGATTTTTGTGCAGTCTAGTTTTAAATGATGCAGGTGATGAGATTTCCAACACTGCCTTTAGGTACCTTCTGTGCCAGATCTGACAGCACAGAAAATTCCTTATAGTTAGCCTACATTTTCAATGTCTTGATTTAATTTCCTATAATTATATCCTCTTTTCCCACTGCCCATGCTCCAGCAGCTACACTACTGTTTTAGCATGCTAACTGAATGAGTACAGTATGTTTAGTTACATCTGCTCAAGCCAGGAATCACACCCCCAGCTCCAACTGAAGATACATCATAAAGAAATCCTCCACCTCCTTGGGGTGAAGTCCTGGCCCCACTGAAGTCAATAAAAGTTTTCCCATTGACTTCACTGGAGAACGGATAGTGTCACCGTACCTGTAACAGCTTTCAGTAGTTGTTATTTCCCTACAATAAGCAGCTATCCCTATTCCATTCCTTTAACCTTTCCTCAGCAACCCATCTGTCCAGGGACCTGGTCCTTTTGGCTGCTCTTCTCTGAGCTCTCCTCAAGGGGTCAAGATCTTGGCCAGTAATGAAGAGCCTGGAGAATTGAACCAACATTCCAGTCTGCCCAAGAGATGGAGGGAGAAGGATGAATTGCTTCCCTGTGTCAGGTTGTATGATGCCATTGCATATGCAGCTCGACCCTGAATTGACATTCTGAGCTGCATCCCACAATGGAAACTGAAGCCATAATGTCTGTGCACGTGCACAATACATACACACATAAAAAGATATCAAGAACTCTTGTGGGTGAAAGGAAGCATTTTCTATAGGGATGTTAACCCGGGCATTCTAGCTAAATTCCAATGCAGATCATTACACTTTGTCCCAATAAATATTCCCTGTAGTTTTACAGAGCAATGCTCTTCGTCTGACTGTAAAAGCCAACGTAGTGCAAGTGTGTACCCTTGGAGCACCTATTGCCTTGCACCACTGAGCTGGTTGTGTTTTTCTAGTAATCCCTAAGGGCATATGTATTTGGGAGGTTTCTTCTTAGAACATGCTGCTTATATATCCTACTTATTTCTTTGGCCTAATCACTGTTGTATTTAAGCAACTCATGTACACTAAAGAATTTACTCCCCAACAGGCCTGCAAGGCAGGGAAAGATCCTCTCTATCATTTTACCGAGGGATCAGTAATCCCCAGAGAGACAAGATAAGTGATCCCAGCAACAGAACCCAACTCATATTTACTTGTGTTAATCTCAAACCTCAAATCTCATGTAGCTCTACAGAATCCCACTGTGCCAGTTTCACCCAGGCACAGTGTTAAAGGCTGAAGTTCGCAGGCGGATGCTAAGGAAGTTAGGCACTCAAATGTTATAAAAATCCTATTGGGATTAGGTACTTAACTCATTCAGTTTCTTCTAAAAATCCCAGACTAAGTGTCTCTACACAGCAGGGCTTAACTCGAAATAAGCTATGCAAATTGAGCTACGTCAGTTTCAAAATTGAGAGCATCTACACAGCATTTATTTCAAAACCGAGCACTCTTCCTCCGACTTCCCTTACTCCTTGTACAATGAGGGTTACAGGAGTTGGAGTAAGTAGTCCTCCAGCCTGACAGTATTTTGACATTATTTCGAAATAACTGCCTGCTGTGTAGACGCGGACTAAGGATACATCTAAACTACATCCCTCTTTTGAAAGAGGGATATAAATTAGACATATCAAAATTGCAAATGAAGCCAGGATTTGAATTTCCCGTGCTTCATTTGCATAATCACGTCATGGTGTTTTTTTCAAAAAACGCTATTTTGAAAGTGAAACTGCGGTCTAGACGCAGTTCTTTCGAAAGAAAAGCTTTTTTTGAAAGATCCTGCACTCCTCAAACAATGAGGTTTACAGGATTTTTCGGAAAAGACTTCTCTTTTTGAAAGAACCACGTATAGACCACGGTTTCACTTTCAAAATAGTGTTTTTCGAAAAAACACCATGATGCAATTATGCAAATGAAGCATAGGAAATTCAAATCCCGGCTTCATTTGCAATTTCAATATGTCTAATTTTCATCCCTCTTTCAAAAGAGGGATGTAGTCTAGACATAGCCTAAGTTATTTCAAAATAACACTAGTTATTTCAAACTAATGTTGCTGTGTAGACGTACTCTTTAAATTTCTGGAGCTGTCTATGACTTCTGCCTCTTTCACCTGAACCAGCTTGTAACTTCTCCTTCAACTAAGCCCATGATAAAACAACAGCCCAGCTAAACACAACATGATTGCAGATTCTTCCTGCGGGTTTATATTCCAGACAGAGAAAGAACCACTCATCTAAGCCGGGCAGATGTCTGCCTTTGAGAGTCAAAGGACCATATAATTCAGCTCTAAGTACCTCCAGGAGCTTTCTAATCCTCTAATATATTGTAAAGATGCCTCACAAAAAGAAATAGGTGACTGCTGAAAACCTTGAGAATCCAAAAAAGGAGAAAAAATCTCTACCCGTGTCTCTTAAGAAAAAAATATTGTGAAGATGATATTCTTGCCCTTATACGAGCACCTCAAAGATCCTCATGTCTTGTCCCACTAAGCACTATATACTAGCTGGTGTGATGCAGTGTTTAAAGTTCTGGGTTCAAGTCCTATTGATCATTCATGTCAGAGCAACCAGATATGTGTGAGAGTTGAGCCTGCTGAATAGCAAATAATCTCATTCTTGAATATTTTTACAATGAAATGCTGAATTAAATTGCCTTAACTGATGATGTGAGATTGTTATTCACAAGAACTCGGGCAGCATCTGGGTAGAGAGAAAAATTATCAGAAATCCCCAAAGTCATATGAATTTTGACACAAATGATTCAGCTGAAAATTCATATCAGAAAGGAAGTTATTTGCTACTCTTCTGCTTTAATCATTTCAGCTATCCAGTCAAGGACCAGAAGCAATATCACATGCTTTAGATCAGGGATTCCCAAACTTTTTGACACAGGGACCTGTAAATCCATTCACGAGCTTTTGGAGTACTGGTAACATTCATTTGCATATTTGCATATTCATTAAGCAAATTATGCATATTCAAATAAGTTGTTTCTGGTCCTCCCAAAGCCCCCAGTGCCAGCTTTAGCAAAGCTTTTGATATGGTCACCCACAATATTCTTGCCAGCAAGTTAAGGGAATATGGATTGGATAAATGGACTGTAAGATGGGTAGAAAGCTGGCTGGACCAGGGTTTCCCAAACTTTTTACTTTAGTTGGAACCCTTTTTTTTTCAGTACTGTTTTTTGCAGCCCAAAAATATAAACGCATATAAAAAAAAGAATGAAAAATGAATAAATTTTCAGTGTTTCACCAGGCTGCATCCTCTGCCCAGCCTGGGACAGGGTTTTTGGGGACCTGGTGCCGCACGGGCACTCCAGGAGGCGGGAGCAGGAGCAGATTGGGGGTAGGATATCTGGCTATGAGGGAGGGTGCAAGGAGGGGTAGGGTTGCCAGGTGTCCGGTTTTGTACCGGACAGTCCGGTATTTGAGGGTTCTGTCTGGGAAACAAATTGAGAAAATACCGGACATATAAAATGTCCGGTATTTTCTAATTAGGTAAGTTTTATTATAATTAGGTGTATCAGTCCGTAGCTGCGAATTGCCTGGCTGGTAGATGTGTGTGAGTGTGTCTACCAGCCAGGCAGTTTGCAACTACTCGAGGGAGGCTATGGGGGGGTGGTGCAAAATGGAATCCCCGGGGCTGGACTCACTCATGTGCCTGGGTCTGCATGTGCCCGGGTCAGTCCCGCTTCCCGCCAGCCGATTTGCTCCGCCTCCCCCCACCGCTTCTCCTCCCAATCTCCCCCATCCAGCCCTGCTTCCGGTGGCTGGTTCCCCCCCCCCCGCTCCCCACCGATCTCCCCTGGCCAGCCTCACTCCCCCCAACAACCCCCCCGACCAGCCCTGCTCCCCCGACCCCCTCCCAGCTGGCTGTTTCTCCCCTGCTTCTCCTCCACTGGCCAGTCCCACTGCCTGCGTCCAGCCCTGCTTCCGGAGGCTGGTTCTCCCGTTCTCCTCCTCCCGATCTCCCCCAGCCAGCCCACTCCATCCCCGTCCCCACCCCCTGTCCAGCCCTGCTTCTGCCACCCAGCCGGCCTCCCCCCCATCTCCACCGGACAGCCTCGCTGCCCCCAACCCTGCTTCCCGGTGGCCGGTTTCCCCCACACACACATCTCCTCCCAGGCCGCCCTGCTCCCCTCCTGGCAGCCATGCTGAGCCTGGTATTTTTTTCCCGTGACATAGTTTGGGAAACACTGCTTTAGATTATTTGTGACATGTGGGTGGTTATCTCTATAAAGCAGTTTATGATCCCTTAATTAAAAAAATACCTTTTCAAAATATTTGGTGATACTTACATATAACACACACTTTTAAAGACACTCAGGATGGAATTGCAAAAGATTAGCCACAGAAGGCATCTTGTTTGGCTGTCTGCTCCTCAGTATTGCATGGTTATAAGACAAGCGAAAAGGTGAGATTTCATTGGTGTTTTGAAGGTGACATTATTTGGGAAATAACAGATGGTTGGAGTTGTCCCATCTGACATTTAGATGGACGTGTTGGGAAGGCAGTGTATAAATTATGATTTTGGAGGTTTCACTCTAAGGGTATGTCTACACTAGCCCCCTAGTTTGAACTAGGGAGGCTAATGTAGGCATTCGAACTTGCAAATGAAGCCCGGAATTTAAATATCCCGGGCTTCATTTTTAACTGAGGCTTATTCATACCCATCTCAACTGAGGTTGAACCCTCTATAAACAGAAAGTCTCTAATCTGAGCACCTCCAAAGTAGCATTTCAGAGGAGGAAGGTGCATCTCTCGAGTCCCAAATAATCTAGAGCTTTATATGACATAAACAACCTCAAACTCCACCTGGGAACTTACAAGCAGCTAGCACAGGCCTTGAGGCCCTGGTGCAAGGTGCTCGCTTTGTGATCAGAGGTGAAGCAGAATGCTGGGTTTATCCAGAGCCAGTATTTCATTGTCATCTCAAGTTAAGTTTTGGTTTGGGAAGGCTGAGGGCCAATACTTAATGCCAATTCTCCTCCAAAACATGTAGCCCTGATTCCAGATGGATCACCACAGTCACTGGCCTTTTCTGGGGGCAGTCGTTTTCCACTTGTCTTGCTATCACTGAAAATTGTTACCATGACAACTGTATTTTTGGTTAACTCTACATTATTCATGCCAGGGGCCATCAAGTGATACGAACTGTATCATAGAACTGTATCAGTAACAAGCAGCAGAGATATTTGAAAGCACCCCGCTGAGCCAGGATTGACACATTCTGCCTCTCCAAGGTCAACAAGGATTCCAATGACCCAAGTGCCATATTGAACGAATTTAAATGTGAATTCCTATTAGTACATAATGATGCTGAATGGAATAAATGCATTTAGCTCAGGCTTATTTCCCATTGAGATATGTCAGAAAGTCTCACAAACCATCAGTTTATCTCCATGAAGAATTTGTACTGGCACTTAGTTACATAGATGAGAGTCTCCAGGCTGCTGTGAAGAACTGTATTAGAATTTATGCCTTGACCTGGGTGCTGCAGAAAGCTGTTGGGCTGGGCTGGCCCTTCAGATTATACTTGTGTTGTGAGCAAGACACGAGAAGTCATTCTTCCGCTCTACTCTGCGCTAGTTAGGCTTCAGTTGGAGTACTGTGTCCAGTTCTGGGCACCGCATTTCAAGAAGGATGTGGAGAAACTGGAGAGGGTCCAGAGAAGAGCAACAAGAATGATTAAAGGTCTAGAGAACATGACCTATGAAGGAAGGCTGAAAGAATTGGGTTTGTTTAGTTTAGAAAAGAGAAGATTGAGGGGGGACATGATAGCAGTTTTCAGGTATCTAAAAGGGTGTCATAAGGAGGAGGGAGAAAACTTGTTCATCTTGGCCTCTGAGGATAGAACAAGAAGCAATGGGCTTAACCTGCAACAAGGGAGGTTTAGGTTGGACATTAGGAAAAAGTTCCTAACCGTCAGGGTAGTCAAACACTGGAATAAATTGCCCAGGGAGGTTGTGGAATCTCCATCTCTGGAGATATTTAAGAGTAGGTTAGATAAATGTCTATCAGAGATGGTCTAGACAGTATTTGGTCCTGCCATGAGGGCAGGGGACCTCGATGACCTCTCGAGGTCCCTTCCAGTCCTAGTATTCTATGATTCTATGATTCTCCTTTCAGCAGGTACCTCTGGTAAAAGCTCTAGCCCAACCCTCCATAGCAGGACAGAAGTCCTGAATTCCACCCTAATCCCAGTCTGATAGGCAGAGAGTGGGTGTGTGTTAGGAGCTCCACTACCTCACTTCTACTGTAAAAGAGCTACATTTGGCTCACAGGCAGCAGTTTGGCCACTCCTGACATATTCTAAGAGAGCATTTGAGGTGAAGTAACCCATTAACATCTAATTATCTGGCCCAGTCATAGGCCAGAAAAGAGGAGAGATGATAATTGGTTATAAATTATGGTAATAAGCCAATCCTGACCAAGATATAATTCTGACCCTCTCAATTCTGCCCCCTCAGACTGTCCTGCCTCCTGCAGCTCCCCATCAGTTTTCCACACACAGAAGTTCTGCATTCACAGCCCGTCTTTTCTCATCCTGCACCTCCAGAGTTCTTTACTCCCTTCTCCCAGTCCTCTGATGCTGGGGATGGAGAAGGATGAGGAAAGGAGCAGAGGAGCTATCCAGTAACTGGCAGTAAGGTAGAGGGCTGCTCTGTGTTCCTGGGCTGGTGCTTCCTGATCTGCTGATGATGTGACCCATCTGGGGTCACAACTCACAGTTTGGGAAGTTGCTCTTGCAGCTCTGAAGCATCTGGCACTGGCCACTGTGGGAAGACAGGCTATTATGCTAGATGGATCATAGGTCTGACCCAGTGTCCCTGTTCTTATCTTCTTCACATCCACGCCAAGGCCTAGTTTACGTCTAAACTATGTAAGGGCTATGTTTAGACTGCAGCGCTTTTCTGGGATACCTCTGGTATTCCAGAAAAGCAATGCTGCATCCAAGGAAAGCATCCGCTTTTCTGAAAAAATATTCAGAAAACTGGACGTGTTCTTTTGCCATCCCTGTAAACCTCGTTTTACAAGGAAAAAGGGACAGCTTGAAAAAGCAGGTTTTTCCAAGATTTGGCACCATGTAGACACGCCAAATTTCAGAAATGCTTCTTTTGAAAGAAAAGCAGAAAAAGACACTCAAATTGCAGTTCACAATTTGCGTATCTTTTTCCGACTTTTCTTTGTAGTCTAGACGAAGCCTAGAAAATTACATCAAATTTAGCTCTCCTTAAGGCTGATTTTCTAAACAGTCCACACTATGAAGTCTATTCCGTCAACTTTAACAGCCACTGAAGGTGATTTTATTACTTCTGTTTTTCACAAGGATTAATGCAAAATTCGACCTGGCATGGTTGTGTACTCACAGCGTAGAAAAAAGTTGAGGTTCTTAGCCTCTGGAAGACAACCCACAGTGGCCGCTCTCACCAGAATTTGTGTCTCTACTGCTCTCCAGATCATAGAATCATAGAACCATAGAGCTGGAAAAGACCTTAGAAGGTCATCAAGTCCAGCCCCCTGCCCTAGGCAGGACCAATCCCAACTAAATCAACCCAGCCAGGGCTTTCTCAAGCCGAGACTTAAATACCTCTAGGGATGCAGACTCCACTACTTCCTTAGGTAACCATTTCCAGTGCTTCACCACTCTCCTAGGCTGTGTCTACATTGGCATGATTTGACCCATCTGGCCGCGAGTTCTTGCGCAAGAACACTGACGTTCTAATGTGTGAAATCAGTGCTTCTCGCGCAAGACCTCTGATGCTCCCGGTCAGGAATAAGCCCTCTTGCGCAACTGTTCTTGCGCAAGAGGCCAGTGTAGACAGTCAACATGAATTTATTGCGCAAGAAAGCCCGATGGCTAAAATGGCCATCGGAGCTTTCTTGCGCAAGAAAGCGTCTACACTGGCACAGATACTCTTGCGCAAAAGCACATCTCTTGTGCAAAGGCACATGCCAGTGTATACGCTCTCTTGCGCAAATACTGTAACGCAAAAACTCTTGCGTTAAATAGTATTTGCGCAAAATCTTGCCAATGTAGACGTAGCCCCAGTGAAATAGTTTTTCCTAATATCCAACCTGGACCTCTCCCACCACAACTTGAGACCATTGCTCCTTGTTCTGCCATCTGTCACTACTGAGAACAGTCTTTCTCCATCCTCTCTGGAACCTCCCTTCAGGAAGCTGAAGGCTGCTATCAAATCATCCCTCACTCTTCGCTTCTGCAGACTAAACAGACCCAACTCCCTCAGCCTCTCCTCATATGCTCCAGCCCCCTAATCATTTTGGTTGCCCTCCGCTGGACCCTCTCCAATGTGTCTACCTCCTTTTTGTAGTGGGGGTGTCCAGAACTGGACACAATACTCCATATGTGGCCTCACCAGAGCCGAATAAAGGGGAATAATCACATCTCTGGATCTGCTGGCAATGCACCTCTTAATGCAACCTAATATGCCATTAGCCTTCTTGGCTACCAGGGCACACTGTTGACTCATATCCAACTTCTCATCCACTGTAACCCCCAGGTCCTTTTCTGCAGAACTACTACTTAGCTGGTTGGTCCCCAGCCTGTAACAAAACTTGGGATTCTTCCATCCCAAGTTCAGGACTCTACACTTGTCCTTGTTGAACCTCATCAGATTTCTTGTGGCCTAATCCTCCAATTTGTCTAAGTCACTCTGGACCCTATCTCTGCCCTCAAGAGTATCTACCTCTCCCTCTAGCTTAGTGTCATCTGCAAACTTGCTGAGGGTGCAATCCATCCCCTCATCCAGGTCATTAATGAAGATATTGAACAAAACTGGTCCTAGAACCGAATCTTGGGGCACTCCACTAGAAACTGACCGCCATCCTGATATCGAGCCATTGATCACCACCCACTGGGCCCGGCCTTCTAGCCAGCTTTCTATCCATCTTACCATCCATTTATCCTATCCACATTCCCTTAACTTGCTGGGAGACCGTATCAAAAGCCTTGCTAAAGTCAAGGTATATCACATCCACTGACTTTCCCATATCCACAGAGCCAGTTACCTCATCATAGAAGCTAATCAGATTGGTCAGGCACGACTTGCCCTTTGTGAATCCATGCTGACTATTCCTAATCACTTTCCTCTCTTCCAAGTGCCTCAAAATAGATTCCTTAAGGATCCCTTCCATGATTTTTCCAGGAACCGAGGTAAGACTGACTGGCCTATAGTTCCCTGGATCGTCCTTCTTCCCTTTTTTGAAGATGGGCACTACATTTGCCTTTTTCCAATCATCCGGGATCTCTCCTGATATCCACGATTTTTCAAAGATAATGGCTAAAGGCTCCTCAATGACATTTGCCAACTCCCTCAGTACCCTCGGATGCATTAAGTCCAGACCCATGGATTTGTGTACGTTTAGCTTTTCTAAATAGTTCCTAACCTGTTCTTTACCCACCAAGGGCTGTCCATCTTCATCCCATCTTGCGTCACTTAGCGCATTAGTCTGGGAGCTGACCTTGTCCGTGAATACAGAGGCAAAGAAAGCATTGAGTACTTCAGCTTTCCCCACATCATCTGTCACTAGGTTACCTCCTTCATCCAGTAGGGGCCGCACACCCTCTCTGATCACCTTCTTCTTGTTAACATGCCTGTAGAAACCTTTCTTGTTATCCTTCACATCCTTTGCCAGTCGCAATTCCATTTGCGCTTTCACCTTCCTGTTAACCCCTCCCGGCATTCTCGAGCTATACATTTAAACCCCTCCCTGGTCATTTGCCCAAGTTTCCACTTTTTGTAAGCTCCTTTTTGTGCTTAAGTTCACCAAGGATTTCCCCCGTAAGCCAATCCGGTCTCTTACCATGTTTGCCTCTCTTGCTACGCATCGGGATGGTTTCTTTTTGTGCCTTCAATAAGATAATACTGCCAGCTGTCCTAGATTCCTTTCCCCTTCATGTTAGCATCCCAGGGGATTCTGCCCATCAGATGTCTGAGGGAGTCAAAATCTGCTTTTCTGAAGTCCAGGGTGTGTATTTTACTACTCTCTTTTCTTCCTTTGGTCAGGATCCTGAAATCTACCATCTCATGATCACTGCTTCCCAGGTTGTCACCCACCTCTGCTTCCCCTATTAGTTCCTCCTTGTTTGTGAGCAGAAGGTCAAGCTGTGCACGGCCCCTGGTCGGATCCTTCAGCACTTGTACCAAGAAGTTATCCCCAACATTCTCCAGAAACTTCCTGGATTGCCTGTGTACTGCCGTATTGGTTTCCCAACAGATGTCAGAGTGATTAAAACACGAGAACCAGGGCCTGCGATCTGGAAGCTTCTCTCAGTTGTCCAAAGAAAGCCTCATCTACCTCATCCACCTGATTCGGTGGCCTGTAGTAGACACCAACCACAACATCACTGCTGTTGTTTGCACCTCTAAACTTAACCCCTAGACTCTCAACGGGTTTTTCTCCCTCTATATACTGGAGTTCAGAGCAATCATAGTGCTCTCTTACGTATAGTGCAACTCCTCCTCCTTTTCTCCCCTGCCTGTTCTTCCTGAACAGTCTATACCCTTCCATGACAGCGCTCCAGTCAAGCGAGTCATCCCACCAAGTCTCTGTTATCCCAATTAAATCATATTTCTTGGACTGGGCCAGAGCCTCCAGTTCTGCCTATTTGTTGCCCAGGCTTCTCATATTAGTGTACAAACACCTCAGATAACCAGTTGATCGCCCCATCTTCTCTATTCGAATCATGGGTCCTCCTTTGTTGCTCGTTCCTCTTTGCATTTCTTCCCGGTATCCAACTTTCCCACTCCCCTCAGGGTTTTGGTCACCGTCCCCCAACGAACCTAGTTTAAAGCCCTCCTCACTAGGTTTGCAAGCCTGCCCGCGAAGATGCTCCTTCCTCTCTTTGTTAGGTGGATCCCATCTCTTCCTAACAATCCTTGTGCCCGGAACAGAGTCCCATGGTCGAAGAAACCAAAGCCCTCTCTGCGACACCATCTGCACAACCACGCATTTACTTCCTCAATTCGACGATCCCTGCCCAGTCCTTTCCCTTCAACAGATGAACAGGAAAAGCCCTGGGAAAGTTTAAACTTCATTTCCCATGTGGCCAGCATTAAAAACACACGTCAGAGCAGGCAGCACACCTGAGCAGCATGTGGCCATGACTTCCATCACTTCAAGTCCCATGCGCTCCAGCTCCCGGGGGTGCAAAAAGGGCACCAGCCTGGGGTGTTCTAGAGGCTTTGGACCTCATTGAGCCCTGGGGAGAGGAATCCATTCTCTTGGTTCTCCAAAATAGCAAAAGAAAGACCAATATCTATGTGAAGATAGCAAGTGCCTAGTGGAGAGTGGTTACTTCAGGGGTGCCCCACAGTGCGAAGTTAAAATACAGGAGCTGGGGCAGTCCTACCACAAGACAAAGGAGGCAAATGGATGATCTGGTGCATCACCATAAACACACCACTTCTATGACCAGCTGTATATGGTCCTAGGAGGGCCCAACCAGCTTCTCAAGACAGACCATGGAGTCTGCCCATGGCACTCAAGGCAGCAGTGTTGAGCACAGCATGGTGGTGGAGAAGGAGGATGAGGAGAATGGGCAGCCGGCAAGCAGCGAGAGCCAAGAACTTTTCATAACTATGGAGCCAATCCCTTCCTCCCAGGATGTCTCATATGCAAGCACTGCTTCCAGGGAGGGCACTTCTGGTGAGTTCACAATTTTTTTCTTGCTACAAGTGGGTTAAAGCAATTGGGCATGATGTGCAGTGTGCTCTGTGCCTACACAGGGTGGGGGTCCCGGAACAGCCTGTTAACAGGTCTGGAGATGAAGCAGGAATCCTCTCTACATATCTCTAATATAGGAAACTCCAATATAGGAACTCTGATCCTTCTCACAAGGTTTCTGGGGAGGCTGCCCTACTCCATCCTCCATGGTAGGGCACACCAACCAGGTGTGGGAGGCACACATGGAATGCAAGCACTTTCCCCTCACTCCTTTAGTGTCGGGACCAGGATGAAAAGCCAGCCGCATCCTGGAGCGCACAGCTGGTGCCCCCCATCCTCCCGAAATGGTGCCCTTGTTACACATGCCAAGCCAGTAGTAAGTGGCCTGGAGTCATTGCAGCACAAGGCCCAGGTTTCTGGCCACGGTCAGTCAGCATCTATTCCCTGTCACTCTGTGTGATTTGGAGAACACCGGTATCTCCCATGGCCACCTGGATGAAAGAGGAGGAGAAACTGCTGCCTCTGCTGCTAGCGTGGCTTCAGCCTCCTGTCCTCCTGCCCACAGACTTCTGTGGGGTGCGAGAATAGCACTCTCCTGGGAAGCGGGGTGTGCTGGACACAGAGGAGAGAAGCTGCGCAAGTAACCGGCCTGCCCTCTGGCATGGTAGGACCCCCATCCCTCCCTCCCACCCACAGGATCGTGTCCTGGCAGACCCCTGCCTGCCTCCAAACTGCATCAGTCCAGACATTCCCTTCAGATCTCTGTTGTGTACCTGCTATTCAGTGGCCACTTTAAAGCATAACTTTGGCCTTGCACAGAACCATAGGCGTGCACACGGGGTGTGCTGGGTGTGCCCAGGCGCACCCTAATGCGTAAAAGGGCCTAATGCGTCAAAGGAGCACTGCTTTGGCACTCTGGGGAACGGTCACCGCGCCACGCTGGGTTTGCCGTGCATGTGCGGCTGTGTGGTCAGAACCAGCGGGGCTTAGGACCCCGCAGAAAGAAGAGGCAGGGACGCAGCCACGTCACCCCGCCACCCCGTCAAGCGTGGGGAGTTTAAAACCCAGCCAGGAAGGCAGGGGGAGGGAGGAAGAGTAGGAGAGGTGGAGGCTGGCTGTGTTCTCAGGGGCAGCGCGGCTGGCCTGAGGAGATAGGGGGCACGGGGTTGGGGGCAGCGCGTTGGTGACAGTGCAGCTGGCCGGCCGGGCGGGAGGTCGGGGGCAGCACGGCTGGCCCAGGGAGATGGGGGAGGGTCGGGGGCAGCATGGCTGGCCCAGGGGGGGGTCGGGAGGAGGAAAAGCGGCTGGCAGGAAGCAGGGGTGGCCGGGAGAGGGTTGGGGGTAGCGCGGCTGGCCCAGGGAGGGGGGGGTCGCTGGGTCAGGGGCAGCGTGGCTGGCCTGGGGAGATGGGAGGGGTGGCGGGTTGGGGGCAGCATGTCGGGGGCAGCGCAGCTGGCTGGGGAGTCGGGGGCAGCGCTGCTGGCCAGGGGACGGGGCTGCTGGGAGGGGGTTCGGGAGCAGCGCGGCTGGCCCGGGGGGGGGGGGGGTCAGGAGGAGGAGAACCAGCCGGCAGGAAGCAGGGGTGGACAGGAAGGGGTCGGGGGCAACGGAGATTGTTGGGAAGCGGGGGGTAGCAAATCGGCTGGCGGGGAGCAGGACTGACCCAGGCACATGCAGATCCGGTGGCGCTGTCAGTCCCACGCACGGTCCCAGCAAAGTGCGAGTGAGTCCGGCTGTGGCTCCACAACGTGTTCAGGAGCAGGGACACGGCTTCTCCTCCTCCCCAAGGTGTCAGACTCAACCAGAGGCTCCCAGCACCCATCGCGCCCCGCCTCCCAGCCTCTCCCCCCAGCCCCTGCCAGGCTTCAGTCCGGCGCCCAGCTGGAAAACCAGAAAATACCAGATACTGCATATGTCTGGTATTTTCTGGATTTTTTTACCGGACAGAGGGCCCAAAAACTGGACTGTCTGGTAGAAAACCGGACACCTGGCAACCCATCCCCGGTGCAGGCACCGAGTGATGGGGACTGCCGGAACTTTGGGAACCAGAAACAGCGGGGTGGGGAGTTGTGGCCCAAAAGGGGGCCCGGCCTGAGAAACATAAGAAAGACAGAGTAGGGGGAGCACCAGAAGGGTGAAAGTCGGGGTGAGCCTAGAACTCTGTTACAGGCTGGCTGGCAGCTGCTGCAGTAGGAAGGAAAAATAGGGGGAAGGGTGGGAGAGGAAGGGGCTTGTGCTGAGGGGAGGAGGGCAGGGCAGGAGAAGAAAGGGGAAGGCACCAAGGGACAGGGTGGAGGAGAGAGACAAATGCCAGGGGACCAAGTGGAGACAATGAGGAAAAGGGTAGGATGGGAGGTGTCAGTGAGAGGGGGGACAGTGTGATGCTGGGAGAGGAGAGCGTAAGGGCTTTGGGGGCTAGAGGGGAGAAGGGGAGGTGCTGGGAGAAGGCTTGAAAGAAGCGGTGGGCATGAGGAAGGGGGGGATGGAGCAAGGCATGTGTGAGGGCACAGAGGCATGAGGGGAATGGGGGCAGAGGGTGGGGAGGGGGTGGGCATCAGGGAAAAAGAGGGAAAAGGGGGCAGGGGCCGTGAGGGAAGGGGGAGGCACCAGGAGGGTGCAGGGGTAAGGGAAAGTGCAGGTGCAGACTGTGAGGGACTCCAAGAAGATCTCACCAAACTGAGTGATTGGGCAACAAAATGGCAAATGAAATCTAATGTGGATAAGTGTAAAGTAATGCACATCAGGAAAAATAACCCCAACTATACGTACAGTATGATGGGAGCTAATTTGGCTACGACAAATCAGGAAAGAGATCTTGGAGTTATCGTGGATAGTTCTCTGAAAACTTCCACATAGTGTGCAGCGGCGGTCAAAAAGGCAAATAGGATGCTAGGAATTATTAAGAAAGGGATAGAAAATAAGACCCAGAATATCTTACTGCCCCTGTATAAAACTATGGTACGCCCACATCTTGAATACTGTGTACAGATGTGGTCTCCTCACCTCAAAAAAGATATTTTGGCCTTGGAAAGGGTTCAGAAAAGGGCAACTAAAATGATTAGGGGTTTGGAATGGGTCCCATATGAGGAGAGGCTAAAGAGACTGGGACTTTTCAGTTTAGAAAAGAGGAGACTGAGGGGGGATATGATAGAGGTATATAAAATCATGAGTGGTGTGGAGAGGGCCGATAAAGAGAAGTTATTTATTAGTTCCCTAAATAGAAGAACTAGAGGACACCAAATGAAATTAATGGGTAGCAGGTTTAAAACTAATAAAAGAAAGTTCTTCTTCACACAGCGTGTAGTCAGCCTGTGGAACTCCTTGCCAGAGGAGGCTGTGAAGGCTAGGACTATAATAGAGTTTAAAGAGAAGCTAGATAATTTCATGGAGGTTAGGTCCATAAAAGGCTATTAGCCAGGGGATAAAATGGTGTCCTTGGCCTCTGTTTGTCAGAGGCTGGAGAGGGATGGCAGGAGACAAACTGCTTGATCATTGTCTTCGGTCCACCCTCTCTGGGGCACCTGGTGCTGGCCACTGTCGGCAGACAGGATACTGGGCTAGATGGACCTCTGGTCTGACCCAATACGGCCATTCTTATGTTCTTATGTGCCAGGGGATTCTGGGGGTGAAGCAGAAGGGCAGACACCTGCAGGGGAGGGACCAGCACCAGAGAAGAGAGGCAGGGCAGGTGTGTAGAGGGAGGTGTTAGGAGAGGGGATGAGGAGGGGCAGCTCACATGATCAGAGTGGGGCTACTGGAGGAGTGGGCATAGGGGGGAGAGAAGGGCTGGTGGAGGGGGGCAGGAGTCAGGACAGCAGAGGTGGGTGAGGGGTTGGGGGGGCAGCAGGCACCAGGGGAGCTGATGGAGCAAGAGGAGGAGACATGGCAGCAGAGGGAAAAGGTAGAGGTTTATAAGATCTTTATTAATAACTTGGGTGCCACAGTGGCACATCCAAACAAGCCACATGAACTCTGTAGTGGTGCACAATACAACATTCATTCTGCTCATGGGAGGAAACTCTTAGAGGGAACACTTCCCCCAGCCTCTCCACCCCCGAGTTAATGTCACACACATTGGGTTAATGCAATTGCAGGATAGTTGCATGAGGGGGGTTTGGTGGGGGCCAACTAATCCCTGTTGGTAAGAGGATGGTGGGAAAAGTCCTTAGAGGGGGGTCACATAAACACCTTTTACGTCTGGTCATGTATCCATCTTGCCCGGAGAGTGTTACCTCCAGAGGTGTGGCTAATGGGGTCAGAGGCGTGGTTAACAGGGGTCAGGGGTGTGGCTAATAGGGGTCAGGGGCATGGTTAACAGGGGTCAGGGGTGTGGCTAATGGGGGTCAAAGAGTACCTTTTAAAAAATTCTTTGGGTGCACACCCTAATGAAATGTGCTGCGCATGCCTATGCACAGAACACATTTCCTTTGTCTTTAGAGAGACCTTTACTGGATGTTAACAGATTAGGCTTTAGGCTCTGCAATGTATCTCCTATAATATGTGCCCTTGTAACTTTTCCTTACAGCGGGAATCTCCCCCAGCTCCAGCAGCTGTGCAGCTCGCACAAATCCACGGGCAAAAATGGACAGCAGAAAACATGGCAAGGAGCAAAAGGAGTGGAGGCCTATGTTCCTGGCAGAGATGCAGGCAGAGCGGCTGAAGAAGAAAGTGTACAGGGAACTGCAAGGGAAGCATCAGGAGAATATCTTTTCTTCACTGATGCTGTGATGGAATGCCTGGCAGACAGCCATCTCCCACTTCACGCAGAACAACTTTCCCTCCTCACCCTGTTCCATAGCGTCCATCCACAGTGACTTGAGGACAGGAGGGGAGGGATTGGCGAGGGAACTCAAGGGCAGCCTCACACTCAACCTCCAGAGCCTAGGGAGGCAAATTCCTTGCCCTTCTCATGTTTTAGACCCCACCCCCCCTTCGGGTCCCACCATGGACTCCTTTTCTGTCCCTGCTGTCTTCCCTAAATAAAAATGCATGATCTCTGCACAGTCTTTGTTGCTTGTGCACAAAGAGGTGGGGTGTGGTATTTCAGGCAAACATACTGAATGCTGGGGCACCTCATTGAGAGCAATGTGCATGACTCTCAAAACTTTCTTTCAAAGCTTCTCTGATTTGCACTGCCCTTGTGCTATGCTCTCCTTATCACCCTGGTGTCTGGCTGCTCAAAATCTCTGGCTGGGCACTCTGCCTCATCCCCCACCCTGCCAGATAACTTTCCCTCTTGCTCCCATAAATATTATGAAGCAGACAGCAAGCTGCCCCCACAAAGGGAATGTTGCGTTCGCTGAGGGCTAACCTAGTCAGGAGACTCCTAACCCTTCCCTTTGCCCCAAAGCACATTTAACTACCATTCTGCATCTGCTCAGCCTATAGTTGAGCTGCTCCTTGCTGGGGTCCAGGCTGGATCACTATTTGCATTTCCACTTCTCTGATTCTGATTTTCCGGTCTGGGAAAGAAATGCCAGAATGCATCTTTCAGAAGAGGCAGGAGTTTCTGAAGATGCATGTGTCACGCACCTTCCCCAACCATCCCATGCTGATGTTGGTAAAACAGTGCTTGTGATCCACCAGCATTTGCAGCAGCATCAGGCAGTACCCCTTGTGGTTTATGTACTCCTTGGCAAAGAGGTCAGGAGCTAGGGATGTGCATTCCATCTATCACCCCACCGCTGTTAGGGAACCCCATCGTGGCAAAGCCATCCACTATGGTATCCATACTTCCCACTGTCACTACCCGCCATGGCAGAATGATATTGATTGCCTTGGCTACTTGGATCACAACAGCCCCCCACTGTAAATTTCCTCACTCTGAATTGTTTCTCAGCTGACTGGGAGCTGTCTGGCATTGCAAGCTTCCACGGTGCAATTGCCACATACTTCTCCACTGTCAGAGTGGGTCTCATTTGGGTGCTGCTGCCGTTCAGGGTGGGAAAAGCCATTAGCAAAGTTCTATGAAAGTGGCCTCAAGAATTCAGAATTTTTGCAGCTACTGCTGATTCTCCCATCCCTGAAGCACTATGTGATCCCCCAGTCTGTGCTTGTCTGACAGCACCAGAATCGCCATTCCATTGTTTCCAGAGAATTGAATGCTGGCTGAGTTTCCAATTTGCTCAATGCAAAGGCTTGTCTGTACAGTGTGCCTGTGGCACCTGAGATGGAGGAGATTCTTCCTCGTCCTCTTCCTGGTGGTGTGAGGTGCTTACACTCTCGAAACACTGCACCATTAGATGCATCAATGTAGACGTCAATATCACAATGGTTTGATGCGAAATGAGTTCCACAAGGAGGGCCATGATTACACTGCTATGGCATCTGCATGGGTAACCAGGGCCAAAAAGACTGTGAAAGACTGTTTTCCTTTGATCTCAAGCAAGGTCGGGGGAGGGGGAGGGGAGTAGATGAGCGCATTATGGGACGCTGAGGACCCATAGCCACCTGCTGCACAGTTTTGGTCCCAATATGCACCAGGGGCATAACCCAGAATGCAAAGTGGTGCAGGCCTTGTGGGATAGCTGCCCATAGTACATTGCTCTCAAAGTCAATGGCAGTCTCCCTAATGGGGACATGCTACTTCAAACTATGTTGAATTCTTGCACACAGTGGGGACATGCATGGACCTTCGACTTTGCAAACTGGGGTGACCAGAAATCAAGCTGAATAGAGTCAACTTTATCTTGTAGTGTACACAAAGTCTAAATGACTGTGTGTGTCCCCCCCCCCCCACCCCCTCCAGGCAATGACAAAGTTTATGTGAGTCTGAAGGGCAAATTGTGTGGTGCCTGCCAGCACCCGACATATGGGCCAAGCTTACTAAAGATGAAGCCCAGCTGGGGAAGAAGCTGGGTGGTGACTGTAAAAGAGGGAATCACCAACTGGAAGGAGTTTGCCAGGAATGAGCAGTCCTGCTCTGGTAGAGTGGTGACACCAGGTAGGTCAAGGGGGAAGCTCAGGGGGATCACTGGTTCTGGGAATCTTCCTCTGAGCTGAGTAGAGAAGTCTGACCAGAGGCCAGGAGAGACACAGAGGAGCCCCTGGGGGTGGAGCAGGTTCTGGTGGTGACGGCAGGTTCTGGATTGCAGGGGACAGAGCCCTGGGAGATGTCCAGAGCAAGGACAGAACCAGGGTGACTTTGGAGTGATGAAAGGTCAAGCACGAAGAGAGAAGAAATTGGAATAAGAGTGCACTTTGGGTCTGAGATTTACTGGGAGATTCCAGAGGGCAGCCATGCACGTCCTGGTCCTGACAGAAGAGTGAACTTAGACTGTGGGAGAGGCCTGCTGACAGTTTATAGTAGGATGTCATCCAGCAGCAGGAAGACATCCAAAGAGGCAACAGAAAAGAGTTTGATGGAGTAGACTCTGGATGCTGGTTGCCAGGTTCCTGGACTGGAACCCAGTGTATTGGGCAGGCCTGTGTTCCCCAGCCAACCACGGGGAATGTGATGTGTGTCCTTGGAGAAAAGGATGACAGAGCTCTGAGAGAAGAATGTGAGGAGTCCCAGGCACACAGTCAAGGTGAGGGCATTGGACCATTGGACTTTGCTAACCCAGAAGGGGTGGACTAGTCCCTCTCATGACTGAATCACCGAAAGAGGTGGACCATGCTGGGACTAGAGTGACTGGTAGCAGCAAGTTCTAGGGGAAGAAAGGTTGCTATGCAGCACCCAGGCGTGAGGAGCTGCTCTAGTAGTAAGTCGACTTTTCCACCCTTTAACTCTACAGACTCTTAACACACTTAATTTGTGCACATGAGTAGCCCCATCAAAATTATCGGGATTGTTTGCATGTATAAAATTGAACACATGCTTGAAGGGTCTCAGTCAAGGCTCAGATTTATCAAAGCATGCAAAAATGTGGGATTGGAGTCTAGGCGGGAACCCACTGACTCACTAACATCTGTGAAACCATTTCTCATTGAACTGGGGTTTGTTTAAGCTATTATTGTAACATTTTTTTAAAAGAATGGTAATTTCTAGGGGAAATGGCTGTAAAAATAGCATCTTGATACTAATTCCTGCTCCTTTCTCACTCATGTGTCTCCGGAGCTGCCATTACTTAGTTTACTGATATAAATAGAGCTTTCTTTTGTTTTTGTTCTAAGCTACAGTAGCTTTGCAGAACTGACAGTTAAAAAGATCAGTGTCTAGTCTGCTTCATTCATCATGAACAAAACAGCCAATTAAGTTCTGATTACAGATTCTGTAGTGTGGCAATGTGGCATCTTTAAGCATAAAGATGCCAGCTGGGGTGTCAGATGCTAGGTTAGGACCTTTGGTGTTCCAGGGTGATTTTTAGGATAAACCTTTAGTTCTGCTAATGGGGCTGAGTTGATGTATTACTTGTCAACAAAATAACTATTGGATGCTGAGCCAAAATGTTTCAAAAATTTACTTTTTAAGTCATAACCTCAATTCACCTCTTTCTTGGCCAGATTCTTAGCTTACCAAATTTTCATTCTGCCCATCTGGGAAAAGTAGTGAGCAAGGAAGGTTCTAAGCCACATTGCAATACCCTGATGATGGGATATAAACAGCTCTCAGTATGATTTAGGGCAGCTTAGACAAGCTTCCACCCTCCTCAAGGTTCCTTTCTGTCTGGGGAATTCTCAGCTGGCCTGCCTGTCTTGCACTGCCTCAGTCAGGACCAAGAATCTGACACCAAGGTGAAAAGTTATGAGGATCAATGTCTTACTTTTTATAGGATGCATTAACAAAGGATGTAACTCTTCAGCCTTATAAGAGTGTCAGGATGATGAGCTGAATTTCTACTCTTCCACAAGTGGCGTTCACCTGTAGTTTTCCATTTTGAATGGAACGGTCAGTGAGTACTGCTGGTTTTGCTGTATTTTGCTGAGAATGCCACCAGAATTGCCTGTATGAATGGGAGGCGATTCTGTGTCATATCCTGTGTCTACCACAAACTTGCTATGTCACCGAGATAAAAGGAGCCTGGCCACATTTTCAAAGATGATTTCTAATTAACAGGACAGGAGCAGCAAACAGGGAGTTTTGAGAGGAATTCTCTAGGTAAAGGAGGATAAATATGGGACTCTTGTGGAGCGTGTGCTGTGGCCGGCAGCTGGAAGCTGTGAGCTTCTAAAGGTTTGAAATCTAGAAGCCTCTGTTAATTGGCTGAGCCTCAGTCATGGGGAGGGGCTACCAGGGCTTTATAAAGCTGTGAGTCAGCGACCAGGGAGCTTGCGACCAAGAGCAGCAAACAGGGAGTTTTGAGAGGGAGTTTAGAGGGGAAGGACAGAGGGCGCTAGTGACTTCTGACCTTCTTTAAACATAACTTTTATAATAATCTATATTCCGGACATTTAATAAGAAGCCCAGTTTATACTTAAACTTATTCATAAGAAAAATGGAGACAGAAGCCCAGCAGCAGAGTGGGGGCTATCCTGTTTATTGCGTCGAGTGTAACATGTATGATTACCTGCCCTGTGGGCGGGTGGCGTATGTGTGCACCCGTTGCAAGGAGCTCCTGACCCTCAGAGACCTAGTTTGGGCTTTGGAGGCCAGGATGGCTGAACTGGAGGAGCTAAGGGAGGCAGAGAGCTATGTGGATAAGACTTTCCGGCACACTGTAGTACTGTCCCACCTCCAGTCTGAGAGCCCCAATGCTCTTAAAGAGGATGAAAGTCTCAAGAGAACAGAGCATTCAATGGGAACAGAGGGAAACCATCCCATAGTTGGGACCCTCCTTCCAGAGGATGTTGCAGTATCCTCTCACACTGAGGATACCTCCGAGGGGGAGGGAACGCCAGTTGTTAGGAAGAGGCAGGTGTTAGTAGTGGGTGATTCGATCGTTAGAAACATAGATAGCTGGGTTTGTGATGACCGGGAGAACCGTATGGTCACTTGCCTGCCTGGTGCGAAGGTTGCGAATCTCTCGAGGCATCATGTGTAGTGCTGGGGAGGAGCCGGTGGTCATGGTACATGTAGGTACCAATGACGCAGGGAAGGGTAGGAGAGACGTCCTGGAGGCCAAATTTAGGTTGCTAGGAAAGAGACTGAAATCCAGGACCTCTATGGTGGCATTCTTAGAAATGCTTCCAGTTCCACACGCAGGGCCAGGTAGGCAGACAGAGCCTCAATGCACGGATGAGACGATGGTGTGGGAAAGAGAGGTTTAGATTTATTAGGAACTGGGGACACTTTTGGGAGAGGGGGAGCCTATACAGGAAGGATGGACTCCACCTAAACCAGGGTGGAACCAGACTGCTGGCACTAAACATTAAAAAAGCCGTAGAGCAGTTTTTAAACTAAGAGATGGGGGGAAGCCGATTGGTGCGGAGATGCACATAAATCGGATGGAGACTTCTCTTAGAGGAGAATCCATTGATAGAGATTCTCTAAGCTGTAGTCATAAAGAGAGATGGGGAGAGGACAAACCATGGGCCAGAGCAGACAAACAACTGCATGTAAAGGAATCCAATGCGTCAGGGAAGGGCAGACAAATAAACAGTGGCAATTTTTTCAAGTGCTTCTACACAAATGCTAGGAGTCTGACTAATAAGATGGGTGAACTAGAGTACCTTGTATTAAAGGAGAAGATTGACATAATAGGCATCACTGAAACCTGGTGGAATGAGGAAAATCTGTGGGACACAATCATACTGGGATATAAAATATATCGGAAGGATAGAGCAGGCCGTGTGGGTGGCGGAGTGGCACTGTATGTGAAAGATAATGTAGAATCAAATGAAATAAAAATATTAAATGAATCAACATGTTCAATAGAATCACTATGGATAGTAATTCCATGCTCCAATAATAAGAAATTAGCAGTAGGGATATATTATCGACCACCTGACCAGGACAGTGATACTGACATTGAAATGCTGAGGGAGATTAGAGAGGCTACCAAAACAAAGAACTCTATAATAATGGGGGATTTTAATTATCCCCATATTGACTGGATACATGTCACCTCAGGAAGAGAAGCAGAGATAAAATTTCTCAATGGCTTAAATGACTGCTTCTTGGAGCATCTGGTACAGGAACACACAAGGGAAGAGGCAATTCTCGATTTAGTCCTAAGTAGAGCACAGGATCAGGTCCAGGAGATAACCATTACAGGACCGCTTGGGAATAGTGACCATAATATAATAACATTTAACATTCCTGTGGTGGGTAGAACACCTCAGCAGTCCATCACTCTGGCACTTAATTTCAAAAAGGGGAATTACACAAAAATGAGGAGGTTAGTTAAACAGAAATTAAAAGGCACAGTGACTAGAGCCAAATCCCTGCAAGCTGCATGGAAACTTTTTAAAGACACCATAATAGAGGCCCAACTTAAATGTATACCCCAAATTAAAAAACATAGTAAGAGACCTAAAAAAGAGTCACCATGGCTTAACCACCATGTAAAAGAAGCAGTGAGGGACAAAAATACATCTTTTAAGGAGTGGAAGTCTAATGCTAGTGAGATAAATAGAAAGGAAGATAAACACTGTCAAATCAAGTGTAAAAATGTAATAAGAAAAGCAAAAAAAGATTTTGAGGAACAGCTAGCCAAAAACTCAAAAAGAAATAACAAAATGTTTTTTAAGTACATTAGAAGCAGGAAGCCTGCTAAAAAACCTGTGGGTCCCCTAGATGATCGAGATATAAAAGGAGCAATCAAGGACAATAAAGCCATTGTGGAGAAACTAAATGATTTCTTTGCTTCAGTCTTCACGGCTGAGGACGTTAGGGAGATTCTCAAATCTGCACCGTCCTTTGTGGGTGATGAATCTGAGGAACTGTCCCGGATTGAAGTGTCATTAGAGGAGGTTTTGGAACAAATAGAAAAACTTAGTGTTCACAAATCTCCAGGACCGGATGACATTCATTCAAGGGTTCTAAAAGAACTCAAATGGGAAATTGCTGAACTATTATCTGTGGTTTGTAACCTATCCTTTAAATCGGCTTCCGTACCTAATGACTGGAAGATAGCTAACGTGACACCAATATTTAAAAAGGGCTCTAGAGGCGATCCTGGCAATTACAGATCAGTAAGTCTAACTTCAGTACCGGGCAAATTAGTCGAAACAATAGTAAAGAATAAAATTGTGAGGCACATAGAAGAACATAATTTGTTGGACAAAAGTCAACATGGTTTCTGTAAAGGGAAATCATGTCTTACTAATCTATTAGGGTATGTCTACACTAGCCCCCTAGTTCGAACTAGGGAGGCTAACGTAGGCATTCCAACTTGCAAATGAAGCCCGGGATTCATTTGCATGTTCCCAGGCGGGTGCCATTTTTAAATGCCTCGTAGTTCGAACTGACTGCCCACGGCTACACGTGGCAGTCAGAAGTTAATCCGAACTAAGTCTTTAGTTCGGATTAACTGTTACACCTCATTGCAGGAAGAGTAACAGTTAATCCGAACTAAGGACTTAGTTTGGATTAACTTCTGACTGCTGCGTGTAGCCGCAGGCAGTCAGTTCGAACTAAGGGGATTTAAAAATGGCGCCCACCCGGGGACATGCAAATGAAACCCGGGATATTTAAATCCTGGCCTTCATTTGCAAGTTCGAATACCTACATTAGCCACCCTAGTTTGAACTAGGGGGCTAGTGTAGACATACTCTTAGAGTTCTTTGAAGGGGTTAACAAACATGTGGACAAGGGGGATCCAGTAGATATAGTATACTTAGATTTTCAGAAAGCCTTTGACAAGGTCCCTCACCGAAGGCTCTTGTGTAAATTACGTTGTCATGGGATAAGAGGGAAGGTCCTTTCATGGATTGAGAACTAAAGACAGGAAACAAATGGTAAATTTTCAGAATGGAGAGGGGTAATTAGTGGTGTCCCCCAAGGGCCGGTCCTAGGACCAATCCTGTTCAACTTATTCATAAATGATCTGGAGAAAGGGGTAAGCAGTGAGGTGGTAAAGTTTGCAGATGATACCAAACTGTTTAAGATAGTCAAGACAGAAGCAGACTGTGAGGGACTCCAAGAAGATCTCACCAAACTGAGTGATTGGGCAACAAAATGGCAAATGAAATTTAATGTGGATAAATGTAAAGTAATGCACATTGGGAAAAATAACCCCAACTATACGTACAGTATGATAGGGGCTAATTTGGCTATGACAAATCAGGAAAGAGATGTTGGAGTTATCGTGGATAGTTCTCTGAAAATTTCCACACTGTGTGCAGCGGCGGTCAAAAAGGCAAATAGGATGCTGGGAATTATTAAGAAAGGGATAGAAAATAAGACACAGAATATCTTACTGCCCCTGTATAAAACTATGGTACACCCACATCTTGAATACTGTGTACAGCTGTGGTCTCCTCACCTCAAAAAAGATATTTTGGCCTTGGAAAGGGTTCAGAAAAGGGCAACTAAAATGATTAGGGGTTTGGAATGGGCCCCATATGAAGAGAGGCTAATGTGACTGGGACTTTTCAGTTTAGAAAAGAGGATACTGAGGAGGGATATGATAGAGGTATATAAAATCATGAGTGGTGTGGAGAGGGTGAATAAAGAAAAGTTATTTATTAGTTCCCATAATAGAAGAACTAGAGGACACCAAATGAAGTTAATGGGTAGCAGGTTTAAAACTAATAAAAGAAAGTTCTTCTTCACACAGCGCATAGTCAACCTGTGGAACTCCTTGCCACAGGAGGCTGTGAAGGCTAGGACTATAACAGAGTTTAAAGAGAAGCTAGATAATTTCATGGAGGTTAGGTCCATAAAAAGCCAGGGGATAGAAATGGTATCCCTGGCCTCTGTTTGTCAGAGGCTGGAGAAGGATGGCAGGAGACAAATCACTTGATCATTGTCTTCGGTCCACCCTCTCTGGGGCACCTGGTGTTGGCCGCTGTCGGCAGACAGGCTACTGGGTTAGATGGACCTTTGGTCTGACCCAGTACGGCCATTCTTATGCTATGTTCTTATGAGTTGCTCTGTTTTTTGGCAGCCCATCTGTAGACACTTGGGGTAAACTCTTGACCTCACTGAAATCAATGGGAGTTTGACCACTGGCTTCAATGGGGCAGAGATTTCACCTTTGAAATGGCAGTCTCAAAAGGACTCCATACTAACCTTACTCAATCAATGGAAATCCCACCCTAGCTGACACAAGGTGGAGTGTTAGGGCCCTTTCATGAATTTTGAGTGTGGGGTAGGATTCTGACCCCCTTAGGCCTATTGAGATGCACAATATCGATCTGTGAGGTGGACCACTCTGGTGTAACTTATCCAGCAGGCGAAGGAGCCACTTCTCATGCAATAAAGCTGAATTCCTGCCACATCTGCCTCATGGCCGCATGCAGTGAGGATTGATATGCGCACAGAGCTCTTTGAGATTCCTGGCAGAAGGTGCCCAAGGCACAAGCATATGTCAACTTATGAGGAAATTCCTGATTAGGGTTGCTGATAGATCCTCCCATGCTGGTTAAACTGGCTTTTAAGTCTCTTTGCTCTGGGACAAACTAGCCAAGTTTCCCCAAGGCAGCTCAGACTCTGGCCCACAGGGTTTTTATGCGGTGATCTCAACATGTTCGCAGAACTGTGTATCGCACACCAACACTTGGCCACAGACAGCATCCACGTCTCCTGAATCTGACTCCACTTCTTGTTCCACTAGAGCACAAGTTTCCCACATCCACGTGTTATGTGCAAGTGCAGTCCAGAAACGTTTTTCAGACCTCAGAACAAAACCTTTTGGGACAGATTTTTGGCTGCAAATTCAAGAGAGTTATTTTAACTGAACTTTCTCCCATCTCACCACTGTGCACTATGGTGGAAAACACTATGGTGGGCAAGAACCTGTATAAAGCTGATGTTAAGCCATCTCAGACCCTTAATCACCCAATCTCAGCTGCCTGATCTTCATTACCAGGGATTATTATTTCACTCTGGGTTGAAAACTTGGGATGCTGTGTCACAGAGAAAGCCTTAATGCATTCCTATGTTTTAAAAAACTGCCAGGATGTCTCAATTATTCATGGTACAAGCTTCTTCAATCAAAGATACTTACATGATGCCTAAGCACGTGACTGAAGAGGGGCAGGAATGATGCACCTTTCGAGAACAGGACGTGTAGGTAACCACACTGGTTCCTGGTTTGCGTGGAGAGGAAGTTACAAGTTTGTGGAAAACATTTCTGATGACCTTTCTGAGAAGGATGTGGTTTAGAAAGAATCCGCTACTGGCATTGCTTTGTGGCTAGACCCTGAAATTAGTGAATAACAGAAGGTTGTACGAGTCTTGAATTTCCCAAATATTCTTCCCCACCGCTCCAGGACAATCTGTTTTACCTGGGAGGCACTTTCACTCTACAGAATTGGGTGTTATGCAAATCCAATAGAAAGACAGCAACACCCAGAGAAACACCACTTTAAACAAAACACATAATCAGCACCCAGACAGAGGAGAGAGAGAAATACCAAACCACCACAATACAAAAACCTTTGCCCGACGAAAACCCCACTACGCTGCCCTGGCACGGGGATGAGAGGACAGTGCATGATGCCAAATGCTAGTCACACCACTGAATGAAACTGTTGGAAGCTGCAGACTTTGGTGCTGAGCGTGGTGGAAGAATCTGCAGAGAATGGAACACATGCCTCTCCCTATGAGAAAACCACATGTGACATTTCCAGGTGAATATTTTTGGCTACATTAGTTCCCAATGGTTGACTGGTTTTGAAGAATCAGTTGGGCTACTGATCCATATGTAGAAACCAAGAGAGGCTAGAAGAACTCAGTGGTGGTCAGTAGAGGAAGGCTCTAATGGATTCTACTGGAATTTCTCCTGAAGACTATAGATTCAGTTCAGAGCTTTTGCCCTAGCTACAAAGTGATATGGTTATCTAGGTTCCTAGCAGTTCCTTCATGAGCATCAGTAACTGCATCTTATATTCCCAGGGACTGACTAACTACTATTACCCTGGTGTGTCAACTGAGTCAACGTTCCCCCAAGCCACTGGCTTGATAACCTGCTGCTGTTGAGGAACATTGCTCACAAGGGAACAGTATGGTTGGCCTCACATCTGGCCCTTTTGACTGTACTAACCCAAGAGAAAAACTTAAAAAATAACAAATAATCTTGCAGCACCTTAGAGACTAACAAAACATGTAGCTGTATCATGAGCTTTCGTGGGCACAATCCACTTCTTCGGCTTAAGATACCATCTACATTTTTTGTTAGTGTCTGAGGTGCTGCAAGACTATTTGTTATTTTTTTAAGTTTTTTCAGTTACAGATTAACACAGTTACCCCTCTGAAACTAACTCAATGGGGCAGATATCCATCCTGCACCTAGATAAACTGCAGTGTGAGATCAAACATGATGCAGATCCACTCTTCAGCTTTTCATAACCAACCATCAAGTATATCAGGGAGCAGAAACACCAAATGCTAGAGATGGGCCTAACTCAACCCTTCAGCTTTGGATTTGCACAGCTATTAGGGCTCTGGTCCCAGATTTGAATTTCATGGTCAGGCCAAGACCTAGTAGCAATGTTCACAAATTCCATTTAATAAACCTGTCTCATTATGCAGCTTGGCCCATGATTTTCAGAGGACACGAAGGGATTTCTAGGCCTAGATTTTCAAAGGTATTTGAGCATATAAATATGTAGATAGACTTCTAGCGGGATTTTCAAACGCACCTAAGCACTTTATGTGCCTAATTCCCAAAGTGGACTCAAGGTACTTTTGAATTCTACATGACTATCTGCATATTGATATGTCTTCGAAAATCTGACCTCCGATTCAATGGGAACTGGGTCCCTAACTCCCTTAGGGCCTCAAAGTAATAGGAACTGGTTTCTTAATTCCCTTAGGGTATGTCTACACTTGCCCCCTAGTTCAAACTAGGGAGGCAAATGAAGCATGCCGAAGTTGCTAATGAAGCATGGGATTTAAATATCCCATGCTTGATTAGCATATTTGCGGCTGGTCGCCATTTTAAAAAGCCAGTAGCCCGAATTAACTCGCCGCGTGTAGACGCGGTAGTCCATTCCAAAACCCTTCCCTCGAATTAACTGTTTCTCCTCGTGCAATGAGGAGTGACAGTTAATTCGAGGGAAGGGTTTTGGATCGGACTACCGCATGTTAATTCGGGCTACCGTTTTTTTAAAATGGCGACTGGCCACGAATATGCTAATCAAGCACGGGATATTTAAATCCCGTGCTTCATTAGCAACTTCGGTATGCTTCATTTGCCTCCCTAGTTCGAACTAGGGGGCAAGTGTAGACATACCCTTAGACTTCAGTGACAGTCCAAGCCTTAGCTGACTGTCTAATGCTGCAGAGAGGATTCCTGACCCTTTTAATGCAACCAGCTTCTTTCCTGAAATGTGAGGTTTCATTATCCTTTTTAAAATCCCTGTTTTAGTTATTATTATCCAGCCTCTTGGAAAACCCATTGGCAGTGATTGTTTTCCATAATTTGTATTAGTCCTCCTTGTATTGATAACAATGGCTGCATATGGAGGTATTTCAGGAGAACCCATTAAGGCTAATCAAGTAAATAATTCACTTTTTAAAAAAATGACTGAATGCAAATTTAGACAATTGTCTGTGAAAAAGGGATCTGTAGGGGACTATCAAGTAAATAACACTCATTTTCTAAGAAGGCTGTGACACTATCAAAAGAATAATACAGGTGAGTTTTTTAAAAATCTATTATTATTCATGCATGCATCCAATTTTAATAGCTCTGAGGCTGTGTGCTGTGAAGCTCACCAATGTCTCTGTGGTTGGAGCTGGAGACTAGGGAACAGAATTCCCAGACTCTACAGCTGATTGCTCTAACAGTGCTGGGTGACTGTCAGCAATTCACTTAATCCCTGTGTCTCGCTTCCCCTAGCCATCAAATGGGGTTGATGAGATGGAAAGGATCACTTAATCAATGCTGGTGATCATCAGATGGAAGCCATACAGCGGGAGAAATGTTACCATCTGGGGGGGCCGACAGCCCCTGGGCAAGGTGGGCAGAGGGGGCAGCTCTGCACTCCTGCAGGGTTGGAGCCTTGGGTGGAAGGGGTGGGGTAGCCAGCCTTCAGTGCCCTCAGGACTGTGGTGCTGGTTCCCCACCCCAAAACTCCCCAGCCCTTCAGATGCTTCTGCCACCGCAGTAGCAGCAGCCAGGAGCCCTGGGCCCCTGGGCCCCAAGGCAGTTGCTCCCTTTGCCACCCCCCTCGCTCCCATCAGCAGACCTGGTTGTTATATACTGTACATTGAGCTGTACAGTGGACACCCATATGCACTCACCAGCAGGACGTTTCTATCCTTTCCTTTTGCTACAATTTCTGCATGCAGTGAGAGTGCAGGATGGAAACTGCAAACAAGCCCATGACTGAACTGGCACCATTATTTTACACTGGTTTTCCTGGCTCCATTTTTAAGCTTGGATTTTCAGACTGTACTTTGAGACTCTCAGATTTGCTGGGCTTTCACTGCTCTGTGCACCTCTCATCTCGTTTCTTGCAACTCTACATGTGGCCTGTTACACCAGGGAAGGGAGAGGAGCAGAAGAGAGTATGAAATGCAACAGGGATCTTGCCTCTGTCCTGTTCAGATACTGTGGTGTTGGAAGCAGCTGAAAACCAGAAGATAGGTTTTCTTCTGTACTGCTGCACAGGCCCTGGATATCTCTGGAGTGAGAAACTTGTCATAGTATAGCCAGCTCCAGATATTCAACATTCATGAGTCAGGCCCAAAAATCAGGAGATTTTTTTAGAATAATACACACTGGGTTCTTTTTACAGGACTTCTGGTTTCTTAGCCTCTACAAGTCACATTTTTAAGCTGCTTCTCCCCTACCAGGAGGGCCTGAAGCTCACCTGAAACCAGCTTGCAAGCATGAGGCATCCTGCTCTCAGTGTATGGATCTCAGAGTTCTGTGTGAGCAGGGGACTGCGACCTCAACCATCTCCCCTTACCAAGAGGCAGGAGGGGAAGTCCAAAGGAAACAGTTTAAGAGCCTTCTGACCCCTCACATCCCTTACCTGGAACTCAGTGGGGAAAAGCCTGAGAACAAACTTGGCCAGGAGGAAGCAGATGCTGATGGCTTCATTAGCTATAAAACTGCATTAAAACTGGCACTGAATCAAGACTTCAAATATTTTTAAATGCAATTTTTTCTTTAGATGACCAGCTGCTTAGAAGTGCATGCTGATAACTCTGCCGAGTAACACACACACACCTTTGATGTTGACAGTGTCCACAAATGCTTGGGTTTCCTAACTGGTTATGTACAATGTCTAAAGTCATATCTAATGCCAAACAACCCTCCATCTCTCAAACAATGCCACACGCACAAGTCCTAAAAATGCCCATGTTCAGTAGAACTTCACAGGGTTTCTCTACACAGTAGAACTTGCCTAGTCTTTGTCTACACTGCATGGGTTTTGCGCAAGAAGCCTTTTGCGGAAGAGTTCTTGCGCAAAAACTTCTTGCGAAAAACGCATCCACATCTTAAAAGCGCATCGCTTTTGTGATGCGCTTTTGCACAAGAGAGTGTCCACACTATTGAACACTCTCCCACATTTAAAGTCCCCTGGAAACAGTTCTAGCTAGGCTAGAGGTCACAAGTTGCTCTCGAGTGCTGTTGCCGGAGCCCTCCAAAGACGTGCACTTAAAGGGACCCCCCTGGACAGCTGCTTCTCTGTTTCTGCTGCCTACCTGCTAGCCTCTTTGGCAAAGCAAAGCTTCAGCAGGGCCTGTTGTGTGTGCCCTGTGCTTTTTTGGGAATGACACAGCTTTTTCCTCCTCTGCCCTGTGTGCTATGGAGCCGGAATTGCCCCTGGGCGTGCCACGGACCCCCAGGGCCATGCTGCACTCCTTGCAGTGCCTGCTTAAAGCTGGAGCTGGACCCTGAGATCCTGTTCATCAGCCTCTGTCTGGCTGCTGGTGCTCCACTCTGGCTGTTTCAGATTTTGGAGGCTGGAGACCAGCTCAGACTGGTGGGACCGGCTGGTCCTGGAGCGGTAGGACGATCAGCAATGGGTCCAGAACTTCTGCATGCTGAAGGCCACCTTACAGGAGCTCTGTGCCTGGCTCACCCCTGCCCTCCAAAGACATGACACCCACCTGTGGCCCGCCATCCCACTCCAGAATAAGGTCGTCGTTTCACTATGGAAGCTGGCCACCCCAGACAGCTACCGCTCGGTGGCTAACCAGAATGGGGGTGGGGGTAAGTAAACTGTCGGGGCCATCCTGATGCAGGTAAGGAGATCGTGGGCTGCAGCCCCTGAATGGGGGTGTGTGTGTTACATAAGGGGGCCCCTCAGGACAGGGGTGCTGGAGACTGTATGGGGTGGACTGGGGGTGGGGATAAAGGCCTGACCCCAGGGGCTTGTGCCTTCTTCCCTCACACAGACCTGGTCTGGGGGGGGGGGCAGGCACGGGCTCATGCGGGGGGGCTCCTGCAGGGTGGGGAGGTCCAGAAGGGGGGAGGGCAGCCACGTCCCACTGGGAGCACACAACCCCTCTCTCATTCTCTGTTTTGTGTGCTTCTTTCTCTCCTTCTGCAGGTTGTCCAGGCCATCCACTCCCTGCTGCTCCGCAGTTGTCCAGCTCCACGACCTGGACGCAACCATGGGTGGCTTTGCTGTCCTCAAGTTCCCCAACTGCACGGGACCCATCGACAGTACGCACATCCCCATCCAGGCCCCAGAACATTGAGTGGTCCAGTTTGTGAACCGCAAGGGCTACTTCTCCGTAGTTCTGCAGGCCCTGGTGGACCACAGGGCCCACTTCACTAAGATTTATGTGGGGCTCACAATGCCCGAGTTTTTCAGAACTCCAACCTGGGTGCCCAGCTGGAGGTGGGCAACCTTTTTTCCCCGCCAGGAGTTTCTGGTGGGCGACCAGACTATGCCAGTGTGCATAGTAGGGGATGCAGCATACCCACTCCTGCCCTGGCTAATGCACCCCTACACCAGCCAGCTGGATTGCACCAAGGACATTTTCAATGCCTGCCTGAACAGAACCCGCTTGCAGATGGAGTGCGCCTTCGGGCATCTGAAAGGAGGGTTCTGCTGCCTCCTCATCCTCCTGGATGTCAGGGAGCAGAACATCCCCGAGGTAGTGTCAGCCTGCGGTGTGTTCCACAAGCTGGTGGAGCACAAGGGGGAGGCCTTCCTCCTGGGGCAGATGGCAGAGGCCACCTGCGAGGGCTTGGGCTTTGAGCAGCCCTGGACAGCTGCAACTCGCCAGGCCCATCAGGCCTGGGTGCGCATACAGGAGGCCTTGAGGGAGAAGTTCTCTCAGGAACCACTGTAACTCTCCACAGGGCCTCCACAACAGGGGCTTCGGCCTTTCTTCTCTCTCCCTTCCCCCCTCATCCCCTCCCTTTGCCCCTCCCCTGACCTCCCAATAAACACCCCTGCTTGGTTTTACGACAAAATGACTCTTTTTTTATTAAACATAAACGAGGGTGGGCAGGGGGAGGAGGGCTGTCTGAACTGGGAGGGGGGATCAGGACTGGGAGGAACTGTGGGGTGGCTTGCTGATCCCCCTCAGGTGTGGGGACCTCACTGGGGTTGGGCGTGTCTGGGGACCCTATGGAGTGGACAGGAGGGGCGGCTGGAGTGGGGTCAGGGTTGGCAGGAGGAGGGGCCATAGGAGGGGCCATAGGCATGACTGGGGGAGAAGGCATGGCTATGGGGAAGGGAGAGAGCAGCGGCATGGCATGGGGATGGAGGGAGGAGAGGCATGGCTGGGTGGGCAGACGGGTGGGCCATGGTCATAGGAGGGTGGGCAGGAGGGTGGAAGGGAGGAGCAGCGGCAGCAGGTGGCTGTTCCCCCATGCAGGACAGGATGCCGCATATGGTGTCGCAGTGTGCCATGAGGTCACTCGAGGACTGCTGCCACCACTCGAGGACTGTGTTCAGCCTGCACGACAGGGTGGTGTGGATGATGCGCATGACGCTGATGTGCTGGCACATGAGCTCCTCACCAGGCTTGGCTCGTCTGCGGGTCCCCCAGACTGTGGCAGGTGGCTGCAGTGGCGTGGCATGGCCCTCGATCCCGGCTGGTCTGGCTGTGGAGAAGAAACAAGAGGGAGAGGCGGTCACTCTTCCCTGCACACACATTCCCAGTGGCTGTGCCCTCCTGTGTGAGCGGCAACAGCACCAGTCTGCGGCCTGCAGGAGGGGGATGTCCCAGGTGCAAGGCCATGTGTGACCTGCACAGCACGCCCTGTGTCACAGGGGCCCCTAGGTGTCCAGAGGACCGTGCTGCCCCCCTTTCCGCCTCCCTCCTCTTTCCCCCAGACACACACACCGTGGCCAGGCAGGCAAGGGAAGTGTGTGGCCAGAGTGGGATCCCCTGATGGGCAGCAGAGGAGCCGTGTGCAGCCTGCCCCTCCCTGGGGTGCACACACAGCTGCGGCTCACTGTGCTGTGTGTGTAAGCGGCTGCTTCCTCGCATGTGTAGGCATGCCTATGTGCTGTGTGCAGCACTTCAGGGTGTGTGTGGGGTTGTGCCTGTACCCCTGTGGCTAGCCTGCTTGCAGCTGGGTGCACACCTCCTCCCCCCTGGGGGCAGGACTTGTATGGCCACATATGAGGCTAGCAGCAGGCTCCCGGGCATGTTGAGGGGCTGGCTGCTGTGGCCTCGTGCCTCACCCTCCCGCTGCATGTGGTTGCACGTGCCCAGACTGCAGCAGCATGTGCTGACCTAGCAGCCCGCACAACACTGTGCCCCCCGCCCCCTGTGCACCCACCTCCCCTGCCCTGTGTGTGTGTGTGTGCCTACATACCTGAAGATCTCTCCCAGGCCTCTGAGGAGGCTTGGGAGACATCCAGGCTGGCAGGGACTGGCTCCAGGGACAGGGTGATGGTCCCACTGTCCTGGTCCTCCTCCTCCTCCTCCTCCTCCTCCATCTCCTCCACTTCAGGGACAGGCTCCAGGCACTGGAGTATGGGCTGCTCTAGCTTGGAGTCTACCATGATGGAGGGGGAAGAGAGTCCCCCCCCCCACCTGGATGTGGTGGAGCTTCCTATAGTAGGGACAGGTGTACGGTCCTGCCCCGAGCGCTCCCTCTGCTCCGTCATCCTGACATATCTCTGATGGAGCTCCTTAACCTTGGCCTGGACCTGCTCCATGGTCTGGGCAGGGTGACCTCACTCGGTCAGGGACGTGGCCATGCAGGAGTAGATCTCGGCATTGAGCCTGTTTGCCTAGGGTTCCTGGTGTGCCTCCTCCTCGCCCCACAATTTGAGGAGGGTTGCAGCAGGCGACCATGCTGGGGAACAGTGCTTGCTGCCCCTGGGGGGGTCCTGGGAGCCCAGTGGCTGCTCCCTGGCAGGGCCAGTGGGGTCTCGGGCACCTTGCTGTACTGCCATTTTTGCCAACAGAGAGCTGAGTGTCAAAGGCACCTGCTGTGGGCAAGCTTCCTGCCACAATGGCTGTGCAGGGTGCCTGCAGCTTTAAGAGGGGTCAGCAGACAGGAACAAGAGAGTTGTGACTGCTGCTACAGAGCGTCCAAGAGGCCACCTGTGTTTTTTCCAGGAGGCCAGTTCTTGCGCAAAAACCCCTCCGGAACGTCCACACCTGCCTTTTTGCGCAAAAGCTGTAGCGCAAAAAGGAGTTATTCCTCGTGGGGAGAGGAATAACTCTACCGCAAAAAGCCCTCTGTTCTGCCATTTTACTGTAAAATTTCTTGCGCAAAAACACATTTGAGGTGTAGGCACTTTGCCCGTTTTTGCAAAAAAAACCTTGTTGTGTACACATAGCCCTACTAAAGTAATGAACTGTCAGCCGCACCCCTCGTTTGGAACTGGAAGTATGCAATCGGGCAGCAGCAGAGATTAAAAAAACTCAAAGGCAGTTCAGTGCTGTGCTAAGCTAAAGCCACTACAAAAAGAAATAAAGGGAAGGTTTAATAGAATTGACAAGGTTCAGAAACTGCTTCTGTGTTTGTTTCACATAGTTAAAAGGAACATTTTCTTTTTCATAGTAAAGTTACAAAACTGTATAAGGTCCATATTGAAAGTACAACCATGTTTTGTTCAGAGTTCTGAACATTCCAGAGTTATGAATAACTTCCATTTCCGGTGTGATTGTAACTCTGAGTTTCTCCTGTAAGCCTTTTTGCAAAGAATGGACAAAATGGTTGGTAGAGTAACACTACTGCAAAAACTAGAGGAAGGACATTTGCTGTTGTTATTATTGGTATTATAGTAGTAGGTACCTCAAGACCTTAATCAGGACCAGGTCTGCCGGGCTCTGGGCACTGAGTCCCAGTCCCAAACCTCACAATCGATCTAGAAAAACAGTAGAAGGGGAAACAGAGGCACAGACATGTGAGTGGCTCATAAAACTAATGAGCTGCAGAACCAGGAACAGAATACATATTCCTGGTCCAGGGTCCTAACCACTAAGCACCACTGTCTCCTGAATACTCTCCTTGAAGTCCAAACAGACTCTGAAGTGTATGATTCAGGCCCTTTTAAACTATTCACAATAGTCAGCTCTCCCTAGACCTGGTAATGAAGAGCCTCCCTTGGAACATTGCACTAGAGACGTTAAGTAACAATTAATTTGCTAGTTGAGCAGTCTGAAAGGGACAGAGCAGCAGCAGCCAATCCTGCAGGTCTCTCTCAGCACAAGCCCCGCCTCCCTGTTACCACTCGACATTTTTAAAGGGACAGAGCAGCAGTAGCATGGCAACCAGGGGGTGAGGGAGATTGTGCTGAGACCCACGGGACTGGTTACTGCTCTCTCCCTTTCAGAATGCAGAGTGGCAGTGGAGGGGACGGGGGGGGAAGAGGGGAGGGTGTTGTCCTGAGACCCGGAAGGGGACCAGAGATTGAGCCAGCGTCTTTGTGCGCTGGCTCCTCTCTGTCCCTTTAAGTGTGCACAGCAGCAGGGTGGGAGGGAGGAGTGTGATCAAGTAGCTGATAGTGCTACCTGACAAGCTCCTGCTTATCTGGTACTCAACTACTCGACTACTCGTTCACATCCCTAGTCTGCACTACAAACGTACCTCAGAAGAACGACATCACTCAAGGGTGTGAAAAATCCCCTCCCCTCCAAGCGACATGATCATTCGTACTGACATGATTCGGGGGCCAGCTTCTCCCATCAGAGCTGCAGCCTCTCACAGAGGTAGATTAACTACGTTGACAAAAGCAGCTCTCCTGCTGATGTAGTAGCATCTTCACTGAAGCACTACAGAGGTGCAGCTCTGCCACTTCAGCACTGTGTGTAGACAAGCCCCTCCTAACAATTCAGTTTCTACTGTAGCAAGAAGCATTCACAATTTCTTTCTGCTTTTATCTACTTCTTCTTGCCAGCTTGTCCCCTCCCCCCCCCCCCCCCCCCACACACACTTCTTATTATGTACCCAGTCTATGATGATAAGGAATCATCTTAGCAACAGTTACTCCAGTCTTCCAGAGCTGTCTCTTGTTCCACTCTCTCCCTCATTAGTCCTTCATGAACTTTTGACATTTTTGTCTCCATTTTTCCCCCTTCTCTTTCCCTCCCATCCCCTCTCTTTATTTGCTACCTGGACCCCTTTACTCTAGTCATTTGAAGAAGTGGGTTGTGCCCACGAAAAATCATGCTCCCATCTGCATTTTGTATTAGTCTCTAAGGTGCTGCAGGACTATTCACTGTTTTTTAGGTTGATGCTGCTGATCAGTGGACAGGACTCGTGACCTTTGCCTCTTGCTGTTTAAAATGCAGACTTGAGTGAAAGGTTTAAACTCACCAAAATCTGGATAAACAGCCACTATATTGTCTTTGACATTTATTAGCCTTTACATGATCTTCCTATATCTGGTGCCCTCCTTGTCACTAAGTAGTGGCCTTCCATCGCTCACTTTGAACGGCTGGTACATTCTGCTCTTTGCCTTTATTCAGCTAAGTCAAATGTCAGCAGAGGTTTAAGAGTGAGAAGACACAAGCAGGAAGGAAGTCAGGGTATCTTGTGGGCAGAGCTAAAGGACAGGGAGCTAGAGCAAATGGAGAGGTACTCAAAGCTGAAATCCCATCTGAGTCCCTGTTTTGGAACTGGAAGAAGGATAACTGGTATCAAAGCATGGCCCAGCCAGCCCACCAGGGTCTGCAGTCCATTGTGCTAGCCACTGTACAGACCTTCCCCAAAGAGCTTGTACTCTCAAGCAATGTTTCTCAAAGAGTTCCGCTGGCCCGCTTTGGGAAAGCTGCTTTGTTTACCTAAAGGGTCTGTAGCCACAGAGCCTCTTGGCTCCTATTGGCTGTTCCATTGGGGGAAATCTTGGCCCCAGTTAAGTTAATGTAAAACACTCATTGGTTTCAATGGGGTTGGGATTTCACCCATTAGTGACAGTAGCCCTCCTGAGAAGTGTAAAACTAAGCATTTGCATGGCTTGAAATTGATGGCTGGTTGGAATCTGAATGGGCAATACTAGGTAAGCAAGCACAGTTACAATCAGGGAAGGGTAAACAAGCAGTAACCCATGCAGTCTCATGCAGCTTTCTCAAGTATACAAATGTTAGGCCCTCATCCTGCAAGCTGTGTCCTGCACATAGCTCCTTCAAGCTCCATGGAATCCATGGGGTGCTTCTGTGACTCAGATTGCAGGAGAGGGGCCTTACCAGCGAAAATAAATTAATAATCAGAATTAGAATGTAGAAAAGGAAGCAATGCTGATTTTAGGACAAACAGCGGCATTGACTGAATCTGTAGTTTTAGCAGTTGATACTAAAATTGTTTCATGAAGTATTGATGAGAATCTATATAATTAATGTAAATAGTTACTAATTGCTCTGGGAAAATAATTCTATATGACATTTGAATTCAGCAATGCCAATCAAACTCCTATGAACAGCTTATGACATTTGAGTCAAAGTTAGCTTTGAGGTTAACAGCCTACCTGATTTCTTTATATTAATTTGATCTAAAACTCATCCACAGTTTATTGAGGTTCTTACTGTGGAAACAAATTCTACAGTATTTGAGCAGCTGCTCTTTCAGTATTACAAAGGCAGCTACACATGTGAATGGACACGTTCAAGCATATGCACTCACAGAAAATATACAAATATCAAACCATCAAGCCCAACATCAATGGACCTGTGTTGAACACATTCAGCTTTTAAAAGTGCTACATTTGACTTTGGTAAAGTAAGAGCATAAATGCCTTTCCCTATCAAAACACCATGTGAAATTCATCCATGTGATGGTCAGCAGGCGAACTACACATCTTAGCCATTTTTGGAGAATCGGGTCTGAATCACAAATGGGCCTTCTGTTGCTGGCTTTCTGCTCATGGGTGAATTTCATCCTAAATGCATAGGCTATGCTCGTATTCGTACACTAGTCACCCATAATTTCAGTGACATGGCATAACCGTTAGTCCCAATATACTGGAGAGATGTGGTAGGGAAGATAATTTTTTTTTTGGACCAACTTCTTCTGGTGAGAGAGACACAAACTTTAGAGTTGCACAGAACTCTTCAAGACTGGAAATGGTAACCAGATTGTCACATTAAATAGGAGGTGTGACAGACTGTTAAGCATAAGGAGTAACACATGTTGCAAGGAACCATGTAAAAGTAATTAACACCTCTGCAGCCAGAATACAAAGGAGAATTAGTAGGTTACAAACTGTTGTAATGAGCCACCTACTTTGTTGAGACCATGGGTCTAGCAGAGCTGAGAATCTGAGTTCCCAGCTTGTCATTTGAGGGGGTTCTGCAGGTATCCATTGAGGATGAGGACTACAGAAGAGTGAGGAGGGATTTGATAGCAGCCTTCAACTACCTGAAGGGGGGGTTCCAAAGAGGATGGAGAGAGGCTGTTCTCAGTGGTGACAGATGGTAGAACGAGCAACAATGGTCTCAAGTTACAGTGGGGGAGGTCTAGGTTGGATATTGAGACAAACTATTTCACTAGGAGGGTGGTGAAGCATTGGGATGGGTTACCTCCCTAGGTGGTAGAATCTCCACCCCTAGAGGTTTTTAAGGCAATACTTGGCAAAGCCCTGGCTGGGATGATTTAGTTGGGGTTGGTCCTGCTTTTAGCAGGGGCTTGGATTTGATGACCTCCTGAGGTCTCTTCCAGCCCTATGATTCTATTGAAAGGTCAGATACGGAGTAATCACTTAACATGTTTTTGTCTTTTTTCATTTTGCTGTGAGTGTTCATTTGAGAACTTATTACTTGTCTGGTTTCACCTACATAGTAGTTGTTGCAGCATTGGATAAGGTGCATCACATGTTGTAATAGACATGTGTGCTCTTCTTCTTAAACCCTTGTACTCCAAGTGTACCATAGGTCATCTACAAGTCTCCTCCACTTCACTCTGTCTTGAGACAAAACTTCTAGCTGACTCCAGGAGTACCCCAGTTGTTGTCCTTCAATCTCAGTAGATCTTCTCTACATTGTCTGAGGTCTGTGCTGTCTTCCCCGCTTGATACATGGTCTGAACGTTCCACGTACCAAACTGGGTGGTTGTCCTGGATGAGAGAAGGGTTATCTGCGGGGCAGCTTCCTTTCGGCTTTCCCTACTACACTTCATATTCAATCTGTGCAGACTGCCAACTCCTCCCAAGACTTGTGTAGCTGTAGGTTTCTTTGTAGATGTTTCTGTAACTTTTGTCTTTTTATGGATAGGGTTGTTAACTCTAAGTCAACCCCTTTTACGTCGGGGAGAGGTGATCCAAATTTGTCTGGTCTCTATCCTTTGACCTGTCCAGTTTGGGTGATCCTTCCAGAAGCTGTAACTCCCACTGGCATAGCTCTCCAGGTCATTGATACACATAAGCCACCTCACCACCACAAAGAATGCACCATGGAGTGGAATAGGCATGTGTAGGGTCCTTGCAAAGTGTATTGTAAGGAGTATTAATCACTGTAGCAGTGGAGATATGTCTGCAGGTTTTGCATCTATTATTCTGACAGGTTCTGGTGATCATAATTTCAGTAATTTAGTGTATTCTATCAGTGATTCAAGCCAATGTCAGTCTCATGTACATTTGAAATTTGCTTTGTATACACGTGTTTGTCTTTACAGATCTTTTATGTAGTAAGCAGTGAAATGCTGCTATATTCAGAACACAGAGCTAATGCTGAGTTCATCCTTTCCTATTTCACCATTTTCCTTGATAGAAGCAGGACTTCATTTCACCGTCTGAGTATCTGTCAGTAAATCTATTTTGTGATTTCACAGGATGTTGGGGTTTAGTATAGTCAGAATTGCAAATGAATTAACATTAACATCTGCAGAGGAATACAGTTACCACAATATCATAATGTCCTGACCTCATGGTTTATAGGCTGTAGATTTCTGTCTCATGTGAATGTGGGTTATTTAAAACTAGCCTGGACAGAGTGGGTATGTCTAGACTGCATCCCTCTGTTGGCAGAGGGATGCAGATTAGGCAGGTCGACATTGCAAACGAGGCAGGGATTTAAATATCTCGCACCTAATTTGCATAAAAATGGCCACCACGTTTTGCTGACTCAGCACTTTGTTGGCAAAAATAGGCAGTCTAGAGGGGGATCTGTCGAGAAAGAAAGCCTTTTTCGACAGATCCCTTATGCCTCCTGCAAGGAGGGAGAGCTTCCAGATGGAGGAGGAGTGAAGTCTCCCTGGCTTGCCCCACTGGGGCTTTGTGTCTTAGGCCACCCTCACGTCCTTCCACTTTTCCCTCCCTAACCCCCCTTCCTGAAGTCAAATAAAAACACGTGTTGCCAAAAACAAACTATTTATTGACCATAACTGAGGGGGGGGGATGAGGGTAGGAGAGGGGAAGGGGAAACCTGGGAGCAGGGAGCTGGAAGGGGGAAGCAAGGGGAGGCAGGGGGAGGAGAAGCTCAGGATTGGTGGTCTTGCCAGCCCACCTGTCTCCCAGCTACTGCGGGTGCAGGGGCCTCGGCATCCCCGGGGGGCGGGGGGGGGAGCGGGTATGGAGGGGAGCCGGGGGGGAAGAAGAAGCAGGAGGGGCAGTAGGAGCGGGAGGAGGAGTGATAGCTGGAGCGGCAGCAGGCAGTAATCTCTGAACCATGGTTTGCAGGTGGTCGCGGATGGCATGGCCCTGGTCACGCAGCTCCCGCAAGCTCTCCTGCTGCAGCTGGAGGTCTTCCTGCACCCAGTACTCCTGGCTGTGGACCTGCCTTTGCAGTAACCCCAGGTGCTGCCGTTGGTATCCCTCCTGGTTCCGGGTGCTCCTGCTGGCCCGGATGCTGGAGGATGTCCTGGGCAGGGTGGTGCGCCCTGCACTCGCAGCTGGTGCAGCTGTGGAGAAACCAGAGAGGTGGTCATTTATCCATGGGGACACAGTGGGTGAAGCCCAGCCCCCCTCTGCAAGGTGAGGACAGCAGGTCTCCACACCATCATGTCCTGCTATCCCCAGGAGTGTGAGCTGGCCCGGGACTGTACCCATGCCCCTGTGCTGTATATAGTGTGGGTGTGGGATGTGCCCTGCCTCTGCGTAGAGGGGGCTTGTGGAGGGAGGGCATTGTGCAGTGTCCCTCCTTGGGGTACGGAGCATGGCACGTGCCTTCATACATACATGTGTGTGGGTAATAGGCCAGGGCCCCTATGTGGCACATGCACAGGTGCTGCATGATCCATGCTCAGCAAGGCCCACACCCGTGGTCCCCGGGCTCCCTCTCCCCTCGCCCCCCCCGGCCCTGCATAAGGGGACGGTGATGGCACTCACATGTCGAGGCCTCCCTGGCCTCAGAAGACAGCGGTGACAGTGCTGCTGGTATGCCTCAGGTGTCCAGGGTGAGTGCCATGCTCCCTCCAGGCTCCTACGACTCCTGGCCATCATCCTCCTCCTCCTCCGTGCCCTGGTCAAGGCCCTCTGCCCCAGGGCCAATGACCACCTGGGGGGCACAGACCGTCTGGCCCCCCCAAGATGCGGTCCAGGGCCCCAAAGTAGGGCCTGTCTCAGCTCTTTTATCTTCAGGTGCACCTGCTCCTGGGTGCGCATGTGGCCTTTGGTGGCCAGGCTGTCAGCCATCCGTCTGTAGACGGCTGCATTCCTGCGTCTAGTGCGAAGATCATGGACGCTGGAGGATTCCCCTCAAACCTCAATGAGGTCCATGATCTCCGCACTGGACCAGGAAGACGCTCGCCTTTTCCGGCCCCTGACAGGCTCCTGGGAGCTACGAGACTGCTCCTTGGGAGCGGTGGAGGGCTGGCTGGCACTGGCTGGCTGGCTCATACTGGCAACTGGGTCAGGGGCAGCACCTGTGGGCTCTGGGCTGGCAGTCCTGGAGCTGGCACAGGCCTTGTGGCCAAACAGACTCTATCCCTTTAAGGGCTCCGGGGCTGTGGGGGAGCAGAAGAGTTTTCCTGGTTTGGCCCAGAGTGGCCACCAGGGTACCCTGGGAAGGGCTGGAGGCCCCTTATTTCGAAATAAGCATCTACACAGCGCTTATTTCGATTTAGCTATTTCGAATTTGGCGTTATTCCTCATAGAATGAGGTTTACCAAATTCAAAATAAGCGCTCCACTATTTCGAATTTATTTCAAAATAGCGGTTTGCCTGTGTAGACGCTATTAAAGTTAATTCGAAACAACGGCTGTTATTTTGAATTAACTTTGATGTGTAGACATACCCTGTCAGAGTAGGGAGTGAATATCACAATGTGTGTACATTAGAGCACCTCCAAACTGAGGGTATGTCTACTCCTCGTTCCACGAGGAGTAACGGTAGTTCGAATTAGAGAACCTAATTCAAACTACCTACTCCGTGCCGCGTGTAGCCGCGGGCATGGAGTTCGAACTAAGAGCATTTAAAAATGGCGCCCGCCCGGCAAGATGCAAATGAAGCCCGGGATATTTAAATCCCGGGCTTCATTTGCAACTTCGAATGCCTACATTAACCACCCTAGTTCGAACTAGGGTGGTAATGTAGACATACCCTGAGTTACAGTAATGAGTTATTCATGTAACTCATATGTCTACACAGCAGTGTTATTTCATAATAAAATAGTCTGCATCTACAGAGCAAGCATTATTTTGACATAATGTCAAAATAATATCAAGCTGGAGGACTTCTTACTTTGACTCCTGTAACCCTCATTTTACGAGGAGTAAGGGATATTGGAGGAAGAGTGCTCTTTCTTGGATTTCCTGCTGTGTAGACAGTGCCAAAAGCTGAAGTAAGCTATTTTGTCTTAAGCTACATAATTGACATAGCTCAAGTTGCATAGCTTATTTCGACTTTAGCCCCTCTGTGTAGATGTGCCCTTAGAGTAAGCCAAGTAGCATTAGACTAGGACAATTCACTGGACTGGAAAAGTACTTGCTGTGAAGTTAGTGAGTTCAATAGAAGAAATGAGGGAGGCATGTTCTGCTAGATACATATGGACGTCCCATTTTAAAGCCATCGTTTGCTTGTTCTCTAGTTCTTTCAGGCCCTGTTTTAACATGCCATGCTTAGTCAGCCAAACACTTCAGCACATGCTTCACTTCAAGCGTGAGTTTAGGGAGAGATTTTCAAAGGCATGAATGGAAGTTAGGCAGCATCCTACTCCCACTGACTGTCAATGGCTTGAGAAAATCTCCCCTGTGAGTGTGCATAGGATTTGTGACGGGGCGCCACAGTCCCCAGCACAGACCACGTACGGGGCGCAGCAGGACGTGGGGAGAGTAGGCACAACGCACCCACGAGCCGCGCTGGGCGGAACACCTCCACGCCACACTTTAAACCCTCCAGCCCTGGCCAAGCAGGGTGGGGGCGGAGCGCGGATGGAGCATGCGCGGCGTGCTCTCGCGTTGTGCGACAGCTGGGAGGGGAGGCGCTCTGGCATGATGCAACACCAGGGCGCCAGGATTCAAAAGGAGCCGGCATTCACAGAGGGAGGGGGCCAGACCGGAGGAGGGGTGGAGGCACCATGGGGTCGCATCTCCCGGAGGATCCCCCGAGGCACCCCCGGCGAGACCCAGAAGGGACAGGGGCAAGGCAGGCCCCCCAACATGGTCCACTCAGCAGACCAGGTAAGGGGAGAGGAAGCAGCCCAGGGCAGGGCATTATTGCCTGCATTCTGGCGCGTTTCGGCGGAAAGCCCCGCCAGCCGGACAGGACCTAAACAGGTCCGCGTCCCTAGGGCCCTGGGCTGCAGTCTGTGAGTGAGGGCGGGCCCGGACCCCCCTCTCCCTGCTGCCAGAGGTGGTGTGAGAAACCCTGGGCACATTTGGGTCAGTCTGGCCCACGAAGTGGAACACAAGAGAGAGGACTAAGACGAGGAGACTTGATGTGGGTCGGACTCTTGTACCTGCTTGGGGGAAGGGTGGTGGGAGGAAAATAAAGGCACAAGTGGGCTAACCGGGGTCTGCACTTGTACAGGGCTGAAGCAGGCCCACCAATCGGGGAGGGAGGAGGGAGAATAAAAGGGGCAATTGCCTTGGGGCCCAGCAATTTTAAAGGGCCCAGAGCCCTGGGCCTCTTAAATTGCTGCCGGGGTGGTGCACTACATGCTCAGAGCATCTCTAAGAGCTGGGGGGACCAGCGTGGCATGCTCCAGGTAGCACTGAGGGCTGGGCGGCCCCAGTCCTGTCTCTTCCACCCAAGTTCCTCCGGGAATGCTGAGCCACCCCCTCACCCCTCGAAGGGCCCGGCATGGCAGTCAGCTCCCCGGGGCTTAAGCATATGCTTGACATTAAGCACATGGTAGGTGCATTGCTGAAACTAGTTTCTGTTGAGATCCTTATGCTGAAGGAAGAGTTTTCCTGAACATCACTTACCAGCTGAACCAACTGTCCCATCTTCTCTGTCCTATCATTGGGGATTCCAGGAGGATGGCAGATTTATGACTCAAAGCTAATTTACCATGACGTCAGCCTTTCATGTGCTAAATCATTGACTGTCTAAATGCTGGTTTTCCAAATGTCGTGTGTATTAAGAAAACAAACATAAGACAGCAGGATAAAATGCTTAAAATTCATCCCCCCAGGTCCCAGTATTGTCAGTGCTGACTGATAAATAGGATCACCTTTATCATCCACTTTTCATGCACTGCAATGGACTTGGCAAAGATTAACACATGATGAAAGCACTTTGTTACCCTCATCCTCAGACTACGGTACATTCACACTCCAGGACAATTTCCCACCCTTTATCTGGACTGAGCCTGTATTGATTTAACTTGCATTAACCTTTTAAGACCTATCAGATTAGACTGGATACTTTTCAGTTGATAAGAATTTAACTGAAGTTTGCTCTTTGTGGTTCTCCCAAGCAGCCAAATTCTGTAGTGCCATATTAATCATGATTAGCCACTCTGCTTTGCAATGTCCACTGGGATATGGTTGTTAATAATAATTTTAGTTCCAAAATTACTGGCCAATCTTCTTTATAGCTGCTTTGTTCATTTTTTAATCAATTGCACTCAGGGAACATGTAGCTCTTTTAACAAAGAGGGTTTGCACAACATTGTTTCTAGGGCAGACAGGGAGATTGAAGGACATAAGCCACCACAGACCTTTCACCCACCCTGCTCCAGCATGATCGCATTCTCCTTTGTCTCCCACCTCACAGTCATTTTTGGGGATCCAGCATATCTTGACTTGGGAGCTGAGAATAGAAGACCCAGAAATACCAGGGCTGCCCCCAGTTACACAACAATCATCTTGCCCACTTGATCCATGCCCTTACTTTTGCCCTCCCTTTGGGAAGTAGGGATGTGTCCTAGCAACAGAGAAAAGGGAATTGTTCCTTGTGATTCTCAGCCAAGAGCAACACCAGGAATAGGTGGTAGAATTACTAAAAGATCGAAGGAGTGGCTCAATAGGAGAGGAAAGGTGTGGGAAGGGTGTACCTTGAGGTCATCCCACAAATATGATGCCAAGTAACAAAAGGCTACTTTAATGTCTTAATTTGGGGGGAGGGGTGCATGCATTTTGGCGAACGTAAAACCAAGGCAATGGTGCAAGCCATACTGAGGAGTGCAAACAACCAGAGTGCTAAATCAATCTCTCTCTCTCTCACACACACACACCAACCTACCCTAGTTCAACTTGTCTTTTCATAAAATATGCATATTGCCAGGATCTATGGACTCAATCCTTCTTGAGCAGGAAGTGTTCAGTGATTAAAACAGCAGCATACTACAGACACAAAACAATAGGCTTCAACTAAGCTTGAGTCCCAGCTTTATCTCCCATATGTACCAGAGGGTACAAGCTGCCTGGCTCTCTATGCAGCATATAGTTACATCTAGTGGCTGAGTAAGTTACACTAATCTAAGTATGATCTTGACCAGAGCTGATGCACTTAAAATGTGGTTTGGCTACCCCCAAGCAATCCTTCCTATCACCTGCGTCCTGACCAAATAAACCCTATCAGGAAATATCAGAATGCAACAGTAACATCAGACTTCAGCAAGTACCTTTGTGTGACATCTCATGACATATATATTACAAGACTTCCTGTAGGACGCTCACATCACCTGTAAGGAGAAATACTTTTCATGCCCCTAGGAACTAATTATGTCATCCCAGTTGGAAATAGAGGTTTGTCCTTTTCAGTATTTTGCAGTTTGATTGATTGCCTGTTTGGTTCCTCTCTCACAGATTAGTGAGGCTATAAACAGAAAGAAAATGGAAGAGGTAGACACATAAAAGCAACCAAATATTGAAGAGATCAAAGTAGCATAGCACAGGGACATAACCGTGTCACAGATTGCAGGTGGCATTAAAATGTGGTGGCCTTCCCCTCATGGATATTGTAATGATAACAGTAAATGGCACTATCTTAATCCCAGCTCATGAGAAAAATAATAGGGAAGAATGGGACATGCCTAAATCTTTCCTAAAAACTTATTTATCTTTGAGTACCCTTAACAAATTTAATGCTGGCATCATGGAGGGTTCTGCTTTGCTTTTCCTTTTGAGTTTGAGCTGGGTTCTCTTTACAAGTATTGCCACTTTGGGCTGTAATCTGCTCACTAATGCCTAGCAGAGAGTTCTATTATGAGAGGAACTCCAGACTCCTGCAAGTAAGGGTGTGATTTAGCACAGAGGATATGAGTTGTTACAGCCTGAAACTAGGAGGCTGCGTCTAGACTGGCATGATTTTCCGCAAATGCTTTTAATGGAAAAGTTTTCCGTTAAAAGCATTTGCGGAAAAGAGCGTCTAGATTGGCACGGACTCTTTTCCGCAAAAGCACTTTTTGCGGAAAAACGTCCCTGGCCAATCTAGACACGCTTTTGCGCAAGAAAGCCCCGATCGCCATTTTAGCCATCGGGGCTTTTTTGAGCAAAACAATTCTGGGTTGTCTACACTGGCCCTCTTGTGCAAAAGCATTTGTGCAAGAGGGCTTTTTCCCGAATGGGAGTGTCATAGTATTTGCGCAAGAACACTGACGATCATACATTAGATCGTCAGTGTTCTTGCGGAAATTCAAGCGGCCAGTGTAGACAGCTGGCAAGTTTTTCCGGAAAAGTGGCTGATTTTCCAGAAAAACTGGCCAGTCTAGACACAGCCGGAAGGTTTGGCCTTGTAGCTCAAGCTGTAGTACTCATGTATTTAGCTCTGGAGGTTTCTGGTTCAAGATCCTAGGTGCCATATATACTGAATTTGGTCCCTGCCTCTGCAGTGCTTATTCCTCATCTAGCATGTTGGGTGAGGGAAGGGTCATCTCACCTATTTGCTGCTAATGTAGGGTCTATTAAAGACTAACAGCAGGGGCACCCATGTGTTTCTGGTCACTTAGAACCCTTATCATGCAGGTCACTCCTGGGGGTTTTCTTACACTGGTACAAATACATAATTGTTCACAAATTGCAGTTTGCTGATTGAACTATTCCAGCAAGAAGTTGTGGAAAGTGGAAAAATCCTCTGCTGGAAGTGGAGGATTTTGTCAAAAGGGGCACCAAACTCAGTGCAACATGCAGCAGGATGTGCCAATGGTTGCTGGTAGAACTCACTAGAGCCAAGACCAAGTGCTGTCACAACTGCAGTTAGTAATAGAGATGTAGCCGTGTTAGTCTAGTCTAGCTGAAACAAAAAACAGGACTATGTATCACTTTAAAGACTAACAAGATGGTTTATTAGGTGATGAGCTTTCGTGGGCCAGACCCACTTCCCCAGATCAAATTGTGGAAGAAAATTGGCATGACCATATATACCAAAGGGATACAATCAAAAAAAGTGAACACATATAAAGAGGACAAATCAAATTTCAGAACAGAGGGAGGATGAGGGGGGGAGGTTAATGTCTGTGAGCTAATGATATTAGAGGTGATAATTGGGGAAGCTATCTTTGTAATTAGTAAGGTAATTAGCATCTTTGTTGAGACCCAGGCGTAAAGTGTCAAATTTAAGCATGAATGACAGTTCAGAGGTTTCTCTTTCAAATCTGGTGTTAAAATGTCTTTGAAGCAGGATGCAGGTAATTAAGTCATTGAGACAATGCCCTTTCTGGTTGAAATGGCAAGAAACTGTTTTTTTCTTTGTGATACTGTCTGATATCTGTTTTGTGTGCATTGATTCTTTGGCGAAGTGTCTGAGACTTTTGTCCAATGTACATAGCAGACAGACACTGTTGGCACATGATGGCATAAATTATATTTCTGGATGAGCAGGAATATGTGTTCTTGATCTTATAACTGAATTGGTTAGGTCCGATAATGGTGTCAGCAGAGTAAATATGTGGACAAAGCTGGCAACGGGGTTTGTTCCAAGGGAAAGTTCCAGGGTTGGTATTAGTGTGGTATGTCCTGTGGTTGTTGGTAAGAATCATCTTGAGGTTAGATGGTTGTCTATAGGAGACTATGGGTCTGTCTCCCAGAGCCTCTCGGAGTGTAGTATCCTGTTCCAGTATAGGTTGTAGTTTATTGATAATGTGTTGGACGGGTTTAAGTTGGGGGCTATAGGTGATGACAAGTGGTATTCTATTGTTGGTTTTCTTGGGTCTGTCTTGAAGTAGATGGTTTCTGGGTATTCGTCTGGCTCTTTCAATTTGTTTTTTTATTTCTCTGGGTGGGTAATTGAGGTTTATAAATGCTTGGTAGAGATCCTGAAGTTTCTGGTCTCTGTCAGCGGGATTAGAGCAGATGCAGTTGTATCGAAGGGCTTGGCTATAGACGATGGCCAGATGAATACCCAGAATACCCAGAAAAGTGTTCACTTTTTTTGATTGTATCCCTTTGGTATATATGGTCATGCCAATTTTCTTCCACAATTTGATCTGAGGAAGTGGGTCTGGCCCACGAAAGCTCATCACCTAATAAACCATCTTGTTAGTCTTTAAAGTGCTACATAGTCCTGTTTTTTGTTTCAGCTGCAGTTAGCTGTGAGATTCAGGGAACTGCAGCTGGGCCTGGCAGAGTTCTGAGGCAGGAAAGAATTTATAACTCTGTATTGAAAAAATTCAAAGAAGTAAAATCTGCTAATCATTACCCTCCTATTGAGGCAGAATCCAGCACAGAGGGGGGGGCTAGCCCCTGTCAGTCATCAAGGGAGTGGTACTACAAGGCCTGGAATGGGAAGATTGCCAAGATTGTTGAAGGAGACTTTGATACCCCAGAAGAGGAAAATTCAGTGACCTGGCCAGAAGGTTAAATCACAAAGAAGCAACAGCAGCTTGTGGAGCTAGAAAGGGCTGCAGACCCAGTAAGGGTACGTCTACACAGCAGCGTTATTTTGGAACAACTGATGTTATTTCAAAATAACAAGATGCGCATCTACACAGCAAGCCATTATTTCGAAATAATGTTGAGCTGAAGGATTTCTTACTCTGACTCATTTCATGAGGAGTAAGGGAAGAGGAAGGAAGAGTGTTCTTCCTTTGACTTCCTGCTATGTAGACAATGCCAAAAGCTGAATTAAGCTATTTCGACTTCAGTTGCGCAATTGATGTAGCTGAAGTTGTGTGGCTTAATTTGACTTTAGCCCTGCTGTGTAATGTATCCTAAGTGAGGTTGTGAGCCAGGAGGCCTCACTACCACTAATAACAGGGCCTTGGAACTAGCAACCATCTCTAAGAAACAGGTACTGGCATTAAGTGGCATGTTTAGAATATCTCAGAACAGTCATTTTACAATGATGAGTTCATTACACAAGACGAGCTGCCAGAATCACCAAGCTCCTTGACTATGGGTAAGTAGAAAACAGACCAATTTGTTTTTATAACAGCTTTGCATGGAATGAGGAACTGAGATCTTCGCTGAGTGCGATGCATTTGCAAGGTAACTTATATGGAAGCAAGTTCATTTCTTGGAGCTGATGGGAGCACTTTGCAAGTCTATTCAATAACGCTAGTTGTGTTAATTAGCACTGGTAGCAGTATATCTAATGGCCTCATCAGAATTGCTTGTAAAGCCCATTGTCCTTCTCAGGGAGTTATCTAGAAACTTGAACAGCTCTGATAGCATCTATTCTCCAAGCACCTGGCCCTGCAGGAGTAAATATAGCAGCACTACATGCTTGAGGTATTGTAAGATGCAAGCTGAGAGCTTCAGCTGGGAACAGTGATGGAAACATGATCCCTGGATTATGTCACTTAGGGTACCTCTCGACTACAAGCTTCTTTCAAAAGTAAGTGTCCAGACTCCCAGGATGCTCTCTCGCAAAAAAGGGCACCTGGAACCACTTCTGGTAGAGACTCATGCTTAAAGGGACCCCCTGGATGGCCGTTTCTCTGCTTCTGCTGCATGCCTGCTACTTTTCAGAGGAACAGCATAGCTTTTGCAGTGTGTGCTCTGCTTGCCCACCTTTCTTGAATGCCACAGCAGTTTGGTTTTGTGATTGTTTTTCTGGTTTGGGTTTTGGGTGGGGGGGAGGTTGCCATGGAGCCAAAGCTCCACACACTCGTGCTGCAGCTTCTGCTGTACCTCCATGATACCATCATGACGCTCCTGCCCCATCTGGACTCAGACCTCAGATTTGACACCCTCGCCCAGGATGTAGGTCCAAAGCCCTTTCCTCCCAACTTCCTAATGGAGAGGCGATTTTGGAGCCTGGACACCAGTTCCGACTGGTGGGACCAGTTCGTCATGGAGCAGTAAGACAACCAGCAATGGCTCCGAAACTTCCATATGTGGAAGGCCACATTCCTGGAGCTATGTACCTGGCTCGCCCCTGCTCTCCAATGGCAGGACACCCACTTGAAGCCCGCCATCCCCCTGGAGAAGTGGGTGGCTATTGCCCTGTGGAAGCTGGCCACCCCCGATAGCTACCGCTCAGTGGGACACCAGTTTGGCATGGGGAGGTCTACCGTCGGGGCCATCTTGATGGACGTAAGCCTTCTCAGCCAGCTGGGCCTCAGCAACCCCCTACTCCTCAATGTGGGGCTGATACACCCTGTCACAATGATGTAATTATACCATTTTCAGTCTGTAGTGTAGCCCTGGCCTCTGGAATGAGGCAATGGTTGATTTCAACAACAAAACCACAGGGTTAGGGATGTAGGGTGGGCTGCCACACACCATCCTGCCTCTGAAGCACAGAATCATATAAATGTAGGGGTGGAAGGGATCTCTAAGGGTACGTCTAGACTACAGGCTTTTGTCGACAGAGGCTTTGTCAACAGATACTGTCAACAAAGCCTCTGTCGAAAAAGAGCGTCTAGACTACAGCCAGCTCTGTCGACAAAGCAAGCCACTTTTTTGACAGAGAGTCTAGACGCTCTCTTTTGAAAAAGCACAGTGTGGATACAATAGTGCCTTTTTTCGACATAACTCTGTCAAAAAAAAGCATTATTCCTCGTAGAATGAGGTTTACCACCGTCGACAAAACTGCTGTGTTCTGTCGACTTACTGTCGACAGAACTCAGCGGTAGTGTAGACACAGGTATAGTTTTGTCAACAAAAGTGAACTTTTGTCGAGACAACCCTGTAGTCTAGACACACCCGAAAAGTCTAGTCCCATATTAACAGACAGGACCATGTAAATGTATACCGACTCCAGATCATTTGCTGGATTCATAAAGGTTGTAGCTGAAGAGAGTTTATTCACCTTGAATCCTTGCCGCTTAATGCTTCTAACCAAGTGTCTCTTTGGTTCATGCATTTGTCAGCTTAGAAAAGAGGAGAGTAAGGGGGGATATGATAGAGGTCTATGAAATCATGACCGGTGTGGAAAAAGTGAATTAGGAAAATGTATTTACTTATTCCCACAATATAAGAACTAGGGGTCACCAAATGAAATTAATAGGTAGGAGATTTAAAACAAACAAAAGGAAGTTTTTCTTCACTAAGTGCACTTAGTCAAACTGTGGAACTCCTTGCCAGAGGATGTGGTGAAGGGTAGGACTTTAACAGGGTTCAAAAAGAGCTAAATGGATGGCTATTAGCCAGGAAGGGAAGTAATTGTATCCCTAACCTCTGTTTGTCTGGAAATGGGTGATAGGAGAGGGATGACGTGAGGATTACCTGTTGTGTTCCCTCCCTCTGGGGCATCTGGTATTGGCCACTGTCTGCAGACAGGACACTGGGCTGGATGGACCAACGGTCTGACCCAGTATGGCCATTTTTATGTTCTTATGTCTTTATCCCATATGCTCAGGGTGTAACCGTGGGCCCTTCTTTCAGATCTGTATGACCAGCAAGACATCCTATCCCCATCAGCTCTGCCATCTGAGCTTTATCTCCATGAATCCTGTGCAACCAAATCATTCTTCCAAGCGTGCCTTCAAGCTCACACAAGTGCACACTCATTACAATATGCCAGTTCTCTGGGGGAGAGTGAGCTGTATTTACCAGGAGAATAAATACAGTTTCCTCCTGGTCACTCTATGGAATAGCTCACAAGATCAACACACCTTCCTGCCATTGGTCTTGGTGTCTGAGCCCTCTCTTGCTCCGCTAGCAGCCACCTCCTCTTCATGGCTCAGCCCTCCAACCAAGTTACTGTGTGTGTTTTCCCCTTTGGGTGTATCAAAATCTTTAGGGCAAATCATCCCAGGCAGTGTGCCTTCCACTGTCTCATCTGTGTCATTTCCCCAGGGCAGGTGTGGGCAATCATTTTTGCCCAGGGACCACTTCAAAAATTTTTGAAATAGCCCCGGTCCATCCCGGAAGGGGTGGGGCCTAAACAGGAAGGGGTGTGGCCTAAACAGGAAGGGTGGGGCTGCCAATCATGGTCTGGGGGTGGGGGAGCCCCTTTGCCACCCCTTCCCATTAGGAACCCATGCCCTGGAAGAGACTTGTCACACTCCCCCACCTCAGGCCAATCAGGGCCTGGGGAAGGGGGAGCACGCGAAGCCTCTTCCACTCTCCCCCCCCCGGCCCTGCAAGCAGTGCACAGCGCTTCAAAGTGCCACATGCTCCTGGCAGGGTGGGAGGAGGTTTCGCGTGCTCCCCCGCCCCCAGGCCCTAATTGGTCTGGGGACAGAGGAGCAGCAGGGCCTCCACCGGCCCGATCCACCCACTTGTGGATCTGACCCGCAGAGGGCCTTTTGCCCAACCCTGCCCCAGGGCATGGTAGGGGAACCTGCGCCTTCCCTCTACAGAGGGTTCCAGCACACAGACCCTCGGGACAGCAGCCAAGGTCTGCACTGTCCTGGACCTTGCTGCTTTTCCCTGAGCCCATGCTTACCTTCTGGCTCTGCCCTTCTCTGGGGTTGCCAGCCCATCCTCTACTCCCAGGGAATAACTGTAGGCTACTTGCTGCCATAGCTCCAAACAAATTTCCTTTCTCCCAGGCTGAGACTGCAGCCCAGTTTGGCTTCCAATTTTCTGTCTTCCTAGTCCCATCCCAGATGGTTCCTCTTCAGGTGGGTTCACTCATTCAATCAGGGGATTCCCCTTAGCTGGTTCATTAGCACCCTTCCCACTCTGCATTAATACTTTCTGGGCTAGTGTGGGGTAAACACCCCATCACACCCTCTTTTGTTCCCCACCCTGCTGCCTCACTTTCAGAGGGGAAATGGACTTTTCCCCCGAGTCCCTGAGAATGTTTTCCAGTGCTTTGGCAAGATCCTCCACATACAATAAACCCATTCTAGGCATCAGAAACGTACTAGCTTGGAACTGATTCTTCCTTTTCTAAGTTCCCACTGAACTCACAAAAGTAGGCCTAGCTGGATGTGTTGCTATGACTGTCTATACACCTAAAGCTTCAGAGGGTAGCCGAGTCAGTCTGTAACTGGAAAAACTTCAAAAACAATGAACAGTCTTGCAGCATCTTAGAGGCTAACAAAGCATGTAGATGGTGTTTTCTTTAGTGGGCACAGCCCACTTCTTCAGATGACTGGAGTTATTAAAGGTCCAGTTTCTAAATAAATAGGTGGTACAGGGAAGAGAAGGAAAAAGAAGGAAAAGAAAGAATAAAAGGGAAAGAAATAGTCAATTAGAGTGTCCATGCTACAGGAAGCTGATAAGAACAGTTTGTATCTTCTCTAAGTACCCATTGTTGGGGTGTTTTATGTCATTAGGATGTGGAATGTAGCGGAATTTGTCCATATACCTGTTAGAGCAGGGCTGTGGGCCAGGAATGGGAGTCTGAGCTGCTCCCATTACATCTTCTACATATGTCATCAATATCAGTTAGCTAAGCTGGCCAAACCAAGCTTTTGCTACACCCAGTTCTATGGGGAGACAATTGGGACAATCCTTTGTACATCATCACCTAATAAATGTCTAGCTACTGATTTCAGCATTGCTTCATGTAATGCAATGAGGCCTTGATCAGGGCTTCTCGACCTTTTTGATGCTAGGGACTAGATTACTGCTCTCCCCAACAATGTCAGGTAGCTCTCAGGTACCAACACTTGTCCAAGGACTGGCTGTTGCGAAACACTGGCATCCAGGATAGTACACTGAACTGAGATGCAGGCAAGCTGGGGTCTGTTTCTGGCTCTCCTGCTGAGTGACTGTGGGGAAATTCTTATAAAATGGGGCTGCTACTGCTGGCTTCTGTAAAGTCTTTTGAGATCTACAGATGAAATGTGCCATATAAAAGTTAGGAATTATTTTTGCTGAAGATGTATATTTTTATTTCAATTATTAAAATTTCTCTCGCATTGACTCTGGGCACTGAACAGCACTTTCAAAAAATATAAAACAGAAATTTAGAGGGGTTTTCCCCAAATTTCACAATATAGAATCAGTTCAAAATTTCAAATGTTTAAATTTTCCTAATATCTCTAATGATTTAACATTTTATTCCTTTTTCCTTGTTTAAAGTGTTCTGAAAACATTAAAAAACCTCAAATATAAACCTAATTTACAAAAAGGGAAATAGTGAACACACTGACTAGACATCAATACAAAGAGAAAAAAGCACCAGAGCCTAGGGTCTACCTGGGTTGGGTTGATTTTGTTGGGATTGGTCCTGCTTTGGCAGGGGGCCGGACTTGATGACCTCCAGAGGCCTCTTCCAGCCCTATGAATTCTACAATTCTATGATCTGCTAGCACACGTTGACAAGAGTTTTATAGTGTGTTAGGATGTGTCTAGACTACAGGGGTTTTTTTAAAAAAAAGTGGCCTTTTTTTAAAAAAAACTTCCCCTGCATCTAGACTGCTGCCACGTTCTTTCAAAAGTAAATCGAAAGAACGCGATAGTTTTTTTGACCATGGAAAACCTCGTTTTACGAGGAATAACGCCTTTTTTCGAAAGTGCTCTTTCGAAACAAGGTGCTATGTAATGCAAACTGTGCTTTTTCGAAAGAGGGCATCCAGACTGCCTGGGTGCTCTCTTTCAAAAAAGCGGCTCGCTTTTTCGAAAGTACTGATTGTAGTCTAGATGCTCTTTTTCGAAAGAGGCTTTTTCTAAAGTATCTTTCGAAAAAGCCTCTTTCGAAAGAGGCTGCAGTCTAGACGTAGCCTTAGTGATCAGATCCTAGTTAAGACATGGCAAGAACCCACCTTTATTCCTTGTGAAGATGAGATCAAAGAGTCTCACCTGCTCTTCCAGGACACACAGAACCACTCTCTCACCATTTGTGCCATGCTCAAGCCTGGAAGAAGAGCATATTGTACTTAATCTGAGACAGAGGACTTGGGCTCTGCCTTACAAGTTGGATAATCTGTTCCAGAGCCCAAGACCCTTCCCTGGGAATATCCTACCCCCAGTCTCAGATGTTGAGATTGAAGGACACTTGGGGTGAATCTATACTGCGTCCTTAGCTCAAAACAAACTACACAATTTGAGCTACCCAAATTGTGAAGCTTATTTTGAGTGTATTTTGAAATAGCTTATTCTGTAATTAGGTGCTGACTACACAGTGCCAAATTTCAAAATAAACTGCTATTCTGAAATGTCCTTTATTCCTCATAGAACAAGGTTTACAGAGACATGGGAACAGCACATCTGTTATTTCAAAAGATATTTTGAAATAATGGGCGCACTGTCAAGACACGGAATAGCTATTTCGGGATACCGGCAGTGTAGATATACCCTGGGTCAGAAGAGTACTGCAGCTGATCTAAGAGCATGCAACTAGAGGCAGGCCTGTCACACAAGAGCTAGGACCCCAACCAGGGCTTTACTGGAGCCAACACCATCTTGAAATCCTGGACACATAGAAGTTAACAGTAAAGCCCCATTGACTTCAGTGAGAATTTCACCATTTCACTATTCCCAGTGATTCCCATGGAACAGCTCAGGTGCTTAAGTTATGTACCAAACTACCTTGATGAGCAAGTGACATCAGAATCAGGCCCTTTTTGTTTCCACTTAGCTACTTGACATCAGTAGGAGGCACCTCAGGGAAGAATTTGGCCCCACGTGCAGATTTCCTAGGCAGCTTGAGGAAAAAGTGACCAAAAAGATCATAGACTATGTGAAAATGTATATCATTTTGTTCTGCATCATTTGATGGCCAAGTCTTCGCCGCCCCCCCGTACTTTTCTCTTTCAAAACAAGCAAAACTGGAAAATCTGACTTGATTCTCTTGCAAATCAATTTTCATTCATAAATAGCCTTCTTTCTGGAGTTGCAATGTTTTTCTTCAGTGATTTCATCTACTCTGCAGCAATGGGGACCAGAAAAGATCCTATTGGTGCATTAATGAACTTTGTATGCAGTAGTGGAGTAGCTGTCCCAAAATGGTAGAAAGACAAGATGAGTGAGGTAATAGCTTTTATTGGAACCAACTTCTAGAGATAGAAGATTTCTAGCTCCACACCTTGTCTCGCTAAGTTTTATCACATAGTGCCAATATTCATGTGCTGTACAGGGATTAGAGATGGATGACTCAGTTCTAATAAAAATACTTTATACAATTCTCACTTCAGTTCAACACACTGAAAAAATGTGATCTTTTTTTGTTTTGTTTTCACATGACTCCCTGCTTCTTAGTAGCAGCCAGAAATGTAAATACCAACATAAAATAAACAGCTGATTTTGTGGTGATCCTGCCCTAATCCAAACTAACAGGACTGGAAAAATTGGGAAGACCATAATCTTTTTGGAATCCTAGTGTGACTGAAACCTAAAGAACAAGGAAGCTTCAAAAGCTTGAATTCCAGGCTCCATTGAAGTCAATGGGAATGTTGCCATTGACTACAATAGAGATGAGGTTTCATCTGATGACCTTGCTGACCTTTTATTAGGGCTGACCTTTTATTAGGGCATACAGTTTTGAAAAGCTTGACTGTGGTTTTTAAAATCGTATTTTCTAATCACAAGTGGCCAAAATCACTCCAGACATTACTCCTCTGATTTGTAATGTGTTGAACGAGATTAAAATAGTCTGACAATGCCTACCATTTTAAATTCCTCATGATTTCTTCCAAAAGGAAGCTCAGCTTGTTTTTCTGAACAAATACATTGAGCTAATATTGGTGTTTCTGCTTCCAGCTGGATTGATGAGGTCCTAGGCCAGCCAGACACATTCTGTCATCCAGAAGAGCAAAGCAAGCGTCTCTTCTATAATAAGTGAGGCCAGATGGAATGGGTGCAGGCCAGAGCTTTTCACGCAGTTAAAAATGTACTTTTTAGTGCCAAGGAGCATTGATGCCAAATACATGGGGGTGGGGGAAAAACAACTCACAAACTGGAGGGAAAGTTGCTTCCTGGATGAGTGACCTTAAAATGACAAGTAACTAATACACCTGCAAACGTTTGGTGGGGGCACTGTACCATAGGCTGGTCCAAATAAAGGGCCATTGCTTTGTTCCCCCTTGGTGCCAGGTTCTGCTATTCCTGGCACAGAAAGACATTCAGCTGCTTGGAATGTATCATAGTAAGGCAAATGGTACTGAAGATTGTCCAGGACGCAGGCTCCCTGCTAGTGGTGGAACTGCAGCTGTTTGATACCTGAGCCCTGCTTTTGAAGTTGGGAAGAACTTGAATCTCACTAGAAAAAGTGGTAGAATTAAGTATAAAATAAAACTGGCATAAAAACAGCTCAGGTGTGCCCATTTAGAAGTTCTGCACAGATTTTCCTGCTGGCAGCCTTCAGATGCTCTTAACAGAGCACAGCTAATGGATGGTCTTTACATTGTACAGTCAGCTCTACCTGCTCCATAGAAAGAGAATGTTGTGGTACAGGAATTCACTGGAATTCACCCTGGAATCACTGGGGTTTATAATCAAAATGTACAGTAGGAAGATGAGGGATGGGATCCACGGACTGTCAGGTGAAAGAGCAGCAATGTTTGGCACACACCTTGTTGAGTGCACAATTGTTTTGCAGTATCCCCTTTTGGTAACAGTTCCTTGCAGGGTAGATGACAAGTACTAGCAGGCATCAGTGAAGGAGTGTAATGCGAGAGAGAAATTAGAGGCGAAAAAGGATGTCTGTGTGGTTATGTAATTGAACTATAATCAGCCCTTTGGCAGTTTGTGTTATAAGATCTTCATGATAGGGATTGTCTCTAACTTCCTTGAGGCTCCGCCCTCCCTGTTCCCCTTCTTTCCATCACTTGCTATCCCCGGTCCTTTTATACTCTCAGTGTACAGCTACATTGCCGATTTTTTTCGATCCTTCTGTTGGAAGAGATTTTTCCAACATTTGGCCCATCTAGACTGGGCCAAATATCAGAAAAACCCCGTCTTTTGGAAACTCCCTTATTCCTCCTGGAATGAGGAATACAGGGGCTGCCAAAAGAGCATGTCTGCTGGAAAAACTGCTGCAGTCTAGCCGTACCTTCAGTGGGTTGATACAAGAGGTGTGGGCTCTGGGGTGGGAATGAGGGATTTGGGTGTGGGAAAAGTTGAGAGATGCAAGCTCTGGGAAGGAATTTGGATGCAGGAGGATGTGGAGAAGGGGATGCTGGCTCAGGGAGGGGGATCCAGGCTGTGGAGTATTGGGCTCAGGAGTAGGGTTGGGGTGCTGAGCAAGCCACAGGCTTGTGGAGGTGAGGGTGCAGGAGTTTGGGTTAGGGTATGTGAGGGGCTCAGGGCAGGGAGGCTGATGGGCTCAGGACACAGATTTACAGTGTGTGAATGGTGCAAGAGTGTTGTGGCAGAAGAATGAGGATGTGGGGGTGCAGGAGTTTGGGGATGTGAGAGGCTCAGGACGGGGTTCCAGCGTATGATAGGCTCAGATTTGGGGTCGGGATGGGGGGTGTAGGAGTGTTATGATGCCGTGGCCAGAGGAGGGTGTGACAGCACATCAGGGTTCCCCCCGATCCTGCACCCCTGTAGCAGCCAGAACAGACTCCGCCATCCAGTAGAATAGAGAGGGTTTATTGCTTCTCCAGGATACAGCACGGCACAGATGTGATGTGATTACAGGAGTCAGGGCCAGGATACCTCAGACCCCTTGGGCTGGGGGTCCATTGCCCCCTCAACCCTCAGCCCTTAGCTTAGTCTGTTCCCTTCATGTTTCCCAGCCAGAAACTGACTCCCCTCCCAACACTCACTGCCTTTGTTCAGTCCCTGCCCTCAACAGGTAAGAAGCGGTTGGGTCACTGTCTATGTGACCTTAGGCTCCTCAGGCAGCGCCCCCTGCTGTGCAGTGCTTACAGATACAGGCCAGTAGGGGTCACCCACAGCCCACACACAATGTACGGCCTGCCCACTGCATCACAGAGGGCTTGGCCCCAGTTGGGGACTTGTTGGCCAGGCTTCATTTTTAAATAAAATATTATGTCAAACACAAAAGGTTTCAGAGATGTCTTTATTTATGAGAGGGGCACGGAACCTGTTTTGAGTCAGGGGTCATTGACCCTCAGAAAAGTCAATTGGGGCCACACAAGTGAGATACAAAAACACAACCCCTCCAAATCCCTCAAGCCTCACTAATGTGGCTGCAACTGTGCTGGTGGGGGCAGGGAATAGGGTGCTGAAGCAGGGGATAGGGTGCCAGTGAGTGCTGGGGCAGGGGACAGGATACCGGTGGGTGCCAGGGCAGAGTGCCAGTGGGTGCCGGTGAGTGCTGGAGCAGGGGACAGGGTACCTGTGAGGGTCTGGGCAGGGGGACCGGTACCTAGGGATCCTGCAGCTGTGTGCCAAGGCCCCAGGAAGTGCGCGGGCTGCTCCCCTATGCTCCAAACAGCGGCACAGTACCCAAAACTCTAGTTCGTCATGCGTCTGATGCCTTCCTGCATGGGGAGTGGCACAGGGGAAGGGGGAGTCCCGGACCGCGCCAGCTCCAACTGCTTGGGCAGGGTGCGCCTTGCTCCTCCATTTCCCAAGGCAGCGCATGCTGCCTGAGCAGTTGGAGCTGGTGCGCTGGGGACTTTATTCCCCTGCTGCCTTCCTGCACAGGGGGAAGGGGAGGGAGGGGGAGTCCCGGACTGTGCCAGCTCCAACTGCTCGGGCAGCACATGCCTTGCTCCCCACGGTAGCGTGTGCTGCCTGAGCAGTTGGAGCTGGTGCGGTCACGGACTCTCACTCCCTCCCGCCCCTTCATCCCTCACACACAGGAAGGCAGCAGGGGAATAAAGTCCCCAGCATGCAATGGGCAGGTGTTTTAGGTACCGCGCTGGCTGTTTGGGGGGGGGAGAGCAGCCCACGCACTTCTGGGACTTGGCATGCAGCTGCAGAACTCCCTCCCACGCCGCACTACCTCCGTTGCCCTGGAGGTAAAGTCAGCACAGTGTTCATCTTGGGGGTGGAGGGCAATGAGGGGGGGGCCCCCCGAAAGCCTCGTGATCGACTGGTTGAGCCCCCCGGATTGACCAGTTGATCACAATCTACGGGTTCGTGACCACGAGTCTAAAGGTTGCTTGGGATAGCTCATGCCCTTCCATAGAATCATGTTCGGCATCACTCAAACATCTACACCCAGGAATGCAGCTAAGGTAAACACTCACACAGGCCTCGCTCTGCCATCTTAGAGTGATGCCCCAGTGCACCTGTAATGCTTGTGTTCTCCCTCAGCCTTCTGCACCCTCTGACCCACCATTCCCCACAACTCATACCCCTTGCCAATGTTTCCAGCTCTCCCTCCCCACCCGTGCCTATCCCCTGACACCATTAGTTGGCACTCTAGACACCATTAACACATAAGAAGTTGCACCTGGTACTCTCATGCTGTGTACGCAGCTTACTGGAAGGATGGCTACTAACTTGGTTACATAGTTGGAGCTGCACACTGAGCTGGGCCCCCCGTTTCCACTACTAACCACCACCAGGCTTCTACTTCCAGCCATACTCCTGATCCATCCCATCTGCCCCTCCCCAAACTGGGCACTCCCCAAACACTATTCTGGTTGGCTGGCTCATACACACACATGTATTTCAAGTTACAGTGGGGGAGGTCTAGGTTGGATATTGGGAAAAACTATTTCCCTAGGACAGTGGTGAAGCACTGGGATGGGTTCCTTAGGGAGGCGGTGGAATCTCCATCCCTAGAGGTTTTTAAGTCCCAGCTTGACAAAGCCCTAGCTGGGATGATTTAGTTGGGGTTGGTCCTGCTTTGGGCAGGGGGCTGGACTCGATGACTCCTGAGCTCTCTCCCAACCCTATGATTCTATGTATTCTTAACTCTTCATTTCCTAGATTTCCAATCCCCCCCCCTTCATTCATATAATCACATATCCCAACTTACATAGAAGGGAAGCATGGGAGAGGCAGGGTGGCTGCGGGTTGGATCAACTGGCTTGGCAGACCAGATCCAGCCAATGCAGGCTCTCTTATTTCTCTAGGCTGAATATAAGATACCTGGTCAAACTGAAAGGTAATCAATCAGCACTAAGCAGCACAAATGTTCAAAATAACAATAAGCTAACTGAGCCCCATTACAAAGAAATACTGCACTATTATAACATTCATAATAGGTAAAAATTAAAAGTACCTATTGACAATTAAGTGGTTACTGCTCTCTAGAACTGCCTGCCTTAATCTCATCTTGCTTCCTCCATGGTGTGAGGCTTCTTGTAGACTCTATTTGTCACATGAAGCAATTTTTTGAAGGATCTGCTTGTTTTTCAGCAACTTTTGTCATAAAACACAGCACAATATAGCTCAAAATTCATTCCCAGAAACAAAATGACCTTCATGGCAGAAAAATGGAGACATGATTTTTCAGGTAGCCAAACTGCATGGGCTGTGGTGCCTGGCAAAACACAAAACAAGCTCAATTGCCTTTGCCAGCTCTGCATATTCTACTATCCAATTGTCCATCTCTTGAAAAACCATTCTACTACCTTTCAGAAATGGGTCTGTCTTCACTGTTCCAATCAGACATGCAACAGGACATCATTGGTTTTGTACTCCATCCATCAAAAAGACTATTCTCATCTATCCATCTTAGAGTGGCAACTCTTATCCCTCTCCAGCAGACTTCTCACCAGGGCTCACTCATGCCTTTCTGTACATTCAAAGGCATGTTTCCAGTGCACTCAGAAGTCCAAAGATATTGAGTAAAAAATTGTGTCTGCATTGTAAAACTCCTCTTCCTTAATTTCCCCATCCTCAACCAAAGAGAGCAGAAGGGTCTTTGTGTGTAATGCAGTGTTTCCCAAATGGTGCTCCGCGGAACCCTGGGGTTCCACAAAGTGAAAGAAAGGGTTCTGTGAGAACCCAAACGCTCCCCCGCCCTCCCCCACCCTTAAAGAGACAGAGAGGAGCCCGGCACACAAAGACTCTGGCTCCTTCTCTGGTTCCCTGCTGGGCTTTCAGACACCTCCCCGTCCCCCACTGCCACTCTGCTTTTACCAAGGGACCTAGCTGCCTTCTATGTGCTTGGATGGTGGGGTGTTTTTTTTGCTCGACAAACTTTTTCCCTGGCTGTAGGGGTTCCTTAAAATTTTTCCGAGTTTAAAAGGGTTCCATGGTCAAAAAAAATGGGAAACACTGGTGTAATGTAACAAATCTTTCTCTGAGCCTCTCTGCTAAATTAGTTTGAAGAGTATGAATATGCTGCAGTACAACCTTTGTCACCAATGAGACTTTTTCCTCGATTACCTCTACCGTTTTTGGAAGGTGGCTGTTTGTTTACTAGCAAAAGCAAATCACAGTTTTGTGCAAGGGTCACTGAAGACTTTCTTGAATAGTGTTGGACGTGTCTTGAAAGAGAAAATATACTTGTGCTCATCAAAAATCAACAAAATTCTGTTTAAGAGAAAGGAATCGTCTGCTGCCTTGCTCCAGCAATTTAACATACTCAATGTCGAGAAATCATCAGTAGTCTTTCGCTTCTTCAACACGAACAATGTAAATGTGAAAATATTTATAAACTTTCATGACAAAAGACTCCATATCAATTACAAGACAGTCAGCTGCTGTTTTCAGGCAGGGTACATCTACATTGCAAGCTTCTTTCGGAATAAACTTTTCTGGAAGACATCTCCTGGAAAATCTTATTTTGAAAAAGGGAGTCCACACACAAAAAGCACAATGAAATAACCGTGCTATTTTGAAAGATAGTGCCCAATCAATGTGGACACTATCTCACATTTAAGGCCACCCAGAACCAGTTCATGCAGGGCATTGGGTCAGCAGTTGCTTCCAGGTGCTGCTGTCTAAGGCTAGCTGAATCATAGATTCATAAAATACTAGAACTGGAAGGGACCTTGAGAGGTCATCAAGTCCAGTCCCCTGCCCTCACGGCAGGACCCAGTACTGTCTAGACATCTATCTGGGATGGTCTATCTAACCTGCTCTTAAATATCTCCAGAGATGAAGATTCCACAACCTCCCTAGGCAAGTATCCCAGAAGGAGTGAACTGAACAGGTACTGATCAAGCAATCTCTCTCCTGCCATCCATCTCCACCCTCTGACAAACAGAGACTAGGGACACCATTCCTTACCCATACTGGCTAATAGCCATTTATGGACTTAACCTCCATGAATTTATCTAGTTCTCTTTCAAACCCCATGGGTATGTCTACACTAGCTCGTTAGTTCGAGCTAGGTAGGCAAAAAAGGGAACCGGGGTTGCAAATGAAGCCCGGGATTTAAATATCACGGGCTTTATTTGCATGTTCCCGTCCAACCGCCATTTTTAAATCCCCCTTAGTCCGAACTAACTGCCCACAGCTACACGCAGCAGTTTAAAGTTAATCCAAACTAAGTCCTTAGTTCGGATTAACTGTTACTCCATTCCATGAGAAGTAACAGTTAATCTGAACTAAGGACTTAGTTTGGATTAACTTTAAACTGCCGCGTGTAGCCATGGGCAGTTAGTTTGGACTAAGGGGGATTTAAAAATGGCAGCCGGACGGGAACATGCAAATAAAGCCCGGGATATTTAAATCCCGGGCTTCATTTGCAACCCCGGTTCCCTGATTTGCCTACCTAGCTCGAACTAACGAGCTAGTGTAGACATACCCTATTATAGTCCTAGCCTTCACAACCTCCTCAGACAAGGAGTTCCACAGATTGACTATGTGCTGTGTGAAGAAGAACTTCCTTTTATTTGTTTTAAACCTGCTGCCCATTAATTTCATTTGGTGGCCCGTAGTTCTTATATTATGGGAACAAGTAAATAACTTTTCCTTACTCACTTGCGCCACACCACTCATGATTTTATCTACCTCTATCATATCCCCCCTTAGGGTATGTCTACACTACAAAGTTAATTCGAAATAACAGCAGTTATTTCAAATTAACTTTAATAGCGTCTACACAGCCAAACCGCGATTTTGAAATAAATTGGAAATAGTGGAGCCCTTAATTCGAATTTGGTAAACCTCATTCTACAAGGAGTAATGCCAAATTTGAAATAGCTATTTCAAATTAAGTGCTGTGTAGACACTTAATTCGAAATAGGGGGCCTCCAGCCCTTCCCAGGGAGCCCTGGTGGCCACTCTGGGCACAACCAGGAAAACTTACTCTCCTCTCCTCCAGCCCCAGAGCCATTAAAGGGGTAGACCCTGGCCACAGTGCCTGTGCCAGCTCCAAGCCTGCCAGCCCAGAGCCAGCAGTGGCCACTGGGGCCCCTGACCCAGTGGCCCCAAAACATGAGTCAGCAAGCCACTGTCAGCCAGCCCTCTACCGCTCCCCAGGAGCAGTCTGCCAGCTCCCAGGAGCCTGACAGGGGCTGGAGAAGGCGGACGGCCTTCCTGGTCCAGGGTGGAGATCATGGACCTTATTCAGGTTTGGGGGGGATGCCCCCAATGTCCACGATCTCTACACTAGATGGAGGAATGCAGCCGTCTATGGCAGGATAGCTGCCAGCCTGGCCACCAAAGGCCACATGCGAACCCAGGAGCAGGATAGCATGAAAGTCAAGTTGGTCTGGTGAGACCCCCAACCCTGAGCCCTGAGCTTCCCCTCCCCCTTCTTCCACTTGTTTCCCCCTTCCAGCTCCCTCGTCCCAGGTTTCCCCCTCCCCTCTTCCACCCTCTCTCTTCCCCTCTCCCACCTCCTTTTCCCAGTCTCCCCAGAGGTTCATCCTCCCCCCCAGTTTTGTTCAATAAACCCAGTTTCTATTTTTGAACATACCTGTCTTTTATTTGACATCAGGAAGGGGGGGGGGTAAGTGGAAGGACGTGAGGGAGGAATGGGGCACGAGCTCCCGGTGGGGAGGACCGGGGAGGCTCTGAGGGCTCCTCGGGGTGGACGCTCTCCCTCAGGGCCTCCTGGATCCTGATGGACCGCCCTGGATGGCAGCCTGCAGGAAGTGCAGCCGGGCTGATGGCAACGACCCCACGAGATGCACTGGCGTGCCCAGGGGGAGCTCTGGCTCCATGTGGCCGAGTGCTGTGGTGTCCCAAGTGCGGGCACTCAGGCTACTCCAAGACAGGACTGCTTTGCTGTCCCACATCGGGGTAGACAAGCAAGCAGGGAACCCTGAGAACTGTCTGTCCGGGGTGGGGGTAGGGTCCCTTTAAGCACAGAGCTCAGTTAGCCTCAGGTAGCAGCCCCCCCACACACACTAAGTCCTAACCTGGTGCCCTGCCGGCACTGGTTCTGGCCAGCCTTAACTTTGGTTCAGGGTCCACTCAGTGTGGACGTGCTATTTCGAAATAGCAAAACGCTATTTCGAAATAGTTTTTGTGTATAGATGCGTTATTTCGAATTAGCTTAATTTAATTAAGTTAATTAGAAATAGTGCTGTAGTGTAGACATACCCTCAGTCTCCTCTTTTCCAAGCTGAAAAGTCCCAGTCTCTTTAATTTCTCCTCATATGGGACCCATTCCAAACTCCTAATCATTTTAGTTGCCCTTCTCTGAACCTTTTCTAATGTCAGTATATCTTTTTTGAGATGAGGAGACCACATCTGTATGCAGTATTCAAGATGCGGGCTTATATAAGGGCAATAAGATATTCTCTGTCTTATTCTCTATCCCTTTTTTCATGATTCCTAACATCCTGTTTGCTTTTTTGACTGCCGCTGCACACTGCATGGACATCTTCAGAAAACTATCCACAATTACTCCAAGATCTCTTTCCTGATAAGTTGTAGCTAAATTAGCCCCCATCATAGTATATGTATAGTTGGGGTTATTTTTTCCAGTGTGCATTACTTTACATTTGTCCACATTAAATTTCATTTGCCATTTTGTTGCCCTGTCACTTAGTTTGGTGAGATCTTTTTGAAGTTCTTCAAAGTCTGCTTTGATCTTAACCGCCTTGAGCATTTCAGTATTGTCTGCAAACTTTGTCACCTCACTGTTTACCCTTTTCTCCAGATCATTTATGAATAAGTTAAATAGGATTGGAACTAGGACTGACCCTTGGGGAACACCACTTGTTACCCCTCTCCATTCTGAAAATTTACCATTTATTCCTACCCTTTGTTTCCTGTCTTTTAACCAGTTCTCAGTCCATGAAAGGACCTTCCCTCTTATCCCATGACAACTTAATTTACATAAGAGCCTTTGGTGAAGGACCTTACTTTCTGGCAATCTAAGTACACTATATCTACTGGATCCCCCTTGTCCACATGTTTGTTGACCCCTTCAAAGAACTCTAATAGATTAGTAAGACATGATTTCCCTTTACAGAAACCATGTTGACTTTTGCCCAACAAATTATGTTCTTCTACGTGTCTGACAATTTTATTCTTTACTATTGTTTCAACTAATTTGACTAGTACTGACATTAGATTTACTGGTCTGTAATTGCTGGGATCGCCTCTAGAGCCCTTTTTAAATATTGCCGTTACATTAGCTATCTTCCAGTCATTGGGTACAGAAGCTGATTTCAAGGATAGGTTACAAACCATGGTTAATAGTTCCACAATTTCACATTTGAGTTCTTTCAGAACTCTTGAGTGAATGCCATCTAGTCCCAGGAACTTGTTACTGTTAAGTTTATCAATTAATTCTAAATCCTCCTCTAATGACACTTCAATCTGTGACAAATCCTCAGATTTGTCACCTACTAAGGACGGGTCAGGTTTGGGAATCTCCCTAACGTCCTCAGCCGTGAAGACTGAAGCAAAGAATTCATTTAGTTTCTCCTCAATTACTATATTGTCTTTAAGTGCTCCTTTTGTATCTCGATCGTCCAGGGGCCCCACTGGTTGTTTAGCAGGCTTCCTGCTTCTGATGTACTTAGAAAACATTTTGTTATTACCTTTTGAGTTTTTGGACAGCTGTTCTTCAAACTCCTTTGGCTTTTCTTATTACATTTTAAACACTTAATTTGGCAGTGTTTATGCTCCTTTCTATTTACTTCACTAGGATTTGACTTCCACCTTTTAAAAGATGTCTTTTTATCTCTCACTGCTTCTTTTACATGGTTGTTAAGTCACGGTGGCTCTTTTTTAGTTCTTCTACTTTGTTTTTTAATTTGGGGTATACATTTAAGTTGGGCCTTTATTATGGTGTCTTTGAAAAGTGTCCATGCAGGTTGGAGGAATTTTACTTTAGTCACTGTACTTTTTAATTTCTGTTTAACTAACCTTCTCATTTTTGCATAGTTCCCCTTTCTGAAATTAAATGCCACAGTGTTGGGCTGCTGAGGTGTTCTTCCCACCACAGGAATGTTACATGTTATTATATTATGGTCACTATTTCCAAGTGGTCCTGTTATAGTTATCAGGAAGGAAAGATAAAGAGCTTGCTTTTGGCCGTGTTCAGTTGTTAGAAAGCCTGGGATAAAATTTCATTTGTTTGGAGGGAGACAGCTCTAAAGCAGAGAAGAGGGTTGAGAATGTCTGCATTAGCACATCTTAATGCAGGATCTGACTTCACTTTTATTGGTGTTTTTCTATTGTAAAGCATTTACACTGCTTTTGTAGATAAGGATTCAGGCTTTAATGAATGAATAGTGGAGCAAACCCTAGAGCTCATGTCTTTTGCGTGATTATATTTCAAACAAAAAAAATTTAAACAACGAATAGTCCTGCAGTACCTTAGAAACCAACAAAAAATGTAGATAGTATCATGCGCTTTCGTGGATATAACCCACTTCTTCACAAAAGCGCATGATACTATCTACATTTTTTGTTAATCTCTAAAGTGCTGCAGGAATATTCATTGTTTTAATTTTTTTCAGTTACAGACTAACACGGCTACCCCTCTGAAATTTCACACTGAGTTTACACAGGTGTTAATGGCTTACAGTAAGACAGAAAAGGATTTTTAGCAGATTTTTTTGGAGTGTTGTAGATATCTGGTGCATTTTTTTATAATTTTACTTAATGGCCACTTGTTTGATTTATTTATATAGCTGTTTTCAGTATGCCCCATTTTGGTGAGTTTACTAGCTTGAGTTAAAGCTTATTGCAAATCTATCCTAAACTGTTCTTATTTCAAAAGTTTCAGTGGTAGCCGTGTTAGACTGTAACTAGAAAAACTTTAAAAACCACAGTCTTGAAGCTAGGGATGTTAAATATCAGTTAATTGAATAGTCAATTAACCTTGTGAATTCTTATCTCTTAGTCAACTATTCTATACTCCCCGGGAAGCCCCTGTCCGGGGGGGAGGGGTCTAAGCTCCCAGACCCTGCATAAGCCGGAACTGAGCCAAGCTGCCTACCCACCTGGCTCCTAACACACTTTAAATGAAGAGCCACAGCAGGGGTAGGTCCAGGACCCAGTGCAAGCTGGGACTGAGCTGGGCTGCTGGTCAACCTGCTAAAAAATTAACTGGCAAGGAGTGGGAGGGAAATGCGTGTAGTCTGTAGCATTAACCTATAAGCTTTTGCTTATTGGTTAATCACCTATACTATTACATCCCTACTTAAAGCACCTTAGGGAGACTAACCATCTACATCTTTTTTTAGTCTTTAAGGTGCTGCAAGACTATTTGTTGTTCTTATTTCAGCTAAACCTCCAAGCCAGGGAAGATCCTTTTCTCCCTGGGGTCCCTGGCTATGTTCTTAGGAGTGTCATGCCAGCCAAAGACAAAGGGACAGCTCGCTTCCCATTGTTTTATACATTTTACTTTGGACAAGAACTTTTTCTTCCCTCTGTCCCACCTTCCATGGAAAATTCCCTGGTCAGTCCCTACCAGTTGGGGTGTAACATGTCTTTCTAAGACCAACCACTGCTCAGACTTAAAGGAGACCGTTTACAGGTCATCACCCAGACATTGAGGTGTCCAAGTATTGGAAACTCCCTTGATGGCTTTCATTTGCACATTTAAAACCATAAACCATTTCCTATCCCATATTTCTAAACTCGACATACAAGAGTGATACATACACCAAAATAAGCTCTACAGATCCAGACATTAAAACTGATGGGTTACATGAGGTATTTTGTCCAAAGCATCTTTGAGTTGTGCATATTTGTATCCATAAGTCAATTTCATAAAGCATGGGGGGAGGGAAACAGTCACAACATGTACTCCTAGAATAGCATTAATTTTTTATTTGATTTTTCAATAAACATCCAAAGCATTGCTCCTTGTTAATTATCCCTTGTTTTATTACTTTTCTTCTATATTTATAAACTGTTTCAAATGTATGTTTATAGCTAGATTTCTTTGTTTGTACTGGTGGTGCACATCCACACACAACCTCAATGTTGGTGTTGCACATGAGACATTTCAGCCCTCCCAAAAGATAATTCAACTTGTCTAAGAATGGAAAATGTTAGCGGGAACACTGGTGGGGAAACCAGCTTTTAAGCCAGTTCCCCATGAGCACCAGATCCCACGGAGCTGCCCCTCCCCGGCATTGCTGCCTCTGATATGAGTGGGGAGCCGGCTTTTAAGTCGACCTTCCACATGTACCAGCTCTGTGGAGCTGCCTGTTCCCCCCTTCCTGGCTCTCCACAAGATCCGGCTTCATGGAGATGCCTGACCCTCCCCATGCTGTTGCCAAGCAGGATGCTGGAGCAGCCTCTGTCCACAGGAAGCTCAGCCCCCCTCCACATGCAGATGGGGTGGCAGGCAGGAGCTGGTCTGCATGGGGAACTGACTTTCTATGGACTGGTTCTGCTTGCCACCCTGCGCTGCTGCCTCTGCTACAGAGGCAGCAGCGTGAGGTAGCAGGGGCTTCACCAGGAGTGGGGTCAGAATCGCACTGGTTTCCAGCCCCGCCCCTAGGGGGAGCATTTTAGTAACCGTTTAACTGCTAAAAAAAAAATCAGTAACAGTCAGTCCAAATCACTTCTCCAGTCTCAGTCCCAGTCATGGCATCTCCTTCCCTTTTGACCTTGGCCAATTCCTGACTGATGTATCTGCATGACTGCAGAGGTCACTAAGGCTATGTCTACACTACCAGGTTATTTCGAAATAATAACTCCCAAAATAACTATTTTGAAATAAGCTTGTTCCTCTTCACAAGCAGGTATTATTTCAAAACAACAGACTTGGTAGTGTGGATGCTCGCCTTGTTATTTCAACATTTTGAAATAACTCCCCAGGGTAGACACGCCCTAACAGGCCCTCTCAGAGGTCCAAAGAGGCCCAGGCCACTTCCAGCTTTTGAGGCTCCTCGCCATAATAAAAATAAAAAATAGCAATGATGATCTAGGACCAGCCACGAGTAGTGATTTTTTTATATAATCAGCTGATCTGAGAGGCTCATGGTCTAATCTTGTGCCATCAGAAACAATATATTTTTATTACTATTAATGAACATTTTAACGCTTTAATATGATGAAATCAGTTAACAAAAGTGCATGTCTTTTATCAAATCACATCTCTAAGGGTATGTCTACACTCCACTGTTACTTGGAGATAACTAGTATTATTTCAGACTAACAATGTGAGCATCTATGCAGCCATTCCATTATTTCAAAATAATGGACAGCTTATTCTGAAATCTGTAAAGCTCATTCAACAAGGAATAACTCCTGTTCCAAAATAGCTATTTTGAAATAAGGCGCGTGTAGACTCTCCACTGCTGCTATTTCGAAATAGTCTCTCACCTGGGCCATTCTAAGTTATTCCTCCCCAGTGCCTTCTGGGGTTCTAAATTGAGATAGCACGTCTACATTAGGGAAGCCTGCCTCAGACTCATTTTGAGGCTTCCCTGCAGCGTAGACGTGCTATTTTGAAATAAGCTATTTTGGAATAACTATTCTGGAATAGCTTATTTTGAAATAGCCGTGTAGTGTAGACGTACCCTATTTGCTTCAATTTGCAACTCTGAGCTGAGTGTGTCACTGTGGCAGCGTATGCACCCCCCATCACCAGTGTGAGGATATTCTGGGGTGAGGAAGTCACCTGGTCTGCCGCCAGATCATCCACTGGCTTTGTAGTCTGTAAGTAGCCCCTCACTTCAGGTTAACACAGAGCCCGTAAACAGCCCTGGCCACAGGGTAATATGGTGTACTTGTCAGTGTCTGTACACAACTCTAGTCTCAGGGCAGTGAGGCTTAATAGCCAGAGTCTATGAGCAGCCCTTGGTTCAGGGCAGTGTGGCCTAATAGCCAGAGTCTGTATGCAGCCCTTAGCTCAGGGCAGTGTGGCCTAAGGGCCAGAGTCAGTAGGGTTGGGGATAGGTAGGGGGACCGGGGCCCACCCTGCTCCACCAAGTCCCAACCCAGGGCCCTGTAAGTGGCAGATAGGTCCACCACTCCCTCGGCAGGGAATCCGGCTGCAACACTCTGAGTGGACCTGGGCGGGAGAGGCCACTCCTGCTCCCTCCCTGGGGTGCTTCCTACAGGTGCCACTGAGGTGTCATCCCATGTAGCGGCTGGATCTTCCAGTCCCTTGGCAGGGGCTTCTCCCTGGGGCTCCACTGGGGCCATGTGGTAGCAGTCTCCTGGGACTTCGGTTCCCTGTGTCTGGATCACTGGCCATTGTAGCTCTGAAGCTTGGACTGGAGGTCCTTCCCCTTTGCTGGGCAGCCCAGACTGAGCTGCTCTCTTGCCTTTTATGTTGCCCCAGCACTTGGAGCATGCCCAGTGTGGTTGAAGGGGCGGGACTTCCTCCACCCACAGGGTTTTCACCCCTTCTGCTCTAGTGCGAGGTATGCACATCCGATCACACACCCTTAGGGGGAACCTGACTGGTGTTCTCCATCTTTTACTCTTCCCCTAACCTAGAGAAGAAGTATGCACTGGCATGGGCCTTACCCAGACGATGGATGTAGGGGAGCCTGGACAGCCCTGCCTTGATGATAAATGGTGATGTCTGCCTTGACCACAGTGCAGATCCCTAAAAAGCAAAACCCAGGCCTGTCTCAAGTCTGGTGCACATAGGCAAGGTCAAGGGAGAAGCTTTGAGAGGCAGGAATGTTTTGAATAACAATGCAGATTAAGCAGTATAGTGAGACAACTTCAAAAACACGATAAGCAACCTTGTACTGGTACTTCTGTTTCTGATAAGCAAAAATTACAGATGCAGCCATACAACTGTCAACTACGCACATAGTTTTTGCAACATCCTGAGTAGCAGGATGCACCCCAAATAGGGCATTGGGCATTTTAGGTATCTTACACAATACGTCATCAATCGGTAAATATTATTAGAATGACCAACTCTCGCTTTGCTATAAAATGGGCTTAGTAAAAAGAATTGATGGGAGGGAATGAGCAGGATTGACCCACAGGTCCTGCTCGATGTAACTAGAAGTAAATAGGCCCTTCACACCGGCGACCCCAGTACATGGAGTTCCGACACGTGGGAATCAAAGGAACCATAACCTCCTGCCTGGTACTGTAGGTAGCATATGGGTGAAGTGTAAGTGAATTAAGTGTATTATAGTAGATCTTCTATTCGTTGCTTTTGCATTGCTTTGTGCTATATTAATTGCTTTAGAATTTATAGTCTTTAAGGTTTAAATTGTATAAATTGTTTTTTAAGGCTTGTAAAACTTAAACAACAATATTAACTGCTTATAGCTTTCAATAAATAAGGAAGTGGTTAAGTCTCCCTGGATTGTCCTGGTTTCCCTTGGATCTAAAATAAATTGAACCACACGACAATGGACTATGTGGAAATCATAAGGTTATAAGGAGAGGTACCAGTGCATAATCCAGAGGTTGGTCTCTTTCATGTGGTTCAGTCACAGGAGGGGTGCATGATCTGTTACTAGCTTGAAGGTCATGCCGAGCAAGTAGTAACGCAAGGTATTAATAACCCATTTTCCTGCTAAGGCCTCCTTCTTGATTGTGGAATATTTTGTTTCTCAAGGGAAAAGCTTTCGGCTCAGAAATAAAACTGGCCTCCACTTCCAAGGCATCGACTTCTCATATGAATTCCTTTGAGAAATCTGGGTGTACTCGGACTGGTTCTTGTCCTAGCCATCTCTTTAAGTTGTGAAAGGCCCTTTCACACTGTTCAGTCCATTTTACCAGACGAGGTTGGAAGTTCTTGGTTAAACCTGTAAACAGTGCTGTGATCATTGCAAATTCTGGGATAAATTGTCTCTAATAACTGGCCAGACCTAAAAACTGATACACCTGCCTTTTTGTTTTGGGCATTGGTATCTCTGACAAGGCTTGTATTTTGTTAACCAATGGACGTAACTTCCCGCCTTCTACTTTGTATCCAAGATAAGTTACCTCTTCCTTCCCAAAATTGCATTTCACTAGATTTGCTGTGAGGCCTGCTTCTTGTAGAGCTTGAAGAACTTCCTTAAGATTCTGTAGATGTTCTTCTCCCAGGTGACACTGTAGATAATGATGTCATCTATATATGCAGCAGCGTACTGGTTGTGCGGTAATAACAGTTTATTCATCAGCTTCTGAAAGGTGGCAGTGGCCCCATTCAGTCCAGATGGCATGGTAATGAATTGGTAGAGCCCAAAGGGTGTGGGAAAGGCCATCTTTGCCCTTGAGTTAGGTGTGAGGGGCATTTGCCAGTACCTTTTTGTTAAATCAATGGTAGATAGGTATTTCATCCCTCCTAGCTGTTCCAGCAGCTCTTCCACCCATGGCATTGGGTACACATCGAAGTGAGATACCGCCTTGACTTTTCTGCAACTGATGCAGAATATAATGGCTCCGTCAGGTTTTGGCACTAGGACAATGGGACTCCTCCACTCACTCCGCAATTCTTCCATCACCTCCATCTCGATCATTGTCTTAATCTCCTGCCAGGTGGCCTCCCACATCTTCCTTTGCAGGGGCCAATGCATGCTTCTCACCTTCTGCCCCAGTTCTGTTGCAATGTGATGGTGGATCAGGTTCATCCGTCCTGGCTGGGTGGATAAGATGCCTTGGAAGGCCCCTAGGAGATCCTTCAGCTGGTCCCATTGTGTTGGGTTCAGGCCCACTTTCACCTCTACAGGATTTGGGTCTAGAGGTGTACCTGCTAAAGGGCCTAGTTCCGATTCTGATGGAACTGGAGTGATAAACAGCATCTCATGTCTTCCAGGCTTTCAATAGATTCACATGGGAGGTATGCACCTCCTTCCTCTGTCCTGGAAGCCTCAGCTCATAGTCTACTGGTTCCACACTCTGTACTACCTCAAATGGGCCTTGCCACTTAGCCAGGAGCTTTGACTCAATTGAGGGCAGGAGTAGTAAGACCCTTTCCCCTGGTTCAAAGTTATAGACCCTAGCCCCCTGATTATACTGTTCTTCTTGTCTTTGTTGGACCTGTATTAGATTCTGTCATGCAAAGGCACCTAGTGTTTGAAGCTGCTCTCAGCATCATAACACGTAGTGCGTAGTGACAAGCACCCAAACCTCCTGGGCCTCCCAGTCCTCCTTAATAAGTCCAGTATACCTCTGAGTTGTCTCCCATAGAGGAGCTCAAATGGGGAGAGCCCTGTCGAGACTTGAGGTACCTCCCTTATAGTGAAGAGCAAAGCCGGGAGGAGGGTGTCCCAGTGGAATGGGTCATCTTCTATGAACTTCTGTAGTATTGGTTTGAGGGTTCCATTAAATCGTTCCATGAGTCTGTTGGTTTGGGGGTGATGCACATTAGAATCCTCTTGACATCAGTGTATGAGGCGGCACAACTCAGCAGTTAGTTTGAATGAAACGTTGGTACCCTGATCCGTCAAGATTTCTTTGGGAATGCTTACCCTCGCGAATACCTTCACCAGACCATTCACTATGTTCTTCACAGTTGCTACTCACAATGGCACAGCCTCTGGGTACCTGGCTGCATAATCTACTATCGCCAGGATGAATCGGTTCCCTGTCTGGCTCTTCTCCAAGGGTCCCACCAGGTCCAACCCCACTCGCTCAAATGCTATACCTATGACCAGCAGAGGTAAAAGGGTACGCTGACCATACATCCTGGATTTTCTGGGACAGTTACAATTTTAAATCTCCTGGCCCAGTGTTCCTTAGAGTACTGAAATGTCCTGGAAATCGGCAGGTGGGGGAGAAAGCCAGATGCTCCCCGCTGATGCAGCTTGTGCACGCTGCCATTTCCCTTTCCCTGGATGGGACAGCCTTGCAGTACTTCCTGGAGGCTTTCCCCTTTGCTCCCATTGTTCTGTTTCATTTGGCATGAAGAGAGGAGGAGAAATGGAAGTAGAAAGACTGAAATTGAGACAATTTTTTAGTCTTTCAAAACCAAATAAAAAAAGAAATTAACATTTTTCTTGATTTCATTTTGAAATTTTCTCAAGAAAAATTTCACATATAGAAAAAAAAAAGGATTTTTGACTCCCTATAGTGGTCACACAGCCAGGCACATGGCCAATTAGGCCCCATTTTGCTAAGGATGGACCCTAACAGACAGTCTTTGCCCTGAAGTTCTTTCTTTTTGTTCTGGGTAGGTACAGCACCCAACACAAGGGGGCCCTTGTCTTAGACTGGGGCCCCTGAATGATGGGTAAAACAAATAATAAATAAGCTATTATTACTAACTAACTAGAGCAGGAGTGGGGAACCTCAGGCCCAGGTGCTTGCATGGATCCAACCCCCAAGGCTCAGGGACCCACTCACCCCAACATCTGCTGTCAGTGAGGGGGTTTGTTTTGTTTTGTTTTTTGCTTCTCACTTTGTATGTGGCCCCAGACTGATTTTTCTGTAGGTCAGTGGCCCCCAACCCAAAAAAGGTTCCCCGCCCCTGAACTGGAGGCACAGAGAGAGGAAATGAATTGCCAAAAGTCACACAGCAGGTGGTAATGACAGAATTCAGCTCACCTGATTCCCATTTCAATGCCCCATCCCTTTTTCCTGCTGCAAGATCTCCATAACTAAGAGTCCTCCAGGGGTCTCAATTTGGGTGCCCAAAATGGTGGTCCCTGGTAGGAGAAGCCCCTTTTGGAAATATGAGCCTTTGCATGTACAGAGCCTGGGGTGGGCAAATGACAGCCCACTGGCCAGATCCAATCTATCAAACTTAGCTTCTGGCAGGCCCCCACCGCTGTATTTACCTGCACTGCCACAGGTATCATCGATTGCAGTCCTGTTGACTGTGAATTGCTGTTCCCAGCTAATGGGAGCTGCAGGAAATGATGTCCCAGTCCAGTCGGCACTGCTTCCACCACTCCCATTGGCCCAGAAACGGTGATTTGCAGCCAAACAGGAGTTGCAATCAATGGTACCTGTGGTCTTGCAGATAAATATGGCAGCAGCCCATCAGGGGCTAATCCTGGTGAACCACCACCGTGTTATTGCCCACCCCTGTACAGAGCAGAATCATCTGCACAGAGAGGTAAATGAAGGGTAAAAGCTAATCAAAAGGGAGCGGGTGTAAAGAATATCTGTGAGATCCAAGAGCTGAGCAGCATGGGATGACTGCGGGGGAAGTATCTTGGCTCAAAATGGGAACAGGGAGAAAGAAAGGGCAGTTAATTAAAAATGGATATCATCTTCCAAGTGAATACTAATTGATATGTAATGTGCTAGCAAGCTCTATGCAAATTTAGAGGGAAGGAGGGGGGGGGGGAACCCGTACAAATGATCCTTTCAAGGTTATTCTATTAATAAGATTTCACATTTATTGCTTCTGTTATTTTGAGTTAATTACATGGATGCCTAAATGTATCTCTTTTAAATCTCAATTAATGCCTTTTACAATCAATTCATATTTAATTAACATAACTGGCTGATTAAATGTAAAGGGAATGCTTATTTGACACAAAGTAATAGTTCTTCCTCTTCTATTTAAGCAGTACAATTGACAATCATAGGATAAAATCATCTGTGTCATCTGAAGAAGTGGGTTGTGCCCATGTGCCAAGGTTCTGTCAGCCTAAAATACTTATTTGCTGGACTATTGAGTCAGATACATTCAACAGGAGTTAGGTACCTAAATCCTTTTAAAATCTGGGCCTAAGAGCCAATTTAACAGTCCATCCCATGCTTCAAGTTAGGCACATGCTTACATGCTGTGCTGAATAAAGATGGACGTAAGCACATGCAAAATCTGGACCTAAACTGAATATAGAGCCTTGCATAGGACACCTAGCAGCAAAAAGCCCATTGGAAAGAATAGGAGTTTGTACAAACCACCTCACCCTTTCTTCCACACTCACAGGCAGGCAGTCCTGCTCCAGAATCGCTAATCAAACAGGAGGGCTCATTGGTTAACCATGTACACAGTTACATGTTCACATGCCTACTGGATTTACACATTTTGCACTCCTAGGCACAGCATCTTCAGCAGCTGATTAAATGTAAAGGGAATGCTTATTTGATGGCCAGAAACCCCTTCAGAGACCCCACCACCACAACTGCACAGCACCCTGCAAACCACCCCTTTCCCAGTGCTCCCACCCACAGACCCCCCAGTGCCCAGAATACTCTTGCACAGCTCTACCACCCAAATTGCCCAGTGCTCCCACTCACAAACCCTTCCCCCATCCCGTATCGCTCAATCCCACCCCCGAATCTCCCCAGAGACCTACTCTCCTGCTAGGGCTGCCAAGTGTCTGGTTTTTGACCACAACACTGGGTCACAAAGGGAGTCTGCAGGCTGGGGTCAGCGTCGCTGACCAGGCCATTAAAGTCTGCTTGGTGCAGCACTAGCAGACTCCCTATGCTGCTCCCCGTAGCTCCCCGGAAATGGCAACATGTCCCTGCAGCGCCTAAGTGGTGCCATGGCCAGGGTGGTGTCATGCCCTGCCCTGGCCCTGAGCACCAGCTCCACAGCTCCCATGGCCAGAAACCAAGGGGTGGTCCTTGTGGGTGCAGGCAGCACACAGAGCTGCCTGGCCATGCCACCATGTAGGAGAGCTACACAAGATAATCACTATGTTCACCCCAATCGTCTGTCCATTGCCTGATCCCCTCCCATGCCCAAACACCCTCCCAACCCTTTGTCCTGAGCCCCCTACAGCATCCAAACTCCTTCAGGAGCCTGAACTTGCACCCCTTCCATACCACAGCCTCCACCCCACACTCTGAACCCCTCAGGTCCAGCCCAGAGTTTCCTTCTGCACTCCATACCCCTCATGCCTGGCCCCACCCTAAAGTCTGCACCCCAAGTTGGAGCCTTCATGTCCCCCTGCGCTCCACCCCGTGTCTAGCCCAGAGCTCCCTTGAACATTCCTGGCCCCATCCCAGAGCCGGAGCCCTCACCCTTCCTGCACCTCAACTTCATGCCCCAGCCTGGTGAAAATGAACAAGTGAGTGGAGGTGGGGGAGAGTAAGCAACAGAGGGAGGGGGATGGAGTGAGCAGGGGCAGAGACTCAGAGAAGAGGCAGGGCCTTGGGAAAGGGGTGGCGACAGAGTGGGGTAAGGGAGCCTGATTTTGTCAATTCAATAGTTGGCAACCCTATCTCCCTTGCCCTACCCCCAGCCACATTCACTGGCCTGCTGGTATGTGACTGTGTCCACTGAGCTGAGCCAGCTGTGTCACTGGGGCAGATCAGGGATCACTCTGGCCCCTTGGGAGTGGCACAATCAGCAAGGCAAGAGCAGGAGTGGGCCTGACTAGGCAGGGTTCCCTCAGAACCCATTTACCTGGCAGGGCAAGGTCCCCTGCATTGGACTGCTGAGCTCTTCTTCTACCACAGGAGGCTGCTTCACCTTTCCTGCTGGCAGGAACACTCCAGCAGGGCTACATAGGCCATCTCCCCCTCAGCCAGTCCTACCCCCTGACAGGCCCTGGGAGTGGCAGACTTGGAACATTTAAGTACCACTAGAATGCCAGCATCTGAGACAGGTGCCTATTGTGTCTCATTGAAAATCTGTCCTTGATGATGACACGCATCTAGGTGAAATGTGCCCTTCCAAGGCACTCTGGCTCATTCCTAAATGTGCATTAGGATACCACAAGACACTGTGGCTACTTGCGAAGTTCCCTGGCTACTTGTGAGGCATCCTGCTCTGGTAGCTGGTCAACAAAAAGTAAAAGAACATCGTACTGTTCTGATTTAATGGAGTTAGTCCTTTCGTTCAAGTGGTGCAGAGGCCTGTGTTTTTGAAACAGAAGCCTGTGGTGAACCCACAGTAATGCCTTATAGAGGAAATCATTACAAAGAGCTCCCTCTTGCATGAATTTGAAATGCTGTGGGCCTTAGATGCCTGTATGGAGCTACACCTGAGGGGAGGTGGGAGGGACACCTAATACCCAGACCAGTTGTATTGTGCCCCTTTCTATCAGTTGGTCTACAGAGAGGGTTAGAACCTACTACTGCTGCCAGCTAGCTGAGTTACTCCATAACTCAGTGCTGTGATGCTGAAGGTAATTTCCCCTGGTGACCATGATGAGTGTTTTTATTTGGACTCGTTAGTAACTAATCTCATGGAAAATGCACATGAGAAAGTTCCTTTTAATTCCTTCCTAACATTCAGAAGGAAGGTCTCTCCACGCTTTTCTGTGTTTACCAGTCCCCAGTTATCTCGTGTAATTAATACAAGAATAATCTGTGTTTTGAAATTCCTTGCCAGGATTAGCCAGTGGCTGGAGTGCTTAGCTCATGTATACACAGGATCTCTCCAAGGACTTGTCTTCTAATATTTATTCTAGTAACAGTAATATTCAGATAAGAGGAGCGTAAGGCCTGGAAATCAGAATAAACGTACAGCTACTAAACTGCAAAACGCTACATTCAGATGGCATTAATGTTCTGAGCAGATGTAACCCACAAAAGGAAATCCATAATAAAGGCTGTCAGACATCTCCCAATATAACTCAGTCAAATATACCTGTGTTTCAGTGGAGTTTCAGGAAGTGGTGGACAATCCTGGGGTTTTGGCTTTATGCTGTGAAGGGCCAAAACATCTTACCACAATTTCACAACATTCAATTTGATCAAGATCACATTCAGCTCAATAGGAATCTTGACTTGATTGGAGGCAAGACCAGATCAAGGGTTCTACAAATAATCAATGACAAGTAATTTTTTAGCAAACAGAAAAGGGACAAAATTAATCAAATTGGCATCAGAGTGCAATTTATATATGCATCTATCGGAATTACCAATTCAATTCTTCTGTGAAGAATTCTTGGGTTACAGCTCAAACAGTAGAACTGAGTGTGTAAAGTGTTGTTCATTTCAGAACTCATCCAGTCAGGGAATAGAAATTATAGCGCATGACTTTTGTTTCTGGCCCTTTATCTCAGCCAGAATTGGTTCCCCTAAAAAGTGGCATGCTGAGTAATAGAGAAAGAATCCATGATGGTAAAATAGACCACTGCAGTGTTCTGCAATTGTTTATGGGAACAGCCATTCCATCTTTTGATGAATCATGCACCCCTTTGATGACTGAATGTCATGAACTGCCATAACACAGAGATTATGCGCAGGCATCTTTCACTGCAGCTGTATAACTCTGAAGTACTGCACTGAGCAGGACTGACCACAAGAACACAGGTTTCTTTTTACAGGAAGGAGGACACCAGTCCATGCAGACCAAGCCCATGGTGCCCAGTTGAAGAGGAGGGAGTGTGATGGGGTATACAGCCTCCATACTTGTAATACTCATGGGTTCTTATGAAGGAGACTTAGACAAAACTGAGATGATTCTTGATTAGAAGTAACACATAGACTGACAGTCTGACTAGACAGAGCCAACTCCCAAGCTCTCTAAAAGAGGTATTCTGACAGCAGATATGCAATAAAAACCCTGTAAACCCACTAACAATAGTCTATTTGCCTTTGAGGCATCCTGTACAGTCGCATGGATATGCTCAGTCTCTGCAGTACCTTCCATGCTCGTTGGGGCAGTCCATTCTGTGGATTCTTCTATCACCTTTACTGCTTCCATCCCTGAAGATTTGGTCTCTGCCTCCTGGGAATTACCATCTCTTGTCTCCTTGTCCTCTCTTCATTCTGGGATGTGTGGAAGGTGTCTCCTATTTTGTCTGTCAGTCCCTCCTGACTGACAACCTTGTCTGACTTAGGGGCCCCTTGGCCTTTTGAAACCAAGCCTTTCCATCATACAAAGACATATGGGATTGTGTTGCTACATAGGCTCAAGTTTTTGTGATTCCCTCTCATAATAAACTTTCTGTTTATCTATAACTTTTCTTATACATAGTTGCCACTTTTATTTTATATAAATGTATACACAAAAGGCATTCCTGGTTTAAGTTTTCTGTTGAACAAAATATCTACTTGTAAATAGTCACAAACGCTGTGCCCATTTCCCGGGACATGACTTTATTACAATTCCCCACTCCCCCCTGCCCCGCCGAGTCACATAGGTTCCCATGAAGTACCTTGTCCCAGAGTAACCTTAGCCTTACTCACACTGGCAGGTTGTGCCCGAGGCACTAAGAGGGCGGAGTAGGGAGACCCAGGCCCACCCTCTCTCCCGAGTCCCGACCCAGGGCCCTAAGACAGGGAGAGCTCTCCCTCTTCAGTGGGTGGGGTAGTTACCCCTAAACTCACCCACTCCCGGGTTACACGGCCCCGCCCTGGGCTGCTTCCTACTCTGCCAGTCCCGGAACCAGAGTTACCTCACTCGACGCCGGCCTTCCCCGTCTCCGGTCCACGTCCTTTTCCTGACGCGGTCCTTCTTCCCCCCTTCCCTTCTGGGGCCTACCCTTCTGAAGTTCTGGTAGGCCGGCATGGGACGTTATCGCCCAGTGTCCTCCTCTGTCGCGCCTGCTCGAACGTCATTTCCCGGTGCCTCTGGGGCAGGGCGCGCGGCAGTGACGTCACCAGCCTGCGCCGGCTGGGCGATGCAGTCGGTGCTCTCAGCGCCCGGGGCCGACTGATCGTGGGTGTCCCTAACCCACAGACCCTTCACGGTGGCTTCAGCCACTTCCCCGCGGGTCCCCAGCCTGCGAATCCCCTCTCCTGGGTCTCCCCCAACTGCCCCTGTGTGCGGGGTTGCGGTACCCCGCTACACTACTGATACCAACCCCAGATGTAAGGGTACAGCCCTATAATTCAGTTATGATTATAAAAAGGGTCCCAAGTTAGATGCTTCTGTTTTTTAAGCAACTGTTTAATTATTTTCACACCATTTTTCATTAAATCATTTTCACACCATTTCATTAAACCCATTATCTAGGAATGGATGTAACATGTTTAAACCTGTATTTGTTAGCAAGTGGTCTGAACTCATAACCATCAAATTGTGGTTGGTTCTCTGACATCAGTCTGGTATACTTTGTCTAGCAAAAATAGCCTTTATGCACATAATTATATGCTTTGAAGTAGTGTCTATTAACAATGCTGTTTCTGGAAAGTGTGATAAATAATCCAAAACCATCACACAGTTTTTTCCAACATATGTGAACAAATCAATGCCCACTTTCTGCCTCGGAGCTAAAGTATTTTGAGTAATCACCATGGACTCCTTTATTCGACTAGGTCTGTTTTTCTGGAATATTTCACAAGCTCTAATGGGTTTGTCTATGTCTGCATTCATTTCAGGCAAGTTTAAAACATCTCTAGTCCTCCGTTTACATTTTTCTGTTACCAAGCGTCCTTCAGGTGCCCTACTTAGCATATCTTTCTGTAACATTTTGGAATAATTAGTTTTGTGCCCTTGAACAGAATCCCATCCAATACAGAAAGTTCTCCTTTAAAATGAAAGTAAGGACTGAGTATATCACTCCCAGGCCACACTGTGCACATAGTTTGGATGATTCCTTGCAACATTGCATCTTCAGCTCTGACTTTAGTAGTTACAGTCCATATTTTTTCTGAGACTGGACATGCTTATGAGGCTCACCTGAACAATATCCAAATCTGGATTCAACTCCTTTACAGTTCTGTGTCAGACTCTGGAAAGTGTGTCTGCCACCACTAGGTACTTTCCAGGTCTGCATACCATTCATACATTCTTTATCTGTAACTGAACAAATAATCTCTGTATCCCAGGAGAGTGTCTTGCTAAAAACCCTTGTTGTTGTTGCTGTTGCTGCAATAACCACTAGTAACTTATGGTCTGTTTCTGCCATTACTGGTTTCCCAAAACATGAAATTTCTTACATCCATGAACCTCCTTTTCCACTTGAGAATATTTCAACTCTGCTTTGGTTAGTGCCACAGGTCTCCAGTGTGAATGCTGCTCCAATGCCTTTCTTTCTCTGTAAACAACATCATCTGGAAGTTACTGGCCTAATACCTAAGGACTGGAGTCTCCTTCATTAACTCTTTCAGGTTTTCAAACTCTTTATTAAGATTGGTGCAAAAATGCCAGATGGACTTGAGATCCCAAAGTGCTCCTGGGTTGCTGGTTTTATCAGACAAATTGGGTATAAACTTCCTTACAAAATTCATCTTTCCCGGAATTAGTTGTAGCCTTCTGATGTCTGTTGGTATTCTCCTGTACTCTGCTGAAGTCTCCTATACCCTGCTGAAGTCTACATGTATCTTTTGTTCTTGCAGTTTTTTCACAGGTTCATTATTTCTCTTACTCTAAATTCACATATTTGTGAACCCTTTCAAGCACACTTTGGCACCTCCTGGCATTTTCCTCTAATATACATCCCCATATTAAAGCATCACCCGTATCAAGTTTGGTACCTTCACCATCACCTATTTGCCAGATTTTTCAAATTCAGAACTAAACACACAAATTAGTTTGCAAAAGTAGTATCTCCCAAAGCATATGTTAAAAGTACAATCGTGTACTACTTTTTTTATGGGAACCTGCCAAAATCTGTCTGCTGGATTTCTTTCTGGTGTGGAAAAATATTTGGCATCTGCTGTTTCTCCAAAGATTTCTTGCCTTGTAGTCATAGGTAAATGTTCCCTTTTTACATACTAGAGTTGTTTGAGATCTAGACATAGACGAAGGGGTCCTTTCTACATTGTCTTTTAGCTTTACCAGAAGTTCACATACACCAACAGTAAGGGTACGTCTACACTGAAGCGTTTTTCCAGAATAACAGCCATTATTCCAGAAAAAAAATACTAGCGTCCACACAACAATTGAGTTATTTCGACAAAAAGTTAAAATAACAGAGGACTTTTTCTAACAACAGTAAATCTCATTCTATGAGGAATAAGGGCTTTTCCTAAAAAGCTTTTTGGGAAAAAAGTGTATGGATGCAAAAGAGGGAGTTATTTTGAAAAAAGAGGCCTCCAGGAAATATCACAGGTGCCCTGCTGGCCACACCCATCACAACTATAGTTCCTGTCTCCTGGCAGCTCTTAAAGCTGCAGGCAATGGGGACAGGACTTGTGGCAGGAAGCCGGCACTGGGAGCTGCAACACACCTTGCGGCTGCCAGTGCCACACATCTGGGCACACGTTCCAGCCACAAGCCCCCCAAGAACCCACTGGCCCAAAGTGTTATGTTTTTGAAAACTAAACAGTTGTTTTTATTGTGTCTGCAGGGAAGGGGGACTGTAGGGGCAAGGGAGGAGTTGTGGGAGAGGCAGAGAGGCAAGACACAGGCCCCTAGTGGGGAGGCCCGAGGGAGAGTTACTGGGGTCCTTGAGAGAAACTCTCCCTCAGGGCCTCCCGGATGAGCAGCCCCACGTGATGGGCCTGGCAGATGGCAGCTGTCCGTGGCTGCTCGAAGACCCATTCCTCCCGGCTGGCCTCTGCCCCCACCCTGGAAGGAAGGCATCCCCCTTCCTCTCCACAATGTTATGGAGCACACAACAGGCTGACAATAAACTGCAGCATGGCCATGTGGGCCCATCACATGCCCAGAGGCAGCTCCAGCTCCATGGCAAGGAGTGCTATGGTGTCCAAAAGCTGGACAACCAGGCTAGGTCTTCACTACAGAATTTTTGCGCAAAAATAGCCATTTTTGCACAAAAACTCAGAGCATCCACACCTCAAGTGCATTTTTGTGCAAGTAAAACAAAAGAACAGAGGGGTTTTTCTGGTGTAGATATACCTCCTTCTAGGGGAATAACTCCTTTTTGCACAAGAGTTCTTGTGTAAAAAGGTGTGTGTGGACAGGCAACAGGGGTTTTTTGAGCAAAAATGGGAAAGAGAAAAAAGCACAGGTGCCCTGGTGGATAGCTATCAGCACTTTCTTTTGAGAGAGCATCCATGCAGGACACTCCCTTGCACAAAAGCACATTGCTTTTTCAATGCGCTTTTGCAGTGTGGACACTGTCTTGTACAAGAAGTTTTTGCGGAAGATCTCTTCCCCAAAAAGCTTCTTGCGCAAGAAGCCTGTAGTGTAGACATAGCCCCAGAGCACACAGAGAAAATGCTTTGCTGTCCCTCAATGAGGTATGCAAGCAAGCAGAAGATGCTGAGAAATGACTGTCTGGGGGGGGGGGTCCCTTTAAGCACACATCTCAGATAGCCTCAGGCAGCAGCACCCGGAAGCAACTGCTGATCTAATGCCCTGCCTGAACTGGTTTGGGGTTGCCTTAAATGTGAGATAGCGTCCAATCAGTGTGGATGCTATCTTTCAAAATAGCAAATCGCTGTTTTGTTGCGCTTTTTGTGTGTGGACGCTCTCTTTCAAAATAAGTTTTTCCGTGATCTCTTCTGGAAACGCTTATTCCGAAAGAAGCTAGCAGTGTAGACATACCCTTAGAATCTGCTTCCAGGTCTAAGCTCTGAGCTTTAGCTGTTTTTTTAAATGAGCCTCTGTTTTTTTCTTAAAGCCCCATATAGCAAATTCTGCCACCATTTGTACATGAAGTGTCCCACTTCAGAGTCCAATAAAATAATAGTCCAGTCACTCAATGCTGCTGTTTCATATGTGGTTCCTATGATGAATTTTTTCACCTGGTGCTTGCTTGGGTTGTTCTCTTCTTGGTAAGGCGTATGCACACTTTGTTTCTCTTTGAGCACATGTTCCTGCTTGCACAGTGATTAAGTTATTTGCAGTTGTTGAAGTCTTTTCTAAAATCAGGATATTGCTTTAGTGCAGGCCTGTCACTAGACTGTGTACAACTCTTCGTGCTGTCTTCTGAAAGCTCATTCCAATTGTCTTTTATTAACAGGTTTCTCTTTAGCTCTCTCAAATCTGTTTTGCTTCTCCCCTAAACTACAGAAAAGTGGCGTAATCCTGTCTACTGCTTCAGGGTATTGTTTTCCTTCCAACAGCTTCCATGGGTAGGTCTATGCTGAAGTAAAATACTGGCACCTGGTCCAGGTTGTGGACTGTAAAATTGCTGAAGTCTGGTGTTCAGGATCTAACTGGAGCTCGTTTTTGAGACTTTACACTTGGGAGGGGAGAGAGGGTCCCAGAGCCTGAACTCCAGCCCGAGCGCAAATATCTATGCCACAATTTTGTAGCCCTGCTAGCCTGAGTCAGCTGACCTAGGCCAGCTGCCACCATGTGGCAGATCTTTTATTGCAGTGTAGACATATTCCATCTGGCCTGAGTAAACTCAGTTGCCAGGCAAATTCTGATTGCCATTTCTAAACTCAGGTTGGGATTTGCTAGTAGTCTCTTCCTGAGCTTTATGCCTCTGATCCCCATAACGATCTTTTCTAATTAGGGAATATGGAGTTCTCCATAATTACATGATTGGCTCTGCAGTCTGGGATCAGTCACAAATTCTTCAAAAGTTTCTCCCTCTTTCTGAATTCTCAGATTAAAGTTGGATCTTTCAAAAGTCTCATTCTTTCTAGGGGTGCAGTACTCACATTTTTGCAATACTGTCTCATTACTAACCTGTTCTTCCTGGATTAATGTAGGCTGCTATATACAGCTAATGCTATTGGTCCAGCTATACTAAGGAAAATCACTACCTTTTTGTTAATCTACCTTCCCTGTGCCTCTGCTTGCCAACATGTAGAAGAAGAGTTATTGTTTGAAATTCCTCCTTTTGTCTGCAGCATTGGGGAACAGTTTGAGCATTGTTGATTCTTTATCAGAAGTGAAGCCTGGATCATCTGCAAAGTCTGCCCACTCTCTACTAGAGCCATGTCTCTCTGCCTTCTTGTGCTCAGGAAGACTTGGTGGACCCAGCACTCAAGGAGTACGTCTAGACTGCAGGCTTTTGTCGACAGAAGTTTTGTCGACAGATACTGTCGACAAAGCTTCTGTCGACAAAGAGCGTCTAGACTACATCCAGTTCTGTCAACAAAGCAAGCCGCTTTGTCGACATGACAGTGTAGACGCAAAGGACAGTGTAGATGCAATAACGCCTTCTGTCGACAGAACTCTGTTGACAAAAGGCATTATTCCTTGTAGAATGAGATTTATAGCTGTTGACAAAACTGATGAGTTCTGTCGACGTTATGTCGACAGAACTCAGCGGCAATGTAGACGCAGGTATACTTTTGTCGACAAAACTGTGTAGTCTAGACACACCCAAGGATGGCTGTCTTAAAGGCACTACGTCTACACCGCAGACTTTTTGTGCAAGAACAGTCGTTCTTGTGCAAAAAAGTGTGGAGCATCTACACTGTACGCGTGTTCTTGCGCAAGTAAATTTACAGTAAAGCGTCGGAAAACAGGGCTTCTTGCGCAAGAGTTATTCCTCTCCCCATGAAGAATAAGCCCTCTTGAGCAAGAGCTCTTCCACAAGAAGGCAGTGTGGAAGGGCAACAGGGGTTTCTTGCGCAATAAACCCCTATGGCTAAAATGGCCATCAGAGTTTTCTTGCACAAGAGAGTGTCCACACTGCCATGGGCACTCTTGTGCAAAAGCACATCTCTTCCACAAAAGCACATGGCAGTGTGGACGTGCTCTTGCGCAAGAATTTTTGCACAAGAACTCTTGTACAAAACAGTTCTTGTGCAAGAAGCCTGCAGTGTAGACATAGCCCTATTGTCTCCGTATCTCTCTTTTTATTACCTGCTGTGGTTGCTCAGTGAGATGACACCCCTCCTTCACTGGTCAGCCTGCTCTTCCCCTGCCCTCCCTTCCCACCTTCCCTCTCCCTTCCAGAGCAAATAAAAAAGCCTTTTTATTTGGAAAACACACCTCTGATTTTTTATTTTGGGGCTATACAATAGGGAAGGGACTAGGGAAAGAACCTGGAATAGGTGAAGGGGGAGGAGGGCTCAGGGATGGGGCTGGGACTGTGCATGCCCCAAGTTTCTTGAGAGGCTTTGACTGCCTCAAGAGATCACAGTTGTCAGGTGTGTGGCCAGAGCAGCCACAAGTGCAGCTGTGAGAGGCCTCTGGAGGCCAATTATTTTGAAAGAGCAGCAGCTGAGTGTCCACACTAATGCTATTTCAAAATAACTATTTTGAAAAAAGTGTTATTCCTCATGAAAAGCAGGAGTTATTATTTTGAAATGACCAGACCATTATTTTGAAATTATAGCTTGGTAGTATGGATGCTCACCTTGTTATTTCAAATATAACTCCCTAGTGTAGACCAAGGCTAACAGAGGTGGTATAGGGGGTGCTGAGATATGCCAGTGACAAATAAGGATTTGAATAGGAGTCAATCATATTGGATTTTGACTAGAGATAGTCCCAAATGTCAACATTCTGATCCCAAACCAAACTTACATGAAGTTTGAGGGTGTTTTGATCTGAAGTGCTAGTTTGAGGTGAGCTTTATTTTTTACCGATTACCATTAAAACTCTTCTGCTAAATTTGCCCATAAAACTCTTAGGCTACGTCTACACTGGCGGCTTCTTGCGCAAGAACTCTTTTGCGGAAGAGTTCTTGTGCAAAAAATCTTCCACAAGAGCACGTCCACACTGCCATGTGCTTTTGCACAAGAGCATCCATGGCAGTTTGGACACTCTCTTGCTCAAGAAAGCTCTGATGGCCATTTTAGCCATAGGGGCTTCTTGCGCAAGAAATTCATGTTGCCTGTCTACACTGCCCTCTTGTGGAAGAGCTCTTGCACAAGAGGGCTTATTCCTCATGGGGAGAAGAATAACTCTTCCGGAAGAAGCCCTGTTTTACAACGCTATACTGTAAATTTACTTGCGCAAGAACGCTCATGCAGTGTAGACAGCAGGCAAGTTTTTGCGCAAGAATGGCTGTTCTTGCGCAAGAAGCTGCCAGTGTAGACATAGCCTTAGCTTTTTCTATGAACCAGGGGAAACTGGTTTAAAGATTTTGATTAGAAAATAAATTCTCTGTGGAAAATGTTGATGTAAATGAAATGATCAGTTTTGTCTAATTTTTCCACTAAACATTTTTGGATTTTAGGCAATAGCTTTTCTACTGTAAATTGAAATGTTTTGCAGAAAAGCACATATCTTTTAAAAACAAATGATTCATTTAGTGTTAAACCAAATTTCCCACAGAAAAATATTTTGGCAGCAAATTTTGGACCAGCCCTAGTTTTGGTATTTCTGCATTTCTCATTTTTTTTTCCTCCTTCAAAAGAGACCACTTCTTCTTCACTGCTGCAGAAATCTACACCTAAAAATACTTTTTTTGTTTTTCCTTCAGGAAAACCTTAATTTCCCAGACAAAAAAACATACCATAGGACAGTAATTGGAAGTACCTTCATTAGACCTTGCTGGGTAGTTCATTGCTTCCAGGCCTCAGACAGGATTATTGTAACTTCTCTGTCTCTCCACAAACTTTCTGAACAGTTCTGCACCAGGAGCTGCTAAGGATGGTACAACCATTTAGATGCCTCTGGTTATAAACACAGTTCTTAATGAAGATTTCCTCCCTTTAGTCCTATTTCTGCTCGAAGAAGTTTTCTTTTGCTCTTTCTCTCTCTTATACAGATGACTCCCCTTGAAATGCTATAAAATGTCAGCTCTCCTTCAGCTAAATTCACTAAACAAACAAAAAAGTAATTTCTCAATTACAGTCTTTCAATGCAAGCTTTAATTTTCTTACGATAACAAAACTGCCTGGTTCTATTTTCTTGCCTTTGATCTTTCTGCCACTTCCTTAAGAAGAACTTTCCCATCCACTTTATGTCTGCTTTGATGTAGAATTTGAAGGGGAGAAATCTTGGCCCCACAGATGTCAGTGCAGGTGTTGCATTGACCTCAGTGTGAACAGAATTTCTCTTCATGTCTCTTTCACTCAGGGATTGACCATATTTTTAAAAAACTGGTTCTTGGTGGGATGAACTTTTACAATAAGAACATAAGAACATAAGAATGGCCATACTGGGTCAGACCAAAGGTCCATCGAGCCCAGCATCCCATCTGCCGACGGTGGCCAATGCCAGGTGCCCCAGAGAAGGAGAACAGAAGACAATGATCAAGTGATTTATCTCCTGCCATCCATCTCCTGCCCTTGTTATGAAGGCTAGGGCACCATACTTTATCCCTGGCTAATAGCCATTTATGGACCTAACCTGCAAAAATTTATCAAGCTCTTTTTTAAACCCTAATAGAGTCCTGGCCGTCACAGCCTCCTCGGGCAAGGAGTTCCACAGGTTGACTGTGCGCTGTGTGAAGAAAAATTTCCTTTTATTAGTTTTGAACCTACTACCCATCAATTTCATTTGGTGTCCCCTAGTTCTTGTATTATGGGAAAAGGTAAATAATTTTTCTATAATCACTTTCTCCACACCATTCATGATTTTATATACCTCTATCATATCGCCCCTCAATCGCCTTTTTTCCAAACTGAAAAGTCCCAGTCTCTCTAGCCTCTCCCCATATGGGACCCTTTCCAAGCCCCTAATCATCTTAGTCGCCCTTTTCTGAACCTTTTCTAATGCCAATATATCTTTTTTGAGGTGAGGAGACCACATCTGCACGCAGTACTCGAGATGTGGGCGTACCATAGTTTTATATAGGGGAAGTATGATATCTTTTGTCTTATTATCTATCCCTTTTTTAATAATTCCTAACATCCTATTTGCCTTACTAACTGCTGCTGCACACTGCGTGGATGTCTTCATAGAACTATCCACTATAACTCCAAGATCCCTTTCCTGATCTGTCGTAGCTAAATTTGACCCCATCATGTAGTACGTGTAATTTGGGTTATTTTTTCCAACATGCATTACCTTACACTTACCCACATTAAATTTCATTTGCCATTTTGCTGCCCAATCACTCAGTTTGCTGAGATCTTTTTGTAGTTCTTCACAATCCCTTTTGCTTTTGACTGTCCTGAACAACTTTGTGTCATCTGCAAACTTGGCCACCTCACTGCTTACCTCATTTTCTAGATCATTGATGAACAAGTTGAACAGGATTGGTCCCAGTACTGACCCCTGGGGAACACCACTAGTTACCCTCCTCCATTGTGAAAATTTACCATTTATTCCCACCCTTTGTTTTCTGTCTTTTAACCAATTCTTGATCCATGAAAGGACCTTTCCTCCTATCCCATGACCACCTAATTTACGTAAAAGCCTTTGGTGTGGGACCGTGTCAAAGGCTTTCTGGAAATCTAGGTATATTATATCCACTGGGTGCCCCTTGTCCGCATGTTTATTAACCCCTTCAAAGAATTCTAACAGATTAGTTAGACACGACTTCCCTCTGCAGAAACCATGCTGACTTTTGCCCAACAATTCGTGCTCTTCTATGTGCCTTGCAATTTTACTCTTTACTAGTGTTTCTACTAATTTGCCTGGTACTGATGTTAAACTTATCGGTCTATAATTGCCAGGATCTCCTCTAGAGCCTTTTTTAAATATTGGTGTTATATTGGCCATCTTCCAGTCATACAATTGTTAACATTAGTATCTTAATATTTGGTGTTTTTTCTTAAAGACCCAGCTCTTAGAGTCATATGATTATGTGAGAATCTTTATTTTTTTAAAAAGCAAAAGGCAGGTTTCTAGTGTGTGTGTGGTGGAGAAAAACTTGAAAACTTGACCCTCCCAAAGGCTCAAAACTCAGAAAGCCAATACGAAGAACCCTGTATCAAGGTGTACTCAGGGGCCAGCAGGTCTAGTGGCCAGGATGTGGCCAGAGTCTCTCCTAGTCTCAGGGTGGCTCATGAAGGCAGTTTGGGGACATCAATTGCCAAGACACAGTTTGTCCCCAAACCCACCCTGCCCGTGGAGTCCTCCAGGATCTCTCAGATGTGAAGGGGAGGAGAGTGGGGAAAGTGGACCTGGTGCTAACAGCCAAGGGCTCAAAGAGAGAGAGCTGAGAGATGGCTTAGAGCCTTCTGGCTGTCACTACTGAACAGTCTCCCCTGGGCTGCCTCCTACTGTCCCTGTTTTCCCTTTCATATTTTGGGTGGAGGAAGCCCACCCTTTCATTTGCACGAGCATCAGCAATTCAAAGCTTCAGCTCTGTTTGTGTGTATGTGCATGTATTGGGGTCTTCCCAGTTCACTCGAGGCTGTGTCTACACTGGCACGATCTTGCGCAAAAACTTGCTGCCTGTCTACACTGGCTACGTGTTCTTGCTCAAGTAAACTGACGTTCTAATGTATGAAATCAGGGCTTCTTGCGCCAGAACTCTGACGCTCCCACTCAGGAATAAGCCCTTTTGCGCAACTGTTCTTGTGCAAGAGGCCAGTGTAGACAGGCAACATGAATTTCTTGCGCAAGAAAGCCCTATGGTTAAAATGGCCATCAGAGCTTTCTTGCTCAAGACAGCATCTACACTGGCATGGATGCTCTTGCACAAAAGCACATGCCAGTGTAGACGCTCTCTTACACAACTACTTTAATGCAAGAACTCTTGCACTAAAGAGTTTTTGCGCAAGATCACACCAGTGTAGACGTAGCCTCAGAGTTCAGCTGTTCCCCCAAGTCAGAGAAAACAAGGGAAGCCAGGCCCCAGCCTCTCCTCTGAGTCCTAATCACAGTCCTGATCATTCCCCAAGCTCTGTCTGCTTGTAGCCAGTCTCTCCTTCACTCTTCCCTCTTGCTAACTGCCAGAGCTTCCTTTGAAGCAGGAAGGGCATGGCTTTCTTGTTCCATCCCTCCTTTAACCATAGGCTATGTCTACACTGCAGACTTCTTGGGCAAGAACTGTTTTGCGCAAGAGTTCTTGTGCAAAAGGTCTTCCATAAGAGTGCATCCACACTGCCATGTGCTTTTGCACCCCCAAGTGGCTGGGGGTGAGGAGAAGAAGGGGGGGTAATTGGCTGAGGTGGCGTCGGAGAGAAGAGGAGAGGGGAGGAGAGTTTGGAGAGTCCTGTCTGCGTGAGGAGAGAGAGGCAGGAACTCAGCACTCTCAAGACTCCTGGGAAAGGAGATAATGGGCTGCCTGCCTGGGGTGTGTGTCTGTGCCAGGACATTTGCATGACTACATTTAAAACAAAGTTTACATAGGTGTTAATAGCTTAAGGTATGGACAGAAAAAGATTCTTTTAACAGATTTTTTGGGAGTGTTGCAGATATCTAAAACTCTGATCTTAATGATTTTTTTCCAAAATTCCTGTGTTACTAATTAATACATGGTATATTGTGTTGCATTAAGGCCAGATCTTTGCTATCTTGTAGAGTTCTGGTTCTTATGAATCAGAAGTAGCAAGTACTAGGTGTGATGCTAGTTGTTTTGTAGGATGAAACTTTATTTGCAAGCTCTTTGAAACACACATCTATCTACAAACCCTGAAGCCAAATTTGTTCTGGGGATTCACAAGGTGTTTGCCCTGAACTGGCTCTTTAGAGCTGAGAATGAAGCCCTAGCTGCGGTGGTTATTGCTAATTAGGGCCCAACTGGGGGCTATATAAAGATGGGCTCCTGGAGGAGGACTTACTCTTGCTCTGGCTGGAGAGCAGGAAGGACCTGGCTGCCCAGGAAGCAGGAGGCTTCCTGTAGGCAGTGCAGTGCCGGGGAAAGAAGGCAGAGAAGGGGAAACTCTGGCCAGGCAAGCTCCCAGGCTGCAGGGTCTGAGGCTAGACCCGAGTGCAGGAGGGCTGAAGAGACCAAGCCAGGGTAGGCAAAGCAGCAGATCCACACCCCTTTGCCAATGATGAGTGGCCATTACAGACTGCAGTTTGCCCCTGAGACAGGGGCTAAATGAAGACCATCAGTGGGTCACGGAGGCAAGAAGGGCATAAGGGAACTGGATGTTCCCTGAGAGGAGAGGACACCACAACCCCAGAAGAGTGTCTAGAGACACTGGAGTGGGCACTGCTGGAGGGCAGTGTCCTGAAGAGGACAATGTGGTCCAAAAGTGACACGGGTCCAGACTGGAGAATTAAGTGAGGACACAGGGAGACACCAGCCAGAGGGAGGTATCCAGTGAGCAGACAAAATCCCCACTGCTACCAGCCGGAGGTGCCATGGCCCTGAGTCCACCCCATGACATGAGGCTTTACATAAGAACATGAAAACAGCCATACTGGGTCAGACCAATGGTCCATCTAGCCCAATACTCTGTCTGCCGACAGTGGCCAAAACCAGATGCCCCAGAGAGGGAACACCTCAAGTAATCCTCATGTGATCCCTCTCCTGTCACTCATTTCCAGACAAAGAGAGGCTAGGGACACCATTCCTACCCATCCTGGCTAATAGTCATTGTTGGACCTAACCTCCATGAATCTATCTAGCTCTTTTTTTAACCCTGTTAAAGACCTAGTCTTCACCACATCCTCTGGCAAGGAGTTCCAGATGTTGACTGTGCGCTGAGTGAAGAAAAACTTCCTTTTGTTTGTTTTAAACCCACTACCTATTAATATCATTTGGTGACCACTAGTGCTTATGTTATGGAAACAAGCAAATAACTTTTCCTTATTCACTTTTTCCATACTGGTCATGATTTTATAGACCTCTATCATATCTCTTTTCTAAGCTGAAAAGTCCAAGGCTATGTCTACATTGTCCTCTCTTGCGCAAGAAAATATGCAAACGAGGCGAAGCAGTGAATATTGCTGTGCCTCATTTGCATACTCAATAAGCCGCCATTTTGCGCAAGGAGCTTTTGCGCAGAAAGGAGCCATCTACACAGCCCCTTGCACAAAAATGGCAGTTCATTAAGTATGCAAATGAGGCACAGTGATATTCACCACTTCGTCTCATTTGCATATTTTCTTGCGCTATGTGTAGACGTAGCCCAAGTGTTTTTAATCTCTTTTCATATGGGACCCATTCCAAACCCCTAATCATTTTTGTTGCCCTTTTCGGAACCTTTTCCAATGCCCATATATCTTTTTTGAGATGAGGTGACCACATCTGTGTGCAGTATTCAAGATATGGGCATACCATGGTTTTATATAGCGGCAATAAGATATTTTCTGTCTTAATCTCTATCCCTTTTTAAATGATTCCTAACATTCTATTTGTTTTTTCGACTGCCGCTGCACGCTGAGTGGATGTTTTCAGCGAACTATGCACAATTACTCCAAGATCTCTCTCTTGAGTAGTTGTAGTCAAATTAGTCCCCATCATAAAGTATGTACAGTTGGGATTATTTTTTCCAATGTGCATTACTTTACATTTATCAACATTAAATTTTGTTTGCCATTTTGTTGCCCAATCACTTAGTTTGGTGAGATCTTTTTGAAGCTTTTCACAGTCTGCTTTGGTCTTAACTATCTTGAGCAGTTTGGTTTCATCTGCAAATTTGTCACCTCACTGTTTACCCTTTTCTCTAGAACATCATATATATAGTAGCAATGTCGCCTCTGGGGGGCGCTCTTGCCTCCCACCAGGCTCGGCTGAGTTCTGCGCTGCTCAGCTGGGCTGCGGTGGGAGAGCAAGCAGACCCCAAACGGCCGCTTGCCGCCGCTTGCTCCCCCACCACAGCCCAGCTGAGCAGCACAGAACTCCGCCGAGCGCCACGGCGGGAGGGGAAGGGGGGCGGGGCAGAGACGTACACAGCCAAGGGGCGGGGCCATGTACGTCACCGCCCTGCCCCCCTTCCCCTCCCGCCATGGCGCTCGGCTGAGTGCTGCGCCGCTGAGCCCGGCGGCCGCGGAGGAGCAAGTGGCGCAAGCGGCCGTTTGGGCTCCCCTGTGGCGGCCCGGCTCAGTGGCGCAGCACTCAGCCGAGCCCCACGGCGGGAGGGGAAGGGGGGCAGGGAGAGACGGAGCGGAGAGAGAGGCAGGAGGAGGAGGAGAAGAGAAAGAGAGAGTGAGAGGCAGGAGGGGGAGAAGAGAAAGAAAGAGACGGAGAGAGAGGCAGAAGGCAGAGGAGAGCTGAGAGAGAGAGGGGGAGGCAGTAGGAGCAGGAGAGAGAGAGAGAGACCAGAGGCTCAGGGGAGAAGACCAACATGGAGGAGAGACCTGAAAATCCCGTCTTATGACGGGCTAATTGGCTAGTTTATAAATAAGTTGAAAAGGATGGGTCCCAGAACAGACTGTTGGGGCATCCCACTAGTTATCTCTCTCCATTCAGAAAACTTACCATTTATCCCTACCCTTTGTTTCCTGTCTTTTACCCAGTTATCAGTCCATGAAAGGATCTTCCCTCTTATCCCATGTCAACTTATTTTACTTAAGAGCCATTGGTGAGGGACCTTGTCAAAAGCTTTCTGGAAATCTAAGTATAATATATCCTCTGGATCCCCCTTGTCCACATGTTTGTTGACCCCCTCAAAGAACTCTAGCAGATAAGTAAAGCGTGATTTCCCTATACAGAAACCATGTTGACTTTCCCCCAACATTTTATGTTCATCAATGTGTCTGACAATTTTATTCTTTACTATAGTTTCAACTAATTTGCCCGGTACTGATGTTAGACTTACGAATCTGTAATTGCCAGGATCACCTCTAGAGCCCTTTTTAAATATTGGCGTCACATTAGCTATCTTCCAGTCATTAGGTACGGAAGCTGATTTAAAGGATAGGTTATAAACCACAGTTAATAGTTCCGCAATTTCACATTTGAGTTCTTTAAGAACTCTTGGGTGAATGCCATCTGGTCCCGGTGACTTGTTACAGTTAAGTTTATCAATTTGTTCCAAAACCTCCTCTAATGACACCTCAGTCTGGAACAATTCTTCAGATTTGTCACCTAAAAAGAATGGCTCAGTTTTAGGAATCTCTCCAATATCCTCAGCCATGAAGACTGAAGCAAAGAATTCATTTAGCTTCTCCACAATGACTTTATCATCTTTGAGTGCTCTTTTAGCATCTCAATCATCCAAGGGGGCCCCACTGGTTGTTTAGCCAGCTTCCTGCTTCTGATGTACTTAAAAAAACATTTTGCTATTGCTTTTTGGCTAGCTGGTCTTCTAACTCCTTTTTGGCTTTTCTTATTATATTTTTACACTTAATTTGACAAAGATTATGCTCCTTTCTATTTTCCTCACTAGGATTTAACTTCCACTTTTAAAAAGATTTTTTTTTTAATTTCTTACTGCTTCTTTTACTTGGTGTTAAGCCACGGTGGCACTTTTTTGGTTCTTACTGTGTTTTTTAATTTGGGGTATACATTTAATTTGGGCCTCTATTATTGTGTCTTTGAAAAGTTTCTATGCAGCTTGCAGGGATTTCCTTTTGTCACTATGCCTTTTAATTTCTATTTAACTAACCTCCTCATTTTTGCATAGTTCCCCTTTTTGAAATTAAATGCTACAGTGTTGGGCTGCTGAGGTATTTTTCCTACCACAGGGATGTTACACTTTATTACATTATGGTCACTATTTCCAAGCAGTCCAGTTATATTTACCTCTTGGACCAGATCCTGCTCTCGACTTAGGACTAAATCAAGAATAGCCTCTCCCCTAGTGGGTTCCAGAACCAGCTGCTCCAAGAAGCAGTCATTTAAAGTATCAAGAAATGTTCTCTCTGCATCCTGTCCTGAGGTGACGTGTACCCAGTCAACATGGGAATTGTTGAAATCCCCCACTATTACTGAGTTTTTTATTTTGATAGCCTCTCTAATCTCCCTTAGCATTTCATTGTCACTCTCGCTGTCCTGAGCAGGTGGTCAATAATATATCCCTACTGCCATACTCTTATTATTGGAGCATGGAATTACTATGGAACATTTTGGCTCATTTAAGATTTTTACTTTATTTGATTCTACATTTTCTTTCATGTATAGTGCCACTCCCCCACCAGCACAACCTATTCTGTCCTGATATATTTTATATCCTGGTATGACTGTATCCCATTCATTGTACTCATTCCACCAAGTTTCCATGATGCCTATTATATCAATATCCTCCTTTAAAACTAGGCACTCTAGTTCACCCATTTTATTATTTAGACTTCTAGCATTTGTGTATAAGCATTTCAATAAATTGTCACTAATTATCTGTCTGCCATTTCCTGATTTGTTAGACTCTTTTTTATTTGATTGTATCTCATCTGATCTGACCCATACTTCCGTCCTCTCTTCCTGACTAGAACATAGAGCATTTCTATTAATAGACGCTCCCCTAAGAGATAGCTCTGTCCAATCCATGTGCTCCTCTGCACCCGTCGGCTTTCCCCCAGCCCTTGGTTTAAAAACTGCTCTACAACCTTTTTAATGTTGAATGCCAGCAGTCTGGTTCCATTTTGATTTAGGTGGAGCCCATCCTTCTTGCATAGGCTCCCCCTTCCCAAAAGTTTCCCCAATTCCTAATAAATCTAAACCCCTCCTCTCTACACCATCATCTCATCCATGCATTGAGACTCTGAAGCTCTGCCTGCCTACCTGGCCCTGTGAGTGGAACTTGAATCATTTCGGAGAACACTACTATAGAAGTCCTGGATTTTAATCTCTTTCCTAGCAGCCTAAATTTGGCCTCCAGAACCTTCCTCCTACCCTTCCCTATGTAATTGGTACCTACATGTACCGTGACCACCGGCTCCTCCCCAGCACTACACATAAGTCTATCTAGATGTCTCAAGAGATCCACAACCTTCACACCAGGCAGGCAAGTCACCATACGGCTCTCCCGGTCATCGCAAACCCAGCTTTCTATTTTCTAATGATCGAATCCCCCATTACTAACACCTGCCTTTTTCTAATGACTGGAGTTCCCTCCCCCAGAGATGTCTCCTCACTGCAAAAGGATACCATAACATCTCCTCAATGCGAGAGGATACCCAGGGGAGTTTGCCTGGGAAACGTCCGAGAGGAGCTCAGGTAAGTGAGGCTTTTGGGGGGCTGTGTTGTGAGCTGGTGGGATGAGTATCAAAGTGTTTGTCTGTCTGTGAGCATTTGTTTGAATGTGTGTTTCGTGGTTTGAAAAAAGCGGCAGTTGGAAAGTTTGAAAAGTGTGAATTGGGAATGCTTTGTTCCAAGTGGACCTTCAAGGGGCTGATTGGATAAGAGGCAAGGCTTTGAGATGGGCCTAGCCTCAGCCTTATAAAAAGGCAGTCAGAGCGAATGCAGTGAGCAGCCAACAGTGCAGTAGCCAACAGGGTAGCACCCAACAGGGGAGTTTGCCTTGGGGGGAGCCCCATAGTGTTTGGGGATCTTTTCTTTGAATTTTTTTTCTCTTCTGCCCTTCAAGGGGGCATTTAAAAACATCTGAAGAACCTCTCTGAACAAAGGCAGGTATGGATAGTGATACATCTGCAGCTGTTACCTGCACAGCATGTGCCATGTTTGTCTTCCTCCTGGAAGAAAGAAGGGATTTCATCTGCACTAAGTGCAAGCTGGTCACCATTTTGGAAGAAAAAATTAGAGGACTTGAGGCCCAAGTATCAACCCTACATTCCATCAGAGAAGATGAAGACTTCCTCAGTAGAAGACAGCATTTAATACTGCAGGCACAGCAGGCTGAAAAGCCAGTGAGAGCAGTACAGAACAAGGAAGAAAATGGGCAGCATGTAACCTCTAGCAGAAGATGGCCAACTCAGGTATCCCCAGTTCCAGTGGAGGTAAGTAACCACTTTCAGGCTCTCTGCACAGGCACTATGGTGGAGAATGCTTTGGCAGCAATCTCTCAAGGAAGAAATCAGAAGAGGACACCATTTACCGGAAGGCATGGGATGCGTAGTCCTACTGATGGGGGTTCCACGACCACCATCCCCAAAAGAAGAAGATGGGTGGTGGTGGTCGGGGACTCCCTCCTTAGACGGACAGAGTCATCCATCTACCATCCAGACCTGGAATCTCAAGAAGTGTGCTGCTTACAAAGATCTCGAATTCAGGATATGACCAAGAGTCTTCCAAAACTGATCAAACCTTTGAATCTACCCCTTTCTGCTTCCCCATGTAGGAACTAATGATACAGCCAAGAATAACCTTGAGCAGGTCACTACAGATTATGTAGTGCTGGGAAGAAGGATCAAGGAATTTGAAGTGCAAGTGGTGTTCTCGTCCTTCCTTCCTGTTGAAGGAAAAGGTCCAGGTATGGATCATCAAATCGTGGAAGTATATGCGTGGTTGTGCAGGTGGTGTTGGTGAGAGGGTTTTGGTTTCTTTGACCATGGGACTCTGTTCCGGGCACAAGGATTTCTAGGAAGAGATGGGATCTACCTAACCAAGAGAGAAAAGAGCATCTTTGCGGGCAGGCTTGCAAACCTAGTGAGGAGGACTTTAAACTAGGTTAGTTGGGGGATGGTGACCAAAGCCCTGAGGTAAGTGGAGAAGTTGGATACCAGGAAGAAACACAAGGAAGAAGGAGCAACAAAGGAGGACCTCCAATTCAAAGGGAGAAGATAGGGTGATCAACTGGTTATCTAAGGTGTTTGTACATGAATGCAAGAAGCCTGGGAAACAAATAGGAAGAATTAGAAGCCCTGGCCCAGCCAAAGAACTATGATTTGATTGGAATAATGGAGACTTGGTGGGATGACTCATATGACTGGAGCACTATCATGGAAGGGTATAAACTGTTCAGGAAGAACAGGCGGGGAAGAAAAGGAAGAGGAGTTGCACTGTATATAAAAGAGCAGTATGATTGCTCAGAGCTCCAGTATATGGAGGGAGAAAAACCTGTTGGGAGTTTATGGGTTAAGTTTAGAGGTGGAAGCAACAAGGGTGATGTTGTGGTTGGTGTCTCCTATAGACCATGGGATGAGGTACATGAGGCTTTCTTCAAACAACTAAGAGAAGCTTCCAGATCATAGGCCCTGGTTCTCACGCGGGACTTCTGACATCTGTTGGGAGACCAATACAGCAGTACACACACAATCCAGGAAGTTTTTGGAGAATGTTGTACCAAGAAATTATCCCCAAGTGTTGAAGGAACTGACCAGGGGCCATGCACAGTTTGACCTGCTGCTCACAAACAGGGAGGAACTAATAGGGGAAGTAGAGGTGGGTGAGCAACCTGGGAAGCAGTGGTCATGAGATGGTAGATTTCAGAATCCTGACCAAAGGAAGAAAATACACACCATGGACTTCAGAAAAGCAGACTTTGACTCCTTCAGAGAACTGATGGGCCTGGAATGCTAACATGAAGGGGAAAGGAGTCCAGGAGAGCTGGGAGTATTTTAAAGAAGCCTTATTAAAGGCACAGGAACAAACCATCCCAATGCGCAGTAAGAAAAGCAAATATGTTAGGCGACCAGATTGGCTTACCAGGGAAATCCTTGGTGAGCTTAAACATAAAAAGGAAGCTTACAAGAAGAGGAAACTTGGACAGATGACTTAGGAGGAGAATAAATATATAACTCGAGAATGCAGGAGAGTTATCTGGAAGGCAAAAGCACAACTGGAATTGCAGCTAGCAAGAGATGTGAAGGGTAACAAGAAAGGTTTCTACAGGCATATTAGCAATAAGAGGGAGAACAGAGAGGGTGTGGGACCCTTACTGGATGAGGGAGGTAACCAAGTGACAGATGATGTGGGAAAAGCTGAAGTGGAAAAAACCTCCATGCTTTCTTTGCCTCTGTCTTCACAGACAAAGTCAGCTCCCAGACTACTGCACTTGGCAACACAGTATGGGAAGGAGGTGGGCAGCCCTTGGGCCAGAAAGAACAGATTAAGAACTATTTAGAAGAGCTAGACATACACAAATCCATGGGTCTGGATTTAATGCATCCGAGGGTGCTGAGGGAGTTGGCAAATGTCATTGCAGAACCTTTGGCCATCATCTTTGAAAACTTATGAAGATCGGGAGAGATCCTGGATGATTGGAAAAAGGCAAATGTAGTACCCATCTTTCAAAAAGGGAAGAAGGACAATCCAGAGAACTACAGGCCAGTCAGCCTTACCTCAGTCCCTGGAAAAATCATGGACGGGATCCTCAAGGAATCCATTTTGAAGCTCTTGGAAGAGGGGAAAGTGATCAGAAATAGTCAACATGGATTCACCAAGGGCAAATCATACCTGACCAATCTGATTAGATTCTATGATGAGGTAACTGGCTCTGTGGTCATGGGGAAGTCGGAGGATGTGATATACCTTGACTAAAAGCTTTTGATACGGTCTCCCATAATATTCTTGACAGCAAGTTAAGGGAGTATGGATTGGATAAATGGACTGTAAGATGGATAGAAACCTGGCTAGACTGTCGCTCCCAACAGGTAGTGATCAACGGCTCAGTGTCAGGTTGGTGGTCGGTTTCAAGCAGAGTGCCCCAAGGATCAGTTCTAAGGTCGGTTTTGTTCAACATCTTTATTTATGACCTGGATGAGGGGATAGATTGCACCCTCAGCAAGTTTGAAGATGACACTAAGCTAGGGGGACAGGTAGATACATTGGAGGACAGGGATAGGGTCCAGAGTGACCTGGACAGATTAGAGGATTGGGCCAAAAGAAATCTGATGAGGTTCAACAAGGACAAATGTAGAGTCCTGAACTTGGGACAGAAGAATCCCAAGCATTGTTAAGGGCTGGGGACTGACTGGCTAAGTAGCAGTTCAGCAGAAAAGGACCTGGGGATTACAGTGGATGAGAAGCTGGATATGAGTCACCAGTGTGCCCTTCTAAGCAAGAAGGCAAATGGAATATTAGGTTTCATTAGGAGGAGCATTGCCTGAAGATCTAGAGAAGTGATTATTCCCCCTTATTCAGCTCTGGTGAGGCCACATATGGACTATTGCATCCAGTTCTGGGCCCCCCACTACAGAAAGGATGTGAATGCATTGGAGAGGGTCCAGCCAAGGGCCACCAAAATGATTAGGGGGCTGGAGCACATGACCTATGAGGAGAGGCTGAGGGATTTGGGATTGTTTAGTCTGCAGAAGAAAAAAGTGAGGGGGGATTTGATAGCAGCCTTCAACTTCCTGAAGGGAGGTTGCAAAGAGGATGGAGAGAGTTTGTTCTCACTAGTGACAGATGGCAGAACAAGGAGCAATGGTCTCAAGTTACAGTGGGAGAGGTCTAGGTTGGATATTAGGAAAAACTATTTCACTAGATGGATAATGAAGTACTGGATTGGTTTACCTAGGGAGGGGGTGGAATCTCCATTACTAGAGGTTTTTAAGTCTTGGCTTGACAAAGCCCTGGCTGGGTTGATTTAGTTGGGATTGGTCCTGCTTTGGGCAGGGGGCTGGACTTGATGACCTTTTGAGGTCCCTTCCAGCCCGATGATTCTGTGATTCTAGGAGGATCCCAATATATATATTGGTGTTGCATATAAGAAATTTCAACTCGCCCAAAAATAAATTCAACCCAGCCAAGGATAGAAATTATTAGAGGGAACATTGGTGAGGAGACTCATGAACCTCCCTTTTAGGCAGCCGAAAGCACACTCCACCACCAGGTGGCACCTGCTGAGCCTGGCATTGAATTTCTCCTTGATGGGGTCCAGGCTGCCGTGTAGGGCTTCATCTGCCAGGGGAGCAAGGGGCAGGCTTTGTCACCCAAGATGCAGATAGGGATGTCCACGTCCCCATTCCTGATGGTGCGGTCGGGAAAAAAGGTGATGGTGCGCATCCTCTGGAACAGGTTTGAGTTCTGGAAGATGCAGGTGTTATGCGCCTTTCCCGACCAGCTGTTGTTAATATCTGTGAACTGTCCTTTGTGGTCCACCAGGGCCTGCAGCACCATTGAGAAGTATCCACCCCTGTTCATCTAGTCCTAGGCATGGTGGTCAGGGGTCAGGATGGGAATGTGCATGCCGTGTATGGTCCCTCCCCGCCCCGAAGTTGGGGAAGCCCATGGAGGCAAAGCCATCCACGATGGGGTTGACATTCCCCAGAGCGACAACCTCCACAGCAAAATGTTGTTGATGACCTAAATTACCTGCAGGAACATGACTCCAACCGTGGACTTCCCCACACCAAACTGGCTCTCCACGGAGTGGTAGCTATCCGGTGTGGTGAGCTTCCAGAAGGTGACGGAGACACACTTCTGCAGGGCGATGGTGGGTCTCAGGCGGGTATCCAGTCACCAGAGGTCAGGGGCCAACCACTTGCAGAGATCCAGGAAGGTGGCCTTCCGCATGCGGAAGTTCTGGCATCACTGCTGGTTGTTCCATTGCTGCAAGACGATGCGGTCTCGCCAACTGGAGCTGGTCTCCCTCCACCAGAAGGGGCGTTCCAGAGTGTGCAGAGGACTGAGGATCATATGCTGCAGCAGGAGCACCACAACCTGGATGAAAGGGTCCTGCAGTTCGAGATGGTCATCATCGTCCTGAAGCAGCACATGGATAATCTGGATGGCCTGTGCCATGAGGTGCAGCATGAGGCTCATGAACCTGGCACTGCTTTGCCACAGCTCCAGCTCCATGTTGGATGTGCTGTGGTGTCCACAAGGGCAACCAGAACACTCAGCATAAATTTTGTGTCCCGCGAGGGGGTAGGCAGTGGAGGAGTGGTGTGTGAGACATGACCGTTGAGAAGTATCAGAGGGTTAGCCGTGTTAGTCTGAATCTGCATAAACAACAAGAAGTCCTGTGGCACCTTATACACCAAGGGTATGTCTACACTACAAAGTTAATTCGAAATAACAACAGTTATTTCAAATTAACTTTAATAGCGTCTACACAGCTAAACTGCTATTTCGAAATAAATTCGAAATAGTGGAGCCCTTATTTCGAATTTGGTAAACCTCATTCTACGAGGAGGAACACCAAATTCGAAATAGCTATTTAGAATTAAGTGCTGTGTAGACACTTAATTCGAAATAGGGGGCCTCCAGCCCTTCCCAGAGAGCCCTGGTGGCCACTCTGGGCACAACCAGGAAAACTTACTCTCCTCTCCTCCAGCCCCAGAGCCATTAAAGGGGTAGACCCTGGCCGCAGTGCCTGTGCCAGCTCCAAGCCTGCCAGCCCAGAGCCAGCAGTGGTCACTGGGGCCCCTGACCCAGTGGCCCCAAAACATGAGCCAGCAAGCCACTGGCAGCCAGCCCTCCACCGCTCCCCAGGAGCAGTCTGCCAGCTCCCAGGAGCCTGACAAGGGCTGGAGAAGGCGGGTGCCTTCCTGGTCCAGGGTGGAGATCATGGACCTTATTCAGGTTTGGGGGGGATGCCCCCAACGTCCATGATCTCCGCACTAGACGGAGGAATGCAGCCGTCTATGGCAGGATAGCTGCCAGCCTGGCCACCAAAGGCCACATGTGAAGCCAGGAGCAGGTTAGCATGAAAGTCAAGTTGGTCTAGCGAGACCTCCAACTCTGGGCCCTGAACTTCCTCTCCCCCTCCCAGGTTTCCCCCTCCCCTCTTCCACCCTCTCTCTTCCCCTCTCCCACCTCCTTTTCCCAGTCTCCCCAGAGGTTCATCCTCCCCCCCCCCCAGTTTTGTTCAATAAACCCAGTTTCTATTTTTGAACATACGTGTCTTTTATTTGACACCAGGAAGGGGGACTAGGGACGGGTAAGTGGATGGACGTGAGGGAGGAATGGGGCACGAGCCTCCAGTGGGGAGGACCGGGGAGGCTCTGAGGGCTCCTTGGGGTAGATGCTCTCCCTCAGGGCCTCCTGGATCCTGACAGACTCCCAGTGGACCCCCCCTGGATGGCAGCCTGCAGGAAGTGCAGCCGGGCTGATGGCAACGACCCCATGAGACACACCGGCGTGCCCAGGGGCAGCTTTGGCTCCATGTGGCTGAGTGCCGTGGTGTCCTGAGTGCGGGCACTCAGGGCACTCCAAGACAGGACTGCTTTGCTGTCCCTCATCGAAGCAGACAAGCAAGCGGGGAACCCTGAGAACTGTCTGTCCGGGGTGGGGGTAGGGTCCCTTTAAGCACGGAGCCCAGTTAGCCTCAGGCAGCAGCCCCACACACTAAGTCCTAACCTGATGCCCGCCGACACTGGTTCCGGCCAGCCTTAACTTCGGTTCAGGGTCCACTCAGTGTAGAAGCGCTATTTCGAAATAGTTTTTGTGTATAGATGCGTTATTTCGAATTAGCTTAATTGGAATTAACTATTTTGAATTAAGTTAATTCGAAATAGCACTGTAGTGTAGACATACCCTAACAGATTAATTGGAGCATAAGCTTTCTTAGGCAAAGACCCACTTCGTCAGATGCATGTAGTGGAAATTCCAGGGGCAGGTATAAATATACAGGCACATGAAAAGAAAGGAGTACCAATCAAGAGGAAGGCCAGAGATAATGCGGTCAGTTCAGTCAGGGAGGATATGGTCCACTTCTAGCAGCTGATATGGAGGAAACAGATTGACAGAGCCAGACATGTACCCAGAAGCTTCCTGCTACAAGACAGGCTCAACTGAGGGTGTGTCTAGATTACAGGGTTTTGTTGACAAAAGGGGACTTTTGTCGACAAAACTATACCTGTGTCTACACTACTGCTGAGTTCAGTCGACAGTAAGTCGACAGAACGCAGCAGTTTTGTCGACAGCGGTAAACCTCATTCTATGAGGAAAAAGGCCTTTTGTCGACAGTTCTGTCGACAAAAGGCGCTATTGCATCCACACTGTGCTTTTTCAAAAGAGAGCATCTAGACTCTGTTGAAAAAGCGGCTTGCTTTGTTGACAGAACTGGCTGTAGTCTAGACGCTCTTTGTCGACAGAGGCTTTGTTGACAGTATCTGTCAACAAAGCCTCTGTCGACAAAAGCTTGTAGCTTAGACGTACCCATAGGGTACGTCTAGACTACATGGCTCCATCGACGGAGCCACGTAAACTAGTTTACCCGGCATAGTCAAAGAAGTGGGGATTTAAATAATCTCCGCTTCATTAAAATAAACATGGCCGCCACGCTGTGCCGACGATCAGCTGATCCAGCACAGCGCGGCAGTCTAGACATGGATCTGTCGGCTGGGGAAGCCTTTGCCGACCGATCCCTTATCTCTCGTGATTATTTAAATCCCCGCTTCTTTGACTATGCCGGGGAAACTAGTTTACATGGCTCCATCGACGGAGCCATGTAGTCTAGACGTACCCTATGGGTACGTCTAAGCTACAAGCTTTTGTCGACAGAGGCTTTGTTGACAGATACTGTTGGCAAAGCCTCTGTCGACAAAGAGCATCTAGATTGCATTACGTGGATCAAAAATCGATCCACTTTGTCGACAAAGAGCGTCCAGACTGGCAGATGCTCTGTCGACAAAAGAAGGCATCCGGAAAGTCACAGGGGCAGCCTTAAAGTCCAGGCACTGCTGCATGTTCTTTGCAGAGACGCATGCTTAAAGGGATCCTCTTGGACAGCCATTGCTCTGCTCCTCCTTCTGGCTTGCCTACCTCCTACAGGGAAAGCAAAGCTGCTGCAGTTTTTGCTCTGGTTGCCCTGCTTCCTCGGACACCACAGCAGTTTATTTTCAGGTTTGGTTTTTTGTTTTGCACTGTGGTTTTGGCCATTGAGCCTGAGCTGCCCCTGGGCAGGCGATAGCCCCATAGTGTGATGCTGGAAGTTCTGCTGCATCTTCATGAGACCATCATGATGTTTGCGGCAGAGCTGGATTCAGAGCCCAACTTTGAGCCCCTCGTGCAGGCTGCAGCCCTATTTATTTTTATTTATTTTATTTATTTAAATATTTTTACCCCACCTTTCTATTTAAAATATTCAAGGCAGCTTACAAAAACAAACAAAAAAAATACAAATATATATAAAAATTTAAAATATGAGACCCCAGAGGGATATAACCAGCTAAAAACATAGAGAGGAGAAACACACACATACAAACTCAAACATTAATAAAAGCACAAATAAAAAGGGTGGCTTTAGCCTGACTCCAAAACAATGCTAGCGCTGGCGCCATGCGAATATCCCGAGGAAGAGAATTCCACAGCCTGGGAGAAAAAGCTGAGAATGCCCTGTTCCACAGAGATGTTAATCTTATCTCCACAAGTGGGGGAACACGAAACAAAGCCTCCCCAGCTGACCTCAATCCCCGGGCAGGTTCATACGGGAGAAGACGGTCCTTCAGATACCCTGGACCCAACTCATTTAAGGCTTTAGAGGTCATAACTAAAACCTTAAATTGTGCCTGGAAACATACCGGAAGCCAGTGCAGCTGCCGAAGCACTGGCATAATGTGCTCCGTATAACTAGTATTAGTTAAAACTCGAGCAGCCGCATTCTAGACCAGCTGAAGTTTCCGAAGGCTTTTTAGAAGCAGCCCCACATAAAGTGCATTACAGTAATCCAGGCAGGATGCCACAAGAGCATGGATCACTGTGGCCAAGTCATGCTTGATCAGTAAGGGTCGCAGCTGGCGAATCAAACGAAGTTGCCCAAAGGCCGTCATGGCCACCGAAGAAATCTGATTTTCAATTGTTAAAAAAGGGTCCAGGAGGACTCCCAAGCTGTGTACCTGTTCTTTCAGGGGGAGAGTAGCCCCACCTAGAACAGGTGCCATGCCACATTCATGAACAGATGGCCTCCTGATCCACAGGACCTCACTCTTATCTGGGTTCAACTTCAGCTTATTTGACTTCATCCAAACCATCACTGCCTCCAGACACCGATTTAGATCAGTCACTGCCACACCTGGCTCTAATGTCACAGGGAAATAGAGTTGTGTCATCTGCATATTGATGGCACCATCCTCCAAAACTCCTTAAGACCTCTCCCAGCGGCTTCATGTAAATATTAAACAGCATAGGGAACAAGATGGAACCTTGCGGGACCCCATAGCACAATCGCCACGGGGTCGAATAGCAGCCCCCTAGCTCCACTTTCTGAAAACGTCCCGACAGGTAGGACCGGAACCACTGCAAAACAGTGCCTCCAGTACCCAACTCCGCCAGGCATTGCAGAAGGATATCAGGGTCAATGGTATCAAAAGCCGTTGAGAGGTCTAAGAGACTCAACAGGGATGCACTCCCCCTGTCTATCTCCCGGTGTAAATCGTCTACCAGGGTGACCAAGGCTGTTTCAGTTCCAAAACCAGGCCTAAAGCTAGACTGAAATGGATCTAAGTAGTCTGTTTCTTCCAAGAAAGCTTGGAGTTGCAGCGCCACCGCCCACTTGAGTACCTTGCCCAAGAAGGGAATATTAGCAATTGGGCGATAGTTATTTAAGTCATGTGTGTCCAGGGAAGACTTCTTGAGTAACGGTTTTACCACTGCCTCTTTCAAGGCAGCAGGAACCATACCAGATCTAAAAGACACATTAATAATCCCCTGGAACCAGCCAGTCATCCCTTCCCGCCTAGATTTAATAAGCCATGAAGGGCAGGGGTCAAGTGAGCACATGGTCGGTCGCACTCCTCCAAGCACCTTGTCCACATCCTCAGTCTGCAATAGCTGAAATTGATCCAGAGAAAAAAGACTGGATGGTGCACTCAACACATTCTGTGCCCCACTTACATAGCAACCAGAGTCCAAATCCAACCGAATGCGGGCGATCTTATTTGCAAAATGCTTTGCAAACAGATCGCAGCAGGGGGCCAAAGGCTCCTCTATTTCATCATGAGTGCCAGACTGCAACAGGCCCCGCACTACTGGAAACAATTCCTCTGGATGGCATTGTGCGGATGCGATACGGGTGGAGAAGTAGCTTTTCTTCGCTGTCAGCATCGCCACAAAGTTCGCAGTTCAGCTCTAACCCGCAGTCGATCGGACTCAGCTCTAGTTCTCCTCCAGCGGCTTTCTAGCCGTCGCATAGACTGTTTTGCTGCCATCAGCTCCCCAGAAAACCAGGGAGCAAACTTGGCTCGACTGGTCTGAAGAGGGCGCTGAGGAGCAATCATATCAACTGCCCGGGCTACCCTGATGTTCCATGTATCGACTAGGCATCTACAGGACCATTTGCAATAATGGCTGAAGAATCCCTCAGGGACCTCAGGAAACCCTCCGGATCCATCAGCCTCCGAGGGCGGATCATCTTAATTGGTCCTCTGCCTCTGTAAGTCGACAGAACACGGGAGTTTTGTCAACGGCAGTAAACCTCATTCTATGAGGAATAACGCCTTTGTCAGCAGAGTTATGTCGACAAAAGGTAAGTGTGGACACAGGGGAGAATTTATGTTGACAATAAAGGCCTCCAGGAAGAAGCCCTGGTGGACACTCCTGCCACAGCTTCCAACTGTATTGTTCTTGCCTGCAGCCATCTTTAAAAGGCACAGGCACCCAGGACTACCATTCTGGCAGCAAGCCAGCTACAGCCAGGACCCTGAGACCGCGCAGATCTGTCAGGTCAGGAAACTCGGAGCCATGTCCCAGGGACAAGCTCCGAGGACCTCCCTGACCCTTCCAGGGACACATCCCCCCAGGAAGCCAGGGGCACCAAACGCCGGGCACCCTCCTGGTCTAGGCCCGAGATAAAAGCCCTCTTGGAGCTGTGGTCTGAGGAGGAATTCCCACAGTCCAGGCGCAGGAATGTGGACATTTACAGCAGAATGGCTGATGGCCTGGCAAGGCAAGGCCACTACCCCCCCACACCGTACCACAGGTCAGAGCCAAGGTGAAGGAGCTGCGGCAGGGGTATGTTAAGGCCCGTGAGTGCAGCTCCCGATCTGGGGAAATGGCACAGTACTGTGCCTATTACAAGGACCTGGACCGGATCCTAGGGGCAGGGGAACCCCTGCCTCCTGAGAGGCTTGTGGAGTCTGGCGTAGAGACCCCTGTGCAGCAGCGGCCGCAACTCCAGGCAGACGACCAGGAGCTCCAAAAGGAGGAGGAAAAGGAGGAGGAAGACAGCACCAGGAGCACCGAGGAGCCAGACGCCCACGCTCAGGAGGCCTCCCAGACAGCTTCGGACCCCGGGGAGGGAACATCAGGTGAGTGCTGTGAGGGTCCAACACACACAGGGCAGGGCAGGTGGGAGCAAAGTGGATGGTACTGTACTGTGACATGTCATGCTGATCACAGCCTGGGGGGGCACACCCATGGCGGCCCTCAGGGAGGGCTGTCCTACCCCTGCACCTGCATGGCTGCGAGGCACCACCTGCTCCTGCAGGCAGTGATGCCAGGTGCAGGCATGGGTTGGGGACGCAGGGATTGCCACACAGCTTTAGGCCTCTCAGCAGTCTGCAGGAACCCCAACTGTGGCCTGACACTTCTCTGTGCTGTTTGGCAATGGGGTGTCTGTGTGGGGGGGAGGGGGGGCAGGATGGTGGCCTGCACACCTTCTGTGCTCCATGGAGGCTGTGGATGCTGGCCAGGCCACACCATGCCTTACTGAGACCTACATGAACATCCTCTACCCTGGGACAGGTACTGACTACAGAGAAGAAGGAGGGCATGCCTTCTCAGGGAAAGTGTTAGCATGCATGACTGATGACTTTTCCTTCTTGTCCTCCACATCTGGACCAGCTGACCAGGAGGGGGACGCGACACCTGCCCCACCACTCTGACGGCTGCAGGGAACCCGTCGGCACTGGCGCACGTACTTGGACCTGGTGCGCCTGCACATCTTGGTCCTGCAAGGGATGCAGAACACATTTTACTGGAGGATGGAAGCAGAGGCAGAGTGGCACAGGCGCTTGCTGGAGGAATTTGCCCAGCAGTGCACTGATATTTGCGCTGCTATCCGGGAGGCCGTGGCCTTCCCCGGTCTTGTGCCTGGTCCTGCTTCTCCTGCTCAGCCTGCCCCCCCTCAGTTTCTGCCCCCCCTCAGCCCCTGCCATCCCAGACCCAGGTACATCCCCACCTCCTGCCCAGCCCCCTTCTGTCCTAGCCCACATGCACGGCTATGTGTGAGAAGGCCTCCGCAGCCAAAGTGCCAGGAGCTCCTCATGAAGGCAGCACCCTCAGCCCTGAGCCTCCCTCCCCCCTTCCAGGTTGACATTCCCCCTTCCCACCTGTGAGAGTCACTGAGGGAAGCACTTTACTTTGTGTACAAACAGTTTTTTTTCTGAACAAAAGAGTATTTTAGTTTTTCAAAAAACCAACAGTGAAATAAACTGTCAACATTTTTTCACCAACACCTGTCTCTGTTCTCAGTGTGTGATGAATGAGTACAACGTGTGAATATGGGGCTGGGAGGGGTTTTGGGAAGGAAGGCACTGGGGCATGGGGCAATCCCTCATTTGGAAGGGCCTGGGGAAACTCATTGGCCTCCTTGGGAGAATTGCTCCCTCAGGGCTTCTCGAATGCACAAGCCCAGCTGGTGGGCTTGCCGGGTGGCAGCTGTCCAGGGCTGCTCAGAGTGCCTCCCCTCCACATCAGCCCGTGTCCCTCCCGCAGGGAGGAAGGCCTCCCCTTTCCTCTCTGCCAGGTTGTGCAGCACACAGCATGCTGCAGCCACATCGGGGATGTTGTGTTCCCCCATGTCCAGCCGAGTAAGCAGGCATCTAAATCTGCCCTTCAGACGGCCAAAGGCGCACTCCACCTGGCAGCGAGCCTGATTCAGGCGGGAGTTAAACAGTTCCCTGCTCGCATCCAGGTGGCCGGTGTAGGGCTTCATGAGCCAGGCCATAAGGGGGTAGGCTGCATCGGCCACAATGCATGTAGGCATCTGCACATCCCCGACTGCATAGTTCCTCTCCGGAAAAAATGCCCCAGCCTGCAGTACAGGTAGGAGTTCCGGAATATGGGGGCATCATGTGCCCGGCCTGACCACCCGACACAAATGTCTGTGAATTGTCCCCTGTGGTCAACCAGGGCCTGCAGCACCATGGAAAAGTAGCCCTTTCTATTAATATACTGTGCTGCTCTATGGGGTGGTGCGCAGATCGGGATGTGAGTCCCGTCGAGTGCTCCACTGCAGTTCGGAAAACCCAGCCCCACAAATCCGGCCAAGATGGTCCCCAGGTCTCTGAGGTGGACAGTCCTGTGAAGCAGCTCCGAACTGATGGCCGTCACCACCTGCAGAAAGGGACAAATACAAACACACATAACAGGACATTAGAGGAGTTGCGTGAGCTGATGAGAAGTGCTCCCCCACCCCTCTCCTCCCAGACCCCGAGAGCCCCACCTCAGGCATCCCCGCTGTGGCCTCCGCACCACCGCAGGGTGAGGTCAGGCAGGCTTCTACCACTCCCAGCACATCCCCCATTCCCTGTGCCCGGCCTGACCGTCCCCCTTATCCGTTCGCCCCCGCCCCCACAGACTGTCCCCCAAGAGTGACTTACCTCCATCAAGACGGCCCCGACGGTAGACCTCCCCACTCCAAACTGATGTCCCACAGAGCAGTAGCTGTTGGGGGTGGCCAGCTTCCACAGAGCAATAGCGATGCGCTTCTTCAGGGGGATGGCAGGCCGCAAGTGGGTGTCCTGGCGTTGCAGGACAGGGGCAAGCCAGGCACAGAGCTCCTGGAAGGTGGACTTCTGCATCCAGAAGTTTCGGAGCCACTGGTTGTCATCCCACTGCTGCATAACAAACTGATCCCACCAGTCGGAACTGGTGTCCAGCCTCCAAACTCGCTTCTCCAGGAATAAGTTCAGGGGCAAGGGCAGTAGGGACCTCAGAAGGCAGGGCTGTTGCTGCACAGCTGTTACCAACTAGCTCCTGAGTGAGAGGCCTGCCCGTTAGGACTCAGACCTTTCAGCTGCAGGTATTGCCTGCAGCCATTACCAGGGGCGGCCTTAAAGCCAGAAGTTAGCTGAGCTTCTCCAGACCTCAGAAGGCAGGGCTGTTGCTGCACAGCTGTTACCACCGAGAGGTGAGAGCAGCACGCTTGGTTGTGTGGTGGCCTATTCAGTCCCTGGTGAGAGCAGGGAGGGCAGGCGAGGGTTCTTGGTGAGAGGAAGTTCCCTTTAGCTACCCAAACTGAAGATGTGTGTTTATTCTGCTCCCCGCCCCCCCCCCCCGCCACTATGTGGTTTGGCACAGATGGGGTCTGAGGAGGGCTCAGATGGCATCGTGGCAGTTGTGACAGGTAGGGAAAGATATGGAAGTATGATCCGGACTGGCCAGCCAAGGGGAATGAGGTTTAGAAAGTAATGTGCTATTCCTTTTTCTGGCTCTGTTCCCAGGCTTAAAAATTTTGGGAACTTTAATACCTGGCCATCAGCCCTGAGGGTGCTGTTGCTGAATGCCAGGTCAGTATCCCAGAAGACAGCTGTCATCCACGATTTAATTCTGAGTGAAGGGGCTGACCTGGCTTGTATCACTGAGACCTGGTTGGGAGTGGAGGGGGGTGTTGACCTTTCCCAGTTGTGCCCGGCTGGGTTCTCAGTACGGCATCAGCCGCGGCTTAATGGTCGGGGAGGTGGGGTGGCAATTATCTATCGAGATACTATCTCAATGGCTAGGGTTGTGGTCCAACAAAGTGTCAGATTCAAGTGTCTGTACTTGATGTTGAGTGCCCAGGATAGGTTGGGTATGCTGCTTGTGTACCGCCCACCTCGCTATACGGCAGATGCTCTGCTTGAGCTGCCCGACGTGGTGTCCGACGTGGCATTGAGGACGTCAAGGCTTTTGGTCTTGGGAGACTTTAATATCCACGCTAAGGCTGTTCTGTCTGGTCCGGCCGGAGATTTTATGGATACCATGACCACCCTAGGATTATCCCAAGAAATAACTGACCCAACACATGTTGCAGGTCATACACTCGATTTGTTTTTTTGGACTAAGGGTGATAGACTTCTTGGGATAAGGGATGTGGCTACACACCCTTTGTCATAGTCTAAACTTGGCCAGGTAGTGATCAGTCTATCTGCTGATCTTCCCCTCCACAGAGGTGGAGGACCAATTAAGATGATCCGCCCTCGGAGGCTGATGGATCCGGAGGGTTTCCTGAGGTCCCTGAGGGATTCTTCAGCCATTATTGCAAATGGTCCTGTAGATGCCTAGTCGATACATGGAACATCAAGGTAGCCCGGGCAGTTGATATGATTGCTCCTAAGCGCCCTCTTCAGACCAGTCGAGCCAAGTTTGCTCCCTGGTTTTCTGGGGAGCTGATGGCAGCAAAACAGTCTATGCGACGGCTAGAAAGCCGCTGGAGGAGAACTAGAGCTGAGTCCGATCGACTGCGGGTTAGAGCTGAACTGCGAACTTAACTCTGTGGCGATGCTGACAGCGAAGAAAAGCTACTTCTCCACCCGTATCGCATCCGCACAATGCCATCCAGAGGAATTGTTTCCAGTAGTGCGGGGCCTGTTGCAGTCTGGCACTCATGATGAAATAGAGGAGCCTTTGGCCCCCTGCTGCGATCTGTTTGCAAAGCATTTTGCAAATAAGATCGCCCGCATTCGGTTGGATTTGGACTCTGGTTGCTATGTAAGTGGGGCACAGAATGTGTTGAGTGCACCATCCAGTCTTTTTTCTCTGGATCAATTTCAGCTATTGCAGACTGAGGATGTGGACAAGGTGCTTGGAGGAGTGCGACCGACCATGTGCTCACTTGACCCCTGCCCTTCATGGCTTATTAAATCTAGGCGGGAAGGGATGACTGGCTGGTTCCAGGGGATTATTAATGTGTCTTTTAGATCTGGTATGGTTCCTGCTGCCTTGAAAGAGGCAGTGATAAAACCGTTACTCAAGAAGTCTTCCCTGGACCCACATGACTTAAATAACTATCGCCCAATTGCTAATATTCCCTTCTTGGGCAAGGTACTCAAGTGGGCGGTGGCGCTGCAACTCCAAGCTTTCTTGGAAGAAACAGACTACTTAGATCCATTTCAGTCTAGCTTTAGGCCTGGTTTTGGAACTGAAACAGCCTTGGTCACCCTGGTAGACGATTTACACCGGGAGATAGACAGGGGGAGTGCATCCCTGTTGAGTCTCTTAGACCTCTCAACGGCTTTTGATACCATTGACCCTGATATCCTTCTGCGATGCCTGGCGGAGTTGGGTACTGGAGGCACTGTTTTGCAGTGGTTCCGGTCCTACCTGTCGGGACGTTTTCAGAAAGTGGAGCTAGGGGGCTGCTATTCGACCCCGTGGCGATTGTGCTGTGGGGTCCCGCAAAGTTCCATCTTGTTCCCTATGCTGTTTAATATCTACATGAAGCCGCTGGGAGAGGTCTTAAGGAGTTTTGGAGGATGGTGCCATCAATATGCAGATGACACAACTCTATTTCCCTGTGACATTAGAACCAGGTGTGGCAGTGACTGATCTAAATCGGTGTCTGGAGGCAGTGATGGTTTGGATGAAGTCAAATAAGCTGAAGTTGAACCCAGATAAGAGTGAGGTCCTGTGGATCAGGAGGCCATCTGTTCATGAATGTGGCATGGCACCTGTTCTAGGTGGGGTTACTCTCCCCCTGAAAGAACAGGTACACAGCTTGGGAGTCCTCCTGGACCCTTTTTTAACAATTGAAAATCAGATTTCTTCGGTGGCCATGACGGCCTTTGGGCAACTTCGTTTGATTCGCCAGCTGCGACCCTTACTGATCAAGCATGACTTGGCCACAGTGATCCATGCTCTTGTGGCATCCTGCCTGGATTACTGTAATGCACTTTATGTGGGGCTGCTTCTAAAAAGCCTTCGGAAACTTCAGCTGGTCTAGAATGCGGCTGCTCGAGTTTTAACTAATACTAGTTATACGGAGCACATTATGCCAGTGCTTCGGCAGCTGCACTGGCTTCCGGTATGTTTCCAGGCACAATTTAAGGTTTTAGTTATGACCTCTAAAGCCTTAAATGAGTTGGGTCCAGGGTATCTGAAGGACCGTCTTCTCCCGTATGAACCTGCCCGGGGATTGAGGTCAGCTGGGGAGGCTTTGTTTCGTGTTCCCCCACTTGTGGAGATAAGATTAACATCTCCGTGGAACAGGGCATTCTCAGCTTTTTCTCCCAGGCTGTGGAATTCTCTTCCTCGGGATATTCGCATGGCGCCAACGCTAGCGTTGTTTCAGCGTCAAGCTAAAGCCACCCTTTTTATTTGTGCTTTTATTAATGTTTGAGTTTGTATGTGTGTGTTCCTCCTCTCTATATGTTTTTAGCTGATTATATCCCTCTGGGGTCTCATATTTTAAATTTTTATATATATTTGTATTGTGGGTTTTTTTTGTAAGCCACCTTGAATATTTTAAATAGAAAGGTGGGGTAAAAATATTTAAAATAAAATAAATAAATAAAATAAGCTCGGAAGTAGTGTAGACGCAGGTATAGTTTTGTCGACAAAAGTCCACTTTTGTCGACAAAACCCTGTAGTCTAGTTACACCCTCTGTCGACAAAAGCCTGTCGACAAAGCCTCTGTCGACAAAAGCCTGTAGTCTAGACATACCCAAAGAAAATAACAGAACACCACTGGCCATCACCTAGGGTATGTCTAGACTACATGGCTCTGTCGCCAGAGCCATGTAGATTAGTTTACTAGACATAACCAAATGAAGCCGCAATTTAAATAACCGCAGCTTCATTTACATGAAAATGGCTGCCGCGCTGTGCCAGGGATCAGCTGTCCCAGCACAGTGGTGCAGTCTAGATGCGCCGCGGTCGACAGGGAAGCCTCTGTCGACCGCTCTGGTAAACCTCGTTTCACGAGGCATAACGGAGCGGTCGACAGAGGCTTCCCTGTCGACCGCGGCACGTCTAGACTGCCCCGCTGTGCCGGGACAGCTGATCCCCGGCACAGCGCAGCAGCCATTTTCATGTAAATGAAGCTGCAATTATTTAAATCGCGGCTTCATTTGGGTATATCTAGTAAACTAATCTACATGGCTCTGGTGACAGAGCCATGTAGTCTAGACATACCCCTACAGTCCCCAGCTAAAACTTCTCCAATACATCATCAGTGATCTACAACACATTCTGGACAATGATCCCTCTATCTCACAGACCTTGGGAGGCAGGCCAGTCCTCGCCTATGGACAGCCCACCAATCTGAGGCAAATTCTCACCAGCAACTATACACCACACCACAGTGTCTAAACTACAGGGTTTTGTCGATAAAAGTGGCCTTTTGTTGACAAAACTATACCTGCGTCTACACTACTGCCGAGTTCTGTTGACATAATGTCGACAGAACTCAGCAGTTTTGTCAATGGCGGTAAACCTCATTCTACGAGGAATAATGCCTTTTGTCGACAGAGTTCTGTCGACAGAAGGTGTTAGTGCATCTACACTGTCCTTTGTATCTGTTGACAAAGCCTCTGTCGACAACAGCCTGTAGTCTAGCTGTACTCTAACTCTAACTCAGGAACCAATCCATGCAACAAACCTTGGTGCTAACTTTGCCCACATATCTACATCACCGACACCATCACAGGACCTAACCACATCAGCCACACCATCACGGGCTCATTCACCTGTGCATCTATTAATGTAATTCCATCATGTGCCAGCAGTGCCCCTCTGCCATATACATTGGCCAAACTGGATAGTCCCTACGTAAAAGAATAAACAGACACAAATCAGATATCAGGAATGGTAACATACAAAAACCTTTTGGAGAACACTTCAATCTCCCTGGACACACAGTAGCAGATTTAAAAGTAGCCATCCTGCAACAAAAAAACTTTAAAAAACAGACTTCAAAGAGAAACTGCAGAGCTACAATTCATTTGCAAATTTGACACTATCAGTTTAGGATTAAACAAATTGAATGGCTAGCCAACTACAAAAGCAGTTCCTCCTCTCTTGGTGTTCACACCTCCACATCAGCTGCTAGAAGTAGACCACATCCTCCCTGACTGAACTGACCTCATTATCTCTGGCCTTCCTCTTGATTGGTACTCCTTTCTTTTCATGTTCCTGTATATTGCTACCTGCCTCTGGAATTTCCACTACATGCATCTGACGAAGTGGGTCTTTGCCCATGAAAGCTTATGCTCCAATAAATCTGTTAATCTATAAGGAGCCACAGGACTTCTCATTGTTTGTGACTGTAGAGAGGAGCCCCTTTACGCGCATATCTCAGCTAGCCTCAGCAAGCAGCTACAGGAAGTGTCTTCCCTCCTGGTGCCCTCCCTGGAGTGCTTCCGGTAGCTTTAAATCTGATGTAGGCTCCAATCAGTGTGGACGCGCTATTTCAAAATAATTCTGCACCATTTCAATGCTGCCTTGTAGTGTGGATGTGCTATTTCAAAATAGTTATTTTGTGAGTTACTATTTCAAAACTATTTCGAAGTGCAGAAATGTCCTCATTGTAGTATTATTCCCATTCTACAGAACTGAGATTTGGTTATTTGCCAAAAGTCACAAAGGAGAGCTATGAATCAAAGCTACATTCTCTGAATCGCGGCCCAATTTCTGAACTCCCTTCTGACAGAATTATATGATGTTGTGGAAAGAGCCGAGTTTTATAGTTTACACAGGCCTGAAGCAGAGCTCTGTGTAAGCTCAAAAGCTGATCTCTCTCACCAACAGATGCTGGTCAAATAAAAGATATCACCTTGTCTCTCCAATATCCTGGGACCAGCACAGCTACAATAACCCAACATAGGAGAGTTCAGTAGACAGGCTGCTTGGTATACTACTTTTAAGACTCCTTTCTCAACCTATGTTAAGACTCCTTTCTCAACCTATGCTAGTCTGACTGGCATAGGAAGTACCAACCATGCAGGCAACCAGACATAATATCAGGCATGCAGTGTCAGCAGACTCAAAGGCTAAGTGAACTACAATCAGTGTCAGGCTGTTTCAGGTGGAGCCATGAACAGGGCTTCCATACCAATACTGCTCCCTACCTCTTAGTTAGCCTTTTCATCCATAGCTCTCAAAGTACTTTACAAAGAAGGGCATTATCGTTGTCCTCTCGTTTTGCAAACCAAAGGGAAATAGTCATGAGGGGATGGAGTGATACGCCCATGGCCACAGCAGCAGAGCCAGGGTAGAATACATGTTTGCTGAAGCCAAGTTCAAAGCACTAATCACTAAGCTGTGCTAACTCCCATACAGATGCTGCTGCAGGCAATCAGGTAAGCCGCTTAACATAAAAGCTAATTGTTGATCTACCCTGGCCTTACAAAACCACTGAGGCAATGTGCAGTAAATGGGAATCGATAGTGCATGTTGGGAACACCTGGTATCCCACCTCCAGCAGCACGGGTATGTTTAGCATCACTACAAAAACACTGCCCCTTTTGTCCACCCCCTTTTCGTCTTCTTTGTGTTTCACACTTGTGCTTCCTGCTTTTGGAGCCTTCTCTTGACACCCAGTCAAAGAGAGGCATCTAAAACAGAAACATCCTCATTCTTCCTGGGAGGGGGACATTGAGGGAGGGAAAGCAAGTCTACAGGATTAACATACCACATGGCAATAACTAAAAGCACTTTCATGGACCCTGGCAGTATATTCCTTGCTGTGCTATTTTCTTTTACTCCAACTTAGTTATGCTTGTGGGACTCATGAAAAGAGAAATTCACACTGCAGAATTCCTGTTCTTTATGCCTATGAATTGACAAATCTGAGAAGCATAATGGAAACATGGGCCATTGTGGCCACTTTTGAAATAAAAGCTCTCAGAGGCAACTCAGGAGGTTTTTTTAAGCAGCTTTTTAGTTTTCCCTGCCTCCCTGCTACCAACACAGTTCCTGACAATATAATCCAGTGAGAACCTAGATACTATTGGCAACGTGGCATATAATTAACTAGCGGAGTTTATATGGCTGGAACAAAAGAACGAATTATTTCGCAATTGGTTATTTGAAGAAAAACACCATTTCCCCCCCTAATGGCTGCACAAACAGCATCACTGTGGAGTGACAGTGCAACAGGAACAAAAATAGAGATGCACAGTATATAAAATGCTGCGGGTGCACAAAAACCTGTGCATCATGAAGGAGAGCACTGTGAGAGGCAGAACATGCTGAATCCTGCTGTTTAATCCAGGGAAATGACTTATTTCCAAGAGCTCTGGAATGAAGTGTTTCATTTCAGTCTCAGGCTGCTGCCTCTCTCCTCTCTGCCCTGATGGAGCCAGGATGTTCATTAATTACATGGGGTATGTTTGTCAAAGTCACTGGTGCAAATCAACAGCAACACTGGATGGGGTAAAAAACCATAAAGCACAGGATTTTCAAAGGATTCAAATCCTTTCTCATAAAAGGCCATCGTAGATCAGACCAATGGTCCATCTAGCCCAGTATTCTGTGTTCCAGTAGTGGCTGGTGCAAGATGCTTCAGAACAGAACAGGGCAATTTATTAAGTGATCCATCCTCTCTTGTCTAGTCACAGCTTCTTGCGGTCAGAGATTTAGGGATGACCACAGCATGGGTTGTGTCCTTTACCATCTTGGCTAATAACCTTTGAGGGTCCCACCCTCCATGAACTTATCTAGTTCTTTTTTTAACCTAGTTATAACTTTGGCCTTCACAACAGCACCTGGCAATGAGTTCCACAGGTTGAGTATACATTGTGCGAAGAATATTTCTTTGTGTTTGTTTTAAACCTGCTGCCTGTTAATTTCATTTAGTGACACCAGGTTCCTATATTCTGTGAAGGAGTAAATAACACTCTCATGTCTCTCTAGCAAGTGGTGAATTGAACTGGGTCTCCCATGTCCCAGGTAAGAGCTCTAACCAAGAGTTAAAAGTAATATGGTGGACAGCTTCTCCTTCCCCTCCAGGCATTTTGAATGAGACCCGATCTGGTAGGCAGCTTCTGAGCATGCCTATTGATTTGGGCCCGCATGTGAAGTAGGTGACAAAACACCTAGGCTGCGTCTAGACTGGCATGATTTTGCGCAAATACTTTTAACGGAAAATTTTTTCCGTTAAAAGTATTTGCACAAGAGAGCGTCTACACTGGCATGTGCTTTTGCGCAAAAGCATCCGTGCCAGTGTAGACGCTCTCTTGTGCAAGAAAGCTCCGATGGCCATTTTAACCATCAGGCTTTCTTGCGCAAGAAATTAACATTGCTGTCTACACTGGCCTCTTGCGCAAGAATACTTAAAGCTGCAGACACAGGGGACAGGGCCTGTGGCAGGAAGCAGGCCTTCAGAGCTTCCAGCCTCAGCACAGCTGCAAGTACCTGACATCTGGGCAGCATGTCACAGCCACAAGCCCCCCCAAAAACCCGCTGGCCATCCCAGGGAGCACACTTAGTGTTCCCAGGAGCCTCCAAGGGCTGCAAGAGGCGTGTGCCATCCTGGTCTGGGGCGGAGATCCTGGCTCTCCTCAACATGTAGGGTGACAAGGATCTCCACTCCACATGCAGGCATGCAGATATAGCCAGCTGGATGGCTGAGAGCCTGGCCACGAAGGGCCACACCAGGACTCTGGAGCAGGTCTGGAGTAAAGTGAAGGAGATGCAGCAGGTCTACACCAGGGTGAAGGAGCACAGCTCACGCTCCAGGACAGGACCCCACTCCTGCCCCTATTTTGATGACCTACACCGCATGCCGGTGTGGACTCGGGGCTGGAGACACCTGTCACTGCCTGCCTGGTGGCCCCAGCCTAGGAGGAGGAGGAGGAGGAGGAGGAAGACGCAGCCAGCATGGTGACCACCATCACCCTGGAGCTAGTACCCCACAGTCTGAATGTGTCCCAGGCATCTTCTGAGGCCAGTGAGGGATCATAAGGTGCATGCTCTTAGTTTTTCACACACACAGCGTGGGGGTGGCAGGCGCTGAGAGGCTGTGGTGCGATTGTTGCTTGGCCTTCTCAGCCTGGCCATCGTGCTGCAGTCCATCCACATGGACGCACATGCAGTGCCAGCCTGTGCCACACAGCCCCAGGAGGCAGCACCAGAGCACAGCTGGGTTCCTGCTCACAAGCCCTGGGGAGGCCACCCACTCTTCTGACCCCTGGGGGGGGGGGAGGAATGGGATGCTCTCCCACCATGAGCTACTGCTGGCAAGAGGCTGGAGACAAGGGTACATGCAGGCACGCAAACAGATGCTGGAATGCCATACATAGCACATGACATGCCTGCACACTCGAGGCAGCACCTGCTCCCAGCGACAGTGCTGCCAGGTGCGTGAATGGCACCAATGGAAGCCCAGGCAGCTCGAGGCCTCTCTCCAGTGTGGCCAGCCACTTCCCTTGCCTGCCTGTCTGTGGGATGGGGGGGGAGAGAGTATGGTCCCCGGGGATCTCTGGGCCCCTGTAAGGCAGGGCCCGCTATCCAGGCCACACATGGCCTTGCTCCTGGGACATGACCTTCCTCTGACCGAAATCTGTTGATCTCAGCTCACCGATGAGGGCAAGGCCTCAGGGATGACTCCAGGGATGACTGAACATCTCTCTCTATTCTCCCCAGCCAGACCAGCCATGACAGTGGGGCGATCAACCCCACTTGAGCCAGCTGCCCAACCCTGGGAGAGCCGCAGGCATCGTAGGGTCCAGGAGGACCTCATGAGGGAGCACATGTCCATCCTCCAGGACATGCAGCAGACACTGGCCCAGGAGGTCTGGGATGATGTGCAGTGGTGGGCCCAGGTGTGGACTGAGCTGCTGCAGCAGGGCTGCAACATGTGTGCAACTGTCTGGGAGCTCCTGACCTACCTGGCAACAGTCCCAGTCCCTGCTTCAGTCCCTGCTCCCCCTCCCATGCCTGACCCTGGTCCAGGCCCTTCTCCTGCCTATACCGCTATCCTCCCAGGACCCTCCCACCCCCAAGCGCACTGAGGTCCCCCCACACAAGGTGGAAGAAGCACCCAAGCCACACACAACTCTCAGCCCCAGCTCTGAGCCTTTCCTCCCCGCTCCAGGGTTCTCAGTCCACCTGCCCCCTCCCCATTTCCAGGTTCTCAGCCCCCCCTCCTCCCCAGTTACTTCTACCCCAAATAAATAAGCATTTTTTTTTCCAAAACAAAACATGTTTTTTTATTTTGTCTGCAAGGAAGACAGGTGGAGGGGGGAAGGGAGGGGTTGTTGGAGGAAAGGCAAAGAGGGGCAAGGCACAGGCCCCTAGTGGGGAGGCCCTGAGGAGAGTTACTGGGGTCCTTCAGAGAAACTCTCCCTGAGGGCCTCTCAAATGCGTACCCCTTGATGGGCTGGCAGATGGCAGCTGTGCGTGGCTGCTCGAAGGCCCATCCCTCCTGGTCGGACTCTGCCCTCCACCCTAGAAGGATGGCCTCCCCCTTCCTCTCCACAATGTTGTGTAGCACACAACATGCAGATATCACCTCGGGGATGTTGTGCTTCCACACATCCAGGTGGGTCAGGAGGCACCTGAACCACACCTTCAAGCTCCTGAAGGCACATTCTGCCTGCATGAGGGCCCTGGATAGGTGGCCATTGAACCAGTCCTTGCTTGGGTCCAGGTGTCCAGCGGTATGGCTTCATCAGCCATAGCATGCGGGGGTAGACCGCGTCCTCCACAATGCACAGTGGCATCTCAACATCCCCAACACTAGTGTTGTGCTTGGGGAAGAAAGTGCCAGCATCCAGCTTATGGTAGAAGCTGGAGTTGCAGAAGATGTGTGGGTTATGCACCTTCGCCAACAAAGATGGCTGTAAACTGGCCGTGGTGGTCGACCATGGCCTGCAGAATCATGTGGATATCACCTGGGGGATGTTGTGCTTCCTCACATCCAGGTGGGTCAGGAGGCACCTGAACTGCGCCCTCAAGCACCTGAAGGCACATTCTGCCTGCATGAGGGCCCTGGATAGGTGGCCATTGAACCCTTTCTATTTATGTACTGTGTTGCACGGTGGTCGGGGGCCCAGATGGGGATATGGGTTCCATCAACAGTCCCCCCCCCCCACAGTTGGGGAAGCCCAGGGTGTCAAATCTGGTGATGCTGGGATCCAGGTCACCCAGGCAGATGACCCTGTGCAGCAGCATGGTGTTTATGGCCCTCACCACCTGCAGAAGGAGACAAATAAAAAACAAAACAGAGAATCAAAGGGGGTGCCTGAGCCCTTGGAAGGTCCCCGAGCCCTCCCCCCATTCCCTCCTACACAAACACCACAGGAGCTACTCCTCATGAGCTCCCCCCCACAGGGCTGTGTGGGGGTGGGACTGCAGAACCCCCTGGGGACAGGGCTTCCCCCCACCACCCACACCCCACAACCCGCACCCAACCCCCCATTCCTTTGGGTCCCCCTTTCCAGTACTCCCTCCTCCCCAGGGACTGCAGCCCAAGAGCACCATACCTGCATGAGGAGGGTCTAGACGGTCGACTTTCCCACACCGAACTGGTTGCTCACAGACCAGTTACTGTCTGGTGTGGAGAGCTTCCACACAGCGATGGTGACCCGCTTCTCCAGGGGGATGGCGGGTTACCTCTGGGTGTCCTGTCAGAGGCAAGAGCGAGCCAGGCACACAGCTCCAAGAATGTCTCCTTCCTCATTTGGAAGTTTTGTAGACACTGCTGGTCATCCCACCACTCCCTGACCAACCAATACCACCAGTCAGAACTGGTGTCCAGCCTCCTGAAGCGTCACTCCACTGTGGGGTGTAGTTGTAAGGGCATCACTCCTGCACACTGGCAGAGGTTCTCATTATGAGCTCGGGGTCAAGCTCATGCAGGGCCATGAAGGCAGCCTGCAGAAACTTCTACAGGAACTGCAGCATGGCAATGTGGGGCCATAGCATGCCCATGGCAAGGAGTGCTATGGTGTCCAAAGGCAGGGCAACCAGAGCATGCTGAGGAAATGCTTTGCTGTCTGAAGGAGAGGTAGGCAAGTAAGCAGAAGAACCTGAGAAATGGCTATCTGGGGGGAGTCCCTTTAAGCACACATCTCAGATAGACTTAGGCAGCAGCTCCAGAAAGCAATTGCTGACCTAATGCCTGCCTGAACTGGTTCTGGGTGGCATTAAATGTGAGATAGCGTCCAATCAGTGTGGACACTATCTTTCGAAATAGCATATCACTGTTTCGTTCTGCTTTTTGCATGTAGATGCTTTCTTTCGAAATAAACTTTTCTGGAAAATATCTTCTGGAAAAGCTTATTCCAAAAGAAGCTGGCAGTGTAGACGTACCCTTAGTGGAAGTAGGCCCGCCTGCCAGTAAACAGGGTGTTATCATGCACAGTTGCCTTCAAAGATCTAATTAGGTTTATCCCTGAGTTGCAAATCCTAAGGCCAGCATGGAAGATCTGAAATAAGCAGCCATATATGGAATGAGATGCGGAGAACATTCAACAAAGTTCTTTTCTGTTGGGGTTTCTCAGGCCCAGGATGGAATTTCTGGTCAGTGAAAAAAAGAGAGAGAGAGATCAAGTTCAAGCCCTAATTTATCCAAGTGACAATGAACCCAGCAGAGAAGGACTAGTTTTCATTCTGATGCAAAATGAAAACAAATGTCAAAGCATCAATATTTTTCACACAGGAGAATTCTTGATTCCTGGCCTCCCTAACCAGGAGCACTTAGAGTATGTCTACTCTTGCAGCCTAATTCGAAATAGGGCTGCAAATGTAGGCATTCGAAATTGCAAATCAAGCCCGGGATTTAAATATCCCGCGCTTGATTTGCATCTTCCCAGCTGGGCGCCATTTTTTGAAATTGACATGCCCAGAATAACTGCCCACGTCTACACGCGGCAGTGAAACGGGCGTTCAAAATAAAGCCCTATTTCGAAATACCTGTTATTCTTCCTGCAATGAGGGCAGCATGGCCTACCAGCCACTGTCAGTAAAGGGGGATGGCCCTTTGTTCAGGGTAGCATGGCCTACTGGCCAGAGCCAGGGCATGGCCCTTTAACGCAGGGCAACAGCCAGAGTCAATAACTGGGGAGCTCTTAGCTCAGAGTAGCATCAATAAGTTGGGGGCAACAGCCCCAGTAGAGGGGTCCAAGCCTACACACCCTACTCCACTGGGTCCCAACCCGGGGCCTGTGAGCGGCAGAGTGCTCTACTACTCGCTCGGTGGGGAATCCAGCCAAAACACACCGAGCTCACCTGGGTGGGAGATACCACTCCATCACACTCCCTCCGTCACTTCCTACTGGTGTTGGTGGGGCAGCAGCCCATGTAGTGTCTGGGTCCTCTGGTTCCCCTGTAGTTGCTTCTCCCTGGGGCTCCTCTGGCGCTGGTAGCTCACAGCTGTCTCCAGGGTTCCTGGCTCCTATCATCCAGGTCTCTGTCTGAAATGGCTCTGGAGTGCCTACTGGAGGTCCTTCTCCTCCAATAGCCAGCCCAGACAGAGCTGAGCAGCTCTCTTTTATACTGCTCCAGCATTTGGAGCATGCCCAGTCTGGGTGGAGGGGAGGGACTTCCTCCACCCACAGGATTTTAACACCACCTGGTTTAGTGTGGGGAATGCACATCCTGTCACAGTAGGGATAAGGTCCAAAGTGACCTAGACAGATTGGAGATTTAGGCCATAAGAAATCTGAAGAGGTTCAAGGACAAAATCTGAAGAGGTTCAAGGACAATCCCAAGCACTGCTACAGGCCGGGGACCGACTGGGTAAGTAGCAGTTCTGCAGAGAAGGACCTGAGAATTACAGTGGACAAGAAGCTGGATATGAGTCAACAGGGTGCCCTTGTTGCCCAGAAGGCTAATGACATATTGGGCTGCATTATTAGGAGTACTAGACAATTAGCCCGTCATAAGATGGGATTTTCAGGTCTCTTCTCCACGTCGGGTTTTCTCTCCTGAGCCTCCGGTCTCTCGCTCCGTCTCCGTCTCCATCTCTCTCTCTCTCTCTCCTCCTCCTACTGCCTCCTCCTCTCTCTTTCTCAGCTCTCCTCCTCCTCCTGCCTCTCTCTCTGTCTCTCTCTTTCTCTTCTCCTCCCCCTCCTGCCTCTCACTCGGGGGACCGCGGAGCCCAAATGGCCGTTTGGGCTCCGCACTCCCCGTGCTGCATGGGGAGCACGGAGCCCAAACGGTCGCTTGCACCGCTTGCTCCCATGCGGAGGCCTGGCTGAGCGGTGCAGAAGTCAGCCGAGCGCCACAGAGGGAGACGAAGGGGGGCAGTGACGTTCACAGCCAGGGGGCGGGGCCTGGAGCCGCTGTCACGGCGCATGTCGCCTCCTGCCATGGTGCTCAGCTGACTTCTGTGCCGCTCAGCTGGGCTGCCGCAGGGGAGCAAGCGGCCATTTGGGCTTCCCCGTGGCAGCCTGGCTGAGCGGCGCAGAAGTCAGCCGAGTGCCACAGCGGGAGGCGAAGGGGGGCAGGGCAGTGATGTCCATGGCCAGGCCCCACCCCCAGGCATGTATGTCACCGCCCCGCCCCCCTTCCCCTCCCACCATGGCGCTTGGCTGACTTCTGCGCCGCTCAGCCGGGCCGCCACGGGGGAGCAAGCGGCACAAGCGGCCATTTGGGCCCTGCACTCCCCATGCAGCACGGGCCGCCCAGAGGGAACAGCCAGCATTTCAGCAACAGCGCCGCCCAGAAGGAACAGCCAGCATTTCAGCAACAGCACCGCCCAGAGGGAACAGCCAGCATTTCAGCAACAGCGCCGCCCAGAGGGAACAGCCAGCATTTCAGGCAACAGCGCCGCCCAGAGGGAACAGCCAGCATTTCAGGCAATAGCGCCGCCCAGAAGGAACAGCCAGCATTTCAGGCAACAGCGCCGCCCAGAGGGAACAGCCAGCATTTCAGGCAACAGCGCCGCCCAGAAGGAACAGCCAGCATTTCAGGCAACAGCGCCGCCCAGAGGGAACAGCCAGCATTTCAGGCAACAGCGCCGCCCAGAAGGAACAGCCAGCATTTCAGGCAACAGCGCCGCCCAGAGGGAACAGCCAGCATTTCAGGCAACAGCGCCGCCCAGAAGGAACAGCCAGCATTTCAGGCAACAGCGCCGCCCAGAGGGAACAGCCAGCATTTCAGGCAACAGCGCCGCCCAGAAGGAACAGCCAGCATTTCAGGCAACAGCGCCGCCCAGAGGGAACAGCCAGCATTTCAGGCAACAGCGCCGCCCAGAAGGAACAGCCAGCATTTCAGCGTTACAGACTCAGACATTGGGTTACTATTATTAGGAGTATTGCCAGCAGATCGAAGGAAGTGATTGTTCCCCTTTATTCGGCACTGGTGAGGCCTCATCTGGAGTATTGTGTCCAATTTTTGAGCCCCAACTAAAGAAAGAATGAGGACAAGTGGGAGAGAGTGCAACATAGGACAATAAAAATGGTTTCGGTGCTGTGTGCATGCATTATGGGGAGAGGCTGAGGGCACAGGCAGCGAGTTGTATGGCCCAGGGCTGGGCTCCATGAAAATTTGCCACCTGTGCTATGTGCCCCCAGCATCCTCCAGTATCCCGCACACATTCTCTGCATGTCCTCCAGCCCTGCCTGCCATCCCGGGGGCAATTTAAACACTCCCCAGGGGGTGGGTCCTGCCAGCAGTGCAGCGGGGTTAAAGCAGCTTTTGGTTGCTCGCTTACCCCAGCTGCCATTGTGTGTATCTGTGTGCTGCTCCTAATCTTCTGTGATGCTGCTCTCTCCCCATTCACAACGGAAAGCCAGAGCATCTAACCCAGGCTTTGCAGATTGCACTGCTGTTCCTGTGATTTTCTAAATGCCTAGAAGTTAGGTGTCATGATGCTCAACATTGCAATGGCTAAGTCCCTTTGTGAATCCAGCCTTTAGTGTCAATGTTCACAGTAAACTGGCACTTTTCATGCCATAAATCCTGATATTTATTGGCTATAACTTACACATCTGTTTTCTGAAAATAGAGGGTGATGGTCTATATCTCTGGGGCTATTTGCTGCACAGTCCCAAAATCAATGACTAAGTAGTGAGGGGGCCAGATAGCCTGGGTGATGGACAATGGCAGTAAATGGAGCTTTTCATCTGTAATTCATGAATTCACATTCATTTTAGCAATGGGATAAGTATCCTGGAAATATTTCCAGGAAGCTAGGAGAATGTTACTGTCTTCCCAAGTCATGGTTTGGATTCCTCTTAGAATCAAAGCAGGCATCAGATTCTGAAGTTTTGTAAGTACTGGCATCAGTGTTTTCATAGACCGACATTTTTTCAAAGACCTATTGAGGGTCTTTGGGTTAAGTTTAGAGGCAGGAGCAACAGAGGTGATGTTGTGATTGGTGTCTGCTATAGACCATCAGATCAGGCAGATGAGGTAGACAAGGATTTTTTCAGACAACTAACAGAAACATCCAGATCACAGGCCCTGGTTCTCATGGGGGACTTTAATCATCCTGACATCTGTTGGAAGACCACTACAGCGGTACACAGACAATCCAGGAAGTTTTAGGAGGAGCATTTCCAGCAGCTCTAGAGATGTGATTATTTATCTTTATTCGGCACAGCTGAGGCCACACCTGGAGTGATGTTTCCAATTTTGGGCCCTCCCACTACAGACAGAATGTGGAAGCATTGGAGAGGGTCCAGCAGGGCAACAAAAATGATTAGGAGGCTGGAGCACATGACCTATGAGGAGAGGCTTAGGAATTGGGGCTTGTTTAGTCTGCAGAAGAGAAGAGTATGGTGGGGATTTGATAGCAGCCTTCAACTTCCTGAAGGGAGGTTCCAAAGAGGATGGAGAGAGGCTGTTCTCAGTAGCGACAGATGGCAGAACAAGGAGCAATGGTCTCAAGTTACAGTGGGGGAGGTCTAGGTTGGATATTAGGAAAAACTATTTCCCGAGGAGGGTGGTGAAGTACTGGAATGGGTTACCTAGGATGGTGATACAAGCTCCATCCCTAGAGGTTTGTAAGTCCCCGCTTGAGAAAGCCCTGGCTGGGATGATTTAATTGGGATTGGTCCTGCTTTGGACAGGGGGTTGGACTCAGTGACTCCTGAGGTCTCTTCCAGACCTAGGATTCTATGATTCTATTACATATTTCTAAGCCCAGGGGAACAATTATGGCCATCTACTCTGATCTTCTGCAGAATACAAGCTCAAGAATCTCACCCAGTAAGATCAGCCTGTAGCTATTCTTTGAGCTATAACAGATCGTAGAATCATAGAACCATAGAGCTAAAAGAGACCTCAGGAGGTCATCAAGTCCAGCCCCCTGCTCTAGGCAGGACCAATCCCAATTAGATCAACCCAGTCAGGGCTTTGTCAAGCCAAGACTTAAATACCTCTAGGGATGGAGACTCCACTACTTCCCTAGGTAACCCATTCCAGTGCTTCACCACTCTCCTAGTGAAATAGTTTTTCCTAATATCCAACATGGACCTCTCCCACCACAACTTAAGACCATTGCTCCTTGTTCTGCCATCCGTCACTACTGAGAACAGCCTTTCTCCAGCCTCTTTGGAACCTCCCTTCAGGAAGTTGAAGGCTGCTATCAAATCCCCCCTCACTCTTCGCTTCTGCAGACTAAACAGACCCAACTCCCTCAGCCTCTCCTCATAGGTCATATACTCCAGCCCCCTAATCATTTTGGTTGCCCTCCGCTGGACCCTCTCCAATGCGTCCACATCCTTTTTGTAGTGGAGGGCCCAGAACTGGACACAATACTCCAGATGTGGCCTCACCAGAGCCGAATAAAGGGGAATAATGACATCTCTGGATCTGCTGGCAATGCTCCTCTTAATGCAACCTAATATGCCATTCGCCTTCTTGGCTACAAGGGCACACTGTTGACTCATATCGAGCTTCTCATCCACTGTAACCCCCAGGTCCTTTTCTGCAGAACTACTACTTAGCTGGTTGGTCCCCAGCTTGTAACAATGCTTGGGATTCTTCCGTCCCAAGTCCAGGACTCTGCACTTTGTTACGCCCCTATGGGTAACAACACTAGGGAATGCCTGATTAACCTAATTAATTATGATACTAAGAACTTACAGAGGCAGGTGCGACACCGAATGCCGTATCTGTTCACCAGTTAAAGATTGCCTTTACCCAAAGAGTGGCACATAAAATAAATACTTAACAATTTAGGTAAGTTTTATAACAACAGGACTATATTAAGCTAAATCTCATAATTGACAAAATAGGGGCAAGTCCCCTTTTAAGATAAACAATTATATTACCAGAGTCTCACGACGCAACGCCGATGGATGGGTTGCTGGCGACCTCAATCCTTTGGCTCTTTCAAGCCTTAGGAGAGGAACAACCAGGAGTCCCTCGTCGGTAGACCGAGGATGGCGACCTGCAACCTTCGGGCTAATTGAAAGCCTTCAGGGAGGAACAGCCAAAGCAATCCCTCGACGGATGTTTGAGATCGAAGACGGTTGATTCACCTTCCGTGAGTCTCTGGTCTCCGTCCTCCTTCTTGCTCTTCGGAGCAACGGGAACTGGCGATGGATGCTAGACTCTGTATCTATCCTACGCCTAATCTATCCTAAAATAAAACCCTATCTAGTTCCCGACGCACCCGTCGAACAGACACGACGACGGCCGATAAGCGGGTCCGCGACACAACCTGCCGAACAAGCACGATGACAGGATCTAAACTATACTAAAATCTAAACTAAATAACTAACCTACGCTAACCTTAAAAGAAGGGAGGATAAACCTTCCGTTTATCTCCGCATCTAAAGACTATTAGACCTCTCTCATTCCAAAATACCCGGGACTAAGATTCTAGACCTCATTCACACCCTCCTAACCTAGAACCATACACAAGCCGGACGCCCCGACACAACGCTTGAAACGGGCGTTGCAAAAGCTTATAAAGTGAGGCTAATGAATATTCATGAGCTTTGGAACTTTCTGCTGATTGGTGTACCAGAATGCTTATTTGAATAAGTTCAAAATGACTGGCTGTTACCTTTTTGGAATTCCATATTCATGAGGAACTGTAACTTCTCATGAATATGTATGGGTTTTCAAATTTCCACAGTCAGTTTGGCTTACGTGCTAACTCACCTTGCAATTATGGTTTCTACAATGATTGACAGCTCTAAGTCTAAGGTGCTAGCATAAGCATTCTGGCATTTTACTCAAATCAATAGCACATCACAACATTTTGCTTACAGGATATACATAGTTGCATCTTACAAGCCATAAATGATACATTATTTGCACAGACAACAGACGATACATTATTTGTAACAACTTGTCCTTGTTGAACCTCATCAGATTTCTTGTGGCCTAATCCTCCAATTTGTCTAAGTCACTCTGGACTCTAACCCTGCCCTCCACCGTATCTACCTCTCCCTCCAGTTTAGTGTCATCTGCAAACTTGCTGAGGGTGCAATCCATCCCCTCATCCAGGTCATTAATAAAGATATTGAACAAAACCGGTCCCAGAACCGAACCTTGGGGCACTCCGCTAGAAACCGACCGCCATCCTGACATCGAGTCTTTGATCACTACCCGCTGGGCCCGGCCTTCTAGCCAGCTTTCTATCCATCTTAGCATCCATTTATCCAATCCATAGTCCCTTAACTTGCTGGCAAGAATATTGTGGGAGACTGTATCAAAAGCCTTGCTAAAGTCAAGGTATATAAAATCCACTGACTTTCCCATATCCACAGAGCCAGTTACCTCATCATAGAAGCTAATCAGATTGGTCAGGCATGAATTGCCCTTCGTGAATCCATGTTGACTATTCCTAATCACTTTCCTCTCCTCCAAATGCCTCAAAATGGATTCTTTAAGGATCCCTTCCATGATTTTTCCAGGAACCGAGGTAAGACTGACCGGCCTATAGTTCCCTGGCTCGTCCTTCTTCCCTTTTTTGAAGATGGGCACTACATTTGCCTTTTTCCAATCATCCGGGATCTCTCCCGATCTCCAAGACTTTTCAAAGATAATGGCCAAAGGCTCCTCAATGACATTTGCCAACTCCCTCAGTACCCTCGGATGCATTAAGTCCAGACCCATGGATCTGTGTACGTTTAGCTTTTCTAAATAGTTCCTAACCTGTTCTTTACCCACTAAGGGCTGTCCATTTTCATCCCATCTTGCATCACTTAGCGCATTAGTCCGGGAGCCCACCTTGTCCGTGAATACAGAGGCAAAGAAAGCATTGAGTACTTCAGCTTTCCCCACATCATCTGTCACTAGGTTACCTCCTTCATCCAGTAGGAGCCGCACACCCTCTCTGATCACCTTCTTCTTGTTAACATGCCTGTAGAAACCTTTCTTGTTATCCTTCACATCCTTAGCCAGTCGCAATTCCATTTGCGCTTTTGCCTTCCTGATAACCCCCCGGCATTCTCGAGCTATACATTTAAACCCCTCCCTGGTCATTTGTCCAAGTTTCCACTTTTTGTAAGCTTCCTTTTTGTGCTTAAGTTCACCAAGGATTTCCCCCGAAAGCCAATCCGGTCTCCTACCATGTTTGCCTCTCTTGCTACGCATCGGGATGGTTTCTTTCTGTGCCTTCAATAAGGCTTCTTTAAAATACTGCTAGCTGTCCTGGACTCCTTTCCCCTTCATGTAAGCATCCCAGGGGATTCTGCCCATCAGGTCTCTGAGGGAGTCAAAATCTGCTTTTCTGAAGTCCAAGGTGTGTATTTTACTATTCTCTTTTCTTCCTTTGGTCAGGATCCTGAAATCTACCATCTCATGATCACTGCTTCCCAGGTTGTTACCCACCTCTGCTTCCCCTATTAGTTCCTCCCTGTTTGTGAGCAGAAGGTCAAGCTGCGCACGGCCCCTGGTCGGATCCTTCAGCACTTGTACCAAGAAGTTATCCCCAACATTCTCCAAAAACTTCCTGGATTGCCTGTGTACTGCCGTATTGGTTTCCCAACAGATGTCAGGGTGATTAAAGTCCCCTATGAGAACCAGGGCCTGCAATCTGGAAGCTTCTCTCAGTTGTCCGAAGAAAGCCTCATCTACCTCATCCACCTGATTCGGTGGCCTGTAGTAGACACCAACCACAACATCACTGCTGTTGTTTGCACCTCTAAACTTAACCCATAGACTCTCAACAGGTTTTTCTCCCTCTATATACTGGAGTTCAGAGCAATCATAGTGCTCTCTTACATATAGATCTTTTCGCAAAACATCCAGACTTGACTTCACAACTTCAGGTCATGGAAATCTACTGCATCCACAAGTAATTTGTTCCAGTGGTCAATTACCCCCGTAATATGCCCCATTTCTACAGTTTCTTTTCTGCTGTTCTGTGGACACTGTTGGAATCTCAACAGATGTGCCTAGTATATCCCAGAAACACGCCCCACTCTGCTCTCCTGGCTATGTGATCAGCGGGGCCATGTTGCTCTGCTTCCCGCCACTGTTGCTGATGAGTGCAAGGGGACTGGACCCACACTGCCAGCACCAGACCTCCAACCCCGCTAGTCCCCCTGGGCCGCTTCCCTGGGGGAGAGGTAAGAAGTGGGGTGGGGGCAGAGGGTGGGGAAGAGGTGAGAGAAGGGTGCAGCAGAAGTGGAGGGAGCTGAACAGGGGCAGGGAGAAGCAGGACCTAGTGCAGAAGGAGGTTGTCCCAGCCCTTCCCTTGGCTGGGGGGTTGTGTGGCTGGTGGCCCCCCATGTCTTCATTTGCCAGTTGCCTTTAAGTCATACATGCACAGACTTATGCATGGGAAGCCACTGGAAGAAACTAGACTGTACTTGACCTATGCTGTGCTCCTAGGTAGAACTTTGTGAATACAGGATGTTTGGGGTTTGATATAATATACATAAATGAAATTGAAGGGAAACGTCAAAAATTAAAATTCACTGAAAATTGCAAAGTTCCATTCTGAGAATGTCAAAATGAAGCATTTTGATTTGTTCAGAATATCTTTGGGGGTTTTTTAGGGGTCTTGTTTTCAGCAGAAACAATTCAGCAAATAATGTCAGAAATTTGCAAAATGTTTGGTGTCATCAGATCTGCACTTCTCACCAAATACCATAATAAAATATGTAAATAGATAATAATAATAATAATAATACCAACAAAATAAGTTAATGCAGCTTTTTGTGGAGGCCCGCTACAGCCCTGAACAGGTTCAGAATATGGAAAGCATAGAGGTAGCTTAAACCCACCTTGACCCACCTGTTAGAAAAAAAAACTGCCCCCAGTAAAAAGTTTGGCCAGGCCGCTCTTGCTATAGTGGGCTGCAGTACTCCTCGGGAGAAACCAGCCGCACCCTTCCTGCATACCATTGCCTTTAGAAAAAGGGAAGGTGTGAAAAGGGGAAAATAGCCTTGGACTCTCCCACCCATCACCTTGGCGTGAGAACTGCGGGGCTTACCTGGTCGCATGAAATGTCACAGTTTCAGCCCAACCCCTGGGACACAGACCCCCACTTGGTGACCGTTGGGCCGTATATGGTCATATGCAAGCGCGGGAAAGCGATGTGCAGACTTGGGGATAAATACCCATCACACAGTTCGCTTGAGGAGGTCTTCGCAACACACGTACCACCGTGCGTGTACCTTCCCGTATACTTCAAAGCGCTGCCAGCCTGATCAACTGACCAGTCATCTCCCCCGACTCTCGGGCATAACCAAGGCCTTCGCAACCAAACCGATATCTTTGAAATGTTCCGTGTGCTGTGTAAGTTGGTATGTATGATTTGATTTTCTTTGTTGTATAAGCTTAGTGTTGTAGTTGTTTTGGTAGTACATAGAGTTTGTAGTTATCACTGTTATTTAATTAGTGTAGCTGGATATCTTTAGAAGAGAGACTATTCCCCTTGCCGTTCCCATCCTTATATTTCTGACACGTTTAACTAGAAGCCGTAGAATAAATATAATAAATACTGTAAATTCATTATTGACACGGTCTATTAAAAATCTTAGAATAAATACTATAGATTCATCACTGTCATAAATAAATATCTTTTATTTGCTAAAACGGTCCACCTGGTTCTGTCCTTCCCCCTTGGGTATGCATCATCGGACCTGTGGTTCTCGCGACACCACCCACTCTATAACTCCCACAGGTGAAAGAATGCTGTACTGGAGAACTGAGCCCTGAACCTAGTGCTTCCCCTTTAAGGGCTGTATCATCTCCTTAAGGATGCTTGGCCAAAAACTCTCCTCCCAAAATAACTCCAGTGCAGAGGCTGCTTGAAACTAAGTTGGCTACAGGGATCTCACTTCTAGAAGATAACAGAGTATGGCTGCCTGCCCAGTTCCAACAAAAGACGGATTTTGTAAAGCTAACTAAAACTTTGCCATCCATTAGGGGAACTACAAAGCAGAACATTTTAAAGTTAATTGGTTTTGCAATTAAAAGATGCACAGAACATGTGATGCAATTAATTTTACATAAATTTGGTCAGGAATTAAATGTAAAAGCATTTGGTTACTCTCCCAAATAAAGCACATGTTGAATTCCAACACAACCAGCTTCTTTGCATATCAACATGGGAGGCAGTGCGAACACTCATGCTCCACACAGAGCCCCAGCCAAAATAAAGCTAAAGTAATGTGATTTCTGAGCTGCTTAGATTTGAGGTTTAGAAGCCGCTTGGAAAGAAGGTTGAAGTATGTGTGAAGAAGATTGTAGTGAGAAATATAAAATCAATGCGGTTTAATTGTTAATCTGGTGAAGTATGGTTTTAAATTGATAACTATGCACAATCATTTAGAAGTTAATGGCTAATTAGCTTTTCCAAAAATTCAGCTGCTGAAAAAGCACCAAGTCTATAGTGGCTGTGACTGAATACCTGCCATATTGTTATGAACAAATTGCCTGGCTAGTATGCCCTCTCTGGTATCACACTGAAATCCTTTCTATCTACTGGAAAATAACCGACTACATTCTAGAAGCCTTAAAAGATCTCCCTGCAGAGCAACTCCCACAGAATGCAATGGGGCACTGATATGAGATGTAGGTGTCCTGGACTCTTCTCTGAGCTCTGTTACTGACTTGCTGTGTGAGGCTGGGCTTCTATTTCTCTTTCTCTGTCTTTTCTAATTAGATAGCAAGCTCTCTGTGGCAGACACATCTCTTACCTTCTGTATGTACCACAACTAGCACCCCAATTCTAATCTTGGTTGGGGCCTCCTGTGATAGACATTGCAGTAATAGCATTGAATTTGTATTGCAAAACAAAACAAAACAAAACAAAACAAAACAAAACAAAACAAAACAAAAATCCGCATTTCCAAGTCAGGAGGGGTTTCATTTCCCCTCATCTACACTGGCATCAGTCAGAAGTAACTCCCCTGAAACCAGTGAATCCTCAGAGTAGCTGCATGAACTTAAATGGAATTAACCTGATTTACACCAGCTGAAGGATCTGGTGCGATAGAGTTAAAAGTGGTGTTACACCAGCAAAGAATTATGTCTTTGGACTGTCAGTTTCTGCATGCCAATCTCTAGGAACTAAGGGTGTGTCTAGACTACAGGGTTTTGTCGACAGAAGTGGACTTGTGTCGACAAAACGATACCTGCGTCTACACTGCCGCTGAGTTCTGTCGACATAATGTCGACAGAACTCAACAGTTTTGTCGATGGCTGAAAACCTCATTCTACGAGGAATAACGCCTTTTGTCGACAGAGTTCTGTCAACAGAAGGCGTTATTGCATCTACACTGTCCTTTGCGTCTACACTCTCATGTCGACAAAGTGGCTTGCTTTGTCGACAGAACTGGATGTAGTCTAGACACTCTTTGTTGACAGAAGCTTTGTCGACAGTATCTGTCGACAAAACTTCTGTCGACAAAAGCCTGTAGTCTAGATGTACCCTAAGAGGGATGGAGTCCTGTGGCACCTTATAGACTAACCGAAGTGTTGGAGCATAAGCTTTCATGGGCAAAGACCCACTTCGTCAGATGCATGTAGTGAAAATTTCCAGAGGCAGGTATAAATATGCAGGCCAAAATCAGGCTAGAGATGACGAGGTGGATCCAATCAGGGAGGATGAGACCCACATCTAGTAGCTGATCTGGAGGAGTGAATACCAAGAGAGGAGAAGCTGCTTTTGTAGTTAGCGAGCCATTCACAGTCTTTGTTTAATCCTGAGTTGATTGTGTCAAACTTGAAGATGAACTGTAGCTCAGCAGTTTCTCTTTGAAGTCTGTCCCTGAAGTTTTTTTGCTGCAGGATGGCTACCTTTAGATCTGCAATTGTGTGTCCAGGGAGATTGAAGTGTTCCCCTACAGGTTTTTGTATATTGCCATTCCTAATATCTGATTTGTGTCCATTTATTCTTTTACGTAGGAAAAAGAAGTGGGTCTTTGCCCACAAAAGCTTATGCTCCAACACTTCGGTTAGTCTATAAGGTGCCACAGGACTCCTCGCCGCTTTTGCAGATTCAGACTAACATGGCTACCCCTCTGATACTTGACACCATACAAGGCACTGCATTTAGCCTTATGGAGTGGAAATCTATCAACCTCATGAAGAAACTTGCACAAGTACAAACAGATATCATCTTTCTCTCCAAATGCAAACGGATGGACATCATACCAAATGGACTGAAGGTGAAAAATCCATTGCTATCTACATACTGCACAGACTACAGTGAGAGATTATGCCATACACTATCTAAAAAACTGAGGAACCACCTGATCAGCATCCTGTACAGCAAACAGGAAAACATCAAAAAAGAGCTCTCCACTCTGGAGTCTCTCATAAAAACCAACCTTCCCCACAAATGGACTTTACTAAAATAAGACAGGAGATCTACATTACACACTTCACTTCTCTACAGAGGAAAAAGGACTGTAAGCTGTCTAAAATCCTACCTACCACATGGGGCCACAACAGTGGTACCCCTAACTCACCCAGCAATATCGTTAATCTTTCCAACTACACACTCAGCCCGGCAGAAGAGTCTGTTCTATCTCAGGGACTCTCTTTTTGCCCCACCACCCCCTCTAACATGATACAGTTTTGCGGTGATCTGGAAGCCTACTTTCGCCATCTCCGTCTCAAGCAATACTTCCAACAGAACACTGAACAGTGCACTGACACACAGATACCTTCCCACCAACAGCACAAGAAGTAGAACTCCACATGGACTCCTCCTGAGGGTCGAAATGACAGTCTGGACCTCTACATAGAATGCTTCCGCCGACGTGCAGAGGAAGAAATTGTGGAAAAACAGCATCGCTTGCCTTGTAACCTCAGTCATGCAGAACGCAATGCCGTCCACAACCTCCAGAACAACTCTGACATTATAATCAAAGAGGCTGATAAAGGAGGTGCTGTTGTCATCATGAACAGGCCTGACTACCAAAAGGAGGCTGCCAGACAACTCTCCAATACCAAATTCTACAGGCCACTTTCCTCAGATCCTACTAAGGAATACACTAAGAAACTGCACCATCTGCTCAGGACACTCCCCACACAAGCACAGGAACAAATCAACACACCCTTAGAGCCCTGGCCAGGGTTGTTCTATCTATTACCCAAGATCCACAAACCTGGAAATCCCGGACGCCCCATCATCTCGAGCACTGGCACTCTCACTGAAGGACTGTCTGGATATGTGGACTCTCTACTCAGACCTTACGCCACCAGTACTCCCAGTTACCTCTGTGACACCACTGATTTCCTGAGAAAACTACAATGCATTGGTGATCTTCCAGAAAACACCATCCTAGCCACCATGGATGTAGAGGCTCTCTACACAAACATCCTACATGCAGATGGAATACAAGCTGTCAGGAATAGTATCCCTGATGATGCCACAGCACAACTGGTGGCTGAGCTCTGCGACTTTATCCTCACACACAACTATTTCAGATTTGGTGACAATATATACCTCCAGACGAGTGGCACTGCTATGGGCACCCGCATGGCCCCACAATACGCCAACATTTTTATGGCTGCCCTGGAACAACGCTTCCTCAGCTCTCGTCCACTTATGCCCCTTCTCTACCTACGCTACATAGATGACATCTTCATCATCTGGACCCATGGGAAGGAGACTCTGGAAGAATTTCATCATGATTTCAACAGCTTCCACCCCACCATCAACCTCAGCATGGACCAGTCTACACGGGAGGTCCATTTCCTGGACACCACGGTGCAAATAAGTGACGGTCATATAAACACCACCCTATACCGAAAGCCTACCAACCGCTATGCTTAACTGCATGCCTCCAGCTTCCATCCCGGACGCACCACACGATCCATTGTTTACAGCCAAGCACTGAGGTACAACCGCATATGCTCCAACCCCTCAGACAGAGACCTATACCTACAAGATCTTCAACAAGCATTCTGTAAACTACGATACACACACGAGGAAGTGAGGAGACAGATTAACAGAGCCAGATGTGTACCCAGAAGCCTCCTGCTACGGGACAAGCCCAAGAAAGAAACCAACAGAACACCACTGGCCATCACCTACTGTCCTCAGCTAAAACCTTTCCAACATATCATTAGTGATCTACAAGCCATCCTGGACAATGATCCCTCACTTTCACAGGCCTTGGGAGGCAGGCCAGTCCTCGCCCACAGACAACCCACCAACCTGAAGCATATTCTCACCAGCAACTATACACCGCACCATAATAACTCTAACTCAGGAACCAATCCATGCAACAAACCTCGGTGCCAATTCTGCCCACATATATACACCAGCAACACCATCACAGGACTTAACCTGATCAGCCATACCGTCACTGGTTCATTCTCCTGCACATCTACTAACGTAATATATGCCATCATGTGCCAACAATGCCCCTCTACTATATACATCGGCCAAACTGGACAGTCCCTACATAAAAGAATAAATAGACACAAATCAGATATTAGGAATGGCAATATACAAAAACCTGTAGGGGAACACTTCAATCTCCCTGGACACACTATTGCAGATCTAAAGGTAGCCATTCTGCAGCAAAAAAACTTCAGGACCAGACTTCAAAGAGAAACTGCTGAGCTACAGTTCATCTTCAAGTTTGACACAATCAACTCAGGATTAAACAAAGACTGTGAATGGCTCGCTAACTACAAAAGCAGCTTCTCCTCTCTTGGTATTCACACCTCCAGATCAGCTATTAGAAGTGGGCCTCATCCTCCCTGATTGGATCCACCTCGTCATCTCTAGCCTGATTCTGGCCTGCATATTTATACCTGCCTCTGGAAATTTCCACTACATGCATCTGACAAACTGAGTCTTTGCCCACGAAAGCTTATGCTCCAACACTTCGGTTAGCCTATAAGGTGCTACAGGACTCCTCGCCGCTTTTGCAGATTCAGACTAACACGGCTACCCCTCTGATACCTAAGAGTATCACAGTATGCACAACACCTAGCATTGGAAACAGGATGCCAGGCTGCAGGAGGTGGCTGTGAGTAAGCAATAATACATACTGTGCTGCCAGTTACTACACTGCTTATTATATACTGCAGGGCTGTATCTACACTGGCATGATCTCGCGCAAAAGCGGCCGCTCTTGCGCAAAAACTTGCTGCCTGTCTACACTGGCCCCATGTTCTGGCGCAAGTAAACTGACGTTCTAATGTATAAAATCAGGGCTTTTTGTTCAAGAACTCTGATGCTCCCGCTCAGGAATAAGCCCTCTTGTGCAAGAGCTCTTCCAGAAGAGGCCAGTGTAGACAGGCAACATGAATTTCTTGCACAAGAAAGCCCGATGGTTAAAATGGCCATCAGAGCTTTCTTGCTCAAGAGAGCGTCTACACTGGCATGGATGCTCTTGCGCAAAAGCACATCTCTTGTGCAAAAGCACATGCCAGTGTAGCCGCTCTCTTGTGGAAGAGTTTTTGCAAAAGAACTCTTCCACAAAAGTGTTTTTGCGTGAGAACGTGCCAGTGTAGCCGTAGCCAAGCTTGTCTGAAGTTCAGAGATTCGGCTCTGCATTGCCTGTATAAATATTTCCTTCCACATTGATTAGAGCCAGCAGCTATCAGATACGCTGGGGACAGCAATGCACACCTGGGCTGGTTCAATAGCCCATTAATCATTCCATCAAATTCAGAGTTAAAGAGAGACTTGATACGACAGCCCGGTGAGGCCCTACTCCTACTTTTCTATCCTTCAGTCACTGAGGCAACAGTAGACCTAGCACAAAGATTCCTTGACCTAATTCTGTTCTGTTCTGGTTATTTTGAAATCTGTACTCCTGCTTTCCTTGGAAAATAACACTTATTTAGCATTACCCGAATAGCATTAGTGTGGATGCTCCACTGCTGCTATTTCAAAATAACTACTCCCAGAGTAATTTGAAGTAATTACTTCCCATTGCTTCCTGGGGCTCTAAGTCGAGGAAATGCATCCACATTAACAAAGCCTGCCTCGGACCAATTTTGAGATTCCCCCGTAGCAGGGACACGCTATTTTAATTTTGTTATTTCGGGAGTTATTTCAAATTTAGTTATTTTGAAATAATTTCCTAGTGTAGACATGCCCTCAGAGACCTAGTACTGATGTAAAATCCTGTTGTAGACCAGCCCAGAGACAGTTCACAATAGGCTGCTGGAGGTATAGAGAAAGCAAATGCCTTCATGCCACTGTGATTTTAACACCATCAGCACGCTAATCTCCCAAAAGAGCCCACAGATAAATGTTCCTTTTAGAGGAGCTACCAATTATCATCAAGCCACTCTCACAGCAGCCTGGGTAAGAGATAATCTATATAAACTGACTCCAGTTCCAGTTAAGGTTGTGCTTTCCCAAGCTGGCTTGTGGGGTGTTGAAATTACAGGCAGCTACTGTCTGGCTTCTTACCCAGTCAACAACATGCTTTTAATCAACTAAGTAGGTCTCAACATCAGAGACGGTGGACACTTAGCCGGTGACCAGCCTCACACCTGTCCCTCATTAGAGGCACAACTGCACCTCCTTCTGACAACAGCCAGCTCTTGAATTTTTTAACACCAAGGGCGGAGTTTCAGTAGGGCGGGAGCAGCAGCGTGTGCTCCGGCATGCAGCTTGCTTTTCATCCTGTTCCCCAGCTTATCAGGAAGTGAGGGGAAAGTACTTGCATTTGGTGCATGCCTCTCCTACTTGGCTGCAGAAGGGAGCTCACTAGCCCCCCTACCCTCCCAAAACTTCACCCTTGCTTAAAACTGTCACTTAGACACTTCAGTGACGTCACCTCTCAGCCTTCCTTTGTAGAAGCTAAACACATTGAGTTCCTTCCAATAGCCCACAAGAAGGCATTTTTCTGCAGCCCTTAAAACGTCTTTATAGACTCATAGACTCATAGACTTTAAGGTCAGAAGGGACCATTTTGATCATCTAGTCTGACCCCCTGCACAATGCAGGCCACAGAATCTTACCCACCCACTGCTAGAATAATCCTCTCACCTATATCTCAGATATTGAAGTCCTTGAAATGATGGTTCAAAGACCCCAAGATGCAGAGAATCCTCCCGCTAGTGACCCATGCCCCATGCTACAGAGGAAGGCGAAAAAACTCCAGGGCCTCTGCCAATCTACCCTGGAGGAAAATTCCTTCCCAACCCCAGATATGGCGATCAGCTGAACCCTGAGCATGTGGGCAAGACTCACAAGCCAGACACCCAGAAAAAAGTTCTCTATAGCAACTCCTATCTTCCCACCATTGGCCTATATACCACTGATAGTGAAAGGTCAATTAATTGCCAAGATCATGTTACCTCATCAAACCATCCCCTTCATAAACCCATCTAGCTTTATCTTGAAGCCAGATAGGTCTTTTGCCCCTACTACTTCCCTTGAAAGGCTGTTCCAGAACTTCAGTCCTCTGATGGTTAGAAACCTTTGCCTAATTTCAAGTCTAAACTTCCTAATAGCCAGCTTATATCCATTTGTTCTTGTGTCCAGTTTAAATAATTCTTCTCCCTCCTTGGCATTTATCCCTCTAATATATTTAAAGAGAGCAATCATATCTCCCCTCAGCCTTCTTTTGGTTAAGCCAAGTTCCTCGAGTCTCCTTTCATAAGACAGGTTTTCCATTCCTCGAATCATCCTAGTGGTTCTTCTTTGTACCTGTTCCAGTTTGAATTCATCCTTCTTAAACATGGGAGACCAGAACTGCACACAGTATTCCAAATGAGGTCTCAGCAATGCCGTGTATAACAGCACTAACACCTCCTTATCCCTACTGGAAATACCTTGCCTAATGCATCCCAAGACCATATTAGCCTTTTTCACAGCTATGTCACAATGGCGGCTCATTGTCATCCTGTGATCAACCAGGACTCCGAGGTCCTTCTCCTCTTCCGTTACTTCCAACTGATGTGTCCCCAGCTTATAACTAAAATTCTTGTTATTAATCCCTAAATGCATAACCTTACACTTCTCACTATTAAATTTCATCCTATTACTATTACTCCAATTTACAAGATCATCCAGATCTTCCTGTATGATATCCCAATCCCTTTCTGAATTGGCAATACCTCCCAACTTTGTGTCATCCGCAGACTTTGTTAGCACACTCCCACTTTTAGTGCCGAGGTCAGTAATAAAAAGATTAAATAATAATGGTCCCAGAACTGATCCCTGAGGAACTCTGCTAGTAACCTCTCTCCAGCCTGACAGTTCACCTTTCCGTATGACTCGCTGTAGTCTCCCCTTTAACCAATTCTTATCCACCTCTCAGTTTTCATATTGATCCCCATCTTTTCCAATTTAACCAATAATTCCCCATGAGGTACTGTAACAAATGCCTCACTGAAATCGAGGTAGATTAGATCCACTGCATTTCCTTTATCTAAAAAATCTGTTACTTTCTCAAAGAAGGAGATCAGGTTGGTTTGGCACGATCTACCTTTTGTAAAACCATGTTGTAATTTGTCCCAATTGCCAGTAACCTCAATGTCCCTAACTACTTTCTCCTTCAAAATTTTTTCCAAGACCTTGCATACTACAGATGTCAAACTAACAGGCCTGTAGTTACCCGGGTCGCTTTTTTTCCCTTTTTTAAAAATAGGAACTATATTAGCAATTCTCCAATCAAATGGTACAACCCCTGAGTTTAGAGATTCATTAAAAATTTTTGCTAATGGACTTGCAATTTCATGTGCCAGTTCCTTTACTATTCTTGGATGAAGATTATCTGGGCCCCCTGATTTACTCCCATTAAGATGTTCGAGTTTGGCTTCTACCTCAGATTTGGTAATATCTACCTCCATGTCCTTATTCCCATTTGTTATGTTGCCATTATCCCTAAGCTCTTCATTGGCCTCATTAAATACTGAAGCAAAGTATTTGTTTAGATATTGGGCCATGCCTAGATTATCCTTAACCTCCACTCCATCCTCAGTGATTAGCGGTCCCACTTCCTCTTTTTTTTGTTTTCTTCCTATTTATATGGCTATAAAACCTTTTACTATTGGTTTTAATTCCCTTTGCAAGGTCCAACTCAACATGACTTTTAGCCTGTCTCACTTTGTCTCTACATGCTCGAACCTCAATAAGGTAGCTTTCTTTACTGATCCCTCCCATCTTCCACTCCTTATACGCTTTCTGCTTTTTCTTAATCACCCCCCTGAGATTCTTGTTCATCCAGCTTGGACTAAAACACCTACCTATACATTTTTTCCTCTTTCTTGGGATACAGGCTTCTGATAGCTTCTGCAACTTTAACTTAAAATAATCCCAGGCCTCCTCCACTTTTAGATCCATAAATTCTTTAGTCCAATCCACTTCCCTAACTAATTTCCTTAATTTATTAAAATTAGCCCTTTTGAAATCAAAAACCCTAGTCTCAGATTTATTTTTGTTTATCCTTCCATTTAGTTTGAACTGAATTAGCTCATGATCGCTCGAGCCAAGGTTGTCCCTTACGACCATTTCTTCTATGAGGTCCTCGCTACTCACCAAAACCAAATCTAAAATGGCTTCCCCCCTTGTTGGTTCAACAACTACTTGATGAAGGAATTCATCAGCTATCACATCTAGGAAAATCTGAGCCCTATTATTATTACCAGTATTTGTTCTCCAGTCTATATCTGGAAAGTTGAAGTCTCCCATGATTACACAGTTTCCGTTAGTATTTACTTCTTTAAAAACATTAAAGAGGTCTCTATCCATATCCAAATTAGATCCTGGTGGTCTATAGCAGACCCCAAGCACTATCCCAGGGGAGGATCTAATAGTTTTCTTCCCCAATGTAATTTTTGCCCAGACAGACTCTGTCTTCTCCATTCCTTCACTTTTTAATTCTTTGCAATCTACCTCATCATTGATATACAATGCTACTCCACCACCTTTACCTTTATTTCTGTCTTTACTAAACAGCACATACCCTTCAATACCTCTTTGCTGCCCTATCTCCAGTTTTTCAACATCTTTTTAAAATGTGGCCCTTGAAGCAAGCTGCAGTCTCAAATCTCAGTCTCACAGATGCTGTGTCACCTCCCTGCCCTGCTCACTCCTCTGCTCATGTGTCTAATGATGGTGTTAGTCCTGTTCACCACAGCATTGCCCTGGAAGCCCCTGCTCGGGACTGGCATAACCCCTACATCCTACCCAGAGTTCCTACTTGCCTGGATACAGTTCCCTGTTCTGAGAATGTGGCACTGCATGCTTTGAGGGTTGGGCTAGGCCCTAGCATTTGGCTCTAGGAATCCTGTTTTGTTTGCATGGGTCCAGTGTCCCACAGGATCCAGACCACTCCATGTAACTGCCCTGACCTCCATTTTACTTCTCATTGGCTGCGTCTAGACTGGCATGATTTTCTGCAAATGCTTTTAACGGAAAAGCATTGCGGAAAAGAGCGTCTAGCGCACTTTTTGCGGAAAAGCGTCCGTGCCAATCTAGATGCGGTTTTGCGCAAGAAAGCCCCGATCGCCATTTTCACCATCGGGGCTTTTTTGCGCAAAACAGTTCTTAGTTGTCTACACTGGCCCTCTTGCGCAAAAGCATTTGCGCAAGAGGGCTTTTTCCCGAATGGGAGCGTCATAGTATTTGCGCAAGAACACTGACAATCATACATTAGATCGTCAGTTTTCTTGCGCAAATTCAAGCGGCCAGTCTAGACACAGACATTGACTTCTGTTTTGTCACCCACACGTTACCAGCAGAGATTTTATATTGGCTTCCAGTTCACTGATAATTATTTAAACAATTCGTTCTTGAGAGCCCCTTCAGGACCCTAGTACCAAATACCAGCTCCTTACAGCATTACAGGAAAAGGCCAACCAGCCTTCTGTAACACAGGAGCTAAGAGTAGAACACATGCTTGGGAGCACATGGGAGTCAGCAGCTTACAGACTCACTACCATCCTGTAGTATAGGCAGGCCCCCAACTGTGCCTCAGTCTCCCACCCTGCAAAATGGGGACAATACATGACACCTGAATTGTCTCTGTTTTATACGTAGGGAACAGAGTAAAGGGACTTGCTCATGTTCACAAAGCCAAGAAAATGGAAGGTTTTCTGTAGCACCCTCTGACTTGAAGTGGTTTCTAGCACATGCAGGGGTTACAGTTTTGTTCTTAGCATCCTCGCTAGACAAACTGTTCCCACATGCCTGGCCCCCTGGTGTATCAGGTGGTTCAGGTTAGGGCTCTCACTGGGCTATTCTCTTTTCTACATGCATAGATATTTCATGGCATTGACTGAAGTTCTGCTTGGGCACATTTGGTCACTTTAATAGTCGTGAAAAATCCCTGGTTCTTTGCAAGCGCTGGGTGTTCCACACCTTTGCAAATCAGATGCCTTCTTGTGGATTTAGATGCCTAATTTAGGAACATGAGAATTACCAGTCTGGATTGGACCAGGTGTGACAGCTTTCTGTTACCAATCTGCCTGAGGCGTCAGGTGATCGGGCTGAGGCCACAGGATTGTTAGGGGAGGAGATGACGGAATACACCAAGGCTATGTCTACACTGGCACGATCTTGCGCCAGAAATATGCAAATGAGGCTAAGCGTAGAATATCGCCGAGCCTCATTTGCATATCTAATGAGCTGCCATTTTTTCAGAAGAGGTTCTTGCGCAAGAAGGAGAGTCTACACTGCCCCTTCTTGCGCAAGAAAAACCCTCTTGTGCAATGCCGTTACACCTATTACTTTTCAGGAAGAATGGTATTTCGCAAGAGGGTTTTTCTTGCGCAAGAAGGGGCAGTGTAGACGCTCCTTCTTGCGCAAGAGCCTCTTCTGAAAAAAATGGCCGCTCATTAGATATGCAAATGAGGCTCGGCAATATTCTACACTTAGCCTCATTTGCATATTTCTGGTGCAAGATCGTGCCAGTGTAGACATAGCCCAAGTGTCTGAATTTTAAAGCTTTATTGATAAAATAATAAAATAACAGTGGAGAGTGATGGGTGCTTCCCACGTCACTCAGAGGAAGGAAGAAAGCGTTAGTGCCCAAAGCCCTAACCCACTTTCATACTCACACACTCACTACCCGAGGCTAGCCAGGCCTGGGTGTAACGAAAGAAGAAGGGGGGGAAGGGTGGACGGGAGTTTGGTCCTGTGCACACAGGTCGTGCAGGGTCCGCTGTGATCTCTCCGAATTGCTCCAGCTCTCAGGAGGGTTTCAAGTCCTGGGCTCCTTTGGGGGTTTTCCATTCCACCAAATGGTCCTGGTGCTCTTCATGACAGTCCAAACTGGTTTTCTGTGGTCTCCTTGACTTTCCCAAAACACACCGGCTAGAGTCTTGTTCCCTTTGCTTCCCTCTGTGCTGGCCTTTGCTTGTTTTTCTTGTTATGGGCTGGCTCTGCAGATTTATTCAATTGAATGTCTTTCTTATGGCTGGCCGGTGGATTCCAGGCCCCCCTCTTTCTTGGCCGGCAGCCGATAGTCAGATGTGTACTGTGGCCTTGAGCTCACTGGAGCCAATGTCTTATCTTCAGGCCTAGCAGAAGTGTGGAGTTAACCTGTTTGCTGCTCTCTTCGTTTCCCCCGCTCTTTGGCTTCTCGCGACCTGCAAAGGAATCCTTCATTCAATCCACACTCACACCTTTGACCCTTCCCCAAAATGCCCTGCGATATTTGCAATAGCGTTACATTCAATACTGACCTGCCTCCCCAGGGGGACCCCTTGAGGGAGAGGGCCATTGGAGTGTGACACAGGGTCCATCTAGCCATTTTCCTGTCTCTGACAGTGGCCAGCACCCATTGCTGCAGAAGACAGTGCAACCAATGCTACAGTGGACAACTGTGAAATAACCTGTCCAAAATTCTTCCTGACCCCAGTCAGTCAGAGATCAGATTATGCCCTGAAGCCTGAGGGTTCTTATCCCTTCCAAACTTATGGTTGGTCTTTTAATCCCTACTTGTGTCACTCAGGAATTGGACTTTTTCTTTATAAAGGTCCAATCCTTTTTTGAATGCTGCTTAGATCTGGGTCTCAATGATACCTTGTAGCAATGAATTCCACAGGTACATTGTGTTAAGTGGGGAAAATGGGATTTCCTTTTTACTAGTTTTAAATGAGCTACCATTCCAAATCCTTCAATACTGACTTGCCATTGAATTATTATCTATTATCATGTTCTTTCTTTGTCTAATGCTCTCTCCTGTAAAAAGTCCTGGACTCTTTCAACTTTCAGCACCATTGCCCCGGTTGTGCAAACACACATGCGTGTCAGTTGAAGCAAGTGCAAAGGTGTCTGAAGAGTCAGTGTAATGAGTAGGTGTCTGAGGATGTGATGACCCAAGTTTTAAAAGGTTGGTCCTGAAAACTTAAAGTGCATAGGAACTGGAGGCATATTATTCTGACCTGTGTGGCAGTGCAGATCTGACAGTTAAATATTGATTCTGGGAAGGATCCTGCAGTAATTTATATAGAGATAGTAATAGATATGTAGCTGTGTTAGTGTGGTCTAGCTGAAACAAAAAACAGGACTATGTAGCACTTTAAAGACTAACAAGATAGTTTATTAGGTGTTTATTAGGTGATCACCTAATAAACCATCTTGTTAGTCTTTAAAGTGCTACATAGTCCTGTTTTTTATTTTATATAGAGATAAAATTGCTATTTTATACAGAGATACAATTTTCTTTAGATAAATGGTTTCTTATAGTTAATCTTCAACTGGCCTCCGCTGCCAGTACAGGCCCCAGGTAGGTGCATGCGAGATGTGTACGCTGTTTGGTAGCATGCAGTATCCCGTTGGCTTTGACAGGAGAGGAGGGGAGCAGGATCTCCCACCCAGACGGAGATTCTCTGTTTGTAACCTCTGTCGCAGGGAACATACAAACCTCCCAGATATCAGCCATACACTGAATGCTGAGCACAGGTAGCGATGGGCTTGTCTGTGTTAGAATTAGACTGTGATTTGGACCAAATCCCTGCATAAGGTAGAGCACACCACTGGCCTTTGGGACAGACACTCTGGACCCAGGTTCAGGGCACGGCAGCCAGGGAGTGCTGCAAAGGGCTCAGGCTTCCACTCACTGACTGCCCCACCACTTGCAGCCCAATTTGTGTTTCTCTCCCTCCCTGCTCTAACCTCCCAGAAAGTTTGTTCCTTTGCTTGCCCTGCCCAAGCCCCAGAAAGTTTGTTTGGTTGCCCCCACTTTGCCCCTATGAGTTTGCTGTGGTACCTGCCCCTCCCTCCCCAGCAGTTGTCTTCCACTTCCACCTGCCCCGCCCTCTTCTTGCTCAGTGTTTGTTCCCTCCCCCAGCTCCTGCTGGTTTCTTCCCTCCCCTGCCAACTGCCCTGTGCACCCACGTCCCGTCCCTGCGGGCTCCTGCCCCTTCCCTCCCTGTTTGTTTGTGTCCTGGGCTCAATGTACCCTCTTGATGAACCCATAGCCCTTCCCTGTCCCAGTGCAGCCAGAGGAGCCAGCATCCCCACGCTGCACCTGGGACCAAACCCCCTTTCCTGCCTCCAGCCTAGCAGAAAGGAGAGGTTGCCTTTCCTCTTCCCCTTAGGTGCCCCCCACCTGCACCCCTCACCCTCTGGCACCCTCCTTCTCTGCATACAGTTGAGCTGGGAGGAGCGATTGCCTCTCCCCTTCCCCCGGTTCTCCTGCACTATGCCCCTCTCACTGGCACCCTCCTCCCCTTACTCAGGCCCAGTAGGGAGGAGTGGTTAGCCCTTCCCCCTCCCCTGCTACCCTTCCCCTCCCATTGGGAATCCTCCTCCCCTGCCTGCTGCTTGGCAGGGAGGAGTGGTTGACTCCTTTCCCCCCCCCACTATTGGTGCCTCCTCCTGTCCCCCCACCCTGTAATGGAGCAGGCCCCTGCCCTTTCCCCTGTACATGTTAACCCTATGGTCCCCCTTTTCCACTGCCCTAATGGCCCCTGCAGCTGACCTCTTGACCCCCGGTCCAGACTCTGTTGCTGCCATGGTTGAAGCTCTCTCCATGTCTGGGAAAGCCCCCCAACTCTCACCCCTTTCTGGTAAAAAGGACCAAGGGAAGACAAAGGGTAAAGGCCCCAGCCGAAGACAAAACCTCCCACAAAGATGGTGAGGGCTAGGGTGGATCCTCGTGGGCAGGAAAATCAGTGGCCCCTAGCGGGTCCCACAGCAGACCACTCCCAGCTCCAAAGGCCAGGAGAGAGTTGTGGAACTTGCAGGCCCACCAGTAGGCCATGATGTCCTGTCTCTTGGTCCCTCTCCTCTCCTGCAAAGGAGACCTCATAGCCCAGAGGACACAGTCAAGACCCCCCCCAGCACTTGGGTGGGGCCAGGCTGGCGGTTTGGGAAGGCAATGCCTAGCCCTTCCTATTATACCTGATGCCCCTGTCTGGGTGACAGGGCTGTTCTGCAATGGAGACTAGCTGTGGGTTTGCTAGGGTAGGCAGAAGGTGGTTTGGGGATGGAAGCGAGTATGGTGTGGACAGACCTTTAGCTAAGTCATTTTATGCCCCTACATATCATAACAGAAGTTTTGTAGCAGAGGTGCAATTTAGAAGAGCCTCAAGAGCCTCATAACTAGTGCTGAGCCGGGGGGTGTGAGGGGGGGTGGAGGGGTCGATGTATCTCCCGCAGCTCTGAATTAGGGGCATCCACATTTCCCTTCAACTCTGAGTTACAGAGGAAATCTGCCCTGCAGTAAAGTTTTCCTTGAACTAACTTTGCTACTTCATCTGTTTGTTTTTTCTTTATTCGTGCACTCAATAGTTAATGCCTGCTCTAAGAATTCAGGCATCATGACTTTTCAAAAGTTCTTACATTCGTTGCATGTAAAGTGCAAATAAAAAAATAGCCTGGAGGCAAATCCATTTTATTTTGTCATAAATGGACAGTGTGGCATGCAGAATAAAAGTATTTATTGAGTGGAGCAGTCAGAAAAGATGAGGGGAAGAATGCTGCAGGAAGATCGTATCTACAGAATTCAAGGATTGAACAAACTACAGAATCTTCTTCAATTTTATTCTGATTAACAAAAAAACAAACCTAAATAAGCAATACACATTGGTGCATCTCCCAGCTTTTTGCCTGCATTCTTCTTCTTATCTTTCAATCAGTTAAGCTCTTTGAAATAGATATCCTGGGAGGGGTGGTTTCCTAACTAACTCTTATGCAATGGGTGAGCATTTTATCTTTTTATCATTTTACTTTTTTGGGTACATCTAGACTGCAGGCTTCTTTCGGATGCAGAGATCTTCCGAAAAAACTTCTTCCAAAAGAAAGCGTCCACACTGCCAAAGTGCATTGAAAAAGCGATCTGTTTTTTCAAAAGATAGCATCCACACTGAATGGATGCTATCTCGCATGTAAGCTGTGATTACTATGGACAGAGTGGCCACCAGGGCACCTGTGCTTTTTCCTCTTTCCTCTTCTTTTGAAAAAACTCCCTCTTCCATATCCACAAATGCCTTTTTCAGAAAGGACTCTTTCGGAAAAGGCGTTCTTCCTCGTAGAATGAGGTTTACCAGTGTCGGAAAAAACCCCATGTTCTTTTGATTTTCTTTCAAAAGAACGTGATTACAGTGTGGACATAATTGAAGGTTTTTTTGAAAAATGGCCGTTTTTCTGAAAAAAACCTGCAATCTAGACTCACCCTTTATCTCCCGCACCCTTTATCTCCCACATCCTACAATACCCAAAGAATAGGTTTACTTGCAGTTCATTATTGGGCGGCTATGTGGCTATGTGCTCTAATGTTCTTGATCCCCATTAAACAAAGGAGATGAAGCTGAAATGTCAATGCTAGGTAGAAGCCAGTTTGTTTATATCCATGTTGTTTTTAGATGTTCCTATTTAAAGAGCTATTTGAGACTATGGAAAATGATATTTTGGGGCCAGGCAGAATTCTCATTCTGCAACTGTTGGTTAATCCTAATCCTTTTACAAGCAGTGGGAAGGGGGGGTTGTCACATTCTTGGATTTTAAGGGGAGCAGCCAGATCACCGCTGTGCCCCAAGGGGGTGCTTGCCCCAAAATCGATACAAAGGGAGCCATGTGAGGTGTCAAATGAAAGCTTATGTTCTACTAATTCAATATATGTTTTGGGGGGAGGGATAGCTCAGTGGTTTGTGCAGTGGTCTGTTAAACCAAGGGTTGTAAGTTCAATCCTTTAGGAAGCCATTTGGGGATCCAAGCCAGATCTGTCAGGGATGGTAGTGAGGGTGGCAGACTGGACTTGATGACCTCGCACAGTCCCTTTTAGCTCTATGAGCGTATGTCTACACTACAAAGTTAATTCGAACTAACAGCTGTTAGTTCAAATTAACTTTAATAAGCGCTACACATGCAAACCGCTAGTTCGAACTTAATTCGAACTAGCAGAGCGCTTAATTCGAACTAGGTAAACCTCATTCTACGAGGACTAACGCCTAGTTCGAATTAAGTAGTTTGAATTAAGGGCTATGTAGCCACTTAATTCGAACTAGTGGGAGGCTAGCCCTTTCCAGCTTGCCCTGGTGGCCACTCTGGGCACAACCAGGGAAACTCTTCTGCCCCTGCTCCCGGCCCCGGAGCCCTTAAAGGGCCACAGTCTGGCTACAGTGCCTGTGCCAGTTGCAAGCCTGCCAGCACCCAGCCAGCAGACCCTGCACTTGGCACAGCACGAGCCAGCCACCCGCTGCCACCCAGCCCTCCCCCTCTTCCCAGGACCAGGCTGGGGGCTCCCAGAAGCCTGCCCAGGGCCGCAAGAGGCGGGCGCCCGACTGGTCTAGTGCAGAGATCGTGGATCTCATCGAGGTTTGGGGGGAAGCCTCCAACGTCCACGATCTCCGCACTAGCCACAGGAACGCGGCTGTCTACAGCCGCATGGCTGCCAGCCTGGCCACCAAAGGCCACATGCAAACCCAGGAGCAGGTGTGCATGAAAATCAAGGTGGTCCAGTGAGACCCCCGACCCTGAGCCCTGAGCTTAGAACATAAGAACATAAGAATGGCCATACTGGGTCAGACCAAAGGTCCATCTAGCCCAGTAGCCTGTCTGCCGACAGTGGCCAACCCTAGGTACCCTGGAGGGGATGAACCGAAGACAATGACCAAGCGATTTGTCTCGTGCCATCCATCTCCAGCCTTCCACAAACAGAGCCATTTCTACCCCCTGGCTAATACCACTCCATGGACCCAACCTTCATGACTTTATCTAACTTCTCTTTAAACTCTGTTATAGTTCTAGCCTTCACAGCCTCCTGTGGCAAGGAGTTCCACAGGTTGACTATTTGCTTTGTGAAGAAGAACTTTCTTTTATTAGTTTGAAGCCTGCTACCCACTCATTTCATTTGGTGTCCTCTAGTCCCTATATTATGGGAACTAATTAAGAACTTTTCTTTATTCACCCTCTCCACACCACTCATGATTTTATAGACCTCTATCATATCCCCCCTCAGTCTCCTCTTTTCTAAGCTGAAAAGTCCCAGTCTCTTTAGCCTCTCTTCATATGGGACCTGTTCCAAACCCCTGATCACTTTAGTTGCCCTTTTTGGAACCCTTTCCAAGGCCAAAATATCTTTTCTGGGGTGAGGAGACCACATCTGTACACAGTACTGAAGATATGGCGTACCATGGTTTCATACTTCCCCTCCTCCTTCTTCCCCTGGCTTCCCCCTTCCAGCTCCCTCCTCCCAGGTTTCCCCCTCCCCTCTCCCACCCTCTCTCTTCCCCTCTCCCACCTCCTTTTCCCAGTCTCCCCAGAGGTTAATCCCCCCCCCCTCCCCAGTTTTGTTAAATAAAGAGAGTTTCTATTTTTGAACACATGTGTCCTTTATTTTTTACATCAGGAAGGGGAGCTAGGGAGGGGTAAGTGGAAGGAGGTGAGGGAGGAATGGGGCACGAGCCTGATGGGGAGGACTGGGGTGGCTCTGCGGGCTCCTCAGGGTGGAAGCTCTCCTGCAGGTCCTCCTGGATCCTGGCAGCCCCCCGATTGACCGCCCCGGATGGCAGCCTGCGGCAAGTGCAGCCGGGCTGATGGCCGAGTGCTGTGATGTGCCGAGTGTGGGCATTCAGGGCACTCCAAGTCAGGACTGCTTTGCTGTCCCTCATCGAGGTAGACAAGCAAGCGGGGAACCCTGAGAACTGTCTGTCCGGGGTGGGGGTCGGGTCCCTTTAAGCTCAGCCCTCGGCTAGCCTGAGACAGAAGCTCCACACTCTAAGTCCTAACCTGATGCCCTGCCGGCACTGGTGCCGGCCAGCCTTAACTTCGGTTCAGTGTCCACTCAATGTGGACATGCTAGTTCGAATTAGCAAAACGCTAATTCAAACTAGTTTTTAGGTCTAGATGCACTAGTTTGAATTAGCTTAGTTCGAATTAACTAATTCGAATTAAGTTAGTTTGAATTAGTGCTGTAGTGTAGACATACCCTGAGATAGGTATATCTCCATATATTAAAATAAACTTGTGTGATATCTGTATGTGAAGTTATGATTATGGATTCCACTTATATTGTGAATGTTCTCTGTCTGAGGCAGAGGAAGGGGCCTCAAATGTCCAGTCAATGACTATGCTAATTAACACAGTTCTGAAAACAATGACTCTCAAGGTGCCCAATACCCACCTAAGGAATGCATCTGAGAACCTACAAATAATGGCTGCTAACATGGGACATAGAGATAGGTCACTGGACTGCGTGACCTACTCTGGCCAGGAAGATGCCAGGAGAGATATATAAGGCCATGTGACAATCTCCATTTTGCCTTCAATTCTGCTGCTGATTCCACATGCAGCCTTGCAAGGAACAGTGAGCCAGGAACAATCGTTGGCCCATCCTGACGTAGGATGTACACCAGAGACTTTCAAGATAGCAGTTTATAACATCTCTGCTAAAAGCCTGCATCGAGAACTTGGTGATTAGATGCATGTAATGTATTCTTCTTAACAAACTTACTCTCATACTTTTCTTTCTTTTATTAATAAACCTTTAGGCTGCGTCTAGACTGGCATGATTTTGCGCAAATGCTTTTAACGGAAAAGTTTTCCGTTAAAAGTATTTGCGCAAGAGAGCATCTAGATTGGCACGGACACTTTTGCGCAAAAGCGTCCGTGGACAATCTAGACGCGCTTTTGCGCAAGAAACCCCGATCGCCATTTTAGCCATTGGGGCTTTTTTGCGCAAAACAAAACTGAGCTGTCTACACTGGCCCTTTTGCACAAAAGGTTTTGCGCAAAAGGACTTTTGCCCGAACGGGAGCGTCAAAGTATTTGCGCAAGAAGCACTGATTTCTTACATTAGAACGTCAGTGCTCTTGCGCAAATTCAAGCGGCCAGTGTAGACATCTGGCAAGTTTTTGCGCAAAAGCGGCCGCTTTTCTGGAAAAACTGGCCAGTCTAGACACAGCCTTAGATTTTAGATGCTATAGGATTGGCCCAGCGTGAGCTTGTGGGTAAGATCCAAAGTGTAAATTGACTGGGAACTGTGACTGGTTCTTTGGAAAGACCCGTTCGGGGTAAGTGAGACTGGGTTCTATAACCCCACACCTGTGTGTAAGGCCCGGGGTTGATTGTGGCACAGGGAAAGCTGGGGTGTCAGAAAGGTTTTGCTCGTGAGGCTTCCTGCTGGCCAGATAGGCATCTGAAGTGCTCTGCATGACTGGTTTATGACCTGTTTGGGAAAGGTCTCCAGTCTGGGGCTGTAAGGAGCCCTGGTTTTTGAACAATTCTCCCTGAGTGGATGCCCTCAGCGGTGCCCAGACCCGGCCCGGTCCGTCACAGGAGTATCCAGGACAAAAGAGGTAAGGAGAAACTTTCCCCTCTCATCCATGGAATGGCAGAAGATCTATGCCAAGCCCCAGTTCCATCCAGCCCCAGTATTGGAGTAATCTCTGTGCTCCCTTCAACCTTACTGTTACCAGGAGAGAGGAGGCCCCCACCCGGGTGTCCGTACTCCTCCCCCCTCCTCCCAGTTGCCCACCTGTCCGGGTGACTCTGCGTTCACGGTCTCTACCGGGTCGGCAATCCGACGGTTGTATTCCCAGACTTGTTCCTCCTCCGACCCGGTCACTAGGAACACTGCTGGGGAAGGTAGGGGGGCTCGGGCCCGTCCTCACTCCGAGCCCCGACCCAGGGCCCTAAGGACTGGGAACTGGTTCCCAGTTCCTGTTGGTGGGGTTTGAGACCTGAAACGCACCAACCCCCCCGGGTTCCAAAACCGTGCCCTGGGTCACTTCCTACCTCCTGTTGCCTCCACCTTCCCAGGGTCACCTGCTCCCTCCTCTGGGCCACCTCTGTGGTCCATGGCGGCGCCGCTTTTAAATGTCCCGCCGCTGCATCCCTCAACTTAGCGAGGGTCATGACGTCACTGAGGGCCCACACACACACCCCTGGCTTGCGGGCGCCGGCCCCAGCATCATTCACCCAGACAACCCCGACCAGCGCCTGCTGGGGAAGGGGGTAGACGGCTGCCCGATCTGCCTCCCCAAGCACAGGGGTAGGTGGCGCCGACCGGGGGTGAGGCTGATCCGCTCTCCTCCCTCCCTCCTGTGGCGGTGGAACAAGCCCCGCAGCGGCGCGACCAGGACTGCGCGGCTGCCTCTTCCCAGAGCGCTGGGATGGCACGGCCGGCGTGGGGGTTGCCGACACGCCCAAGGCACTTCCCCAGCCCGCCGGGGATGGCGCCGACGGCGTGCGGGTTGCCGGCACTACCCCGTCACACTTACACAATATGGAGCAATGGCCCATCCCTGTATCTCCCTGCTTCCAAATCTCTGCTGCACTTTGCTACGCTAGTTCCACTCTTGCAACCACTCCACCCAGATGTGTACCTCAGGATCCTTGGTTGCAATGAATCTTGAATTAAAAGTGTCAAGTTTCTGCTTACTGACCATGGTCATGTGTGTGACTCTTACATGTAGCTATTGGGCTTTTTTTGCCCATCTCAGCAAGAAACAAGAACAAGTCATAGAACAAGTCACATTTAGGGGCATGCTTAACTGACCTCAAGCTCCTTTGTTCCCTCCTGCCCTGCAGCTCCAGCCAACCTTGTCACAATTAACTTCCAACAAGGACTGCCTCAGCTGGAGTAAATCTCTTTCCTCACCTTCCCCCCCCCCCTCCTTATCTCACAGATGGGCTGTGTCTAGACTGGCACGATCTTGCGCGCCAGAGCTACGCAAATGAGGCTCAGCGTGGAATATCGCCGAGCCTCATTTGCATAACTACTGAGCTGCCATTTTTGCGGAAGAGGCTCTTGCGCAAGACAGAGCTGTCTACACTGCCCCATCTTGCGCAAGAAAAACCCTCTTGCGCAAAGCCGTTATGCCTGAAAATAATCAGCATAACGGCTTTGCGCAAGAGGGTTTTTCTTGCTCAAGACGGGGCAGTGTAGACAGCTCCATCTTGCGCAAGAGCCTCTTCCGCAAAAATGGCAGCTCATTAGTTATGCAAATGAGGCTCGGCGATATTCCACGCTGAGCCTCATTTGTGTAGCTCTGGCGCAAGATCGTGCCAGTCTAGACACAGCCCTGGTGGTGATCTGGGGCAAGTGGTGCAAAGAGACTTCAGAGGCTGATCTCATTTGCATAGATACACACAATTTTCATAGACACACCCACCCCGCCTAGTATGTGCTCACAGCAGCCCAAATGGTCACTTTGGCCACTGTGGGATCCCCAGTCTCTCTGTTATTGAGGCAGGGGGGATAAAAGTGTTGTTACCCTGAATATGTGAATCAAGGACAATGGAATGGTGGAACTGTTTATGACAGAGGGATTCGCCATAAACTAAGTAGCACTCGCTAGACAAGGGGCATGGGTTCCAAACCCAGTCAAGCTGAGAGAGGCTGGGGATATGTTTTTGTGTCTGGTGGTGGGTGGGGGGTCCTCTCTGTCTGAGGACCCAAGCAATGCCAGTTGTACTCCTCTCTCTTTGTCTCTCAGTCAGTCAACTCTGGAATATTAGAACTAATTTGGATTCCATTAGGAGTCTAGTTGTGAGCTGCTGAGTTGACTTCACTATGAGCCTGTGGAGCATGAGCACTGAGGCTCCTTTTTTATGAGCTGAAATCACTGTGTGCTGTGGGGAGCCTGGTGCTATGCTGTGGAAGAGCTGAAATCATGATTGCTGTGCGGAGCCTGGTGCTATGCTGAGCTACTAGCAGAGCAGTTTGCAGGGGCAACCCAGCAGGTGGACAGCAGAGCAGTTTGCGGGGATGACCGGCGGGTGCAGGCGGACAGCAGAGCGGTTTGCGGGGATGACCAGCGGCTGGTAGGAGCGGCAGCAGACAGCCAGTGGAGCAGCTGCAGGAGCAACCAGCTGGCGGCCAGGGGCGTGGACCGAGACGGCTGGCGGAGCCGGACAGTTCGGGGGACAGCTGAGGCGGCTCGCTGGACAACAGGCGGAGTGACTCGCATTGACGTCGGCAGCAGAACCCTACGGAGAGGCGGAGCCATCGGCGGACCACGTAAGGTGTATCAATCCCCGCCCCCTCCAGGTTGGGAGGGTAAAACCCTGCTGGGTGAACTTTTGAACCCTGGGGCGGCACTGACCCAGGGCAGAGACTTTTGGGGTGTTGGACTTTGGGTGATTTTTTTTGGGTTGCTGGACTCAAGAGACTCTTGGTCTGTGTCTACTTTTCCGTTAAAAGTATTTGCGCAAAATCATGCCAGTCTAGACGCAGCCTTGGGGTGTTGGACTTTTGGGACTTTGGGTGATTCGTGGCTGGGCGGTGGGTCTTTGCTCATGTTTGGTCCATGAATCTGAGTTGTGGTGTTTTCCCAATTTAATGCTGATGTCGGTTACCTCATGTTATTAATGGTTTGCTGCTATACTGAGGCACTGTGCTTGCAAGAGGGGAAGAATTGCCTCTTTGAGGTGCCCAGAGGTGTATGTAAGATTTCCCAGGTCACTGGGTGGGGGCTCGAGCTGGTGTTGTATTACCTTGTTGGGAGGAGACCCCTAGATACTGAACCCGGCCCTTGCTGCTATTAACTTGGCCTGGCAGAAAGGTTACATTTTTGGGGGCTCATCCGGGATTCAGTCTGGGTCAGTACCCCCGCAAGCACATTGTGAGCAATCCATTAAATTGGGAAAACCCAAAATTCCTGTTGTTGGTGTTTTGATCTGTTAGATTCGGGAAATTTACAGTTTATATAATGGCCCTACACTTGTTAGAGGACTGGTGCAAGGGGATGACTATTAACCCTGAGAACTGTCTTTTGGTGACGGGGGTGCCAGAGGCATTCGATGAGGGCTCAATAGAACCTATGTTAAGGGCTTCCACTGAGTAACTGAGTGAGTGCAAAATGCGTGGGCGCATGTTTGTGAGGGAGCAGGGGGCTTTTGCTGTACTATGTGAGCTGCCATCAGCTGTGAACCCTCTACAGGTCCCAGGCAGAATAGCAGTGGAGGGTAGCGAGTGGGCAGTGATAACCACTGGGAGCCAGCCCTTACCGGCCCCTCCCTCAGATGTAGAGTTTTTAAAGAAAATGTCGACCTTTTTGGGGAAACAGGGAAAGACTTTCGCTGATATGCCATGTCTGTTGGGCCTTCACCCGGGAGTCCCACCCCGAGAGGCTACTCCGTCACCTGATGAGTGGGTGAAGGCTTTGGGGCAGGCATTAGAGAAGGTTGTGCCACCCCACCCTGAGTCAGGCCCCTATCGCAAACTGAGGTTGTTTTCTGGGAGTCCCACCCCAATACCTGGGAAGGAGGCATTTGAACCCTGGCTGGAACACACCACTGAGATGCTGCAGGAATGGATGGGGCCCGATGCCGAAAAGAGAAGGCGACTAGTAGAGTGCTTCAGGGGGCCAGCCCTAGATGTGATTTGCACCCTGAAGCTCAGTAACCCTGGGGTCAAGGTGAAGGACTTTCTAGAGGCCCTTGATCATGCCTTTGGGAGAACCGAGGGCTCAGAGAATGTTTATTGCAAGTTCTTCAGTGCCAAGCAACAAAAGGGAGAGAAGGTTTCTGCCTATGTCCAAAGGTTCGAGAAATTGTTACAGAGAGCCATCATGAGGGGAGCAGTAGCAGTAGAGCAAATGGACCGGACTAGATTGACTCAGATTGTGAGAGGAATTCAATATCAGAACCCGATCCTTCTTCACCTTCGATTGAGGGAACGGCCAGACAATCCACCGAGTTACTCTCTGCTGATAAAAGAGGTCCGAGAGGAAGAAAAGAGGCAGGCAGCTGGCGAGGTTTGGGAGGTGCAGCCACACCAGGCAACTGGCACAACACCCATACAAATGCCCACAGCACTGATAGCGAATCCTCAAGAGGAACTTACCCAACTATTGCAGGCCCTGACGCAGAAAGTGGCCGAACTAGAGAATACCGTTGATTCAGCCAATACCTCAAGGTACAAGGAACCCTCTGCTACCACAGTCCGGAAGACTACATTTAGAACCTCTGCCCCACCCAGGCAACCGGGGAGAGGACAATCCTCCTTCTGCTACCGGTGTGGCCAGGGTGGGCACATCGCTGCCAGGTGTCACAATGCAGAGAATCCCACGCTAGTTTATCAAAAGCTGAAGACCACTTGGGGACAGTCAGGAAACGGCCCCAGGGCCTGGGAAGGGAGCCGCCCAGGCCTGCAGCGTGTGGCGGCTCCTCTGGAAAGAACCATGCTGCCCAAATCCCACCAGGACTGACAGGACCTCGGGCGGAGGTCACTGTAAAGGTTGAAGGGACAGAGTGTAGGGCCATGCTTGACACGGGATCCCAAGTGACTATCATATTCCAGTCTTTCTACCAGCAGATGCTTAGGCATCTGCCTATATGGCCCCTGACAGGGCTTGGCTTGTGTGGCCTCAGCATGGATGAATACCCCTATCAGGGATATCTCATAGGACACCTGGAATTCCCAGAAGAGATTGCTGGGGTGAGACAGGAGGTGGACACTGCTGCTTTAATATGCCCTGGCCCCAAAGGAGCCTCTGATGTGTCCGTGCTAATAGGGACCAACTTCAGCCTTTTTAAGGTACTTGCAGATTACTGCCGACAGCGAGCAGGGGACCAATATCTGAACACCCTGGTGATACACACCTATTGTGCCGCAGCCTATGAAAAATTGAGGACACAAGAAAAGTGATGCCTGACTTGCCGGTGGGAGCATTGAGGTATGCAGGCCCGGTCCCCTTAGCAGTGCCTGCAATGACAGAAAAGGAGGTGATTGTCCTGAGTACCTGCCTGAGAGGCAGTAAGGGAACATTGGCAGTGGTAGAGCAGCCAACCGAGGGAGGGCTCCCTGAAGGAGTACTGGTCCTCAGTGGTGTCATAAGCCTGCCTGCGGAACCCCAGGAAGAGGTGACTATATTGATTGCTAATGAAACGGGCCGTGATGTGTTTGTAAGACCAGGGCAGAAGGTTGCAGACATCTTTGAGCCTGAAACCATTGTGAGACCCCAGCGTGAAGCTGAAGCTCCGCCGTTGGATCCTGCAAAGTTTGACTTCAGGGACTCACGATTGCCTGAGGAGTGGAAGGATCGCCTGAGGAAGAAGCTTTGCGAGAGACCCAAGGTATTCTCACTGCACAAGTGGGACGTTGGATGTGCCAAGGGGGTGGAACACCACATCAGACTACAAGATCCCCGACCCTTCAGGGAGAGGTCTAGGAGGATCGCTCTCTCAGAGATTGAAGATGTACGCCATCATCTTCAAGAGCTGATCACGAACGGTATCATTACCGAGTCCCACAGCCCCTATGCCTTGCCTATTGTGGTGGTTCGTAAGAAGAGTGGAAAAATCTGGATGTGTATCGACTACCGCACCCTAAACAGGCGCACTACGGTTGATCAATACACCATGCCCCGAGTACAAGATGCCTTGGACTGTTTGCTGGGTAGCCAGTGGTTCTCGGTATTGGATCTTTGGAATGGATACTACCAGATCCCTCTGGGAGAAGAGGATAAGGAGAAGACAGCCTTCATCTGTCCATTAGGGTTCTACCAGTTCGAATGCATGCCCCAAGGGATTTCTGGGGCCCCTGCCACATTTCAACGTCTTATGGAGAAAGTAGTGGGAGACATGAATCTACTGCAAGTGTTAGTTTACTTGGATGACTTGATTGTGTTTGGAAGAACCTTGGAGGAGCATGAGGAAAGACTTCTTAAATTGCTTGATAGGTTGGAGGCATATGGTTTGAAGCTTTCAATTGACAAATGCCAGTTCTGCCAAACCTCGGTGAAGTATGTGGGTCACATCGTGTCCCAGGAGGGTGTGAGTACTGATCCCGATAAAATAGAGAACTCAAGACCTTTCTTGGATTCAGTGGCTACTACCACAGATTTGTGAAGAACTATGCTACGATTGTAAAACCGCTGCATGATCTTACCAGGGGATACCAGTCCAGCAAGAACAAATCTAAGACCAAGAATAAGAGGAGGCTTCCCAAGCCTCCTGTGCAGAGACACTATGGCCCTTTCGAACCGCTTGGGCCACGGTGGGATGAGAGTTGTGAAAGGGCTTTTTGGGAAATCATTACTCGACCGACTCAGGCTCCAGTCCTAGTCTTTGCTGATCCAAGCAGACCATTTATCCTACATACTGATGCCAGTTTGGAGGGTCTGGGGGCTGTGCTGTACCAGGAAGTGGAAGGCAAACGTAAACCTGTAGCCTTTGCCAGCCGAGGACTGTCTGACAGTGAATCTAGCTATCCCATCCACAGGCTGGAATTCTTGGCCTTGAAGTGGGCCATCACTGAGAAATTTCGAGACTACTTGTATGGTGCTCAGTTCCAGATATGGACGAACAACAACCCTCTGACTTATGTGTTAACAAGTGCTAAGCTGGATGCTACAGGGCAGCAATGGGTGGCTGTCTTGGCTAGCTATAAGTTCAGCATTCAATACCGATCAAGGAGAAGCAATGTAGATGCGGATGCATTGTCCAGGCGTCCGCAGGCACCCAAAGTTGCTGTGATACCCCTGGATGGGGTGAGAGCTATCTGCAGTGTGAGTCGCCGAGAGCCAGAGGCCCCTGAGAGCCTTCATGGGTGTGTTGCAGAAGCTTTGGGCCTGCCCCCTGAATGTGCGTCCTCTGCTATATTGCCATGAACCAATCTCCCTTGCCCATAATCAGTGCGGCTGATTGGCAAGAAGCCCAGCTGCAAGATGCCGACATTCGTGATATGCTACTTGCCAAAAGGGATGGGCGAAGCCCAGCTGCGGTTGTCCCACCTAACCCGGACGGTAAACTACTATTGAGAGAATGGACCAAACTGAAACTGATTCGGGGAGTGCTACACCGAATAACCACCGACCCTTTACAAAAGCAACGGACACAACTAGTGCTACCAAAAGAGTACAGAGCCCTGGCCATGAGGGCCCTTCATGACGACTTTGGACATTTACGGATGGAGAGGACCCTGGAACTTGTTCGTAGTAGGTTCTATTGGCCCCGGATGGCTGCAGTTGTTCGCAGGGAATGTGAGACTTGCTCTCGATGTGTTTAAAGGAAAACACTGCCCACGAGGGCTGCATATCTCAAGAACATCACCAGCAACAAACCTTTGGAACTGGTATGCATTGATTTCTTGTCTTTAGAAGTAGACAGGAGGAACATTGGGAACATCCTAGTAGTGACCGACCATTTTACGCGGTATGGAAAACTTTTCCGTTAAAAGCATTTGCGCAAATTCATGCCAGTCTAGACGCAGCTGTGGTGAACTGGGGCGAATGGTGCAAAGAGACTTCAGAGGCTGATCTCATTTGCATAGATACACCCAATTTGCATGGACACACCCACCACGCCTAGTATGTGCTCACAGCAGCCCAAATGGTCACTTTGGCCACTGTGGGATCCCCAGTCTCTCAGTTATTGAGGCAGGGGGGATAAAAGTGTTGTTACCCTGATTATGTGAATCAAGGACAATGGAATGGTGGAACTGTTTATGACAGAGGGATTCGCCATAAACTAAGTAGCACTCGCTAGACAAGGGGCATGGGTTCCAAGCCTAGTCAAGTTGAGAGAGGCTGGGGACAGGTCTTTGTACCTGGTGGTGGGGTGGCCCTGTCTGAGGGCCCAAACAACACCAATTGCACCCCTTCCTCTCTCCACTGTGGAATATCAGAGCTAATTTGGATTCCATTAGGAGTCTGGTTGTGAGCTGCTGAGTTGACTTCACTATGGGCCAGTGGAGCACTAGCACTGAGGCTCCTCTATTAAGAGCTGAACTTGCTGTGGGGAGCCTAGTGCTATACTGCAGGCCTGCGTCTAGACTGGCATGAATTTGTGCAAATGCTTTTAATGGAAAAGAGCGTGTCTAGATTGGCATGGATGCTTTTGCTCAAATACTTTTAACAGAAAAACTTTTCTGTTAAAAGTATTTGTGCAAAATCATGCCAGTCCAGACGTAGCCTCACAGAATGGCCATCAGAGCACTTTTCCCATAAGGGTGCTTTTTCCCATAGGGGTTTCTTCTGCAGCATCCACACTTGCCTTTTTGTGCAAAAACTCTTGCGCAAAAGAGAGTTATGCCTCGTAAAAGGAGGTTTACCTACGGCGGAAAAAGCCCTCTGTTATGCTGTTTTACTCTTGATTTCCTCGTCTACACAGGGCCAAATTTCAGAAAATCCTCCTCTTTCAGAAGGAGGAAGGAGAAAGACAGGCTTCTGAAAGAGCCCATCTGCTCTTCTGCAAAAAAAAAAACAGAAGAACAGAGGCGTTCCCTGGACATGGCAGAGTTTTTCCGGGATATCACCGGTATCCCAGAAAAACCCTGTTGTCTAGACATAGCCTAGATGATGGCATCTGTATGCAGTATTCAAGATGTGGTCATACCATGGATTTATATAGAGGCAATACGATATTCTATGTCTTATTCCCTATCCCTTTCTTAACGACTCCTAATAGTTTGCTTTTTAGACTACTATTGCACATTGAGTGAATGTTTTCAAAGAACTCTCCATAATGACTCCAAGATCTCTCTCTTGAGTGATAATAGCTAATTTAGTCCCCCTAATTTAGTCATTCTATAAGTATAGTTGGGAGAATGTTTTCCAATATGCATTACTTTGCATTTATCAACATTGTATTTCATCTGCCATTTTATTGCCCAGTAACCTAGTTTTGTGAGATCCTTTGGAAGTTCTTCCCAGTTTGCTTTGGTCTTAACTATCTTGAGAAGTTTTTTATCATCTGCAAATTTTGCCACCTCACTGTTTTCCCCTTTCTCTAGATCATTTAAGAATATGTTTAATAGGCTAGGCTTCAGTATGCACCTCTGCGGGACACCACTAGTTGTTACCTCTCTCCATTCTGAAAACTACCATACATTTCTACCCATTGTTTCCTGTCTTTTAGTCAGTTATTAGTCCATGAAAGAACCTTCCCTCTTATGCCATGAGAGCTTCCTTTGCTAAAGAGCCTTTGGTGGGGGACCTTGTCAAAGGCTTTCTGGAAATCTAAGTATACTATATCCACAGGATCCTCCTTGTCCACATCCGTTGACCACCTCAAGGAATTCTAGTGGACTGGTGATGTATGATTTACTTTTATGGAAACCATGTTGACATTTCCCCAACAATGTATTGTTTTACTATAGTTTCAACCAATTTGCCTGGCACTGAAAGTACACTTACCAGTCTATAATTGCCAGGATCATCTCTAAAGACCTTTTTTAAAAATTGGTGTCACTTTAGCTATCCTCCAATCATTTGGTACAGAAGATGAGTTAAAGGATAGGTTACAAACCCCAGTGAGTAGTTCTGCTATTTCAGTTTGAGTTATTTTAGAACTCTTGGGTGAATGCCATCTGGTCTTGATGACTTGTTACTGTTCAGTTTGCCAATTTGTTCCAAAACCTTCTCTAATAACATTTCTATCTAGAACAGTTCCTCATATTTGTCCCCTAGAAAGAATGGTTCCGGCTTGGGAATCTCCCTCACATCCTCAGCTGGGAAGACCATGCAAAGAATTCATTTTGCTTCTTGACAATTACCTTATCATCCTTGAGTGCTTCTTTAGCATCTCAATTGTCCAGTGGCCCCACTGGTTGTTTAGCAGGCTTCCGATATACTTAAAATGTCTTTTCTATTACTTTCAAGGTCCCTTCCAGTTCTAGGATTCTAGGATTCCATGATTCTATGATTTCAGGTTTCTTTCTTTGCAGAGTTCTTGGTGAGTGTTTTTTTCCCCCTGTTGTTGTCCGTAGTTGATTGTTGCTGCCTGATTCTCTCCAACCCCCATTCCCCATTTAACTATATGTACTGGAAAACTTTAAACAGCAAACCACAGACATAAAGGAAAAATTGTAAAGAATGCCTTCTCCAGTAGCACCCACTGGGAAATATAGAAAGCAGCCACCACTCTGGAAGACAGCTAGGGCTAGCTTTCCTCTTTTAACACACATTTTTTCTGATCTGTTATGTAGGTATTTTGTTATCTTTCTCTTTCTGTGTCTACAAAAATGAATTCATCTTAGAAACATAAACCAAGGGCAAGGTAATACTGGCAAAGGTAATACTAAAAAACAGAGAAAAGATTACAGTGGTTTTAATCAGCCATGATATTTATACAAGATTCTGGTGGGGTCAGCAGTATTTACTTTATTCAGACTGAAGTTACTCATATTTTGTTGTTCCTAATGAAAATCTACTCTGCAAATTTTATTGAATATCTTGAGAGGCTTAGATTTTGAAAATTTTTAATTTGGGAGCTGAGGTAAGCACCAGCTGGATTCCACACTCTACTCCCCTACCCCAGGCCGGTGAAAGTGAAGGAGGGAGGGGGATGAAGCAAGTAAGGAGCAGGGCCTTAGACAAGGGAGGTACATCTAAACTACATGGCTCCGTCGACGGAGCCATGTAGATTAGTTTACTCGAAAAAGGGAAATGAAGCGATGATTTAAATAATCGCAGTTTCATTTAAATCAAAATGGCCACCGCACTGTGCCGATCAGCTGATTGTCGGCACAGCGCGGCAGTCTAGACGGGGATCACAAGGCATAAAGGATCTGCCGACGAAGGGTTCTGGGGTCGGCAGATCCCCATCTAGACTGCTGCATTGTGCCGACAATCAGCTGATCTGCACAGCATGGTGGCTATTTTGATTTAAATCGCCGCTTCATTTCCCTTTGCCATCCTGCCCGGGGTGGGGCAAGGGCAGTGCTTTGGAGCAGCGGTGGGGTAGAGGTGCCTGGTTTTATGCAATTAGAAAGTTGGCAACATTAAAACCTAGCCAGGATGAAATTCATCCATTTGCTGAGGGCCAGCAACACCAAGGCCATGTATGCACTATGAAATAATCATTGAATCATAGAATACTAGAACTGGAAGGGACCTCAAGAGGTCATCTAGTCCCCTGCCCTCATGGCAGGACCAAGTACCATCTAGATCATCCCTGATGGATGTCTATCCAACCTTCTTTTAAATATCTCCAGTAATGGAGATTCCACAACCTCCCTAGGCAATTTATTCCAGTGTTTAACCACCTGACAATTAGGAAGTTTTTCCTGATGTCCAACCTAAACCTCCCTTGCTGCAATTAAAGTCCATTGCTTCTTGTCCTATCATCAGAGGCCAAAGAGAACAATTTTTCTCCCTCTTCCTTGTAACACGCTTTTAGATATTTGAAAACTGCTATCATGTCCCCTCTCAGTCTTCTCTTTTCTAAACTAAAAAAGACCAGTTTTTTTCAGTCTTTCCTCATAGGTCATTGTAATTAGGAGGATTTACTGCTGTGGTGTTCTCACAGGTCTCTGGCTCCGTCAATGATGATAACCAGAAGGCTGCTTGCATGTGTGCTCAGTGATGTGGGCCCAATGACCATAGCAGACCCTGTGAGGGCCCCCAAAGACCACAACAAGATAAGGATCGAAGGCACCCAGCCAGGTTTACTGTTAAGCAAAGTACAGTAGTAGTTGTCAGTAGATTCTACTGAATCACTGCACACATGAATTTATAACAATGCCCTGTGGAGGACACAATGGATAGATTTGCTGTAGTGGGGTTCCCCAAGTGTGGTGTGGTGATAAATGGAACACACATCCCCATCTTGACACTCGACCACCTTGACAAGGAGTACATAAACTGCAAGGGGTTCTTTTTGATGGTGCTACAGGAACTAATGGATCACAAGGGCCATTTCACTGACATCAACATGGGATGGTTGGGAAAGGTGCATGACACATGCATCTTTAGGAACTCCTGCCTCTTTGGCAAGCTACAAGCTGGAATTTTTCTCCCAGACTGGAAAATTACCCTCAGAGATGCTGAAATGCCAATAGTCATCCTTGGTGATGCAGCCAACCTATTGCTCCCATGGCTCATGAAGCCATACACAGGCAGCCTTGACTGCTGTAAGGAGCCATTCAACTATAGGATAAGCAAATGCACATACTGGAGGCCTTCTTCTTGGGTTTTTTTATGTTTCGTGGATACTTACAGTATATACACTGTCCATCTGTTGTCGCTCAGTCTTGCTACATGTCCAACCCATCTCCTTTCCAATCATATATAACTTGGATGATATCGTTGACTGCTTCTTGCACGCAAATTGTTGATAGTAACATGCTGTAGCCTACTTACACGCACCATGAATCTTTCCATTGCTCTTTAGGTGGTTTGCAGCTTTAATTCTTCTGTAAGTGTTGTGTTCCAGGTTTCACGGCCATAGAGCATTACTGGAAGTATGCTGGTGTTAAAGAGATGGGCTTTCATGGTGGTGGAAAGTTTGGGATCAACAAAAACACTTCACAGATTTCCAAAGTCAATCCAACCTGACCTCCTCCTCCTGTTCAACTCTGGGCCCAACTCATTCTCCCTCTGCAATGCTTGTCCAAGATATACATATTGATCCACTAACTCAATGGACTGTCCATCCAGCTGTATGACAGACTCTGGACAACATGCATTTTTCATCCACTTCGTTCTTCCAGTGTGAATGGTCAGGCCAAGCTCCTTCATAGTCTTACCAATGTCATTGAGGAAGGTTTGCAATGTTTCGGGTTTTGACAGAATTAGGATGATGTCATCTGTGAAAAGGAGCATCTGAAGAACCTCACCATCAATCAGAAATCCATCTTTCACTTTGATCTTCCTCAGGACGTTTTCCAGAATGCTGACAAACAACTTCGGTGAAAAAACATCCCCCTGCTTTACTCCTCGCTTACCTTTGATGATCAAGGGTGTCATCAAAAAGCATGATTTCTGTAGTTGTGTCTATCATGGAATCTTGTATGATTCTAATGTGCACAGAAGAGACACCCTATGAAAGGAGAGTACTTAAAGCTACATTTTATTCCACTGAGTCAAAGGCTTTTTTAAAGTCAATGAACAACAAGCATTGTGGGATCTTGTACTCTCTATACCTTTTGGTCATCTGTGTGACCACAAAAATGTGGTCCACCATGTAGAATCCCCTATGAAAGCCTACCCGTTCCCTTCTCATGTTTTCCTCAAGGACACCCTTAATATGGGCATAGATCATTCTCATAAAGACCTTATAAAGATGAGAAAACAGGCAGATGGATCAATAGTTGCAAATGTCTTCTCAATTGCCTTTTTCAGTTTGCCTCTTCTAATCTTTTGGACTTCTCCCCTCTTTAATGTATCTTGAGAATCTCTCACTAAGTGCTTTTAAAAGTGTACCACCTTCCACACAAAGTTCTTCTATGTGTACTTGGTCTAAACGTGCTGCTCTTCCCAACTTCATCTTCTGAAGAGCCACTGCCACTTCTTCGCAGAACACATCAGGTTCGGGAGTGATGGAGCCCAGGTACAATGTCTCTACTGCTGTTGCTGACAAAAATAGTTCACTATAAAAGCGCCGGAAAATTTGTTCCATTTCATATCTGTTTGTTGTTCTTCTACCTTCTTCATCAACAAACATGTTTGTTGATGAATTACATATTGCAAAAAAAATTATTAAGCCATTAAACATTTATCTATATACATATTTAAATAAAATTACCACATTTCTTCTACTCTCACTATACTCAAACAATTTTTTCCCAGTTTCGCTGTGAAAAAGTCATGAATGATGTCATCATAGTTCAAAGACCTCACAATTTAATTCTCAGTGCAAAGGGGGACAAAGTACTGAGATGCTCTTGAGTCATGGATCAAAGGACATTTTTTACTCTTGTTAGAAAAGAAAAGGAACATTCTCCACTATAATTAGTGATTAGTAGTGACAAGTACAGCTGTAATGCACTTTCAACATTTGAGAAGTATTCTGTCACACTGGATTCAGTGATAACTTGGTACATCCAAATAGATACACTTTTGTCATCTTTTCTCTCTATATCTGAGAGTGATATGAATCCAACAAATTGAAGAAATTCTTTATTAAAATCTAACTAGGAGATCATCTGGATACTTCTGAAACAAATGTTTGGATGACTCTGGCTACTGCTACTGCCAGAGAGTGTTTGATTAATGTGGGAGCTGGAGAGCCAGGGAGATCTACTACAGTGTCCTGTCTGTTCCCAGCAGCCTAAATGCATTTCTTCTGTATTCATTAGCTCTTTCACAATTAGAATCATCAAATCATAGGACTGGAAGGGACCTCTAGATGTCATCTAGTCCAGTGTTTCTCAACCTTTTTTTATAAAGTACCCCTTTTTCAAAGTACCTACAGTTTTCCGACACACAAAATTTTTTTCTACCATTGCAACACATTTGTTTAAACAACTTAATCGTAGCTGGGTGGGTGATGAAATTTTTGGGTGTAAAAAGTACAAAAATAATAAAGCTCTGTAAAACTTAAAACAAAAATTCAGTTTTCTCCAAATTTCAGTTGTGTTGACGTACCCCCCAGACTTCTCTCGAGTACCCCTAAGGATACTCGTACCACTGGTTGAGAAACACTGATCTAGTCCAGACCCCTTTGCTTTCAACTTTTGAATGAGTAAGACAAAACAGAGCTATACTCTGTTGTGTTCTCTGCCCTCCTCAACATCTCAAAAGAACCATCAGGCTTGGATTTGGCTTGTTTACTAGGCTGGTGTAGAGTGAAGGATGAAGCACACAGACCTTGCTTCCCCACCCTCCCCTTTAAAGTGTTCATGGGGGAGGAAAGTGAAAGAGATTCTGCTTATCCAGGTGTGAAAAAGCAGAAGGGACCTAAATCTATTCTCGTGCAAAAATCTGTTCTCCCAGACCCTAGCCTAAAGTCAATAAGGCTACAAAAGTGTAACTTACCGCAGGAATTGGCCTTTGTTCCCTTCTCAAATCAGTCATTCCATGCTTACCCAACATTTCCCATATGGGAAAGAGGTCAGTTTGGCTACGTCTAGACTGCATCCCTCTGTCGACAGAGGAATGCAAATCAAGCACGTCGAAATTGCTAATGAAGCCGGGATTTAAATATCCTGCACCATATTAGCATAAACATGGCTGCCGCTTTTTTTCAAAACAGAGTTTTTTCGAAAGAAAGCGGCAGTCTAGATGCGGATCTGTCGAAAAAACAGATCTTGTATTCCTCAAAAAATGTGGTTTACAGGATCTGTCAAAAAAGGCTTTATTTTCGACAGATCCACGTCTAGACTGCTGCTTTTTTTAAAAAACCCTGTTTCAAAAAAAGCTGCAGCCATGTTTATGCTAATGAGGCATGGGATATTTAAATCCTGGCTTCATTAGCAATTTCAACGTGCCTAATATAATCTCTGTTGACAGAGAGGTGTCGTCTAGATACACCCTTTGAGTTGGGGCAGAAAAAAGATTAACTTCAACTTTATTTAGCTTTCAGTTTGGGGAATGAAACCACAGGTGACAATGAGGCAGTGTGCTGATGCAGTGAGAGCCAGCTGGGGCACTCTGCTGCAGGAGGAGTTGGGCATGCTCCTCGCTGGGCTCCTGGAGCTCTTCTGCAGACTGCTGTGCTAAACAGCAGGCAAGTGAAAGGGGCTGGCTGGGGGTGTGCCCTACCCCGGTCCAGGGCTGCCTGAGCCTCCCCCTACTCCAACATCATTTAGGAAGGGCAGAAGGGGCTGAAGCCTCCTCCTGATTCTACCAGAGCTGCCTGTTGTTTGCTGGCCCCCTTCCATCACTGTCAAGGAGCAAGAGGGCGCTCCTTCTGAGCCAGAGGGGGCTACTTTAGCTTGTCTTTCCTGCTAGCAGGAGCGCTCCGAGCTCCAGCAGCATTGTGTGAGCAAGCCCATTCCCTCTCCCTCACCCACTATGACCCTGACTCCTGCCTGAGCAGGAGGGCCTAAAGCTATAGCCTTGTTAGCCTAATGGTTAATCCGGCCCTGGTGATTCCTGTGTGTCAGCACCCCCCTGTTTGCCGGGAGAGTGCAACTTTCCCTTACCATAGGAGCAGGCACGTGGGAGAAAGGAGGGAGGGGATCCAGACATGGAGGCAGGGCAGGGCAGGGGCTCAAGCCAGGCTTCACTGGGGATGAGCAAATGGAGGTTTACTGCAAAGGCATCAGCTAAGAGCTTCCCCTGCTTCATCCAGGTTGCCATGTGAGTTTATCTGTCTTCTCTGAATAACACAGAGTGATACAGAGGAGATGTTGACTGGGTGTGGCTAGAAATTTGGGCTTTGTGCTGCAATGACAGCAGACCACTTACTGCTGGTTTGGCATGGGAAGGTGTCCTACTGGGGAAGATGGAATAAGGCAGCCTTTCCAGAAACCATGTGAGAAGGATTAAAGAGTGCCCATCTGAGAGCTTCATGGAGATGTGCAGGGAGGATTCCCCTCTCCATCTCCAGACATGTTAACAAGCTGTTCTGGGGACCCCCCACCATGTAGGCAGAGTGCCCACCACAGATCACACCAGATTGCCTTAACCCACTTTTAGCATCATAAAAAATGTGAATTCATCAGAAGTGCCCTCCCCGGAATCAGTTCCCAACTGTGAGACTTCCTGGGAAGAGGGGATTGTCTCCAAGGCTACATCTACACTGCATCCCTCTTGTGCAAAAGCCTATGCAAATGAAGCATGGATTAGCATATTGCTATGCTTCATTTGCATAATTAATTAGGGCCCATTTTTGCCAAGAGACTTATGCGCAAAAAGGAGCTGTCTACACTGCTCTTTTTTGCACAAAAACCCTGTCTTGCACAAGAGCCGTTCTTCCTGAAAAAATGAGGAAGAACGGCTCTTGCGCAAGAGGGGGATTTTGCGCAAAAAGGAGCTGTGTATGTGGCTCATTTTTGTGCAAAAGCCTCTAGTGAAAAAATGGCCCCTAATTAATTATGCAAATGAAGTGTGGTAATATACTAATCAGTGCTTCATTTGCATAGGCTTTTGCACAAGAGGGAAGCTGTGTAGATGTAGACCAAAGGTATAAAAAACATAATTTGCCCCATTCACCTGCTGACCGTTCTCCTCCTCCTTGTTTTCCTCCATGCTGAACTCTATGCTGCTGCCTGAGCCACACACTGGCTAGGGAAGATGGCTTTATCCCCCCAAGGATTGCATGCAGCTGCTCAAAGAAGCAGCATTTTTGTGGCGATGCTCCAGACAGTCCACTTGCCTCCTTTGTCTTCTGGAAGGACTACCTCAGCTCCTTTGTTTTCATGCAACACTGCTGGGCATCCCTAGCATATCTTTTCTCCTCCATGCCCCTTTCAATCTTGGCACAGATATCTGCATTTCTTTTGCTGGTTCGTAGTTCTGCACGAACAGATTCTTCTCCACACACAGCAATGAGGGCCAAGATTTCCTGCCCACTCCATGCTAGTGCTCATCTAAGACCCTGGGAACTCATGGTCAGGTGTGCTGCTCAGGTCGTCTACCTACTCTGAAGTCTGCTCACCATGCTGGCCACACAGGATATGAAATTCAAATTTTCCCAAGGCTTTTCCTGTTCACCTGGAGAACAGAAGAGTTGAAATCTGTGGCCAGAGCAATCACTGCAGGGCATTGTAGGACACTTCTCGGAGGCCAAGAATATTGACTTTCAAAATGCTGCATCTGCACTACCGCAAAGTCAACCATGCAAGATGAATTTAGTGGTTCCTTGGAAAAGCAGAAGTACAGAAACTGACTTTAACAATCCTTAAAGTCAATGGAACAGTCATTGCACCAAGCAATCCACCAGTGGTATGCAACACAGGGGTACGGGTGCTCTTGATTTATGCTCCCCTTTTCAATTTAATATTTTGTTGACAATCTCTAATCTTAAACAAAACATAAGCTTTTAAGTGCTTCATCAGAGAGAGGGATGCTGTCCCAGCGAATGCCAAATGACTAGTATTTCATTAAAGAAAGGGGAGAAAAATCATATTAAAACAAATAACCCTGACCCTACAGGAGTGTTTTCTCTGTTGAAAACTCCTTTCCTAAACATCCTGCTGCTAGCACTCATTTGTCTCTGAATGACATTGCAGATACTTTCCTTGACACTGCTTCTGGGATGCAGTCTTAGCTCTTATCAGTGATAGATTGGCTATTTTTTAATCACATGGTTGAGCTGTCTGTTTCTTTCTGCTGTGCCCTTTTCTTGTTCCACTCTTACACGGTGTGGTTTTTACCACCAAGAGCTTGACTGCAATCAACAGCTCTGCTGGCAACAAATGTTCAAAAATCATGAGTCAGGCCCTGCAAAAATCATGAGACTGGCTTAACAATATTAGACTTTTTAAAAAAGGTAAATGTTGGGTTCTTCTATTTGTGGCTTTTATGGACATTTGGGTTATGTTTTCACATTTTTCTGTGCAACCATGAGGGCTAAAAATATGTTTCTCTTTCTCTCCCAACCCCCGCCTCCCACACATGTATGCACAAACTGAGATTCTCATATAATTCACAGAATTAAAAAAAATATATATGACAGGTGACAACACTAAATCAATATTCTTCAGTCTCAAACTACCATGATCATTTCATCCCAGAATTATATTTGTTATTCTTTTCTAGCCCTGACCCGAACAAATCTTTCTGGATGGCTCCTCAAAGATGGTTTGCTTTTGGGGCATGCCAGTTGCTGGATATTGGCCCTTTTAAGACCAAACATTCTGGAAGTAGCAGTCACCTCACGGAGACTGTGACTGAGAGCAAAGCATTATGGGTAGGGACTGAAGCAGTTTAAAAGACAGGTCCTCAGTAGGAGAGATTGGATGATGGATGTTATAACAAAAGAGCCAGCCAGGATGGGCTATAAGGAAAAAGCATTGGTGAGTGTCTACAAGCAGACAAGAAGAGACGAACCTAGTGGAAGGATTAGAATCCAGGTTTGTGTTTGAGCACTGCTCTGAGTGACAAAGTGTTACATTTGCAGGGAAAATCTAGAGATGGCTTCAGATGAGAGAAGCAGTGTGGGCTCAAGGCCTAGGCTGCGTCTAGACTGGCATGATTTTCCGGAAATACATTTAACGGAAAAGTTTTCCGTTAAAAGTATTTCCGCAAAAGAGCATCTAGATTGGTCCCAGAGTTATCGTTAAAACGATGTGCTTTTGCGCAAAAGCGCGTCTAGATTGGCGGCACGCTTTTGCGCAAAAGCAGAAGCCCGGAACCATTATGAAGAGGGCTGGAGCTCCGTTCAGACACGTGCTTAAATGGGTCTCGCTGGACAGCCGTTTGTCTCCTGCTCCGTGCATTAGGACCTCTGACAGCCATAGCAGGTTTGGTGGTTGCCCTCTGCCTTTTGGACACCACCCTTTTGCCCCCTAGTGCTTTTTCCTGGTTTTGGTTTCTTGTGCCTTTGTCTGCCATGGAACCAGGGGTGGCCATGTGCCTGCTCTGGCCCCTGTTGGCCATTTTTGAGTGCCTGCAGCTGGTGCTCCAGACTGGTGCCCTCATGTTCCAGGACCAGGAGGCGCAGATCGCCTTGGACTCCCTCACCAGGGAGACCATGGAGTCCCTGTGGCACCCCCACCCCACCGTGGAGAGGCCACTCTGGAGACTGGACACCAGTACAGACTGGTGGGACCGGCTGGTCCTTGGGCAATGGGATGACCAGCAATGGCTCCGGAATTTCCGCATGCGAAAGCAGACGTTCCTGGAGCTGTGTGCCTGGCTCACCCCCGCGCTCCAGAGAGCCACCACCCGGCTGCGTGCGCCCATCCCCGTGAAGAAGAGGGTTGCCATCACGCTATGGAAGCTGGCCACCCCGGACAGCTACCGATCGGTGGCACACCAATTTGGGGTGGGAAGATCCACCGTCAGTGTGATCGTCATGGAGGTAAGTCCCCGGGGGAGTGGGGAGTGGGGTGGGGGGAGGGTACTGCACTCCATGCCCAGGGGCAGCCAAGACTCCAGGCTGGGTCACCCAGGGGTTTGGGACATCCCTCCCTTGCACAGGCCTGCTGGTGGGGGGGGGGCCGTGGGGCGAGGGGGCCCTGGTGTGTGTGTGCATGTGCGTGTGTGTGTGTGTGTGCGTGGGTGAGGACAGAGGGAATCACGGGGGGGGGGAGCCCAAGGGAGCGCACACTCACCCCTGCCTTATGTGATGTGTTCCCTTGTGTTTCTCTGCACCCTTCTGCAGGTCGTCCATGCCATCAACGATGTCCTGCTCCCGAGAGTGATCCGCCTGCGCGACGTGGACGCTACGCTGGGCGGCTTCGCTGCCCTCGGGTTCCCTAACTGTGGGGGAGCCCTGGATGCAACCCACATCCCCATCCGGGCCCCGGAGCATCGAGCAGCCCATTTCACGAACAGGAAGGGGTACTGCTCTATTGTTCTCCGACCCTCGTGGACCACCGGGGCCGCTTCCTGGATGCCTACGCGGGCTGGTCCGGCAGGGCACACAACGCCCGCATCCTCCTCAACTCCGGACTGTTTCACAGGCTGGAGGCGGGCACCTACTTCCCCCGGTGGGAGTTGACTGTCGGGGATGTGCCTATGCCCATCTGCGTCATCAGGGACGCGGCCTACCCCCTGCTGCCCTGGCTAATGCAGCCCTACACGGGGAGGCCGGACCAGAACCAGGCCCGGTTCAACAACCGCCTCAACCGGGCCCGAAATCAGGTGGAGTGCGCCTTCGGCCGCTTAAAAGCCCGCTTCCATTGTTTGCTCACCCGTCTCGAGATGGGTGAGCGGAATGCAACGGAGGTACTGGCCGCGTGCTGCGTGCTCCACAACATTGTGGAGCGGAGTGGGGAGGCCTTCCTCCCTGCATGGATGGCAGCCGAGGCACAGACGTTTGAACAGCCCCACACAGCTGCCATCCGCCAGGCGCACCAGGATGGGGTGCGCATCCGAGAGGCCCTGACGGGCATGTTCGCACAAGCCCCATAGTAGGGTCGCCTCGGTCTCCCCATACAACTCCCTCCCATCCCCTACCCTTCCCCCTACCCTCCCCTTACCTCCCCCCAATTGTAAAGCGTCGGTTCCAAGCACATCGGCCGTCATCGTGAATGTTCGTCGGGTGAGTCCGACGTAGCTAGGGTTTTTCTTTTAGTTTAGGCTAGGGTTTAGGCCACCATCACCTGTCCGAGCTGTCCCGAAGAACAGGAAGAGGATTCGTGGTTCATGCGGAAGGCTCGAGTCAGCGTACCCGATTCCAGTCATCTTCGAGGGATCTCCTGGCTGTTCCTCTCCCGAGGCCCGGAAGGACCAAAGGATTCAGGTTGCCAGCTTCACCGTTGTCTTCCATCGAGGGATCTCCTGGCTGTTCCTCTCCCGAGGCCCGGAAGGACCAAAGGATTCAGGTTGCAAGCTTTGCCGTCGTCTTCCATCGAGGGATCTCCTGGCTGTTCCTCTCCCGAGGCCCGGAAGGACCAAAGGATTCAGGTTGCCAGCAACACTACAATCGTCCCTGCGTCTATACTATGTACATATTCTTTTGTGTGTGTCTTTTAACCTTTCTTGCTTGTTTGTTATCTATGTTAATATAGTTGTGGTTTAAATTTTACTTAAAAGTGTCAGTATTTATTTATGCGCCACAAACCAATGGCCACTTAAAGGAACGACTGGTGATAGATACAGAATTTGGTGTCCGCATTTTGTAATCCTCTTAAATTTAGTTGGTTAATTGGCATCTCAAATCATTTATTACAGTTACCTCAAGTAACACAATAACCAACACAGTTTTGTTTTCAACTGAAAAACTTGTATGTTTTTATTTACAAGGGGGAGGAGACCTTCAACTGGGAGGGGGAGGGGGAGGGGGAGGAGACTTTCAATTGGGAGGGGGAGGGGCTACTCCTGGGAGGGGTGGCCCCTGCGAGCGCTCCTACGGGGGCAGACCTGGACATGGGGGGCAGGCCGCATCGGGGGCAGGCTGCATGGGGAGGTGGGCAGGAGGGGCTATTGCAGGGGCGGCAGGAGGAGGCATTGCAGGAGGGGGCATTGCAGGGGCAGGAGGGGGCATGGGCAGTGCTAGGGGAAGGATGGCGGGGGCATGGGGTAAGGCCATGCCATAATGGATGGCATGGGATATGTGGGCAGTGAGGGTGGCGATGGAGTCAGCCATCCTGGTGCACTGGGCCTGGATGGTGGCCCAGGCCTCCTGGCGCCACTGCAGGTCCCCCTCGACGCGTTGCCTAATCGCAGCCTCAATGCGCTCGATGGCTTGCACATGGCGCCGAAGGAGCTGGTCCCGGTGGCGGAGCCTCTGGCTCCATGGTTGGGCAGCTGGGGGTGCCGCTGCTGCTGGACTGGAGGGTCCCCGGCTTGTGCTTGGTCCCACTGCAGGGAAGAGAAGAAAGGATGGGTCAGTCAGGCAGGCTGGCCACTGTCCCCACACCTCATGCCCTCCACCCCTGAGCCCAGGTGACACCACAGTAGTGTGGCTTGGGCCCACTCGGTTCCTCCCCTGCCCCCCGTGTTGTATGTTTTCAAGGAGGACCACCCCTGGAGTAGGGTCCTCCTCCATGTATTGTAACCACCGGTCTGTGTCCTGGCCCCGTGGAGGGCGGGAGGGCGCTTGTGTTGCGTTAACCTGTGGAATTCCCTGCCAGTGGAGGCTGTGAGGCTTTGGGCTAATCACTGGTGTTTGACAGGGAGTGAGATGCATCCCCACACAGTGCCTGGAAGCACATCTGGCAGACGTGGTCTGGGCTCTCAGATTTCTATCGCGTGGGATATCTCCTGGACGGAACCAGGAGAGTGACTGGGGGGGGTGGTCCCATCCTTGCAGCAAAACTCAAGCGGCCCTAGGGGCGCCCCGAGCGCTTCCCCCCCTTCTCCCTTCCACTATCCCTTACACACGTAGCCCAGGGACATGTGTGGCCGCAGTGGGGACTTCCCTCGGGGAGCCAGCCAAGGCACTGGGAGCAGGCGAGGGGCTCAGTGGGGGGGGCCGCGTTCACAGGGCTGTGATGCTGCGGTTTACCCAGGAGCAGCTGGCTGTGCCTCACAGCCAGGCATGGGACAGTGTGCCGTTCTCCGTGCTGCATCTTTGCGGAGGTGCGGGCTCTGGCCTGAGTCCCTGGGGCCCTGGCTGGTTCCAGCCGGCATCCACCCTTCCCCCTGGTCCCGCCGAATGTGTGTGAGCAGCACGGTCCCAGGCGTGCCCTGCAGCTGCCTGCTGCGGCCACATGCCGCTCGGTCACCAGGCTGCACGTGGTTGCACGTGCTGCTTCCTGCCTAATGCTACACAGCATGCAGCTCACGTGGCCTGAGTGACATGCTCTCCCCCTCCCCCCTCCGGGCGCCTTGCTCCCCCCACCGCCCCGCCCTTGTGAGTGCAAAGTGCAAGACTCACCAGTGGATCCTTCCCCGGCCCTGGAGGACGTCAGGGCTGCTGGAGGGGGGCTGCTGGGTGGCAGTGCTGGCCTCATCCTCTGATGCACTGCTGTCGTCTCCTTCCCCCACCTCGGTGGTCCTGGTGATGGGGGGGCACACGCTGCTGTCGAAGGGCACGTCCGTGGCTTGCGGGGCTGGCTGGCTCAGGATGGCGTGCAGCCGGTTATAGTGGGGGCAGGTGTCTGGTCCTGCCCCCCGGCCCTCGCTGGCCTGCACATAGCCCAGGCGAAGTTCTTTGACTTTAGCCCAGACCTGTTCCAGGTTCCGGGCTGGATGGCCCTGCTGGGCTAGCGCCTGGGCCATGCGGCCAAAGATGTCAGCGTTGCGGTGCTGGGACCGGGTGTTGTGGAGGCCCTCCTCCTCCTGCCACAGGTCCAGGAGGGTCTCCAGCTCCCCCGAGGACCACGATGGGGCTCTTCTTCTCTGGCCCCTGGGGGCCTCCTGCTCTGGGGGTGCAGGTGGCTGAGCGCTCGGAGCTGCCATGCTGGGCTGCGAGGTGGCTGCTGGGCACGGCAGGGGCACCATGGCAGACCTCAGGCCAGAGGTTTGAGGCATGCTCCTGCCACGTGCGCTCAGCAGCCTGTGGCTACTTTAAGAGCTCGGGTTACCAGGAAGTCCGGGGCTACTACGTCCCAACAGCTTTTTTCCGTTTAGCCTGCTTTTGCGCAAAAGTCTTAGCTAGCTGTCTACACTGGCCCTTTTGCGCAACAGTTTTTCACAAAAAGGACTTTTGCCCAAATGGGAGCGTCAAAACTTTTCCAGAAGAAGCACTGATTTCGTATATGAGAACGTCAGTGCTTTTGCGGAAAATCAAGTGGCCAGTGTAGACAGCTGGCAAGTTTTTCCGGAAAAGCGGCTGATTTTCTGGAAAAAGTGGCCAGTCTAGACACAGCCCTAGTGTTTATACCTGCTCACACCAGCCTGGGACTTGGGAGGAAGCCTTTCTTTCACTCTTTGCTTTATGGGAGAAGGACTAGATACCTGGGGAGAGCAAAGGTCTGGTGGTCTCAGCCCTGCAAGAAATAGGGAAGTCTGTACTCTGAAAAGGGCCTAAGATATGCTCTGCTTTGTTTCCATAGGTAAGGGAAGATGTATATTTTCTTTTATCAGTCTTCAACTTGTTACCTTTCAATATAATTAAATTTCCCCTTGTTCTTGCATTATTAGCATTGTATAATCAGATGGTGGCTTATAAAGAATGGTGTCAGACAAGCATTAGCCACAAAATTCTTCTTCCTTCTGTACAGTCATTGTACTTTCTTGTTTACCAGTCATCAATCCATCTCCCGCAGCATATTGATGTTATTGGCAATCTGTTTGTAGATTGCTATTCCTGTTGCCTCTCAGAACCAACTCAATGAGCCTCAGAGCATTTTCATTTTGGGCAGAGGTCTGTGTGATTAGGCAGCTAAATGAAGGAACACTCTCCATTCAGCTGTCCAGGAGGGAGCAGTGCCAACCAGGTGGGCAATTTGCCTGTTGAGAAAGGTGCTTATTGAATTTGGGAACAGTAAGGACTTCTGCTGATTCCTAGTGTCACATGTCAGCAAAAGATAAGACTCCACAGTGTTTTATAACAGCTAGCAGAGGTGGATGGGGGAAGGAAAAAGCGTCATGTGGTCTAGTCAGAGCAATTTCTATTTTTTACAGGAGAAAGGCCATCATGAGAGACAGAACACCCAGTGTGAATCTAGCTGAACACAGATTCATGTTGCCTTAAGAGGGGAGATGCCTCTCCATTTAAAGGGGCAGTACACAGAAAACAAATCACAAAGATGCAAGCCATAGACACAAAATTTAAAAAAAATCTTGAATAAAACTGCTTGTTAAATTTCTTCCAGTTTTATATGTGATGAATTCTTCCCCCCGGCTACATCACAGCTTCTTGAGTCCTTATAGCAAATGGCCAGTGTATGGGAATCTTAGTTTATTTTGCATCTTTGCAAGTGGTAGCATAGCCCAACAGTTAAAACAGTAGTGTGAAAATCATGAGATCTGTGTTCCTGTCCAAGGTTTCTGGAAGGCATAGAATGTAATAGATACTGGTATTGTTCTACAGCTTATTTTTAACTCTCAAGTTTTCTAATAAACATCTGCCCCTACTGTAATCTAGAGGCCAGGTGAAAGGAATAATAAATTATATAAAGGATTTCAATTTCTATTAAATTCCACAGCTCATCAATGTCTATAAAAACTGATGAATTTAAGACTGGTAAAGGGCCCACTGAGTGTCTTTGGGATTTGTCCTTCTAATTCATGTAGGTGCTTTTTACAACAGCATTCTTAATATCTATTAACATCTCTATGACTTTCTATTGATTCTGTGTAGGTGACATTTGTCTCTGTATAAGGCCTCTGTTTCTCCCATATGTCACATAAATGACATACACTTTTCTAGAGAACTTGGAGCGCTATGGATGAAATGATCCAAATATGTATTTAATTGTTTATAGATAAATTTGCACACACATTTATATCTGTCTGCCTATCTATGGAGATATAAGTCTATGGAGACTGATTTGTCCATCCCTACAAAAAAGCACTATCCTTAATGCATGCTTCTCCAGCAGTTAATGTGGCAATGAAATGCCTCAAACACTGTGGCTACGTCTAGACTACATCCCTTTTTCGGAAAAGGGATGTAAATTAGACGTATCGCAATTGCTAATGAAGCGGGGATTTAAATCTCCCCCGCTTCATTAGCATAAAAATGGCTGTTGCTTTTTTTCCGCACGGAGCTTTGCCGGAAAAAAGCACCAGTCTAGACGCTGATCTTGCGGAAAATAAAGCCTTTTCCAAAAGATTCCCTTATCCCTTATTTCCCTGACTTTTCATAGCTTTTTGTAAGTCTTTCTTCTGATGGGCTTAGGTTTAGGCAGAGGCGTGAGGGGAAGGTAGGTCTCTCATGAGTCAGACAGATGGGATACTATGCCCTGGTTTCTCAAGAACACAGACCTGGTAGGTACCAGTGGGGGCATAGCAGGGCATTGAGCACCTGGAGTAAGCCAGCACCTGTGCCTCACAGCAAGCCTATTGGATTGGGCACCACAGGTGTGTGGGGCAGAGGAATAATCTATTTCCCCTGTTTTGTGGTTCACACTAGGATGTGATTGTTTTCTTTCTCTTATGATGCTGCCCACCCAGCATCCCTCTTCATGCTTGCTTGTTGTAACTGTAATCATGGGGTGAGGGAGCCATGATCCAGCGAGTTCTCTACATCATCATACTGTATGACTACTTGATTGAACCTGTTCTCACTGCTTTGGCAACTGTTCCTCTGGACTTCATATTTTATACTTGTCTGCATTAAATTGCATTTCCAGGTACTGGCTGAGTCACCTGAAAAGATGCAAATTCTCCAGAAGCCAGTTGTACTGTGGGGTGAGGGGTATGTGTGGGGGGGGGGGTGGAGGATGTGCTCTCATAAATCTTACTTGGCATCAAGGAAGTGTGAAAAATATTGAAGACCATCACTATGTCCTCTCCTCCTTCCTTTTACTGCTATCATACGCCAAATATACAGTGTCTAGGGCTTTGGTTCAACCCACACGACTTCCTCTTTTGGATCCAAACATCTCCAGATTTACCAACTGAATTCCATTATTCACATTTATTACAGAAGCACCTCAGCTCAGATCCAGGTCTGGGCTAGGCACTGTACATACAGATTCTGAGAGAATCCTGCCCCCAGAGCTTAAAATTCAGATAGGAAAGACAAAGGTTTAGCCTCCTTGTCCAGATGTCAAACTGAGGCACAGGGTAGCTCAGCAATTTACCTAAGGTCACACATGGAGTCTGCAGCAAACTTAGCAACTGAGCCCTTCATTCAAAAATTCTTTGACATTGGCATGTTTGAAATCTAGATCTGAACTGGTATTTCTAACACTTCTCTTGTGGTAACACCTTGAGACCAACCAGTTCAGGCCCCCAGTTCAGTAGATGTTGTATACACAGAAAGAAAACGAGTCCTTGCCCTAAAGAGCTTAGCATCCAAAAGACAAGACCACAAGATGTGAGAAAAATGAGCAGGCCGTGTGGGTGGGGGTGGGGAGGATGACATAACAAAAAGAATGAGATGTGTACACTTCTTAGCCAGTCAGGAGTCACACAGCTGCCTCCTGCCTGGCCATAATTTCTATAGCCAGTGTATTTTTTGGTCATGTTTTTTACCCTTCCTGCCCTGAAGATGAACCTCATTGTTATTATCACAATTATAATATGTATGTATTATGGTAGCACTTATGAGTCATGGACCAGAGCCCCATTGTGGTAGATGCTGCACAAACACTACAGCCTATTACCAATTCCCATAGGTCATCCAGTCCCCGAATTGGCCCATGCTGTGTCTCTGCTAGGACTTTACATTGGGAGAGCTATCCTGATGTTAAAACACCTTTCTTGTAGTCTGTCCAAACAGGGCCTTTGGGGAACTGAGCCATGCAGGCATCCCTGTTTTGTAACTCATTCCTAAGTTTTTTATTTGGGTGAAAAAAATGGGAAAATCTGTTTCTCTCAATCCTTGGAAAGTAGATCAGTCCAGTTGCTTAATCTGCCTGTTGTGTTTTATGTGCTTGCAGCCTCCTGTTCTGTGCTGTCACTAAAGGATGAGGATGAGCCCCATCTGGAGGGTAGTGCTGAACAGTTCCTGTCTGGGGATGGGTCCCACATTCCTGGATGAGGAGTGAGTGAACTAGTCTGTAATAGCGGGGTTGCAGAGAGGTCCCTGGGCTGCTGCAAAGTTAGTGAAAGTGCAGGAGGGGACTCTGCTCCTATCAATTATTACCATTCAACATTTTTTCATTGATTTCAATATGAAACCAGCATTTATGGACATTTCTTGAATCCTGCCACGCCTATCGATAATATATTTCTACCCTGAACTAAGAATAGTCACACATGCATATTTTGGCGAAGACAAGGCCTTATTTACCATCATACTGTCTTAATTAAACCAGTGCAAAAGGCTGTTTGGACACTCTTATTTCAGTATAAGAGCAATTTAATTCTTTTTTATTTAAGCTTGTTCTTAATTTAAGCTAAACCCAAGTACAAGTACTTTAAATAAAAAAATTGTCTTTGCACTGGTTTAACTAAACCAGCTCCATAGTAGTATTGTTGTTATAATTTATAATGTGCCTTATCATAGCACCTGGCAGCCACAGTCATGGGCCAAGACCCCCCTGGTGCAAGGTGCTGTACATATATTTTTAGATTAGGCGACCACATCTGGACACTGTAGTTGAGATGTGGGTGTACCATGGATTTTCACAGAGATGTGGGCATACCATGAAAGATTAAGTTTTTCTTCTACGTAATGGAAATGGACTTCAGACTGAGATAAAAAGAGGACTATTTGGTGCAAATGCATGTCAGAAAATGAAGGGGGTATTAAAAAAATAAGCATTCCACCTAAACTTCTACTATGAAAGTCTCCGGCAGAGTCCTGTAATGGCTTTGGAGATGCTGTTAATGATGATGAACTATTCTATAGCTCTTGCACTTAAAATGTGATAGCCAGTACATTAGACATACATTATGGAGAGAGAAAGATTTATCTTCAACTGGCCCTTTCCCTTAAATAGCAGCCTTTCCCCATCAGGACTCCTTTCTTTGAGTCGCTTTTCTACAGGTAGCCCCTTTAGCAAGTTCAAGATCAGTTTGTGGTTAGGTGCGCGATTTTTGTTTTTTTGTTTTTTTGTCTTCTGAGGGTCTGACCAAGTGGAGTGAAATGTTTTTGGAACTTACACGCAGACGTTCTTTGCTCATAATTACCACTAAAATTTAATATAAATTTGAGATGGGTAAAGCAGTTCTGAGAGAAAGGCTGTACTAGGATTCCCTGCACTAACCTGCTTTCATATCCCTGCCTTTCCACAGACTCCCTGTGTGCCCTTGGACAAGTCCTGTAGGTCCAGATCCTCTAAGGTATCCACAGAAATCACTGGGAATTGGGTGACTAAATATCTTTGAGGATTTAGGCCTTAAACTCCTTGTGCCTCAATGTCCCGTGTACAATGGGGTTTGTAATAGCAGTGCCCTGCTGCACAGGGATATAGTATGGATACATACATGAAGGGTGGCAAGGTATTCAGATACTGTGGGAATGGGAGAGCTGACAAAGTACCACTCTAAATCTTCATGGAGATGCCTAACTGCGTCCAGCTGAGAAAAGTACAGTAATGGTAATTTTTTACAGCTAGGGTAATAACTCATAGCAAATAGAGAGAGACAGATAGACACCATGTGAAGTTTATGGATTTCTTGAGATACTTTCAGATAACAAACTATCTGACAAATAATTCTTCTTCTAATTGTGCTCTACTCAACATTCACCGGTGAGCAGTTTGCAATAGGTGTTTGATATTCCCCTCCTCATACATGCCTAACTCCTACAGTCAGGGTTGCAGTGTGTACACTTACAGGAAGGGCATGGGACAAGGCTGTGTTTCCTTGGTGATCAGAGGAAATCCTGTGAGAGTCTTTTCTTGCAAGAGTTCCAGGCAACAGGGGCAACAGTCACCATGGATCCTGCGGCAAAGGTGTGTGGGGGGGGGGGGGAGGATGGGACCTCAGGTAAAAGGGGCAGTAGCAATGGCCAGTGCACCAGTGCCCTCCCCATGCCCATCCCCAGCAAAAGCCACAGGATTGGGGATGATTCCACAGTGGCCCTGAACTCTGGCATAAGCAGCAGACTGAGGGAAACTCCCAGGCAGGAGATGCCCTCCCAGTAGTACTCAACCTGTCAGAAGCTGTGGAGCAGCAAGGAAAGTTCCCATGCCCAAGCCTGCTCTCTGGCAGAAGCACAGGTTGGGTGGGGTATGAGAGCCCCCCCCCAGTGCTCTCTCTCTGTTCCCCTGAAGAAGTGCAGGGGCAGGGGGTGGGGAAGCCCTAGCTCCTAGACTCTCACTGTGACCCTGGCACTGCCCCTGAGGCATGGTGAGAGGACAGAGCTTCTCTGGTTTTGGGGCTGCGGGGGGAGGAGGGGTGCAGAAAGGAGAAAAGGGTTGCAGGGCTGCAGTATAGGGAGGTGGAATGTGGGGGGACTGTGGATGGGACCACGTGGAAGGGGCAAAACAGAGGCAGAATCACAGGTGTAAGGGATGGGGAGGGGCCCCACCATTTGGCCAGGATCCCTGGGCCCAGGCCATGGTCCCGCTTGCTAATCTGGCACTGAATGGGCTAGGCCACACCAGGCACATCAGGCAGCACAGGTGAAGAGCTCATTGGGGGTGCCTTGAACATTAACCCCTCGTCTGACTAATCTGCAGGGACATTTCATGGTGAAGTTTAAATGCCAGGCCAGCTGCATAATGTGAACTACCTGCTAAGACTTTAATTTTTCCTAAAAGGGGCAGAAGATCTCCTGGATCTTTTAAGATGGCTTTAAAAGTGTAGGTTGTTACACAACATCACAGAATCACAGAATCCTCGAGTTGGAAAAGATCTCAGGAGTCATTGAGTCCAGCCCCCTGCCCAAAGCGGGACCAACCCCAACCCAATCATCCCAGCTGGAACTGAAAAACCTCTAGGGCTGGAGATTCCACCCCCTCCTGAAGGAACCCATCCCAGTGCTTCCCCACCCTCCTAGTGAAATAGTTTTCCTAATATCCAGTCTAGACCTCCCCCACTGCAACTTGATACCATCACTCCTCATTCTGCCATCCGTCACCACTGAGAAGAGCCTCTCTTCATCCTCTTTGGAAACTCCCTGCAGGAAGTTGAAGGCTGCTATCAAATCCCCCCTCACTCTTCTCTTCTGCAAAATAAACAAGCCCAAATCCCTCAGCCTCTCCTTGTAGGTCATGTGCTCCAGCCCCCTAATCATCTTTGTTGTCCTCTGGTGGACCCTCTCCAATGCATCCACATCTTTTCTGTACCTGTGGCCGGGTCTCCCTGGCGACAGGGCAGCATAGTGATTTGGTCCCAAAATTAACCCGCAGAAAAAGGGGGTGCAGACCCCTACAGCTGGTGCCCTGGCCTAGAAACTCCAGCTCACTATATGAATATAGTCCTTGTGTTTGGGGCCTGGCCCCAAGAGTCCCGATTGTCCCCTTAGCTAGGATTTTAGTAGGTTTCCTCCCTTTGACCCAGAGCATTGGGGCTTACCTGCTCCGGTGGCTGACCAAGTGGATGGATTTCGGTTCCTTTCCTGCAGACAGCAGAACCACACTCCTGTTTCCTTGCTGAGCCAGGCTCCTTCCTGTTATCCTGCCTCCAGGCCTGGCATTGGCTACAGGTAAAACAGGGTGGGACTAGCTAGGCCAAAAGGCTTTGTTTCACCCCCGTCATGCTAGGCTCTCCTCTCTTCACTCCCTCACAATGCCATTAGCCTTCTTGGCTACAAGGGCACACTGTTGACTCACATCCAGCTTCTCATCCACTATTATCCCAAGATCCTTTTCTGCTGAACTGCTGCTTAGCCAGTCGGTTGCCAGCCTGTAACAATGCTTGGGATTCTTCCATCCCACGTGCAGGATTCTGCACTTCTCCTTCTTGAACCTCATCAGTTTTCTTTTGGCCCAATCCTCCAATGTGTCTAGGTCACTCTAGACCCTATCCCTGCTCTCCAACATATCTACCACTCCCCTAGCTTAGTGTCAGCTGCAAACTTGATGAGGGTGCAAGCCATCCCGTCATCCAGGTCATTAGTAAAGCTGCTGAACAAAATTGGCCCCAGAACGGATCTTTGGGGCACTCCACTTGAAACTGACCGCCAGCCTGACATCAAGCCATTGATCACTATCTGTGGAGCCTGACAATCTAGCCAGCTTTCTATCCATCCTACAATGAATGTTAATAGTGTCAAAAGATTTAGATAATACAATTGCACTCAATATACTGTTGATTCTCCAGGACCCACACAAAGGCTACCAATTATCAAACCTCAAAGGATGATGAAGTTTTTTTAGGACACATATATTGTTCCTGAATCTTGGAAGAGGAAAATTCCTTCCAAAATTTCTAGCTCTCTGCTTTAGTTTGGCAAGGACGTGTCAAAAGACCCTCATTTGTGATGATCTGTTTGTTCTTGTGTTTCCAGTTCTTGGTGGGAGCAGGAATTTTATTATAATAAAAATTACCCCAGCTTTTATGCAGTCTCAAAGGTTTGTATGGGTTCTTCCTTTATCTGAAGGCATTTCTACAAAAGTGGTAAGAATCACATTAAAAATACCAAGAAAAGATGGTTCATTTCATAATTCAACTGTGATGACTACATTAACAAGGGCAATCAACCAACTCTCTGGCATCACCTACTATACTAAAGAACTCAAAGATGACCCACACACAATTTACCCCTCAAATTCCACTTAACCTTCCTCCCCCGCCCCCAACACAGCTGCTTTTTCCCCATTCTCCCATGGCTGCAAGTTAACAGAACACTGAATCTTGAATGGTCCCTAGAAATATATTAACCACGTATGCTATACAACCTGTTCCTCCTTGTATTTAGCAATTCCCAGCCCTGTTACTTTGAAAGCTTGTCTCTCTTACCAAAATAAGTTGGTTCAATGGAAGATATTGCCGCAATCACCTTATCTCATTAATTTCATATAAAGCAGATCAGTGCTTCTCAACCTGTGACAACCTCCCCCCTCCCCTCAGCTGAAAGACAACAGGAGGGTTAGGGTTGCCAGGTATTGGAATTTGCATTACTGTCTGAAGCACAGAAAATCTTACTCCTTCATTCCCTGTAAATCCTAACCCTTCAAGGTTGAATATTCTCAGGTAACACATAAAATAAATAATATAAGCTTAACAATGTTATCACTGACACTTTTTAATAAAAATCTTAACTTTATAGAAAATGCCAAGAGGTCATAAATATTTTTTGCATCAAATTAGGGATTGCCAACCTCAATAGTTGATGAGACCCTGGCCTAGTCAGGCTCACTTCTCTAAATTAAAAGGATTTGGTGTTGCATCCTCTTCTTTCAAGAAAAAAAGAAAATAGCCCATCTTTTATTACTTACTTTCACCTCAGCCTTTAAAAAAACAAAAGGAACCACATTTTACAGCCACATGAAGCTGGATGAAAGCAACATTTCACCCTACTCGTTCTTATTCCTGAACTCCATGGTCCAGTTCCATACATCAATAAAATGAGGTTGTCTGCTGGGCAGATTTTCTGACTTCTCAGAGTTCTCCTGTGTCTTTGATTCTCTGCACTTGTTTGGCCCTGTAGAGAAAGAATGAGAGAATCTCAGATGAAACGTATTACTTTGCTTCATGTCTTCTGCACGCTCTTTAAAAGTGCTATCCTGGAGTTTTGAACCTTATTATTAACTGTAAAACCTAGTGATTAAATGTAGCAAGGCTTATTATTATTTAATCAGTACTTTTGCTCCTCAATCTCACTGCTACAAGACATTTGGAGAATCAACTGCGAACTCATCTTCATAGTAACAGTTCTTTCTTTTATGTTTACAGCTTCATTTTTCCATCCTGATCAGTTCTGAATACATTTCCTCTGCCACAAAAGGAGATTGAAGGTGAAAAAGAACAAAGGATTTAGCACAAATTCACTGGTGTGTTTTCAACACCTCTTTGGCAATGGAGGTTTATGTTCATTATCAAGTTGTAAATGGGACTAAAGTGGTGCTTAGGCCTTGGGAAGGCCTCTACAAAGGCATGAATGCACCCTGTAGTCCTCAGTGCCTGGGATGGAGGAAATTCAATGCCCTAAAGCAGGGGACAGCAACCTATGGCTCTCTAGAGAGCCAGATATCACTCTTCTGGAGCCCTAGCTCAGTCCCCCCCTGCCTTACTCCCCTGCAGCTGGGAGCCCGCACTAGTGCTATAGCCTTACAGCCCCCGAAAGACTCATATGCCAGCACAACTTCCTGCAGGAACGGGTGGCGGCAGGGAGAAAGCCCTGAGACTCCACACTGGATTTGGTGTGTGGAGAACTAACACAGCTAAAGATGGCAGAGACAGGTGCATCCTAGAGGTGCATGCCTGGCTGTGAAGATGATGTCACCAGGAGGGCTTTGGCTTTCTTGACCACGGGACGCTATTCCACAAAGGACTGCTAAGCAGGGATGGGTTTCACCTTTTGAGGAAGGGGAAGACCATATTTGGATACAGACTGGCTAACCTAGTGAGGAGGGCTTTAAACTAGGTTTGATGGGGACAGGTGACCAAAGCCCACAGGTAAGTGAAGAACACGGAGACCTGGGAGATAAATCAGAAATGGGAGGGAGTATGGGCTATAATAGCAGAGAAAAAGGAGGGACAAGGCAGAACTGGGAGGCAAGATCAAATCAGTATCTTAGATGACCATATAGAAATACAAGAAGTATGGGTAATAAGCAGGAAGAACTTGAAGTGCTAATAAATAAACACAACTATGACTGGTATCACAGAGACTTGGTGGGATAATACACATGATTAGAATATTGGTATAGAAGGGTACAGCTTACTCAGGAAGGACAGATGGGGAAAAAGAGAGGAGGTGTTGCCTTATATATTAACAATATACACACTTGGACTGGGGTGGAGATGGACATAGGAGACAGATGTGTTGAGAGTCTCTGGGTTAGGCTAAAAGGGGTAAAAAACAAGGGGTGATGTTATGCTAGGGGTTTAATACAGACCACCTACCCAGATAGAAGAGGTAGATGAGGCGTTTTTTAAACAACTAACAAAATCATCCAAAGCTCAGGATTTGGTTGTGATGGGGGACTTCAACTATCCAGACATATGCTGGGAAACTAACACAGTGGGGCACAGACTATCCAAGTTGTTCTTGGACTGCATTGAAAACAACTTTTTATTTCAGAAGATTGAAAAAGCTACTTGGGGGAAGTTGTTCTAGATTTGATTTTAACAAATAGGGAGGAACTGATTCAGAATTTGAAAGTGGAAGGCAGCTTGAGTGAAAGTGATCATGAAATTATACAGTTAATTCTAAGGAATGGTAGAAGGGAGAACAGCAAAATAGAGACAATGGATTTCAGGAAGGCAGATTTTGGTAAGTCAGAGAGCTGGTAGGTAAGGTCCCATGGGAAGCAAGACTAAGGAGAAAAACAACTGAAGAGAGTTGGCAGTTTTTCAAAGGGACCCAAAAGCAAGCTATTCTCCTGCATAGGAAAGATAGAAAGTATGGCAAAAGACTGCCTTGGCTTAACCAGGAGATCTTGAAGGATCTAAAAATAAAAAAGGAGTCATATAAAAAGTGGAAAATAGGACAAATTACAAAGGATGAATATAAGCAAACAATACAGGTCTGCAGGGGAAGGTTAGAAAGGCAAAGGCACAAAATGAACTCAAACTAGCTACAGACATAAAGGGAAACAAGAAGACATTCTATAAATATATTAGAAGCAAGAAGAAGACCAAGAACAGGGTAGGCCCATTACTCAGTGAGGAGGGAGAAACTATAGCAGGAAACTTGGAAATGGAAGAGGTGCTTAAATGACTTCTTTGTTTCGGACTTCACCAAGAAATCTGATGATGAAGGAATGCATAACATAGTAAATGCTAGTGGGAAGGGGGTAAGTTTAGAAGATAAAATAAAAAAAGAACTAGTTAAAAATCACATAGAAAAGTTAGATGTCTGCAAGTCACCAGGACCTGATGAAATGCATCCTAGAATACTCAAGGAGCTGATAGAGGAGGTATCTGAGCCTTTAGCTATCATCTTTGAAAAATCATGGAAGACAGGAGAGATTCCAGAAGACTGGAAAAGAGCAAATATAGTGCCCATCTATAAAAAGGGAAATAAGACCAACCCAGGAAACTACAGACCAGTCAGTTTAACTTCTGCGTCAGGAAAGATAATGGAGCAAGTAATTAAGGAATTCATCTGCAAACACCTGGAAGATAATAAGGTGATAGGTAACAGCCAGCATGGATCTGTAAAGAATAAATCATGTCAAACCAACCTGATAGCTTTTTTTGATAGGATAACAAGTCTTGTGGATAAGGGAGAAGCAGTGGACGTGGTATACCTAGACTTTAGTAAGGCATTTGATACGGTCTTGCATGATCTTATCAATAAACTAGGCAAATATGACTTAGATGGGGCTACTATAAGGTGAGTGCAAAACTGGCTGGAGAACCATTCTGAAAGTAGATATTAATGGTTCACAATCCTGCTCAAAGGGCAAAACAAGTGGGGTTCCTCAGGAGTCTGTTTTGGGACCAGTTCTTTTCAATATCTTCATCAACGATTTAGATATTGGCATAGAGAGTACGCTTATTAAGTTTGCAGATGATACAAAGCTGGGAGGGGTTGCAATTGCTTTGGAGGTCATAATTCAAAATAATCTGGACAAACTGGAGAAATGCTCTGAGGTAAATAGGATGAAGTTTAATAAGGACAAATGCAAAGTACTCCACTTAGGAAGGAACAATCAGTTTCACGCATACAGAATGGGGAGCGACTGTCTAGGAAGGAGTCCTGCAGAAAGGGATTGAGGGGTCGTAGTGGACCTCCAGCTAAATATGAGTCAACAGTGTGACACTGTTGCAAAAAAAGCAAACATGATTCTGGGATGCATTAACAAGTATTATGAGCAAGACATGAGAAGTCATTCTTCTGCTCTACTCTGAGCTGATTAGGCCTCAATTGGAATTTGTGTCCTGTTCTGGGCACCACATTTCAAGAAAGATGTGTAGGAATTGGAGAAGGTCCAGAGAAAAGAAACAAGAATGATTAAAGGTCTAGAGAACATAACTTATGAAGGAAGATTGAAAGAATTGGGCTTGTTTATTATAGAAAGGAGAAGACTGACATGATAGCAGTTTTCAGGTATCTAAAAGGGTGTTACAAGGAGGAGGGAGAAAAATTGTTCTCCTTAGCCTCTGAGAAGCTATGGGCTTAAACTGCAGCAAGGGAGGTTTAGGTTGGACATTAGGAAAAACTTCCTGTCAGGGTGGTTAAACACTAGAATAAGTTGCCTAGGGAGGTTGTGGAATCTCCATATCTGGAGATACTTAATAACAGGTTACATAGGGATGGTGTAGATAGGGATGGGATATCAGGGATGGTGTAGACCAGGGCTACTCAACTTTGGAAGCCCCATGGGCCACAATGATACTCACAGCACATGACGAGGGCTGCAACTTAAGTGGTGGTTGCATATATATGCAAATAGATGAAAATAGCTTCTTTCACCCTGACAGGCATGAAAACAAAGATTATGGCAAGACTACACAAGACACAGACCCTATTTAAGTCAGTTCTGCTGCAATATTTACCCAATTTCCACCCATATGACAGCACTTTTAATTAACAATGACAGTCCAAGAATTTAACTACTAAAAACACATATCAACAGAAGACCATTATATTGATTACCTTTTTGTTTTGACTCTCACCCGCGGCCCATGTGTTGAGCCTCGCGTAAACCCAAACTGCCCCGCAGGCCTCAAACAAATAGGCTGCAGGCCGCATGCAGCCCATGGGCCACATGTTGAGTAGCCCTGGTCTAGACGGTACTGGGTCCTGCCATGAGGGCAGGGGACTGGACTCGATAACCTCTCAAGGTCCCTTCCAGTTCTAGTGTTCTATGGCTCGGTGTGACAGCATTTTCCTTCCCCTGGCGTGGGGGAAACCAGGAACCAAATGTTGGCTCCCTTTTACTATAGGAGCCTCTGACCTTTACTGGGAGGATCCTTTGTGCTGCAGTCTAGCCCTAGAGACTACAACTTCCATAACCCCTTGGGAAAAAGGAGGGAACGGTGGCTCTTCCAGGAATGGAGAGAGAGAGTTGGTGGGCTGCATTTTGGAGAGAGCAGCCAGATTACTGGTGTGGAGCCTTTTTCCAGTCCAGGAGCCACGGCTGGAAGCTGGAGCCTGCTACTGAGAGCCCACTGTGGCTTGGTTCTAGCAGGCTGCTTCAGGGTCTATTGGCATGGTTGTCCCTGGAGGGGAGAGACTTTGGCTGTGCCTGTGGCTGAGGAGGGCCTGCATAACCCTGCCTAGAAGGTAACTGTGTGTAACTGTGGCTCTTTAGGAAAGTGCAGTCTGGGACGGAGCAGAGAAGACAAACTGACTCTTGAGTCCAAACAGAGCCAGAGTGTTCTGCCCAGGGAACCAGAGCTGCTGGCATTTGGTGGGGCTGGCTCCAGTGCCAGAGGGAGTTTGCAACTGGCTTCTCAGCTTGCACTAACACACACAGAACCTCAACAGGGCTGTCTCCACTCCAGCTGTAGACCATCAAGCACACCACACAAACAAGTGAGTCCAGAGGAGTGCACACTCTGGGGTGGGATTAAAGGTGGCAGTGTAAATGCCAGTTAGATACGCTTTCTTTATATCTGTGTACTTTGTTAGTTGATTTTATTCACTTTTAATCTGTTAAACCCTGTTCCTTTAAATTGTTAAATAAAGATGTGTTAATTCTAATTTAATCAGTTAGATGTATATTAGTTATAATGGTTTCTGGAGTTCGATCCAGATTATTACTGGAATAATTTTATTCCTGGAGGCTCCCAAGGCACACCATTAAGTGTGTACAGGGCCAGCCAGGTAGAGGCACCGTCATTGTATATTCCCTTAGGAGCAAGGGACTGCAGCAAGGGGTTGGATGGGGAATCCCCGCCTACACAGCTTAACCATTGGGGTACTCAAGATCTCCTTTTATGTTAAAAACATCAGGTGCCCAGGCACACAGGTGAGTGTGGCCTGCTCCTGAGTAACCCAGGGGAAAAAGAGGGGGTTACACAAAGATGGCTCCCTGCATACTGACATTTCCTTCCCTTGGGACACATTTCCTGCAGGCCTCCCCTGCCAGCCCTTCCCAGAGGCTTCTAGGGAGCGGGAGCAGTGGGAGGCATATTACACGGTGCTTGTCACATGGCACAAAAACAAGTAAGTGCATCCCCAACCCCCTCATGCCCACGCACACACACCCCCACTTACCACCCCTGGCCAGACACCCCCTTCCCCCAGGCCCCTGGCCAACATCCCTCCTGTTCCCTGCCCCCTGGCCAGACACCCCTTGCCTTCTGCCCCCTGGCCAAAATCCCCCCATCCTCTGCCTCCCTGCTCAGGCCGCCAACCCCTAGCCCGCTCCTGCCCCCTGGCCAGGTAGTTTGCCCCCTGGCCAGACCTTGCACCTTCACCCCCTCCTACACCCCACTCAGATTCTGCACTGCCATCCCTATCCCAGTCACCGGCAGCCCTGTCCTGCACACTTAGGGTACGTCTAGACTGCATCCCTCTGTCAGCCGAGGATGCAGATTAGGCAGGTCAACATTGCAAATGAGGCAGGGATTTCAATATCCCGCACCTAATTTGCATAAAAATGGCCGCCGCGTTTTGCCAACTCAGCACTTTGTCCACAAAAAGTGGCAGTCTAGAGGGGGATCTGTCGAGAAAGAAAGCCTTTTTCGACAGATCCCTTATGCCTCCTGCAATATTTGCTTTTCTTACTACGCAACAGGATTGTCAAGCTGCACATGGCCTCTGGTTGGTTCCTTCAGCATTTGTACCTGGAAGTTATCCCCTACGTTCTCCAAAAACTTCCTGGTTTGTCTGTGTACTGCTGTATTGGTCTCCAAACAAAGGCGCAATCTAAAACTGAGTAAAGACAGTGGGAGAGTTTCCATTGGTATCAGTGGGATCTGGATCAGGCTGATTTTTTTTTAAATGTTGTGAGTGTCCACACCTCCCCTTGAAGTCAGTGGGAACTGAGAGTGTACAGCATCTCTGAAAATTAGAGCTCATATTACCAAAATTTTATACCCTCAACAGTAAAGGTGACCTACAAATTATGGATAAATACCTTGTTCTTATACAGGTCTGATCTCAAAACATATTCCAGAAGAGCTCAATGGCATTCTCTCCATTTTACAGCCAGAGGAAACTGAGGCACAGTGCAGCTCAAGTGAGTAGTAGACGTTCACCCTCCTTACTAGAAGCAGAGCTAGAACTCTTATCTCCATGGTTATAGGCACTATGGGTATGTCTATGTCTAGACTACAGGGCTCTGTCGCCAGCGCCATGTAGATTAGTTTACTAGACATACCCAAATGAAGCCGCAATTTAAATAATCGCGGCTTCATTTACATGAAAATGGCTGCCGCACTGTTGCGGGGATCAGCTGTCCTGGCACGGCAGGGCAGTCTAGACGCGCCACGGTCGACAGGGAAGCCTCTGTCGACCGCTCTGATAAACCTCGTTTCAGGAGGCATAATGGAACAGTCAACAGAGGCTTCCCTGTCGACCACGGCGTGTCTAGCCTGCCCCCCTGTGCCGGGACAGCTGATCCCCGGCACAGCGCGGCAGCCATTTTCATGTAAATGAAGCCGCGATTATTTAAATCACAGCTTCATTTGGGTATGTCTAGTAAACTAATCTACATGGCTCTGGCGACAGAGCCATGTAGTCTAGACATACCCTATATGAGCCACTAGGCCACATTACCATTTATGAAAGGAGGAATGTATGCCCTTTTTGATTTATGATTTCTTTAAGGTTTTTTTTCCTGAATATTTTAACCATAAAAGCATCAGGAATATACCATGCAGTTTCCTCTGGTTTTACTGGAAGGACTCTGTGATACTTATGGTGACAATTTATACCTGAACCAAAGGAAGAGGGTCACAATTTGAAACTTTATGGAAGCGGGAAGATGTTGAAACTTTAACAAATGCTATCTGTGCAAAATGTTGGTTAGTTACTGGAATTAAACAACATTGGGGTTTTTTGGTTGTTGTTTTTTGTTAACACTTAAGTTTAAAGTAGAATTTGTGCAAAAGACTTTCCAAGACATCTCCATTTTATGCAACATACTGAAGCAAAAGCCAACCTCAACTAGCCTGATTCTCATGTACCATAACAGTTGCTTCACAGCACTTGGCAGTGCAAAGCAACCTCGAAGTGGTTGTAAATCACATTCACACTCACTTTAAAGCTTTTTTACACGATTACAACAATGCAAAGTCACCCTACTATAAATTATAATCAGGCTCAATGTCTTTATTTTTGTTTTGCTTTTCTGGGTCAAATTGAACTTGGGATGCACCATTTATAACATTACCCATCACCAGAAGAGCAGGAGATTCTTTGTTTACACTTGCCTCACTAGAGAATATGTAACCAGGGGCATTTCTGAAATTGTATCAAAAAGAATCTGCTGGAGGCACTCTAAAATACTACTGTGAAGTTAAAATCAAGGACTGTGCTCTGGTCTAAATCCAGAGAAGTTCAATGGAGTGCCGTGGAGAGAGCCAGGGTGCCAAATGTACACCTCCATAGCTCAGAGCAGAATCTGGCCCCATATTTACATATAACATACCCAAAGCAGTTACTGATATCCAGAAGCTCAGTCTCATTAGCTGAATCATGAGAAGGTTAAGGGGTGACTTAATCACTGTCTATAATTAACTACTCGGGGACCAAATATTTGATAACAGTGATCTCTTCAATCTAGCAGCTAAAGATATGACATACAACCGTAAGGCTTTAAACTAGGGAGAAGAAGGGAGAGGTAGGAGGCCTAGGAAGTACTGGATGACATTCTGTATCTTGTGTAGTCATTTACCAGTGCAAAAGGGGTGTAAGGTGCCACCCACTCAAAATGGTAGCATTTGTACTAGTATTGATGGGCTATATCCTCCTCAGCTGGTGTAGGTCAGCATTGCTCTAGTGAAGTTAAATGGAGCTGCATCAATTTACACCAGCTGAGGTTCCATCCCAATGGTCACACGAGAGCCAGGCCAACACATTTTAATGTGGATAAATGTAAAGTAATGCATTTTGGAAAAAAAACAACCCCAACTATACATACAATATGATGCGGGCTAATTTAGCTAGAACTGATAAAGAAAGAGTTCTTGGAGTCATCATGGATAGTTCTCTGAAGACATCCACGCAGTGTGCAATGGCAGTCAAAAAAGCAAACAGGATGTTAGGACTCACTAAAAAAGGGATAGAGAATAAGACAGAGAATATCTTATTGCCCTTCTATAAATTCATGGTACGCCGACATCAGATGTGGTCTCCTCATCTCAAAAAAAATATACTGGCATTAGAGAAGGGCAACTAAAATGATTAGGGGTTTGGAATGGGTCCCATATGAGGAGAGATTAAAGAGACTTGAACTTCTCAGCTTGGAAAAGAGAAGACTAAGGGGGGATATGATGTAAAATCATGAGCGGTGTGGAGAAAGTGAATAAGGAAAAGTTATTTATTTATTTATTGTTCCCATAATATAAGAACTGGGGGCGCCACCAAATGAAATTAATGGGCTGCAGGTTTAAAACCAAATAAGAGGAAGTTCTTCACACAGTGCATAGTCAACCTGTAGAACTCCTTGCCTGAGGAGGTTGTGAAGGCTAGGACTATAATAGGGTTTAAAAGAGAACTAGATAAATTCATGGAGGTTAAGTCCATTAATGGCTATTAGCCAGGATGGGTAAGGAATGGTGTCCCTAGCCTCTGTTTGTCAGAGGGTGGATGGCAGCAGCGAGAGCGCTTGATCATTACCTGTTCAGTTCACTCCCTCTGGGGCACCTGGTATTGGCCACTGTCGGCAGACGGGATACTGGGCTGGATGGGCCTTTGGTATGACCCAGTATGGCCATTCTTATGTTCTTATGTTCTTAACAGCAAAGAGGAGCTTTGACTAACTGCCCACATCCCCTCCTGCTTTTACTCTGATATAAATAAAAGCAGCACAGAAAGACGGGGAGGCTTTTCAGGGAATTAATGAAGAGAAGGGAGAAGGTAATATTAAGAAGGCAAATAAAATAAATAAATAAAAATACATCCTTCCTCAGCCCCTCACCCCAAATCTCCTTGAATTGCTTTTTGTTTATCTGTAAGCAGGTGACACTTTCACTTAGGTGTTTGTCCCTGATCACAGCCACACAGCATTACAACATCCACAAGGTTTATCAGCATGACAGAGGGAATTGTTCGACCAGTATATCACCCAATTACAGTGCCTAGCTTTAATTTTCTAAGCAAATGTTTGTAAATCTAAGATGGGAGGAGAGTGGGATGGAGGAGAAGAGAAGAAGAGAGTGAAGAAAGACAAAATGCAAAAAAAAAAAAAGCCCTGTGCAATAATGAAAGAGATACTGCTGACTTGCAGGCTTTCCCTTTCTTCTGGGTAATTACAAAGGAATAACTGTATTAATCTTTGTTGCAGCATTGTTGTTTTGCCTCTGCCCTCTAAGAAATGGATGGCTCGGCTGTATTTCTGTTCCCCGGGCCAGAGTTTTCTAATTTAAATGCAGCTTTACAAAGCTTGCTGCCTTCACAAATGTATCAAACAGACCAAAAAGCAATCACTAAGCATTTTGTCAAGTCAGTCTTTTTTTATACCAGATAGTAACTATGTTTGTTGCAGTCTGGCATTGTTTGTTACATTAGACGTGTTCTGAAAAGCGAATCTCCCAATGACATTTTGGGAGGGGCTAGGTCCACAGATGGGAGAGGGGGTTACCCCAATGTTGGGGGGGTAATGTAACTTTGTGGCATCCAGGTCAAGCAATGACATGTGTCATTATTTCATATTTTTGTAGCACCTAAGAGACCTGCCATTGTGCTGGGTGCTGTACAGGACAAAAAGCCCCAAAGAATGCATGACCTAAGCAATTGCAATGTGACTCAGTATCGGTAACATACTGTCTGGTGTTCCTGCTTCCTACTCTGCACAGCTCCTGCAGAGTCCCATGCTCAGTCTGACAAGGAGGAATAGTGAGCTCTGAAAAAACCTCCTGGGGGAAGAGGGACTGCTAATGTCATTTGTGTGGTATTCGGCACCTCCTCAGGTGGCTGAGTCAGGGAGTCACAGCCTGCTCCCTTCAAAGGGGGGATGCCAGCTTGAAGAGAAAGGAACATTTCTCCACTGTATCTTAAGGAGAAATTACTCTTTGCTGTAGGGCATCAGGAATCACCTTTCATCAGCATTAAGCCAATTAGGATCTACAAGCTAATTAAGAACAATGGAAAATGCTTTTTGGAGAATGTTGGGGATACCTTCCTGCTACAAGTGCTGCGGGAACCAACCAGAGGTCGTATGCAGCTTGACCTGGTGCTCAGAAACAGGGAGGAATTAGTAGGGGAAGTAGGTGTGGGTGGCAATCTGGGCTTGCAGTGACCATGAGCTAGTCGAGTTCAGGATGCTCACAAAAGGAAGAAAGGAGAGCAGCAAAAATACACACCCTGGATTTCAGAAAAGCAGACTTTGACTCCCTCAGAGGACTGATGGGCAGGATCCTCTGGGATGCTAACATGAGGGGGAAAGGAGTCCAGGAGAACTGGCAGTATTTCAAAGAAGCCTTATTGAAGGCACAGGAACAAACCATCCTGATGCGCAGTAAGAAAAGCAAATGTAGTAGGCAACCATAGACTATAGAAAGGATGTGGACACATTGGTGAGGGCAACCAAAATGATGAGGGGAGTGGAGCACATGACCTATGAGGAGAAGCTGAGGGCTTTGGCCTTATTTAGTCTGCAGAAGAGAAGAGTGAGGGGGGATTTGATAGCAGATTTCAACTTCCTGAAGGGAGGTGTCAAGGCTGATTCCCCACTATGGCACAATGAATGCATAAGTACCCAAAAACCTTATCTTTCCAGGTTTTGGTATAAAACTTCCCCCAAAATCCTAATACCCGGATTTTGGGGATAAAAATCTGCTGCCCACCATCAAGTGCTTTTGAACCCCCAAACAGGGGTGGACACTTGAAACCAACCCCAGGGCACCCAAGCTCTTTTCTCCAAAGAGCTTGAAAAAGAAAAGAGAAAATACAAACTGCATTCTGTGGCTGCCTAGTCAGAGGCATGCAGATCCCATAGACAGATTTTTCCAGGACACAGAAATGAACCAATACCAGGTTAATAAAAAAAGAAAGAACTTTTATTATCAAAACAATCCTCCTGTTGCAAGCATAATGACTAGATGGAAAAAGTCACCAATTAATATACTCATGAATGTCTAGGTTGGATATTAGAAAAAACTATTTCCCTAGAAGGGCGTGGAAGCACTGGTAGAATCTCCATCCCTAGGACTATGGGTATGTCTAGACTACATCCCTCTGTCACCAGAGGGATGTAAATTAGACATACCGAAATTGCTAATGAAGCGGGGATTTAAATCTCCCACGTTTCAGTAGCATAAAAATGGCCACCGCTTTTTGTCGCCACAGAGCTTTGGCGATGGAAAGCGGCAGTCTAGCCGTGGTTCGATCGCTCACTAAAGCCTTTGGCGACAGATCCTATATACCTCATTTTAAGAGGCATAAGGGCTCTGTCGCCAAAGGCTTTAGTGAGTGATAGAACCGCAGCTAGACTGCTACTTTTCGTCGCCAAAGCTCCGTGGTGACAAAAAGCAGCGGCCATTTTTATGCTAATGAAGCATGGGAGATTTAAATCCCCGCTTCATTAGCAATTTCGGTATGTCTAATTTACATCCCTCTGTCGCCAGAGGGATGTAGTCTAGACATACCCTATGTCTACACTGCAGGCTATTTGGGCAAGAACAGCTGTTCTTGCACAAAAACTTGCCGGGTGTCTACACTGCACGCGCATTCTTGCACAAGTAAATTTACAGTACAGTGTCGGAAAACAGGGCTTCTTCTGGAAGAGTTATTCCTCCCGCCCTCAAGGAATAAGCCCTCTTGCACAAGAGCTCTTCCACAAGAAGGCAATGTAGACAGGCAACATGATTTTCTTGCGCAAGAAATCCCTATGGCTAAAATGGCTATCAGAGCTTCCTTGTGCAAGAGAGCGTCCACACTGCTATGCACGCTCTTGTGCAAAAGCACATCTCTTGCTCAAAAACACATGGCAGTGTGGATTCTTGCGCAAAACAGTTCTTGCACAAGAAGGCTGCAGTGTAGAGACAGCCTTCAGGTTTTTAAGTTTCAGCTTGACAAAGCCCTGGCTGGGATGATTTAGTTGGGGTTGGTCCTACTTTGGGCAGGGGGCTGGACTCCATGGCCTCCTGAGGTCTCTTCTAGTTCTAGGATTCTATTATTCTGTGATTCAAAGACTCCGACCTGGTATCACACAGCATTCTGTTAGGGTACGTCTAGACTACAGGCTTACATCGACATAAGTTTTGTCGACAGCCGTTGCTCTGCTCCTGCTTCTGGCTTGCCTACCTTATACAGGGAAAGAAAAGCTGCTGCAGTTTTTCTGGCTCTGGTTGCCCTGCTTTGTCGGACACCACAGCTGCTTATTTTCTGGTTTGTCTGTTTGTCTGTCTGTTTGTGTGTTTGCTTCTGTGTTTGTTTCTGTGCTTGTTTGTTTGGGTTTTTGGTTTTTTTGTTTCTTTGTTTGTATTTTTGTCCATTTGTTTGTTTCTTTTGTTCTTTTGTTTGTGTGTTAATTTGGCTTTTTTAGCCATGGAGCCTGAGCTGCCCCTGGGCAGGCGATGGCCCCACACTGTGCTGATGGAAGCTCTGCTGCATGCTCAGGAGAGCATGATGACCTTGGCGGCAAAGCTGGATTCTGAGCCCAGCTTTGAGCTCCTCACTCAGGCTGCAGCCCTGCTGCCCTTGCCCCCCCAATGTATTCCTGGAGAGGCGAGTTTGGAGGCTGGAAACCAGTTCTGACTGGTGGGACTGGCTAGTGCTGCAGAAGTGGGACGACGACCAGTGGCTCCGGAACTTCCGGATGCGGAAGGCCACCTTCCAGGAGCTCTGTGTCTGGCTCGCCCTTGCCCTGCAACGCCAGGACACCTGCTTGCGGTCTGCCATCCCCCTGGAGAAGCACGTTGCCATTGCGCTGTGGAAACTGGCCACCCCCGACAGCTACCGCTACATGGGGCATCAATTTGGCGTGGGGAAGTCTCCCGTCGGGGCCATCTTGATGGAGGTAAGTCACTCTCAGGGGACACTCCAGGGGGGCAGTCAGGACCAGACACAGGGAATTGGGGATGGGGTGGCAGAGGTAGAAGCCCTCTCAGCCTCACCCTGCCATGGTGCGGGGGGGTGGGGGAGGGATTGTCTGGGGGGGGCTGTTGGGGTCTGGGGGGGAAAGGGGCGGAGCACCCCTCAGCAGCTGAGCCAACCCCTCTAATGTCCTGTTCTGTGTGTTTCTATTTGTCCCTTTCTGCAGGTGGTGATGGCCATCAATTCTGAGCTGCTCCACAGACCCGTCCGCTTCGGAGACCTGCAGACCATCCTGGCTGGATTTGTGGGGCTAGGGTTCCCAAACTGCAGTGGAGCACTTGATGGGACCCACATCCCCATCCGTGCCCCGCCCCATCGAGCAGCACAGTACATCAACAGGAAGGGCTACTTCTCCATGGTGCTGCAGGCCCTGGTCGACCACAGGGGACAGTTCACCAACGTTTGTGTCGGGTGGTCAGGCTGGGCACATGACGCCCGCGTGTTCAGGAACTCCTACCTGTACCACAGGCTGCAGGCTGGGACATTCTTCCCAGAGAGGAACCTGGCAGTTGGGGATGTGCAGATGCCTACGTGCATCGTGGCCGATGCGGCCTACCCTCTCATGCCCTGGCTCATGAAGCCCTACACCGGCCACCTGGATGCGAGCAGGGAACTGTTCAACTCCTGCCTCAGTAGGACTCGCTGCCAGGTGGAGTGCGCCTTCGGCCGTCTGAAGGGCAGGTTTAGGTGCCTGCTCACGCGACTGGACATGGGGGAACACAACATCCCCGATGTGGCTGCAGCATGCTGTGTGCTGCACAACCTGGCGGAGAGAAAAGAGGAGGCCTTCCTCCCTGCATGGGGGACACGGGCTGATGTGGAGGGGGGACACTTTGAGCAGCCCCAGACAGCTGCTGTCTGGCAAGCCCACCAGCTGGGCTTGCACATTCGAGAAGCCCTGAGGGAGCAATTCTCCCATGGAGGCCAATGAGTTTCCCCAGGGCCTTCCAACTGTGGGGGATTGCCCCAGGCCTCCGGTGCCTTCCTCCCCAAAACCTATTCACACACTGAGAACAGAGACAGGGGTTGGTGAAAACATTTGAACTGTTTATTGCGCTGTTCCTTTGTTGAAAAACTAACATATAAAACTCTTTTGTTCAGAGAAAATAAAATACTCTTTTGTTCAGAGACAATATAAAACTCTTCTCTTCAAACCAAATAAAGTGTTTGTAAACAAACTAAAGTGCTTCCCTCAGTGACTCTCCCAGGTGGGAAGGGGGAATGTCAACTTGGAAGGGGGGAGGGAGGCTCAGGGCTGAGGGGGTTGCCTGGAGGAAGAGCCCCTGGCACTTAGGCTGTAGAGGCCTTCTCGCACCTGGCTGCGCGTGCGGGCTAGGACAGTAGGGGGCTGGGCAGGAGGTGGGGCTGTACCTGGGCCTGAGATGGCAGGGGCTGAGGAGGGGGCAGGGTTTGTGTGGGGGGGGCAGGCTGAGGAGGAGGGGCAGGACCAGGCACAGGACTGGGGAAGGCTATGGCCTCCCTGATTGCTGCGCAGATGTCCCTGAGCTGCTGGGCGAATTCAGCCAGCAACTGCCAGAGCCACTTGGCCGCTGCCTCCAGCCTCCTGTCCATGGAGTCCTGCATCCTTTGCAGGACTCCTACGTGCTGGTGCACCAGGTCCAGATAGGTGTGCCAGTGCCGCCGGGTTCCCTGTGGCCATCTGGGTGGTGGAGCAGGTGCGGCTCCCCCCTCCTGGTCAGCTGGTCCGGCTGTGGAGGACAAGAGGGAAAAGTCATCAGTCATGCATGCTCACCCTTTCCCTGAGAGGGCATGCCCTCCTTCTTGTCAGCAGGCAGTGCCTGTCCTAGGGTCAGAGGCTGCTCATGTGTGTCTCAGTAAGGCATGGTGTGGCCTGGCCTGCAGCCACGGCCTCCCTGGAGCCCAGAAGGTGTGCAGGCCACCATCCTGTTCCCCTCCCTCTCCCCCCCCCCCCCGCACACACCTCATGGCCAAGCAGCACAGACAAGTCTCAGGCCACAGTTGGGGTTCCCGCAGGTTGCTGAGAGGCCTGCAGCTGTGAGGCAATCCCGGCATCCTCGACCCATGCCTGCCCCTGGCATCAGTGCCTGCAGGAGCAGGTGGTACCGAGCAGCCATGAGGGTGCAGGGGTATGATGGCCCTTCCTGAGGGCGGCCATGGGTGTGGTCCCCTTCCCCCCAGGCTGTGATCAGCATGGCATGTCACAGTACTGCACCGTGCACTTTGCTCTCACCTGCCCTGCCCTGTGCATGTTGGACCCTCACAGCCCTCACCTGATGTTCCCTCCCTGGTGTCTGAAGTTCCTGGGAGGCCTCCTGCATCTGGGCATCTGGCTCCTGGGTGCTCCAGGTGCTGTGACCCTCCCCCTCCTCCTCCTCCTCTTCTTGGAGCTCCGGGTCATCTGGCAGGAGTTGCGGCCGCTGCTGCAGAGGGGTCTCCATGGCAGACTCCACAAGCCTCTCGGGAGACAAGGGTTCCCCTGCCCCCAGGATCCTGTCCAGCTCTTCGTAGTAGGCGCAGGAGTGTGGCCTTTCCCCGGAGCGGGAGCTGCGCTCATGGGCCCTGACGTACCCCTGCCGCAGCTCCTTCACCTTGGCTCTGACCTGTGGTGCTGTGCGGGGGTGGTGGCCTTTCCTGGCCAGGCCTTCTGCCATTCTGGCGTAAATGTCCACATTCCTGTGCCTGGCCTGTGGGAGCTGAAGTGCCTCCTCCTCAGCCCGCAGCTCCAAGAGGGCTTTAATCTTGGGCCCAGACCAGGAGGGTGCTTGCCGTTTAGTGCCCCTGGGGGATGTTTCCCTGGAAGGGCCAGGGGGTTCCTGGGGGGCTTGTCCCTGCGACATGTCTCCTGACTGCCCCTACTGGGAAGAGCTGCGTAGTCAGGATCCTGGCTGGAGCTTTCTTGCAGCCAGACTGCTGATTCTGGGTGCCTGTGCCTTTTAAAGATGGCTGCAGGCAGGAACAATAGAGTTGCAAGCTGTGGCAGGATTGTCCACCAGGGGGTCCTTCCTGGAGGCTTTTTCTGTCGACATAACTTTTCCCCTGAGTCCACACTGCCCTTCTGTCGACATAACTACGTCGACAAAGGAGTTATTCCTCGTGGAATGAGGTTTACAGCCATCAACAAAACTCCTGAGTTATGTCGACAAAAGTGGACTTTTGTCAACAAAACCCTGTAGTCTAGACACACCCTTGGAAAGAAAATAACTCACATTTTCCAACTATTCAGTTCTGACCATTCACTTTACCCTTCAGCCCTCTAAGCACCTTTCCATAATCTTTGGTAAAAAAAAGCCTTTCTAGTCCTTGGGCTCTTGCAACATTCTTATCAATATTAAACATGACTGACATCTTTCATGATGGCACCTTTCAGCCAAGAGCATCTTACAAATTGTACACTTGGATTCTTTCATCCCTCACTTGGAAGTGGAGACAAATATCTTCAGCTATTTCAGGAGGAATTTAGACAGGGTCAGATATCATTATCTAGTTTGCAATTTGTCCTCAATTAATGAGCGAAGGTAAAATTCTCAAAACCACCACAAATCCACACAGAAACACCTTCTGAACCCCAACCAGGATTGTTCTATCTGCTTCCCAAAATCCATAAACCTGGACACCCCGGACATCCCATCATCTCAGGTATCAGCACGCTCACTACTGGATTATCCAGCTATGTAGACTCTCTTCTCAAACCCTATGCAGCCAACACTCCCAGCTATCTCCCAGATACTACTGACTTCCTGAGAAAACTACAAAACAGCGATAACCTCCCTGATAACACCATCTTTGCTACCATGAATCTAGAAGCTCTCTACACCAACATCCCACATGAAGATGGATTACAAGCAATTAGAAACACTATCCCAGAGGATACCACTGCCAATCAGGTAGCAGACCTATGTAACTTTGTTCTCACCCACAATTATTTCCAATTTGAGAACAACTTATACCTCCACATCAGCGGCACAGCCATGGGTACCCACATGGCCCCACAGTACACTAACATCTTTATGGCTGACTTAGAACAATGTTTCCTCAGATCCCGTCCCCTTTTACCCCTTCTCTACTTACGCTACATCGATGACATCTTTATGATCTGGACCCATGGCCAAGAAACACTGGATGCATTCCACAGAGACTTTAACAACTTACACCCCACCATCAGTCTCAGCCTGGACCATTCTACACAAGAGATCCATTTCCTGGACACCACAGTACAAATCACCAATGATAAATTAAATGTATTTGCGCAAGAGGGCCAGTGTAGACAGGGGAGGACTGTTTTTCGCAAAAAAGCCCTGATGGCAAAAATGGCGATCGGAGCTTTCTTGCGCAAAACCGCATTTAGAGTGGCATGGACGCTTTTCCGCAAAAAGTGCTTTTGCGCAAAAGCGTCCGTGCCAATCTAGACGCTCTTTTCCGCAAATGCTTTTAACGGAAAAACTTTTCCGTTAAAAGCATTTGCGGAAAATCATGCCAGTCTAGATGCAGCCATACAGTTACCTACATGCCTCCAGCTCCCATCCAGAACACACCATACGATCCATCATCTATATCCAAGCCCTTCGATACAACTGCATCTGCTCTAATCCCACTGACAGAGACCAGAAAATTCAGGATCTCTACCAAGCATTTATAAATCTCAATTACCCACCCAGAGAAATAAAAAAACAAATTGGAAGAGCCAGACGGATAACCAGAAACCATCTACTTCAAGACAGACCCAAGAAAACCAACAATAGAACACCACTTGTCATCACCTATAGCCCCCAACTTAAACCCGTCCAACACATTATCAATAAACTACAACCTGTACTGGACCAGGATACTACATTCCGAGAGGCTCTGGGAGACAGACCCATAGTCTCCTATAGACAACCAGCTAACCTCAGGAAGATTCTTACCAACAACCACAGGACATACCACACTAATACCAACCCTGGAACTTTCCCTTGGAACAAACCCCATTGTCAGCTTTGTCCACATATTTACTCTGCTGACAACATCATTGGACCTAACCATTTCAGTTATAAGATCAAGAACACATATTCCTGCTCATCCAGAAATATAATTTATGCCATCATATGCCAACAGTGTCCGTCTGCTATGTATATTGGACAAACTTCTCAGACACTTCGCCAAAGAATCAATGCACACAAAACAGACATCAGACAGTTTCACAAAGAAAAAATAGTTTCTTGCCATTTCATCCAGATGGGGCATTGTCTCAACGACCTGACTACATGCATACTGCTTCAAAGAGACTTTAACACAAGACTTCAAAGAGAAGCCGCTGAACTGTCATTCATGCTTAAATTTGACTCTTTACGAATGGGCCTTAACAAAGATGCTAATTACACTGGTCTACAATTTTTTAGAAGTTGTCTGCTTCAGAGATAAAATGTGCTATTTATTATGTATTTTGATGTGCTGAATTCAAATATGACAATTAAAACAACTGATTGGCTACTGTTTCCAAGATATTTAAGTTTTTACATTTTACGTCTATGTATATTGTGTAGATAGTAGAGTTTTAATCATAAATTGTAAACCTAGGTCTTTTCATGTGTTTATGGTTGCTTTACATGATAATATTTCACCTGTCCTGTTTATGTAACACTTTAAAAATCAGCAAAAGGGTTATATAAATAAAATTTATTATGAAACAAAAGGCAAAAAACTATTATGTACATAGTTTAGTCCTATTCAGTGTCTACTCGGTGCTTCTTGGCTTGTCTCTTGTATTCATTAAATGGAGCATCTCTTGTCACTGTCCAGCAATAGTCTGCAAGCATTGATGGGTTCCATTTGTCCTGATAGCATTTCTCCATTGTTGCAATGTCCTGGTGAAATCACTCGCCATGCTTGTCGCTCACTGCTCCGCAGTTCGGTGGAAAAAAATCTAGATGAGAGTGCAAAAAATGTATCTTTAGTGACATGTTGCAACCAAGGCTTTTGTATGCCTTGAGGAGGTTTTCCACCAACAACCTGTAGTTGTCTGCCTTGTTTCCAAGAAAATTTATTGCCACTAACTGAAAGGCTTTCCATGCCGTCTTTTCCTTGCCACGCAGTGCATCGTCAAATGCATCATCTCGAAGAAGTTCACGAATCTGAGGACCAACAAAGACACCTTCCTTTATCTTAGCTTCACTTAACCTTGGAAATTTTCCACAGAGGTACTTGAAAGCTGCTTGTGTTTTGTCCATGGCCTTGACAAAGTTCTTCATCAGACCCAGCTTGATGTGTAAGGGTGGTAACAAAATCTTCCTTGATTCAACAAGCGGTGGATGCTGAACACTTTTCCTCCCAGGCTCCAATGACTGTCGGAGTGGCCAATCTATCTTGATGTAGTGGGAATCTCTTGCACGACTATCCCATTCACAGAGAAAACAGCAGTACTTTGTGATTCTGGTGCATCAGGAACCGGCAGTCCTTCTCCGTGGGGTACTGGGCATATAGCTGATGGAATGTTTGGATAACGCACAGTCCACTTTTTCTTCTTTGACACACCTTTCCCAACTGGAGGCACCATGCAGAAGTAACAATCGCTGGTATGATCTGTTGGCTCTCTCCAAATTATTGGCACTGCAAAAGGCATAGATTTCCTTTTCCTGTTCAACCACTGGCGAAGATTTGTTGCACAAGTGTTGCAGCATATGTGTGGGGCCCACCTCTTGTCCTGATCTCCAATTTTGCAGCCAAAATAAAGGTGATAGGCTTTCTTAACCATAGTGGTTATACTGCGCTTTTGTGATGCAAAAGTCACTTCACCACAAACATAGCAGAAGTTATCTGCACTGTTCACACAAGTACGAGGCATCTCTGCTCACTTTGGCTAAACAGAAATGTGTCCCTTTGCAAAATCAAACACTGACAAATAAGAGAGCACGACACTGTATGATTTCTAGAGCTGATATAGGGCAATTTGTTCAGCAGAGTGATGTAAGCTTCATTATGATTGCATCATCCATGACTTCTAGGAATAACATGATGCAATTCATATCATGTATGACGCAATACCAGCTTCAGATTGCATCATTCATTGTTTTGCCTAAAAAGCAAGTACTGTCCAAACCCAGTCATAGATTTATTCATAGATCCAGTCAAAGATGTATTTTAGTCATTTCTGGTTTAAATTGAGATCCCTTCCCTTTATAACTCACTTATCCTCCGTCATTCCCAAGTCAAGGGTCGTATATACTGACCCAATAGCATATCTTGAAAACTAGAGCCAATCAACAATTTTAAGCAGCATTTTTGTTCTCAGTGACCCAGAATTAGTAAAGTTTGACTACATTTATTTCAGAAGCATTTTGGCTGTAGAGCAGTGAATTATCTTACTCATTACAAAGATAGCTTCCCCAATTATCACCTCTCATATCATTATCTCACAGACACTCACCTCCCCCCCTCATCCCCCCCCCCCCCGTTCTAAAATCTGATTTGTCTATTTTATATGTGTTCACTTTTTTTGATTGTATCCCTTTGGTATATATGGTCATGCCAATTTTCTTCCACAATTTGATCTGGGGAAGTGGGTCTGGCCCACGAAAGCTCATCACCTAATTAACCATCTTGTTAGTCTTTAAAGTGCTGCATAGTCCTGTCTTTTGTTTCAGCCAGACCAGACTAACACGGCTACATCTCTATTACCTCCACAATGGCTATGATAGCCAGGGTGCAGCACCATGCTCTGAATGTCCCTAAAACTTAGACTGCTGGAATCTGCAGCTGGATGACAGGGGTTGAATCACTTGAAATTGCCCTGTTCTGTTCACTCTCTGTGTAGCTCTGTAGCTCCTGGAACTGGCTAGGTACTGGGTGGAATGGTCTGACCCAGTCTGGCTATTCTTATATTTCAGAAGGGTCTTAGGGCCAGTTTGAAAAAGTATTTAGGTGCCTAAAGTTGCAGACAGACTCCCAATGGGATGTTTTTAAAGTGTCTCAGCAGTGTAAGGACCTAGCTCCCACTGATTTCAAAGCACAAAGCAGCTCTATATGGACTCTTTGGCAGTGGCTGTCAGCTGAGGGAAAAGTGATTAATCTGCCACCCATTCTCCCTTCTCACAGAACCAGAGCAATAGGGTTCTTTAATTGTCGGTGTCCCAATGATATTCTGAAAGCATCTACTTGCTGTGCAACATACTCATTGCATTTTCCAAGGCGGTCATTAGCCAGCACATGGAATGTCAGGTTGGGTGTTTGAATAAGGAAGAGCTGCTTATGTAGTCCATTAGCAAGCTGCCGGGCTCCAGTTTCTTTAGCAACAAGATACACAGCTACTTTCCTTCAGTGACTTGGAATACTCCTGTGATTTCTCTTCCCTTGAAATGTATTTGCTTCTTGATGATGGAAGAAAATGCCCTAGTGCAGGGGCCTCAAACTCCAGGCCCATGGGCCAGTCCCAGCCGGAGTAATTGTGCAATCCAGCCTGGACTCCCAGTGGGCAGGGGGGGATGTCTGTTACTGGGCCCCAAACCTCACCCCTTCCCACCATTGCCCTTCCCTCCCCCCGTGGCCCCATCTCCTGAGCACATGGCTTTCGGGATGACCAGGAGACCTTGCACTGCAGGGCGATAGTTGATGCACCTACCACCTTCCCCACATTCCCTGCAGCAGCAGATGCCATGGGGGAAGCGGAGCGCACTGAGCAGATGCACTAATTCCACTGTGTTCTGCTTCTCTCACAGCCCCTGCCACTGCAGGGAATCAATTGCTGCCACCACATGTCACTAGCCCCACCCTGTGATGAGGTGTCAAGAGTGGTGATGGTGGGAAGGGTTGGGGCTTAGGGGAGGTAATGGACACGCTCTCCCCTCCCAGCTGCTGGGAGCTCCAGGCCGGATTGTGTAATCACTCCAGCCAGGACTAGTCCTCAGGCTGGCAGTTTGAGACTCCAGCCCTAGTGGCAAGGACCCTCTTTTCAAACAAGGGGCAGCCTCTCCCCAGCTTCATGCAGCTCTGAGGATTTCTGCATTATGCCCTTCACTCTATTCACACCTGCTCCCCTGGAGGTGACTGTCATGGAGCACCCATGTCTCCAGAACACCCCATGACACAACACTTCAAGTGCTCCCATCAGTCCTCTCTCTGTGAACCCTCCGCCCTCCAGCTGAGATGTGGCTAGTTCAGATCTCTTCCAGGGGTCTCCAAATATCCAAGTGTAGTCCAAACTATTGAACCATCGTCTAGGCCCCCTGCTCAAGGTGAGTCTCCATTCCCTTTCCCTGGCTGTGTATCCAGCACTGCTCACCCAATATGCCTTTTTGGTGCTTGGATGTGGTGCTGCCTGCTCCCCGGTGAATTCAGCCTGCTTGCAAAGCCTTGTTGGGTCTGTAAGGTCTGTTGAGTTATCACTGACCCTTCCTTAGTCCCACCCTGTCTGGATGAGCTTTGTGAACAGGGGCAGCTAACAAGGAGTTTTGTAAGAGAGTTTAGAGGGGGAATTGGAAGTGGACTAGGTACACTTGCCATTCTTTAAAACTTTTAAACTAAACTAAAACCAAAGCTACCTGATTTAAATAAAAACCCTATCAATAATCTAATTCCCTGTAGGAAAGAATGCAGGCAGAAGCCCAGCACCAGAATGGGGGCTATCCTGTTTATTGCACCCAATGTGACATGTATGATTACCTGCCCTATGGGCAGAAACTTGGTAGGATGAGGACAATCGATGGAAAACAGTCATACTAGGGTACAGAATATATCAGAAGGACAGAACAGGTCATGATGGTGAGAGAGTGGCACTATATGTGAAAGAAAATGGAGAATCAAATGAAGTAAAAATCTTAAATGAGCCAAAATGTTCCGTAGAATCTCTATGGATAGTAATTCCATGCTCCAATAATAAGAATTTGGCAGTAGGGATAGATTATTGACCACCTGATCAGGACAGTGATAGTGACTATGAAATGCTAAGGGAGATTAGAGAGGCTATCGAAATAAAAAACTCAGTAATAGTGGGGGATTCAACTAGCCCCATATTGACTGGGTACATGTCACCTCAAGACAGGATGCAAAGTAAAATTTCTTGATACCTTAAATGACTGCTTATTGGAGCAGCTGGTTCTGGAACCCACAAGGGGAGAGGCAATTCTTGATTTAGTGCAGGATCTGGTCCAAGAGGTAAATATAACTGGACTGCTTGGAAATAGTGACCATAAGGTAATAAAATGTAACATCCTTGTGATGGGAAAAACACCTCAGCAGCCCAACACTATGCCATTTAATTTCAGAAAGGGGAACTACACAAAAATGAGGAAGTTAGTTAAACAGAAATTAAAAGGCAGAGTGACAAAAGTAAAATCCCTGCAAGCTGCATGGAAACTTTTCAAAGACACAATAATAAAGGCCCAAACTAAATGTATACCCCAAATTAAAAAAATACAGTAAGAAAACCAAAAAAGTGACACCATGGCTTAACAACAAAGTAAAAGAAGCGGTGAGAGCTTTAAAAAAATCGTTTAAAAAGTGAAAGTCAAATTCTAGTGAGGAAAATAGAAAGGAGCACAAACTCTGTCAAATTAAGTGTAAAAATATAATAAGAAAAGCCAAAAAGGAGTTTGAAACTCAAAAAGTAAACCCAAAAATTCAGAAAGTAATAGCAAAATTTTTTTTTTAATTCATCAGAAGCAGGAAGCCTGCTAAACAACCAGTGGGGCCCTTGGACAATCAAGATACTAAAGGAGAACTAAAAGATGATAAAGTCATTGCAGAGAAACTAAATGCTTTGCTTCAATCTTCACAGCTGAGAATGTTAGGGAGATTCCCAAACCTGAGCCATTCTTTTTAGGTGACAAATCTGAGGAATTGTCCCAGATTGAGCTGTTATTAGAGGAGGTTTAGAAACAAATTGATCAATTTTACAGTAACAAGTCACCGGGACCAGACGGCATTCACCCAAGAATTCTGAAAGAACTCAAATGTGATATTGAGGAGCTATTAACCATACCTGATGACTGGACAATAGGTAACATGACACCAATGTTTTAAAAAGTCTGTAGAGGTGATCCTGGCAATTATAGACCAGTAAGTCTAATGTCACTACCGGGAAAATTAGTTGAAACTACAGTAAAGAATGAAATTGTCAGACATAGATGAACATAATTTGTTGGGGGAAAGTCAACATGGTGGGTACGTCTAGACTACAGGCTTTTGTCGACAGAGGTTTTGTCGACAGATACTGTCAACAAAGCTTCTGTTGACAAAGAGCGTCTAGACTACATCCAGTTCTGTCGAGAAAGCAAGTTGCTTTGTCGACATGAGAGTGTAGATGCAAAGGACAGTGTAGATGGAATAACACCCTCTGTCAACAGAACTCTGTCGACAAAAGGTGTTATTCCTCATAGAATGAGGTTTACCATCATCAACAAAACTGCTGCGTTCTGTCGACGTTATGTCAACAGAACTCGGCAGTAGTGTAGATGCAGGTATAGTTTTGTTGACAAAAGTATACTTTTGTCAACAAAACCCTGTAGTCTAGACACACCGGCTACATCTAGACTACATCCCTTTTTAGGAAAAGGGCTGTAAATTAGACGTATCACAATTGCTAATGAAGCAGGGATTTAAATCTCCCCCGCTTCATTAGCATAAAAATGGCTGCCGCTTTTTTTCCGCACGGAGCTTTGCCAGAAAAAAGCGCCAGTCTAGACGCTGATCTTGCGGAAAATAAAGCCTTTTCCAAAAGATCCCTTATCCCTTATTTCAGAGAGGGATAAGGGATCTTTCGGAAAAGGCTTTATTTTCCGCAAGATCAGCATCTAGACTGGCGCTTTTTTCCGGCAAAGCTCCGTGCGGAAAAAAAGCGGCACCCATTTTTATACTAATGAAGCGGGGGAGATTTAAATCGCCGCTTCATTAGCAATTGTGATACGTCTACTTTACATCCCTTTTCCGAAAAAGGGATGTAGTCTAGACATAGCCACCCGGTTTCTGTGAAGGAACTCATGCTAGAGTTCTTTGAGGAGGTCAACAAACATGTGGACAAAGGAGATCCAGTGGATATAGGGTACTTAGATTTCCAGAAAGCCTTTGATGAGGTCCCTCATCAAGGGCTCTTAAGTAAAGTAATTTGTCATGGGGTAAGAGGGAAGGTCCTTTCATGGACTGATAATTAATTAAAAGACAGAAAACAAAGGGTAGGAATAAATGGTAAGTTTTCAGAATGAAGAGAGGTGCCCCCCAGGGTCTATCCTGGGACCCACTCTATTCAGCTTATTTATAAATTATCTGGAGAAAGAAGAAAACAGTGAGGTGGCAAAATTTGCATATTGTAGTAAACTGCTCAAGATAGTTAAGACCAAAGCAGACTGTGAAAAGCTTCAAAAAGATCTCACCAAACTAAGTGATAGGGCAACAAAATGGCAAATGAAATTTAATGTGGATAAATGTAAAGAAATGCACATTGGAAAAAAATAATCCTAACTATACATGCAATATGCTGGGGACTAATTTAGCTAGAACTACTCAAGAGAGATATCTTGGAGTCATTGTGGAGTATTCTCTGAAAACATCCACGCAATGTGCAGCGGCAGTCAAAAAAGCAAACTGTTAGGAATCATTAAAAAAGGGATAGAGAATATTACCTCGGTATAAAACCATGGTACGCCCACATCTTGAATACAGCATACAAATGTGGTCGCCTCATCTCAAAAGAGATATATTGGCATTGGAAAAGGGTAAGAAAAAGGCAACAAAAATTATGAGGGGTTTGGAATAGGTCCCATATGAAGAGAGATTAAAAAGACTGTGACTTCATCTTAGAAAAGAGGAGACTAAGGGGGATATGATAGAGATCTATAAAATCATGACTGGTGTGGAAAAAGTGAATAAGGAAAATTTATTTGCTCATTCCCATACTATAAGAACTAGGGGGTCACCAAATGAAATTAATAGGTAGCAGGTTTTAAACAAACAAAAGGAAGTTTTTCTTCACACAGCGCACAGTCAACCTGTGGAACTCCTTGCCAGAAGATGTCATGAAGACTAGGACTTTAACAGGGTTAAAAAAAGACCTAGATAAATTCATGGAGGACAGGTCCATCAATGGTTATTAGCCAGGATAGGTGAGAATGGTACTCTTAGCCTCTGTTTCTCCGGAGGTGGGTGACAGGGGAGGGATCACATGGGCTACGTCTAGACTACATGGCTCTGTCGACGGAGCCATGTAAAATAGTTTATTCGGCATAATCAAAAATCGGGGATTTAAATAATCCCCGCTTCATTAAAATAAAAATGGCCACTGCGTTGTGCCGACGATCAGCTGATCCGGCACAGCGTGGCAGTCTAGACACGGTGCGGTCGACAAGGGAAGCCTTTGTCAACCGCTCCAGTATGCCTCATGAAACTGATCAGCTGATCTTCAGCGCAGCACGGTGGCCATTTTTATTTTAATGAAGCAGGGCTTATTTAAATCCCTGCTTCTTTGACTATGCCAAATAAACTATTTTACATGGTTCCGTTGACGGAGCCATGTAGTCTAGATGTACCCATGATGATTACCTATTGTTTTCCCTCCCTCTGGGGCATCTGGCATTGGCCACTGTCAGCAGATAGGATACTGGGCTAGATGGACCTTTGGTCTGACCCAGTATGGCTGTTCTTATGTTCTTTTGTTCTTATGTAATTCCCATTGAGGTGACTCAAAAGTCCCTTCCCTTTCCTTCCTTTCTCCCTTCCTCCCCTCTTATGGGGGTTTTGCCTCCTCAGAGCAACAGATGGAAGAGAGGTTGCCTGTACTGTCAGCTGAGTTCTCATTGAAGCCTTAACCCTTTGCTGAAAATCCCAGTCTTAAATCCTTGAGATCAAGGTTTGAGCTCATGTATTGCCCCCGGTTACTGTCACCAGCACGCCTGTCACTCCAGCTCACTATCAGAGAGTCTTTTTGGATTCTTCCTCTTCCCTTACCCCACATATTCAAGCCATGTCAAAATCTTCTTGATGAGCAACTCCGAGATCTTCCCTCTTCTGTTTGTCCTTGCAGCCAAATTTCTCATTCAGGCCCTTGTTATGCCCTATTTTAGTTTCAGCAACACTCTCCTCTCTGGCCTCCCATCACATTCATCCCTCATTGAAACGCTGCTACTCAACCTTTCCTCCTTCTCTGCTGATCTGATCTGTCACTACCAGATGGGAGTTCTACTGCCAACTTCCCATCTCCCAGTGCAAAGCTACTTGTTACTTTCAAAGTGCTACACAGCTCTATCCCTCCCTACTCAGTCTGCCCTAGCAAGCTCCATATTTCTCCCTGCTCAGCCTTCCTCCCCTATTCTACCAGCCTCATCCACACCGCTTGTCAATTTCAGTCCCAAGTGGGTTTGCTTTTGTCCTTCTCGTAGCCCACTCATCCACAAAGCCCAGGCCGCGCCTGCATTTAAGACCCTTTGTCAATTTTTTTTCTTTAAATTATTTTGGGATTTCTATTTCTGCCCCCGTCAAAAAAAAAGAAAACTCATTTTAAAACCAAACATTTTTAACAAAAATAAAAAATGTCCATGTGATGAAAAGCCTTGTGTGCGTGCCCCCAAAATATATTGATGGAACAAGTCCAATTACTAACTTGGCTCTTCCAGGATATGTCTAGACTACACCTCTCTGTCGACAGAGAGATGTAGATTAGGCACATCAAAATTGCTAATGAAGCAAGAATTTAAATATCCCACGCTTCATTAGCATAAACATGACCGCCGCTTTTTTTTGACACGGAGCTTTTTCGAAAAAAAAATCTGCAGTCTAGATAGGGATCTGTCAAAAAATAAACCCTTTTTTGACCGATCCCTGTCTAGACTGCTGGGTTTTTTTTGAAAAGGCTCTGTGTCGAAAAAAAGCAACAGCCATGCTTATGCTAATGAAGCGTGGGATATTTAAATCCCTGCTTCATTAGCAATTTTGACGTGCCTAATCTACATCTCTCTGTCGACAGAGAGGTGTAGTCTAGACAACGCCCCAGAGAATAAATTGTTATTTCTATATTGAGAGTTTTATGTATGAAAGCCTCCCTAGGAAAGAATTCAGAGCAGGGCTTGCATAACTGGAGAGCTATTCCTGGATGGAAAGAGGCCCTTTCCCTTAATCCTTGGCCCATTCCTAGAACCCAAGTCAAACTGAACCTTTCTGTTGAATGTGAAATGTTCTCTTAGTTCTGTTCATATTTAATAACCCTCTGTACTTCCAAGCACAGTTTGGGAATAGCAGCAGAAGTGACACAACTGCCAGAAAGCTAGTTCTCACAGCATTCCCAACCAAATATTGTAGGGTCAGGAAGATCTGCCAGTCTGGATAAGCAGAGGAACTTGCAGGTAGGGGTGTGTATACACTGCAACAGTTAGGCTACATCTAGACTGCATTGTATCCCGAAAAAGCAATGCCACATTGAAGGAACACGTCCCATTGAAGGAACACTCTCCACACCCCCAAGCCCCTTTTTCCCTAGGGTTCCCCTTTCCAGTACTTCCCCCTGCCAGAACTGCAGCCCGAGAATGCCATACCTGCATGACGAGGGCCCCAATGGTTGACTTTCCCATGCCAAACTGATTCCTGAAAGATTGGTAACTGTCAAGTGTGGCGAGCTTCCAAATCGTGATGGTGACCCACTTCTCCGGGGGGATGGAAGGTCTCATCGGTGTGCCCCGTTGTGTGAGGGCAGGGGCGAGTCAGGCACACAGCTCCAGGAATGCCTCTTTCCTCATGCAAAAGTTCTGGAGCCACTTCTGGTCGTCCCACCACTCCATTGCAAACCAGTCCCACTAGTCAGAACTGATGTCCAGCCACCAGAAGCAGCACTCCACAGTGGGGTGCGTCTGAATGTGCTGCCCCCAGACAGCGGTTGAGGGTCTCCTCAAGAAGCTTGGGGTCATGTTCCTGCAGGGCCTGGAGGGCAACCTGCAGCAACTGCTACAGAAACTGCAGCATGACAGTCAGGGGCCATCGCTCCATGGCAAGGAGTGCTGTGGTGTCTAAACACAGGGCAACCAAAGCACACAGTGGAAATGCTTTGCTGTCCCTCAGAGAGGTAGGCAAGCTGGAGAAGAACTTGAGAAACAGCTGTACAGGAGGCTCCCTTTAAGCTCTCATCTCGCTCCTGGAAGTCACTGCTGACCAAATGCCCTGCCCAAACGGGTTCTGGGTGGCCTTGAATGCAAGATAGTGTCCAATCAGTGTGGATGTTTTATTTCAAAATAGCACATCACTATTTCAATGTGCTTTTTGTGTGTAGACGTGCTATTTAGGAATAAGCTTGCAGTGTAGACGTACCCTAGAACTCCTCATGCCACTCTGCTCCATTGGTATGGAATGCAGAGGGGAGGGGTACTGCCACAGCCCCTGGACTTGAGCATCCTGACCACATGCCCCTGCTACCCAGGTTCTTAGTTACTGGCCCCGTGCCCCTGCCACCTAGGCCTCCAGCCACTGCCCAGCTGTTGTCTCTGCTTCTAGCCCCTGGTTCCTCTGGGTTGTTGTCCCTATGCACAGGGGCTGAGCTCAGCACCCTCACTCCAAAAATTGTTCCCGTGCCTCTCTTCTGCTCTGCATTATGTGGAGGAATAGCTCTGTAGGTAGCAGAATCCTGGTATTGGAGAGTCAGTGAGGAAATTTTGGAAATAATTTTTCATTGGGAAAAATGTTGAAAGTGGACCTTTTCCCACAAAGAGATCAGTTTCCACAAAACTTTTCCTGGATCAGTTTTGCAGATCCAGGATAGAATCTCTGGTCAAAATGTTGGCCTCTTGACTTAGAAGACCAAAGTTCAGTGCCCCACATCCTCTGTGATCTAGAGGCTAGTTTCATACCCTCAAAATGGAGCAATAGTACTTCCTACCTCAGAGCATTTTTAAGGGGGTAAATATATGGCAGAACAAGGAGCAATGGTCTCAAGTTACAGTGGGAAAGGTTGTATATTAGGAAAAACTATTTCACTAGGAGGGTGGTGAAGCACTGGAATGGGTTTCCTAGGGAGGTGGTGGAATCTCCATCCCTAGAGGTTTTTAAGTCTCGGCTTGACAAAGCCGTGGCTGGGTTGATTTAGTTGGGATTAGTTCTGCCTTGGGCAGGGGGCTGGACTTGATGACCTCCTGAGGTCTCTACCAGCTCTATGATTCTATATATTAAAGACTTGAGGACCTCAGATACTCTGATTATTGTGGGTATATAACTGTAAGCTGTTTGGGGCAGAGAGGGTATGTCTAGACTACATACCTCTGCCAACAGAGGCATGTAAAATAGGCTACCTGACATAGTCAATGAAGCGGGGATTTAAATATCCCCGGCTTCATTAAAATAAAAATGGCCGCCATGCTGTGCCAGCTCAGCTGATTGTCGGCACAGCGCAGCAGTCAAGATGCGGATCGGTCGACAGGGGAAGCCTTTGTTGACCGCTCCCTTATGCTTCATGAAACGAGGTTTACAGGAGCAGTCGACAAAGGCTTCCCCTGTCGACCGATCCACGTCTTGACTGCCGCGCTGTGCTGACAATCAGCTAAGCTGGCACAGCGTGGCGGCCATTTTTATTTTAATGATGCCGGGGATATTTAAATCCCCGCTTCATTGACTATGTCAGGTAGCCTATTTTACATGCCTCTTTCTAGACATACCCAGAGTGTCTTTTGTTCTGTGTTTGTACAGCACATAGCACAATGAAGTGCTGGACCATGCCTGGTGCTCTCAGGTACTAACCATAATACAAGTTTTCAGGGAGTAGGCCTATACCAATATCTATCTACAAGTACAAATATCTATCTTCGCTTCACCTTTATTTTGTTAATTAACTTTCAGCTGGCCCAGAAAAGAAAACTGAAAGCTCATGAATTTTATTATTTGCATTACAGTAGCCCACCAAAATCAGAGCCTGCTTCTGTGAGGTGCAGTCCAGATCTAGTCACAAACCATCCTTGCCCCTAGCAGCCTGCAACCAATAGACAGGACAGCCAAAGATTTTATAGGCTCAGAAAGAAAGGCATAAAGACACTAAATGATCTGCCCCGAGTCAATAGCAGAGCCCAGGATGAAAAGCTGGAAGTGCTTTAACCACAAGACTATCCATCTTTGGGCTCATGCTTGAATTCAGATCCTACATATGGTTGAGCAGAGCTTTAATAAAGCTTAGTCAGTGAGCCTGATTTTGAATCTGATATTTTTAATTTATTTCATGCAGGAACAGAAAAAGCATTGCAATCATACTACTTGAAATTAACCATGGCCATAGTTTAGGTCATATATAAAATTAATCTGATTGGATTTTAAAGATTGAGGCTTATAATAAATAAGGCAAGAATGTTTCCTAAGCTTGTAGTGATATAATTACATTTTTCAACATGGCGTAAAAGATACCAGACTTGTTGCGCCAGTGACATCTTTATTAGATTCAGCAAGCTTAATGAATGGGGAACAAACTATGAAATATTGTATATTTTTATTTTAATGTGATGCAATTGAGCTTCTCAGAAACAAGAGTGTCACAAATCTTATTGAACCAAGGTCTCAGGGAAAGGATAAGTGGGTTGCTGAAATGCAGAAATCAACTGTAATTAAGAAAGGTATCAGGTTCATTGTTTCATATCAGAGTGAAATTTGATCCTTTACAGTTTTCCCACATTGGGTCAATTTCATTCCCACTGCAACTCCATTGACTTCACTTGAGTCATACCAATGATGATTTTAACCTTTTGTTTAACATCCAGATTTCCAGAGCTGGATACCAGAACAGTCTCACCCCATGGCATCTTTGGCCAAAATCTGAACCCCAGGACATGCATTTGCACTCACATCTAAATTACAGGTGCAAACCCTTCTCTACCTTTTAGATGGATCTAGGCTCTACCACCCTTAGTTACTGTGTGCTAGACTATGCCTTTACTCCAGGGGTGGACACAAATTTTGATGGGGGCCACTCCAAGAATTTTGTAAGAAGTTAAGGGCTGCACTCTTCCATTATATTAATGGAGGAGGTACAGCATCTGGCGGTATGGCTAGACTACAACTTTTTAGCGGAAAAAGGTACACAAAATGCACTCTACATTTTGCGTACCTTTTTCCGATTCTTTTGTCGGAAAAGGTTTTTCCGACATTTGGCCCATCTAGACCACATAGAACAAGGAATACAGGAGCTTCCGAAAGAGCGCGTTTGCTCTTCCACAAAAAAATATTTTAAATTTGTTTTCATTCTGAATTGGAAGAGAAGGTCAAAACTTTGAAATTTCCTGTGCGATGAAAATTCTCCAAAACTTGATTTGGAACCATTGAAAGGTTTTGGTTTGATATTGTTGAAATGTTAGACTAGAAATAACCAATATCATTTTTATTAATGTGACAACATAACAGTTAAAATGAAATCAAATAAAACTGTAAAGTCAGAACCATTCTCTTCAATGCTTTTGTATTGAACATTTTCCAAAATCAACATGTTCCCGCAAAATGTTTGCATACCAGCAACGCGGCACTTTTCAATGGCAAATTGGTCAGCTGCATTTTCTTCTACCAGCTCTAGAAATCACCAGTATCCCTCCTTTGCTGGCTCAGCTACTCTGGCCTAGGGCAGTCAGCCAAGCCATTCCCACTCCCTCCCTTGCCATCACCTCCCAGGGCAGAGGAGCAGTTCCATTTACTCCTGTGCTCCTAGAAGGAAGGTGTAGCCCATTGAGCAGCACTTCACACTTCCTGCAGCTCCACTGAAAGCAATGGAGCCATGTGAGGCACAAGATGTTTCTAGGTGGGCAGAACCCAGGCCTAGTTCAAGTACCCAGATTTACACACATGCTGAGCTGGAGGCTGTCAAGGGGCGTAGCTTACTCTGGGCACAAGCAGGAGCCCCTTTGTTCATCTGCATAGGCTCTGCACATCCCTGGCCACTGTACAGGACTGCTACTCCGCTGCTCCTCAGTCACTGCTGGAACCTTGGCCAGCTGGTGCAAATAATGGAAGTAATATAAGAACAGCCAGGCTGGGTCAGACCAAAGGTCCATCTAGCCTAGTGTCCTGTCTGCTGACAGTGGCCAATACCAGATGCCCCAGAGGGAAGGAACACAACAGGTAATCCTCACATGATCCCTCTCCTGTTACCCATTTCCAGACAAACAGAGGCTAGGGACACCATTCCTACCCATGCTGGCTAACATGGTCCTAACTTCCATGAATCTATCTAGCTCTTTTTGAACCCTGTTAAAGCCCTAGCCTCCACCATGTCCTCTGGCAAGGAGTTCCACAGGTTGACTGTGCACTGAGTGAAGAAAAACGTCCTTTTGTTTGTTTTAAACCTGTTGCCTATTCATTTCATTTGGTGACCCCCCCTAGTGCTTATATTGTGGGAAAAAGTAAATAACTTTTAAGATTTAAGTAACCTGCAGCCCCCTGGAAAAAGGGACCATGTTGGGATCTAGTTATTCAGGCCTGCCTCATACAGCCTGTACTTTCAGAATTTAAGTGTATTCTTACAGGGATATAAAAACAAAAATTAGAATCACAGTCTATCTGTGTGCGATAGTCTGAAGCTAGGGCTTTTGGTTAAGCATATTGAAAAAAAGCACATTCCAAATCAATCACACTGAAATTACCTTGACCTTAGCAAAGTTTTTGATACGGTCTCCCACAATATTCTTGCCAGCAAGTTAAGGAAGCATGGATTGAATAAATGGATTGTAACATGGATAGAAAGCTGGCTAGATTGTCAGGCTCAATGGGTAGTGATCAACAGCTCGATGTCTGGTTGGTGGTTGGTTTCAAATGGAGTGCCCCAAGGATTCGTTCTAGGAGCGGTTTTATTCAACAGCTTTATTAATGACTTGGATGAGGGGATGGATTGTACCCTCAGCAAGTTTGCGGATGACACTAAGCTAGGGGGAGAGGTAGATACATTGGAGGGCAGGGATAGGGTCCAGAGTCACCTAGGCAAATTAGAGGATTGAGCCAAAAGAAATCTCCTCAGGTTCAACAAAGACAAGAGCAGAGTCCTGCACTTGGGATGAAAGAATCCCAAGCATAGTTACAGGCTGGGGACCAACTGGCTAAGCTGCAGTTCAGCAGAAAAGGACCTGAAGATTAAAGTGCTTGAGAAGAGTCAATAGTGTGCCCTTGTAGCCAAGAAGTCTACTGGCATATTAGGGTGCATTAGGAGGAACATTTTCAGCAGAACTAGAGAAGTTATTATTCCCTTTTATTCAGCACTGGTGAGGCCACATCTGGAGTACTGTGTCCAGTTCTGGGGCCCCCACTACAGAAAGGATGTGGACGCATTGGAGAGAGTCAAGCGGAGGGCAACCAAAATGATTAGGGGGCTGGAGCACATGACCTATGAGGAGCAGCCGAGGACTTTGGGCTTATTTAGTCTGCAGAAGAGAAGAGTGAAGGGTGACTTGATAGCAGCCTTCAACTTCCTGAAGGGAGGTTCCAAAGAGGATGGAGAGAGGCTGCTCTCAGTGGTGACAGATAACAACAAGGAGCAATGGTCTCATGTTGCAGTGGGGGAGGTCTAGGTTGGCTATTAGGAAAAACTATTCCAGTGCTTCACCACCTAGGAGGGTGGTGAAGTACTGGAATGGGTTACGTAGGGAGGTGGTGGAATCTCCATCCCTAGAGGTTTTTCAATCCTCAGTCCTGCTTTGGGCAGGGGGCTGGACTCGACCTCCTGAGGATTCTATGGGTCTATGATTCTAAAGGCAATCCAATCTATTGCCTCCAGATAAAGTAAAGAGCCTAGAAGATTTAAAGAAAACTTAGGCTGATAGCTTTCTGTCTGCCAAAGACCCAATTATCAATAGTTAGGATTATGATATCTGCATTTCTTTATTGATTTGTTATTATGCTCCCCATTTCTCTGTTGTTTATCTGTATGGTTCTTTGATTATGTCTATCCCCTGTATAATTAATTTTGCTGGATGTAAACTAATTAAGGTGGTGGGATATAATTGGTTAGATAATCATGTTACAATATGTTAGAGTTGGTTAGTTAAATGTCAGTAGATGATTGGTTAAGGTGTATCTGAAAATATTGCTCTATATATTAGGGATAAACAGGAAGCAGGCAGGAAAACAAGGGTAAAAGGAAAGGAAACTGGATTCATGCATCCTGGAAGCTCACGCCCCATAAACATTGAATTGTTTGCATCTCCAGACTTCAGTCTTTCTCTCTTGGCTCATGAGAGAAGGACCAGGGAAGGTGAAGGGATAAGCCTGAGGATAACTGACCAGGTGATGATTGAGAATGTCAGCCGAGGTCTTGCCTTACAGTGGAATCAGAGCAACTGCATGCTTCCCCTTACTCACTCTGGATTACAGTCTAGGGTTACAATCCATCCCTCTGTTAGCAGCCCTATTGATTTAAGAGGCACTACTTGCATAGTAAGGGGCTACTAAGCAAGCAGAAAGATAGCCAAATATGGCCTTTTGTAGGCTGAAAATCCCATTTGAAACTGTACCCCCAGCATGTTTGGCTGTTCCCAGGACATGCCTAAAGCTCCTGCAAATTTAATATCGCAGCATCCTCTCCTTTATCATACATTTTTTTAAGAAAAAAAGACCATTTCTCTTAGAAAGAATAATTAGTCATTAACTTTCCATTCCTTTGGTTTTGATTTTTAAATTTTAATTCTGTCACATTAGACAGAAACAGCAAAACCAAGGGTATTTGTGGGAGGGAGATTCAAAAGGCAACATCCTGCTGGTAATTATTGCAGCTCTGCAATTTGTTGAGTAATTGATTGTAGTTTGACCTATAATAAAGAACCCTGAACACTGTAGGATTGGAAGTGACAGCCTGCATCTGTATTCCCAGGTTTTTTCAACACTGAGTCTCTGGGAGAGTTGTATCTTTCTTTGATTGTGTGCTTGTGTTTTCTTTTAATTGTAATAATAATAAAGTATGTAGTTCGAAGTTTGAGAGGTCACAGTAGTTTCATCTCCTAAGTATTAAAATTGCAGGCAATTATGGCAATTAAAAGTTTTCAGGGTGGCTAAAATGTGTTTCCTTTTCACATTTTACAATCAACTTTTAAATATATGCGTGGTTTCTTCAGAAGAATCAGTTGCCACAGCTGAGACAAATTGAAGTTCCTTTTGGACAGATTGAGGGTCCAGCAGTGCATGCACCTGTAAGGGCTCAAATAGTCAATTATTTTTTGACCAGAGCCAAATTTCTTGGTCAAGGGACAGTTAAGGTCCAGAATGCAGAAAAAATAATAAAATGAGTAAAATGATCATAATAAGCAGATAAAAACATTTCTGGGTCTATTCAAAATCATCCAGATTAGGCCCACAACCTACCTACATTGCTGTAAGGGGACAAATTGCACAAGATGCCATTTAATTCCCCTGCACACGCTATCCATATCATGAGTAGTAGTGCAGCAGGGCCGAGGCACCTGTAAGACTGCTACATCTGTGCACATAGCTGGGAGGGGCAGGGATTGGGCTCTGCCTCTTTAAAGCACATGGGTCTCTATGCTGCACTGGGTACAGGGTTGGAGCAAGGTACATCCTGCCACTGAATCTAGGATGACCAGACATTTTGCTATTAAGGGCTTTTTTATATAGGCAACTGTTACCCTCTCCCGCACCATCCCACTTTTTCGTGCTTGCTATCTGGTCACCATGGCTGAGTCAATGCGAGAACCAGGAGGCAGATTCCCAGTTGATCTTGTTCCTGGAGGAGCAGGATGCTGCCCAGAATGCTTCTTTTTCATGTATTTTTTCCTTCACAAAGTGTCTGTACAAAAGCTAGTGAGTTATGGGGATGGAATCAGGATTGGGATGGAAGGGGGTTTAGTTACCAAATAATGTTTACAATTATTCTTGATCTTCAGTTTGATTATTGAGAGACTTTGATATCTGAGCTGTGTTGGTTGTTTTGAGTGGATACACAGGTCACATGGTATAATTGCCGTTCCCTGATTGGATGAGCTAGCCCAGTATAACTCTGCTCACTCTCAAAATTTGCTTTCCAGGACTAGTCTGCAATTACTTCACATTTATCCTCATGAGCATTCCTGGGCTTTTTTAAAGGCATGATCTTGTGATTAAAGCACTGGACTAAGATTAAACAGATCAAGGTTCAATTCCTATCTCCCCACAGCCTCCCAGGCTGATATTGGGGAAGTCCATGGGCATCAGTTGCCCATCTGTAAAATGGTGGTGATACTTTCCATCTCAGAGAGGTGATGTGGGAATGAGTCATGTGTAAAGTGATGAAGTTACAGTTGTGGGGGTGCTTTGGGGTAGATCCCTTTTGGGGCAGACCTTATCCTCGGATTGCAAACCCCACAATACTTCCTCCACCAACTTCTCTCCCAATGAGGATTAAGCTGCCACCCACAGGCCCAAGATAGCTGCATTTCAGTTAGGGTTGTAAACAGGTAACCAGTTAACCTTATGCTTACCTGCAACTGGTTAACGATCATCTGGCTCAGACCGAGCAGCCCCTCTGCAGGCAGGGGGCTGCTCTAGCTTGGCTAGGACCACCATGATGGGCTGAGGACATGGGGTGCTCCAGAAAGCAAAAATCTCTCCACAATGCCCAGGAGGGTTGTTGTGGGAACTGACTGATTATCCTTCGCAAATCTGCTTTAAGATCCTTAGATGGGAAGTATAAGGGACAAGTGCTCCTGACTGCAAATGTTTGTCTGAGCCTCTGGGATGGATGTTTCAGCTGCAAAGAACTGGACTGAGGGGTTTTTTTGTTCGTTTGTTTGTTTCCCCTCTTTGTACACAGACACTGCCTATTGCGGCTAGTGATGCTTCCCTTCTGTCTGAAGATGGCACTGCAGCATCTTGTGAGCTGAAGCTCTGGGCTCCAGCAACTTCAGCTGTTTCCTTCACAGTTCTAATGACTTGGGAATGGCAGCAGACTCTGCAACAGAAGAGAAACAAATGCAAAAGTCAGAGAGCTGGTTTGTGGGGCTTAGTAATCAGTTGGGTACAGAGTTTTCCAGCTATGATGAGGGGAGGCAAAGGCTGCTTGATATTCCAGACAGGTAACCCCTAGCTCTCCTCCCACACCGCTCTGTCCTTGCATGGCTTGCAAAGGAGGGGCTCCAGGGCTTGCATTTGAACATTAAGAACCAAATTCTTAATTTGCATAAATCAGCATAGTTCAATTGACTTCAGTGTCTTTGTGCTGATCATGCCAGCCAAGATTCTGGCCCTGGAACTTACTGATCTGAGACAAAAAGAAAAGTTTTGGTGTGGGAAGGAAACAATCACATGTATTTAGATTATCTGAATGACAATGCTCTAACAACCCCACAATGCAGTCGCTGTTGTGGCATGCAGCAACTGCTAATCAGTTCTGTGAGTTCACTGTTGTATCAGGAATGCAGACAGAGAGGTGTTGGTCCCTAACCATGGAGGGGCAAAAGGTGTTGAATGTGAAAATTAAATAAATAAAAAAAAGAAAAGGCTGATTTTAGATGGATGTCTAATAAATGTGTGTGTGTGTGTTCTACTCCCTCCATGTGGTTCTCCACTCCAGAAGGGGGGAGAGGTTTGCACCCCATCCCCAAAGCCAAACTCTCAGCTCCTATTGGCTGGTTGTTTCTGGCCAATAGGAGCTGAGAGATTGGCTGGGGTCAGTTTCTGTTGGCTGGTTGTTTCTGATCAATAGGAACTGAGCATTAGGCTGGGGGCAGGGAGATCACTGGATGTCTCCCCCTTCCTCCAGAGAAGTGAGTCACAGGGAGCAGCACTGCATTTAAAACAGCGGCTGCTGGGTGCCTGAGGGTCCTGGGAGGGGCATCTGCAGGCCAGATTTGGGGGCTTGGAGGGATGGATCCAGCCCATGAGAGGTATCTTGCCCACCCCTGTGTCAGGGGAATGTCAGGGAGCACAGTATTGGAAGAATCTCCTCTCTGTCTGCCTGAGGAATTAGAGGAGAAACAATAAGGAAGAGTGAGGCTGTTCTTTATACACATAGCTCCACCTTGTCTGCTGCAAACCCCTGCTCTTCACCCCTGCCAAGGCCCAGCTCTCCAGACTACATGATGACTGGAAGCTGCTGCCTAACAGGACTCCATCCCTCTCTCCACTCATTTCAGGAGGATCTGTTTAAAAATCACCTGGGATGAACTTGCTGCATCTTATTCAAAGGACCCTCTGCCCCTTTTATCCCTTTCACAGCTCCTCTGTTTATCATTCTCTCTCCCTTTTCCTTGCCATAATCACATGACTTTTGGTTCAAGAGCCAAAGTTCCTTCCATTTCGAGCACCCAGAGCCCTCAAACCCTTTGTGGTGCTGTGCCATCGTGTGGACACCACATGCACCTAACAGGAAATGCTTTGACAAGAGGTATAGGCTAGAAGAAAGACACATGGAGGTGGATTCTCTGATGGAGAATCTAGATCCAGAGTCATCCACTTATCTTCTTGAGGAAATGTTTCGATAAAGACAATTCACAGGTGCCTGCTCCCTCTAGAATTCTACACCCTGTCTCCTGCCTCTGGAACTTTGCAGGAAGCAATGGGAAATGTACACCAGATAGTGCAGTGCTGCTCTGCTGTGCGATGCTAGGCTGGAGTCTCAGTGAAGCATGCATGCTCTGCTCTCCTGTGAAGGAGATGGGGCTGACAGAGAATAAGACAAGGCCAAGTGAAACAGCACTACACTGAACCTTTCCCATCAGTGCATGTTTGACAGTGGGCTCTGGGGAACAATGTCAGGCATCCAGACACTGCTTTACATTATACATATCAGCGTAGAACTGCTGGTGAATATAGCTCAGTAACTTCTGAGTCAGGCACAGATGGGCTAATGGACCAGGCCCATAAAGACTTTGTCTTCCTGCACTAGGCATTTCAGGTGGCATGTTCGCCCCACTGCCTCTTATCCACCATGCTCTCCAAGACTGGCTAAGCCAGCCTAACTCTGGTTAGAGCACATTCCTACCATGACCAGTAACACTGGCCCCTTGCAAGAAGTATCCTCTTCCTCAACTTTTCTCACCCATGCAGGGTTCAGCTGAAGCCTGGTCCTGTTATAAGGTGCAAAGCTGCCTGTCCAGATAGATATGAAAGATATTGTCACACAGTCACTCCAAGGACCTTCCATGAGCCATACAGCTCTCACTCAGGAAGGGGGTCCTTCTTTTTCCTCTCCACTGTCCCTCACCATATGCTGTTGGGTTGCTTTGCTTTCTGTCATGCTCTTGTTTCCTCCTAGTATTTGAGAAGGTGGGGAAAGGACAATGTTATTTTTCATAATATAAATAACAAATTAGGAATTAGCATCAAGAGCACTATTATCATAGGATCTATGGGTTCACCTGCCTTCTCCTTTAATCTGGTTAATAGGGAGTCACAGATGCCTTGGGAAAAGCTCAGAAGAGTCTCTTAAATAAGAAAGAGTATAGAGTCTTATCTTGAATTTACCTAGATATGTCTGACTCCAAAGTACAGTCTCACAAGGACAGGAGATCTCATGGAATATGTTCTACAGAGCAGAGCTGTGTAAAATTTCAGCCACATCCAAATCAGACCCACAAAATAGGATCCATCTCTTTGCAGAGCCAACTTAGAATGAAGGAAAGCAGAGAGAGGGATTCAAATCCAAGCACCATTGCCCTCATTTCTCAACACACACACATCTATGTGCATCTGACATTTCATTTGCTTTGGATTTCAAGCTCTGATTTGGGGACGATCGGGTGGGATGGAGGGATGGACAAAGGTTCATCTCAGTTCCTGTTCTTTCTGCTCACAGTTGGCCCTCCTCACTTAAGTTTCCAGTCACATACATGACTACAACGCTGTGTCATCAGTATACTTGTCAGAGCTCCGGGAGTTGGCTTCATGCTCTGGAACAGTTTGGACAGCACTTATTGAACCTATGAGCCCTGAGCAGCAGTTCCCAGGTACCTCCCTATATTGTCAATAAAGGGATGCAGCATCCCAGCTCTTATAGTCAGCCCAGGGATTCTATTCTCTGGTGAGATGAGACCCTTTTTCCAGCAATACTCTCCTCTGATCTGCTTTCATACAGCCTGAGAACTTCCCAACGCTGGAATGGCAGGTAATCTATGGCTGTGTTTAGACTGGCAAGTTTTTCCGCAAAAGCTATTGCTTTTGCGGAAAAACTTACCAGCTGTCTAGACTGGCCGCTTGAATTTGCACAAGAACACTGACGATCTAATGTATGATCGTCAGTGTTCTTGCGCAAATACAATGACTCTCCCGTTCGGGAAAAAGCCCTCTTGTGCAAATGCTTTTGTGCAAGAGGGCCAGTGTAGACAGCTGAGAACAGTTTTGCGCAAAAAAGCCCCGATGGCGAAAATGGCGATCGGGGCTTTCTTGCGCAAAACCGCATCTAGAGTGGCACGGACGCTTTTCTGCAAAAAGTGCTTTTGCGGAAAAGCGTCCCTGGCCAATCTAGATGCGCTTTTGCGCAAGAAAGCCCCGATCGCCATTTTAGCCATCGGGGCTTTTTTGCGCAAAACAATACCACGTTGTCTACACTGGCCCTTTTGCGAAAAAGCATTTGCGCAAGAGGGCTTTTGCCCGAACGGGAGCAGCATAGTATTGCCGCAAGAACACTGACGATCATACATGAGATCCTCAGTGTTCTTGCAGAAATTCAAGCGGCCAGTGTAGACAGCTGGCAAGTTTTTCCGGAAAAGAGGCTGATTTTCCGGAAAAACTGGCCAGTGTAGACACTGCCTATATGTATAGTAAATTGACTTTCACATTTGCCTGGAGCAGCCAAAAATGAAACAAAGAAAAAGAAAAAGAAAAAGAAAAAGAAAAAGAAAAAGAAAAAGAAAAAGAAAGGGAGCACGTTGATTGAAAACAAGTTATCACCTCTGCCACAAAAGGGACAGCCTAGCATCAGAGCATTGTCTGCCTTGCTGCACTTTGCCAGCCCAGTGTAAACAATTTTCTATCCACTTTTTGATTCAGCAACCTGAACTCTGTGGGCCTAGTGATGATGAAATTGCAGGTTCATTCTGGGGAGTGTGTAATTTTCCATGAAGAGAAAATTGTTAAATGTCAGTCACCCTTGCAAGTTGTTGACAGAAGTGACATGGTTACTGAAGGTCTTGTCTAGAGAATACATCTCAGCTAGGTAATAGACTACCATCCTGGCACTTCATAAAACACAGTGTAACCCTGAAGCAAAGGTGTCCCTTCTCCTGATGGATGGTGCTGCAGAGGCAGCAGGATGGAACAGAATTCATTTGTTGGGCTAGTGATTATGCTAGCTGAGCCTATAAGGGAATAGGTCCCATGGTCCAATGGGCAGTTCCACAGTCAGCACCACCCACTACTAAGATGAGGCAAGACAAAGGAATTCTATTGCTGACTTGGACACTTCAGCCTGAGATCTGCATCTCTCTGATAGATGTTGTAACCTACTCTAGAACAGCCTACGCTGCAAATGGAAAGAGAGCAGACAGCTTGGAACCCTAACTATCCATGCTTAAAATCATAGGGTTAGACGCTCAATTAAACGAACAAAGAGTCTAGCCAATTGTAGAGGCTACAGATGGAAAAGGCTTTTTGTGTGATTCATTCAGTCCACCCTTGTAGCCAATGCAAGAATGTTGTCTCCCTTGTAATTGGAGCCTAGTCTGGTTTTACCTAATGCAAAAGATGGCCTTTTAGAATGTCGGTTGGGAGGCTATGCCATGATTTAGTAGATCACCAGAATAGGAATGTTTTTGATATTGAGCCTCTCTCTTGCATAACTTCTTTCCATCAGTCCTAGTCATGACCTAAGCAATCTCCTTCCTACAGCAAATTGCATGATTCTGTATTCAAAGAATCATAGAAGATTAGGGTTCGAAGAGAGCTCAGGAGGTCATCAAATCCAACCCCCCCAATCAAAGCAGCACCAATCCCAACTAAATCATCCCAGCAAGGGTTATGTCAAGCCGAGTTTTAAAAACCTCTAAGGATGAGGATTCTAACACCTCCCTAGGGAACCCATCCCAGTGCTTCCCCACCCTAGTGAATAGTTTCTCCTAATATCCAGCCTCTCACCCTGCAACTTGAGACCATTACTTCTTGATCTGTCATCTGACACCACTGAAAATAGCCTATCTCAACCGGATTTGCTCTGACCCCACAGACAGAGACAATCACCTACAGAATCTTTACAGAGCATTCATAAATCTGAGATACCCAGCTGGGGAAGTGAAAAAACAAATTGACAGGGCCAAAAAAGTACCCAGACATGAACTACTTCAAGACAGACCCAAAAGAGAAAATAACAGAACTCCTCTTGTTACTTACAGTCCACAACGCAGACCCCTCCAACGCATCATACACAATCTACAACCCATCCTGGAAAATGATCCCTTACTCTCAGAGGCCTTGGGAGAAAAACCTATTCTTGCTTACAGACAACCCCCTAACCTGAAACGTATTCTTTCTGATCACCACGCCACACAACCACATCATAAGCCTCCCTGCAACCAGAAAAGATGCCAACTCTGCCCACATAGCTACACTGACGAATTCATCACTGGAACAAACAACACTAGGGTCAATCAAAGGGTCATTTCACTGCTCATCTAGTAATTTGATCTACGCCATCAAATGCCAGCAGTGCCCCTCTACTATACATATTGGTCAAACTGGACGTTCTCTACGTGAAAGAATCAATGGACACAAATTGGATATATGTAAAGAAAATACTCAGAAGCCAGTGGCAGAACATTTCTGTTTACCTAACCATAATCTCACAGATCTGAAGGTGGCGGTCTTGTCACAGGCCAGTTCCTCAAGCCAAATCCACAGGGAAAGCTTGGAATTACAAAACATATACAAATTCAATTCAATTAATTGTGGATTTAATCAATATATGGGGTGGTGGAACCTCTAGCCATGAAGGTGCTAACTGCTTTCTGAATGGTATCCTTCCTGCCTTATCCATCCACTGACTTTGATCTTTATCTACTCAGGTTTAGCACCCTTTCTCCTGATACTTTATGCATAGAGGTAGGGGGGTGGGCAACAGAACATCTTTCTTTCCCCCTCCCCCCCTTCCCTTCTCCTATTTATTTTGCATTTCCTTATCCTTTAATCATAACTCCAGTCATCTGAAGAAGTGGGCTATACCCACGAAAGCTCATAATACCATCTACATGTTTTGTTAGTCTATAAAGTGCTACCAGACCATTTGCTTGCTGTTTTTTTCTGTAACAGACTAACTCGGCTACCCCCTGAAATTCCACTCCCTTTGGAATCTCCTTCGGGTAGTTGAAAGCTGCTATCAAATCCTCCCTTTCTAACACCCCTCATTCTTCTTTTCTGCAGATTAACTACGCCCATTTCCCTCAAAAGCGACAAGGAGTCCTGTGGCACCTTATAGACTAACAGATGTATTGGAGCATAAGCTTTCGTGGGCAAAGGCCCACTTCGTCAGCTGCATGCCACATGCATCTGACGAAGTGAGTCTTTGCCCACGAAAGCTTATGCTCCAATACATCTGTTAGTCTATAAGGTGCCACTGGACTCCTTGTCGCTTTTGCAGATCCAGATTAACATGGCTACCCCTCTGATACTTGACACCATTTCCCTCAGCCTCTCCTCATAAATCATGTGCCGCAGTCCTCTAATAACTTTCATTCCTCCCCTCCCCCCGCTATACTCTCTCCAGTTTGACCACATTCTTTCTGTAGTGGGGGGGGTCTAGTATTCCAGATATGTAGAGTTCTGAGTGGATACAAAATGTGTAGCCATATCTGCATCCATATATGCAAAAGTGAGCCATGGATATCTGTATTCATAAGAACGGCCATACTGGGTCAGACCAAAGGTCCATCTAGCCCAGTAGCCTGTCTGCCGACAGTGGCCAGCACCAGGTGCCCCAGAGAGGGTGGACCGAAGACAATGATCAAGCGATTTGTCTCCTGCCATCCCTCTCCAGCCTCTGACAAACAGAGGCCAAGGACACCATTTTATCCCCTGGCTAATAGCCTTTTATGGACCTAACCTCCATGAAATTATCTAGCGTCTCTTTAAACTCTATTATAGTCCTAGATGCGGATACCAGTGGATATAAAATGGATACCCACAATTTGCAGGTTCTAGATACAAAATTTGTATCTGAATCCTCATCTCTATCTGCAAAATTAAGCCATGGATATCTGCATCTACATCTGCAGATGCAGATACCGGCAGATATTGGAGGATTTGCAGGGCTTTACAGATATAGCCTTACCAGGGCTGACTAGAAGGGAATAATCATGCCCCTCAATCTGCTGACAATGCTCTTAGTAATGCAGCCTAAAATGCCATTAGCCTTCTTGGCAACAAAGATACACTGTTGACTCCTATCCTGCTTCTCAACTACTGTAATCCCCAGGTCCTTTACTGCATAACTGCTGCCTAGTCAGTCTGGCCCCAGCCTGTAACAGTTCTTGGGATTCTTTCATCTGAGGCGTAGGACTCTGCACTTGTCCTTGTTGAACCTCATCAGGTTTCTTTTGGCCCAATCCTCTGATTTGTCTTGGTCACTCTGGATCTTATCCGGTTGGGGCCAGGAACAGGACTTGCCGCATGGCGGGTGGAGGTGTCTGTCCCAGTGACTGAGAACAGGACATGCTGCATGGCAGGGGAAGGGGAGCATTTCTGCTCTGGCAGCCAGGAACACGTGCGTGTGTTAATAAACTGGGTAATCCAGTGCACATGATCTCAATATTGGTGCACAAGCCAAACTCACTCTGCTCATGGTTGGAAAATCTTAACGGGAATACTGGTTTCCTATCTCTCTCCCTTGAGGACCAGATTTGATAATCCTCCAGATGTGTTGCAAAGACCAGCTTTCCTTCTTCATTTCCTAGGTTGTAGAGGAGGACATGGGCTCTTATTGGCTTATCTCATGAATCTCACTCTACAGGTTGGGAGCCTATTTTAGATATTAGAAGAAATAAATAAAAATAATGCTTGCAGGTTTCTTAAACTTGATGTGCCCCCTCCCCAGAATCTTCCAGACAGGAACTAGCCTCTTTTTGTTCTTTCATAAGATTCTTCTTCATAAACAGTCTCATATCACACAACAGCATTCTTCACTCATCTCCTTCCTGCCAGTAGTGGGTAGCTAATTCCTCAGAGGCATCCTGTCGCCTTTGTGCCATCTCATTTTCCTTGTTTATTTCCACCATTTTAGAAGCAGCAAAGACAATGAGCCAATTGAAGCTCTTAGAATACAGGGTCATCAATTTGTCTTACTTCAACAGTAAAGCTTTTAAAATCAGATCCTTTTGATGTGAACTAAGTAGAAAAAGAGTCGGGGGCAGGGAGGATTATTACATTGCTCTTTTCTTTTCAGTCATTGTTTTGACATCAGGACTTTGATTCTTAGTGAAATACATTCATTGACTGCATTCGCTCTGAACCGCTCTCAGTCTCATCCCACTCTTGTTACCTATGATTTAAACACTTCACACTCTTTCTACTCATTGCACATTCATTCATGAACCTAGCCTCAGAGTGATATAGGAGTGTGGAAACCCCATTTAACTCTCTCAGAAGTCAGGCAGAGAGCAATTTAATGGCTCGTACCAACTCACAGAAAAAAATCTTGTGACAGAGCTGGGATATAAACCAAGCTCTTTGGAAGCCTAAGCCAGAGGTTTAACCACAAGACCAGCTTCCTTTCAGGCTCAGCTTTGTTTAATTCAAATTTTCCTTTGGAAAGCCTCCCAGCTGAAGTACAGGGTCTAACATCTCTTCTATCAGAGATACTTACCTGGCCCCATCATTGTCATATCTGAGCACCTCACCTCACATGTGTTTAGCATAACATCACCTCTGTGTGGCAGGGAAGTGCTATTAGTCCCATTTTACAAATGGGGAACTGAGACCCAGATAAATTAAGTAACTTGCACAAGATCCTGTAGGAAACTTGTGGAAAAGCAAAGCCTCAAACTTGGGTCTCCTGAATTCTAGAGTGGGGCTTGAAGACTAGATTCTCTTTCTTCTGTGGCTAAGATGAGCTACCCAAACAAATTCTATTCCTCACTTTCTTCCAACCTCTAAGAAGCCTCTTGCCATCAAGGGCAAAGACTGTACCTGAGTCTTTCTGTGCTTGTTCAATTCATCTTTTCTCAGAACAAGAAGGGCTGTACAGAGCTGAAGCATAGCCTGAAAGCCTGATAGGTGTTAAGCAAACAAGAGTTTCTGTCCCTCTTTTTCCTCCCCATAGGTCCCCAGGTCATTTCTCCATTTCACTCGCTCCCCACCCACATTCCAGTGCCCGTCAGACAGAGGAGTGCTCTGTTTTCAGTGAAGTGAGACTCAGGGGTGAAAGTGACTCTCCACAGCTGTCTCGGCACTTTGGTGTTTCCTCACAGGTCACCTTTAGGGTGACCATATTTCCAAAGGGAAACAGGAAACTGCATAGGCTCACCTGCGTGGGACCCATGAGTGCTCCCATGAATGGGGCTTACCCAAACCACTCACCCAACCCCATTTCCCTCCACTCCCACCCATGCAAGGCAGAAAATCACCACACTCACTCCCCATCCTCAATCCAGTGTCTGTCAGGCAGAGGGGTGCTCTGTTTTCTGTGAAGTAAATCTCAGGAGCACCCACAGAAAATCACCAGGCTGGCTGGGGGTGCATCCTTTTGTCCAGGACTGCCTGAGCCTCCCACCCCTGAGGCATCTGTTAGGGAGGGCAGAGAGGCTGAATCTGTTCCCACTCCAATTCGTATGGGGATATTGCTAGCTGGTCTACATCAGGGAGTGAGGGGAAAATGTACAGTTTGCTGCAATCCTCATTCTGGCTAGGGAGGGCAGGGGGCAGATGAACCTGAACCTGATCCATCTGGGAGACATGCACCCCTTCCCTGGCTGTGCCCACTGGAGCGGCAGTGGTCATGGAGAGATGCTTCTCACCTGGCCCCAAGCTGCTGTGGTAAGAGAGGGCTGGGGTAGTCTTTTCTCCCCAGAGCAACCGGCATACCTCATGATGGCTGTTCCAAGATGGACACAAGAATCAGTCAAAGTATATTACATAAATAGTGTGGAAATTTTGGTAAACAATACATATATGCAACATTATACTTCTGTGTGTTCTGGTAACTAAAGCGGGCTTGGAAATTAATCAAGTCTGTTGCATGAAACATTAAGGATGGTGGCTGTGTGAGTGCTATGCTACAATTGATACCAAAAGCACAAAAGAAGCTGGCTCAATTGCTACAAAAGGAACTAGTTGTGAAAGGTGATTCAAATAAAAGATGTGGTTTGTGCATTGGGATATTGTAACTTCTCGATACCAGAAAAGTGGCAACCTGACATAAACCAAGTCATGTGTAACTCATTTATGCCTATTGTGGCCAGTTGGGGCTAAGCCCCTGAGTCCTGCGCTTCTTGGTGGGATTTCCTTTGTGTGCCTCAGAGGCTCATGGTGTTCCTATCACTGCCACGAAGAAAAGAGTACCCCGCTATCCAAGCCCTTTTCATCATAGGCAAGTCCAGGGCATGGGAGGTCAGTCTCTATGTTAGTACACAAGTCCTCCCCTCTTTCTTGCAGGCAGCCCACGAGCCAGGAGGAAGTTGAGTGGGACTGGGTTCCCCCCACTTGCTCTGGATTCTGGCCCAGGGCCCTGTGGGGGGAGGGGTAGACCCGAGTGGGTTGCAAGGCTTGGCTCTTGCCCCCATGGAATAGCGGCCCCTCCCTGGGCCACTTCCAACCCCTTCTGAGTACCTCCTCCCGATGCCTTGGGTCAGGCTTTGTTGCAAGCTGTCTAGGGTCAGTCTCTTGTGCTGGGCTGCTCTGTTCTCCTTCACTTCTCCTCTGGTCCATCCCTCCACTCCTTCCCCCCACCTTGCCTGAGGGAGGGAAGGTTATCTGTACCTTCCCCTAGCATAACTGTACCTTCCCCTAGCGTAACTTGGGTGCCTTGACCCACACAAATGCCCCTCCGGGCCTGGAGCAAAATGTGCTTCCTTTTTGGGAGGGAGTGTCTGTGAAGAGGGGCTGCTGCTTCTGTGGCAGGCAGGCCCTGGCTACCATTACATTCTGGGCCAGGCCCCCTTTTTTCCACCTGCCTTTTTGCTGGCAGCTTTCCCCCCCCCCCTTTGCCTCAGCTAGTTGCTGAGGGTGCTGGGTGCAGGAGGGTGGGGAGGGTCTCTGCCGCCCTGCCTTTGGTTGGAGGGAGGCCCCCTGCCATCTTCATATCTGCAGCACACCGGCAGCTCCTTTATTTGAGAGGTCTTCCGCGAGACCTCTCCAGGCTACCAGCCTTCTACCAGGACCTCCTCCGGACCTCGAAGCTGCTTGCGGTGACCAGGTCCTTGGGAGCTGCCGTGGGAGCAGACCTCCTCGCGGAACCCCTGCTACACAATCCCCATCTACGTGTGCAGGCGGTGGAGTCCCCTTTGGTGCGCCAGAGGTTGGTCCTGGCAGAAGTCACCAGAATCGGAGACCTCCTGGACTATGACCGGGGAGACTGGATGGATCCTCGTGCACCTGCCCAGCACATGGGGCTCTCCACCCTATGTACTCCCTGGCACATGCTTCAGGAGGTGAAGGACGTCTTGCCACCCACTGCTCGTGTTTATCTCGACAAGGTCCTGTGAGAGGGTGCACCCCATACACCCCTCACCCCCGGCCCTCCCGATCTCTCCATCGGCCCTCAGCCCCGTGTACCTTCCCAACCGCCTCCCCCTCATCACCCAAGCCATCTGCACGCATTGCATCCAGTCCCCTTCCGAACCGCGCCAAAGAGTCACCTGTACACGCTTGTGCTTCACACGCTCCACTTCCCTACCCTCGTGTCCCACCCAGACACCAAGTGGCGGGACCTCCTACCACCAATAGAGGGTGGGGAGCCCCGGTAGGCCAGCCTCTATTTGACCTTGGTTCCACGGCCCACCAGGGACATCAGCTGGAGAATCCTGCATAGTGCGGTGAGCACGGGCGTGTACTTGGCGCGGTTCACCCCCATTCCCGACACTTGCCTCTTCTGTGGCATGAGGGAGACCTTGGCACACATCTACCTCGAGTGCGCCAGGTTACAGCCCCTCTTTTGGCTCCTCCAGAACCTCCCGTTGAGGTTCTGGCTGCACTTTTCCCCCAACTTGTTAATTTACGCACACCCCATCCGTGGCCCCACAAAGTCGCAGGACCTCCTGGTCAACCTCCTCCTGGCTATTGCCAAATTGGCAATCTATAAAACCAGGGAGAAGAGGTTGGCCGGGGGAGGGGCCTGCGACTGTGGGGCCTATTTCCATTCCTGTATCCGCTCATGTATCCGTGCAGTGTTCCAATGGGCGGCGTCCACTGGCTCTCTCGAAACCTTCGAGGGGCAGTGGATGCTGTCCAGGGTTCTCTGCTTGGTATCCCCATCCGGTTCCCTCGTTTTAGCCCTTTGACCCTCACACCCGTCCCTGTTTTCTCATTATTATCCCACGTAATCAGTTGGTTTCCTGGGCTCTGTGGACCCTCCCCGTAGGCTGGGGGAAGGTCCTCCGGGATACCAAATAGTCCCCACATATCTGCAGCACCCTGCTCTCAGGGTGCTGCACTTTCTCCTGCACCCTTCTACCTTTTGGGAGGGGGTGTCTGTCTAGGGGGGCTGCTGCTTTTTTGGCAGGCGGGCCCTGCCTACCAATTCATTCTGGGCCAGGCTCCCTTTTTCTACCTGCCTTTTTGCTGGCAGCTTCCCCCTCCCCCCCTTTGCCTCAGCTAGTTGCTGAGGGTGCTGAGTGCAGGGGGTGAGGAGGGTCTCTGCTGCCCTGCCTTCGGGTGGGGGGAGGACCCCTCCCATCTTCTTGGGGACCTATTTTGGCCCCCCTTTTCTTCTTCACCTCTGCAAGCCTGAACTCCACCATTCCTGCTGTTGCTGCTTTCCCTGACACAGAGGAGGTAAGGGGGCTGCTTTAGGGCAGCCCCTGGGGTTTCTCTCTCCCCACAGCCTGCCCTGTGTTGGGAAGGAGACTAAGGGGCTTTCATCAGAATCCCTGGGTAGGGGGCTGGTGCAGGTTTTGTGCGGTGCTGGGGACAAGGGGTGGTTCACCTCCCCCTGGTTCCCCTGCCCCTGCTTTCTACTGCTGCTCCCTCCCAAACCCCAGTTGCTGTAAGGGCCTTTTCCATTTTCAGCCCCACTGTTTGCCTCCCCGCCCCTCCTCTGCTCTGCTGAGATCTGCAGCAGGTGTTGCTGGCCTGCTACTCAGGCACCTGTGCTCTCACAGGTTCCCTTCCCCCAGTCCTGTCTAGCCCCCCCACCCCTCCCCCCCCCCCCCCCCCCCGAGCAGGCATCTCCTCACTGCCTGCCTCCCTTCCACTGCTTGTCCCAACCATCCTGCTGCGTGCCCACGCCCCTCCCCCCCTTCTTGTGTTTGGTGCCTGAGCTTCCCCCTTTTTTTAATTACTCTTCACACACACACAGCTTCACTTGTCCCCATGTTCTTTAAATAATAATTTACCCCTTATCTCCACAGTGCAGTCGGAGGAGCCACTCTTTCCATCCTGTGCTGGGAGCTGTATTCCTTACTCCTTTTTCCCTTTCCCCTTTCTGAATTATCACCCTCCCACCCCACTTCCAGCCTAGTTGGGGGAGGAGGGGGAGCAGTAAACCTCCTTCCTCACTTCCCTTTCCCTCATTGTTCCCTCCCCTGGTGTTTTTGGTTCTCCCCTAATTGCTTGTTTTGTCTTTCCCTCCCCACCCATGACCACAATGGAGGGGTTGTCTGGTGACACCCCTGCCAAACCTTCCCGACCCCTCCCTAAAAACAACAACTCCTCTGAGCCAGGCCCCCCATCACTACAGTAAAGGGGACGGACATGAACGAGGACCCCGGGGCCTCGACCACTCCTGCCTCAGTGCCTCCAGTCACCATTAAAGAGCCTTCCTTGAGGGGTAGGAAGGGCCGGGGGACCAAGAAGGGCAAGACCCCTGCCCGGAAGGCAAAACCTCCTGAGGCGAGGGCTCACTCCCTGGCCACAGCTGGCTGCAACCCCCCCCCCCTTCCCACTCCCCTGTTCCTTCCACCAGCTCTGGGGGCGATGGTGTCCCGACCCCCAGGGCGTACTCCCAGGTAGCTGCCACCCCCCCACGTGCTGCCTCCCAAGCTACCTCCCGGAATTCTATCCCCGGTGGCCACGGCCCCTTTCCCACCCTGACCAGGAGGCACAAGGTCTGTTGTCTCCTGGTGGCGGCCTTGCCCCACGTGGAGACCTACATGCGGGCGTTGGCACGTGTGGGGGGCCCACGGCCGTGGTGGCAGCCTCTAAGATATTTGGGAAGGTGGTATCCTTCCTGGCATCCGAGGCCACCGTACAGGAGGTGGTGGAAAGGGGTTTGGCGGTGGGGGGAATCCATGTTCCCCTCAAGCCTTTGGAGGACCTGGGCGTACGGGTGGTTTTGTCCTCCGTTCCTCCCTTCCTCCCCAATGCTGCCCTACTGCCTTTCCTCTCCACCCTGGGGAAGCCTCTGTCAGTCCTGAGTCCCCTTCCTCTGGGCTGTAAAGATCCTACCCTCCACCACGTCATTTCCTTCGCCGGCAGGTACAAATCCAATGACTGCCGCCAGGATGTGGTGGAGAAGCCCTAGAAGGGTGCCCATCTAGGTGCCCCATCAAGGGGCTCGGTACCGGGTGTACTACACCATGGGGGAGGCCCGGTGTTTTCTCTGTTGGATGACAGGGCACGTCCGAAGGGACTGCCTCCTGGCCTGGTTTGGAGAGACATCCGGGACCCCCGACGCCTGGGAGGGCACTGGCTGTACCATCGCTGGTGGCCCTGATGGTCCGGACCCTGGGGTCGTCCCTCCTCCAACCATGACCATCGTCAATCCCCCTTGGGCTCCGCAGGGCCCAGACGAGCACACCGGTGCTGCTGCCACCGTCAAAAGTTGCAAGGCTGGGCCCACGGAGGAGAGGGTGGTGGGGTCGGTGACAGGACTAGGGCAGGACCTACCTCAGGGGGAGATGTCCCTTTCCCCTGCTGCCCAGCCCCCATCTTCCCTTGCCCTCCCACTGCTGCCCTTGTCCCCTGGCTCTTCCCCCATTCAGGCCCAGCCCTGTTCCTCCGAGGGATGGGAGCTTGCTATGGGGAGGCGCCGAAAGCGTGCCCAGCCTTCCACCCTGCCCACTGAGGGGGAGGATAACCTCCCTGCACCTATGGGGGTGGACGCTGGAGCCGTCCCTCCCTTTGAGCCCCCGGACACTTCACAGCACAGTGAGGCAGTTGAGGTTACCGCGGCAGTTGCGGGAGGGGTAAACACCTCCCTGCCAGGGTCCCTGCAAGAGGGGGCGTCCATGGAGGATGCTCCCACTGTCCCCACCTCCACTGAGGGGGCAGCCACTGACCTTGCCACCGACAAAGATCACCACCTGGTGGTGGGTGGTGGGCTCGCCTTCCTCTCTCGGGAGGTGGAGGCTTTGGGGTTCACCCCGGCTACCTAAGAGAGGGATTACCATGTCCTGGAGGGACAACAACAACTGTCTTCTCCTTCCCCTTCTGACCCGCCAGTCTCCCTTCTCCCTGCCTCTCAGTTGCCCCAGGGTGTGACCATCTGCCCGGCCATCGGCAACACTTCGGCCATGGCTGCCAAAAAGCTGGAGGCTGTTAGCGGGCGGGAGCTTCCATCACTTCCCATCACCCCCGGCACTGCGGACTCTGATGCTGCACTCTCTGTGGCGCTGGAGCCCAGCGCTGGGGAGAGGTCAACTACCCACACTGCTGCCACCAATTCCCTGCCCTGCGAGGAGGCACCGCATCCCGGCGCCTCCTCCGCTGAGGCCTCTCATCCTGCTCCCTCTCCTAACCTCTGCCCCACTCCTGTTCCCTGTTCAACCCCTCTCCCAGTTGAACTTCCCACCCCTCTTCCTGCTCCCCCCTTGTCTTTTCCCTAATCCAGCACCTCTTCCTCCCCCTACTTCCCTTCCTTGTCTTCCTCCTTTTCGTGATCCCCTTCCTAACCTCTTTTCCTCCCCTTATTCTATTGCTGCCATCCCCGGGGTTGCCATGTTCAGCCCAGACGTTGGCCCCCAGGAGGCAGTTTTCATTTCTCCTGCTCCCAGCACATCTGGGTCTGTTCTCCCTCCCCCACTGCGCAGCAGGGACTCCAGAATCCCTGTGTCCCCATGTCAATCGGTCGCAGGGAGTGCAGAGGGGTCTGGCCCCAAGGTGTTCAGAGGCCCGAGGCCCCGACGCCAGATGCGCTGAAGGGCAAGATGCATGCTTTCTTGGGAGACATTCGGGGCTCCAAGAACAAAGTAGCTCTCGCCCTTCAGCACTGGGGAGATTTCCATTTCGTCCTGCAAGCGGTAAGGGCCCTCTTGGGGGAGGGCAAAGGGACCGGGCAGCAGGAGGCTGTGGCCTACCAGCTGGTCCGCGGCTTCCGTGACGCCCTGCTCACGTTCAGGTACGGTCACGGTTTGCTGTGGGGCCCAATGGGAACCGTTAGCACTCCTGCCAGTGAGGATCTTCCCCAGCCCTCTCAATGCAGCGGATCATCTTTACCACTCTAAACACCCGGGGCTGTGGGTTGGGTCTCCGCAGGTGTCAGGTACTCTCCTTCCTTCAGGAGGGGGGGTACTCTGTCATATTCCTGCAGAAGACCCACACGGCTCCCGCCGCTGAGGCTAGGTGGTGGCTGGAATGGGGGGACAGGGTTTATTTCAGCCACTTGTCGGCCTGTCAAGCCAGGGTGGCCACCCTGTTCTCTCCAAACCTGCAGCCTGAGGTGCTGGGGACCGCCAAGGTCGTGCAGGGTCACCTGCTGCATCTCCGGGTTCGGATGGAGGGGCTGACATTAAATCTAGTGAACATCTACGCCCCGACGTCCAGCCCAGAGAGGCTCCATTTCTATCAGCGGGCATCTGCCTTCCTCGGCTCTCTGGATCCTCACGAGTGCCTGGTCCTGGGTGGGGACTTCAACTGCACCCTCGAGGAGCAGGACCATACGGGGACCAAGCAGTACCTGGCTGCTGCGGACGTCCTCAGGAAGATAATAGACCATTACGCCCTGGTGGACCTCTGCCAAGACTTCCACCCCGGTGGGGACACGGTGTTTACCTACGTCCGGGTGGTGGGTCAACGGTCATTCCACTCCCGGTTGGACCACATTTATCTTTCTCATCATCATCTCTTCCGGGACCACTCCTCCAACATTAGGCCAGCCCCATTCTCAGACCACCATTTGGTGGCCATGACGGCCTCTCTTTCCTTAGAGAGGCTGGGGCTGGCCTACTGGCATTTTAATAACAGCCTGCTGGAGGATGTGGCCTTCATAGCATCCTTCTGGGAGTTCTGGCTTGCCTGACGCTAGCGGCGGCGCGCCTTTCCCTCGGTGCAGTGGTGGTGGGATGTGGGGAAGATGCGCACATGTAGTGTTCTGCCGTGTAGTCTGAAGGTGTAGTCTTCTGCTGTGACTACACCCGGGGGGCCAGCCGGCGGAGGAATGCGGCAATAGAGCAGTTAGAACAGGAGGCCTTAGAGCTAGAGAGGCGGCTGGCCACTGGCCCCGAAGATCCATTCCTCTGCAGAGCGTACTGGGAGAAATGGGAGGACCTTCAGGCCCTCAAGGACCTTTGGGCCCAGGGTGCCTTTGTTCATTCTTGCATCCATCTCCTTCGGGAGATGGATCGTGGCTCCCACTTCTTCTACACCCTGGAGAAAAAGAGGGGGCTAAAAAGCACTTCATCTACCATCTGGCAGAGGATGGCACCCCCCCCCTCACAGATCCAGTGGAGATGCATGAGAGGGCTCGTGCCTTCTATGCCTCCCTTTTCTCCCCAGATCTGACTAATGCTGACTCCCACAGGGTTCTCTAGAACAAACTACCGACTGTCAGCATGGGTGACTGGGACCGGCTAGAGCTGCCGCTCTCTCTGGCCGAGTTCTCGGAAGCCCTCCATCTCATGCCCACCAATAAATCCCTACCATGTGGTCTCTCTACCCTCCTTGTCTCTCTATTTCAGGCAGGCCAGAGAGAAGAAGAGAGTTGGCTTTGAGAGGAAAGACTGTTTTGAAGTACATAGGAAGGCAGTGTGGAGAGTGATATAAATAGAGCTGGATGAAATTTTTTGCCTGAAATATTTCATTTGACCTGAAATGATCTTTACTTCCAACCCTTTGCTTTTTTAAAATCATTTTTGGTTTGAACCAAAATTATTTTTATTTTCAATTTTTTGAACTATCAGTGAATTGGAGAATCTTTTATTTGAATAGGTGGTGATGACCTGCTTACCACCAGTTAATGATGTCTAGCTGAAGAGCTAGAAAAAAGTAAATTAACATTGTCCTTAACCATCATTGACTTACACAGAATTTGACTTCCTTACACATTGCTTAGTGGCTGTAAGTAGATATAATGGAGCCTTACACTACAGCATCAGAGCTATGGAGCTGCAGCATTTTAACTCTGTAGTGTAAATGCTTCATACTTCAATAGAAAGGTTTTTCCATTTTGTAGATAATCTATCGCTCTGAGGGTATGTCTACACTAGCCCCCAGATCGATCTAGGGAGGCTAATGAGGGCGACCGAAATTGCAAATGAAGCGCGGGATTTAAATATCCCGCGCTTGATTTGCATGTTCCCGGCTGGTCGCCATTTTAGAAATTGACTAGCCTGAAGTAACTGCCCGTGTCTACACGCGGCAGTGAAACGGGATTCCGAAATAAAGCCGTAAATCGAATTAGCTGGTAAACCTCATTGCAGGAGGAATACCAGCAAATGCGATTTAGAGTTTTATTTCAGAATCCTGTTTCACTGCCGCGTGTAGACGCGGGCAGTTACTTCGCGCTAGTCAATTTCTAAAATGGCGACCGGCCGGGAACATGCAAATCAAGCACGGGATATTTAAATCCCGCGCTTCATTTGCAATTTCAGTCACCCTCATTAGCCTCCCTAGATCGATCTAGGGGGCTAGTGTAGACATACCCTGAGAGGTGATAGCTAGTCAGACAGAAGAATTTGTTTGTTAATTTAACTATGTCTACTGTGGGGGGTAGGTCAACCTAAGTGCATTGCACAGGACTCCACATTTTTCATGGCCTTGGAAAGGAGGATTAACTACATTGACTGCAAACCCCCTTCTGTAGGTATAGAAAGCACTTACATGATGGTGTTTCAGTGACACAGTTGCAGCAACATAACTGCTCCACTCTTGTGCTGATAGTGTTGACGTGCTCTTAGCTTTTACTGCTCTGAATAGAAAGCTTACAGGAAACAGGGAGTTTATGTGCATTGCTGAAGGAGCCAGTGTGGTACTAAGAGGCCTATGTGCTAAGAGCTTCTTCCACAAGTAATGGAAAGTGCTATTAAATCTCCTCTATTAGGCACAGTAGAATATACCAGTGAAAGCTATCTGTCTCCTGACAGCTCTGGTAGGAAATGGCTCTGGGGATCAGCAAGGCGTAAAAGACTTCTACTTCCTCCAGTTTAATTTATCTGTACAATATGAATTGAATGATGCACTCTCTGAAGGTCATTTGAAGAAATAATGAAATCAATGGCATTTCTCTTGGTAGTGTTTCATTCCTTAAAAAAAGAAGACAAAATGGAGCTATTAAGGCAAAATAACTCACTGTCCTTCCCAGGATGGAGCACGTGGAAGGAGAGGCACACTGGAGGAGTATCTCTGTGCCTTGGGTCTGCTTATTCAACTTTGCTGATTTATGACAGGTGTAGCCATAGGTGTAACCCAAAAGATTGCTCCTAAGTCACCCAAGGAGTACACATCTCAGCAGGACTGAATCATGCGCATCCACTGAAACAATTTGCCATTCCATGAGGAATGAAGCCAAGCATCATTATGAAATATGGCATCTGGTCTGGCACTGGACAGATTTGGAGAAAGATGATCAGAGAGTGAGTAACTAGCTATTTGTGCTTTCACAAACTATGATGTTTCATTCATATATATATCTACTATATATTTGAGAAAACTTGTCTGTCTGTCTGTCTATTCACCTGTCTGAGTCTGTTTGTTCAAGAACTCCTCCTAAATGGTAAAAGCTAGGACCATCAAATTTGGTAAGCAGCTTCCTCTTATCATAGCTTTAAGCAAGGTCAGGGTTTGCTTATGCCTGAACAATGGGATGTGCATGAAATATGATTGTTTCTCATCAGATGGAAAGGGAGGACTCTGATAGCAAGGACTGTTTTATCACCGGGGCGGGGGGAGGCAGCAAGTATAGCCCCCACGGCCACAACAGCCCTGGAGTGTTGTGGAGCAGCCACTGGCCAGGCAGTGCACCCCACCCCCACTCTGAGTCCCCCGCTGACCCCGGGCTCTATGAGGGTGCTTTCGCTTTGAGATGCACAAGAGCCCCCATTGGGGACTCTCGTACATTTCAAAGCTGGCACACCTGTGTGCAGCCTGGAGTCAGCGGGACTTCCCTCTGGCCCCCAGCTGCATGCGGAGTTCCACATTCCTCCTTTGAAATGTACAAGAGACCATCGACTAGTAAATTAACCAATATTTAACATCCTTATTTAGAAAGTCACATGACCTCCATAACTGGTAGGGACTGGCCAGGTAACTTCCCATGTAAAGGTGGGAATCTTTAAAACAATAGGAAACTAGCAGGCCTTGGTCTTTGTACTGGCTGGCTTTGCACACCCAGGGGAATGAACCAAAGACCCCATAGAAAAGGAGACTTCCCTGGTTTAAAGATTTCTCCAAAGAATCAATGCACATAAAACAGACATCAGACTCTCTCACAGAGAGAAAGCTGTTGCTTGCCATTTCAGCCAGACTGACCATTCTCTCAATGACCTTAAAACATGCATATTGCCTCAGAGCGATTTTAACTCCAGACTTCAAAGAGAAGCTTAAGAATTGTCATTCATGCTTAAATGTGACACTTTATGTATGGGTCTCAACAAAGATGCTAATTATCTCACCCATTACAAAGATAGCTTCCCCAATTATCACCCCTAATGTCATTACCTCACAGACACTAACCTTCCCCCACCCCCGCCCCTCCTCTGTTCTTAAACCTGATTCGTCATTTTTATATGTGTTCACTTTTTTTTTATTGTATCACTTTGGTATATACGGTTGTGCCAATTTTCTTCCACATATTGATCTGAGGAAGTGGGTCTGGCCCATGAAAGTTCATCACCCAATAAACCATCTTGTTAGTCTTTAAAGTGCTACATAGTTCTGTCTTTTGTTTCAGTTTTAGGGTGAGTTTGTAATGAGTTTGTAATAAGTTTGTACTGAGGTTTCAGTGTTAGAATTAGCTACGCTTTTTCTCTTATTTTTAATATGTAGTAAACTTTCCTCTGCCTGTGCTCATTTATAACCACTTAAATCCTACTGCTTGTACTTAATAAAATCACTGGTACTTAATATCAATCCCAGTGTAAATAATTATTACCTGGGGAAACCATGTGTGTGTATGTTCCCCATTTCTTTATTAAAGGGGGCTTACCTAAATAATTTATTTGGGGTTCTGATCCCATTTGGGGAGTGGTATCCTAGGAAGCTGGGCCCAAACCTGCATTTTCCTTCAACCTGAAGAGATTCGGTGTCTGTACTGCTTCTCAGGGGGGCGGGCAGTGATCTCAGCTCGGTGCCTTGGCTGGGGGAGACCAGGGAGCTGGCCCAGCAACACAGGGTGGTGAGAAGCCCCAGAGAACAGGAAGGTGAGTGGCAGTGGCCTTGTCAGCACTCTGGGAAACACCCCCAAGAGGTCTTCTGTGACTGCACCCCTTCACAGTTTCTCTGTGTAAAACTTTTATACAGAGTAAGTTGTATTTATTTAGGGGTTTGGTCCCTTTGAGAGTAGTGCTACTGATGCTGTCAAGGCCCTATGATATGGTCAAATTCAGGATCCTGATCAAAAGAAGAAAGGAGAGCAGCAAAATACAGACACTGGACTTCAGAAAAGGAGACTTTGACTCCCTCAGAAAACTGATGGGCAGGATCCCCTGGGATGCTAACATGAAGGTGAAAGGAGTCCAGGAGAGCTGGCTGTATTTTAAAGAAGCCTTATTGAAGGCACAGGAACAAACCATCCCAATGCGCAGTAAAAAAAGCAAATGTGGTAGGCAACCAGCTTGGCTTAACAGTGAAATCTTTCATGAGCATAAACACAAAAAGGAAGCTTACAAGAAGTGGAAACTTGGACAGATCCTGGAAAATGACCCCTCATTCTCAGAGGCTTTGGGCGAAAGGCCAGTCCTCACCTACAGACAACCCCCTAACCTCAAAAAAATTCTTTCCAGTAACCATGAGTGACGGGCCGCCGACAGCCCGCACGCTGGCCAGCCGGAAGAGGGGCACGGTGAGCCGCACAGGGAGCGGCAAGCCCGAGGGTTAGGGTGCCACTGCCGAGCCAAGGTGTGGCAGAGACCCTTCTCCCCGCCGGGGCAGCGCTGACGCCACGAGCCCAGCCCCCGGCTTACAGCCGGACCGAGCGGAGGTGGAGAGCGGCTGCCCAGAAATGACAGGGGAAGGCCCCGCGTCACAGAGTGGGCAGGGCTGCCGATCAGCGTCGCATCCGGCAGGCCATTTCAAAAAGGCCTGCTGGCGTCGGAGAAGGGGGACAGCTGGGCGTCTGTGGAGGGAGGGCAGTGAGGCCCAAGCGAGGGACGCCGCCTGCGAGCAAGGCCCAGGGAGAGGCACTGGAGGACAGACCAAGGCACCGGCACCAGGAACCGCGGTAGGCACTGGCGAGCTGGAGGCTACCACCCAGGGACCAGTGGGGGGGAAGGAAGCAGCCTGGGGCAGGGTCCTTGTGGTGCCCGTGGGCTGACACGTTTTGGGAACTCACCCCGTCAGCCGTGCAGGGAAGCGTCAACCCTGCACTTAGGGCCCTGGACTGGGACCCAGTGGAGAGGGAGGGCCCGGGTCCCACTTCACCCCCATCCCTGTGAGGAGGAGACAAGCCAAAACCCCGGAGTGAGTACGAAGGTCTCGGGTCTCCAGGGGACAGAACCCCGGAACGGACCACCGGAAGGGGAACGAGGCAGTTGGCGGTTGGGCTCGCAGGGCCCTCGTCCCGGACTCAGGCGGGGTGCTCACGCCCAGGGGACTGCCACCCATGAGAAACAGTTGGCAGTTGGGCTCGCAGGGCCCTCGTCCCAGACTTGGGCAGGGTGCTCACACCCAGGGGACTGCCACTCCTCCTGCAATGAGGAGTAACAGTAGTCTGAATTAGGGGCTTTAGTTCGAACTACCTAGCCTGTGCCGCGTGTAGCCGCGGGCAGGGAGTTCGAACTACCGGGCATTTAAAAATGGCGGTGCCCGGGAACATGCAAATAAAGCCCGGGATATTTTAATCCCGGGCTTCATTTGCAGGTTCGAATGACTACATTAGCCACCCTAGTTCAAACTAGGGTGGCTAGTGTAGACATACCCTCACTGGATGAGGCAGGTAACCTAGTGACAGATGATGTGGGAAAAGCTGAAGTACTCAATGCTTTTTTTGCCTCTGTCTTCATAGATATAGTCAGCTCCCAGACTACTGTGCTAGGCAGTACAGTATGGAGAGGAGGAGGGCAGCCTTCAGTGAAGAAGAAACAGGTTAAAAACTATTTAGAAAAGTTGGGCATACACGAATCAGTGGATGAGAAGCTGGATATGAGTCAACAGTGTGCCCTTGTAGCCAAGAAGGCAAATGGCATATTAGGTTGCATTAGGAGGTGCATTGCCAGCAGATCTAGAGAAGTGATTATTCCCCTTTATTTGGCACTGGTGAGGCCACATCTGGAGTACTACATACAATTCTAGGGCCCCAATTACAGAAAGGATGTGGATGCATTGGAGAAAGTTCAGCAGAGGGCAATAAAAATGATTAGTGACTGGAGCACATGACCTATGAGGAGAGGCTTAGGGATTTGTGCTTGTCTGCAGAATAGAAGAGTGAGGGAGGATTTGATAGCAGCCTTTGACTACCTGAAGGGAGGTTCCAAAGTGGCTGGAGAGAGGCTATTCTCAGTAGTGAGAACATTGAGTGAGATGGCAGAATGATGAGCAATAGTCTCAAGTTGTTGTGGGGGAGATCTAGGTTGGATAGTAGGAAAAACTATTTCCCTAAGACAGTGGTGAAGTACTGGAATGGGTTAGGAAGGTTTTTTGGACTCTCCATTCCTAGAGGTTTTTAAGCTCCCACTTGACAAAGCCCTGGCTCGGATGATTTAGTTGGGGTTGGTCCTGCTTTAGTCAGGGGGCCGGACTTGATGACTCCTGAGATCTCTTCCAACCCTGGGATTCTATGGAGCTGAAGTGGTTCAGTGTCTGTGTTGCTCTTCTGGGGAGGGTCTGTTACCCCTACTCTGTGCCTTTGGTGGTGGGGGACCCCAGAGGACAAGTAGGTGGACTTGGTGATACAATCAGCACCCTGGGTGACAGCCCCAAAGGGACCTCTGTTATATAACCCATCACAGGTATTCTGTGCACCAGAAGGTGGGACACCAAAGCATCATTCCCCCTTCTGCCAAAGAAAGGGTTTGAATAGCTGCCTTCTATCTCTCAGGAACATGGACTGAGCTATAGCAAACCCTAGCAGGAAGGCCTCTCGGTCTCTTCTGTTGCAACAGTGCCACTGTGGCTAAATAATGACAGAGTGAATAGAAAAAAAGGAGTTGGACACAGGGTGTCCCACCTCCCAGTTGGGTATCCAAAGCACTGGGCATAGACAATCATGCTCTTTCTCTTGCTGCTCTATCATGGCTGAATGCTTAACTGGTCAGAGGGCCAACATAAGAGAGTGGCTCTATAGCTCAGTGGTTAGAGCACAGACATGGGCAATCACATATCCATTCCTCTGCTCCAACCAGTCAATTGGAACAACTTCAGCAAGAGGGTGTCCCAAAGACAAGGCCATCCCACATCTCAATAGTTATAGCATTCCCCTGACAAGCAGAAAATCCTCATTTGAGTCTTTCCTTCCTGCCAGCAGAGGAGGAAATTTGAACGTTACAGGCAACTGCTCTAATCTCTGAGTTCAAAGTTGCAAGTGGTTGCCCCCTGAATGGGAACCGATCTATTAGGCGTTCTCTGAACACACCTATTAGAGCAGTCTCTGCATGCAACTCAGCAGCTTAATTCTGCTTTCTGCAGTTTGCGAAGTGGGTGATCAATGCCCAGAGGAAAGCAGCAGTGCTCATTTCTGGTGGTAGAAAATGTAGGCATCGAGGAAACTTCTGCCCTGAAAATCTAGGCACTCAAGTGAGTGTAGGTCCTTACACATTCAGTGGGAGTTCTGTGTATTTCAGTAGAGCCAAAACTGTTCATGTTCCTAAATATTTTGTGTATCGGGACCTTAGTCTCTCCCTGCTTCAGTTCCCCATCTGTAAACTGGAGCTAATAATATTTTGATTCTCCCCTCCCCCACCATTTGGATTGTAAATTCTTTCAGGCAGGGGTTGTCACTTACTCTGTGTGTGTACTATATGTGTGCATAGCATACAGAGAAGTTAAATAACAAAATGTAAAATACTCTTGCTAGGGGTTTACAATGCACAGCTTCATTATTTCTTACTATTTATTTCTTAGAATTCAGAATGATAATACACAAGAACCCCAAAGTACACAGTGACAAAGCAGGCTGCTCCATAAAACAGAGAGAGACAACTCATCCACCTTACTGCAAACTATCCTACAGAGCCCCTTATCCTGCAAATAGGACCAGGAAAACCTCTGAGAATTCAAGGTAATAGATAACAATTTTAACACAGTTTTCAGCAGCTAGCATCTTATCTTTGTTAGGCTCTCAAGTGCTGCTACCAATTTGACTTTGTGAGCTCTTTACCGTGGGAATTTTCTTTTTGTTCTGTGTTCATACAGCACCTAGAGCACTGGGGTCATGGCCCATGGCTGTGCTGCTAGGCACAATACAAGTAATAATAAAGTAATGAATAAAGTAATATGAAACACCAGAAGCATTTTGCAGCAGGTGTGTGAATCATGGAAATATTAATATACTAATATAACATTATAATGTTAAACAGCAAATTTTACGTTGCAGGTGCATAGATTGTGGCTGTATTATTGTATGTCACACAATTAAACCTTTTTTCCCCCCCTTTTTAAATCATGTAAGGCTAATTTTAAAACAGCCAATGAGATTGCCTTTGAAAATCGGTGCACAAGTTAGTCTCTGCACAAAATGTCATCTCTCTACTCAACAGTTTCCTGCAGGCAAAAGCTATAAAAGGGACTGCTTGTTCATAATGGAAATGCCGCTGATATAGCCTTAATTTATCATGCTGGGAATGTCTGCACTATAACAACTGCATTTAAAATGGAGAGCTGTTGAGCAGCAGGTTAGTGCAAGTTCAGTGCAAAAGACCCTTTTCTGCTATTAACACTTCCACTGTTCCATGAAAATGGAAAAAGAACAAGATCAAATCGTCATTATCTGAATTGGTTGGGCAATGTAAGACTGAGCAGATTTTTAATAGGTCAGCTATCTAGTTAAAGTAATTTGAATAATCTAAGGATAATTGAAATCCATTGTTCATCCATTACTTACATGTTCACACCTTAAATGATTATATCCATAGTTCTGCCTCACATTTATTTGGTGACCTATGAGACATTCAGCTCTCCTGCCTCCAGTAGGTCATAGTATTATTTTCCATCAGATTATAACATATATAGTTGCAGGTTCATCAAATGCAATTGGCATCACACAGCCAAGTGTGACAGCTTGAAACAAAATTATTGCTAGTATCCCATCTGAAACTATGTATATTCTGCTCTGGTATGGAGCATTCCTATATTGGTGTCCCTCTGCTTACTACAAAAAAAACCAGTCCATTTTTTAACAAAGACATTGTTTCATCTGTGAAAGGGATTTGTTGCAGGGACAGTGTACAGTACAAGGCTAGAGCTTAATTAAAAATTATGTAGCTCTGTCATTGGTTCCTGGCTGGACTACTGATCTGTTGTGTTTTCTTGGGCAAGTTGTTTCCTGCATACAAAAGCTAAATGACATTTTCAGAAAAATAGTTTATTAACCAAAATACAGTTTGGGTTCAAGTTGGGCAAATAGTTTAATCAAGGAAGAAAAATGGCGGATTCAAAAAGTTGAAACATTTCATTTCAACTCATGTTTCTACGTTTTGTTTGGAAATGTTTTATTTTAAATTTAGCTAGATTTATTTAAAAAGATAACAAGGTTAAAAATACCCAAAATGTTAACAAAACAAATAAAACCAATTGTTTCAAGTCAAATGAAACAAATAAATAAATATTTATTTATTTGGTTACTGTCTGCTTTGTCTATTTAGACTGTAAGTGCTTTTGGGGGCAAAGACTCTCTCTTACTAGGTGTATGAATAGTACCTCGGTCAATGGGGAGTTGGACTCACTTTGGACCTCTAAGTAATGCCATAAAAAGTGAATTCAGCAGAGGGGTATTTAACCTAGTGAAGACAAATATAACAAGAACCAATGTCTGGCAACTATAGACAGACAAATTCAAATTAGAAATAAGGCACAAGTTTTTACAGTGAGAATGTTAGGTCATTGGAAAAGACAACCAAGGGACAGGGTGAATTCTCAATATTATTAGGTCTTCAAATCCAGACTGAATGTTTTTCTGGAAGAGATGCTTTAACCAAACACGAGTTATAAGGGAGCGGTCGACAAAGGCTTCCCCTGTCAACTGATCCACGAATTGACTTGTGCGCTGTGCCGATGATCAGCTGAGCTGGCACAGCACGGCGGCCATTTTGATTTTAATGAAGCCGGGGATATTTAAATCCCCGCTTCATCGACTATGTCGGGTAGCCTATTTTACATGCCTCTGTCGGCAGAGACATGTAGTCTAGACATACCCACAATTATCTGAAGTCAGTACAGAAGTAACTGGATTAAATTCTCAAGAGGTCAGACTAGGTGAACGAGAATGGGTTTTAAACCTATGAATCTATCAAGAATGTCTCTCAAGGACACACTACTTAGTATCATAGGGTTGGAAGAGACCACATTGAGTCCAGCCAGGGCTTTGTCAAGCTGGGACCTAAAAATCTCTAGCGATGGAGATTCTACCCCCTCCCTAGGGAACCCATTGCAGTGCTTCACCATCCTCCTACTTAAAACAGAGTGACAGTAGTTGGATCAGCTGGATTTTGAAGCCTTTGAATGCTCTTTCTAGTCAGATTTAATTTCAAGTTGTTTTGAATTTAGTTCTAGTGTAAATTCTGCTGCTGTCCAGGAATGAATTTGGAGTGTTGCATTTATGCAGTTATGGATCAGACCCCATTCATCTGGGCCTCCCAGAAGCAGAAGCATATTGGCCAGAAGACAACCACCTCTCCCCATAATAAATATGAATGTTGCAATTGCATCTGGAGGTGCAATCACAGGAAATAATTCAGGGCAGTCCTTTGGCCTGTGTTATATAGAAGGTCAGACTAGATGAGCACATTTGTTCCTATTGGCCTTCATATCTGACTATATTGCCCTACAAAAACTCCACACTGTAGATTTCGAAGCCTTGCACATTCCATTCAGTTTCAGTCTAGCAAACACTCCTCATTGCATTATTCTGGTAAGATGTTAACTCTTATAAGTTAATGCTATAGACTACATGCATTTCCCTCCCCCTACCACCAGTACATTTTTTAGCAAACTGGCCAGCAGCCTGGCTCAGTCCTGGCTTGCAATGGGTCCGGGACCTACATCTGCTATGCCTCTACATTTAAAGTGTATTAGGAGCCGGGTGGACAGGCAGCCCAGTCTGGGACCTCAGATCCACCAACCCTCTCTTCCCTCCCGACAGGAGCTGATACCACTACAGAGATAAAGAGGCAGCAGCACAGGGCGATAGGCAGCCGGTCTGCAAGGGAAGCTGGTTTTAAAACTGGCTCCCCTCATAGACCATCTCCCGCCTGGCACCCTGAGGCAAAGACAGCAATGCCTAGTGTCAGAGGGCTCCTTGGGAATGAGGCCGGAGTGCACTGCTGCCATGCCCCTGGGGACTATAGAATAGTCCAGTGTTTCTCAACCAGTGGTACAAGTTTCACGAGGCATAAAGGATCTGCCGACAAAGGGTTCTGGGTCGGCAGATCCCCATCTAGACAGCTGCGCTGTGCCGACAAACAGCTGATCAGCACAGCGCAGTGGCCATTTTTATTTAAATGAAGCGGCAATTATTTAAATCACCACTTCATTTCCCTTTGTCGTCCTGCCTCATCTTTGTCGTCCTGCCTCAAGTACCCATAAGGGGTGTGTCTAGACTACATGGCTCCACCGACAGAGCCGTGTAGTCTAGACACACCCCTTATGGGTATTTGAGAGAAGTCTGAGGGGTATGTCAACACAACTGTAACTTGGGAAAAACTGAATTTTTGTTTTAAGTTTTACAGCGCTTTATTATTTTTCTACTTTTTACACCCAAAAATTTAATCGCCCACCCGGCTATGATTACGTTGTTTAAACAAATGTGTTGCAATAGTAGAAAAAAAAATTGTATGTCTGAAAACTGTAGGTACTGGGATACTTACAATTTTTTTGAAAACGGGGTACTTTATAAATAAAGGTTGAGAATAGTCGACTAACCAATAATAATTAATGAGGTTACTTGACTACTCAATTAACCAATATTTAACATCCCTAGTTTGCAGCATGTGAGTGAACCTGTGGGAGCTGGGCAAGGCTGGAGAGAAGGGGAGCCAAGCTCAGGGAGTAGAGCCAGGCACGGGACTTCAGGCAACAGTATGGGGGGGGGCGGGGACTAGGCTGGGGGTGGCCGCGACAGGAGTGGGGCTGGGAGGAGAAAGGAGGGAAACATTGAGCTAGAAGTGAATGAGATAGGGCCACCTGGGGAGCAGTCTGGTGCCCCTGGGGGAGAGCAGCTGTTCCAATCTGCTCCACACACTGCACCCTTCCCTCTTCTGCCCACATGCCTTGCCCTCGCCCTGCCCTGCCCGCAATTGCCTACCCTCTTTTTCACTCTGTCTCCTTCTGCTTTGACATTTAAGCCCAAAAGCCAAGGATTACCTCACCTCCCTTCCCCAGCAGGAATCAGCAGCAGACATGGGCTGGGGAAGGGAGGTACACATGCAGCCTGACTACAGAGGAAGGGAAGTTAAAAGAAAAGAAAATGAGATTGCTCCTGCCCATGATGAACAATATGCCTGTGTCAACAAGAAATGACACTAAAACAAAAGTGGGTGTGTACCTGGAGCAGAAAAGCAGCAATCAGGGCTGCAGAATGCAGGGGAGAGAACAACTTCTTATCAATGTTGGCCGGAAGATGGACTTGCTCTTGAAAACTTTTTAGGGAAAAAAGACATTTCTTTAGTCTTGTGGATGGTGCCTGATGGTTAATTCTCTCTCTCTCTCTCTCTCTCTCTCCCCCCGCTTCCCCCCCCTTCTCTCTCTCTCTCTCTATATATATATATATACCAAGAGACAGAATGATGACATCATCATATCATCTGCGTCAACAGGCTCTCTCAGTGAGGCGAAAGTGATAGGCAAGTGTAGTGAGCAGAGGGCACATCCCCCTAGTCTTACTAAACTGCACGTTGCAAGCACATCTTTGCATTTCAGGCTGAGGGGGAAATGACAAAGCCATTGGGTGGTGATGGGCCAGAGCCATGGCAGGCAAGGGCCTGGATGAGGGCTGGACTCAGTTATTAGTATTAGCTATTCAAATTGATTCAAATTGATTCGGTCATGGCTGGTATCTCAACCATCATGTAAAATGTGTCCCTGTGGCCTTTTGTCCTATCCTGTCCCTGCCCTAGGAGAAGAGTGGGGGAGGTCTAGGTTAGATATTAGGAAAAAACTATTTCCCTAGGGTGGTGAAGCACTGAGATGGGTTCCCTAGGGAGGTGATGGAATCTCTATCCCTAGAGGTTTTAAGTCTCAGCTTGACAAAGCCCTGGCTGGGATGATTTAGTTGGGATTGGTCCTGCTTTGGGCAGGGGGCTGGAATCGATGACTCCTGAGGTCTCTTCCAGCCCTGGCATTCTATGATTCTATGAGTGTTTGTGGGGTTGCAGCACTGTGATAGGGTGAGGTCACAGAAAAGCCCTTGGGGGTGCCTCCTGGAGTGCTCACGTGGCCACTGCCACTCACCTTCCCACTCTCTGGGGCTTCTCACCACCTGGTCCTGCTGGGCCAGCTCTGCTAGTCTCTCGCAGCCATGGCCCTGAGCTGAGATCCCTGCCCCCTCTCCCCCCAAGAAGCAGTACAGGCACTAAACCTTCTCAGGTACAAAGCGAGTGCACTTTTTGGCCCAGTTTTCTGGCATACCACTCCTCAAATAGGATCAAAACTCCCAATGAATTACTTGGGTGAGCCCCCTTTAGCAACGAAAGGGGAATGTAAACACTGATTGTCCCCAAGGTAACAATTATTTATACTGGGCTTGATAGAAAAGAAAAGTGATTTTATTAAGTACAAGCAGTAAGATTTAAGTGGTTATAAGTGAGAACAGGCAGAGCAAAGTAGATTACAAACTCAAAAGCAACAGAAAACACTTAGCTAATTCTAACACTAAAATCCTCGGCACAAACATATCATAAACTCACCCTAAAATTGTTTCTGTTCCAGCTGCACCTTCAAACCAGGGAAATTTCCACTTCCCATGGGGGCTTCTGGTTCACGCTCCCTGGGTGTGTCCAGCCAGCCAAAGACACAAGACTCCTACCTACCTATTCTTTTTAAAGAATTCCCTTATTGCATGAGGAGTCACCTGGCCACTCCCTACCAACCACTAAGACTTAGGGTGCATCTACACAGCACTGTTTTTCCAGAACAATGGCCATTATTCTGGAAAAACAACACTAGCATCCACACTGCAATTGTGTTATTTAGAAAGAAAGACGAAATAACAGATGTCTTTTTCCGATGCTGGCAAACCTCATTCCACGAGGAATAAGGAATAAGGGTGTGTGTGGACGCAGAATGCGGACATATACGGCCAGATGGCCGAGAACCTGGCCACAAAGGGCCATACCAGGATTCTGAAGCAGGTCCAGAACAAAGTAAAAGAACTGCGGCAGGCCTGCTCCCAGGCAGGGCCCCACTCCAGCCCCTACTTTGATGACCTGCACAGCATCCTGGGGGGCAGTGCAGCCCTTTCCCCACTCCCGGTGGTGGACTTGGGGCTGGAAACACCCATCATCACCTGCCTGGGGGTCCCAACCCACAAGAAGGAGGAGGAAGAGAAGGAGGAGGAGGAGGTGGTGGACAGCACAGTGACCACCATCACCCTGGAACCGGTACTCCATGGCCTGGATGTGTCCCGGGCATCCTCCATGGCTGGGGAGGGATCATCAGGTGAGTGGTCTTAGTTTTCTCACATGCACACAGGATTGAGGTGGTGGGCACAGAGGTGCGATTATCGCTCGGCCTTCTTGGCCTGGCCATTATGCTGCAGTCCATGTATGTGGATGCATGTACAGCACCAGTCTGCGTCACACAGCCCTAGGAGGCAGCACCAGAGCACCCCTGGGCTCCTGCTCCCAAGCTCTGGGGAGGCCGCCCTTACTTCTGACCACTGGGTGGGGGGGACACCCTCCCACCAGGAGCCACTACTAAAAGGAGACTGGGGATAAGACTTTGAAGTGCCACACATGGCACACGAGCATGACTGCACTCTCAAGGTAGCACCTGCTCCCGCGAACAGCACTGCCAGGCACAGGTATGTGTGCAGCCCCAAAGGAAGCTCAGGCAGCTTGAGGCCCCTCTCCTGGCCATTATATCCCAGTGTGGCTGTCCATTTCCCTTGCCTGCTTGTCCGTGGAGCATGGGGGGCAGGAAGCATGGTCCCCTGTCAGGCAGAGCCCGCTGTCCAGGCCACACATGGCCTTGCTCCTGGGATATCACCATCCTCTGACCCAGGAACTGTTGCTCTCAGCTCACAGATGAGGGCAAGGCCTCAGGGACAGTGTCTCCAGGGATGACTGACCATCTCTCTTTATTCTCCCCAGCTGGACGAGCCATGACTGTGGGGCGATTGACACCACCCAAGCCAGTTGCCTGACCCGGGGGAGCTGGCAGGTCCAGGAGGACCGCATGAGGGAGCACGTCTGCATCCTGTGGGTCATGCAGCAGACACTGGCCCAGAAAGTCCAGGATGATGCACAGTGGTGGAGAGAGACGTGGACTGAGCTGCTGTAGCAGGGCTGCAACATGTGTGAGACTGTCTGGGAGCTCATGACCTACCTGGCACCATCCCAGTCCCCAGGGCCGGACTAAGGGGTGGGCTAGCTGGGCAGCTGCCCAGGGCACCAACCTATGGGGGGCGCCTGATGGCAGCTGTAAGGGGCGCGCAGCATCCCTTATAGCTGCCATCAGGTGCTGCGCGCCCAGCTCCCGCAGCGCTGGCCCCCCCATCCCCGCGGCGCCGGCCAGCAGCGCCCTTCCCCCCACAGCCGCGGGGCCCTGTACGGCCCTGCATGGCCCGGCGTCGCCCGCCCCAGGCTGCGCGCTGGCAGCGGTGGCCAGGCCGGGCCGGGCTGGGCAGCGCATGCACCGTGCACCCCAGGGATGGGCCCCAGGCTGCGCGCCAGCAGCCGTGGCCAGGCCAGGCAGTGCATGCTCCATGTGCCCCAGGGGCAGGCCTGCGCATGCGCCATGTGCCACGGGGGCGGGCCCGCGCACCCTGGGGGGGGGTGGGCCCGCGCATGCATCATGCGCCCGGGGGCGGCGCCGCGCACCCTGGCCCGGGGTGCCAAAATGGCTCAGGCCGGCCCTGCCAGTCCCTGCTCCTGCCCCAGTCTCTGCTCCCCCTCCCATGACTGACCCCACTGCCCCTCCCATGACTAACCCCACTCCAGCTCCCCCTCTTGCCTATCCCCCTATCCTTCCTGGATCCCCCAACCCACACGAGACAGAAAAAGCATCCAAGCCATGTGCCACTCTCAGCCCCAGTCCTGAGCCTCTCCTCCCCCCTTCAAGGCACTCAGCTTCCTTTCTCCTCCCCATTTCCAGGTTCTCATCCCCTCCTCCTCCCCAGTTACTTCTACCCCAAATAAATCACAACACAGTTCTGTTTTCCAATACACAAGAGTTGTTTTTATTTTGTCTGCAGGGGAGAGGAGTGTAGGGGGCAAGGGAGGAGTTGTGGGAGAGGCAGAGAGGCAAGACACAGGCCCCTAGTGGGGAGGCCCGAGGGAGAGTTACTGGGGTCCTTGAGAGAAACTCTCCCTCAGGGCCTCCTGGATGCACAGGGGTGATGAGCCTGCTGGATGGCAGCTGTGTGTGGCTGCTCAAAGGCCCTGCCCTCCTGGCCAGCCTCTGCCCCCCACCCTAGAAGGAAGGCCTCCCCCTTCCTCACCACAATATTGTGGAACACAAAACATGCAGACACCACCTGGGGGATGTTATGCTCCTCCACATTGAGGTGGGTCAGGGGGCACCAGAACTATGCCTTCAAGTGGCCAAAGGGACACTTTGCCTGTATGTGGGCCCTGCCCAGGTGGCCATTGAAGCGGTCCTTGCTGGTGTCCAGGTTGCCAGTGTAGGACTTCGTAAGCAATGGCATGAGGGGGGAGGCTGCATGCCCTAAAATGCACAGTGGCATGTCAATGTCCCCGACCCTGATGTTGCACTCTGGGAAGAAAGTGCTGGCCTCCAGCTTGTGGTATAGGCTAGAATGGCAGAAGACATGGGCTTCGTGCACCTTCCCCGACCAGCCTACAAAGATGTTCATAAACTGGCCATGGTGGTTGACCAGGGCCTGCAGGACCATAGAAAAGTATCCCTTGTGGTTTATGTACTACACTGCCTGGTGGTCAGGGGACAGGATGGCGATGTGTGTGCCATCAATAGCCCCCCACCCCCAGCTCTTGAGGAAGCCCAGGGTGGCAAATCCGGTGACAATGGGGTCCATGTTGCCCAGGCAGATGACCCTACACAGCAGGACAGTGTTAATGGCCCTCATCACCTGCAGAAGAAGACAAACAAAGAAACAAAACAGAGAATCAAAGGGGGTGCCTGAGCCCTTAGGAGGTCCCTGAACCTTCCCTCCCCTCCCTCCACAAACACCCCAGGAGCCACCCCCATAAAGCCCTCCCCCACCTGCAGGGCTGTGTGAGGGTGGGACCACAGAACCCTCCGGGGATGGGGCTTCCCTCTCACCCCCACCCATTCCCCCTCCAACCTCCCCTTTCCCTTGGGTCTCCCTTTCCAAAACTCCCCCCGCCTAGAGACTGCAGCCCAAAAGCGCCATACCCGCATGAGGAGGACTGACGGTCAAATTCCCCATGATGACCTTGGTTGCCCACAGATCGGTAATTGTCAGGCATGGAGAGCTTCCAGACAATGATTGCGACCCACTTCTTCAGGGGGTTGCAGGTTGCATCTGGGTGTCCCATCATCAGAGGGCAGAGGTGAGTCAGGCACACAGCTCCAGGAATGTCTCCTTCCTAATTTGGAAGTTTTGGAGCCAGTGCTGGTCGTCCCACCGCTCCATCACCAGTTGGTCCCACCAGTCAGAACTGGTGTCCAGCTGCCAGAAGCATCACTCCATAGTGGGGTGCACCCGCAAGCATAGCACTCCCGTGTACATGCAGAGGTTCTGCACAATGAGCTCAGGGTCGAGTTCATGCAGAGCCAGGAAGGCAGCCTGCAGAAACTGCTGCAGAAACTGCAGCATGGCAGTGTGGAGCCATCACATGCCCAGAGGCAGCTCCAGCTCCATGGCAAGGAGTGCTGTGGTGTCCTGAAGCAGGGCAACCAAAGTACACAATGGAAATGCTTTGCTGCCCCTCAGAGAGCTAGCAGAAGAACCTGAGAAACAGCTATCCAGGGGCAGGGGGTCCCTTTAAGCCTGTGTCTCAGATAGCCTCAGGCAGCAGCTCCAGGAAGCAACTGCTGACCTAATGCCCTGCTTGAACTGGTTCCGGGTGGCCTTAAATGCAAGATAGTGTCCAATCAGTAGGGACGCTATCTTTCAAAATACCAAATTCCTATTTCATTGTGCTTTTTGTGTGTAGACATTCTATTTTGAAATAAGCTTTTCCAGAATATATCTTAAAGACAAAAGGCTATTTTCATATGATTGCCCAGACACTGAGGCCTCCCTTGATGACCTTCATTCACACATTTAAAACCCATAAAATATTCCTACTCCATATGTCTAATTTTACACATGAGAATGATACACCAAAATAAGATAAACAGAACCAGCAGGTTATGACATGAAGATTGATGGGTTACATGAAATAATTTGCTCAAAGCACCTTTGAGTTATGTATATTTATGTGCATAATTTCTTTTCATAAAGCATGGGTAGGGAGGCCCATCACAAGCATGATTTCTCATCTTCATGTAGCCAATGGCCTACACTTGCCACTCCCATGCTGGAACCTCCACATTTACTTATTGACAATAAAATTTGCAGAATTTTAAAATATCGTGCACAGAATTTTTGGTGCCAAATGCCCTCAGTAATATGGGGTTGTCAGGGCTGTTCCCCACTCTGACACTCTGAGTGCAGAAGGTGGGGGCCCACAAAAGACCTTAAATACCTCGCTTCTATAGGCTCTGCTTACAAAAAATAACTCCCCAGAGTCACAGATGCCCTGGCTCTGGAAGATAGGCTGCCACCATCAAGTGATTTTAAAGAATCCTGAAAGAACCAGGAAGGAACACTTGAATTCCTTTCCCAGGGATACCCCAAGCTCTTCTACCACAAGAGAGCTTAAAAAAAGAAACAAAACAAAACACAGAAAACAAACTGTGTCTTTAATAGCTGACCTCTCAGGCTAGGTAGGCCCACACAGACAAATTACCTTTCAGGACACAAGAATCAAATCATCACCTTAAAAAGGGTGGTTTTATTAACAAAACAAAAAGATATAATTGATAAAGATGCTAGGTGTTACAGAGCAACTAAGAAAAGAGCAGATTAAAACACAGAGACAAAATATCTCTTGGCACAGCTTGGATAGAGTGAATGGTCGGGGGGGGGGGGAGGGAGGCACATGGATTTCACACAGAGAAGTTTTACCAAACAGCAAAATAAAGAAAAATAACCTGATGACTACATATACATCTTCCCTCTACTCCCAATCCATACCTCAAGGTCCAGTCCAGTCCCATGCCAATATTTCTTGTCATCATGGTAATTCTGACTGATTATTTTATCTTGCTCCTCCAGCTGCTAACTTAGAGCTCACACACACAAGCTACGGCTACACTGTAGCCTTCTTGCGGAAAAGAATGGCTCTTGCGTAAGAGGGGTGTTTTATGCAAAAAGGAGCCATCTACACAGCTCCTTTTCATGCAAAAGCCTCTTGCACAAAAGCAGCTGCTAATTAATTATGCAAATAATGCGCAGCAATATTCCATGCTGCACTTCATTTGCATAAGCTTTTCCATAAGAAGGCTACAGTGTAGCCATAGCTAAAAAGAGCTGGCAAGGTATATATTTACAATTTACATTTTAGCACTGTATCCCATTGGTTCTTCTGGCTTGCTCCCAACACCCCTAGTTTAACCCTTCAGTCATTGAGTGCTGGCCAGCACTCCTCCTATCCATCACAGGGGTGCTGTACACTTTTGGGGATGCTGGACAATGTGAAGGGTCTGTGGGTGAGTGGGCAGGCACTGAGTGAAGGTGACAAAATGTTGGGTTAGGGGCACAGTGTAGGACTTAGGGTGCCAGAGAGGGAGGAGTTAATGGCAAAGGGGCACAGGATGGGGTTTCAGGGGTGGGGGAGCCCATGGGAGCCAAGGGAAACGAGGGGCACCATGCCCGGGTCAGGGGGCAGGGGCACCAACATACAAGTTAGCCCAGGTACCATTTTCCCTCAGGCTGGCCCTGCAGGCTTGCTCGCCTTTGGCTGCCCTGTAGTACCCGAGCACCTCAGAGCATGAAGGGTTTTATCATCACAGAACCTTTGTGTGGCAGGAGGGAGGATGAACCACATGGAGGCACTGAGACAGAGATTACACAACTTGCTCAATCTCAAATAGGAAATCTTTGGTGAAACCCGGAACTGCAGTCAGATCCGTGCTCTAACCACAAGATAACCCTTCCAAAGCTCACCTCTGCTACAGCACTCTGACAAGATGCTTCATAGGCATTAGTTAGTCCCTCCATCGCTGTGGGAGGCAAGCACAGCTGAGTATTGTCATCTATTGTCATCCTCACACTCCAAGGAATGAATCCATGTGACTTGCCCAAGGCAATGCAGCAAATCCATACGGGTATGTCTACACTACAGCACTAATTCGAACTAACTTAATTCGAATTAGTTAATTCGAACTAAGCTAATTCGAACTAGTGCATCTAGACCTAAAAACTAATTCGAATTAGCGTTTTGCTAATTCGAACTAGCATGTCCACTTTGAGTGGACCCTGAACCGAAGTTAAGGCTGGCCGGAACCAAGACTTAGAGTGTGGAGCTGCTGCCTCAGGCTAGCCGAGGGCTGTGCTTAAAGGGACCCGACCCCCACCCCGGACAGACAGTTCTCAGGGTTCCCCGCTTGCTTGTCTACCTCGATGAGGGACAGCAAAGCAGTCCAGTCTTGGAGTGCCCACACTCGGCACATCACAGCACTCGGCCATCAGCCCGGCTGCACTTGCCCCAGGCTGCCATCCGGGGGTGTCAATCGGGGGGCTGTCAGGATCCAGGAGGCCCTGCAGGAGAGCTTCCACCCTGAGGAGCCCGCAGAGCCACCCCAGTCCTCCCCATCGGGGGCTCGTGCCCCATTCCTCCCTCACCTCCTTCCACTTACCCCTCCCTAGCCCCCCTTCCTGATGTAAAAAATAAAGGACACGTGTTCAAAAATAGAAACTCTCTTTACATAACAAAACTGGGGGTGGGGAGATTAACCTCTGGGGAGACTGGGAAAAGGAGGTGGGAGAGGGGAAGAGAGAGGGTGGGAGAGGGGAGGTGGAAACCTGGGAGGAGGGAGCTGGAAGGGGGAAGCCAGGGGAAGAAGGAGGAGGGGAAGTCTAAAACTATGGTACGCCATATCTTCAGTATTGTGTAGAGATGTGGTCTCCTCACCTCAAAAAAGATATTTTGGCCTTGGAAAGGGTTCAGAAAAGGGCAACTACAATCATTAGGGCTGTGTCTAGACTGGCCAGTTTTTCCAGAAAATCAGCCGCTTTTCCGGAAAAACTTGCCAGCTGGCCGCTTGAATTTCCGCAAGAACACTGACGATCTCATGTATGATCGTCAGTGTTCTTGCGGAAATACTATGCTGCTCCCATTCGGGCAAAAGTCCTTTTTGCGCAAAGCTTTTGCGCAAAAGGGCCAGTGTAGACAACATGGTATTGTTTTGCGCAAAAAAGCCCCGATGGCTAAAATGGCGATCGGGGCTTTCTTGCGCAAAAGCGCGTCTAGATTGGCCACAGACGCTTTTCCACAAAAAGTGCTTTTGCGGAAAAGCGTCCGTGCCAATCTAGACTCTCTTTTCCGCAAATGCTTTAAACAGAAAACTTTTCCGTTAAAAGCATTTGCGGAAAATCATGCCAGTCTAGACGCAGCCTAGGGGTTTGGAACAGGTCCCATATGAAGAGAGGCTAAAGAGACTGGGACTTTTCAGCTTAGAAAAGAAGAGACTGAGGGGGGATATGATAGAAGTATATAAAATCATGAGTGGTGTGGAGAGGGTGAATAAAGAAAAGTTCTTCATTAGTTCCCATAATATAAGGACTAGAGGACACCAAATGAAATGAATGGGTAACAGGCTTCAAACTAATAAAAGAAAGTTCTTCTTCACAAAGCAAATAGTCAACCTGTGGAACTCCTTGCCACAGGAGGCTGTGAAGGCTAGAACTATAACAGAGTTTAAAGAGAAGTTAGATAAATTCATGGAGGTTGGGTCCATGGAGTGCTATTAGCCAGGGGGTAGGAATGGTGTCCCTGGCCTCTGTTTGTGGAAGGCTGGAGATGGATGGCACGAGACAAATCGCTTGGTCATTGTCTTCGGTCCACCCCCTCCGGGGTACCTGGTGTTGGCCGCTGTCGGCAGACAGGCTACTGGGCTAGATGGACCTTTGGTCTGACCCAGTACGGCCGTTCTTATGTTCTTATGTTCTTATGTTCTAAGCTCAGGGCTCAGGGTCGGGGGTCTCACTGGACCACCTTGATTTTCATGCAAACCTGTTCCTAGGTTCGCATGTGGCCTTTGGTGGCCAGGCTGGCAGCTATCCTGCCCTAGACGGCCTCATTCCTGTGCCTAGTGCGGAGGTCATGGACGTTGGAGGTCTCCCCCCAAACCTCGATGAGGTCCACGATCTCCACACTAGACCAGGCGGGCGCCCACCTCTTGCGGCCCCGGGCAGGCTCCTGGGAAGAGGTGGAGGGCTGGGTGGCAGCGGGTGGCTGGCTCATGCCGTGCCAGGTGCAGGGTCTGCTGGCTGGGTGCTGGCAGGCTTGCACCTGGCATGGGCACTGTAGCCAGACTGTGCCCCTTTAAGGGCTCCGGGGCCGGGAGGGGGGCAGAAGAGTTTCCCTGGCTTGGCCCAGAGTGGCCACCAGGGCAACCTGGGAAGGGCTAGCCTCCAACTAGTTCGAATTAAGTGGCTACACAGCCCTTAATTCAAACTACTTAATTTGAACTAGGCGTTAGTCCTCGTAGAATGAGGTTTACCTAGTTCGAATTAAGCGCTCTGCTAGTTCGAATTAAGTTCGAACTAGCGGTTTGCATGTGTAGCGCCTATGGAAGTTAATTCGAACTAACAACTGTACTTTGTAGTGTAGACATACCCTACCAGAGCCAGGATTTGGACTCAGGAGCATATGCCTTGGAGCCCTGTCATCTTACTACAAAGAGACTTTAACACCAGATTACAGAGGGAGACTTCAGAACTTTTATTTATGCTAAAATTCGACACGTTGCAAATGGGCCTTAATTTAGATGATAATTACCTTACACATTACAAAGACAGCCTCTGCACCATTTGATATTCGTAGTAACTCCAGATTAGCCACTTAATTGACTCTTACAATAAGCAATTTCCTCCTTCCTTGTCTCTTTCTTGTCCCTTCGCCTCCACCTTCTGTTCTATGTAGGTGATTTGTTACTGTGTAATTTGTTTATTTCTGCATTGTATCCCTCTGTTATATAATGGTCATGCCAATTCACCTTCAGAATATGATCTGAAGAAGTGGGTCTGCCCCATGAAAGCTCATCACCTAATAAACCATCTTGTTAGTCTTTAAAGTGCTACATGACTGCTTTTTTTGTTTTACCAAGATCAGACGAACACGGTTACCTCTCTGTTATTTTCCAGTGAAACATCAGGCAGCCATACAAAAATATGAGCTTTGAGCTTTGCTAGGTACCCTGCCCTCTTGCTAAAATCAATTGGAAGGGAGGACACATGGCACCAGGCCCTTTGCAGAATCAAGCTAAGCCTCCAACATGATTTCATAGGGTTAAATAACTTTTCCATTGGCATCAGCAAAGCACCCTCACCCTTGCTTTTCTAGCCCATTATCATTTAATCCTTGTCAAGAGGCTTGGACAGGGTTCTCTGAGCTTCATCATTTCTGGACAGTTATCGGGTCCTTCAAGAATCAGGAGCACATTCTGCAGGAGTAAAATGCTGGGGTCATTAAATTTCCCATTAGATGTCAAGGAGAGAAGCTATCAATGGGGCAAATGAGATGTAGCTCATGTATATATATATGGAGGGAGAGAGAGAGTACTTATTTAATTGGTGACTCTCCAGCTAAAGAAGTTTTCTCTTTCTTAATCCCTCAGGAAATGGAAAGAATAATGTTACTGATGCTTTTTGGTAGACTTTTTGGACTCATTTTCTCCATGGAGAGCCTTCAAACCCTTGGAGGTTTCACTGATCTAGGCACTCAAAAGTGATGTTTACATGAACATCTAATCTATCTATCATGTCACTTGCAACAAAAATGAGACAGGATTCAGGTATATTAACCCCAAGGTGATTCTTTATTGAGGATTTAGGACACACAAATCCTGTAGCAGACGGCTAATCCCAATAATGCATGGAGGTTATGGGGCTCTGTGACGGGGCACGGCTGCCCTGCACCCAGGAGCCACTGGCGGCGGGTCGGTATGGGACACGGGGCGGCAGGGAAGAGGCCGGCGCAGCACGGCTCCAGCCCACATGGGGCGGAACTCAGCGCCTGCGCCCCTCCTACCTCCCAGCGCGGCCCACGAGAGAGCATGCGCGGGAGCCCACAAGAGAGCATGCGTGGCATGCTCGCATGCAGAAAGGGAGGGGAGGGGGCACGGAGGAGAGGCGAGAGGGACGGCGCCCGGGGTGTGACGCAACACTCCGGCGCCAAAGTTTAAAAAGGGCAGCGGCCCCCCGGCAAGGGGGGGAGGGGACGGCGCAGGGAGTCAGTCGATCAGCTCGCTCGTGCGGGGCCAAGGTGAGTGGACAGGGCGCCAGGGGAAGACGGGTTTAGGTAAGGGGAGAGGAAGCAGCCCAGGGCAGGGCTCCCTAATAGCTCGCGAGCTGGTGTGTTACGGCGGGAAGCCCCGTCAGCCGGACTGGACCACAGTTGGTCTGCATCCTTAGGGCCCTGGGCTGGGGTCTGTGAGAGAGGGCGGGCCCCGACCCCCCTCTCCCCTACACTGGGGACCAGCTCAGAGCAACCAACGGGGCGGCCGCAGCATAAAGACGGGACTTTTAGGCGGATCAGACTCTGGAGCCCGCTGGGGGACAATGGTGATGGGATATGAATAAAGGCACTGATTGACTATCCCTGTGTGTACATCGTTACAAATGGTAGAGAATGTGGGTAACTGATCCCAGCCCCTGTGAATAGAGGTACTGGGAAGTAGAGGTTTAGGGGGAGCGAGCCCCTTGGGGAAAAAAAACCCACACGCAACCTAGGCGGAAGGAGGGACGTAGGCGGATGCCCTTCCCCCTTTTGTGTCATCACCTCTCCTCAAGTTTTTTGTTTGGCGGACCAATTTAGCTAAAATGGAACCGGCCAAGATGGTGGAGTGGATGGCGGAGACCCAACGGCAACACCACCAACAACAAACCATGCTAATACAGCAGTTGACTTCGCAACACCAGGAAAAACAGTGGCAGCTGATAAGGGAGCTAGCCGAGCAGCATCAGGTACAACAAGAGAGGTGGCTACAGCAATACGGGGTGCCCTGTCGGGGGAATACTGGGGCGGTAGCGGGGGGAAGAGGACGAGGAGGAAGGGATTGCCCGCTTGCCCATCCGGCTGACCAAGATGAGCCCGACAGATGACCCGGAGGCATTCCTAATGACATTCGAGCAGGTGGCCACCATGGTGCAATGGCCTGAGGATCACTGGGCCATCTTACTAGCCCCATATCTCACCGGCCAGGCCCAGTTGGCCTACTGTAGCCTGGGGACCCCAAGACGCCCTCCGATATTATAAGGTCAAAGAAGCAATTCTAGACCAGATGGGAATAACCCCAGAAACTTACAGGCAGCGATTCCGGCAGGAGCGTTACATGCAAGGGACCAGGCCAAGGGTGATAGCACAAAAATTAAGGGAGGCTGGATGGCGCAGGTTGGACCCCGACCAGCGGATGGGGGCCCAAGTAGCCAAAACGGTGGTCCTAGAGCAGTTCCTGAATATCCTACCCAACAGCGGACAGCGCTGGGTGCAGCGGCACCACCCCTCGACCTTGAATGAAGCAGTGGGACTAATGGAACATTACAAAGCCGCGGAGTCCGCTGAAGGGGTAGGAAAGGGAGAAAGGGGAAGCCTCGCCCCAAGGGGAGTAATGCCCAGAATAGGGCGACCAAGAGAGAGTCCCGAAGGAACCTGAGGGCGGTACGGGGGCTGGGGGGAATGGAGACTCACCCTGGCATGGTCTACTCCCCTTCAAAGAACCAGTGCGGGAGAAGGCCCTACTGCCTGCTGAAGGAACCCGGAGTCAAGAGCGAGCAGGGCCTGCGAGAGGGGCGTGCTTCCGGTGTGGACAAAAGGGGCACTTCCAGAAGGACTGCCCATACATGGACTGCACCTACGCCCACACCCTCACGAGCGAGGAAGCTGGCAACGAACAAGGAACCGGGAGGATCCTGAAGACCGTGAAGGTAGGGGGGCGACCAGTTAAGGCCCTAGTAGACTCAGGCTGTGGTCAGACTGTGATGCGGGCAGAGTTGGTGGAAGGAAACGAAGCTAGGGGGCCCCCCATGTACATTCAATGCGTGCATGGGGACACTCATCCCTACCCCACAACCTGGGTCCAGATTGAGGACGGACCCCACAAGAGTTGGTGTTACGTGGTGGTCGCTCCTAAGCTGCCGTACCCCGTCCTTCTGGAGCACGACTGGGAGGGGTTCCGAAGAGTAATGGACGAGTGGCAGGGACAGCTCAACCGAGAGCACAACGAAGGGATGCTAGGGCAAGAAGAGGGCCACCAAGGGAGGTCAGCGAGTCATTCCCCCCCCCCCCCCTCCGGCTTTGGGCTATGGCACACCAACCCTGGGCCAATGACGGAGAAGGGTGTACAGAGGGCCCACCCCCCGAGCTGGCAGGTGGTGACTTTGTGCAGGAACAAGGAGAAGACCCCGTGCTGCAGCAGGCCTGGGAGGAAGCAGCACAAACATCGGAACAACAGGACGAGAGAGCAGATCAGAAGGCGGGACACTACTTCGAGGTACGTCACGACCGATTATACCGGGTCATAGAAGGGATCGCCGACCAGGGTATGCTACGGCAATTGTTAGTTCCCCGGAAGTACTGCTGCCAGGTGCTAGACCTCGCACATGCAAATCCCTGGGTGGGCCACCTAGGGTATGAGAAGACGGTGAGGAGGATCTTAGAACGGTTTTATTGGCCTGGGGTCTATCGGGAGACAAGGGATTACTGTGAGTCCTGCCCAGAATGCCAGAAAACCAACCCTAAGGGTGTCCCTCGGGCACCCTTGGTCCCCCTCCCGGTAATTGGGGTCCCCTTTGAAAGGGTGGCCCTGGATCTAGTAGGACCCCTAGAGAAGACAAGGACCGGAAACCAGTATATCATGGTATTAGTAGATTACGCAATGAGGTACCCCGAGGCGGTGCCACTGAGGAACACGACCGCCCCAACATTGGCAGCGGAGTTAGTGGAGATATTTGCCTGAGTCAGGGTGCCCAAAGAAATATTAACTGACCAAGGCACGAACGTCACGTCCTGTCTGATGAAGGAACTCTGTAGACTGTTGGGAGTTAAGACGCTGAGAACCTCGGTCTACCACCCCCAGATGGACGGTTTGGTAGAGAGGTTTAACCGGACATTAAAAAGCATGTTGAAGAAGTTCGTAGAAAGTGACCGTCAAGAGTGGGATAGGCTGCTGCCCACCCTATTATTCGCGGTACGGGAAGTACCACAGGGTTCTCACCCTTTGAACTGTTGTATGGGCGACAACCCCAGGGAATACTAGATATTATTAAAGAGGATTGGGAGGAATAAGGAACGAGGGTTCAGGGCACAGTGCAGTCAATATTGAACCTACAGGAAAAGCTGCAAGCCCTCGAGGAATTCGCTAGGGCCAACCTGATATCAGCCCAAGGGAAGCAGGCAGAATACTACGACGGGCAAGCCAAATTGCGAACCTTTCAGCCAGGGGACAGGGTACTTCTGTTATTACCAACTCAGGAGTCAAAACTACTTGCCAAATGGCAAGGCCCATTCAAGATAGTGAAACGGGTGGGGGAGGTAGATTATGAGGTACAGGTGCAGGAGGGCCGTAGGGAGACGAAGGTCTACCATGTTAATCTCCTGAAGGCATGGAAGGGAAGGGAAGGGCTTCTGGTAGACTCTGTACCTTGCGAATTAGACTTGGGACCTGAGGGAAGGGGAAGGGCTGCCTCCTATAACCTACAGGTGGGGCAGGAATTAACACCAGACCAGCGCGTTGAGTTACACAACCTGCTGCAAGAATTCCCGCAAGTCCTGAACGACCACCCGGGACACACCACCCTGGCACACCACCACATTGCGACTGAACCCGGTAAGGCCGTGCGGGCACCGATCCAGCCCCTACCCCGAAAGATGTGGGAGGTATATGGGAGGAACTACAGCGAATGTTACAGTGGGGAGTGGTGAAGGTGTCGTTTAGTGATTGGAGAAGCCCCAAAGTACTAGTCCCGAAGGCGGCTGGGACGACAAGATTCTGCATTGACTTTCACAAGGTCAACGCCGTTTCCAGCTTCGACACATACCCAATGCCCCGAGTAAACGAGCTTTTGGACCGTCTCGGGAAGGCCCAATATATATCGACGATTGATTTAACCAAAGGCTACTGGCAGATCCCACTGACTCCAGTGTCTAAAGAAAAAACAGTGTTCTCAGTACCGTTCGGCTTATACCAATTCACAAAAATGCCCTTTGGCCTCCATGGGGCAGAGCAGCCACCTTCCAGCGTCTAATGGACAAAGTACTCCGAGACCACGGGCAATAGGCCACCACATATATAGACAACATCATGATCTATAGCGTCTCCTGGCCAGAACACCTGCGGAGGGTAAGAGTGGTCCTACAGTCCCTACAAGAAGCTAGCCTTACGGCCAACCCAAGCAAGTGCTGATTCGGGGACCACGAGGTTATGTACTTGGGGTATACCGGGGGAAGGGGACGGTTGAAGTCCTTGGTAGACAAGGTAGGAGCGTTAAGGGATTTTCCCCCACCTACAACAAAAAAACAAGTGCGGCAGTTTCTGGGCCTCACAGAGTATTACAGGCGCTTTGTGCCCAATTTTGCGACACTGGCCGCGCCACTGACGGACCTCACTAGGAGTGCCTTACTCAAGAGGGTAACCTGGACCACAAGCTGTGACCGGGCATTCCGAAAGCTAAAGAAGTGCTTAACGCAGGCCCCAGTCCTGGCACAACCGGACTTCACAAGGCCCTTCGTCCTTCAAACGGACGCCTCAGAAGTGGGGCTTGAGGCAGTGCTGTCACAGGAACAAGGGGGGGAGGAACACCCAATCGTATACATCAGCCGAAAGTTCTTCCCTAGGGAGCTGAGGTATTCCACTATAGAGAAGGAAGCCCTAGCCGTGAAATGGGCTGTGGACTCACTACGGTATTATCTCCTAGGGAACCAGTTCCAGGTGGTAACTGACCACGCCCCCTTATGATGGGTACAGTCCATGAAGGAGACAAACAATCGTATTATGCGGTGGTACTTGGCTCTGCAGCCCTACTCGTTTGAGGTAGCACATCGGGCCGGCAGGGATCACGGCAATGCAGACTTCTTTTCTAGACTGGAGTACACAGAAGGAGGGGGGGAACCTGGGGAAGGGGACAACCAAAGGAGGGTGGGGTGTGACGGGGCACAGCTGCCCCGCACCCAGGAGCCGCCGGCGGTGGCCCTATATGGGACACAGGACGGCAGGGAAGAGGCCGGCGCAGCACAGCTCCAGCCCACGTGGGGCGGAACTCAGCGCCTGTGCCCCTTATCTCCCAGCGCGGGCCGGGGGCGGGGTGCAGGGAGCCCATGAGAGAGCATGCGCAGTGTGCTCACAGGCAGTAAGGGAGGGGAGGGGGCACGGAGGAGAGGAGAGAGGGACGGCGCCCGGGGTGTGACGCAACACTCCGGCGCCAAAGTTTAAAAAGGGCAGCGGCTTCTCGGCAAGGCGGGGAGGAAATGGCGCAGGGAGTCGGCCGCCCAGCAGGCTCATGTGGGGGCACGGCGAGTGGAAGGGACGCCAGGGGAAGACAGATTTAGGTAAGGGGAGAGGAAGCAGCCCAGGGCAGGGCTCCCTAATAGCCCACGAGCTGGTGTGTTACGGCGGGAAGCCCCGTCAGCTGGACTGGACCACAGTTGGTCTGCGTCCTTAGGGCCCCGGGCTGGGGTCCGTGAGAGAGGGCGGGCCCCGACCCGCCTCTCCTGTACACCGGGGACCAGCTCGGAGCAACCAACAGGGCGGCCGCAGCATAAAGATGGGACTTTTAGGCGGGTCAGACTCTGGAGCCCACTGGGGGACGATGGTGGTGGGATACGAATGAAGGCACTGATTGGCTATCCCTGTGCGTACGTCGTTACAGGCTCTTATGAAGTGCTGTGACAGCTCAGGCAGAGGAGACCCTAGTGCATAATGGGAGACAGTTGGAGAGTTCAAAGGGGTCAGGCAAATGGGGGCATGAGTCTCCAGAACTACAACTCCCATGAGGCACCATGGCAGTGCAGGTGAATGAAGTTTTTAACTCAAACTGAAATATTGTGATTCAGTTCAACAAAACAATTGAAATCTGTGAACTTTCCATTCTGCAAAAAGGCCTATGTTTTGGCTTGGTTTGGGATGAAAACCAATGCTGAGATGTCATTGCCCAGAAAGTCTGATTCTCTATCAGCTCTGTTTTTAAAAAAAAAAAAACACCACCAAGAAGTGAATTCCTGGCCCCACAAAAGTCAATGGGAGCTTTGCCACTGACTTCAGTGAAACCAGTTTTCACCCCATATGCACTCTTTCCAGGCAAAATTTCCCTGGAGCCCTTGCAACTGTTGAATTTGTGAGAGAACTATTCTGAAATATGAATGCAAAGGGATCACGGAGGTTAGGGTGAGACAGGACTAGTTCTGAAATGCAATAAGATCATAGGTAACATGAGTTTCCTTCCCCGTCCCTCACTCTCAAATAATTGGTTTGGAGGTGGTTCCTATTGCATGGAATACATTGTGTATCCTTACCTAGTTAGGTAAAGATAAAGATTATATCATTGAAAAGAATACATGGAAGGTTACATAAGTTTGTTCTGCAATGGTAAAAAAATAAAATAATAAACTTCTACTGAGTGCATTTACCGGATCAGCAGATCAGTAATGGTATATGGAGCCTTTCAAATCTAGGTCAAAAGGTTTAAATCCAGAACCTGGTTACAGTGCCTATATGAAATTAGTTTATGTTTTAGGCCAGTTCCTGAGACATGGGTATCCACAAAATGCTACTTGTGATGGCACTGTTCTCCAAGAGCACAGAGTTAACGGGCAATGCAGAAGCAAGCTAAGCTCGATGGCAAAGATAATGCAGCCTGTAGAGCTGTACCCCCATGCCCTAGCTATTTGTCCTAATATTATTTCCTCCTATTGCTATAGCACCGGATAGCACCAGCCAAGACCAGCCCCACTGTGCTTGGTGTTGTACAAATGTATAGGAAGCAATAAGCTTTATTCCAAATAGCATATAGTGTGGATATTAGAAAGACCAGGTGGGTGAGGCAATATCTTTTATTGGACCAACTTCTAATGGTAAAAAAGAGACAGGTTTTTGAGCTACACTGAACTCTTCCTCAAGTCAGAGAAAGGTACTTAGGGTTTCACAGCTAAATACAAAATGGGACAGATTGTTAAGCATAAGGTTAATAGGCTGCAAGAAACCATTTAATATGAAGCTGGCAATTAACACCAATGAAGATATAGGACAATGGAGGGTTAGTGGATTATAGACTCTTGTAATTAGCCATAATTCCAGTGTTTTTATTAAAGTCTATAATTTTTCATGTCTGGCACTAATATTAATTTAAGTTCCACTTTTGAAAGTGGTGTGCAGGTTTTATCTGAGATCTGAAGTGTCGGATATGGACTAATCGCCTTGTGGAAAATGTTTGCCTATGGGTGAAATGGACTTTTTGTCTTTCACCATTTTTCTGTGTGAGGTCATCTGAGCGTGCAGTGATTGTATACTCTGGATAGAAAAACAAAGAGTGGGGGAGGAATCAAAGACAGAGCAGGGAATGTATTTTTCTCAGATCACACAACAGGTCTGTTGTGGTACCTGGAGAAGAACTTCCATCTTTTGAGTCCCAGGCTGATTCTCTGTCCACTGTATTGTGTTATATTCATGGTGCAAACACAAAGAATTAGATAAAAACATGAAATTTTCTTGCACTGTATCTACCTTATTTCTTAGAAATCTGAAAAGAACTCAAAACTGAGAGAGACAAATCAGGCTGCTCTGTAAAACAGAAGCATAGCTAACCCCTCTAGGCTGATTCTCTGCAAACCAACTCTGATTAAATGCCACTGGACCTGCAAACAGGTCCAGAAAAGATTTACAATTGAAATTTAAAATAACAGCTTGAAATTGCAAGCATTCATCATGCTCTCTGGGGTCACTTGCTGTCATGGATCCATAGTATCAGTGGAACTCTGGAAACATGTCTTGGAGAACAGGCTACAGTGTCCCCTAAGGAGCCCATCCATTCCACATCATTGCTTGCTTTATGCAGCTGTACCGGGGCGGGCAATAATTTTGGGTGGAGGAGGTTCAGGGTCTAGGATGGAGGTTGCGTGCAGGAGAGCGCACAATGTAAGGGACTGGGGCGCAGGCATTGGTGTGAGGTCTGAGAGGGAGTTTGGTTAAGGAAGGGGTTGTGACTTGAGTCAAGGGATTGGTGTGGGAGGTAGTGGGGGTGCAGGAGAGGATTCTGGCCTAGGGAAAGAATGTGGGAGGAGGTACAGGGTCTGGGAGGGAGTTGTGGCCTGGCAGGGCAGGGGGTTTGGAAAGTGACCTGGGGCAGGGAATTGGGGTGTGTGAGGGGCTGGGATGCCAGAGTCAGGCTTTGGCTGGGAGGCACTTATCTAAGCATCTCCTGGCCAGCAACCCTACAGCACCCTCAAGGCAGACCGGGCTCCCTGCCTGCTGCAGCCCCAAAGCATTGAAAATGCAGCCTGCTGCCTCCAGGAGGGGGGAGAGGCTTGTGCTGCCCCCATCCCCCAAGCCAAACTCTCAACTCCTTTGGATGGTTGCTTCTGGCCAATAGGAGCTGAGGATTAGCCTGGGGGCGGGGAGATCACCCAAAGCCTCCCCCTCCCTCCAGATTAGAGAATCACATGGAGCAGCCCTATATTTAAAAGAACAGCTGCTGCGTGCCTGAGGGTCCCGGGAGGGGTATCTGCAGGCCAGAACCAGTGGCTTGGAGAGCCGGATCCAGCCCACGAGAGGTATCTTGCCCACCCCTGAGCTATACCCACATCTTGACTCCACATCAATGAACCCTTTCCAAGTCATCTGCATCTGCAGGAGAAAGGGATGGATGAGACTAGTTGAGCCAAATCCTGTGTCATGGGTGATATGGGAACAGGACTGGATTTAGTTTGAGACGATCTGGCAACATAACACAACTAAAAGCTGACTCTTGTGCAAGAAAATACTTCATTGAGGTAGTCCAGCCAAATGCCACCTACCCCACAATCCTATGGGACAATGTGACATGATCACAGTGTGGTTGTACAGCCGAGATCCCTAACTTCCAGAATGACATATAGGAGCCTTTGCAGTGAGGTGTTACTTAGAGCAGCTTCATGGTTATTGTGGGGGGCAAACTGGGCCCCAAACAGCCCCACAGCTGGGAAGTAGCCAGGGCTCTAAAGCCAGCTTCCCGCCTCTCCATTCCCAGGTCCTGCACTGGGAACTGCTTGGCTGGACCCAAGCATTAGGTTCCCCTGCAGCCGGTGGGAGTCTTGCTCCTGACATAAGTAAAGCCCCTTGTCTTTTTCATAGACCTAACCCTGAAAAGCTGCCAAATCTCTCCAGCTTCCATTGATGACAACAGAGACTGAAGGTGCTTAGCACCTTGCAGGATCAGAACCCAAGTTAAGAAAATTACCTTCCCTACCTAATGCCTCATGGAGCTGTCCAAACTGGCTAAGCCTGGCTTTTATGCAGTGGTAGTGTAGCTGTGTTCGTCCCAGGATATCAGAGAAACAAGGTGGGTGAGGAAATATCTTCTATTGGACCAACTTCTGTTGGTGAGCCAGCCAAACTTTCAAGCTTATCCAGGGCTCTTCTTCAGCTCCAGGAAATACACTCAAAGTGTCACAGCTAAATACAAGATGGGACAGATTGTTTAGCATAAGTAGTTCACACATTTCAGATTTCACCCTGAATGGTCCCTTGGAATGTGTGAACTACTTATGCTAAACAATCTGTCCCATCTTGTATTTAGCTGTGACACTTTGAGTAAGCTTCCCAGTGCTGAAGGAAAGCTCTGTGTAAGCTAGAAAGTTTGTCTCTCTCACCAAAAGTAGTTGGTCCAATAAAAGGTATTACCTCCTCCACCTTGTCTACCTAGCTAAGACTTGTTTGTGCAATACTTATATTACAATATACTGTGACTATGAATACTTAAACAACTATCTATCCCCTGCTGTGCATGCTTCAGGTGCAAGAGCCAGATAAAAGGAGGCAGTCCAGTTCAATTGGGGTTGGCTGTGGAAGCGGAAGGACATGTACTGTAGGCTCTTCCAGAAGTGCTGCTGACACTCCAAGCAGCAGAGCCTGTAGACCCAGTACATGCTATGGGTGATTGGCTGACTTCAGAGAGTAATAGAGATGCCAGGTGAAGAGGTGCCTGAGATGCAATTTGTGGTAGGAAGTGACCTAGGGCCGTGGTCACCAACCCGTTGATCGCGATCAACTGGTCAATCGCGAGGCCTCGACCAGTCGATCGCAAGGCATTCGGGCACCCCCATCCTCCATTTTCCCCCCACCCCTGAGAAGCCCCATAACCTCTAGTGTAGTGCCGGCTTCCCGCGGGGTGGACGGAAGTCCTGTCTGAAGCCCGCGTCACTTCCAGGGGTTCTGGAAGTGCGCGGACTGCTCCCCTCCCACAGCTCTGTTGCATGCTGGGGGAGGGGGTGTTGGCCCTGGAGGAGGAGTGCGGTGGCTTCCCTGCGCCACCTGCGCCGGAGGGGTGAGTTGAGTGCAGGGGTTTCCCTGCACCGCGGGAGCAGGGGTCGGCCCCGGGGTTTGGCCCAGGGCAGGCACCCGCGGGGGTTTGGCCGTGCTGTGGGAGAGGGATTTGGCCCAGGGGCAGGTACCCGCGGGGTTGGCTGTGCTGCGGGAGGGGGGTTTGGCCCAGGGTAGGCGCCCGCGGGGGTTTGGCCCCACCACGGGGTTGGCCGCGCCGCAGGAGAGGGGGTTTGGCCCCGCCACAGGAAGGGGGGTGTTGGCCCCGCCACAGGAAGGGGGGTGTTGGCCCCGCCGCGGGGGGGGGGGTGTTGGCCCCGCCGCGGGGGGGGGGTGTTGGCCCTGGGGCAGGCACCCGCAGGGGTTTGGCCCTGCCACAGGAGGGGGGGGTTTGGCCCCGCCACGGGAGGGGGGTTTGGCCCCGGGGTAGGCGCCCGGTTTGGCCCTGCTGCGGGAGTGGGGGGGTTGGCCGCGCCACGGGAGGGGGGTTTGGCCCTGGGGCAGGTGCCTGCGGAGGTTTGGCTGAGCTGTGGGAGGCATCCGCCGACTTCCCTCGGGGGAGGGTGGAAGGGAGAATCCTGGGAGGAGGAGATAGCAGGGGACTCTCTGCCTCCATTCCCTCCCCTCCCCTCCCCCCTCCCCTCCCCTCCCCCCCCCTCCCCCCAGCTCCCTGTTCCCTCTCCCCACTCCCAGAAACCTGTCCCCACTGGCAGCCTGTCCAAACAGGTTCCCTGCCCTTCTCAGAAGTAAAGACAATGCAGAAACTTTTTGTGTTTGACATAGTATTTTATTTGAAAATGAAGCCTGGCCAACAAACCCCCAATTGGGGCCAAGCCCCCATCTGGCCACAGCATCATGACACTCCTGCACTCCCCTTTCCCCCAGACCCTAGATCTCAGCCTATCATACACTGGAACCCCCTGCCCTGAGCCCCTCACATACCCCAACTCAAATTCCTGAACCCTCACATCCAGAAGTCTGTGGCTTACTTAGTACCCTAACCCTACATCTGACCCCAACACTGCCCGGCCTGGAACTCCCTCCCCAAGCCAGCGTTCCCTTATCCACTTCCTCCTGCATCCAGATTTCCTCCCAGAGCTGGCACCTCTTACCTCTTCCCGCACCCAAATCCCTCATTCCCACCCCAGAGCATACACATCCTGTCTCAACCCAGCAAGGGTACGTCTAGACTGCAGGAGTTTTTCAGGATTCCGGAGATACCCCAGAAAAACTCTTCTGCATCCTGGGATGCATTTGTTCTTCCACTTCTTTTAGTGGAAGAGCAAACATGATCTTTCGGTCACCCCTGTATTCCTCTTTCCATGAGGAATACGGGGGCTTCCAAAAGAAGGGGTTTTTCTGACATTTGGTCAAGTCTAGACAGGCCAAATGTTGGAAAAACGTCTTCCTACAGAAGAATTGGGGGGGAAAAGCAGCAGTGTAAGGGTTGGGGATAGCAAGTGATGGAGAGGAGGAGAACAGAGAGGGCGGGGCTTCAAGGAAGGGGCAGGGCGGTAGATCTTGGCTTGTTCTGTCATTTAAAAAGTGGTCATGGGTGTAAAAAGGTTGGAGACCACTGACCTAGGGGATGTAGTAGAAGATAATGCCTAAACCCTGAGTGGGGAAGTCCCTGGCTTTGTAGAACCCTGGGCTGGAGTTCAGTGGAGCAGGAGGGGCCAGGTTCCCTTACTGCACCCCACAGGCAATCAGACATGGCTGCTGTCTGCTCTTCATCCCAGCCCAGAGCTACAGCGGCTATAGACTGTTTGTTTTGCCCTACCCAGATTGCTGTTTTGCTCTGCCCAGGGGCCCAATTCCCCAATTGCTATTGCCTGACCCAGCCAGAAATCTTAGGAGATATCGACTATTGGTTTGTTTTGCCCTACCCAGGGTCTATAGATTGTTTCTCTGCCCCACTCATGGGGCCAGAATGCCATTTGTGGTTGTCAGCCCCAGCCCAGAGGGAATGTGAAATATTTGTTTACATGGCCCTGCCAGGGGCAAGAGCCCACCTTACTGCAAGTTCCTGAATTAACAAGGAATCCTGAAGACTGGGTGAAAGGATGAACCAACCAAACTGGGGCAGCCTGGCTCATCAAGTGGAACCCCAGTCAGACCCCTCTCCTCAACCATCTCCTTTCTTGCATGGAGACATGTGTCTGTCTTCCTCCTGATCACAGTTTTTCTAGCCTGCAAAATTCCTTGCCTACCCAGTGCTATCTGCAGCAAGCCTTGACAGGCCACCATCTGTGCTTTGCTTTCTCTCTGAAGGCTATAAGCAATTTAATTCCCATCCATTACAAGTTTCTGCACAGCCCCTTCTAACAAAGCACTTTTATTCTTAATGTGAGAGCATGACACCTCAGTTAGAACCCAGGGACTTCCAGGTGATTGTCCTTTATTTTATTACAGCCAGAGGGAGGTGACTTCCCACTTGGCATATGTCTACACTGCAATTCAAAACTCACAGTTGACCCATGCCAGGTAACACAGGCTAAGAAGTTCACACCGCAGGGGTTGTTTAATTGCAGTGTAGATTTCCAGTCCCTTGCTGGAGCCCAGACTCTAGGACCCTGAAAGGTGGGGGGGGACCCAGTGGGGAGGACTGCAGCTAGAGCCCAGAAGTCTACACTGCAATGAAACAGCCCCGCAACCTTACCTCTGCATACCTGAGTCAGCTGGCACACGCCCATTATGAGTGTCCCACTGCAATGTCATCATAGCCTAGGGTGGGCTAATAGTTTGTTGAATGTTGCTATCGTTCTAAAGGCAAATGACCTTGATTAAGTTTATGCTTCTATAGAAGGCCAGCAGAGATCTGTGCATCACTTGCTCCTACTTGATCCTTGAGAACAAAGTGATGCACAGACCTCTGCTGGCTTTCTACAAAGGGGTAAACTTCACCTTTGAAGGTGAATATTGAATGTAAGTGGAGCTGAGTAAAATTTCTGAGCAAAACATTTTTCTGCTTTTGGGTGAAAAACACAAACTATGCAACACCAAAATATTTTGTATGTGCCAATTTCAACCAAATTGTTTCCTAGGAAAAGAAAAAAAGCATAAAAAGAAAAGTCCAGATTTCATTTTCTTGGTCCAAAATTACTTTCTTTCAAAATATTCTCTAGTTATTTGTAAAACTTTATAAATGGTCAAAATAAAAATGAAATTTCATTTTTTGTCAAAATGTAACATTTTGTTTGACACCAATTTTTATTTTAGCAATTAATTGAAAATTTCAAAATATTTAATTTCCAGTTGATCCACATCACTTCACCACCCGCCCCCCTGATATTTCCAGATTGCCAGTAGACTGAAAAAGCTGTTAGTTGTTCAGTTGTAGATGTAAGTGCTGCAGTGGTTTTATGCTGGCTCCTTGCACAAGAGTGAATTTCATACTTTTCAAAAAACTGTCATCTTACCCACATACAGCTTTGTACTCTCCCTGTCCCTTTTCTAAAGCCGCACCTTACCTCCTGCTATGGAATAAAACCCCCAGGGTTGTGTTAATTTCATTTGGAATGATTATTGTGGAGAAGAACATATAATAGCAACAGGAAATTTGCAGGAATTTCTTTCTGTAATTAAAAGCAATGCCTGTGAAAATGGCTTTGGGTAGCATTGCAAAATATACCCCTAAAAGAAACCAAAAATTGAAAGGAAAATAATAATCTAAGGATTGAGTAATATACTCTGGGTGAGAGGGATTATATATTGTTTTCATATAGTAGCAATTATCTGCACCTGCTTCCACCAGTAGTTGGCTAAGGAACATTTTGGAAAAGGACTTGTTTAGGGAAATACATAAGAAACTGGGATGAAATTATGGTGGGTGGTTAAACAAGCAGCCAAAGCTGGTTCTTGAGTGCCAAGTGTTTTTTCTGGCACTCACAGTGTACTCTTACATGCTGCAGAATATCAGGTCTCACTCATCCTTACCATCTGGACCTATAATCAAGATGTCATTAGACACACAGACTTATTGTAAATTTAAACTTGTAATTAGAAAATATGTTTGCTAATGGAGTCTCTTTGATATAAGCTTTGTGATCCGATGTCAGTTCCCCTCAGAAAGGTTTTTACTGCTCTGTATTCATATTTATATATTGCATATTTACATATTGCATTTATTGTTACTTGTGCCTAGAATTCTTTGCTGATCAGAAATATCTCTGACTTGCTCTCAGAAAGAACAGTGTCACATTAGCTATTTATTCTGCCCAAAATGCCAGTCAGCAAATTTCTTTTTGAGGTTGTTTTTCCATTCTTTATATTTCTGACTAAAAAATAAGAGGCTGTTATTTTAGTTCTTAGAAAGGAGACTTTCAAAATAAATCCAAGCTGTTGGAGGAAGGACAGCTGGTGGCTCAGAAGGTGGCACTATTCTCTCTGAGCTGAGTCCACCAATGACTGCCAAGGGATGGGTAAAGGGATGTGTCAAGGGGCACGTTCCCCCCTCGATGGTACAAGCATCTCTGGCACCTATTTTAAGGTCCCTTTTCTCTGGGAAAAACCCGGAAGCCCAAAAGTACCTTCCCCTGTCCTGGGATATTTACAGTCCTGAGGCCTAGTCAAAAGTACATGCCCCTCTCCCGGGGTATTTATGGCCCTGCGGCCTAGTCAAAAGTACATGACCCTCTCCCAGAGTATTTATGGCCCTGCGGCCTAGTCAAAAGTACATGACCTTCTCCCAGAGTATTTATGGCCCTGCGGCCTAGTCAAAAGTACATGACCCTCTCCCAGAGTATTTATGGCCCTGCGGCCTAGTCAAAAGTACTCAGCCCTTTCCCAGGGCGTGGACAGCCCTCTGGCCTAGTTTGTGGGTAAGCCTTTCCTAAGGCCTTGGGAGCTGAATTATGGCAGGGTGGGGAGAAAGGAGGACCCGGGCCCTCCCACGCCACCAGGTCCCAGCCCAGGGCCCAGGGCAAATTCCACTGTCTTCTCAGCGGGGATTCCTCCCGATACAGGCCGAGCCCCCGGGGGATGATCCTCCGCCCCGGGCCGCTTCCTACCACAATGAGAGTTTGGTTCTGCCCCGCCGTATGGTTCTGCAGGCCACTCCCGGTCCAAGGGCCTCCGGGTTCGGCGCTGTTGCTGGGGCTGTGGGTGCCGGGGCGGCAGCCGGAGTGACTGCTCAGGGGCTCCTACCTGAGCTTCTTCCCCTCTGGCACCTCCTGCTGAGTGGCTGGCTCCCTGGCCTCTCCTTCAAGCAGGCCCAGGAGAGCCGTGGGGGTGGGGTCCGCTCAGCCAGTTGGGCTAGGGATGTTATCTTGGTGATAGTCCCTTCTTTCAAGTGAGATGTAAAACAGAGGACCTGACCACACATGACCACTAAAGATCTCATGGCACTTTTTGTCAAAGTCAAGATGTAAAGCAGGGCTCGGCAACATACTTATGGCGCACACGCTGATTTTCAGTAGCACACAGGAGAAAGCTCGGCCCTGCCCCTCCCCCGCCCGCACAGCCGCTGGAGAGTGTCCCTCCTCTCTGCGGCAAGTTAGGCTGTGATAGCAGGAGGCAGCACTGGGGCTGAGGCCCCTCAGCAGCGCCTCAGCCAGGACAAGAGGTGCTGCTGCCACAGCCACACAGTCTGGTGCTGACCGCAGCGGCTGGAGGTGCTGCTGCCACAGCGACACAGTCCGGGGGCCAGCCCAGGAGGTGCTGGTGCCACAGCCACTTGGTCCGGGACTGATCCAGGACCATGTGGCAGTGGCTGCTGCACCTCCAGCCCCAGGGCCCAGTCCCGGACCACATGAGCTGCAGCATCAAGGCCTCTGGGCTGGCCCCAGACCACAGTGGCAGCCTCTGGGGTGGCCCCAGACTATGTCAACAGCAGCAGTGGGGCCTCCCGGCATGGCAGCCAGGACAGTGTGTCTGTGGCTGTTGCTGCCAGGGGGCACAAAGGTCCCCCCTCATGCCCAGACACTCTCCGCCCCAATCCTCTCACTCACCCTCCCTCCGCAGGAGCCAGCACCTCCAGCTTGCTCCGACACCCTCCCTTATTCCTTCACACTCTCTCCTGGCAAGACACCCCACCCTGCTTCTTCATCCATGTTGCTTCTGCACCCTCTCTTCTGGCCACAAACTGCACTCTCCCTTGCTCCTGCTCCTTCCACCTGGCCAGACACCCTTCTCCTAGCCTGCTTCTGCACACTACCCCCCACCCAGACCTCGCAACTTCTCCCCCTTCTGCATCCCACCTCCCTCCCAAATCCTGCACCCCATCCCTCATATCACACACTGCACCCCCTCATTTTTGTCCCTACCACAGAGCCTAAGGAGGTCTATAAAATCCACTAACTCTTGAAGTCCAGAAAAATAAATCTGATCTATGGGAAGCCCTGAACCTCAGTCCCCTCCTTTCTTCCCCTCACCCTCTAAGGCTGAGGGCATTGGAGAAGTGAGTTGTCTCAGTTGGGGCCACATCAGTTAGCACTGGAAGTTTTTTGGAGGATTTTTTTTGCTTTTCACTTGGGTGGTCCCTAACTGATTTTTCTGTAGGCTAGTGACCCCTGACCCAAAAAATGTTCCCCACCCCTGCCATAAATAAAGAACACATTGAAATCTTTTGTGTTGGACATAATATTTTACTTTATTTAAAATGAAGTTTGATAAACTAACATGAGAAAGTTAAAATGCTTAATATATTTCATATTTTAAATGAAACCTTTTTCCCAGCTGCAGTTGGTTCAGAAAATAAGGTCACCATACCCAGCCTGCCCTTGTCTTCCCTCCCCCCTCCTTACCCTGCCACACAGATCCATGAATAAGTTAAATCTCAGAATTCCACTTCTGAAAGGTTGCCGACTCCTGCACTAAAACATAAGATCTGCATTTTAATTTATTTATTAATGATGCTGCTGTAAGTCAGAGGCCTAGCGAATGGGGGGTAGGGAGAGGCAGTTGGCCCTGGGCACCATGCTAGGGGGGGCGCCACGCTGGGGTGGGAGCAGAGTGCACAGCCTATGCTGACCATATGCTCCATAAAATCCAGGATATTTGCAAATTTTAATCTCATCTCCTGGTGCCCCCATAAACACTGAAAATGTCCCGGAAACAGCTGCTGCAGCCTGAAGCGGCTGCACACTGCTGTTTCCCTTCCCTCTCCAGGGGGTAGGGGCCTGGCAGGGAGCTCACCTGGGCTGCAGGACGGGGGAGGTGCTGGGTGTGGAGCTCAGCTGGGCTGGCGGGGAGGTGCAGAGTATGGACCTCAGCTGGGCTGCGGGAGGGGCGAGATGCCAGGAACCTGGGGCTGGACTCAAGGTGGGAGGGGCAGGGAACCAGTGCGAGGCTCAGCAGCTCTGCACAGTTTGCGGGGAGGTGCAAGGAAACGGAGCTCAGCTGGGCTGCAGGAGGAGGGAACCCAGGGCTGGACTCATCAGAGGGGCAGGAAATTAGTGCTGGGCTCAGCAGGTTTGCGGGGCTTGGGGTGAGGTGCAGGGAACTGGTGCTGCACTCCATTGGATTGTGAGGGATGGCTGGGGGGGAGGCACAGGGAACCAGTGGGGGCAGGCAGCTCAGCTAGGTTGCAGGGGATGGAGGTGCAAAGAAGCCTAGTGGGGAGGGGGTGGCACCAGGAGCCAGAATTACCTTTTCTGGTCCAAAAAATCCCTCATCTGGGACCAGTCAGATCCAGAGTGTGACAGACCAGGGAGGTCCAACTCCTACCTGAGTCCCCTACTTAAACCCTTCTTCCTAGCCAGACACCCTACACCCAATCTGCTCCTGCTCCCTTCCCCTGACCAGACACCCTACACCCAGCCTGCTCCTGCACCCTACATCGTCCCAGACCTCACAACCTCTCCCCCTTCTGCTCCCCCACTTCCCTCCCAGATCCTGCACCTGAGCCCTATCCCATTCATTGGCAGCCCTCTCACACACCCTGAACCCCTTATTTTTGTCCCCACTTTAGAACCTAAGAGGTCCATAAAATTCCGCAGAAAAGCAAATCTAGCCTATGGGAAGCCCTGAACCCTTGAGGCTGGAATACCAGAGGGTTCTCAGTCCTCTGGAAGGGACCCCCGTTAGGCCCAGCCTCTGTCACCGGACAGGGGAAAAACCATTCCCCCATATCACCGGAAGTCCCGCCCTTGGGGGGTAGTACATCCGGGGTCAAGAGGGACAGGTGACCAGAAGTAAAGGGTGACATGTGACCCCTCTAAGGACTTGCCCCGCCTCCCTCTACCAATCAGGAAGGGTTTTTCCCCTGTAGGACCGCCCCGCGAACCGCTTTGACCAATCAGGGGGGCAGTTCCGGGACCGGATGACCCGCCCGGAAGTGGGTCATGTGACCCCTCTAAGAACTCGCCCCACCTCCCTCTACCAATCAGGAAGGGTTTTTCCCCTATAGGACCGCCCCGCAAACCGCTTTGACCAATCAGGGGGCAGTTCCGGGACCGGTTGACCAGACCGGAAGCAGGTCGTGTGACCCCTCTAAGAGCTTCCCATGACACCCTCTGCCAATCAGAGCATAGCACTTCCCCATAAGTTCTAGCGCCACACAAAAGAGGCCATCTTGTTCCAAGAGTGTGTGTTTCAGAGATCGTGCAAATGCTGAGTGGAAACATGGACTCCTTCACAACCCCCACCAGAAGTTGGGACTTTGCTTTGGTGCCGAGGGCCTTCCACCGCATGAGAAGAAAGCGCCACATCGGCGACAGTTCCGAGGACGAGGGAGAGGCGAAAAGGGGCCCTTTGCCCCCACTGCTATTGGATACACCAGAATCTGACCCCAAAACCCAACCGCTCACGAGGCAGCCCGACGAGCTAGATGGCCTCTCGTTATCCGTCCCTATGGAGGAAGCTGCCCACAGCTCCCAGGAGTCGGACAAGGTGAACGGGAAAGAAGTCAAACAGGTAAATGAAAAATCGAGGTGGGAGGCATCATGGGTATTTTGTGAATCTAAAAACCAGCAGCTGTAGCTCACTCTCTTTTTTTTTTTTTTTTTGACAATCTCTCGACAGCTCGACGATGACTTTCTAGAAGCCTTTGAGAAATTGCACAGCGGTAATCCTGTGGGAGTAAAGCTATCTTGTGCCAGCTGTTTTTGCTCATGTCTGACACATGGATCTCGAGAACAAAAGTGGAAGAATGAATTAACTTGGACTCCCTAATAGCGATAGTGGTGGGGGTGTCATGGTGTCCATTTGCAGACGGCTGTAAAAGGGTGTGTTAATCCAGATGCTTAATAAAACTTGTATTAAATGTGTTGGTGTGAATGTGTTCCTTCCATACTTACAGCATCTTTTACTAACACAAATAACAGTCATGTCTACGCAGATAGCTCTGTTAGAGAAAATATATTACACCCCCAGGGAAGTTGGCAACTTTGGTGGGGTGAACCCTCTGTTTCAAGCAGTCAAAAAGCACAGTAAAACTTTGAACAGAAGACAGGTAACATCATGGCTTTCAGACCAGGACGCTTACTCTTTGCACAAGCCTGCTCTAATATGTTTTAAAAGAAATAAGACCATTGTCTCAGATGTGGATGCACAATGGCAAGCAGATTTGGTGGATATGCACCGGTTCTCCAAACACAACAGCGTTTTTAAGTATATTTTGACAGTGATAGACATTCTATCAAAATATGCCTGGGCCTTAGGCCTAAAGGACAAGACGGGCAAGGAGGTAGCCAAGGCCTTTAAAGCTATTTTCAGCGAAGGTCGCGTGCCTCAAAAATTACAAACAGATCGGGGAAAAGAATTTTTAAACAAACCTTTAAGTGGATTGTTAAAGCGGCATGGTGTCCACCATTTTGTTACTAACAATGAAGTCAAAGCGGGGGTTGTGGAGCGATTTAACAGAACTTTAAAATCTAGGATGTGGAGATATTTTACAGCCCACAATACCTTTCGCTACATTGACATGTTATCTGAGTTTATAAAGAGTTACAACGGGAGCTTTCACAGAACTATACGTACCAGACCTGCTGATGTGAACCCCGCGAATTCTCTGACAGTCTGAAAAACTGTTTATGGAGATGATTTTAAAATAAAGCAGGCTGTTGTTCCTTTTAGAAAAGGGGACCACATGCGACTCCCTAAAACCAAAGGTGCTTTTAAAAAAGGTTATGAACAGATGTTTACCGATGAGATATTCATAGTGGATGAAGCCTTAACCAGGGGTGAGAGACCCATCTACTGATTAAAAGATTACGAGGGTGAGACAGTGACGGGGTCATTTTACCCTGAAGAATTACAAAAGGTGAACCCCAAACAAGACAGGATTTACAGGATTGAAAAAGTTCTAGCAGAGAAAGGGAAAGGGAGAAAAAAGCAGCTATTGGTGAAATGGCTCGGGTGGCCCAACAAATTTAACAGTTGGGTAGAAGCTTCTCAACTTTGTAACGTTTAAGCGTGAATTAAAAACAATCCCACCTGCAAGGAGATAAATGGGGGACGGTGGCTTCTACATCACTTTGCCCAGCAACGCCAGCTCTGGGGTTTTTCCCCAAAACACCAACTCAGCCTTTACGATACAGCTAATAAAGCCGTTGGATCTCCCGGGTGCCTGGGAAGTGGGGCTCGTGGAAATACAATATCTGCACAGCTGGAACAACATTACTGAGGACACCCCTTTCCAAATCACCTTTGGAGATAAATCATGGAGTTATATCCTACGACGAGGTTATTACTCAACTATACCCGAATTATTGGAACATATGAACAGCATTGTGGCACGTCATTCTGGACCGCCTGATGTGATCATGAATTATGACCCGGTGAGTAGAAAATTTAGACTTAAATCCACCGATGCTACTGCTACGTTTTCTACCATCGAGGAGCTAGCTAACATTCTGCGTTTGGCCCCCGGGCACAGTGTCCAGAAGAGCCCCTTCTCAGCAGACATCACAGGGGGTTTCAACTCCTTGTATCTATACACAGATATTGTAGAACACCAGTTTGTGGGGGACTTTTCTGTCCCCCTGTTACGCTGCGTCCCTGTCAGAGGAAATAACAATGAGTTTGTTACCATCACCTACGATAAGCCTCATTATGTACCCATCAGTCAACACCACATCGACACCATCACCATTGAAATAAAGACAGATCAAAACAGGCGCGTCTCATTTCGCTTTGGCAAGGTGATTGTGAAGCTGCACCTGCGTTCCCGGAAAGAACGAGGTTTCTAAAAAGCAAAACACTATTATGGTGATCGTAAAAAATTACAGTGACCCCAAAGTCTACAGCAACTATTACAAAGCCCAGACTGGATACGCCCTTCCTGGATATCATGGAGCCCCTGTGATGTACGGGGCCGGCGTGGGCGGAATATTCCGTAGCCTTTTTCGAAAAGCTGTACCGCTTTTGCGAAGAGGGCTAGAGATTATTAAACCCCACGTAAAAACAGCCGCTCAAAACATAGCCAGAGATGTGGTAGGCCACGTTTCCCAGGCTGTCCTGGAGAAGGTGGGGAATCCGGCTACACAGGAAGGATCAGGGCTGATGTATATTAAAAGGAGGAAGAGAAAGAGAAATGCGTCATCCCCCCGACGCACAAGCTCCCCGAAACCCTTTAAAAGAAGAGCCTTGACACGCAGGACAGGCCATAAGCGAAAGTCCAAGAGGAAGCCAGGGAGAAAGAGGACACGCTGTGTACCTGGTAAAAGAGATATGTTTTAGTCAACATGGCTTTCGTTCACTGCGGGTCGGAAGAGTGCACCAAATCCGAACTAGACTTGTTTCAGATAGCCCCTACGCAGACCAGCATTGAGAAAAGCATCTACATCGAGGTGCCGCCTCTGTCAGCCATGACAGAGACTGCCCCCATCGACTTTTTTATAGCAGGGAATGGCATAGATTATATGGATTTAAACAACACGCTACTCTACCTTTGTTGCAAGATAGTAAAAGGAGACGGGACTGCACTCCCCAGGGATGCCGCGGTAGGCCTGGTGAATTACCCAGTGGCCTCTATTTTCAGTCAATTGGACATTACGTTGGGAGACCGCCTAGTAAGCCAAAGCAACAACTGTTACCCTTACAGGGCCTTTATTGAATCGGTTTTTAATTACAGCAACGACACCCTCGCTACACAATTTTCCGCCGGACTGTTTTACAAAGACACTCCTGGACAACATGAAAAAACAGAGCTGGATGGTGAGAATCTAGGATTTGTGAGGCGTGCAAGGCTGACGTCCCAGAGCAGGACAGTAGAGTTGTTGGGTCATCTACACAGCCACCTGTTTTTTCAAGAAAAACTTTTGTTGAACGGGGTGGATGTGAAAATTAAATTGACACACAGTAAAGAGGCCTTTTGTTTAATGGGCGATGCGACTGAGGGTTTTAAACTGCGCATTGTATCAGCCTCCCTCTTTGTGAAGAAAGTGCGTGTGGCCCCGGGCATCTGTCTGGGGCATGCGGAGGCCCTGCTTACCGCTAATGCTAAATACCCTGTGGACCGTGTGGGAATGAAAGTGTTTAGCATCCCCGCAGGCAGTAGGGTCAGTAACCAGGAGAACTTGTTCTTGGGACAGTTACCCAAAATACTTGTCCTAGGGTTTGTGGATAATGACGCTTTTAGCGGAAGTTACACTAAAAACCCCTTTCATTTTAAACATTATGATATTAATTTTGTGGCCCTGTATGTGGATGGTGAACAGATACCAACCAAACCTCTGCAACCAGACTTTGAGGCCGGCCGCTGTGTGAGAGAATACATGAATCTGGTACAGAGAGCAGGCAAACACACGAAAGATCGCTCTCTGTTAATCGACCATGAGGAGTTTGCACGGGGTTATACCTTGTTTGCCTTCGATCTCTCTCCTGACCAGGAATGCGCCGACCACTATTCGCTGATTAAAACAGGGATCCTCAGAGCAGAAATACGCTTTGGGAGGGCTTTGATGGTCACCGTCAATATGATCGTGTATGGGGTTTTTGACAACGTCATAGAGATAAATCAGAGGAGAAACGTTCTGTTTGATTACATGTGAAGATGGACACCATGCAGCTCTCACGTGTCTTATCAACAGGCCCTTATACAAAAGAGAATTTCTTGGATGTGTTCCCTTGTGATTGGCTCCCTGGTGGAAGGTTATCTCAGAGACCCCTAGGTTGGTGGTCAACACGCACCCTCACAACCAACCGGGTGAACACTGGCTTGCCTTGTATCTGGCGGAGCGTAACCACGGAGAGTTTTTTGATTCATTTGGGCATCCCCCGAACAGTGCATTGTTTCCTAGAAGCATTATGAAATTTTTAAACAAAAATGCCACCGACATTGTGTTTCACACTAGACAATTACAACACCCTCCTCTCTGTCGCCTGCAGCTATCACTGTGTGTTTTTCTTGCATTACCGTAGCAAAGGTTTATCTTTTGACCAGATTTTAAAAATGTATTCTAATGACTTAATGCAAAATGACCAGATGGCGATGAACTTTGTAAAAAATAAATTTAAATACTTGGGCATGCCTAGTCTTGCTCAAAACATGTTTCAGCAAACTCAGACATGCGTATCCTGCAATGACTTTCATAGCCATGTTGCTCAATAAAGCACCCTAGGTGAGGGGTTTAAAGGCAACTGATGTTTGTTTTTCTTAATTTTTGTTCTTAAAAACAATGAACAATTCAGAAAAAATACCAAGACATTTAATATATATATTCTATATAAATAGAAGTGTTTTATTTAAAGCAAAACGTGATCAAGTTCAAAAATTATTTTTAGAACATGGCAAACTTCACACACTGAGCCATTCAGATAGTTTAGCCAATTTTCGTTTTTTAGAAGGCAAAAAAGGAGTCGGTGTTTCTCAATCCATCCCAGCATTAGCGGCTCAGGCCTTCAGGCGTTCCAGAAGAACTCTGTTGTCTGCACTGCCCATGATAGAAGATGGGACGTTTAGTTCTGCCATGGCATTTATAAACACATCCCACCCTTTAGGTACATGTCTGCTAGGGACGGAACACGTCTGGGTAACGGCTCTGACTACGTCAAGCATGTTAGAACCATTAACCACCGAGCCTTTGTACACAAATGTGCCTTTATCATTCCAGGAAGCGATAGTTTTATCCTGGCCCAGCTTATTTAGCAACACTGAGGCATTTTTCTTATAACGCTTATTCACGTTATCCAACACCTCCTGAACCACAGAGTCTGAGGTGTTTGCTGTTTCTGGAGGTTTGGGGATGGTGTCACTCTGTTCCGGTAGAAACAGATTGATTTTCCCTTTATCTGCATCACTTTGCCTCACGTACGTTAGGTACCTCTGAAGCACAGCGCTGTAGAGTTTAGCCTTTTCATATTCAGCTAAGTCAGTCCTTTGAAGAACAGACTTCATTTCAGCATCCAGTATGCGAGTTGCGGTTGTTCTGATATTTTCCTCCGCTGGAGGGGGAGCCCTTAATTGCTCCAGCTGATGGCTGGGCACCAGGTAAATTTTTTCTGCATATTCCATTATCGGTTATTCAAAAGCCCCGTTATCAGAGGGTCAGCAAAACTTAACAGAGGGCCGATAAACCCCCCCCCCCAGACTGCTTCACCAGATGCTTCTTTCTTTTAAGCAAGACCCTTTTATTAGACAATGTTTTTATAAGCGTGCATTTCTTTTTCAGCACACTCACTTGATTCTGCGTCAAAGGCACGTTTCCTTTTAAGGTATTGAGTGCTATTTCTGAGATGGCCACTACTAAATCATCAGAGGCCGACACAGTATAGCCTTCCTTTGCTGCGGGGATGATTTGCTAAGTAATTTTAAGAGAGCCAGGTTTCTCTTCACACAGCTAGACATGTTTTCGGGCGGCACCCCCAGCTGTTAAAAAGGGGGTCTGCCGATAAATCATCTCTTTTTATACCCGGCGGGGGTTCTTTTCAAAGTATAAACCACCGGCCAGTCTGGAGGGAAAAGACCGGTTCTCAGTCTATAAGCTTCTGGCATGGACGCATTTAAATCCACCCCCAGGTAGCCATAAGGTCTTTTGGTAGCATCCTCAAAAGCTTCTAGAAAGAATTGAGCCTTGCCGGGGTACATTTGCCGAGCAAGTGTAGCGATTTGTAGTTTATCCCTGGGGTTTTTGAACAAAACCATGTACTTAGCGTTTAGGTTAATTGTACAGCTTTTTTTCCCCTGACAAAATACGTTCTGATCGATATACATAATGCTCAAGTTCCTGTGGTGCGCGTACTTGGTAAAGGCTTTCTCAATTTCATCACTTTCACAAGCAGAGTTCATCAGATCAGCCACGATAATCAGATTCACTTTATTAGTAGGAAACAAACAGTCATCGTCAAAAGCATTAGGCAGACCCTCCACAAAATTGATAAAGTGATATTTACAGAGCAGCTCTTTATACAGAGGTTGCCAACAACTGTAACACCACACAATATTCTCAGGCATAACAGACAATGTGTGATTGGCATTATCCAATACGTTTTTTATAAAGTAACTTTTCCCACAGTTGCTAGGCCCTGCGAGAATTGCAGAAAAGGGGTGTTTCCACTTCGTATCCATTTTTCAAAAGCCGTAGGGCCGGGTTTTAAACCCTTCTCCTAGGACCCTCTTGTTATAAATGACTTTCTGTGTTTTTTTAAGGGTTTTTGTCTCTATTTGCCACTGATTTTTGTTTCTTACAATCGAGGGCTGTTGCACCTCTATCTTTTTTGAGGTGTTTTCTTGCAGACCCGTGCAATAGTCCAGGACTAGATCTTTCAAACTGTCAAAGTTGATCTTTTCACAGTTTGCTACGTTTAGGGTAATCCCTTTGACTTTCATACAGGCCTTTCCTCCCGACAGCTTATACCCGTATGTTTTCGGGCCTGCCGACACAAACTCAGTGATGTGTTGATCTGACGGGATCTCGCTTGTGAGGTCCCCTAAATAATCCCCCAGAGGGGGATTCCAGTCACCTTCCCTTTTCACAAATATCACTGAGTCAGTGTCGTGGTACAGGCACCGCTCTTGCAACACATCTAGGAGACTGAATAATTCTAAGCGGGCATAAGCGGTGGAACAGGCTATGAAAACATTGGTATTGCCAGCGACAGAGTACCGGTCTTTTGCATGCTTCCAAGACACGCACGCTGTTTCATCGTCGATAAACTCACAGGATGAAACCTCGTAATTGGGGGAAAACAGGTACTGAAAGAGTTCGTCAGGGTCTCTCACGATGCTGGTGTTGGGTAGGTTTGTTCTTTGGCCGAATTTACCCCACAGAGAATTTAAAAACAGTTTAGCAATTTGGCTTTTAGCAGGGTTCGACCTGATCTCGTGTTGGCATAAATGCACGCCTTCTTTTTGGTAAAAATCGTTAACGTACTTATTTTGTTTTTGTTCATCTGTGCACCAGCTGGGATATCCTGAAGCCTCTTGTTTCTGACGGAGGTGTAATTTTATGTACTCTGAAAAGAGTTTGTCAGATTTGTCATTAAAATGCCAGATTTCATAGATTTTAGCCACTGCATACCCCTTTGCTATGGCCACATTCAATTCCACTGTGCACCATGTCCCCAGGATAGCTCTCTCCTCATCAGTATGGGTGCACGTCTCCCGCTGCTCGGTTTCCACACACGTTTGGCATAGCAGGAACATAAGCTTGCCACCCACTCTGACAGGTAACAATGGGAAAAAGAGGCCTCACGGGGAGTACACCTTAACTTTTGCAATTCCAAAATAATTTGCGAGGGGTCCAAAGTTGTCATAAACTATATCGGGGTGTCCAATAGGGTATTCGTTGGTTTTCTTTCCGAAAGGATACAGGCTGGTAAAATCATAATAGTGGATTTCCTCCCCAGGGTTAGGCGTGTAATATAGGTGGATAGCGTTTGTCCTCCCCCCCAAAAAGAGCATCCCTAGGCCTGAGAGGCTGAGGTAACTGGGCTCGGTTTAAAAAGCCTGCAAGCTCCCTGTCTGTTTCTTTCATCACCTCCCACTCGTGCTCCCAGAGAGTCCTCACTACAAAACCAAGTCGTTTTAGATAGTCGGTCTCAAGCTGCGTCTTGTAATAAAGAAACCCAAAAGTTGTCCCTATCATAAGGTTTTGTGCTTTTTCACAATAACAGAGGACACAGCCATGGAAAAAACACCCGTTAAACACAAAGGCTGTGCGCCCCGCGTCAATATCTGCGTAACCATCTAAAAAGTAGGGGCCTACCTGTAGTTCCCCACCCTGTAAAGCATGCCGTATTTGTATATTTTCTTTGTAAGAGGTATACAGCAGCCACTGAATAGATGGGGTCGAATATCTCTTTTTCTGCCTGTGATAGTTGTCTGGAGGGAGAAGAGCTACTGTGTTAGGCTCCAAAAACATAAACCTGTACATAGCCATGCAGACAGATGCCAGTGTGATGTACTGGAAAGGATCGATATATAGGTTTATCTCAGTGAATTTACCAGGGCCTCTCTCTGCTACATCCCCCCATCTCTGTCATTTTCATAATCTCTTTTCTATATAGAATACAAGCCTGTCTCAAAATTTTAACATCCTGTTGACAGCAATACGCGAGCTCTTTCTTCAAGTCAAACGTCTCAGAGCTGTGGTCCGATACCAGTCGAGAAACTCTGCTTTTTCCCCGGGCATCATGCTTTCTACACCATAGTGTCCCACACCGGGCATAGGCCCCATGTAATTTTGATTTTCTAAAGTGTTAAAAAAAATGTGGAAAATACCCTTTGCACCCTTCAAACCCCATCGCCTGCGGTAGCTTGCTAAGCTTCATGGGCAAGAAGTTTAAAGAGTCTATAAAACGAATGCCCAAGACCTTAACTTCCACACGCATCAGTTTACTACCCTGAGTGATCAGTTCTACTCCCATCTTTTCTTTCAGTAACTGTCTCACAACAAAGTATGCATCATAACCTTTGGAATTTTGTGCTAGGAATGTGTAGTCACAGAACTTTTTGACAATAAAGGTCTTAATAAAGTTAGAAAGGCATTCGTTGCCCTTAAATGCCCAGGCTTTTTCCGGGGTTAGGGTCAAAGCAAAAATATAATTGGGTATGTGCAATCCAGTCTCCTGCATGCACTCAAAATCATAAAAAATGTACTTTTCTGAGGATTCAGGCTTTTTAATACAGTCCATAAAACACAGGTGACTGTCTATGTTGCCCACAAGCAAGCCCTTACACTGCTTACAGCGTTGCCCTTTACAGCGGTGCCGCTTGTTCACGTAAAACTGACACTCATCACACAAAGTTTTAGACAGGCATTCGACTTGTTTTTTCGATGCGCAGTCTATGTGTCTGTCTAAACACACTTTGGACCGACAATACAATCTACAGCTAGGACACCTCAGCAGCATGCCCACACTGTCGGAGCACGTTCCGCTCAAGCAGAGGCAGCAACAATACCTGCAAGAGTGGTCGTGACTGTACACTGTGTGGCAAAACTCACAATAATTTTTCGCTCTAAACAACTTTGTCACATCCAGAACCCCATAGTAATGCTCATCTTGCAACAGGATAAAATAAGTGTTGGGGTACACCGGGCCTCCCGTTTTAAAAAAGCCCCAGCCGCCTTTTGCCATATATAGCACCACCTGTATGTTAACTTGTAGGGATAACATATTAAAGTATTAAAAATGATTCCCCAAGTAGAAGAAGCATATAAGTGTTTAGATTTATTCTTGTTAAAGTGTTTAGATTTAGTGTTATCAAGCTTGATAAGTGTTTAGATCTAGTATTATTATTATTATTTGTTAAATGTTTAGATTTATAATTATTGAATATAGAATATAATTTGTTAGGAATGTAATATTAGGTCATGTAACTTAAAACTATAATACTATGTAGCCAGAAACAGCTCCCCTCTCTGTTTCCCAGGGCACGCTCAAACTTTTGCAAGTGGCTGCTTGTCAAGCCACTAACTCTGCTCTGGGAGCCAAGCCCTGTAATTGATTAAGGGCATTGTTACACAGCTGACCCCCTTCTCTTCAAAGCATTGTGAACCAATTAACCCTAATCGCAAAGTGAAACATTGTAACTATAACAGTAACTAACTCCGCACTCAGAGAGAGAATGTTTTAAGAAATGCCACCCAGAAACTTTTGTAACTTTTTGTAACTACAACTCTTGTATATGTAAAATTATTATTATACAAAATACTGTATGTGGAACATTAATTAGGGAATGTATGTAAGAGAGCGAGTGCTTGGACAATGAATGAATGGTTTGAGAGGTGCCAGCCTGAGAATACAGTATCAAAGGGCTGAAGAAGGCGTCAGGTGCCAGTGCAACCAAAAGGTGTCAAGTGGAGAAAAACTGGAGACTGGAGGTCCACCCTATGAGATCACTGACGAGCACCTGGCAGCCACCAGGTGTGTGTGTATGTATAAGGGTTAAGTAGTGATAGGAATAAGTAGTTAAACAACGTTGTTTGCTTCTATCTTTTCTTTATTCTTTATTATTATCTTTACAATAAATGTGGCTTTTTGCCTTATCCCCCTCATAAGATCCTGCTTGCTTTTATTGGTACAACAAACTCCTAAATGCTGTTCAAACTTTGCTACATCGCTGAGCATAACCTTTTTTTTTTATCTGACCACCCCAGTTTCTCATGCAGCTTTCTCGCCCCCTCTAACAATTCGGCATCCGTAGGTTTACGATTAGACGTGACGGCCAAAAGCCTGCCCGCAAAACACAGATTTGTACCGGTGTAAGCCAGGTCTACTAAACACGGTCTCTTTTTATGAATAATTTGACTACTAAGGATAGAATTTAAAACTCTACGAGCTCCCTCACCCCTGCTTTTTACAACTGTCACAACGAGGTGCAATGTCCCATCGAGGTACAACTCTCTATTACTCTGTAACAGTTTTGAGGTCTGATTTAAGAAATCCCCAGCTGAGATTTAAGAAATCCCCAGCTGAGTTTTGAGGTCTGATTTAAGAAATCCCCAGCTGACTGAAAACAAGGGGTCAGTTAAATTATGGCTCTCTAAACGCAACTGAACATAATCATCAGGACCTATCCTTCCATCAACGTCATCTAGAACTAACTGTATCCCCCTGTGTATGGCTTCAACAACCTGCTGAGCTGAATTTATTTGCTCAAGATTGACAAAACGAAATTCCTCACAATACACCGCCCCCCCCCAAATCTAGGTAGCTCACGTTGCCAGCTTCTCACTCTCTCCATATACACCTCTGCATTTTCAGGGTTACTTGGGGGTTCCTCTATGGGACAATTAGCAGTATCTTCTATCTCAGAGGCTATTTGAGAGTCAGACTCTGAGGCGCCTCCATGAGGGTCATTGGGAATAGACCGGGACCCGTCAAGAGAGCCCTCTGGGGAATTTGCTAAACCAGAGTCTGATTCCGCCTCCGCATTTTTAGACAAGCCAGTTTGAGAGCCTCCAGTAGGGGGCATCTCTTTTTGTTTTTTTTCCCCTCATTACCTCTTTAGCCCTTTTTAAAATTTTTACAGCAACCCTGGCCTGAAACTTTTTGGCAGCCATCTGTTTATCCCCCAAGCGCTGTCCCCCTTTTTGTTTACACATGAGTTGATGTGTACCCTGGAGGTTGCCCCTTTTACCCAGGCCCCTTTCTTTTAGGCCCCCTGAGGATACAGAGGTCACCAGTTTTCTGAATGAAGCATCAAACTCTTCCCCAATACTAGAATATGGGGGAGCTATGATGAGCTTATGGTTTTGGGAGAATGGTTTGTCAGTCCTTGGTTTTTTTAATTCACAACCCCTAGAGCGCATGCTCCGGGTTTGTGAATGTGGGCGTTTTTGCTCACAGTGTTCTCAGGGCTTGGTGTGGCAGTGGCCGCTGAGAAACTGGAGTTGTGTTTGAGTGGCTGCAATACCTCGGCATTGCAGGAATTTTCAGTCCTTGGTTTTTTTATACGCAGCCCCTAGAGTGTGTGCTCTGGGTTTACACACATTCAGAACCCCTAGAGCGCATGCTCCGGGTTTGTGAATGTGGGCGTTTTTGCTCACAGTTTCCTCAGGGCATGGTGTGGTGGTGGCCGCTGAGGAACTGGAGTTGTGGTTGCATGGTTGTTTTTTACCAGAGTCTTTTGTTTTGTCCTTGGGTTTGAAGTATATGAGGTTTGGACCGCCCGGGTGCTTCATCTGCACTCTTGTGCTGTTTGGCGTTGTTAAAGGTCTCAAAGCAGATTCCTGGTTCTTTGGCGGTTCTGGAGGAAGTATCCTTGTAGCTCTGACTACAGCATTGTCAGAAAAGTTGCCCATGCCTATGAGGTGGGGGAAAAACATTTTACAAAAAAAACCCCAAACAAACTGAACTTTACCATCTTTCTCACCCACACCTATGTATTTACTTAAAACCTCATAGAACAACCAAACCGATAAGCAAAATATGCTTACTGGGCTTCATCCATCCATCAGTCACTGATGCTGGTAAATTTTCCTTTTCAGCTGTCTCTTTGCTTTTTCTTTTGAGCTTGTTTTCCCTCTGGTCTAAGGATCTCTCATGTTTTGACTGTACTGTGGCGCAAACAACATTATTATAAAACACATGAAACCCTCCTGTAAACTTTAAAAAAATCATTAGGGTGTTTTTCTATTTAAAAAGTTATAGCTTTAAAACAAAATAATCCATTTCAGGCTCTACAACAAACACCAGTTTTGAGTTTATTTCTACCACTTAAAAATAAACAAACAAACAAACAAACAAACAAAAAAACAACAAAAAAAACCCCACAAACATTTTTTAAACACATCACATTTTGCACAGTAAAAAAACCCTGTTAGTTTGAAACAAACCAACAGTTTGCAACCAAATACTTTTTAAAAACCACACCTGTGTCTTGCACAGACACCCCCCCCCAATCTCTCTCTCTCTCTCTCTCTCTCTCTCACTCACCCCCCACATGCATTTAAAAGGCACATGTGTGCTTGGGCTTTTGGTTAGTTAGGCTTACCCCCCCCAAATGCCTCAAACCCCATTTTAAAAAAACACATCACATTTTGCACAGAAAAAGCAACCCACCAAACACTCTATACCAGCAGTTTGCCAACATATATTTTAAAAACACCAATAAGCTCCCCCACAATTAAGTTTTGAAAAAAACCCAACTCACAATTTAAACATTACAATTAGTTAAAAGAAAAAAATAACCCACACGCTTTAAAAATAATTATGGATAGTTACCTTCTACCACAGGGTAAAGGCATGCTGGCACAGGGCTATTCTGTTTTCCCCTATATATATTTGGGACTATGGAATAAAGAACAAGCAAAAAAAAGTTAGTTAGGATTACCCCCAAATGCCTCAAACCCCATTTTAAAAACACATTACATTTTGCACAGTAAAAAAACCCTGTTAGTTTGAAACAAACCAACAGTTTGCAACCAAAATACTTTAAAAAAAAAAACCACACCTATGTCTTGCACAGACCCTCATCTCTCTCTCTCACACACACACACACACACACACAGACACACACACACACCCCCCCAGCAGCACCACATGCATTTAAAAGCCAATTGCAAAAAAAAGTTACCTTTTTCTATGGGATAAAGTGTTGCAAGCACATGCTTGTTCTGCCCCCCCCCCCCCGATGTGTGCTTTGGGCCTTCAGGTTAAAGAACATGCACACATGTTAGTTAGTATTACCCAGTTTTTTGTTTGTTTGTTTTTTTATAAACAGTATTAAGCACAACTACAGATAAAATGGTTTTTACCTTGGCCTGGTGGTGAACTGCGGCTTAAAGTTACTGGTTCCATGCTAAACAGATCACACTGCAATAAAGATAGCCACCATTATTTTACTAAGAGAGCATGGCCAAAGAGTGACATTATATAATATATATTTTCAAAGTTAGAAACAGGGAACATACCTTCTCTTGCAGTCCAGCAGCCATTCAAGAAAGTTTCTGTTGAAAAGGACAGTCTCCAAAATACCTAGGTTGTTATACCATCCTAACCCATTGTTTCAAACAACTTCAACATAGTAGCTAGCAGGTTAATTTGATCACTGCAACTCTAAAATAATAGACCCTTAAAGACTTTAGGCACCCCTCCCTAGCATTGCCTTTTGTGATCTGGGGTGGGGGAATTAAACTGTCTCCACAACTGGGTTGCTTTTGGCTAAATTTTTTTTTCTTTAGTTAAAATACATTTTTTTTGTAGGGCCTTCTTACAGTATTAACTGTAAAAGCGCCTTTCCTCAATGTAGCTGTACCCATTTCCATGTGGAGACCCTTTGCAGATATCAATAAATGTCTTGGGATTTGTTTTTTTTAAACATGTTTCTTTCATGCTTAAGGCTTGGTGTTTAAATAAAATGCTTTTAAATGTTTGATTGTCTTTAGAGCAAATGCTTGTTCTAAAGTATGGTAAAAGTTTGAAACATTTCAGTTTGGGGTTAGACCCTTCATTTTTTTTAACTTTTTATGGCTAGAAAGAGTAGCCCATAGCATTCAACCAACTCCTGGGTCATTTTTAAACTGTCCAATAGCGTTTCTACCAACTCCTGTGTCCTTTAAACTGTCCAATAGTGCTCTACCAACCCCAGGGGTTATATTTAAACTGTCCAATAGCATCTGCAAACTCCTGAGGTGTTATTTAATTAGATATTCATCAGAGCCCCTCCCCCCCCCATCCAACCCAGCAAATTTAATTACTGAACACTAGCCTCAACAAGGGTAAGTGGTCACACCTAAACCTAACCATTGACTAGAGCCCCCTGGCTATTCAGTGAGGTGTGGTTAAACCATTAAGTTCATGTCTAATAAATCCTAACTGGGAGGCTTGATTTTTTTCCTTTTATTTAAAAAACAAAACATTTTGGAGGTGTTTTTCCTTCCCTGAGTTTCTACCATACATCTTTCAGGGTTTTTCGGTAAATGGGCCCCTTTATACAAAATGGATTCTCACAAACTTTATTTTTTTTAAATGATTTTATTTAACAGATATACAGGCCATGTGTTCCACCAAAACTTTTACTCATGTAAGGATCACACCAACCTTCTGACAGAAGATAGTCACAAAAGCCCCTTTTCAATAGATATTTACAGCTACCAAGTTTTATATCTCACCATTCTCTAACTTCATCCTTTTAGGCATCTTACAAATAGTCTTTTTCTTAAGCAGGGTTCTGTAACTTTTTGTACGCACCAGACATTCAATATAATGCTCTAAGCAGGCGTCTTTTGGCTTGGTCATGGTCTTTAAAACACTGTGAGGATCTTGACTGAATTGCACTGCATTTACCAAAGTCACCCCTTGCGCTAAGTGTTCTTGAGTTAAGCACAGACATTCTGAAGTCCAAGTCACACAGTCATGGTGCCGCTGGGCTGGCGCATCTATGACACAACCCTCACAGTCCTCAAAAAGCTTTTCCCTAAGACAGTGACTAAGGACGGTATAAACACCAACGCGTACAATAGAGTGCATAACTTTTTTACGCTTATGATGTGGCACTGGCTCAACTAGGTCAATGCCAAGCCACCTCCTGAATTCTTCATGGCCGTCATCCTTGGCATTCTCTTCAATGCTTTGTATCGGTGTTGAGCAAAAACAAGGTGGGCCCTGTTCATCTTCCCTGTCTGATGAAATGCTGTCCTGGGTGTTAGGGGCAGCTAGAAAGGCATTGTCAAGCTGTTGAGAGATTGCCAGAAAGAAATAATGTATGACCCTCTGGTCATTTTTTTTTTTTTTTAGGTTTACAAAATCCTGGTTTCCTAACCCATGATGCCCCAACCTGTTTGACTTCTTTTCTGTTCACCTTGTCCGATTCCTGGGAGCCGTCGGCACCTTCCTCCTCCAGGTCATCTAGCTCTTCAGGCTGCCTCGTGAGCGGTTGGGTTTCGGCATCAGATACTGGTGTATCCATCAGTGGCTGGGCCAAAGGGCTCCCTTCGACTTCTCCTTCCTCCTCGGAACTGTCGCTGATGTAATGATTTCTTCTTGGCACCAAAACAAAGTTGGTGAAAGAAGCCATGTTTCCACTCAGCGTTTGCACGATCTGTGAAACATGCGCTCTTGGAACACGATGGCCTCTTTTGTGTGGCACTAGAACTTATGGGGAAGTGCTATGCTCTGATTGGTAGAGGGTGTCACGGGAAGCTCTTAGAGGGGTCACACGACCTGCTTCCGGTCTGGTCAACCGGTCCCGGAACTGCCCCCCCCGATTGGTCAAAGCGGTTTGCGGGGCGGTCCTACAGGGGAAAAACCCTTCCTAATTGGTAGAGGGAGGTGGGGTGAGTCCTTAGAGGGGTCACATGACACCTTTTACTTCCGGTCACCTGTCCCTCTTGACCCCGGCTGTATTACCCCAAGGGTGGGACTTCCGGTGACAGAGGCTGGGCCTAACGGGGGTCACATGACACCCTTTACTTCCGGTCACCTGTCCCTCTTGACCCCGGATGTACTACCCCCCAAGGGTGGGACTTCCAGTGATGCCCCCCCCGTGCGGGACTTCTGGGGACAGGGGCGGGACTTCCGGGGTCAGGGGGCGGGACTAACGTTTGATTGATGGTAGGGCCCTTATACTACTGAGGTGTCTCAGTTGGGGGCCACCTGAGTGAGGGTTGGGTTTTGGAGATTTTTTGTTTCCTCACTTTTGTGGTCGCCATCTGATTTTAATGTGGGTCAGTGGGCCCCCCCCGCCCCCCGACCCAAAAAAGGTTGCCTACCCCTGCCATAAGTAAAGAAAATATTACAATCTTTTGTATTGGACATAAATTAATATTTTAATTTATTTAAAATGAAGTCTGATAAACTAACATGAGAGAGTTAAAATGTTTAATCTGTTTAATAATTGAACTTAAACCATTCTCCCTAGTTGCAACACTAGCAAAATGGCTTGGGCATAATTGTGTAATTAAAGGTGAGTTTCCATTAACGACTGGTGTTCTCTGGTAAGGTTTACATTGAGACATGTGACAAAAAGTTTGAGAACCACTGCAGCAGAGGCACCCCTGGCTTCTCCCCCTGAAAGATCTCTGCAGGCTCCCTGCTGCTCCACAAGAGCCCACAGAGAGATTAGATCTGTTACCACGGTGGTGAAATCACCATGTTGATCCAGTATGGATGATGGACCGACTCTTCGTGAGTCTTCCTCATCCAAACAGTCAATTTAAATAGCATGGTAAGGTGCCACATGAAAACACTTGGGCTATGTCTAGACTGCATCCCTCTGTCGACAGAGGGATGCAAATCAAGCACGCTGAAATTGCTAATGAAGCAGGGATTTAAATATCCTGCATTTCATTAGCATAAACATGGCCACTGCTTTTTTTTCAAAACAGAGCTTTTTCGAAAAAAAACAGCAGTCTAGATGTGGATCTGTCAAAAATAAACCCTTTTTCGATAGATCCTGTAACACTCATTTTTTGAAAAAGAGTTTATTTTATATCAGACGTGCACACAGTGCCCACTCTACCTCAGCTGGTGCTGGATAATCAGGGCCTCAATTCTAAAGGAGTTGCCATTACTGAGGTGATAGATTCCCCCACGTTTTGTTGTGGATTTTTCCAAAGAAAATGCTGGTGTTTTCTATAGGTCACCCACATCTCCCAGTCCTAGCACAGACTTGGGATTAACCTGGCTTTCTCATGTAAAAATCTTATACATGTTCGGCCATTGTGATTGTGAATACCTGGTGAGGCAGTCTGCCAAAGGCAAGGCTGGCCTTGAATCTTGATATCTATGGCGTCAGTTGAATGGCTTCTGTGAAATTTGGCAGAGCAGCTCAGAGAGACCTCTCTCCTTTACTTAAAGATAGAATCTCACCGCAGCCTGAAGAAAAAAGTGCTCGTGGCAGACAGAAAGCCACTCTTGCAGTGTAACCTCAGCCTTAGGCTACTTATTGCTTCAAGTGCCTTCAATAAAGTGAGGGTGAGTCTCGTGTTGTGTGTTAGTTTTATTTAAAAGTTTTTCTGAGTGTTATTTTTAACAAGCAAATTAATCTCTTACAGTCACTGACATAGCAAAGGAGGTGTGGGGAAGTAATTGCCCCTCTGTTCCCCCTATCATCCCTCGGCTTGCCTGCGCCTCCTCCACCCACCACTGCCTACTGAAGCCTCTTCCCTACCTCTCCTCCCCCAGCCCCACTCTCCTCCATTTTCAACAGTGTGATCGTGCCCCAAAGTGGAGGAGGCAGGGGAAGATGCAGTACAAGCTCCCCCCCCCCCCATCCTCCCAGGGTCGGGCTCAGCCATATGACAGGTTCGCTTGGTGGGGGAGGTGCAAATTTTGCTTTTGCCCCTTGGCGCATAACACCCTTGCTACACCTCTGCACTATAAGTAGGTCTATTATTGATTTTTTAAAGTATCGCCGCATTTGGACCCATACGTAGAGGCAAATAAGTCAAATCTCAGCACTCCACCTTTGAAAGGTTGCTGACCCCGATGTAAAGCCTGCTGCTCTTGTCCATTTCCATCTAGGTTCATTTTATTCCACTTCCTTGAATGCCCCCATGCCATTTCAGTGGTGCACGCTCTTTTTCACTTCCTGCCCTAATTGTGTTCTTATTTGCTGTTAAGCAGTTGCTAATGTTGCAAGACACATGCAGCTTTCATAAAGTTCTTTGAATTTCCAGAAAAGGGAAGCCCTATAGACATGCAGGATCTTATTATTCTTATATAATCCAAATGACTTGATTTAAATAAATGCATATACAGACCCGGCCAGAGAAACCTAGTTGCTCAGATAAGAACATAAGAACGGCTATACGGGGTCAGACCAAAGGTCCAACTAGCCCAGTGTCCTGTCTGCCAGTAGTGGCCAATGCCAGGTGCCCTACAGTGACTGAATAGAACAGGCAATCATCAAGTGATTCCTCCCCTTTCATCCACTGCCCAGCGTGGCGGCGCATCGGGGTCCCCCCGACTCCTGCACCCCCGTAATGGCACGGACAGACTCCACCAGCCAGTAGAATAGAGGGAGTTTATTGCTTCTCCAGGATACAGCACAGCAAAGATGTCATCTGGTTACAGGAACTGGGCCTAGGATGCCTTAGCCCCCCCCCCCGAGATGGGGGACAGTGGGCCCCTAAATACCAGCCCCTTTCCCTAGGCTGACTCCTCCATGATCCCAGACAGAAACTGCCCCTCTCTTCTAGCCCTGTCCCCCTTGCCAGTCCTGGCCTCGCCCCCTCCTTTGTTTCTCTCCCTGGGAAGTAACTGGTCGGAAAACTTGAGAGAGCCTTGCATAATGACTCATGCCCTGTCCTGCTGGGCCGTGCTTTGTACAAAGAGCCGCCAGCGGGGGTCACGCACCGCCCACCGCCCAGCATAGCAACCAGCAAGGTACCCATACTACGTCACACCCAGCTTCTGACAAAAAGAGGCGACATACACCATTTCTCCCCATGCTGGCTAACAGTCATTTATGGACTTCTCCTTCAAGAATTTATGGTTCTTTCTTGAACCCTGTTAAAGTTCTGGTCTTCTCAACATCCTCTGGGAAGGAGTTCCACAGGTTGACTATGTGTTGTGTGAAGAAATACTTCCTTTTGTTTGTTTTAAACCTACTACCTATTAATTTCATTTGGTGACTTCTAGTTTTTCTGTTATGGGAACAAGTAAATAACTTTTCTTTATTTACTTTTTCCACACCAGTCATGACTTTATAGACCTCTATCATATCCCCTTAGTTATCTGTTCTCCAAACAGATGACCACATCTGCACTAAGTATTCAAGATGTGGGCATGTCATGGATTTATATGGAGGCAATAAGATTCTCTGACTTATTCTCTATCCCTTTCTCCTAACATTCTGAGTCCTAACTTTCTGTTTACTTTTTTGACTGCTACCAAACATTGAGTGGCTGTTTTCAGAGAACTATTCAAGATCTGTCTCTTGAGTGGTAGTAGCTAATTTAATCCGCATCATTATGTTTTCCAATGTGCATTATTAACATTTATCAACCTTAAATTTCATTTGCCATTTGGTTGACCAGTCACCCAGATTTGTGAAGCTCGTCACAAGTCTGCTTTTGACTTACCTATCTTGAGCGGTTTAGTATCATCGTCAAATTTTGCCATCTCACCATTTACCATTTATGAATATGTTGACTAGGCTGAGCCCCGGTACCGACCTCTGCGGGACATCACTATTTACCTCTCTCCATAATGAAAAAGGTTTCTTTGCAAAGATGTAAATTTCCTGCTCACAGTCTTTATCCTGCCTAAGAATGGCAATAGTCCATTTGCTTTTGCTGACACCTGGCTGAGGCATCAGTTTACCTTTGTCTCTGAGGCTTATGCCTGATTTTCTAAGATTGAAACATGTCTCAGAAATGCCATACAGTAGAATCTCCAGCAACTGAAATTATGATCATCAGCCACCAACTCCACTGGGCTGGTCATGTTCTTCTAATAACAGAAAGTCAACTCCTGAAGCAACTCATTTTCTCACAACTGATCCCTGGCCAACAGTCAATGAGCAAAAGGAAAAAAGCATTTCAAAAACACTCTCGAAGCCAATGTGAAGAAGGGCAATATTAACATAAACTTATGGGAAAGCCAAGCCCTCAACTGATCTAAATGGAAAAAGGACTCTGTAGCAAGGATGCTAGTAGTCTGAGATCCAATAGAGAACAGCAAATGGAGAAAAAGAAAAGAAGGAGAGAACACACCACAGACCATTACATTGGGGAGATCTCTGTGATAGTGTCTACACATCTCATTAGTACCTGTAGATCGACCAAAAATAATCCACTATTTTTTTTATTCGAAGGCAATCATCCTAGAACTCTGAACGATTCCAGATGACAGTAGGATAGGGCCCTGAAAGTGGCAGGAGGGCGTGCCACGCCTTCGGCGGGGAACTCCACCAGAAACGTGCCGATTGGGGAGGGGGAGGGTGTGTGTGTGTGTCTCTGAAAGTAAGAATATCCTAAGCAAATCTCCCACAAGAAGGTCTTTGTGGTATTCTCCAGAACGTGTGACAGTTGGTTAACGCAATTCTGAGGCAATATCACAATCTGCGAGAAAAATGTGTCTCGCAAGTAAAATTCTCACGACGCCCTGCTGAGAGAGTCCTAGACTACAACTTAGTCACCTCTTGCTAACGCATCTGAATGCATGCACCTTAGATTTTTCGTGAAACTATGAAATAAACTTTATTCTTGCGCAGCTTTGCTGAAAGTTCTAGCCCTTCTCAAAAAATTTTCAAATGAACGACTGGGTTCTCTGAAAGTACGACTCTCTCCAGTAAATATCCAATAAAAGGGCCTTTGCGACAATCTCCGGAACATGTGGAAGCTTTTTTTAAAAGCATTTCTGAGGAAAAGAAACACTTCATCTAAAAAAATGTGTCTCGCTTGGGAAACTCTACTAGAGGAATGCTGACAAAGCGACATATGAATAGACTCCGCTGTCGAACGCCAGAGACTGCATGAACCTTAGCGTTTGGTGAAAATAGGGCGTCAAAGAAATTTCAGTTTTCCGCACACTTCCTGAAAGGTTATAGCTCTTGTCAACATTTCTCATCACAACTAATGAACGATTGGCGAGGGCCTCTGAAAGTCTGATTATCTTAAACAAATCTCCTACAAAACTGTCTTTGTCGCATTTTCCAGAATGAATGCCAGCTGCTTAACGCATTTCTGAGGCACTAGCACAATGAGCGTGAAAAAAGTGTCTCCAACGGAAAACGCTCACGGAGACGTGCTGAGAGCGTGGCATACAAGTCGTCCCCGCTTGCTAACGCCGCTGAACGGATGCACCTTCGAGATTTTTGGGGACAATACGAGAAAGACTTTAGTTTTGCGCAGCATTGCTGAAAGCTGCTGAAAGCGCGTGTCAAACTCTCTTCTCAGAAGGAATGAACGATTGGGTTCGCTGGAAGCACGCCCCAGAGAGCCAATAAAAGGGTTTCTATGGCCAGCTCCAGAACATGTGGAAAGTTTTTCAAGCATTTCTGAGGCAAAGGAACACTTTAGCTGGAAAAAAAAAATAAATGTCTCTCGCTAGGAATACTCTGCTAGAGGAATGCTGACAGAGCGACCTATGAAAAGTCGCCGCTGTCTAACGCCAGGAACTGGAGGAACCTTAGAGTTTGGTGAAAATAGGGCGTCAAAGAAACATGAATTTTGCGCAGACGTGCTGAAAGCTCTCGCTCTTGTCATCGTTTCTTGTCAGACGTAATGCACGATTGGCGAGGAGCTCCGAAAGTCTGAATGTCCCAAGGAAATCTCCTCCCAGAAGGTCTTTGTGGCATGCTCCGGAACGTGTGACAGGGGCTTAAAGCATTGCTGAGGCTATATTACACTCTGCGTGAGAACTGTGTCTCGCAAGCCAAACTCTCACGGAGAGCTGCTGAGAGCGTGCTATACAAGAAGTCACCGCTTGCAAACGCCGCTCAACGGCTGCATCTTAGACGTTTGGGGACAATAAGCAATACACGTTAGTTTTGCGCAGCATGGTCGAACGTTATAGCGCTTGTCTTCTGCGAACTAATGAACGATTCGGTTGGAGGCAAGTACGACTGTTCCAAGCAAATCTCCACTACGAGGGTTTTAGCGGCTTTCTCCAGAACGCGTGGCAGCTTTTCAACACATGTCTGCGGCAATGAACCTGAAAGTGTGTCTCGCAAGGACCACTCGCCTCGAAGACTGCTGAGAGAGCGGTCTACAAATAGTCACCGCTTTCTAACGCCGGTGAATGGCTGCCCCTTAGATTTTTGGGGGGAACCGTGTCTTCAACTAAACTTTCTCTCTGCGCAGCAGTGCGGGTGCCAAAATTGCTTCCGTGATCTAATGAACGATTGGGATGGAGGAACGTACGACTCGCTGGAGGAAATCTGCTAGAGCTGTTCTTTGCGGCAATCTCCAGAAGGTGGGGAAGGTTCTTAAAGCATCTCTCCAGCGTTGTAACACTTTCCTTAAAACAAATGTCCGTCTAGGGGCAATTCTCCTATAAGAATGCTCAGAGAGCGAGCTATGCCTAGTCTCCGCTTCCTAATGCATGCAGCTTAGAGTGTGGTGAAAAGAGGGCGTCAAAGACCCTTTACTCTTGCGGAGACTGGCTGAAAGGTAGAATAGCTCGTCTAACGATTGCTACTCAGAAGTAATGAACGATTTGGGGGGGGGGGGTGTCTCTGACAGGAAGAATGTCCCAAGCAAAGCTCCTCCCAGAAGGTTTTTGTGGTATTCTCCAGAACGTGTGCCAGCTGCTTAACGCATTTCTCAGGCACTAGCAGAATGAGCGTGAAACCAGTGTCTCGCACGTAAAACGCTCACGGAGACGTGCTGAGAGCGTGGCATACAAGTCGTCCCCGCTTGCTAACGCTGAAAGTTATAGCCTTTCTCAAAATTTCTTCTGAGAACTAATGATTGGCTCGATGAAAGTACGACTGTCTCAAGCAAATCTCCACTAACAGGGTCTTCGTGGCTTTCTCCAGAACACGTGGCAGCAACGTCTGAGGCAATGTAACTCTGTCACTGAAAATGTGTCTCGCAAGGACCACTCTCATAGAAGAGTGCTGAGAGCGCCGAATACAAATAGTCACCGCTTTCTAACGCCGGTTAATGGCTGCACCTTAGAACTTTGGGGAAATCGTGTCTTCAAAGAAACTTTATGTCTGCGCAGCAGTGCGGCTGCCAAAATTGCTTCCGTCATCTAATGAACGATTAGGCTGGAGGAAAGTACCATTCTCTCCAGGAAATCTGCTAGAAGCTGGTCTTTGCGGCAATCTCCAAAACGTGTGGAAGGTTTTTAAAGCATCCTCCGGCATTGTAACACTTTACTTAAAACATATGTCTTTCTAGGGAAAACTCTCGTAGAGGAATGCTCAGAGAGCGAGCTATGACTAGTCTCCGCTTACTAATGCATGCAGCTTAGAGTGTGGTGAAAGGAGGGCTTCAAAGAGACGTTACTTTTGCAGAGAATTGCTGAAAGGTAGAATCCCTCTTGTCAAGATTGTTTCTCAGAACTAAAGAACGATTTGGGGTCTCTGACAGGAAGAATGTCCCAAGCAAAACTCCTCCAAGTAGGTCTTTGTGGCATTCTCCAGAACGTGTGCCAGCTGGTTAACGCATTTCTGAGGCACTAGCACAATGTGCGTGAAAAAAGTGTCTCGCACATAAACCGCTCAGGGAGACTTGCTAAGAGCGTGGTATACAAGTAGTCACCGCTTGCTAACGCCGCTGAACGGATGCACCTTCGATTTTTTGGGGACAATATAACATACACTTTAGTTTTGCTCAGCATTACTGAAAGTTATAGCTCGTGTCAAAATTTCTTCTCAGAAGGAATGAACGATTGGGTTCGCTGATAGCATGCCTCTCTCCAGCAAATAGCCAATAAAAGGGTCTTTACGGCACTCTCCAGAACATGTGGAAGGTTTTTAAAGTATTTCTGAGGCAAAGTATTTGAAAAAAAAATGTGTCTTGTTAGGAATACGCTGCTAGAGGAATGCTGAGAGAGAGGTATAGAAATAGTCACCGCTTTCTAACGCCGGGGAATGGCTGCTCTTTAGAATTTTGGGTAAAACGTGTCTTCAAATAAACTTTATGTCTGCGCAGCAGTGCGGTTGCTAAAATTCCTTCTGAGCTCTAATGAACGATTGGGTTCGACGAAAGTACGACTTTCTCCAGGAAATCTGCTATAAGCTGGTCTTTGCGGCAATCTCCAGAACCTGTGGAAGGTTTGTAAAGCATTTCTGAAGCATTTTAACACTTTCCTTAAAACATATTTCTGTCTAGGGAAAACGCCTAGAGGAATGCTCAGAGAACGAGATATGACTAGTCGCCGCTTACTAATGCTTGAAGTGTGGTGAAAATATGGCTTTAAAGAAACTTTACTTTTGCGCGGAAGTGCTAAAAGGTATAGCTCTTGTCACGATATCTTATCAGAACTAATGAACGATTGGCGAGGGTCTCTGAAAGTAAGCCTTTCCCAAGCAAATCTCCTACAAGACGGTAGTTGTGGCATTCCCCAGAATGTGTGACAGCTGTTTTACGCATTTCTGAGGTAATTTCATAATCTGCGAGAAAACTGTCTCGCAAGTGAATCCCTCACGGAGGACTATTGAGAGAGTGGTATACAACTAGTCATTCCTTGCTAACGCCGCGGAATTGATTCACCTTAGATTCTTGGTGAAAATATAAACCAAACTTTATTTTTGCGCAGCATTTCTGAAAGGTATAGCTCGCGTTAAAATTTCTTCTGAGAACTAATGAACGATTGGGTTCGCTGAAAGTACGACGCTCTTTAGCAAACGTCCAATAACCTGCTGTTTTCGGCAATCTCCAGAACATGAGGAAGGTTTTGAAAGATTTTCTGCGGCAATGTAACACTTTATTTGAAAAATGTGTCTCGGTGGAAATAGTCTCAGAGGAATGCTGAGAGAGTGATATATGAACAATCACCACTCTCTAACGCCATGGAATGGATGCACCTTAGAGTTTGGTGAAAATATGGCTTCAAATAAACTTTATTTTTGCTCAGCATTGCTGAAAGGGCTAGCTGTTGTCAAAATTTCTTCTCAGATCTAATGAACGATTGGGTTCGCTTAAAGTACGACTGTCCGAAGCAAACAAGGTCTTTTTGGCATTCTCCCGAAGATGTGGCAGCTTTTAAACACATTTCTGAGGCAATATAACATTGTACCTGAAAATGTCTCCCCCAAGGAAAATTCTCGTAGAGGACTGCTGAGAGTGCGGTATTTAAATAGTCACCGCTGTCTAACGCTGCGGAATGGATGCACCTTAGAATTTGCTGAAAATATGTCTTCAAATAAACTTTATTTGAAGTTTACCACTGGAAAAGAGAAAGTGTGTTGGATTTGGAATGGCACTGGGATAGCAGGTTCTATGAGGAAGCACTGTGACTTCGGTATAGCGAGAAGGGCCCTGGGATAAAGGGGTGAAGGAAAGTGGTGTTAGACTAGGGAGAGTCAATCCCCAAATGCAGCCACAAGGGAGTACCCCACCAGAGAACAAATCTCAGGCCCCCAATCTTATTTGATGCTTCTTGGCATTTCTGCAGTAAAACAATAATGAAAACAAGCTTTTTTTCATACTAGAACAGTGTTTCTCAACCAGTGGTAGGAGTACCCTCAGGGGTACTCGAGAGAAGTCTGTGGGGGGGGGGGGAGAGTGTACTGCTACCTAACTGAAATTTGGAGAATACTGAATTTTTGTTTTAAGTTTTACAGCATTTTATTATTTTTGTACTTTTTACACCCAAAAATTTCATCACCCACCAGGCTACAATTAAGTTGTTTAAAGAAATGTATTGCAATGGTAGAAAAAAATTGTGTGTCTGAAAACTGTAGCTATTGGGTGTACTTATAATTTTTTTTAAAGGGGTACTTTATTAAAAAAGGTGAGAAATACTGTACTAGAACATACTAATGGTTTGTTTAAGAAATATTTTGTCTGCAACAGAAGCCCAAACCAGAAGTTTTAAAGTAGGGGTGGGCAAAGATATGGCCCACTGGCTGGATCCAGCCTACCAAGCCTTTCATCTGACCCACGCACCCCATAGCATGGACCAGTGCCACTTAAAGTGGCTAGCTGCTCCCTGTGGCTCTGTGTGGTGGGGGAAGCTTTGCACGCTGCCCCGCCCCCAGCAAAATTTCTCAGCGCCTATTGTCTGGAAAGCTCCCCCTCCCACAGTTCAGAGTGCCATATGGAACAGCCAGCCAGGGCCTGCTGGCAGGCAGAGAAGCCTGCTTCAGAGTGCTTCTGGCTGGAAGCTGCTTAGATAGACATCTCCCAGCTACAGCCTGCCTCTGGCCTCCTACTTTCTCCTGCACCCAACTCCTTCCTGGACCCTTCACCCCAATCCCCTGCCCGAGGTTACACCCCCCCCTTCACCCAACTCCCTCTCAGACCCCCCCCCCCCACACCAGTTCCAGCATCCTAGTCTCCTATCCCAAGTTCCCTTCTGTACCTAACCTCAATCCCCAACCTGCACCTTGACCACTTTTCAAAATCTTGGCATGGGCCCCCATAAAAAATTATTGCCCATTGCTGCTTTAAATTAATGCTGGTGCAGGAAATACTGTAGTCTATTCATAGGCAACATTTCTTCCTAAACCCCATTGTGGGGGAGGCGGCCTCACCACCCTGCCTCAGTGACCCACTACCAGTCTTCATCTAGCCCATCTCAGGGCAAATTGCTGTCTGCAAGGGCCACTCATCACCGGCAAGGGGGTGTGGACCTATTACCCCCACTTACCAGGACTGCCTTGCTCCAGCCCTCCTAGCCCTGGGCCTTGCTCCAGGCCCTACAGCCTGGAAGCTCGCTGGGCTAGAGCTCCCCTAGCCCTGCTTTGCTGCCCCAACATTGCTCAAGCTTCCTCAGCAGCCAACCTCTTGCTGCTCTCCCCAGGTGAGAGACTATTCTCCTTTATATAGCCCCCAGTTGCACCCTCAGTAGTCAGAACAGCCTCAGCTGGGTCTTTGCTTTCAGCCCCTGCTCCGCCCTGGGTTTTTGCCCTTAAAGGGCCAGTGCAGGGCATGCGCCCTGTCACATCCATGAGTAATATTTACAATAATAATTCTGCCTTTCTCTGGTTTCATTCAAGGACCTCAAAGCAGTTTACAAATATTTAACCATACTTCACCCCTGCCTTCCACAAGGCAGATGAGCATTATCATCCCCATTTTATGGATGGAGAAACTGAGGTATGGATTGAGATTCAGTCCCCAGTCCTTCAAGCATTTATTCAAACTTTACTGTTGTGAATATGCCAATACAGTGGTGTAATGATAAAAAAGAAGAGGATAAACTAACATAAACTAAACGTTCTATTTCTCAAATGAAAAGTAGGTAAATTCAGTTTACGTCCAACTGATCTACTGCGCCAACAGTTTCAGCGAGGTCACCCAAGTTGTATGCACATAGCAAAGACACAAAAGCCCCTAGTTATAGCCTAGTGGGCAGCTAATTCCCCCTACAAGGTCAATGCTCCAATAGCAAAATCAGAACCAGAAATCTTCTTTCTTCATTGTACCTGCTCTAACCATTGAAGCTCATTGTCTTTTATGGGGGCCAGCCATCTAAGACTTGCTTCAATGCTATTGATATGTCTCATTCTATTTGCAAGTGCCTGTGGACATTGCAGCAAAGGTCCCTCTTACTCAGGCCACCACTGGGCTGGTCTCTCACTCCTAACTCCAGGTCTCTGGTAGGGAGCCCAGCCACGCCTCCTCAGACTCCCTCCCTAGCTGTCTCCACCTAATGCTGTTGCAGATTGCTCTCTCAAACCTCTTTCTCTCTGTCTCTTCACCACCTCTCTTCCATCCTCTCACCCCCCCCCAGCTGCGGAGGCTTTTAAAAGCCCTCAGGCTGTGTCCACACTGGTGCGATCTTGCACAAAAGCGGCCGCTCTTGTGCAAAAACTTGCTGCCTGTCTACACTGGCCGCATGTTCTTGCGCAAGTAAACTGAAGTTCTAAAGTATGAAATCAGGGCTTCTTGTGCCAGAACTCTGACACGCCCGCTCAGGAATAAGCCCTTTTGCGCTGCACAAGAGGCCAGCGTAGACAGGCAGCCAAGAGATTTTGTGCAAGAGCCGTCCAAATGGAAAAAAGCCCTAGTGGCCGCTTGGCCGCTCCGTACGCGCAGTCACTGCTCCGGACTTCTTGGTAACCCGAGCCCCCTTAAAGGCACACGCAGCCTGCAGAGGCCACATGGCAGAAGCACCTCTGCCACCGAGCTCTGCTCCTTCAGCCACCAGCACCACCCAGGATGGCCGCTCCAGGGGGGGGAGCAGCAACCCACACACCCAGTGCAGGAGGCCCCAAGGGGCATGAAGAGGCGCACCCCTTCCTGGTCCCCAGGGGAGATCGAGGCCCTGCTGGATCTTTGAGCCGACGAAGAGGCCCTCCATGACACCCGTGCCTGTCGGAGGAACGCGGACATATTCCACCGCCTGGCCCAGGCACTCTCCCACCAGGGCCATCCAGCCCAGACCCTCAAACAGGTCCGGGCTAAAGTTAAGGAGCTGTGCCTGGGCTATGTCTGGGCCAGCGAGGGCCAGGGGGCAGGAGCCAACAGCTGCCCCCATTATGAGTGCCTCCATGCCATCCTGGGCAAGGTGGCGCCCCAGGGATCCTCGGTGCCCGTGGACACCAGCAGGCGCCCCCCCCCCCCCGTCACCAGACACAGCGAGGCAGGGGATGAGGCGGAGCTGCCCACCGGGTCAGAGGAGGACGAGGATGACCAGGGGAGCACCATCACCCTGCAGCTGGAAATGCTGTCAGGCAGCCCGGATGTCTCCCGTGCATCGTCGGAGGCCGGGGAAGGATCCACTGGTGAGTGTTGAACTTTGCACTCACAAGGGCGGGGGGGAGCCAGGTGCCCGGGGGGGGGAGGGAGAGGGAGCATCATTCAGGCATCATGAACTGCACGCTGTGTACCAGTATGCAGCACATGCAACCACGTGCAGCCTGGTGACTGAGCGGCATGTGGCCGCAGCTGCTCACACGTGTGTGACCGTGCTGCTCACACACATCCAGACCAGGGCGGAAGGGTGGATGCTGGCTGGAACCAGCCAGGGCCCCAGGGGCTCAGGCCAGAGCCCACACCTCCCAAAGGGTGCAGCACACAGACAGCACACTGTCATGCCTGGCTGTGCGACACAGTCAGCTGCTCCTGGGAAAAACCACAGTGACACAGCCCTGTGAGCGTGGCCCCCCACTGAGCCCCTTGCCTTCTCCCGGTGCCTTGGCTGTCCTCCCAAGGGAAGTCCCACACTGTGGCCACACATGTCCGTGGGCTACATGTGTGAGGGCTAGCGGGAGGGGGAGGGGAGAAGCGCTCAGCCCGGCCCTACGGCCACCTGAGTTTCGTTGCAAGGATGGAACACTCCCCAGTCACCCCTGGTTCCGTCCAGGAGACATCCACATGATGGGGATCTGAGAGCCCAGACCACGTCTGCCATATGTGCTCCCAGGCACTGTGTGGGGATTCATCTTGCTCCCTGTCAAATGCCACTGATTAGTCCAAAGCCTCACAGCCTCCCCCAGCAGGGAGTTCCACAGGTTAACACAACACATGCCAAGGGGCCAGGACACAGACCGGTGGTTACAATACATGGAGGAGCACTCTACTCTGGGGGCAGTCCTGTATGCAAACATACAACACAGGGGGGGGAAAATGAGTGGGCCCAAGTCACAGTACTGTGTTGTCACCTGGGCTCAGGGCGGAGGGCATGGGGTGCGGGGATGGTGGCCAGGGCTGCCTGACTGACCCATCCTTTCCTCTGTTCCCTGCAGTGGAACTAGGCAGGAGCGGGGGACCTTCTAGTCCTGCAGCAGCGGCAGCACTTCCAACCGCCCAGGCACCAAGCTGGGGAGTCTGGCAGCGGGACCAAATCCTCCAGCGCCATGTACAGGCCATTGAGAGGATTGAGGCGGCCATCACACGACGGGTTGATGCTGACCTGGAGTGGCACCAGCAGGCCTGGGGGCGATTCCAGGCTCAGTGTGACCACATGTGTGATGCTGTCACCGCCCTCACTGCGCACATCGGGCGCGCTGTGCACTATGGGATGGCATTGCCCCATGCACCTGCCATCCCTCCCATGCCAATGCCCGTGCCCCCTCCTGCTCCCCTCCTGCTCCTGCCATGCCCCCTCCTGATGCTGCTATACCTCCTCCTGATGCACCCCATCCTGCAGACCTCCCCGTGCTGCCTGCCCTGATGCGGCCTGAACGCCATGTAGTCGTCCGCCCCCACAGAGGCGGTTGCAGGGGGCAACCCCTGTTCAGAGCCCCCTCCCTCCTCCCACCCTACATCCCCATTGTAAATAAAAAGTTCAATGCATTGTTTTCCACAAAAAACTGTGTTGTTTATTGGGAGGTAAGGGGAGGGGAGGAGGGAAGGGTTGGGGATGGGAGGGAGATGTAAAGGGAGACAGAGGTGACCTTACTGTGGGGCCTGGGAGAACATTTCCCTCAGGGCCTCCCGTATGAGCACCCCATCATGGTGCACCTGGTGATGGCAGCTGTGCAGGGCTGTTTGAAGGCCTGGCCCTCACCTGCCATCCATTCTGGGAGGAAGGCCTCCCCCTTCTGCTCCATGATGTTGTGGTGCACACAGCACGCAGCCACTACCTCGGGGACGTTCCGCTCACCCATCTCAAGACGGGTGCGCAAACAAAGAAACCGGGCTTTCAGACAGCCGAAGGCGCACGCAACCCGGTTGCGGGCCCGGTTGAGGCAGTCGTCAAATCGTGCCCGGTTGTGGTCTGTCCGCCCCGTGTAGGGCCGCATCAACCAGGGCAGCAGGGGGGTAGGCTGCATCCCCCACAATACATGTGGGCATGGGCACGTCCCCAACAGTAAATTCCCGCTAGGGGAAGAAAGTGCCTGCCTCTAGCCTGCAAAACAGGCTGGAGTGTCGTAGAATGCGGGCATCGTGTGCCCTGCCAGACCAGCCCACATAAATGTCCGTGAAGCGGCCACGGTGGTCCACGAGGGCCTGGAGTACTACGGAGAAGCACCCCTTGTGGTTTATGAAATGGGCCGCTTGATGCTCCGGGGCAGGGACAGGGATGTGGGTTGCACCCAGGGCTCCCCTGCAGTTGGGGAACCCCAACGCAGCGAAGCCGGCCACCATTGTGTCCACGTCTCACAGGCGGATGACTTGCTGGAGCAGGACATTGTTGATGGCATGGACGACCTGCAGAAGGGTGCACAGAAACACAGGGGAACGCATCACATAAGGCAGGTGAGTGCATGCTCCCTTGGGGGGTTCCCCCCCCCCCCGTGATGCCCTCTGTCCTCACACACACCAGGGCCCCTTTGTCCCACGGGCCACCCCTCCCCCCCACCAGCAGGCCTGTGCTAGGGAGGGACGGCCCAAATCCCTGGGTTATGGGGCATTCCCCATCACCCCAGCCTGGAGTCTTGCCTGCCCCTAGGCATAGAGTGCAGCACCCTCCCCCCCTCCAGGACTTACCTGCATGACGATGGCACCGATGGTCGATCTGCCCACCCCGAACTGGTGTGCCACTGATCGGTAGCTGTCCGGGGTGGCCAGCTTCCAGATGGCAATGGCGACCCTCTTGTCCACGGGGATGGGTGCCCGCAGCCAGGTGGTGCTTCTCTGGAGCGCAGGGGCGAGCCAGGCACATAGCTCCAGGAACGTCTGCTTTCGCATCCGAAAGGTCCGGAGCCATTGCTGGTCGTCACATTGCCCCAGGACCAGCCGGTCTCACCAGTCTCCACAAGGGCCTCTCCACGGTGGGGTGGGGGGTGCCACAGGGACGCCACCGCCTCCATGTTGAGGGAGTCCAGAGCAACCTGCACCTCGAGGTCCTGGACGAGGAGTGCAGCAGCATGGAGCAGTAGCTGCAGGCACTCCAAAATGGCCAGAAGGGGCCAGAGCAGGCACAAGGCCGCCCCTGGCTCCATGGCGCAGCAAAAGAGCTGACGGCAAAAAAATCACCAAATGGCACTAAGGCACAAGCTGTGGTGTCCAACAAGGCAGAGGGCAACCACAACTAGAACTGCTACGGCTGTCAGTCCCTGCAAGAGGTACTAAAGCACGCAGCAGGAGAGAAACGGCTGTCCAGGGAGATCCCTTTAAGCACATGTCTCAAAGGAGCTCCAGCCCCTGCCCCCGCCCCCGCCCCCGCCCCCGGAAAGGCCTGGTACCCTTTTGCCCCTCTCCAAAGTGGTTCCAGGCTCATGCTTTTGCACAAGAGTGTCCCACCAATGTAGACGCTCTCTTGCGCAAAAGCACATCACTTTGACAATAAGTCCCCATCAATGTAGACACTCTCTTGCGCAACTACTTTAACGCAAGAACTCTTGCGCTAAAGAGTTTTTGTGCAAGGTCGCGCCAGTGTAGACGTAGCCTCAGTCAGCCAGCAGAGGAGTTAGTTGGCCCCAATCTGCCTGAGCCAGTTCCCTCCCAGCTGCATCTAATTGGCCTGCAGCTCTCTGCTTCTACTTACAGGGGTTTTTACCCTTTGGGGCTGCCCTTTTCCCCTCTCTGCAGCAGCTCCCTGGCCTGACCCTGCAACACCCTCCCCCGCTCAACATCATGGGGTTGGGCTACTTGGGTCGGACACCAATGCACCCTTGATAACCCATCTGTGGTCCCATGCTGGGTTCCTGGTTTATGTTGCACGCAGAAATGGAAGTGCTGCAGGGACAGGAACCACTGGGTCACCCTCACATTCTTGTCCTTGTTTCAGTGCATCCATTGCAGGGGTGCATGACCAAGATAAACTACTGCCCAAGGAAGTAGTAACGCAGGCTTTCCATGGCCCACTTTACTGCAAGACATTCCCTTTTGTTTGAGCTGAAATGAATTTATTTTTACTTTTTGATCAGCCTGAAATTTTGGGAGGGAATCATTTTCGTGTTTGGCCAATATACATAGCAGAGAGGCATTGCTGGCACTTGATGGAATATATCACCTTAGTAGATATGCAGTTGTCTGAGCCTCTGATGTGGTGGCTTATGTGGTTAAGTCTTGTGCTGGTGTTGCTTGTATTGATGAGTGGACCGAGTTGGCACAGGAGTTTACTGCAGGGGTGGGTTCCTGGATGAGTATGATGGAGGTGTGCTGCATGGTTGCTGGATAGAATTTGTTTCAGGTTAGGGGGCTGACTATTGACAAGGACTGGCCTGTACCACAAGGTCTGTGAGAATGCGGGGTCATTTTCCAGGCTAGGCTGTAGATCAGTGTTTCCTAAACTTTTTGAAGACCCACGGAACCCCAAACAATAATATTTTTTTATGCGGAACACCTGTGAAAATTTTCTTCAAAAAAATTGTTGTCAGACCAAAAGAAAGATAAAAACAAAGAAGTAACAAACACAAAGAAGAAGTCGCGGCAAACCTGCGAGCTGTTCAGGGAACAGCGTTTAAGAAACACTGCTGTAGATTGTCAATGATGCCTGGAGGGGTTAAGTTGCGGGCTGCAGGCTTGCCCTGAAGAGGCTGACTCCCGGCTTGCTTCCCCAGTGGGCGTTTACGTTTTAAAATGCCTGAGAGAACCTGTAGGTCGGGGTCGGGAACCAAAGGCACGCGCGCCTGAGCCGAGTTGAGTGCTATGTGCTGCTGGCGCAGCCGAGCCTGCTGCCGGGGAAGGTGGCGGTTAGGCCACGCGCAGGGTGGCTTGGCGCTCAGAGGCGCCGGTGTAACGACAGAAACACCAACTCCTCCAAATTTGAGACTTTGGTTGCACTGCAAAAACGGAAGGATTCAGTTTTCGTCATTACACCGGTTCCTGGGGTTCTGTTCTTAAAGGCACAGGCCTCCCAAGTCCTAGACTGTCAGTGCTTAGACACCGCAGCTGCTCTCTATCGTTTGCAAGTGCTGCAGGGCTATGTTACTGCTACAGCCAGGAGACTGAATGCTGTGAAAACTCACGTCTGGAGTATTTAAGAGTCTTCTATCAGTTTCTATGTCTATATGAAGTCACTGCAGCTCCTTCGTCTTATATCATGTGCTGAGGTGCTAAACTCCCTCCCAGAGCCCACACATCCACACTCCCTCCTGTACCCCAATCCCCTGCCCCAGGTCAGAGCCCACACCCCTCACCCAAACTCCCCATAGCTTGCACCCCTCCTGCACACAAACTCTGTCCCAGAGCCTGCACCCCAAACAGGGCCAGGTTAACCTTTTGTGGACCCGGTGCTAAACATATTTGTGGGCCCCCATGGAGGCAGTGGGGGCATGGGGCAGAGTCCTCAGAGTGAGGGGCTGGCCAGGGGCAATGGGAGATGAGTCATGGCACGGCAGGGATAGCCTGGCTCCACCCAGCCCAGTACAAGGGCACTGTTTACAAACTGGCAGCTGCCAGATGCACACTGGCCCGCCCAGCCCTGCGCTGTGGCCATCGTGCTTCTTCCCCTTGGGGGCAGGCCCATGCTGCACCATGCTACCCCCCCCTGCCCAGCACCCCTCTCACCCCCTACACCCAGTGCCACACCACCCAGAGACCCCCACAAATCCCTATGCCTAGTGCTCTCCCACAAACCACTATGCCCAGCACACCCCCCACCCATCCAGAGGCCCCCCCACAGATCCCTTCACTGCCCAGTGCCCCCCACAGCCCCACCGCCACAACTGCACAGTGCCCCGCACAGACCCCCCCCCCCGCGTCCCAGTGCCCCGACAGACATAGTTCTCCCCCACTGCACAGCCCCCAACACATACAGATCTCCCCACCCCTATTGCCCCCCAAAACACACAAACCTTCCCCACTGCCGAGCACCTCCCACCCCCTTACTGCCCAGCACCCCCACCCCCAGGCCCTCTAGAGACCTACTCTCCCACACCTGGACCCCCCCGTCCACAATAGCTGTCCCTGATAGGAGGCGAGGGGCCAGACCCGGCTGTGTGGATGGGTTAGGGGGTCCATAATGGGCCCCTTCCCAGTGTGGGCCTGGTGCCACAGTGCTATTGGCACCATTGTAAACCTGGTACTGACACCAAACCCCCTCCCTGCTGTCCCTGGTGCTACTTTACTGCTACAGGAGACTTGGTGCAGTGAAATAATTTACCTATAGTCCCTCAAACTCTGTGTCACACCTTTTGAGTATTTAAAAGAGTCTCTTATCACTATGGCTGTGTCTAGACTGGCCAGTTTTTCCGGAAAATCAGCCGCTTTTCCGGAAAAACTTGCCAGCTGTCTACACTGGCCACTTGAATTTGCGCAAGAACACTGATGATCTAATGTATGATTGTCAGTGTTCTTGCGCAAATACTATGACGCTCCCGTTCGGGCAAAAGCCCTCTTGCGCAAATGCTTTTGCGCAAGAGGGCCAGTGTAGACAATGTGGTATTGTTTTGCGCAAAAAAGCCCCGATGGCTAAAATGGCGATCGGGGCTTTCTTGCGCAATGCGCGTCTAGATTGGCCAGGGACGCTTTTCTGCAAAAAGTGCTTTTGCGGAAAAGCTTCCATGCCAATCTAGACGCTCTTTTCCGCAAATGCTTTTAACGGAAAACTTTTCCGTTAAAAGCATTTGCGGAAATCATGCTAGTGTAGACGTAGCCTATATGTCTACAAGAAGTCTCAGAACAGTTCACAAATTTGTTTTATCTGCTGATGTGATTCCCTGAATTTTGCTCTCTTCTTGTAATCCATTTTAATTATAGTTTTGCTCCTTTACAAATGTTATTTCTATTACTCTTATTACTCTGAACACTTTGTCATTTATCTGTATTATCACTGTGCAATGCATGTCATTGTGCTGTTTATTTTTTATTTTAATAGCGAATGCTCTTCAAAATTTTTTAAGTAAGTAGTTGTTATTGGTTTGAGGAATTCCATCTGTGTGCCTATTATAGCACTTGCTATGGTTTTTGTACTTTGATTTGTAATTAGGAGTTTTTAATTCTACCTTTTTTTCTTTTTCTTTTAATAGCACAAGTTTATTTTGTTGGATCATGTGACTTCCAGTGTAACTGATTTCCTGTCCTGTTTTCAACAATTCCTTTGCATTTGATCCAGCAATGAGGATTGCCTTTTGCTGCATTTATCTTGGCTGTGAATCCAGCCCTTAGTGTCCCATGTTCACAGTCGTTGCTTGTGTGTAGACGTTGACTCACAAATATTCAGAAGTGTGTATTATATTGTGTCATCTTACATCCTTCCCAAGGGCAAAAATCTTTTGCAACAATGGAGGTTTGGGCTGATGAGCAGTGGCTGCAGAACTTTTGGATGCTGAAGTCCACATTCCTGCATCTGTGTGCAAAACTCACCTAAATAAAAGCTATACTGACAATGGAGAAGCAAATATAGATTGCACTATGGGAACCTGCAACACCAGATTCTAATTGGTCAATAGCCTTACCAGGTAGGTTTAGAAAAAATACCAGACACACTTGATGGGGCAGGACCAGCCAGGAGGGGGCAGGGCTGGCCGGGAGGGCAGGGGGGCAGTGCAGCTGCCCAAGGGAGATGTGGGGGGCGGGGGCAGGGCAACTGGACAGAGGAGATCGGGAGGAGGAGAACCGGCCAGCAGGAAGTAGGGGTGACCAGGAGGGGGTCGGGGGCAGTGGAGCTGGTCAGGAAGGGTCGGGAGAAGTGGGGGGGAGGGGGACTGACCCGGGCACATGCAGATCCCGGGGCACTATCAGTCCCGCGCATGGTCCCGGAGAAGTGTGAGTGAGTCCGGCTGCGGCTCCACAATGAACTGAGGAGCAGGGACAGGGCTTCTCCTCCTCCCCAAAGCGTCAGACTCAACCAGAGGCTCCCAGCGCCTATCGCGCCTCATCTCCCAGCCACTCCCCCAGCCCCTGCCAGGCTTCCGTCCGGCGCCCAGCTGGAGAACCAGAAAATACCAGACATTGCACATGTCTGGTATTTTCTGGATTTTTTTACCGGACAGAGGGCCCAAAAACTGGACTGTTTGGTAGAATACTGGACACCTGGCAACCCTATTGGTCAATCAGAGGTCTCTCTACTAAAGCAAGGTTGAATGGATTTCTTTAATGTAAGTAGTGAGAACATATTGTTAAAGATCATTTCATGTTCAATGCTCTGTTAATACCTCTGCAGTCACAGAACAACAAAGTACTGTAGTATTACTGGGTTTCAGGCTGTTGTCTCTTACAACTTTCTTAAGTTTCCATATGTAAGGGGACTGTAGTCCCCTTACTAAAACTCAGTGGGGGGTGTTTTGGTTGGCTAGCTCCCAGTACCAAAAGAAAGGGGATGGGTTGATGAGAAATCAGGACCCTGAGACTGACGGTCCCCTGGAACAATGGGGAGATGCCAATGCTCTAGGTCAGCCAGATTGACAGGGTGGCCAAGGTAATCAGGGAGTCAGGAGGCCAGGGGGTTCCTGTCCTCCGTGTGAGCTGGAATTGCCTGGGTCAGGCAGAGTGGGGCCGAGCTAAGGATAGAGCAGTGCTCTGAGCTGAGCTGGGGAGCAGAGCTGGGCCAGAGCCAGAGGGGCCAGAAAATCAGCCCAGGAAGCAGGTCAGTGTTGGGAGCAGAGTCACAGACGCAGCCCTCAGAGCAGAACTGTGCTGGAAGCAGAGCTGCAACAACCAGAGCCGGGGGAGCCAGAGGATCAGCCCAGGGAGCTGGAGGCAGAGCAGAAGCAGTGCTAAGGAAGAGTGAAACTGGAGATGAGGCAGAGTGGTGGAGCTGGGGCTGGAACAGTCTGGAGCCTGGTGCAGTGAGGGGGACCCTGGGCAGTGAGTCCAGCATAGGGAGATGCCCCCAGCCAAGAGGCCTTGCAGGCCAGACTTGGGGTGGGGGGGGGAATTGTAACCCCGACAGGGTGGGGGAACCCTGGGAAGAAGGGTCCTGCCACCTCCAGAGCAAGTGTCTGAACCACAGCATCCCTGCAGCACAGCCAGGGCCTGAAAAGGGGTCTGGGACTTGTGAGGAACTTGTGAGGAACTTCCCTTGCATTCCAGACACGCTGGTTGTGATGTCCCTGTGCCACAGAGTGCGGTTATGTGTTTTCCTTTAACCTTTCCTATTTCTTTCTTATTCTTAAAAATTGATTGCTGTTGAATTGTATTTGCTTTGAACTGTATGTAATGATCAGTGGGTCAGGGATCCATTGCTGAGAGAGTACTCCAGAGTGGGGACACCCTAGCCCCTGCCCTAAGGGACCACAACAAGGTTGGGGGTTGAGCCCCCCCCCCCTCCAGGAATCCTGGGCCCAGCCTTGTTGGGGTTACGAGGACTCTGCCACATGGGAGAGTGGAAGGGGAGTCCTCTAGGTCAGGCAGCGCGCTGGGTAAAGGAAGTGGGAGCAAGGACTTAGATCCTTTCGCTAACCCACTTCACCGGGGTAGTGCATAAGCCAGGAAAGTTCCCCACTGTTGACTGTAAGTTAGAACATTAAGATCAAGGACACTACAACCGAAAGGACACTAAAATCAAAATGGAGTCTTGAGTTCTACACAGAGAGCAAAATGGAACCCAAAGGACTAAAAGACTTTTGCCATCAAAATCCATCATTTGCACACAGCACATGGTTGTGCACACAGCACTGTTGCTCTGCAGATGGCACTAAAGTCTGCACCAGGAACGCTAAGTTGTACCCAGCACTACAATTTGTACACTAGAGACACTCCTGCTGTTTCCCGCCTTGGGATGTTTATAAGCTTAGACCCCTGAAGGGATCGGGCTCCTATTTCCTTCTCATCAGCATGAGGAATGCTGACAGAGTGACATATGAATAGTCGCCGCTGTCTAATGCCAGGGACCGCATGCACCTTAGAGTGTGGTGAAAATAGGGGGTCAAAGAAACTTTACTTTTGTGCAGAATTGCTGAAAGCTCTAGCTCTTGTCAACATTTCTTATTAGAACTAATGAACGATTGGCAAGGGTCTCTGAAAGTCTGAATGTCCCAAGCAAATCTCCAACAAGAAGGTCTTTGTGGCATTCTCCAGAATGTGTGACAGCGGTTTAAAGCATTTCTGAGGCAATATCAAAATCTGTGTGAAAACTGTGTCTCGCAAATCAAACTCTCACGGAGAGCTGCTGAGAGCGTGGTATACAAGTAGTCCCCGCTTACTAACGCCACTGAATGGATGCACCTTCAATTTTTTGGGGACAATATGACATACACTTTATTTTTGCGCAGCATGGCTGAAAGTTATAGATCTTGCCAAAATTATTAGGGAGGGGATCGGGCTCCTATTTCCTTTTCATCCTCCGGTAGCTGGCAGTTTGGATTGCTGTTGGAGAAGACCGTGGCGAAGGCCGGGACCTGCTTCCCAACAGACCAGACCAGACTCAACTCCACCGCTGACTATAGGGTGCATTAGCTCACTACTATGGCAGTTGCCCAGTGTTGTGAGTTATAGCTACCTGTAGCTCCGGACCGAGAACAGCTGCCTATCACCCAGTTCCACTCCGACCATTGTGGCGAAGGCCCTATTCCGGAGCTGAGAACTGATTACCACCATGTGCCGTGTAACATACCATCGACGAACCATCAGTTGGACTCCTCAGTGTTCCTCCCCGAGGCTGCCTATGCCAACGGGTTGAAAGTCCTGTGCCTCGGCTGTCATCTGACCTCAGAACAGACTGAGTATAGTGCTTTCCTGTTTTACTTATACTGTGCTATCTTCTGTTACTTCAGGGGTGAGAGGTTGATTTATGCAGTGTTGTATTCTGGTGTTCTGTGTGTTTGTGTTATTATCTGTTGTATTCACAATATATCTTCTAAATTTGACATTTGTGTCTGTGCTTATTTCGGACTGGAGAAATCCGCTGGTGCCAGATATGGTGGTTTCCAGGTCGGACCACCTTCTGGGACAAAGGCATTTTCCATCTATTCAGATTGGCCCCACTAAATTTAGTTTACTAGTATGCCTTTGCTAGTAACACTGCAATAGTGGGACCATTCCCTTGCTTACACATAGCAATATTTCTGAGTAAGGCTATATTTTCATAGACTCATAGAATATTAGGGTTGGAAGAGACCTCATGAGGTCTTCCAGTCCAACCCCCTGCTCAAAGCAGGACCAACACAAACTAAATCGTCCCAGCCCTCTTTGGGTTTGTCAAACTGGGCCTTAAAAATCTATAAGGGTGGAGATTCCACCACCTCCCTAGGTGACCCATTCCAGTGCTTCGCCACCCTTCTAGGGAAACAGTGTTTCCTAATATCCAACCTAGACCTTCCCCTTTGCAACCTGAGACCATGGCTCCTTGTTCTGTCATGTGCCACCACTGAGAACAGCTGAGCTCCATCCTCTTTTGAACCCCCCCTTCAGGTAGTTGACTCATATCCAGTTTCTTTCCCACTGTAATCCCCAGGTCCTCTTTCTGCAGAACTGCCGCTTAGCCAGTCGGTCCCCAGCCTGTAGCACTGCATGGGATTCTTCCTTCCTAAGTGCAGGCCTCTGCACTTGTCCTTGTTCAACCTCATCAGATTTCTTTTGGCCCAATCCTCCAATTTCTCTAGGTCACTCTGGACCCTATCCCTGCCCTCCAGGGTATCTATCTCTCCTCCTAGCTTAGTGTCATATGAGAACTAGCTGAGGCTGCAATCCTTCCCATTATCCAGATCATTAATTTTGTCACAGATATTTATGTTAAAAGTCAGGGACAGGTCACAGGCAATTCAGAGAAATTCATGGAAGCATGTGACCTGTCCTGACTTTTACTATAAATATTGTGACAAAATGCGAGGCACTGTGAGGCTGGTTCTGGGGCCCCCACCGCTGTTGGGTGCATGGAGGTCCAAGGTCCCCCTCCACCCATGTCTGGCAGGTCCCCCTTGCCACTCTGATCCCCCACCCCCAGTGTCAAGGGGCTCTCCAGTCTGACTCACAAAGGCCCCCTCCCTCAGCCTCTGCTTTAACCAAAACTTATCAAAAGAATTCTAGTTATCAAGTGGGTTACTACCAGAATGGTTGTGGCATGAAAGTGGGTTCTGTGCTGAATCTGCTGAATCTGGGGGCATATGAGGTTTGCCCTGGGGAGCCTGGGTGCAGGATAGCTCCATTGGGAGGGAAGTGACAGAAGGGAAAAGTAGAGCTCTAAGAACATAAGTGACACAAGCAGTACATTAATAGAATTATCAACCCTCCACTCCTCGTCCACCCCCAGACAAGTAACCCCAATAACTGAGCATACGCCAAGTAATGGGCAAATCTTGTAACAGTACCCAAATACTAAGGGTCTTCCTGGATAAGTGCATGAATAATCAAGAATTTTTACCCAAACTGTATAGACATTTCTTAAATGGTTTGCATGCCTGTAATCATGGTGATTTCTTTATTGTTTTGTCTTTATGGGCCCCATTTCTCAATTGTTTATCTCTATGGTCTCTGGCTGGTTCTTTTTTTTTTTTTTTTTTTTTTTTGTCTGCTGTATAACTAATTTTGCTGGGTGTAAACCAGTTAAGGTGGTGGGATATAATTGCTTAGATAATCTAGTTACAATATATTAGGATTGGCTATTTAAATGTCAGTAAAAGGATTGTTTAAATGCATACCTGAGAATGAGGTGATACTGATATGTGTATGTTATAGGGGTTTCTTTATTTCAGATTCTTCAGAATTGCGGAACACTATTTTTTCCCCAAAAGTTGTACCAAGCAAAAAATTACCTGTACTACACATACCATTATGGCAGGTAAGTAGACTGTTTCAATGTGTATTCATTTGCTTTCTGAACCTATTATTTTCAATTACCTCTGCTGGCGTTTTCTTTTTTTATTCACATTTTTGTGCTGTTACATGTCCTGTCCTGAGTTACTATGACTATATGTGGTTACAATCTTGTAGGTGATCTTATTATCTCAAATAAGTCGATCAGCATTGATCGAATACAGCCTTCTTTTGTAAGCCACAGCTACTTCAAAATTATGCATGTAGCTGCAATTCATTTATGTCTGTGTTGTGACTGGCCTATGAATGATGCATTGCTAATTTTGGTTTGCCCTGCTTATATGTCCGCAATGTACATCCCATACCATATAACTGAACTTTTATTTGTATACCAGGTTATAATAAGTTTTTAAAATTTGAAAAATACTTCTCTGTATTTGTGTCCATGTGTATAATGCAAATTATACAGGCAGCAAGGAGGGAGGGAACTGTGAGTGTTTTCGACGAGGGAACCCCATCCCTACTAATTTGCAACCCCTGGTCTCCCCCCCCCAGTCTCACCTCTGTTTTCACATACTCACATGCAAAATGCAACAGCACACCTCAGTCATCAAATACATCAACTAGCAAGGAGGGAGGGAATTGTGAGTGTGACCAGGGAACCCCATCCCTCCTAATTTGCAACCCCTGGACCAGGCGGTAGCAAGTCCTGAGCAGTAGCCCAGAGTGTTAGGTATGCATGGCGGAAACTGCAACTAGCAGCAAAAAAGGAGGGTTTCTTTTTCTGTCGTTAGACCGGTGCGCTCTCTCCCCTGCCCCTCCCCACTCTGCTGGGGGAGCGGCAGCGCAGTGACATGCCGTCCAGACCCCCTCCCTCAAGGGGGTGCAAAGTCAGGTAAGCGTCCCCCTCATGCCCAGACCCCTGCACTCCAATCCCCCTCATTCACTCTCCTCCCCTTGCCAAGACCCTGCACCCCCGGCTTGTGCTGACACCCTCCCTTGCTCCTCATCCTCCCTCCTGGCCAGATACCCTACCCCCCCCCCCCCGAGCCTATTCCTGCACCCTTCCTTGCTCCTGCATCCTACCCCCTGGCCAGACACCTACTCACACCTACTCCTCCAGTACCTTTACTCCCAGCCTGCTTCTGCAACTTACCTCCCACCAAGACCTCACAACCTCTCCCCCCTTCAGTACCCATCTCCCTCCCACATAGAATCATCAAACACTAAAACTGGAAGGGACCTTGAGAGGTCATCAAATCCAGTCCCCTGCCCTCACGGCAGGACCCAGTACTGTCTACATCAGTGTGTCTCAACCTTTTTTTATAAAGTACCCCTTTAAAAAATTATAAGTACCCCCAGTACCTACAGTTTTCAGACACACACAATTTTTTTCTACTATTGCAATACATTTATTTAAACAACTTAATCATAGCCCCTTAATTCAGGTGGGCGATGAAATTTTTGGGAGTAAAAAGTACAAAAATAATAAAATGCTGTAAAATTTTTTTTAAAAAATTCAGTTTTCTCCAAATTTCAGTTGTGTTGACATACCCCTCAGACTTCTCTCAAGTACCCCGAGGGTACTCGTACCACTGGTTGAGAAACACTGGTCTACACCATCCCTGGTAGATGTCTGTCTAGCCTGCTCTTAAATATCTCCAGAGATGGAGATTCCACAACCTCCCTAGGCAATTTGTTCTAGTGTTTAACATCCTGTACCCCCAATTCTATCCCACTCGCTGACAGCCCTGTCCCGCACACTGAATCCCTCATTTTGTCCCCACCTCAGAGCTTAAGGAGGGGTCCACAAAATCCATTAACGCCAGAACCCCTGAAAAGTAAATTCTGGCCTATGGGTTGCCCCAAACCTCAGTCCCTCCCAGTCCCTTCCCCGTGCCCCATGGGGCTGGAGTGCCAGAGGAATGAGGTGTCTCACTTGGGGGAAAGTGAGGGCTGGGGGTTTTTGGAGGAGTTTTTTGCTTCTTGCTTGTGTGGTTCCCCAACTGGTTTTTCTGTGAGTCAGTGGCCCCTGACCCCAAAAAAGTTCCCGACCCCTGCCATAAATAAAGAAAACATTGAAACCTTTCGTGTAGGACATAATATTTTACTTTATTTAAAATGACGTTTAATAAACCAACATGTGAAAGTTAAAATGCTTAGTCTGCTTAATGATTTAAATTAAACTGTTCTTCCTAGCAGCAGCACTAGCAAAATGGCTCAGGCCTAATTATGTAATTAATAGTGAGTTTCCATTAACAACTGGTGGGCTGCAGAAAGGTTTGCATTGAGGCAGGTAGTCCACGGGGTGTGTGGTGGAGAGAGCCCCTTCTCCGTCCCAGGAGAGTGGCAAGGGCCAGGGCAGGAGGGTTAAATCTTGGCAGGCCACTTCAGAAAGATTGCCAACCCCTGCTGTAGGTGTCTGTGGGATTGAAGCAAATCCAGTTGTATCTTAAAGCCTGGCTGTAAACAATTTTCCATTCAAAGACATGAAATGGATGGGCTGCTCCATTCAACACCCTAATGACATCAAAAGCTAAGTATTGGGTGCTTACAGCCAACTCTATAAGCCTCATTTAGCATGGACACTCTAAGGGTACATTTACACTAGCTCGTTAGTTCGAGCTAGGTAGGGTAATGAGGGCAACCGGAGTTGCAAATGAAGCCCGGGATTTAAATATCCTGGGCTTCATTTGCATGTTCCCGGGAACCGCCATTTTTAAATCCCCCTTAGTCCGAACTCCGTGCCCGTGGCTACATGTGGCACGGACTAGGTAGTTCGAACTAAAGATCCTAATTCAAACTACTGTTACTCCTCATGGAATGAGGAGTAATGGTAGTTCGAATTAGGATCTTTAGTTCGAACTACCTAGTTCGTGCCGCGTGTAGCCGCGGGCATGGAGTTCAGACTAAGGGGGATTTAAAAATGGCAGCGCCCGGGAACATGCAAATGAAGCCTGGGATTTAAAACTCTGGTTGCTCTCATTACCGTACCTAGCTCGAACTAACGAGCTAGTGTAGACGTACCCTAACTGACAAGATTTGTTTTCCTTCTCTTTTTCTTCTATTTATTTGTACCTCTGAACCCCTTGCTCCATTCATCTGAAGAAGTGGGTTGTGCTCACGAAAGCTCATGATACTATCTACATTTTCTCTACGGTACTGCAGGACCATTTGTTGTTTTTTCAGTTTTTTCAGTTACAGACCAACACAGCTGTCCCCTGCAAATTTTTGGGGAGGAAATTCCACATTGGACAGATTGGGATTTTGTTTGTTTATTTGCCTTTTTAAAGTGGCAGCAGTTGGAAGCTGCTGTTGCTTCACAGCATGTAGCATGTTTGCTCTAGCAAACATGACAGAACTCGTATTTCATGATCAAAAGTGCATGATAAATGGGTTTTATTATATATCTGAAATCACGCATTACCTGCAAAGATGTGTGATAACAAGGAGAGATAGACATGTTTCTTTGTTTTCTAAAGTAAAGCAGAATATTTTCATTCTGCAAAAATATTTCTCGTTTCCAACCACCAACTTGGATGGGAAATTTCTGATTGAAAGTTTTATGGAGACAAAATAATTTTATCTACTATGTTGTTTTCCATGAAAAATATAGGCACTATGTACAAACCACAAAAAAATCTCTGATTGCATTTAACTCGCACATTGTATCTTTATATATTTGTATAAATAGAGAAGAAGTCATAGGAAAATGCCTTTTTTCCCTGGGCCAAAAATGTGCCAACATGAACGCTTCTGTTGGACCAACTTCTGTTGGTGGAAGAAACAAACTTTCAAGCTGCACAGAGCTCTTTCATCTCGCTGTCCATAATGCATGGAGGGTGAAGTTTTCCACTCCCATCCCTTCCCCTCTACTCTGCCCACAGAGAATTAAAACAAGAACAATGCCCCATTTAAATTCTGCTTCAACAATTCAAACATGAGCTCCAAGTGATGCTTCAGCCTCCTCTGTGCCTCTGAGCAGGATGAGTTACTCCCAATAAGAGCACTGTAGCAAACTAAGGGCCTCGGGACATAACCTTTGGGCACAAAAGTATGCACCTCTAATGATGCTGGTGGCATTCCACATGCCAATAAGACTCAGTAACATGACTAAGTGTCTATACGACAGTCGATACGACAGTGCACATAGGGCCTGCTCCAACTCCTGGTAAAGTCAATGAAAGACAACCATGGACTCCAATGGGAGCTGGGCGGGGTCTTTGTTAAGAAGACTTATGTGAATCCATATCCTTCCTTCCAACCTCTACACCAGTGGTTCCCAAACTTTTCAGCATCACGCCCCCCCCTTTTGATTTTTGAGAACCCCTTATGCCCCCCACCTCTTCTTTACCATCATCCAACCCCCCCCTTAACAAAAAATTCAATTTGTAATTTAAAATTAAAAATAAACACAAACTTGGTATAAAAATTATTTAAAATTAAAAATATGCACAAATAGTTTTTCTTGGTACAAACATTTAATAAAAATGTAATTTAACATAAGAAATAGCAGAAACAAATCGAATTTAATGTGAAGGATGATGCTGCATTTTCTTCATGAGTTGGGAAATCCTAGGTTTGAAAGATGAAAGTGCGCAATGCAAATCGTTTTCAACATCCAGTCGATTTCTTTGTTTTGTTTTTAATGTGACTAAACTTGAAAAGCTTTTTTCATAGAGGTATGTTGATGAAAATGGAAGAATAATATGTAGCACTTCTTCTGCTACTTTTGAGTACATTGGGAAATATTTTATCCAAAATTCCTCCAAGCTTGTGTTTCGAAATTATCTTTTGCACTTGAATCATATTTTATTTTGAGTGCTTGTTCTTGCAATCCTTCTGGCAGTGAATCGACATCAATGTTGAATGGCTTGCATACTAATTTATGAATGGGGTTGCCAGAAAAGTTGTCTGGAAAATAGCGGATGAATTTGTCAGCAAGGCAGTCCAGATGAAACACAATTTTGTTCTTCACATCCTCTTTAGAAACTTCTTGGAAACCTTCATTTTCAGAGAGTGATGAAAATGTCAGAAAAAACGAAAAGTTAGGCATCTGAGCTTGTGTTTGATGTTTCCAAAGCTGGACTTTTTCCATAAATGCTTTGATGGCATCATGGTGCGCTATAATGTTTGCAGCGTTGTTTTCTTGCAGCTTCAAACTGAAGTTGTTCAAAGATTCAAAAATGTCCATGAGGTATGCCAGTGAAAGTTGAAACGTTTGGTCTGTAAGTGCATAATATAACTCTTCTTTCTTCTGTTGCTTGAGGAACATTTCCACTTCATCTTTCAGTTTGAATAATCTCAAAAGTATGTTACCTTTGGACAGCCATCGTACCTCCGTGTGAAGCAAAAGAGTTTTATGATCCGCTCCCAAATCTGTGCAAAGAGCATCAAAAAGTCTCGTATTTAGAGCACTGTTCTTCACAAAATTGACAACTTTGCTGGCCAAATTCAATGACTCATGTAGGTCATCTGGAAGGGTTTTAGCAGCCAACGCTTCTCTGTGTATGATGCAGTGAGTTGTGGTTACGGCTGGATTTTTTTCTTTCACCGTCACAAATCCAGAGCGAGAGCCAAGCATTGCTGGAGCACCATCTGTGCATACACCAACCAGTTTTCCCCATGAAAGTCTATTTTCTTCAAAAAAGTCAGAAATCGTTTTCATAATATCAGAAGACTTTGATGTGGTCATCAATTCCTTCGAAAAAAGCAGTTCTTCTTTCACAGTTCCATTGTTAATGAATCAAACATAGATAAGCAACTGACAACATCAGTGGTATCGTCGCACTGAATTGCAAAAAAAGGAGAAGCCAACACTGCCTCCACAACTTGAAGTTTAAGATCTTTCTCCAGCTCATCGATGCGACATTTCACAGAATTGTCAGAAAGCGAAATTTCTGATAGTTTTTTCTTGTTTTCGACACCAAGCACAATATCAGCTGCTTTCAACAAGCAAGGCTTCACAAGAGTTTCTCCAATTATGTGCGCTTTCTGACTTTAGCGATGAGCAATGACAGTTGATAAGATGCTTCTACCGCTTTGGCCGACACTTGATGAAAAGCTCCAGTAGTATCCAGCTTCATGCATTTCAAATTTTGAAGTTTAGCAGCAAAAAACTCTTTTGGTTTCTCTGTCAAAGAGCTGTGGTTCTTCGTCAAGTGTCGCTCAAGACGATTAGGTCTCAAGGAGTCATTGATAAGAACTGTGTGGCATACTACGCATTGAGGATGATCAATCCCGGTTTTTTCTATGACAGTTAAGCCATACTTAATGTAATGTTCATCATACTTTTTTCTTAATCGCAGCCATACTATATTAAATTTAAAAAATCTATAAAAATAATTTTCCCGATTAGAATAAATTTAATGGAGGCAATTTACTTTAATAAGTTATTGCAAATGTTTATTTACTACTACTATTACGTACAGACGTGTGCTGCCTTATATATACCCCACCACCAGTAACCGCACAAGACCTCCTCCCAGGACAGAACAGTCCCAAACACTCCTGCAAGTGTGCTAGAAAGTTCGAAAAAGTTCCATTGCCTTCTACATCATTCTTTGGCCTCCCCACCAACCAAACCAGTACCCCTACATGTGAAAAGGCAAATATATATATATATATATTCACATTTCATGGTACAAAATTTGAAAATTAAATTTTTTTACGGTAGTGTCTCCAATCTTTTTACACTCAAGATCACTTTTTAAATGTCAGGGCAAGCCCCAAGATCCTACCCCTTTCTAGAGGCCCTGCCCTCTCCGTTTCCCTCCTCTCCATCATTTGCTGTCCCCAGCCCTTACTCACTCTCGCTGGGTTGAGACAGGATGTGCAGGCTCTGGGGTGGGAATGAGGATTTGGGTGTGGGAAGTGGTGAAAGGTGCAAGCTCTGGGAGGGAATTTGGGTGCAGGAAGAGGTGGAAAAGAGGCTTCTGGCTCAGGGAGGGGGCTCCAGGATGGAGAGTGTTGGGTTCAGGTGGAATGTTAGGGTGCTGAGCAAACCACAGGCTTGTGGATATGAGAGTGCAGGAATTCAGGTTGGGGTATATGAGGGGCTCAGGGCAGGGGGGTTGGGAGTATGATGGGCTCAGGACACAGATTTGCAGTGTGTGGATTGTGCAGTAGTGTTGTGGCAGAAAACTGAGGATGTGAGATGCTCAGGACAGGGGGTTCCAGTGTATGATAAGCTCAGGGTTGAGGTGTGTGTGAGGATGCAGGGGTGCTATGATGCTGTGGCCAGATGGGGGCTTGGACCCGATTGGGGCCTTGTGGGCCCGGCTTCATTTTTAAATAATATATTTCCAGCACAAATGTTTCAGCATTGTCTTTAATTATGGGAAGAGTGGGGAAACTGTTTTGGGTCAGGGGTCACTCACCCCCAGAAAAATCAGTCAGGGAACACACAAGTGAGATGCAAACCCCCCCCCCAACCCCTCCTAGCCTCCCAAAACCCCACTGATGTGGCCGCAACTGAGATACCTCCCTCCCCTAGCACCCCAGCCCCATGCGGGGAGGGTAGATAAGACTGAGGTTCAAGGCTTCAGGCCAGATTAATTCTTCTGGGGTTTGTGGGCTAGTGGAATTCGTGGGCCCCTCTACACTCTGAGGTGGGGCCAAAAACGAGGGATCCAGTGTGCAGGACAGGGCTGCCAGTCAGTGAGATAGGGATGGGGTGCAGAATCTGGGTGGAAAATAGGCTACAGGAGCAAACTGGGGGTAGGTGTCTGGCCAGGAGGTAAGGGACAGGAGCAGGGTCCTGGTGGGGACCTGAGCAGGGGACTGGAGGCAGGTGGGGCCCTGGGCAATGTACTCATGGGAGGTCTCTGCAGGGGGGGCAGGGTACTTGTGAGGGTCTCGGCAGGGTGGGCAGGGTACTTGTGGGGGTTTAGGCAGGGGGACAGGGTACTCGTGGGGGTGTGAGCGAGGGGAGAGGACAGCTAAGCTGGTATCTGGGGGGTCCCGCAGTGAGTTCCGGGGTCTCAGAAAGAATGTGTGTGGCTTGTTCCCTGGGCTGCTTCCTGACTTTGAGCTAGCAGCTGTTTGCAATTCTGCTCCCATTCCAGCCTTTATTCAATAAGAACATAAGAATGGCCGTACTGGGTCAGACCAAAGGTCCATCTAGCCCAGTAGCCTGTCTGCTGACAGTGGCCAGCACCAGGTGCCCCAGAGAGGGTGGACCGAAGACAATGATCAAGCGATTTGTCTCCTGCCAATCTTCTCCAGCCTCTGACAAACAGAGGCCAGGGACACCATTTCTATCCCCTGGCTAATAGCCTTTTATGGACCTAACCTCCATGAAATTATCTAGCTTCTCGTTAAACTCTGTTATAGTCCTAGCCTTCACAGCCTCCTCTGGCAAGGAGTTCCACAGGTTGACTACACGCTGTGTGAAGAAGAACTTTCTTTTATTAGTTTTAAACCTGGTACCCATTAACTTCATTTGGTGTCCTCTAGTTCTTCTATTATGGGAACTAATACATAACTTTTCTTTATTCGCCCACTCCACACCACTCATGATTTTATATACCTCTATCATATCCCCCCTCAGTCTCCTCTTTTCTAAACTGAAAAGTCCCAGTCACTTTAGCCTCTCTTCATATGGGACCCATTCCAAACCCCTAATCATTTTAGTTGCCCTTTTCTGAACCCTTTCCAAGGCCAAAATATCTTTTTTGAGGTGAGGAGACCACATCTGTACACAGTATTCAAGATGTGGGCGTACCATAGTTTTATACAGGGGCAGTAAGATATTCTGTGTCTCATTTTCTGTCCCTTTCTTAATAATTCCTAGCATCCTATTTGCCTTTTTGACCGCCGCTGCACACTGTGTGGAAGTTTTCAGAGAACTATCCACGATAACTCCAAGATCTCTTTCCTGATTTGTCGTAACCAAATTAGCCCTCATCATACTGTACGTATAGTTGGGGTTATTTTTCCCAATGTGCATTACTTTACACTTATCGACATTAAATTTCATTTGCCATTTTGTTGCCCAATCACTCAGTTTGGAGAGATCTTTTTGGAGTTCCTCACAGTCTGCTTCTGACTTGACTATCTTAAACAGTTTGGTATCATCTGCAAACTTTACCACCTCACTGCTTACCCCTTTCTCCAGATCATTTAGGAATAAGTTGAACAGGATTGGTCCCAGGACTGACCCTTGGGGGACACCACTAGTTACCCCTCTCCATTCTGAAAATTTACCATTTATTCCTACCCTTTGTTTCCTGTCTTTTAACCAGTTCTCAATCCATGAAAGGACCTTCCCTCTTATCCCATGACAATGTAATTTACACAAGAGCCTTTGGTGAGGGACCTTGTCAAAGGCTTTCTGAAAATCTAAGTATACTATATCTACTGGATTCCCCTTGTCAGCATGTTTGTTAACCTCTTCAAAGAACTCTATAGATTAGTAAGACATGATTTCCCTTTACAGAAACCATGTTGACGTTTGTCCAACAAATTATGTTCTTCTACGTGTCTCACAAGTTTATGCTTTACTATTGTTTCAACTAATTTGCCTGGTACTGAAGTTAGAGTTACCAGTCTGTAATTGCCAGGATCGCCTCTAGAGTCCTTTTTAAATATTGGTGTCATGTTAGCTACCTTCCAGTCATAAGGTATGGAAGCCGATTTAAAGGATAGGTTACAAACCACAGATAATAGTTCAGCAATTTCCCATATGAGTTCTTTTAGAACCCTTGGATGAATGCCATCCGGTCCCGGTGATTTGTTAACATTAAGTTTTTCTATTTGTTCCAAAACCTCCTCTAATGACACTTAAATCTGGGATAGGTCCTCAGATTCATCACCCACAAAGGATGGTGCAGATTTGGGAATCTCCCTAACGTCCTCAGCCGTGAAGACTGAAGCAAAGAAATCATTTAGTTTCTCCGCAATGGCTTTATTGTCCTTGATTGCTCCTTTTATATCTCGATCGTCTAGGGGACCCACAAGTTTTTTAGCAGGCTTTCTGCTTCTAATGTACTTAAAAAACATTTTGTTATTTCTTTTTGAGTTTTTGGCTAGCTGTTCCTCAAAATCTTTTTTTGCTTTTTTTATTACAGTTTTACACTTAATTTGACAGTGTTTATGTTCCTTTCTATTTATCTCACTAGGATTGGACTTCCACTTCTTGAAAGATGCCTTTTTGTCCCTCACTGCTTCTTTTACATGGTGGTTAAGCCACGGTGACTCTTTTTTAGGTCTCTTACTGTGTTTTTTAATTTGGGGTATACATTTAAGTTGGGACTCTATTATGGTGTCTTTAAAAAGTTTCCATGTAGCTTGCAGAGATTTGGCTGTAGTCACTGTGCCTTTTAATTTCTGTTTAACTAACCTCCTCATTTTTGTGTAATTCCCCTTTTTGAGATTAAATGCCAACATGTTGGGCTGCTGAGGTGTTCTTCCCACCACAGGAATGTTAAATGTTATTATATTATGGTCACTATTCCCAAGCGGTCCTGTAATGGTTATCTCCTGTACCTGATCCTGCGCTCCACTCAGGACTAAATCGAGAATTGCCTCTTCCCTTGTGCGTTCCTGTACCAGCTGCTCCAAGAAGCAGTCATTTAAGCCATTGAGAAATTTTATCTCTGCTTCTCTTCCTGAGGTGACATGTCAATATGGGGATAATTAAAATCCCCCATTATTATAGAGTTTTTTATTTTGGTAGCCTCTCTAAGCTCCCTCAGCATTTCAATGTCAGTATCACTGTCCTGGTCAGGTGGTTGATAATACATCCCTACTGCTAATTTCTTATTATTGGAGCATGTAATTACTATCCATAGCAATTCTATTGAACATGTTGATTCATTTAATATTTTTATTTCATTTGATTCTACATTATCTTTCACATACAGTGCCACTCTGCCACCACACAGCCTGCTCTATCCTTCTGATATATTTTATATCCCGGTATGATTGTGTCCCACAGATTTTCCTCATTCCACCAGGTTTCAGTGATGCCTATTATGTCAATCTCCTCCTTTAATACAAGGTACTCTAGTCCACCCATCTTATTAGTCAGACTCCTAGTATTTGTGTAGAAGCACTTTAAAAATTTGTCACTGTTTATTTGTCTGCCCTTCCCTGATGCATTGGATTCCTTTATATGAGGTCTTTTGTCTGCTCTGACCTATGATTTGTCCTCTCCCCTCCTCTCTTTCTGACTACAGCTTAGAGAATCTCTATCAATGGATTCTCCTCTAAGAGAAGTCTCCATCCGATTTATGTGCATCTCTGCACCAATCGGCTTTCCCCCATCTCTTAGTTTAAAAACTGCGCTATGGCCTTTTTAATGTTCAGTGACAGCAGTCTGGTTCCACCCTGGTTTAGGTGGAGCCCATCCTTCCTGTATAGGCTCCCCCTCTCCCAAAAGTGTCCCCAGTTCCTAATAAATCTAACCCCCTCTTCCCTACACCATCGTCTCATCCACGCATTGAGACTCTGAAGCTCTCCCTGCCTACCTGGCCCTGCGCGTGGAACTGGAAGCATTTCCGAGAATGCCACCATAGAGGTCCTGGATTTCAGTCCCTTTCCGAGCAACCTAAATTTGGCCTCCAGGACATCTCTCCTACCCTTCCCTATGTCATTGGTACCTACATGTACCATGACCACCGGCTCCTCCCCAGCACTACACATAAGTCTATCTAGATGCCTCGAGAGATCTGCAACCTTCGCACCAGGCAGGCAAGTGACCATACGGTTCTCCCGGTCACCACAAACCCAATTATCTATGTTTCTAACGATTGAATCACCCACTACTAACACCTGCCTCTTCCTAACAACTGGCGTTCCCTCCCCCTCAGAGGTATCCTCAGTGCGAAAGGATACCGCAACATCCTCTGGAAGGAGGGTCCCAACTACGGGTTGGTTTCCCTCTGTTCCCATTGAATGCTCTGTTCCCCTGAGACTTTCATCCTCCTTAAGAGCACTGAGGCTCTCCGACTGGAGGTGGGACAGTACTACAGTGTCCCTGAAAGTCTCATCAACATAGCTCTCTAACTTCCTTAGCTCCTCCAGTTCAGCTACCCTGGCCTCCAAAGCCCGAACTTGGTCTCTGAGGGTCAGGAGCTCCTTGCAACGGGTGCACACATACGCCACCCGCCCACAGGGCAGGTAATCATACATGTTACACTCGACGCAATAAACAGGGTAGCCCCCACTCTGCTGCTGGGCTTCTGTCTCCATTTTTCTTATGAATAAGTTTAAGTATAAACTGGGTTTCTTATTAAATGTCCGGAATATAAATTATTATAAAAGTTATGTTTAAAGAAGGTCAGAAGTCACCAGTGCCCTTTAACCTTCTCCTCTAAACTCCCTCTCAAAAATCCCTGTTTGCTGCTCCTTGTCTCAAGCTCCCTGGTTGCTGACTCACAGCTTTATAAAGCCCTGGTAGCCCCTCCCCATGACTGAGGTTCAGCCAATTAATAGAGGCTTCTGGATTTCAAGCCTTTAGAAGCTCACAGCTTCCAGCTGCTGGCCACAGCACACGCTCCTTCAAACAAACAAACCAACAAACCAACCAGACAAACACAAGCTCAGCACACAGCAAGTAACCCCCCCCCCCACAAACACACACTACAGACAGCCACTTACCACAAGGGTCCTGTATTTACTCCTCCTTTACCTGGAGAACTCCCTCTCAAAACTCCCTGTTTGCTGCTCCTGTTCCCAATGATTATTCAAGGAGCCAAGCTCCCTGCCAGCCCCTATTGTCCAGGGGAAATTAGCACCTTTTCAAAGTCAGCTCCAAATTAGCACCTTTTCAAAGTGGCTTTGGGGCATGTCTATAGCTCTGGGAGGAGAGAGGGAGACAGACCTGGGGAAGCCACCAAGCAAAACAAAGGCTGTGTCTATACTGGCGCGATCTTGCACCAGAGCTATGCAAATGAGGCTCAGCGTGGAATATTGCCGAGCCTCATTTGCATAACTAATGAGCTGCCATTTTTGCGGAAGAGGCTCTTGCGCAAGACGGAGCTGTCTACACTGCCCCGTCTTGCGCAAGAAAAACCCTCTTGCGCAAAGCCATTATGCCTGAAAATAATCAGCATAACGGCTTTGTGCAAGAGGGTTTTTCTTGCACACGACGGGGCAGTATAGACAGCTCCGTCTTGTGCAAGAGCCTCTTCTGCAAAAATGGGGGCTCATTAGTTATGCAAATGAGGCTCGGCGATATTCCACGCTGAGCATCATTTGCATAGCTCTGGCGCAAGATCACGCCAGTATAGACACAGCCAAACAGTTAAAGATGAACTTTGGGTGAGGTAATGCCAGCGTGGACTCTTTCTTGGGGGGGAGGGGCTGGGTCACCTCGCGCCCCACCGCCCTGGTATTTCTTCACGTCCCTCCCCTCCCCCCCCCCCAGTTTGGGAACCTATGCTCTACACCATGCTACGTGGCCCTACTACCCACGAAGTCAAGGATGGAAGTAGAAAATTTCTCTTTGCTTTCTATAATAGCAAAACTTCTTTCACAGGTGCATGTCCCTGGAGTCTCATGAATGAGACAATTAAAAATGATAAAGGGTCTATCTTTCATGCTGAACACTCTGGTTGAAGCCACCTTTTCATTCAAAGTCATTAATGGCTCAGTTGTTTCAATGCTAGTTCCCATCAAAAATGTGTGGATTTTTAATCCTTTAATTTCATGTTATCCTAAACACTCCCTGTGCTTTCTTCTTATTTATCCACCAGCTTTTGTTGTAACAGGTAAATGCTTTTTTCAACTTGCTTTTGTTGGAGAAAAGCTCATTGTTATCTCTATCTTTGCAGAGAGAAAATGGGGCTGCAGGCAGGTCTTTGCTAGTGACTGGCTGAGACAGGAAGGGTCTCTAGTGACTTCTCCATTCAGAAGCAGCCTTTGGATGAGACAGGCTGAGATTCTGGGATCAGCGTGGAGGTCTGTGAGGAGAAGCAAGGTCTGTCTTCCTGTGACTGAAATGGCTTTGGTGATAACAGAAAAATTAATTACTAGAGAGATTACTGAGAGAAATATTCTTCAGATACAGCGGCTCTGCTGATTTGAGACATCTGTTTGTCTTCTGTTCTCTGAGCTGTGAATGCTAGAAACACCAGGCATTCATGTAGTAAACACAAATTCATTTCCAAGCACAGGAATGTATGTTTAGGTTTATTCAAACTGAGTTGAGTTGCATGATCCAGATAAGCAAGATCTAGACAAAACTAGAGGTCAGGCATGTTTGGATCTGGGGCTTTGTTTTGGGATCACACATTTTAGGAAATGTAACAGGAATAATTGAATATGGATAATTAAACTGAACAGGGCAGCTTGCTCCTAAAATATGCTTTATTTGACAAAGTGAGACATTATTTCTGCTACTGAAGTATCCACAAGAAGATCATGATTCTCACACATTTATTTAACATTGAAAGGTAAAAGTATTCAGCAAATCTCCTTTTTTAACTCTGTAAATCAATAGTAAATACACTGTTCAGAATTCTAGCTGAGTCATCCCCATTTCCCAGCACCGTCTGTATTCATTTATACTAATGCAAAATGGACATAAAATGCTATTAAATCAGAATGGTAATGGTTTAGAGGCACTTAGCACTCACTTTGCACTGTTATAAATGACTGCTCATAGTGCAGGACAAGAACCCCAGGATTTTAAGGCCAGGCAATACCACTTTGATCATCCAATCTGATTTCCCAGGTATCCTAGGCCTCAGAATTACCTTCCATAATTCCCGGTGGGCTCTTGTACATTTCAAAGGAGGTATGCGGAACTCTGCCTGCAGCCCAGGGCTGCACTCTTGGCATGCCAGCTTTGAAATGTACAAGAGTCCCCTTGTGCATTTCAAACTGGAAGCGCCCTTATGGTTCAGTGGAAATGCCACATGGCGCTCAGGATCAGCTGGGGAGTCCCCAGCTGTCCCCGGGCTCCACATTGCACAATTTAAAGGGACACCACCACACAGCTGAACCCGGGATTAGAAGTACCCCCTATTCCCCTCCCCCTTTGCTGCCTCTGTCAGCAAGGGGGGAGGGGAATCGACTAGTTTTTGCTTATCAGACTAGTCCTTAACATCCTTAGTCCATATAGTCCAGTAGTCTGTCTTCTTACAGTAGCCAATGCCAGGGGCCCCAGAAGAAATGAACAGAATAGGCGATCATCAAGTCATTCATTCCCTGTCACGCATTCCCAGCTTCTGACAAACAGAGGCTAGGAACACCATTCCTGTCCATCCCGGCTAATAGGCATTGATGAACCTATCCTCCATGACAGTTTCTTTTTTTAATCCTATTAAAAGTCCTGGCCTTCACAACATCTTCTGTAAAGGAGTTCCACAGGCTGACATAAAGAAGAACTTCCTTTAGTTTATTTTAAACCCACTACCTATCAGTTTCATTTGGTGACCTCTAGTTCTTGTGTTATGGGAGCTAATAAATAACTTTTGTTTATTTACTTTCTTCACACCAGTCATGATTTTATAGACCTCTATCATATCCCTCTTTATCGCCTCTTTTCTAAGCTGAAAAGTCTGTCTTGTTCAGGGCTGAGCAAAATATGGTGGGGGGCAGATCTGGCCTGCCAAGCCACAGGATCGGACCCACGCACCACCCTGCTGGGACCCTCAGGCACATGCAGCTGCCCCGTTTAACACAGTCCCGGCATTTCTCTGCTCTGCAGGGAGGGGGAGGCTTTGTGTAATCTCCCTGCCCCAAGCCCCAAAATCAGCTCCTATTGGCCAGAAACAACAAGCCAATAAGAACTGACCTCAGCTAATCTCTCAGCTCCTATTGGCTGGAAACAGCCAGGTGATGTCTACACTGCCCAGTTTTGCACAAGAACATATGCAAATGAGGCATGGCGATGAATATCTCTGTGCCTCATTTGCATGCTTAATGCGCCGCTATTTTTGCACAAGAGGCTTTTGCGTAAAAAGGAGCAGTCTACACTGCTCCTTCTTGTGCAAAACCTCCCTCTTGTGCAAGAGCCATTCTGCCACTTATTTTCAGGAGTGTAGACTGCTCCTTCTTGTGCAAAAGCCCCTTGTGCAAAAATGGTGGCTCATTAAGTATGCAAATGAGGCACGGCGATAGTCATCACTGCGCCTCATTTGCATATGTTCTTGTGCAAGACTGGGCAGTGTAGACGTAGGCCCTGTCAATTGGAGCTGAGAGATTGGCCTGAAAGACTGGGGCAGCTGGATTTGAGAGCCACTGTGGAGGGAGCAGCCTGTATTTTCGAGTGGGCTGGAGCTGCCGGCCAGCAGAGGCATAGCAAGAGGGAGCGGGGGGGGGGGCAGTTGCCCCCAGGCGCCACGCTAGGGGGGCACTGGGCTTGGGTAGAAGCGAAGCACACAGCCCCGCACGTCGCTGCGAGCCCGGAGCTAGCGAGCCATGTACTCCCTGTGCAATCAAGCCTCCAAGGCAGGGCTGGGCGGTGGGAGTGGCCACTTCAAAGGTAGTGTTACCATTTCAAAGGAGGTATGGATGGGCTCTGGGGACCCATCCCCTCTAGGGGGCACCAGCCCCCATCTAACCCCATGCGGGCAGTATAGAATCGGAGAACACTAGAGCTGGAAGGAACTCAAGAGGTCATTGAGTCCAGTCCCCTGCCCTCACGGCAGGAACAAGCACCCAGGGCTACTCAACACGTGGCCTGTCAGCCGCATGCTGCCCACAGCCCACTTGTTTGCGGCTTGCAGTGCAGTTTGGGTTTATGTGGGGCTCAACACGTGGCCCGTGGGTGGGAGCCAAAACAAAAAAGGAGTCAATATAATGGTCTTGTGTTAGATGCGTTTTAGTAGTTAAATTCTTGGACTGTCATTGCTCATTAAAAGTGCTGTCATATGGGTGGAAATCGGGTAAATGTTGCATTTTGTTAATATCAGCAGAACTGACTTAAATGGGGCCTGTGTGTTGTATAGTCTTGCCTTAATCTTTGTATTCATGTCTGTCATTGTGAAAGAAGCTATTTGCATATATTTGCATGTATATGCAACCACACTTAAGTTGTGGCCCTCGGCATGTGCTATGAGTATCAGTGTGGTCCCCGGGCTTCCAAAGTTGATTTGCCCTATCCCTGACAGGTGTCTGTCTAACCTGCTCTTAAATATCTCCAGTGATGGAGATTCCACCGCCCTCCTAGGCAATTTATTCTGGTGATTAACCCCCTGAGAGTTAGGAAGTTTTTCCTAATGTCCAACCCAAACCTCCCTTGCTGCAATTTAAGCCCATTGTTTCTCATCCTATCCTCAGAGGCCAAGGAGAATCATTTTTCTCCCTCCTCCTGTGACACCCTTTTAGATACTTAAAAGCTGCTCTCATGTCCCCTCTCAGTCTTTTCTTTTCCAAACTAAACAAGCCCAATTCCTTCAGCCTTGCCTCATAGCTCATGTTCTCTAGACCTTTCATCATTTGTGTTGCTCTTCTCTGGACTTTCTCCAGTTTCTCCACATCTTTCCTGAAACATGGTGCCCAGAACTGGACATGATGTTCCAGCTGGGGGCCTAATGTGGATGACTCATTCCCTGCCTAGGGCACTGGGTGGGTTAATTTCCAATCCTCCTGTTATTCTCCTCCTTTGCCCACCTGGCCTAGCGGTTCTGATGGGGGCTCCGCAGGAAGGTAGCCAGCACTGCCTCCTCCCCAAAACCCTTTATGCAGGTGTTAAACAGCTGTCCAGACCCACCCCAGAATGCCTGAAGCTACACAGCACCAGCAATGGACAGGGCAATGGCTCCTGGCATGACTTGCTCATGACTGCTCCAGTCCCATTGGATGGGCCTCAGCCCCTTTCCTTCCCCTCTCCTGCTTTGCAATGGGGCTGTAGACTCTGTGGGGGAGAGTGGTGGAGACAGGCTGGGTGTCTCCCTGCAGCAGATGTAGATATGTCTCTGTATTAATCATTCTCTCATTGAAGTTTTTAGCTTTTTAGTGAGTCCTTTTACATGGAAACTTTGTATTACGTCGTGGTAGAATAATCCCTAAAACAAGTAAGGTAGCGACTTTTTGTGGGGTGACTAAGGTGGGAATGGATAAGGCAGAAGGCGAGTACCTGGGGAGTTGCAAGGGTTGGAGAGGGGATGGAAGCCGGATCCAAGACCAATGAGCCCTGGGAAGTGGGCCCATTGAAAGGAGACTGGACCTGTGGATGCCTTGGGGGTCAGCAGCAAGGGCCTGCTTTGGGAAGCCCCCTCTTTGGAGGTGAATGTGGCAGTATTGAGACACCTCCAGAAGCAAGTGCCACAGACACCTAACTGCAGATGCATGGGATGGCTCTCTCAGATCTTGCACATGTATAAGATGATAGATCTGCAGGCGGGAAGATCAGTGGTGTAGCGAGGTGTTGGCGGGGGGCAGTTGCCCCGGGTGCCACACTAGGGAGGTGCCAATTTAGTCCCCCTTTGCTCCCCCTGTCATCCCTTGCCTTGCCTGCTCCTTCGCCCCCACTGGAGCCTCCTCCCCACCTCTCTGCCCCCAACCCACCCTCCATCTCCACTGGCAGGTTAGTGCATGCGGAGGCCCGGCCCCAAACTGGAGGGGGCAGGGGAAGATGTGGTACAAGCTCCCTCCCTTCTAGGGTCGGGCTCAGCCATGCTCCAGGTTCAGGGCCCCCCAACATGGCAGGGGTGGGGGGGGTGGGGAGAGTGCAAATTTTTCCTTTACCCCCAGGTGCATAACACCCTTGCTACGTCTCTGCTGGCCAGGAGACAATTAGGTAAACTCCTCCCAGCCAGCGCCTGCCTCTGGCACCCCAACCCCTCTTGCATCCCAACTCCCTCCCTCAGATCACCATCCAAACCCTATGCACCCCCTGTCCCAAGTAACAACTCCCTCCCAGACCCTGTACCTCCTCCTATAGCCCTCCCCCAGGCCAGAATCCTTTCCTGCACCCACACCCCCTCCCTGACGCTATACCCCAATCCCCGGACCCAGGTCACAACCCCCTCCTCCACCTAAACACCCTCTGAGACCCCCACACTGTCTCTTGCACCCTAGTTCCTTACCCCGTGCACCCTTCTGCACCCAACCTCCACCCTAGACCCTCCACCCATATCCACAGAAAAGTGTGGCCCTTGATCACTTACCAAAATCATGGAGTGGCCCCCCCCACCAAAAATTATTGCCCACCCCTGGTATTGTTAATCTCTCCTCATATGGCAGCCATTCCATCCCCTAATCATTTTTGTTACCCTTTTCTGAACTTTTTCCATTGCCAAAATCTGTATTCTCCAGTCCTAGGGCAATCTGACTTTTAAAATGTCTGGAACATTTGTACCCTCAGACAGGATCTGCTATCACATCTTGGGACTTATACCTGATATTAACACGACAATGGGTCACCTTTTGAACCTCCAGCTATATGCTCATTGTGCCAGTTTGGTGGTTTTTACTTCTGTGAGAAGAGTAATTGTGATCCCTGTTGTCTGATTCCCTATGTAGTGGTTTGTTTTTTTTTTTTTTTTTTTCAGGGACAATATGTGCTTATGGCCACACTCTAAATTTCTCACTGAAGTGTTGAATTTTCAAATCAGTAAGGCAATATATCTACCAACATTCTACACTAAGCCTTACTCATATAAGATGGAGGAAAGACTTCACTAGTATCTCAGGAGAGCTTTAGCTTTCTCCATGGATGGGACCTTTTTTTATAAAGTACCCCTTTTTATAAAGTACCCCTTTTTGAAAATAATCAGAATAAGGGCTTTGCGCAAGAGGGTTTTTCTTGCGCAAGAAGGGGCAGTGTAGACAGCTCCGTCTTGCGCAAGAGCCTCTTCCGCAAAAATGACGGCTCATTAGTTATGCAAATGAGGCTCGGCAATATTCCACGCTGAGCCTCATTTGCATAGCTCTGGCGCAAGATCGCGCCAGTCTAGCCACAGCCACACAGTTAATTCAGAACAACAGGTAGTCCTGTGGTACCTTAGGGTATGTCTACATTGCCACCCTAGTTTGAACTAGGGTGGCTAATGTAGGCATTTGAACTTGCCAATGAAGCCCGGGATTTAAATATCCCGGGCTTCATTTGCATGTTCCTGAGCGCCGCCATTTTTAAATGCCCCGTAGTTCGAACTCCCTGCCCATGGCTACACGCGGCACGGACTAGGTAGTTCGAATTAAAACTCCTAATTTGAACTACCGTTAAACCTCCTGCAAGGTTCGAACTAGGGTGGCAGTGTAGACATACCCTTAGAGACTAACATATATATAGTATGAGCTTTTGTGGGCAAACCCATTTCTTGCTCTAGCTCAGTTTCTCTCAACCAGTGGTACGAGTACCCTTAGGGGTACTCAAGAGAAATCTGGAGGGTATGTCAACACAACTGAAATTTGGAGAAAACTGAATTTTTGTTTTAAGTTTTACATATTATTTTTGTACTTTTTACACCCAAACATTTAATCGCCTGCCCGGCTGCGATTAAGTTGTTTAAACAAATGTGTTGCAATGGTAGAAAAAAATTGTGTGTGCCTGAAAGCTGTAGGTACTGGGGGTAATTATAATTTTTTTTAAAGGGGTACTTTATAAAAAAAAGGTTGAGAAACACTGCTGTAGCTCATCTGAAGAAGTGGGTTTTCCCACAAAAGCTCATGGTACTATATATATTTCTGTTATTCTGTAAGATGCCATAGGACCACTCGTTTTCAAAGTTACAGACTAACATGGCTACCCCTCTGAGACAATTAATTCAGAAACTGACAGAGGTTGGCATATGTCTGTTAAATGACTTCATTACTACTTGAATGGCTCTTTCACAGATTCTGCTAATAGGTCTGGCAGGCTGTTTCACTTTTAAGTTAACTACTAGATCCTCTCCGGAGGAAGCAAAGCAGGATTGGAAGAAGTAGGTGGGTGGACATTAAGACACAGTGGTGCCCCAAATCTTCATGTGCCATTCACAACTGCATCGTCTACCTATGGGTAGAGGATGGCTCTGCCTGAAATTTTTGTTCAGGTAGACTTCAATCCCACCACCAGTTTGAACAGCTTCTGGAATAGGTGAAGTCAAGTGGAACAGATGTGTAGTTACTCAGCTGCTCTGTAGCTGTTGCTCTTGGAGATGTGTGGCACATGACCATTGTCCAAAGATAGGACACTGGGCCAGATGGACCTTTGGTCTGACCCAGTATGGCCGCTCTTATGTTCTTATGTCCATTCATCCACAACCCATCTGCCCTGCCTGTGACGACAGAGTCAGTCTGGTAAGACAGGACCAAGGGACAGTTATAACATCACGCAGCGGCACAAACAAGAGCAAGGCACGTGTGCCTTCCCAGCAGGTGCCACTGTAGGAAAAATCTCCAACACTAGTGGATTGGGCATGCACATCCTGAAGTGGCGTGGGCAGCACATTTCATAGAACACCAGAGAGAGAAGAGGGTGAGATTTTTAGAGGCAATCATTTGTGCCAGAAGTAGAACTAAGAGAGAATGAGGAATCAATTGTATCTCTCAGGTTCTCAGGCTGGGCACTTGTCTGGTTTGGGGATAAGTACGTTCTTGTTCAGGGTTTGTGATAAAGATATATTTGAGCCTCACCTGTGTTGCTTATGTACATAATTCATTATTGTCATCATTTGTTACTTGTATTGTAAACACATCCTAGCCACCATGGATGTAGAGGCTCTCTACACAAACATCCCACATGCAGATGGAGTACAAGCTGTCAGGAACAGTATCCCTGATGATGCCACAGCACAACTGGTGGCTGAACTCTGTGAATTTATCCTCACACATAACTATTTCAGATTTGGTGACAATATATACCTCCAGACCAGTGGCACTGCTATGGGCACCCGCATGGCCCCACAATACGCCAACATTTTTATGGCTGACCTGGAACAACGCTTCCTCAGCTCTCGTCCACCTACGCCCCTTCTCTACCTACGCTACATCGATGACATCTTCATCATCTGGACCCATGGGAAGGAGACTCTGGAAGAATTTCACCACGATTTCAACAGCTTCCACCCCACCATCAACCTCAGCATGGACCAGTCTACACGGGAGGTCCATTTCCTGTACACCATGGTGCAAATAAGTGACGGTCACATCAATACCACCCTATACCGAAAGCCTACCGACCGCTATGCTTACCTGCATGCCTCCAGCTTCCATCCTGGACACACCACACAATCCATTGTTTACAGCCAAGCACTGAGGTACAACCACATATGCTCCAACCCCTCAGACAGAGACCTACACCTACAAGATCTTCAACAAGCATTCTGTAAACTACGATACCCACACGAGGAAGTGAGGAGACAGATTGACAGAGCCAGACGTGTACCCAGAAGCCTCCTGCTACGGGACAAGCCCAAGAAAGAAACCAACAGAACGCCACTTGCCATTACCTACAGTCCTCAGCTAAAACCTCTCCAACGCATCATTAGTGATCTACAACCCATCCTGGACAATGATCCCTCGCTTTCACAGGCCTTGGGAGGCAGGCTAGTCCTCGCCCACAGACAACCCGCCAACCTGAAGCATATTCTCACCAGCAACTACACACCGCACCATAATAACTCTAACTCAGGAACCAATCCATGCAACAAACCTCGGTGCCAACTCTGCCCACATATATACACCAGCAACACCATTACAGGACCTAACCAGATCAGCCATACCATCACTGGTTCATTCTCCTGCACATCTACTAACGTAATATATGCCATCATGTGCCAACAATGCCCCACTGCTATATACATCGGCCAAACTGGACAGTCCCTACGTAAAAGAATCAATGGACACAAATCAGATATTAGGAATGGCAGCATACAAAAACCTGTAGGGGAACACTTCAGTCTCCCTGGACACACAATTGCAGATCTAAAGGTAGCCATCCTGCAGCAAAAAAACTTCAGGACCAGACTTCAAAGAGAAACTGCTGAGCTACAGTTCATCTTCAAGTTTGACACAATCAACTCAGGATTAAACAAAGATTGTGAATGGCTCGCTAACTACAAAAGCAGCTTTTCCTCTTTTGGAATTCACACCTCCAGATCAGCTACTAGAAGTAGGCCTCATCCTCCCTGATTGGATCCACCTCGTCATCTCCAGCCTGATTCTGGCCTGCATATTTATACCTGCCTCTGGAAATTTCCACTACATGCATCTGACAAAGTGGGTCTTTGCCCATGAAAGCTTATGCTCCAACACTTCAGTTAGTCTATAAGGTGCCACAGGACTCCTCGCCACTTTTGCAGATTCAGACTAACACGGCTACCCCTCTGATACTTGTATTGTAGTAGCATCCAGGAACCTCAGCCATGGAGCTTGCAAGACACTTTGCAAAAACAGAACAAAACAGCAGTCCCTGGTCCCAGTTGCTTCCAATCTAGCTTCATTTTAAATTAGTTTATTTTTCTTCTCATCCCAGGGCTTGTTAAAGGTGTTTTAAATAGACAAAGTTCTCAGAAAGCTGTGTTTGGCTACAGTACTAATTTGCCATATACACTGAATGCTTGTAGCATTGCTAAAGCACAGGGCTCTAGTAAACAGCCTGGCTTGAGGGCTGGAGCCAGAAAGCTTAGTGTTTGCAAATATCTCCTATATGTTTGAGAGAGTTTGTCCATCTCTCTGTCTGTCAGTCTTTGTTCAAGAACTCCTAAATGGTAAGAGCTAGCAAATATGGGAACGTCTACACTGAAGAGTTATTTTGAAATAAGGTAAGCATCCACACAGCAAGCCTGTTATTTTGGAATTATTTTGAAATAATGGGCTTGTTATTTTGAAATATTAATCCTTGTTTCTGATGAGGAATAATGCCTATTTCAAAATAGGGTTAATGTGGCCGCTCAGCTGCTGTTATTTCAAAATAATTGGCTTCCAGAGACCTCTCACAGATGCACTTGTGGCCACTTTGGCCACAGCCCTGGCAACTCTAATGTTCCCCTTCTCCTGCAGTCTTTAAAGCTGCAGGCAGATGGGAAAGGGCTTGTGGTACCACACTGGCCCTGCCAGCCCTATGCCTCACAACAGCCTGCAGCAGAGATATGGCAGACACAGTGCTCCCTCTGAGCCCCTCACAGCTGCAAGTATACCTGCATCCACCTTAGAAGCCCCTGGCCAGGGGAGAAAGAGGCCACCAGCCTGGACTGGTGTGGAGATCCTGGATGTCATCGAGTTTTGGGGCGAGGAGTCTAACTCGAGGCTCTCCGCACCAGACGGTGCAGTGCTGCTGTGTACAGCCAGATGGCTGCCAGTCTGGCTCAGAAGGGGCACAGCCGCACCCAGGACTAAGGATTTTAAGGACTAGTTGACTAGTCAATTCCCCGCACCCACTTGCTGCCTATATCAGATAGAGGCAGCAAAGTGTGTGTGGGGGGGAAGAGGGGGTACTTCAAAGCTGCAGCGCCACACATCTGAGCCCAGGATCCAGCACAACATGAAGCCCGGGGTCAGCGGGTGACTCAGAATCCCCCACTGATCCTGGACTCCATGAGGGCACTTCTGCTTTGAAATGCACAGGAGCTCCCACTGGGGACTCTTGTACATTGCAAAGCTGGCACACCCGTGTGCAGCCCTGAGTCAGCAGGACTTCCCTCTGGCCCCAGGCTGCATGCGGAGTTCTGCATTTCTCCTTTGAAATGTACAAGAGCCCCAACGGAAATTCCATCAACTACTCGACTAGTAAATTAACCGATATTTAACATCCTTACCCAGGACCAGGTGTGCATGAAATTAAAGAGCTGCGGCAGGGCTACACAAAGGTCAGGGAATACAGTTCCCACTCTGGGGCAGCACCACAGACATTGCTGCTACTACGAGCAGCTGGATACCGTCCTGGGAGGGGGGCCAGTCACTCCCCCCCATCGTCGACTCCGGCCAAGACATACGTGCCCATCTTCAGCCTCCACGAGGGTGGGCCTGTGGAGGAGGAAAAGGAGAAGGAGCAGGCCAGCCTGAACACCATGCCCACCAGTTAGAAGGTCATAAGCATGGAGCTGGTCCGCCCCCCCAGGACATCTCCCAGGGCTCAGATGAAGCCAGGGAAGGCAGTTCAGGTGAGTTCTACCACTTCCCTACACACATGAGGGGGCAGGTGGTGGGCAGCAAGGGGCTACACACCTCTCACTAAGCCTTCTCAGCCTGGGGCTCACACAACAGGCCATGAATATGGAACGCCAGTCTGGAGCACTCAGCCCCATGACACTTTCACAAAGAAACCCTTTGATCCTTCTCACAAGGCTCCTGGAGAGGCCTGCCTTATCCCGGCCTCCATGGTGGGACACCTTCCCATGACAAGCCACCACTAAGGAGGCCGGGATCATGGACACGCACAGCGGTGCCCACACTCTCAGGCAGTATCTGCTCCCAGTCAAGCGTGGCAATGCAGCGGACACCAATCCCCTGCGTGGGAACCTGCTGGGGGGAGGATGAGGAGGGAACCCTAGTAGCACTTTCTCTTCCACAAGCAGCATCTGCCACTCATTCACACCTCCCCCAACACCCTCCCCCCTCTCCTCCAGTGGGCAGCAATAGAAGTTCTCTCTTTGTGGGACGCTGCCAGTGCCAGACCCAGTGTGTGCGTGACACAGAAGGAAGCAGAGTCCCCCCTCCCTCCCGCAGGCTCCTGGCCTGGCTGGCACCTTCCCATGCCTGCTTGTCCCTGGGACATGGAGGTAGCAAGGCTCCCCTGGGACTTCTGTGCCCCTGCAGGAAAGTGCCCACTGTCTAGGCAACAGATGGTCTTGCTCGAAGCACATCACCATTGTCTGAACTGAGACCTTTGGTGTCAGCTCAGAGATTAGGGCTAGGCTTCATGCACAGTGTCTCCTGGGATGAATACCCTTGTCACTCTTCTTAACAGCTGGGCCAGCAGCAAGCATGGCACATTCACCGCTTCCCGCACTTCCTGACCCCACGAGAGCCACAGGCGAAGGTGACCCCATGATGACCTGGTGCGGGAACACCTCAGGTGACTCCATTCCTTGAACAGGAATTTCGAGGAAGAGAGCTAGGCTGACTGGGAACTGAGGAGGATGATTTGTCATCAGATGTCCCACCAGCATGACACCATGTGCTCCTCCATCACCACGAGTCACCCTCCCGGCCCCACCCACCATCCCTCATCGCACAGCACCTGCTCCCCCTCAACCTGCAACACCAACCCCAGCACCTGCCCCCATGGCTTCTCTTCCTAGTTCCCTCCAGGAGCTGAGGAGGCCCCCACACATGTGTCAGTAGGACCTCTTGAGCACTGGGGCCTCTTGGGCAGTTCTTTCTCCAGTCCCTCCCCTGTTATATATTCCCCAAATAGAAATAAGAGAGTTGTTTTTCAAAACAAAAAGTCGTGTTTTGTTTTATTCTTCAGGGGAGGGAGAAGGGAGGGCAGGGGAAAGGAGGGGAGGGGACACAAGGACGATACAGAGGTCCCTTGTGGGGAGGCCTGGGGGAGAGTCTCACAGGGGGCCTTGGCTGAAACTCTTCCTCAGGGCCTCCCAGATGAACACAGCCCCCAGATTGGCTTGCTAAATGGCAATGGTGCCCAGCTTCTCAAAAGCCCTGGCCAGCTGCTCTGCCCCTGCCTCTCACCCTGACAGGAAAGTCTCCCCCTTATGTTCATATATATTGTGGAGAGCACAACAGGCTGTCACCACCTGGGGGACGTTCTGGTTGCTCAGGTCTATGCAGGTGCGGAGACTCTGGAACCTCCCCTTGAGGCAGCCAAAGGCACCCTCCGCAGCATTGCAGCACCTGCTGAGCCTGTTATTAAAGGTCTCTTTCATGGGATCCAGGTGTCCCATGTAGGGCTTCATTAGCTAGGGGAGCAAGGGGTAGACTGCATCACTCACGACACACATGGGCATGTCCACTTCCCTGACCCTGATAGTGCAGTTGGGAAAAATATGCTGGCGTGCATCCTCTGGAAGAGGCTGAAGTTCCTGAATACATGGGCATTTTGTGCTTTCCCCAACCACCTGACATACACAACTGTGAACCAGCCTGGGTGGTCCATGAGGACCATGGAAAAGTACCCCTTCCTATGATATAGTTGGAGGCCTGGTGGTCGGGGGCCAGGATGGGGATGTGGGTGCCGTCAGTTGTCCCCCTCCACAGTTCAGGAAGCCCATGGCACCAAAGCCAGCAACGATGAGGTTGATGTCGCTCAAGGTGATGACTCAGTGCAGCAGGATGGTGTTGATGGCCTTGACCACTTATAAAATCATAGAAACATAAAAACCTAGATTCACATGGTTGCAAGAACCCTTGGGAGGTCCCTGAGTCCAACCCCTTTCCCAAAGCAGGACTAATCCCAAGTAAACCATCCCCAGCAGGGCTTTATCAAGTTGGGATTGAAAAACCTCTAGGGATGGAGATTTTATGCCCCCCCCACAGGGAACCCATTCCAGTGCTTCCCCACCCTCACAGTAACACAGTAAAAGAGTCAAACCTGCATGAGCATGGCTCCGATGGTCAGTCTCCCCCGCCAAACTGGTTCCTGACAGAGAGGTAGCTGTCCAGTGTGGCAAGCTTCTGGAAGGCGATGGTGACATGCTTCTGGAGGGGGATGGCGGGTTTCATGCAGGTGTCCTACCACCGGAGAGCAGGGGCGAGCTACTCACAGAGCTTCAGGAAGGTGATCTTCCCTATGTGGAAGTTCTGGAGCCACTGCTGGTTGTCTCATCGCTTCCACGATGATGCAGTCCCACCAGTTGGAACTGGTCTCCTGTCTCCAGAAGCAGCGGTAAACGATGTGCAGGGGAGGATTGAAGGGAATGTGGTGCAGCATGCACTTGAATGAGACAGTCCATTCCAGGCTGGTCATCGTCCTCCTGCAGCACCATGTGGGCAGTCTGCATAAACCACCAGGGAGTGAAACAGCAGCTCTATGTTGGAACTGTTGTGGCATCCACAAGAGCAACCAGAGCATGCAGTTTGAGTTTGCTGTCCCTTGAGAAGACAATGGAGAAAAGGAGAGTGAGATGTGGCTGTACAGTGGGGTCCCTTTAAGCACAAGTCTCAGCTAGCCTCAGGAAGCAGCTACAGAAAGTGACTGCTGTCCTGATGCCCTGCCTGGACTGCTTCCAGGGGGCTTTAAATGTGATTCAGCCTTCAATCAATGTGGATGCGCTATTTTGACATAATTCTGTGCAATTTCGATGAGGACTTGTAGTGGGGAATGCGCTATTTTGAAATAGGAGTTATTGTTTCAGAATAACCTGACAGTGTAGATGATTACAGTAACTTCATATGGACCAATTGATTCTTAAGCTAGAGGCTATTTTTTTTAATGTGGCAATAAATCTTGCTTTTCTAGGAAGCACGTGCAAATATTAAATCAGGCCACCTTTTTTCCCCCTCCATTATTGATTTGAGGCATTATATCAACTAACCACAAGGTGCACATGCTATAACTTTGATTGATTGCCTATATATTTATGGCACTAATTTTGTGACAAATGCATGCTTTGCTACCCGTCCTTGTCTTTGCTTTTTATCATCGACTTACTCTCCCATCTGATTCATAGCTGAAAAGATAGAAATGGTTTGATGGATGAGGCCTTTCTAGGCAACCTTCTGCCCAAGAAGTCAAACATGCTGCTGCAAGGGATAGATAACAAGTATTTACCAAACACTTCTCTTTGCACAAACCTGCCTGCAAAAATGAAATGAAGAAGGGGCAAAAGAGATTAACAATCTCCATGGAATTACTGATAGCCAATTCCACAAATGACCATTAGGGGGATTCTTACACCTTCCTCTGAAACAGCTGTTACTGGTCACTACCAGACAGAGAATGCAGGGCTGCAGGACAGGTTTGAGGCAAAGACAGATGTAAGCTGAACGATTGCTTGCAATGCTGCCAGCTGAAAGGAGAGAGCAGCCTTGGGTGTGGGTATGCTCATTCAAATTGTTTAGCCCTGCAAGATAATTAACTGTTGATATGTAAATACAGCTCATGCTGGAATGGGGAAGGAATCCAGGGTGTGGTTATGTAAATCCTATTCAGCCAGGCCTGATGGAGGATCAATTGTTAGAAGGAATGTGGTGTATTGTAACTAATTTGGCTGTTGTGGGGTCACAAACTATGCTACCCCTAAATGTAGGAACTGCAAAATATGACACCAGTGCTTGCAGGAGAGACACCATCACTGTAAAGGGTCTCAGGTAAACAAGCCTCCCTCTTCCAGATTGGAGTGAGCTGAGTTGGGGGAAGGGGCTTGAATCAGCCAGCTTCATGCTTGCCAGGGGTGAGCTGTAGGACTTGTTCAATCTGTCTCCTTTCCCCCGTTCTAAGGATAGCCCTAAAGCAGACTCCATAAGGAGTCTTTTTGTTATTATAGTGTAAGTTGGAAGCTTTTGGCCAGCATAAGTGGTGGCTAAGAGTTGAAATCACTAAGGCTGTGTCTAGACTGGTGCGGTCTTGTGCCAGAGCTATACAAATGAGGCTCAGCATGGAATATTGCTGAGCCTCATTTGCATAACTAATGAGCTGCCATTTTTGCAGAAGAGGCTCTTCTGCAAGACGGAGCTGTCTACACTGCCCCGTCTTGTGCAAGAAAAACCCTCTTGCGCAAAGCCGTTATGCTGATTATTTTCAGGCATAATGGCTTTGCGCAAGAGGGTTTTTCTTGCACAAGACGGGGCAGTGTAGACAGCTCCGTCTTGCGCAAGAGCCTCTTCTGCAAAAATGGGGGCTCATTAGTTATGCAAATGAGGCTTGGCGATATTCCACGCTGAGCCTCATTTGCATAGCTCTGGCACAAGCTCGTGCCAGTCTAGACACAGCCCATGAGCTTAAGTCACTGGTTTGGCCTGGCATCAGACCCATGGCGACCGGTGGGTTGCTGGTAGGAGAAGTGGCAGGTGGCCAACAGGACGGCTGGTGGGAGTGACCAGCCGGGTAGCTGGTAGGAGCAGCAGCAGGTGGCCAGCAGAGCAGCTGGCAGGAGCAGATGGCTAGCAGGGCAGCTGGCAGGAGCAAGTGGACCACAGGAGCATCACAAAGGTGGCATGGCCTCAGGCTCAATGAGTGGAGTCATCCGGGTGATGTGCCTGGGTCCCCACTGACTGGACAGAGCTGTAAGTGGGGCATTTGAAGTAGGGTACGGAGAAAGTTTGGGTAGGTGAATGGGACCCTTACATTGTTGGACTAGTGAGCCTGAGAGACAAGGGACATTGCTCAATCCCTCTGAGCTGGGATGGCTACTCATGGATTGGTTATGAACGCTGGTTGTGGTATTTTCCCAAGCTAATGCCATGTGACCTCTCTCCCTCTTTCATTAAGGCTGCATCTAGACTGGCAAGTTTAGTGCTTTTGCACAAAAGCGTCCGTGCCAATCTAGACGCTCTTTCCCACAAATGCTTTTAATGGAAAAACTTTCCATTAAAAGCATTTGTGGAAAATCATGCCAGTCTAGACATAGCCTAAAAGTTTATTTTCTATGCTCGGACTGTGTGCTTGCGAGTGGGGAAGTATTGCCTCTCAGAGGCACCCAGGGGTGTGTGAATTTCCAAGGATACTGGGTGGGGGGCTTGAGCCGGTTCTGTGTGAGATGGATGAAAAGGTATTGAACCCGGCCCTGGCTACTGCCAGTGCTACCTGGCAGAAAGGTTACACAAAGAAAGAGAAATCCAAGTAAAAGATGTTTTGCCCCCTTTTTAATGTGGCAATAAATCTTGCTTTTCTAGGAAGCATGTGCAAATATTAAATCAGACCACCTTTTTTTCCCCTCCATTATTGATTTGGGGCATTGTATCAACTAACCACAAGGGGTGCGTCTAGACTGGCAAGATTTTGCGCAAAAACTTGCCAGCTGTCTACACTGGTTGCTTGAATTTGTGCAAGAACACTGACGATCTAATGTAAGATTGTCAGTGTTCTTGCGCAAATACTTTGACGCTCCCACTCGGGAAGAAGCCCTCTTGCACAAGTGTTCTTGCGCAAGAGGGCCAGTGTAGACAGGGAAGGAATTTTTTGCGTAAGAAAGCCCTGATGGCGAAAATGGCTGCCGGAGCTTTCTTGCGCAAAATAGCGTCTATACTGGCCACGGATGCTTTTGCGCAAAAGCACTTTTTGCGCAAAAGCATCCGTGCCAATCTAGACGCTCTTTTGCGGAAATACTTTTAACGGAAAAACTTTCCTGTTAAAAGTATTTCCGCAAAATCATGACAGTCTAGACACAGCCAAGGTGCTCATGCTATAACTTTGATTGATTGCCTATAGATTTATGGCACTAATTTTGTGACAAGTACATGCTTTGCTACCCATCCATCCTTGTCTGTGCTTTTTATCATTGACCTACTCTCCCATCTGATTCATAGCTGAAAAGATATAAATGGTAAAAAGATAGTAAAAGGGCTTTTTTCCCTCCTTTTCCCCTCTCCTCTTCAAGGAGTGTGTGCTGTGGCTGGCAGGTGGAAGCTGTGAGCTTCTAATCAAGGTTTGAAATCTAGAAGCCTCTGCTCATTGGTTGAGCCTTAATTGGGGGCGGGGCTATCAGGCAGTCCAGGGCTTTATATAGCAGTGAGTCAGTGACTAGGGAGCTTGCAAACAGAGGCTGATAATAGGGCGTTTTGAGAGGGAGTTCTCCAGGTGGAGAAGAAGCTAATACAGACCCTTGAGGGAAGTGGCTGTTTGTAGTTTGTGTTTGGGGGTTTCTTGCTGTGTGCTGAGCTCGTGTTTGTCTGTCTGGGGTGGGGTTTTTTTCCTCCTCTGCTCCCCCCCCCGCCACCCCGAGGAGTGTGTGCTGTGGCTGACAGGTGGAAGCTGTGAGCTTCTAATCAAGGAGGCATTTAATAAGATCTGAAGAATCTCTCAGAAGGAAGGCACGTATGGATGGTGATAGGTCTGCTATTGTTACCTGCACAGCACGTGCAATGTTTGTCTTCCTCCTGGAAGAAAGAAGGGATTTCATCTGCACTAAGTGCAAGCGGATCACCATTTTGGAAGAAAAAATTAGAGGACTTGAGGCCTAAGTATCGACCCTATGTTCCATCAGAGAGGATGAAGACTTCCTCGATAGAAGACAGTACTTAACCCTGCAGGCACAGCAGGTGAAAGAGCCAATGAGGGCACTACAGGACAAGGAAGAGAACTGGCAGCAAGTAACCTCTAGAAGAAGAAAAAGGACAACTCAGGTATCCCCCATTCCTGTACAGGTAAGTAATCACTTTCAGGCTCTCTCCACAGGCACTGCGGTGGAGAATGCTTTGGCAGGGACCTCTCAGGGAAGAAATCAGAAGGGAACACTATCGACCGGAAGGCACGGGATGTGTAGTCCTAGGGATGGGGGTGCTACGACCACCACCCCCAAAAGAAGAAGATGGGTGGTGGTGGTCGGGGACTCCATCCTAAGAGGGACTGAGTCAGCCATCTGCCGTACAGACCTGCAATCTCAAGAAGTGTGCTGCTTACCAGGAGCTTGCATTCAGGATGTGACCAAGAGTCTTCCAAAACTGATCAAACCTTCCTGCTTCTCCATGTGGGAACTAACGATACGGCCAAGAATGACCTTGAGCAGGTTACTGTAGATTATGTAGCACTGGGAAGAAGGATCAAGGAATTTGAAGCGCAAGTGGTGTTCTCATCTATCCTTCCGGTTGAAGGAAAAGGTCCGGGTAGGGATTGTCAAATTGAGGAAGTAAATGCGTGGTTGCGCAGGTGGTGTTAGAGAGAGGGCTTTGGTTTCTTTGACCATGGGGCTCTGTTCTGGGCACAAGGATTGTTAGGAAGAGATGGGATCCACCTAACCAAGAGAGGAAAGAGCATCTTCGTGGGCATACCTAGTGAAGAGGGCATTAAACTAGGTTTGTTGGGGGACGGAGACCAAAGCCCTGAGGTAAGTGAGGAAGTCGGATGCCGGGAAGAAACACAAGGAGGAACGAGCAACAAAGAAGGACCCCTGACTCGAATGGAGAAGGTAGGATGATCAACTGCTTATCTAAGGTGTTTGTACACAAATGCAAGAAGCCTGGGAAACAAACAGGAAGAATTTGAAGCCCTGGCCCAGTCAAAGAACTATGATTTGATTGGAATAATGGAGTCTTGGTGGGATGACTCACATGACTGGAGCTCTGTCATGGAAGGCTATAAACTGTTCAGGAAGAACAGGGCAGGGGAGAAAAGGAGGAGAAGTTGCATTGTATGTAAGAGAGCAGTATGGTTGCTTGGAGCTCCAGTATATAGAGGGAGAAAAGCCTGTTGAGAGTCTATGGGTTAAGTTTAGAGGTGGAAGCAACAGGAGTGATGTTGTGGTTGGTGTCTGCTATAGACTGCCAGATCAGGTGGATGAGGTAGATGAGGCTTTCTTCAGACAACTGAGAGAAGCTTCCAGATCACAGGCCTTGGTTCTTATAGGGGACTTTAATCACCCTGACGTCTGTTGGGAGACCAATATGGCAGTACACAGACAATCCAGGAAGTTTCTGGAGAATGTTGGGGATAACTTATTGGTACAAGTGCTGAAGGAACCGATCAGGGGCCATGTGTAGCTTGACCCTGCTGCTCACAAACAGGGAAGAACTAGTAGGGGAAGTAGAGGTGGGTGACAACCTGAGAAGCAGTGATCATGAGAGAGTAGATTTCAGGATCCTGACCAAAGGAAGAAAGGAGAGTAGCAAAATATACATCCTGGACTTCAGAAAAGCAGACTTTGACTACCTCAGTGAACTGATGGGTAGGATTCCCTGGGATGCTTACATGAATAGGAAAGGAGTCCAGGACAGCTGGCTGTATTTTAAAGAAGTATTATTGAAGGCACAGGAAGAAACCATCCCGATGCACAGCAAGAAAAGCAAATACGGTAGGCGACCAGATTGGCTTACCGGGGAAATCCGTGGTGAGCTTAAACATAAAAAGGAAGCTTACAAGAAGCCCTCTGTTCTGACGTCTTACTGTAAATTTAGTTGTGCAAGAACGCCTGTGCAGTGTAAGATGCCCCACAAGCTTTTGTGCAAGAATGGCTGTTCTTGAGCAAGAAGCCAGCAGTGTAGCCGTAGCCCTGGAGTATTGTGTCCAGTTCTGGGCCCCCCACTATAGAAAGGATGTAGACGCATTGGAGAGGGTCCAGCGGAGGGCGTCCAAAATGATTAGGGGCTAGAGTGCATGACCTATGAGGAGAGACTGAGGGATTTGGGTTTGTTTAGTCTGCAGAAGAGAAGAGTGAGGGGGGATTTGATAGGAGCCTTCAATTTCCTGAAGGGAGGTTCCAAAGAGGATGGAGAGAGGCTGTTCACAGTAGTGACGGTTGGCAGAACAAGGAACAATGGTCTCAAGTTACGGTGGGAGAGGTCTAGGTTGGACATTAAGAAAAACTATTTCACTAGGAGGGTGGTGAAGTACTGGAATGGGTTACCTAGGGAGGTGATGGAATCTCCATCCCTAGAGGTTTTTAAGTCTCATCTTGACAAATCCCTGGCTGGGTTGATTTAGTTGGGATTGGTCCTGCCTTGGGCAGGGGGCTGGACTTGATGACCTCCTGAGGTCTCTTCCAGCTCTATGATTCTATAAGCTGCTAAACCTAGAAGCAGTGAAAAGCAGGGTCTTCAAATCTGACATGATGAGCCCACCTCTAGGGAAGTGGTTCTCAAACTTCATTGCACCATGACCCCCTTCTGACAACAAAAATTACTGCATGACCCCAGGAGAGGGAACTTAAGACTTAAGCCCACCCAACCCTCCCTCATCCTAGGTGGGGGAACCAAAGCTTCTGTCCTGGGTAAAGGGGCTTAGGCTTTGGCTTCAGCCCTGGGCAGGGAGGACCAGCCTTGGAGAACCCATTAATTAAAGTAGGGTCACAACCCACTTTGGGGTCCTGATCCATAGTTTAAGAACCTCTTCTTTAGGGGATGAAGAGACCCTTGATTTCTCTGTGAAAAGGTGCCAGTAGCAATTGTGTTTTAGTGTTATGTCTGCTTAGACCAGTGGTTCTCAACTCGCTTCAGTCCATGGACCACCAGGCCAATCAAAAAATTTTCGTGGACCACCTCCTTTTTGAGACATGATAAAAAAAGAGCAGACAACGAACACTACACTGACGCTTAGAGCCGTAGATGGAAGTTACTGGCAACACGACGCGGTTGCATCCTATGTGACGCTATGGATGACGTGCCGTGTGCTTGTGAACACAGCGTAAAACAGCTTAACGGTGGCACCTGCTCACGCCGTGTGACTTTGGACAATGTTCTTGTGGACCACCAAAAAAGTCACCATGGACCACCAGGGTCCATGGACCACCAGTTGAGAACCACAGGCTTAGACAGTACATTGAACCCACCATCACCTTGGTCAATACTCTGATGCTGGATTTTTGTGGCCTAGAGGCCATGTGGCCAAGTCTCCTTGCTATCCTATTTCTTTCTCCTATAATTGTGTCAGAAGCCTACTCTAAGGTCGGGCAGACATCCAAAGAGAAAATAATTTCTTTTTTTGGTTATTGTATCTCTGCTGTAGTTAAATAATGGAGTGAAATACTATTATAAATGTATCACAATTTGATATAGACTCTCAGTAGATTTCACTTTGGTGGGATGAATTTATCCCAGTTGGATTTCAAGGGTCATTCACTGCCTGCTTCTAGCAAATCAAATCAGCTCTAGATAATAATAATTTTAACAAATCTGTTTATCTGGCCTAAACATTTGGATCAAGAGGTTTGTAGCTAAAGTAATCAAAGCCATTATTATAAAACATAAGCAGGGATTGCGAGACTGCTCAGTCATCAGAGCTGTATTTCTGGCAGGGATCAAGTAGCCCACCGTACTATGCCCATTCCTCCTCGCCCTGTCCCCCAAGCAATGCCTCTGCTCCCTCCTCAAGCAATGCCTCTGCTTCTTCTCCAAGCAATGCCCATGCCCCCTCCCCCTGCCCCCCCACCATCCCTGACCCCACTCCAGCCCCCCTTCCTAACAACACCCCTGTGGTCCCAGGACCCACCCAACCCCAAGTCCAACAAGATCCCCGCACACGAGGTGGCACATCCTATTGCCCCCCCACGCCACTCTGAGCCCCTCCTCCTCCAGGTTATGAGCCCCCGCTCTCCTTCACCAGCTTTTTGTAAAGAAAGATCAATACACAGTTCATTTTGTTTAAAACCAAAGCAGTATCTTTATTGAGAGGTCAGGGAAGGGGAGAGCAAGCCAGAGGCCCCTAGCGGGGAGGCCCTGGGGAGAATTACTGGTGTGCTTGAGAGAAAATCCTCCTCAGGGCCTCCCAGATGCGCACCCTGGCCTGATGGGCCTGGAGAATGGCAGCTGTCCGCGGCTGCGCGAAGGGTCTCCCCTCGCAGCCGGCCTCTGCCCCCCATCCCAGAAGGAAGGCCTCCCCCTTCCTCTCCACAATGTTGTGGAGGACACAACATGCCGACACCACCTCAGGGATGTTGTGCTCTCCCATGTCCAGGCAGGTCAGGAGGCACCTGAACCGCGTCTTGAGGTGGCCGAAGGCACACTCCACCTGCATCCTGGCTCAGTTCGGGGTGGAGCAGGAGCAGGGCCACTCCCACCCTGGCCCTGAACTGTTCCCAAAAGCACCTGGCATGTATAGCAGTGGCTCCATGCACTATCCCTCATCCACAGGCCCCGACCCCACAGGGGACCACTCGAAGAAGAAGTGGCTGATATTCAAGGGCAATCTGGGTCTGCTTGCTGTGGCTCAGAATCACAGTCAGATTTGCCCATTCGTTTTCCAAGGACCAAATCCTCAATGGGTGTAAATTAGTACAGATTGGTTGAGCTCAGTGAACCAGTGCTGATTTACACCCATAGGGAAGTCAGCCCAGAATGTCTTGCTTCCAGCTCAATACTCTATAGTCACAGATTTGCTCTTTGAACTCTCCACTACAACCTGAATGAGAGAGCTTTTAAAGGAAGGGTGCCTCTCCTTCTCTGCCCAGTGCCTGCTCCACCCTCCTGCTTGGGGATGGATATTTTGTCTTCCCAGTTGTCACTGTGGAAACTCAAAATATGGTATTAGTTTAATTAGCTATCAACTCTTTATGCAATGCAAATGCCCTGTCTCAGTAAATACCTTTTCTGAATTTGGCAGATGAAAATTAAATCCTGTGCATTGGAGTGTAATTTGGCTTTGAACAATCTGAAAGGCCCTCAGTGATTCAGTGGGTGGAGGGGAATTAGGCTGAAGCTGCATTAGTTGGGTTTCTCCTCCCTTAATTTATTTACATGAACACTGCTGAAGAAATATTCAGTGTAGATAAGTTGCCAAATGACTTGGGAGAGAGCAAGACAAGGTTTTACTGTTAATATGCAGAGCTGTAAATAATATAGAGCCAGTGTACCTGAAATAATGCCAAAAATAGATTATTGACTATGTCCCTTCATGTTCACAGAGACCAACAGGCTTGAAATAACCAAGCAGCTGACACAGAGACAGACAGCGGTGCTGGGAGCCCAACTTGATGATATTATGGCACCACGACCATCGGTACCATTGTCGCCTTTGCCACTACTGGTGCACTGAGCACCGACAACAGTGCCACATACAAAGGCACCCATGATACTGGAGTCACATACATCGGTACCTGTGACTCCAGAAATGGCAGAAACAGGCTTGATTATGAGGAGCAGCACTACACCAGCACTGAGGAAAGCCATGGACAAGTCAGATAAACTGGCACAGCTCTATTTCTCCATCCATCCCTGACTTTTTCTCCAGCACCCTCCTACACGGAGTAATCTGCGGTAATGCACTAGGGACATTTCTCATTCTCCTCGATGCAATGTGAGATCCCAGTACCAGCAACCACTGAGGGAGTACCTAAGACAGTGGGACAGGCACAGCTCGATGTCACCATCCTCGGCATAGGAGCTGCACCTGGAGCCTCTGCTGTACATGCCAGCTGCTTTTGGGAGTGGTGGAGGGTAAGTTTGTCTTGGCTCTGCTGCTCTAGTGCTGGCTGTACCACTGTTCTGAGGACTTGAACCCACCACCCTATGCTCCCTAGGGGGATGCTTTACCTCCCTAAGGCCATGCCAGAACCCACCCCACCACTCAAATTTCAGATGGTCCCTTATCCTGCTTTCTTAATGCGGGAGCCAGGTCCATCCCTGGGGCAGCTGGTGTCTGTCACTCCCAGGGTGGGTGAAGGGGAGGCGGGATTGAGCCCACCACCCTGTGCTCCAGAGGCTGAAGCCCTAGCCCTGAGCTCACTGGAATCCTCATTCCACCCTCCCTCCCTTATTCTGTGCTGGCTGTCTGGCTGCTCCCAGGGTGGTTGTGGGGTGGGGCAGGGAGAGGGGAAAGGAGGGGGATAGGGCAGGGCAGGCCTTGAGGTGCCTGGGAGGGCCAGTCTCAAACCCACCACCCTGTGCTCCCCAGGTGAATGCCCTATCCCTTAGTCTACTCCAGAAAAAATACTGGACCACATTTTTGTCCGCTGGAAGTTAGAGCTCCAGCTGAAAGCTAGCGCAACCATTAATTCAATTAGTACATTGGAGATAACAGTCAACATCAGAACCATGCCTACAGTTGTTTTAAAAGCTGTAAATCTTTGAATTTCTACACCCATGTTAACTGTTTCGCTTAACTAGGGTGCACAACTGGGTTCCCATTTAAAACTAGGATTCAGCATGGGAGAGGGGGCACCTTGATGTCAGCGCCCCTCCTCTCTCTCCCCTGCCCTGCACAGAAAGAAGGCGGATCCTGAGGAGACAGTTCCAAGGCAGGAGCTGTGCAGCAGTGGGGGGGAGGGGCAGCTGAAGCGCTGGCACTTGATAGCCTCTTGGCCAAACAAGTTAGGGTTACCCTGTCAGGGGCTCCAAGATCGAGCAGCAGATCCTGATCTACTGGTTGCTGACCACTGAGTTAGGGTGAGGGTGTGTGTTAAGGTTAGGTTTGGGTTGGAGAGTGGGGGGCAGTTAGGGCAAGGGCAATGGTCTCCAACCTTTTGAACCACGAGATCACTTTCTCAATGTAAGTGCAATGTAAGATCTGTCTCAAAGCCAAATACCCTTGCCCGGCTTCCTTCCCCCCTTCTCTGAGGCCCTGCCCCTGCTCCACCCATTCGCCAAGGCCTCACCCTGCTCACTCCATTTCCCTTCCTCCCCGAATCTCATTCACTTTCACCAGGCTGGGGCAGGGAGTTGGGGTGCAGGTTCTGGTTGTGGGCCAAGGGGTTTGGAGTGTGGGAGGGGACTCCCTGAAAGAAGGGAGAGAGGAGGGATGGTTCTGGAGTGCCCTAGGGAGTAGGGCATTTACCTGGGGAGTGCAGGATTGGGGGCTTGAGTCCCTCCACCTGCCCACACCCACCCACTGAGAGCAGCCAGACAGTCAACACCAGCTGCCCCAGGGATGCACCTGGCTCCTGTATTAGGAAGGCAAGATAAGGGACCCACTGATGGAAGGGTAGTGGGGTGGGTTCTGGAGTGGCCTAGGGCATTCCCCTAGGGAATGCAGGGTGGTGGGTTCAAGTCCCACCAACCCTGGGAGTAGCAGGACAGCCAGTAGCAGAGTTAAAGCAGGCTCACTCCCCTGCCCCTGCCCCTGCAAGCACCTGGCATGCATAGCAGTGGCTCCATGGACAACCCCTCATCCACAGGCCCCAACTCCACAGCCCCCACTGGACACAGTTCTCCATTACTGATCAATGGGAGCTGCAGGAGCAGTGTCTGCAGGCAGGGACAGTACATGGAGTCCCCCTGTGCTGACCCTCCCAGGGGCTCCAGGGACATACCAGCCACCTCCAGAACCACAACTACCATCAGGACAATCACTCCAGACATGACAGGTTAGGCATTTTAGAGCTCACTTCTCAAAGAATTCCATTTAAGCATAAGAGAAATGCAAGTTATGAAATGCACATACCAGTCAAAAACTAAAACCAAGCCACTTTGCAAGCAGTAAAAGTAGTAAGAATTCCCCATGTATGTGTTGGGTCAGGAGATGAGAGGAAAGGACAGTGTGCATTTGTGAGAATGACACACACACACAGTGGGTGAGTGTGACAGAGATTTGCATTGCCAAGCTCCCTCAATGCCCTTCTCTGTATGTGGAGACAGGGTACAGGAGTTGGGGGGGGGAAGGAAGGACACCCTGACATCTGCACCTCCCCTCTCCTTTCCTCCCATCCCACACCCTGCACAGCGAGCAGGAGGCTCCCAAGGAGCAGCTCCAAGGCAGAGAGCAGGAGCAGCATGACAGTGGGTGGAAGAGCAACTGAAGTGCCAGCACTTGAGAGCTTCCCAGCCAGACCCAGTCAGGATCACCTGCCAGAGGCTCCAAGATCTACTGGCAGATCCCGATTTACTGGTTGGAGACCACTGCTCTACGAATATGCTGAGGTGAAACAATAAAAAGCAGACAACCCAAACCAACACTCCAGCTCCCAATCTCCTTGAAGTTTCCAGGTCATCTGGTCATCTGAAGAATTGGGCTGTACCCACGAAAGCTCATGATACCATGTACATATTTTGTTAGTCTTTAAAGTGCTACCAGGCTATTTGTTGTTTTTTAAGTTTTTCCTGTTACAGACTAGCTCAGCTACCCCTCTGAAGCTAATCTGCTAGGGTGTGTCTGTACAGCAAGGCTTAACTCGAAATAAAATACGCAAATTGAGCTATGTTTGTTGCATAGCTTATTTCTAAATAGCTTATTTTGAAATTGGGAGCGTCTACACAGCACTTATTTTGAAATAGAGCACTCTTCTTCTGACTTCCTTTATTCCTCATACTATGAGGGTTACAGGAGTCAGAGTAAGATGTTCTCCATCTTGACAGTATTTTGACATTATTTTGGAATAACTTCCTGCTATGTAGATGTACCTCTAGAATTATTGAGAGGGTCAACAGACATGTGGACAAGGGGAATCCAGTAGATATAGTGTACTTAGGGGTAAACAGTGAGGTCGCAAGATTTGCTGATGATACTAAACTGCTCAATATAGTTAAGACCAAAGCATATTGTGAAGAGCTTCAAAAAGATCTCATCAAACTAAGTGATTCAGCAACAAAATGGCAAAAGAATTTTAATGTTGATAAATGTAAAGTGATGCACGTTGGAAAAAAGAATCCCAACTGTACATACAATATGATGGGGACTAATTTAGCTACAGCTACTCAAGAGAGAGATCTTGGAGTCATTGTGAATAGTTCTCTGAAAACTTCCACTCAGTGTGCAGCAGCAGTCCAAAAAGCAAATAGAATGTTAGGAATAATTTAAAAAGGGATAGAGAATAAAACCATGGTATACCCACATCTTGAATACTGCATACAGATGTGGTCGCCTCATCTCAAAAAGATATATTGGCATTGGAAATTGTTCAGAGAAGGGCAACAAAAATGATTAGGGGTTTGGAATGGGTCCCATATGAAGAGAGATTAAAAAGAGTGTGCCTTTTCAGTTTAGAAAAGAGGAGACTAAGGGAGGATATGATAAGAGGTCTATAAAATCATGAACAGTGTGGAAAAAGTAAATAGGAAAAAGTTATTTGCTTGTTTCCATAATATAAGAACTAGGGGGTCACCAAATGAAATTAATAGGTAGCAGGTTTAAAACAAATAAAAGGAAGTTCTTCACACAGCTCACAGTCAATCTGTGGAACTCCTTGCCAGAGGAGGTTGTGAAGGCTAGGACTATAACAGGGTTTAAAAGAGAACCAGATAAATTCGTGGAGGTTAAGTCCATTAAAGGCTATTAGCCAGGAGGAATAAGGAATGGTATCCCTAACCTCTGTTTGTCAGAGGGTGGAGATGGATGGCAGGAGAGAGATCGCTTGATCATTACCTGTTTGGTTCACTCCCTCTGGGGCACCTGGTATTGGCCACTGTTGGCAGACAGGATACTGGGGTGGATGGACCTTTGGTCTGACCCAGTAGGGCCATTCTCATGTTCTTATGTAAATCTTTTTCAAAGTCCCTGCTTAAAAGAATCCCACATTCTATAGGCATCACCTGCATTATTTGTTCCTGGATGTATACATTTACAGGTTTAAAACAAACAAAAAGTTTTTCTTCAGGTAGTGCACAGTCAACCTGTGGAACTCCTTGCCAGAGGCTGTTGTGAAGACTAGGATTTTAACAGGGTTCAAAAAAGAGCTAGATTGATTCATGGAGGTTAGGTCCATCAATGGCTATTAGCCAGGATGGGTAGGAATGGTGTCCTTAGCCTCTGTTTGTCTGGAGATGGATTACAGAGGAGGGATCACATGATGATTACATGTCGTGTTTACTCCCTCTGGGGCATCTGGCATTGGCAAGAACAGGCCAACAGACAGGAAACTAGTCTAGATGGACCTTTGATCTTACCCAGTATGGCTGTTCTTATGTTCCCAGTGTTGCCAAGTCTCACAATTCAGTTGTGAGTCTCATGTTGCTTGGTGTTTTTCCTGAAAGCTCCAGCTCTTGCAACAAATCATGTTGTTAGCAAAAAAATCTCTGCTTTTGGGGATGGGAAGAGAGAAGTAAACATGTAGGCTGCGTCTAGATTGGCATGATTTTCCGGAAATGCTTTTAACGGAAAAGTTTTCCGTTAAAAGCATTTTCGGAACAGAGCATCTAGATTGGCACGGATGCTTTTCCGCAAAAGTACTTTTTGCGCAAAAGCGTCCATGGCCAATCTAGACGCGCTTTTGCGCAAGAAAGCCCCGATCGCCATTTTAGCCATCGGGGCTTTTTTGCGCAAAACAATACCACGTTGTCTACACTGGCCCTCTTGTGCAAAAGCATTTGCGCAAGAGGGTTTTGCCCGAACGGGAGCATCATAGTATTTGCACAAGAACACTGATGATCATACATTAGATCGTCAGTGTTCTTGCACAAATTCAAGCGGCCAGTGTAGACAGCTGGCAAGTTTTTCCGGAAAAGCGGCTGATTTTCCGGAAAAACTGGCCAGTCTAGACACAGCCGTAGAACTTCTGATGGTGCAGAAAAACTGGAAAATGTCAACCATGAAAAGGAGATGTAGTGAAGTGGCTGTTCCAGAGTGCCCCCATTGTGGCCAGATGCAGTGATTCAGCAAATTTTCCTCTGGTTCCTGGTGTTTGATATACTCTTTTCCATAGAAGTAACATGCCCCCCCAGCCACACCCATTTACAGAGCCAGCTGCTTTTGGGGCCTCCGAGTTGTTTACTTAAATCCAACACAAATATAAAAACAACCAAACTTTGGCCTCATCAGGCTCAGGAGGCAACAATTTTCCCACAGCAATGTCTCAACCCTTTCAGTCTGCCTGCATTAACGCGTTGTTCAGGGCACACTCTTCTCTTTCATCAATTCCTGTCTTAGCGTTTGTTTAAAACCGCAGCAAAACCAACATTTTTATTTGTAATGTTCAAAACCTTGGCTAGGAGATATCTGGATCTATGACCTGTAAGTCTACAACATTAACAGAGCCAATACACATGAGCACATAGTTCCTTATCTAGAGTGATTTGCAACCCCATCAAACAGAATGACACTGAATAATATTTAGGAATAAATTCTGTAGGGCCAGTGATGTAAAATGATCAAACTGAGGAACAAATACTAGTTTTCAAAGTCCCTGACTTGCTCTATTGGGTCAATATATTTTGTTCCGTGGAAAGAACATCTCCTCAGGGCAGCTCAAGCCACAAAAGATGTGAATGTTTCTTTGCTGGTTGTTCTAAGTGTTTGATGATCAGAAACTTGCTATTTGTTTTTCCACAGCACAATTGATTTTAAGGCCAGAGGCTGCCATCTAGCTTCACCTCCTGGCTAACACTGGTTTTTTACTATCACCCAGCAGCATCTGTGCAGGAACTTGGGGCGCTGGTGGTGCTGTGGTAACCCCTTGCTTAAAGTGAGATACAGGGGTTACAGTTTGGTTCAGTGGCTCTCAGCACCCCACTATAAAAAATTGTGCCCACCCCTTTGCCCAGGAGGCATGCCTGCACTGGAGTAAAAGACGTATGGCATGGCAATAGCTCATCAGAGACAGCTGATGGGCTCACAGGGCTTGGACTGTAGGCTAAAAATTGACATGCCGACATTTGTGCTTAGGGTTCAGCCCAGGTTTTTGGACCCTTCTCACCTTCACAGGTCCCAGAGCCCCAGTATCTACACATCAATTTTACAACCCTGTTGCCTGAACTGCAGGAGCAGAGCTTGGCCAGCTATGGGTGTTTAATTTCTGCCTTGACGTACCCAGTGCTTTCTGCATTGACTCTAACAACTTGTGTCTGAACTAGAGCATAGCTTGTAGAAAGATATCCCATCTTGATGGAAAGACTTCACATGGTGGAGAATTTACCACATCCTTTGATGAGCTGCTCCGAAGGAAAGTTGCGCTCACTGTTCAAATGTGCAACTTACATCCAGTTTGAATTTTTCTGATTTCCTCTTCCAGCATCTGGATCTTGTCTGCTGGATTAGAGAGCAAGCTAGCATCAGATATTTTCTCTCTCTGCAAGTACACAAGTCAGTTTTGGTAACCACATTCAGAATGTTATACCAGAGTAGACTCTAGTCTATATCATAGAATCATAGAGCTGGAAGAGACCTCAGAAAGTCATGAAGTCCAGCCCCCTGCCCAAGGCAGAACCAATCCCAACTAAATCAACCCAGCCAGGGCTTTGTCAAGCTGAGACTTAAAAACCTCTAGGGATGGAGATTCCACCACCTCCTTAGGTAACCCATCCCAGTGCTTCACCACCCTCCTAGTGAAATAGTTTTTCCTAATATCCAACCTAGACCCCCCCACTGTAATTTGAGACCATTGCTCCTTGTTCTGCCATCCGTCACTACTGTGAACAGCCTTCCTCCATCCTCTTTGGAACCTTCCTTCAGGAAGTTGAGAGCTGTATCAGAGTAGACTGCCTCTGTTTCAACCACATTCACAGATGGATATGTCAGAAGAAGACACAGACATCCCATTGGAATGAAGGAAGAGGTTAATATAAGGGTTTCTTACAGAGGGAGCAGCTTGTTTCCATTCTGCTCTCAATAAATGGGCAGTGTGGGCCATGGAGATGGTCAATTACATAGTCCAGACTGGTCTGCTGCTGTTGGATCAAATATCTTTGATCAATGTTGAGGATCAGCATTGGTGTTGAGGATCAGCTGTTCCCTCTGAAAGATGCTCCTTCCTCCTCACTAGGGCTACGTCTATACTACAGGCTTCTTGCGCAAGAAGCCTTTTGCGCTAGATTTTTTTGCGCAAAAAACTTCTTGCGCAAGAGCACATCCACACATCAAAGCACCTCGCTTTTGTGAGGTGTTTTTGCACAAGAGAGTGTCCACACTATTGGATGCTCTCCCGCATATAAAAGCCACCCAGAACCAGTTCTAGCCAGGCTAGAGGTCACCAGTTGCTCTTCAGTACTGTTGTCAGAGCCCTCCAGAGACGTACACTTAAAGGGACCCCCCCCTCCCCCGGACAGCTACTTCTCTGTCTCTGCTGCCTGCTAGCCTCTTTGGCAAAGCATAGCCTCCAGCAGTGCCTGCTGTGTTTGCCCTTTGCTCTTTGGGGAACACACAGCTTTTCACTACTTTGCCCTGTGCTATGGAGCTGGAACTGCCCCTGGGCATGCCACGGACCCCCCAGGGCCAGGCTGCATGCCCTGCAGTGCCTGCTTCAAGCAGGGGCTCTCTTCCTCATGGAGGTGGACCCTAAGATCTTCCTCCTTAATCTCTGTCTGGCTGCGAGTGCTCCACTATGGGTGCCCCAGCACACCATTTTCAGAAGAATTTGGAGGCTGGACACCAGTTCGGAGTGGTGGGACCGGCTGGTCATGGAGTGGTGGGACGACTAGCAATGGGTGCAGAACTTTCGCATGTGGAAGGCCACCTTCCGAGAGCTCTGTATCTGGCTGGCACCTGCCCTCCAACTATGTGACACCCACTTGCGGCCCGCCATCCCACTCCAAAAGCAGGTCGCCATAGCCCTCTGGAAGCTGGCCTACCTGACAGCTACTGCTCGGTAGCACACCAGTTTGGGGTGGGGGGGGGTGTCCACCATTGGGGCCGTCCTCATGCAGGTAAGGACATCACAGGATGCAGCACCTGCATGGGGGAAGGAGGGTGTTGCATAAGGGGGACCCTCAGGATAGGGGGAGCTGAGCACTGTATGGGGTGGGGGGAAAGCCTTAGCCCTGCAGGCTGGTGCCTTCTCACCCTCACACTGACTTGGTTGGGGGGTGGGGGGCGGGCAGGTATGGGCTAACGTGGGGGCGGGGCAGCTCCTGCGGGGTGGGGAGCCGAGGTGGGGTGGCCACATCCCACTGGAAGCACACTGCTCCGCTCTCAATCTCTGTTGTATGTGTTCCCATCGCTCCTTCTGCAGGTTGTCCGGGCCATCAACTCCCTGCTGCTGCACAGAGTCATCCGGCTCCAGGACCTGGATACCACCATGGGTGGCTTTGCTGTGCTGGGATTCTCCAACTGCGTGGGAGCAATCGATGGCACGCACATCCCCATCCGGGCCCCGGAACATCAAGTGGCCCAGTTTGTCAACCGAAAAGGCTACTTCTTCATGATCCTGCAAGCCCTGGTGGACCACCGGGGCCACTTCACAAACATTTATGTGGGGTGGTTGGGCAGGGCTCACAATGCCCGAGTTTTCCGCAACTCCAGCCTGTGTGCCCAGCTGGAGGTGGGCACCTTTTTCCCCTGATGGGAGTTCCCTGTGGGCGACCAGACTATGCCAGTGTGCACAGTGGGGGTCATGGCATACCCACTCATGCTCTGGCTAATGCACCCCTACACCAGCCACCTGGATCACACAAAGGACATTTTCAATGCCTGCCTGAACAGAACCTGCATCCAGGTAGAGTGCGCCTTGGGGCGTTTGAAAGGACGGTTCCGTTGCCTCCTCACCCACCTGGACGTTGGGGAGCAGAATATCCCCGAGGTGGTGGCAGCCTGCGATGTGCTCCACAACTTGGTGGAGCACAAGGGGGAGGCCTTCCTCCTGGTGTGGGTGCAGAGGCCACCTGCGAGGGCTGGGGCCTTGAGCAGCCCTGGACAGCTGCGACCCGCCAGGCCCATGAGGCTGGGGTGTGCATCCGGGAGGCACTGAGGGAGAGGTTCTCACAGGAACCACTGTAAATCTTGCCAGGGTCTCCACCCTTCCTTCTTTCTCCCTTTCCTCTCCTTGCCCCTACCCTGACCTCCCAATAAACACACCTGTTTGGTTTTCAATCAAAATTAGTCTTTTTTTGTTTAACAAAAATGAGGCTGGTCGGGGGAGGAGGGCTGTGTGAAATGGGAGGGGGGGATCATCACGGGGGGGGGGGGGATGAGGACTGGGAGGAGTACTGGGGTGGATAGCTGAGCCCCCTCATGTGTGGGCACGTTGTCGAGGTTGGGTGGCTCTGGGGGCCCCAATGTGCTGGGCAGGGAGGGGGAGGCTGGAGCGGGGCCAGGGTCGGCAGGAGGAGGAGCCATAGGAGGGGCCATAGGCATGACTGGGGGAGGAGCCATGGCCATGGGGAAGGGAGGGAACAGAGGCATGGCAGTGTGGGCAGATAGGTGGGCCATGGGGATAGGAGGGGGGGCAGGAGGGTGGAAGTTGGGAGCAGCGGCAGCAGGCTCCTGTTCCCCCGGGTGGGACAGGATGTCTAGCAGGGTGTCACAGCGTGCCATCTGGTTGCTCCACTGCTGCTGTCGCCACTCCAGGTTGGCGTTCAGCTGGTGCAACAGGGTGGCGTGCATGTCGCACATCACCCCAAGGTGCTGGAGCATCAGCTCCCCAGGTCTGACTCGTCTGTGGCTTGTCCAGACTCTGGATGGTGGCTGCAGTGGTGGTATGGCTGGGCCCTCCGTCCTGGTTGCTCCGGCTGTGGAGAAGACACAAGAAAGAGGGGCGGTCAGTCCACCCTGCACACACATTCCCTGAGGCTGTGCCCTCCTTTGTGAGTGACAGGTGCAAGGCCATGTGTGGCCTGCACAGCACTCCCTGTGTCACAGGGGCCCCGAGGTGGCCAGAGGACCATGCTGCCCCCCCCCCCCCACACACACACACACACCACGGCCAGGCAGGCAAGGGCAGTGTACACCCACAGTGGATCCCCTCATGGGAGGCAGAGGAGGCGTGAGCAGCCTGGCCCTACCTGGGGTCTGCACACACACCTGTGGCTGGCTGGGCTATCAGGTGGGAGCAGCTGCTGCCTCTCACGTGCAGGCATGCCCAGGTGCTGTGTGCTGCACTCCAGGGCGTGGGGGGGGGAAGGGGTTGTACCTGCATCCCTGTGACTAGCCTGTTTGCAGCTGGCTGTGCTCCCCATTTTCCCCGGGGGCAAGACTCGTGTGGCCAGGCATGAGGCTGGCAGCAGACTCCTAGGCATGTAGCGGGGGCTGGCTGCTGTGGTCGCGTGCTGCACCCTCCCGCTACATGTGGTTGCACATGCCCAGACTGCAGCAGCATGTGCTGGCCTAGCAGCCGGCACAACAGTGTGCCCCCCCGCCCCCTATGTGCCCACCTCCCCCGCCCTGTGTGTCTGTGTGTGCCAACGTACCTGAGGTTCCCTCCTAAGCCTCTTCAGAGGCCTGGGAGACATCCAGGCTGGCAGAGACTGGCTCCTGGGACAAAGTGACGGTGCCAATATCCTGGTCATCATCATCGTCCTCCTTCTCCGTCGGCAGCTGGACTTGCCCCACCGGCTCCTCCAGCTCGGGGACAGGCTCCGAGTATGGGCTGCCCGGAGTCCACCGTGATGGAGGGGGAAGAGAGTTCCTCCCCCCTACCAAGGATGTGGTCGAGCTCCTGGTAGTAGGGGCAGGTTTGGGGTCCGGCCCCTGAGCGCCCCCTCTGCTCCCTGGCCTTCACATATCCCTGACGGAGCTCCTTCACTTTAGCCCGGACTTGCTCCATGGTCTGGGAAGGGTGACTTCGCTCCGCCAGGGATATAGCCATGTGGGAGTCAATTTTGGCATTGAGGCACTTGGCTGTGGGGTCCTTCAGGGAGTCCTCCTTGCCCCACAATTCGAGGAGGGTTTTTCTTTCTGGCATGCTCCAGATGGGGGCATGCCTCTTGGTCCTCTCGGCCGGGGGGGGGTCCCAGGGAGCTTGCCATGAGGCCATTTGTAGCTGCAGCAGAGTGGCATGGGGAACACTCCTGTTTCCTGCATACTTGCAGCCACAAGGCTTGTGCAGGGTGCCTGCTGCTTTAAAGGGTGCCAGCAGACAGGAACTATAGAGTTCTGATTGAGTTGGCCGGAGTGGCCCAGCAGCCACCATTTTTTTCCCCTGGAGACCAACTGTTGCGCAACCGCCCCCCCCCCCCCCCCCCCCCCCCGGAGCGGATGCCTTCTTGCACAATAGCTGTAGCACTAAAAGCAGTTATACCTTTTTTTTGCAGAAGAGCAAATGCACTCTTTTGGGGAGCCCTGCATACCTCATTTCACAAAGCATAAGGGCTCCACTGAAAGAGGAGTCTTTTCTGCCATTTGGCCCAGCCTAGATGGGCGGCAATTTGCATGGTTTTTTTCCGATAAAGCCCCATAGTCTAGACCTAGGCTATGTCTACACGACAAGGTTTTTGTGCAAAACCAGCTGATTTTGCGCAAAAACCTGCGGAGCGTCCAGACCTCAAATGAGCTCTTGTGCAATTAAATGGGCAGTTAAATGGCAGAACAGAGGGCTTTTTGTGGTGTAGGACCCTCAACAGGGCTGTGTCTAGACTGGCCAGTTTTTCCGCAAAAGCATCTGCTTTTGCGCAAAAACTTGCCAGCTGTCTACACTGGCCGCTTGAATTTGTGCAAGAACACTGACGTTCTAATGTAAGAAATCAGTGCTTCTTGCGCAAATACTTTGACGCTCCCATTCGGGCAAAAGTCCTTTTGCGCAAAACCTTTTATGCAAAAGGGCCAGTGTAGACAGCTCAGTTTTGTTTTGTGCAAAAAAGACCCGATGGCTAAAATGGCGATCGGGGCTTTCTTGCGCAAAAGCACGTCTAGATTGGCCACAGACGCTTTTGCACAAAAAGTGCATTTGCGGAAAATCATGCCAGTCTAGATGTAGCCCAGGGGTTTCTTGTGCAAAAAGAACCTATCAGAAAAAGCACAGGTGCTCTGATGGCCATTCTGTGAATGGCAATCGGAACTTTCTTGCAGAAGAGTGTCCATGCAGTGTGGATGCTCTCTTGCACAAATGCACGTCACTTTTGTGATGCGCTTTTGAGGTATGGACGCGCTTTTGCACAAGAAGTTTTTGCGGAAGATCTTTGTGTAGACAAAACCTTATTGTATGATGGCTTATCTTGTCCTGGTCCATCAGCATGATTTTCCAGACTCCACACTCCTAACCCTGGGGCTTTTGAATGGCTCGAAGTGTGATGTCTACATCTCTGTATTATTTCCCTGCTTTATATTTTTGAACCCCCCCCCCCATCTTTATTGTACCCACTTGTGCATTCACTAATAATTATCATATCATCAGACTAACTGGGTCTTTTGTTCCAAATGTGGCAACTAATCATTGTATTATTTATTGGCTGTGTTGGGATTCCTACATGTCACAACAGATGATGGAGTTAGTGTAGTAAACATTTTGGCCAGCGTCAGGGTGAGACTCTAGCCCCATTGAAATCACTGGAAGTTTTGTCATTGATTTTCATGGGGACAGGATTTTACCTATCATCTTCATAGGGTAGACTATTCATGCTCCTCTTGTACACAAAGACTCCAGTCTCCACTTACCAGTCTCCACTTAAGATTGTTACTCCAGATTGCTTTGACAAAGCTAATTTTTGGATACCTTTTTATTTAGCCCACAGTAGAGTGCATCTGGCTCAATGTACTTACCCTTGTAAATATCCCACTTCATTTCTCTCCCAGGGAATGGCTGCACATACATCAAAATAAGAAAGATTAGTTCTACCCTGTGTCTATGACACAGTGTGTAGCATTTTGCACATCTCAGATAAGGTAAAAGACAAACATGACATTAACATCTGGTTTTCATCTCCATATTGAAACAAATAGCTAAATAAACTTTCCTTTGGATGGAAATAAAGCCACTAACTTTTTCAACTAGCTGGAAATTTATGGGAAGATGCTCATCTCTGTTGAACTGAGGTCAACCTGGAATAAACCCACTAGCCTGCTAGCTAAAAGTGATCCTTCTCTGGTTTGGTGTTTCTGGATTTAGGGGGTCATAGTGGACAACAAGTTAAACATGAGTCCATAGTGTGACACTGTTGCAAAAAAAAGCAAACATGTTCCTGGGATGCATTAACAGGAGTGTTGTGAACAAGACACGAGAAGTCATTCTTCCACTCTACTCTGTACCAATTAGGCCTGAGTTGGAGTATTGTGTCCAGTTCTGAGCACCACATTTCAAGAAATATGGAAAAATTGGAGAGGGTCCAGAGAAGAGCAACAAAAATGATTAAAGGTCCATCCCAAATGTTTTTAAGTCCCAACTTGACAAAGCCCTGGCTGGGATGATTTAGTTAGGGTTGCTTTTGCTTTGGGCAGGGGCCTGGACTTGATGACTCCTGAGAACTCTTCCAGCTCTAGGATTCTATGATTCTAAGGTTTAGAAAACATTGAGCTATGAGGGAAGACTGAAAGAATTGGGCTTGTTTAGTTTGTAAAAGAGAAGACTGAGAAGGGATTTAAGTATCTAAAAGGGTTTTATGAGGAGGAGGGAGAAAAATTGTTCTCCTTGGGCTTTGAGGACAAGAAGCAATGGGTGTAAATTGCAGCAAGGGAGATTTAGGTTGGTGTACAGAGGTGGCCTCTTACCCACCCCTGCGTCTGTCTCTGAGACCCACGGCGTCAGTCCCACACCTGAGTCTCTTACTCGTCACTCCCTTAGTCTGGTGGACGTGCGGCATATTAAGTGCTGAGTTTCCTAGTCCCTCGGCCAGGGAATGCGGGGAAGGGGGGCCAGGGCCCCGCCCTCTCTCACGGGCCCCAGCCCAGGGCCCTAAGGACAGGTTCACAGTGTCCTGTCCGGCTGGTGGGGGGGGGTAGTCCCGAAACGCACCAGCCCACCGGCAAGTCCTTCAATGCCGTGCCCTGGGCTGCTTCCTACCCCACTTGCTCCAGCAGTTCCTCTCCACTCCTTCTGCCCCCTCTGTCTCTCCCTTTCGCCTCTTATTTCCCCCCCCCCTTGACGTCACCCTGATGACCTCCGCGGCAGGGGGGCGCGTCCGGACGTCACGAGTGTGAGCCGGCGTTCTGCGTTGGCCCGGCTTCTGGCCCCTACCTCTATCAGGTGCGCCGCCACCGCTGAGCAGTGCGCGCAGGGCGTCAGTGTCTCCTGGCTGGCCCCGAGGAGCACAAGCGCTACCGCGGGGTTAGTGCGGGGTGGACCGGCTTCAGCCGGGTGGGGGCATTCCGCCCCGTCATACACCTCTCCCCTTAAGTCCCCTGTCACATTCGGCTCCTCCCCGGCCTCTTCCTCCGCGATCCTTGAAAAAAAATTAGCGTTCCTGTGGGCTTTTCCGGCCCAGTGACTGACCTCAAACTAGTAGGGCTGTAGGGCTAGGTACCATCTCATTATCTGCACATTGGAGTCCTTCATTGTCTGGTGCCAATGGAGTGGCGTGTGATCCGTCAGCACCCTGAAGGTACTTACCTAAAAGATAATAGCGCAGCATGTCAATTGCCCATTTTATGGCCGACGCCTCTTTTTCAATAGTCGAATACTTAAGCTCCCTAGGGAACATCTTGCGGCTGATATACAAGATGGGGTGCTCCTCCCCCCCCTTCTTGCGATAATACGGCCCCCAGGCCCACCTCTGATGCGTCTGTTTGTAAAATAAAAGGTTTGTTCAAGTTGGGTTGAGTTAACAGGGGTGCTTGGGTTAATTGCCGCTTTAACGTAGTGAAGGCCTGCTCACACTTCCGATTCCATTGCACCCTTTTTGGCACCGCGTTGAGGGTCAGGTCCTGCGTTGGGGTGGCCACGGATGCAAAGTTCGGGACGAAACATCGATAGTAGCTTGATAGCCCCAGAAACTGGCGTACCTGCCTTTTTGTCGTGGGGGTGGGATAGTCCCACAAGGCCTCAATCTTATCTACTGAAGGTCAGAGCCTACCTCTCCCGACTGTGTACCCCAAGTAGGACACCTCCTGCTCCCCGAAGTGGCATTTACCGGGATTGATGGTCAGCCCTGCCTCTCTTATCGCTGACAGGACTGCCTCCACTCGTTGTAGACGTTCAGGCCAGGATGTACTATAGATTACAATGTCGTCTATATATGCCGCCGCATAGTGTTCATGTTGGCACAGGATCTGGTCCATTAGCCTCTGGAAAGTTGCTGCGGCTCCATGTAACCCGAAAGGCATTCGCACGAACTGGTACAATCCGAAGGGTGTGGAGAACGCGGTCTTTTCCTTGGACACTGGCGTCAAAGGGATCTGCCAATACCCCTTTGACAGGTCTAGGGTGGATATGTATCGCGCTGCCCCCAGCCGTTCCAGCAGTTCGTCGATGCGTGGCATGGGATAGGCGTCAAAATGGGACACCACATTCATCTTTCGAAAATCAATACAGAACCTCGTCCACCCATCGGCTTTCGGGACCAGGACTATGGGACTCCTCCATTCGCTGCGGGATTCTTCTATCACACCCCACCGCAGGATCTTGTCTACTTCCTCACGTACGGTGTTCCACATCTTTCTTGGTAGGGGCCTGATGGGGTCATGAACTCTCTTCCCTGGCTCTGTAGCAATGTGATGGTGGGCCAACGTCGTTCGTCCAGGCTCGGTAGTCAACACCTGTGGGAACTTATGCAATATGTTCAGTAACTCCCCCTGCTGTTCCGGAGTGAGTGTGGGGCCCAGCTGCAAGGGGGGGGGTCGCCCCGCCCCCTGATCTCCTCGGCCCCAGTTCCACCTCCTTGTCTACCGGGTTAATGAGGAGGCTTTCCCGTGCCTTCCACGTCTTTAGGAGGTTAATGTGGTAGATGTTCATGGGTTTTCTCTTCCCCGGCATCCGGATTTCATAGTCAACCTCCCCCACGCGGTGTATCACCTTGAAAGGGCGTTGCCACTGGGCTAGCAATTTAGAATCCTGCTTGGGCAGCAACAGGAGTACCCTATCTCTTGGCTGAAAAACCCGTACTCGGCTGCCCCTGTTATAGTAATGGGCCTGTCTTTCTTGGGCCTCTACTAAATTCTGCTTGGCAAACTCGCTGAGGCAGTGTAGTCTCTCTCTTAGTTTAAGGACTGACCCCCGTACCCTGGTGGTCTGCTCCTTCCAGGATTCTCTGATGATGTCTAGAATGCCCCTTGGCTATCGCCCGTAGAGTAATTCAAAGGGCGAGAATCCCATTGACGCTTGAGGTACTTCGCAAACTGCAAAGAGCAAGGCCGGTAGGGCCCGGTCCCACTCCTTGGGGTCCTCCTCCATGAATTTCCTTAACATACCTTTCAAAGTTCGATTAAACCTCTCGACCAACCCGTCAGTCTGAGGATGATATACCGAGGTCCATAGTGTCCTTATTTGTAGTAAGCGGCATAGCTCCTTCATTAGTGCTGATGTTACGTTAGTCCCCTGGTCGGTCAGGATCTCCTGGGGTATGCCTACTCTTGAGAAGATCTTTACCAACTCAGCCGCAACTGAGGGGGGCCGTTGTATTTTGGAGGGGAATAGCTTCGGGGTACCGTGTCGCGTAGTCAACCACCACCAAGATATATTGATATCTGTTGTGTGTTTTCTCCAGGGGTCCCACCAGGTTTAGCGCAACTCACTGGAAGGGGACATCCACCACTAGCAACGGTACCACGGGGGCCTTTGGTACTCCCTTTGTGCCCGTCTTTTGGCATTTGGAACATGAGCTACAAAAGTCTTTAACGGCCCGGTAAATACCAGGCCAATAAAATCTCTGCAGTAACCAGTAAACCGTCTTCTCGTACCCCAGGTGTCCCACTCAAGGGTTAGCATGAGCCAGCTCCAAGAGTCGGCGGTGGTGCCCGGCACTAGCAGCTAGGATATCATTTCTCCTCCATCCATCCCCTCTGTGGTCCGGTACAGCTGATCCCCTTGTATTTCAAAGTGGGGATACCCGAAGCCTGGTCGGGCCGTACCTTCTGTGTCCATATTCTGCGCTGCCGCCTCCCAGGCTTATTGTAACAGTGGGTCCTCCCTCTGCTCCAGGATGAAGTTTCCGCCCCACTCATCGGATGTTACTTCCAGCCCTGGTTCCTCCGGTATCGCGGGGTCTGCTGGTCGGACCTGAGTGCTGAGCAGAATCCGCAGGCCCTGGGGGGTCCTATGATTGCGGGGTACCTCTTTCCGGCCAGGGCCTCTCTCTCTCTGTCACCCCCCTGACCCAGCCACTCCTGATGGCCCGCTCGAAACCCTGCCAGTCTCTCCCCAGTAGGACGGGGTAAACCAATCTCTGGGCAAGTGCCACGTAACACCATCCCTTCTCACTCCCCTCACATATCTTTGCCCAAGTGGTGGGATAGGATTCTACATGGCTGTAGACCCCTCTTCATCCTCCTCCACACTGGACTGGGACAGGTGGGCTCCTCGGGCCTTCAGTCCCTACCAGCTCTGTCCTTACCAGCGTCTGACCGCACCCCGAATCTACAAGGGCAGTTACTGACTTTCCCTCAATCTCAACCACCTTTAGGATCCTCCCCCGTTCCTCCACGTCAGTGAGACGGTGTCCCACCATTACCTGTCCATATTAGCAGTCCATATAGGGGCAATCTTTTCTGAAGTGTCCTTCTTGGCTGCACTGGTAACAGCCTCTTGGCGACGGTCGGGTCTTGGGTGGGCCCGACTCTGGGCCCTCCGCCGTGTGGTGCCATCACATCTCGTGTGGGTCGTGCCCACACTGGGGCTAATCGTCTCCCAGTGCCTCTCCCTGTGGTCTGTGAGCCTCTCATTCCCCCACTCTCCCTGGGGCGGGTAGGCCGCTCAGGCCTGGTTCCCCCGGGGATGTTTTCTCTCCTGTTCCCCCTCCCCCTTCTATGGTCTCCGCCATCATATAGTCCTCCATTAGAGTCACTGCCTCATTCAGGGTGGATGGATGGTGGCAGCAGACCTAGCGCTGACCTTCCCTGGGCAGAATATGGATAAATTGTTCCAAGACCACTCTTTCGGCTACCTGGGCCCCCGTCTGTTGGTCCAGCTCTAGCCAGCACCACCCAGCTTCCTTTAGCCTTTGTGCTAAGACCTGCGGGTGAGCCCCCAGGGTGTATTGCTCCTGCCTGAAGCGCTGTCTATATGTCTCAGGGGTAATCCCCAACTGGCCAAGAATAGCTTCTTTTACTTTGAAATAATGTAGGGCATCCCGCGGATCTAGATTCTGATAGGCCAACTGCGCCGGGCCAGTCAGATATGGAGCCAGAAGCGTTGCCCAATGCTGATCTGGCCACCAGGCCGCGGTGGCCACCCTCTCAAAGGTTGTCAGGAAGGCTTCTGGGTTGTCAGAGGGACCCATTTTGGCCAGGCGTATGGGCAACTGCGCCAGGGAACCCTCTCCATCCTCCTCCCCACCTAGGGTTGGGGACCATCCCTGCCCCGGACCCCATGCTGTTGTACCCACCGTTCCTGCTGTGCTTGGTACTGCTCAGCTAGGTCCTTCAGGAGCTGCTTCTGTTGCTCCTGGTGCTGTACTGATAGTTACTGCAGCAGTAGGGTTTGCTGCTGCTGTCTCTGATTTTCGGCGAGCCACTTGAATATTTCGGAGGCTTCCATTATTGGTACTTCTACCCCTCTCTCTTTTCCTTATCTAACTCTCCAAAGAAAAAAGAGAGGAACCCCCCCCTTCCTTTTTTTTTTAAACCCGTTCAGTCTGCTCAGTTTCTCCTACCTCCCCTTTCTTCAGGGTTTTGGGGTCTGTGCTCACATTCTCCACCACGTGTACAGGGGTGGCCTCTTACCCACCCCTGCACCTGTCTCTGAGACCCACGGCGTCAGTCCCACACCTGAGTCTCCTACTCGTTGCTCCCTTTGTCTGGTGGACGAGCGGCGTATTAAGCGCTGAGTTTCCTAGTCCCTTGGCCAGAGAAAGCGGGGTAGGGGAGCCCGGGCCCGCCCTCTCTCACGGGCCCCAGCCCAGGGCCCTAAGGACAGGTTCACAGTGTCCTGTCCAGCTCGTGGGGGGGTCATCCCGAAACGCACCAGCCCACCGGCAAGTCCTTCAATGCCCTGCCCTGGGCTGCTTCCTACCCCACTTGCTCCAGCGGTGCCTCTCCACTCCTTCTGCCCCCTCTGTCTCTCCCTCTCGCCTCTTATTTCCCCCCCCCCCGATGTCACCCTGACCTCACCTGCCGACCTCCATGGCGGGGGGCGTCAGACATCATGAGTGTGACCCGGCGTTTTGTGTCGGTCCGGTGTCTGGCCCCTGCCCCCATCAGGTGCACCACCGCTGCCGAGCAGCGCGCGCAGGGCATCAGTGTCTCCCGGCTGGCCCCGAGGAGCACAAGCGCTACCACGGCGTTAGTGCAGGGCAGACCGGCTTCAGCTGGGTGGGGGCGTTCTGCCCCGTCACAGCTGGACGTTAGGAAAAACTTCCTAACTGCTGGATGGTAAAACACTGGAATAAATTGCTAGGGGGAGTTGTGGAATCTCTCTCTCTCTGAAGATATTTAAGAGCAGGTTAGACAGACACCTGTCAGAGATGGTCTAGACGGTGCTTGGTCCTGCTGTGAGGGTAGGGGACTGGACTTGATGACCTCTCGAGATCTCTTCCATTTCTATGATTCTATGAGTGCAAAGGGCTCTTCTCTGTGATGCATTTTAAATTAAGCAGCTGGTGAGATGTCCATTGTCTTCATTAGGTAGGGAATGACAATTTAGTCCTGAATTGGACCCACTAAATGTGTGTGTTAAACGATGAATATGCTGCACATTCTTTGTCATAAAAACTTCAGAGGGGTAGCCGAGTTAGTCTGTACAGGATAATCTTAAAAAACAACAAATAGTCTGGTAGCACTTTAAAGACTAACAAAACATGTAGATGGTATCATGAGCTTTCATGGGAACAGCCCACTTCTTCTTCAGAAAGCTCACGATCCCATCTACATGTTTTGTTAGTCTTTAAAGTGCTACCAGACTATTTGTTGTTTTTTAAGTTTATTCTTTGTCATGGCAGACAGAATACATACACTACACCTCTTGCTCCCAGCTAGCAGTGTAGAAAGTGAATTAGTGCTTAAATGAATAAAGATGTGAGTGTACCCTACACAACTCTCGACACACCGGAGCAGCATCTCCACCATCTGCTGTGCTATTTTTAGCCATTTAGTGCCCAGCTGCCTCCCTGTGACCTGAGCCTTTCCCCTCACCTCCCCCGACTCAGACAGGCACTACACATGGACACAGTCTGCTTTTCACGGCAGCATGTTGCTACATATGACCTTGTCACTGAGACATAGCAGCCCCTGTACCTTCATCCATAGTCAGATGTGACTCTCAGCCAGCAGGAAGAACAGAAGATTCATTAGTCCACAGGGACACAGACTTGTCAGCACAGTAACCAGAAGCAGCCAGTACAATCCATCTAGAGGAGAGGGGGCTCAGAGCTGCCTCCCCGTCAGCCATTGTGTACATGTGGAAGACTGTTACACTGAAATTCCCATCACCATCTAGGTATTGGTGCAGTGCCCTGGGAAACTGTGGCACACCCATGGGGTTACTACAGGACAGTAGAAATCACATGCAACATAAAGCAAAGAGAGTGAATACAATCCCCATTTCATCACAGACCTACACACCCCTGCCAATGGCATGCGGTGTAGCCATCGCCTTACCTTTGATTCCTTCAAATCCATTTGGAAGGGAAAAAAGGGAACTCTCATATTTCACTCTGTAAAAGAAGATGAGCCAGCCTTCAATATGATAGAAGGTAATGGCAAAATTCCCATTGACTGCAAAGGGAGCAAGGCTGGGCTCTAGGCTTGCAACTGGAAGCCACAATGCAAGACCAAAATTATGAGTGTTGACTTCCTTTGTCTGGTTCCCAGGAGCCTGCAGAGCTTTGCAGTGAATTAGCAGTGGAAGGGAAACCAAAATGTTCTGCTGCCACAGGGTGTCTGCTGTGGTAAAAGAAGGCTTATTTTTTAAAAAAAATCTAATTGTGGCTCAATTGAACCTTCAGTACAGACGAGAAAGGACCTCATGAACTAAAGCTACTCACTAGCTTACATGCTAAGAGTGTCCTTTTCCTGTTGCTCTTACAAACTGGTGCAGAAGATTTTAGAGCTTGCTTGGTTTCACAGCAGCAGCAGGGAGAGGGGACAAAAGCTACTTGTGTGATCCAATTAACATAAATTAACATACAAATAGGGGTCTCAAAAGCACAGCATTCATTAGGAAAATTGATGAACTCCTTATATCAGATTTCTTTCTGCCACTGAAACTCCTAGTTGATTGTTGGGTCCATACAAGTGCCAGTGGGACCTGGGCATTCTGGTTCTGTTCAGGTGGTGCCCCCAAAGGCTGGATGTTTGCTGAAGTAGCTGAAACTATAGCACTAGTTAGGAAGGATGGTGCAGCGGTTAGCATGCTAGCCTGAAAGAGCTGGGTTCCACAACATGCTGGGCCACAGACTTCTTGTGTGGCCTTCAATGAGGCTGGGTGTTTTAAGGAATTTATGCACCTAAACATGCTGATAAATGTCTGAGATTTTGAAAATACCTAGGCATCTAATTCCCAATGAAATCAACAGGATGCATGTGCTTCTGAAAATGCCATTATCTGGCTATAAACCCCTGATCCTTATGCTCTCTGGCTGCGTCTAGACTGGCATGATTTTGCACAAATACTTTTAACGGAAAAGTTTTTCCGTTAAAAGTATTTGCGCAAGAGAGCGTCTATACTGGCATGTGCCTTTGTGCAAAAGATTTGCTTTTGCGCAAAAGCATCCGTGCCCAGTATAGACGCTCTCTTGCGCAAGAAAGCTCCAATGGCCATTTTAGCCATCGGGCTTTCTTGCGCAAGAAATTAACGTTCCTGTCTATGCTGGCCTGCTTGCGCAAGAGGGCTTATGCCTGAGCGGGAGCATCAAAGTATTTGCGCAAGAAGCACTGATTTTGTACATTACAAAGTCAGTGTTCTTCCGCAAATTCTCGTGGCCAGTGTTGACAGGCGGCAAGTTTTTGCGCAAAAGCAGACGCTTTTGCGCAAAATCTTGCCAGTCTAGATGCACCATCTGTGCCTCTGGTCCCCATTGAGGCTGGGAGGATCACTGCCCTGAAGATTGCAAAGCACACAAATACAGAATACCTGGAGAGATAGGTTGTCACTTGTGCTAATTACCAGCTCTACAGTGCAAGGGGGAGGAAAGAAGTTTTACTGCATGAGCTACCTCGGCCCAGGTGTAGTAATAAGAAAGTGTCCAATGCCCACCTACTTCCCTTTGTGTGCAGTGGATAGATCAGGCTGAACTGGCATGGAGGTTGTGGAGCAAATTATTGCCCCTCCCTTAGAACAAGGAGGAAGTGATGCAGGAAATGAGACTCCTGGGTGTCTTGAAAGCACAGTGCTTTCCAGGGTAGTCTCTTGATCTGGGCTGGGCCACAAGTCACAAACTGGACATTGTACCTGGAAATGTCATTAGAGACAGATTTCTTGTGCTTTGGGTGTGCTCAGAACTGGGGATTCTATATTGGCTTGTTAAGGCTCAGCAGTGAGATTCATATCCAAGATAATCAAACATTTGACTCTCACCTCCACTCTGATGCAGCAAGACTTTTTGTCTCAAACTCTCAGGGATGCCCTATCGCCATGCGATTCTGCACATGCTCTTTAATGAATCTACAACTAATTGCTTTACATGCATGCCAGTGAGATGAGAAACAAACCAAGAGTGTTCTAGCATCCTCTTCTTGGATCAGATTCTCAGTGGGAGACTTCACGAGAGCTTTGCCAGTTTCTATCAGATAGGGTTCTTCAGCGAGTGGTGTCCCTGTGGGTGGCTCCACTCAGGTCTCGATGCGTGCCTGCACCGGGGATCGGAGATGTTTGCGAGCAGTGCCCCTTGCGCCACGCCTGCGTACTCAGTGACCCCTCCCCCCACCCTCGAGCCTATAGAATGCGCGCGCTGCGCGCGAGTCCCGTCAGTTCCTTTTCAACCGTCCCTGGCTGAAGACGGAGTTCAGAGCAGTGCTCTTCTTCCTGACAGGAAAAACAGAAATCCTCTATTAGTTTTAGGTTTTTACCTCATAGTTTTACTTAGTTTGACCTTTTTCAACGTTTACTTCACTTAAAACGGAAAAAAAAAAGTGGCGGCGGCTTTTCTTCTCCACAACAATGCCGGGTTCTCCTAGCTTCAAAAAATGCAATGCCTACAGAGACTCAGTGCCTACCTCAGATGGCCATGCCTCATGCGGCAAATGCCCGGGAGAGTCTCATGTGGCACAGAAGTGCCCTCATTGCCTGAATATGACGGCAGGGGCCACAAAGACCACGAAATGCAGCTCAAGACTATTCTCTGAGAAAAGTCTCTTCAATCACCAAAGGACAAACCAGAGCAGATGCGGGCACAGCAAAAGCTCTTGTGTAAGGCAGCTTCATCACCCCACAAAGGATCTCAAGTCACAAGGGTTTCCCTGGCACGCTCCCTGTCCGAGCTGCCTAGAGCCTCTCGTTCCCTGGTGCCATCAGTCTTTGGCACCATAGAGAAATGCAAGTCAGTGCCAGCCAGGAGAGATGAGGCACAAACTAAGACCACCACATCAACAGGCACCAGTGAGGCAGCAGCTTCAGATGAGCCACATATGCCTCCTCCATCAGCTCTGGTGAGCTCTTCCTCTGCACCCAATCTGACCGGGCAGAGTGATTGTGACTGCCCCATGGCACCACAGCACAAGAAAGTGCTGTGCAATACGCGGCACCTACAAAACTCTCCTCAGTCTGATTCAAGAGGAGTAACTGGCTCACCACGCTCCACGGCGCAGGGGCACACTAACACTTCACAGAGTGGCCCCCCCACTCGCCTACATCGCTATCCCCAAGATCTGATTATGGTAGTGGGCAGAGGAGCAGGCTGTCATCAGGCCACTCCTCTCCATCTCCATCATTGGCTTCCTGGCATTGTTACAGGGACCACTCCCTTCAACAACATCCATTTTGGCCCAGCCAACTGTGAATGTATCCCCACATCATCCTTCCCTATCTACCATTCAAGGCACATAGCCTCTACAACCCAGCAACACTGTACCGCTAGGTGCTCACCCACAATCTCTGCACGCTCCTCACCTGCTCACCTACTCTCAGTAATTTCTCAAGCGGGTTCCAGTGACCATGACAACTTACCTCAATCAGATTCAGAGAGTTCCTCACGTGAACCCAGATCGAGGCAGGAGGAAGCAGTATTCCAGTTCTCGCCTTCTCCTCCGGCAGATGACCTGAAACATTTTCAGGAACTTTTCAAATGGGTAGCACAATCACAAGACATTACTTTGCAAGAGGTGCAGGACAAATAATACAAATTGCTCACCATATTACAACCCTTAGCATCCTCCAATATAGCTTTACCCATAAATGAAGCTATCCTTGAACCTTTGGATGCTTTATGGCAAAATCCAGCCTCTGTTCCACCCACAAACCACAGAACAGGCAGAAAATATTTTGTCCTTGCAAAGGACATGGACTTTCTATTTGCCCACCCACAGCCAAATTTGCTAGTGGTGGACTCTGTGAAACACAATTTGAATCTACGCTCCATGACAAAGAACACAAACGGCTAGACATCTTGGGCCATAAAGTGTATTCTTTGGCCACACTTCAGTTCCATATATCTGATTGTACAGCACCGTTGGCTAATTACGATCATACCAATTATGTCAAATTACAAGACTTGCTACAGGACCTCCCTGAAAACAAGTGACCACACCTACAATCCGTCAGTAAGGAGGATTTATCAATAGCTAAAACAGCTCTTCAGGCCACTATAGATGTCACAAACACTGCAACTAGAGCCACAGCCACAGTAATGTGCAGGGCCTCATGGCTGCAGTCATAAGGGGTCCCAAAGGAATTACAAGAAAGGGTGGAGGATCTCCCCTTTGACAGGAAACAATTGTTTGCTAAAAATACAGATGAGATCCTACACTCTACGAAGGACTCTCGTACATCACTACGTACCTTAGGCATGTATACCCATCCCCCAATAAGAAGTGTAAATATACTATCTACCAAAAACCGAGGGATTATAATTACACCTATTACAGGCAGCAGCAGAGGCCATATGATAACAGGCCCAAGTAATCCCTTAATAGGAGGTGGAATCAGCAAAACCAATCCTCCACAAATCAGTCCACCTCTACCAAGCAGCAAATTTGAAGTTTTGGTTGGGGGTCTGAGCGACCACCCCGTAAGTCCAAGTGCAGTCCAATGTCACCTTCAGTCACCACCTGAGACCCTTCTACCAACAGTGGGCCCAAATTACCACAGACAAATGGGTCCTAGAAATTATCAGATTGGGTTATAAGAACATAAGAATGGCCGTAGTGGGTCAGACCAAAGGTCCATCTAGCCCAGTAGCCTGTCTGCCGACAGTGGCCAGTACCAGGTGCCCCAGAGAGGGTGGACCGAAGACAATGATCAAGCAGTTTGTCTCCTGCCATCCTTCTCCAGCCTCTGACAAACAGAGGCCAGGGACACCATTTCTATCCCCTGGCTAATAGCTTTTTATGGACCTAACCTCCATGAAATTATCTAGCTTCTCTTTAAACTCTGTTATAGTCCTAGCTTCACAACCTCCTGTGGCAAGGAGTTCCACAGGTTGACTATGCGCTGTGTGAAGAAGAACTTTCTTTTATTAGTTTTAAACCTGCTGTCCATTCATTTCATTTGGTGTCCTCTAGTCCTTCTATTATGGGAACTAATACATAACTTTTCTTTATTCGCCCTCTCCACACCACTCATGATTTTATATACCTCTATCATATCCCCCCTCAGTCTCCTCTTTTCTAAACTGAAAAGTCCCAGTCTCTTTAGCCTCTCTTCATATGGGACCCATTCCAAACCCCTAATCATTTTAGTTGCCCTTTTCTGAACCCTTTCCAAGGCCAAAATATCTTTTTTGAGGTGAGGAGACCACATCTGTACACAGTATTCAAGATGTGGGCGTACCATAGTTTTATACAGGGGCAGTAAGATATTCTGGGTCTTATTTTCTATCCCTTTCTTAATAATCCCTAACATCCTATTTGCCTTTTTGACCGCCGCTGAACACTGTGTGGAAGTTTTCAGAGAACTATCCATGATAACTCGAAAATCTCTTTCCTGATTTGTCGTAGCCAAATTAGCCCCCATCATACTGTACATATAGTTGGGGTTATTTTTTTCAATGTGCATTACTTTACACTTATCCATATTAAATTTCATTTGCCATTTTGTTGCCCAATCACTCAGTTTGGTGAGATCTTTTTGAAGTTCTTCACAGTCTGCTTCTGTCTTGACTATCTTAAACAGTTTAGTATCATCCGCAAACTTTACCACCTCACTGCTTACCCCTTTCTCCAGATCATTTATGAATAAGTTGAACAGGATTGGTCCTAGGACTGACCCTTGGGGGACACCACTAGTTACCCCTCTCCATTCTGACAATTTACCATTTATTCCTACTCTTTGTTTCCTTTCTTTTAACCAGTTCTCAATCCGTGAAAGGACCTTCCCTCTTATCCCATGACAATGTAATTTACACAAGAGCCTTGTCAAAGGCTTTCTGAAAATCTAAGTATACTATATCTACTGGATCCCCTTGTCCGCATGTTTGTTAACCCCTTCACAGAACTTTAACGGTATGTCTACACTGCAAAGTTAATTCGCACTAACAGCCGTTAGTTCGAATTAACGTTCATAGAGTCTATACATACAAACTGCTAGTTCGAACTTAATTTGAACGAGTGGAGCGCTTAATTCGAACTAGGTAAACCTCATTCTACGAGGACTTAACGCCTAGTTCAAATTAAGTAGTTTGAATTAAGGGCCGTGTAGCCACTTAATTCGAACTAGTTGGAGGCTAGCCCTTCCCAGCTTGCCCTGGTGGCCACTCTGGGCCAAACCAGGGAAACTTTTTTGCCCCCCTCCTGGCCCCGGAGCCCTTAAAGGGGCACAGTCTGGCTACAGTGCTCGTGCCAGTTGCTAGCCTGCCAGCACCCAGCCAGCAGACCCTGCACCTGGCATGGCATGAGCCAGCCACCCACTGCCACCCAGCCCTGAGCTTAGAACATAAGAACATAAGAATGGCCATACTGGGTCAGACCAAAGGTCCATCAAGCCCAGTAACCTGTCTGCCAACAGTGGCCAGCACAGGTACCCCAGAGGGGATGGACCGAAGACAGTGACCAAGCGATTTGTCTCATGCCATCCATCTCCAGCCTTCCACAAACAGAGGCCAGGGACACCGTTCCTAGCCCCTGGCTAATAGCACTCCATGGACCCAACCTCCATGAATTTATCTAACTTCTCTTTAAACTCTGTTATAGTTCTAGCCTTCACAGCCTCCTCTGGCAAGGAGTTCCACAGGTTGACTATGTGCTGTGTGAAGAAGAACATGCGTTTATTAGTTTTAAACCTGCTGTCCATTCATTTCATCTGGTGTCCTCTAGTCCTTCTATTATGGGAACTAATGAAGAACTTTTCTTTGTTTACCCTCTCCACACCACTCATGCTTTTATAGACCTCTATCATATCCCCCCTCAGTCTCCTCTTTTCTAAGCTGAAAAGTCCCAGTCTCTTTCGCTTCTCTTCGTATGGGACCTGTTCCAAACCCCTAATCATTGTAGTTGCCCTTTTCTGAACCCTTTCCAAGGCCAAAATATCTTTTTTGAGGTGAGGAGACCACATCTGTACACAGTACTGAAGATATGGTGTACCACAGTTTTATACTTCCCCTCCTCCTTCTTCCCCTGGCTTCCCCCTTCCAGCTCCCTCCTCCCAGGTTTCCACCTCCCCTCTCCCACCCTCTCTCTTTCCCTCGCCCACCTCCTTTTCCCAGTCTCCCCAGAGGTTAATCCCCCTCCCCCAGTTTTGTTAAATAAAGAGTTTCTATTTTTGAACATGTGTCCTTTATTTTTTACATCAGGAAGGGGGGCTAGGGAAGGGTAAGTGGAAGGAGGTGAGGGAGGAATGGGGCACGAGCCCCCGATGGGGAGGACTGGGATGGCTCTGTGGGCTCCTCGGGGTGGAAGCTCTCCTGCAGGGCCTCCTGGATCCTGACAGCCCCTCGATTGACACCCCCGGATGGCAGCCTGCGGCAAGTGCAGCCGGGCTGATGGCTGAGTGCTGTGATGTGCCGAGTGTAGGCACTCAGGGCACTCCAAGACAGGACTGCTTTGCTGTCCCTCATCGAGGTTGACAAGCAAGGGGGGAACCCTGAGAACTGTCTGTCCGGGATGGGGGTCGGGTCCCTTTAAGCACAGCCCTCGGCTAGCCTGAGGCAGCAGCTCCACTCTCTAAGTCCTAACCTGATGCCCTGCCGGCACTGGTTCCGGCCAGCCTTAACTTCGGTTCAGGGTCCACTCAATGTGGATATGCTAGTTCGAATTAGCAAAACGGTAATTCGAATTAGTTTTTAGGTCTAGATGCACTAATTCGAATTAGCTTAGTTCAAATTAACTAAATCGAACTAAGTTAGTTCGAATTAGTGCTGACATACCCTAATAGATTAGTAAAACATGATTTCCCTTTACAGAAACCATGTTGACTTTTGCCCAATAAATTATGTTCTTCTACGTGCTTGACAATTTTATTCTTTACTATTGTTTCGACTAATTTGCCTGGTATTGAAGTTAGACTTACCGGTCTGTAATTGCCAGGATCGCCTCTAGAGCCCTTTTTTAAATATTGGTGTCACGTTAGCTACGTAGGTTACAAACCACAGATAATAGTTTCGCAATTTCCCATTTGAGTTCTTTTAGAACCCTTGGATGAATGCCATCCGGTCCCGGTGATTTGTTAACGTTAAGTTTTTCTATTTGTTCCAAAACCTCCTCTAATGACACTTTAATCCAGGACAGTTCCTCAGATTCATCACCCACAAAGGACGGTGCAGATTTGGGAATCTCCCTAACATCCTCAGCTGTGAAGACTGAAGCAAAGAAATCATTTAGTTTCTCTGCAATGGCTTTATTGTCCTTGATTGCTCCTTTTGTATCTCGATCATCTAAGGGACCCACCGGTTTTTTAGCAGGCTTCCTGCTTCTAATGTACTTAAAAAACATTTTGCTATTGCTTTGAGTTTTTGGCTAGCTGTTCCTCAAAATCTTTTTTTGCTTTTCTTATTATATTTTTACACTTGATTTGACAGTGTTTATGTTCCTTTCTATTTATCTCACTAGAATTGGACTTCCACTTCTTGAAAGATGCCTTTTTTTCCCTCACTGCTTCTTTTACTTGGTGGTTAAGCCACGATGGCTCTTTTTTAGGTCTCTTACTATGTTTTTTAATTTGGGGTATACATTTAAGTTGGGCCTCTATTATGGTGTCTTTAAAAAGTTTCCATGCAGCTTGCAGGGATTTGGCTCCAGTTACTGTGCCTTTTAATTTCTGTTTAATTAACCTCCTCATTTTTGTGTAATTCCCCTTTTTGAAATTAAATGCCACCATGTTGGGCTGCTGAGGTGTTCTTTCCACCACAGGAATGTTAAATGTTATTATATTATGGTCACTATTCCCAAGGGGTCCTGTAATAGTTACCTCCTGGACCTGATCCTGCATTCCACTCAGGACTAAATCGAGAATTGCCTCTCCCCTTGTAGGTTCCTGTGCCAGCTGCTCCAAGAAGCAGTCATTTAAGCCATTGAGAAATTTTATCTTTGCTTCTCTTCCTGAGGCAGAGAATCTATACAATCTCCTTTACTTCCATGCTCCCTACCCCATCCCTCATCAGGGACCCCTCTCACGAGCCCCTGTTATGGGCAGAGGTGCAAAAGCTACTTATCTTAGGAGCAATAGATCATTATCAGTACAGAGTCCTCCCCTTTGGCCTTTCTACCACCACTTGAGTATTTTCAAAGACCTTAGCCATAGTCACGGCCTTTCTCAGAAGACAAAACATCATTATCTTCCCTTACCTAGACAATTGTCTAATCAAAGGCCCTACCTATCAGCAAACCACTATCATGACAACTATTACTAGGGAATGCTTTTTCTGACTTGGCAAAAGATAGAGTTCATCGGCACATTGCTAGTCTTAGTCACAGCAAAAGCCTACCTCCCACCACAAAGATTCAGGCGATCTGTGACCTCATTCAACAGGTCAGACAGGCCCCCTTCTCCACAGTCCAGATGTGCCTTCAATTACTGGGGCATATGGTGGCCACAATGTTTGTGGTCTTGTCTCAAGGCTGCACATGCGTTGCCTACAACATTGGCTCGCTATCAACTATATACCAACCCGACACAGCCTCACGAAGCACCTCTTGCTTCCTCCACCAGTGCTGCAGTCCCTCGAATGGACATCTCTGAACAACCTCATTGTCTGTATACCCTTCCACCAACCGGACCCTTCAGTTACTATAACAGCAGATGCTGGGGCGCCCTCTGTGGTGCAGCATCAATACAGGATACATGGGCCCAACGTGAGAGAAACTTTCACATCAATATCCTAGAGCAGGGGTTCCCAAACTTTTTGACACGAGGACCAGTAAATCCATTCACGAACTTTTGGAGGACCGGTAACGTTCATTTGCATATTTGCATATTCATTAATCAAATGATGAATATTCAAGTAAGTTGTTTCTGGTCCTCCCAAAACCCCCAGTGCCAGCTTTAGCAAAGCTTTTGATATGGTCACCCACAATATTCTTGCCAGCAAGTTAAGGAATATGGATTGGATAAATGGACTGTAAGACAGACAGAAAGCTGGTTAGACCAGGGTTTCCCAAACTTTTTACTTTAGTTGGAACCCTTTTTTTTTTTTTTTTTGCAGCCCAAAAATATAAACACATAAAAAACAAACTGAGAAACATGTCTGGTATTTTCTCATTACGTAAGTTTTATTATTACTAGATTATCAGTTTGTAGTTTTGAACTGCCTGGCTGGTAAATGTGCTCAGGCTGCATGAGTGTGTCTACCAGCCAGACAGTTCACAACTACTCGAGGGTGTGTGTGGGGGGGGAAACAAAAGAATCCCCGGGCCAGACTAACTCGTGCTTCGTGCTTTGCGGGGGGGGGCATAGAAGGGGGGCAGCGCCCCGAGATCTACATATGGCTCGGTCAGTCCTGCTCCCCACAGGCCGATTCACTCCCCCCCCCCCCGCTCTCCCCACTGTGCCTCTGGCTGGCCCCACTTCCCCCAATCCCCTCCAGGGAAGCCAGTTCTCCCCCGCTTCTCCTCCCAATCTCCCTTGGCCAGCCCCGCTGCCCGTGTCCAGCCCTCCTTCCAGCGGCCGCTTCTCCCCCGCCCCCCCCGCTCACATCTTCCCCTGCCAGCTCCCTGCCCCCGACCTCGCACCCCCCAGCAGCCCTGCTTCCACCGGCGCCTCAATCTCCCTGGCCCGCCCCACCCCACCCAGCTCCAATTCCCTTGTCCAGTGCTACTTCCGGTGGCCAGCTCTCCCCTCCTCCTCCTCCTCCTTCTCCAGCCCCCCCCGATGTCCCCTAGCTAGGACTCTGCCGGGAGCCGGAACATCCGGCTGCAGACTCTGCCCAGGCCGGCCGAGGGCTTGGGGGACCCGGCACCACACGGGCACTCTGGGAGCGCAGAACACCCAGGCAACCACTCTGAGGCCCGGTAGTTTTTTCTTGCGGCCCGGTACTGGGACGCGGCCCATAGTTTGGGAAACGCTGTCCTAGAGCTCAGGGCCATTCACAGGGCTCGTGTCCATTTCCTTCCCCCGATAAAGGGCAGAACTATCTGTGTCCTTATGGACAACACATCATCTATGTTTATGCCAACCAGCAGGGGGGTGCCCGATCATACTCTCTATGTGCCGAGGCAGTCAGATTCTGGAACTGGTGCATCAGAAACCAGATAACCCCAACGGCCATGTACATACCAGGACAACAGTGTAAGCCAGTTAGGCCTCCCGGAGGGGTTCCTCCACCTCCCGGTCAGTGGGTGGCCACTCCGCCCCACTGCACAGACACTTAAAAGTCAGTAGTTCAATAACCCAACCTTGCTTCAGGTCAGGGCTAGAGGCAAATTGTTCCACACCCAGCCTTGCTTCAGGCTGAGGTGAGAGGCACACTGTTCAGGAGCCCTAGCCCTGGTGCAGGGTGGGCAGTAAACAAACCCAGTCAGTGTAAAGGCCTAACCCTGGCTCAGGGCTAGCAACAAGCACAGTTAGTCTATATACTTGGCCCTGGTTCAGGGTGGAGCAACCATCCCGTATAGTTAGTAGTGGGCCTGGCCCTGACTCAGGGCAGGTCACAACCACACAGTTCCAAATAGTTCAGAGTACCCTGGCCCTGGTTCAGGGCGGGCAGCAGACAATCCCACCGTTTAAGACAGTAGTTCATAAGGTCTGGCCTTGGTTCAGGCAGGGCAACAAAGAAACATAGACAGTTTATAAATTCAGGGAGCCCTGGCCCTAGGGCAGGGCAGAGCAGGGTAAAAACATACAGTTTACCAGTTCAGCAAACAAACACAGGTTTGGGTATCTCCTTGTTCAGGAGGGTTGCAGGTCGTTCGCCTGCAGTAGTGGAGAGGGGGAGACTGCCACCTGGTAGGTGGGTGGCGGGGTGTGGGGGGGGTGCAGGCCTGCCCACTCCTCTGTGCCCCGGCCCAGGGCCCTAGAAGCAGCAGAGCAGCTGCTGTTGGCTCAGCAGGGGCTCCAGCCCAAAACGTGCTGGCCTAGGGCGTTTACCAGCCCTTGCTATCCCCTGGGCCACTTCCCTTCTCCCCCTCAGCAGGTACCTGGACTTTCAGCAGGTCACTCAGGGAGTCAAGGGTAGTCTCCTCCAGCTGGGGTCCCGGTGGTCCAATTCAGGCCTCAGCCACTTGCAGGTCCAGTATTCCCAGCCAGTGCTCCAGCAACAGCAGGAGGCGGCATTCCAGCTGGTCCTCGGGGTCAGGCTGGTCCTCAGGGTCTGGCTGGTCCTTGGGGTTTGGTCTGGCTGGCAGTCCTTGCAGGTCCGGCTGGCCCACATGGTACCAGGGTACAGGCTGGTGCAGGGATTCAGGCAGGTCCTCCAGAGCAACCTCAGTCAGAGGCCTGGGCCAAGCCTCAGCCTCAGCAGGGAGGTCTGTGCAGGCCTCTGGGTCTGAGGCAGTTGGAGGCTCAAGTCAGGTCTCGGCCTCCCAGAGAGGGAGCTCTGTGCAGGCCTCTGGCTCCTCCAGAGGCTGGGCCCAGACTGAGCTCTCAGCCTGGCTTTTTATAGTCCTGGCCACAACCCCTGGCTTTAGGTCAGGTAACGGGGAGGGGCTATGCTGCGCCCAAAATGGCTCCCGGAGAGGTTCCTCTGCCTCTGTGTCAGTGGGCGGCCACTCCACCTCACTACAAACAGAATGTGATAGCTGACAAACTGAGCAGACATTTTTCAGATCAGCATGAGTGGGAGTTCAATACCAATGTCCTCCTTTCAGTCTTCCACAAATGGGGCTTTCCAACTATAGACCTCTTTGCAATACCTCATAACTGCGAATGACATAGATTCTGCTCTCGGGCAGGACTAGGCAAGAGGTCAGAAGGGGACGCCTTCACCATCCGCTGGACAGCTCCCCTACTTTATGCCTTTCCACCAATCCCGCTTATTGCCAGAGTGATCAACAAGATCTGCTCCAATCAGGCCACAGTAGTCTTAATAGCCCCAGCTTGGCCGAAACAGCCCTGGTTCCCTTATCGACACTACCTGTCAATAGATCAGCCTATCCCTCTTGCGGCGGTGCCACAAGCACTACGGCAGTATATGGCCGTATATGTCACTTCAATATCAAAACCATGAAACTCATGGCGTGGTTTCTCCATGGTTCCAGAATGAAGAGCTCACCTGTTTGGACAGGGTTAAACAAGTTCTTCTAAACAGTCAGCACGAGAAGCACCTATCAAAACAAGTGGACGCATTTTCAACAATGGTGCACAATGTGCAATTTGCATCCTACCACAGTCCCCATAGTTACCTTACTTGACTACCTCATGGACCTTAGTGACACGGGCGGCCTCTCCATCAGCTCAGTCTGGGTCCACCTGGCGGTGATCACGGCCTTCCATGATCTGGTAGACAGCTTCTCTCTCTTCACACATCCCATGGTGAAGCGTTTTATCACAGGTTTACAGAAAATGGGTCCAAACCTCCGCCCTCCTGGTACCACCATGGGACCTGAATTTGGTCCTTGACGCACTCACCAGGGCACCCTTTGAGCCATTAGCCACTACGCCACCACAATACCTGTCTATGAAGGTGGCATTCATAGTGGCAATAACATCAGCAAGAGGGGTAGGAGAAATCGCAGCCCTCATGGCAGACCCTCCTTTCACTACATTTACCAAGGATAAAGTCGTGCTCAGACCTCACCCCAAGTTCCTCCTTAAGGTTATATCCAACTTCCACATACATGAACCCATTTACTTACCTACCTATTTCCCTAAACCTCATACCTCCCCCAAGGAAGCTATATTACATACGCTGGATGCAAGGAGGGCAATTGCATTCTACCTTGATAGAACTAGAGCAACCAGGAAATCAGACAGGCTCTTCATTGCATGGTCAGGACCACGCACAGGAACAGCAGTTTACACACTGCACCTTTCCAAGTGGATTGCAGGCTGCATATGTTTATGAACTTAGGAGCAGACAGCCACCACAGCCCATCAGGGCTCACTCCACATCTGCGATGGCCACTACAATGGCCTTCCTGAACAATGTACCATTGGCAGACATCTGCAGAGCAGCCACATGGTCCTCACACCATACTTTTGCTCAGCACTATGCCCTATACAAGGGGCCAATACCCTCCACTTCTCTAGCAGATGAGGTCCTTCCTCCTTCCATTTAGAGAGATTCCAATGCCCACCTCCATCGGGTGGGTACTGCTACAGAGTCACCTGAGTGGAGCACTCACAGGGACACCACTTGCTGAAGAAGTTACTCACCCTGTGCAGTAACAATAGTTCATTGAGATGTGTATCCCTGTGGGTGCTCCACTACCCTCCCGTCCTCCCCTCTGCTTGGAGTCTACAGGGCCTTCAGGTAGAAAAGGAACAGATGGGACTCACACTGCACGCGTATTCCACAGGCTTCCGGGGGGCAGGCGCTGAGTGCGCAGGCACGGTGCGAGGGGCACTGCTTGCAAAAATCTCCGATCCCTGGTGCAGGCACACACCGAGACCTGAGTGGAGCACACACAGGGACACACATCTCAAAGAACTATCGTTACTGCACAGGGTGAGTAACTTCTTCTTCTGGCTCCCTTCCATATGCAAGATGTAAACATGACCATTTTTGTGCTTTCTCTAACTAGCTTCTCCTACATGATTTGTTTTCCTTTGCCTTTGTTGTATAACTAATTGCACAGTCAATAAATATAAACACAAAGATAATTAACTTAAATCAGCTAGCTCAATACACCATGAACATCTATTAAATAACAGAGGGCATGCAGATTTCCCAAGATTGTTTTTTTTTTTTGTGGTGCTACTTTGGACCTTAAGATAAAGTTATGAGTAGGGGCATTTGAATCTTCTTTAACCATAGCTACACGTGTCACAATTAATGGTATTAGATATCTAGGTAATTCTCTGTTTAATTCTACTTCATTTCTGGTTATCACTTCATTCCAGAATAGCCTAACATTTTGACATTTGTAACCATTCTTCAAGTAGCAGCTGGCAGCCAAAAGGGCCAGGTTCCATAGCGGGTTCTTTCAACAATATAACCAAACTGTCTTGAGCCTTTAGAGGCTATTCTTCCCCTCTCGCAAGCACTGAGTTGGACATAGAAACAGTCTGTTCCTCTTTGAGAGACGTCCCTGGGGGTGCTCCACAGCAGAGTGGACTCTTCCTAGCAGTGCATTGGAGGCTGCGCATGGTGCTGTCCAGCACTACCACGCATGTGTGGTCACCCTCCCCTCAGTTCCTTTATACCATCCATGGCTCAAGACAGACCTCCGCAGTTCTCTTTGTTCCTCAATAGTCCTCTGTAGTTAAGTAGATTAGTTAACTCCAAGTTTTTCTCCTTAGCTGTTTGCCAAGTTCTTCGCAAAAAAAAAAAAAAAGCCATTAGTCCCCAGGTTGATTCTCCTGCTGCTTAAGATCACCTGCCTGGGATGATGGGCTCACCAGGTTTCAAACATTGCACAGACTGCAACTAGGCAATGCTGGCCTCATATAGTCACGCAAAATGTGTCAATTATCTTGGGGACTCCCATGTTCAACGGGACCGCACACACTGCACTAAACTTAAGGCCCAAATGCGGAGAGACAGAGATCTCCATTTCAAAATGGCTCTCAGCAGATTGCCAACGATAAGGGGTCAAACCCAAGAAATCTCCCCAAAAATGTGCCACCTTTCTGCCACAAGACCTGCAGTCTCCTAAATGGTGTTTGACCAAGAGGCAGGTGAGAAAAGCTGACAAATCACACCTCAGTACGTATGATAAGCCGGGCATCTCCAGTGCTGACCAAGCTCTCCATGAAAGTGCCTCATATGATGCCCGTATGGAGGCTACAGGCCATTCAGTGCCTACCTCACAGAGTACAGTGCTGAACAACACAGCGGCTGAGATCACGGTGCTGCGAGTGCTTACCACGGCACCACAACAGCTGATGGTACAGCCTATTGGCACCACCCCGCTGTTGCTGACCACAACAAATTCTCATGCTGTGTGCTTTGTGCCTGGAATACCACAGGCACCGACACTGAGTGGAACACCACTAGCTTCACTGCCGTTTACTCCTATTAGCTACCAGCATCAGAGAGACCTTGCAGTCTCCTCAACCTTTTTAAGCACCGACAAACTATCTTACTCAGCACCATCCAAATACATGTCATCACCTACTTAGTTATCATGTGACGACAATGAGGAACCAGGGGTTTTCTCATCCCAGCAGTCGCCATGCACAGAAACATCAGGACATTCATTCCATATCAGTTTTGCCCACTCTAACAATGTGGGACTGGCCCATGGTTACCACCACCCATGCCTTATCCACCTCAATGGGAATATTGGAGCCCAAGGCCTCAACATCACAAAAAGAGTCTATCTAAGACAAAGCACACTGTGAAAGCACTTTCTCTCCCTCCCAATCACACAGAGAGAACAGAATGAAATGAATGAACAGCAGTCCACCGGCTTAGGTCTGGATACATTATTAGACACAAACTCACCATCTGTGACAGATGAGGCTATCATGCCACTGCCCTTGGCAACCACTGAAGACTTCACTCCTTTCCAGGAACTTTTTAAGAGAGTCATAGTTGACCTAAACATTGCAATGGAGGAAGTGCAGGACACACACCATGAGCTTACCAACATCCTGCAGGCTACACCTTCCTCAAAAAAATTGGCTTGCCATCATGGAACCTGCCAAATTCCGCTGGCCGTATTATGCCCAGGCGTGCTTTACACTGACAATTTCTTTCCTTTGACCTGAGTTAAACACAGTCTGACTTTTCTGTATTCCCCAGTAACTGCAAGCATTGGCTATCATATCTTACAATTCCTGAATTTAATGTTAACACAGTTTGTGACCCCCACCACAGCCAAATTGGTCAAACTGACTGAACTGTATTTACATAACCACACCCAAGATTTCTTTCCCAGTCCAGCTGGCTGTAATAGAAGCACTGATTCAGACCCTGCTTACACATTCCTGGCAATTGTTATGTCTGAGAATTAATAAAATATTTAGAAAAGTCTTTCATGATGTTTTCACTTACAAAGGTGGCTTGTGACAGAAATTGACAAACAAGAGTACCACCATTAGGACTCAGCTGTTGACACCAAATTAATTGTTGTAGTGGATGAGCACACTCCAGTATTTTCTCCAGAAGGATACTGGTTGGCTCAAGAGGACTGATAACAAAGGTTACAGCAGCTTTCAGCCCATATAACAGATTCACCGTGGCTTAGTGCCTCCTTGTGAACATGGCAGGTATCTAACAGGAAGTATAGAGCTCATACACGACACTTGCTTTTATCCATTGTAGTACTGGTATAATTCTAAATAAAAACATTTCCCTGAAACAAGAAGAATACTACACCCAGGGACCAAAATGTGCTGCAAGGTTTCAGGCCAGTCCCCAATGGATAATGTTTGACAGCTGTCTTGGCACAGAGACTTGGACTATTGTGACCCATACTATATCTATTTCTTGAATACAGTAGAGCAGGGGTCGGCAACCTCTGGCATGCATGCTACAAGCGGCACATGAGCCGATTTCCCGTGGCACATGGAGCGGGAGCTCAGCCCTGTCCTTCTCCCCCATGCAGCCAAGAGCTCATTCTGTGGCTCCAGCCTCAGCTGCACAGCTGCAGGCTGGAGCATTAGCTCTGGCTTCCTGCTGGGAGAGAGGGCGGAAGAACTGCGCACGTGTCCATGGGGCTGCCCCTGCCAGCCTGGGCATATAGCTGCTGGGAACTAAGGGGTTAACTTTCCCTCCTCCTGGCTACAGGCTCTGCTTCCTGTTTTGGGAGGGGGTGGGGCTGGGCCTGCTCCACAGAGCTGGGGCTAGGCAGCTGGTCACATATGTCATGCTGAGGCCTGGGCTGCGCTGCACTGCTCTCCGTGGGCTCTATGCTGGGGTGGGGAGACCCTTCCCCAGTGCCCCGCTGCACCTGGCCTGACTGGAGCCAGCCCTGGGCAGCCCTAGGCGCTGCCTGCCCCAGCCCTGGGGCCACAGCCTGCAGGCAAAGGGCTCATCTGGACAGGGAAGAGACTCTGCCCCCCTCGTCCCAGCGCTGCTGCCCTGCTTGTGAGTGCACTGCAGGCAGAGAGAGGTGGGGGCAGGGTGTGTGTGTGAAGGAGGATGTGGGGGCAGGATGGGAGGGGCAGGGGTTGCACTGAGGGGCAATGCAGGGGATCAGGCTGAGGGGATCATGGGGCTGAGAGGAGTGAGGCTGGAGCAGAGAGATGGGGCGGGGAGTAAAATTTTACTTCGCAGAAGATGCACTTTCCTTTACTCCCCACTTGCCTTCCTCCCCAGCTAGCTGTTTGGCTGAGTTCTCACCCTCTCACCTTTTCCGTGTTACTCCCCCAACTTCCTCCTACCCCCAGACTCCCTCTCATATGCCCAGCCCACACCCTCTCTAGCTGCCAAACTCCCTTCCAGACCCTGACCTGCTCACCCCCTGCTGCATCCCCATCCTACTCGCTAGCAGCCCCATCCCACATATTGAACCCCTCATTTTTGTTCCACCTCAGAGCCTAAGGGGGTCCACCAAATCCACTAACTCTGGCCTGTGGGAAGCCCTGAACCTCAGTCCTCCCTATCCCTTCCCCTCACTCCATAGGGGCTGGAGTGCCAGAGGAATGAGGTGTCTCAGTTGGGGGGCCACATCAGTGAGGGTTGGGGGTGTTTGGAGGTTTTTTTTGTTTCTCACTTGTGTGGTCCCCAACTGATTTTTTTGTGGGTTAGTGCCCCCCCCCCAACCTAAAAAAGGTTCCCCACCCCTGCCATAAATAAAGAAAACATTGAAACCTTTTGTGTTGGACATAATATTTTACTTTTTTAAAAATGAAGTTTGATTAAACTAACATGATAAAGTTAAAACACTTATCTGTTTAATAATTTAAATTAAACCATTCTCCCCAGCTGTAGCACTAGCAAAATGGCTCAGGCATAACTATGTAATTAACAGTGAGTTTCCATTAGCAACTGGTAGTCCATCGAAAGTTTTGCATTGACCCAGGTGGTCCACGGGGTGCACAGTGGAGAGAGAGCCCCTGCCCTTCTCCCAGGAGAGCAGCACGGCCCAGGGCAGCAGGGCTAAATCTTGGCACGCCACTTCAGAAAGGTTGCTGACCCCTGCAGTAGGCCCTTGTGATTTATGGAATCACTCTGTGATTCTTCATATTCTGCATGGCCAAGCCTGGCAGGGCAGTGGGGGCGAGAAGCCACAGGAAACTCATCGTGGGGATCCCGGGTAAGTCCCCACGGCTGCCAGGAGCATCTCTCACACTCATTATGTGGAGCTCACTGTGGAGGCCAGGAGCCACAGCCCACAGTAGTCATAGATTTCGCTGTTTATAGTAGTGCCACGCGAAGGTTTCCTGTACAGAGCATATTGTTTACCAGCAGTTTCCCTGGACAGCGCTCACATTCCTTAAATAAAGCATCTACGTCACAACAGAGCTTGAAACCTTAGCCCTGACATAAAGGTACCATTGCTCGGGAGAGCAGCATGCAGTACTGGCATGATTCAGGCTGTGAGAATCTCTGCTTTCATTTTAAAAAGAAAGGAAATTCCTAACCATCATGGTTGTAGAGAAATGTGTGAATTGATTTTTCTTTAAAGGCACTTAAAACAATCGGGCAAATAAAGAAAATCTCACATTTTATTAATAACATAGATTTCTTTATTGTTAACCCAATCTCATTATTTTGGGGGCTTCACTCATGATTTCTGAATGCTTGAGGTATCCCTGATATGGAAGATAACCTTTTAGTTTTAGCTTGAGATTTTTCTGGGTTTGCAACTATTGCATCTTCCATCATGGTCTTTAGTTCATTTGATTTATTTCCCTTGGGCTGAGCTTCAAGAGCAAACCATCCACTTCTTGAGGAACTCTGGCAGTCCAGAGGTATGGACTACATTTGTTCAGATTCTCTCTGTGTATCAGATGAAAGTTGTCGTACCTCAGTGTTCTGTACCTCAGTACCTTCGGTGGTTTGAACTGTCAGTGTCAGCGTCATCTGGTCCGGATCGTTCTGGCACGCTCCTGACAGGACCTCTACTCTGTCGGTGATGATAAACTTTTGGCTGCGTGCGTAACAATCAGTACTCCCTTTATCTAGAGTGTTAGACCCCGTGCACTTGAGTCAACACAGGAGATCTCTGAGAGGCCCCGGAAATGACAGATGCAGGCAAGGTTTGAAATCAGTCGAGCAGGTTTATTGTCAAATGCGAAGCTCTACCAGTTGGTAACAGAGATCAGTACAATGTTATACCACTGGGCACTATGGCCCGTGTTGACAAGGTACCAACACCGGGCAGGCCTACTGCCATATATCAGATATTAACAGCAGTTAGTCAAAGTTAAGCTACTGTGCATTCTGTAAGTTTAGGCAATGACACCTGCCATTCAGGCACCTAGTGCGCCCCCCCCCCCCCCGGTCAGCCGGAGAGCACCTTTTGCGGTGTCCTTTTATAGACAGGTACAAACAACTTACATCACTTCTTTACCGTACCAGGTTACCACCCTCTGTTGCCTAGTTACCTTACGGAAGGGGGGCTTACTTACTAGCCTTCATGCTGTCAATTCCAACCTGGTCCTGAACCTAGGTCGGTATGTGCATTAGTTTTTGGGGATTATTTGTTCCAAGACATTTCTTATTAAGATGTTCCGTTACTCCCCTTTGGCTTACAGTCTGTTCCTGGTGCCTCCCTGTGTCCTTCCATGCTCCACCTAACTTACACAATCACACAATTATCAGTAGGGCCTCTTTCTTAGCTCCTGTGTTACTGAACCAAAGTCTTGCTCACTAGATTGCAGGCCTGTTGCTGTTTTCATGTTACAGGCCTCTATTTAGGCCTGCTGACTCCATGTTACTGACCGGCCTCAACTTACTACAAAAGTTATTCTGAGTTCTTCAACGCAACAGATGATCCTCAACAGATTCAGAAATCAGGCTTATTTCAGCCTAGCTCCCACAAGTCTGGATGCTTATCAGAAATATCCAGACCTTCTGAGTATGTAAATTTGGACTAGAAATCTCCTGGGAAACAGTCTCTCTCAGAAGGTCTCCTGCATTTCTGGCTCTAGGCTTGGTCATCATTTAGACATGAAAACAATCACTGTATGTTAACATGAAGTCTTGGATGCAGAAAATAAGCAGAAAATTAACCAGAAACCTACAATACCAAAGTCACGGGATTAAAGAAATTGGTCATAACATATAACTTGCAATATAATAGCTGGGCCAGCCACCAGAGGGAGACATGGCCAGCTGGTGTACAAACATGTAAGAACCGTCAGGATTTAAAATGGCCTCTAACAGGACTTTATCAATACTAAATGAGGCAATGGGAATCTTTCCACTGAGTCAACAGGAGTTGGATTGCAGCCATTCTGGGTAAATTGGTAATACATTTTTCAGGAGCAGTTCACCTGTTTCCAGTTCTTAGTTTATTAAATGAATACCCATCTGTATTTAGTATAGCTGTATATTGAGACAAGGTCATCCAAGTGCTCCAGTGGCAGAGGGATTTTTGCAGCTGGCTACCTGCCTGGACTGACACACACAGAACCTGCACAGCGCTGTCTCCACTCCACCTGCACGTCCATACCAGCAAATGTCTGGGACTCTGAGATCCAGAGGAGTTCACACTCGGGGGTGGGATAAATGGTGACAGTGTAAATGCCAGTTAGATAAGTTTCCTTTATTTCTGTGTACTTTGTTAATTGACTTCAGGGAAAGTGCACCAGGGATACATTTTTTTAGCTCATTTATTTATTGCATGCCGTACTGTGTCACTGAATGTTTAGAATCACCCATAATTAGATATTTAGGGGAAGATTCTGGTGCCTATGCATGCAAAGAAACATTTTATCCCACAATTTAGCCCACTGACTTCATAAAGCACATTCATGGGGGGAACTACTATTAGGCCTGAGTACAGGGATTGCAAGCTAACTCTAAGAATGCACAGGGCATTTCCTCTATTTCATATGCACATTTTCACAGGCAAAAAATGTATAAGGTGACATCACTTCTAAGAACTTCACAGTTTGAACCTAAACTACTTGCTAGTATTTTTTAAACTCCTTTGATGTGGCAAACTCTTTCCCCATGATTTTCCTGCATTCTGCTATGGGAAACCATGAAATATTCTTACCCTCATTACTAAGACCACTGCATTAGGGCTTTGTCATTGATATAATGGCTGCACATATTAACAAAATTGTGTTATCCAAGTCCTATGCCTTCATCTTAAGGCTGGGTTTAACAATGTAATGTAGTGAGAGCATTTCAAATTTTATATTAATGACATGTATGCAAATATATTTGTAGTCCCCTTACTATAGGGGCCTCTGACTTTTACTGGACAGATCTCTTGTGTTGCAATCTAGCCCTAGAGACTACAACTCCCATGAGTTCCTGGGAAAAAGGAGGGAAAAGCCCAGACAGGAAGAGAGAGGGTTGGTGGGCTCCATTTTGGGGAGAGGAGCCAGATTGCTGGTGTGGTGCCCTTTCCAGTACAGGAGTTGCTGCTGGGAGCTAGAGCCCGTTACCGAGAGCCCTCTAGGGTTTGGATCTAGCAGGCTGCATCAGGGGCTGTTGGTGATTTTCCCTGGAGAGTAGAGTTACCAGATGGCTTAAAAAAAAATACCAGACACACCTCATGTCAGATGAGGGTGGGGACCGGCTGGGAGGGGAGTGGGGCTGTATGGGAGGATGTGTGTGTGTGTGTGTGTGGGAAACTGACTGGCAGGAAGCAGGGCTGGCTGGAGGGAGGTTGGGGGCAGTGGAGCTGGTTGGGGGAGATCGGGGTGTGGGGGCAGGGGCAGCGGGGCGGGTGGGAAGAGATGGGGGGGGAACTGGTCGGCAGGAAGCAAGTCTGGCGCACAGTCCCTGCAAAGCACGAGCGAGTCCAGTCCCAGGGATTCCATCCCGCCCCTGCACCCGCCCCCTCCACATAGTTGCATACTGCCTGGCTGGTAGACACATTTACACAGTGGGAGCATGTTTACTAGCCAGGCAGTTCACAACTATGTACTGATACTCCTAATAATAATAAAACTTACCTAATTAGAAAATACTGGACATTTTATGTGTCTGGTATTTTCTTAATTTTTTTCCTGGATAGAACCCTCAAATACTGGACTGTCCAGTTCAAAACCGGACACCTGGCAACCCTACTGGAGAGAGAGAAGCTTTGGCTGTGCCTGTGGCTGAGATGGGCCTGCATAAACCTGTGTAGAAGGTAGCTGTAGCTCCTTGGGAAAGTGCTGTATGGGACAGAGCACAGAAGACAAACAGACTCTGGATCCAAAGAGAACCAGAGTGATCTGCCCGGTGAACCAGAGTTGCTGGCATTTGATGGGGCCAGCTCCAGTGGCAGAGGGATTTTTGCAGCTGGCTACCTGCCTGGACTGACACACACAGAACCTGCACAGCGCTGTCTCCACTCCACCTGCACGTCCATACCAGCAAATGTCTGGGACTCTGAGATCCAGAGGAGTTCACACTCGGGGGTGGGATAAATGGTGACAGTGTAAATGCCAGTTAGATAAGTTTCCTTTATTTCTGTGTACTTTGTTAATTGACTTTATTCACTTTTAGTCTGTTAAACCCGATTTCTTTAAGATGTGAAGAAAAGGTGTGTTACTTCTAATTTAATCAATTAGATGTATATTATTTATAATTGTTATTTTGGAGTCAGATCCAGATTATTACTGGCAGTTTATGTGTAGAAGCTCTCAAGGCACACCATTAAGTGTGTACAGGGCCAGTCCGGTGGAGGCACCGCCATTATATATTCTTTTTAGGAGCAAGGGACTGCTGCAAGGCGGGGGAGGGTGCATAAGGAATCCCCAACTATACAATATCACCACTGGGGTATTCCTTTATGTTAAAACCATCAGGTGCCCAGGCACACAGGTGAGCATGGCCTGCTCCCAAGTAACCCAGGGAAGAAAGAAGGGGTTATATTTTGGATGCACCGCTGTGATACCTCTACCAACTCTAGTTTTGCTGTAAAAAAATTGTCCCTACTTTCTTTAATGGTATTGGAGTTCAGATTGTTTTCCTGAGCTATACTGGTGTGTAAAACCTTTGGTTGTTTTACTAAACCTGTTATTGGGTACATCATGATACCTCATAAGTTTCTGTCTTGATGTAAAGAGATAGGAGTGCCACCCAGCTGAGCACTTACACTGGGCAAATTGTCCATAGACACTGAGAATGCTACTACCAGGCATTAAGAACAGGAAAAATTTTTGGGAAGACCACAATTTATGGTCACCGAGGTGACTCCAACACTCAGACTGTGTCAGTACTGGTGAGAGTTGCTGCTCAACTTGACCCACAGTGTATACCCCAGGAGGTTGGTATTGGGGATGAAGTTGGCCCCTGGCATGTGTTTCTGCCTGGGAGTGCCCCAAAGGAGGAGACCACACAAGGTGTGAGCTCTGATTTTGTGGCTAAATTGAATGCTTTTCTGCAAGAAGTGGGAAAGTCACTGAAGATGCAAGGGCCATTATTACGCCAACATCTACTTCCTCAGTTGTTACAAATGAAGGTCTGATAACTGATTTAGGACAATGATGGAACAGTGTACTCCTCCCTGCTATCAAGGAGTTGGATATAGTAAGCTGAGATTTTTCTCTGGGATAAAACCTACTACTGTTGGAGAGGGTGACTTTGAATCTTGGATGGACCGAGCTACCCAGATGATGGAGGAATGGCAATGCCCAGATAATATCAAAAGGCAATGATTAGCTGAGAGTCTGTAGGGACTAGCCTCTTATGGCATTAGATTATTACAGACAAATAATCCCTCTGCTGGTGCTATGGAGTACCTACTTGCTTTGGATGATAAATGTGGGACTATGAGAGTGGAGATGATTTATATCTGTGCTTTTGCTCCACATATTAAGAATTAGGTGAAAAATTGTCATAGTACATATGCCATCTAGAGAAGCTCCTACAAAAGGTACTGGTAAAGACGGGAACACTTGCCACCTGCTTGGATCAGGTGAGGATGGAGCAAATACTGAAGGGTGCTTGTCCTGGCAAACTGATAGCCCTGAACTGCAGCCTTCTGGTCCACGCCAAAATCCTCCCTCCTTCTCCAGACTGGTCCAGAATATCAGGGATATTGCCTGGTTGCTCATGAAGCTCATCACATACTTTTGGTTTTGGCATGTTATTAAGATATCAAGGTGGTGGGTTGGGTCCTTGTGTGGCTTAGCAGATAGGGTATTCACCTGGGGTGTGCAGGGCAGTAGGCTCTAATTCCCCCATGACCCCAGGAGGAGACAGACAGAACTGGAGCCAGCTCCAGCAGGGGGGAGGCAGGATAAGGGGTGCCCTGAAGAAAAGGTGGTGGGGTGGGTTCTGGTGTGGCTTAGGGGATAGGGCATTTGCCTAGGGAACATAGGGTGGTGGGTCTCTGCCCTGCTCTGCCACACCACCTGAGGAGGGACCGCATGGAAGTGGAGTGGACAGTGGGGTATGTCTACACTACAGCACTAATTCAAACTAACTTAGTTCAAATTAGTTAATTCAAACTAATGCATCTAGACCCAAAAACTAATTCAAATTAGCGTTTTGCTAAGTCAAACTAGCACGTCCACACTGATTGGACGCTGGGTCACATTTAAGGGCAGCTGAAACCAGTTCCGGCAGGGCATCAGGTCAGTAGTTGCTTTGTGTGGCTGCTGTCTGAGGCTATCTGAGGCTCGTGCTTAAAGGGACCCCCCCCTGGACAGCCCGTTCTCAGCTTCTCCGCTTGCTTGCCTACCTCACCGAGGGACAGCAAAGCATTTTCCTCTGCACCTGCCTGTGTCGGTGGTTCCCATTGGGGACGCTGCCGCAGTTGGCACCATGGAGCCAGAGCTCACCCTGGGCACGCTGGCACAGTTTTTGGACTTGCTGCTGCAAGCCTGACAGCAATGGCTGGAGGCTGCCTGGCAACACCTGGTGCACGTCAGCCCCCTCCCTCTCCATCTGGCCTCCCTGGGGGCCATGGAGGAGCCGCAGCAGCGCCCGGATGCCAGCGTGCCCCGCCGCATCTGGCGTCTGGACACCAGCAGCGACTGGTGGGACCGCATCGTCCTGGAGCGCTGGGGAGACAGACAGTGGACCCAGAACTTCAGGATGAAGAGGGACACCTTCCTGGAGCTCTGCGAGTGGTTTGCCCCTGCTCTGAGGTGACAGGACGCTCACATGAGGCCCGCCATCCCCCTCCAGAAGCGTGTGGCCATTGCCCTCTGGAAGCTCTCCACGCCGGACAGCTACCAATCCGTCGGGAACCAGTTCGGCGTGGGGAGATCCACCATCGGAGCAGTACTCATGCAGGTATGGCACTCACCGGCCCCTGGGCCGGGGGAGGGGAGGGAGGCTGCAAGGAGGGAATGGGCCACCCCAGGGAAAATGGGGGCAGGGAAGGAGGCGACAGTGCCCCGCACGGGACGGTTCAGTCTGTCCTGGCCGTACTACAGGCTGCCTGCGGCGGCCAGGATCGCAGAGGGGGTTGCTTCTGGGAGTGGGGCACGGGGCAGTGCCAGGGAATGAACACTCCCAGCCACCCGGGTGCCCCAGTGATTTTCGGTTTGCTATGTCTCTCTGCAGGTGGTCAAGGCCATCAACCGGGTGCTGCTCCGCAGGGTGGTCCACCTCGCCGATCCGGATGCCATCATCCAGGGGTATGGCGCCCTCGGCTTCCCCAACTGCGGGGGGGGGGTGGGGGGGGTGGCCATCGATGGGACACACATCCCCATCTGTGCCCTGGAACACCAGGCCTTCCAGTACATCAACCGCAAAGGGTACTTCTCCATCCTCCTGCAGGCTGTGTCTGACCACCGGGGCCAGTTCACGGACATTAATGTGGGCTGGTCCAGCAAGGCACATGACGCCAGGGTGTTCTGCAACTCCTCCGTATGCCAAAGGCTGCACACCGGGACCTTCTTCCCCGACCGCCACATCAGGGTTGGGGACGTGGACATGCCCGTCTGCCTGGTGGGGGATGAAGCCTACCCCCTACAGCCCTGGCTGATGAAGCTGTACATGGGGCACCTCAACCCCTCCCGCCAAGCCATCAATGCCAGGCTCATCAGGGCCCGCATTGTGGTCAAGGGGGCCTTCAGATGACTGAAAGCCAGATTTAGGTGCCTCCTCACCCGCCTCGACCTCGCCGAGCACAATATCCCTCCTGTGGTGGCAGCATATTGTGTGCTGCACAATTTGTGCGAGCAGAAGGGGGAGGCTTTCCTGCCAGCCTGGATGGCTGAGGCTGGCCACTACGCTCAGCCCCACACCGCCGCCATCCGGGAGGCCCAGCGGGGGGGCCATCCAGATCCGGGAAGCCCTGCGGGAGACCTTCCTGGTGGAGGAGGACTGAACTCTCCCTGCATGCCCAATTGGGGCCTTCTTCCACCCTCCCCTCCTTCCCCTTTCCCCTCCCTAACCCCCCCCTTCCTAATGTTAAATAAAGACACCTGTTTTGAAAACAACAATCTCTTTTTATTGTACATAACTGGGGTGGGGGGAGGGGGGAATGAGGGTGGGAGAGGGGAGGGGGAAACCTGGGAAGAGGGAGCTGGAAGGGGGAGGAAGGGGAGGAAGGGAAGGGAAAGCTCAGGGTTGGGGGTCCTGCTGGTTCTCCCGTCTCGCAGCACTGCGGGTGCGGGGGCATCAGGGGGGGAGTGGGTGTGGAGGGTGGGGCAGGAGGGACGGGGGTGTGTGGAGGAAGCAGGAAGGGGAACAGGGGTGGGAGGAGGAGCGAGAGCTGGGGCGGCCGCAAGGGCCAGAACAGCAGGAGGCAGGAACCTATCCACCAAGGTCTGGAGGTGGCCTGTGAGGGCATAGCCCTGCTCCTCCAGCTCCCCCAAGCTCCGCTGCCGCAGCCACAGGTCCTCCCAGACCCAGTGGTCCTGGATGCGGAGCTGGTGCTCCAGTAGCCGCAGGTGCCGCCAGTGGTAGTCCTCCAGGTTCCTGGTGCGCCTGCTGGCCCGGGTGCGGGTGGCTGTTGCAGGCGGGGTGGTGCACCCTGCAGTCCCAGGTGCTGCGGCTGTGGTGAAACAAGAGCCGTGGTCAGTTCTCCTGGGGGACACAGTGGGTGAAACCCAGCCCCCCCGTGCAAAGCGAGGTCGGCGTGTGGGGAACGGGCCAGGGCCCCTGCATGACACCCAGCTGCTGCTCCATGGTGGGCAAGGCCCAGGCGCACGGTCCCTGGGCTCCCTCTCCCCCCCCCCCCCCGCCCCCCCCCCCCGTACACATAAGGGGAGCATGATGGCACTCACATGTGGAGCCCTCCTCAGCCTCGGACGACACAGCCAATGTGCTCTGTGGGATGCCTCGGGGGTCCTGGGTCCTGGGCATGCTCCCTGCAGGCTCTCGGCTTCCTCCTCCTCCTCCTCGGTGTCAGGGACGGGTCCCTCTGCCCCGGGGTCGATCACCACCCGGGGGGCATGGACTGCGTGAGCCCCCAGGATGCGGTCCAGGGCCTCAAAGTGGGGGCAGGCCTCCAGGTCAGCCCCTGACTGGGAGGCCCTGGAGTAGGACTGCTGCAGGTCCTTAATTTTGCAGCAGACCTGCTCCCGGGTCTGCATGTGGCCTCTGGTGGCCAGGCAGGCAGCCATGCGGCTGTAGATGGCCGCGTTCCTGTGGCTAGTGCAGAGATCGTGGATGTTGGAAGCTTCCCCCCCAAACCTCGATGAGGTCCACAATCTCTGCACTAGACCAGGCGGGCGCCCGCCTCTTGCAGCCCCGGGCAGGCTCCTGGGAGCTGCCAGCCTGGTCCTGGGAAGAGGCGGAATGATGGGTGGTAGCAGGTGGCTGGCTCATGCCATGCCAGGTGCAGGGTCTGCTGGCTGGGTGCCAGACCATAGCCAGACCGTGCCCCTTTAAGGGCTCCGGGGCTGGGAGGGGGGGCAGAAGAGTTTCCCTGGTCTGGACCAGAGTGGCCACCAGGGCAAGCTGAGAAGGGCTAGCCTCCAACTAGTTCGAAATAAGTGGCTACACAGCCCTTTATTTGAACTACTTAATTCGAACTAGGTGTTAGTCCTTGTAAAATGAGGTTTACCTAGTTCGAATTAAGAGTTTGTATGTGTAGCACCTGTGAAAGTTAATTCAAACTAACGGCTGTTAGTTCGAATTAACTTTGTAGTGTAGACATACCCTGAGGTAGGGAGGGGAAGAGGCTTAGTTAAAAGCCCTTTCCCTTTATTCTAAAAGGGAGTGGCATGACATAAGAACATAAGAATGGCCATACTGGGTCAGACTAAAGGTCCATCGAGCCCAGCATCCCATCTGCCGACGGTGGCCAATGCCAGGTGCCCCAGAGAAGGAGAACAGAAGACAATGATCAAGTGGTTTATCTCCTGCCATCCATCTCCTGCCCTTGTTATGAAGGCTAGGGCACCATACTTTATCCCTGGCTAATAGCCATTTATGGACCTAACCTGCAAAAATTTATCAAGCTCTTTTTTAAACCCTAATAGAGTCCTGGCCGTCACAGCCTCCTCGGGCAAGGAGTTCCACAGGTTGACTGTGCGCTGTGTGAAGAAAAATTTCCTTTTATTAGTTTTGAACCTACTACCCATCAATTTCATTTGGTGTCCCCTAGTTCTTGTATTATGGGAAAAGGTAAATAATTTTTCTATAATCACTTTCTCCACACCATTCATGATTTTATATACCTCTATCATATCGCCCCTCAATCGCCTTTTTTCCAAACTGAAAAGTCCCAGTCTCTCTAGCCTCTCCCCATATGGGACCCTTTCCAAGCCCCTAATCATCTTAGTCGCCCTTTTCTGAACCTTTTCTAATGCCAATATATCTTTTTTGAGGTGAGGAGACCACATCTGCACGCAGTACTCGAGATGTGGGCGTACCATAGTTTTATATAGGGGAAGTATGATATCTTTTGTCTTATTATCTATCCCTTTTTTAATAATTCCTAACATCCTATTTGCCTTACTAACTGCCGCTGCACACTGCGTGGATGTCTTCATAGAACTATCCACTATAACTCCAAGATCCCTTTCCTGATCTGTCGTAGCTAAATTTGACCCCATCATGTAGTACGTGTAATTTGGGTTATTTTTTCCAACATGCATTACCTTACACTTACCCACATTAAATTTCATTTGCCATTTTGCTGCCCTGCACTCAGTTTGCTGAGATCTTTTTGTAGTTCTTCACAATCCCTTTTGCTTTTGACTGTCCTGAACAACTTTGTGTCATCTGCAAACTTGGCCACCTCACTGCTTACCTCATTTTCTAGATCATTGATGAACAAGTTGAACAGGATTGGTCCCAGTACTGACCCCTGGGGAACACCACTAGTTACCCTCCTCCATTGTGAAAATTTACCATTTATTCCCACCCTTTGTTTTCTGTCTTTTAACCAATTCTTGATCCACGAAAGGACCTTTCCTCCTATCCCATGACCACCTAATTTACGTAAAAGCCTTTGGTGTGGGACCGTGTCAAAGGCTTTCTGGAAATCTAGGTATATTATATCCACTGGGTGCCCCTTGTCCGCATGTTTATTAACCCCTTCAAAGAATTCTAACAGATTAGTTCGACACTACTTCCCTCTGCAGAAACCATGCTGACTTTTGCCCAACAATTCGTGCTCTTCTATGTGCCTTGCAATTTTACTCTTTACTAGTGTTTCTACTAATTTGCCTGGTACTGATGTTAAACTTATCGGTCTATAATTGCCAGGATCTCCTCTAGAGCCTTTTTGAAATATTGGTGTTATATTGGCCATCTTCCAGTCATTTGGTACCAAAGTGGATTTAAAGGATAGGTTACAAACCACTGTTAATAACTCCGCAATTTCACATTTGAGTTCTTTCAGAACCCTTGGGTGAATGCCGTCTGGTCCCGGAGACTTGTTACTATTCAGCTTATCAATTAATTCCATAACCTCCTCTAATGTCACTTCAATCTGAGTGAGTTCCTCAGATTTGTCACCTAAAAAGGCTGGCTCAGATTTAGGAACCTCTGTAACATCCTCAGCCGTGAAGACTGAAGCAAAGAAATCATTTAATCGCTCCGCAATGGCACTGTCTTCCGTGATCGCTCCTTTTATATCTTTATCATCCAAGGGCCCCACTGCTTTTTTGGCGGGCTTCCTGCTTCTAATGTATTTAAAAAAACATTTTACTATCATTTTTTGAATTTTTGGCTAGCTGTTCCTCAAACTCTTTTTTGGCTTTTCTTACTACATTATGACACTTAATTTGGGAGTGTTTATGTTCCTTTCTATTTTCCTCACTAGGATTTGACTTCCACTTTTTAAAAGCTGCCCTTTTCTCTCTCACTGCCTTTTTAACATGGCTGTTTAGCCATGGTGGTTCTTTGTTAGGTCTCTTACTGTGTTTTTTTATTTGGGGTATACATTTAAGTTGGGCCTCAAGTATGGTGTCTTTAAACAGTTCCCATGCAGCTTCCAGGGATTTTAGTTTAATTACTCTCCCTTTTAGTTTCTGTTTAACTAGCTTCCTCATTTTAGTGTAATTCCCCTTTTTGAAATTAAATGCCAGAGTGTTTGACCGCTGCGGTGTTCTTCCCAACACAGGAATATTAAAAGTTTTTATATTGTGGTCACTACTTCCAAGCGGTCCAGTAACAGTTACCTCTTGGACCAGATCCTGCGGTCCAGTCAAGACTAGGTCGAGAATCGACTCTCCCCTTGTGGGTTCCTGTACTAGCTGCTCCAAGAAGCAGTCATTTAAGGCATCAAGAAATTTAATCTCTGAATCCCGTCCTGAGGTGACATGCACCCAATCAATATGGGGATAATTGAAATCTCCTATTATTACTGTGTTTTTTTATTTTGGTAGCCTCTCTAATCTCCCTTATCATTTCAGCATCACTATCACTGTCCTGGTTAGGTGGTCGGTAATATATTCCTAATGCCATATTCATATTAGAGGAATGAATTGTTATCCATAATGATTCTATGGAACATTTTGATTCCTTTAGGATTTTTACTTCATATGATTCTATATTATCCTTCACATTTTACTTCATATGATTCTATATTATCCTTTAGGATTTTTACTTCATATGATTCTATATTATCCTTCACATATAGTACCACTCCGCCACCCGCACGACCTGTTCTGTCTTTTCGATATAATTTATATCCCGGTATGATAGTGTCCCACTGATTGTCCTCATTCCACCATGTTTCTGAGATGCCTATTATGTCAACTTCCTCCTTTGATATGAGGTACTCCAGTTCACCCATCTTATTAGACAGACTCCGAGCATTAGTGTAAAAGCATGTTAGAAAACTACCACTATTTATATGTCCGCCTTTCACAGACACATTGGATTTTTTTATGCACGATTGTTTCACATTCACATAATATATGATCTTGCCCATATATATTATTTCCCACGTTCCCTATCTGACTAATTTCTAGGGAATCCCTACCTATGGAGCCTCGTGTAAGAGAAGTCTCCGTCCGATCCAGGTGCTCCCCCGCACCAATCGGCTTTCCCCCACCTCTTAGTTTAAAAACTGCTCTACGACCTTTTTAATGTTTAATGCCAGCAGTCTGGATCCACCTCGATTTAGGTGGAGCCCATCATTCCTGTATAGGCTCCCCCTACCCCAAAAGTGTCCCCAGTTCCTAATAAATCTAAACCCCTCTTCCCTGCACCATCGTCTCATCCACGCATTGAGACTCTGAAGTTCTGCCTGTCTATCTGGCCCTGCGCGTGGAACTGGAAGCATTTCAGAGAATGCCACTAAAGATGTTCTGGATTTCAGTCTCTTTCCTAGTAACCTAAATTTGGCCTCCAGAACATCTCTTCTACCCTTCCCTATGTCATTGGTACCAACATGTACCACGACGACCGGCTCCTCCCCAGCACTGCCCATAAGTCTGTCTAGATGCCTCGAGAGATCCGCAACCTTCGCACCAGGCAGGCAAGTAACCATACGGTTCTCCCGGTCATCACAAACCCAACTATCTATATTTCTAATGATCGAATCCCCCCCTACTAAAACCTGCTTCTTCCTAACAGCTGGAGCTCCCTCCCCCGGAGAAGTATCCTCGGCACGAGTGGATACAACATCACCCTCTGGAAGGAGGGGCCCAACTATGGGATGGTTTCCCTCTGCTCCCATTGACTGCTCTCCTTCCCTGAGCCTTTCATCCTCCGTAACAGCATCAGGACTGTCAGATTGGAGGTGGGACAGCCCTACTATGTCCCGGAAAGTCTCATCCACAAACACCTCTGCCTTCCTTAGCTCCTCCAGTTCAGCCACCCTGGCCTCCAAAGCACGCACTCGGTCTCTGAGGGCCAGGAGCTCCTTGCATCGAGCGCACACATAGGCCACCCACCCACAGGGTAGGTAATCATACATACTGCACTCGACACAATAAACAGGATAGCCCCCACTCTGCTGCTGGGCTTCTGCCTCCATTTCCTACTCTAATTATATATGAGGGTTAATTAAATGTTTCAGATAGAGGTTGTTATAAAGGATTTAGTTTAAGGGCACTAGAAGTCACTGGCTCCCCCCAAGCTCCCCCTCTAAACTCCCCTCTCAAAAGTCCCTCCTGTTAGCACTCACCCTGTCCGTGAGCACCCGGTTGCAAAGCTCCCTGGTCGCTTACCAGCAGGGTTTAAGTGCTCGGCCTCCCTGATAGCTCCTCCCTCTGCCTACAGCTCATATCAAAGGAGGAAGTTGACACAATAGGCATCTCAGAAACATGGTGGAATGAGGACAATCAGTGGGACACTATCATACCGGGTATGACATGCCCAAAACATACCCAAATTAACATAACAGTCTGATTTATTACCCAAAAAGAGGGAAAAAAGTAATCCAGACCACATCCTCATTTTCTTGGTGTTTGGCTAACCCATGTACCAGCCACAATTAGGTTTATAACCAGATATTGAACCTCATAAAGCATTGAGATACCTTAAAGATTAAATGCCAGAAGACAAGCAGCACTAGTTATCTTCAAATGAAGGGCATTATCCAAAACAAAACCAATTCATTCAAAGCCTACAAACCAGATTCACAAGCCTCCAATGCATAGATTGTATTTTCTTGCTATGCATTTGAGTGGTTAAGTTTTAATAGAACCCTTTACTTCATTTTTAGCAAATTTAACGAAAGTGGTCATAGCCAAGTATTTAAACCAGATTGTTTCTCTGACTTGATTATTCACAGACATTCCTCAGGAAAAAGGCCAATTTTTTTCCCCTTGAAAGTCTGCAAAGAAACCAAGAATTGTTTTCCAGTGAAACTTTTTCTCTGAGCATCTTCTTAACAACTGCTTCCCCTCAGCCCTAATGAGCCTTCTTAACAAGTGCTTCCCCTCAACCCGAACCAGCTGTTCGGCCATAGGATTTCCTGGCCGAACAGCTGGTTACTGCAGCCGTCATGTGTTCCATACTTGCGCACCCCTGCTCAAGTAACATGGCGTTTTTGTCCAATAATGCCACCACATCATCTCGCAATGTAGCACACCTTTTATTCACACTCTCTGCCTTCACTGTAACTGCTTCCAAGAGACTGAGGAACATCCACCCCCAACCCCAATCCCTCAGTTCTTCGCTGCACAGGTGGTTACTGCAGCTTCCATGTACTCCACAATCTCTTGTGGAGACTGAGGGAGCTATCCCACTCCACCAGAGAAACCACCCGGCACCGTGCCCTTGCAACAGAATTCCACTGGGAGGTAGCTGGCCATTCCAGTTTCCCATCAGGCAAACCATCCCCCGCTCCCCATTTATGCCATATTGCCTGCTATGCCTCTTCCTGCACTCCAGACACTGTACACAGCAAATCCTGTTTGTGCCACCACTTGTCAAAGGGGGCCATGGCCAGAGTCGTAGATTCACTTCACAACAAACCTCGGAGTGTTCAGTCTAAACCAGAGTGCAGCAACCTGCATATGACACCCTATTGAAAGTAATGCCACCCAAGTGCACGACAATGCTCAAGGCTGCCTATACGTGTTCTCCGTGAACACTATAGAGTGGGAGGATGAAACTCTTTACGCTCCCCCTAGGAAGTGTGCCACTGCAGCATGACTTTTGTAATAGACCGCACAACAGGCAGTGTGTATTGAGCTATCAGTTATAATCAGCAGCTTTTTAATTTTCCCTCTCAGTCCCACATATCTCACTCCTGCTGGTGCTAGCATTCCCCCAACTGGATAACTTTTTGCGAAAAAAGCCCCTGAAGTCACTCAGTTCTTAGCTGCACAGGGGCAGTGCTTGGTACACCTCAGGTGAATTATTACATTTGGCCAAAGCGGAGACTGATCTAACCATACATCATTGGTGGGATACTGTCAAGAGGTGGTCCCCTAAGGCCCCTACGCTCCTCAACCTACCCCTTCATCCAATTGTTATTCTGTCCATACTGATGGGCTTTAGCGTTATTGGAACATGTTATCTATATTGGTACTTTCACACTGTATATATGCATGTGCAACAAATCATATAGCGTATGCATGCTACGCTATACAGGTGCTCACAACTTGGCCAACGCCAAGGGGTGGGATGTCGTATAAAAAAATCATATGTGGGTCCTGCAGCTTAGCAGGCCTGGGATGGAAGTTTCCATCCTCGCTGGGCACAGGCTAGTAAAACCTTGTACCCTGCAAATGCAAACAGCAATTGGGCTTTATGGAAGATGTTCAGCAACACATACAGGACTTGATGTCTGCTGGAACAATTTCTGAGTCATGAAGCCCATATGCCTCGCAAATTGTTGTGTGACGAAGAATGGATCTGTGAGAATGTATGTCGATTGTAGAATTCTCAATAAGCACACTGTACCAGACCAATATACAGTCCGAAGACTAGGGATTTCCTTAACAGCTTACATGGAAGTAATAGAAATGTAGCCGTGTTAATCTGGTGTAGCTGAAACAAAAAACAGGACTATGTAGCACTTTAAAGACTAACAAGATGGTTTATTAGGTGATGAGCTTTCATGGGCCAGACCCACTTCCTCAGATCAAATAGTGGAAGAAAATTGTCACAACCATAGATGCCAAAGGATACGATTAAAAAAATGAACACATATGAAAAGGACAAATCAAATTTCAGAACAGAAGGGGGATGAGGGAGGGGAGGTAAATGTCTGTGTTCATTTTTTTTAATCGTATCCTTTGGTATATATGGTTGTGACAATTTTCTTCCACTATTTGATCTGAGGAAGTGGGTCTGGCCCACGAAAGCTCATCACCTAATAAACCATCTTGTTATCTTTAAAGTGCTACATAGTCCTGTTTTTTGTTTCAGCTACATGGAAGTAAGTGGTTTAAAGCTATTAGATATTCACAGTGGTTATTACCCAATACCATGAATAAAGCTGATAAAGAGAAAAATGCTTTTATCTGTCAACTTGGATTTTTACCAATTTGAAACGATGCCCCCAAGCCATTTGTGGAGCTCCTGCCACCTTTCAAAGCGTCATGGAGTGAACTGTTGGGAGACATGGAGGTACTTGTCTATTTGGATGACCTAATTGGTTTTGGGCAAACTCTTGAAGAGCATGAGGAGTGGCTGCTTAAAGTCGTTATTCGTTTGAAAGAGGAAGGCTTGAAAATATCCTTGGCTAAGTGTAAGTTTTGCTGCCCTTCAGTCTCTTATGTGGGGCACATAGTGTCAGAGCAAGATATTACCGTGGATCTATTAAAAATTGAGGCTGTTTCCACTTGGCTCAGGCCTTAGACCATATCTGTGTTATGTTTGTTTTTGAGATTCTGTGGCTATTATAGGCAATTTGAAAAGCTATATTCCAGATTGATAAGGTCACTGAATGAGTTGTTGCAGGGCTATCCAGCACCACCTTGCAAAAATGTCTCAAGACCTAAACATATTCCAACAGATAAAACCTATTTCCAACCATGTGAGCCATTTGGGGACCAATGGAATGAACACTGTGAAGAGGCTTTTCACAAAATTAAGGAATGTCTCTGCAAAGCTCCTGTCTTTGCCTTTGCTGAACCTCAAAAGCCTTATGTTCTGCATATGAACACCAGCACGGATGTCTTAGGAGGGGTAGTCTACCAAAAATACCCTGAAGGAGTGAGGCCAGTAGTTTCAAACATTCAAAGTTTGTTTTCTCTGAGGAAAAACTACTCTGTACATAAAGTTGAATTTCTGGCTTTAAAATAGGCTATAGTAGAGAAGTTGCATGATTAGCTGTATGGAGCGAGATTTGAGGTTCACAACCTTCAACATATATTTTAACATCAGCCAAACCGGATGTTGGTTAGCGGCACTGTCCCCCTACAACTTTAGCCTAATATACCGCCCAGGAACCAAAACGTAGATGCTGATGCATTTTCTAGACGACTGCATAATATCTCAGCTCCTGAGGATGAGTGGGAAGAGGTATATCTGCACCTGGGGTTTGAACTTTGTGTCAAGTTTCTACTGTGTGTGGGAATCTGACTAACACACTACCTGCTTGTCTTGACCATGAAGGAGAAACAGCCCATGGTATTCCTCAAGATTATTGCACCATGGTTTTTTAGTTGCTTCCCATTTTCCCCATTTGACTCATTCTAAGCTTCAGGCTGCACAACAAGATGATGCCTGTATTCCATTGGCATAATGACTGTATTGGAGAGGTTTGGCTCTGTATGGCTCAAGGACAGGACTTTTAGCTTAATTCAGGAACTTCTGATTATGCTAGGCATAAAAGAAATCTAGAACAACATCATGTCACTCCGAAGGGCATCTCCAGCCTGAACATTTTAATAGGACTCTGCTTAATATGTTAGGAACTTTGAATACCAAACAGAAATCTAAATGAAGCCAGCATGTGAGCCACCTGGTGCATGCCTACAAGTGTACTCTAAATATGTCAACCTGATATTCTCTGAATTTCCTAATGTTTGGACATGAAGCCCGATTACCAGTAGACCTCTGCTTCGAGGTTTTGGTGGATGAGTTTTCCCACCAGCCTTACTTTCAGTATGTTGCCAACTTAAAAAAAGATGTGTGCTGCTTATCAACTTGCTCAGTCAGCATCTGATAAAAAAAAAAACTAGAGCAAAAAAAGTGCATTATGATCAGAAGCTACGCTACCATGATCTGGAACCCGGTGGTCGTATTCTTATGAAGCACCTTTGGCTCCTTGTGAAACACAAACTTACAAATGGATGGAATGTACAGCCCTACATTGTGGAGACTCAAATGCCTGGATCTGAAGCCTGAAAAGAATGGTGACCCTTTAAAGACTTTACATCAAAACCACCTACTTCCTCTGGTACAACACGTCAGAATGGATGCTCCATCAGATTTCAAGCGTACCACGCTACCCAGATAATCTACCCAGAGAAAAGGCCTGGCATCTGCAAGTTCCTCCCCTAACTCTATAGGTGCCTCTAATTCTGTGCCAGACCCAGCTACCATGATAGATATAAGAAATTCCCCAATCAGAGACTGATTCTGAAGTGGTTTACCCTTACTATATAGCTGTGTATCATGAACCCTTAGATATGTGTCATAGACCTGCTGTAATGTCACTCGAGACAATCAATCCAACAGTGCAACTAGCACAACATCTTTAAACCCTGGTGCTCTTCCATTCTTTCCTGGGGGAAAAGTCCCTGCAGTGGGCATAGATATGCGCCATAATCCCCTGGGGCCTTACATTGTAGGGAAAGCGGTTGCTACAGATGTTGTTCTTTCTGCAATGGGTAACTCGGCAATAGATGCCAAATCTGAATGGGGTTTTATTAACACCTCCTCTAGAGGAGGAAGACAGGCTAGCACAGACCTTATGGAAGTTCCAGAGAGAAATCAGGCCCCCTCAGAAGTTAACATATGATATGGTTGGAGTCAGCAGTGCTGTGTCCATTTCCACAGTACACCATGGCCTTGTTCTGCTGAAGGATTTTTAAAACACCTGTGAAATACAAACCCATACTATGTATCCTCTAAGCATGCGTTCAAGTGTTTACCATGGTCGTGCTCACTTCAGGCTAGATGCCTAAACTACGCTTTTGCGCAAAAAAGCCCCGATCACCATTTTTGCGATCGGGGCTTTTTTGCGCAAAATAATACGTGTTGTCTACGCTGGCCCTCTTGCGCAAAAGCATTTGCACAAGCGGGCTTTTGCCTGAACGGGAGCAGCATAGTATTTCCGCAAGAACACTGACTATCTTACATGAGATCGTCAGTGTTCTTGCGCAAATTCAAGCGGCCAGTGTACACAGCTGGCAAGTTTTTCCGGAAAAGCGGCTGATTTTCCGGAAAAACTGGCCAGTCTAGACAGAGCTTACCTGCTTTGGGTAGGAGGCTGGACTTGATGACCCCCCCCCCCTCCCCCGAGGTCTCTTCCAGCCCTAGGAGTCTATGATCCTGTGGTTCTGTTCTAATGGGCCTACACTTTACTCTCCATTGGATGGTGCCCCAAACAATAGACATATTGTATATTGATCTGTTTTTATTCTTTGATCTGGTTCCTTACTGGGGACATGTGGGATTTTTGTGGTGTGGGGAGAACGTAGTCCCCTTACTATATGTAATCTTTCTGCCAGGTAGCAACAACAAGCAGCCAGGACTGGGTTCAATATCTAGGGGTTCCTTTTCATCCATCCAACACAGAACTGGCTCAAGCATGCACCTAGGAAATTCACACAACACCCTTGGGTGCCAACCCCATTTGCAAGCACAGAGTCTGAGTGTAGAGAAGAAACTTTTAATACCGGTAATCTAGCATCACCCTACAGGAACATACACAAACAATGAAAACCCATAAGCATGGTACCATCCCCAGAGTCTGCGTAGCAGAGTCTTTTGGTTAAAGGTCTTTAGTCCCACCCTCAACTTGTATAGTGTGGTTCCTCACAGCCTCCACTCATGGCTCTGGCCAGTCAGTGCAGAACCAAAGTACATCATGATGTCGCCACTTGTTGAACATGTGGCAATGCCACCTGCTGGCCACCCTGCCATCTGCCTGCCAGCCGTTGTTCCCACTGGCTGCCTGCCAGCCTCTGCCTGCTGACCGCTCACCACTATGCCTACTGGCTACCCTGCCGCTGCTGTTGGCCTGTGATGGATTTGGCTCTGGGCCAAACCTAGTGATTGCAGCTCTCTGTGATTTCAGCTCTTGGCCCACAGTACATGAAGAGCATGCAGCCAGGTGGTTCAGCGCTCTACCCCCCCCCCCCCAAGTTCACTTCATGGAATCTGGCAGAGGAAGCCTTGGCCATCCCCCCAGACACTGAGGGAACAAATTCAGTTTTTACAAGCGCAGGTAACTACCCCCCACTCTAACCTTAGAGTCAGGATAAAAATCCAGGGTGCTGGTTTCCAACTATTCTAACCCATGGAAGCATACTCTGCGCACAGCTAAAATCCATTCTTCTTTTGAGATATTTTTATATATTGGTATGTTTTCCTTTATAGCCTCTCAGTTTGCTTAATTTGCTGCTGCCTGTATTTTAAGAGAAATTTAAGAGTTAAACTCTCTTGACTTGAGTAAAGTTAGTTTTTATACAAATTTTTAAAATATAAAGAGGTTAAAACTAGAACAGAAGAGGAAACAAAGAAAAGTAAGGTACAATTTTACTTTAAATAATGCCCATAAATTAATTATTTTTAACCCTTCAGGAATGCAACAGCTGAAATGACTCCCAACTTTCCTGAAGATAAGGTTGCTAGGTAACAGACATGCAGACTCTGCTTTTAATCCTAACTATTAACTCTTATTTGAAACATGGGCTTTTTTTTAATTTCAATACACCTGTATAGTAGAGTTTTAAAATAAAGCTTAATATAAAGTAATGGGCACTGTCATAAGTTACTAAATTGACACAACATATTTGGCAAATATTAATGGAAATTTATATAATTTTTATTAATAGTTTTAAATAAGGTAATAGATTGCTGATTTAAATGTTTAACCCTTTATTTTTTTACTTTTTATTCTTATTTTGTATAGTTATAAATGTAATGTTGGTGCCATTTGTTTTTAATTGTACGTCGTCATGTATGTTGTTTTTGTTGTATGGTGTGTGTCACGTGGCTATTTTTTTTTTATTATTTTTACTGTGTTGCAACAAAAGTCAATTTTGATACTTTTTTTTTTTTAAATGTGGTACCACGCTATTTTATTCTCATATTTGGGGTATAATCATTTTATGAATACTTTTTTTTTTCAAAGTTCAGAAAGATTTCAGGTACAATATATGTACATATATTTCATGCCTTAAAAAGAATGCAATTGCAAACAATTTTTTTTCTTTTATTAAACAAAGTTTTTTACTTTTTTTAATTCAAAGAAAATGTAAGGGAGACCAGACCCTTAACATTAAAGGTTCAATATTAAGGTCCAGGTAACATTAACAAAATGTCAATTTTGGTATGAATATTTTATAACCTTGTTTTTACTTTTAAATGCAGTTATAAGAATTGTATAGCAATAATGCATAAAGCTAACCAAACTTTTTCAACAGGTTTCCACCTTGAACTCCTAACACAGCAAACCATTATGAATGTTTAATATTTTCAAAGTATTTACATACATCTGCTTTAAAAATTCATTTTGATATAAATTCTGTTTTCTTTTATAACATGTTAAAGGAAAATAGTAGTTAACTTTTGTGCTTTTAAACAGTTAACAAAAGTGGAATTGGTATCACAGGCACATTAACTGTATAAACTTGGTAAAATTGCTAAACACTTTGAGGGAAAAGCAATACACCATCTCATGGAACATTGTGAGTATCTATTTTAGATGTCTGGAAGACAAAATTGATAATAAACCTCAAGTGAAAACATGTATCTATACAACAATTGCAAAAGTTAGGTTGTTATAAAAGACTTGTCCCCGATTATAAACAAACTCAGCTAACCTGTTTATTAAATTTGGGTTACTAAAAACAAGCTAGAAGTAAAGTAAAAAACTTTTATTATGTCAACTAACTGAAGTTTCTTAAGGTTTTATCCTACAGATCAGAAACACCAGACGATATCACAGCACAAAAATACTAAAAGAGACCAGCACACAGTGAAGAAATGCTTCTGCATCAAGAAAAGAAAAGAAAAATGAAGTGCTGTTTAATCAAAAGACTGTTCACTTCAAAGTCCCATATATGGACAATTAAGCTGGCAATCAGCTAGAAATCATTGTTAGTTAATTTAAACTTGGCTAATGTAAAACCAATTGTTGTTTGCTGTACCACTATTGTTGCTGTACCACTGTATTATTGTTGTATTTTTGCTGTACACCATTTACAATGTGCATAGCATTGCTAAACTGTTTAGCCATCATAGATGAAAAATCAACAAACAAATAGAAGCAAACATAAAAAAAGTTTAAAAAAATTGAGAACGAAACACAAAAGGAGATGACGTCCATAAAACTACAATTTGAGTTAAAAACCAACAACCCTGTTATTACCCATAATGATTTGGATCAGTGACATTGAACCCACCTGAGGCACATAGTATTCCAAACAATTTTGTTCAGTGTCTGGGACCAACACTGAATCCCGACACAGCAATAATTAATTAAACTGGTTACTGTCAATTCAGTAAGTTGTCTGGAGAACAGAATCCATAAGAAACAACTGACTGGTGTGTCACAGAGCACTGCAACCAATGGAACAGACAAGCTAGCCATTCCTGGTTCCTGCCCAGCAAAGCTTATTCCAGAGGGTGACCACCAGCAGTAAGGCTGACATATAACATGAATGGACAGCCCTGGCTAGTAATGGAGTACAAAACATTTATTATAAAAGGCCTCATTTATAATGTCACTATTCCAAATTTCTGTTTTGCTTCTTATATATATATATAATCTTGTGGGACACACTCTAACAATGCCTATCCCAGTATTTAAAAATCACTAAAAAACACTCACTCTACTATTAATAATAGTACAAATGGTAACTATACATGCCCTAATTGGAGTGTGTTGCTATCAGCAGTACCACAAAGGCCAAATCACAATACCAAGTTACAAATGGTTATAAGGTTGTACCATTTATACATAAACACACTATGCATATATGCCCAAATATGCTACAAAAATATAGACCATTTCCATATTAATTATTTGAGAGGGCTGTAAAAACTCAATAAAGAAAACTGCATTCCTCAGTATGGTCCCAGGCGTAACATTCCCAGGCCCACCGTAAGGGACCTAACAGAACTGGTAAATAAAATCTGTCCATCAGTAATACGAGGGAATGTGCAGACTAAGGGACAGATGGGGTACGAGTGTGTGAATGGTACAAGAAAGGTGTCCACATGACAGTGTTTAGCCCACCTTCAGTTCATGCATTATGCTTTTCCGGGACGATGGGTAAACATCCTCCCCATAAAAGGACAAAAAGTGGTGGAATGTAGTAAGTTGAGGGTCAGTAACATGGAGTCAGCAGGCCTGAACAGAGGCCTGTAACATGAAAACAGCAACAGGCCTGCAATCTAGTGAGCAAGACTTTGGTTCAGTAACACAGGAGCCAAGAAAGAGGCCCCACTGATAACTGTGTAATTGTGTAAGTTAGGTGGAGCATGGTAGGACACAGAGACGCACCAAGTACAGACTGTAAGCCAAAGGGGAGTAACGGAACATCTTAAGAAATGTCCTGGTACAAAGACTCCCTAAAAGCTAATGCACATACCGACCTACGTTCAGGACCGGGTCGAGATTGACAGCATGAAGGATAGTAAGTAAGCCCCCCTTCCATAAGGTGAGGGGTGGTAACTAGTCAACAGAGGGTGGTAACCTGGTACGTAAAGAAATGATGTAAGTGTCTGTTGTTCTTGTCTGCAAGCTAGATGAATTGTGGGAGTGCCCACACATGCTCCACTTAACTGTTTTGGGGCAACTCCATGAGTTAATGCATCAATTCTTGTTCGCGTGCTTAACCTTGCTTTTTCACTTTGAAATTCTTTTTTACTCACATGCCTGCGATCAAGTCTCCTAGTGTGCTCTGTGAACTGTTCCATTGTTTCCTTCATTTTATTTACCAATTCAGTGACAGTATTGTTTGCTACTTCTCCCTCTTGTGCACTTACTTTTCCTATTCTGACAGTCACCAGTCTAGGTCTCAGTTTAAGTTCAACTGGAACCTGGCTTTTATCATATGGTTGTGTTTGCAATTCAGTGGGCCCCAATCTCATCTTTCAAATTTTCCGGGGTCACCACTGATAATTTCTGTCCCATGGCTTCAGGTACTGTGAAAGTTCCCAAAGGCTGTTGCTTTGCAAGGGATGGCACTTTTCCCTTTTGCAAGGTTGCTTTTTTTTTTTAACTTCCCTTATCTGTTCCATTACCAGGGAGGCTAGCAGTGTGGCAGGCTGTTTTAGCCATCTCACTGCCATAGACTTAAGTTGCAAAATCCTAGGCTTTTTAGTACTATTACTCTTTTTCAGCCATGGCTCCACATATACCGGTTTCTCCATACTCTTTTTTTAAATTCCTCTAGCCCTCCATTTTTTTCCAACGGGCCCATATTTCAAAACCTACCGGGATTTTAAGGGGATGTAGATGGGGGTTACCTAACTCATGATTTTTTTGCCATTTTAGATGTTAGATTGCAAACAGATAAACAGAACCATTCGCCTTCTTACCAGATCAGCGGTCGGGGTCACCAGTGTCGTACCTCGGTGTTCTGTACCTCGGTACCTTCGGTGATCTGAACTCTCAGTGTCAGTGTTGTCTGGTCCGGATTGTCCTGGCGCGCTCCAGACAGGACCTCTACTCCATCGGTGATGATAAACTTTTGGCTGCGTGTGTAACAATCGGTACTCCCCTTATCTAGAGTGTTAGACCCCATGCACTTGGGTCAACACAAGAGATCTCGGAGGGTATGGCTACACTACCACCCTAGTTCGAACTAGGGTGGCTAATGTAGGCATTCGAAGTTGTAAATGAAGCCCGGGATTTAAATATCCCGGGCTTCATTTGCATCTTGCAGGGCGGGCGCCATTTTTAAATCCCCCAGTCCGAACTAACTGCCCGCGACTACACGCGGCAGTTAAAAGTTAATTCACACGAAGTCCTTAGTTTGAATTAACTGTTACACCTCATTCCATTCTATTGGCACTCAGCTTTTACAATTCCCGCATTTGTGGTCAACATAGTTTGTGACCCCCCACAACAGCCAAATTGGTTACAATAGGCGAAATACCATGGTAACAATCTAGCTGGCCTAAGCAACTGAGTTAAATATTCCAGCATCCACTAAGAATAACACTTTCAAATAATAGCGACTCCTTATGTAGTATGTTTTAGTTCTATTATTAACATGGGGGAAGGTAAACAGGGTGAACTAGAGCTCTCCCCCCCCCCCCCCCCCCCCCAAGTTCATGTCACATAAGCACACCCAAAATTTCTTTCCCATTCCAGAGTGTATTTAGATAATGACAGTTGACTACCTAGCAAGTCTAAGGACCTGAGTGAACATAACCACACCCAGGATTTCATGCCCATTCTAGCTGGCTGTAATGGGAGCATTTATTCAGACCCTCCATACGTTCTCCCCACACCCGAGAATTTGCCATTCCGGCAAATCACATTCCTGTTTATAACAGTGACATGCATTCTCCTGAGAGGGTCTGAGGAACACCGCTAAGGCTTCCACAAACCTATGAGCTAAGTGTATGACTTCCTCACGAAAAACTCCTGGTGCATTGCCTGTTTATTGGCCTTATAACGTTATTGAGCGTGAGCACAGCAGGCGCTATGGGGGGGGGGGGGGTTCTCTTCTGGGACTAGGGGTGACGAGGGTTTTCTTGAAAGCACCTTCTCTACAGACACAGGCTCTTGCATCTCCTGCTGAGATGCTGGCACGTCCAAGATACCAGGGACGCCTTCCCCTGGACCATCCCCTCTGTCCACCAACCTAGGTCTTCACAGGTCCATTCACCTTCCAGGAGGTCTGAAGATGTAGGTGGGACAAGCTCATCATACCAAGTTGGTCTTGTTGAGAACGGAGGGTTGCCTTCCACAGGCCTAAGTAGTTCAGCCATAGGATTTAGAGCCGAAGAAGTAGAGCTGTCCCCGTGTTCAGCTGATGGAGTTCAGAATCTGGTCTCCATTCTACGATACTCCACGGGAGCATCTTCCTTTTCAGATTCACTCTCAGATGTGCTGCGTAAGGGTTAAGGTTAGAGTAGCTTCAGAGGGCATGTTGTTGGGTAGTGTTTCTGGCCAGGCACCATTTTTCTGCCAGGGTTGCATGTCATGGTCCATTTCATAAGGGGTACCTACCAATTCTCCCACAGGCAGTAGAAGGTTTCCCCCATCTCAGGTTTAATCTTGTAGACCGGCAGATCTCTAAGTTTTCCCACCACCAGATGAGGTATTGCCTTCCATCTGTGAGTAATCTTGTGCTTGAACACCCAAATTTTGCAGCAGAAATCTGTCCCCTAGTTGGTGCTCCTGCAGACAGTCTCTAGCATCATATTGGTGTTTGCTTTTCTCTTAGTTGGGAAACATACCACAGATGTGGCTCAGATATCTCTCCATTCCCTGATACTCCAAAGCTTAAGTATGTGGGCAGTTTTGGTTCTCACCCAAAGCTCATGAAATGTGGGGTGACTCCTGTAGCATCATGCTTTGTGGCAATTTAGGTATGCACCAAAAATGCAACATGCTGTCTCCAGGACAATGTCTGGTCTGGGCATAAAGTCCCCAGCATGTGTAACAGAGCCCAGTTAAAGCCTTCTGGTTGAAGGTCACCTTGTGAGTGGTAAGGTGCTCTAGATGTCTTAAATCCTTTGCAACCTGTATTCGCTAGCGAAGATTCACTATTCCAGTGAAATTCAACTACCTTTTGCGTGGAACGTAGCAATTGTTCAACAGCACATTGCAACAATACCCTGTATCACAATAGTTTAGAGCACACAGCAAAGAAAACTATAACCAATAAAAACAAAATCAGAATGTAGTCAAGAAACTGAGCCTAAGATTTCTGCACTTGGGGAAGAAGTATTTTTTTCTAGTTCACTAGTGGTCAGTGAGCTTGGCTTCACATCTCATATCAGAGATGTCTATGAAATAGCTTCAGTAGAAGTGAAAATATACACATAATGCATTCCTGCTCACAATCATTTGTTAATTAAAGTCAGCCACATGTTGTCAGCCACCGGAAATTAGCAAGCCTTTCAGGTAACGAGTTCTACTCACTGATATGGTAGTTCTGCAAAACAATGAATTTTGGAAACGATCTGCAGCTGCTGACTAGCTATTGATGTTAGAAGACCAGTGACCCTGTTACCATCAGGGCATGTTTTTCACAGAACAGCTGTCCTCCAGGTGCCACCTCCTTTTCAACAGTGTTATAATATGAGTATTATAATGTACACTTGAACAAACTGCGACTTTTCTTTTGGCTTCACTGCTGTGCCAAGGCTCCAGAGCCAGCACATGCAGCAAACCACAGAGTGGGATGGGAGTGGGAGGGGGGGATGGAACAAGGATCCGAATCGTTTGGTTTTTTTTTTTTTTTGTGGTCAAAGCAAAGCCTGACAAAGAAGCAAAACCAGACCCAAAACAACCAACCATAGTTTTTGTCTATTAAAGGAATGCAATCTTTTATCAACTTTCTCCCAATCACTGCTTTTGAACCCAGATTGGAATCCCCCTTCATGGTTCTTAAACCATCAGTAAGTAATCCTCCTTTCCTAGAGGCAGTAGTTAAGACAGCAGAAAAATTTCTGTCTGCACCTCTGAAGTCCTGACCAGTGTGATTCAGGTGTTCATTTTTCACAGTCCTGAGCTGAGTTTCCCATAAGCAGTGCTACCAGCTAGTGTCCTGTTAAGACCTACACGGGGCGCTCAAGTCCTATGCAGGGGATCAAGTCTGCAGCAGGGCAAGATCTCTCTCATCATGACCTGAAGGGGCCAGAGCCAGGTAGAAGGAGCTCCTCTCCTAGCCACAGCATGAAGCTGTCATGACTAGGGGAGAGCCCCCCACGTTGTCCCCAGCAGAGAGCAACCCAGTCAAGATGAGTCCCAGCCTCCTGCCATACCTTGTACCCTCCTACCAGCCCTGAGCACCGTCCTGCACCAATGGCCTCATGCCCAGCCCAACCCTAAAGCTCACAACCCTAGCGCAGAGCCTGAATCCCCTGCTGCACACCAACCCCCACCAGCGCAGAGCCCTTCCCCAGATATAGGAGCACCTCCTTGCACCCCCCCCCCCCCCCCCCCCATCCCGAGCCACATCCCAGAGCCTGCAGTCCCAGGCAGAGACTTACACTCCTCTGACCCATTCCTGATCCTCTTCAACCCCAGCCCCACCCAAGAGTCTGCATCCCTTGCTGGAGACCTCACACTGCTGCACCCCCCCCCCACCTTCTGCCCCAGCTCTGAGCCCCTGCCCACTCACAGAACCCTAGTCCCTTAGCCCACCACTTGAATTTAGTTCTGTTACTCCGTGTTCACCTCCACATTGGTGCACATAAGAAAAGTTCATTGGTGAAAAAAATTAGAAGACTCTTTGTTCCTGAACACAGTATCTGGGCTGCCCTACCTTTTAATGTAAACCTGGCCTTTGGGTACATTATTTGTAGGCTCTTCTCCGCTCCGTTTTGGTTATGTTTATGGTTGTTTTAGGATTAGGATTACTATTAGGATTAGAGTTTAGGGTTAGGGTTAGTTTTTAATAGTAGGATTAGTTTTAGGGTTACAGTTAGGGTTGGGGCTAGAGAGTTAAGGTTAGCATTTTGGTTTCGATATAGGTAAGGTTTAGTTCAGGAATTAGATTTACAGTTAGGGTAAGAGATAGGGTTGGGGTTAGGGTTAAGATTAGGCTCAGTGTTAGGGTTAGCTTTAGGGGCTAGAGCTAGGAATATGGTAAGGTTTAGGAAAAGTGTTATGTATAGAGTTACGAAAAACTTAAAAAAACAACAAATAGTCTAGTAAAATTTAGGGTTAGGATTAAACTTAGAGTTAGCATTACAGTGTAGGGTTTGGTTAGGTTTAATGTTAGGATTAGTGATTAGGATTAGATTTGGGTTAGGGTTAGGTTTAGGGTCAGTGTCAGGGTTTAGGTTTCATGTTAGGGTCTGGATCTGGGTTAGGGTTAGGGTTTAGGGTTAGAATTAGGGTGAGGGTTAGGATATGGTTAGGTTTAGTGTTAGGATTGGGGTCATGGTTAGGGTTAGAGTAAGCACTAAGATTAGGGTTGGGTTTGGTTAGGGACAGTTTTATTGACAGGGTTACGGTTAGCGTTCATAGTTAGGTTTTGGGTTAGTAGTTAGGGTTAGTGTTTGGGCTGGGCATATGTTAAGGTTAGATTTACTGGTAGGCTTAGATTTATGGTTTAGGGAAAGGGTTAGGATTTGGGTTATGGTTAGGGTTGGAGTTAGGCTAAGATTAGGGTTAATGTTTGGATTGTGGTTAGGGTTAAGGTTTAAGTTTCTAATAAGGGTAAGGATTCTAATAAGGTTTCTAATAAGGGTAAGGGTCATGATCGGGGTCAGCGGTACTGTAAGTGTTAGGGTCAGTGCGGGGTTAGAGTTAGCGTTAGTGTTTAGGTTTGGGGTTTTTTTTTAGAATTAGGCTTATTTTGAGGGTTAATTATATGAGTAAATTTTGTTTAGAGTTATTTTGGGATTAGGATTAGTGTTAGGATTAGAGTTTAGGGCTAGGGTTAGATATTTAGTATTAGAGTTAGGATTAGAATTCCAGTTAGCCTTAGGTTGGGTTAAAGATAGTATTAGGATTAAGATTTAGATTACAGTTAGGATTACAGTGTAGTACAGGGTTAGTGATAGGTTTAATGTTATAGATTAGGGGTAGAGTTTGGGGTTAGGGTCAGGTTCATGTTTAGGGAATATTGTCTGGGGGTAGGGTTTTAGGTTTGAGCTTTTGTTTCATGTTAGGATTAGTGTTTAGGGTTAGAGTTTGGTTTTAGCATTAGGATTAGGGTTACAGTTAGGGTTCCGTTAGGGCTGGACTACTCAACTTTGGAAATCCGGGGGAGGGGGAGCACATGCTGAGAGCCACAATTTAAGTGTGGTTGCATGCTTATGCAAATAGATATGCATCTTTCGTGTTAGTCTTTCACACTGACGGTCATGAGTAAGGTAAGACAACACAAGACACAGGCCCCATTTAAGTCAGTGATGCTGCTACGAATAAAAAGCAATATTTACCCAATTCCTACCCTTATGACAGACCTTTCCATGAGCAATGACAGGCCAGGAATTTAATTACTAAAATTCATAGGAAGAGAAGACCAGTATAATGATTCGCCATATTGGTGCATATTCCCAGTGGAGGCCATGTGCAAAGGATCCAAGCCATAGGCCGCGTGTTCCACCCCATGTAAACTCAAACAGCACCACTGGCTGCAATTTGAATAGTCAGAGTTAGGGTTAGGTTTAGGAGTAGGCTAGGGTTTGGAATTAGGGTTATGGTTATTGTTAAGTTTAGGGTTAAGCTTAGCGTTTGGGGTGAGGGTCAGCATTTAATCAGGGTCTTGGTTATGGTTTACAGTCAGGGTTAGGGTTTGCTTTTGGTTTAAGGTTAGCGTTTTGGTTTGGGACTGGGTCAGGGTTTAGTTTAGGGTTATTAGTTAGAATTAGTTTTAGGTTTTGGTTTAGGGAGCGTTCACTTGGGAGTTTCTAGAAAAACTATCTAGCTCCCCTGTCAGGCACAGGTACACAGTGTGGGAACATTCCCTGGTTAACTTGGAAAATTGATGCTCAGCTCCTATGGGATTGTGGATAGCCCACTATGCAAACACACAAAGGGTTCACATCAGGACCTCAAAAGCAAAGCACATGAGCTGCTATACCTTGATGTAAAGAGATAACTCGTACGAATGACTTTCGTTCAGCTATACTTTTCCGTGGTAATCATAACTTTGTCACACAAATGTGCTGATATACAACTCTGAGACAGCCTCTAGAACACTTTCACCCAGTAAACCAGAAATCTCCTCCTAGTTCAGTCACAGCTTTATATATATATATATATATATGTATATATATATATATATATATATATATATATATATATATATATATATAGCCAGCCAATTTCCGCAGTAATTGTCCAGAGTCCTCAGATTTCAGTCATACTACTGAGTAATTATCCACAGTAAATCTCATACCTCTATATCACTGCTCAGGCAGTTTCTGCAGTAAATCTGAGACAGCCTTATACCCCATTCCCAGCTTAGCGATGCTTTCCAAGAATACCTGCCAGTATAACAAGCACAGCTGCAGTCATGCCACTCAGAGCAGTAAGAAACCATCAAACAAATCCTTATTTCATGCCGAACCATTAGTGTTAGTTAAGTGTGTGGGTTTAGAATAAGATTTATGGTTAACGTTAGGTTTGGGAGTCGGGTTTAGGGAGTTACCGTCACGGCTCCAGTCACAGAGCTGCCTACCAGGGGAGCGGCATTTCAATCTCAGTAGCTCCATGTACCTAAACATGGATCCAATATAGAAATGTCTATTCGCTCAGATTTATGGACTGTAGCTGAGCCCTGTACGTGAAACGAGAGGAGAGTTAAGGCGTTCTATAGCTATTATCTAAGAAGAATCATTGACTGCATTGTAGATGAGTATTATTGCAGACCGTGTCCCTTCATTGTAAAACAAGCACCAACAATGGAATCTATCTTAGAAGGCTAATTAACAAAGCAGAATTCTTGAAGAATGTGTCTAAAAGTTATTAGGATTATTAATAGTGTCCCGAGTTTAGAGCTTAGGGTAGAGCTTAGCTTTATCTCTGCTGTAGCATATAGCTCACACCCGGAATTTAGATGTACTGACTGATTACTGTAAAACTTCTAACACTAGCATAGAGAATGATTTCTTACAAGTTGAAGCATGTTGAAAATTTCTTATAACAGGAATTAAGATGTTCAGGGCAGCAAGTCATATGCCAGGAAAGTTGAGGCTTTCTATGGACATTGGTTCAGAATTACATGAATTACATTTTATGAGTGTTTTAAATGTGATTTCGACTTCCTTGATGTTTTGTGTAGAAACTCTTAGTACCAAGTTAAGGCCACAGGCCACTAAAGGATATGGGTGCCAAGAGCACTTTAGATATGCAGGAAAAAAAAAAATCTAACTTTTCTTTAAAATATTGTGTCACACCCTTAATAGAGCTTTTTAAGAGAGCTGAATAGTATCATAGTGCTAGGTCTGAGATGTTAAGGAAGTTGTATATGTTAGGGTAAAGTGTCTTAGATTTATAACAGATATTAAGAGACTTCTTGATTACTATAAAAATTTTCTCAGCACCGCCAATGAGAGAATACTGTAATAATGTATTATAAGAAAAGTTACAAGGTCTTACTTAGATTTGTTGAAAAAAGGGGTTCCAAACCAGTGACAGTTAGCTGCTAGTAGTGTTGTAAATTATAACTCACATTAGAAGAACTAGGAACACTTCCATGGACTGTGTAAAGTATGTAATTCAGATGTAAGGATGAGTAGGTGATGACTCCAGAATGTTTCTTGGGGGGGGGGGGGGGGTCATAAATTACAGCTGAGGAATGATGATGTTTCCGTGCTCCAAATAAGTGCACTTTTCTATAGAACGTAGCTATAACGCAAATCAAACTTTATTAAGGTTCTGAGTTTTAGACGTGAACTAGAGCTGTGAGATCAGTCAAGTCCAATAGTGACACTTCTCACGTTGTTGTAAAGGACGCTGGAAAAGAATAGCGCTCTCTATCAAAATTAGTCTCACCCCTCATAAAAAAACAAAGATGTTGGTACAGTTGACTTGAACAGCAAAACGAGTCTAAGAAGAGGTAAAAAATATGCTTCAGAACAGAAATTCATGTTTGAGGACAGTTGAGTAGTGTGATCATTTTAATATGCAATAAAATAGCGTTTCATGCCAATTGAGATGGTCTCTAAAAAACTGTCTCACAGCCTTATCTGAGAAGTAAGAAGAGAGTAGATCATGAGACAGGCGATAGCGCACATTTTGAGCACATTTACTTATTTCCCAAAAAAACTGTTTGCCATTGCCAATGTAGAGGAATTTGCAAGCTAGACGCAGCCTCTCAGGACTGTAACATCAAGGTGGTTCAACTACCTGTGTTTCGGAAGACAAACTTGATATCAGGAGCGTTGATTACTATGTCACAGTGCTACAAAACATAGTTTGAGCAGAATTTAACGTTATTCAGAAAATTATCTTCCTCCCACATTGGAGACAAGGCTTAATTTACACAATGTGGCAAGATTGAATGTGTGGTGTAACGTACATCGCCAATACATGTATAGCAGTGAAGTTTAGCACTGGTGAACATTTTTTAAACCAGTGTCACACAAGTCAGCATTGTCTGTGATTAATTTACACTTGGAACATACATTTGGAGAGAGCTTTTCCTGTGTTTTCGCAGCGAAATTAAAATAAGAGCAAGCATTGAGAATTTCTTCCTAACGTTTTACAGTGCTACAAAACAGTTTGAGCAGAATTGATCATTACACTGCAAACTGCCTTCAAAGAGCAATGTGGACGTCAAGTGAACTGAGGACTACTGTAGGATGCTGAAAGATTTATAGCAGTGATTTTTACAGAGACTTGAGTAAAGAGTGTCAGGGGGATCAGTAAGGTGAAACAATAATGTGGGATTAATTTAAACTGGATTTCACTAGAAATTTGTTCATATGTGACAAGACTATAACTGAGATTGTAGGATAATTGACTTTTGCACCAGACTCGAAACCTGTATTTACTGATAGATTAATTTGTGCCCATATTCATTTGTGCACAGAGCCGCAAGGCCAATGTGATTCAAGTTGCTGTGTTTCGGAAGCGAAAATAAAGTGTGAGGAAAGGTAAGGATTACTTTCCAATGTTTCACAGTGCTACAAATCAGCATTTGAGCAGAACTGAGTATTACTCTGCTTGTCAAATATATGGCGACTTGAGGCGTACTGTAGAGCAACGACACTTTTAAAGGAGTGAATTTCAAGGGATATTATCTTTTCTCGACCAATGAATGGCACGTGAGTAATACGTCTGTCATCAAACTCTGGGATTTAATTTTGACATTTGCTTCAGAACCAAAACTGACATTTTAAGATAAGGACATTGACTACAGAACGTATGACATGGAAGTCACTTCAATAGGAGTAAAGTTGCTGTTCCTGTGTTTAGGCAGTGAAACTACAATGAGAGGAATGTTGAGGATTACTGGCCAACATGTTGCAGTCCTACAAAACAGAGTTTGAGCAGAATTTAGAGATACTCTGAAAACTGCCGTCCAAAAGGCTATAGCAATATCAGGGGTCTTGCCGCGTACTGTGGCATGTCAACTCGTTTATAGCCAACTTGAGCCACATGAGCCATACAGTTGTCAACATAGCCTTGGTTTACTTTTCACAATATGAGTGAACTGACACTAAGGTTTGAGTCTTTCCTCACTTGGTGGCACAGCGACACCTTTAGCGGTGTGCAAAGAGCTGACGAATAAATTAGAATGTGTCACAAGGCAATACCATATCTTTCAGAATGTTTGGGGTTTTTTGCTTTTCGCTCCAGCATCGAATCTTCCTTGTGCACATAGCTGCACTTGTTTGCCGAACATAGACTAGGCTAGTAATGCCTATCTGAAGCAACATGCTGTTACTGTGTTTCTGAACCAAAATTGAAATGTGGGCGAGGTTTGAGGATTACTTCTCAGTATGTCACAGTGATTCAAAAGAGAGGTAGCACATAATTGAAGCTTGCTCAAAAACTGCCTTCCAAACCAATAGACATAAGTGGAATTGAGGTTTACTTGTAAAGCGTCAATACATTTAGACCATTGACCTTTTTTTAAAGGACTTCAAATGTTTCATGGGCAGTATTGATGTGTGCGTATAGTCTACGATTAATTTACATAGTGGCTCAAGACTGGAACCTGGATTCCTCGGTATATTTTTAGGATAGTTGCCACTCTTATGCGCTAGAACCGAAATTCACATTATCAGATAGATGCAGTTGTCTGTTGCACGCATTTTAGGGCAACCTAATTCTCATTTCTGGCCAAGCATTTTGGAAGTGAAATTGAAATATGAAGAAAGTTGAGGTTTTTCTTTCCAATGTGATGATTATGCTTGAGCTCAGAAAACTGCTTTGAAAATGTAATTATGACCTCATGAGATTTGAGGACTACACAGTGCCGACGCATTTATACAAGGAAATTCAGCTTTGCTCTGTCAAATACCATCAGGGTAATCATAGATCTATTAGCATAAGCTAGGATTTTAACTTACACAATGTGACAGGACAGTATCACTGATTGTGCGTTTATCTAGAAATTGGGTATTCCCAAGCTAGGTGTGCTGAGAGCTGATGATTACTGTAGAGCATATTGACATAATGTTAGACCTCAGATCTTAGACTAGTGGACTGCAAAGGCAGTGCACTACTCTACCAAACGTATCGGCAGATATAATCCGAATTAATTTACTTTTGTTTCAGAAGCGAACTTAAACTTCATTCTCATGAGTATTGTTTCCCAATGTGTTATGGTGTTGTAAAACAGATTTTTTTTTTTTTTTTTTTTTAACCAGCATTGAGTGTTACTCTGAAAACTGCCTTCTAAAGCAATAGTTGTGTGTTGGAAGTGTAATTGAAAAATGTCGGCCAGAGGAGGCGTATTTCCGAATGTGTCGCAGTGGTGCAAAACAGATTTGTTTGAGCAGAATTGAACCTCTTTCGTTAAATTTATCTTTTAAACCTAATAGAGATGCTGGAGAAATTGAAGAGTAGTGTAGCGCGCCTACACATTTATAGCAGTGGACTATTGAGACAATGTTCTGAAAGAAAAATAAAACTGATTTTTTTTTTTTTAGAAGATTTGAACATGACTCTAATAATTGGATTATTCTCCACCTGATAGAGATATGCAGTAAGTTAACGATTTCAAAACACTATACCCAGAACTTAGAGTAGTTGAATTTATTTTTCCCCCTTACCGAAACTTATCCAATGGTGGTCTGCAGTTTTTGACTGTGTTTGGAACCGGAACTGAAATGTTAGGTCAGTTGAGGAATCTGTCCAAATGTGTCGCAGCTCTCCAAAACTGAACTGAGTGTCACACTAAAAACTAACTGAATAAATTATCATTATACAAAGTATCACAAGGCTTTTATATTAGGTTCGTTGATTTGATTGTAGCCAGACTCAAAATTTACATGTGCAGATAGATGCACTTGTCTAGATGCGCTTGTCTGCAGCACACAGAGCAGTAAGGCAACTCTGACTCAACTTGCTGTTCCTGTGTTTCGGAAACGAAATTGAAATGTGTGACTAGATGGGGAATTATTTCCCAATGAGTCGCAGCGTTGCAAAACAGATTTTGAGCAGAATTTGGCATCATTCTGAAAATTGACTTCCAACTACCATAGAGACGTCAGGCAAGTGAAGAAATCGTGTAGAGCGCCTCCAGGTTTATAGCCATTACTTTTGAGAAGTCTTGTGTGTCATGTCGGTCATAAATTGCTCAGCATTGATTTAGACTATATTGTGAAAATACCTTATTACTGATTTTGAGAAGACTTGAACATGTGTCTCGAAATTGGATCCCTCTCTGATAGAGCTGTGAAATGAGTTGAAGATTTTTGTAGAACCTGTCACACCTAGTCGACTTTCTTGTTTGTGTTCCAGGACACAAACATAAATTTGAGATAGATTTTGCTTGCCTACAGAGAGACGTAACTCAAATCTGATTCAACTTGCTGTTCTTGTGTTTCTGAAGCGAGTTTGAAATGTGAGGACAGTTGAGGATTAACTCCGAGAGGTGGAAAGTAACTAAGTAGAAATATTTCATTACACTATTCAAGTACATTTTTCAATATTTGTACTTTACTCAATTTATTTTTGTGATACACAAGTAGGGTTTTTTTTTTTTTTTTTTTAGAAACTATTGTACTTTTTACTTCACTACAATTTCTGAAAGCGCTTAGTTTACTCACTACTTTTAGAACCTCTCTGACACTTGTCAATGCCTGCATTCTGATTTGCTAAAACACAGCCACATGTTCATGGGTGCCATATAAAAGTGGCTAGGTGCCAAGGCTACTTCAGGTCTGCTTAAAGCTGCATGCCGTGGCTTCAAAGGCAGCCCATTACAGAAATAGAGTTTGAGGCTGCTTTGCCTTTGGGGCAGAGAGTCTGGTATTTAAAAAAGAGAGGCAGGTGATTAAGAATAACAAAAACGGGTTATTCAAGCCATTAGCCAGGTACTTAAAAGCTGGGGGGGACGGAGGTAGAGGAGAAGCAATGAATGTTGTGCTGCTGGGATTTGCATTTGGACCAGTCCTGTTAAACTTTTAAATGTTCTTGACAAGGGGATAAATAGAGCTATGGCAAAATGTGCAGCTACTACAAAAACCATTGAAATAGTTAAATCTAAAGCTGACTGCAAAGAGTTACAAAGGGATGTCACAAAACTAAGTTATTGGGCAACATAATAGCTGATGAAATTCAGTGCAATGGAATGAGACGTGCTGATGGAATAAGAAGTGTAAAGTATTGCAGTATAATAAAGTATAATCCTAACTATATACAAAAAAATGATGGGCTCTAAAATAGTTGACATCACTCAAGAAAGACCTGGATCCAAAACTGCAAAGGTTCAAGATGTCTGCCAAGTTCTGTAAGCCACTGGTCTATGTGTGGTATTAAAAAGTGTTTTGGTGAAATGTTTGAGTTCATTGCAGCTGCCGTCTTGCTGCCAAAGTTTAAGACTGTTTGGTCCAAGGATGATGCTGTGACTGGAAATGATAAGAGATTGGGTTAAAGCAGTACAGCCTGTCAGTACAGGCCCTCCCATGAAATATATCTGCAATAGCCTGACGAAACGTTTTCAGTTTGACTAGTTGTTTTATGTAAGAGTGTTTTTTTCCTACCCGCTAAAATGTATATTATAAATAAAACATGTATGTTTAATTCATTTGTCACATGTTTAGTTCTATACAGAAATGTTATGAGGGAGAGCAGGCTTTAAAAGCACCAACTAGATCCAGTAGCTCATTAGTTGGCAGAAAATATTTTCCTGTAATATTATTTATTTAGTTGCATAACAAATGCTAGTTTTTCTATTATTTCTTATTAATTTATTTTCCAAGATATATCCTGACACTGTCAGAAAATAGATGGCGTGCCTCTACTGGACCCACCTGAGTGGCAGAATGGCTCCTCTGAAGAGGATTTTTTTTCCTTTCAATGAAGTCTCCTTGCACAATTGAAACTGCAAAGCAACCACAAATCTGCTGTGGGCCTTTCCGGCAATCAGGAAGGTGTCTGTCCATCAGGCCCAACACACTGCTGCCTGCTTCAGTTGCCTGCTTCAGCTGCCTGTGTTGTTTCAGTGTTGCTGGATTCATATTTTGTCCTAGGAAGAGCAAGGCTTGACTCTGATAATTTTGAAAAATCAACTGCTTCTAAGGTTGGACAAATGGTTTTGTAAATAATGATTACAGTGCTAAACATGCACACTTGTGAATGTGGACAAAATAAATACATTTCTGGCATTTGGCCATTCTACAACTTTATAAATGTAGTCACCGCCATCATTTAAATTCCAGATTTGAACTATAAATGCATAGTATGTGTATAACACACACACACACACACACACACACACACACACACACACACACACCATACAATAACTCGGGTAGTTACCATAGATTTTCATAGGAGGGCTACTTTTTAATTTCTGGATAAGTACAATTAAGATGTGATATTATTGTATTCAAGTAGTTTTCCAGAAGCACACTTTGACTTTTACCTTGGTTACATTTTTTTTCAAAGTAGCAGTACTTTTACTCAAGTAACTGTTTTGGGTACTTTTCTCAGTGCTGAAACACAGAATTTGAACAAAATTGACCATTACTCTGAAAGCTATTCAGAAGCCAAATCTTATAAAGTATTTTTTTTGCGGGGGAAACGCTCATATTGATCTGAGGAAGTGGGTCTGGCCCACGAAAGCTCATCACCTAATAAACCATCTTGTTAGTCTTTAAAGTCCTGCATAGTTCTGTCTTTTGTTTCAGCTAGCCCAGACTAACACGGCTGCATTTCTATCACTATTCATCAGTGGCATGTGACTCAATCATAGGCCCATTCTTTAAGTTCTTTAAGGATTAGAAAATGTAATCCATTTTAACTGAGATGATTTCTTGATATAAAAATGGCCGAAAATTGAATAGTTTTTATAATTAATTAATGTGAAGTGCTTTAAAAAAATTACTGTAGAAGAAGGACTATAGCCTACTTCAAAGCTAAATGGCACCTCTACAATGGCTGCAATAGATTGTAGTTACTTGTTTAGGAATTTTAAAAGGCTTAAGAGTGTAACGCTCTTATTTATGGTTTTAAATCGACTTATCTAGAGACCTCGGACTCTCCCTAGAGGCTCAGTCAAGAAGTGGGCATCAAACAGTAAAACATTTGAGACAAAAATCATTTTTCATTTCTTTTATTATTTGTATGGAAAAATACAATTTATGACCAGCTTTTATAACACATACCTCATAGCTTGTTTCCCCCGTCACCTTTTTTCCACGTTCTTCACCTTCTGCCTCATGTTGGTCAAAGACACAAATCTCATCCTCAGTCCTTAACGAGTCAAATATACAATTGATTGAGGACTTGTTGGCAACTTACATTTTTTGTATATGTGAAAGGCAGGCCAAATAGAGGTTCTAAACCGAAGCATGAAAAATGACTTCTTTTAGAAAGTTTAATAGCAAATTTCAAAACATTGTTTTCATTGCAGTTCTCAGGGTAAACATCTGACCTTTTTACCAAAAACACCAAACCTGAAAATTCTAAGTCAAACGTTGCTGAAAACTGTCACGAGACCTATTACACCAGATTTTGGCCTGAAAATTTTGATATCCCAGTTAAAAACAATAAAAAAAATTCTTGCTCGCTCCACAGAGAACTGATTAAGAACCACAAGTTAACTGCCCTAAAGGAAGAATATTCTTGGCAAAACTGGAAAGGCAAATGATGAAAGTTGTCCCATCCAAAGTCAAATCCATGTAAAAATGTACATCATCTCATCCCCACCCTCTGCCACTTAAATTCATTCCATTTCTTTATGGTCGTCCCTCAGTAAACAAACATATCGCTTGAGGGCATGGGAAGCGCAGAAAGTCACCTCTTGTGCTGCTCCCGCCCTGCAAGAGTTAGTGGCTCCAGGCCTGGCAGGAGGAAACTTCACAAGCTCTTCCCCTCCCGCCCCCAAGCCATACTCAGGCAGGGGAGGCTGGTAAAGTCTTCTCCCACCTGCTGCTTCGTGGAGCACACCACTTCTAAGCACCACAAACTCCTTGCAGAACTGGGGCAGGGTAGGCGGAAACTTCACGCTAATCAGGGCGGGAGAGGACGTGAAGCCTTCTCCCACTCCACATCTGTCAGCCGGTGGTCAGGGCAGTGAGTGGTGTGTGTGTGTGTGTGTGTGTGTGTGTGTGTGTGTGTGTGTGTGTGTGTGTGTGTGTGTGTGTGTGTGTGTGTGTGTGTGTGTGTGTGTGTGTGTGTGTGTATTATACACCCGAGACTTCAACTCTAGGACTGGGGTCCCTTAGCAGCGGGCAACCTGGAGGAGGTCGACGGGCGCCCCAAGAAGTTTACAGGGAGAGCTTGTTACACCTCAGATTTTGACTGCTAGGATACACGATCCCTTCGCAGGGGGCAGCCTGGGGAGGCTGAGAGATGCTCCAACGGATCTGTCCCCTGGAAGCGACATGATCCAATGCTCAAGCTCTCCCTAGATCTGTCCCTTATGACTGGTTGGAGTTCTTTTTAAAATTGTGCTTGGTTCTGTTACAGCAACTAAAGGAGTCAGGTCACAGCTTAAACAGTTACTATTTTATTGTTACAGGGTAAACTTAGCTGTTAAATGCTACTACTGTGTTACAGATAACACAGCCACTACAAAGGCCAGGACAGAAATTATGCTAATAAGTCACTTACAGGTACCACGAAACTCTTTTGGTTCTCTGAGCTCTTATTAAATGCATGCAAAATAGACACCTACCAGGTATATATTCTCACCCCTGCGTTCCAGACTTGGCGTGGCCAGCGTCTTTCTCTCAATCCCTTGGGAAGAAGTAGGGTGTGGTTGGGCGTCCCACAGACCTCGGGAGACAACCAATACCTGCCAGGAGGTATAGATGATTGGAGCTCAAATGGGGTGGGCTACTAAACCCTTCTTTATACCCCTTGGGTCACGTAGGCGTCTTCCTGGTCTCAAGTGGCCAATTAGGAAAAATGGCTTTGAATGCCAAGTTTCCCACGAAGGGTGCAAAGCATAATTCACACCTGGGAAAATGCAGACAATGGGCATCTCTGGTATGTGATGGGCGAAGATTCCTCTCCTGGGACAATGCAGGCGTGTCAATTACTGGTACTAGCCATCAGGGCAGCAGGACGCCCCAGGTCGTCAGCTAGCCCATTTACTGTCTGGTTTCTGTTTATCAGAGTCAGGGACAGGCAGCACCCCTGCGTTCCCAGGGCATCAAAGGCTGACTGCCTTTCTCTTGCTCTCTGGGAGGAAGGGGGGGAGGGCAGGAGAAACAAGATGGGGTTCATGTCTGGCTACAACATCCTAAGGCCCTGACTGATTTGGAGCAATCGGGGGAGAACACAAAGTAGTTTCCCACTGCCAGGGTCATGAGTACTTACCAGGAACAGCCAAATATTCAGAACAGCTAGCAGGTCTCTCTAGATGGGCAAAGATTTTGTGTGCTCCCCACTGAAGACCAATCAGAGTCTGTAGGTGTGGAAGGGGATAGGACTTCTATCCCCTCCCCTTCCACATGAGGTCCCGCCCCATCTGAAGCCTCCTGGTTCCACTTCAAAAATTTCTGAGGTCCCTCCCCCGGTAAAAAAAAATATTCCCCCCTCGCTGCCCTAACCCTAACCCTAACCCTAAACCTAACCCTAACGCTAATAATAACCCTAACCCTAAAACAAAACAGTAATGTCAACCAGCACCTTAATCCGAATCCTAACTCACACAAAAAAACCCCAAATGGTCTGGTAGCACTTTAAAGACCAACAAAGGATGTAGATGGAATCATACGCTTTCGTGGGCACAATACAATAATAAATCTAACAGTGAATCTAAACATAACCACTAATGCTAATCATAACCATAAACCTTGCCAACACACCAACTAGAACTCTAAACCAAAACCCAAACCCTATATCTATACTTAAACCTATCCCTAACCTTAAACCATTACCCCCAACCTTAACACTAATCCTAATCCAAACCCTAATGTCGAAACCTAACCCCCCCCAACCCAACCATAACTCTATCCCTAAACATACCCCTAAACCTAACCCCCTAACTCAAACCCAAACCATAACGCTAAACCTAATACTAAACCTTACACAAACCTGTAATCTTAACCGTAACCTTAATCCTGATCCTAACTCGAACTCTAAACCTTAATCCAAACCCTAAACCTAACCATAACTCTAAACCATAAACCCTAAACCATAACATAACCCCAATCTTATCCATAACTCTAATTCTTATCCTAAACATAGCCCTAAACCTAATCCTAGCACCAAACCTATCTCTAACCCTAACCTCACACAAACACTAACCATAACCCTAATCCTAAACTTTAACCCTAACCCAACAAGTAAACTTATCCCTATCCCTATCCCTAACCATAACCCTAACCCTAACACTGACCCTAACCCAAACCCTATCCCTAAACCCTAACACCAACCACTAAACCTATCCATAAGCCTAAACCTAACACTGTATCAGAACCCAAACCCCTAATCCCTAACCCCAACTCTAAACCATAATGCCTAACTCAAACCCAAACCCTAACATGAAACCCAATCCTAACCCTCACCCTAATAATAAACCTAACACTTAACAGTAATCTTAACCATAACTTTACCCTAACCCTAACGCTAAACCCGACCCCTACAACGAAGCCTAAACTTCACGCTAAGACTAACACTAAGCGAAACCCTACCCTAAACCCTAATCCTTAATCCTAATCCTCACCCTAACACTAAACCTATTCCTAACCCTTACCCAAACCGTAATCTTAACAGTAACTTTAATCCTAACATAACCGTAACCCCAACCCTCATCCGAACTCTAATCCACTCATTAAACCTAACCCTAATCCTAATCCTAATCCAAACCCAAACCATAACCCAAGCCAAACCAATCCCGAAACCTAACCCTAACCCTAAACCGTAACCTTAACCCTACCACTAAACCTATCCCTAACACAACCCTAACCCTAATCCTAAACATAAACCTAAACCTAAAGGATATCCCTAACACTAACTCTTAACCTTAACCCTATGTGACAGGGTGTGGTCACAGACAATGTACTTGGGGGTGCCTCCCGTGGCGCTAACCTGGTGACATGAATAATCGTCACACCGTAATCCTAACCTTTACCCCAACTCTAAGCATAACTCTAACCCTAACCCTAACCTAACCCTAACCCTCATCCTAAACTCTAACCCTAAATGCTACACCCCAACTCAAAGTCTAACTCTAACACTAAGCAAAACCCTAACCCAAACCAGAACCCCCAACCCTCAACCTAACACGAAGGGAAACCCTAACCTTTATCCTAACACTAAAACCTAACCCTAACAACCTTTAATCCTAATCCTGACTCTAACTCTAAAACTAACCCTAACTCTAATACTAATGCTAACCCTAAACACTAAACCTATCCCTAACTCTAACCCTTGCCCCAAAACTCACCTGAACCCAAACATTAAATCTATCCCTAACCCTAAACCGTGAATTTAACTGTAACCTTAATCCAAACCATAACCCTAAACTCCAAACCTAAACCAAACTCTAAATCCTAACCTAACCCTAGGACCCAAATCTTAACCCTAACCCTAAACATATCCTCACCCTAAACCCTAACCCTACCACAGAACCTATCCTTAACCCTAATGCTAAACCAGAACCCAAACCCTAACCCTAAACTCTAACCCCCCCTAACTCTAACCCTAACACTAAGTGAACCCTAACTGTAATCCTAACCTTAACCCTAATGGTAACCTTAACCTAACCCCGACTCTAATCAAACACTGACCCTAATTCTAACCCTAAGGGTAAACTGTAATCTTAAACATAATCCAAACACTAACCCTAAACCCTCACCCTAATTCTGAACCCTAACCCTAACCTGAACTCTAAACCATAACCTTAATCCTACCACTAATCATATTCCTATCCCTAACCCTAGCCATAACCCTCACGCTAAACCAGAACCCACACCCTAACTCTACACTATAACTCTAAACCTAACCCTAACCATAAACCTAAACCTAATCCAAAACCATGTCACTAAAAACCTTTAATCTGAAGCCTAACCCTAACCTTAACACTTAGCGTATGTCTAGACTACATCCCTCTGTCGCCAGAGGGATGTAAATTAGACATACCAAAACTGCTAATGAAGCAGGGATTTAAATCTCCATTTAAATCTTCATTAGCATAAAAATGGCCATTGCTTTTTGTCACCACGGAGGTTTGGTGACGAAAAGCGGCAGTCTAGCCGTGGGTCTATCGCTTACTAAAGTCTTTGGCAACAGATCCCTTACGCCTCGTAAAAAGCTCCGTGGCAACAAAAAGCAGCAGCCATTTTTAAGCTAATGAAGCACGGGAGATTTAAATCCTCGCTTCATTAGCAATTTTGGTATGTCTAATTTACATCCCTCTGGCAACAGAGGGATGTAGTCAAGACATACCTTAAGATTAAGACTAACCCTAACCCTAATCCTTTCCCTCACCTGAAAACTAACACTAAACCTATCCCAAACCCTAAGCCAAACCCAAGCATACCAATAAACTTATCCCTAACTCTAACCCTAACCCTAAACTGTGTTCTTAATTATAACCATAATGCTAACCCTAACCCTACATAACCCTATGTAATCGTAACCATAATCTTAATCTTAACCCTTAATCCCAACCCTAAGGCTAACCTGAATTTAATGCTAAACCTAACCTAACTAAACCCTAACCCTAACGTTAACCCTAAACCGTAACTCTAACCCTAACCCTAACCAGTCGTCTTAATTGTTACCATAATTCTAACTCTAATCCTAATCCTAAACCATAATCTTAATTGTAAAATTCATCCAAAACCTAACCCTAAACCCGAACTCTAATCGTAGCCCTAAACCTATCCCTGACTCTAACCCTAAACCATAATCTTAACTATAACCTTAATGCTAACTCTAACCTAACCTTAAACCATAACTCTAACCTTACTCCAAAACCTAAACCCTAACCCTAACTCTAACCCAATCCCTAAACCATTAATCCTAACCCTAACCCATAACCCTCACCCTGACACTAAATTTATTCCGAACTCTAACCCTAACACTAAACTGTAATCTTAATTGTAACCATAATCCTAACCCTAATCCTAAACTGTAATCTTAACTGGAAAATTAATCCAAAACAAAACCCTAATCTTAACACGAAGACAAACCCTAACCCTAAACTTAAACCTTAACCCTCACCCTAAAACTAAATTTATCCCTAACTCTAACCCTAAACCATAATCTTAATTGTAATCATAATCCTAATTCTAACTCTAACCCAAATCCTAAACCGTATTAACAGCAAGATTAATCCAAAACCTAACCCTAAACCCTAGCCCTAACCCGAACCCTACAAATAACCGTATCCCTAACTCTATCCCTAACCCTTAATCCTAATCCTAACCCTGACCCTAAACCATAAACCAGCCCTAACCCAACAGTAAACCTAATAGTGAATCTAACCCTAACCTCTAAACCCTAACTCTAAAACAAACTCCAACCCTATCCCTAACCAAAAACCTCACCATAACACTAACCATAACCCTATCCCTAAACCTAACCCTAACCCTAATCCTAATCCTAAACTCTAACCTTAACCCTACCCCTAACCCTAACGCTAAACCATAACCCAAACCTTAATCCTATCCCTAAACCTAACCCTATCATAAAGAACATAAGAAAATAAGGACGGCCATATTGGGTCAGACCAAAGGTCCATCTAGCCCAGTATCCTGTCTGCCAATGGTGGCCAATTCCAGATGCCTCAGAGGGAGGGATCACAATTGGTAAACCTCACATAATTCCTCCCCTGTCACCCAGCTCCAGACAAACAGAGGCTAGGGACACCATTCCCACCCATCCTGGCTAATAGCCATTGATGGACCTAACCTTCATGAATCTATCTAGCTCTTTTTTAAAACCCTGTTAAAGTCCTAGCCTTCACCACATCCTCTGGCAATGAATTCCACAGGTTGACTGTGCACTCAGTGAAGAAAAACTTCCTCTTGTTTGTTTTAAACCTGCTGCCTATTCATTTCATTTGGTGACCCCTAGTTATTTTCCTTATTCACTTTTTCCACACCAGTCATGATTTTATAGACTTCTATCACATCCCCTCTTAGTCTCCTCTTTTCTAAACTGAAAAGTCCAAGTGTTTTAATCTCACGTCATATGGGACCCATTCCAACCCCCTCATCATTTTTGTTGCCCTTTTCTGAACCTTTTCCAATGCCAATATATCTTTTTTGAGATGAGGCAACCACATCTGTACACAGTATTCAAGATGTGGGTGTATCATGGTTTTATATAGAGGCATTAAGATATTTTCTGTCTTATTCTCTATTCCCTTTTTAATCCTTTTTAAAGCAGAAGAAATCTGAGTCCAGGGGAGTGACCACCATCCTCTGTGCAATGACTATACAGCAATAAAACATCTGCTGCTGACAAGTATCACCTGATTTGAGCTGTGGGGTCATAACTCTGCACTTGTGCACTGTGTCTGGGCTTGTGCTGTAGTCCAAAATCTGGGAGCCTCCTCCAGTGGGGTCTGCTTTGGTCTTAACTACATTGATCAGTTTGGTATCAGCTGCAAATTTTGCACCTCACAGTTTACCCCTTCCTCTAGATCATATATAAATAAATTGACTAGGATGGGTCCCAGGAAAGACCCTTGGGGGGACCCCACTACCTCTCTCCACTCAGAAAACTTACCATTTATTCCTACCCTTTGTTTCCTGTCTTTTAACCAGCTCTCAATCCACAAAAGGACCTTCCTTCCCTCTTATCCCATGACATCTTACTTTACTTAAGAGCCTTTGGTGAGGGAGCTTATCAAAGGCTTTCTGGAAAGCATACTATATCCACTGGATCCCCCTTGTCCATCCCCTCAAAGAACTCTAGCAGATTAGTAAGACATAGTTTCCCTTTACAGAAACCATGTTGACTTTCCCCCAACAAATTATATTCATCCATGTGTCTGACAATTTTATTCTTCACTATAGTTTCAACTAATTTGCCTGGTACTGACATTAGACTTACCGATCTATAATTGCCAGGATCACCTCTAGGGCCCTTTTAAAATATTGGTGTCATGTTAGCTATCTTCCAATCATTAGGTATGGAAGCCGATTTAAAGGATAGGTTACAAACCACAGATAATAGTTCCACAATTTCCCATTTGAGTTCTTTCAGAACTCTTGGGTGAATGCCATCTGGTCCCGATGATTTGTTACTATTAAGTTTATCAATTTGTTCCAAAATCTCCTCTAATGACACCTCAATCTGGGACCATTCCTCAAATTTGTCTCCTCAAAAGAATGGTTTAGGTTTGGGAATCTCCCCAATATCCTCAGCTGTGAAGACTGAAGCAAAGAATTCATTCAGCTTCTCTGCTATGACTTTATTATCTTTGAGTGCTTCTTTAGCATCTCAAGCGTCCAAGAGCTCCACTGGCTGTTTAGCCAGCTTCCTGCTTCTGATGTACTTAAAAAACATTTTTCTATTACTTTTTGAGTTTCTGGCTAGCTGTACTTCAAACTCCTTTTTGGCTTTTCTTATTATATTTTTACACTTAATTTGACAAAGTTTACAGCCCTTTCTATTTTCATCACTGGGATTTGACTTCCACTTTTTAAAAGATATCTTTTTATCTGTCACTGCTTCTTTTACCTGGTTGTTAAGCAACGGTGGCACTTTTTTCGTTCTTTTACTGTGTTTTTTAATTTGGGGTATACATTTAAATTGAGCCTCTATTATGGTGTCTTTGAAAAGTTTCCATGCAGGTTGCAGAGATTTTAACTTTTGTTACTGTACCTTTTAGTTTCTGTTTAACTAACTTTTAGCGTAGTTCTCCTTTGTGAAATTAAATGCCACAGTGTTGGGCTGCTGAGATGTTTTTCCCACGACAGGGATGTTAAATTTTATTATATTATGGTCACTATTTCCAAGTGGTCCAGTTATATTTACCTCTTGAACCAGATCCTGCACTCCACTGAGTACTAAAAACCAGTCCTTAGCACTAAACCTAACCCTAACCCTAACAGTAAACCTAAGCCTAAAGCTAATCCTAAACCTAGCCCTATCACTAAAACCCTAACCCTAACCCTGACCCTAAACTGAAACCGTAATCTTAACCATAACCATAACCTTAATCCTAACCCTAACCTTAACCCTAACCCTAACCAAACCCTAACCTTAAACTTTAACTATAACTATAACCCTAACCCCTAAACCAAATCTAACCGAGTCAGGGACCCTAACGCTAATCCTAAACCTAATCTGAACCCAAAACCTAAAACCTAACCTATAATCTTAACTGTCACCTTCATTCTAACCCTAACCCTAACCCAACAGTAAACCTAAAAGTGAATCTAACCCTAACCTTAACCGTAACCCTCACCCTAACTGTAACCCTAACCCTAACTCAAACTCTAAACCCTAAACCCTAACCCTAGCACTAAGACAAACCGTAACCCTAATCTTAACCCTAACCCTAACCTTAACAAACCTTAATCCTAATCTTCACCCTAAAACTAAGTCTACCCCTAACCCTAACGCTAACCATTATCCTAACCCTAACCTATAACCCTCATCTGGACCCTAATCCTGACACTGACCTTATCCCCAACACTAACCCCAACCCTAAACTGTAATCTTAATTTAACATTAATCCTAACGCTAACCCTAATCCAACCCTAATCCCAATCTTAAACCTAACCTGAACCCTAACTCAAACTCTAAACCCTAACCCTAACTCTAAACCTATCCCTAACCCTAACCCTAACCCTAACTCTAATTAGGGATGTTAAATGTTGGTTAATTGAATAGTGTAGTAACCTCAAGAATTCTTATTGGTTAGTTGACTATTCTATAGACCCTGAGGTTGGGGCCAGCAGAAGTGTGGGGTGGCAGGCGTGAACTAGTCCACAAGGGGAGCCAGTTTAAAAACCATCTCCTATTGCCAACCTGCGGCTTGTTGCCCTGTGCTGCTGCCTCAGATAAAAAGGCAGCATTGTGGGGTGGCAGTAGTCTCTGTCTGCGTGGGGGCAGGGTCTGAGCTCCTGGACCTGGCGCGAACCAGAACTGAGCCAGGCTGTCTGCCTGCCCAGCTCCTAATACACTTTAAATGCAGTCACAGCGGGGGTAGGTCCCACACCCTGTGTGAGACAGAACTGAGCTGGGCTGCTGGACAGCCTGCTAAAAAATTTACTGGTTGTGGGAGGGGAAGGGAAATGTGTGTAGTCTATAGCATTAACATAGAAGCTTGTGCTTATCAGTTAATCAGTTAGTCAATTCTATTATTACATCCCTAACCATAACCCTAAACCCTAACCCTAACCCTAATACTAAAATAAACTCTTAGCCTAATACTAACCCTAAACTCTAACCCTAACCAGCCTAATTCTAACCCTCCCCATAAACCCTTACCCTAACCCCTTAATGTTAACCATAAGACTAACTCTAACCCTAACCCTAAACTAAACTCTTACCCTAATATTAACCCTAACCCTAACCATAACCCTAGATCATAACCCCTAAACTTATCCCTAACCCTAAACCGTAATCTTAATCATAACCTTAATCCCAGCCCTAATGCTAATCCTAACTTTACCTAACCCTAATCTAACCAAACCCTAACCCTAACACTAACCCAAACTTCAATGCGAACCCTAACCTTAACCCTAAACCCTAACCCTAACCCTAAACTTAAACCTTAACCCTCACCCTAAAACTAAATCTATCTCTAACTCTAACCCTAACCCTAATCCTAACTGTAACCATCATCCTAACCCTAAACCTAACCCAAATCCTAAAACATATACTTAAGAGCAAGATTAATCCAAAACCTCACCCTTAATCCTAACCCCAACCCCTAACCTTCATCCTGACACTAAACTTATTCTGAACTCGAACCCTAACCCTTCCCACAGGCCCAAGGCTGCGCATGGAGTTGCATATCCGTTCTTTGAAATGTACAAGAGCCCCATCAACTACATGACTAGTAAATTAACTGACATTTAACATCTTTAACTGTAACCCCTGACTCTAACCCTTCCATTAAACCTTTTCCTAACCCCAACCCTAACGCTACCACTAAACCTATCCCTAACCCTAAACTGTAATCTTAATGATAACCTTAATGATAACCTTAACCCTAACACTAACCTAATCCTAACCCTAATCCTAACACTAAATATTAAACCTATCCCTCACCCTAACCCTAATCTTAACCCTAACCCTGAACACTAACCCTAGCCCTAACCCTAAACTGTAACCTTAACCCTAAATACAAACCCTAAAATTAATCTTAACCCTAACCCTAAACCATAATCTTAACCATAACCTTAATCGTAGTCTTAATCCAAACCCAACAGTAAATCTAATACTGAATCTAACCCTAACCCTTGCTCTAACCGTAGCCTCACCCTAACCCTAACCATAACCCTAACCCAAACCCTAACACTATCCCTAAACCTAACTCTAACAATAACCCTAAACCCTAACCCTAATACTAAACCTATCCCCAACCCAAATCCTAACCTTAAGGCTACCCTAGCCCCTAACCTCAGCCCTAACCCTAACCCTCACCCTAACCCTAACCCTAACCCAATCCCATCCCTAACCCTAACCATAAACCTCACACTAACCCCAAGTGAAACCCTAACCCTAAACCTATCCCGAACCCTAACCTTAACCCTAGCCCTACCCCTAAACCCTAACCCTAACCCATAACACTAAACCCTAACCTTAACCCTACAATTAAATTTATCCCTAACCCTAACCCTTAATCCTGATTCTGACTCTAACCTTAACCCTAAACCTAAAGCAAACCCCACCCCTAACCCTATCCCTAATCCTAACCCTAAACTGGAATCTTAATCGTGCCCTTAATCCTAACCCTAACTGTAACCCTAACCTAACGCTAACCAAACCCTATCCCTACCCCTAAACCTAACCCAAACCGTAAGGGTGCGTCTAGACTACATGGCTCCGTTGACGGAGCCATGTAGATTAGGGTTGTAGGCAAAGGGAAACGAAGCAGCAATTTAAATAATCGCCGCTTCATTTAAATTAAAATGGCTGCTGTGCTGTGCCGATCAGCTGTTTGTTGGCACAGCGCTGTAGTCTGGACGCTCCGCGGTTGACATCAAAGGCATTTGTCGACCTCCCCGGTATGCCTCGTGGGATGAGGTTTACCGGGGAGGTCGACAAACGCCTTTGATGTCGACCGCGGAGTGTCCAGACTACAGTGCTGTGCCGACAAACAGATGATTGGCACAGTGCGGCAGCCATTTTAATTTAAATGAAGCGGCGATTATTTAAATCGCCCTTCATTTCCCTTTGCCTAGTAAACAAATCTACATTGCTCCGTCGATGGAGCCATGTAGTCTAGACGTGCCCTAAGATTGAATCCTAACTCTATCTTAACCCTAACCCTCACTCAAACACTAACACTAAACCTATCCCTATCTCTACCTGTAAACCACAATCTTAACTGTAACCTTAATCCTAACCCTAATGCTAACCTTAACCTAACCCCACCCCTAACACTAACCTAAGCTTAAACCCTAACCCTCACTCTAACCCTAACCCTAAAATCTAACTCTAACTCTAACACTCACCCAAACCCTAACCCTAATCTGAAACCCTAACCCTAACCCTACCACTAAACTTACCCCTAACCCTCACCCTTAATCCTCACCCTAACGCAACAGTAAACTGAACAGAGACTCTAACCCTAACCCCTAAACCAGGGGTGGGCAATAATTTTTGCCCGGGGACCATTTCAAAAACTTTTGAAGTAGCCCTGGGCCACCCTGGAAGAAGCGGGGCCTAAATGGCCTAATTGGCCTTGGGGTGGGGGAGCAGCAGGGCCTCTGCGGGCCAGATCCACCCTAACCCTAAACCCCTAGCCCTAACCCTAAATTTAAACCCTAATCCTAACCCTAACCCAACCCTAATCCTCAACCCTAATCAATACACGCAAGGACTAAGAAAATCCTAGGTTGAAAGAAAGTCATTAACTAAGCATGTGCAACATAAATGGCCGTGTGTTTTTTACAAGTCGGTAGCCACTATGAATGTCTTGTACCTCATCAAGCAAGGATTACCTCTTTACGTCAAGCTGTAGCACCTGATCTCTGCTTTGGAGATCCTGAGGTGAATCCTTTATGTTTGGCATAGTGGCCTATCCGCCACCCCCACAGAATGCATTGAGAACTGTCTGCAACTAATGACAGGAGTAGCTGCATCCCTACCAATGACACAAAAGATGAGCAACATTTTCCCAAACACACTAGGGACTGCTCCCACAATTTATACCTGTGCATGAGATGATAGCTAAGGATATTCATTTTTCTAGAAATTACCAAGTCAACTCTCCCTAGCCCTAACCCTAATCCTAACTCTAACTACCAAGTCAACCCTAACTCTAGCTAGTGAAATTTTGCTATGTTCCAGCCAAAGTGATAATAACCCCTTGATGTGATTTAAGTAATAAAGCAATTATTGTATATTCTGTTAGCTTTCTTGTGGGCTGGGAATAGCAAATCTTGAGTTTCAGATAGGTGCATTAATCTTTCCAGCTTTCCAGCTATGGAAACATCATAACCTGTAACCTGTTTTTTATTGCTATTTCATCCCTCAATTATGCTACTTTTAAAAATAACCCTCAGAAAGGGAGGCGGGGAAGAGCCATAAGATTGTCTATTTACATATTTTACTGTGAGGTAAAATGAAAGGGCACTCATGCATGCTAGAAAAGACAGTTTTGGTAGGACTCCTCAAGTATGTAGACGCATAGGCAAAGGGTAAAGTTCATCTAATATCACTTGTGCAACATGTTCCTCAACATGGTGGGGATGATCAAACATCCCCCAGGAGCCATGCTCAAGTGTGTGTTGGAATTTAATAGCTGATAATGTGAGAAGGAGATTTTAAGAAGCATGAGAAATCACATCTCTTGTAAACGTTTGGAATGGAATAAGAGGATAATGTAGTGATACAGATTAAGTTTGTTGGATTAAATATTCTGACAAACCTTGGAAGGACCCTCCTCACCCCCAAACACTCCTGTGCAGGTAGCTGTGGGTATGCACACAGAAGAAAAAGCCTGAGCTACTTGGTTATATGCAGTTTTGCATCTAAAGGTCAGCTAGAGGGCACAAATTAGTATTGTTCTATTCTGGAGTTAAAGTCATTTGTTCTCTCACAACCCAATCTAGAGCCCAAGAATTCTTCCGCTGGGCCAGATTAAATGATTAACCAATGAGCAAAAGATGATCACTTAATGCTATCGATTATAAGCATCCTCCCCCTGCCAGAAATATTTTCGAGGGCTGGCCACCAGCATGGCTCAGTCCTGGCTGGGCTTGTGTCCCCAAAGTGACCCACGCTGTGGCTTTTCAGAGAAAGTAATTTAGGAGCCTAGTGGGCAGGCAGCCTGGCTTAGTCCTGGCTCGCACCAGATACCGGGAGCTACCCTCTTTGTGGCTCTATCTGCCTGGCTGATAAATGACTTTACTTGCAGAGCCACAAGTGGGGGTAGCTCCCGGACCCGGTGCCATCTGGGACTGAACTAGGTTCCTACCCGCCCGGGTCCTAAATGACTTTCAGTGCAGATCCACAGCATGGGTAGTTATTGACCCGGTATGAGCTACCTCTTAGGGTATGTCTACACTAGCCCCCTAGTTCGAACTAGGGAGGCTAATGAAGGCATTCGAAGTTGCAAATGAAGCCCGGGATTTAAATATCCCAGGCTTTATTTGCATCTTCCCGTCCAGGCGCCATTTTTAAATCCCCCTAGTCCGAACTAACTGTCTGCAGCTACATGCAGCAGTCAAAAGTTAACTCGAACTAAGTCCTTAGTTCGAGTTAACTGTTACACTTCATTCCACGACTTAGTTCGAGTTAACTTTCGACTGCTGCGTGTAGCCACAGACAGTTAATTCGGACTAGGGGGATTTAAAAATGGTGCCCGCCCGGGAACATGCAAATGAAGCCAGGGATATTTAAATCCCGGGCTTCATTTGCAACTTCGAATGCCTACATTAGCCTCCCTAGTTCGAACTAGGGGGCTAGTGTAGACAGACCCTTATTGATTAACTTTGTACACAATTAATGAATTGCATACTTGTTAACATCCCTAATAATACAAACAGCACTTGAGGATTGTTTGAATTAAGGCATGGGCTGCTCCAGCTCCTAGTTTAGTCCAGTTGGGACAGAACAAAGATGACTTAAAGGTTACATAGCTGACCCTGCCCTTAAGCTGCGAGTTTTGTGCTGCAACTGCTGGAGACACAGCATTCAGGCTCACCCTGGTGATAGAGGTCTTGTGAAACATATGGCAATTCTATGTCTGTCCCCACCAGAAGAGACATGAACCTCCCTGGATATTTTCAGAACTAGTAGTGCATACTAGCACTCTGTTTTCACAGATGCAAATGGGAACACTAAGGGCTGAGAGCAGCTGAACTAGCAATTTGAAAGTTTGTCTTGAAGTCTGGATCTAGAGCCAAGGGGCAGGGTCTTCAAACTAAACTTTGTGCATGCTAATTGGTTGAGCTCTTTTTTTCTTTCAAGAACAGGGATAAATCTCTTTAGTGAAATTTTCATCACACCTGTGAGAAAGTAATTGTTAGTAACTACTTAATTAGCTTCTCCCAGGTGGCATGTCACAAATAGACTCACCCAGCTGGCAATTTCATATTTATTTATTTTCATAGATGTCTACTTGCTGCCATGGCCTTTTGTGGTCAGGTATCACTTTTCTTTCTTTCTTTCTTTCTTATATTATTATTTCTCTTCTAATTGGTTATTTTGGTTCATTCTGAGTTGTGTTGTACCTGTTAAGTTTTAAAGTGGAGCTTTACTTAACAAAACTTAACAAAGCCAGCCTCCTTTAACACATCCTCTATGGTTACTGCCATGTATGTTCGTGCTCTGTAAATATCCATTTTCAGGCTAATTAGACTGCCTCTCCATACACAGCAGTGTGTAGGTCTCTTCATTCTCAAGTAGGTCCCATAACTTCAGTCTCAGTATCTGTCAATCAAAGGCAATTGCTGATGCCAATCATTGACATTCTCTGCTGCTTATGCAATAAAAAAAATAAAGTGAAAATCAATGGACAATGGAAGGGCAAAGATGTTCAAGAAAACCAACCCCAGTACCAACCTTTGGGGCAGTCCATTTGACACTGACTATCAGCCAGACATTGAGCTGTTGATCACTACCCGTTGAGCCCAAAAATCTAGCCAGCTTTCTAGCCACATTACAATCCATTTATCCAATCCATACTCCCTTAACTTGCTGGCAAGAATGTATAAAAAGGAAGACTGTATAAAAAGCCTTTCTAAAGTCCGGGTATGTCACGTCTGCCACCTTCCCCATATTCACAGAGCCAGTTACCTTGTGACAATAAGGTTGGTCAGGCATGACTTGCTCTTGGTGAATCCATGTTGACCATTTCTGATCACTTTCCTCTGTTTCAAATGCTTAAAAATGGATTTCTTGAGAATTCCCTCCATGGTTTTTCTGGGGACTGAAAAAGCTGACCAGTTCCATGGATTGTCCTTCTTCTCCACATTTGCCTTTTTCCAATCACCTGGGAACTCCCCTGATCACCATGAGTTTCCAAGATAATGGCCAATGGCTCTGCAATCGCATCAGCCAACTCCCTCATCACCCTCAGATGCTCTAGATCTGGCCTCATGGACTTGTGTAAGTTCAACTTTTCTGAATAGTTCTTAACCTCTTCTTTCTCCACCAAGGGCTGCCCACATCCTTCCCATACTGTGTTGCCTAATGCAGAGTCTGGGAGCTGACTGTCTGTAAAGAAAGAGGCAAAAAAAGTATGGAGTACTTCAGCTTTTCCCACATCATCTGTCACTAGGTTACCAACCTCATCCAGTAAGGGCCCCACACCTTCCCTGACCACCCTCTTATTGCTAACATGCCTGTAGAAACCTTTCTTGAAAAAACAACAAATAGTCTGGTAGCACTTTATAGACTAACAAAACATGTAGATCTGTGTTTCTTAAACTTTTTAAGATTGAGGAACACCAAACAATAATTTTTTTTTATGAGGAGCACCAAGGATTTTTGGTTGAGCAAAAAAAAAGGTCAGGGGAAAAGAGCAGTTTAAGAAACACTGATGTAGATGGTATCATGAGCTTTCATGGGCACAGCCCACTTCTTCAGATGACTGGAGTGTTGGATGTCTAGGACCAAATGGGGGGGAGGGGAAGGACAAGAAAAGGCAGTGGGTAAAAAATGTATCAAGGGATCAAGGGACAGCTGAGTCTATAAGCACCTAAAGACAAGATAGTCAAAGGGGGCAGATAAGAAGCATTAATTCATAAACAACAAAGAGTCATGAAACACTTAAAGACTGATGAAACATCTAGATGGTATCATGAGGTTCTTCAAAGACAAAGAACCATTGTCGCCCTCATTGTTTGATAGGTAGGTAATGACCTAACCATCCAGTATCTTTGTTTAATCCAGAGGTGTGAGAACTGAACCTGTGAATGAGCTGAAGCTCCAGTCCTTCCCTGTGTATTTGGCTCCTGTAACGAAACAGCCACTTGAAGATCTATTAATGCACGCCCAGGGAGATTAATGTGTGTCCCCACAGGCTTTTGTATGTTCCCTTTACGGATATCTGATTTGTGTCCATTAATTCTTTCACATAGGGACTGTCCAGTTTGTCCAATATATATTGCCGTGGGGCATTGCAGGCATAGATTAAATTACTGGATGTGCAATTGAATGAGCCTCTGATTTGGTGGCTTATGTGGTTGGCTCCAGTTATGCGTTTGCTTGTATAGATATGTGGGCAGAGTTGGCACTTTGCTTGATTGCAGGGATGGGTTCCTGGATGTTTATGATGTAGCTGTGTAGCATGATTATTGGAAAGAATACGTTTCAGGTTGGGGGGTTGTCTGTAAGAGAGCATAGGCCTTCCCCCAAGGCCGCTGAGAGTGAGGGGTCATTTTCCAAGATAGTTTGTAGATTGTGGATAATGCATTGGAGGGGTTTAATTGTAGACTGTAGGTAATGACAAGTGGAATTCTGGTATTTTCTCTTTTGGGTCTGTCTTGGAGTAGTTCATATCTGGGTACTTTTTTGGTTCTGTCAATTTTTTTTTTCACTTCTCCAGGTGGGTATTTCAGGTTTAGAAATTCTCTATAAAGATCCTGTAGTTCTATGTCTCTGTCTGTGGGATCAGAGCAAATCCGGTTGTATCTTAGGGCTTGGCTGTATACAATAGATTGAAAAATCTGTCTGGGATGGGAGCTGGAGGCATGAAGGTAAGTGTAGTGGTCGGTTGGTTTCTGGTATAGGGTGGTTGAGATTTGTCCACTTTTAAATTGTACTGTAATGTCCAGGAAGTGGATTGCTCACGTAGACTGGCACAGGCTGAGGTTGATGGTGGGGTGGAAGTTGTTGAAATCTTTGTGAAATTCTTCAAGAGTCTCTTTCCCGTGGGTCCATATGATGAAAATGTCATCAATGTAGCGTAAGTAAAGAAGGGCTGTTAGGGGGCAAAAGCTGAGGAAACATTGTTCAAGGTCAGCCATAAAGATGTTGGCATATTGTGGTGCCATGCGGTTACCCATGGCTGTGCCGCTGACTTGAAGACACAAATTGTCTCTGAATTGGAAGTAGTTGTGGGTGAGGACAAAGTCACAGAGTTCTGTAACTGAGGGTACGTCTACACTAGCCCCCTAGTTTGAACTAGGGAGGCTAATGAGGGTGACCGAAATTGCTCATGAAGTGCAGGATTTAAATATCCCTGGCTTGATTAGCATACTCCCGGCCGGTTGCCATTTTGGAAACTGACTAGCCCAAAGTAACTGCCCGTGTCTACACGCGACAGAGAAGCGGGATTCCGAGATAAACCCCTTAGTTCGAATTAACTGTTACTCCTCATGGAATGAGGTTTAACAGTTATTTTGAACTAAGGGGTTTATCTCAGAATCCCACTTCTCTGCCGCGTGTAGATGCGGGCAGTTACTTCGGGCTAGTCAGTTTCCAGAATGGCAACCGGCCGGGAATATTTATTATTTATTTATTTTATTTATTTAAATATTTTTACCCTGACTTTCTATTTAAAATATTCAAGGCGGCTTACAAGAACAAAAAAAAAAATACAAATATATATACAAATATAAAATATGAGAATTTAAAATATGAGACCTCAGAGGGACATAACCAGTGGGATATTTAAATCCCACACTTCATTAGCAATTTCAGTTGCCCTCATTAACCTCCCAAGTTCGAACTAGGGGGCTAGTGTAGACGTACCCTAAGTGTGCAGTGTTGTCATTGGGGATGGTGTTTCTGATGGCCTGTAATCCGTCTTCATGTGGAAGATTGGTGTAAAGGGCTTCTATGTCCATAGTGGCCAGGATGGTATTTTCAGGTAGATTACTGATGTTTTGAAGTTTCCTCAGGAAGTCAGTGGTGTTGCGGAGGTAGCTAGGAGTGCTGGTAGCATTGGTTCTGAGGAGAGTGTCAATATAGCCAGATAATCCTGTTGTAAGTGTGCCAATGCTTGAGATGATGGGTTGTCCAGGATTTCCAGGTTTGTGTATCTTGGGTAGCAGATAGAAAACTCCTGGTCGGGGATTGGGAGAGGGGGTTAGTGTAAATTTGGTCCTGAGCAGCATCAGGGAGCTTCATGAGCCAAGAAGTTTCAGGTTTTTTTGGTATTCTTTAGTGGGATCACAGGAAAGAGGCTCATAGAATCTGGTATCGGTGAGTTGTCTGGTTGCCTTCTGTTCGTAATCTGTTCTGTTCATGATGACTACAGCACCTCCTTTGTTGGCCTCTTTGATTATGATGTTAGGATTGTTTTTGACGCTGTGTATAGCATTGCGTTCTGCATGACTGAGGTTATATGTTATATGTTGTTTGTTGACAATGTCAGCTCGAGCACATTTACAGAAGTAGTTGAAATCAAGACTTTCGTTAAGACCGTTGGTCGGGGTCCACATAGAGGCCTTCCTCTTGTGGGATTGGTGGGAGGGAGCAACAAGGTCAGTGTGGTGTACTTCGGTGTGTTGGAAATATTCCTTCAGGAGGAGGCAGTGGAAATAGGATTCCAGATCTCCACAGAACTGAATCATATTCATAGGGGTAGTAGGGCAGAAGGTGAGTCCGCGAGATAGGACAGATTCCTCTGCTGGGCTAAGAGAGAGGTTAGATAGGTTGACAATGTTGTTGGGTGAGTCGAGAGTATCTGGAATAGCCTTCGCATCCCTTGCTAGTTGCAATTCCAGTTGTGCTCTGGCACTCCTGATAACATTCCTGCACGCTCGAGCAATATATTTATACTTCTCCCTGGTCACTGGTCCATGTTTCCACTTCTTATGAGCTTCCTTTTTGTGTATAAGCTCACCAAGGATTTTACTGTTAAGCCAAGCTTGTCGCCTACCATATTTGCTTTTCTTACTGCACATCAGAAGTCCTGTGCCTTCAATAAGGTTTTTTTTAAAATACTGCCAACTCACCTGGATTCCTTTCCTCTTCATATTAGCATCCCAGGGAATCCTGCCCATCAGTTCCATGGAGGAGTAAAAGCCTGCCTTTCTGAAGTCCAGGGTCTGTTTTTTGCTACTCTTCTTTCTTCCTTTGGTCAGGATCCTGAAATCAACCATCTCACGATCACTGCTTCCCAGGCTGCCGCCCACATCCACTTCTTGTATTAATTCCTCCCTGTTTGTGAGCAGAAGGTCAAGCTGTACATGGCCCCTGGTCAGATCCTTCAGCACTTGTACCAAGAAGTTATCCTCAACATTCTCCAAAAACTTCCTGGATTACCTGTGTACTGCCGTATTGGTCTCCCAACAGATGTCAGGGTGATTAAAGTCCCCCATGAGAAGCAGGGCCTGTGATCTGGAACTTCAAGGGGTAGCCGAGTTAGTCTGTTACAGAAAACAACAACAAATGGTCTGGTAGCTTCTGTTAGTTGTCTGAAGAAATCCTCGTCTACCTCATCCACTTAATCCGGTGGTCTATAGCTGACATGGAGCATGACATCTCCCCTGTTGCTCCCGCCTCTAAACTTAATCCAGAGACTCTTAACAGGCTTTTCTCTCACTTTATACTGGAGTTCTGGGCAATCATACTGCTCTCTTACATATAGTGCAGCTCCTCCACCTTTTCTCGCCCACCTGTCCTTCCTGAACAGCTTATACCCTTCCATGACAGTTCTCCAATCATGTGAGTCATCCCACCATGTCTCCATTATTCAAGTCAAATCATAATTCTTGGACTGTGCCAAGAGTTCCATTTCTTCCTGCTTGTTTCCCAGGTCTCTTGAGGTCGTGTACAGACACCTTCGATAACTAGCTGATTGCCCTACCTTCTCCTTGTGTTTCTTCCCAGTGTATCTCTTCCCCACTTACCTAGGGCTTAGGTCACTGTTCCCCGCCGAACCTAGTTTAAAGCCACTCGGTTTGTAAGCCTACCTGCGAAAAATCTCTTTCCTCTCTTCGTTAGGTGGATCCCATCTCTTCCTAGCAACCCCTGTGCCTGGAACAGCATCCCCTGGTTAAGGAATCCAAAGCCCTCCCTCGGACACTACCTGTGCCAGTGTATATTAAATTGACAGATAGCAGGCCTTAGCAAAATAAGTGAGTGTACATGCTTTCTCTAATGTCATACATCAAAAAAAGACTGGAATTTGTTATCACAGCAGCCCACTGAAAGAGCGTTATCACATATCTGGGCCACATGAAAGAGAGCTGGAAAGGATTACAGAATGTCTCCACGGAAATTTACATTTGTAAGATGATTCCAGCGATGCTGGGCCTGAAAAACAAGCCTGGATCATAGGAATGCTCTATCTCGGTCAGAAATCCTAAATGAATTCTTTGCTTTGGTCTTCAAGGCTGAGGATGTTAGAGAGATTCCCAGACCTGAGCCATTCTTTCCAGGTGGCAAATCTGAAGAACTGTCCCATCATTAGACGAGGTTTTGGAAGAAATAGATAAACTTAACAATAACCAGTCGCCAGGACCAGATGGCATTCACCCTAAAATTCTGAAAGAATTCAACTGTGAAATTGTAGAACTATTAACTATGGTTTGTAACCTATCCTGTAAATCAGCTTCTGTACCTACTGACTGAAAGATAGCTAATGTGATGCCAATATTTAAAAAGGGCTCTAGTGTTGGTCCTACCAATTACAGATTGCCACGTCCAGGGAATGCGTCCACTTTTTCGGAACAGTTTCCAAAAAAGCGGGCACTTTCTTTTGGCATCCCTGTATTCCTCATTTTATGAGGAATAAGGGATTTTCCAAAAGAGGAAGTTTTTCCCACATTTGGCCCTGTGTAGTGGGGCCAAATGTCAGAAAAGCTTCTTCTGAAAAAACAAGAGGAAAAATGTACACAAATTGCAAACTGCAATTTGCGTATCTTAAAAAAAATTTTTTTTAAAAAGCAGTGTAGACATAGCCAGAGAGAGAGAGAGAGAAAGAAGGAAGACAAGTAGTTGTATGGAGACAGATAGATGTTTTTCTATATTCCACAATAAACATATATTTTAAATTATTTCCAGGAGAAATGGCACAATCTGTGCATTTAAAAACAACAAAAAAGAGGGAGCTAAGAAATTAGTGCTGGCTTCCTAGGTTCATCATGTTTGTACTCATGCACCAACAATATTATCTATCTATTCTAGTTTCCAGTGACTTCATGTTACTGCCTCAAAGCACAAAAGCATTAACTCAGCAAGGCTCCTTTTTAATAACTCTGCAGAATTGTTTTGCAAATGAACAAAGATAATGTTGGCCTGACAGTCTGAGATCGGGCTGTTGATGAAGGTTCAGGCTAGGAAGAGAGATTTCTCTGATAAGTTCCAGCATCGATCTAAGAGAGCAGCTGGGAAACAGTAATAAATACATTTGCTCCTTTTAGATGTCACCAGTTATAAATATGAAGCTTCAGACTCAGCTTCATTACAGTCTGAATTGAGTGACTTATCCTAAAGTTATCTTGTTTCAAGCTTCCACCTGCTCTAGTTTATTTAGTTGCATATCACCATCAAGGTGAGAACCAAATGTTGACTTATGACTAGTGGTTCTCTTCTTTCTTGCAAGTTTATTTCACATGTTATTGAACACTGAGCTGAACCACTGAATTTATCTTGTTTTGTTATTATGGCATTGACTAAGAATTTTGACTTGGGCTAGATTTCTGCTGTGACACGGTAAACTGTCACAAGGAGAAAGGAGGATGAAGAAAAGAAAACTTAATGCTCTGTAAGTAGCTGAATGTAGTCACCCTCTTCTTCATACTACTGCTTTTTTAAAGAGAAAAACATCAGGAAACAGATGATGGAACCTTTATACCTACTTCGGAGTTAGACATAGGCCAGTTTCATCTACACACACAGTAAAATAGGGAAGGGAGATGTGGCTAGTATAATTTTTAGAAAAGCATGCTGGGAATGGGAGGAGTCATAGGTCCTCCATAATACAAGCTCTTTGAATGCTCAGTCAGTGATAGGAAAGTATATTGAAAGCAGAGCTCTAACTAAGGGTGTTAAATATCGGTTAATTTACTAGTCAAGTAGTCAATGGAAATTCGACTAGTCGAAAGGCACTTACACATTCCTTCCTTCCTGCTGGGGCTCTTGTACATTTCAAAGGAGGAAAGTGAACCTCCGCATGCCAGCTTTGAAATGTACAAGAGCCCCTAGTGGGAGGCTTAATGCAGGAGGCGGAGGCTGGTCATCATCAACATTTTTTTAATGAAATAAACATTTTCAGGGAAAGTGTGTCCTTTCCTCAGATAAATTATAATTTTAGTAGGACACATGAACATAAGAACTGCCATACTGGGTCAGACCAAAGGTCCCTTTATCCTGTCTTCTGAGAGAGACCAGTGTCAGGTGCCCCAGAGGGAATGAACAGAACAGAATCATCAATTGATCCATGCCTTGTCAAACACAGGCTAGAGACACCATCCCTGTTCATCCTGGCTAATAGCCATTGATTGACCAATCCTTCATGAATTTAACTAGTTCTTTTTTGAACCCTGTTATAGGCTTGGCCTTCCCAACATGCTCTGGCAAGGAGTTCCACAAGCTGACTGTGTGGAAGAAATACTTCCTTTTGTTTGCTTTAAACATGCGTCATTCTGTTCTTGTTATGAGAAAGAGTGAAGAGCACTTCCTTATTTACATTCTCTTATCTATAGACCTCAATCATATCCTCCCATAGTTATCTCTTTTCCAAGCTGAAAAGTCCCAGTGTTACTAAAGTCTCAATCTTATTAATCTCTTCTCCTACAGAAGACTTTCCATATTCCTAATCATTTATGTTGCCCTTTTCTGAACCTTTTCCAATTACAAGATACCTTTTTTGATAGGTGGTGACCACATCTGCATACAGTATTCAAAATGTGGATGTACATGGATTTAAATAGAGGCAATATGATATTTGCTGTCTTATAATCTATTTTAATCTTCTCTTTTTTTTAAAGTAAAAAGTCTAAACCTCCTGCTGAACATTTTGACAAAAATATTTTTTTGCTGTTGTTGTCAATTTTCTTTCTGGGACTCCCCCACTCACCTCTCTATTATCCAAGTAGTTGTAAAGTTGCCTTCAGTGGGAGTTGGATTGTGGATTCAAACCAGAATTTTCAGAAGTGCTTGGAACCCATAATTGGGGTCCAATTTTCAGTATATTGGATGTCGAGGTTTTTGAAACTTTGGCCAAATGGAGGCTGTTGGGAGCTGGGCCTTCTGGCCTGATTTTTCAAAAGCACTTTGGTGTCTAAAGATGAAGGCAGGCACAGTGGGATTTTTAAAAGTGCATAAAGGCTTGTGTACAGATTATGTTAGTATATGTTATGTAGCTCAAGAGTGAATGGGCCACTCCTGTGAGTGATATAACGCCGAGAGCAGTGGGCAAAGCAGAGGTGTGCTGACAGAAGAGCTCTCTCCAATTGGCATGCAGCATTGATGTAGTGCTTCTCATGGAGTCTAGCCCTAAGTGAGTTAAAAACCTACCTGGCATTGACCCATATCTGCATTGTTACATACTTCTATACCAGGACATAAATTCAGCCAGAGCTGTCCAGCGCACAGCTCTGGTAATTTTTTTCAAACCTGCAGTAGCTATGGTACACCCTATAGAGCTGGAACCCAGAGCTCTAGCACTTCCCCACTGTGATGGGGTAGACACATCCCACACTGGGGGCGAGGAGGCGGGCCTTGTCCTGCTGGCTGAAAAAGACCCTGCCCCACAGCCCTGCTGGGCATGCTCCCAGGGGGACCTGGCTATAAGAGGCCAGGAGGAAGCTCAGTCTGGGCAGACAGCCAGAGGGGAAGGAGCTTATGCCCAAGCTCCAAGGCAGCCTGTCTTGCCACCATGTCAGCTGCCAGAGCAGCCGCTGTTTCAGCAGCCACAGCAGCCAGCGCAGCAGCTGCCACAGCCACAACAGCTTCAGCCGTGACCCCAGTGACTTCCCCAACAGCAGTGGCCCACTGGGAAGGACAGGCACCCTGAGCTGTACTCGGCAGGGTGAGTCACTGGTGAGCTGCCAGGAAGTAGCCCAGTGCAGGGGATTGTTCTCCGGGAGGTTGGCGTGTTTTGGTATACAACCCCGCCAACCAGGCAGTAGAACACTACACTGCCGCAGGGCCCCGGGCTGGGACCTGGAGGAGTGGGAGGGCCCCGGTCCTCCTCCCTCTCCCCCCCCAGACACAAGCCTATTGTCTGCCTTTGGGGGGAAAGACTCACTGGTGGACTAGGCCGGTGAGGGTGTATTCACCCCAGTAGAGGGGACTGAACTGTGGACTAGGTCAGTGTGGCCGTATTCACTGCAGTAGAGGGGAAGTCTACTTTTTTAGCTGCCGGTGCCGGGTCATGTATGCTGGGAAAAGGCGACTTCCGAGTTGAGGGCCCCACCCCTGGGACCCACCATCATGTGGCTGAAGCCCTGAGTGCCAAGGGCCTTCCCCCTTGTGGGACTGAAGCCCGGAGTCCCAAATAGGGGTGGGGGGATGCCAGGAAACTGTTTTTGAGAATTAAAGCCGTACTGAAAACCTTTGTAAATCTGGCTGTGTTCTTTGACATGCAGTGATAGGTATTCTGCAAACGCCTTAGGTAATCAAGTGTAACTACCACTTCTGCACAACATTATCTACATCATTCACAAATCTTAGCATTCAGGGCTTTCCATCCTTGCTGAAGAAAAAAAAAGTGCTTCCTATTTGTGCAAAACCTGTTACATTTGCAGTTTGCTTCTTAAAAGAAAAAAAAAAGACCATTTACCAGAAAAAAAGATTATCACTTTCAAAATTTCATTCTGCCAAAGGTCAATTTGAAAGATGAAAATATGATGATTCATGTTTCACAGGGAACGCTGGTGAAAAGACAATGTCCAGGGTCCTGAACAATCCCCATTCATCTCTCATAACAGAATATGCTCTAGTTTTATGATGCACACAGCTGGAAACCAGAAAGTCATGTGTACTTGTGAGCTAATTTTGTGCCCTACACACCTTGCCTTAAGGCCCTTCACTTAGCTGAAAAAACTCAGGGCTTCATTCTCCCCTGTCCTATAGCTTGGTCTAGTTTGTTTGTGCATAGTGGATTTAACATATTACCACGTCATCATGGTGGCTGGCAGGGTACACTAAAACACATTACATTACATAATGCTACCTTTTAACTTCACTTTGCTCAGCTTTAAATCTATGGAACTCCTTGCCAGAGGATATTGTGAAGGCTAAGATTATAACAGAATTCAAAAAAGAACTAGATAAATTCATAGATGATAGGTTCATCAATTGCTATTAGCCAGGATGTTCAGGGATGGTGCCCCTTTCATTTACCAAAAGTTGGGAATGGGTGATCAAACAGAACAGGTAATCTATTCTGTTCTGTTCATTCACCTTCAGGCACCTAGTATTGGCCACTGTTGGAAGATGGGATACTGGACTAGCTGGACCTTTGGTCTGACCCTGTATAGTTATTCTTATGTTTGTGACACACAAGGTGAGACTGTTATAACTCTATCAGATATTTGATTTTGTGACTTATGACTTCACACAGCTGAAGGTGATGTCCTATGGGGGCAGATACAGAACAAGATGCAATTAATGAACCATGTACATTCTGAAGGAATTGACAATCTTGCTTGGGAGAAGGAAGCTCTGAGTGTCATATTCTACTGCTGGGGCATGGTTTTCATGTGCTTTTCAGTGTTTGAGATTCTTTATCCCTGTTCAATGTTTATGCAAAACAATCTTTATGGTTAGGTGCTATTCTGCATCTCCCAGGCACCCATTGTGCAGAGGTGTAGATAATAATAATTAATCCCTAGCTCTTATACAGATGGCATGCAAACTGCAAAGCAGTGGAGATTCCTACACTTGGTTACACAGACTGCCAATGCTTGCAAATTTATTGTAATATTTGTCTCACCCTAGCTCCTGGAGGCACATGATTAGGTAATAAACTCCTTTTTCATGTTTTTAAAGTAACTTTAGCTTGCATGGTTGCAAAGAAAACCTTGAAAACATGATTTGATTTCACCTAACCAGTTCAGACCCAAAAGGCAAATCTAAAGCCACCCAAAATATATTATTGTTGTAAAAATCTCATAATTTTAAAGTTAATCATGATTTCTTGGCGCCTGACTCAAGATTTTCAAATTTGGGGTTGGCAATTCTTTACACTGTAAAATCTGCATTAATCCCAGTGTAATTCTCAATATTTGGGACAAATTCCCCAATAAAGTAAAAACATCTTCATTGATGTACCTTTTCTTTATAAAACAGAAGCAGTAGTTAAGAAAAAGTAATTACAGGTAGATATATAGCAGTAAAATTCAAAGCAGCAATATAATGGCCCCATAAAATTACCTAGATTTAGATATACACCAACTCATTTTTTACATTTCAAATGAATATTTTTAAAAAGAGCCCAAACTTTCTAGGAGTTCATACTAGATGACAGAAGGAGCAAGAGCTCCTGAAGTAAAAAAAGGAGGAGTGAGGCAAAGGTGGCCATAATTCTTTACAGCTGGGATTTTCAAAAGCTGCTAGAATGAAAGCTGGGCTCAACAGATGACCTATCCTATAAACTTCATTTTGCTTTGTCACCCTCCTGCTATCCTGGGCAAGTCCACTGATGGTAAAGGGGAGAAAGTGGGCAACTGCACAGGGGCCTGGCATTTCAAAGGGACCTGGAGCTCTTGTCTGCAGTCACTGCTACTTCAGCAGCAGCTGTGGTTGGAGCCACAGTGCTGCTCTACGTGGCTTTGAGGGCTATGGGGAGGGGAATGCAGTGCTGTGGGTTAGGTGGCATTAAGGGATGACTATCCTAGGCCCCACCCCTTCTGGCCGTGGCTCCACCCCTTCCAGGGGTGCAGAACCAGGCCCCCCTCCCATCTTGCCCCAGAATCTGCGGAGGCTGTCACCCCCGCTGATCCTGGGGATGTGGGAGGCTGATTTGAAACAGAAGAGCACTAAGGGCTACTCATAGCTCAAGCCCTGCTATGTGAATATCCACTTTGTAGTTGTGAGTATCTGCATCCATGGATGTCAATGCAGATGTCTGTGGCTCATTTTTGAGGCTACAGATGCAGATGCCACTACCAAGCCTCTATTTCAAAATAACAGGCTGGTTATTTCGAAATCTAAACTCCTGCTTTCCTTGGGAAATAACACTAATTTTGAAATAGCGTTAGTATGTATGCTCTGCTGCTGCTAATTTGAAATAATTGGCCTCTGGAGGCCTCTCACTATTGTACTTCTGACCGCTCTGGCCGCACTTGGCATCTCCATTGTGCATAGATTTAACATATTACCACATCATCGTGGTAGGCACAAGTCCTTCTCCTGCAGAACTTAAAACTCCAGGCAGCAGGAGAAGGGCTTGTGCCATGTTGGAGTGCAGTGAGAGCCACATGGGACACAGCAGCAAGAGAGGTGGTGGGACCTCTTGGGCAGCTGAAGCCGCCTGACCACCTGGAGGCAGGTGCCAGTCTCAGCCCCAGCCCTGAGACCCTTTTCCCCACCTGTCCCCTCCTCATTCCAGATTCTTTATCTAGTCCCTCCCCGTTGTATATCCCCCTGTGACTGTTCGCGTAATAACTCATGTGACTCTCCTTACAGTTTCTAGTAATTACACATTTATTCGCACCCAGTTGGCATGACCTGGGGGGACCTCCCCTTTAACTCATTGCATTACAGTATGAAACACGGCTGGCTCAGTGCCTCAGCTGTGGGAGGGGGACCTGGGCCCGCCCACTCTCCAGGTCCTGACCCAGTGCCCTAAGGATGGAGAATCCTCCCCATCTCAGTTGGCGGGGTGTTTCCCCTAAACGTACCAACCCTCAGGCATCCACTCAGCCCTACCCTGTCATTTCCTCCTGCCAGCCCTGGCTCACCTGTCTGCCTGACGGGTCTCCCCCTTCTCCCCTCTCCTTTTTCTCTCCCTCTTTTATCCTCCGCCCCTTACTGGCCCAACCCCCCACACCACCATCACTCCCTCCCCCTGCGTGGCTAGCCAGGGCGTCTGCCGGCTTGGGCACCGGTGCCTCCCCCTTTGCCTCCTCCTCCCCCCACCCCGGGCCATCCTCTTCTCCCGGGGCGGGTGTGGTGACGCCTTCACCCCGTCGCCAGCTGCTGACATCACCCCGAGGCGTCCGCTCAGCTCCCTGCGCATGTGCCACATTCACAGCGCCGTGGCTTGCGTGCCGCCTCTCTGGCTACACCGCTACTTCCCCCTTTCTGGAGGGGAGTGCGGGGCAGCCCTGCCCTGTCACATATCTTTCCCCTCAGGATTGTGCCATCCTCCCCCTCCCCTTCCTCTGCTATGTGCGAAAAAAAGTCCACATTCAGATGTCTTTTACCCGGTTGGTGTACCATCTTGAAGCAGTATCGCTGGAATATCAAGTACCACTACATGATTCATTGGTTGGTGTCTTTCATATTCTGTAGCCATTTCAGGGGTGCGTGGTCCATCATCAGTGTAAATTTGGTCCCTAAAAGATAGTAGAGTAACAATTCCACTGCCCACTTAATGGCTAGTTCCTCTTTCTCTGTCTTGGAGTAATTGCGTTCCTGAGGAAATAGCTTGCGGCTTACGTTTAAGATGGGATGGTCAGCACCCTCTACCTCCTGGGCCAATACCACCCCTAACCCCACCTCCGTATCTGTCTGTAATATAAACATTTTTGAGAAATCAGGCTGAATCAGTATCGGGGCTCTTTGTAGGCGGTCCTTTAGGTTCTGAAAGGCCTGCATCCCTTGCTCGGTCCATACTGCCTTCTGAGGTTGCCCTTTCTGTGTCATTTCCGTCAATGGAGCTGCCATTGCAAAGTGCCGTTGCAACTTGCCATTTCAAAGTGCGGCAAGAACCGGCGGTAATAGCCTGCCAGCCCTAAGAATTGTCACACTTGCTTTTTTGTAGAAGGGGGACGGGGTAAGTTCTGATGGCCCCTACCTTATCAACCAAGGGCCTCAGTCTTCTCCTCCCTACTGTGTATCCCAGGTAGGACACTTCCCTCTTACCGAATTTACATTTACTAGGGTTTGCTGTAAGCCCGGACTCCCCTAGCGACTGCAGGACCGCCTCTACCTGTTGCAGGTGTTCAGGCCAGGTCTGGCTAAAGATTATAATGTCATTGATATATGCCACCGTGTATTGCTGGTGTTTATTCAGCACTTGGTCCATTAGCTGCTGGATTGTTGCCACCGCCCCCTGCAGTCCGAAGGGCATAGTCTGATACAGTCCAAAGGGCGTAGAGAAGGCTGTTTTTTCTCGCACCGTGGGGGATAGCAGAATTTGCCAGTACCCTTTTGACAAGTCAAGGATGGTCACATACTGGGACCTCCCTACCTGTTCTAGGAGCTCATCCATGCGTGGCATGGGGTATATGTTGAATCCAGATATTGAATTTACTTTCCTTTAATCAATGCAGAATCTCACGGTCCTGTCGGTTTTAGGTACCAATACGATAGAACTCCGCCAGCCACTATACGACTCTTCAATAACCTTCCAGTGATTCATTGCCTGGAGTTCCTCTTGGACCACCTCCCACATTTTCTGAGGCACAGGCCGCACTGAGTCGTGCACCTTCTTACCAGGTTCGGTAGAAATCTCGTGTTGTGTGAGCGTCATCCTCCCCAGCCGCTTTGTGAGAACATGTGCGAATTTCCGTAACAGCTCCTGCACCTCTTCTTGTTGTCCAGGATTCAACTCTTCCTCCACCTGGGCTGGTGCTTCTCTGGTGGACTCTCTGCTCCACATGCCCCATTCTGGCTTAGGAGGTCGGGGATCTATAAGAAGGCACTCCCACAGGTTCCATTTTTTAAAGAGGTTAATGTGGTATACTTGCATATCCCTCCGTTTCCCCAAGAGTTTTATCTCGTAGTCTACTTCCCCGATCCTCCGTCGCACCTCAAACGGGCCTTGCCACCTTGCCATGAGTTTAGATTCCTGTGAGGGCAGCAGTAGGAGGACCTGGTCCCCTGGTTGGAATACCCGCCTATGGGCTGTCTGATTATAGTGCTGCTTTTGCCTCTTCTGGGCTCCCTGTAGGTTGGTGACCGCCAACTGCCTGACTTTTTGTAACTTTCCTCGTAATTGCAAAAGGTACTGTGCTGTCTCCTGCCCTCGTGTCTCCTGCTCCTCCCAGCCCTCTTTTACTATGTCTAATATTCCCCAAGGCTGTCCGTATAACAATTCGAACGGGGAAAATCCAACTGAGGACTGTGGCACCTCCCTAATGGCAAACAAGAGAGCTTACAACAGTCTGTCCCATTCTCGCAGGTTGTCCCCCACTAGCCTCCACAGCATAGCCTTTAGTGTTCGACTGAATCTCTCCACCAGGCCATCCATTTGGGGATGATATACGAAGGTCCGGAGTATCTTAATCTTTAGCATTTGGCATAGCTCCTTCATTAACCATGAGGTTACATTGGTCCCTTGGTCTGTCAAGATTTCTTGCGGTAACCTGACCCTTGAAAAAATCTTTACCAATTCCTCTGCTATCACCAGGGAATAGCAGGGGCCACCAGTACATTTTAGTAGTTATAGACTATGCCACCCATTACCCCAAGGCAGTACTCTGCCTTTCGCAGAGTACTGCCTCGGGGTAACGGGTGGCATAGTCTATAACTACTAAAACGTACTGGTTGGCCCCTGCTAGACCGCTCTACAGGCCCCACCAAGTCTAATGCCACTCGCTCGAAGGGTACCTTGACTATGGGGAGAGGTATTAAAGAGGCTTTTGGTACTCTTGCCGGGTTCGCTCGCTGACACTCGGGACAAGATTCACAGTACTCTTTGATCTCCCTATAATGCCTGGCCAAAAGAAATGTTGGACCACGCATTGTTGAGTCTTTTCCTGACCTAGGTGCCCTGCCCACGGGTTGGAGTGGGCCACGGTTAGTACCCACTAACTGCCGTGTTCCTCCCTGTTCCCCCACCGCGTCCACCACCTGATATAGGTGGTTGTTCCATACCTCAAAATAGGGGCCAACTGGCTGGGGCATCTCCCGGTTCTCATTTTCTTCCAGATCCCGTGCGTTCTTCCAGGTCCTTTGTAGTGTAGGTTCCTCTTGCTGCAGTTGAACAAAATCACCTTCATTGACTTCCAAATTCTGACTCCCGTCGATTGGATCCAGGCCTTCATGTGCTTGGTTGTCACTGGAGTCCTCTGCTGGCCTGCATTCCTCCACCTCTCCTGGTGCCATGTGGGTTGGCCCTCCCTCTGGCGCCATCTCATGTTTCTTGACCCGCTTGCCCCAAGCCTCCAAGGTGGCTCCTAGTCCCGGCCAATCCCTTCCCAGCAGGACCGGGTAAATCAGGGATGGGGTTAATATGACCTTCCATCATCAGGCAATGCACACGTAATCCAGCCAGACCCACACCATGGGGTAGGCTCGCCCCTGCCTGTGTATGCAGCGCAACCACACAGGGCAGCCCTTAGCCTCATCTCCCTTAGCTAACTCTGCCCGGACAATGGTCTGTCCACAGCTAGTATCCACCATCGCGTCTACTGCTATTCCCCCTACTTTTATGGGTATCATTATCTTCGTCCCCTCTTCTACCCCCACCTCGGCTGAGTGTACTAGCAGGGGGTATGTCTACACTAGCCCCCTAGTTTGAACTAGGGTGGCTAATGTAGGCATTTGAACTTGCAAATGAAGCCCGGGATTTAAATATCCCGGGCTTCATTTGCATGTTCCCAGGTGGCCGCCATTTTAAAATGCCCTGTAGTTCGAACTGACTGCCCGCGGCTACACGCAGCAGTCAGAAGTTAATCCGAACTAAGTCCTTAGTTCAGATTGACTGTTACATCTCATTGCAGGAGGAGTAACAGTTAATCTGAACTAAGGACTTAGTTCGGATTAACTTCTGACTGCTGTGTGTAGCCACGGGCAGTCAGTTCAAACTACGAGGCATTTAAAAATGGCGCCCGCCCGGGAACATGCAAATGAAGCCCGGGATATTTAAATCCCGGCTTCATTTGCAAGTTCGAATGCCTACATTAGCCACCCTAGTTCGAACTAGGGGGCTAGTGTAGACATACCCAGGTTCCTGAATGTGCAATTCATCCGGGGGCAGTCTTGCCGGTAGTGTCCCTCCTGCCCACACTGAAAACACACCCCTCACAGCAGGGTTCCTCCCTTCGGGTTCCTTTCCCTTTCTTCCCGGGGGTAGGGTCTTTCCTTCTCACTCCATGTTGGAGGTCCGGGCCAAACAGGCACTAGTTTCCTCTTATCCAATCCAATTGGCCTTCTGCCTGGTATCTTCTCTGTTTTCCCCCTCGGTCCCCCCGGCCTTGGCCTGCTTGGCTTGGGCAGTGGGACTTTGGAGGCCTCCCCGGCCTCTAGTACTCCCTCTGCTGCTAGATAGTCCCCCATCAACGTCACTGCCTCTGATAGTGTGGCCGGCCAGTGGTGCCAGGCCCCTCTTTGTCCTTCCACTGGAAGGATCTTCAAAAACTGCTCCAACACTACCATTTCGGTGACCTGAGCCCCCGATTTTTGGTCAGGCTCCAGCCTTCACCACCCCACCTCCCACAATCTTTGGGCCACCACCCTCGGTCTCTCCCCAGCTGCATACTTCTCCTGGCGGAAGCGCTGACTATAGGCCTCAAGGGTGACTCCCAATTGATCGAGTATCGCCTCCTTCACTTTGTAGTAGTGGAGGGCATCTCAGGCAGATAGGCTATGATACTTTTTGAGGGAAGTAAATTCTTGGTATTTGAAATCAATTAAAATGTATATGATACAATACAATTTTAATGGAATGATTAATAGGAAGCAGCACATCAGCAGTGACGAAAAGGAGGAGAAAAGCTCGCCACAAGGTGACGTGCATGGGTGTCTCTCTCACCTGGCCCCAAATGCTTCAGAGTGTCAGGAGCTTGGCTCCCACCCCAGCTCTGCATTGCTCAGCTCCTGCCCATGGCCACCTGCTGGGAGCGGCTGCAAGCCCAAGTGGGTGAGCAGGGCTTTCCGCTCCAAGCTGCTGGCACCAGCCCAACTCGTAGGGCACAGCTACCCCAACAGACAGGTGCCAGCACCAGCTCCCCATGACAGCCCCAGCAGAGGCTCTTGTGCATTTCAAAGCGGACGCGCTCTCATGGAGCCCGGGGTCAGTGGGGGACTCTGAGTCTCCATGTTGCACTGCTGATTTGAAATGCCACACAGAGCCATTTCCCCAGAACCTGGGGTCAGCTGGGGACTCCCCAGCTGACACCAGGCTCCATGTTGTGTTGCCACTTTGAAACACCAGCTTGGGATCAGCTGGAAGGCACTGGGATCAGCTGTGGGGTGCTGCCCCTTTGAATGCTGCCTCAGCGTTTCAGAGCGGCAGAGCCGCACAGCTGATCCCAGGCTCAGCTGTGCAGTGCTGCCACTTTTGAAGTATCTCTTCTCTCTCCCCTTTGCTGCCTCTATCTGATAAGCATTTTCTTATCGTATAGTTGACTTGACATCCTTAATGTGTATATGACTAAGATAATAGGTGAGTGGGGGGTAAGTATTTACTGATGTATATAATCATTTGCCAGTGTGTCTGTACATGTAGATAGATAAATTCATCAATAACAATCCCTAGCCCTTTTCACAGTAGAGCTCAAAGTACTTTAAAAAAAGCAGTTAGTATCATTATCCCCATTTTAGAGATGTGGAAACTGAGGCATAAGACAGCAAAGTGACTTGTCCAAAGTCACCCAGCAGCAGAGCCAAGAATGGAATCCAGATGTCTTAAGTTCTCGTCTGGTGTGCTGTCTTCTAGGTCATTCTGTCTACTCAAACAAAATGCCTATCAGAACTTTTAAAAGAGCTGGCTGAGGAGCTCAGTGGCTCATTATTGTTGATCTTCAATAAGTCCTTGGGACTTGGGAAGTTTCAGAAGACTAGAACAAACTAATATTGTGCCTATATTTTAATACGGTAAAGAGGATGAACTGTGTAATTATTAGCCTATCAGCCGGACATCGATTCCAGGTAAGATAATGGAATGGCTGACACAAGAATCTATTAATAAAGAATTAAAGGACTATAATATAAATAATGCCAATCAACATGGGTTTATGGAAAATAGTTCCTGTTAGACAAATATGATTTTTTTTTTGTGAGCTTACACGTTTGAATGAAAAGGTATTATATATCTGGGTTTCTGCAAGGCATCTGTCTTGTAATGCTATCACATTTCGATTAAAACATAAGAATGATGTAAAATTAACATGACATACTTGGCTAACTGATAGGCCTCTTTTAAACAGGGATTCATCACCAATCAGGTGAGTTTCTAGTGGGGATCAGTTCTTGGCCCGCTGCTATTTAACATTTTTATTCATGAACTGAAAGAAAACATAAAATCATCACTGTAAAAGTTTAAAGAAGATAGAGAAATTGGGCCAGTGATCTGAAGAGAACAGATCACTGATACAGAAAGATCCGATTGCTTTGTAAACTGGGTACAAGCAAACAGTACGTCTTTCAATCTGGCTCATTGTAAATGTATACCTCCAGGAACAAGGAATGCAGGTTATCCTATAGAATGTGGGATTCTTTTAAGCAGGGACTTTGAAAAAGATTTACATAAGAACATGAGAATGGCCCTATTGGATCAGTCCATCCACCCCAGTATCCTGTCTGCCGACAGTGGCCAATAGCAGGTGCCCCAGAGGGAGTGAACCAAACAGGTAATGATCAAGCGATCTCTCTCCTGCCATCCAACTCCACCCTCTGACAAACAGAGGTTAGGGATACCATTCCTTACTCATCCTGGCTAATAGCCTTTAATGGACTTAACCACCATGAATTTATCTAGTTCTCTTTTAAACCCTGTTATAATCCTAGCCTTCACAATCTCCTCTGGCAAGGAGTTCCACAGGTTGACTGTGCGCTGCGTGAAGAAGAACTTCCCTTTATTTGTTTTAAACCTGCTGCCCATTAATTTCATTTGGTGGCCCCAGTTCTTATATTATGGGAACAAGTAAATAACTTTTCCTTATTCACTTTCTCCACACCACTCATGATTTTATATACCTTTATCATATCCCCCTTAGTCTCCTCTTTACCAAGCTGAAAAGTCCTCGTCTCTTTAATCTCTCCTCATATGGGACCCGTTCCAAACCCCTAATCATTTTAATTGCCCTTCTCTGAACCTTTTCCAATGCAGTATATCTTTTTTGAGATGAGGCGACCACATCTGTACATAGTATTCAGGATCTTATAAGGGCAATAAGATATTCTCCATCCTATTCTCTATCCCTTTTTTAATGATTCCTAACATCCTGTCTGCTTTTTTGACTGCCACTGCACACTGTGTGGATGTCTTCAGAAAACTATCCACCATGACTCCAAGATCTCTTTCCTGATTAGTTGTAGCTAAATTAGCCCCCATCATGTACAGTTGGGGTTATTTTTTCCAACGTGCATTACTTTACATTTATCAACATTAAATTTCATTTGCCATTTTGTTGCCCAATCACTTAGTTTGGTGAGATCTTTTTGAAGTTCTTTACAGTCTGCTTTGGTCTTAACTATCTTGAGCAGTTTAGTATCATCAGCAAACTTTGCCACCTCACTGTTTATCCCTTTCTCCAGATCATTTATGAATAAGTTGAATAGGATTGGTTCTAGGACTGACTCTTGTACATTTCAAAAGAGGAATGCGGACATGCCTATCGACTAGTCGAGTAGTTGATGGGAATTACATTGACTACTTGACTAGTAAATTAATCAATATTTAACATCCTTAACCTCTCCACACCCCCTCCTGGACTCAGATTACAAAAGGCATCAACCATTGTGTACATGCTCTGGCTAGGGTAGTTTCTTCCATCTAGGTCGGGGTGGCCAACCTGTTCGGAATGAAGAGCTGAGATCCAGTGCAAACAGCTGGGACAAAAAATTGTAGAGCAAAAAAAAAAAAGGGGGGGGGGGCTGGCCCGTCGGTGGCTGCAGCCGCCATATTAGATCTGCCATTTTGATCCAGACAGCTCCCCTGCCCCAGTGAGCACAGCGGAGCCAGGAGGCATGGGCCATGTTCAGGGAGTGCAGGGACAGCTTTGCGAGGCACACTGATGGGGACGAAGAGCTGCATGCGACTCATGAATCGCAGGATGGCCACGCCTGATCTAGGTATTAGTGGAGTGTCCAGGAAACTGAGGCACACACGTGGAGTTACAGTAGGACAATAGAACTCACATGTGACATAGCAAAGAAAATACAATCCCCACTTCATCACATTGGGCAGGAATTTTCTGACCTGTGCTATTCAGGAGATCTGACTAGATGATTCCAGTGGCCCCCACTGGCCTTGAAATGTATGAATCCATGAATTTTCCAAAGTGTTTCTATCTTTCCCTTGTGCCATTTACTTTTACTTTTCACAAATAGACCCCCATGTCCAGGGAACGAAAGCAGTAAAAATGCCTTTCAGCGGAGGGGATGTAATGAAATGTGCTAGTCTTGTTTTAATCAGTTTTGAATGTGGAAAAGATTATCATGATCTGAGAAGGGCCGTGTTTCACTAGGGAATGATATGATACTGTAATTTCATTAACTTGCTTTACAGTCTTATCTTTATTCATAGTGGCAAATTGAATTATCACTGCCTTTCACATCTCTGTCCCCTCCATTCCCAAGCATGTTGAAATAGCCCCAGCAGCACATACTAAGTGACAATAATGGGTGTGTGTTGCTTTTGCACTTGACTCCTCTCAGAATCATGTTTGTTCTTATTCCAGGAGTTGGGCACACAATACTGGGCTTATTACTTTTATCCCAGCACTATATTGTCAGGCAACTGGGTTCCATGTCTTGGGCCCTGGCCCATCAACCAGGAATGCTCTTTGCTTCTTGATTACTGATTTGCTAAATGTTCTCAGGCCTGGGCCATCCCCTTTTAGTTTCCCCATCTGCAGCAAAAGCCCTAATTATATTTATCATCCGTAATCAAGTGCTTTTAGAACTCTGGATGAAAGAGCCAGTGAAAATAGGCTACAGCAATGCATGGCTGGAATGTGATGCACAGTGGCATAGTTGTTGACTTTACTGCAGGGAGCAAATCCTTCCATTGCATTGGCATTTGCAGAGTACCCTGGTATGTGCTGTACAAGGGAAGAGAGCAGGATTTGGGGTGATGATTGATATGGAGGGCTTGGAAAATATCTATCTTAATCCCCTCTTCTACTTTCTCCCCCTCAGCGGTGATTCATTAGAAGGATTATTTAGTGATAGCAGCCATAGTATTGAGTAGTGGTATGTAGGAGATAGATGGTCTTTTCCTATACACATTATCCCCACTTCAGCTGGTTGGACTGGGCACTGGGGAATGGATGTGCTCCCCCACAACAAATATGCAGCCAGGCAGATTTGTAGTTTCCCAGCTTTGCAATTGCTCTACTTTAGGAGTAAGTGACTTTCCATTAAACAGTAAATATTGCAGCTGTTAAAAAGCATTTTTCTTCCATACAAGGTGCCTGAACAGCAATGTAGCATGTGCCTGTAGCAATGTGCCTGTAGCATGTCCCATGAAACCGACTATAAGCACATTAAAACTGTTACATTGTCATCAGCAATATGTGGTGGATGCCACCCCAAATCCCCACTTGCCAGCAATTGGCAGCTACATGCCCTGCCTTTTCTTACCTCCCATCCTAGGACAGCCATTCTGCTGGAGAATGTTCTGGGCAGTGGTGTTATAGCCACCACCAAAGCACGTGGCCATTTCACACCATCCAAGACCTGGTGAGAGCAGGAAGAGTATGGAACGAAAGAGCTAGGTGCATGTGGATTCAATGCCCTGTCTGTGCAGAGGAATGATGGGGAGAAAGAGACTTCTGCTTGGGCTCCTCATGTGTCTGGGTGTGCAGGTGTAAGCGGGAGTTGTGTGCCTGGTCAATCCCATCCACACCCAGAACAGGTGCATGGAGAATGGGCAGGAAGGATGGGGAGTGGTTGGAGCTTTCACTCCAACTCTCTTCACTTTGCTATCAAAAGGAGCTGAGTCAGTGAGGGCAGGATTTTGAAAATTGCTATTGGTATTAGACTCACATCATTGCCCCATGGAGCAAAGGGGTAGTGGGAGAGGTCTATCTCTGAGACTCAATGGGGCTGCTGCTGGAGCATCTCATACCCAGCACCTCGTTCAGAGCAGTATCTAAAGGCTCAGGCTTGGTCCTTTAAATGAAGTCAGTTTATAAGCAGCTTAAGTATAACCTCTAGGCCTATCTTCTGGGAATAATTGCAGGGTTATTTGATGGTTTGTGTTATACCCGATGCGTAGCAAGAGAGGCAAACATGGTAGGAGACCGGATTGGCTTACAAGATTGGCTTACAGGGGAAATCCTTGGTGAACTTAAGCACAAAAAGAAAGCTTACCAAAAGTGGAAACTTGGACAAATGACCAGGGAGGGGTATAAATGTATAGCTCAAGAATACTGGGGAGTTATCAGGAAGGTGAAAGCGCAATTGGAATTGCGACTGGCAAAGGATGTGAAGGACAACAAGAAAGGTTTCTACAGGCATGTTAACAAGAAGAAGGTGATCAGAGAGGGTGTGCGGCCCCTACTGGATGAAGGAGGTAACCTAGTGACAGATGATGTGGGGAAAGATGAAGTACTCAATGCTTTCTTTGCCTCTGTATTCACGGACGAGGTTGGCTCCCGGACTAATGTGCTAAGTGACACAAGATGGGATGAATATGGACAGCCCTTGGTGGGTAAAGAACAGGTTAGGAACTATTTAGAAAAGCTAAACGTTCACAAATCCATGGGTCCGGACTTAATGCATCCGAGGGTACTGAGGGAGTTGGCAAATGTCATTGAGGAGCCTTTGGCCATTATCTTTGAAAAGTCGTGGAAATCGGGAGAGATCCCGGATGATTGGAAAAAGGCAAATGTAGTGCCCATCTTCAAAAAAAGGAAGAAGGAGGATCCAGGGAGCTATAGGCCGGTCAGTCTTACCTCGGTTCCTGGAAAACTCATGGAAGGGATCCTTAAGGAATCCATTTTGAGGCACTTGGAAGAGAGGAAAGTGATCAGGAATAGTCAGCTTGGATTCACAAAGGGCAAGTAGTGCCTGACCAATCTGATTAGCTTCTCTGATGAGGTAACTGGCTCTGTGGATATGGGAAAGTCAGTGGATGTGATATACCTTGACTTTAGCAAAGCTTTTGATACGGTCTCCCACAATATTCTTGCCAGCAAGTTAAGGGAATGTGGATTGGATAAATGGACGGTAAGATGGACAGAAAGCTGGCTAGAAGGCTGGGCCCACTGGGTAGTGACTAACGGCTCGGTGTCAGGATGGCGGTCGGTTTCTAGCGGAGTGCCCCAAGGTTCAGTTCTAGGACCGGTTTTGTTCAATATCTTTATTAATGATGTGGATGAGGTGATGGATTGCACCCTCAGCAAGTTTGTGGATGACACACAGCTTGAGGGAGAGGTAGATAAGCTTGAGGGCAGAGATAGGGTCCAGAGTGACTTAGACAAATTGGAGGATTGGGCCACAAGAAATCTGATGAGGCCCAACAAGGACAAGTGCAGAGTCCTGCACTTGGTCTGGAAGAATCCCAAGCATTGTGACAGGCTGGGAATCAACCAGCTAAGCAGTAGTTCTGCAGAAAAGAACCTGGGGGTTACAGTGGATGAGAAGCTGGATATGAGTCAACAGTGTGCCTTTGTAGCCAAGAAGGCTAATGGCATATTAGGTTGCATTAAGAGGAACATTGCCAGCAGATCCAGAGATGTGATTATTCCTCTTTATTCGGCTCTAGTGAGGTCACATCTGGAGTATTGTGTCCAGTTCTGGGCCCCCCACTACAAAAAGGATGTGGATGCATTGGAGAGGTCCAGCGGAGGGCAATTAAATGATTAGGAGCTGGAGCATATGACCTATGAGGAGAGTCTGAGGGAGTTGGGTCTGTTTAGTCTGCAGAAGCGAAGAGTGAGGGGTATTTGATAGCAGCCTTCAACTTCCTGAAGGGAGGTTCCAAAGAGGATGGAGAAAGGCTGTTCTCAGTAGTGACAGATGGCAGAACAAGGAGCAATGGTCTCAAGTTGTGGTGGGAGAGGTCCAGGTTGGATATTAGGAAAAACTATTTCACTAGGAGAGTGGTGAAGCACTGGAATGGGTTACCTAGGGAAGTAGTGGAGTCTCCATCCCTAGAGGTGTTTAAGTCTTGGCTTGACAAAGCCCTGGCTGGGTTGATTTAGCTGGGATTAGTCCAGCGTAGAACAGGGGGCTGGACTTGATGACCTTCTGAGGTCTCTTCCAGCTCTATGGTTCTTTGATTCTATGATGCAAGGAGCTCCAACCAGATGTTTGAAAGAGCCTTGAAATTCTTGAATCTTGTGGCAACCTTTGCTACACTGTGTGATTGAATAGGATAATAGGATGCAGTGAAGTGACCAGACAACATTTTTGGTGATTTACACAGACGAATTGCCGGTCCCCCATTTCTAGGGTTACCATATTTGAACTTTCAAAAAAGAGGACACATGCCGGCCAGCAACACCCAACCCCCTTCTGCAGCCTGCTGCACTGGACATGCTGGAAGCCCGAGTTTTAGCATTGGAAACAGAGATCGGGGGCAAACCCAGCTCATGGGCCAGGGATTCAGGTCACTGTGCACAATGCATCGTGGGTATGCAGATGAGCACCCCTGGGTACACCTGAGTGCGTGGAGGAGTCAGGATCTCTCAGCTGTGGTTGCTGCCCCTAGAACGCAGTTTGGGGCGAGGCTGGGCAGGGCTCCGCACTTCCCTCAGATGGGGCAAGTGGGTTGCTCCAAGGTTCTATATAAACAGATCTAAATTTGTTTGAAAAAGAACGAGCAGGGCAAAATCCCAGACATTTTTTAGATATTTAAAAAACCTGGCCAGCTGGAGATTTAAGGACTGAAAAGGAAGACAGGAAAACCCAGGAAAAAATGGATGTATAGTAACCCTACCCATTCCTGAGTGCTAACTCCACAGTTCCCAGCCCATTGGCTAAGAAGCGTGGCTAATGGGAGCTGCAGAGGGTGGTGCCGGCAGATGGAGGCAGCATGCCTTTTGCACAGTTTCCTGGCCACACCTCTGCTAGGAACAGCAGGGACAGGAGCCAAATGGGGGGAGCCATCTGAGCTGAGCGCCTGCAAGAATTTGTTGTCAAGGGACCAGTGAATCATGTAGAACTCCCTGCCCCCCAAAAATTTAAGAACAAGCCATAATTATTATTAATCCCTGACAGTTTGTAGCATTCTCTCTATATATCTGAAAATATCCCACAGAAAGCTGTTGAAATACATTTTCAAACCATATTTTCAGGAGGATGTTTTTCCTGTAACTCCTGCTATTTTTTCCAGCATTGTTCAAATTTATGCTATTACAAGTTTCTAGTTATTTTAATATACTGATTGTCAGAGTGAGAAAATAGTTTTACAAAACTTGTAAATTGTTTAAAATTAATCAGCATGCACATTATTCAAAAATTTAAGCTAAATGATATATATGCTGTGTGTGTGCATATTTGTGTTATATTCATTAGAGGAAGAAAATCAAATTTTTATTAATCAAAAGAAGGAAATGTATTAAAAAAATTTTCTTTAGTTTTAAATATGAAATGTGAAATAGGTCCTCTCCCCACACACAAATCAACCATTAGCTCTTCTGAATTGAGACAATATGAAATGATTATTGTGGAAAATTTATTGCAACTGAAATTTAAAACTTTCTGTATCCAATTCAACACTTTCTGTAAATCAAAATCCTATTTCACGTAGGACTACAATTAAACAGGAAATCAAAGACTAAATTCCAAGCAAATCTTGCTATTAATCACTGGGGCTACGTCTACACTGCAGGCTTTTTGTGCAAGAACGGTTGTTCTTGCGCAAAAACTTGCAGAGCGTCTACACTGCATGCGTGTTCTTGCGCAAGTAAATTTACAGTACGGCGTCGGAAAACAGGGCTTCTTCCGGAAGAGTTATTCCTCTCCCCACGAGGAATAAGCCCTCTTGTGCAAGAGCTCTTCCACAAGAAGGCAGTGTAGACAGGCGACATGAATTTCTTGCGCAAGAAACCTCTATGGCTAAAATGGAGCTTTCTTGCACAAGAGAGCATTCACACTGCCATGGACACTCTTGTGCAAAAGCACATCTCTTGCGCAAAAGCACATGACAGTGTGGACGCACTCTTGGCAAAACAGTTCTTGCGCAAGAAGCCTGCAGTGTAGACGTAGCCTGGGAGAACTAGTAATCCAAGTACTTTACTGAAGTTTCTGTCTGAAACCAACACTTTGATCTAATACTTCAATTCTTTAAAACAGATTGAATTGCAGATGGAGAACATTAAATAAGTTATACTACAAGGCTGTGTCTAGACTGGCATGATTTCGCACAAATACTTTTAACGGAAAAGTTTTTCCGTTAAAAGTATTTGCACAAGACAGATTTGCTTTTGCGCAAAAGCATCCGTGCCCAGTATAGACGCTCTCTTGCGCAAGAAAGCTCCGATGGCCATTTTAGCCATCAGGCTTTCTTGCGCAAGAAATTAACATTCCTGTCTACACTGGCCCTCTTGCACAAGTATTCTTGCGCAAGAGGGCTTATGCCTGAGCAGGAGCATCAAAGTATTTGCGCAAGAAGCACTGATTTTGTACATTACAAAGTCAGTGTTCTTGCGCAAATTCTCGTGGCCAGTGTAGACAGGCGGCAAGTTTTTGCGCAAAAGCAGCCGCTTTTGCGCAAAATCTTGCCAGTCTAGACGCACCCCAACAGTATAGTATTGCATATGATAGCATTGCACGACAATAGTTTGTAATGACTCCAAAAATAATGTAGCTGCAGTGGCAAGGAATGCTAAAGTGAGTTGAATGTATTATTATTATTGGCTAGCTAGCGAGGTTACTGGTGTTTTTCAGCATGAAAAATTATGATGTGTGCTATTGTACGGGTCAAATGGCTAAATAACATAACCCCATGCCCATGTCTGTCACTGAATCTGGTAATTTTGTCAAGTGTCTGCAGCGCAACGTGGTTGTGCTGATCCCTGGTTAGGAGCCCTGGATGAGGTGGGTTCAGAGAAAGAAGACAGTAGTTGAACTATGTCTACACTGTAGGCTTCTTGCGCAAGAAGCCTTTTATGCAAGAGTTTTTGCGCAAAAACTTCTTGCGCAAGAGCATGTCCACACCTCAAAGCGCATTGTAAAAGCTCTGATAGCCATTCACAGAATGGCCATCAGAGCACCTTTTTCCTATTGGGGTTTCTTGAGCAAGAAACCCCCGTGGAGTGTCCACACTTGCCTTTTTGCGCAAGAACTCTTTTGCACAAAAGGAGTTATGCCTTGTAAAAGGAGGTTTATCTATGCTGGAAAAAGCCCTCTGTTCTGCCGTTTTACTGCTGATTTACTTGCACAAAAGCACATTTGAGGTGTGGACGTTCCGCAGGTTTTTGCACAAAAACAGCCATTTTTGCGCAAAAACCTGGCAGTGCAGATGCAGCCTTGATGCTTATTCCATAGTGTCAGCATTTCCTCCTTTTAAGTTTTGGCAGTCAGTTTAGTCCTTGTCTGTCCCCTTTGAATGCTTTGAAAGGCTGCACCAGCATTAAGCGGAAATTAAGGGTGTTCTGGAAGGGCCATTTACATCAGAAAGCACTCAGAGTCTGATGTCTCAGATCAAAGTGAGGAAGGTCTTTAGGGTTACTTATCATATACTGCAGGACAAGGAAAGGATCAAATAGGAGGTTTGACATGTGGGAAATGTCAGTGTGAGTATTTTTCTCCTAGACAAGAAATTCCTGTAATCCCAGGTGGTTGAAAATGTTCCACTCAAAGAGACATTGATCCCTTTAGTTTAAGGCATCCCTTGGATTAATGCTGAATTTGATGTGATACACATCAGGTGCTAGACCCTTAGTGTCCCATGCTTTCAGAGACGCTGTCCCCAGCACATTACTGCTAGGTCCCACTTAGAACTGAAACACTCTTCTCAGGAAGTGCGCCTGCTGTTGTGGGGAGGGGAGAAGCATGTTGGATCTGGCATGCAGCCGTGGGACTTCTCCCCCACCCCACGCCACAAGAAGGAAGGAAGGCAGGCAACATGGGGAAGGAAGGGAAGACAAGAAAGCGCACGCTCTTCCCCAGCCCACAACAGTGCACACTTTCCTGTCTTCCCTTCCTTCTCCGTGCTTTGGGGAGGTGGAGGCAGGGGAAGGGTTTAAGATGGTGGAGCAGGATCCAGAGCGGCTGGATTTTTTTCAAGGAGCCGCATGTGCGCTTCATCCAGTGCTGCCCACAGATCCTGCTCCAGAAATCCTGGTCCCTGGAGATCCCCAGGTACCATCTGAGATGTCCCTGCCCCTTCTCCCCTGTCCAGACCTCCACCAGCACCTGGCCTCTGCCACCTGCCCAGACCCCCACCTGTACCCTGCTCCTGGCCAGACGCCCCCACCAGCACCCTGCCCCCTGGCCAGACCCCCACCAGCACTCTGCTCCTAGCCGCTGGCCAAACCCCCACCAGCACACTGTCCCCTGGCCAGACCCCCCACCATCACCCTTTTCCCTGGCCAGACACCATCCAGCACCCTGCTCCTACCCCCTGGCCAGACACTCACCAGTACCCTGTTCCTGGCTGCTCTTTCCTGGCCAGACACCTACCCCCAGCTTGCTCCCATACCTCATTTTCCACCCAGGTTCTGCACCATTATCCCACTCACTGGCAGCCCTATCCTTCATTTTTGGCCTCACCTCAGAGTGCAGAGGGGCCCACAAAATCCACTAACCCTGGAATCTGAGAAGAGTTAATCTGGCCTGACACCTTCAACCTCAGTCCTACCTACCCTCCCCCACCTCCATGGGGCGGGAGTGCCAGGGGAGGGAGGTGTCTCAGTTGGGGCTACATCAGTGAGGTTTGCGGGGGTTTGGAGGTGTTGGTTTTTTGCATCTCACTCATGTGGTCCCTGACTGATTTTTCTGTGGGTCAGTGGCCCCTGACCCAAAACAGGTTCCCTGCCTCTCCCATAAATAAAGACAATGCTGAAACATTTTGTGTTGGACATAATATTTTATTTAAAAAAATGAATCCTGGCCAACAAGCCCCCAGTTGGGCCAAACCCCCATTGAGCCACAGTATCATAACACTCCTGCACCCCCCACAGACTCCAACTCTGAGGCCATCATACACCTGAACCCCTGCCCTGAGTCCCTCACATCCCCAAACTCCTGCATCCCCAGTCTCGTGCCACACACTCTTGCACCATCCACACACTGCAAATCTGTGCCCTGAGCCCATCATACACCCAACCCCCGTCCCCTGAGCCCCTTATGCAACCCAACCCAAACTCCTGCACCCTCACGTCCACAAGCCTGTGGCTTGCTCAGCTCCCTAACCCTGCGTCTGACCCCAACACTCTCCAGCCTGGAGGCCCCTCCCTGAGCCAGCATCCCCTTCTCCACCTCTTCCTCCACCCAAATTCCCTCCCAGAACTTGCACCTCTCACCCCTTCCCACACCCAAATCCCTCATTCCCACCCCAGAGCTTGCACCTCCTGCCTCAACCCAGTGAGAGAGAGTAAGGGCTGGGGGTAGGGATGGGGTAGATCTTGCTTGCCCTGACATTTAAAAAGTGTTCTTGGGTGTAAAAAGGTTGGAGACCACTGCTTTAGGGCAGTGTGTGGATTGCTTAGTGGTGGTGGTGGGGAGGGTCAGGAAGGAATCTCCTCTACTGCATTACAGAAATGGCATTAGAAAAGCTTTCCCTCTGTCTGAAACATATTCTGGTTCTCAATGTCAGTGTCTCATTTTGCAAGCACAAATTTATGCCCCCCAATGAATTGCACCTGAATCTTGTTCCTACAATGAATTGCAGCTACATGTCATAGCACTGACTCACCAGACTATCTGATTGCACCCACCAGAAGATGGCTATATGTGATCATTTATTTCTGTATTAACTGCAATTGCAGAATGGCAGGCATAATTAATTGTGGGTGCAAATGCACCATAAAAATGAGAGGCTGTGTTTGAGCCAGTTTATGGCTTCATTTTCACAGGAGCTGAACAACCACAAATAGCTGGTCACTGAAGACTGGAAGTGCCTATAGATGTTTGAACATTGGGACATGAAGCTTTCACATCAATGGTCTGATACAGTCTTTCAGCTACTTCAATTCCTGTAGCCTTATGAAAATACAACCCAGGTCTCATATATAGAATGCTGCTGCTGTGAATGGAGAAAACATTTGGCACTGGTGGAAAGTTCATCAAGTTTTGGAGACTGTTCATTGTGACATCAAATCCCCAGGAGGGGATTTAAATTAAACTGCTGTCTCTCCCTGCCTAGATCAGAGTTGCTAATGAAGCATGGAAGAGGACAACAATCCTGCGAGTGAGAAGTTGCCTTTTGTCTCTTGTTTCTCAGCAAAAGAGTCAGGTTGCCTCTGTGCAGGTGCTGCTACTTGTGCAAAGTCAGTGTGACATGCAGAAGGCATACACGAACATGCACACAGCTGAATGGTTATCACTAGAGCAAGAGACCTGTCAGGACATCACACAGGTGCCATGTGATCAGCTACATATGTGATTGGTCACCTGAGTCACACATCATTGTTTCTTCCTGGTTAGATAACTGAGACCTCTGAATCTGGGGAGTAATGAATTTTCAGTTGGATGAACATTTTTTGTTCTAATCTTTGAACATTCGAATCCTTGAGCCTCTGATTTCCTTTACAGTTCATGAGTTTTAGCTCTTACTGTAAGATGCTTAATTGCTGGTTTGCTATTCATGTGAGAACCTGGAAGCCTCAGTGCAGCATTTAGCATATAGTCATATGATTTGCAAAATAACCTCACCACACCTGGTTCCAGCTGGGTTTCTTGCTGCTGTTCACAGCAAAGATACCCAGGGCCAACTGGTTCATGCAGCCTGAACTCATCTTTCACACCTGAGATGGCTGCCTCTGCTTTATGCTGTGTCTATTGTCACCAAAGTCACTTTACAAAAAAAGCCACCAACCAAGTCACTTTACAAAAAAAGCCACCAACCAAGTAACAAGGATGGTAGGCTGTGTTAGAATAATTGATCAAATCCACTTGAACTTCAGAGGTTTAAGCAGAACGTTTTGGAAAGTTTCAGATTCCAAGAGAAGGCTTTAAAAAGTAGCAAGACCTAAGTCACATCACACCTGAATTGTGTGATGTCAGAGTCCTGGAGAACTGTGTAGCCAATGGAGGCTGGTTTCTTGGGAATGTTCTGTTTGCTTTTATTTCAAGAGAATTGCTGTGGCACAGAGTGGCTACGTCTATACTGCAGTCTTTTTCCGCAAAAGCTTATGCAAATGAAGCGTGGAGTAGAACAGCGCCGCACTTCATTTACATAAGCTTTTGTGGAAGAAGGCTGTACTATAGACATAGCCATAGAGAGCCCAGCTAACCACAAGTTCAAAGTCAACCTTTATTTATATGGGTGCTCGCCCAGTATGAAGTAGTGTGAACCAATGTCATGCTTCTGGTTACTAGCAGAAGCTCGGGAAAGATGTCAGAGGAAAAGAAAGAGTAACCTAGTGGGAAGTGGGCTTTACATTTTCTCACTTTGACTCAGCTGCAGAGGATATGAGTCTGTTACAGCCTCAGCTAGCAAGACTGTCTCTTTAGCTCCAGGTGTCTCACCTTATGATTTTTACTTCTGGAGGTCCCCAGTTCAGTCCCTAATTCTGCATCACAAAAGGAGAAAAACAAGTTAATGAAACTGTTACATGTATGTGATTGTGGGAGAAACTCACCTTCATTTTTATAAAAGAACATTTCTAGCCCTTGTGGCTGCAGAGAAAGAGCTTGGAAACCTAACATGGGTATAACCGAAAGGCTCAGGAACAGAGCTGAAAGTGGGCTGGTAAGAAGCAGTACTGCTGCTTTGACATCACTGCTTCTTTTGCTCCCCCTCTGTTGGCCGCCCAACTGGTAGGATCTGGCCCTATTGCTGGATCCTACAGGCAGGGCCGCCAACACTGGTGGAACAAAAGGCACAGCTGCCCCAGAGCCTCCTCCACCTGAGCCCCCACACCTTCCTGGGGCCCAGAGTTGTCCCATTCCCGTTGCCCAGGTACCCAGTGTACTGGCAAGTCCTGGCACTTGCTTTCTCTCCTGCTCAGAAAGCAAGAGGCAAACAACAAGAACTCCACATTTTTTTGAACTCATGATTTTTAAACCAATTGCATGATTTTTGAGGGCCTGGCTCATGAAGTTTGAACATTTGAGAATGGTGCTGTACCTTATCTGGGGGCATAAAGCAGTGCTGTGAATTTCCTCAGATGCTTGAACACTGCTAAGGCATGATATGTGACGAGATGGACCAACAGAATCATATTCTCTCTCTCGTCCTGAAACTTATGTTGTCATTTACTTTTATAGCAATGCAAAGAAAGCAAATCAGAGCATGTCTGTTTTAGGCCACTTTGCCTGTGGTAAGCAACAGCACAGGATGGAGGGCAAGGAAGTTTCAGCCCTATGGTCTCATCGAATATGGTACTTTTAGCTCAGCTATATTATTGCTCTATTTATATTAATATAAATATATGCTACACCGTACTCATACGGCCTCAGCTGGAGTATTGTAGACAGTTCTGAGCACCACACTTTGGGAAGGATGTGGACATAGTGGAGAAAGTCCACAGGAGAGCAACAAAAATGTTTAAAGATCTAGAAAACATGCCTGATGAGGCACAATTAAAAAAAATAGGTTTCTTTAGTCTGGAACAGAAACTGCCTTGCTCGCTCTGGTTGACAACCTACTCTGGGAGATAGACAGGGCGAGCATCCCTGTTGATTCTCTTGGACCTCTCAGCAGCTTTTGAAACCATCGACCATGGTATCCTTCTGGAGCACCTGGCAGTTGGGTATTGGAGGCACTGTTTTGTGGTGGTTCCGATCTTACCAGTCGGGATGCTTTCAGAAGGTGAAAAGGGGGATACTGCTCGACCCTGAGGTGACTGTGCTACAGGGTCCTGCAAGGTTCCATCTTGTTCCCTATGCTGTTTAATATCAACACAAAAATCACTGGGAGAGGTCATAAGGAGATTTGGAAGACAGTGTCATCAATATGCAGATGACACACAACTCTATTTCTCTGTGACATTGGATCCAGGTATGGCGGCAAGCAATCTGAACTGGTGTCTGGAGGTGGTGATGGACTGGCTGAGGTCAAATAAGCTGAAGCTGAATCCAGATAAGACCAAGGTCATGTGGATCAGGAAGCCATCTGTCTGGGAATGTGGTGTGTTACTTGTTCTGGATGGGGTCATACTACCCCTGAAAGAACAGGTACACAGCTCAGGAGTCCTCCTGGACACTTTTTTAACATTTGAGAACCAGATTTCCTCAGTGTACATGAATGCTTTTGGGCAGCTTTGGCTGACCTACCAGCTGCAACCCTTCCTGAATAAGAATGACCTGGCTATGGTGATTCATGCTCTTGTCGCATCCCAGTTGGATTATTGTAACACACTCTACATGGGGCTGCCTCTGAAGAGTCTTGGGAAACTTCATCTAGTCCAGAATGAGGCTGCTTGAGTTTTAACTAACACTCATTATACGGAGCACATTATGCTGGTGCCCCAGCAGCTGCACTGGCTTCTGCTATGTTTTCAGGGACAATTCAAGATCTTTGTTATGACTTATAAAGCTCTAAATGGGTTGGGACCAGGGTATTTGAAGAACTGTCTCCTCCCATATGAACCTGCCTGGAGACTGAGGTCAGCTGGGGAGGCAGTGCTCCATGTCCTCCACTTATGGAGATAAGGTTAACATCTATGTGGAGAAGGGCCTTCTCAGCTTTTTGTCTTAGCAGGTTTTATGTCCCTGCGACAGGGCATATTCCCCACAGCACTGAGCAGGAGGGGGTTAACTCAGCACTGAGAGCAGAGGAGGCCACACCCCTTGTACCTTACTGGGCATGCTTGGGCTGCACTACTATAAAAGGGTATGTCTACACTGCCACCCTAGTTCGAACTAGGGTGGCTAATGTAGGCATTCGAACTTGCAAATGAAGCCCGGGATTTAAATATCCCGGGCTTTATTTGCATGTTCCTGGGCGTCGCCATTTTTAAATGCCCCGTAGTTCGAACTCCCTGCCCGCGGCTACATGTGGCACGGACTAGGTAGTTCGAATTAAAGCTCCTAATTCGAACTACTGTTACTCCTAATCTACATTTCTGTCGACAGAGGGATGCAGTCTAGACACAGCCTGGGTGCTGGTCAGAGCCTCTGAGTTTGCCTAAGGGAGATAGCTGTGTGTCTATGAGTGAGGTTTCTGCCTGCCTGCCTGCCTGATGCATCAGAGGGGAGGCTGGAATCAGAAACAAGACAGGGATAACCCAGTGATCAGGAGAGTGTTTCTCTGGAGCAGTTTGCAGTGACTGGCTAGGGTAAAGTCCTAACTGAGGAAAAAGAGTTCTTGAGGGTGATGGGTTGTTGGCTAGTGAAGCTTGTGAAACCAAACCTGCATAAGCTGAAAGTGATTTGTGTGCGGGAGCTCAGTGTGAGCAGCCACTGCGTGTGGAGACTGGCAGTTTGGCTACTGAGAGTGGCAGTGTATCAGTGAAAGAAACTGTCTCAGTTGCCAGGTGTGAATCTGAGATCAGCCAGGGGTGCTGGGACAAAGGAGAGACTATCTCCAGTTGTCTGTCAGTGTGTGGCAGCAGCAGCAGCATGCCTGGGGGAAAGGGTTTCTTCCCAGTCTTTTGTCTGCAGAAGGTGCCTGGCAGCCTGTGATGGCTGAGGGCAGTGCTGTTGTCCCAGAGTTGGTTCTGGATACATCTGAAGCCCAGAAAGGGAATGGCCCTAAGTTTGTGTCTGCTGGGGAGAATGATGCCTGTGAGGATCCGGACTGCGGCACTAAAAATAGTTCCACAAGGGCCTCTGCTCCAGTCCCGGCACCTACCAAGCCCAAGTACACTCTGCTTCTCAGCGCCCCATCTGGGCTCCTGCCGGGGCTCCAAGGCAGCCTGAAGGAGAAGGAGGCAGGCCGTCAGACTAGGACCCCACATGACAGAGGCAATCCAGTGGGGAGAGGCTGGGGAGGGGGCAAGGGAGGGGCTGTGTGCCACCAGAAGCCGGCCCAGCTGCCCTACGTGGCCTGCTGCGGGGGAGGGAGAGGAGGCTGCTGTGCTACACTGGTTGTTCCCATCAAGTAGTGAAATGTCTGGCAGGGCTTTCCAGGACATTTCACTGCTTGATGGGGCTCCAGGAATGAGCATTTAACTTCAGGACAGTCCCAGAAAAATTGGGACATATGGTCAGCGTAATTTTTGTACAAAGTCTTCTATTGCTATCCAAAATACTGAAGCTGCCTAATTGTAGTATGAGGGCCTGCAGGCTGTGATGCTTGGGGCTCCCTCCCTTCAAGGGGGTGAGCCAGTGCTGGTGCTCCAGCCATTGGGTGGTGGAGTGCTGTGGTCAGTTGGCCCGCCCGGAGGGGTTCCTCTTCCTCCGGCTCAGTGGGCGGCCACTCCGACCCACTGTGCTGCCCCTTTAAGACTGACCCCATTGGTCCACAGGGAGCGGTCCAGCCTTAGCTCAGGGTATAACAGCAGCAACCCCCTCACAGTTATGAGGAGCGGCCAGGCCCTCAGTCCAGGGCGTGGCAACAAGCACACAGTTACAAAGAGAGGCCAGGCCCTCAGTCCAGGGCGTGGCAACACACAAACACAGTTACCGAGAGTGGCCAGGCCCTCAGTCCAGGGCGTGGCAACAAACAACAGGTGAGTAGCTCCTTGGTCAGGAGGGGTGCAGGCGGATCGCCTGTACCAGTGGCAAGGAGGGAGAGACTGCCACCCAATAGGTGGGCAGCAGGGGGGGCGCAGGCCCACCCACTCCTCTGCACCCCGGCCCAGGGCCCTAGGGCAGCCGTGCGGGCTGCTTCGGCTCGGTGGGGGCTCCGGCCCGAAACGCACCGGCCTAGGGGCCTTTAACAGCCCCCACTATCCCTGGGCCACTTCCGTTCTCCCCCTCGGGTGGTACCTGGATGTCGGGCAGAGGAGACTGGGAGTCCAGGAGAGTCTCGTCCCACCGGGGTGGTCCGGTCCAGTCCTCGGCCGCTTGCAGGTCACTGGGGCTCAGCAGGATTCCAGGGGCCGGCAGATTCGGGCGGTTGAGCCAGGCCTCCGGGTCAGGGTCCGTGGAAGTCCCCGGCGGTGCCTCCGGTCGAGGTAGCTGGGGCCGCTTCTCCCGGTCCCGGGGCTGGCGCTGGGGCACAGGCTCAGGCTGGCCTTTCGGCTCCTCCGTCGCTTCTGGGAAGGTAGGCCGGTTACGCTGGGCCTCCACCTCCCAGGCAGGGAGCCACCGGTCTGTGTCTGGGGCCCGGCAAGTAGGAGGTCCGGGCCAGGCCTCAGTCCCTACTTCCCAGGCTGGGAGTCCAGAGGAGGCCTCTAGCCTCTTGGCAGGCTCAGCCCTGACTGAGGCCGCTGCCTGGGCTTTTATAGTCCGGGCCCCCCCCCCCCCCCCGGGCTTCCGGTCAGGTGATAGGGCGGGGTTAGCCTCAGCCCAACATGGCTCCCGGAGGGGTTCTTCCTCCTCCGGCTCGGTGGGCGCCCACTCAACGCCCCGCCCCGCTCCCCTCCAGAGAAGGAGGAGAGGCAGCAGGGTGCAGTGCTGCTGCTCTTCCTTCTCCCTCCCCTTGCTCCTGCTCCTGCTCCTGCACCAGCTGGGGCTCTCCCTGCTCCACCCAGCCACCACCTGAGGCCTCTGTGCTGCTGGACCCGCTCCTCCTGGACACCGCCGCTTCTCTCCACCACCGGCTACTGCTGCTGCTGCTGCCGCCTGAGGGGAGAGGGGGGGCCTGCTGGCTGCCCCCCCTCTCCCCTCCTCCACTCCAGAGGAAGAGGACCCCACCGGCACCACCACCCAGAGGCCTTTCCCACCTGGCTGCTGCCCACCCGCTGCTGCCGCCGTACCACCTGCACCCCACCGAGGGAGACCAGAAGTCAGTTGGACTGTGGAGGGGGTCTGTTTGTTGGGACTGAGCCTTTCATCTGCTCTTGGGGTGGTGGTGGACTGAGATACCAAGAGGGGGGTGAGGTGTAGAGCCTTCCCCCCGGTCCAGCTGCCACCCACCCCCCCATACCACCACCCCCACAACCCCCTCCACCAACCTTTGCACCACCAGGACTCGCCCCTCGGTGGGGCTGGCTGTTCCTCCCCGCTTTTTGCCATCTGGGACTGTCCCGCTGCAGCAGTGGGCGAGGACTGAGCCTCCCACAAGCGCTCGTGGGTGTGCTTCCACCCCGCCCTTGGACTTGGCCCCCCTCCCTCAGCAGTGTTTGGTTGGGGGGCCCCCCTCACTCTTGCTCTCCCTGCCCTACCCCCCACTGCAGAAGCCTTGCCCATCCCGCCCCGGTAGCCAGTTCTCTTTCCCCCTCCCTCCCTCAGTTTGCTGACCGACCCCGCCCAGCCTCAGTTTGTTTTACCTGCCCCGCCCGCATTCAGTTAGTGTTTTGATTCCCGGCCCCCGCCTTGCCCTGCCCCGTCTTGTTCACCCAGTGCCCCCCTTCCCAGCCTCAAAGTAGCCTTCTAGCCCCACCCAGAGTTCCGGTCCTCGCCCCGAGTGCTTGTGTCTCTCCCCCTCCCCTTTTTAGTTAGCCCCCCTGCACATTGCACCGCCCCTCGACACCCGCATAGTCCCCCTTGATACCCCAGTGCAGCCGGAGGAGCCGGCCCCCGCCCTGCACCTGTTACCTTGCCCCCTGCCTGCCCTGCCAGCGCCCTCCTCCTCTGCTTCCAGCCTTGCGGGGAGGAGTGGTTGCTGGCCTCTCGGTTCCCCTTATTTCCACCCTGCCCTTCTTGATTCCCTCCCTCCCTGCAGTCAGTCGGCGGGACGGAGTGGTTGTCCCTCCCCTTCTCCCTCCCTCCCCAATCGCGTACCCCTTCCCTCACGTTCCTCCCCTCCGCATTAGCGCCCTCCTCCTCTGCCACAGTCTCAGCAGGGAGGAGAGGCTGCAAACCCCCCCCCTTCCCAGTTGCCCCTCCCTCCGCCATGTTTTGTCATTCCGCCGGCAGGTGCAACTGCAAATGCCGCTGGCGGCGCGTGGTGGGGTGGCGCTCGAGGGGTCCTTTATGGTGCCCTACCAGGGGGCCCTCTACCGGGTCCACTATTCTTCGGGGGAGGCCCGGTGCTTCCTCTGCCGGGCGATGGGGCACGTCCGGAGGGACTGTCCCTTGGCCCGGTCGGAGGAGGCGCCCGGGACCCCCGGGGCCCGGGAGGACGCTGGCCTTACCACCGCCGGCCCCCCTGGAAGTCCGGCCTCCGCGGCTGCCCCTCCTCCAACCGACGGCTCTGCTCGGCAGCCGAAGGCGTCCCCTCCGGCGTGCCCGAGCGAGCAGGCGGGCCCTGACTCCATTCGATCTGTTTCTGCAGGGCCCGAAGAGGAGAGGGTGGCGCGGTTGCCGCCGGGCGAGGGAGAGGGCTCTCCCCAGGTGGAGGTCACCCTACCCTCCTCTTTCCCTCCCTTGCCTCAACGCCCTCCCTGAAAACAAACTGCGCCCCCTGGCCTTGCCCCTGCTGACCAGCCCTCCACCTCCACCTCGGAGGGCTGGACGCTCGTTCGGGGGAAGCGCAAAGCCCGCCCTTCGCGGGCTCAATCTCCCCCCTCCGATGGGGAGGGCGGGAAGGCCCCCCTCCGAAAGATCTCGAGGGGGGCCAGCGCTGCCGAGAACGCCCCCGACGAGCTTCAGCAGGAGGCGCCGGACGAGGTGGCCGTGGCAGCAAGGGGGGACGATGTCGCCCCCCCTGTGGAGCCCCTCCAAGAGGAGGCCTCGGGTGGAGCCCCCCCGGCCCCGGCTCCAGCCGAGCCCCCCCCCCCGCTCCGGCTGAGGTAATTGTTGCCTTGGCGGCCGCGGGGGACGGCTCCGGGGCCGAGGGGATGGAACTTAGCTCCATCTTTGAGGAGATCGAGGCCCTGGGTCTGACCCCGCTCGCTCAGGGGGAGGACGACCCTCCGCCAGCGGGCCTCAGTCTGGGCGGCGACTCTGCGGCGCCGCCCCCTCCCCCTCCCAATCCCAACTCCGTGTCCCAGGTGGCCGACCCCGTCCTCACACTTGCGGCGCCCCTGATATTGCCCACTGGCCCGGCCGACTCGAGCGCCAGAGCCGATGCCACCGAGCCCTTAGGGGCGACGGCTGGTGCCGAGTGGCCGGGTCTTGAGTCTGGGGACGCCCCCTTTCCCGCAACCGAGGCGGGGCGGTCATCTCCCCTTCCCGCTGGGGGCCCAGCAGAAGACACCGCTCTAGCCGACGCCGAGGTATCAATTTCAACCTCGTTACCTGAGCCCGGCGTCGGCGTGGGCCCCCTTCCTGTTCCTGCTCCCGATTCCCAGGTCCCCATTCGGGAGGTGCCGCAGCCCGGTGGGATAGCCACGGGAGACCCCTACCCAGACCCTGCCCGGGATTCCGATCCTCTCCCGTGTCCCGATCCTCCTCCCACCCCTGTTTCCGCCCTTTATGAACCCATCTCCAGCCCCGAGTCCTCCCCTGTCCCTGACTCCCCTCCAACCCCCACCTCTTCCCTGCTTCCCAACCCCGACCCACCGTCCGGCTCAGAGCCCATTCCTTCTCCCGCCTCTACCGTGAAGAACATTCCTCCGCTGCCGTCCCCCCGTTCCTTTCCCACCCCGGCCCCTGCCGCAACACCAGATCCACCCCCATCGCCCCCCCAAATGTCCGCTAGTGCCGCCCCCACGGGGGCCATCTCGTTCCCGCTGGTCGCGGGCGGCCCTCAGGGGGCGGTATTTGTATCCCCGGTCCCCAACCCGTTAGGGGCTGCCTTGTTCCCTCCGCCGCCCCCTCCCTTGCCGGAGTCGGGGACGGGCAGCACGGCGCCATCGGTGTCGGCGCCGCATTGGGGATCGGATCCCTGTTTGCCCGTCTCTGTGGCCCGTGAGCTCCACCCGGGGGCCCGGACGGAGAAGAATCCTGGTTCCCCCTTAGCGCTGAGGGGCGAGCTGCGCCAATTCCTCGCGGATAACCGCGGGGTAAAAGGGAAGGTGCAGCTCGCCCTCCAGCGCTGGGGGGACTTCCATCCCATCCTCCAGGCCACTAGAGCCCTGTTGCAGGAGGGGAGAGGGACCGATAGGCAGGGCGACGCGGCCTACCGCCAGACCCGCAGATTTCGAGACGCGCTCCTGACCTTCGGGGCGGAGTGCGGTCTGCTGCGGGACCTGCGGGGGGCCGACGATCGTCCTGCCCGTGAGGATCCACCCCAGCCCTCTCCATGAAGTACACCACTATCGCGACGTTGAATGCCCGGGGCTGTAGGGCGGGTCTCCGCAGGAGCCGGGTGCTCTCCTTCCTTCGGGAAGGGGGGTACTCGGTGGCCTTCCTGCAAGAGACCCACACGACTCCGGCCGTCGAGGCTGGCTGGCGGCTGGAGTGGGGGGACGGGGTATATTTTAGCCACCTCGACGTCCGCTCGGCCGGGGTGGCCACCCTGTTCTCCCCTGCCCTACGGCCCGAGGTGCTGGGGATGGCCAAGGTTGTCCCGGGCCGCCTGCTGCACGTCCGGGCCCGCGTAGAGGGGCTGACGTTGAATCTGGTCAACGTCTACGCCCCGAACGCGGGCCCGGACCAGGTCACCTTTTATCGGCAGGCGGCCACCTTCCTCGGCACTCTGGATCCTCGCGAGTGTCTGGTCCTGGGCGGGGATTTCAACACCACCCTCGATGACTGGGACCGTGTAGGACTCGCGAACTGCCAGGCCGCAGCAGGCGTCCTCAGGGAGATCGTGGACCACCACTCCCTGGTGGACGTCTGGCGAGACCACCACCCGGACGACAACACCACCTTCACCTACGTCCGGGTGGGGGACCATCGGTCGAGCCACTCCCGGTTGGATCGCATTTACCTCTCCCGCTTCCATCTGGCACGGGCCCACTCCTCCAGCATCCGGCCGGCCCCGTTCACGGACCACCATTTGGTGGCCGTGAAAGCCTCTCTGAATTCGGAGAGGCTGGGGCCGGCCTATTGGCACTTTAATAACAGCTTGCTGGAGGACGCGGGCTTCGTGGCGTCCTTCCGGGAGTTCTGGCTGGCCTGGTGGGGGCAGCGGCCCGCCTTTCCCTCGGCGCGGCGATGGTGGGACGTGGGGAAGGTGCGCGCCCGGCTCTTCTGCCGCGACTACTCCCGGGGCGCCAGCCGGCGGAGGGATGCGGCGATAGAGCAGCTGGAACGGGAGGTCTTGAAGCTTGAGGGGCGTCTGGCATCCGCCCCCGAGGATCCACTCCTCCGCGAGGCGTACCGGGAGAGGCGGGAGGAGCTCCGGGCCCTGGAAGATCGCAGGGCCCGGGGCGCCTTCGTTCGATCTCGCATCCAGCTCCTTCGGGAGATGGATCGCGGCTCCCGCTTCTTCTACGCCCTGGAGAAAAGGAGGGGGGGCCAAAAAGCACGTCACCTGCCTTTTGGCGGAGGATGGCACCCCCCTCACGGATCCGGCGGAGATGCGTGGAAGGGCCAGGGCCTTCTACGCCAGTTTGTTCTCCCCGGATCCGACCGAAACCGACGCCTGCAAGGTGCTCTGGACCGAGCTCCCGACGGTCAGCGAGGGCGACCGAGACCGGCTGGAGAGGCCTCTCACTCTGGCCGAGTTCTCGGAAGCCCTCCGTTTCATGCCCAACAATAAAAGCCCAGGCATGGACGGGCTGACCGTGGAGTTTTACCGCGTGTTCTGGGACGTCCTCGGCCCGGACCTCGTCACCGTCTGGGCCGAGTCCTTGGAGAGCGGGGTCCTCCCTCTGTCATGCAGGCGAGCCGTGCTCGCCTTGCTGCCGAAGAAGGGGGACCTCCGCGACCTTCGGAATTGGCGTCCCGTCTCGCTCCTCAGCACGGACTATAAGGTCGTAGCGAAAGCCATCTCGCTGCGACTGCGGTCCGTGCTGGCGGACGTCATCCATCCCGACCAGACCTACACCGTCCCGGGCCGTAGCATTTTTGATAACTTGTATTTGGTCCGGGATCTCTTGGAGCTCGGGTGTAGGGACGGCTTGTCGTTCGCCCTCCTGTCCCTGGACCAGGAGAAGGCGTTCGACAGGATGGATCATGGGTATCTCCTGGGCACCCTGCGGGCCTTCGGCTTCGGGCCCCGTTTTGTGGGTTTTCTCCGGGTGCTGTACGCCCTCGCGGAGTGTTTGGTCAGGCTCAACTGGACCCTGACCGAGCCGGTCAGCTTCGGGCGGGGGGTACGTCAGGGGTGTCCGCTGTCGGGCCAGCTGTACGCTCTGGCGATCGAGCCCTTCCTCCGTCTCCTCCGAAGGAGGTTGACGGGGTTGGTGCTCCGAGAGCCGGAGCTGCGGCTGGTCCTGTCGGCGTACGCCGACGACGTGCTCCTCGTGGTCCAGGACCCGGGCGATCTGGCGCGGGTGGAGGCCTGCCAAGCCGTCTACTCGGCGGCCTCCTCCGCCCGGGTCAACTGGGTCAAGAGCTCTGGCCTGGTGGTCGGGGACGGGTGGCGGGCCGGCTCCCTCCCGCCCGCGCTTCAGGCCATCAGGTGGAGCGCGGGTCCGCTGCTCTATCTGGGCGTTTATTTATCCGCCACGCATCCTTCTCCGCCGGAAAACTGGCAAGGTTTGGACGCCAGGGTGGGTGAGCGGTTGCGGAGATGGGCAGGACTGCTCCGGTGTCTCTCCCTTCGTGGGAGGGCACTGGTGCTGAATCAGCTGGTCCTGTCCATGCTCTGGCACCAGCTCAACACCCTGCGCCCGGCCCCGGAGGTCCTGGCCAAGCTCCAGAGGACAGCTTTGGAGTTCTTTTGGCCAGGACTGCACTGGGTCTCTGCAGGGGTCTTGTCTCTCCCCTTGGAGGAGGGGGGCCAGGGCCTGGTCTGCGTGCGCAGCCAGGTCCGAACCTTCCGCCTCCAAGCCCTGCAGAGACTCCTCTTTAGTGCAGGTAGTCCGGCATGGAGCACTTTGGCGTGCGCCTTCCTCCGCCGCCTCCGAGGGCTCCGATACGACCGGCAGCTCTTTTTTATCCACCCGAGGGGTCTTCCGCGAGACCTCTCCGAGCTGCCGGAATTCTACCAGGACCTCCTCCAGACCTGGAAGCTGTTTTCGGCGACAATCCAGCCTTGTGCGTGCACGTGGCGGAGTCTCCCTCGGTGCGCCGGAGGCTGATCCTGGCAGAAACCACCATGATCGGAGACCTCCTGGACTACGACAGGGGGGACTGGGTGGATCCCCGAGCGCTCGCTCGGCGCATGGGGCTCTCCACCCCCCGAGCCCCTCTGCGCCTACTCCAGGAGGTGAAGGCGGCTCTGCCGCGGCCCGCTCTCGACTTCCTGCAGCGGTCCGTGCGAGAGGGTATCCCCCGCCCCTCCCTTCCTGCAAACCCTCCGTCCCTTTTTATCGGGCCCCTGTTCCGCGGGCCCCTCCGGCTTCCCCACCCTTGGACCCCCAGCCGGCTGCAAAAGTTGCAGCCGGTTTCCTTTCGAACCGTGCCTCGAACATCTGTACACGCTCGTGCTCCACACCTTGCATTTCCCCACCCTCGTGTCCCGCCCCGATACCAAATGGCGGGACTACTTAAGACCTATTGAGGGTGGGGAACCCCGATGGGCCAGCCTATATTCCACCCTAATCCCGCGGCCCGTCGGGGATATCAGTTGGCGGCTCCTTCACGGAGCCGTGAGCACGGGCGTGTACCTGGCACGGTTCACCCCCATCCCGGACACCTGCCCTTTTTGCGGCGTGAGGGAAAACCTGGCGCACGTCTACCTCGAATGCGCCAGGTTGCAGCCCTTATTCCGGCTCCTCCAGAACCTCTTACTGAGGTTCTGGCTGCACTTTTCCCCACACCTTTTCCTTTACGCACACCCAATCCGTGGCCCCACAAAGTCGCGGGACCTCCTCGTCAACCTCCTCCTGGCTTTAGCCAAAGCCATCATTTACAACACCAGAGAGAGGACGCTAGGCGAGGGGGTTCCCTGCGACTGTGGGGCCTATTTCCGTTCATCCCTAGCGTCACGTATCCGGGCAGAGGTCCTCTGGGCGGCGTCCACTGGCTCCATGGACAGCTTTGAGGAGCAGTGGGCGCTGTCCGGGGTTCTCTGCTCGGTGTCCCCATCCGGTTCTCTTCTTTTGACCCTGTGACCCGCACCCCCTGACCGTGTTTTTCATTATTTGTCCCAAGTATTCAGTTGAACCCCAGGTCTAGTCGTCCCTCCTTCAAGGCTGGGGGAGGGGCTTTTAGAAGTGGGCGGGCTTAGCCCGCCCACTTCCTGGGTTTTCAAATAGAGCTCCGAACCCATTACAAGTGCCAAGGCTTGCTGCTCCTTCCCCCATTGTGGCACCGGTTTGCCCTGCTGTGTGGGGAGGAGGAACACCCCTAAGCCTCATGGGCTGGATCCATGTTAGCATTCAGGTTGCATCCGGCCCGTGGATGTTATCTGGCAAGCAGAGGATGCGGCTCTGAACAATAGTGCAGGGAAGCTCTAACTCTATGCTAAATCTATATTCGCTTTTAGGCTACACCCGTCACTTCCAGTGGCTAGGAATAGCAGCCAGAGGGAGCATGGGGTGGTGAGCAGTTGCCTGCAATCACATGGCTATGTGGAGCCAGCTGCACCCTCTCCTCCCCTCACCAATCTGTGCTAGGTAATTGCCCCCTCATTCTGCCCAGAACATGCACCCTTAGGCCCCTTACTCATCCTCAGCCCTCCCATAAAATTTACTCCCCTCCCCTGCAACCCAGGTGGACCTCACACTGACCACACTCCCCCCACACTCCCACCCCCTGCACAACCCAGCTGGCATTTACACCAGTTGAACTCCCCCCACCCCCTCTTCTCCCCCCACAACCCAGCTGGGATTTACACCAGCTGAACTCCCCTTGCTCCCCCGCAACCCAACTGGCCCTTGCACTGACCGCTCTCCCCCCACTCTAGCAACTTAGCTGAACCACGAGATGGATCCCTACTTTCTCCTCCCCCAGCTGCTTTCTTGCCTTTCTGGGCTCCCACAGGAAATGCCTCCCCCTGCTCCTATTGGCTGGATTCCCAGCAGCAGGGAAAGGCTTCAGAGACTGCCCCACCAGGCTTCTCTACCCCCCGCCAAGGGAGGGGGAGGGGAATTAGCAGTGCACAACAGCTTCTTTTTAGGACTTTTAAGAGCTGTGCGGGGCACCAGGACAGGACATTAAAAATTGGGGCTGTCCCAGGAAAATCAGGGCATATGGTCAGCATAGGCAGAGACCAACCTGAAAAGTTAAGCTGAAAGCAGAGGATCAGATTAATATCTGGGCTGCTTGTTATCTGACTGACTGGGGGGGAGAAGGAAAATTCCATGGCCATTTGCAAGCAGGGAGGACATCCCCAGCCAGCCCTTTGTATCTGTTAACCTAAGGACTTCAGGATTTGAATCCACGGGGCAAGGGGGAAGGGCAAAACTTGTTTTTGCCAAGGAAAGCTTCAGCTTAACCCTAAAAGGCCAGGATTCCATCAGTATTGAGCCAAAGATGTGGCATGACAGAAAGTATTGTCAATGTACATTTCCTATGGATTTGTTCTTGTTGCTGATGTTAACTTTTGTAACCATTGTGTTGTTGTTACTAAGAATTGTAAAAAATGTCCAAAGTGTCTGATTTTTTGCAAAAACCCTGGAAACTGTTAAGAAATATACTAAGGAACACACTGTATGTTAAAAAGCCTCGTAATACTGATATTTCACTGTTGATGCCTGTAACTAGTTTTGTAACTTCTCACATGACAAGGGGCATTCTAGAACTGGTGTGCTATATAAAAAGGGAAACTGAGTCACAACAACATTTTTGTTTTCATGGCTAAGTGCCAAGATTCCTGCACTATGGGGGATGAGAATACCTACATTAACTCAGGCTATGTCTACACTACAGAGGTTTTTGGAAAAACAGCCTTTTTTTTCCAAAAAAACCCCTTCACTTACGTCCACACTGCAATCGCATTCTTTCGAAAAAAATCAGAAGAACAGAGGGTTTTTTCTGACATAGGCTTCTTCCTCATAGAAAGAGGTATACCATTTTCCAAAAGAGCTCTTTTGGAAAAAAGCGTGTGTGGATGGGGAAGAGGGAGTTCTTTCGAAAGAAGAGGAAAGAGAAAAAAGCACAGGTGCCTTGATGGCCACTCCATTCATAGTTATCACAGGTTAAATGGAAGATAGCATCCACACTGAATGGATGCTATCTTTTGAAAAAGCAGATTGCTTTTTCAATGTGCTTTGTGAAGAAGTTTTTTCTGAAGCTCTCTTCTGGAAAAGCTTCTTCTGAAAGAAGCCTGCAGTCTAGACATAGCCTTATGAATGTTAATTAGATTCCAGACAGTTGCCAGAGCAGGCATGGATAAATTTACTATTTTCTTTAGTTCTGAGCAAGGTATGATGGACTCGGCTGGGTCTGGGCCCTGCCGAGGGCATCAGCTCAGGGCGAATTGCTCAAAACCATGGCTACTTACAGCCCTCGACTGGAGACCTTTCTCAAATAGGCCACGAACCAGTAACACAAAGCAGTGTTTCTCAACCAGTGGTACAAGCACCCTTAGGGGTACTCAAAAGAAGTCTGGGGGATACGTCAACACAACTGAAATTTAGAGAAAACTGAATTTTTAAGTTTTACAGCGTTTTTATTATTTTTGTACTTTTTACACCCAAAAATTTCATCGCCTGCCCAGCTACGATTAAGTTGTTTAAACAAATGTGTTGCAACGTAGAAAAAAATTTTGTGTGTCTGAAAACTGTAGTGTAGACGTAGCCTGTGAGACAGAGACCAAACTGGGGGTACTTTTTTTTTTTTAAAAAGGGGTACTTTATAAAAAAAAGGTTGAGAAACACTGACACAGAGCACTTTAGCTGCCAATCTGGCCAGCAGGAAGCCTCACAACGAAAACCCCTCAAACACTCCAGCTTTCCCTGTGCCACAATCAGCCCCAGAACTTACACACAGGTGAGAGGTTATAAAACCCGATCTCACCAACTCCGAACAGATCTTCCCGGTCCCAAAGAAAGTCCCAGGCCAATTTACACTTTAGATCTTACCCACAAGAGCAAACTGGGCCAATCCTTTAGAACAGTGGTCTCCAACCTTTTTACACCCAAGATCACTTTTTAAATGACAGACCAAGCCAAGATCTACCGCCCCACCCCTTCCTTGAAGCCCCACCCCTTCTATTCGCCTCCTCTCCATCACTTGCTATCCCCAATCCTTATACTTTTGCTTTTTTTAAAAAAAAAATTCTTCTGTAGGAAGAGGTTTTTCCAACATTTGGCCTGTCTAGACTGGATTAAATGTCAGAAAAAAACCCCTTCTTTTGGAAGCCTTCTTATTCCTCGTGGAAAGAGGAATATAGGGGTGACCGAAAGAGCATGTTTGCTCTTCCACTAAAAAAAACGGAAGAACAAATGCAACCCTGGATGCAGAAGAATTTTTCTGGGATATCTCCAGAATCCTGAAAAACTCCTGCAGTCTAGCTGGACCCTCGCTGGGCTGAGACAGGATGTGTAGTCTCTGGGGTGGGAATGAGGGATTTGGGTGTGGGAAGGGGTGAGAGGTGCAAGCTCTGGGAGGAAATCTGGTTGCAGGAGGAGGTGGAGAAGGGGACACTGGCTCGGGGAGGGGGCTCCAGGCCGGGCAGTGTTGGGGTACTAAGCAAGCCACAGCCTTGTGGATGTGAGGGTGCAGGAATTTGGATTGGGGTATGTGAGGGGCTCAGGGCGGGGGGTTCCAGTGTATGATGGGCTCAGATCTAGGGTCTGGGGGAAAGGGGAGTGCAGGAATGGTTGTGGCCAGATGGGGGCTTGGCCCCAATTGGGGGGTTTGTTGGCTAGGCTTCATTTTTAAATAAAATACTATGTCAAACACAAAAGTTTTGCATTGTCTTTATTTATGAGAATGGCAGGGAACCTGCCTTGAGTCAGGGGGTCACTGGCCCATAGAACAGTCAGTTGGGAGCGGGGGACACAGTACTGGGGAAGGGTGCTAGTGGGTTCTGGGGCAGGGAACAGGGTGCTAGTGGGTGCAGGGGAGAGGGGGCAGGGTGCCAGAAGAACAGGTTTCTGCAGCAGGGGCCAGGCTGCCAGTGAGGGACAGGTTTCTGCAGCAGGGGACAGGGTGCCGCGGGGGACGGGACAGGTTTCTGCAGAGGGGAGCAGGGGGACAGGTTTCTGTAGTGGGGAAGGCAGGGGGACAGGTTTCTGCAGTAGGGGACAGGGTGCCAGAGGGAACTGGTTTCTGCAGGGGGGGCAGGGTGCCAGGGGGGCAGGTTTCCGCAGCAGGGGGGGCAGGGGAGAGGGAACAGGGGAGCAGGGTGCCAGGGGGGCAGGGGAGAGGGAACAAGACAGGTTTGGGGCAGGGGAGAGGGAACAAGATTCGGGGGCAGGGAGTCCCCTACACCAGCCATGGAGGGAAGCCTCTGTCCCGCGCTCCCTCCGGGGCCGACCCTTCCCCCCCGCGAAGGAAGGAAGCCCCGTTGCGTGCCTCTACTGAGCCTGACCCCCACTGAGCAGGGAAGCCTACTCAGGCGACCTCTCGGGGGCGACCCCTCCCCACGCGCACCTGCCCCAGGGCCAAAACCCCCATGCGTGCCTGCCCAGGGGCCAACACCTGCACCCCCTCCCCCCGCGGCACAGGAAAACCCCCACGCATGCCTGCCCTGGGGCCAGCACCACCCGCCCCCAGCGGCACAGGGAAACACCGTGCACGCCTGCCCCGGGGCCGAAACACCCCCCTTCTCCCTTACGCACGCGTGCCTGCCCTGGGGCCGAAACGCCCCCCTGTGGCGCAGGGAAACCCCGCACGCACCTGCCCTGGGGACAACTCACACCTCCTGCGCCGGTGCAGGGAAATCACCATGCTCCTCTTCCGGAGCTAGGGCCCCCTCCCACAGCACGCCTGGCAAAGCAGCCAGTGCACTTCTGGAACTCCCAGAAGTGGCAGTAAGCTGCAGGACTTCCGTCCACCCGCAGGAAGCTGGCACTACCTCCATTTTCGCTGGAGGTAAGTACTGGGGCTTCTCGGGGGTGGGTGGAAAATGGGGGTGGGGGGGCTGGCCGCCTCGTGATCGACTGGTCAAGGCCTTGCGATCGACCAGTCGATCGCAATCGACCGGTTGGTGACCACGGCTTTAGAATCTAAAATCTAAAGGTTTATTAATAAAAGAAAGACAAGGTTGAGAGTAAGATTGTTAAGTTCTTGATGTTACAAACTGCTAACTTAAAAGTTTCTGGTGTGCATCCTGTATTAGGATGGGTCAGCAGTCCTTCCCGGCTCTCTGTCCCTAGCAAGGATGCATCTGGAATCAGAAACAAGATTCAAGACAAGATGGAGATGGCCTCATGGGATTTGTATATTCCTAGTGTCTCCCAAACTGGAGCTGGTCACATGATCAAGTGACCTGTCTGTGTTTCACATGCAAGCAGCCATTATACACTGGCGGGTCTGCAGGCTTCCAGGCGCATTTCTCAGGTGTGTATTGGCCACTCCCGAGAAAGCTTTCTTTGCCCACGAAAGCTTATGCTCCAACACTCCAGTTAGTCTATAAGGTGCCACAGGACTCCTCGCCGCTTTTGCAGATTCAGACTAACACGGCTACCCCTCTGATTCCTGAGAGCTATTGTCCATGGAGCAGTGCTAATTAGCACAGCTATTCCCTCCCAGACAGAGAACATTTATAATACAAGAACAGAGCTCATATTCATAACTTCACATACAAAAATCATACAAGTACACAAGTAGCATACATAGAATCAGTAGAGGATAAGCTTTCATTTGACGCCACACATGGCCCACTTTGTACAGAATTTGGAGCAACACCACCCATAGGTTCAACAGTGATCTATCTGCTCACTTTAAAATCCAATAACGTGACCCCCCCCAACACAAAATTGATTCAGGAAGTGATGCCAGTAACATCACTGAGGGTATCACAGAGCCTCCCCGGCTGTGTCTAGACTGGCCAGTTTTTCCACAAAAGCAGCTGCTTCTGCGCAAAAACTTGCCAGCTGTCTACACTGGCCGCTTGAATTTGCGCAAGAACACTGACGTTCTAATGTAAGAAATCAGTGCTTCTTGCGCAAATATTTTGACGCTCCCGTTCGGGCAAAACTCCTTTTGCGCAAAGCCTTTTGCTTAAGCCCGTTTCATTAGCAATTGCGATACGTCTAATTTACATCCCTTTTCCGAAAAAGGGATGTACTCTAGACGTAGCCACAGAGTATACCTGATTAGTTGACTAGCATGGTGAACAAGGATTTTATTCAGATGAGGTGGGAGGGGGTTCAGATAACTAAGGCTACGTCTACATTATGAGTTTTCTCAACAAAAAATATGCTGATGAGGGACTCATTTGCATGAGTCACAATCTCATTTGCATATTTTCTGCCAATCCGTTTTTGCGCTAGGGGTTTTTTGCGCAAAACCAATCTGTGTGGATGTTTTCTTTTTGTGCAAGAAACCCTTTTTCCGCAAGATCGGTATACCTTCTTTTTTGGGGCATAAAGATCTGGCAGGAAAAGGGTTTTATGCTCAAAAAGAAAACGTCCACACTGCTTGTTTTCGTGCAAAAACCCAAAGCTCTTTTTGCACAAGAAACCCCTGTTGAGCATCCACACACACCTTTTTTGAGCAAAACTCTTGCACAAAAAGGAGTTATTCCTTGTAGAAAGAGGTATACCTACACCGCAAAAAGCCCTCTGTTCTGCTGTTTTACTGTACATTTTCTTGTGCAAAAACACGCTTCAGGTGTGGACGCTCTGTGGTTTTTTGTGCAAAAACCCTGTAGTGTAGACATAGCCTTAAATCATGTCTTAAGGGATTTAAAGGGAAAGGCAGATATTCTGCCTCCCGCTTGCTGGCTGGGAAATGTTCTGCAAAGTGAAACAAATCAAAGGAAGAAATAAAGTTTTGTCTTGTTTTTCATGCCTGCAGAGAAGCTGGTTGAGTGTCGTTCAAAGATCAGATTGGTAGGCGTGATGTTTTTGCACTGGGGAAATTGAATTTGAGTGCAGAGTGTGGCATTCTGTCCCTCAGAACCCATTCACTCCTGCCATAGTGTTATGATACGTTTCATACAAAGCTATTATATGGAAGGTCATGATCAGCTGAACCCCATATGTATGATTGTTACTGAAATAATGTTGTATGTTTGACAGTTGCACACTGCTTGTTCTCCAGTGACAACAAAGGAGACGATCCCCTTCACTTTTGCTGTTATCTTCACTTTTCAGATAGGGGACTAAGGCATGGAGAGACAAAGGGGACATCTACACTAGCAGTGCAGCTGTGAAGCTGCTCAGTTGATTCCTATAGCAATAGAAAGTTTGTTTTCTAGTGACAATTCATCAGCTCTCCGAGAGGCCATAACTAGGAAGAATTGTTCTATCATCCTAGCCATGTCCACCTTGGGGGTTTGATCAACCTAACTACTGAACATAGGATGCAAAATTTTTCATGATGCTCTAAGCAACATAATAAAGTTGATTTAATTTTTAAGCACAGACTGGGAACATGATCTGCCCAAGATCATAGAAGAAATCTGGTAGATCAGGGGCTTGAATCTAGATCCCACAACACTTAGACTAGATGCTGAAGCATCTTTACTCTCTAGTAAAGAGTGGGTCTCAACAGTGGAAGATACCTGCTTCCTTGACATGGTAGGGAAACATAATACACAATAATCACACAAGAGCTTATAAATGGCCTAGGATTTTTATTTACCATGCCAGCACTGAGCCAGTTCTCAATCTACTCAGACTTCTGAAAAGAGCTAGCTCCCCCAGTATGCTCAAAGGCTGTACTCAGTTATTAGCATTGTCAGCCCAGTGCTGGCTGTAGGATAGCCATCCCTCTGGTGAAGGAAGGGGGACCATTGGATTGCAGGGGTGGGCAGCAGGCCTAGCTTGGATTTGTGTCTGGGCCTGGATTCATGCATCCAGATCTAATTTTCAGTCTGGTTCCTTGAACCGAGACACAGCTGAAAGCCCTTTGGGATATCAGGTCCAGCTCACTTTGGGCAGTGGGCGAACAAGCCATTTGGGGAGGCTAGCCCTTGGCCCCTTTACCTCTGCCCAAGGCCCCATTCCTCCCCTCCCACGCTCTTTCCCACTGGTGCCCTCATACTCTAAGGGTGCATCTAGACTGGCAAGATTTTGCGCAAAAGCGGCTGCTTTTGCGCAAAAACTTGCCACCTGTCTACACTGGCCATGAGAATTTGCGCAAGAGCAGTGACGTTCTAATGTAAAAATTCAGTGCTTCTTGCGCAAATACTTTGACGCTCCCGCTCAGGGATAAGCCCTCTTGTGCAAGAATACTTGCGCAAGAGGGCCAGTGTAGACAGGCACCTTAATTTTTTGCGTAAGAAAGGCCGGTGGCTAAAATGGCCATCAGAGCTTTTTTGCGCAAAAGTGCGTCTATACTGGGCACGGATGCTTTTGCACAAAAGCACTTTTTGTGCAAAAGCATCCGTGCCAATCTAGACACTCTTTTGCGGAAATACTTTTAACGGAAAAACTTTTCCGTTAAAAGTATTTCCGCAAAATCATGCCAGTCTAGACGCAGCCTAACAGTTTTGGTCCCACCATGCACTGGGAACCTAACCCAGCATGCAAAAGGGTGGCTGGAACTGTGGGATAGCTACCCACAGTGCATCCTACTGGGGATGTGCTGCTTTGAACTACATTGAATTCTTGTGCACAGTGAAGACACGAACCTTTGACTTTACAAAATCGGGTGCTAAAAATCGACCTTAATAAATTTGACCTTATCTCACAGTGTAGGCATGGTTTTAGAAAGGTGCAACTCAGAAAACATTTAACTAGCAGATCTGCTGATGCATTTGGGCACAAAGCTTCCCTACAGCTTGCTTACCCAGCCACAGAAAAGCTCCCTGCATAGAAATCCCATTCTCAAGTGGCACAGAGCTTACCACAGCAATTCCTGTATCCCTCCCTACAACTGGTAGAATGGTAGAAGGCTGAAGCCATTGCTTCTTCTATTGGTCCCTGTGCTGGGCTCATCGTCAAAGCAAGGATGAATTTGGCCATTGATAGAATGTTACAAAATCAATTATTTTATAAAACTCCAGGGAGTGACAAAGGACAGTAAGTCATATGGAAAAATGTGGTGCCATTGTACAAAGAGCCAAAGGCTGTTCCTTTAGCCTGGCACAGAGCATGACAAAATACAGGTGAAAGAATCTCAGTGAGTTTGGACTAACTCAGCCATCAGTGGAAGAGACATGCTCAGAATACTGAAACCCTTTTTTCCGGATGTCACATTCAGCAGGAATTAATTTTCCCACTCTGAGTTTGCATTTCAGATAAAGAGCGATACATGAAATCTCATTACAAAGACGAGGCACGGGGAGAGATGTGTAATCTAATCTCAAAGTGTTTGCTTAATGTCCTGTGATGGATTGGGCTCTGAAATGGAGAACAACACTTCTGCACAAGCTGCTGTGAATTGGGGTAGTGCAGCTACTAGCATAAACAGCTCCACTTGGAGAAGTAGTAAATAAGCGTCAAGAGCACTGTAATAGACTAGAAATCAGCTTTCTATGGATTCCAGCTGACAGGAGATATTGCCCAGTGGTCAGGGCACTGGACCAGCTGCCAGAACCCCTGGCTTCTATTCCCACTTTTGTCACTGACATGCTATGTGCGCCTGGGAAGTGGGATTGGAGGAGGATGGTCAGATTTCATATAACACCAGACTCTATATAGGCTCCATAATGCTCTGGCCACTGTCCATAGCACTTCATGTTAATGAAACAAGCATGGGGCAGACATGTCACTTCTTTGGATGTTTCCTTACTCTTAGAATGGATGTAACAGGACCTACATCACAATTAACTTAGGCAGTCAAAAGAGCATTTGAGAACTTCAGATTATCAGGGACTGAGCCCAAACCCCACTCCATTCAGTAGGACCTGTCCATTGATTTTGATGTGCTGTGGACTATAATAGAATGACTCCATTCAGTCAAACCAAATCTTGCTGAGCATCTTGAAAACGTGTGTATTCAGCAGCATGTTGTACAGATGTAAGATGTGAGTGATAATGAAAGATTCGAAGAGAAGGATATTGGCGTTCTAGAGGAGGTGTTTTAGAAAGATCCTGAGAATAGGATGGATGCAGAAGGTTACCAATGAGGAATTATATAGGAAGATACAGCCGAAAGAGAACCTACTGCAGAAGGTTATACAATGAAAATTACAGCTATTCGGGCATATCTGCAGAATGAACAACAAGCGAAAAGTTAAGATTCTGGTATTTGGCATAATGGATGGTCTGAATAGGAGAGGCAGACCCCACAGAGAACGGGTAGATAATATAGTAGATTGGTGCGGAGCTAGACTACAGAAACTAAGCCACTTCTCACTGGACAGGGAAAGATGGAAAGAAATAGTAAGGGAGTCATCAGACACCAACGGGAGCTGAGCCCATGGTTGTTGTTGTTGATGATGATGATGATGAAATCTTGTTCCTCCCAGTCTTTTACTGCCTTTGCCAGGAATGCAGCCATACATCTGTTTAGTACCCAGGTGCTATTCTTTTTTTCTTTCTTTCTTTTTCTTTTTTTTTTAATGTTTGCATCTGTCAACAATTTGAGTGAAGTCCAAAGATTCAAAACAGAGAAATCAGGGACCCTCTATAATGAAAAGATTTTACCAGTTGCAAATCCATTATAAAGAAGCTGGGTATTTCAATGAGGAATAATATAACCAATCCATTCTCTCAACCAGTGGCATAGCAAGGGGGGACGGGAGGGGCAGTTGCCTCGGGGCGCCATGCTGGGGGGGCACCAATTTAGTTCCCTTCTGCTCCCCATGTCATCCCTCTGCTCGCCTGCTCCTCCTCCACCCACCGCCGCCGGCTAGAGCTTCCTCCCTGCCTCTCCATCCCCAGCCCAACCCTCCTCCATCTCTGCTGGTGGGTTAATGCATGCGGGAGACTGGTTCCAAACTGGAGGGCGTGGGAGAAGACATGGTACAAGCTCCCCCCTCCTCCTAGGGTCGGGCTCAGCCATGTGCCAGGTTCTGGGCTCCGCTGTACTGCAGCGGCGGCGGCAGCAAGGGGGGGGGCACAAATTTTGCCTTTGCCTCCGCCTCCGAGCGCATAACATCCTCGCTACACCTCTGCTCTCAACCAGCGATAATGCTCTTTTCCTGCTAGTTTTCACATGATTTAATCTGCTGTGTTAACCATTCTGACTTAAGCACCTTTCAAGGGAAAATATACTTCAGCAAAACATTAAGCCTTAATGCTCCCACAGAGTGGCATTTGTGTAAATAAGATGAGGCTCTATCATGTGCAATTCATATGAAAAATCTTAGCAGTTACATGGTTATCTGTGGTACAGGCTCTGCAGTATAAAATATAGCTTAGCGGCACTTCTACACTAGCAAATTATTTCAAAATAACTAAATTTGAAATAATAACTCCCAAAATAACAAAATCAAAATAGCATGTCCACAATACAGGGGAACCTCAAAATTAGTCTGAGGCAGGCTCCTCTAATGTGAATGCAATACCTCAACTTAGAGCCCCAGGAAATACTGGGGAATAAGTAGTTAGAATTATGCTGGGGAGTAGCTATTTCGAAATAGCAGCAGCTGAGCATCCACACTAATGCTATTTTCAAATAAGTGTTGTTCCCTGAGGAAAGTAGGAGTACAGATTTCAAAATAAGAGGCCCCCTTATTTTGAAATAACGGACTTGGTAGTTTGGATGCTCCACTTATTATTTCGAAATAAGGGAGGTTATTTTGAAATAACACCTTAGTGTAGATCAGGGGGTTTATACGGCAAAGCCCACAGTAGACCTTCCCTGTGAGTGGGGCTGCCAGCCCCTGCCTGCCCAGCTCCCAGGGAGGAGGCTTCACTCTCCGGACAGCTGAGTGTAACCGACACCATTTACCGATAAATGTCCACTTGTCAGCTAAATAGTTGTTTACATTCTTACATCCCTAACTGACACCAGTACAAAGTGAGTGCGAAATGCTGTCAGAACTGAATTGTTTACTAGTGTCGATAACTACACAAGATGCAGGGCCATGGAATAGGCTTTCTTATGTTTCATTTACACAGCATCAACTCCTGAGCATTTTATCATGTCTGATTAAAAGACTCAGATACTGATTCAAAAAACTCCTGTGGGAAATAACTTTATCCATTTGAGTTCAGTGGGTTCCTCACACACATACATTTATTCATGAACTGAACCATTCAGAGGAACTTAGAACTTAACTAGATGATGTTGATTAGTGTTTAATACCCTAATAGTGCAGTTCCATAGATAGAGCAGTGCCAACAGGTAACATCTTATTCTGGTGCACCTTCAAGTTTCAATGTTTATTTCAACCTGTTTGGCAACCCTTGACATTTACCATATAGACTTAATAGAGAACTAATGTTCTCCCACTGCTTTTGCATCTATCTATCTCATTCTATTCAGAGCCAAGAACTCAGACATTAAAGCAAAATATCAATTTGGATGCATGCTGAAATTAAATCCATTGTCACAAAGGCACCAGAATCAGGGAGAGAGTCTGTACTAATAACAGAGAAAAGACAATTGATCAAATACTCCTCAAAGTTACTAGTATAACTGCAGAGTAACTCCATTATTTTCAACAGTTATTGTAGATTTACACCAGTGTAATTAAGAATAGCAGCCAGCCCATGCTGAATAATCAGGAACAAGGTTCTGGGAGACAAGAAGTTATTAAATAAAGCCAAAGCTATTAACTAGTTCTTGGACTTGGTTCCTCAAGTTTCTGAGGGCCAGATTGCACACCTTTTACTCATACTACGTCTACACTGGCAGCTTCTTCCGGAAGAACAGCCGTTCTTCCGCAAAAACTTGCTGGCTGTCTACACTGCACAAGCTTTCTTCCAGAAGTAAATTTACCGTATAGCGTTGTAAAACAGGGCTTCTTCCGGAAGAGTTATTCCTCTCCCCACAAGGAATAAGCCTTCTTGCTCAAGAGCTCTTCCAGAAGAAGCCAGTGTAGACAGGCAACATGAATTTCTTGCGCAAGAAGCCCCTATGGTTAAAATGGCCATCAGAGCCTTCTTGTGGAAGAGAGCGTTTACACTGGCATGGATGCTCTTGCACAAAAGCACATGCCAGTGTAGATGCTCTCTTGTGGAAGAGTTTTTGCACAAGAACTCTTCCGCAAAAGAGTTCTTCCGGAAGAAGCTGCCAGTGTAGCCGTAGCCTTCGTGGTGAGCTGTTACTTGCAAAAGTAGCTCTATTGAATTCAAAGGGATGACTTAAATAAGGGGTCACAACCTGGGCCCAGGATTGCACCCCTTTTGTACCATTTTGTGTGCCATAGGATCATCTTGTAAAGAACTCAAACTCAGTTATTGGGTTTTAAACATTCCCCCAGTTCCATTTTTCAGTTCTTTAATCCATCCAAGTTTGTGTTTTAAGAACAGTTTTAATAAATCTACATCCAGCAAAAAAGAAAACAAGAGACATTTACAATTATTTTAGCAACTCAGAAACACAGACTTGGGTGACCTCCTGCTGCCCTGCAGCTGGTCACTGTGATAGAGCATATGGAAGCAGTAAGGTCATATCCTTTTTTCTCCTAACCTTCACGCTGTCATGATGCTCAAGAGAAAAATATTTCATTGTCCGACAGTAAAAGCTGACATTATTGTCTTGCCTCCATCTGTCCAGTAGGTTTCTAAAAATTATATGGTAGAGAAAACAACCTTTGTGTTGTGAACCCTTGTGACAAGTGTTGTGAAGAGAAGTTTTACAGAATGCTTTTACAGAATAGATCATTGTCTGTAACTGATAGATACCTGTAGGAAAATTCCCCTTCAGAAATTCTGCAGACACAAAGGCAGAACTTTGTACCTGTCTATTTTTAATGCTTCTGACCATCAATACTGTCATGGATCCTTAAAGAGCCACCGCTTTCTTTTCAGTAGGGGTCTGAGGTACTACAGTTGAGGGGTGTTTTGAAATTAACAGTTCATTCCCTTCCCATAAGGAAGCTGCATCCCTTTGGGGATGGAATTAGGCAGGTGAGATGTTACCTGAGAAGAGGGAGACAGCACAGAGAGCAGGAATGTCACTGGGGCTTATCGAAGGATGACCCAGGAAGTCAGCATGTGAATGGAAAAAGCCTCAGTTAACAACTTCGTAGAGATGGCATTCAGTGGGAAAGGGACAAGAAAATTCAGCTTGCAAAAGAAGTTTTCTAGTATAAACCATATGTAGGCCTGCAGAGGTTACATTTTAATTCCTCTAGGCCAGTCATGAACCTTGCTGGCAAAAACACCAGGTGTTCTTTATCAGACGGCCTTCATTAGCCGCAGCCCTATGCTTCCTAGCTGAGAACCAAGTATGGGATAAATAACATGACCTCAGTTCTTGGCTCTGTGGGAATGTTGAGAGTGGCACTGAGCCCATGCGTGCACACTCAGTAAATGGCTAAGGTATTAAATCGTAGGGAGTCCCATGACGACAAGCCCAGGAAAGAAGTTTTAAACCAAGGGATTGGGTACTTCTTCTGCTCCCCTCAGATGAATCTAAATTCCTGGCCCGCTGGAAAGGGCCCTATGAAATCACCCGCCAGGTCGGGCCGGTAAACTATGAAATTTATCAGCCTGACCGGAAGAAGAAAACCCAAGTATTCCACGTAAACTTCCTGAAGCCCTGGCGAGAACGGGAGGCCCTGATGATTACCCCCTACCTGTCGGAACCCACTCTAGGGCCTGAAACACCCGACCTGGTGGAAGAAAGAGAGCCACAGCTTGGAGACACCCTCTCTGAGACCCAAGTGAAACAAGCACGCCGTCTCGTAGAGGCATTCCGGAAGACCTTTACAACCCGACCCGGATGTACCGTGGTGATAATGCATAGCATTCGGACCCCTCCAGGCCAAGTTGTACGAGAAGGTACTCGTCCTCTCCCGCACCGGATGTGGGAGGTAGTTGAGAAGAAGGTCCAGTCTATGCTTCAACTTGGAGTTATAGAGCGCTCCAAGAGCGAGTGGCGTAGCCCAATCGTACTTGTGCCGAAGCCGGATAGCAGTATCCGCTTCTGCATCGATTTTAGACGAGTGAATGCAATTTCAAAATTTGACGCCTACCCCATGCCGCGAACAGACGAACTTTTAGACCACCTAGGGACTGCCAATTTTATAACCACCCTGGATCTTACAAAGGGATATTGGCAGATTCCCTTGGACCCCGAATCGAGAGAAAAAACTGCCTTTTCAACTCCCTCAGGGTTATTCCATTTTATAAGAATGCTGTTCGGGCTCCATGGGGCACCCGCAACATTTCAGAGAATGATGGACCGCTTGCTATCCCCACATACGGAATACGCTGCCGCGTACCTAGATGATGTGGTGCTTTATAGCCAAGACTGGGAGGAACATCTGGCGCAGGTAGCAGCCGTAATGTGGACCCTTCGAGACGCCGGCCTGACAGCCAATCCAGCAAAATGTAAAATTGGCTGGCAGGAAACCACCTACCTACAGTACCAACTCGGAAGGGGCCTAGTCCAGCCGCTAGTCGGGAAGGTGGAGGCGATTCAAAACTACCCTGCACCTACCTCCAAGAAGAAAGTAAGACAATTTTTAGGGTTGGCAGGCTACTATCGCCGCTTCGTGCCACACTTTGCGACCCTAGCAGTGCCCCTCACTGCGCTCCTCAAGAAGGACAGCCCCCAAAAGGTCAGGTGGACGGCTGACTGCGAAGCCGCTTTTCAGGACCTAAAAGCTGCTCTTTGTAGTGAGCCTGTTCTGTTCAGTCCCGACTTCTCCCGACCATTTATCATCCAGACAGATGCATCGGACTGTGGACTGGGAGCAGTACTGTCCCAGGAAATTGAGGGAGAAGAACACCCAGTGCTGTATATCAGCCGAAAATTGTTTCCTTGAGAGCACCGTTATGCAGCAATCGAGAAGGAGGCCCTAGCGATAAAGTGGGCCTTGGAGACTCTTTTATTCTTTTTACAGATCATGCACCCCTACAATGGCTTCACTGAATGCGGGACACCAACAGCCGTATCATGAGATGGTACCTGTCCCTCCAACCGTATGTATTTACAGTAAAACACCGAGCGGGGAGGGACAATGCAAATGCGGATACCCTGTCCCGCACTGAAGAAGAGCAAAGGCCCAGTCCGGGAAGCCGGGAACTGGACTTAAGGGGGGGGGAGTGTAGCGGGGCAGAGTGGCCGCCCGCTGAGACGGAGGCAGAGGGACCCCTCTGGGAGCCATTTTGGGCAGAGCCTAGCCCCACCCCCTCACCTGACCGGCAACCAAGGGGTGTGGCTAGGACTATAAGAACCGTGCCAGGGAGTTCAGTAAGGCGCCAGCCTCCGAGGGAGACAGAGGCCTGGCCAGAGGTCCTGGCTGAGGAGGCTGGGACCTGGCCTGGGCCTCCCACAGCTGACTCCCCTAAGGCCAGCAAAGACTTCCCTACCAGGGCTCTGCTGGGGCCTGGTGAGCTAGAGGACCTATGGACAGCCGCTACAGGGACCCTGCAGAATCTCCAATTCCTCGAAGCCTGGATCGGGCCGCCCAGTCCCTGCTGGGACGACACTGCCCTCGACTCCCTGGCAGACCTGCTGGAGGTACAGGTACCTGCGAAGGGGGAGATGAGGAGTGGCCCAGGGGGTAGCACGGGCTGATACCAGACCTAGGCCAGCAAGTTGTGGGCTGGAGCCCTGCTGAGCCAGTAGCAGCGGCACTGCTGCATCCAGGGCCCCTGGGTCGGGGTGCAGTGGAGTGGGTGGGCCTGCGCCCCCCCCCCGCCACTCGCAGACTGGGTGGCAGTCTCCTCCTCGCCCCTGCAGCAGGGACGCTACCTGCCCAGCTCCTGAACTAGGAGCTTCTACAAACCACTGTGTTTGTTTGCAGCCACGCCTTGCACCAGGGCCTGGCCGCCATTTGCTGCCCCGCCCTGTGCTAGGGCCGGGCCGGCAGTTTGTGTACCGCCCCGCCCTGCTCGAGGGCCTGGGCCTGTATCCGGTATTTGTTGCCCCGCCCTGTGCTAGGGCCGGGCCGGCAGTTTGTGTACCGCCCCGCCCTGCTCGAGGGCCTGGGCCTGTATCCGGTATTTGTTGCCCCGCCCTGCTCGAGGGCTTGGGCTTACCTACTGTGCTTTGGTGCTGGCCGGGAGTCAGGCTGGACCTTTTAAAGGGGCAGGACTAGGGCTGGAGCCCTGCCCAGAACTGTGAGCCGAGAGACTGGAGTATAGGATGAACTGCTTCCCCGTGGCCCGGACCTGAGGCAAGGCTGGGTCCCTGAACTATTGCCTCTCACCCTGGACCTGAAGCAAGGCTGGGGCCGTGAACTATTGACCCCCGGAAGGGGAAAGCTTAGAGGCGGTTGTTGGCACTGCTGGAGGACAGTGCCCCGAAAAGGACCCCGCCACCGGCCGTCCGAGCTACTTCCCCGGATCAACGGTTGGTGGCGCTGTGGCGGTAGGGGTACCCTGCCACACAATATTAAACCTGTGATAGTAGTGACATAGCGAGATTAATAAAAGCAACTATACCTAATCAACTCTGTGTTGAAGTGAATCCATAATCCTGTTTGGCGTCAATTTGGCGACAATTAGCGTCACAAACAGGATTCGCTGTGTACAGTGTTGGAGAGCGGGAAGAGGATAACAGGCAATGTGGAGTAAACGGAGAGCGGGGGTTGTTTCACCAGATGGGATACCAGGATGGCCACCCACTTCCTGATAGAATCCTGTCACTAGGGCACTGTGCCAGGTGGCTTCCCCGGTAGGGTAGCATAACGGGTCAGCTCCCGCAGTCACCACAAAAGATTGTGGGACACAGGAAGGCTGCAGTAACCACCTGTTCAGCAGCAAATCCTATAGGAATTGGGGCTGAGGATGGCTGTTCTTCAGCCTCTTGGAAGAAGTTGTTGTGAAGATGTTAAAAGGAAAAGTATTATTGAAAAAGAATTCTTGGTTTCTTTGCAGCCTTTTGAGGGGGAAAAATTCCCCTTTTCCTGAGGAATGTCTGTTAATAATCAAGGCAGAGAAACAATCTGTTTTAAATATTCGGCTCTGGACACTTTTGTTAAATTTACTAAAAGGGAAATAAGAGAGTCTATTGAAACTTAACCGCTCAAATGCATAAAAGGGAATGCAATTTATGCATTGTAGGTTTGTGAACTTGTTTTGTAGGCTTCAAACGAATTGGTTTTGTTTTATTTTGGATAATGCCCTTTCATTTAAATTTGCAAATGGACAAAACGGTTTTTGCCAGACACAGATAACTACTTGGCTGCGTGTTTTGGTATTTGACATTTAACCCTTAAGGTACCTCAATGCTTTACAAGGTTCAATATCTTGTTGTAAACCAAGTTGTGGCTGGTACTTGGGGCAGCCAAACATCAGGAAAATGAGGATGGGTTCTGGATTTCTAATTTTTTGGGTAACAGAAATCAGACTGTTATGTTGATAAGGGTACATAAAATCTGTGAGACACCTCATATACTCTAGAGAGAAACCACAATGGGTTGTATTTTTGCGGTGTGCTTTGGAAGCAGGACTTGAAAATGAAAAGTAATCAGAAATCTGGGAGTTCACTGTGTCCCTTTTCCAGGCTGAGCCTCTGAGTTGCTGATAACTTTGAATCTGAAAGCAAGCCAGAAAGTGTGTGTGTGTGTGTGAATGCAGGCTGCCTGGCTGTTAAGGGCAGTTCTAATCCTCCATACGTGACAGTACAGGGATAGAAGGGGTCTGCTGTTCCAAAATTTGAAAAGGGACACACACTGTCCTCAGAAGTAAATTGTCCAAATAAAAGACATGGTATATAACAAGATATTTATGAGCACCCACTTGTAAGAAATTTGATGCTAATATTACTGTTTATGTGAGAATAAACTTAGTGTTAATAAGTAACCCTGCAACAAGGTATATGATTCTCTTTCAGGAAGTGAAAACCTTTTGAGCTTGCTGGAATGGTAACAGGCAAACACCTAGGCTGCGTCTACACTACGAGTTTTCTTGGAAAAAATATGCTAATGAGGGACTCATTTGCATGAGTTGTGATTTCATTTGCATATTTTTTGCTGATCTGTTTTTCGCTAGGGTTTTTGTGCAAAAACAAGCAGTGTGGATGTTTTCTTTTTGTGCAAAAACCCCTTTTCCCGCAAGATCGGTAAACCTCCTTTTTTGGGGCATAAGGATCTTGCGGGAAAAGGGGGTTTTGTGCAAAAAGAAAACGTCCACGCTGCTTGGTTTTGCACAAAAACCCTAGCAAAAAAAGTGGATTGGCAGAAAATATGCAAATAAGATCGCGACTCATGCAAATGAGTCCCTCATTAGCATTTTTTTTTTCAGAGAAAGCTCATAGTGTAGACATAGCCCTAGTGCTAAGGAAAATCGCTATAGCAGTAAAGCTTCTCAGTTACTACCCGTGAATAAATTGGGAGCTTCACACAACAGACAAACCATTAAAAACCTGGTCTGCTGTATAAAAGGGAAACTGTGGCATGCTACGCCATTAATTTAATAAATGAACAGTGAGATATGAACCCGGAACCCACAGAGGGAGGAAGTTACTCAGGGTGTGTCTAGACTACATCCCTTTTCTCGAAAAAGGGATGTAAATTAGACACTTAGAAATTGCAACTGAAGCCAGGATTTAAATTTCCCACACTTCATTTGCATAATGGTGGCCTCAGTTTTTTTCGACACGGGGCTTTTCGATAGAAAAACAGCAGTTTAGACGGGGATCTTTCGAAAATAAAACCCTTTTTTGAAAGATCCTGTAAACCACATTTTTTGAGGTAGTATAACCCCTGTAGTGTAGGCCTGCAGGGGTTACATTTCTATTCTTCTAGGCCAGCCATGAACGTTGCCAGCAAAAACGCCAGGTGATCTTTATCAGACAGCCTTCATTAGCCACATCCCTATGCTTCCTAGCTGAGAACTGAGTATGGGATAAATAACATGACCTTGGGTCTCGGCTCCGTGGCAATGTTGAGAGTAGCATTGAGTCAGTGCGTGCACATTCAGTAAATGGCTAAGGTATAAGATCACTGGGAGTCCCACCTCTGGTGAGTCTCACCAGGGACCTAGACTTCAGAGAGTGCCCTGTATTCTCCCAGTTGAAGCCATGTCCACTGCAGCCCTGGTGCAAGGTGACAGGAAAGGGACTCCCCGCAGACTGAAGGGATGTAAGCATTTCTAAGTGCTTGTTACTCTTTTATGAATTGCTCTGCCTGTGCTTATTGATGTGTCACTTTGCAGTAGCTGTGTAACCATTTGACAGTATTAACCCTGTAATAGTAGTGACTTAGTGAGATTAATAAAAGCAACTGTCCTTAATCGACTCTGTGTTGAAGCACTGGTTTGGAAGGCTTAGCTGGAAAGGAAACAGTTTTAGGGTGAGTTTGTACTGAGGTTTCAGCGTTTTCTGTTATTTTGAGTTTGTAACCTACTTTGCTCTGCTTTTTCTCACTTATAACCACTTAAATCCGACTGCTTGTATTTAATAAAATCACTTTTATTTTCTATCAAGACCAGTGCAAATAATTGTTACCTGGAGGGGCAACCAGTATGTAAATTCCCTCTTTCATTGCTAAATGGGGCTTACCCAAATAATTCATTAGGATTTTGATCCCATTAGGGGAGTGGTATCCCAGGAAGCTGGGCCCAAAACTGCATTATCCTGAGACCTAAAGAGATTCAGTGTCTGCATTGCTTCTTGGGAGGCGGGGGTTGGGGGGGATGATTCTCAGCTTGGTGCCTTAGCTGGGGGAGACCAGGGAGCTGCCCCAGCAGGACAGGGTGGCGAGAAGCCCTAGAGACCAAAAAGGAGGGTGGCAGTGGCCTTGTCAGCACCCTGGGAATCACCCCCAATGGATCATTTGTGACTTTCACCTCATCACAGTAGGCAAGCCGCTTTGTCGACATGACAGTGTAGACACAAAGGACAGTGTAGATGCAATAACACCTTCTGTCGACAGAACTCTGTCGACAAAAGACATTATTCCTCACAGAATGAGGTTTACCGCTGTCGACAAATGCAGGTATAGTTTTGTTGACAAAAGGCCACTTTTGTCGACAAAACCCTGTAGTCTAGACACACCCTTAGGATAAACTTCTTGGCTACGTCTAGACTGGCATGATTTTGCGCAAATACTTTTAACGGAAAAGTTTTTCCGTTAAAAGTATTTCCGCAAAAGCACATCTAGATTGGCACGGATGCTTTTGCGCAAAAGCATCCCTGGCCAATCTAGACGCGGTTTTGCGCAAGAAAGCCCCGATTGCCATTTTCACGATTGGGGCTTTTTTGCGCAGAACAAATCTGAGCTGTCTACACTGGCCCTTTTGCGCAAAAGCTTTTGCGCAAAAGGACTTTTGCCCGAATGGGAGCGTCAAAGTATTTGCGCAAGAAGCACTGATTTCTTACATTAGAACGTCAGTGCTTTTGCGCAAATTCAAGCGGCCAGTGTAGACAGCTGGCAAGTTTTTGCGCAAAAGCGGCTGCTTTTGCGCAAAATCTTGCCAGTCTAGACTCAGCCCTTAACTGTCAGGATGGTTAAACACTGGAATAAATTGCCTAGAGGGGGTTGTGGAATCTCCATCACTGGAGATATTTAAGAACAGGTTAGACAGATGCCTGTCAGGGATGATCTAGACCAGTGGTTCCCAAACTTTTCGGCATCATGCCCCCTTTCTGATTTTTGAGAAACCCTCATGCCTCCACCCCCCCCACCAAAATAGCAGCAAAACTTGTTGAGCAAAAAAAAAAAAGTTGCCCTTTTAAGAGCAGAGCAGGCATTACCCTTTTAAGGTGGCCATTTTAAGTCTGCCCGGAACACTCCATCCTCCCCCTGCCCCAGCCAGCCCAAGCTGCACGAACTGGGCTCTTTCTTGGGGGGGGGGGAGTTGATAGGGGGCTGGGTCGCCTCGCACCCCTCCTGGAATTTCTTCATCCCGCCCAGGGGAGCGCACCCACCAGTTTAGGAACCTATGTCTAGACAGTGCTTGACCCTACAGTGAGAGCAGGGAACTGGACTCAATGACCTCTTGAGGTCCCATCCAGTTGTATTATTCCATGATTCTATAATTCTATGATTTTGAATTATGACCCTATCCTCCAAGGCACTTGCAATCCCTTCCAGCTTGGTATCATCTGAAAACTTTATAAGCATTCTCTCTATGCCATCATCTAAATTGTTTGTTGAAGATACTTAACAGAACCAGTCTCAAAACTGAACCCTACTGAACCCCACTTCTTATGTTCTTCCAGAATGTCTGTGAACCATTGATAACTACTCTCTGAGGGTATGTCTACACTACAGCGCTATTTCGAATTAACTTAATTCGAAATAGTTAATTTGAATTAAGCTAATTCGAAATAGCGCATCCACACTGATTGGACACTGGATCACATTTAAGGGCAGCTGAAACCATTTCCAGCAGGGCATCAGGTCAGTAGTTGCTTTGTGTGGCTGCTGTCTGAGGCTATCTGAGGCTCGTGCTTAAAGGGAACCCCCTGGACAGTCGGTTCTCAGCTTTCCCTGCTTGCTTGCCTACCTCGCTGAGGGACAGCAAAGCGTTTTCCTCTCTTCCTGCTTTGGTCGCTCTCATTTGGGGCACCACAGCACTCGGCACCATGGAGCCAGAGCCGCCCCTGGGCACTCTGGTGCTCATGTTGAATGTCTTGCTGCAAGCCTGGCAGCAATTGCTGGAGGCTGCCTGGCACCTTCTGCTACAGGCCAGCCCCCTGGCCCTCCCCCTGCCCCCTCTGGGGGCCGTGGAGGAACGGCACCCAGAAGCCAGTGTGTCCCGCTGCATCTGGCGTCTGGACACCAGCAGCGACTGGTGGGACCACATCATCCTGGAGCACTGGGGAGACCAACAGTGGACCCAGAACTTCAGGATGAAGAAGGACACCTTCCTGGAGCTCTGCGAGTGGGTCGCCCCTGCTCTGCGGTGACGGGACACATGCATGAGGCTCACCATTCCCCTCCACAAGTGTGTGGCCATCGCCCTCTGGAAGCTCTCTACGCCGGATAGCTACCGATCCATCAGCAACCAGTTCAGTGTGGGAAGATCCACCGTTGGAGCAGTGCTCATGCAGGTATGGCACTCACTGGCCACTGGGCCAGGAGTGGGGGCTGCAAGGAGGGAATGGGCTGCCCCAGGGAAAACGGGGGGGAGGTGGTGTACGTGCCCTCCTCGGGAGGGTTCGGTCTGTCCCAGCTGCGCTACAGACCGCCCGCAGTGGCCAGGATTGCAGCGGGAGTTGCCCCTGGGAGTGGGGCGCGGCGCAGTGGCGGGGAACGAACACTCCCAGCCACCCGGGCACCCCAGTGACCCTCAGTTTTGTGTGTCTCTCTGCAGGCAGTCAAGGCCATCAACAGGGTGCTGCTCTGCAGAATCGTCCGCCTCACCGACCTGGACGCACTCATCCAGGGGTTCGGTGCCCTCGGCTTCCCCAACTGTGGAGGGGGCAATCGACGGGATGCACATCCCCATCCGTGCCCCGGACCACCAGGCCTCCCTCTACATCAACAGGAAGGGGTACTTCTCCGTGATCCTGCAGGCCGTGTCTGACCACCAGGGCCAGTTCACGGACATCAATGTGGGCTGGTCCGGCAAGGCACATGACGCACAGGTGTACCACAACTCCTCCGTGTGCCAGAGGCTGCATGCCAGGACTTTCTTCCCCGACTGCCACATCAGGGTTGGGGACGTAGACATGCCAGTGTGCCTGCTGGGGGATGTGGCCTACCCCCTACAGCCCTGGCTGATGAAGACCTACATGGGACACCTCAACCTCTCCCGCCAGGCCTTCAATGCCAGGCTCAGCAGGGCCCACATTGTGGTCAAGGGGGCCTTCGGCCAACTGAAAGCCCAATTTAGATGCCTCCTCACCCACCTTGACCTCTCCCAGCACAATATACCACATGCGGTGGCAGCGTGCTGTGTGCTCCACAATTTATGTGAGAGGAAGGGGGAGGCTTTCCTGCCAGCCTGGATGGCAGAGGCTGACCGCCTGGCTGGCCAGTATGCACAGCCCCGCATAGCTGCCAGCCGGGAGGCCCTTTGGGGTGCTGTCCGCATCCGGGAAGCCCTGCGGGAGAGCTTCCAGGCGGACGAGGACTGAAGTCCCCCTGGCGTGCCCCACTGGGGCCTTGTGCCTTACATTCCACCCCATCTCCTTCCCCTTTCCCCTCGCTAACCCCCCTTCCTGATCTACAATAAAAACACCTGTGTTGCCACAAAAAACTCTCTTTATTTAACATAACTGGGGTGGGGGGAGGGGAGGAATGAGGGCAGGAGAGGGGAGGAGGGAAACCTGGGAGGAGGGAGCTGGAAGGGGGAGGCAAGGGGAGGATGGAGAAGGGGAAGCTCAGGGTTGGGGGTCTTGCTGGCCCTCCCGTCTGTGGGTGCGGGGGCCTCGGTGTTCCTGGGGGGGGGGAGTGGGTATGGAGGGTGGGGCAGGAGGGACGGGGGGGGCAGAAGAAGCAGGAGGGGGAGCAGGGGTGGGAGGAGGAGCAATAGCTGGGGTGGCCACAGGGGCTGGAGCAGCAGGAGGCAGCAATTGGTCCACCAGGGCCTGCAGGTGCTCGCGGAGGGCACGGCCCTGCTCCCGCAAGCTCTCCCACGGCAGCTGCAGGTCCTCTTGCACCCACTGCTCCTGGCTGTGGACCTGCCTTCCCTGTAACCTCAGCTGCTGCCTCTGGAACTCCTCCAGGTTGCGGGTGCGCCTGCTGGCCCGGGTGCGGGTGGATGGTCCAGGCGGGGTGGTGCACCCTGCACTCGCAGGTGCCGTCGCTGTGGTGAAACAAGAGAAGTGGTCAGTTCTCCCTGGGGACACAGTGGGTGAAACCCAGCCCCCCTCTGCAAGGCGAGGCCGGCAGGTCTCCGCACCTGCTATCCGGGAGTGTGAGCTGGCCCAGGACTGCACCCCAACCCCTGTGCTGCCTATAGTGTGGTGTGTGTGGGGGGGAGGGGAGATGTGCCCTGCCTCTGTGTAGAGGGGGTGTCTGGAGGGAGGGCAGTGTGCAGTGTCTCTCCCCGGAGTCAGGAGCCTGTCATGTGCCTTCATGCGTAGACACGTGTGGGGAACAGGCCAGGGCCCCTACATGGCACCCAACTGGGGCCACATGCCCAGATGGCACAGAAGATGCACAGGTTGCCGCCTGCTCCATGGTCAGCAAGGCCCACACGCATGGTCCCTGGGCTCCCCCCACCCCCCCAGCCCCGCATAAGGGGACCGTGATGGCACTCACATATGGAGGCCTCCCCGGCCTCGGATGAGGCTGCTGATGGTCTCTCCGGTACGGCTCGGGGGTCCTGGGTTCAGGGCAGGCTCCCTGCAGGCTCCTGGCTGCCGTCCTCCTCCTCTTCCCCTGTGTCAGGGGTAGGGCCCTCTGCCCCGGGATCAATGACGACTGGGGGGCACGGACCGTCTGACCCCCCAGGATGCGGTCCAGGGCCTCGTACTGCGGGCAGGCCTTTGGGTCAGACCCTTGTTGGGAGGCCCTGGCATAGGCCTGCCGCAGTTCTTTTATTTTGCTCCGCACCTGCTCCTGGCTGCGCATGTGGCCTCTGGTAACCAGGCTGGCAGCCATGCAGCTCTAGATGGCCACATTCCTGCACCAAGTGCGGAGATTGTGGGGATTGGAGGCCTCCCCGCAAACCTCAGTGAGATCCACGATCTTTGCACTAGACCAGGCGGGTGCCTGCCTTTTGTGGCCCCTGGCAGGCTCCTGGGAGCCGCCAGCCTGGTCCTGGGGAGCGGTGGAGGGCTGGGTGGCAGCGGGTTGATGGCTCATGCTGTGCCAGGTGCACGGTCTGCTGGCTGTGTGCTGGCAGGCTTGCAATTGGCACAGGCACTGTGGCCAGAGTCTGCCCCTTTAAGGGCTCCGGGGCTGGGGGCGGGGGGAGCAGACGAGTTTTCCTGGTTGTGCCCAGAGTGGCCACCAGGGCTCCCTGGGAAGGGCTGGAGGCCCCCTAATTCGAAATAAGTGTCTACACAGCACTTATTTTGAATTAGCTATTTCGAATTTGGTGTTATTCCTCGTAGAATGAGGTTTACCAAATTCGAAATAAGTGCTCCACTATTTCGAATTTATTTCGAAATAGCGGTTTGGCTGCGTAGATGCTATTAAAGTTAATTTGAAATAACCGCTGTTATTTCGAATTAACTTTGTAGTGTAGACATACCCTGAGAATGGTTATCCAAGCAGTTATACACTCACTTTATAGTAGCCCCATTTATGTTTATTGATAAGAAGGACACACAACCCTGTATCAAATACCTTACTAAAGTCTAGCTACACCACATCTATTGCTTCCCCTTTATCTGCAAGGCTTTTTATCCTATCAAAGAAAGCTATCAGGTTGGTGTGACTTGATTTGTTCCTGACAAATCCATACTGACTGTTACTTATCAGCTTATTGTCTTCCAAATGTTTTCAGATGGATTCCTTCATTATTTGCTCCATTATCTTTCCCAGCACAGACGTTTTCTGGGTTGTCCTTATTTACCTTTTTATATATGGGCACTATATTTGCCTTTTCTAGTCTTAAAATCCTACAAAAGCAACCAGTGTTTGTAAATATTCTAATGAGCCATCTGAGGGAGGGAGTGGAAAATATCTCAACATGAGGAGGAAGGTTTACAGAGCATCTCCATTGGAAACCGTTTCCTCCCCACAGTGTGGAAACCTTTATAGAGAGAAAAAGGAAAGACTAGCTAAATACACAATCTGGTGGTTGGAAATACTGAAAGTGGTGATAAATACCACACAACCCAAATGATGTAAACAGAGGGCATGCTATGGTAACCTCATACTTGGAAATGCTATTCTTCCATTCATTTGCTGGTAACCTTCTGGTTTTTCCTGTAACACCTATGGATCAGCAAAAAGGAACTCATATCGAAGGTAACCCCTTGAAAATATGTAACATAAGAACGGCCATATTGGGTCAGACTGAAGGTCCATCCAGCCCAGTGTCCTGTCTGCCGACAATGGCCAACTCCACATGCCCCAGAGGGAGGGATCACAACAGGTAATCCTCGCATGATCCCTCCTCTGTCACCCACCTCCAGAGAAACATTCCTACCCATCCTGGCTAATAGTCATTGATGGACCTAACCTCCATGAATCTATCTAGCTCTTTTTTGAACGCTGTTAAAGTTCTAGCCTTCACTGCATCCTCTGGCAAGGAGTTCCACAGGTTGACTGTGCACTGAGTGAAGAAAAACTTCCCACCACAGGGATGTTACATTTTATTACATTATGGTCATTATTTCCAAGTGGTCCAGTTATATTTACCTCTTGGACCAGATCCTGCGCTCCACTTAGGAGTAAATCAAGAATAGCCTCTCCCCCTTGTGGGTTCCAGAACCAGCTGCTCCAAGAAGCAGTCATTTAAGGTATCAAGAAATTTTATCTCTGCATCTTGTTCTGAGGTGACGTGTACCCAGTCAATATGGGGCTAGTTGAAACCCCACTATTACTGAGTGTTTTATTTTGATAGCTTCTCTAATCTCCCTTAGTATTTCATAGTCACTATCACTGTCCTGATCAGGTGGTCGATAATATATCTCTACTGTTATATTCTTATTATTGGAGCATGGAATTACTACCCATAGACATTCTATGGAACATTTTGGCTCATTTAAGATTTTTACTTCATTTGATTCTACATTTTCTTTCACATATCGTGCCACTTCCCCATCAGCACGACCTGTTCTGTCCTTCCGATATATTTTGTACCCTGGTATGACTGTGTCCCATTAATTGTCCTCATTCCACCAAATTTCTGTGGTGCCTATTATATCAATATCCTCCTTTTAAAACTAGGCACTCTAGTTCACCCATTTTACTATTTAGATTTCTGGCATTTGTGTATAAGCACTTTAATAATTTGTCACTATTTATCTGTCTGCCGTTTCTTGATGAGTTAGACTCTTTTTCATTTGATTGTGTCTCATCTGATCTGGCCCATACTTCTATCCTCTCCTCCTGATTAGAACATAGAGCATCTCTATTAATAGAACCTTCTCTAATAGATGTCTCTGTCCGATCCATGTGCTCCTCCACACCTATTGGCTTTTTCCCCAGCCTTTAGTTTAAAAACTGCTCTACAACCTTTTTAATGTTAAATGCCAGCAGTCTGGTTCCATTTTGGTTTAGGTGGAGCCCATCCTTCCTGTATAGGCTTCCCCATCCCAAAAGTTTCCCCGGTTCCTAACAAATCTAAACCCCTCCTCTCTACACCATCGTCTCATCCTCTCATTGAGACTCTGAAGCTCTGCCTGCCTACTTGGTCCTGTGCATGAAACTGGAAGCATTTCAGAGAACGCTACCATAGAGGTCCTGGATTTCAATCTCTTTCCTAGCAGCCTAAATTTGTCCTCCAGAACCTCTCCTACCCTTCCCTATGTCATTGGTACCTAAATGTACCATGACCATCGGTTCCTCCCCAGCACTACATATAAGTCTATCTAGATGTCTCGAGAGATCCGCAACCTTCTCACCAGGCAGGCAAGTCACCATATGGTTCTCCCAGTCATCACAAACCCAGCTTTCTATTTTCTAATGATTGAATCCCCCATTACTAACACCTGCCTTTTCCTAACGACTGGAGTTCCCTCCCCCAGAGATGTATCCTCAGTGCGAGAGGATACCATAACATCCTCTGGAAGGAGGGTCCCAACTATGGGAACATTTCCTTCTGCTCCAGTTGAATGTTCTCCTTCCTGAGCTTTTCTTCCTCCTTAGCAGCACAGGGGCTGTCTGACTGGAGGTGGGACAGTTCTACAGTGTCCCAGAAAGCCTCATCTACATACCTCTCAGCCTCCCTTAGCTCCTTCAATTTAGCCACCCTGGCCTCCAAAGCCTGTATGCGGTCTCTGAGGGCCAGGAGCTCCTTGCACCAAATGCACAAATATGCCACACACACACAGGGCAGGTAATCATACATGCTACACTGAGTGCAATAAATGGGATAGCCCCCGCTCTGCTGCTGGGCTTCTGACTGCAGTCTCTCCTACAGCTACTTAGGTTATTGATAGGGTTTTTATTTAAATCAGGAAGTTTTGTTTTTAGTTTAGTTTAAAAGTTCTAAAGAATGGCAAGTGTACCTCACCCCCTTCCAACTCCCCTTCAGAACTCCCTCTCTAAACTCTCTGTTCGCAAAGCTTCCTGGTTACTTACTCACGGGCTTTATAAATCCCTGGCCTTCCTGATAGCCCCGCCCCCTGGCTAAGGCTCAACCAACTAACAGAGGGTTCTAGATTTCAAATCCTCATTAAGAAGCTCACAGCTTCCAACTGCTGGCCACAGCATGTGGTCCTTCAAACAAACAGCTCAGCACTTGAATCTCCAAACAAACAAACAAACAGACAGACACAAGCTCAGCACACAGTTTCTTTCAGGCAGCTAGCAAGTTACCCCCAAACACAAACACACACTACAGATAGCCACTTACCTCAAGGGACCCGTATTCGCTCCTCCTTCATCTAAAGAACTCCCTCTCGAAACCCCGTTAGCTGCCCTGTTCAATTTTGACTAAAAGCCTTTGTACCTGCTAGCGATATGAGCAAAAGAGTCCCATGAACATGTAGCTTCCAAGTTAATACCTGTACACGAGCATAAAGCTGGGAAGAGCAGCAAGGGCATAACAAACCTACACTGCTGTGTAGAAGGGGAAACAGAGGCACATCACCTCATGGCTCTGGTGGCTAAAGGCCAAGACACTTATACTTTAAAACACATTGCTATCTGCATTCTGGGCACACTGCTACACCCCAAAATGTTTTCAGACAATTGGTGAATAGGAATCTAAGACTTTGGGAAATACCTATGAATGTCATCACAGGCTTTAATGACATTGGGTGGATTTGTAACCAAAGCCAAAGAGAAATTTTGAACATACAGCCTCCACATTGGCACTGTCGCTCCCCCAGCACAGGAGTGGACAATAATTTTTTGCCAGGGCTGCACCGGAAGGGGTGGGGCCTCAAGCAGAAGGGGCAGGGCCAGGATACTTCCCTGCTTCCCCACCCATGACCATGACTGGTCTGGGGGTGGGGAAACACCTTTGCCCTCCCCAAAGGTTCCCCCTAGGTGCTCATGCCCCAGCAGGGCTTGGGGGCAGGGGAACGCACAAAGTCTCCTCCCACCCTGCCAGGAGAGCGTGGTGCTTCTAAGCATCACAGGCTCCTGGCAGGATGGAGAAAACTTTGTGAGCTTCCCCCACCCCTGGCCCTAATTGGCCTGGGGGCAGGGGAGCAGCAGGGCCTCTGCGGGATGGATCAACCCACTTGGTGGGCCAAATCTGGCCCGTGGAGGCCCTTTTGCCCATCCCTGCCCTAGCAGATAAAAGCTGTTGCTCTCCCCCATAACAATTATTTACATTGGGTTTGAAAATAAACAAAAATGTTGTTATTAAGCATAAAAAATAGGATTTAAGTGATTGCAAGGGTAAACAGACAGATCAAAGTAAGTTACTAATCTAAAACAAAACATGCCAACTAAGCCCAATTTACTAAGAGAAATTATTACAAATCATATTTCTCACCCAGTCCTTATTTCAAGTAAAATCCTTCAAGTAAGAGATGATCTTTTCTCTGGCCAGGGTCTAACAGCTTCTTGTCTATCCTCTTCATGGAGAGGCAATTACAAAAACGAGCTGAGGACAATCATTGATTGCTTCCCAACCCTTAAATAGAACTTCCCGAAGGTAGGAATTTTTTTCATTCTCTCCCCATCTCAATGGAAAAATACAAAATTGAAGATAGATTCCAGCACCAGCTGGCATGGCTTCACGGTCACATGGTAGGACCAACTACAGTTTTGTCTTACAGGAAAAACAAAACCATTTTCAGATCATTGTCTTGAGCACTGGGCTATTAAGTTCCTAATGGCTTTCATTATAAATTCTAGATTAATAATTGCACTTCATAATTCGTTTTTCACGTACAAAAATGATTAATGCACACAAATAGCATATACACATTCAGGAGCTCACAGGCTCTTTAACAATAGGTTACTTGACCTGTTTTGCATAGAGCATATTCAAGTTATGCATATTCATATTCGAAAACATATTTCCATAAATATTTGGGGGCATGCCATCACAGGAAAGTCTTTGGGGAACCTAGTTATGGGCCAAAATCATCTCAGGAACTAGCTTTAGGGCTAAAGAAACATTTGCCCAGGAATGTCATTGCTGTGTGAACACACAAAGGGTTAGGTTCTCGTACTGCTGTAAAGCTAGCACACCCACCCCTTTTTCCTTTAGAATTTGTAGTGTGGCTACCAATTCTACCACATTTCTGTATGTAGCTCCTGCTGCAGAGTCAGGTCCAGTCCTGTTGAAGATAAAAGGTGTTGCTAATTACAAAATTCTTCTGTCCAGAAATTCTAGCTATAGCTCTAGATGCTAGTGAAAAGGATGTCTTAGGGCAGGGCTACTCAACTTTGGAAGCCCCGGGGCCTTCAATGATACTCACAGCACATGCCGAGGGCCGCAACTTGTGTGATTGCATATACATGCAAATATATATGCAAATATATGCAAATAGCTTCTTTCACACTAATGGGCATGAATACAAAGATTAAGGCAAGACTACACAACATGCAGGCCCCATTTAAGTCAGTTCTGCTGTGTCACCCTCCAGGTGAAGCCTAGGGTCTTCTGGGACGGTGAATCCTCCTCGCGGATGATGGGAGCACCCGGTCCTGAGTTTACTCTAGCCCCACTTCACCTATGGGTGCGAGTCTGCACAAGCAATTGGTCAAGAGCTTTCAGCACAGCAGCTCGTCCCCCATTGGGCAGTACCCACGAGTCTCTCGTCCATAGGTCCCCTTAGGGGTCCAGCTCCTGGCCTTTCTGCTGACCAGAGTTGAATTATAGCCAAATAGTTTCACAGTCTTGGGTCCCACAGGCAAGCTAGTCCATCCCCGGCTGCAGCCCCTAACGTGATAAGGGGGTAAGGGGACTCCCTCTCAACTGGGTCCCAGCCCAGGGCTCAAAGGATAGTGGTTCCTCCCACTACCCAGCTGGTGGGGGGAAAACTGCAACTCACCAGCCCTCACGGGACAAGTTTATTCCCTGCCCTGGGCCTCTTCCTACCCCTCCTAGATACTTCTGCAATGCCCTTTTCCTGGCGAGACAGCAACGGGTCTTACCCACCAACGCCAACTTCTTCCATGTTGGAGCAACAGTCCGATGCGCATGGGCAACTCGGTGTCGGGGCTACCCTTGAAAGGTCCATGACCTGCCGGCTTGGTTGTTCGCTAGGGACCCTCCTGGACTGGCTGGCAGGCTAGGTCTATCCCAATTCGTCAGTGGAGGGTCTGTAACCGGCGCCTCACCCAGTGGCCGTTCCCCCACGATGTCCACCAGCCCTCCGGTCTGGTTGCTCCTCGACAGGGGTCTGGGCGGTGCTTCTCTGACCTTCCCTTCAGATCCAGGCAGCCTCGCCCCTGGTAGCCTCCCCTCAGGCTGCTCGGGGGCTCCTAAAGGTTCAGGTTTCTCCTGCTCGGGGCCTCCCCCTGCCACTATCAATTTTCTCTTGCTCTCTGCCGCTTCTGCATTGCTGCTCTCCACTGCCTCTGTCCCGGCACCGACACACTCCTCCTCCCCTGCTGGTTGTGCCAGCTCGGGTTTTAATACCACCACGTAGCCGCCGGAGCATGCGCAGCAGTGCCTGGAAGCACTCCACGGCTCGCCCCAGAGAGCGGAACCCCTCTCTCTATGGGGGCATGGCAGGACAACCCCGTCACATTCTGATATTAATAAAGTGCAATATTTACCCGATTTATACTCATATGACAGCACTTTTAATGAGCAATGACAGTCCAGGAATTTAACTACTAAAATGCATAGCAACAGAAGACCATTATATTGACTCGCTGTTATGGCACGTGTTCCCAGTAGAGGCCACATTCAAAGGAACGTGGGCTGTGTGTTGAGCCCTGTGTAAACCCAAACTGCAGCACGGGCTACAAACAACTTGGCTGCAGGTTACACATGGCCCATGGGCAGTGTGTTGAATAGCCCTGTCTTAGGGGCTTGATAATGGATCTGTGGTGGCTTTTAACTCTAGATCATTGGTTCAAATCCAGTTCAGGTCTCTATTGGCTAAAATTATCTTTAGCTGATGGGTGGCTTCTCTGTCTCCATTTCCTACTCATCTCACGCAAAATCCACCACCCTTAGCACAAACTGTTGAAAAATTCAGCAGCGAGGCTGAAGTCAGAATGGGATGCGGAGACTGAATGGACTGTTCTTCTACTGAGGTGGCTCCTCTGGTTCATGGTTGAGGCACATTGTCAAGGCAGCATTAAGGAAACTTACGTTGCTGTAAGCCTGTGGAAAAACAGAGGCCTCCAATCTTCAGTCATAAGAACATAATGTCCATACTGGCTCAAAACAATGGTCCATCTAGCCCAGTATTCTCTTTTCCAACACTGGCTAATGCCAGATGCTTTAGAAGGAATGAACAGAACAGGACATTTATCAAGTGACCTGTTGTCTAGTCCTAACATCTGGAATTCAGAGGCCTAGGGACACCCAGAACACGAAGTTTAATCCCTGACTATCTTGGCTAATAGCCATTGATGGACTTGTCCTCTGTGAACTTATCTAATTATTTTTTAAACCCAGCTAAACCCAGTTATACTTTTGACCTTCAGAACATCCTCCGGCAATGAGTTCTACAGATTGATTGTGAGTGGTGTGAAGAAATACTTTCTTATGTTTGTTTTAAACCTGTTGCCTATTAATTTCATAGGATAATCCCTGGGTTTTCATACTCATAATCATTTTTGTAGCCCTTACTTGCACTTTTCCCAAAACTGCATGTAGTCAACCTGGCATATTTTCTCAGTGTTAAATTTAGGAAGGCCAAAATCAAATATGGCTGACCATTTTGGAGGGTTCTCCAGGCTGGGTTTACACAGCTTCTAAAAGCAAAATGAAAGGTACAATTTAATAAAAATAACAGAAGAGACATTCACAATTGTGCCATTGGGATCAAAATGCTACTTTGGTTGTGAAATCTGCTTCAAGCAAGCAATTGACTCCAAAAGTCTTCAACACAGGGAGAGTATTTTTACCTTGCAGGCCTTCAAAAATGAATTGGTATTTAGTATAATTAGAACTGTAAAGAAAGACAGCCCATAACAGGACAGGCTTTTTTTATTGCATATGATGGTGCAATGCCGATTTACAACAGCTGATGTGTCATAAGTGAAGTACAATGCCATCTGGCAGACTGAATCAGGATCAAATGGTAACACCTCTCATGAGTTATCAGGTCTCCTTTCACTCAGGAAGGCAGATAGTAATAAAAAGAACATAGTTGCATTTTCTCTCCATGCCATTTGTGTTTCTCCTATATTGAGTTTCAAGCAATATCTTTGTGCTTTTTATTTTATTCTTATGTTATGATGGAGAAAACAGCCCAACAAAAATGATTTAATATGAAATCTGTTTGCGAAACTAATTTCTGAAGGAACTAAACTCTGCTTTCATGGTGTCTGTGGGTAGGTAAGACCAAAAGAGGGAAATACTGAACATCAGTGGATTTAAATCATGTAGAAAGGATTGTTTTGAAGTGTTTCTATTTTGACATTTTTTTTATTAGTTCACTTAACTTTCAAAATGAAAAGTCATTTCAACTGCCAAAGTAGAATCTTTTTGTCCCATTGTGGTAATTTCAAAACTTTCTAAAAGGTTTTTTTTTTTTTTCAAAATGGGAAATTCATTGCAACTGACCCTTTTTGCCAACAGTTTCAATTTTATTAAAAAAACCTTTTATCAAAAAATTCCCAATAAGCTCTACCCAGCACCGTGCGTGCACTGTTAAAAATCTGGCCCCCAATTGTGAATACATATTGGAACTCTCTAGTCCAGCACTCTCTGGTCCAGCAATATCCGTGGTCCAGCATGAATTGCATTTAAGGCCACCTGGAACCAGTTCAGGCAGGGCATCAGATGGGTTAGCCAAGTTTCCTGTGGATGGATGTGGCCAAGTTTCCTGTGGTCCCATAAAGTTTGTTTACAATCACCAGCCGTGGCTCTCGTGTTCTGTGCTGTTTTTTATCTCTAATTTACCCCTAAATACCTTCTAAGAGCCCAGTAAGCAGTGGAAGTATTGGTAATGCTGCTAGACAATACTGACATCCCATGGTTAGGCAAATTCTCTGGTTCAGCACTGGTCAGGTTGAAAGGGTGCCATACTAGAGAGGTTTAACCTGTACTGAAAACGTGCAAATATGGTCCAGAATATTCAACACAGAAAGAGTTAAATGTGAGTAATGGGAATCAAATCTTACAGAAAAACAGCCACAATAAAAATCTCCTGTTTTCAGCCACACGCACATCCTTCCAGTATCCTTTAAAGAATGCTAAGTTGTGATGGTACTATTTATTTCTCACTGTTATCACACGTGAACTTTCTTATGTCAATCATATAGTGGGAAAATAAGTGGCTTTTTTCTCTATCTCCCTCAAAACTTTCAAGCATTTTTATTTACATTAAGTATAAGGAGGAAAAAATGAAGAAAAACAGTTTATAACTTCCAAGTAAGTTTTCTTTCTAAGCTCTTTTGCCAATTTTCTTAGGTGTTCTTATTAAAAAATAAATAAAATAGTAACTGAGTTTCATCTGGACTGTTCCACTAGAGTCTACAGTCCAATGAGCTAAGCTGACAAGTGAGATTGTTGTTATTTTAGTTGAACTTCAATTCACTGCACTTTGCTGCAGCCCAAAAATCTAATGCACATCATCTCTGACTCCTCTATAATGCTCCATTCTGCAGGCATGGGTTAGGCACACATTGTGGTACCATGGTTCTAGGGGACCCAGCTAAGGTCACTCAGGCTACATCTACACTGCACAGTTATTTCTTAATAAGCTATTCCAAAAAAGATTTTCTGGAATAGCTTATTTCAGAATAGCATGTCTACACACAAAATGCGTATCGAAATAGCGCTTAGCTATTTTGAAATAAAGCGTCCACACTGATTGGACGTTGAATTGCATTTAAGGCCACCCAGAACCAGTTCAGGCAGGGCATCTGGTAAGTAGTTACTTCGTGTAGCTGCTGCTTGAGGCTATCTGAGGCTTGTGCTTAAAGGGACCCCCCCTCCCCCAGACAGTTGTTTCTCAGGTTTTATTGCTTGCTTGCCTACCTCTCTGAGGCTATGTCTACACTGCAGGGATTTTGCAGAAGAAGTCTTTTGTGGAAGAGTTCTTGTGCAAAAACTTCTTGCGCAAAAGCACATCCACACCTCAAAGCGTATCGTTTGCGCAAGAGTGTCCACACTGCATGAATGCTCTTGCGCAAGAAAGTTCTGATGGTCATTCACAGAATGGCCATCAGAGCACCTGTGCTTTTTCTGACAGGCTCTATTTGCACAAGAAACTCCTGTGGAGAGTCCACACATGTCTTTTTGTGCAACAGCTGTAGTGCAAAAAGGAGTTATGCTTCGTAGAAGGAGGTTTACCTACAAAAAGCCCTCTGTTCTGACATTTTACTGTTGATTTACTTGCGCAAAAGTGCATGTGAGGTGTGGACACTCCGCAGTTTTTGCGCAAAAACCTTGTAGTGTAGACATAGCCTGAGGGACAGCAAAGCATTTTCTCTGCGTGCTCTGCTTACCCTGCTTTTGGACACCACAGCACTCTCTGCTATAGAGCCAGAACTGCCTCCGGCAGTCTTCAGCTCTTGCAGCTTTTGCTGCAAGTTATGCAGCAGTTTCTGCATGCAGCCTCCCAGGCTCTTTAAGAACCCAACCCCCAGCCCTTGTTGGAGACCCTCCTAGGATTTGTGCAGGTGTGACTCCTGCAGCTGGATCCCGCCCACCCTGCCCTGGACATCGTTCCCTGCTGCATCTGGTGTCTGGACACCAGTGTGTGGAGGTGGGACCACATCATTTTGGAGATGTGGGGAGAGGAATAACTCTTGTGCAAGAAGCCCTCTGTTCCGATGCTTTACTGTAAATTTACTTGCACAAGAATGCGCATGCAGTGTAGACGCTCCACAAGTTTTTGCGCAAGAATGGCTGTTCTTGCGCAAAAAGCCTGCAGTGTAAACGAAGCCTGGGTGGCTCTGCTGACAGCTTCCTGAGGGCAGCCCATTGCCCTGCCAGCCCAGCAGGTCTCCCTGCCACTGGCCCTCCACTGGGACTCTCTGGTCCTGCAACATCCGTGCCAGACCATGGATGTTATCGGATGAGAGATTCCTGGTTTAGAGAGTTTCAACCTGTATTCCCTTCTGATCCTGAATCAAAACTATAGTAACAAAGAAGGCTTGTTTGCTCACAGCACAGGACCTGAGCAAACACCTACCATTCTCCTGCTCTAACAAAGCAAGTTTGCATTCCAAAGTTCTGCCTTAACCTAATGTATCATCACACAGCTACCAGTGGGACCAGGAGACACAGCAGCCGTGGCTGCTCAGCAGGGCCAAGAGCCCCAGAGCGCAGCTGCCCAGCAGGAGTGGCAGGGCAACAGGTGGGAACCCAACTATCATCTACACATGGTCCCAACAAGTATTTAAAAATCCACCCTGGAACAATCCATCTCTCCAAACCTGAGACCAACATTAGATTTCATTAGATACCAAAAAAAGGAGATGGATGTCCCTCAAACATCTTCCTCCCAAAACTCTTTAGTATTTTTCAGATATTGGACTCACCTTAGGGGAGGCCAAAGTTTAGAACAGCAGGGGCATTTGGGCAACCTGGGAGGTAGTAGTAGCTGCAGCAATAGCATGTGCTGGAGGTTACATTGGAAGATCTTGTGGGAATGAGCAACCATGGCCACACTCTAGTTTCCAGTCCTATCTTAATCTCACTTCTAATGCCATCAGCAGCCCTCCTGCAAAAGTTTAAGGAAAATAATGCTGGAAATTTTTCCAAATTGCAGAATTTTCTGTAACATTGAAATACTTGTTCCTACCAGGATTTCAAATTTACAGAAAATTTTGCAATTTGGAAAATTGTTTTCATTCTGTAACAAACCCAAATATTCTGAAATTTCCTGTACAATGAGTTTTTGAAAACTAATTTTGGGTGAATCTAAATGTTCCCCTTCAATTAAACTGCCATGTCTAATTTCAAATTCAACTTTTTACTTGATATTATAGTTCATAAAATAAAATAAAATAAAAATGAAAATGTTGAATGAAAATGAAAAATAAAAAGAAAAATCAAAACTCTTTTTTTCTTATGAGGTGGAAAAGGAAAGTTTCCACTATCTTGAAACACTTTATTTAATTTTTTGTTTGTTTTTAAGAAAAAAAAGTAATTGAAATTTGCAGTTTTCCAAGGAAAGTTTTAACAACACAGTACTTTCTGATGAAAAACTTACTGATAGAAATTTTTCAATTCGCTCTAGAAGAAAACCATTCTGGTTGAAATTTTCAGAAGACCCACCGAAGGAGTTGCAGTTAGGTACAGGCCAATTAGGCATCCAACTCGCACTAGAAGTCAGTGGCAACTGGGCATCTGCCATCTGTGTCTTTGAAAATCTTCCAGTTAGGCACCCCATTAGAACTCAATGAGCATTTGACATCTAATTTGATGTGAACAGCCCAATGGCCTCCCGAGAAGCAACCTGAAACCAATGGGAATATTTACATTGATTTCAGCAGCCTCTATCTTGATTGTATCAGGAATGAGCGCTCCCAGTTAAAGACGGCTGCCAATTTTAATTATTGCTTTGCACTATGCAGAACTACTGCTCTATTTGGCAGCCATCTTGAATTCTGGCTGCTGGTCAGGGCCTGTTTCATGCATTTTGGTAAAGACGATTTTGTGTAAAATTGGTTCCTGTGTGAGTGAGAGAGGAGTGGGGGCACTTCAGCTTCCCTTACTCCTTGTGAAATGAGGGTTAAAGGAGTCAGAGTAAGAAATCCTCCATCTCGACATTATTTTGAAATAATGGCTTGCTGTGTAGATGTGCATCTTGTTATTTTGAAATAATGTTAGTTATTCCGAAATAACGCTGCTGTGTAGATATACCCACATGTTATTTCTCCATTGCACAGACGGAGACCTGCACTACAGATAGATTAAATAACTCACCTAAGGCCATACAGGAAGCATGTGGCAAAGTAGAGAATTGGTCTTACATCCCCAGCTAGCATTCTAACAGGGCCAACCTTCCTCTCTCAGTGCTATTAGATTAGTGCAATAAAACAACTGCAAGTCTGAACTTACTCTTACTGAAGTCAGTGGAAAAGCTTCCAGTGGTGATTCCAATACCAATGGTGTAGAATCAAGCCCTTTTTACAAGCATCCCCCACCCAAACACCGTTTCTTGGCTCTAAGTTATAATGTGCAGGAGTCTGGTAATCAGATAAGAATTAAAGTTGCCTCTGTAAAAGCATCCTGCCCAGTCTGACACACTGATCCCAAGAACAGGCATTGGGGTTTAGATGCTAAGGAGCTGAATGAAAGAGCAGCCAGGGGAAGGCAGAGTCCGAAGTGGCCAGGGGAAAGCAGGCAGCAGAGCAGCCAGGGGAACACAGAGCCCCGAGTGATAGTGAAACCTCCAATGGCTGGAGGAAAGCTGAGTCCTAGGTCAGCTTTTACCTCCCCTGGTCTGGCAAGTTCCCGTTTGGGATCGGTCATGTCCTGAGGGTGCTGGACCTGGGAAGTCCAACTTGTAAATCATAACAGTAGAGCTGCCTACTTCTCTGTGGTAGTCTGAGGAATGTTTTGCTCTGAAAGCTTGTCGTACGGCAAGCGAAGCAGACGAGGGCTGACTTTTTATGCACAGTGGCTTACATTCATGGATAGTGAGGGGAGAGAGTAAATTCATCCCCCTGCAGAGAATGAGAATGAGGCCAGTGCATACATTTATCCCGTATAAACCTGCACAAAGTGCTGGCCTGCTGCACAAGACGGACTTTCACTGAGTTAACATTATACACCCCCTGCATCATAGGAACTCAACCCCAGAGCATGAGCAGAAGTGGGGGAATATTGTAGGCATCTCCCCACATGTCACTGGATCCATCTAGCCCAGAATGTAACATTCAACTGACTCAGTGGCAGTTAGCACATAGAGCTGAAATTACAGTAACCCTGTCTCATTAGCATATCCAGTACTGGACTTGATATTAAGAGGCAGAAGAAAGGCATTTATGACTATTATAGATTTCCTGAATATTATTTTCAGATGCCAAAAAAAGAGGCCTCCTTGAAACAATGCTCAGCAAATTCCCCACCTGCCACTGTTTGATGAGAAAAAGCCATTTCCCGTGTTCTGCAGGGCCCCTATGGAAAGCTACATGTGTTTAACACCTATGCCTTGCCAGAGCTGGCAGGAAAGCCTTAAGAGTGGGGCACACTGCTACCCTAGCAGATGGGCACTGGTACAGGGAGGCCAGGTTAGTGCATTAGAGACCCACAGCCCATCCAAACATGTCAAACAGACTATGCAGTAGCACCTGTGTCTCTGGTTAAGCAGAGAAATGCTGCCCTACCTCCACTGCAGGCCCAGATTCGCATCAGCACTAGAATGAGCTCCTGAGCATGCCTCTGATGAATCTGATGGCTGGGCTGCAATAGAACACTAGCTCTGGCTCTGCCCAGTTGGCTATCCCAAACAGAGGCATCTCAGATCAGTGGGCTATTTGGAAAGGTTAGTCTAAGCACCATCTCTGGGGAGTGTGAGGCTGAGCTAAGAAGAGAGCCTGCTCTCCTAGCCACCCCGCCTCTCCTGTGCCTTCACCACACCATGTTGAAATGAAATGCTTGGTTTAACCTGAAACAATTTGTTTTCCACTTTTTGATTTACCAAAAACTCTGAGAACAGAGGTTTTTGATCTGATTCCAAATGAGTTTTTGAAATGGCAGTGTAACACCGAGCTTACCTCCTGCTGGTAACTCAGGGAATTAGCATTTTAGTGGAGCTCCCTCCCTCCCTCCCCCTTCTGGCTAGTGTCTCACCTGCTGTTCCTTGTTATTCTCCACCACTCTATGTCAGGGCCATGTGTCTCCCAGAACATGGTGACCTTACCTGGTTACTGCCCCTACCTCTGTGCCCCCACACTCAGGCTATGTCTACACTGGCGGGTTCTTGTGCAAGAACATTTTGTGCAAGGGTTCTTGTGCAAGAACTCTTGTGCAAGAACATGTCCACACTGCCATGTGCTTTTGCGCAAGAGCGTCCATGGCAGTGTGGACACTCTCTTGCGCAAGAACGCTCTGATGGCCATTTTAGCCATAGGGCTTTCTTGCGCAAGAAACCCCTGCCGTGCATCCACACTGCCCTCTTGCACAAGAGCTCTTGCACAAGAGGGCTTACACTTGTTAGAAAACAGCATAGCTCTTGCGCAAGAAGCCCTCTCTTACCACACTTTACTGTAACTCTTCCTGCACAAGAGCGGGCAGGCAGCGTGGACGCTCTGCGGAAGAATGGCTGTTCTTGCGCAAGAACCCGCCAGTGTAGACATAGCCTCAGATTCCTCCCCCTCTGGGGACCCTCAATCCCCCTAGGCCTACCTTGCCTCAGTGACCTACTGCCAGTCTTCATCTAGTCCCTGCCACTGGGGCAAACTGCAGCTTGACATGGCCACTCATCATTGGCGAAGGGGGGTGGAGCTGCTTCTTTTGCCTATCCTGGCTGCCACCTGGCAGCCCTGGTACCCTGAGGCCTTGCCTCAGGCCCTGCAGCCTGGCAGCTTTCCTGGCCAGAGCAGCCCCAGCTCTGCCCAACTTTCCCCAGCCCTGCTCTAAATCAGGAAGCCTCCAGCTGCCCTAGCATCTAGGTCCTTCCTGCTTCCCAGCCAGAGCAAGAGCAAGAGCAAGTGTGTCTCTCCTCCCTCCCTTCTGGAGCCCTTATTTACAGAGCCCATAGCTGGGCCCTAATTGGCAGCTATCTGCTGCAGTTGCTTACTTTGTGGCTCCAGCTCTCCAGCCCTCACCTAGGGCTGGATTTTAACCCTTTAAAGGGCCAGTGCAGGGCAGATGCCCTGTCACAGATAGTGAAAGGAAATCTCTGTTATTCACCCAAATCTACTCCTGGGTAAGCCCCTGTCCCACCTCCACTAGCCCATGCTTGATGGGGGAAGTGAGTTACATTAGTCCTATACCTGCCACGAGTTACTTCCTTCTCCACCCCAGCTCAGTGGCACTGGCTGGCACCCTGACTGATGGTACAAAGTGTCAGTCTGCTGCCTCCCCTTCACACAGATTGGTGGGGCAGAAAGCCCAGACAGGGGAGGAAAGGTGAGCCCCTGGAGACTCTCCATTCCCCTGTGCAGCCTACGGTGGTTGGAGTGTGGTCAGCACTGGAGGTGGGAGGGAGATGGTTTTCCAGTGCCACAAATAGTTCTGAGATTTCAGGTACACCTGAGCCCCTTTTCAATGAAAAACCAGAGAGACAACCAGCCCCTAATAGCCAAGAGTCCAGTGGTTAGGGCTCTATGTGAAATCTCTGGGAAAGTGCCCATTCTGAAGCAGGGCCTTGAGCCCAGGTCAGGATTCCATAGCCAAGGTGACTACCCTACCACCAGGCTATAGGTGGGTCTGAATTGATTCTGTCTTGTTTCAACTAAAAATTCCATCCCAGACCCTACAAAATTTCTTGACTAAACTTTTTTCCAACTTGGTTCCTTCCCCACAAAGTGTTTCAGTTTCAACCAATCTACATTTTACTGCAGAGAAAAGTTTCAGAAAAAATTCCCTGACAGCACAGGTGCCAACCAGACACCCACAACTCAGCTGTTTGGTGGGCCCCACCAATCAGTTCTTCCTCCTTCTGCCTTGTCCCATCCCCGCCCCATGCCTCCCTGGGTTTGTTAACATAGGGCTTGATTGTCTACACTCATTTATAACTCCACATTTGGAACTGTTGAACCTTGGGTCCCAACCTGGAGCTCTGGCATCTCTAGTGCTGTTGGCATGCCCATGCCCAGCCACCAATATCCTAGTCTTCCTAGGACACTCCCAAAATTCAGCCCCTCTAGCTCTTTATTTGTGGTTCAGTTCAAGAAAATTGACTGTCCACCAAACTTGACTACCCAGAGGACAAAGGAAATCAGCCTATGGGATTGTGCAATGTTTTTGGCAGACTCCCAGAGCATGAGTCCAGTGGGGCTGCATCTACATTGCAAACCAGTAGGCTTGAACCCAGAAGTCCTGGTTTGACTCTAGCAAAGACCCTCCCCCCCCCCACACCCCACACCTGGATCTGGGATCGTGGGTCCAAGCCGTTGGTTGAACGTAGACAGAAGTGCGGGTTAGACTCAAGTTTGAACACTAGGCTTACATTTGAGTGTGGACAAACCCTAAAGGCTCTTTTGAAAACGGTGCCCTTTAAACAGAATCAGTGTGGATCAAACAATGAAGCTATGACAATTATACTAGTTGAGGAATTGCCCCTTTGTCCATAACAAACATTCATCCATACTCCCATGCAAAATTCACCTGGGGTATGTCTAGACTACATGGCTCCGTCGACGGAGCCATGTAGATTAGTGTACTCGAAAAAGGGAAATGCTCCGCAGTCAACTGCGGTAGTCTGGAAACCCTTGTCGACTGTGGAGCATCCAGACTACCACGCTGTGCCGCCAAACGGCTGATCGGCACAGCGCGGCAGCCATTTTGATGTAAATGAAGCGGCGATTATTTAAATGGCCGCTTCATTTCCCTTTTTCGAGTACACTAATCTACATGGCTCCGTCGACGGAGCCATGTAGTTTAGACATACCCCTGGATACTATCACAATGAGCATCAGAAAAGATCACAGACATAGAGGGTAACACACACTTGCTGTGATGAAGATCACCCCCAGTATGCACCCACTGTGAAATACAAGGCAGTCATGGTTCAATCCATCAGGAACAAAAATCTTTTAATTATTGCAGTTTTACTTACAGGTCAGCACAATGCATGTAGGGGCCCATTAACATATAGGAAAGCCATGCATTGCCATTCCCATTGAGTAATGAAATGAAAGGAGTGAATTTCCATCCTTGAGCCCCTGAATGAGCTGAGTTTAACCCTTTCACCCCTTTCTGCCACCTGGGTCAGAGTATTTTATTGTTCCTACTCATCAGACAGCTCTGCGTTTACTGGAATAAAGGACAGACCAATATACTTCTCTCTTATAATAGTTTTGCATTTGGCTTTGATGAAGAACTGGTTGAAAATGGCATTTTTTCATGGATTTAAAAAAAAAATTAATGTAAGCAGGGTCTGAACGACTGCTTGCAATGCAGTCAGTCGAAAGGGGAGAACAGCCCTGAGTGTGGGTATGCTCACTCAGATTGTTTAGCTTTGCAAGATAATCCACTGTTGATATGCAAATACAGCTCATGCTGGAATGGGGAAGGAATCCGGGGTATGGTTATGTAAATCCAGTTCAGCCAGGCCTGATGGAGGATCAATTGTTAGAATGGAATGTGGTGTATTGTAAGTATGCTACCCCTAAATGTAGGAACTGTAAAATATGACACCAGTGCTTGCAGGAGAGCCACCATCATTGTAAAGGGTCTCAGATGAACAAATCTCCCCCTTCCAGATTTGAGTGGATGAGTTGGGCCACGGCCATGGCCACATGCCTACCAGGCATGAGCTGTAAGACTGGTTCAAGCTGTCTCCTTTCCCCTCTGTTCTAAGGATAGACCTAAAGCAGACTCCATATGGAGTCTCTTTGTTATTCCAGTAAAAGCTGGAATCTTCTGGCCAGCCTGAGGGTGGCTAAGAGCTGAAATCACTATGACTGTGTCTACATTGCCCCATTTTGCGCAAAAAATATACAAATGAGGCGAAGCATGGAATATCGCCATGCCTCATTTCCATAATTAATGAGGCTCTATTTTTGCGCAAGAGGTTTTTGTGCAAAAAAACCCTCTTGCGCAAGAGCTGTTCTTCCTGACAAAAATGTGGAAGAACAGCTCTTGCACAAGAGAGGGCTTTTTTGTGCAAAAAGTAGCTGTCTACACAGCTCCATTTTGCACAAAAGCCTCTTGCACAAAAGTGGCTGCTAATTAATTATGCAAATGAAGTGTGGCAATATTCCATGCCACACTTCATTTGCATAAGCTTTTCCAGAAGAAGGCTACAGTGTAGCTGTAACCTAAAAGTTGAAGTCACTAGTCTGGCCTGCAGCCAGACCCAGTGGTGAGCAGGATGGCTGGCAGGAGCAGGCAGCCAGCAGGGCAGCTGGCGGGAGTGTCTGGCAGGGGAAGCGGCAGGCAGCCAGCAGGGCAGTTGGCAGGAGCAGGTGGTCAGCAGGGTGGCTGGTGGGAGCAGGCAGCCAGCAGGGTGTCTGGTGGGAGTGACCGGCGGGTGGCCAGCAGGAGAAGTGGCAGGAGGCCAGCAGGGTGGCTGGCAGGAGCAGGCGGCCAGTGGGGTGGCTAGCAGGAATGACCAGTGGGCGGCTGGTAGGAGCAGCAGCAGGCAGCCAGTGGGGCAGCTGGCAGGAGCAAGCAGACCACAGGAGCAGCACAAAGGTGGCATTGCCTCAGGCCCAATGAGTGGAGTCATCAGGGTGATGTGTCTGGGTCCCCACTGACTGCACAGTGCTGTAAGTGGGGCATTTGAAGTGGGGTACAGAGAGAGTTTGGGTAGGTGAATGTTGGACTAGTGAGCCTGAGAGGCAAAGGACATTGCTCAATCCATTTGAGCTGGGACAGTTACTCATGGGGGTTATGAACTCTGGTTGTGGTATTTTCCCAAGCTAATGCCATGTGACTTCTCTCCCTCTTTCATTAAAAGTTTCTTTTCTATGCTCAGATTCTGTGCTCGGAGGCTCCCAGGGGTATGTGAATTTCCCAGGCTACTGGGTGGGGGCTGTAGCCGGTTCTGTGTGAGATGAATGAAAAGGAACCCCTAGACATTGAACCCGGCCTTAGCTGCTGCCAGTGCTACCTGGTAGAAGGGTTACATGCATATATGTTTTTATCCAAAACTGAACTGACGCCCACAAAACTTTCAGGTTCTGATAACTTTTCCATTAATAAAAACTCATGACTATTTTTGATTAAAAATTGTTTTTTGAATACCAAAACTGGAAGATACCAAAAGCTAAAACTTTTAACAATTTTTGTTTCCTTTTTTGATTGAAAAATACAGAAGATATAGTCAGAAATTACTTTTTTCCATAAAAATTCTTGCTTTTGGAAAAAAGCCATTTTTCATCAACATTATTTTTTGGGGAAAACATTTTTACTGGCTCTTGTGATTTTACAGCCATGAAAGTGAGTGATGAATCAGGCCTGTTCAAAATAGGTGGGACAAGTTAGGTTTGTGAATCCATAATTAGCCACCTAAATAATTGATCTAATTTAAAAAGCGGTGATCACCCAGTAGCTCTCTTTGAAGTTGACAAGATTACTTGTGGAGTAAACACTCAGTAAAATGAATAAGGCTTGCACAATTTCACCCACAAGAGTGTCATTGCCTCCAGTGAAGCTAACCACATGAGTAAGTCTTTGCAGGATCAAGCATAAAGTGCAGAAATTACTTTAAATTTTGTCTATATATGACAGTTAATCCAGCATCAAGGGAGCAGGTGAATTTAAAGAAGAATTTGGAAGTGGATTAAGATAACTCAGAATATGGCATTTTCTTCTAGAAGATGAACATCCACATAGGGAACTAATCAGAATTAACTCCCTAGTCCTTGGTCTCCACTCATTGCCACCCCTTCTGGCAGCCCTTTAACAGCACATCGCACAAAAGCTTGGAAGAGGAAGAATATTATAGCCACTTGGAATTACTGGGGGAGTTTTAGGTAGAAAGAGTGTAGTTAATTCCCCATGCTTTTCTGGAAGACAAGAGGGAACACTCGTGTCATGCTATACTGTGTGGCTGAAATCTTGGCGCTATTGAAATCAGTGGGAGTTTTGCTATTGATATAAATAAAGCCAATATTTCAATTTGTGCCTGCATAGCACTGTGACGACATGTCGGGGTCCCCCGACTCCTGCACCCCCATAATGGCACGGACAGACTCCACCAGCCAGTAGAATAGAGGGAGTTTATTGCTTCTCCAGGATACAGCACAGCATAGATGTAATCTGGTTACAGGGCCAGGCCTAGGATGCCTCAGCTCCTCTTGGGATGGGGGAGACTGGGCCCCTAAATCCCAGCCCCCCTTTGCTCAGGCTGCTTCCTCCATGATTCCAGACAGAAACTAACTCTTCCTTCCAGCCCTGCCCCCAGCCAGGGCTCCACTCCCCTCCTTCCCATTGTTCCGCTCCCTGGGAGATAACTCGTTGGACAGGTTCGAAGCCCCCGTGCATAATGACTCATCCCCTGCCCTGCTGAGCCCTGCTGCAGACAGCAGCCAGTGGGGGTCACTCACAACCCACTGCCCAGCATAGCCACCAGCAAGGTACCCACACTATGTCACAAGCACCTAACATAATGGGCTCCTGGATCAAAGCATCAAGACACGGCTTTCATGATAATATAAACTGGAGTGTCTGAAATGTTGGTTCTAACCCACTTAAATTAAAAATCCTTCTTGTCTCACTCACACTAGTTTTATATTTCTTGACTGCACAGAAGTTACTCCTGATTTACACCAATGCCCTTGAAAAAAGAATCACATACAAATATTTTCTTGAAAACTTAGCTAAAAATATCACTTGTTTGATTTTGGTGTATTGAAGATAGATTACCATTTGTTTAGATGAAATAACAGTTATTTGATATTGTTCCTATGTAGAAATAAAATAGCAGAAATGATCCAATGTATCCCATTCCACTGCTGAGAACACTTTTATATTTTTATGTCAAGGTCAGACATTTACAACAACTATCTACTCAGAAGTTTGTGTTTGACTCTAACCGACAGGAGAATGAATATAAATGACTTCACACACATCAGCCGAGCACTCACTTAGGCAGATTTCCCCGAAGAACAGCTTCTGTGAGCTGCCTGGTAAACACACATTTTCTGGCATTACAGCAAAACTTATCTGATCATGAGAATTCATAAACGCGCTCATAAATCATGTCTCACAGTATGTCCCAAGGAGAGTGAGAGGCACAGAACAGCAGAACTGAGACAGTGTGGATGGCATTGTCCATTGGCTACTCATGCCAGAGGTGCAGTGTTGCAAGATGGCCTCAGGAGTTTGTGAGCACTCCTCTGAAGGGTTCGTTTTTACCTTATTCTCAGCAATAAATCAATGTAAAGATGTCCATTTATTCTTTTACATAGGGACTGTCCATTTTGGCCAATGTGTATAGCAGAGGGGCATTGTTGGCACATAATGGTGTATATTATATTGGTAGATGTGCAGGTGAATGAACCAGTGATGGTGTGGCTGATCTGGCTAGGTCCTGTGATGGTGTTGCTGGTGTATATATGTGGGCAGAGTTGGCACCGAGGTTTGTTGCATGGATTGGTTCCTGAGTTAGAGTTACTATGGTGCGGTGTATAGTTGCTGGTGCGAATATGCTTCAGGTTGGCGGGTTGTCTGTGGGCGAGGACTGGCCTGCCTCCCAAGGCCTGCGAAAGTGAGGGATCATTGTCCAGGATGGGTTGTAGATCACTGATGATGCATTGGAGAGGTTTTAGCTGAGGACTGTAGGTGATGGCCAGTGGTGTTCTGTTGGTTTCTTTCTTGGGCTTGTCCTGCAGCAGGAGGCTTCTGGGTACACGTCTGGCTCCGTTAAACTGTTTCCTTACTTCCTTGTGTGGGTATCGTAGTTTCAAGAATGCTTGGTGAAGATCTAGTAGGTGTTGATCTCTGTCTTAGGGGTTGGAGCAAATGCGGTTGTACCTCAGTGCTTGGCTGTAGACAACGGATTGTGTGGTGTGTCCGGGATGGAAGTTGGAGGCATGAAGGTAGGCATAGCGGTCGGTAGGTTTTCGGTATAGGGTGGTGTTTATGTGACCATTAATTATTTGCATCGTGGTGTCCAGGAAGTGGACCTCCCGTGTGGACTGGTCCCGGCCGAGGTTGATGGTGGGGTGGAAGCTGTTGAAATCGTGGTGGAATTCGTCCAGAGTTTCTTTCCCATGGGTCCAGATGATGAAGATGTCATCAATGTAGCGTAGGTAGAGAAGGGGTGTGAGTAGACGAGAGCTGAGGAAGCGTTGTTCTAGGTCAGCCATAAAAATGTTGGCATATTGTGGGGCCATGCGGGTGCCCATAGCTTTGCCACTGGTCTGGAGGTATATATTGTCACCAAATCTGAAATAATTGTAATAGAGATGTAGCCGTGTTAGTCTGGTCTTGCTGAAACAAAAGACAGGACTATGCAGCACTTTAAAGACTAACAAGATGGTTTATTAGGTGATGAGCTTTCGTGGGCCAGACCCACTTCCTCAGATCAAATTGTGGAAGAAAATTGGCATGACCACATATACCAAAGGGATACGATCAAAAAAAGTGAACACATATAAAATTTACAAATCAGATTTTAGAACAGAGGGGGGATGGAGAGGGGAGGTTAGTGTCTATGAACTAATGATATTAGGGGTGATAATTGGGGAAGCTATCTTTGTAATGGTAATGTACAATGGGGTAATGTAAAGATAATTAACATCGTTGTTAAGGCCCATTCGTAAAGTGTCAAATTTAAGCATGAATGACAGTTCAGAGGTTTCTCTTTGTAGTCGTGTGTTAAAGTCTCTTTGAAGCAGGATGCGTGTAGTGAGGTCGTTGAGACAAATGCCCAGTCTGGTTGAAATGGCAAGAAACTGTTTTTTCTTTGTGAAACTGTCTGACGTCTGTTTTGTGTGCATTGATTCTTTGGTGAAGTGTCTGAGAAGTTTGTCCAATATACATAGCAGATAGACACTGTTGGCACATGATGGCATAAATTATATTTCTGGATGAGCAGGAATATGTGTTCTTGATCTTGTAACTGAAATGGTTAGGTCCAATGATGATGTCAGCAGAGTAAAATCTTCCACAATTTGATCTGAGGAAGTGGGTCTGGCCCACGAAAGCTCACCACCTAATAAACCATCTTGTTAGTCTTTAAAGTGCTGCATAGTCCTGTCTTTTGTTTTTGAAATGTGTGTGAGGATAAAGTCACAGAGCTCAGCTACCAGTTGTGCTGTGGCATCATCAGGGATACTGTTCCTGACAGCTTGTACTCCATCTGCATGTGGGATGTTTGTGTAAAGAGCCTCTACATCCATGGTGGCTAGGATGGTGTTTTCTGGAAGATCACCAATGCATTGTAGTTTTCTCAGGAAATCAGTGGTGTCACGGAGATAGCTGGGAGTGCTGGTGGCATAGGGTCTGAGTAGAGAATCCACATATCCAGACAGTCCTTCAGTGAGAGTGCCAATGCCCGAGATGATGGGGCATCCAGGATTTCCAGGTTTGTGGATCTTGGGTAGTAGATAGAATAACCCCGGTCGGAGCTCTAAGGGTGTGTCATACCAGGATTTCCAGGTTTGTGTCACACCCTTAGAGCCCTTGGTGCTTTGGAAAATCACACCTGTTGGTTTCAGTTTTCCCCAGCTTCCAACCTCTGGTTGAGTGCAACTTCCTGCCTCCAGCCAACAGTGCAGGCACGTGAATAGATGAGGCCATTACATGGTCTCCATTGCTCGGGGGCATACTTTGTGTATCCTCCTAATCAGAGGTAGAGCAATTTGTGCCTTGTTGATCCATGTACAGTGTATAACTATAATCCAGATACAAGGTGTTCAGCCACATGGTAGAAGGGGGTCCCACTCTGTCAATAAAAGGAAGGCAGAGGAGTTGGAGACTGTGCTAGAGCATTCCTTTACCCATGCAGTGGATGCTGGAGGTGACTTATGGATGGTATGTAGAGTCCCATCTGCTCCCTGCTGAATAAGTCTTGAATTGTGTGGCAGTGTTGGGTGTCAGGTCCTGCAGGGTGGATTCCACTGAGCTCCTGTATAAACATGTCACTCCTTTCCCAGAGACTAGCTGGAATGTGAGCACTCTATGGGCCCGAGTCCCTACTGTTGGCTCTCACATGTGTCATCACGTGCAGCTTGTGCAAAGAAAGTGCAAAATGGAATGCTTCTGATTAACTACCTTCTCCCACCTACTCACACAATGAAAATGATGATGCAAGTAAAAGGAGGCCACAGGAAACCAGTCCTTAGGGCTCTAAAGGCATAATCACTAAGAATGCATGCCAACAGCAAAGCACTCACACAAGTGTTTAAGTATATGCTTGATATGAAACATGAAGTCCAATGCTTTTTGGAATCAGGACCAGAGATGTTATTTGACTTCAGGCAAGCAAAGAATTAACTCCTATATCACATCACATTACATCACATCACATTACATCACAATCTATGACATCTCCAGCTTTCATGGAATGCTTTTCATTAGTAGATCCCAAAGCCCTTTAAAAGAGAAGCCAGTATTATTATCCCCATTGTATAAATGGGGAAACTGAGGTATAAAGAAGCAAACTGACTTGCTCAAGCTCACCCAACAATACTCTAAGCAACACTGCTCTCACATTGGCACAACAAAGGCAGATGATGGGGCCTCAAAAGCCCACAGCAAACAGCTGGTAGGTAGTAAGAAGAATAGAGGGGAAAAGGCAATATGCCGTGTTATTGAGAATACAGTAGAGAAGCAGTTAGCATATGCTTTATAAAGACAAACCTACATACACACACAAACACAGGTCCTGCAGATGGTGCATAGTTACCAGTCTGTGGTGGCTCAAGTCAGTCTTACTGGCTAGGCAAGACTGATTAAGCGAGGAGTCGGGGTTCTTCTGAGACTCCTCTGAGGCTTGGCTTGCAGGACGGAACCCAGAGGCCCATGACAAGAGCTTCCCTTCTTATACATCAGCTTCAGAGGGGTAGCCGAGTTAGTCTGTACAGGATAAACTTAAAAAACAACAAATGGTCTGGTAGTACTTTATAGACTAACAAAACATGTAGATGGGATCATCAGCTTTCGTGGACACAGCCCACTTCTTCAGATGAAGAAGAAGAAGATTTGAAGAAGTGGGCTGTGCCCATGAAAGCTCACGATCCCATCGACATGTTTTGTTAGTCTTTAAAGTGCTACCAGACTATTTGTTGTTTTTTAAGTTTATCTTCTTATACATGTCAGTTCCCATTTGAGTCTGTGGGTTTTGCAGTGTCATGCTGCAATCATCCATCCTTAGGAGATGTTAATCTGCATTCTCCAGAGTTATTCTTTGATGGGGATTGTCTGGCTTCCCCTTGTCTCTCACTCTTGGGGGTCTCTGCCTATCTACAGGGTTCTGCCATTGCTGTTAATTCAATTCAGCCTCAAACACAATGGATGTTTCCTGATTATCTTTAAGATTTCCACTTTTTTCTTGACCATCTGGGCATTTGTGATGTCTTTCACACTTACACATCCTCTACTCACACCATACAATTGTGCAGAGCATCGGACAAGATTACTAGTTGTTAGAAGACACAACATAGTTTGTGATGCAGACAAGGGATACAACTTAATTTGCAGCGCTAACAGGAAGCAAGGCCTTGCAGTAAACGTTAACTAATCATGAGAGACAGAGAGAAATAGAAGCTTACAGAACTTATAAGCAAGTCATGGAATGCTTCTGCCCCTATTTTGAGGACCTGCACCACACTGGGGGGGGAGGGGGGCTGTGCAACCCCTTCCCCACACCTGGTGATGGACTCGGGGCTGAAGACTCCTGTCATCACCCGCTTGGGGCTGACGGCTGAGGAGGAGGAGAAGGAGGACCCCGACGTGGCCAGCACAGTGACCACCTTCACCCTGGAGCCGGTAACTCACGGCCTGGCTGTGTCCCAGGTATCCTCTGAAGCTGGGGAAGGATCATCAGGTGAGTGGTCTTAGTTTTATCACATAGACAGAGTGGGGGTGGTTGGGCACTGAAGGACTGTGGTGTGATTGTTGCTCTGCCTTCTCGGCCTGGGCATCGCACTGCAGTCCATGCACGGGGATGAAAATATAGCACCAGTCTGCGCCATGCAGCCCTCGGAGGCAGGACTGAAGCACCCCTGGGCTATTGCTCACAGGCTCTGGGGATGCCACCCACACTTCTGACACCCGGCGGGGGACACCTTCTCACCATGAGCCACTGCTAGAAGGAGGCTGGGGACAAGGACACACACATACACAGAGACTCTGGAGTGCCGCGCACAGCACACGGGCATGCCTGCATGCTCGAGGGAGCTCCTGGGGACAGCACTGCCAGGCATAGGTGTGTCTGCTGCTCACCCCCCCCTCCCCACCTATACCCTCACTCCCTGTCTTCCAGCAGCTGGAGCCACCGTGTGCGCAGCACTGATGGAAGGCCAGGCAGCTCAAGGCCCCCCTCCCGCCCATTGGATCCCAGTGTGGCTGGCAATTTCCCATGCCTGCTTGTCCTCAGGACTTGGGAGGGCGGGAAGCATAGTTCCCTGGGGACATCTGGCCCCCTGTAAGAAAGGGCCCGCTGTCCACGCCACACATGGACTTGCTCCCGGGACATCACCTACCTCTGACCTGGGAACTGTCGGTCTCAGCTCACACATGAGGGCAACGCTTCAGGGACAGTGTTTCCAGGGATGACTGACCACTTCTCTTTATTGTGCCCAGCTGGACCAGCTGTGACAGTGGGGCGGGTACACCACACAAGCCAGCTGCCTGACCTCGAGGGTGCCACAGGCACCAGAGGACCAGGGAGGACCTGATGGGGAAGCACATCTCCATACTCCGAGACCTGCAGGAGATGCTGGCCCAGAAGGTCTGGGATGCCATGCAGTGTCGGAGAGAGACGTGGATGGAATTGCTGCAGCAGGGACACAACATGTGCCTGACCATCCAGGCTCTCCTGATCTACCTGGAGCCAGTTCCTGTTCCTGCTCCTGCCCCAGTCCCAGTCCCAGTCCCAGTTCTCAGTCCTGCCCCCACTGCCATGCCAATCCCTGGCCCCCCTCTCATGCCTGACCTTGCTCCACCCCTGTGTCCTGCTTATCCCTATAGCTTCCCCAAACTCCCCACCCCTGAGGTTGCTGAGCTCCCTGCACAAGATGCTGAGGAAACACCTGAGCCACGCACCACTGAGCCTTTCCTCCCTGTTCCAAGATTCTCATCCCCACTCCGCATTTCCAGGTTCTCATCCCCCCTCATACCCAGTTACTTCTACCCCAAATAAATCACAACATAGTTCTATTTTTTTTATCAACCAAACCATTTTTTTTATTGTGTCTGCAGGGGAGGGGGTGGAGGGGGGAAAAGAGGGGATGTTGGAGGAAAGGCAGAGAGGGGCAAGGCACAGGCCCCTAGTGGGGACACCCTGGGGGAGAGTGCCACTGACTGTTACTGGGGTCCTTGTGAATTCTCTTGCAGGGCCTCCTGGATGTGCCCCTGCCACCTGATGGGCCTGCCGGATGGCAGCTGTGCGTGGCTGCTCAAAGGCCCTTCCCTCCCAGCCAGCCTCTGCCCCTAGCCCTGGAAGGAAGGCCTCCCCATTCCTCTCCAGTATGTTGTGGAGCACACAACATGTGAACACCACCTGGGGGATATTCTGCTCCCCCATATCCAGGTGGGTCAGGAGGCACTTGAATTTTGCCTTCAGATGTGAGGGCCTGCATGTGGGCCCTGCCCAGGTGGGCATTGAAGTGGTCCTTGCTGGGGTCAAGGTGTCCAGTATGTGGCTTCATTAGCCATGGCATGAGAGGGTAGACCACATTCCCCATGATGCACAGTGGCATGTCCACGTCCTCAACTCTGATGCTGTGCTCAGAGAAGAAAGTGCCGGCTTCCAGCTTTTGGAATAGGCTGGAATTGTGGAACACTCAGGTGTCATTTGCCTTCCCCCACCAGCTGACAAAGATGTCTGAAAACTGGCCGCAGTGGTCAACCAGGGCCTGCAGGACCATTGAAAAATATCCCTTCCAGTTGATGAAGTATCCCGGAAAAACTCTGCCGCATCCAAGGAACATGTCTGCTTTTCTGAAATTTTTTTCGGAAGAGCAGACATGTTTTTTCGACATCCCTGTAAACCTCGTTTTATGAGGACGAAGGGTTGTTCTGAAAAAGGGGGTTTGTTTTCCACATTTGGCCCAGTGTAGATGGGCTAAATGTCAGAAAAGCCTCTTCCAAAAAAAGAAGCAGAAAAAGCTACTTTTTCCTGAAGAACTGTGTAGTCTAGACACAGCCCCAGAAGGTCAGAGACCAAGGAATGCCAGTCTTGCCAACAGAAAATATGCAAAAGTGTTTACCAGAAATATGCATGAAACACAAGGTTTGTCTGTTGATAAAAATGAAAAGAATAAATATTAAAAAAGCACAAAGTTAAATTAGAAAAGAAAAGGATGGGTATCTGAAAACATTGGTTTAAAAAAAAAAACCCTTAGTATTAATTGGAATATTTTAATCAACTTTCAGCCTGCAAGCCCAGCTAAATGCACCTGGATGTTGTATACAACTGGAAGTTTAAAGTCGTTGTAACACCATCCCTGATTACTGTAAGGGGCAGTACAGTCAGGCATATGGTACAGCTGCTACTATAATTTGTCTGGCAGCCAAAAAGGGTGGGGAGCCTTAAAAAAAGGTTCCCAAGCTGTGTATTAGACTCTGTTTTTGGCAAGACTGAATTCAGAGTGGAAATGCTGGGTGCTACTGACACAAAGGTACTGGCAAATATACAAACCTCTGTTACAGCTTAAATACAAGAACTGGAAAAGGCCTATTAATAGTGCATCCTTGTCAAAATTAAAAATGGCAACAATTATTTTCTGAAATATTGCCACTATTTGTCAGTCTGGCAAAAGTGATGGGAAAAGGATTTTGTTATGCTAGCAGGAAGTTTGTGGGATCAATATAAGAAAATGTGCCTGTACACAGGCCCAAAAAATTAAGTCAGCAATTGGTCATTCAAATAATCTGGAAAGGTATGCAAGGAAATTTGTCTTTGAAAGTAAAAGAAGTTGTGTGAAAAAAAAAGTTACAGCAGGGGAGAGACAATTAATGTCATGGTGAAAATGGATAAAGTTTACCCTAAATAAAAATCAAATGGTTCTATAAGCATATGTAATGATTGAACTCCCCAATCTAAGAATTGGTATCTATCCACTGGTGCCTGTAGGAATCCAGTTAACAAAATATTTAAATATGTATTTTGCTAAACATCTAGCATAACCAAGACACACTATGAAAAAGTTATATCTTTATTGTTAAATTAGAATCCATTGTATGGCAAAAAGGGTATTTCTTTAAACTCCTGGTGCAGCAATGTATGTATGCTGTGACTAAGCTGAGAGTGCCTAAATTTTTCAGCACCAAAGGATAAATATGTTAATATAATAGCTAATATTATTAATTTTGGTTTATCATTAGGAAGTAATTGAACACAATTAGCCAACTAATTAATGCCACTGGTGTTCAAACATGCAGTATGGCAATTTTACGTCAGATATATAAAACTAAATAAGTATTTATTGCTGACATTTTTAAGGGATGGTCACCCACCTTGGACCTCCATCTTAATGTTGATTTTTACCCTACAGTTGTTATGATATTGACTGTTTATTAACATGTATTATAGGTGCTGTTAAATAAAAAGAATGTATCTCAAATTGAAGCCACTGGCTCAAATTGTGACTCAGTACTAAAACAATTGCAAAGAAGTGTGACCCATTCAAGAATTGTTCTTAAGGGGTCAGAAGAGGGAATAATGAAGCAAAAATACATATTTTAATATTGGTTATAAGAATATAAGACAGGTGGAGAGTGACACATGCAGCTGGTGGAGTAGCCTTGGATGGGGTTTTTTCCTGTTTGTTTCTAAGTGTTTTTTCCAAGGGCTTGTTTATGTTAGAAAGGTGCACTGATTTAACTGTATGGATTTCAAATCCATTTAGTTACCACAATTGTAGCCCCACTTAAACTGTATGTAATTTGGCTCCCACATTGCCTAGCTATCATGTTTTTAAAGGTGGGGTAGAGCTACACTGGAGCCGGAAGGGTAATTTCCAGTTTAGATCATACCCTACTGAAACTAGAAGTGGTGGGATGGGCTAGTCTCCATCAATATCCATCCCATTGGAAAACCTAGCCCTCGGGCTGCAGTCTCTGGGGGAGGAGCGAGAAGTACTGGAAAGGGGGACCCTAGGGAAAGGGGAGGTTGGGGGTGTGGGCTGGGGGTGGGGGGGGGGGGGAGCCCTGTCCCCAGAGGGTTCTGCAGTCCCACCCTCACACAGCCCTGAAGGGGTGGGTGTAGCCTATCAAGTTGCTTGCCTATACTGTAATATGGTTGTGTTGATTTAGATTAGTTCATTAATGGGTAGATTTAGTATAGAGATAATAGTTAAAAGCTGTAACACAAGAAATCTGCTAAAGGCTGTAACAGGCCGTTTGCAAGATCAGCAGAAGCTAAGGTTAGCAGATTTCTGTGGTTGAGACACAGATCTCACCCAGACACAGGTCACAGCTTATTTATAGCTTCCCTGGACTGAAAAGGGGAACTTATGTCTGGGATCTTTCAGCCACATAAGATGGTAGGGAAAATACCCTCAGACTCAGCGCATGCATCATTATATAAAAACTCCCATAATAACTGGTTCAGGCTGAGTTGAGTAATCAGGACACAGGATGTGACAGATGACTACAAAGGCCCATGGTAACCAACTGACATATATGATAATAAGTTGAGAGCAATGCTACATTGACCTATAGGAAAAGAACACTTCAACATTAGAAACATCCCCTACTGAATATGCATCAAACATGTCAGTGTCAGTGCCACATAGTATAAAAGCGGGACCCCAGCCCAGGGGCGATGGGGAGGAAAAGATGTCGTCCTTGGAAGGGCCAGAATGATGGCCCCTGGTGATGGGGAAGGTGAAGATAATGAGAGAGATGATGAGCTGACACCTAAGACTGTTCTAGAAGGAATGATGTAAGTAGATGGTCAGGAAATATGGATGGACATTCCCTATCTTATGAAATGGGGGTGTCTGTGATGGTGCTAACTGTATTAATAAACTATATTTGTAAATGTACAAGAGTTTCTAGAGTGTGATTGTTGCAACTGTGCACATCAAGATTCCCAACCCTAGAATAATTGAATACTGGGCCTGATCATGGACAAAGAACCTGTCAACCCTAAAGGTGGTAATTAGAAATTAACACATAATCTTAGATCAGGCGACAGGAGTGGGCTTCATAGGAGGTGGTTGCTGGGGTGTTTGTGCGGGGGGGAGGGGAGAAATAGGGAGGGCTTGGGGACCTCCCAAAGCCTCAGGTACCCCTTTTGATTCTGTTTTGTTTCTTTGTTTGCCTTCTTCTGCAGGTGGTGAGGGCCATAAACACCATCCTGCTGCGCAGGATCATCTGCCTGGGTGACCTGGACCCCACTGTCATCAGATTTGTTGCCCTGGACTTCCCCAACTCTGGGAGGGAGGAGAGGGGGAGAGCTATAGATGGAACCCCCATCCCTATCCATACCACCAACCACTGGATAGCATAGTATATTAATCAAAAAGGATACTTTTCCATGGTCCTGCAGGCCTGGTCGACTACTGCAGACAGTTCACAGACATTTTTGTTGGCTGATCAGGGAAAGCACATGATGCCTGCATCTTCTGTAACTCTAGCCTGCACCAGAAGCTGGAGGCTGGCACATTCTTCCCCGAGCACAACATCAGGGTCAGGGATGTTGAGATGCCACTGTGTATTGTGGGGGACGTGGCCTACCCCCTCATGCCATGGCTGATGAAGCCCTACACCGGCTACCTTGACCAGACCCAGGACCACCTCAATGGCCGCCTGGGAGGGCCTGCATGCAGGCCGAATACACCTTTGGGAGCTTGAAGGCGAGGTTCAGGTGCCTCCTGACCTGCCTCGATGTGGGGGATCACAACATCTCCCAGGTGGTGTCAGCCTGTTGTGTTCTTTGCAACATCATGAAGAGAAAGGGGGAAGCCTTCTTTCCAGAGTGGAGGGCAGAGGCCGGCTGGGAGGGGTGGGCCTTCGAGCAGCCACAATAAGAGGGTGATCAGGCAGGCTATGGGGCCCTTACTAGATGAGGCAGGTAACCTAGTGAAGATGATGTGGGAAAAGCTGAAAAACTCAATGCTTTTTTTGCCTCTCTCTTCACAGAAAATGTCAGCTCCCATACTCCTGCACTAGGCAATGCAGTATGGGAAGGAGGTGGGCAGCCCTTGGTGGAGAAAGAACAGGTTAAGAACTATTTAGAAAAGCTAGAAATACACAAATCCATGGGTCCAGATTTAATGCATCCGAGGGTACTGAGGGAGTTGGCAAATGTCATTGCAGAGCCTTTGGCCATTATCTTTGAAAACTGGGGAGATTGGGAGAGGTCCCAGATGACTGGAAAAAGGCAAATGTTGTGCCTATCTTTAAAAAAGGAAAGAAGAACAATCCAGGAAACTACAGACCAGTCAGCCTTACCTCAGTCCCTGGAAAAATCAGAGGAGATCCGCAAGGAATCCATTTTGAAGCACTCAAAAGAGGAGAAAGTGATCAGGAATAGTCAACATGGATTCACCAAGAGCAAGTTATGCCTGACCAATCTGATTAGCATCTATGATGAGGTAACTGGCTCTGTGGACATGGGGAGGTCAGTGGATGTGATATACCTTGACGTTAGCAAAGCTTTTGATACCGTCTCCCACAATATTCTTGCCAGCAAATTAAGGAAGTATGGATTAGATAAATGGACTCTAACATGGATAGAAAGCTGGCAGGTAGTGATCAACATTTTGATATCTGGTTGGCGGCTAGTTTCTAGCGGAGTGCCTCAAGGATCAGATCTAGGGCCAGTTTTTTCAACATCTTTATTAATGACCTGGATGAGGGGATGGATTGCACCCTCATCAAGTTTGCGGATGACACTAAGCTCAGGGGAGAGGTAGATACTTTGGAGGGTAGGGATCGGGTTCTGACTGGCCAAGACAAATTGGGGGATTGGGCCAAAACAAATCCGATGAGGTTCAACAAGGACAAGTGCAGAGTCCAGCACTTGGGCTGGAAGAATCCCAAGCACTGTTACAGGCTGGGGACGGACTGGATAAATAACAGTTCAGCAGAAAAGGACCTGGGGATTACAGTGGATGAGAAGCTGGATATGAGTCAACAGTGTGCCCTTGTAGCCAAGAAGGCTAATGGCATATTAGGATGCATTAGGAGGAGCCTTATCAGCAGATCTAGAGAAGTGATTATTCCCTTTTATTCAGCACTGGTGAGGCTACATCTGTAGTATTGCATTCAGTTCTGGGCCCCCCACAATAGAAAGGATGTGGATACAGTGGAGAGGGTTCAGCAGAGCAGAGGGCAACCAAAATGATCAGGGGGCTGGAGCACATGACCTACCAGGAGAGGCTGAGGGATTTGGGCTTATTTAGTATTCAGAAGAGTAGAGTGAGGGGGGATTTGATAGCTGCCTTCAACTTCCTGAAAGGAGGCTCCAAAGAAGATGGAGAAAGGCTGTTCTCAGTAGTGACAGATGGCAGAACAAGAAGCAATGGTCTCAAGTTACAGTGGGGGAGGTCTAGGTTGGATATTAGGAAAAACTATTTCACTGGAGGGTGATGAAGCACTGGTATGGGTTACCTGGGGAGGTGGTGGAATCTCCATCCCTAGAGGTGTTTAAGTCTCGGCTTGACAAAGGCCTGGCTGGGTTGATTTAATTGTGGTTGGTCCTGCTTTGGACAGGGGGCTGGATGAGTTCTTGAGGTCTCTTCCAGCCCTAGGATTGTATGATTCTATGATGACTGGAGGTATTGTGCTCCAGCCCCCTAATCATTTTGGTTGCCCTCCACTGGACCCTCCCCCAATGTGTCCACATCCTTTCTATAGTGGGGAGCCCAGAACTGGACACAATACTCCAGATGTGGCCTCACCAGTGCTGAATAAAGGGGAATAATCACTTCTCTGGATCTGCTGGCAATGTTCCTCCTAATTCACCCTAATATGTCATATGAGTTATGCCCTCTCAGGTCTCTATTATTTCAGTCATATCATAGTTGCTTGATTGTGCCTGGACATCCAGTTCTTTCTCTTTGTTTCAGAGGCTTCTTTCATTCTTGCATCATACAGGCACTTAAGATAACTAGCCAATTGCCTTGCTTGCTCAGTATTCATCAAGAGGCTTCCCCTTGTTTTACCTCAGAACTTAGGTTTCTTGCACCTTCCACTGAAACATCAGGGACTAGTCACTATCAGAGGCAGGATATTGGACCCAAGAGATCACTGGTTTCATCCAGACTGGTAATGCCTGTATCCTGTGATGCTGACACCTTAGTTAATTGGACCACTTGAGTTATTAAATCCTACTTAATAGGAGTAAGGTTGGTCTAATAAAGCCTTTTTTAGGCTTCTATCAACAAAATATGTCTACCTAAGTCATCCTCTTCTTGTTCACATGTTGAATGTGGTTGGTGAAAGATGCCCCATTATGGGCCCTGGAATAAAAATCCCACAGATTAGGCAAAGAAGCAATCCAGGCTTCTCTCGGGGCATGCTAACCAGCAGAGCCAGCTCTGAGAGCAAGCTGGAGTTTGTAGGCTAGTCAGTTTGTCACTTCTTTGTGCACAACGCAGTGCTCACAGTGGATAACAACACCATGTCTACTACCCATGGGACTCCCATGGGCAGCAATGGAATCACTGATGTCACCATATGGCATCAATTTTTGCTCAGAGTTACCATCTGCAGGGCTTGAATGGCAAACTAATGGTAGGAAGCCTTACCACTAACAGAGTCATCCAGTCCTTCTCTTGCTAGGCTGTGTCTAGACGACATCCCTCTTTCGACAGAGGGATGTAAATTAGACACTTTTAAATTGTAAATGAAGCGGGGATTTAAATATCCTGCATTTCATTTGCATAATCGCGTCATGGCACTCTTTCGAAAAAGTGCCATTTCAAAAGGAAAACCACGGTCTAGACGTGGTTCTTTCGAAAACGGCTGGCTGTTTTGAAAGATCCAGTACTCCTCAAAAAATGAGGTTTACAGGATCTTTTGAAAAAGCCTGCTGTTTTTGAAAGACCCATGTCTAGACTGAGGTTTTACTTTCGAAACGGTGCTTTTTCGAAAGAGCGCCATGACGCGATTATTCAAATGAAGCGCAGAATATTTAAATCCCTGCTTCATTTTCAATTTTGAAGTGTCTAATTTACATCCCTCTATCGAAAGAGGGATATAGTCGAGACACAGCCTAGGAGGCATCTTTTGGGATTTACTAATTCCTCATGTAGATCAAGTGCAGCCCAGGATACTTCTGGATGCAGCTTCTCTGTCATGTAACACACTCAAATACTCCATTAAGAATATTACCACTGTTGCTTCTGTTGGTCTAGTGCATTGCAGGTCCCTATGGCTCCTTGAATTCATCGCCCTCACAAGCTCCTGGGGTGCCACCCTCCCATCCCTCTCCATCTCAGAGACTACTCGCAAGCCCCAAAGACCTTCCTGCATGCCAGTGGCTTCGTGTGCCTCACCATTCTCTACTTCCCTATCATGGCAGAGGCTCTGTGTGTCCCTCTACTCCTCCAGTACCACTTTCTCACTCACACTGGGGTCTTCTACTCTTCCCCACATGCCAGGGTCTCTGGGAGTTCTTCCATTCCACCCTTTCCTCTGCCTCTTCCCATTCTTGTTTCATTTCTGTCTGAGAGATACATAATGTATCAATATGTTTAAACCATATCGAGGAAGGGCAGGGATGAGAATGAGGTATTATGTTTCATGGAGTTAATGGCTTCTTTGCTCTCCAGAAAATTGCAAAGAAGGTTGAACTCCTGGGTGTGCTAACCAACTCCTACGGGCTCTGTGTCTTCCCCTGTGTCCTCCTTCCAGTTTTTCACACTTCACCAAAATCAGGAGTTTTCTCTGTTGAGGCCTAGATCATTCCTTAAAACTTTGGTAATGATCAGATATGGTGGCTCAAAAGTTTTCGTGTTACATCAAAACAAAGAAAAGCCATCAGGTTGATTGTTGAACCATACTTCACTAGCCAATATTAAAAAGAGGCAACTGAGTGATAAACAGGACACATATTCACACACATAACTGTGTAATTACTAATAATTTTGAAATCATAGGAGTAGAGACCTAGTTAGCAATAAAGCAGGATCATCAGTCTAAAAACTGGAAGTAAAAATGCACTAAAACGACTAACACAATAAAGCAGTATGAAATTTGCATCAAATTAGTACCTATGTGTGATGCCATTCAAATGGCAGGTGAGTAGAAAATTTCTTTCCCTCTTGGTTTAAGAGGTTTCCATGTTCATTTTCATGGTAAATAGTCACTAAAATTTCATTCTGGCTTTAAATCTGTTCTGCAGATATTTTCCACAATAATGGAAGACTGTGTGTAGGGGAGTAAATAGAAGAACAATGACCTACATATTCAACCTAAACTGACACTGCTTGACTTTCAAATATCATATGCTTGTTTCAAAGTGAGAGAAAAAAGTGTATAGACCCCAAATTATTCACTGAAATGATCTGGTGAATAATTTTCAACCATAAATCCATTTGAGAAAAATCAGTGGGTTGTGGGTAATTTGCAAAGATGAAAATATGCCGAACGAATCATTTGCTGCAATTTATTTGCTCTTCTTTTCCTCTGAGCATCCTGCATCCCCACAAAAGAAAATAAACATCATGAGTAACATTGAAAAGATGTTGGACTGAAACTTCTCTTTGGGAATTTACTGATATAGGATAAAATTTTCAAAAGCATCTAATTGGAAATCTAAATGCCATTTAAAAAAGTGACAGACACTTTGGAACCTGGAATTAGACTCACAAAAGGAGTTACATGTGTAATTGCCCCTTCAATTACCTAAATCACAGAATCAGGGTCCGCTGGGTTTCAAAAAGACCCCACTCAGATGCCCCCAGTTCCTGGAGATGCCTAAAGTCATTTGACTCCTATATTTTTTCAGTAAAAGTTCCCCAGATGCCTATTTTGCTGCCTCTGGGAACACTGCAGCCTCATACCAGGTGTCCATATGCCAAAGCCCTGAAGTAATGCATAAACAGGGAGAAGAACAACATTTCCCCATCTAGCTTGACCACAGCATACAACCAGTAAGGTCACCAATCCAACCAGTTCACATACCACATCTGACCCTTACAGAGAAGCTTACACAAAACACCATCAGGAGAAGACCCTCTCTTATAACTTTTAGTCTAGTGATTAAGATACTAGTTATGAGACCCCTAATTTAAGTATCCTCTCCATCTGAGAGGGAAAAGGGATTTGAACTGGGCTTTGTCACCTCCTAAATAAGTGGGTTAGCCACCAAGTAATGAGATAACATGATGGTGTAACAGTCTAGTCTGATGTTTACGCTTTTTACAAGTCTAGGCTAAAATGTATAGAAAGTACTACTTGTGAGATAGCATTAGAAAACTCATAATAAGAATATAAGAACAGCCATACTGGGTCAGACCAAAGGTCCATCCAGCCCAGTACCCTGTCTGCCGACAGTGGCCAATGCCAGGTGCCCCAGAGGGAGTGAATCGAACAGTAATGATTAAGCGATCTCTCTCCTGCCATCCATCTCCACCCTCTGACAAACAGAGGCTGGGGACATCATTCCTTACCCATACTGGCTAATAACCATTTATGGACTTAACCTCCATGAATTTATCTAGTTCTCTTTTAAACCCTGTTATAGTCCTAGCCTTCATAGCCTCCTCAGGCAAGGAGTTCCACAGATTGACTATGCGCTGTGTGAAGAAGAACTTCCTTTTATTTGTTTTAAACCTGCTGCCCATTAATTTCATTTGGTGGCCCCTAGTTCTTATATTATGGGAACAAGTAAATAACTTTTCCTTATTCACTTTCTCCACACCACTCATGATTTTATATACCTCTATCATATCCCCCCTTAGTCTCCTCTTTTCCAAGCTGAAAAGTCCCAGTCTCTTTAATCTCTCCTCATATTGGACCCGTTCCAAACCCCTAATCATTTTAGTTGCCCTTCTCTGAACCTTTTCTAATGCCAGTATATCTTTTTTGAGATGAGGAGACCACATCTGTACACAGTATTCGAGATGTGGGCGTACCATGGATTTATATAAGGGCATTAAGATAGTCTCCGTCTTATTCTCTATCCCTTTTTTAATGATTCCTAACATCCTGTTTGCTTTTTTGACTGCCGCTGCTCACTGTGTGGACGTCTTCAGAGAACTATCCACGATGACTCCAAGATCTCTTTCCTGAGTAGTTGTAGCTAAATTAGCCCCCATCATATTATATGTATAGTTGGGGTTATTTTCCCCAATGTGCATTACTTTACATTTATCCACATTAAATTTCATTTGCCATTTTGTTGCCCAGTCACTTAGTTTGGTGAGATCTTTTTGAAGTTCTTCACAGTCTGCTCTGGTCTTAACTACCTTGAGCAGTTTAGTATCGTCTGCAAACTTTGCCACCTCACTGTTTACCCCTTTTTCCAGATCATTTATGAATATGTTAAATAGGATTGGTCCTAGGACTGACCCTTGGGGAACACCACTAGTTACCATTCTGAAAATTTACCATTTATTCCTACCCTTTGTTTCCTGTCTTTTAACCAGTTCTCAATCCATGAAAGGACCTTCCCTCTTATCCCATGACAACTTAATTTACATAAGAGCTTTTGGTGAGGGACTTTGTCAAAGGCTTTCTAGAAATCTAAGTACACCGTATCTACTGGATCCCCCTTGGCTGCATACTTGTTGACCCCTTCAAAGAACTCTAATAGATTAGTAAGACATGATTTCCCTTTACAGAAACCATGTTGACTTTTGCCCAACAAATTATGTTCTTCTATGTGTCTCACAATTTTATTCTTTACGGCTGCGTCTAGACTGGCATGATTTTCCGCAAATGCTTTTAACGGAAAAGTTTTTCGTTAAAAGCATTTGTGGAAAAGAGCGTCTAGATTGGCACGGACGCTTTTGCGCAAAAGCATTTTTTGCAGAAAAGCGTCCGTGCCAATCTAGACGTGGTTTTGCGCAAGAAAGCCCCGATCGCCATTTTAGCCATCGGGGCTTTTTTGCGCAAAACAATTCTGGGTTGTCTACACTGACCCTCTTGCGCAAAAGCATTTGCACAAGAGGGCTTTTGCCCGAATGGGAGCGTCATAGTATTTGCGCAAGAACACTGACGATCATACATGAGATCGTCAGTGCTCTTGCGGAAATTCAAGCGGCCAGTGTAGACAGCTGGCAAGTTTTTCCGGAAAAGTGGCTGATTTTCCGGAAAAACTGGCCAGCCTAGACACAACCAACTATTGTTTCAACTAATTTGCCCGGTACTGATGTTACACTTACCGGTCTGTAATTGCCGGGCTCACCTCTAGAGCCCTTTTTAAATATTGGCGTTACATTAGCTATCTTCCAGTTGTTGGGTGCAGAAGCTGATTTAAAGGATAGGTTACAAACCATAGTTAATAGTTACGCAATTTCACATTTCAGTTTTTTCAGAACTCTTGGGTGAATGCCATCCAGTCCCGGTGACTTGTTACTGTTAAGTTTATCAATTAATTCCAAAACCTCCTCTAATGACACTTCAATGTGAGACAAGTCCTCAGATTTGTCACCTACAAAGGACGAGTCAGGTTTGGGAATCTCCCTAACATCCTCAGCTGTGAAGACTGAAGCAAAAAATTCATTTAGTTTCTCTGCAATGACTTTATCGTCTTTAAGTCCTCCTTTTGTATCTCGATTGTCCAGGGGCCCCACTGGTTGCTTAGCAGCCTTCCTGCTTCTGATGTACTTAAAAAAACATTTTGGCTGTGTCTGGACTGGCCAGTTTTTGTGCAAAAGCAGTCGCTTTTGCGTAAAAACTAGCCAGCTGTCTACACTGGCTGCTTGAATTTGCGCAAGAGCACTGACGTTCTAATGTAAGAAATCAGTGCTTCTTGCGCAAATACTTTGACGCTCCCATTTGGGCAAAAGTCCTTTTGCGCAAAACCTTTTGCGCAAAAGGGCTAGTGTAGACAGCTCAGTTTTGTTTTGCGCAAAAAAGCCCCGATGACTAAAATGGCGATCGGGGCTTTCTTGCGCAAAAGCATGTCTAGATTGGCCACGGACACTTTTGTGCAAAAAGTGCTTTTGCGCAAAAGCGTCTGTGCCAATCTAGACGCTCTCTTGCACAAATACCTTTAACGGAAAAACTTTTCCGTTAAAAGTATTTGTGCAAAATCATGCCAGTCTAGATGCAGCCTTTGTTATTACCTTTGGAGTTTTTGGCTAGCTGTTCTTCAAACTCCTTTTTAGCTTTTCTTATTACATTTTTACACTTAATTTGGCATTGTTTATACTCCTTACTATTTACCTCCTAGGATTTGACTTCCACTTTTTAAAAGATGTCTTTTTATCTCTCACTGCTTCTTTTACATTGTGGTTAAGCCACGGTGGCTCTTTTTTAGTTCTTCTATGTTTTCAATCATTTGCTGAGCATTATTGTTGGGGGTACTTTACAGGAGGGAGAAGGATAGCTTGGTAGCTTGCATATTAGCCTACTAAACCCAAGGTTGTGATCTCAATCTTTAAGGGGGCCACTTAGGGATCTGGGGCAAATCTGTCAGGGAGGATACTTGGACTCAATGATCTCTCAAGATCCCTTCCAGTTATATGAGATAGGTATATCTCCATATATTATGTGCTAACATTAATGCAAAGTTATGAAATTCTGCTGTGCAACTCATGTTTTATGTCTTAGGAACCAGCTTTTGACTAGTTCCCCAGAGACAAAAGGCTAGTCTGGCACTTCAGTCTGGTGTCAACATAATCAAATGAACTTTCACCTGGTTAAGTGGCCATTTTTTGGCAGGAAGAAAGGCACGAGCAAAAATATACATCATGGCAATGAAACAGATTTTCTGTCACCTGCACCCCAACTAGAGATATTTCTTAAAGAGAAGAAAAAAATAAAAATGAGATTCAGAGGCCCCAAATTACTTCTTTCCCCATATCTCTACTCATAGAATGAAAAACATCTGAAAGACAAAGAAAGCATCAGTAAACTGGGGGGAGCAGTCCTGACTGAAGGATTCCAACCAGACTGCTATAAGCATATGGTGAAAAAAACCTTTTGCTTTAAATTCACTTAACAAGGTAAGTTAGGCATGAGTCTGCATTTTACCTTTTATTTCTCCATAGCCAATTCAGACTTTTTTTGCTCCTAATCACTTAAAAAAATCTTTTGGTAATGAATAACCTTGTTTTGCTGTTTTATCTAAACCACTGTGTTTGGATTGTAGTGTTTGGGAACCTCTATTTGAGATAACAGGGTTTGGGCATATAATTTTATATTCATGAAATAATGAACTTGCTACAAGCTTGTATTGTCTAGAAGGAAAGAGCTGAGCTTATGATGTACATTTCTGGGAAAAAGTCTGGGACTGGAAATTTGCTGTTGTCACGCTACAAAACAATTCAACTGGCAGTGATTTTGCAAGCTAGATAGGGTGACCATAAGTCCTGTTTTTAAAGGGATAGTCCCATATTTAAGTTCTCCTGCAAGTGTTCCAACTTGTTCTTAAAAATGGGCAAATTGTCCCATATTTTCTACCTTACCCCCATCAGTATTGGCAGGTCCTGCTGTTGGCTGGTTCCCTGCTCACCAGCCCCACCAGCAGTGAGCGCGGGGTGTCTAGTGGTCAGCCATAGGGATAGGTATGCTAGGCTGGTGGTGGGCTGAAGATACAGGATGCAGGGCCAGCCATGCCCCCTGTAGGTCCATCAGTGCAGCCCTCACTGCGAGGCTTTCGGCCATCAGGGCCTTGTCCCCCATCCCATTTCCAGCCAGCATTCGCTGAGAGCTGAGATAACTGGTGAGTAAGGGCAGGCACTAGGCAATGGCCAGTTACATGTTGGCTCTGCTGCCTACCTGTTAGCCCTTATGTGCTCCCCTGTCACTGCCCTCATCCCGCTTTGCCACTTCACCCCACCTAATCCTGTTGCTCCTCTATACCCACCCACATCCTAGCTGAGCCCTGCACTGGGGGTCCCAGTACCTTCCCCCCGGCAGCCCAGCTGAGCCCTGCACCGCTTTCCTCTGCTCCCCTCGCAAATCTCGTGCTTTCCCGTGCTCCCAACAGACACCATTTCCTGCTGCTCCTTCACTCCTATTCCCCTAGTGAAGAAGGGTGAGGAAAACAGCATCATGCTGCTGCGTTTGGAGTCTCGGGGCTTTTTGGGACATTTCAGTGCTTCACAGGGACACTGGAACAGAAGATTAAAAATTGGGACTGTCCAGGATTTTCTGGGATGGATGGTCAGTGTATGTGCAGGGGAAGTGTGTATGTGATCTCTCCTCACGTGTGTGGGGGGGTAGGGGTATACATTTCACCCTTCCTTGTATGAACACTAAAGCCTTAAAGATAGGAAGGTAAATATAAAGAATCCAGCTACTATATATTTCTTTTTAATGGGGTCTCATTCAGCTTGATGTTAATTTGAACATTTATGCCAGATGTCTCATATTCAATATAGGGAAATACGGTCACCCTAATTCTAGAGGCTGTGTGTGTGGGCAGATCCAGGGTGGTGGTTCTCACAGTGAAGCTGTGTATAGCTACTGAGACCATATTTTCTGAATCAAATATAGGAGCACATTTGCCATATACCCTGACACTGCTATCCACGCCCCTGACCAAGGGGGCCCCACCCACCTGCCACAGGAATCATAGAATCCTAGTTCCTCTGCTGGGGGTAGTACTTCTGGGGTAAATATGTGCACATGACCAGAAGTAAAGACTGTCATGTGACCCCTCTAAAAACTCCTCCCACCGTCCTCTACCAATAGGGATGGGTTTGGGAACTATAGGAGCCCCCCATGCAACTATATTGCAATTGAATCAACGCTGGCCCCAGACCTAGGGTCTCAGCACACTGCAGCACTATGGGTACAACCTCAATTCTAGATGAGATCCAGGATCTGAGACCTATTACTTTGCAGTGTAGATGCAGCCCCATTTGACTCAGGGCCTGGGAATCATCCAGAACTATCCCACAATTTCATGGGACAGCTTCCTTAGTCCTCGTAACAGATGATGCTTACTGGTTCCAATTAACAGGTAATCAGAGGTGGCTGGAGCAGCTTCCCAGCTGCTGCAGGCAGGGGGCTGCTCTAGCTCCATAGAGCACCTGTTGCAGATAGAGAGGGGCTGCTCCACACAAGAGCAGCCTCTGTCGGGAACTCAGGCGCTCCACAGGCAGAAACTGCTCCAGTGTCCAGAGCAGTCTCTCTCTGTGGGGAGTCCAGCTTGCTGTGGACAGGGGCTGCACCGGAGGGGGCTGGGAGCTATCAGCAGCACCAGGGTGACCTAATGTATTAACCGGTTAACTGATTAATAGGAATTTACATCCTTAATGAGATGGACTACAACTGCATTTTACTGCAGTTACTGCCAAACTGATGTAAGCAGGGTCAGGATAAGCTCTACACTGACATCTGGTGGTGAATTGTGGTGAGTGGCGCAAAAAGACTTCAGGGGCTGATCTCATTTGCATAGGCACACCCACCCCGCCTAGTATGTGCTCACAGCAGCCCAAATGGTCACTTTGGCCACTGTGGGATCCCCAGTCTCTCTGTTATTGGGGCAGGGGGGATAAAGTGTTGTTACCCTGATTGTGTGAATCAAGGACAATGGAATAATGGAACTGTTTATGACAGAGGGATTCGCCATAAACTAAGTAGCACTTGCTAGACAAGGGGCATGGGTTCCAAAGTCAGTTGAGAGAGACTGGGGATAAGTCTTTGTATTTGGGGGTGGTGGTGGCCGCCTTGTCTGAGACCCTAAACAACACTGATTGTACCTCCTCTTCTCTCTACTGTGGAATATCAGAGCTGATTTGGGTTCTATTAAGAGTCTAATTATAAGCTGCTGAGCTGACTTCACTGTGGGCCAATGGAGCACTAGCAGTGAGGCTCCTCTATTATGAGTTGAACTTGCTGAAGAGCTGAAACCACTGTTGTGCTGAGAGGAGCCTGGTACTATACTGCAGAAGAGCTGAAATCACTGTTGCTGTGGGGAGCCTGACTCTATACTGCTGAACTACTAACAGAGCAGCTTGCGGGGATGACTGACAGGTGCAGGCAGCCAGCAGAGCGGCTGGCGGAGACGACCGGTGGGTGGCCGGTAGGAGCGGCAGCAGGCAGCCAGTGGAACAGCTGCAGGAACAACCAGCTGGTGGCCAGGGGCGTGGACCGAGACGGCTAGTGGAGCAGGGCAGTTCGTGGGACGGTTGGAGCGGCTCATGGGGCAGCAGGTGGAGTGTGGCAGAGTGACTCGTGTTGATGGCAGCAGCAGAACCCTACGGAGAGGCGGAGCCGTCGGCGGACCACGTAAGGTGTATCAACCCCCGCCCCGCCATTCCACCCAGGTTGGGATGGTAAAACCCTGCCGGGTGAACTCTTGAACCCTGGGGCGGCACTGACCCAGGGCAGAGACTTTTGGGGTGTTGGACTTTGGGACTTTGGGTGATTTTTGGGTTGCTGGACTCAAGAGACTCTTGGGGTGTTGGACTTTTGGGGACTTTGGGTGATTCGTGGCTGGGGGGTGGGTCTTTGCTCATGTTTGGTCTATGAATCCGAGTTGTGGTGTTTTCCTAATTTAATGCTGATGTTGGTTACCTCATGTTATTAAAGATTTGCTGCTATACTGAGGTTCTGTGCTCGCGAGAGGGGAAGAATTGCCTCTTTGGGGCACCCAGGGGTGTATGTATGATTTCCCAGGTCACTGGGTGGGGGCTCGAGCCAGTGTTGTATTACCTTGTTGGGAGGAGACCCCTAGATACTAAAGCCGGCCCTTGCTGCTATTAACTCGGCCTGGCAGAAGGGTTACACTATCAAATGCCCTCTGTTTCCACAAGTCAGAATGACAATACTGAACTAACCATGACAATTACAGGGTGAAGAAGACCATGTCACTAATCCTCACCACCACTGCTGGAAAGGCACATTTCCCATGGAGATCAATGGGGCCGGGCTATTTTATATGTAAAGCTACTGAGAAATATATATGTCAATACCATGATGGGAATGCCTCTATTTATATGTAAATAACATTTAATAATAATTGCCAGATGAGACCTGCTTACAAATTGCCTGATCCTATTTAAATTTTAAGCTAGAATTGGGCCCAAAGCAATCTGTTGATATTACCCAAGAAGAGCCAGTTAACATTTAGTCACCCTTCAAACACATAAGGGACCAATCAGTAAAAGCCCCACTGCCTGGTAGAGATGATCTTTGAAGAACAGTGGAGAGACTTTGAATTGATTTCTTCTGACAGCAGTGATTTCTCTCACTGGATGTGGGGTCTTTAGCACAGGTTTCATTTTGTGTATCAGAATAACTCAGAAATGCATTGTCACAGCCAACTCCATTCAGGTCTAGGCAACGTGCAGCCCAAAGACAGAAGAACAAATCCCTTGAAACTGGAAGTCAAAACATCTCCCCATTGGGCTTCCTGGCACCTCCCTCCCCCACAACCCAGCTGAACTGCCCATCTGTTCCCTGCACCTCCTCCCATCCCCAGCAGAGCCCCATGCAGGTTCCCTGCATCTCCCTCCCTCCCCTTGAGCCCCACACCTGGGTTCCCAGCACCTCCCACCTCTTGCAGCCCAGCTGAGCCCAGCGGCCGGGTTCCTGGAGCCTCCCCGCTCCTGCAGCTCAGCTGAGCACTGTCCCCTGCCCCTCCTGCCGCCCAGCTGAGCTCTATGCCCAGATCCTGGCACCTCCCCCCACCTGCAGTCCAGCACCCAAGTTCCCAGCCCCCCCCCCCTTCCACAGCCCCGATGAGCCCAGGGCCCGGAGTCTCCCCGCTCCCAGGCAGCCTGGATGAGCCCCTTTGCTGCTGCTTCCCACAGCATAGCTAAGCCCCACTCCAGTGGCTCTTCTTAGATTTAAAAGGCAGAGGCTACATCTACACTGGCATGTAGCGGAAGAGTTCTTGTGCAAAAACTCTTCCAGAAGAGAGCGTCTACACTGGCATGTGCCTTTGTGCAAGAGATGTGCTTTTGCGCAAGAGCATCCATGCCAGTGTAGACGCTCTCTTGCGCAAGAAACCTCTGATGGCCATTTTAACCATAGGGCTTTCTTGCACAAGAAATTCATGTTGCCTGTCTACACTGGCCTCTTCTGGAAGAGCTCTTGCACAAGAGGGCTTATTCCTGAGCGGGAGCGGTAGAATTCTCGCGCAAGAAGCCCTGATTTTATACATTAGAATGTCAGTTTACTTGTGCAAGAACACACGGCCAGTGTAGACAGGCAGCAAGTTTTTGCGCAGCGCGAGATCGCGCCAGTGTAGACACAGCCCATGTGTATTAGGACCCACATCCCTTCCAGACCATAGCATTCTCCCCTCCGCCACAGTGCCCCCACATTCTGGGGTCCTCTCCTTCTCAGAGCCCCAATCCCTATGCCCACCTTGCCTCAGTGACCCACCTCAGGTGCAAGCTGCACTCTGAAATGATCACTCATAATTGGCAACAGGGTGTGGACCTGCTGCCTTTGCCTATTTTGGCTGCCTCTCTGCAGCGCTAGTACCCCAAGGCCTTGCCTCAGGCCCTATGGCCTGGGAGTTTGCCCAGCTAGAGCTTCCCTACCTCTGCTCTAAGTCAGGAACCCTCTCACTTCCCTAGCAACTAGGCCTTCACTACTCCACAGCAAGAGTGATTCTGTCTCCACCCCTCCAGGACTCTTTATTTATACTGCCCTCACCTGGGTCCTAATTGTCTTATGCCAGCCACAGCTGCTTCTCCACTGCTCCAGCCCTCTCCTAGGGCCAGTGCAGGGCAGATTCCCTATCACAGGGACTAAGACATAATTTGTAATTCTTCCTCTCCCCTATGCATTTATTTTTTAGGTAGGAAGGAAGGAAGGAAGGAAGGTTAGTAAATGATCCCTTGATACTTGAAGCTGTATTCCTTTCTTCACACTCACATGTGCAATACTCATCTGCACTAGCAAATACCAATTTGTACACACAATTTTGGCTTTTTGTGTGTGCAAATATAATTAAAAATTTGGCCCAAGAAATGATAGAAGAAAAATGCGATCTGTTGCTCAATAAGATACCTTGCAGCTGTCCTATGGCACCTTTTGTCTGAAGATCTCCAAGCCTTAATATTAATTAAGTCTCAGAACAGCCCAGAGCGGCAAGCACTGTGAATCATTTTACAAAAGGAGAAATGGAGGCAGAGAGCAGCAAAGTCACTTGGCCAATGAGCAGAGAATAGAAACTAGAACTTGTTCACTCTCAGTCCAAATGCTAAAGCACTCAGAGATTGAATTATTCAGGACTCTGTACATTTGACCACGCCTAGGCCTGTATTTATTTACTCAGACTCTGTAGCCTCAGCTGGCAAAACAGAGCATCGGTTTGGGCTGCTGTCAGTCACATGTCAATTTTTATTTCACTTGGCTCAAATCAAAGCATGTGTTTTGACAAAAAGGGGAAATAGCTGTCAGAGTGCTGAAGAGCAAAAAGAAAGAGAAGAATCCGAGGTGTAGGTGAGTATGTGTAGGAAAAGGGGCATTTATCAAACTGAAAATGATACATAATTACACAGGAGATGCAACTGTCAGAGGACAGCACTGCAGAATTGTTTTGATAGCTGATCCTTGCATGTTAAATGTTGCTTTCTTCCATCAGTCTCAGCTGGAGCAGGTTGGAAGAAGACAGGCCGTCAGGTAACAGATAGAGGCAGAAGATGGCGGGGGTGGGGGAGGGGACTCAAGGGCAGAACAGAGTGGATTATTTAGTTCATTTATTGAAAAAAATGCATTCCAAGTCAACTAAAACGATTTGTGGATTTAGCAAATAATTTTGGAAACCCTGTCCCCCTCAAAGGTGTGGGTTTTTAAAGAAAATATTACTTTGGCACACAGCTGTAATGGCCAAGAGCTTTAAGGTGTTTGCTTTCAAATCCAGTGGTAAAAAAACAACAAATGGTCTGGTAGCACTTTATAGACCAACAAAACATGTAGATGGTATCATGAGCTTTGCTCAAAGTAAGGCAATTGTTTCAAGGGAGATTGTGGAATCCCCCTCACTGAGGTTTTTCAGACCATGTTGGGCAAACACCTGTCAGGAGGTGGTCTAGGAGGTTTACTTGGTCCTGTCACAGCAGAGGTTGGGATTTCATGACCTCTTGACCAGATTTACAATGGAGCTACTGGCATAGTGGCAACAGACCCACACTCAGAAGGACTCCTGGCCTGCTCACTTGTGCTGCATTTGGAGCAGCTGATTCCTCTCCACTCCTCTGTTTCTCCCTGCCACCATTTGCTCCTCTCTCCCAGCTGTCCCAGGCTTCCCTCTATACCCCCGGCCCTGTTATGCTTATAAGAAACACACAGGATCTTTTTCAGGGGAAAAGGCAATACACCACATTTATTTATGCCCTTGGACATAGCAGGCCCGAGCTCAAAGAAAGAAGCTTAGTGTCTTCTTTCTACCCTGCTAGACAGGATTTTTATGAGTATTGGACAATAAGAATAAGAATCACTGGTAAGTCCCAACAACAATTTGAGCAAATTCCAAGGTATATACACCCTCAGTCGTAGTAGGACTGAGCAAGGGAGAAAATTTTCCTTTCTCCACCACAGATGCTAGGGGAATTATCTGAGGTGGTTATACCCTCGGTTGTAGCAGGCCTGAACTCACAGAGAAAAGCTTAGCATCTTCTCTCAACCCTGCTAGGCAGAGTCTTTAGGGGCATGGACAATGATAGGAAGAAATATTGATAAGTCCCAACAGTTAATTGGGCAAGTTAGATACAGGAGGATAAACAGTACACATTTGGAAATGTTTAAGAAAAAGGGCCAGAGGTGTAGGGGTTAGTTGAGGAGCCCACCCTCCTTGCTAAACTGGCAGTGGGACAAAGCCCATGTCCATGGAAAGGGGCAGTTCAGCAAGGAAAGCAGGATCAGGCCCACACCAGACAGGCAAAAGATAGATTGAAGGCATTGTGAGCAGGAGTAAGGAACGGCAATTAAGTACAGGCATTGGAAATTCAAATGCTTGAAATAATACTTGAAATGATAATATGTGAACTAATGAAGTTTTAATTTTGGGAGAAAAGCAAGAGTCTGGAGGGAATTGAGCAGTAAAAATTGTTGTAAAAATGCTAAAAAGAAAAAGTGTTATAGGAAAAGAATTCTTGGTTTCTTTGCAGCCATTCTGAAGGAAAAATGGGCCCCTTTCCAAAAGAATGTCTGTAAGTAACCCAGGCAAAGAAACAATCTGATAATAATTTGATTATGCACACCTTAGTCAAATTTGCTAAAAGAAGATAAGGAGTTTCTATTAGAATTTAACTACCCCAAATGAATAAAAGGGAATGCAATCTTTGTATAGCTATGTAGAAATAGTGCAAGAAATGTTAAGAGACTGTATATGTAACCCACACGCCTAGTGGCTGTGGGTCAGAGTCCCATGCAGTGGCACTTAGACCACTTACTGTGAGAGAGAAGATCAAAGGAGCTCTACAAACTAAGCTGTGGGCCAGTTGCTTTATGCTTAAGCTGTAGAGGCTCCCACACTAAGGGGGTGCATCTAGACTGGCAAGATTTTGCGCAAAAGCATCTGCTTTTGCTCAAAAACTTGCTGCCTGTCTACACTGGCCGCGAGAATTTGAGCAAGAGCACTGACTTTGTAATGTACAAAATCAGTGCTTCTTGCGCAAATACTTTGATGCTCCTGCTCAGGCATAAGCCCTCTTGCGCAAGAGGGCCAGTGCAGACAGAAATGTTAATTTCTTGCGCAAGAAAGCCCGATGGCTAAAATGGCTAAAATGGCCATCGGAGCTTTCTTTTGCAAGAGAGCGTCTATACTGGGCACGGATGCTTTTGCGCAAAAGCAAATCTTTTGCACAAACGCACATGCCAGTATAGACGCTCTCTTGCGCAAATACTTTTAATGGAAAAACTTTTCCGTTAAAAGTATTTGCGCAAAATCATGCCAGTCTAGACGCAGCCAGGGTTTGTCTAGACTACACCTCTCTGTCGACAGAGAGATGTAGATTAGGCACATTGAAATTGCTACTGAAGCAGGGATTTAAATATCCTGTGCCCCATTAGCATAAACATGGCTGCCACTTTTTTCGAAACGGAGTTTTTTCAAAAAAAACCCCAGCAGTCTAGATGCGGATCTGTCGAAAATAAAGCCTTTTTCGACAGATCCTCTAAACCTAATTTTTTGAGGAATACAGGATCTGTCGAAAAAGGATTTATTTTTGACAGATCTGTGTCTAGACTGCCGTTTTTTTTAAAAAAACCTCCGTTTTGGAAAAAAGTGGCAGCCATGTTTATGCTAATGAGGAGCAGGATATTTAAATCCCTGCTTCATTCGCAATTTCGATGTGCTTGATTTGCATCCCTCTGTTGACAGAGGGATGCAGTCTAGACGTAACCTAAGCTGCAAAAGTCCCATGTTCAAATCTGCTTGGTGGCAATTACATAGCCATATATATGTAGTGTAAATAGGTGAGGTTTTTAGGATCCAGCACCCCTATTTTGTAGATTTGTGAAAACTATGTTTTGTAGGCTTAAAATGAATTGGTTTTGTTTTTCATAAGGCCATTTCATTAAAAGTTGCAAAACTGACAAAAGACTTTTTGCCAGACATAAGTAACCAGTGTGGCTTGGCTTTTGGTATTTAGCATTTAACCCTTAAGGTACCTCAGTGCTTTATAAAGTTCAATATCTTTTTATAGACCAAACTGTGGCTGATACAAGAGGAAGCCAGAGCCAGGAAAATGGAGAGATATTCAATGGGAAAAGATTCTGGATTTCTTTTTTTTTTTTATGTTAACAATAGTCGATAAGAGCAGTAGTAAAACAATAAAGGAAAAAAGGCAATATTAAGAACACTGAGCCTTAAGGTGGCTCTAAGTGATCAGACCATCACTTTATTAAAAGTACAGGAAAACTCTGTAGCATAAAAGAAGAAACAGTCACACCTAGCATAAAAATGAATATGGCTAAAGTAATGTTATAGCAAACTATAAGGAATGTGCATTTTCCTGTGACATGCAAGGAATATTGTAGAAGGGGTAAAAACTGCAAACAAATTAAAATCCTATGAGGGCTTCAAGAGCCACAATAAGTTGTGTTTTCTTTTTCAGATTGCTATGTGTGTGAGCAGTACTTAAGTAAAAAGTAATCAGAACTCTGGTGAAAGTTATTGTGTCCCTTTTTTAGGCAAAGCTACTGATATCTTTGAATCTAAAAGCTACAGTGACTACATTTTCTGAACCAAAAAGAGGGATATATTATCAAAGCCCCTTGACCCCACTAGCTATGCCCCGACCCCTTAGGCCCTGTCCACCTGGTGTTAGTACTTCCAGGGTCCAGATGGACACATGATGGAAGTAAAGGGTGTCATATAACCCCTCTAAGAACTCTTCTCTCTGTCCTTTACCAATAGAGATGGGTTTGGGCACTATGAGGCCATGTCTACACTGTAGAGCTATTTCGGGATACCATAAATATAGCTATTGCACATCTATTGAAACACCCCAAAATAGTAGGCAGCTTATTCCAACATCCTGGTCACACTCATTCCATGGAGTTAAGGGGCATTTCAGAATACTGAGTTATTTCAAAATTTGGTGCTGTGTAGACACACCCTAAGAGCCCCCCATACAACTATACTGCAATTGAATTAACCCAGTCCCCAGACCTAGGGTCCCATGACACTGCAACACTAGGGATCCAACCTCAATTCAAGATGAGATCCAGGATCCAAGATCTATTACTTTGCAGTGTAGATGCAGCCCATTTGACTCAAGGCCTGCGAATGATCCCACAATTTCACGGGACAACTTCCTTAGTCCTCTTAATGGATGATGCTTAACGGTTCCAATTACCTGGTAATCAGAGAGGGCTGAAGTAGCTCCTCACCTACTGTCGGCAGGGGTTGTTCCAGTCCCAGTGCAGACAGAGGTTGTTCTTGTCCGGAGAACCTGGGGGGCCTTGCAGGCAGGGACTGCACCAGTGTCCAGAGCAGCATCTCTCCGTGAGGAGTCAAGCTTACTGTGGACAGAAGGTGGGAGCCAGTGGCAGCCCCAGTGTGACCTAACATTAACTGGTTAACTGATTAATGGGAGTTTACATCCCTAATAAGATGGATTACAACTGCATTTTTTGTCGTTATTGCCAAACTACCAAGTGTCTTGCGTTTCCACAAGTCAGAATGACAATACTGAACTAATCATGACAATTACAGGGTGGAGAAGACCATGTCACTAATCCTCACCACCACTGCTGGAAAGGTACATTTCCCATGGAGATCAATGGGGTTGGGCTATTTTATATGTAAAGCTACTGAGAAATATATATGTCAATACCATGATGGCAATGCCTCTATTATGTAAATCACACCTAATAATAATTGCCAGATGAGACCACTTTCCAACCTGCTTACAAAGGGCCTGATCCAATTTAAACTTTAAGCTCTGATTGGGCCCAAAGCAATCTGTTGATATAACCCAAGAAGACCCAGTTAACATTTAGTCATCCTTCAAACATATAAGGGACCAATCAGTAAAAACCCCACTGCCTGGTAGAGGCGATCTTTGAAGAAAATTGGAGAGACTTTGAATTGACTTTTTCTGACAGCAGCACTTTCTCTCACTGGACATGGGGTCTTAAGCACAGGTTTCACTTTTTGTGACAGAATAACTCAGAAATGCGTTGTCACAGCCAACTCCATTCGGGTCTAGGCAACGTGCAGCCCAAAGACAGAAGAACAAATCCCTTGAAACTGGAAGTCAAAACATCTGACCTCTTCACAGAGCTCACAAAGGGCTTTTTCATCCAGAAACACAAGTCATGACAACCCTCTGTAGAGAGGATGATACATTCTGCCTTTCTATGTTCACGCCAAGTGTTTTCACATGGCATGCTGCTTAAATCATCAACTGCTTGGATGAGGAAGACTCACAAAGAGTCTGTCCATAATCCACACTGGAGTGACATGGTGATTTGTTAAGTGACCACTAAAGCTGAAATCACTGATAATCAGGTCTAAGTGCTTAGTTCTGCTGTGGGGACAGTGTTCCTGTGGGTACAGTGTTTTTGTGTGAGAGACAGCCCAGACTGCACTAGCAGCGAGGTTCCCCCATGGAGAGCTCAGCTGAAATCACTGAGAGCTGGGTGGAACCGCAAGAGACCAACTCGCAGAGGTCACAGTGGCTGGTGACAGCAGAAGGTGATGGCGCAGGGCCACTGGCAACAGAGCGATGGAGTGAACAGTGGCACAACGAACAACAGTGGCCAGAGTGAATAGTGAACAGCTGGAGGAACAAGCAAGGTGCCTTCTTGCCCCCCACCTGGGAGGTATACTCACATGAAAGCATCTCTGAACTCTGAATCTCCACTGACCAAGGACAACACCAGTGAGTGGAGTGTGGTGGAGGGAAAAATGAGGGACACGTTAAATAAACATTTGTTTGTTGGACTATATTTTAGTGACTTTGCTCCAGAATGCTAGATTTGTGACTGGAAATGGAAACTTATATAAATGTGTTTCCTAGTAGGCCAAGATTTTTAAAATGCATTATTTGCCAAGGTTGTTATCTCACCTCATTGCTATCTTGAGAGGTCATTGTGTTGGGGAGTTTCTGTACTAAACATTTTTATTATTATAATTAATTTTTACATAAGAATGGTCATACTGGGTCAGACCAGTGGTCCATATAGCCCGGTATCCCGTCTTCTGACAGTGGTCAAGGCCAGGTGCTTCAGGGGGAATGAACAGAACAGGTAATCAAGTTGCCTAGCTTCTGGCAACAAGCTAGGGACACTCAGAGCATGGTATTGCATCCCTCCCCATCCCGGCTAATAGCCACTGATGGACCTATTCTCCAGGAATTTATCTAGTTCTTTTTTTAATCCTGTTATAGTTTTGGTCTTCACAGCATCCCCTGGCAAAGAGTTCCACGGGTTGACTTTATGTTATGTGAAGAAGTACTTCCTTTTGTTTTTTTTAAAACCTGCTGCCTATTAATTTCATTGGGTGACTGCTAGTTCTTGTGTTATGTGAAGGATTAAATAACATTTTCTTATTCACTTTCTTCACACCAGTCAAGATTTTATAGACCCCCCTATCATAATCCCCCCTTAGTCATCTCTTTTCTAAACTGAAAATTCCCAGTCATTTTAATCTCTCCTTCTGTTTCATACCCCTAATCATTTTAGTTGCCCATCTCTGTACCTTTTCCAATTCCAATATATCTTTTTGGGGATGGGGTGACCAGATCTGCACACAGTATTCAAGGTGTGCACGTACCATCGGCTGCATCTGTGACAACCCAAGTTAAATGCTTGTCAATTGGACCCCAAATAGATGGTTGCTTGTGCATTTGATGGAGCTACAAACTCTTCTGGAAGACATGGTGGAGTACAAGCTTTGCTCAGAGAAAAGTGTAACCCTAATCCCTGCTATACACTCTGCAGAGGCCATCTACTCCAACTAGCACTAGTACGAGCTGCAGAATCTTCAAAAGACATTTCAAAAGCTATAAATTTAATGTCTTCATTATATTCTTTTTTCAGCAAGAGTCCAAAAAGAATGAATATCTTGGAAAATATAGAAGATACACTGGGACTGAAGTTCAAATTAGTCCAACCTGGGAAAACCCGCTGGCTTTCTCATGAGCGATCCTTGGCAGTTGTCTTAAAATTACTCAAGTCATTATTACTGGCTTTGGAAAGTATCTACCAAGATGGGATGGATCTCTATAGTGAGGTTGGTGGATTACTTTTGCTACTATGTTCAGAGAAGACTATTGCTATTCTCTCTCTCGTAAATCTACTGTTGAAACCACTTGGGTCATTAAACAATGCCATCCAGGCATCTGCTACAACAGTAGTAGATCTTTGTCCAGCAACAGAAGCTATATTTGGATCAATCAAAGAGCTATCCATTAAAAAAGTACTGGAAGAAGCAAAGATTTCAGTCCAGAAGTTGACTAATGAAGGCATTTATATTGAATCCTTAAGTGAAGAGGACGAGAAGTGTTTGTTAAGACAACTTAAAAAGTACAGACTTGATTCTTAAAAATCTACAACAGCGACTTCTAGATTCTACTCAACCTCTACGTGGCTTTTACAGATGTCTGTCCTATAAAACACTGACAGTTGAGGGGAGTGAGAGGGGCTGTCATGTACTCAGGACAGAATAGAGAATCTGAACACAGAGTGGAATATCATACGACGAATGAATGAAGATTTGACTTCAACTTTTTTTTTATCATCACTAGAGGCTTGACTGGATCTTTGTGCTATGTTTCCTGGGATGAAAGCAGTAGGAATTCATCTCTTGCTACTCCCAGTCACAACAGCTGCAGCTGAGTGTTCTTTTTCATCATTGAATAGAATTTTGTGTTCTGAAAGAAGTTGCCTTCTGCCTGATCATGTGAATGAACTAATGAGCATATCAATTCAAGGAATGGAAGTACCGGACACACGAGAAGCCACCGAAGATGAATGCATTGCATTCGAGAAGTTCATTAACAGAGTTGTGCAAAATTATAACAAGAAACCAAGAAGGATGTAGACATAGTGCTTCATAGAAGGCTTGAGTAGCCAACTTCAATTTGTGTGATTTTAAAACATGAGTTAAATCTAATAAAATGGTCATGAAACATTTTTCAGTTTTTATTATGGTGCCATACAGCTCACCTTCACCCGCATGGTCTCACCCCTCATAGGCCCTGACACCCCTTTGTAAATTTGAACACCCCCTCCAATTTCAATTTCTGGGGAAAACACTGGTTGGACCTCCCTGGTCCGGCATTCTTAGGACCTGACTGGTCCTGAATGAGGCATTTTTCCAAGCAGATGGTGTTATTTCCAATCCCTTGCTGCCACCCCCCACGCTGGGCTTCCTGGCTTCCCTCTCCCCCAAAGCCCAGCTGAGCAGCTTGTTGGTTCCCTGTACCCCCCGCCCAGCCCAGCTAAGCTGTGTGCCACTTTTCTGCACCCTCCAGCCCAGCAGAGTTGCGCATCGCTTCTCCACATCCCCCCCTGCCCGCTTACTTGCTTTTGTGCACCCCCAACAGGCAACACCTCCTGCTGCTGCTATTGGCTGGATTTCCCAGCAGCAGAGAAAGCCTGGAGAATGTCCCTGACTCCTATTCCCCCAGCTGGGGCAGGAGAAGGGGGAGGCGAATCAACTGTGCACAGCCGCTTCTAGCTACGTTTCGAGCCTGGGGATTTTTCAGAAGATTTCAGTGCTGCATTGGACTACTGGGACAGGACAATAAAAATCATGACTGTCCTGGAGAATCCAGGACAGATGGTCAGCGTATCTAAAAGCAAACCAAAAAGTGTCTGTAAATACAAATGACCTAGCTGTCAGCACAAAGGAGCTGCACATAATGAATATATCGTCAACAAGCTACCTGAAATCAAGTTTATATTGTGATCCCTCAAAAAGGAAGGTGAAAAAAAAGTCAAAGCTAAAAATAAGGGGTTAACCCTAAGTAGAAGAAAAATGTATATGTTCAGTGATAAAATGTGAAAACAGATACAAAAGGGGGGGTGTGCATAAGCAAAAATTTCAAGATGATATTGAACATATTGAGTGCAAAGATAAGTTGTCTAAATAAAAGGCATGCTATAAGAAGATACTTAAACACCTACGTGTAAGATCCACAGGTCTACTTGTTATTTGATGCTAATGTTACTGTTTAACACCAAGCTAAATTTAATGTTCATGAATAAACCTGTAATTATGAATAGTGTACATGATTTTCTTTTGGAAAAAGAAAAACCTCTAAGAATGTTAAAATGGTAATTGGAAACACATCTTATGCTAACCTTCCCCCCAGCATTATAGCAATAATGCTTCTTGGCTACTGTCTGTGAATACACTTAAAATTTAACAGAGCAGAAATGTACTAATCTAGTCTGCTGTATAAGAGGGAAACTGAAACACACCTCATGAATTTGATGATTAAACAATGGGGTAATTCACCAAACCCCTTAAGGGGCAGAAGCCATTGAAACTTGGCCTTACAGAAAAAAAAGGTAAATCTGGTGTTAACTGTAGGCAAAACAGACAAATCAACAAAGATATTTGTAAATGAAAGACAGGAGTATTTAAGCAATAATCTGCCATCCCCTAAGGGGGAGAAAAATGTTCTTTCAGAAAATCAGAAGAAGCTGGTACCATGGATCAACAGTCGCGACAAAAATTGTGTTTTATGTTTGTGTTTGTCTTGTGGTGTCTTATTACTAGCATTGTTGTGTATCGTGTTAAAAACAATACTGCATTAGGCAGAAAAGGTTTAATAAGCATTCAGCATTTTGACTGTATTTACAGAAACCAGTGTCTCAGAAGAACAGAGTCCAAGAAATTCCAGTCTTGCTAACAGGAAAACACACAACAGTGGTCAAAGCACATTTAAGGCAAAATATGCAGGAAACACAAGGTTTATCTGTTGGTAAAAATTAAAAGAATAAACATAAAAAAGCACAAGGATAAAACATTGGTTACTTAAAAAAAAAGTTTAATCACTTCCAGCCTGCAATCACAGCTTAATGTACCTGGATGTTGTATACAATTGGAAGTTTAAGGCCAACCTGATTACTGTAAGGGACAGTACAGTCAAGGCCCCATGAAGGTACAGCTGCTATTAAAGAATTTGCTTGGCAGCCAAAAGAGGTGGGTAGCCTAAAAAAAAAAGGCTCCCAAGCTATGTGCTAGACACTGTTATGGGCAAGACCAAATTAAGGGTGTGTCTAGACTACATCCCTCTTTTGACAGAGGGATGTAAATTAGACACTTCGAAATTGCAAATGAAGCCGGGATTTGAATTTCCCACGCTTCATTTGCATAATTGTCTCATGGCACTCTTTCGAAAAAGCGCTATTTTGAAATTGAAACCGCAGTCTGGCCTGGGAGCTGGAGGTAGGGGGAATTTTGGTCAGGGGACAGAGGGCAGGGGGGTGTCTGGCCAGGGGATGGAGGTTGGGGGATTTTGGCCAGAGGTCTTGGGGTAGAGGGGATTCTGGACAGAGAGGTTGGGGGAGGAGGCAGGGTACAGAGGGGCAGAGGGCAGGGGATGTCTGGCCAGGGGGCAGAGGGCAGGGGATGTTTGGCCAGGGGGCAGAGGGCAGGGGATGTTTGGCCAGCAGGCTTGGATGGGGGATTTTGGCCAAGGAGCAGGGGCTGCTTGGCTGGGGAGTGAGTGTTGGTGTGGGGGGTCTAGGCATGAAGGGGTGGAGGGGCACTTATTTGTTTGTGTGCCACATGGCAGGCACTGTGTAACACACCTGGTGCTCCTATTCCCCAGAATCCTCCAGGCAGGATTTGCAGGAGAAGGCTCAAGGGAAGTTGTAATGGACAGGAGTGCTGACCAGCACCTGGTGACTAAGGGGTTAAATTCAGATAGCTAGCTTAGGTTAACCTCAGGTTGGCCAGGGGCCCGGGAGAACCAAATGAGTTAGAGGGTTGAAATTTGAATTGGATATAGATTCCTTACCTGCTTTCTTTGTGTGGGAGAAATAAACCAGGAGTTGCGAGACACAGAATGAACATAAGAACTTAAGAACATGAGAATGGCCATACTAGGTCAGATCAATGGTCCATATAGCCCAGTGACCAAGGCAATACCAGATGCCCCTGAGGGAGGGAACACAACAGGTAATCCTCACGTGATCCCTCTCCTGACATCCATTTCCAGACAAACAGAGGCTAAAGACACCATTCCTACCCATACTGGATAATAGCCATTGATGGACCTAACCGCCATGAATTTATCTAGCTCTTTTTCAGCCTTCACCGCATCCTCTGGCAAGGAGTTCCACAGGTTGACTGTGTACTGAGTGAAAAAAACCTTCCTTTTGTTTGTTTAAAATCTGCTGCCTATTAATTTCATTTGGTGACCCCTTGAACTTATAAGTAAATAAGTATAAAAGTGGGTATAAGTAAATCACTTTTCCTTATTCACTTTTTCCACATCAGTCATGATTTTATAGACCTCTATCATATCCCCCCTTAGACTCCTCTTTTCGAAGATGAAAAGTCCAAATCTTTTTAATCTCTCTTCATATGGGACTGATTCCAAACCCCTAATCATTTTTGTTGCCCTTTTCTGAACCTTTTCCAATGCCAATATATCTTTTTTGAGATGAAATGACCACATCTGTATGCAATATTCAAGATGTGGGCATACGATGGTTTGGTAGAGGCATTAATATATTTTCTGTCTTATTCTCCATCCCCTTTTTAATTATTCCTAACATTCTATTTCCTTTTTTGACTGCTGCTGTACACTGAGTATGCATCTAGACTGGCAAGATTTTGCGCAAAAGCAGGTGCTTTTGCGCAAAAACTTGCCGCCTGTCTACACTGGTCGCGAGAATTTGTGCAAGAACACTGACATTCTACTGTCCAAAATCAGTGCTTCTTGCGCAAATACTCTGACACTCCCGTTCAGGAATAAGCCCTCTTGCGCAAATGTTTTTGCGCAAGAGGGCCAGTGTAGACAGGCAGCAAAAGCAGGCTAAACGGAAAAAAGCCCTAGTGGCCGTTTGCAGGGTCCGTAGCTGCAAGCTGCTCCTGGACTTCCTGGTAACTCGAGACCCCTTAAAGGCAGACGCAGCCTGCAGAGGCCACGAGGCAGAAGCAGCTTTGCCATGCTCTGCAGACAGCTCTGCCACGTGGCCCCTGCTGTCTCCAATGCCACCCAGAGCAGGATGGCAGCTCCGGGGGGGGGGATCAACCACCCGCACCCCCAGCACAGGAGCAGAAAAAGAACGGCCCCCGTCCTGGTCCCCGGAGGAGCTGGAGGCCCTACTGGACCTCTGGCAGGAGGAGGAGGCCCTGCACAGCACCCACTCCCAGCGCCGCAACACGGACATTTTTCAACGCATGGCCCAGGCGCTTGCCCAGCAGGGACATTCAGCCCGGACCCTGGAGCAAGTCCGGGCTAAAGTCAAAGAACTGTGCCTGGGCTATGTCCGGGCCAGTGAGGGCCAGGGGGCAGGAGCCGACACCTGCCCCCACTACCGACGGCTCCACCGCATCCTGGGCCAGCCAGCACCACAGGGACCGGCCGTCCCTGTGGACACCAGCGTGCACCGTCCCCCCCCCCCCCGTCTCCAGGACCACCGAGGTGGGGGAAGGAGACACCACCAGTGGGTCGGAGGACGAGGCCAGCACCGTCACCCTGCAGGCCCCCTCCGGCAGCCCCGACGTCTCCCGTGTGTCCTTGGAGGCCGGGGAAGGATCCACCGGTGAGTGTTGCACTTTGCACTCACAAGGGCGGGGGGGGGGGAGCCAGGCGCCCAGAGTGGGGAGGAGGAGAGCACGTCACTCAGGCCACGTGAGCTGCAAGGGCTGTGTAGCATTAGGCAGTATGCAGCACGTGCAACCACGTGCAGCCTGGTGACCGAGCGGCATGTGGCCATGGCAGGCAGCTCCAAGGCACGCCTGTGACTGTGCTGCTCACACACATCCGGCGGGACCAGGGGGGAAGGGTGGATGCTGGCTGGAACCAGCCAGGGCCCCAGGGACTCAGGCCAGAGCCCACACCTCCGCAAGGGTGCAGCACGCAGAACAGCACACTGTCCCATGCCTGGCTGTGAGGCACACCCAGCTGCTCCTGGTAAAACCGCAGCATCACAGCCTGTGAGCGTGGCCTCCACTGAGCCTCTCACCTGCTCCCGGTGCCTTGGCTGGCCCCCCGAAGGAAGTCCCAACTGCGGCCACACATGTCCCTGGGCTACCGTGTGTGAGGGCTAGCGGGAGAGGGAGGGGGGAAGTGCTCGGGCCGGCCCTAGGGCCGTCTGAGTTTTGCTGCAAGGATGGTACACTCCCCAGTCACTCTCCTGGTTCCGTCCAGGAGACATCCCACATGATGGGGATCTGAGAGCCCAGACCACGTCTGCCAGATGTGCTCCTAGGCACTGTGTGGGGATTCATCTCGCTCCCTGTCAAACATCATTGATTAGCCCAAAGCCTCACAGCCTCCACTGGCAGGGAGTTCCACAGGTTAACACAACACAAGAGCCCTCCCACTCTCCAAGGGGCCAGGACACAGACTGGTGGTTACAACATATGGAGGAGGACCTTACTCCAGGGGCGGTCCTGTATGCAAACATACAACACGGCGGGGGAGGGGAGTAACCGAGTGGGCCCAAGCCACGCTACTGTGGTGTCACCTGGGCTCAGGGGTGGAGACAGTGGCCAGGCTGCCTGACTGACCCATCTTTTCTTCTGTTCCCTGCACTGGGACCAAGCACAAGCCGGGGACCCTTCAGCCCTGCGGCTGAAGCCAGGGGACACTTCCAGGCCCGCTGTGATAGGGTGGGCGAGGCTATTACTGCCCTCGCAGCACACATAGGCCATGCCATGCACTACAGCATGGCTATGCCCCATCCACCCGCAATCCCTCCCCTAGCACTGCCCCTGCCCCCTCCTGCAATGGCTCCTCCTGCTCCTGCCCCTCCTGCTCCTGTCCCTGTCCCTCCTGCAATGGCCCCTCCTGCTCCTGTCCCTGTCCCTCCTGCTCCTGCCCCTCCTGCAATGGCCCCTCCTGCCCACCTCCCCGTGCTGCCTGCCCCGATGCGGCCTGACTCCCATGTGCAGGTCCACCCCTGCAGAAGCAGTCGCAGGGGCCACCCCTCCCAGCAGTAGCTCCTCCCCTTCCCAGTTCAAAGTCTCCTCCCCCTCCCCCTTGTAAATAAAAAGTTGACTTTTGTTTTCCAAAAAAACTGTGTTGGTTGTTTATTGGGAGGTACGGGGAGGAGAGGAGGGAAGGGTTAGGGATGGGAGCGAGACTGAGGTGACCCTACTCTGGGGCCTGGGAGAACAGCTCTGTGAGGACCTCCCGGATGCACACCCCATCATGGTGCGCCTGGCGGATGGCAGCTGTGCGGGGCTGCTCGAAGGCCTGGCCCTCGCCTGCCATCCATGCTGGGAGGAAGGCCTCCCCCTCCACTCCACGAGGTTGTGGAGCACGCAGCACGCGGCCACTACCTCCGGGTAAGCATTCCACTCACCCATCTCGAGACGGGTAAGCAAACAATGGAACCGGGCTTTCAACCACCCGAAGGCACACTCAACTTGGTTGCGGGCCCGGTTGAGATAGTTGTTGAACCGGGCCGGGTTGTGGTCTGGCCGCCCCGTGTAGGGCCGCATTAGCCAGGGCAGCAGTGGGTAGGCTGCGTCCCCCATGACACAGATGGGCATGGGCACATCCCTGAGAGTAAATTCCCGCGGGGGGAAGTAAGTGCCCGCCTCCAGCCTGCAAAACAGGCTGGAGTTGGAGAGGATGCAGGAGTTGTGTGCCCTGCTGGACCAGCCCGCATAAACGTCGAGGAAGCTGCCATGGTGGTCCATGAGGGCCTGGAGTACGACACAGAAGTACCCCTTTCTGTTCATAAAATGGGCCGCTTGATGCTCCAGGGCACGGATGGGGATGTGGGTTGCATCCAGGGCTCCCCCGCAGCTGGAGAACCCAAGGGCAGCGAAGCCGGCCTCCGTAGCATCCACGTCATGCAGGCGGATGACTCTCGGGAGCAGGATGTCATTGATGGCATGGACGACCTGCAGAAGGGTACAGAGAAACACAGGGGAACACATCACACAAGGCAGGGTTAGTGTGTGCTCCCTTGGGCCCCCCCCCCCCATGATGCCCTCTGTGCTCATGCACACACAGACACACACACCAGGGCCCCCTCACCCCACGTCTCCACCACCCCCCACCAGCAGGCGACCGAAATTGCTAATGAAGCACGGGATTTAAATATCCCATGCTTGATTAGCATAATCAAGGCAGAGAAGCGGGATTCCGAGGTAAACAGTTCGAATTAACTGTTAAACCTCATGCCACAAACAGTTAATTCGAACTAAGGGGTTTATCTCGGAATCCCACTTCTCTGCCGCGTGTAGACACGGGCAATTACTTCGGGCTAGTCAGTTTCCAAAATGGCGACCGGCCGGGATTATGCTAATCAAGCGTGGGATATTTAAATCCCACGCTTCATTAACAATTTCGGTCGCCTGCTGGTTGGGGGGGGGAGGAGCGTGGGGTGAGGGAGCCCTGGTGTGTGTGTGTGCGTGAGCACAGAGGGCATCATGGGGTGGGGCCCCCAAGGGTGCGCACACTAACCCTGCCTTATGTGATGCAATTTCGGTCGCCCTCATTTGCCTCCCTAGTTCAAACTGGGGGCTAGTGTAGACATACCCTTAGTTTGGTGAGATCTTTTTGAAGCTCTTCACAGTCTGCTTTGGTCTTAACTATCTTGAACAGTTTGGTATCATCTGCAAATGTTGCCACCTTACTGTTTACCCCTTTCTCTATATCATTTATAAATAAGTTGAACAGGACTGGGCCCAGGACAGATCTTTTGGGGACCCCACTAGTTACCTCTTTCCACTCTGAAAACTTACTATTTATTCCTACCCTTTGTTTCCTGTCTTTTAACTAGTTATCAATTCATGAAAGGACTTTCCCTCTTATCCCATGACAACTTACTTTACTTAAGAGCCTTTGGTGAGGGACCTTGTTAAAGGCTTTCTAGAAATCTAAGTATACTATATCTACTGGATCCCCCTTGTCCACATGTTTGTTGAACCCTTCAAAGAACTCTAGCAGATTAGTAAGGCATGATTTGTCATTACAGAAACCATGTTGACTTTCTCCCAACAAATTATAATCATCCATGTGTTTCTTTCAACTAATTTGCCCGGTACTGATGTTAGACTTACTGATCTGTAATTGCCAGGATCGCCTCTAGAGACCTTTTTGAATATTGGCGTCATGTTAGCTATCTTCCAGTAATTAGGTACGGAAGCTGCTTTAAAAGATAGGTTACAAACCACAGTTATTAGTTCCGTGATTTCCCATTTGAGTTATTTCAGAACGCTTGGGTGAATGCCATCAGATCCTGGTGACTTGTTACTGTTAAGTTTATCAATTTGTTCCGAAACCTCCTCTAATGACACCTCAGTTGGGGACAATTCCTCAGATTTGTTACTTAGAAAGAATGGCTCAGGTTTGGGACTCTCCCCAATATCCTCTGCTGTGAATACTGAAGCAAAGAATGAATTTAACTTCTCCTCAATGATTTTATCATCTTTGAGTGCTCCTTTAGCATCTCGATTGTCCAAGGGCCCCACTGGTTGTTTAGCTGGCTTCCTGCTTCGGATATACTTAAAAAACATTTTGCTACTACCGCTTGAGTTTTTGGCTAGCTGTTCTTCAAAGTCCTTTTTGGCTTTTCTTACTATATTTTTTCACTTAATTTGACAAAGTTTATGCTCCTTTCTATTTTCCTCACTAGAATTTGACTTCCACTTTGATTTAAACCCAGGCAGGACTACTATGTCTCCAAGGAACTTGGGGCATGGGAGTGGACTGAACAAAGAGAAAATTAGAAAGGAAAAGTGAATCTAGTCATGTTCAGGGTAATTTTTCTTTATTTTGTGGTTTGATTTGAACTGCTCTATGTGAATCTGTGCCTTCCCAGATACTTTTCTCTGTGTTTTAATTTGTTTTCTGTAGTTGCTCTGTAACATCTAGCAATCGAGAATATTTTCTCACGTTTATCTTTTGTATTGTAATAAAGATCACCTTTTTTAAGGTGATGATTTGATTCTTGTGTCCTGGAAGAGCTGTCTGTCTGTGTGTATCTGAATGCCTCCAACTGAGGGATCAGCTTTCAGAGACTGCAGCTTGTTTTTCTCATTTATTTTTTCAAGCTCTTTTGGGGCAAAAGAGCTTGGGGCAGGGCTACTCAACTGTGGAAGCCGCAGGGGCCACAATGATACCCACAGCACATGCCGAGGGCTGCAACTTACGTGTGGTTACATATATATGCAAATATTTATGCAAATATATGCAAATAGCTTCTTTCATGCTGACAGGCATGAATACAAAGATTAAGGCACAACTACACAACACACAAGCCCCATTTAAGTCAGTTTGGCTGATATTAATAAAATGCAATATTTACCCTATTTCCACCCATAGAGCAGCACTTTTAATGAGCAATGGCAGTCCAGGAATTTAACTACTAAAATACATAACAGAAGACCATTATATTGACTACTTTTTTGTTTTTGCTTCATAATTTTAATAAATCAGACAAAAACTGCCAATAAAATATTTACTGAAATATAAGTACAATCAATGGGTGTGTCTAGACTACATGATTTTGTTGACAAAAGTGGCCTTTTGTCAACAAAACTATACCTGTGTCTACACTACTTCCATGTTCTGTCGACAGTAAGTCAACAGAATGCGGCAGTTTTGTCGACAGCGGTAAACCTCCTTTTACGAGGAAGAACGCCTTTGTCGACAGAGATCTGTCGACAAAAGGTGTGTGTGGACGCAGGGAGCCAATTCTGTTGACAAAAAAGGCCTCCAGGAAGAAGCCCTGGTGGACAGTCTAGCCTTTACAGGTACAGCACCTCTGTGGTTCCTGGCCGCAGCCTCTTAAAGGCACAGGCACCCAGACAGGCCTTGCTGTCCGGCAGCTAGCCAGAGCACCCATGCCAGCTGTGACAGCCATGTCCCAGCCTCAAGGCCCCCCTAGCCCTTCTCGGGACAGAGACAAGGACCCACCCAGGGGCACCAAAAGGCAGGCACCAGCCTGGTCAGGGCCAAAAATCAGAAACCTCCTGGAGCTCTGGTCCCAGGAAGAAGCCCTGCAGGCCCTGCAAACATGCCACAGGAATGCGGACACATATAATTGCATGGCCCAGGGACTGGCCGCCAAAGGGCATCAGCCCCGCACCATGGCAAAAGTCAGGGCCAAGGTAAAAGAGCTGTGGCAGGGGTATGCCAGGGCCCAGGACCAGAGCGCCCACTCCGTGGCAACCCCCAAGACCTGCCCTTACTACCAGGAGCTGAAGCAGATCCTGGGTAGTGGGGAAGCCCAGACTCCACTGCATGTGGTCGAGTCCGGGTTACCCCACCACATCATGGACAGACCCCCCTCCTGAGGGAGGAAGACCAGGCAGGTGAGGCGGGAGAGCTGCACCAGGAGGAGGAGGAGGAGGAAGAGGAGGCAGTGGAGACCCAGACCCCAGAGGCCTCCCAGGCATCTGTGGACATCAGGGAGGGAACATCAGGTGAGTGCTTTGAGGGGTCACCACACACAGGCGGGTTGGCAGTGTGGGGGGCCAGCTAGCCCCATTGCCACTGTGGGGCCCCTGTGAGGCTTTCAGGCAGCTGCCCAACTCACACGCAGTGTCACGTGTAACACCCCTGAGTCTCCTGTCCAAAGGAGAGCCCCTGACAGCCACAGCATGCCCTCAGGGACAGCAGGGGTACACACAGACAGTGATTGTCTCCTCCTCTTTTCCTCCACAACCGGACCCTCTACCCCACAGGGGAGCACCACACCTGCCCCACCACCATTCTGGACCCATGGCACCCACAGGCACTGGTGTGTGTATACGGACCTGCTGAGGGAGCACGTTGTGTCCCTGCAGGACCTCAACAGGACCCTCCAGCAGAAGACGCATGCAGAGGCTGAGTGGCACACCAGGCTGCTGGATGAGCTGGTCCAGCAGCGCACTGACATCTGTGCCACAATGAGAGAGCTCTTCGCCTTGCCTGCCCCTGTCACGGGCACTGCTCCTCCTGCACGCCAGGCCCCTGCTCCCCCTGCTCCTCCAGCCCCTCCAGTCCCCCTTCCCCCCCCCCCCCCCCAAGCCCCTCCTGTTCCCGAGCCCTCACAGGCCCAACAAGTGCCCCCCCCCGCCCGCCTCTCCTGCCCAGGCCAGGACTAGGTCTCGCTCCACCCGATCCCAAGGCTGTGGCGATGCCAGGACACAGGAAGGTGGCAGGACCCTGCGATGAGGGAAGCAGCGGCCTACTTGAGCCCCCTTCCCCCCTCCAGGTTTTCAGTCCCCTACCACCCCAGCTAAAGGTCATTTCAGTTATCTAACAAAACCTTTATTTTTGAGTGAAAGATTTACCTTTACACATTTGAACAGTACACAGAGAATTTTTTTTAAACAGTTAGCACATTTTCTTTACTGATAGTGTTTCTAATAAAAAACTAATGTCTGTTTACAAAGAAAACCTGGTGTGTATGTATTCTTTATGGGAAGAGGGTGAGGATAGTGGAGGGACAGGTAGGGGTGGGCCAGGCCAAATCCCCCATGGGGGAGGCCCTGGGGAGAGTCAGTGGGCTCCTTCTGAGAATCTCTCCCTCAGGGCCTCTAGGATTTGGACACCAGCCTGGTGAGTCTAGCAGGTGGCAGCCATCTGGGGCTGCTGAAATGGCCTGTCCTCACCACCAGCACCTGTCCCCCACCCCAGGAGGAAGGCCTCCCCTTTCCTCTCCACCATGTTATGGAGGGTGCAACATGAGCCCACCACCTCCAGGATGTTGCATTCGCCCATCTCCAGCCGCGTGAGGAGGCAACAGAACCTCCCTTTCAGCCGGCCAAAGGTGCATTTCACCTGCATGCGAGCCTGTGTGTTGAAAAGCTCCTTGCTTGCATCCAGGTGGCCATGTAGGGCTTCATGAGCCACGGCATCAGGGGGTAAGCCACGTCGGCCACTATGCACACTGGCATCTGCATGTGCAAGGTGCTGCTGGGGGAAAAATGTTCCTGCCTGTGACCTGCGGTACAGGTAGGAGTTCTGTAATACGCACTCAACACAAATGTCCATAAAGTGTTCCCAGTGGTCGACCAGGGCCTGCAGCACCATCGAATATTAGCCCTTCCGGTTTATAAATTGGGCTGCTTGATGCAGGCTTGCAGCAGAGATGTTATAACTGCTGGCTTAAAAGTCTTTGGTGAACAACCTACGTCAGGATGGGTCCACAGTTCTTTCCGGCTCTTCGATCCCTGCACTGCTGCCTCTGGGATGAAGGGCTGAGCTGAGCACCAAGATGGAGTCGGCCACATGGCATATTTATACCTCCTTCCTGGTCTCTTCTTGGCTGCAGCAGGTCACCTGGCCTGTCCCTGTGGCCCCTACTGGTAGCCCTTAGGTATCAGTCACCATTCTTGAGGTGTGTCCTTGGCCTATAGAGGGCTATTGTTCCATGGAGCTTTGCTCATTAACATGTCCATGGGCAAACATTCCTGGCCCATTGCTCTACCTCAGACAGAGAATCTTTCAACATCAACACAGAGCACATATTTAGAACTTCACATACAGACATTATACAGGTATATGAAGAGCATATACAGAATGAGTAGAAAGTAAGCTTTTGTCTGACACCTCACATGGCCCCCTTTGTACCCACTTTTGGGGCAAACACTCCCCATGGGTGCAGCAGTGATCTGGCTGCTCCCCTCAAAGTCCAGTAACGTGACAGTTGCCAACCCCAGTTTTAGGAGAACATCACTGTATAATGTGCCTGGCATGGGAAAGAAGTTCTTCTGTATGCACTGCAGGGAGGAGCCACAGTGCCACCGCAACACCACCCTCCTGAGACTGGGCCTACACTGGCTCAAGCTCCCTACCAGGGCTCTTATGTGTACTAATGAATATTTAATCTTGTGCTGGCTATCTGCACAGGCTGAATTTCCCTCTACTGTGAATGTTTTGCAGCTGTGTGGAAACAGATTTTTCCATTTCCCTGGGAATTTCATTATTAAAAAAATCTATTCTGAATTGTAACAAAATCAAACCATTTTGAAATTATTTCCTATTAAATGAAATTCTCAAAACAAAATTCACTTTGCTGTTCATAATGTTGCATTTTGGTGTAAATGAGACATTCTATTCCAATTATGAGTTTTTAAAATTTGATATCATGTGAAAATTTGTTTCTAAAAACAAACAAAAAAATTTCTAATGGACTATGTTCCATTTGAATTCTTTTTTTAGATGAAATTTAATCAAAACTGACATGTTTTTGCAAGACAAAACTAGAGTATCTATATAATGGCAAACAGATAACTCTGCTCATCAGGCTTACAGCAGATGGCTTATTATGGGCCTAGAAGTAAAGAGGAGGCACAGAGGAGCCTTACCATGGACAATACGATAGTGAAACAACTGACTTAAAGGCATAGCTGAATCTCCATTTGCAATTGAGATCACTCCATGCCCCTTTCAGACAGAGCTAGCATTAGGCATAAGCAAATTAAGCAATTTTTTAGGGCCCCAAGCAGCTCACGAGGGCCCCCAATTCCCTTTTTTAGTATGGGAGGGAGGAATATTCCTGTGTTTAGTCCTCTTAGTTTACAGGAGAACCAAGAGTATCAGATGTCACCCTGTGTGCTGCTTGCTGTCTGGTCTAACACACAATGGGACACATGCTCATCATCATTAGATCAACAGTTTACTCATCCTCCCAATGCAGCCAGGCTGCTCTGCTCAGTGTGGTCACTAGCACAGCAGATTCAATTAGAGAACTCTGGCCACCTGTGAATAGGAGTCCTGATGAACACTGCAAAACAAGCAAACAAAAATATGGGCCCATTTCCAAGAGCAGCTTTGAGCTAGATCCTCATCTGGAGTTAACCAGAGGAATGCCATTGAAAACAAGGATGATTTACATCAAATGAGGGTCTGGCCCATTGTCTCCTGGAAATTCTGACTTCATTTCTGTCTGTCCTTGGCAGCATCCATGCCTGCAGCAACGTTCCATCTAATCCTTCCCAGCTATGTGTGGAATAAATTTCATGTGCACTGAGCTTTGTGTGAATGTGCACCACTAATAGAAGCAAAAGCCTAGCTGTGGGCACTCTGCTAATCAGCTGAGTGGCATTTGAATTTCATAAGGAGCTTACAAGAAGCACTGGCCTGCAGCAGCTTGCCCACTGCACTTCCGCAATCACACTGCATTTATTATTTGTATTTGTCATAAGCATGAGGGATGGCCAGCAGCCTGGGGACTAAGGGGTTAACTATGTCCCTGTACCTAGCCAGGTATCTTCTCAGCCAATAGAAATGCAGATAGGGATTTCAAATTGAGACAAAGGAATTTTTGGGCTTTCCCTCCTTTGTCTCTGAGTCAGTTTTGCTCTCTAGATACTGAGGGAGACAGAAGACATGTCTCTCTCCAAGAAAAAGACTATTCATAATGTCTAAGTAGGGTAAAGTCTAGATAAATCCATCAGGTTTTGTTGTTTTCTGGTTTGGGAATTTGGATCTGATGTCTGTGCTGTTAGAAATGGGTCTCCTTCTCTTTTACAACTAAGTTTTGGCCCATGGGGCAATCCTCCATGAGTATATCAATTGATGGCTCTTACCATCTAGCAATTCCAACTATGCTTGTAACTGGGGTATTGTTTTAATAATAAAAGTTCTTTCTTTTTTTAATTAACCTGGTATTGGCTCATTTCTGTGTCCTGGAAAATCTGTCTGGGATCTGCATGCCTCTGATGAGGGGACAGCAAATCACAGACTGCAGCTTGTATTTTTCTCTTTTCTTTTCAAGCACTTTGGAGAAAAGAGCTTGGGGTATGCTGGGATTGGTTTCAAGTGTCCACCCCAGTTTGTGAGTTCAAAAGCACTTGATGGTGGCAGTGGATTCCCCAAAATCTGGGTTTTAGGATTTTGGGGGGAGTTTTTGTACCAAAGCCTGTAGAGATCAGGTTTTGGGTTGCCTTTGTGGGCCCCCCGTTTCTACATTCATCATGCCAGAGTGGGGAATAGCCTTGACAGTATTGCAGTGGGCAATAGTACAAATGCCTCCTTAGGGCATTCAAGCGAGGCACTGTATGCACAGGGAGAGACAGTGCTTATCCTGAAGAGCTTATCATGGAAATAGACGAGACAGACAACAGATGGGAAGCCAGCAAGGGGTAAACCATTCAGTAGAGCTGGGAATAGAAACTAGCTCTTTTTATTCCTAATCCACTTCTATAGAGCTGCTTTTTTGTTGTGTCAGTGACTTTTCCATACACACATCCTGTAAATAGCACCTCTCATCTCAATGGAATATCATCAGTCCACCTGAAATTGCAAGAGAGAGTTTCTGTATCTAAAAATCAAATTGGAATGTGCTCAGAACAACAGTGCTCATGCCAAGGAACATAGCAATGGCCAGCCTGGATGAGACCAAGTTCACCTAATCCAGTATTCTGTCTCTGACAACAGCCAGGACAGATGCAGCAAACCCTCCAGCAGGCAGATGTGGGCTAATCTGCTTCCTATGTGTCCTTGTTCCTTACTGAGATTGGCTGAAACCAGAGGTTTTACTTTCCATTTTTTTGTTAACATTCACTGTTATAATTTTGGATACTATTATCCAAATACATGCCTAGTTCTTCTTTGACTCTTGCTCTGATTTTAGTCTCAATGGAATCATGTGGCAATGAGTTTGTGATGTTATGACCCCATATTTTTATGGAAATGTGTTTCTGAATATGAATATGCATAATGTTGGGATATGTAAATATTAATAGGGGCCTGGGATGGCTATACATTAGTGGTTAAGGAGTCTAGCCAAAACTTTAAACATTTTTCCCCCTTTGTCCTGGAAGCCTTGGAAATGGCTGCACTAAACAGTGACTTGTTTTGTCTTCATACTTGTTCTGTAAAAACATTTTCAGGGTCAAAGCACTTTCTCCCTCCCTATAAGCTGCTGATTAAGACTGGGGCTGTGTCTAGACTGGCATGAATTTGCGCAAATGCTTTTAAAAGTATTTGCGCAAGAGAGCGTCTAGATTGGCACGGACGCTTTTGCGCAAAAGCACTTTTTGCGCAAAAGCATCCATGGCCAATCTAGACGCGCTTTTGCGCAAGAAAGCCCCGATCGCCATTTTCGCGATCGGGGCTTTTTTGCGCAAAACAAAACTGAGCTGTCTACACTGGCCCTTTTGCACAAAAGGTTTTGCACAAAAGGACTTTTGCCTGAACGGGAGTGTCAAAGTATTTGTGCAAGAAGCACTGATTTCTTACATTAGAACGTCAGTGTTCTTGTGCAAATTCAAGCGGCCAGTGTAGACAGCTGGCTAGTTTTTGTGCAAAAGCGGCCACTTTTGCGGAAAAACTGGCCAGTCTAGACACAGCCAGTATGTAATGCCGATTCAACTAAAAACCAATAAACAACAAAGAGGGGCAGATATAATTGTATTCATCACCCACTTATTAATATTCATTGTGTAGAAGTTAACGTTACCAAATAAGGTTTTAGGGAAAGTAGTGATAGATGTGTGAATCAAAATATTAAAATAGATAAACGGGTGTAATTGGTGCCAAATTGTTGCCACTCGGAACAATGTGTTAGGGGTTAACGTGCATGAGCAATAAAGAAGTGCCATTTACCCCATCCACTCCTGGGTCACCTGATTCTTCTCTTACACATAACTCAAATATACTTTCTACAAAATGGGGCATATAGCCTATCATTCTAGAACTTGCTCTGTGGATATGGGAAAGTCAGTGGATGTGATATACCTGGACTTGAGCAAAGCTTTTGATATGGTCTCCCACAATATTCTTCCCAGCAAGTTAATGGAGTATGGATTGGATAAATGGACTGTAAGATGGATAGAAAGCTGGCTAGACTGTCGGGCCCAGTGGGTAGTGATCAACCGCTCGATGTCAGGTTGGTGGTTGGTTTCTAGCAGAGTGCCCCAAAGATCTGTTCTAGGATCGGTTTTGTTCAACATCTTTATTAATGACCTGGATGAAGAAATGGATTGCACCCTCAGCAAGTTTGCAAATGAAACTAAGCTAGGGGGAGAGGTAGATACGCTGGAGGGCAGGGATAGGGTCCAGAGTGACCTAGACAACTTAGAGGATTGAGCCCAAAGAAATCTGATGAGGTTCAACAAGGACAAGTGTAGCGTCCTGCACTTGGGAAGGAAGAATCCCAAGCATTGTTACAGGCTGGGGACCAAATGGCTAAGTAGCAGTTCAGCAGAAAAGGACCTGGGGATTACAGTGGATGAGAAGCTGGATGAGTCAACAGCGTGCCCTTGTAGTCAAGAAGGCTAATGGCATATTAGGTTGCATTGGGAGGAGCATTGCCAGCAGAACTAGAGAAGTGATTATTCCCTTTTATTTGGCTCTGGTGAGGCCACATCTGGAGTATTCTGTCCAGTTCTGGGCCCCCCACTTTAGAAAAGATGTGGGCACATTGGAGAGGATCCAGTGGAGGGCAACCAAAATGATTAGGGGGCAGGAGCACATGACCTATGAGGAGAGACTGAGGGATTTGGGTTTATTTAGTCTGCGGAAGAGAAGAATGAGGGCAGATTTGATAGCAGCCTTCAACTTCCTGAAGGGAGGTTCCAAAGAGGATGGAGAAAGGCTGTTTACAGTAGTGACGGATGGCAGAACGAGGAGCAATGGTCTCAAGTTACAGTGGGAGAGGTCTAGGTTGGATATTAGGAAAAACTATTTCACTAGGACGGTGGTGAAATACTGGAATGGGTTACCTAGGGAGGTGGTGAAATATCTATCTTGAGAGGTTTTTAAGTCTTGGCTTGATAAAGCCGTGGCTGGGTTGATTTAGTTGGGATTGGTCCTGCCTTGGGCAGGGGGCTGGACTTGATGACCTCCTGAGGTCTCTTCCAGATCTATGATTCTATGATTCTATGAATTTATAATCCCCCGAATTATATATTCTATTTGTGTTCTTGTATTTTTTTTTGTATCTGAAGTTAGAAATATGAAGTGTAAACCTGTCTCTTAATCTAGGTCTGCTAGTGAAAGTCATTAGTGGTACTTAAGGAAGTTAATGGCATGGTGCTCAAGACAATGATCTGTAAATAGTTTTGTTTTCCCTGTAAGTCTAAACTGTGGTTGCTCCTCCAAAGACATGTGACTATACCACCTGGTGTTGGAATCCATCTTGAATATTGTATTTTTCCACAGGGGTAGGGAGGACAGGCTTTGATTTGTCTGTCATCACTTGCAATCATTTAAATCCAGCTTTTTCTACTTAAAACAATCACTTCTGTCTATTATCAAACCCAGTGTAAATAATTGTTGCCTGGGGAGGTGAGACAACAGTTGTGCATAGCTCTTTTTCACTGATACAACGTGCAATTTTTATACAGAATAAGATGGGATTTATTGAGTTTTGGTCCCTTTTGAAGGCTGTGATCCTGGATGCTAAGAAATTCCTGTAGCTGGGCCGCTGGGCCCCCTTCCCCCTGCCTCCTTCCTGAGCTGTTATTAGCATTTGTGTTATTCTGCTGGGGGAGGGGGGATTGTTATCCCAACTCTGTGCCTTTGCTTGGGGAGACCAGAGTTTCTGGCTCAGTAGGCCAGGTAGGTAGGCTAGCAGGTGGGCAGCCCATCAAGTGATAGTCTCAAGAGGATCTCTGTGACCCTCACAGAGTTCTAAAGTCATTCTACATGTTGCGTGAAAAAGTACTTCCTTCCATTGATTTTGAATTTGCCATCTTACAGTTTCATTGAATGTGTGCTTTGTTCTTGAGTGATGAGACAAGTAAAAGAGCACCCCCAATTTATCTTCTCTAGGACACTAATATTTATATCACATCCTCTCTTATTTGCTTCTTTTCTTCAGTAAGCAATCTGGATTATTTCAATCTCTTCTAATGAGGATTTTCCATGAAGTCCTGACTTTCACAAACAGCAGCAGGGTCTCTTTAATTGCCAGTCACGATGCAGTTTGGACCCTGGTAGAAGAGCATACTCTAATGCTCACTAATACCATTTCTTACAGAACAACACACATGAAATTCAGAGGTGACTCAGAGGTGAGAGTGCCCTCTACTAGAGCCCCAATTCTGCAGCACTCAGATGTTCAGTACAGCCCAATTTTAAGGATACAAATCATAACGGATTCACAGCACAAGATGCCATGACTAGATATCACTGCCATCTCTGTACCTGGTGTCTCAATCATTGGTAGCATGGCCAGATGATGTGAGAAAGACCAAATGATACTGATTTTCAGATCAGGCTCAAATGAGGAAATTTGCTGGAATCCTCCCCATCACCTTGCCCTTTCTCCCACTCACTTCCTCCTTCACCCACACAAGAAATTACACAGCTTTCCTAGTGAATCACTTGGTGGCTATGATAATTCACCTGATATGCAATTTATGGCCAAGTTTCACATTAAATGTTCTGCGCAGAGAGGAACACAATAGCAAGCTGACTCTGATGCAGGAAAAAAAATCACCTTGAATTAAATGTGATTTAAGAGCTTTTCTTTTCAGTGTATCAGGCTGTTATCTTTCCAAACTCTCCTTCCTCCCAGCTCTCCAGCCTTCATCTTTGCGAATATGATATTCCTTAGAGTACATAGTTATCAGGGAGTTGCATACATAATTTATACAGAGACCTTCTGATTCAGTTCCTGGATGGGCAAGTGACATTTCCAAGGGAAATTTAGCTAACCACCAGGGTAAAGCTCCTACTGTTTTTGACAAGTTTAATACAATTTTTTATTGTTTGCAATATAGCTTGACCTTAACTTTACCTCTACCATCAAGGGGAAGGGGAAGAAGAATTTGGATTAGAATAGCTCAGAGAAATTAAACCAAAAAAATAATAGAGAATGCACTTTGGCATACCCTGTAGAAGCAGAAAGCCGGAGGCGTGGGAGAGGGTAAATATAGCATTTGATATACCTTCTATGTAGCTTCAGTTGAGTATGTCACTTAGGCTTTGTTTACGCTACCAAATTTTGTCACCAAAAACTGCCTTTTGGCAAGAAAGCACTGAAAACATTCATACTGCGATGCCATTTTTGTTAGGGAAAACACCCAGTTTTGGCACCAAAAAACTTCTGCCTCCTGTAAGAGACTTTTTTTTCTTTTCCCCTCCCTTTATTGTTGACAAACTACCAGTGTGGACTCTGCTGTTTGTTTTGTCAACAGAACTGGCTTCTGCCAGTATCCCACAATGCCTGCCCTGATAGTGCTGCTCAGTGTTTTGATCTCTGCTGCCCTGCAGGGATGTACCCCTCCCATTTCAAAGCTCCAACAAGTATTTGACAGCTGAGTGAGTTGCTCCCTTTGGAGAACAAACAAAGAAGAAAAATTGGAATGCTCCAGTTCTGCCAGGCACTAGGAACACAGAGGAAGACAGAATATAGGGGAAGAGGGACAGAGAGGGCACTGGGGAGTAATTACTTTGAATGATCTGGGGAGTAATTATTTCAAAATAGCAGCAGTGGATCATCCACACTACCATTATTTTGAAATAGGTGCTATTCCTCGTGGAAAGCAGGAATTATTATTTTGAAATAACCAGCCCCTTATTATATGTATTACTATGTCTGTGACTCTGTAACGCTGTAACGCTGTAACGCTTGCTGTTGCCTCTGGGTGGTGCTGTTGCATCTGTAACGTCCTTCGCCTCCTGCCATGGCGCTCGGCTGACTTCTGTGCTGCTCAGCCGGGCCGCTGCGCGGGAGAAAGCGGTGCAAACAGCTGTTTGCGCCGCTTGGTCCCACACAGCGGCCTGGCTGAGCAGCGCAAAAGTCAGCCGAGCGCCACGGCTGGAGGTGAAGGGGGACGGGGCAGTGATGTACATGGCCGGGGATGGGGCCTGGACAAGCGTGCATCCCCAACGGAGACAGAGGAGAGCAGAGAGAGAGTGAGAGGAAGGAGGAGGAAGAGAAGAGAAAGAGAGAGTGAGAGGCAGGAGAGGGAGGAGAAGAGAAAGAGAGAGAGTGAGAGGCAGGACGGGGAGGAGAAGAGAAAGAAAGAGACGGAGAGAGAGGTAGGAGGCGGAGGAGAGCTGGGGGGGGAGGAAGTAGGAGGAGGAGAGAGGGAGAGAGCGAGAGACAGAGCGAGAGACCAGAGGCTCAGGAGAGAAGAGTGAGATAGAAAGGGAATAGGACGTGGAGGAGAGACCCTGACGGGCTAATTGGCTAGTTTTGTAATAACAGGCTTGGCAGTGTGGACGCTCCGCTTGTTATTTTGAAATAAGGGGAGTTTGTTCCAAATGACTCCTTAGGGTAAACCAGGGCACACTGTGCTGCTTTGACATTCCTCAGCATGGAGAGCTCACAGAGTTAATCATGATTGCAGCTAAGGAGGGTGTGGGAGAACTCAGAGGGAATTCCAAGATGTACAGAGATCAGCTCTGCCTTCCTCCACCACTGCACTGTGGAACACATACCTGCAGTGCACTGCTCACGCTGACGATGGTGGTGCCCCCAATGTGGGCACCAGTGTTGACAGAGAGGGCAAGTGTGAACACCGTCCAGTAATTTTTGTTTTGCCACATTTTGGGTGTTGACATAAGTTTGTTAATAAAACTTGGTAGTGTACAGATGCCCTTAGAAACTAGGGTTCAAGGCAGTAAAGGAAAGGGGGATAAGATAAGATCTGTAGCCTAGGTTTTCTTGAACATTGGGCTCAAGATTGCCTGAAGCTAGGGTAGGCTCACTTGAAACTCGGGTCTAGGCCTTCTTAGGAACTAAGGCCTATAATTTCTTGAAACCCAGTCCAAGTTCCCTTCCAACTCATGCTTCAAAAGTCCCACGTTCTGCAAAGAGCTTGTGAGTTTATGGGTGAGTATAAACACAGAGAGTTGCAGGTATAATTGTCAGCTTGAGGAGACATACCTGCGCTAGTTCTGATCAATTAGCATGCTAAGAATAGAAGTGTGGCCATGGCAGCACAAGCTCTGGGAGAGGCATGCAGCCATGAGTGGATTTTTTCCAGCCATGACAAGCTTCCAAAGCCTTGTTGGAAATTGAGTGTGTGTGGGGCAGGGGGTGGAGTGGTGGTGGGGGGGGGGGAGACCAGCAGTCCCTGCCCTGCAGTGCCCAGCTATTGTGCCTGATTAGTTGTTGCCAAAGGCAGTAAGATGCATTGCCTTGGTGTTTGCACTGGTGCTGCCAGCAGGAGTCAGTGCCCTGCATCGCAAAGCCTCCATGAGGGCTCCAGACTGCCTCTATGGGGCCAGTGTGCGCAGCACTGGAAACAGCTCTTGTTAGAGGCGTTTCCAGTCCACCATCCCCATAGTGGGTTCTTGTCTGAAGGGCCGCAGAGACACAGGTCAGGCCCGTACACAGGACTTTCTGTGGCAGGTGCTTTTTTTGTAAATGTGGGCAGCAAGGGTGTGGTCCCCCAAGCAAGTGGGAAAATCAGCCCCAGCCTTCCCCCAGATGCCTGGAGCATGGGGGAGGGAGGCTTGGACAGCGCACCGCTCCTGACTTCCCCTGGCCAGCTGGAGCATGATTACCCAGGGGACCATGCGAGGATGTGTTCACATCCTTCACACCCCCCCCTTCCCTCCCCACGTATAGGCCTGCAAGTCAACTCTTCCCTCACTTGGAGCCACCCTCGCTGTTTACAGATGCTGTAACTACCACAGCAGCTCAAGGGCTCTGGGGTAATGCAGGGCTTGGCAACTCACTGGCAGAGCCTCTGCTCTATGACACCTTCCAAACAGAAAAATAGATGCAAAGTGGGGCGCTCTACTTCCTACCTTTTCCTTACTACATAAATCAATGACCATGGTGTGGATGTGCACATGGGCATCGGGATTTGGTTTTTTCCTACAGTTAGTGAAGTATTTTAGGAAAAATTGTCAAAGTGGCCACCAGCAAGAGTTGGCTACACTCTGACACCAAATATTTTGTTGCGAGAACTGCTGGGTTAGAAGCCTTGACTCAGTAGCTACGTGCTCAGGCTGCTGGCCCATCCTGTCACTCATGCTGCATTGGCTCCACATTGGATTTTGCATACTAACTCAATGGGAGCTAGCACAGGTATGTCTCTTCAAGCTGGAAGCTACAATTCCAGTCCCAGCTACTGGCTGAGAGCTGATGCCCAGCAGTGCTCACTTTGGTAGACTGTGAGCCACCCAGAGGGGAGGGAAAGCCACCTCCCAAAGTGATGTAAGTTATTCCGATCAAAGCACTGAGTGGACAGCATTGTGGCAGCCGAAGCAGCTCTCCCATCAACATAGCTACTGCTACTCAGTGAAATGGAGTAATTATGCCCATGTGGAAAGCTTTCTCCCATGGGCACAGAGCGTTAGCATCAGCTACATTGGTGCCAGAGGAGTTGGCAGCCACCATGGACCCCTGGGCATGGTGGGAGAGGGCCTGAGCTCCACGCTGAGGTGCGCTGCTCCCCGGCCCTTAGCACTGCCCAGAGTGTGCAGTGCAGAGGTCCAGCCTTTGAATTCCTGGGCCCTGGGGCAACTGATTGGCACAGTTGTGCTGATGTAGCAATTCTAGTGTAGACTAACTCTTAGTTTCATGTTCCATGGGCAATTTTTGCTTATATGTGTCTCATCTGTCCATGTTCTGAACAAGCTTTTGCAGACACTGGTGATGTTTGGTTTACTACTTTGCAGACTGTTTCTGACTTGTTCCCTGCCCACCCCCTGCAGAGATTTTCACTTCACAGTTGTTAGAATTTAAAATGGAACAAGAACAAAAAAGGAGCAATTTGGTATCTCTCAAGACAGGCATCTGAAATAAATCACTGCTTCATAGCCAGTTATTAAGAAGCAAGAACGGATAAAGAGGCAGCACAGAACTTCTGAGTCCCTTTGCTGCTCTGAACCTGGTTCTGAGAAACTTAGCAGCCTTTGTTGAGACCCTCAGAGAAGAGATTACACAGCAGGAAGGAAGTCATTGCCCACTGGGAATTCTGAAAATAGCAGGAGACTGAGAAATGAGCGGGGAACTGAGACAGAATAACCAGTATTGCTCAGGGATGCGTGGTTAGACCGAAGCAAATATGTGTCTATTACCACTTATGCTCTAGGAAAAAAAGACACTTGATGTATTAGCAAAGTAGAAATCATTTACAGTTCATCACTATCAGAAAATACTGTTCTCTGCCAGGCCTGGGCTTGAGTCAAAAGCTACATTTCAACATTTCAGATGTCACTTGTATGTACATCAGCTGGCAGTGCAATTTCCAGCTCATGTAGACATCCATGTACTAGCTTTGTTTGAGCTAGCACACTAAGGCCTTATCTTCACTGGCACATTTTGTTGAGAAAAACTGCCTTTGGACGACAAAAACCTAAGAGTGTCCACCTTACAATGCACAAATGTCATGACATATGGTTGTTTTTCACCACACAAAACTTCCAGCTCCATGAGGGACTATTGTCTCTAAGCTGTCAACAGTCATGCAGTATGTACCTGGTAGTATTTTGTCAAGTTTATTGGACTCCAGCATGTAGCTCATAGTGCCCTGTTTAGCCACTCTGGACATCACCCTGAACTCAGCCCTTCAGCCACACAATGTTTACAGGTAAAGAGCTGCTCCCTTCCCACCTGCAAACCCCAGGACATTTAAATCCATTTCCTGTGTCTGAGACACATTGTGTGGTGACTTCTCAAGGAAACAAGGGTGCGGGCTCTCAATCCAAACACTCCCCTGCTTGGAGCAATGCTGCACTTTTGGATCTAATTGGTGTGTGGGGTGAAGATTCAGTGCAATCGCAGCTGCAGGTGATCTGTAACAACTGGGATACGGAGGTTTGCATTTCTTGAGCCCTCTCTGCCAAGGGGTATGAGCAAGCCACCTGACAATGCAGAGCCAAGATCAAGGAACTCAAGGCAAAGGAGGCAAACAGCCTGCTAGGTGCTACATCCAAAGCATGCTGGTTTTATAAAGAACTAGAATTCCGAGTGGGGGCCCCACGACCAAACCCCGGAACCCTGGGACACTGTGGATAGTTCTCAGAAGAGAAAAGAGCCAGAAATATTTGTCCCAGATACACAACAGGCAACAGTTGATGAAGAGACTGAAGAGGGCCAGGAAATGAGGGTCAATCTGGTGACAACCTGTGTGCCTGGCAGTGAGTAATTGTTCTCAAACGATGTAGTGTGGACACTCAGGAATTCATCATTGAAGAGACCCCACATGTTGAAACAACGGAAGGGACAGAGGATACGTTGGTGTGCAGGTGGGCGGGGTTGGGGGCTGGGCAGGTGGTGGACATTTAGGACAGGATGGAGATGGTGCCCCAGCAAGTAGTTTCTGAGCAGATGTCAGCCATGTGGGATGGGTTAAATGTGATACCCTGGTGAGCAGTTGCTGAGCAGATGGCAGCTATGTAGGATGAGTTGGAGGTGGTGCACTGGCAAATAGTTACTGAGTGGGTGGGCTGGGTTGTGGGCTGTGTGGGCAGTGACCATTGGTGACTGTTCAAGGCAGTCTAAGTCATTGGGGGGGTGGCAGTTTGGGACAACTAGAGGCTTTATTTCACTATGGCCAAACACAGCATGGACAGCAAAGGAATCTTCCAGGGAAATGGTGTCGAAGATTCACCTGATGTACTTATTAATTTCATCTCAGAGATTCCATGGTAGGGCTGTCATTGCCCCACTCCCTGGTGCAACACTTTCCCAAACTGGCCCTCAACCCCAGAACTAAGGCAGTGAACAGTTTGGCTGCATATAGACCAGGGAGCTCTCCATTCGCCTCTGGAAGCTCAGTCTGGGTTTGCTTGTTAACCATCAGCAGGGTTGTCAGTGTTTACAGTCTGTGGACAGGGTAGAATTATAAAAAATTATTTCCTTGTACAAGTGCTGCACAAACATGATCTGTACTTTCTTGGAGAGTCTTTCCCCCCATTTTAAAAACTCACTATGATCACAGTGCCTACAGAGATCTGTTTACCTCCAGGCTAATCCAAAAAAGTAGGAAGTTTTCTTCAGGGGCATGCATACTAGTGAAATGTAACAATTTTTATCTTTATTCTCCCCCCTCACTTCCCTTCCAGTTTTAAAATTCACCATGATCAAAGTGTCTATAGAGATCTGCTTGCCTCCAGGATGATCCAACAAAGAAGGAAGTCTTTTTCAGGAGTATGCATGTTAGTGAAAGGTAACAATTTTTATCACGAAAAGTACAGTGATTATATTGTTAATGGTTACTTTTTCAGACTAGACCTTGAGGACTCAGACATCTTGGAAACCATCAGACAGAGTTTGCCAATTAAAGAAAAAAAAAATCCAAAGACGCATGATAATCTGGTGAAGGATTTGCTGGGTTATTCAACTAGCCAGTCACAGACAAGAGAGCAGAAACAAGCTACAGAAAGGGAACAAAGAGAGCACAGATGGGACCAGAGACAAGACAGGGCCAATCAAGAGAGACAGGAGACCACTGAATGCACATTACAGTGACATCTTGAGGAGTATAATACTAATGAATACTAATCGAGACCATAACCAAAGGCCTCCCATGCATAACAATTTCCGAAAGCTGCACCTCCCCCCCCATCATCATGTATGGCTACAAAGGTGCAATTCTTCCTCTACATGCTCATCAAAATCCAGCAGTGTTTTTTCCCCCTTATACACCACTCGCTATGAAACCAACGATGACAGCTGGACATGAGCACAGCTGTGAGGTTTTCAAATACAAATAAAGACAAATGTCATGCCTGTTTCCATAAGTTTTTATGTTGTCTTAAACAACCCACACCAAGTGCTCTTGCCTGAATGCCTCACTTACAGCCCCACACACAGAACTCTCAGGCCCCTTATTGTCAAAGTGGTTCCTCAGAGCGTCCCTGATATGGATGGCCAACCTGTGTGCTCTTTTGACAGCTCGAGTGTCTGGCTGTTCAAAGGGTGAATCCAAATGCCATACATCAGTGCTCCACACACAGGGAATCATTTCATCCTTAATCTCACACCAATTATGTAAGCAACAGGATGTGGCCACCACCTTGGAGATATGATCCTTCAGAAGGTCCAGTCTGCCATAGAGACACCTCCATCTCCCTTTCAACCTGCCAAAGGCAGCGACTTAGCCTGCTGTTGAGCCACTCCTTATTGCTGTCCAGGAGCCCCTGTAAGGCTTCATGAGCCAGGGCTGCAAGGGATAGGCTGTGTCATCTAGAATCACTATTGGCGTTTCCACATTCCCCACTGGTCTGGAAAGAAAGTGCCAGCCTGCAGCCTCCTGCACAGGCCACTGTTCCTCCCTGGTCATCTGTCCAAGTTTCCACTTCTTGTAAGCTTCCCTTTTGTGTATAAGCTCACCAAGGATTTCACTGCTAAGCCAAGCTGGTTGCCTACCGCATTTGCTTTTCTTACTGCTCATTGGGATGGTTTGTTCCTGTGCCTTTAATAGGCTACTTTAAAATACTGCCAGCTCTCCTGGGCTCCTTTCTCCCTCATGTTAGCATCCCCTGGGATCCTGCCCATCAGTTCTCTGAGGGAGTCAAAGTCTGCTTTTCTGAAGTCCAGGATGTGTATTTTGCTGCTTTTCTTTCTTCCTTTTGTCACTTGTACCAGGAAGTTATCCCCAACATTCTCCAAAAACTTCCTGGATTGTCTGTGTACTGCTGTATTGGTCTCCCAGCAGACACCAGGGTGATTCAAGTCGCCCATGAGAACCAGGACTTGTGATCTGGAAGCTTCTTTTAGTTGTCTGAAGAAAGCCTTGTCTACCTTATCCACCTGATCTGGAGGTCTAAAGCAGACACCAACCACAACATCACCTGTGTTGCTCTCGCCTCTAAGCTTAACCCAAAGACTCTCAACAGGTTTTTCTCACTCTATATACTGGATCTCTACGCAATCATACTGCACTTTTACATCCAGTGCAACTCCTTCCTGTTCAGGAAGGACAGACAGGGGAGAAAAGGAGGAGGAGTTGCACTGGATGTAAGAGAGAAGTATTATTGCTCAGAACTCCAGTATAAAACAGGAGAAAGGCCTATTGAGAGTCTTTGGGTTAAGTTTAGAGGTAGGAGCAACAGAGGTGATGTCGTGGTAGGTGTCTTGCTATAGACCTCCAGATCAGGTGGATGAGGTAGACAAGGCCTTCTTCAGATAACTAACAGAAGCAGCAAGATCACAGGCCCTGGTTCTCATGGGGGACTTCAGTCACTCTGACATCTGCTGGGAGACCAGTACAGCAGCACACAGGCAATCCAGGAGGGGTTTGGAGAATGGTGGGGATAACTTCCTGGTACAGGTGCTGAACGAACCAACCAGTGGCCGTGTGCCGCTTGTCCTGACTGATGTTCACAGACAGGGAGGAATTAGTAGGGGCTGTTACTACACTTCACAGGCGGAGGCGCCCTATCGACTAGTCAAAATGCATCTACTATTTGATTAGTCAATTGGTTGATATTTAACATCCCTTGCTTAAACCCCTCCAGTGTATCATTGACAATATACAACCTGTTCAGGAAAATGGTCCCTCACTCTTTCAGGCCTTAGGAGACAGACCAGCCCTCACCTACAGACAGCCCCCAACCTGAAGCAAATACTTATCAGCAGCCACACACCACATCACAGATACACTCAGGCAGGAACCAACCCCTGCAAAAAACCCTGTTGCCAACTCTGTCTGCACATCTATACAAGCAACACCATCACATGACCTAACCATATAAGCCACAACATCAGGGGCTCATACAACTATCCACTAATGTAATCTATGCCATCAAGTACCAGCAATGCCCCTCTGCCATGTATATTGTCACAGCCTCTGTGACAAAGTATAAATGGACACAAATCAGACATAAGGAATAATAACACACATCAGGCTGTAGGGAAATATTGTAAGCTCCCTGGACATTCAATAATGAATTTAAAAGTAGCCATCCTTCTACATATTATAGAGGGAGACATCTGAACTGGAATTAATTTAGAAGTTCAACACTATCAACTTAGGCTTGAATAAAGATCTTAACTTGTTAACACACTACAAAAGCAATTTCCCAGCTTTTGATATTCGCATTTCCATGTCAAATGCTATGAATGAGAAACATACAGCCTGACTTAATTAGCTATATTAACATTGGTCCTACAATTGTCAAATAACTTCTTTTGCTGTTATATATATGCTGGATTTTGTAATTTCACTCCAACTCATCTGATGAAGTGGGTTTTACTCATGAAAGCTCATGACCTAATACATTTGTTACTCTCTAATGTGCCTCAGGACTGCTTGTTGTTGTTCTAACATGGCTATCTCGCTGAGACCTCTCAATATTGTCATCTGCGTCCAAGTCGTCCTCAAATATAAATTGCTCTACTGCAAGGTACATGGAATACAACATTGGAGAGAATTGTGGGATCCATGAATACTCACAGCAGATGCTGGAGTTTGCAACAAGGATTGTCATTCAAGTAGTGCAAAAGGAAGCTGGAAGCCCAGAGAGGGGGGAAGCAAAGAGGTGGCTAATGGGATGTTTTTCATGTTCCCAAAATGCATAGCATTATGTCATGCAATCCTCCAGTGCTTAGTTACTGAAAGTGATGCCAGGAACTGAGGGATGCTTACCCACATTGCTTTGCTCTATCTATCAACACGGTGCTAGCAATGTGACCATGAAATGTCAACAATGGGAGGCAGAAAAAAAATGGTTTGACCATTCTACCAGTGAAAACTTTTGGTGACTTTTGCATGTCAAAAGCACTTTTGTCACCAAAGCTTCTCAGTGTGACTTTGTGGACCTAGCAGAGGCAAAAGCCAGAGGGGTCCTGTCTTGCAGAGCCCCATTATCATTTAGCAAATCTCTATAGACTCTGTGCATGAGAAGCTTGAGTTAAATGCCGGGAGCCATTAACAGACAATTAAACCTAATGTTGCAGCCAGCATAAAGATCTCAGTCTCTCTGCTCAATTTAAATCTCTAGAAACTTTCACATTTCTAATCAACAGATACAGGGGAAATATATATATATATATGCACACCAGAGCATTAACTTTCATGTCAAATCAAGCCAAAAATTGCTGAGTGCAGTAACACTAAGAAAATATCATTGACTATTAGCACAATGCAGTTTGTGGCTTCTATTTGGATACCTAAGGATATCTATCCCATCACCCTCAAAAAGTTATTGAAATAATGTCACTGAATAAACATCTGAAATATTGAGAGTAAGGAGGTATTAGACCAGATAACAATCAGTAAAAGGAGCAGGAGCTAGTAACAATTAGCTCTTCAGATGTGATATTAATGGAGGTCCCTTCCTGCCCATTTATCATGGCCAGACCAATGAGTGTGGAATTCCTAGAGAAAGAAGAAGGCTACAGGTGCTCTTCTTCATATAGGATTTCAAAGCAAAATCCTCTCTGCCCATCCGTCTTAGTTGGGTTGTAGTATACAAGGAGTTGAAGTGTCAGAAGTGCTGTTCATTAGTTGAGGTGTTAAAGTCTTTTTTGCCCAACTCTTTTGGCGTGCCTGCATGGAAGTTAAAGAGGCCACCTTACTTGTTGGGAAAGGGAAGTGCCAACACTGGAATTTCAACAAGCACTAATCCCTCTCTGAGGGCATGTCTACACTACATGGAAGATTGATGCTGCTGCGGTTGATCTTCTATAGTTCAATTTAATGGGTGTAGTAAAGACCTGGTTGATCGAACTCAAAGGGCACCCTCGTCGGCCCCAGTACTCCTACTCCTCGCAATGAGTAAGGGAAGCTGATGGGAGCATTTGTCCCATTGACCTCCCAGTGTGTGGACAGGGATTTAAGATACATCAACTGCAGCTACAAAATTTACGTAGCTGGAGTTGCGTATCTTACTTTGACCTTCCCATCTAGTGTAGACCAGGTGTGAGAGAGACAGGCCCTTGTGTGTCAGGCTTTCCATGCACAGTGGCTGGGGATCCCTGCTCAGTCACTTGACTGCCAGCTGCAGCTTTGTTGAGTACTTTTGAGTTACTTGGAGAATGGAATGAAAAGTTGTTTTACTGCTCCAAGTTCTGTTCTACAGCCCTATTCACCGATGGCCACACAAAAAGCCGAAAGTGGAGGCTTGATATAAGATGAGGGGGAACACTATCAAAACCTCTCATCAGGTCCCCAAATGACAAACCCTAAAGTACACCTGAGAGAAGTGAGACCTTCTTTCATGTTGGAGAGTGTCTGTTCTGACCCTGTTACTCCTTTTAAAGCATGGGTGGGGAACCTTTTTTGGTTGGGTGCTGCTGACCCACAGAAAAATCAGTTGGGGTATGTCTAGAGTACATGGCTCTGCCGACAGAGGCATGTAAATTAGACATACCGACATAGTCAATGAAGCGGGGATTTAAATATCCCCCGCTTCATTAGAATAAAAATGACTGCCGTGTTGTGCCAGCTCAGCTGTTTGTCGGCACAAACTGGCAGTCAGGATGGGGATCGGTCGACAAGGAAAGCCTTTGCTGACCGATCCTGTAAACCTCATTTCATGAGGCATAAGGGATCAGTCGGCAAAGGCTTTTCTTGTTGACCGATCCCCATCTTGACTGCCAGTTTCTGCTGACAAACAGCTGAGCCGGCACAACGCAGCTGCCATTTTTATTCTAATGAAGTGGGGGATATTTAAATCCCCACTTCATTGACTATGTCAGTATGTCTAATTTACATGCCTCTGTTGGCAGAGGTATGTAGTCTAGACATACCCTTGGAGGCCAGAGTCTGTGGGGAGACAGTGGGAAGGCTGGAGTGCCATCATGGGCTCCCCAATGCTGGGGGAGACCCTAAGCCTCATGGGCCAGATCTAGGCAATCCAGCGGCCAAATCCAGACCCTGGGCCTTAGGTTCCCCACCCGTGTTTTAATGGGTTAAAAAGCCAGGGAGTTGTTGTGCCCTCAGAGCAAAAGAACCATAAGTTCTCATATCCTTGATTCCACGAGGAGCTGTGGAAAGAAACAGTCTTATGCAATTATTCCCAAACAGTGCTCTCTGGACCATTTGTTGGTGGTCCATGGAGGGCTGGCTGGTTGTCTGATCTGGCTCCTTCTTGTTTTGAGCTGCCAAATTACATCACAAGCTGGTTTCAGGATTTCAGGTGCAGGGCGGTAGAAACCGATAGAAAAAAGAGGAGGCGCCTTCCATGAGAAGCTCTCAATTAGCATATGAAAAACAGTAGAGCTGCTGATCTAGTAATGGATTGCACATGGGTGCCCTTGCACACTTTCTGGAATTCAATGGGAGTTGGGGGTGCTCAGTTCCTCTGCACATCAGGGCACTTAGGCCACATGCACACTAGAAAATTATGTCAACCAAACTTCTATTGGCATAGAACTACCAGTTATTGAATTGCTTGGCTCCATGTGTTGTCGGTGCATGTGCTCTCCAGGAGTGCTTGTATCAGTTGCGTTGTCTGTATAGGGCATTGTGGGACAGGTCTGACACTTCAATGTAAGCAACACAGGAACTACACTGATACTAAGTTGACCTGATTACATCCATCGTGACTCTACATTGCTTGGGAAAGGGATGTTACTAAATCAGAGTAGAGAGGCACTTACATCAGTGGGAGCCAAATCTAAGTGAAGACATTTGCACAGCTATGATCACACAAGGCAGCTTATGTCAACCTAACCCAGTAGTGTAGACCAGGCCTTATTTAGGTGTTGAAGTAATCAAGAGGTAGTGCTTTATAAGAAATGGGGTATTGGCTTGGGAGTGCCATTCCTGACTCGACTACCGTCCTACAACAGAACTTCAAACAAGTCACTATCCTGTGCATCTCCTTTCCTTATCTTTGGTTTGTCTACTTTGACTGTGAGGGCAGGGGCTGTTCCTTACTGTGCATATGCCAGTACCTTGCAGAGTGGAGTCTCAATTTTATGTGGCAGCTCTAAGCAGTACTGTTGTACAAACTGTTAATAAACAATCTAGTATATATTTGAAAGCACTTGTCTGTCTGTGTGTTTGTTCAAGAACTCCTCCTAAATCAGGGCTAGGCAAGAGCCTAAGTGGGCCGGATCCAGCCTGCCAAGCTCTTTCATCCAGCCCGCATTGCAGTTCCCAGCCCCACCCCCTAGCGTGTTGCCTGGGAGCCAGAGAGGTGTGGGCCCTTTCAACTGCGTCTATTTAAAGGGCTCGCACTTCTCAGCAGCTGCTAAATAGGAGCAATTGAAAGGGCTCGCAGGTCCCGGCCCCGCCATGTTGCCTGGGAACCGTAGGGGAGGTGTGAACTCTTTCACTAGCTTCTATTTAAAGGGCTTGTGCCTTCCAGGTGGCTGCCAGGTGTGGCGGTGCGTCGGCGTCCCCCGACTCCTGCACCCCCATAATGGCATGGACAGACTCCACCAGCCAGTAGAATAGAGGGAGTTTATTGCTTCTCCAGGATACAGCACAGCACAGATGTCATCTGGTTACAGGAACCGGGCCTAGGATTCCTCAGCCCCCTTGAGATGGGGGAGACTGGGCTCCTAAATTCCAGCCCCTTTCCCTAGGCCATCTCCTCCATGATCCCAGACAGAAACTAACTCACTCACTTCCAGCCCTGCCCCCAGCCAGGTCTGGCCTTGCCCCCTTCCTTTCCATTGTTCCGCTCCATGGGAGATACCTGTCTGACGAGTTTCAAAGCCCCCTTGCATAATGACTCATTCCCTGCTCTGATGGGCCATGCTGCAGACAGCAGCCAGTGGAGGTCACTGACAACCCACTGCCCAGCATAGCAACCAGCAAGGTACCCCCACTACGTCACACGAGGCAACATGGTAACTGCTGCCCAGCAGGCACAAGCCCTTTAAATAGCAGGAGTTGAAAGGGCTTGCAGCTCCCGCCTGCTGCTACCATGTTGCCTGGGAACCGCCTGGAAGGCACAATTTAAAAGCCCTGCCCCTTCCACCTCAGACCCCGCCCCTTCCAGATTTGTACGAGAACATTGCTGGCTGCTTCCTTTCAGGCTTCTTTCAGAAGAAGCTTTTCCGGAAGAGATCGTCCAAAAAAAACTTCTTCCGAAAGAGAGTGTCCACACTGCAAAAGAGCATTGAAAAAGCGATCTGCTTTTTTTGACAGATAGCGTGCAGACTGATTGGATGCTATCTCTCATATAAGCTGTGATTACTATGGGCAGAATGGCCACCAGGGCACCTGTACTTTTTCCTCTTTCCTCTTCTTGCAAAAGAACTCCCTCTTCCCTGTCCATACATACCTTTTCCTGAAAGAGCTCTTTTGGAAAAAGGCTTCTTCCTCACAGAAAGAGGTTTACCAATGTCGGAAAAAACCCTCAAGTTCTTTCAATTTTTTTTTTTAAAGAACGTGATTGCAGTGTGGACGTAATTGAAGTTTTTTCAGAAAAACTACTGTTTTTCTGGAAAAAACTCTGTAGTGTAGACATACCCTGACTGGGGACCGCAGGTGGCAGACAAAGCTGGACCTGACCCAGCTGGGAAACATGCACCTGTCCCTTGGTTGTGCCTGCTGGAGCTGCAGCAACCATGGAGAGGTGCTTCTCACCTGGCCCCACGCTGCTGCAGTGACAGAGGGCTGGAGTAGTCCTCTCTCCCCAGGGCAGCCTGCATCCTGAACCCCTCCTCCCCAGCCCTATCACAGAGCAAGGATTTCAGTGAAGTATGTGCATTTTCATTTTATTTTCCATAAAACAAAAATTGAGTTAAATGCCAGGTCCTAGCAATATATATTGAGATAGGTGCCTATCTTTAGGCACCCCAGCTTGAAAAGTTTGCCCTTAACCTCTGTGCTTCAGTTTCTGCATCTGTTAAAGTGAGGATGTTAATATTCATCCACTGGGCATGGGAGCTGTAAAGGTGGTTTCATGAATGTTTGAAAGTCCTGAATTAAGTGCCAAGTATTATCCTGCTTGTTGCCCCTCTCTGTGTAATGCAATTAGTTGGACAGGCTGAACTCTGCTTGCACTGCACTGCCGGTCCATGTACACACTCAGTGGCAGCCCTGGACATCGACCCTTCATGTCTGTGCCAACAGACTTGGGCTAGCCTGGCTCACGCTACTGCACTAAAAATTGCTGTATAGATGTTGCTGCGTGAGCTGATGCTTGAGCTCTGAAACAAGGAGGAGGTGGGCTGGGGTGCCCAGGGCAAACTAGCAACATGCATGCCAGAGAAGCAGCAGCACAGAAAGAAAGAACATTGGTATTTTTATTGCTGGGCAGTGGAACCAATGCACTAGCTGGATGACTAGGAGTTGGCGCTTGCTATGTGTATGTTGCTTTCATAACAGAACTCCCCATTAATTTAGTAGGATGCCAAGGGAAAATACATGTTTTGGTACAGAAATAATGCTATGGAAACATGCAGCCTTCAAGAGGATGAATAGGAAAAATGAACATAGGTGTGTTGCCATCAGGTAAAGCTGCAAAGCACAATGCTCAATAAAAGGCATGCAGGGCTGTGTAGTCTGAGGGTAGCAAGACAATACATCTCATCAGACTCCTACCTTGAGGATCACAGTCATGTTGTAACCAGTGGGGTACTTCTCTGCCATTAGCCAGGCATTTAAAAGGTGGCATTGGGCCAACAGCCTGAACGTTAGATGCAACATGGGAAGGAAAAGGGTATCAAGGGCCAAGAGGCCACAGTAAAAAAAATCAAGTTGAATGTGAGAACAGGAGCTAAACTGAAAGTTTATTTGTTCTAGCTGGAAAAATCAGCTATCTAGTAAAATCTCTGAGAATTCTTATTTATGTCAAGCACAGCTGGACAAAACACAGAGATGGTTGGACAGCTGGCCATAAAAGACAGAAATATCAGCCACAGGATTCTTCAAAGGTAGCAATGTCAGTGGCTTCTTTGACCCCAGGCACACAGTGAAGGAAAGTGATTATCGTACGCACACATACACACATGGCTAAGCTGGCAATGTAAACAAATACCTGCTTCAATCCATACTAAAGAATCCTTCTGTTAATAAAATATTAAGGCACTTTTCACTACACAGCCCCCTGAAGCTGGCACAATGGGACTGTTTGCAAGGTAACATACTCTCTGACCCAAGTTATTTGTGCGTTTTAAGAACTTAGCGAGAAATCCCGTGCAAAACTTACAGTGTATGTATAGCACAAATGGGTATGTGAAACGGTGGATAAGGAGAGGAATACCACGGACCGCCTGACACAGCTTCTTGTCTTATCACAGCTTTACTATGGCTGCATAACCATGAGATATCTAAGTATTCTTATATTCACCCATTACTGTGGAATCTGAGTGCTGGAAGAGCCACAGTTACCGCTGTCCTGGGTGGGGGCACTCTTCTAGGGATATGAAAGGTTAACCGGTAAGCATCATGCTTAATAGGTGGTGTTTATTGGTTCCGGTTAACCAGTGGGGGTTGGAGCAGTTCCCTGCCTGTCGTGGGTAGGGGGCTACACCAGCCCCATGGGGCCTGCTGTGAACAGGGGCTGCTCCAGCCATCCGGAGCAGCCCCTGTCTGCCACAGGCCCAGGTGTATCACAGACAGGGACTGCTCTGGCCAGGCTGGAGCAGCCCCTGCCTGCAGTAGGGGGGACTCCTTTCATCGGTTAACCAGTTAAATATCATGTTTAAGTGGTTAACCAATTAAATGGGATTTTACATCCCCCAGTTCTTGTAGAGAGGCCATAATGTATGTAGTTGTATCTCCCTAGGTGCTTATACCGCTGCCTCACTCACAATCGTGCAGGGATGTTATCCTCATGGCACACCTCTGGCGGGTGGGGAGGAAAGTAAACGCTGGGCTAATTAGCTAACTTTGGTGGTTGGTTTTAATGTGCTAGGTGGTGTTGGAAGCTGGTGACACACAGGAGGCCCAGTGGGTTCTTCTGGCCCCAAATTCTATGACTTTAAACTCTATTTACAGATGGAGGGCTGAGGCACAGAGACAACCTAGCATTCCAGGCCAGAAGGACCATTAGATGATGTAATTTGACCCAGAAATGACATGTGGGGAGCATGTGGGGACACCTGGCCCCCAGTTGCTCAGTCACATGGTGTTGTTGGGCCATCTCCCTGCAGGGCAGCTGAGCTGGTGAGCTGTGTTAGGGAGGGAGATGCAGAGGCAGGAGGAACAGTGTGGAGCTGCAAGGAGAGGCCACTGCTTTCTGGGAGGGTAAATTGCTGAGGGAGGAGAGGAGAAGTGGGACTCCAGCTGACTATCAGCAGACTTGGGTCATCTGAGGTCTGACCTAATCTAGTAACTTGACCAAGGTCACAACAGTCTGTGCCAGGAGCTGAATGCTGCTTTTCAGAATCCCCATGCAGCATCCAATGCACTACCAACCTTTATACGTTTGCTGTGATGTGACACAAACAAATGACTGCAGGAGATCGTAAGCATGTGGTCAGACAAGCAGGAGCAGAACCAGAGAGTCTTTCTTGGCTACAGTACTTCCCCACAGCTCCTCTGCATCCTCTATTGCCTTCTGGTAGCAGGATGTCTTCCACACTTGTACATCCCTTTAGTGAGTCATCCCCAAGAGCAACACAACCATCATATTGGGTACTAGCCACTACCAAGGCACCTCCACTAGCATGGTACAGCGCACAAAGGCAGCCAGTGTTCCTGGCCCAGGAAAGATGCTGAGATTTAAGACTTGCCAAGTACATCTTATAAAAATTCATCTTGCCTGGGAGACAGTGGGGAAATGATTAATGAAAACAAGCAGCAGGCAACAGAGGTGGAGGTGCAGAAGAATAGATTTGCTAAATTGACAGCCTTTAAAATGTTTGCTCCTGCTTGAAACAGAAAAGGTTGGCAAACCCTAGCATGGGCCAGTAACTTAGGTTAAGTGAGCAGTCCATGGACCAGTAAATTGTACATCATCTATATTCAGAAATATAGGCTGGTTGGCTCTCTGGTCCAGTGAGCCCAGTAATGAAAGAATTCAGAGCTCCCTGAGATACAAAATCGAGCATCCTGGTTGTTCTGGCACCAATAAGATTTTATATGAGGATTAATTTTATTAGCATCTTTGATGCATATCTCCCTCTTGTTCGAGTGCTATTGTGTGTGCTCTAAGCAGAAATAAGACCCTCCATGGGGATGTTCAAATGCAGCTTTTATCCCATGTGTAAAATTAGAACAACTGAACAAAAGTGAAGGAATAGATGGTCTCAACTCAATTGGCTCAAAGAAAATACAATCTAGTGCAAAACTTTCACTCTTTCAAAACCTTTGTATAGCTATTTTTCTCATTTTTTTCATGAAGCTTCCAAAGCAGCTACTCTTGTTTTAAAATCACATTTCCCTCTCTGCTGTTTATAAAAGGGCTGGTAGGAAACTTTCCATTGGGGGGAAAAATTGATGGAAAATTGGGGTTTTGATCATACAGAAATGTTTGCAGAGCTGTGCCTGCCTGACTGTGGTGGAAGGGTAAGGAATAAGAGAAGAGTGGTTAGTCCCATAGATAAAGGGGAAGAGTCGATGGAGACAACACCAATAATGAGCACCAGGACGATACAGGATGGGTTGAAGAGGATTACAAGGGAAAACAGGAATGGAAAGGACTTGCAGCCAGAGGAAGCAAGACATAGACCAGAGAATCGCACTGTCACCAGGAAAAGGCAGGTCTACGTGATTGGGGACTCCTTATTGAGAAGAATAGACAGGCCTGTAACCAGAGCCGATCCAGAGAATAGAAGGGTGTGCTGTCTGGCAGGTGCTAAGATATGGGATGGGGAACTGAGGTTGAAGAAGATCCTAAAGAGAGCAGGAAAGAATCCATTGATCATCCTTCATGTAGGAACAAATGATACGGCTAGATTCTCACTGGAACGAATCAAGGGAGACTATGCCAGGTTGGGGAAGATCCTTAAGGAAATCGAGGCTCAGGTGATCTTTAGTGGGATTCTGCCTGTTCCTAGAGAAGGGCAACTAAGGTGTGACAGGATTATGATGCTCAATAGATGGCTCAGGCAGTGGTGCTATAAGGAGGGCTTTGGGATGTATGGCCACTGGGAGGCATTCACGGACAGAGAACTGTTCTCTCAGGATGGACTTCACCTAAGTAGGGAGGGAAATAGACTTTTAGGATGGAGGCTGGCACAACTGATTAAGAGAGCTTTAAACTAGGAATTTGGGGGAGACGGCTGGGAGATGTCCAGGTAATCTCTACACCGGATTTTAGCATTGAGAGGGAGGAAAACGAAGTAAGAAAGGATATAGCTGGGGGTAGGAGAATGGACATAAGGAGGAAGGGTAGAGTGGATACTAGCCAAATAGCTCATATTGGAGGTACGATGTCCATGCCAAATTGGGTAAAGAATGTGAGTGAGGCCAAACAGCAAAAATTAAGATGTTTGTACACCAATGCGAGGAGCCTAGGTAACAAAATGGAGGAACTAGAGCTATTGGTCCAGGAAGTGAAACCAGATATTATAGGAATAAGAGAAACATGGTGGAATACTAGGCATGACTGGAGTACAGGTATTGAAGGGTATATGTTGTTTAGGAAAGACAGAAATAAAGGTAAAGGTGGTGGAGTAGCATTGTATATCAATGATGAGGTAGATTGTAAAGAAATAAAAAGTGATGGAATGGAGACGATAGAGTCTGTCTGGGCAAAAATCACATTGGGGAAGAAAACTATCAGCTCCTCCCCTGGGATAGTGCTTGGGGTGTGCTATAGACCACCGGGATCTAATTTGGATATGGATAGAGACCTCTTTAATGTTTTTAATGAAGTAAATACTCATGGAAACTGCATAATCATGGGAGACTTCAACTTTCCAGATATAGACTGGAGAACAAGTGCTAGTAATAATAATAGGGCTCAGATTTTCTTAAATGTGATAGCTGATGAATTCCTTCGTCAAGTAGTTGCTGAACCAACAAGGGGGGATGCCATTTTAGATTTGGTTTTGGTGAGTAGCGAGGACCTCATAGAAGAAATGGTTGTAGGGGTCAACCTTGGCTCGAGCGATCATGACCTAATTCAGTTCAAACTAAATGGAAGGATAAACAAAAATAAACCTGAGACTAGTGTTTTTGATTTCAAAAGGGCTAACTTTAATAAATTAAGGAAATTAGTTAGGGAAGTAGATTGGACTAAAGAATTTATGGATCTAAAGGCGGAGGAGGCCTGGGATTATTTTAAGTTAAAGTTGCAGAAGCTATCAGAAGCCTGTATCCCAAGAAAGGGGAAAAAATTTATAGGCAGGTGTTTTAGACCAAGCTGGATGAGCAAGCATCTCAGAGAGGTGATTAAGAAAAAGCAGAAAGCATATAAAGAGTGGAAGATGGGAGGGACCAGCAAAGAAAGCTACCTTATTGAGGTTAGAGCATGTAGGGACAAAGTGAGAAAGGCTAAAAGTCATGTAGAGTTGGACCTTGCAAAGGGAATTAAAACCAATAGTAAAAGGTTTTATAGCCATATAAATAGGAAAAAAACAAAAAAAGAAGTGGGACCGCTAATCACTGAGGATGGAGTGGAGGTTAAGGATAATCTAGGCATGGCCCAATATCTAAACAAATACTTTGTTTCGGTCTTTAATGAGGTTAATGACGAGCTTAGGGATAATGGCAACATAACAAATGGGAATAAGGATATGGAGGTAGATATTAGCATATCCGAGGTAAAAGCCAAACTCGAACAGCTTAATGGGAGTAAATCAGGGGGCCCAGATAATCTTCATCCAAGAATATTAAAGGAACTGGCACATGAAATTGCAAGTCCATTAGCAAAAATTTTTAATAAATCTCTAAACTCAGGGGTTGTACCATTTGACTGGAGAATTGCTAATATAGTTCCTATTTTTAAGAAAGGGAAAAAAAGTGACTTGGGTAACTATAGGCCTGTTAGTTTGACATCTGTAGTATGCAAGGTCCTGGAAAATATTTTGAAGGAGAAAGTAGTTAGGGACATTGAGGTTAATGGCAGGTGGGACAAATTGCAACATGGTTTTACAAAAGGTAGATCGTGCCAAACCAACCTGATCTCCTTTTCTGAGAAAGTAACAGATTTTTTTAGATAAAGGAAATGCAGTGGATCTAATCTACCTCGATTTTAGTAAGGCATTTGATACAGTACCACATAGGGAATTATTGGTTAAATTGAAAAAGATGGGGATCAATATGAAAATTGAGAGGTGGATAAGCAACTGATTAAAGGGGAGACTAGAGCGGGTCATACTGAAAGGTGAACTGTCAGGTTGGAGGGAGGTTACTATCGGAGTTCCTCAGGGATCAGTTTTGGGACCAATCTTATTTAATCTTTTTATTACTGACCTTGGCACCAAAAGTGGGAGTGTCCTAATAAAGTTTGCAGATGACACAAAGTTGGGAGGTATTGCCAATTCAGAAAAGGATCGGGATATCATACAGGAAGATTTGGATGATCTTGTAAATTGGAGTGATAGCAATAGAATGAAATTTAATAGTGAGAAGTGTAAGGTTATACATTTAGGGATTAATAACAAGAATTTTAGTTATAAGCTGGGGACACATCAGTTGGAAGTAACGGAAGAGGAGAAGGACCTCGGAGTCCTGGTTGATCATAGGATGACTATGAGCCGCCATTGTGACATGGCCATGAAAAAGGCTAATATGGTCTTGGGATGCATTAGGCGAGGTATTTCCAGTAGGGATAAGGAGGTGTTAGTGCCGTTATACAAGGCATTGTGAGACCTCATTTGAAATACTGTGTGCAGTTCTGGTCTCCCATGTTTAAGAAGGATGAATTCAAACTGGAACAGGTACAAAGAAGGGCCACTAGGATGATCCGAGGAATGGAAAACTCAGGAGCTTGAAAGGAAAGGAGACTCAAGGAGCTTGGCTTGTTTACCTTAACCAAAAGAAGGCTGAGGGGAGATATGATTGCTCTCTTTAAATATATTAGAGGGATAAATACCAGGGAGGGAGAGGAATTATTTAAGCTTAATACCAATGTGGATACAAGAACAAATGGATATAAGCTGGCTATTAGGAAGTTTAGACTTGAAATTAGACAAAGGTTTCTAACCATTGGAGGAGTGAAGTTCTGGAACAGCCTTCCAGTGGAAGTAGTGGGGGCAAAAGACCTATCTGGCTTCAAGATTAAGCTATATGGGTTTATGAAGGGGATGGTTTGATGAGATAACATGACTGTTTCTTATTGTAGGGTTGCTAATGAGAATGAACAAATGTTTTCTTTCTCACTGGAGTATCTAAAAATCTCAAATGGGACAGCTACAGACTCAGGTAGCTTCAATTCATAGATGTCTTTGAACATTATTATTATTATATTACTAGCAGGATGCAAGTAGCATCTAGGAGATCTTGTCCCGGACCTGGACACCAGGGTGCTAGGTAAAGAACCAGGAAAACAATATGGTGCGTTCTTCCCCAAAGAGGTTATGGTCTAAATGAATGCAAGAGACAACAGGCAGATGAAGACAGCCACTTGGGGTGTGTCTACACAGCACCCAAAACTCAAAATAAGATATGCAATTTGCACTATGCAAATTTTGAAATAGCTATTTTGAAATTTGGCGCATCTACACAGCCCCAAATTTTGAAATAACGTGATATTTTGAACCATCCCTTATCCCTCGTCCAATGAGGTTTATTGGGATGCTGAAATAGCACACCCATTATTTTGAAAAATACTTCAAAATACTGGGCGGCTTGTGTACATGCCATGCAGTGTAAACGTTCCCATGGGAGCAGAAGAAAACAATGGTAACCAAAGTGATTTCTCCAAGTCACACACCATAGTCAGAAGTTGGACTAAAACTCACAACCCCAGGCTAGATATCTATCGATCTAATCTTCTGTATGGCCCTGATATGATATGATTATGCTAAGATTGATACAAAGCCCATTGAAATCAATAGAAAGGCATTCACTGACTGCAAAAGATTTGAATCTGGCCCATTTAGCACTTGATGCTCCTTTCACTGAAGTAAATGGGAACATCTCCATTGACTTCAGTGGTGCAAGATAAGGCCCTTATGCCATGGTTCCCAGGGTTCCTAATCCCATGCTAGATCCCACAGTTTCTCATTCCTCTTGCTCTGTACTCTCCCTTCATCCCTACTGCCTCTAATTCCAGTAATGAACAATAAAATGAAATAAAATGAGAATCAGAAATGCTTTTCCCTGCCACCTCCAAGTGAAATCTTTGCTTCTGATTCTGAAGTTGGGACATTCTTATTGCTTTGTTCCTATCACTAACTGTTCAGGATATTCTCTTTGACCAATAAAATGTTACAGGTTGTGGGGGGTAGACTTTTCAGAGATATCCTTGTCCATGAGACATTTCCCTGGGAAGTCAAAACTCTAGGATTGGATCCTTGTTTCTTATCAGCTATAACTTTCCTCATTCATTAGATCAGACATCTGCTACTGATGTCAATTCAGGTTCATTAAACATTTTCCAGGCCGTGGCTGGTGTTCTGTCAGCAGTTTCACATGTAAAGACAGAGAATCATATTAGCAGTATCGCAGGAGATAGGGCTAATGGACTGGAGGGATCAAGAGCTGTATTTCAGAGAAGCAGACTTTGACTTCCTCAGGGAATTGATGGGCAGGATCCTCTGAGAAGCTAATACAAGGGGAAGAGGCTTCCAGGAGAACTGGCTGTATTTTAAAGAAGCCTTATTGATGGTGCAGCAACAAACCACCTGAATATGCAGAAAGAACAGAAAATATGGTAGGTGACCAACTTGGCATAACAGTGAAATTTCTGGTGAGCTTATACACAAAAAGGAAGCTCACAAGAAGTGGAAACTTGGCCAGATGATGAAGGAGTTTAAAAACATAGCTCAAGCATGCAGGGATATAATCAGGAAGGCCAAAGTGCAACTGGAGTTGTAGCTAGCAAGGAATGTGAAATGTAGCAAGAAGGGTTCCTACAGGGTATGTTAGCAATAAGAGAGTGTGGGGCCCTTACTGAATGGGGGAAGCAACCGAGTGATAGATGATTTGGGAAAAGCTGAAGTACTCAATGCTTTTTTTGCCTCTGTCATCATAGACAAGGTCATCTCCCAGACTGCTGCACTAGGCAACACAGTATGGGGAGGAGGTGAGCAGCCCTTAGTAGTAAAAGAACAGACTATTTAGAAAACATACACAGATCCATGGGCCTGTATCTAATGCATCAGAGGGTGCTGAGGGAGTTGGCTGGTCTGATTGCAGAGCCATTGGCCATTATTTTTTTAAAACTCGTGGTGATTGGAGGAGGTTCTAGACAATTGGAAAAAGTAAATTATAATGCCCATCTTTAAAAAGGGGAGGAAGGAGAATCTGAGGAACTATAAGCCAATCAGCCTCACCTTAGTCCCTGGAAAAATCATGCAGCAGGTTCTCAAGGATCCATTTTGAAACACTCAGAGGAGAGAGAATTGATCAGGAATAGCCAACATGGAATCACAAAGGGAAAGTGATGCCTGATCAACCCGATTGCTTTCTATGATGAGGTAACTGGCTCTGAGGACATGGGGAGGGCAGTGGATGTACTATATCTTGACTTTAGCAAAGCTTTTGATATGGTCTCCCACAGTATTCTTGCCAGCAAATTACAGATATATGACCTGGATTAATGGACTACAAGGCGGATGGAAAGCTGGCTAGATTGTCAGGCTCAATGGTAGTGATCAAAGGCTGCATGTCTAGTTGGCAGCTGGTATCAAGTGGAATGTCCTCAGGCAGTGTTTCTTAAACTTTTTAAGACCGAGAAACACCAAACAATTATTTTTTTTATGAGGAACACCAAGGATTTTTTGCTGAGGGGGAAAAAAAAGGGTTGGTGGGGAAGTTATTGGGCAAAAAAATAGAAAAGGTGGGCCTGCCCCTTTAAGGGTGGCCATTTTGAACGCTGTTCTCCATGGCACACCTTCGACTGCCATGGAACACAGTTTAAGAAACACTGTCCTAGGGGTTGGTCTGGGGGCTGGTTTTCAACATCTTTATTAAAGACCTGGATGAGGGAATGGATTTGACCCTCAACAAGTTTGTGGATGACATTAAGCTGGGGGGGGGGGGGGAGAGGCAGATACGCTGAAGAGTAGAGATAGGGTGCAGAGTGACCTAGATAAATTGGAGGATTGGGCCAAAAGAAATCTGATGAGGTTCAACAAAGACAAGTGCAGAGTCCTGCACTTGGGACGGAAGAATCCCAAGCATTGTTACAGGCTGGGGGCCGACCGGCTAGGTAGCAGTTCAGCAGAAAAGGACCTGATGCTGTGGGGAGCGTTTGCTTAGACTCGTCAGGTGACTGCACACTGCTACTCCCACCCGTCCCCACCCCACTAGCACATGGAGCTGTTTTCTCTGCCACTGTCCACAAGCCAGATCTAGCAGGATTGGGGCTTTCTTCCGCTCCCTACCTCTACCCCCACGCACCCTCTGAGCAGGGTGCCAGAACTGGTATTGTAGCCTCAAGGCTGTGTGGGCTCCCACTGCGTGGTGGGGCTGAGCTCCCTCCTCACCCTGCTGGGGGAACAGCTGCCTAGAAGCTTTCCACGCTAAAAGGGAGTGCAAAGCCAGATAAGCATCCCCCCTCATGCCTAGACCCCCACACCCCAGTCCCCCTCACTCCCCTCCCCCTGCCAAGACCCTGCACCCACAGCTTGCTCTGGCATCCTTCCTTGCTCTTGCACCCTCCCTCCTGTCCAGACACCCTAAGCCCAGTCTGCTCTTCTACCTTCCCTTGCTCCTGCACCCTACCCCCTTGTTCTCTGCTCCCTCTACCTGGGCAGACACCCTACTCCCAGCCTGCTTCTGCACCTTACCTTCCACCCCGATTCTCCACTCCATCCCTGTTCCACTCACTGGCAGCCCTGTCCTGCACACGGAATCCCTCATTTTTGTCCCTACTCCAGAGCCTAAGGGGGTCCATAAAATCCACTAACTCTGGAACCCCCAAAAAGTAAATCTGGCTTATGGAAAGCCCCAAACCTCAGTCCTCCTTGTCCCTTCTCCTTGCCCTGTGGGACTGGAGCACCAGAGGAGTGAGGTGTCTCAAATCGGGGCCACATCAATGGGAGTTTTTAGAGGAATATTTTTGCTTCCCCCTTGTGTGGTCCCCAACTGATTTTTCTGTAGGTCAATGGCCCCCAATCCAAAAAAGGTTGGCCTTCCCTACCATAAATACAGAAAACATTGAAACCTTTTGTATTGGATATAAATTAATATTTTACGTTATTGAAAATGAAGTTTGATAAAGTTAAAACACTTAATCTGTTTAATAATTTAAATTCAACTGTTCTCCCTAGCTGCAGCACTAGCAAAATGGATTGGGTGTAATTATATAATTAACATAATTTTCCAATAGCAGCTGGAAAGCACAGAAAGGTTTACATTGAATCAGGTGGTCCACAGGCCAAAAAGATTGAGAACCACTGAAACAGAGGCACCCCCAGCTCCTCCCCCTTGAGACACAGCCCTGGGCTCCCTGCTGCTCCACAAGTCCCCACTGGTCTGTTACCACAGCAGTGAAATCACTGGGTATGTCTACACTACAGTTTTTTCCAGGAAAACAATACTTGCGTCCACACTGCTATTGTGTCTTTTGACAAAAAGTTGAAAGAACGGAGGGGTTTTTCTGAGGAAGAAGCCTTTTTCCAAGAAACTTTTTTTTGGAAAAAGGTGTGTGTGGATACAGAAGAGGGAGTTCTGTCAAAAAAAGAGGCCTCCAAGAAAGAACACAGGTGCCCTGGTAGCCACTCCATCCAAACTAATCAGAACTCTGTAGTTCGTCTTAAAGCTGCAGGCACCCGGGACAAACCTTGTGGCAGGAAGCCAGCCCAGACAGCTGCACCTGACCATGTGGCTCTCCCTGCCACACAAATTGGGAACCATGGCCCAGCCACAACCCCCGTCCCTCCCTCCCCCCCCCCCCAGACACACCTGGCCCTCACAGGGAGCACGACCAGGGCTCCCAGGACTCAGCCAGGAGCACAAAAAGGCGCATGATGTCATGGTCTCGGGGGGAGACCCTGTCCCTCCTGGAGGTGTGGGGAGAGGAGGAGACCCTGCAGGATCTCCACTCCCAGAGATGCAATGACAATATCTCCAGCCAGATGGCCAAGGCTCTGGTTGTCAGAGGTCACCACCCCCAGACCTTGGAATAAGTTTGGAGCAAGGTCAAAGAGCTCTGCCAGGGCTACACTAGGGCAAGTGAGTGCAGCTTTCACCCCAGGGCAGGACCCCACTCCTGCCCCTACTATACCGAGCTCCACTGCATCCTAGGGGGTGGTACAGCCCCTTCCCCACCTCTGGTGGTGGACTCAGGACTGGAGACACCTGTCCTCACCCACCTGGGGCACCCTGGCCAGGAAGATTACCTGAAGGAGGAGGAGGAGATGGCCAGCACCATCACCCTCACCCTTGAGCCAGTACCCCAGGGCCTAGATATCTCCCAGGCATCCTCTGAGGGCGGGGAGGGATCATCAGGTGAGTGCTCAGTTTTTCATGCACACAGGCTGGGGGAGGCGGTTGCAAAGGGGATGGGGTGCGACTGGCCTTCTCAACCTGGACATCGTGCTGCACTCTGTGTAGTTGGAAGCATATGAAGTGCCAGTCTGTGCCACGTGGCCTCAGGAGGCAGCCCCGGAACACCCCCGGGCTCCTGCTTACAGGCTCTGGGGAGGCCAGACACATGTCCGACCCTGGGGGGGGGGGGGACACCCTCCCACCAGTAGCCACCTCTGGAAGCAGACTGAGGACAAGGGCACACGCATGCACACACACAGACTGAGGAGTACTGCACATGGCACATGGGCATGCCTGCACACATGAGGCCCCACTTGCTCCCATGTTCAGTGCTGCCAGATGCAGGTGTGTGCGTGGCCCCCATGGAAGCCAGGGTGCTCCAGGCCCCTCTCCCACCCAAGGAATCCCAGTGGGGCCGGACACTGCTTGTATGTGGGATGGGGGGAGAGTGGCCAGCATGGTCCCCTGGTTACCTTGGGGCTCCTGTGAAGTAGAGCCCATTGTGCAGGCCACACATGGCCTTGCTCCCGGGACATCACTGTCCTCTGGCCTGAGGACTGTTGCTTGCAGCTCACAGAGGAGGGCACAGCCTCAGGGACAGTGTCTGCATGGATGACTGACCACATCTCCCTCTTTATTCTCCAGAGACGGACAAGCTGTTGCTGAGGGACGATCACCACCAGCTGAGGCAGCCGCCCAACTCTGGGGGAGCCACAAGTGCCGAAGGGTCTAGGAGGACCTCATGAGACAGCACATGGCCAGCCTCTGGGACATGCAGCAAACCCTGGCACAGGAGGTACTGAATGACACCCAGTGGCGGAACCAAATGTGGGCTCAGCTTGTGCAGCAGGGCGAAAACATATGTGCCACCATCCGTGAAATGATGGCACACCTGGCTCCTGTCCCTGCTCCTGCCACCCTGCTTCTGCTCCCCCTGCTCCTGCTTCCCCTGCCATGGCTATGCTCCCTCTCCCTGCCCTCCCTGCTATTCATGACCCTGCTCTAGCCCCCCTCTCTTAGCCACCTGCCTGTTGTTCCAGGCCCCGCCTACCCCCGAGGTTGCCGAGGTCCCCGGACTGGAGGCAGCACTTCCAGCTGCACCACGTGCCACTCCCAGCCCTGAGCCCCCCACTGCCCCTATCCAGGTTCTGAGCCCCCCTCTTCCTCAGTTACTTTTATGATGAAAAAAATACAAAGTTCTTGATTTTCAACACAAAACTGGTGTCTTTATTGACTGTACAGGGAAGGGAGGAAGGGAGGTGTTGTTATGGGAACGGCATGGGGTGTAAGGCACAGGTCCCTAGTGGGGAGTCCCTGAGAAGAGTTACTGGGGTCCTTGAGAGAAACTCTCCTTCCGGACCTCCTGGATGCACACATCCATCTAATGGGCCTGGCAGATTGCAGCTGTGCACGGCTGCCCGAAGGCCCTTCCCTCCCAGCCAGCCTCTGCCTCCCGCCCTTCCTCTACATGATGTTGTGGAGAACACAACAAGTTGAGACCACCTCGGGGATGTTGTGCTCCCCAACATCAAGGCAAGTCAGGAGGCACTTGAACTGCACCTTCAGGCTCCCGAAGGTGCATTCCACCTATATTCGGGCCTGGCTTAGGTGGGCATTGAATTGGTCCCTGCTGGGGTCCAGGTGCTTTGAGCCCAATCTGAGGTTAAAGTTTAAATTGGATCAGGCACTTTGTAAGCATGTTGGGAAGTTGTCTCATTTGGCAATTATTATTAGGTGTTATTTACATAATAGAGGGATTGCCATCACGGTGTTGACATATACATGTCTCTCTATAAAATAGCCCAGCCCCACTGATCTCCATGGGAAATGTACCTTTCAAGCAGTGGTGGTGAGTATTAGTGACATAGAATCATAGAATCATAGAGCTGGAAGAGACCTCAGGAGGTCATCAAGTCCAGCCCCCTGCCCAAGGCAGGACCAACTCCACCCTGTAATTGTCATGGTTAGTTCAGTATTGTCATTCTGACTTGTGCAAACAGAGGGCACTTGATAATTAACCAGTTAATGTTAGATCACACTGGGGCTGCCGCCATCTCCCAGCCCCCTCCAGAGCAGCCCCTGTGAACAGCAGCCTGGACTCCCCACAAAGAGAGGATGCTCTAAACACTGGCGCAGTCCCTGCCTGTGAGATCCCCAGGTACCCCACAGACAGGGGCTGCTCTGGACGAGAGGAACCCCTATCTGCAGCAGGCCCTCTATGGGGCTGGAGTAGCCTCTGCCCACAGAAGGTGGGGAGCTGCTCCAGCCCCCTCTGATTATCAGGTAATTAGAACTGGTAAGCATCATCCGTTAAGAGAATTAAGGAAGTCGTCCCATGAAATTGTGGGATAGTTCTGGATGACTCCCAGATGGGGCTGCATCTACACTGCAAAGTAATAGGTCTGAGATCCTGGATCTTATCTTCAATTGAGGTAGGACTGCTAGCACTGCAGTGTCATGACACTCTAGGTCTAGGGCCTAGGTTAATGCAATTGAACTATAGTTGCATGGGGGGGCTCCTATGGTGCCCCAACCCATCCCTATTGGTAGAAAAGAGCAGAAGGAATTCTTAGAGGGGTCACATGACATGCCTTACTTCCAGTCATGTGTCCATCTTGACCCCGGAAGTACTACCCCCAGGGTGGGACTTCCTGTGGCAGGTGGGCAGGGCGTAAGGGTCAGGGCGTGGCTAGCGGTGCCAGGGGTCTGGCTAGTGCTATCAGGGGGCATGGCTAATCTGTCCCCATTTTTGCTTCAGAAAATATGGTCACTGTAGATATGAGTCAACAGTAAGTCCTTGTTACCAAGAAAGCTAGAGGCATATTGGACTTCATTAGTAGGAGCATTGCTAGCAGACCAAGGGTTATTGCTAACAGATCAAAGTTATTCCCCTTTATTTGGCACTGGTGAGGCCACATCTGGAATACTGTGTTCAGTTTTGGGCCCCACAACAGAAGGGATATGGATAAATTGGAGAGAAACCAGTATGGGACAAAGAAAATGATTAGGGGGCTAGGTACATGACTTATGATGAGAGAATGAGGGAACGAGGAGTATTTAGTCTTCAGAAGAAAAGAATGAAGTGGGTTTTGATGACAGCCATCAACTATCTGCAGGGGGCTTCCAAAGAGGATGGAAAGAGGATGTTCTCAGTGGTGATAGAAGACATACTTAACCTTAAGGGCCAGAATTTTCAAAGGAATCTAAGGGCCAGATTTGCAAAGGCATTTGGGTTTTTCAAAAACTTCTGAGCAGGTTAGGCCCCTAATTCTTATTCAAATGAATGGGAATTGGTCACCTGTCCTCATCTTTAGATGCCTCAATACTTTTGAAAAGCTGGCTCTACCTTAGGGATTTAGGTAAGTAATTTCCATTGTTTTTCAATGAGTGTTAGACACACAGGGTAATATTTTCATGAATGCTTAAGTGACTTAGAAGCCTAAGTTCTATTTTTCAAATGTAACTTAGACATGTAGGAGCTTAAATCTCACTAAAATTCAGTGGGAATTAGCCTCCAAAGTCATGAAGGTGTTTTTGAAAAATTCACTCCAGTCCCTTTAGCCTCCTTTGCAAATCTCAGACAAACCCTTTGCAGAGAAGCTTGCAATTGAAATCTCATTCTGCGTCAACATACATACAAAGACTGCTTGTTTATTATTTTAGGGCAGGGGTGGACAATCATTTTTGAAGAGGGGTCACTCCACAAATTTCTGAAGTGGTTGCGGGCCACCCTGAAAGGGGACAGGCCTCAGGAAGAAGGGGTGGGGCCATGAGGCTTGCCATGCTGCCCTGCCCACAGACCCTGATTGGCTTGGGGGCAGGGAGAGCGTGTGAAGTCTTTGCCCCTCAGATGTGACGAAGTGGGGATGCTGTCCACTCGTATGGCCCTGGATTCACTCTGGTTTTGCATTCACTGGCTGCTGTGGTGTGCTGAGTGTGACCCCTACTGCCCTATGCTGGTTGGCAGAGACTGTGGCTGCATCTAGACTGGCATGATTTTGCGGAAATGCTTTTAAGTTTTTTCCGCAAAAGAGTGTCTAGATTGGCACGGGTGTCTTTGCGCAAAAAGTGCTTTTGCGCAAAAACATCCGTTGCCAGTCTAGACGCAATTTTGCGCAAGAAAGCCCCGATCGCCATTTTCGCCATAGGGGCTTTTTTGTGCAAAACAGTTCTTCCCTGTCTACACTGGCCCTCTTGCGCAAGTATTCTTGTGCAAGAGGGCTTATTCCTGAGCGGGAGCATCATAGTATTTCCGCAAGAACACTGACAATCTTATATTAGATCGTCAGTGTTCTTGTGCAAATTCAAGCGGCCAGTGTAGACAGCTGGCAAGTTTTTGCACAAAAGCGGACGCTTTTGTGCAAAATCTTGCCAGTCTAGACACACCCTCTGTGTGTCTGTGGCACGTAGGCAATGGCCTAGCCACTCACACCTTGCCAGGGGAAGGAGTTTGAACAAAGGAAGGGGTGTGGCTGCCTGGGGGGAGTGAGTGACCAGTGGCTGGGAGAAAGGGCATTCTTGGCTGGGGGAAGCATGAAGAAAGCAGACTTAGTCCAGTACAGGGGGGTTCAGGGGACTGTAAACCCCTTCCCCCCAAGAAGACTAAGGCTGTCTGCCCTGGCTCCTACGTCAACATCGAGCCTGTGCTGTGCTGTATCTTGGAGATGTAATAAACCCATTTTACTCTACTGGCTGGTGGGAGAGTCACATCTGGCTGCGGATGGGGGTGCAGCATTGGGGATATCTAGTGAGGAATGGAAAGGTACAACCCCTCTAGGACAAAACAGATGCCCTAGACAAAACCCCAGTTCCCAGAACAAAAAAGCAGGAGTGGGCCTTTTTGGGGTTGCCCAGCTATTACCATCACTTTTATCCCACATTTTGCAACCCTGGCCACTCCATTATCAGATCTAACCAAAGCTTCAGCACCAAATGTTGTAAAGTGGATGCCCGAATGCCAAAAGCCATTTCAAACCATAAAAAGACATTCTAGGAACAACCAGTGCTTCGATGCCCTGACTTCTCTCAACCATTCATCTTGCACACCGATGCTTCGATACTAGGTTGGGGAGTGGTGCTATCTCAGAATTTCCAGGGACTGGACTTTGACTCGCCTGCAGATAGGTGAGTTAAATACTGTGAGACCCCTTCAGCCACAAAGGGGCGCTCACACACAATAATGAACCTTTTACATTGGGGTAGGGGGGTAGGAGTGTGTGGCCAAGAGATTTACCCATGAGACTCCTGGCCAGCAGCCCAGCACATTTCTTAGGAACCTGTCCTGCCCCCACACAGGCTTCAGAGGCCACGTGCATTGGTGATTAAGAGCCTGAGGGGAGGGAGGGAGTGGTGCTTCATGCACTGCGTGTTCTTCAAACAGACAGCTCCCATTGGCCAGAAACCAGCCAATGGAATTGTGCTGGGGCAGGAGCAGTGGGTGAAGCACCACTCCCCTCTCCCTACTGCTCTCAGCTGTGAAACACAAACGGTCCAGCAGTCACTTTTCTGAGTGGCGGTGAGGGGGTGGGGCAAGCAGGGGAGTCTGCCTGTTTTGCCCAGGTCTGTTTTAGGGTTTCTCATAGGCAGCCAGTGGTTTGTTACTCTGTTATTATTCTTGGGACCTGAGCTGAATAAAAGAAGTTGAAATTCATCCCCTGTCCAAAGGCCCAGCAAAAGACATATACAACAGTTCAGTCCCACTTTTAGGGCTTGTCATCACTACATGGAAGATCACCTCTGCCATGATAGTTTCTGGAGATCGATTTAGAAAGTCTAGTTAAGATGCTGCCAAGGTAAGCCAACTCCTGCTATGTATCCTATGTAGCTGGAATTGCGTACCTTCAGCCAAGCTGCCAGTACCATGTACTAGTTAAGTTCCTGTTGCAAATAATGCATGAGCCTCTTGCTAATCCTCTGCCCAGAGATGAATTTCAGCCCCCGGTTTCTTCCTGTAGCGCTGAGCAACACATGCCAGCTGGGTACTACGAAGTTGTTTGCAGTTGTTGGGCTTTGTAAGAAATTAGTCTGAGTTTGATGTCACCAACACCTGTGTAAGCCAGGAGTAATTCTTCTGACATGAGTGGAATCACACTGATGTAACTGAGATCAGAATTGGGTTCACTTTTTTATTATTGTGGGGCTGTTCACAAGTACTTGTATTCTCAGGCTTTCTTGTTATAGCATCTCTTATGAGCATTGCATAGTTTGCATCAATTTGCAGTCTCTAGTGGGCACTGGGCAATGCACCTCTTGATTGTTCATAAATGCAGGGTTTGCCTTTGTCTGACAGTTTATGAAATGGTGTCTCATATTGGGACCCTGACAGATTAAGAGATATAATTCTGAGTAATTTCCCATGAGAACTAGGGAGGTGAGGGGGAGTTATGTTTTTCAACAATGTCCTAAAACATCCCAAAAAACATCTGTAATTCCAGTCCTATAACCCACTGTCAAATTCCTGGGTCCTTGACAGTTTACTCTCTAAAATGAGGTTTGCCTCATTCAGCATTTTAAGGTTCTTCTGACCTTTATTCTTTTCCCCCTCCCGTTTCCTACATAATAAAAGTGTAGGGACATTTTTTTTCTTGAAATAAAAATGGTAGCTTTAGTCACAAGATGAAAGCAACAGGATTTTAGATGGAATGGGTCACTGGAGGACACAAATCATTTTAAAAGATTAAGAACTAAAAATAATAGCAATTCAAACCCCAGGGGAAGAGAAGCTGATGGCAAAGGTTATTAATTGGCTGGGGAGATTTTTGACTACAAACAACAGAAGTAATTTTATCCATCTTATTATTTTTGTGGGCTAAGAGAAATATAGAAATTTATATTGTAAATTGTAGCATTAATGTGATGTGGCTGCTCATGTTGACTGATTGCAATTGCTGTGTTAATTCATTACTCTGATGGAGCCAAAGCAATCATTTTCCCCTGCACTTTATTTATTTACTTTATTGGCATTTCTAGAGCACTCATCCCCTTGGTATCTGTGCACCAAACAAGATTTTAAATGCTGCATCTGCTTCTGGAAGTTAGAACTTTCTGTGAGAAATAAATGAAGTATTTTTAATCATGTGAGTTGCCAGGTATTGTGGTCAAAATGTATAATCAACTCATATCTAAGAAATTTTTTTTTGTTCTTCTTGGATTCTGTTGAATTGAAACAAAATGTTTCATTTGGAAGAAACACTGGACAATTTTGACAGCTGAAATTTCCTCCTCCCGGATATTTTTGCATCATTTGAAATGTTGCTTTTCATTGGAGAAAAAATCTTAGTGCAATCATTTCAATCAACCCTATAGATAGCCAGGAAATGAGGTTGCTGGATTTAATTATTCATTCACAGAACAAATTAAAAGGCACGGTGAGGACCTTGCCCTACTGAAATCAACAATTAAGCTACCATTGACTTCAGCAATGGCAGAATTACACCCACAGACCCTGTCCCAAAGAATTTAAAAGCGAAGTTCCTGGTGCTACAAAACAGCAGGCAGCTCTTTCGCTTTGTAATCAGAATGATCCAACTGAAGAACTAAGCTGTTAACCTAGTTTAGAAGTCATGTGTCTGCAGCTCAACCTCCAATTATTTGGCATTACAATACACTTCTAGTTCAGCCAATCATTGGCTTGACAAGTCCCAGATCCCTCTTGATTTTGGTAGAATACCTTTGAGGATCTGGGCCTGACATCCCTTTCAGTTATGGTTCAGAGATTAACTGCTGACCTTTCATTCCTAACTAAGGCAAAATTCCCATGGATGTCAATGGGAATTGCTCCTTTGGACATGTTGAAAGGTCAGGTACTCCACCATTTCTCTCTGAATCACACCCATTTCAAGGTTTTCAGAAGAGTTGCCTCTGTTAGAATCAGAATCCTAGGGTTGGAAGAGACCTCAGGAGGTCAATGAGTCCAAAACCCTGCTAAAAGCAGGACCAATCCCAACTAAATCATCCCAGCCAGAGCTTTGTCAAGCCAGGACTTAAAAACCTCTAGGGATGGAGATTCCACCCCCTCCCCAGGTAGCCCATTCCAGTGCTTCAGCTCCCTCCTAGTAAAATTACTTTTCCTAATATCCAGCCTAGACCTCCCCCACTGCAACTTGAGACCATTGCTCCTCATTCTGTCATCTGTTAGCTGCTGTGAATGAGCAATCGAATAAGGGATACATAGTCGACAGCAATGAAGACAAGAGGCTGTGTTCTTGAATGCTGCTTGAGTATCTTTGCTGGAAAATCCAGCTGGAACAACTACATTATGGCACAGGATGCTCAGTGTTCATGCCACCACTGTGCCTGTTCCTTCAATACCGTGTTCTTGTTTCTCCTGCCTTGCACTAAGCCTTGCTTCTGTCCTACCTCTGCCTTGACCTGCCTCCTTGCCAGCTACCCTGCTTGCTTCAGTTGCTGCCTGTGGCTTTGAGCCTTGACTTTGCTTTTGTATTCAGGTCTCGCCCTCATACTTGGTTCTTTATGCCTGCTCCAACCACTAGACTAGACTGCCCTCCTCCTAGTCAGGTGACAGGATGCTTGCTTCTTGCCTAATGGATTTGTTGTATGAGAGTGTTTTATGTTTCCAGCAGGATCTAGTGGCAACCATTACCTTTTTTCTTTTTAAAAATTTTTACCCATCTATCTCGTTCTCTGAAGTGGCAGAACAAATATATATAAAACATTTGACAATGTTGGTAAGGGAGAAAAATTAATCCATGTGACCTTCATTTGGCATTCTTAAAAGCCAGCAAAAGGCACCTGAGCTCTAAGCCCTTTGGCGATTTTAGCTATGATTTGTAGCTGAACTCCTCAACTCCCAACCATTCTACAAGTTCCATGCATAATGCAGCAGTAGTTTTGATTGAAGTAAAAAAAAAATCTGCTGACAGAATGTATTGTCAGGCATCTGGGGAGATGTCTAATTAATTATTATAATTGACATCCACACCAGATGTCTGATATATGACAGTCTCTTTGTTGATAAAAGGTTTTGCTAATTCTGTCTGAACAGCACTTTCAGAACAATATGTTTTCCATTTAGGTCACAGGAAAATATGATTTATTTTTTTCAGGAAATTGAATTTTTCTGGATAAGCTGTATTGTTTTGTCTTGCTTTCCAACTTCTAGCCTGCTCTGAAAATGCATGGGATGAAGGATGATATGGAAAAGCATTCATCACAAACGTGACCACTTATTAAAAGTACTTAGCTGACAAGTGCAGGATTTATCATCTTTTATTTTCCATAGTCATAAAGTAAAGTAGTTGAGCTGACATCTACAAAAACGATATAAATAAATGAAACCTGCAAGCCTCAATCAAAGAACCTGAACTGAAAAAGATGCATGACGTTCATTAATGGGGATCAACTGCTTCTGAGCTCTTCTATGTCATGTTTGTACTTCAAGAAATCCTGGGTTAAAGAAGTTCAAAACAAAAAAGCAAGTTGGACATTTATCCAAAGTTCAAACACCACCTCAACCTTGAAACTTTTCTAAGGTTTGAATAAAGTTAGGCTGACTATCTTCTGTGATAAGTTTTGTTCTCATGCACATCTTGGAAGGGGAGGAAGTTTTGCAGAAATTTTGGTGGTGCCCAGAATGCCCAGAGCTCAAACCTCTCTGCCATCTAAACGCTCTCTCCCCACCCCTCATCTGTCCAAGGTTCTGGGACAGAGTTTGTTTAGCAGGCTTTCTGCTTCTTATGTACTTAAAAAATTGCTACAGGTTGAACCTTTCTAGTCTGGCACTCTCTTGTCCAGCAACATCTGTGGCTCGGTGTGATTTTAGTTAGCCGGATATCCACTTGTCATGGGTATGGCCAAGTTTCCCATGGTCCCATAAAGTTTGTTTAGAGTACCAGTCCTGGCTCCCAGTGTTCTGTGCTATTATTTAGCTCTAATTTACCCCTAACTGTCTTCAATGAGCCCAGTAAGCAGTGGAAATGTTGGTAATACTGCTAGACAGTACCAAACTCCTGTGATTCAGCAAATTCTTTGGTTCGGCACAGGTCATGTCACAAGGGTGCCAGACTAGAGCGGTTAGAACATAAGAATGGCCATACTGGGTCAGACCAAAGATCCATATAGCACAGTATCCTGTCTTCTGACAGTGGCTAATGCCAGATGCCCCAGACGGAGTTAACAGAACAGGTAATCAAGTGATTCCTCTCTTGTCACTCATTCCAATCCTCTGACAAACAGAGGCTAGGGACACCATTCCTACCCTGCCCGGCTAATAGCCATTGATGGACCTAACCTCCAAGAATTTATCTAGTTCTGATCTTCACAACATCCTCTGGCAAGGAGTTCCACATGTTGACTCTGAGCTGCATGAAGAAAAACTTCCTTTTGTTTGTTATAAACTTGCTACCTATTAATTTCATTTGGTGACCCCTAGTTCTTATGTTATGGGAACAAGTAAATAACTGTTCCTTATTCACTTTCTTCATACCTGTCATGATTTATAGACGTCTATCATATCCCCCCCTTTAGTCCCCTCTTTTCTAAGACGAAAAGTCTCAGTCTTTTTAATCTCTCTTCATATGGCATGGTTCCAAACTCTTAATTATTTTTGTTGCCCTTTTCTGAACTTTTTTTTTTGAGTTGAGATGACCACATCTATACACAGTATTCAAGATGTGGGTGTAAAATGGTTTTATATAGAGGCAATAAGATATTCTCTGTTTTATTTTCTATCCCTTTTTAAATGTTTCCTAACATTCGGATTGCTTTTTTGAGTGCCACTGCACACTGAATAGATGTTTTCAGAGAACTATTCCATTATGAATCCAAGTTCTCTCTCTTGAGTAGTTATAGCTAAATTAGTTCCCGTCATATGGTATGTATAATTGGGATTATTTTTTCCAGTGTGCATTACTTTGCATTTATCAACATTAAAATTAATTTGCCATTTTGTTACCCAATCGCCTAGTTTTGTGAGATCATTTTGAAGCTCTTCAGAATCTGCTTTGTTCTTATCTATCTTGAGCAGTTTGGTATCATCTGCAAATTTTGCCACCTCACTGTTTACTCCTTTCTCCAGATCATTTATAAATAGGTTAAATAGGATTGGTCCATGGATGGACCCATGGGGGACAACACTAGTTACCTCTCTCCTTTTGGAAAACTTACCATTTATTCCTATCCTTTGTTTCCTGTCTTTTAACCAGTTATCAGTCCATGAGAGGACCTTCCCTCTTACCCTATGACAACTAACTTCACTTAAGAGCCTTTGTCAAAAGCTTTCTAGAAATCTAAGCACATTATATACACAGGATCCCCCTTGTACACATGCTTGTTGACCCTCTCAAAGAACTCTAGTAGATCAGTAAGGCATGATTTTCCTTTACAGAATCCATGTTGACTTTTCCCCAACAAATTATGTTCATCTATGTGTCTGACCATTCTATTCTTTACTATAGTTTCAACTGATTTGCCAGGTACTGACATTAGACTTCATCATCATCATCATCAACAACCATGGGCTCAACGCCCTTTGGTGTCCGATGCCTCCCGCACTATTTCCTTCTATCTTTCCCTACGTTCTCTAGTTCAATCCCATCTACACTGATCTTTCTTCCTATTTCCTTATCTCCAAATACCATTGTCTTTGTTTTATCGATATTCATAATCAGTCCATGCTGCTTCCCTTCTTCATTTAACACCTGCACTGATCTCTCTAGCTTCTCTTCATCTTTCTCGATGATAACTATATCATCCATGAACCTCAAGTTGTTAATTCTCATCCCGTGCACCGATATCCCTTCTACCTCTTCCTTGATCTTGTCCATCACTCTCTCTAGGTGCGTGATGAAGATACTCGGCAATATTGGATCTCCTTGTCTCGTACCTCTACTCATTCTAAACCAACTTCCCAACTCTCCGCACATTCTCACCGCTGCCTCCGCATTATCGTTGATATCCTTCAACAATCATATCAGTCTGCTATCCACTCCGTATGACTCCAACACTGACAAGTCACTTTCTGATCTATACTGTCAAATGCCTTCTGAAAATCGACAAAGCAATTGTAGATGTTCTTGTTCTGTCACCAAGCTTTCTCTGCTATCAATCTTAGTGCCAATATCTGCTGTATGGTACTTCTATCTTTCCTGAATCCCGCTTGCTCATCCACGAGATGTTATTTTGTCTGTGATCTCAATCTATCCATCAGTATCATCATCAGCACCATGCCTAGATGACTCGTTAAGGCAATAGTTCTTGTACTCCAATGCGCTTCCTTTTTTGTGTATTGTCACTAGCACAGATCTTGTCCATTCCTCAGGTGCCTTCCCTTCTTTCCATACTATATTACCTAGTCAGTGTATTTCCTGAATCATACTTTCTCCACCATATTTTATCATCTCTCCCATGATCTTATTATTTCCAGGGCTCTTATTGTTCTTTAGTTGTTTCACTGCTCTTTCTACTTCCTCCTTTAAAATATCAGTCTCGTTCTCGATGCTCGTCGGTGATATCTCTTTCAATTCTTTGATCAGTCTCTCTGACACACTCAGGTCCAACTGTGCTTTGTACAGATCAGTACAATATCTTGTCCATCGCTGCACAACCTTCTCCTTGATCATGAGCACCTTATCATTCTTGTCTTTGATCACCATCTGCTTCGGCTGCCACTTCCTATTAATATTCCTAATCATTTTATATACGTCCCTGATCTTACACTTGCTGTAATACCTCTCTATATCTTCACACTGCTCCTCTAACCACTTTGCCTTATCCATTCTGGCCGCTATCCTTACCTCATTGCATTTCACTCTATATTGCTGTTCTGCCCTCTTGGAGACATCCCCTTTGATCTTCAATACTCGCTTCTCTTGGACCAACTTCAGTGTCTCCTGTGTAATCCACTTCTTATTGATCTTCTCTTCTTCTGGAACCGTCTGGTCTGTAATATCTAGGACCACCTCTACAGTCCTTTTTAAATATTTGTATCACATTAGCTATCTTCCAGTCATTAGGTACAGAAGCTGATAGAGGGGATAGGCTACAAACCACAGTCAATAGTTCTGCAATTTCTCATTTGAGTGAACTCTTGGGTGAATGCCATCTGGTCCCGGTGAGTTGTTACTTTCAAGTTTATCAATTTGTTCCAAAACCTCCTCTAATGATGCCTCAATCTGGGACAATTCCTCAGATTTGTCACCTAAAAAGAATGGCTCAGGTTTGGGAATCTCTCTAATATCCTCAGCTGTGAAGACCAATGAAAAAAATTCATTTAGTTTCTCTTCAATGACCTTATAATATTTGAATGTACCTTTAGCATGTCGATCATTCAGTGGCTCCATTGGTTGTTTAGCAGAATTCCTGCTTGTGATGTACTTAAAAATATTTTGCTATTACCTTTTGGGTTTTTGGCTAGCTGATCTTTAAACTCTTTTTTTTTTATTTCATAGAAACATAGAATCATAGAGCTGGAAGAGATCTCAGGAGGTTATCAGGTCCATCCCCTACCCAAGGCAGGACCAATCCCAACTAAATCAACCCAGTCAGGGCTTTGTCAAGCCGACACTTAAAAACCTCTAGGGATGGAGATTCCACCACCTCCATAGGTAACCCATTCCAATGCATCACCACCCTCCTAGTGAAATAGTTTTTCCTAATATCCAACCTAGATCTCTCCCACTGTAACTTGAGACCATTGCTTCCCATTCTGCCATCCGTTACTACTGTGAACAGCCTCTCTCCATCCTCTTTGGAACCTCCCTTCAGGAAGTTGAAGGCTGCTATCAAATCCCCCCTCACTCTTTTCTGCAGACTAAACAAACCCAAATCCCGCAGTCTCTCCTCATAGGTCATGTGCTCCAGCCCCCTAATCATTTTGGTTGCCCTCCGCGGGACCCTCTCCAATGCATCCACATCTTTTCTATAGTGGGGGGCCCAGAACTGGACACAATACTTCAGATGTGGCCTCACCAGAGCTGAATAAAGGGGAATAATCACTTCTCTAGATCTGCTGGCAATGCTCTTCCTAATGCACCCTAATATGCCATTAGCCTTCTTGACTACAAGGTCACACTGTTGACTCATATCCAGTTTCTCATCCACTGTAATCCCCAGGTCCCTTTCTGCAGAACTGCTACTAAGCCATTTGGTCCCCAGCCTGTAACAATGCTTGGGATTCTTCCATCCCAAGTGCAAGACTCTACACTTGTTCTTGTTGAACCTCATCAGATTTCTTTGCGCTCAATCCTCTAAGTTGTCTAGGTCACTATGGACCCTATCCCTGCCCTCCAGCGTATCTACCTCTCCCCCTAGCCTAGTGTCATCTGCAAACTTGCTGAGGGTGCAATCCATCCCCTCATCCAGGTCATTAATAAAGATAGCTTCAGGGGGTAGCTGAGGGTATGTCTACACTACCACCCTAGTTCGAACTAGGGTGGTTAATGTAGGCATTCGAAGTTGCAAATGAAGCCCGGGATTTAAATATCCCGGGCTTCATTTGCATCTTGCCGGGCGGGCGCCATTTTTAAATGCCCTTAGGTCGAACTCCGTGCCCGTGGCTACACGCGGCACGGAGTAGGTAGTTCGAATTAGGATCTCTGATTCGAACTACCGGTACACCTCGTTCCACGAGGAGTAACGGTAGTTCGAATTAGAGATCCTAATTCGAACTACCTATTCCGTGCCGCGTGTAGCCACGGGCACGGAGTTCGAACTAAGGGCATTTAAAAATGGCGCCCGCCCGGCAAGATGCAAATGAAGCCCGGGATATTTAAATCCCGGGCTTCATTTGCAACTTCGAATGCCTACGTTAGCCACCCTAGTTCGAACTAGGGTGGTAGTGTAGACATACCCTGAGTTAGTCTGTACAGAAAAAAACAACAAATGGTCTGGTAGCACTTTATAGACTAACAAAACATGTAGATGGTATCATGAGCTTTCGGGAGCACAGCCCATTTCTTCAGATGACCAGAGTTATGAGTTTAGGATGTGCAGACCCAACATAAATAGGAGAGGGGAAGGGAAAAGAAAGAGGGGGGAAGGGAGACAGGGAACTAGAGGGAATCAGTAAGTATCTGAAGATTGGGTAGTTAAAACAAAGCAGATAAGAATCAAAGTCAATTGATAGTATCCTTCCTGACATAGGAGTCTACACAAAGAGCTGTTTGCACCTTCATCGGCTGTTAAGTTGGTAGTGCTCCAACCAACCTTCATCACGAATGAGTCCATTAGCATGTAAACTGAATTGCAGGTGAACTCTAATTCCAATGTTTCTCTGTGTATCTGGCTAGTAGAACTGGTTTGTGACAAGACAGCTACTTGAAGATCTTTTAAACAGTGATTAGGAAGATTGAAGTGTTCCCCAATAGGTTTCTGTATGTTCCCTTTACATATATCTGATTTGTGTCCATTGATTCTTTCCCACAGAGACTGTCCAGTTTGTCCAATGTATATAGCAGTGGGCATTGCTGGCATTTGATGGCATAGATCAAATTACTGGATGTGCAGTCAAATGACCTTTTCATTTGGTAGCTTATGTTGTTGGCTCCAGTGATGAATTTGCTTGTATAGATATGTGGGCAGAGTTGGCATTGTTTTTGGTTGCAGGGCTGGGTTCCTGGATGCTTATGATGTTGTTGTGTGGCATGGTTACCGGAAAGAATTTGTTTCAGGTTGGGGGGTTGTCTGTAAGCGAGAATAGGCTTTTCTCCCAAGGCCTCTGAGAGTGAGGGATCATGTTCCAAGATGGGTTGTAGATTGTGTATAATGCGCTAGAAGGGTCTGAGTTGTGGACTATAGATAATGAGTGGAATTCTGTTATTTTCTCTTTTGGGTCTGTCTTGAAGTAGTTCATGTCTGAGTACTTCTTTGGCTCTGTCAATTTGTTTTTTCACTTCTCCAGGTGGGTATTTCAGTTTTAGGAATGCTCTATAAAGATCCTGTAAGTGATTGTCTCTGTCTGTGGGGTCGGAGCAAATCCAGTTGTATCTTAGGGCTTGGCTGTATACAATAGATTGAGAAATGTGTCTGGGATGGAAGCTGGAGGCATGAAGGTAAGTGTAGTGATCAGTGGGTTTCCGGTATAAGGTGATGGAAATTTGTCCATTATTTAACTGTACTGTCGTGTCTAGGAAGTGGATTTCTCGTGTGAACTGGTCCAGGCTGAGGCTGATGGAGGGGTGGAAATTGTTGAAATCCTTGTGAAATTCTTCAAGAGTCTTTTTTCCGTGGGTCCATATGATGAAGATGTCATCGATGTAGCATAAAGTACGGGTGTTAGGGGGCGAGATCTGAGGAAACGTTATTCAAGGTCAGCCATAAAGATGTTGGCATATTGTGATGCCATGCGAGTGCCCATGGCTGTGCCGCTGACTTGGAGATAGAAATTGTTTCCAAATTGGAAGCAGTTGTGGGTGAGGACAAAGTCGCAGAGCTCTGTAATCAGGTGTGCAGTGTTTTTATTGGGGATAGTGTTCCTGATGACCTGTAACTTTTTTGGAGCTGTGTGCCTGGCTCGCCCCTGCCCTCTGTTGACAGGACACCCACATGCGGCCCGCCATCCCCCTGGAGAAGCGGGTCACAATCGCCATCTGGAAGCTCGCCACCCCTCGCCACCCCTGACAGCTACTGGTCGGTGGGCAACCAGTTCGGCATGGCCCAAGGAAAGTCCATTGTCAGGGCCCTCCTCATGGAGGTAAGGCACTCTGGGGTTGCAGTCTCTGGAGGGGAGAGTGTTGAATAAGGGGGACCCTCGGGAAAGGGGGGCTGAGGGCTGGGAGGAAAGCCTCATCTCCAGGAGCTTGTGCCATCCCACACTCACACAGGCTTGCTGCAGGAGAGGGGCAGCCGCATAGGAGGTGGCTCCTGGGGTGTTTGGGGGGGCATGAGAGGGGAGCAGGGCAGGCACCTCCCAAGGGCTCAGGCACCCCCTCTCTCATTCTCTGTTTTGTGTGTTTCTTTGTCTCCTTCTGCAGGTTGTGAGGACCATCAACTTTGTCCTGCTGCGCAGGGTCATCCGCCTGGGAAACCTGGATGCAACTGTGGCCGGACATGACACCATACATGGTGTCACACCACTGCATAAGTTGGTCCCAGGCACGCTCCCGCCACTCCAGGTTTGTGTGGACCTTGTGTGCCAGGGTCTGGTGTACATCCCGAAGGACACTTATATGCTGCTGCAGCAGGTCTTCTTGGACCTTGGCGCACCTTCAGGTCCCCTGGGCTCTGGCGGGTGGCTGCGATGATGTGGCTCAGCCCTCAGTCCCGGCTGGTCCGGCTGTGGAGAACACACAGAGGGCGAGGCAGTCAGCCATCCCTGCAGACACTGTCCCTGAGGCCAGGACCTCCTCTGTGAGCAGCCATCAACAGTCCGCATCCCAAAGGAGGGGGGTGTCCTGGGTGCAAGGCCATGTGTGGCCTGAACAGCAGGCAATGCCTCACAGGGGCCCCGACATGCCCAGGGGACCATGCTGCTCTCTCTCCCCACCTCCCCTGGCCCATGCACAAGCATCCAAGGGAAGTATCCAGCCACAGCGGCATTCCCTCATGGGTGGCAAAAGAGCCGGGAGCAGCCTGGGCCTCCCAGGGGTCTGCACACAAAGGTGAGGGTCACTGGCTGTGTGTGGGAGCAGCTGCTGCCTTGCACATGCAAGCATGCCCACATGCTGTGTTCAGCACTCCTCGGTCTGTGTGTGGTCATGCCTGCCCCCTTGTGGCTAGACTACTTCCAGCCAGGGTGCCCCCACCCCGTGGCACGTGGACGTGTGTGGCCTCCCCGGAGCCTGGGAGCAGGATCCCACCCATGCTCAGCGGCTGCCTGCTGCGTCCACATGCCGCACAGTCATGCAGCACATGGTTGCATGTGCACAGACCACAGCACGACATTGATCTGAGCATCCCACGCAACACTCGCCCTCTGGCCCCTGTGCACCCGCCTCTCCTGCCGTGTGTGTGTGACACAGTGAGACCACTCACCTGAAGATCCCTCCCAGGTGTCTGAGGAGGCCTGGAAGACATCTCGGCTCCCTTGCACTGGCTCAAGGGAGAGGGTCACGGTTCCTGTCTCCTCCTCCTCCTCTTCCTCCAGCACTGCTCCTCCTCCAGGGCGATCTCCAGCTGGTCTATGATGGGGGTCTTGACCCCAGAGTCCACCAGATTGGGTGGGGGAAATGTTTCCCCACCCCCAGAATCTGGTGCAGCTCCCTGTAGTAGGGGCAGTTGTGGGGTCCTGCCCCTGAGCGGGTGCTGTGCTCAGTAGCCCGGACATATCCCTGGAGGAGCTCCTTCACCTTACTCCGGACCTGTTCCATGGTCTGGGATGCGTGTCTACGCTCCACCAGGGATGCAGCCATCTGGAAAATCTCATCTATGTACCTCTCTGCCTCCCTTAGTTCTTCCAGTTATGCCATCCTGGTCTCCAAAGCCTGTACCTGGTCCCTGAGGACCAGGAGTTCCTTGCACTTAATCCTGTATGCTGTATTGGGTGCAATAAACAGAATAGCCCCCACTCTGTTAATGGGCTTCTGCCTGCCTCCTCTTTTTACTCTTTGAGCTTTCTTGACATTTATTTTTTTAATCAGGTGCTATTGATTTTCCTTTAAAGAACTACAAAAATGTTAAGTGTATTTAGCCCCCCTCAAATTAAGCCTTTAAGCTCCCTAACAAAATTCCCCTGTTAGCCCACCTTTTGTTTCTAATCTTGTGACTGGAGAACCTGATAACGCTTTTAGGATCTTCTAATGATCCTTAGTTCACTTTAATGACAAACAAACTCCCTGCTGAAAGGCTGTGCGGCTCCCAGCTTCTGAATTCCTCACTTTCACATGCAGGCTGTGTTGCTGGAGCCCAGCCCCTGACCCTGACTATTCATGGCACTTGAGCACTTTGGGCCTGTTCACTGTCTTTGCACCTTGGCACTTTCTGGTTCTGTCTCAAACCAAGGAGAAAAATTGTCTTTCATGGTATCTTCAGCCTGACCAGAAGTAGGAAGAGCTAGACATCTTACAGGACAGCCAGTTCTCATGAGATTTCTGGCAAAGCTTTGAAGGCCTGAGATGTTCCATTTTGGATTAGCAACTCAGTTTTGGGGATGTTTCTGCAAACTGGACCTCTAAACTGCTTGAGGTTCACCCATTGGTGGCCATCACTCAATTTATTAGCTAATATTTTCCCTCTCTATATGATTCTTATGATCCCATCAGGCCTCAGCTTTGCCTCTGATGTCCTTCATGCTTCAGGCCCATACGTTGCAGTAGCCATCCTAAATTAACAGGATTCCCTTCAGGTTCAATTAACCCCAGTTCCTGATCAGACAGTATTTCCCCCTCCTTCCAACCCAAGAGGCCAGCTAAATTAGTCTCATTCCAGAGCTGAGACTCAGTAAATTTAGACTCTAAACTGATATAATTAGCACTTTGATCTCCCTCAGTGTGGATGGCACACCAGCTTAGACTCATTCCCTCTGGGTTTTCTTTGACTTCTGAAAATTTTACCCTTTCTCTACATTATATATGCACTGATTTAACTCAGCTTACACACTGATCTGGTTAAATCAGTGCTACCCACTTGTATAGGCACTCTGATTTCACTTTAACAATCCCTGACATCAGTTTTCAGATTCTATAGACACACAAATTGCCCGTTTAACTACAATTGGTGAACATCCTCAGCAGAAATCGAAGCAAGTATTCATCCAACCTTCTTCAGAATGAAACTATTGAATTGTGCATGAATGCAGACTTATTCTGATTTATGAGTATTTCCCCTTTTTTCTTTATTGATATCTTGACATGCTTAGTGGCATAAAGATATATAAATTCCCTGACTGGAGATGTAACCTATACTACCTATTGGGAGTGCGTGAAACCTTCCCACACCTATGGTGTTCGTATCACTTTTAATCTTGCAGAGGCATTAAGACACTAACTGAATATCAGTTCAATAATGTCCTAGAGGAATTAGAGTATGCAAGACAGTGTTTTTTCCCTAGCATTCTAGTGGGCTTCAGCCTAGACCTTTAATTTCTGATATAAATATAAATGGCAATTTTAACATTTGAGAGGATAACTTGATTTTGTCTGATTCTGGCAGGACACATGCCACATTTGAAAATTGAGTTTGAAAACATCAGCTTTCATGAGCAAGCTGCCATGTCACTTCTAGTACAGGAAGACACTTAGTAGACAAGGGGCAGTAGGGCTAAGGAGGTATTTAGAGATGATTTGTATCAGAGATGTCAGTTGTGCTGAGAACAGGGAACATCTAAGTTACCAGGAAAGAGCAGTTTCATCATCATTGTTAAATAGGGTTCTGTTAAAGGGCCAATTACACCAAAACAGAATTGCAGCCTGACAACTTGCTGTACTACATGCAGGTGGACTGAATGTTTGGTAAAGGACAGGGAGCCAATAGATCTGGGTCATTCACTTAGTCCTATCTAATTTTGGGCAATTACTTCATCTCTGTGTGCCTCATTTTCTGTTGGTAGCAGAAGTAGGCTGTTATCGTCTATAATCTGGAGCAGCCACTAGAGGGGGATAAAACACATCTAGACAACATGTTGCATGCAAGAAAAGTAGAATAGTTATTACATCTTGCAAGAAAAGTAGAATAGTTATTCAATTTTAAGACTCTTACAGCAGAGAAAGTCACTTTAGGCAGCTCTCCAAAGATTAGTGTGTGAGTTAATTTTCAACTAGCTAACACAGTTCATCTCTAGCAGTTCTGGTGATAGGTCAGTGCATGTAGCATACATCACCCACCTCTTGAGTATCCAGCTGCTGTGACAGAAGCTACACAGAGGGCAATTAATACAGAGACATGACTCTTAAGAATTCCTAAACACAGGGAATACAAAAAACAAAAACAAAATCCCTCAAAAAACCCACAGTGCTATCTACAGAGCATGGAGCTCAGTGCAAGTGTGAAATTTCCCTTTCAGAGTCACCCCGATGACTTCTGGTATGTTGGCTGCTTATTAAGAACTAGAGGGCTGAATCTCTGTCTTTATCCCCCCCTTTTTTTTTCTTGTGAAGCTTTCCTGGGATTATGTTAGTCAACACATCCAGGGGATTAAAGAACTCCAGGAGATATCTCCAGAAATATAAGGAAGCTAATTAACACAGGGGGAGAAAGTTGGCCAGAGAAACAGTTCCACAAGTACACAGACACACATGCAAGAACATACAGGACTAAGAGAAACATAGGGCTTTGAAAGGCAGGAGTGGGGGAGAGAACACTTACAAGGCTAGGAAGAATTCTTAGCTGCTTACTTCTCTGTATTACAATCTGGTAGCACTGTTACGATTGAAAGCTTTGGGGGTAGCTGAGTTAGTCTGTACAGGATAAACTTTAAAAAACAACAAATAGTCTGGTAGCACTTTAAAGACTAACAACACATGTAGATGGTATCATGAGCTTTCGTGGGCACAGCCTCTACCTTCGAGCACCTGACAATGAATGCTAGATTCCCAAGTCTCAACATTACTGTGCTGCATGTCAGCTAGCTGTGAATCCCACTGGCACAGCTGTGTTCCTCATCCTCCTCTAGGCCATGTCTTCACTAGGATACTATTTCAAAATTAGTAAGTTCGACCTGATTTTAAAAAATTTGAATGTAGTTTGAATTAGTCTGAAATAGCATGCCCCACACTGAACTGAGCCTGCCTTGGACTTAGGGTCCCTGGAGAGGGCACCAGCAGGGTGGATATTTCCCATGGCTGCTTGGTCCAGCAAGCTGTGACACTTGCTTACAGGTTCTCCTCTCTACAAGCCACTCCTCCACGGCCTCCCCCCCTCGTGGGACTCAAAAGGGATGCAGTGTGCTCTGGTTGCCCTTGTAGACACCATAGCACTCACAGCATGGAGCCAGAGCTGCTGCAAAGCAGTGCCAGGCTTATGTGTCTTGTCCTGCGCCCCGTGGTGCAGTACTTTCAAACTTCCCACACATTGCTCCAGCAGGACGAGGACCAGCAGGATGAATCCCAGTGTGGACCACAGGCCCTGCTCACCCAACTCCTGGCACTTCTCCTGTTGCACCTGCCCCTCAATCCCCTGGACACCATCAAACCCCGCTTCTGGTGGTGGCAGATGAGCTCGAACTGGTGGGACTGCAGGGTTTGGATGATCAGCAGAGCTGAAGAACTTCCAGCCACCTTTCTGGAGCTCTGCAAGTGGCTTGCCCCTGCCCTCAGGTGGCAAGACACCCGCATGAGACCCACCATCCCCCTGCAGAAGCGCATGGCCATTTCCCTGTGGAAGCTCACCATGCCAGACAGCTACCAGTCGGGAACCAGTTCTGCATGGGGAAATCCATAGTCAGGGCCCTGCTCCTGCAGGCAGCCTCCAACCATGTGCTGCTACAGAGGGCTGTCACTTTGGGAAATGTGGAAACCATCGTGGATGGCTTTGCCTCCATGGGCTTCCCCAAATGCAGAGGGGCCATAGACGGCACTCACATCCCCATCCTGGCCCCTGTGTCTTGGAGTTCATCAACAGGAAGGGCTACTTCTCCATGGTGCTGCATGCCCTTGTGGATCACAAGGGACGCTTCACTAACATCAGCGTGGGACAGTCGGGAAAGGTGCAGGATGCCCACATCTTTCGGAACTCCTGCCTCTTTCCCCCCACTTTTCCCCCCTCACTGCACCATCAGAGTGGGGGAGGCGGACATGCCCATTGTGATCCTGGGCAATGCAGCCTACCCCTTGCTCCCCTGGCTCATGAAGCCTTACATGGGCAGCCTGGACCCCACCACCAAGGAGCACTTTGATGCCAGGTGCTGCATGGTTGTAGAATGTGTTTGGCCATTTAAAGGGGAAGTTCAGGAGCCTCCTCACCCATCTGGACTTCAGTGAATGCAACATCCCCTTTATGGTGGTGGCCTATTGTGTGCTCCATAACCTATGTGAAAGCAAGGGGGAGACTTTTCTAAGGGGGAGACCTTTCTGCCAGGGTGAGGGGTTGAGGCTGAACATCTGACCAGGAAGTTTGAGCAGACATGCCAGTGCCATCAGGAGAGCACATCAAGGAGCTGTGCTCATCAGAGGGGCCTTGAAGGAAAGTTTCATGTAAGGTCAGTTCTGAGACTCTTCCCTGTGCCTCTCTACAAGGAGCCCTGCATTCCCTGTGTGTGCCTTCCTTCCCCTACCCTCTCATCCCATCTTCCCTCCTCCCCTGCAGAGCAAACAATGAAGACCTCTTTCTTGTCAAAAACAAGAGCGGGGGCATATAACAGGGGAGGGAATGGGAAAAGAACCTGGAATGCTGGAGGAGGGTAGAGGACTCATGGATGGGTCTGGGACTGGTTCCTGCTTACGGGTGGCCTGGAGGCTTCAGCTACCCTAGAAGTCCCACCACCCCATGTTCCAGGGCTCCAATGGTCCCCGGGGGAGAGGGGGGGGGGATAGGAGAGAAAAATGGGGGGGGGGAAGGGTGAGGTGGCTAGTGATCCACTCCATGCATGACGCCATGTTCTCCATCACTGAGGTGAGGTTGGAGAACATGGCATCATGCTGGTGCTCTAGCTGATTCCAGGTGGCCTTCCTCTGTTCCCTATTAGCCCGGTGCTCCTCCCAGTTGGCCTAGTGCTCCACCCAGTCAGAAGCCTGGTGCTCATCCCTGAGTCTCTGAACAAGGGTTTGCAGGCAACCTATCTGAGCTTATCCGGGGTGCATTTCCACCTGCGGATCTCGCTCAGTCAGGTAGATGGCATGGGAAGTGTTGGACATGCCAAGCTCACAGATGGCCCAGCCACGAAGAAAAGTTAAAAGGGCAGCTATCACAGGCAATATTGTGTAAAAAGCCTAGCCCTAATTCTGAGCTGACACCGAAGGTCTTAGTTCAGATGATGGGGATGTGTTTCAAGGAAGGCCATATGTTGCCTAGATACCAGGCACTTTCCAGCAAGGGTACAGATGTCCCAGGGGAGCATCTCAACACCCACAGCCTAGGGACAAGCAGGCATGGGAAGGTGCCGGCCAGGCCAGGAGCCTCCAAGCAGGAGGGGAGGACGGGGCAGCTCAGCTTCCTTCTGTGTCCCGCACACGCCGGGTCCAGCATTGGTTGCATCCTGCAGAAAGAGAACTTCTATCTCTGCCTGCTGCAGGGGAGTGGGGCTTGGAGGAGGAGTGTGTGAGAGGCAGAGACTGCTTGCCAGAGAGAGTGCTAATGGGTTCTCCTCCCCTTCCTCCCACAACAGGTTCCCATGCATGAGATCAGTCTCATCTACATCACCATGCTTGATTGGGTGCAAATGCTGCCCAAGTGTGGGCATGACCCTGTGCCGTGTGCGGCACTGCTGTGTGTTTCCATGACCGCAGACTCCTTAGTGGTGGCTTGTTATGGGAAGGTGTCCCACCACGGAGGCTGCAGGCGTCTCCAGGAACCTTGTGAGAAGGATCAATTGGTTTCTGTGTGAGAGTGTCATGGAGCTGAGTGCTCCTGACTAGCGCTCCATGTGCATCCACATGCACAGGCTGTTGTGTGACCCGCAGGCTGAGTAGACTGAGAGAGGACTGCCCAGCCCCTCATAGCCCATCATCTGCCCCCACTTGCACCTTAGAATCATAAGGTTGGAAGAGACCTCAGGAGGTCATCAAGTCCAGTCCCCTGCCCCCAAAAAGGACCAACTCCAACTAAATCATCCCAGCCAGGGCTTTGTCAAGCTGGGATTTAATAAGCTCTAGGGATGGAGATTCCACCACCTCCAAAGGTAACCCATTCCAGTGCTTCATCACCCTCCTAGGGAAATAGTTTTTCCAAATATCCAACCTAGACCTCCCCCACTGTAACTTTAGCCATTGCTCCCTGTTCTGCCATCCGTCACTACTGTGAACAGCCTCTCTCCATCCTCTTTGGAACCTCCCTTCAGGAAGTTCAAGGCTGCTATCAAATCCCCCCTCACTCTTCTCTTCTGCAGACTAAATAAGCTCAAATCCCTCAGCCTCTCCTTCTAAGTCAAGTGCTCCAGCCCCCTAATCATTTTGGTTGCCCTCCGCTGGACTTTCTCCAATGCGTCCACATCCCTTCTGTAATGAATCCCCCAGAATTGGATACAGATGTGGCCTCACCAGTGCCAAATAATCACTTCTCTAGATTTGCAGGCAATGCCACTTAATATGCAGTTAGCCTTCTTGGTTACAAGGGCACACACATCCAGCTTCTCATCCACAGTAATCCCCAGGTCTTTTTCTGCTGCTTAGCCAGTCAGTCCCCAGCCTGTAACAGTGCTTGTGATTCTTGGGATTGTAGATAAGGAAAGTTAGAGAACTCCTCTGAAGTGGTTTCCCCAGGTTCCTCGGACACCTGGGAGATATCCTGGGAAGTTGGAGAGGGACTGGCTCCAGAGTGAAGAGCAGCTCCTGATTGGCGGGAATGGTCACATGGCTGGCCTCCTGATCCTCCTCCTCCACCCTGTCCTCCTGCAGGCTGAAACTGGGCGTTTCCTCACTGGACTCAATGACAACAGTGGAGGAGATGACCAACTCCCCTTCCAGGATGGCATCAAGCTGTTCGTAGTAGCAGTAAATGCGTGATGCTGCCCCAGAGCATCCACTCTGCTCCCTGGCCTTGTGATAGGCCTTTAATTTTCATCCAGCACTGATCAAGAGTCCTGCTGGACCTTTTCTCGGACAGACTGGTGGTGATCCAACTGTAGATGCCTGCTTTCCTTTTCCTGAAGGTTGGTCTCCTTCCCCCAGATCTAAAAGAGGTCCAGGCTGGAGCTCTCCTGCGTCTCTGGGCAGGGGCTGCTGTGGGAGCAGCAGAAATGCTGGCAGCCATTGGAAGGTCCAAGGGAACAATGAAGTCGCTCATGTCTGCCTCAGGTCTTGGTCTCTCGCACAGGGCTTGGAAAACTGGCCATGTGAGATAAGCCCCTCTCCTCTTGCCAGGAGCTCCTCAGGAAGAGGAAAGCAGTGGAGATGCCAGGTGTGGGCAGAGCAGTCAGAGCTGCAGCTGCGAGAGGCCTCCGGAGGCCAATTATTTCAAAATAGCAGCACCAGTGCATCCACACTACTGCTATTTCGAAATAACTATTTTGAAATTATCATTATTCCTGATGAAAAGCAGGAGTACAGGTTTTGATTTAAGTGGCTTTGTAGTGGGGCAGAGTGCAGTGGGGCCTACTGACCCAGAGGGGGAGGAGTCTCTCCCAGAGCTTTGGTGGGCAGTGCCCAGCCCCAGCATACCACCTGACAGGAAGTCAGAAGGCAGAGGTAGGACTATAAAAGACAAGCCTGAAAGGCCAGTCAGCCTCTAGCAGAACCAGAAGCCTCCCCTGCACTTCCAAGCGGGAGCTGGACTTGAGGAAGCTGAGGACTGGCCCGGACCACCGGGCCTCCAGTTGGACTATGGCATGGAGGAACTGCTTACCTAGCCATAGGTTCCTGCCCTGGAGAGCACAACAGACCTGCACTGGAGCCAGGTACATGCTGAGGGGACAAATGGAAGCAGGCCAGGCATAGCTGCCAGTAGTTTGGCTGAGTCAGAGCTGAGGTTAGCATGCTGTGGTGAGGATCCCCACTGACCCAGCAGCAGACTGCTCTGCTGCTGTTAGGGCCCTGGGCTGGATGCAGTAGAGTGGGTGAGCCTGTGTCCCCGCTGCCACCCCACTCCTGGGTGGCAGTTTCTTCCCTCAACTGTTCCTGAACAATGACCTGAATTTGTTGGCCCTCCACCTGAGCAAGGAGACCCAACTGTGATTGCTGCAATTCGGACTTGTGCACTGCTTGTTGGTTGTTGCCCTGCCCTGAACCAGGGCCTAGGTCAAGTGACTGCTACTGTGAACTGTTTATTTGCTGCCCCACCTTTAACCTGGGCCTGAGAACGGTTTACTGATTGCTGCCCCTCCCTGAATCAGGGCCTGGGCCTCTTGAATTCTACTTATGAACTGTTTGTGTGCTGCCCTGCCCTGAACCCCAGCCTGGGACTGCTATCTGTGGCTGTGGACTGACCTAAAGCCAAAACCTAGCGTAGCTGATTCCCCCAGAGAAACTGAGCGAGTGTGTAGTGGGGCGGAGTGGCTGCCAACTGACACAGAGGGGGAGGAACCCCTCCCAGAGCCCTGCTGGGCTACATGTCTGTTATTCTGAAATAATGGGCTTGGTAGAGTGGACACTCCACTTATAAATTCGACCTTAGGGGTATTATTTGAAAAAAAGTCCTAGTGTAGACTCAGATCTAGAGACCAGTCCACATTAGGGGGCTGTTATCCTCTGTATGGATTGGTCACTGGAGGAGGATGAGGAACACACTTTGCCAGTGAGATTCACCAGTTATACCACTGACTTAGGCGGCAGAGGTCTATGGTGTGGCATGATGGAATTTCTGTAGTTTGAATCGGCTTTTTAGAAAACATAAGAAATTACAACAAATAAAATCCAAAATGGAGGAGTTTGTTGCAATGGAGCACAGAGAAAACAGTTGACATGATAGGAAGTGAAATAAAAAATAAGCCTCATGGTCCGTGTGGTGAGGATGACAGCCTGAAGGAAGCATATGGCCAGTGGAGGTTTCGTTATTAATATAATTAAATAAAAGCAACCACTGGCAGGACATTTCTGCTATGAACAGTTTCTCATAGGTTGTTCTTCTTAGCACTCACAGTGCCTTCATCTCCTTCTTTTCTGCAGAGATGATGACTGTTGTCAGGCCCACAGTCAGAATCATGGCCAGGTCTTTGGAAAATCTCACCTCTGCACTACACCAGGGCCACGGGTTTTTTTTTCTCCTGATGTAACATTGTACCCCTGTCTGTGGAGCGAGGCAAGGTTGGTCCAGGACTAGGCCCAAGGCAGAGGCAAGAACAAGAACAAGCAGGCACAGGCGCTATGGAATCTATGGGCAGCCATAGAACTGCTGCTGCTGGGGTAAAGAGCTGGTCAGCTGACTCTTCAGATGTAGCCAATCAGGCAGCTCAGCTTGGTCACCCAGAGACTGGCTTTGCTGTGGGCACTGACTGGTGCCCTTGCGGTTGCTCTAACTTACACTGAAGGACATTTCAGTCCTGCCACAACCCAGAATTTGGGCAGCACAAAGGTACCAAAAAGTTGCATTTCTTCCTTCCCCCTAAACTGGGCATTCTGCACTACTTCCTTCAGGAGACTTGGCGCAGAATCTAATCCACAACTTTTATCTCAGCCCCTCAATGCATTTCACTAGCACCAAAGCTTTGGGAGTGCAGAGTCATGTTATAAGAAAATCCCACCTTGTTAAGGATACTGTAATTTCTTAAATAAGATTCAGTAGCATTTAGGCCAGGGCTGGGTAATAATTTTTGATGGGGGGGGCCACTCCAAGATTTTGGAAAGTGGTCGAGGGCTGCACTCTTCCATGATATTAATGGAGATGCGGGGTCTGGGATGGAGGCTGGGTGCAGAAGGGAGCTTGGGGTAAGGGACTGGAGTGCAGGAGGGAGACCGGAGTCTGGGAAGGAGCTGGGATGAAGCAGGTGGTTGTGACCCAGGGCAACGGACTGGAGTGCAGGGGTTTGGGATGTGACCTAGGGTAGGAGGGGATTGTGATCTGGGGCAGGAGATTTGGGTGCCAGATCTGGGAGAGGGTACGGGTGAAAGAGGAGGACAGAGGGTTTGGGTATGTGCAGTGCGGGGCGGGGGGGGGTAGACAGTTGGGGGCAGGAAAGGACTGGGGTGCCAGAAGCAGCTGACAGGTGGCCAAGAGACGTACCTGTCAGCTGCCAGACTAGCCTGCCTGCTTGCAAAGCTTAAAATGTTTCCCAGCCTGCCTGCCTGCCTGGCCATGTGCTTTCATGAATAACTGAGCCCAGGAGAGGGGGCGTGGTTCTTCTTAGCTGCCTGCCTGTTATTCTGACAAGCAGATCCCATTGGCCGGTTTCTGCCAGAAACTGGCCAATGGGAATGTGCTGGGGGCGGGGCAGCTCCTAAAAATGCCCCCTTCCCTTCCAGTTTCAAAACAGAAACGGAGCCCTGCACCCACGTTTCTGCCCAGTGCATGGGGCAAGCTGCGGAGCCTGCCTGGGGCTCCCCGCTGCCTCCGCAGGCTAGATCCGGTGGCTTGGCAGGCCACATATTTTGCCCAGGCCTGATCTAGGCCATTGTTAACTCAACCAAATCTTTGATTGCTTCCGTATGGCATTGTAATTTTAGATATAGCATGGCCAAAATATGGCTATGCTAGTAAATACCATAGTATTACAGGTAATATCTTATCAACAACTTAACCTTAATTGTCAGTGTTAGTACGTTTATCATTCTAATTCATATCATAGAAGCAGAGCTACAGTCAAAATTACTAGTATTCATTAGCCATCACTTTTAGACTCTCTTGGATTTGCAATATGTTGTGTTTCTCCATATGCAAGCAGTAGATATTTTTAATGGGTGAAACTTACTCATATACACAGGGCTAGAACAAGGTCTATGTGGAATTAGGCCTTGTTTTGAGAACACATGCCTCAATCTGGTAATAGGTAATCTGGATGGCAGAACAAGGAACAATGGTCTCAAGTTACAGTGGGGGAGGTCTAGGTTAGATATTAGGAAAAACTATTTCCCTAGGCTAGTGGTGAAGCACTGAGACAGGTTCCCTAGGGAGGGGATAGAATCTCCATCCTTAGAGGTTTTTCAGTCCCAGCTTGACAAAGCCCTGGCTGGGATGATTGAGTTGGGGTTGGTCCTGCTTTGGGCAGGGGGCTGGACTTGATGACTCCTAAGGTCTCTTCCAGCCCTGGGATTCTATGATTCTATGAATAGAGCAGAGCGAAAGTTGTCAATCAAAATATTTTTCAATTAAAAATTCAAGATTTGGTGACCTTGAAACGTTTTACAAATGTGTGTTCTTGTATTCTCCATGCAGAGAAAAGATCCAGAAAAGCCAGAACATTTCATTTTGACATTTTCTAAATGAAAGTTTTGTTTATTAACCTCCAATAATTTGTGAGGCCAGAGAAAAGGAGGGAGTGATGGACTGAGACACCTGACTTGGCAGTACTCACAGAAGGAGTTGGGGGAAGGAATGAGAATTAAAGCTGCATTGCATATGTAAACCAGGTGCAAAGTTTAAGACACATGTACACATACTAGATCTATTCTGCATAAAAGTGGGAAGGTTGTGGTTAAAGTAGTACCGAGGGACCCATGCTGTGATCAGGCCCCATTGTGTTAGGTACTGTACAAACCCATAGGGTATGTCTACACTACCACCCTAGTTCGAACTAGGGTGGCTAATGTAGACATTCGAAGTTGCAAATGAAGCCCGGGATTTAAATATCCCGGGCTTCATTTGCATCTTGCCGGGCGGGCGCCATTTTTAAATCCCCTTAGGTCGAACTCCATGCCCGTGGCTACACGCGGCACGGAGTTCGACCTAAGGGGATTTAAAAATGGCGCCCGCCCGGCAAGATGCAAATGAAGCCCGGGATATTTAAATCCCGGGCTTCATTTGCAACTTCGAATGCCTACATTAACCACCCTAGTTCGAACTAGGGTGGTAGTGTAGACATACCCATAGTGAGGGATGGTTCTAGTTCCAAAAAGAGTGTAAGCGTGGGATGGAAACCAGAAGTGAAATTACTTGACTAAGGTCATGCAACAGGCCAGCAGCAAAGCCAGAGACAGCACTCAGGTCTGCTAATACCCACATCAATGTCCTATGCACCTAACCTCATGGTCTTCCTGCAAACATCATCTTTGGGACTATGTTCATGCATCATTTCTAATCTCCAATTAAACCAACCTTCCATTTTCCCATGTAGGGCAGGAATATCATTTTAAAAAAATCAGAGGGCTAACTAAATAATTCTGAACATCATTGGCCAAATTCTCTTATCTACATATTCCACAGAAGTTAGTAGGTGGGAAAAACATTCAATTTAACTGCATCATAAAACAGATGTATAAATGATAGCAGGCTAACTCTCTTCACAAGCCTTAAGGGGCTGGTTAAGAAGGATGAGCACAAAAAGGATGAGAAGGCCAAAAAGGAGGCCCGTAGGATGTAGAACAGTCATAACCTTTTGCTCCACACAGAGGAACAATCTTTATTTTTTTATAAAGATTAGACTGCTCTGAATCAAACACCTACCAGTTAGGCATTAGTAAAACAATTAGACTGGGCTCAATCCTGTGAGGTGCTGAGGGATCCCATTTATGTCATCTCAGACAGAATACAGACCCAATCCTAAAATAACATTTTTAGCAACGGGCTTATTCCGCACCACATAAATAGTAACTTAGGCTACGTCTAGACAGCAGGGCTACTTTGGGATACCGGAAGTATCCTGAAATAGCAATTCAGTGTCTTTAAATGTGCCCATTATTTCAAAATATATTTATGGGCACGCTATTCTGGTGTCCCTGTAGCCCCCCATTCCAGGAGGGTTAATGGACTTGTTGCACTTTATTTCAAAATTACCTCATAGCTTATTTTGAGGTAAGGGTGCTGTGTAGATGCACCTTGAGAAAAAAAGTGCTTGTCACTGTATGGCTGGCAACTGAAGCTGAGCAAATACAAATTGGAATAAAGCATCCATTTTTCAGTGACCACAGTTAACCATTGGAACAACTTACCAGTGGTCATGGTGGGCTCTCGATCATCAACCATCTTTAAATCCAGACAAATTGCTTTTCTAAAAGCTCAGCTCTAGGAATTATTTGGGGGAAAGTTTCTGGCCTGTGTTATACAGGAGGTTAGACCAGATGATCACAGTGATCCCTTCTGGCCTTAGAAGCTATGAATCTTTGTATTTTCCTGTTGTTATAATAGCAAGCCATGCTGGGATTTTATTAAACTTATAATTCACAGTCCATTTGCAGAAGCTGTAGATTTTATCTGCTTCAACTGCAGACTGTGAAGATATTTAGGACATCAAAAAGGTTTTGATCCTGTAAATAAGCAATTATATTGGTCTATATCAACATTTGGCCATGATTGTAATGACACTTCTAAAAGCATTCACCTGAACAAAACCCTTTGGGTGAGATTTAGCTTTGTAGCTTTGAGAGGGCCAAAGAAGATTTTAGGGCTATAGAGATGCCTTTCTAGCCCCTCTGCACAGAAATGAACTTTGCTCCTAGTCAGGAATTGGGTTCAACAAACTTACCTTGAGTAGGAAGAACACAAGTTTCCATCCTCAGCTGCCTCCTAACTCTGCGATTTACACCCGTGCCTGCCATGAGGCTTAACACATGTGTGTGGGAGGTCCTCTGACAGGAGCTGTTGATTTTCTTTTTCTCACAGCATTGCTGAACCAGCTTGCAACAGGCAGTCACATCAATCTGCCAGGGGGGCCTCTTCCTGAGAATTCCAGGCTGACATCCAGGAGGAGCTTTCACTCATGTGTAACTCATTCTAAGGTATCAGAATTGGTTACTGATCGGCAGATAGGCCTTTGTGTGGAAAATTACTGACCTGGCTTGAGGGAAGCCAATGCCAAGAGCCTGAGTTGTGGGCAGTCAGACCTAGTGATCAGAGTGCAAATGCCAAAGCCCATGTTGAGAGCAGTCAGAGCCTGGGGTCAGAGCCAAAGATCAGGACCTAAGTGAGAACTCGAACACCAGAGCAAGGACTCGAGACAGTCACAGCCAGGGATGAGAGCTGAGGGTGAGAACTGGGCTATCTGGAGTCAGGGATGGCAGAAGCAGAGCTCTGAGGCCGGGCCAGGCTGTGACAGGACTGGGTGCCAGGAAGGCTTGAGTAGAGCAGGACAGAGCTTGGAGCAAACTGAGCACAGGGTTACAGAATTCATGGGCAGATGCTGGGCTTAAGAGCAAGCCACCTGGAAGCCTTAGCCAATCAGGTGGTCTTGCTGTGGCCCAGCTGCCTTCATTAGCTGTCTGACAAATGGGCCTCAGCTAGGAGTTTTCTGGGGGAAGCTTTGATTTGAAATATGCTAGATTACAACAGGCTATTAGGAAGCCCCAAAGAGAAAACCAGTGCACCATGCTGTGGTTCCAAACCAGCCAGAGAGCGGCTAGCCAGCCAGTGCAGCACCACTCAATGTAATTCATGGAGCTTCAGGCAAAGGTGAGTGTCTCCGTGACTGGAGTGCGGTGAGATGAGTGCATAGCCCCAGTGCAGAAATGAGCTATTCTTTTCTCAGAAGGAGGAGGGAGGGGCGAGAGCTGGGAGTAAGGATCAACATGTCTCCCAACACCCTCTTGAAGAAAGACCTTTGCCCTGCTGTTGCTGATTCTGCACCCCCTTCTAGAGGAGAGGCCTGCCCCTTTAGAATTAAGAACATTTAGCTGCAGGTGTTGCCTACAGCCATTACTGGGGTGGGCTTAAGCCCAGGAGGCTGCTGCCAGTGGGCTGCACCTTTGGGAGAGACCGAGGGTGAGAATGTGTGTTGTATTGTGGTGGTGATGGTGGTGGTGGTGGTGGTAGTGTATGTGTGGTACAGTTTAATGTGTGTGTAGGTGTGTGTGCTGGCGAGAGCAGAACCTTTGTTATTTTCATGGTGGACTGTTCAGTGCCTGGTGAGAGCAGGGAGGGGTGTGAGGGTTCTTGATGAGAGAAGGTTCCCCCTACCTGTCCACACTGAAGGTCAAGGAAGGAGTTAGTGTGTTGTGGGTTCCTCCTCCTCCCTGCCCCCGTTATGTGTTGTGGCCTGGGCGGGTTTACTAAGGGGGAGGGTTCAGATGGCATAGTGGGAGTTGTGATGGGCAAGGGAAGATATGGCATTAGGATGAGGATAAGCCAGCTGAGGGGAACAAGGTTTAGACAGTTATGGGCTATCCCTCATTCTCGTCCTGTTCCCAGCCTCAATGACCTTGGCAACTTTAACAACTGGCCATCAGGCCTAGGTCAGTATCCCTAAGACAGCTATCATCCAGGATTTAATCCTGGAAGAAAGGGCTGACCTGGCCTGTATTGCTGAGACCTGGCTGGGACGGGAGGGAGACATTGACCTCTCCCAATTGTACCTGGCTGGGTTCTCGGTCCAGCACCAACCTCGACTTGACCGTTGAGGAGCGGGGTGGTGATTGTCTATCGGGATACCATTTCACTGGTCAGGGTCCCGGTCCAACAAAGTGCTAGATTTGAGTGTCTGTATCTGGTGTTGAGTGGCCGGGATAAGTTGGGTGTTCTGCTTGTGTATCGTCCCCTTCACTGCATGGCAGATGCTCTGCTCAAGCTGACTGACGTGGTCTTTGGTGTGGCATTGAGGACCCCATAGCTTTCGGTCTTGGGGGACTTTAATATTCATGCTGAGGCTGTCCTGTCTGGTCTGGTTTAAGACTTTATGGCCACCATGACAATCTTAGAACTATCCCAAGAAATAACTTCCCCCACACACGTGCCAGGTCATACGCTTGATCTGGTCTTTTGGACTAAGGGTGATATTTTGGGATAAGGGATGTGGTTAAACTCCGTTTGTCATGGACTGTTCACTACCTGATCAAGTTTCGACTATTTGCTGACCTTCCCCTCCACAGAGGTGGGGGACCGATTATGATGGTCCGCCCATGGAGGCTGATGGATCCAGAAGGTTTCCTGAGGTCCCTGAGGGATTGTTTGGCCATTATGGCTAGTGATACCCTGGTTGATATTTGGAACATTGAGGTAGCCAGCGTGGTAGACATGATTGCTCCTAAGCGCCCTTTTTGGGCGAGTTGAACCAAGTGTACTCCCTGATTTTCTGGGGAATTGCAGGTGGTGAAATGGACTGTGCGATGGCTAAAGTGCCGCTGGCGGAGAATTTGAGCTGAGACCGATCAATTATAGATTAGAGCTGACTTGTGAGCCTATTCTGTGGCGGTGCTGATGGCACAGAAGTTGCTTCTTAGCCCACACTGCATCTGCACAGTGCCATCTGGTGGAATTGTTTTGAGTGGTACAAGGCCTCGTACAGCCTGGCCCGCAAGATGAATTGGAGGAGCCCTTGGCAATCTACTGTGACGTATTTGTGAAGCGCTTTGTAGATAAGATTACTTGTGTCTGGTCTGATTTGCGCTGTGGCTGTCATGTAAGCGGGGTCCAGAATGTGTTGAGTACACCGCCTGGTTGTTTTTCTTTGGATCAGTTTCAGCTTTTGTTGCCTGAGTATGTGGACAAAATGCTTGGGGGAGTGTGGCTGGCTATGTGCTTGACCCCTGCCCTTCGTGGCTTATTAAATTGATCTGAGAAAGGATGATTGGTTGGGTCCAGGGGGATTATTAATGTTTTTTAAGATCTGGGATGGTTCCTGTTCCCTTGAAAGAGGTGGTGATAAAAACATTCCTTAAGAAGCCTTTGCTGGACCCACGCAATTTGAATAACTATCGCCCAGTTGCTAATATTCCCTTCATGGGCATGGTACTTGAGCAGGCAGTGGCATTGCAACTCCAAGCTTTCTTTTCATTGCAACCCAAGTTTTCTTTTCAGGCCTGGTTTTGGAACAGAAACCACCTTGATTGCCCCAGTAGATGACCTACACGAGGAGATAGACAGTGGGACTGCATCCCTGTTGATTCTCTCGGACTTCTCAGCAGCTTTCGATACCATCAAGAGCGGTATCCTTCTGGAGCACCTGGCGGAGTTGGGTATTGAAGGCACCATTTTGCAGTGGTTCCGGTCTTACCTGTCGGATGCTTTCAGAAGGTGAAGCTGGGGGCAGCTGCTCGACCCCATGGTGACTGTGCTACGGGGTCCTGCAAGGTTCCATCTTGTCCCTATGCTGTTTAACATCTACATGAAACTGCTGGGAGAGGTTGTAAGGAAATTAGAGGATGGTGCCATCAATATGCAGATGACACCTGTAAGGGCTGTTCCCCACTCTGGCACTCTGAGTGCAGAAGGTGGGGGCCCACAAAAGACCTTAATTACCTCGCTTCTATAGGCTCTGCTAACAAAAAAATCTCCCCAGAGTCACGGATGCCCTGGCTCTGGAAGATAGGCTGCCGCCATCAAGTGATTTTAAAGAACCCTGAAAGAACCAGGAAGGAACACTTGAATTCCTTCCCTAGGGATACCCCAAGCTCTTTTGTCACAAGAGAGCTTGAAAAAAGAAACAAAAGAAAACACAGAAAACAAACTGTGTCTTTGATAGCTGACCTCTCAGCTCCGGCAGCTGCACTGGCTTCCAGTATGTTTTCAGGCACAATTCAAGGTCTTGGTTATGACCTATAAAGCCCTAAATGGGTTGGGACCGGGGTATTTGAAGGATCCTCTCCTCGCATATGAACCTGCCTGGGGATTGAGGACAGCTGGGGAGGCTCTTCTCTATGTTCCTCCACTTGTGGAGATAAGGTTAACATCTACACGGAGCAGGACCTTCTCAGCTTTCACCCCCAAGCTATGGAATTGTCTCCACTGGGACATCTGCCTGGTGCCAACTCAGGCTAAAGCCACCCTTTTTACCTTTGCTTTTATTGGTGTTTGAGTTTGTGTGTGCATGCACACATCCCTCCTCCTTAGGTGTTTTGGCAGGGTAAAAACATTTTAAATAAATAATATTCTCCTGCTCAGAAGAAGAATAACGTTTATTATGATGAAAGTGATATCCTGGATCCTCCAGCCCTATTGTGCTAGGTGTTGTACACACCCACATAACAAAATGATGGCCCCGCCATCAAAACAGGAAAAACAAGAAACAACAGGGAGATCCAATAGGCACTTGCAAGATATTCGCTCCCATCATATTCTCTAGGAGGGGCTTAGAAACATATACCTGAGCATGTCCCTGATCTTGTAACTACATTAATATGGATGGACCCTGCATCTTCTAACAGCCCCACTGAAATCACCTGGGCTACATGCTTGCTCAAGGGCCTGTTGTAAGATTAGCTCCTTGGGGACTGATGTGAGATGTGTATATAGGCCTGGCACTGGGCCTCTGCCCAGGGATGAATTTCACCCCATGAGAACATCTTGCATCTAGAGCTCATTAGAAAATGCTTTTCCCCCCTTGGAAAGTTTCAAGTTTTTGGAGAAAAATCGGTGTGAAACATTTTGACTGTAAACCATGGGCTTATTTGTAGGGTTCTCTTTCTCCTCTGTAGACCCGGTTCCCTACTTGGACTACATTTCCCATGATACAACACGGTCTCACCTCTTGTTAAAAGGAGGCAATACATCACAGGAGTCCCATGGCCATGGGGCATCACCATTTTGATTCTGGGGTGTTTGATTTTTCAGTGAACAATTGAAATTTTTGCAAAAAGCAGGCATTTTCCATGAAAAAGTGTGTTTAATCAAAACCCAATTTTGCATCAAAACGCAGTTTCAACTGAAAATGTTCTGTCAGCCCTAATGACAACTATTCCACCATTCCCTACATTTGGCTCCCTGATCTCATTCAGACCTTCTACATAAGCAACAAAGATCCTGGAACTCCTGCTGTCAGCATATAACTTCATTTATGATCTGCCATCTCAGTGTGTTACCCTTTTCAGATAAATTCCCATTGAATTATCTGAAGTGAGCAGAGAGAGGAAGAAAAAGATACAGGTTATGAGGATAATACAGAAGTCATTTCAGCTGTAAGATCAAGTGCCTTATATCCATTTAAAAACAATTTAAGATGGTATAAGAGGTGTTTTGAACACAGCATGTAGCTGATGGCTTATTCGAATTCATATTTACCCACCCTTTACAATGAAAGATGCTCTGAGAGATAAAAGTCCACAGAGATATATGGAGAGATGTATAGCAGTGTTACAAATCAAAGCAAACAACAGACGCCACATGCAATTTGTTCCAAAGCCATTCATTCAGTACCTGTGTTGCTGCCAATGAGCAGCTAGTTATGTGTCTGGGAGTCTGGATTAGCTTCCTTGCCATTCTAGATGCCCTGTCCAGGCATTCTCTCAGGGTATGTCTAGACTGCATCCCTCTGTCAGCAGAGGGATGCAGATTGTGCAGGTCAACATTGCAAATGAGACAGGGATTTAAATAGCCCGCGCCTAATTTGCATAAAAATGTCTGCCGCATTTTGCTGACTCAGCACGTTGTCAGCGAAAAGCGGCAGTCTAGAGGGGGATCTGTCGAGAAAGAAAGCCTTTTTCGACAGATCCCTTATGCCTCCTGCAAGGAGGTTTACAGGATCTGTCGAAAAAGGCTTTCTTTCTCAACAGATCCCCCTCTAGACTGCCGCTTTTGGCCGACAAAGTGCTGAGTCAGCAAAACGTGGTGGCCATTTTTATGCAAATTAGGCACAGGATATTTAAATCCCTGCCTCATTTGCAATGTAGACCTGCCTAATCTGCATCCCTCTGCCAACAGAGGGATGCAGTCTAGGCATACCCTCATGTTTTTGGCCTTGGAGAAAGAGCTACAGCTGTTGTTTTTGACTGAAAACACAGCATTATACCCAGAGAGAATGCACCAGAATGTAAAGTAAAACAGGGCTTTGATTTTTTTTGACTCAGTTTAACTATTTTCTGGCAGATGGCATGACTTGCAATCAAAGCAGGACATGAGTCATCAAAAGACCTATGGTCCATTTCATTCTTGACCACTCATTTGCTGCGTCACCTGTAGAAATTCACATCTCTTCTTTGTGCTTCATTTTCCTCCTCTGTAAAACAGAGGTGAAAAATGGACCCACCTTTGTCAAACTCTTTGATACCCTTGGCTGTAAGGTGCTAATAAGAGCAAATATCATAAGGGAGTGGTTTAAAGGAGAATGGAGACCGGCTTATTTTGCACAGCTGGTTCTTTCATGTTATTTCTATGTTATTCAGTTTCTTTCTTTGCAGTGAATCAATTTTAAGTATGTGTAATAGGTGCGTATCAATTCACTTATGTGCCTATTGCTATTATTGTGTTATAAATACAAATCAGTGCAAACTCTCATCATTTCCTGTCACGTGGAAGAAAACAGAGTTCTGAGTGTGTATTCACTGGACTGTTTACAGCTGTTTCTGCCCCATAGAGAAGATGTCTTGTTAATTTCAGCACAAATGTTGCTGCCTCTGTTTCACACCAAAGTAACTAATTACATTTAAACTGTGAAAAAAATTGCATTTTCCACTGTTAAGCTATTGCATAAGGAAGAAAAGAACAGGGTTCATTTGCCATCACTGCATTTCCACTTCAATGGCTCTTGCCATTTTACAAAATATTCAGGGGCTTTAGACTTTGTTCATCAAGCAAATTTAAATCTGTGAGTTCTTTGGGGGTGAAGTTCATCCCAGCATACTGCCTTTTGCACCACAACCCAAGCCACATACTGCCCATACCACTGTTGTCAACTGAGCGACATAGAGGCAGCCTGGGAAATTGAATTAACAAGCTTTGACTCTGAACCCTAACCTCTGTCACTTTCGGTAAAAGGCGAATCTTCATTAGTCAGCTGTAGTGCTAAGGCTTATGAGCTCATATTTGGCCTCCCAGCGATAGAAAGCAGGACACTCAGAACTGTGCAACGGCTGAATTTCATTACACAACTTGAAAGACAGGAAGGACAATGGTTAGGACATTAAATGAGGATTTAAGAGAGAGGTATTCAAGTCCCTGCTCTTGCACAGATTCCCCCATCTGACCTTAGCCTCTCTGTGCCTTCATTCCCCCTCAAAGGTGATTTTATATCCCTGAGACATTGTTTTTCTGCAAAATTCAATTAAATGGCTATTTAAGAATGAAAACTGTGAAAATTCAAAGTTCAGATGAAAAGATATGATATGGACTGCTTAATCTCCTGGTAGCACATACATAGGAATATTTTTAATGACTGGTGGTGTTTTTATCAATGCTAAATGATGTTCTAAATAGAGATAGGCAAGTCCCCAAAGGTTTGAAGGTTCACACAGGGCCTGAATTCTGGTTCTTAAATCAGACTGCTTGCAAACTGTTTGGTGTCTGCAAAACTGACTTGAGAATCACATACTGGCACATTTTTTGCTTCCAAACAGGCCAGAAATGCCATGACAACCACCATTCAGGTGTCATTTGGTGCATCTGTAACTCACTCTTCAGTAGATGTAGATGTCCCCTATGTGTGGCTGCTTGAAGAATGCAGGGTTGGATACAAAGTCCATTGAACTAAATTACTGACTTTGGGTCAGGACCTTAGTCACTTAGGTCACATGGAGCTGTGATGCCAAAGGTTGTAGCGTCTGATCTGCTGTGGACTTCAAAATGTGTGGGACAAGCTTGTTCTGTCCTATTTCATGTGTTACACGTCCCCCATCTGCACCTGAGTCAGAGAGGACATGAGGCTTTTTGAGGGACTTTTACTCAAGTGGTAGCAGCAATTGCTCTTAACTGGCTCAGTTCTTGCTAACCAAAGTGCTGGCCAGAGCATTTGACTTCCAGAAGATCAAACCACAGATGCAGAAAGATGGCAAAGTTCACCAAACTTCTTCAAATTTATAAATCATTCAGGGGTTGGTTTGGGCGTGAATTTGTGGTGACAGTACAGATCAGTTCCTAATTTAGCCAACTCAGTCTCCTCCCCTTGTTCTAATCCTTCTGTCTACACAGAAGAGTTTTAGGATTAGGATTAGGATTCAGGTTTTAGGAATTAGTAAAATCCAAGGGGGAAAGGGATTAGGCATTTATGTGGATAACAAGAATAGCCAGTTACTCTAGCTAGAATAAACATTCAAATGAGATATTCACCCTCATGCTTCCAGACATAAACTAGCTACTAACTGGTTTACATGCCCCCTCAGGATCAGTTTGTGTAATCATGATGGCCTTGGGGCTAATTCTCAAGGCTGAGAGTCAGGAGATCAATGTTTAATTCCCAGCTTTGCCACAAACTTTCTCTAAATCTTTGGGCAACTCAAACTCTCTGTACCCCAGGTCCTCATCAGTAAGACTGAAGTACCGTAATGACACTTCCTTAATCTCTTATCTGTTTGGCTTTCCAGAGAGGAATCTGTACATAGCGTTGTGTTTGTACAGCACCTGGCAAAATGAGGACTGATCTCAGCTGGGCCCTCTAGGTTCTTCTGCAATATAAGTATGTATTAATAATAATTCCTTTGGAGCACCTACACCCTCCTCTGAAGCATCCATCTATTTAAGCTACTTATCTGGCCCCCCATTAGCATCACATCATATTTAAGGCATATGATTTAGGAGCCCAAGTTCCACTGACTTTCAATGAGACTTGTGCTCTTCAGTCACATAAAGGCATTTGAAAATATCACTCTAGAGTCAGGAGGTGTGACTGCAGCACATGTAGACATAGACCAAAGATAGCTTGAGTTACTTGGCAGTCAAGCTGCTATAATACAGACTAGCCCTGCCTGTCCAGGGCTCTAGGCAAAAACCCATGTTGCTACATGGTATTGTTGTTTGAGCTAGCTCAATTCAAGTTCACTCTGGTATGCTTACACATGCTGCAATTGTCCCTCCAGACTGCAGCATAGACATGCACTAGGTGACTTTGCCACAGTGGTTATCCTCCAAGATGGACCCTAGGTCTGCTCCATGATAGCAGTTTTGAGGGGTTGGCACTTTGCTGGAAAGCCACTTTCCTTACCAAACTGCAGCTGCTCGGTCAGCCCTGACTTGCAAAGTTGTGTTGCCTTCAGATGTTGTTCATATACTTATCAAAGTCATTTTCCTCAGAGCTTTCAGTCAGACATCCCAGTGCTGAGCCAATAGGAAGTGACACTCCTTAAATCCACAGTTACATTTCTTTTCTCCTCTTCAATTCCAGTGCAGACAACGGGTGATAATACCAAATCTTTCAAATATTTGATATACAAAGAGAAGCGCTTGTTAAAACAAGACCAATTAATGCATTTCAATCCACATTTAAATACATGCAAAGATCCTGAATGCTAATGTCATCATTTAAATTTTGTGTGGGAGGGCAGTGTACAAACCTAATATCTTTCGATCTATGGATTCCTACACTATTTTAATCAGGCAAGGTCAACCAGGTAGCTTTCTTGAAATAAAAAGGCACGTGTAGCTTTTCTCCAAGGTTTGTGCTGGAGTTTTTAAATTGCCAGACGATTCTCTTGCAACATCTTGCTTTGTTATTATGATTCTTATTTTTCTTCTTCATCCTTTCATTCCACAAGTTCAAGGACATTCTGTAATGCAGATTCCCCTGGGTGCTCCAGCAGTTAGGAGGGAGCCACATGAATCCTCAAAGCTTCTCATTTATTTCCCTTAATCGTGCAACCAGTCCTCTTCCCATACAAATTGATCAAAGTGTACATTTTATTTCTTGTTTTGTTGACACAGCAGATTGCTCAGGGAGGCTGTGAGCAGAGGTTGCTGCTTAACAATGTTGTTATATTGCCATAGCACCTAGAGGCCCCTCCAAGTTAATTCAAGGTCCCATTGTTCTTTTGGAGCACTGCACAAATACATCAGTTCCTAAACCATAAGGCTTGTGGGATGGGAGAGGCAACAGATACAGTGGCTCACTTGAAGTCACAGCAAAGCCAGGAACTGAACCCAAGTGGCTTGTCTTCAAGTATAGTGCTATCGTCACTAGGCCACACTGCCTCCCATTATTGTTTATGCTTGGAATGCTAGCAAGTTGAACTGTTTGGGATTTCTTTCCAACAAGACGTATAATAAAGGATCTTCTGAGTCCTCAAGTCCAGTCTCCCTCTATTGTAGGTAATCCTATCATATGCAACATTTTTGCATTAATAATGCTGATTCATGAAAACCTATTTTTTGTGGGTGTTGAGGGGCAGGACCACTTGATGGTATAGAAGCCCCGAAGTCGGGGTCAGTGCCCCCTTTCCGCAGGGCAAATACAGCCCATGGGCCCAGTTCCTCTCAAATGTCCCTTCTACCAGGGTATCTACAGCCTTCTGGCCTCGTTCCAAATATGGTTCCCTCTATCAGGGTATGTACGGCCTTGCGGGCCTAGTCCCAAAGTACAGTTCCCTCTGTCAGGGTAAGTATGGCCCTGCAGGCTTCGTCTCAAAGTACAGTTTGCTCTATTAGGGTAAATACGGCCTCATAGGCCTAATATCAAACACACTCCCCTCTCTCAGGGTCACTATGGCCTAGAAACCTAGTCCAAAGATAAGCCTCCAGACTGCTAGGGGTCTGGGTTGTTTGTGGGGCAGGGAGGTAGGGGACCCAGGCCCTCCCACTCCACCGGGTCCCAGCCCAGGGCCCTGTTGGCAGTGGAGAGTTTCACTGTCTGCTCAGCGGGGGATTTCTGCCAAAGTGCGCTGAGCACCCGGAGAACAATCCTCCGCCCTGGGCTACTTACTACCGTTCCTGGTGCATTGTTCAGCTCTCGGGGTGTTGCGGGGTGGGTCGGACCCTTGTAGACGGTTCCCTGGCCGGGGCTGTGGCTATGGCGATTGCTGGTGGGTCGCTGCTCCTAGTGTAGCTGGTGCTGCGGCTGCAGGGGCTGTTCAGAAGCTCCAGCCTGAGCTCCTTCCCATCTGGTGGTCAGCCCAGACTGAGTGACTCCCTGGGCTTTTATACCTGGCCACCCTTGCGAGTATACCCAACAGGGTAGTGGGGGTGGGGCCCTTTCGGCCAGCTGGGCCAGGGCAACTCCCTGCGATTCAGTGTGAGGTAGCCACACCCTGTCACAGTGGGAAACAGCTTTTCGACAAATTTCCCACTTTGAAAAAAATTGGAAAAAGATTTGAAATTGCTGAAGTGTCCTGTTTTCATATTTTCTAAACAAAACTTTTTTTTTGTAAGTACTGAAAGAAAATAATTTACTGAATATTATTCTCAGATTTTTGGCTTGCAAATCTTGAAACTAAAGGTATTGGGGGGGAAAACAAAACAAATGGGCATGAACTGACCAGGAGTAAATTTAGGATGGAATAGAAGATTTCTCACCTTCAGAGGAGTGAAACTCAGAACAACCTCCCTCTGGGAAAAGTGAGGGCAAACTAATTAACTAGTTTTAAAATCAAGCTTGATAAATTACAAAGAGGATTATATAGCCTATGATAGCATGGGACCAGATTTAATGACCCAGGAAGTCTTTTCTAATCCTATTTCCTATATTCCGATGATTTTGCATGTTCTTCATACCTGGGATGGGGCAGGAAAAGAACATATTGCACAAATATGGGAAACAAGCTCAAGCAATTCGACACAAGTTCTTGGGCTAGATTCAGGGATCTCTGGCTGATATTCTATGGCGTACAACATGCAAGATGTTGTATCAAAGTGTCATAATGGTGATGGTCCAAAAACACCCATTAATTTTTGCCTCGTTTCCAGTTGCAATGAAAACAGAACATGTGCCTGAAAACAATCTGGCTTGTGGAAATGAGTGTCTAGAAATGGAAATGACCATATCTAAGGTGAAATAAAATTTAAAGTGCTCAATGCACTCAAACAAGAGGGAACAGATAATTTCCACCCTAGAATATTGATAGAACTGACACGTGAGACTGCTCACCCAGCAGCGAGGATTTGTAATAGAACTATTTGGGGTAGTACCATATGATTAAAGAATATCAAACATTGTACCTATCTTTAAGAAATGGAAAACAAGTGATCTGGGCAATAACAGGCCTGTTAGTCTGACCTCAGTACTATGCAAAGTTTTAGAACAAATTGTGAAGAAAACAATAATTACATTGTAGAGGTAAATGGCAATGGGATTGCAATGCAACATGGGTTTACCGAAGGTAGATCATGCCAGACTAACCTGATTTCCGTCTTTGAGGAAAATAATTGATTTTTTAGCTAAGGGAACTGTTGTAGATCTAATATTCTTAAACTTCAGAAAAGCATTCAACAGAGGGCCACATGGGAAATTACTAGTTAAATTAGAGATGATGGGGATCAGAGAAAGGTGAATAAGAAATTGGCTAAATAGGAGAAGGCAATAGATTGTGCTGAGAGGTGAATTTTCAGACTGAAAGGAGGTTACTAGTGGAGTTCCTCAAGGATCAGTCTTGGGACAAATTTTATTCAATATTTCTGTTAACAACCTTGGCACAAAAATTAGGAGTGTGCTAATGAGATTTACTAATAACACATTGCTAAGAGGCATCATCAGTGTAAATGAATGAACAGTTCATTATACAGGAAGATCTGGATGACTCATTGTCTCAGGCTACGTCTAGACTGCAGGTTTCTTTCGGAAGAAGCTTTCCCGGAAGAGATCTTCTGGAAAAGCTTACTTGGAAAGAGAGTGTTTACACAGCAAAAGAGCAATGAAAAAATGATGTGCTTTTTTGAAAGAGCGTCCAATCAATGTGGATGCTCTGTCTCACATTTAAGGCCACCCAGTACCAGTTCAGTCAGGGCATTAGGTCAACAGTTGCTTCCAAGTGCTGTTGCCTAAGTCTAGCTAAGCTGTGTGCTTAAAGGGACCCCCCTGGACAGCCGTTCCTCTGCTTCTGCTGTGCTTGCCTATCTCTCTGAGGGTACATCTAGACTACAGGCTTTAGTCGACAGAAGTTTTGTCGACAGATACTGTCGACAAAGCTTCTGTCAACAAAAAGTGTCTAGACCACATCCAGTTCTGTCAACAAAGCAAGCCGCTTTGTCGACATGACAGCAGAGGACAGTGTAGATGCAATAACGCCTTCTGTCAACAGAACTCTGTCAGCAAAAGGCGTTATTCCTCATAGAATGAGCTGTCGACAGAACTCAGCGGCAGTGTAGATGCAGGTATAGTTTTGTCCACAAAAGTCCACTTTTGTCAACAAAACCCTGTAGTCTAGACACACCCTGAGACAGCAAAGCTTTAGCAATGTGTGCTCTGGTTGCTCTGCTTCAGGACACCAAAGCACACTCCTCTTGGCATGCAATGGCCCCACGCTGCCATGCTGCAGTGCAGACTGTTTTTATGGTTCTGCACAAGCTCGAGTGTGAGCGCATCAGCGAGACCCTCTGCCTGGATGTGGGAGCAAGGACCTTGCAACTGCACCCCGTGACAGAGAGATGCTTTTGGAGGCTGGACACCAGTTCCGACTGGTGGGACTGGCTGGTCATGGAGCGGTAGGACAACCAGCAGTGGCTCCAAAACTTCTGAATGCAGAAGGCCATTTCCATGGAGCTGTGTGCCTGGCTTGCCCCTGCCCTCCATCGATGTGACACCCAGATGTGACTCACCATCCCCCTGAAGAAGCGGGTCGCCCTCTCCATCTGGAAGCTCACCACCCCAGACTACTACTGATCTGTGGGCAACCAGTTTGGCATGGAAAGTCCACCACCAAGTCCCTCCTCATGGAGGTAAGGCACTCTTGGGCTGCAGTCTCTGGAGTGGAGGGGTGGAAGTCCTGGAAAGGGGGACCCTAGGGAAAGGAGGTTATGGGGTATGGGGGTAGACTGGGGGTGGGGTGGTCACCAGGGGGTTCTGCTGTCCTGCCCTCACACAGCCCTGCTTGGCGGGTGGCCTCATAGGGGGTGGCTCCTGGGGTATTTGGGGGAGGAGGGAAGGGAAGCAGGCACCTCCCAAGGGCTCAGGCACCCTTCCCATTCTCTGTTTTGTGTGTTTCTTTGTTTCCTTCTGCAGGCGCTGAGGGCCATCAACTCCATCCTGCTGCGCAGGGTCATCTGCCTGGGAGACCTCGACCCGATCGTTGCAGGATTTGTCACCCTGGGTTTCCCCAACTGCAGGGGAGCGATCAATGGAACCCATATCCCCATCTGTGCACTACATCATTGAGCCACCTAGTACAAAAATTGGAAGGGCTCAATGCTGCTGCAGGCCCTGGTCGACCACTGTGGACAGTTCCCAGACACTTTCGTCAGGTGGTCAGGGAGAGCACACGACGCCCACATTTTCTGAAACTCCAGCCTCTACCAGAAGCTGGAGACTGGGACCAATTCAATGCCCACCTCAGCCAGACCTGGATGCAGGTGGAATGCACCTTCGGATGCCTGAAGGCGAGGTTCAGGTGCCTTCTGACTCGCCTGGATGTGGAGAAGCACAACATCCCCGAGGTGGTCTCAACCTGTTGTGTTCTCCATAACATCATGGAGAGGAATGGGGAGGCCTTCCTACCAGGGTGGGGGGCAGAGGTCCACCAGGAAGGAAGGGCCTTCGAGCAGCCATGCACAGCTGCAATCGGCCAGGCCCATCAGATGGGGGTGTGCATCTGGGAGGCCCTGAGGTAGAGTTTCTCTCTAGGACCCCAGTAACTCTATCCAGGGACTCCCCACTAGGGGCCTGTGCCTTTCCCCGCTATGCCTTTGCCACAACAACCCCTCCCTTCCCCCCTTCCCTGTATACTGAATAAAGACACCAGTTTTGAGTTGAAAAACAAAAACTTTGTATTTTTTTCATAATAAAAGTAACTGGGGAGGGAGGAAGGGGGCTCAGGGCTGGGACTGGTGCCTAGAGCCTCTGGAAGTGCCACCTCAGGTCCAGGGAATGTCGGTGACCTCGGGGGTGGGTGGGGCCTAGGACAATGAGGTGGGGGGGCTGGAACGGGGTCAGGTATGGCAGGGGGATAGGGCAGAGGCATAGTTTGGGGGCCATGGAGAGGGGGCAGAGGCATAGCAGGAGGGGCTCAGGGAGCAAGAGCAGGGACAGGAGCCGGGTGTGCCATCATTTCTCAGATGGTAGCACAAATGTTGTTGCCCTACCGCACAAGCTGGTCCCACACGTGGGTCCACCACTGGGTGTCATCCCAGACCTTCTGAGCTAGGGTTTGCTACATGTCATGGAGGATGGCCCCGTGCTCCCTCATGAGGTCCTTGTAGACTCTCCTGCACTTGCAGCTCCCCTGGGGTTGGGCGGCTGCCTCTGATGGCATTGATCACCTCTCAGCAATGGCTGGTTCGGCTGTGGAGAAAAAAGGGAGAGGTGGTTAGTCATCCATGCAGACACTGTTCATGAGTCTGTGCCCTCCTCTGTGTACTGTGAGCAACAGTCTTTGGGCTAAAGGATGGGAAGGTCTTGGGAGCAAAGCCATGTGTAGCCTGCACAGTGGGCCTCAGAGTGCCCGGAGACCATGCTTGTGGCCCCCATGGACAAGCAGGCAAGAGAAGTGTCCAGCCATGGGATCCCATGGGTGGGATAGAGGCCTGGAGCACCCTGGACTTCCATGGGGCCCGCACACACACCTGCAGCTGGCATTGCTGTCTGTGGGAGCAGTGTGCCACATGCAGCACTCCTCAGTCTATGTGGGGTCATGCGAGCTCCCTTGTGTCCAGCTTGCTTCCAGCAGTGGCTGGTGGTGGGAAGGCATCCCCACCAGGGGTCCCCAGAGCCTGTAAAAAGGAGCTCGGGAGTGCTCCTGGGCTGCCTCCTGAGGCCACGTGGCACAGACTGGTGCAGTACATACACGGAGTGCAGCATGATGTTCAGGCCGAGCAACGATTACACCCCATCCCTTCTGTGCCTGTGTGTGTGACAAACTGAGTGGACTCACCTGATGATCCCTCCCTGGCATCAGAGGATGCCTGGGAGATCTCCTACTCCTCCTGCAGCTCGTCCTCCTCTGCCTCCTCCTCCTCCTTGCTAGGGAGCCCCTGTCGGGCAACAATGAGCATTTCCAGCCCCAAGTCCACCACCACCAGTGGGGAAGGGGCTGCACACCCGCCCCAGGATTTGGTGAAGCTCATGGTAGTCGGGGCAGGAATGAGAGCTATTCTCCCTGGCCCTGGTGTGGCCCTGGCGGGCTCCTTGACTTTGCTCCATCCCTGTTCTAATGTCTGGGGAGGGAGTGGCCCCTGGTGGCCAGAGCCTCAGCCATCTGGCCAAATATGTCGGCATTCCGCCTCCGGGAGCAGAGATCCTGCAGTGTGGTCTCCTTACCCCACAGCTCCAGGAGGGACAGGATCTCTGCCCAGGACCATGAGGGCGCATGGCATGTGCTGCTCCTGACTGGGTCCTGGGAGCCCTGGTTGTGCTCCCTGTGAGGGCCATGGAGGTCTCAAGGGGCTTGTGGCTGGGCCATCGCTGAAAATGTGGGTGGCAGGAAGAGCCGTGCGGTCAGGTACAGCTGTCTGGGCCTGCTTCCTGCCACAAGGCTTGTCCCGGGTGCCTGCAGCTTTAAGAGCTGCCAGGAGACAGGAACTATAGAGTTCTGATTAGTCTGGACAGAGTGGCCACCAGGGCACCTGTGTTATTTCTTGGAGGCCTCTTCTTTTGAAAGAACTCCCTCTTCTGTGTCCACACACACCTTTTTCCGAAAAAACTTTTTTGGAAAAGGCTTCTTCCTTGTAGAAAGAGGTTTACTGACATCGGAAAAACCTCTCTGTTCTTTTGACTTTCTGTTGAAAGAATGCAATAGCAGTGTGGACGCAAGTATTTTTTTTCCATAAAAATGCTGCAGTGTAGACACACTCCCAATGCACCTTCTTTTCTTCACAGAGAATAGTGATGTACTGCCAGGCCATAGCAAGAGCAAATCCTACTCCTCCATACATTGCCTCAGCTGCATTAGAGAGCTCACTGGGGATGCCCAGATAACAGCCTGAGTTTGAGAAGTGCTGAGCATTCTTGATGCCACAACAAGCTTCTGGTGTTCAGAACAACTGACAATCAGGGCACTGTTGAGTCCTCGCTACTGCTAGTCAGAGGATCCCAGTTTCATTCAGTGAAGGGTTTGAGTTTTTAAAATGTGGCTTCAGTTCAAAGCAAACAGAAACCTGAAAAATTTGAAATTCTACACAAAGAAAAATTCCCATTAAAAGGTCGATAAAGACATCAAAATCAAAACATTTTGATTTATTTTATTTTCTATATATTTTGGAAACTCCGTCTGTCTGTGTGGCTATGTCTACACTACAAGGTTTTTGCACAAAAACAGCTGTTTTTGCGCAAAAACAGCTGTTTTTGCATAAAAACCGGCAGAGTGTCTACACCTCAAGTGCATTTTTGCACCCAAAAAAACAGTCAATCGACAGGACAGAGGGCTTTTGCCGGTAGAGTTATTTCTCTCCCCATGAGGAGCTACAGCTCTTGCGCAAAAAGGCATGTGTGGACTCTCCACAGGGGTTTCTTGTGCAAAAAGAGCTTATCGGAAAAAGCACAGGTGCTCTGATGGCCATTCTGTTAATGGCAATCAGAGCTTTCTTGCGCAAGAAATGTGGACGCAGTGTGGACGCTCTCTTGTGCAAAAGCACATTGCTTTTGTGATGTGCTTTTGAGGTGTGGACACGCTTTTGCACAAGAAGTTTTTGCGGAAGATCTCTTCTGCAAAAAGCTTCTTGTGCAAAAACCCTGCAGTGTAGACAAAGTCTGTCTGTCCATCCATCTGTGAGTCTGTTTGTTCAAAACCTCCTAACGGTAAAAGCCAGGCTCACCAAATTTGCTATGCGGTTTCCTCTCATCATAACTTAAAACAAGATAAGAGTTTGGTTGTGCCAGGACAATGGAATGTGCTTGGAAAACATTTTTTTCTCATAAAATGGAAAGGGAGGGGTCTGGCAGGAGGGACAGTTGTACTGTTGAATGATCACGGGGGGCAGCAAGGGGCCAGAGATGGAGACTAAGGCTATGTCTAAACTGCAGTGTTAAATTGGAAAAAGATTTGCAATTTGTGGTATGCAAATTGCGTATCTTTTTCCAATTTACTTTCGAAAGAGGCTTTTCTGAAATTTGCGCATGTAGATGCACCAAATTTCAGAAAAAAGTACTCTTTCGACACATCCCTTATGCCTCGTAGAACAAGGTTTACAGGGATGGCAAAATAGCGTGTCCATTTTTTTGAAAAAAAAAATCAGAAAAGTGGACACATACCTGCAGTATCCCAGAAAAGCAATGCAGCCTAGACGTAGCCTAAGACAGCTATAACCCCATTGGGCCAGCAGGCGGCAGGCATGGAGAAAGGGACAGCTTTCTACTATATATTTCAGAGAGTTTCTCTGTTTGTTTGTTTTATGTTTCTGTTTGTCTTTTCACCCAGACTGGGGGGGACATGCACCCCTCCCCCGCCTCGTCCTCTGGATCTACAGTAGGTAGGGAAAAGTGCTTCTCCCTAGCACCAACCCAGAGCAATGATTTACATGGAGAAAAACAAACCTTATTTAAATTAATGATCTGAGCAATGCTGGGTAAATCTTCTAGCTCTGTATAATCATTTCCAATATAATTCAACACATGAACATCCACACTGGGTCAGACCATTGTCCCATCTAGCCCAGTATCCTTTCTTCTGACAGTGACCAATGCCAGGTGCTTCAAAGGGAATGAACAGAACAGATAATCATCAGTGTTCCGCCCTCTATTGTCCATTCCTAGCTTTTGGTAAACAGAGGCTAAGGACACATCAGAGCATGGTTTTGCATCCCTATGTCTCCTGGCTAATAGCTTACCTAGTCCTTTTTTGAACCCTGTTTAGTCTTGGCCTTCACAACATCTTCTGGCAAGGAGTTCCATGGGCTGTGCATGTGAAGAAATATTTCCTTTTGTTGTTTTTTAAACCTGCTGCCCATTAATTTCATTTGGTGACCATTAGTTTTGTGTTGTGGGAAGGAGTAAATAACTCTTTTTAATTTACTTTCTCTAAAAAAGATTCTATAGAATCTTCATATCTCCCATTAGGTATCTCTTTTCCAAGCTGAAAAGTTCCAGTTGCATTAACCTTTCCTCATAAAAAATCTGCCCCATAACCCTAATAATTTTTGTTGCCAACTCCAATTTCTTTTTTAGAGATGAGGCAACCAGATCTGTACACAATGAAACAACTGAATGAAAAGTTATTTCAAAATAAAAAATGGAAATATTTGAAAACATCAGATATTTGAAAATGTCAAAAGAACATTTTATCATTGTTGGAGCACCCTCCCAGATGCTTCTGCGAAGAATCTCCATACTGACAGAACTGTTTTCTCATGGAAAATGGTCTGGTCAACATTTTTCCAACTACCTCTAGTCTTAACTTCACCTTGTCCCCCCTCAGAGCTGGTTTATACAAGAAATGGACTTTATATGTTTTCCCCCTTGAGCTTGGAGAACCAAGAACAAAGTTATTTCCTCCAAAGCATCATGCTCCTAAATTTAGCATGTTTTTATCCATTCTTAATTATGAACCCACATAAAGGATTCAGAAATCAACTTTAAAGCTTTCCCAGGAATTATTAAGGCAACCCAAAGAAAATGAAACACTGACTCACTATCCCACATCCAGGCACATGCCTCCTTTCTCTTTTCTGACCACTGCCCAAGCACACCCACCCCTGGAGTTCTCAGTGGTAGGTAGGTGGTTGCAGGCTGAGCCCCTGCAGAAGAAGGATAGCCTAGGAATTAGGGCACTAGATTGAGACATAAATTCAAGTCCTTACTCTGCCACCGCCTTCCTCTAACCTTAGACATGTGGCTTGGTCTCTCTGGATCTCAGCTGTGCAACGAGGGTAATAATACTTTGCTACCCTAGAGGAGTGAGAGTGTGAGGGGCTCAGATACTGTGCTAATGGGAGCAGTGTGAGTACTTGGAGAGACCAGGAAGAAGTTCTGTTAATAGCCCACACAACCTCTGCTCTTAGTAACACTGCAGTGAAGAGAAGGAAGTCATCCCAGATGTACACTGGGTTAAAAGAGCAGATTTCAGTCCTTTATGGACAGGGATGGATTGAAGTATGATGCACTTTTAATCACTCAGTATTGACTTTTATACATGTGTATTCTTATGGATGTGTATGTACACCCCTAATTAAACTGGCAAAGAGGAGGAACTGTAGTTCAGTTCCCAGGAAATAGTGAAAGGGTTGGATGTACTAGTGGAGAGAGAAGATAGGTGAGCTGCAGGCTTAGAGGTCTGCATTCCCTGGGTCTGCCCGTTACTGGCAGGAGACTGGCAGAATGGTGCAGGGAGCAGTTCCTCAGCTGCGTACATCAGCCTAGCTCCACTGGCTTCCCCTGAATCTGTTGATTTCAATGGAGATCATCCAGCTCACACTCTTGGTGCAAGAGGGAAGCCATAAAGCTACAGGGAAGGCTCCCCCAGACCTACCAGATCCTGCTGACAGAATCCAAAGAGTATGCCAGGCAACTGTCTGCACCCAGACTCTGCTCCCTCCCCCCTCAGAGCTGCCCAATGTTGCAAAGCAGAGGAGCCCATCACCCACACACTTGGGCTGGGATTTTCAAAGCAGCCCAAGGAAGCTATGAAATACAGTGGGAGCTGAGCACCTAACTCCCCTCTGGCCCACTGAAAGGCCCAGCCTTGGTGTCACTCACCCCATATGTGCTTCTCAGCACCACAGAGGAGGTATCTAACATTCCCCTCTTTGCATGCTGCCTCCCTGGGATCTTAGGGCACTACTGACTAGGGCAGTGGGCATTGGTATGGCACCTGCCCACCCACCCACAGATAACACTGCTTATCTGAGGAGTAGGATTTAAATTGGCTGTAGCTGCAAGAAGGGCTGGCTAGTACGATGCTGGGGTGATTTATTGGGTGCCTTGGGCAAAATCCAATTATTCCTTCCCTTGTTTTCTTGTTGTGGTTTCTCAGTTTCTCCAGTCTGTCAAGGATCGTTTTTCAACCAAACGAGCCCCTGACTCGTGTTTAATTACTAATCGGAAACATACAGCCCCAGTGGTAACTCTGCCAGGAGGGGCAAATCTTGATTGGCCGATGGATTATTATGCTGAGAAAGTGTTGTAACTTCAAGCCTAGGAGCATGTTTCTTATACCAAGCATATACACATGAGGGCACAAATCACACCACTGCTGCAGTCAGATAGGTGCATCTTACCTGCCACCAGACTGGGTAAGCAGCCTGCCGGCTCCAAACCCTTCCCCTCCCCAGCCCTTGGTCACAGTGTGGCAGGGGCCCTGGGGGGAGACAGAGAGCCCCAGATGGCTGGGGGGCGGGGAAGAGAGAAGTCCATGATGGGTGGGGTGGGGGGAGACAAGGCCCCTGGCAACCGGAGTGAGGTGGGGGAGAAAGAAGACTCCTGGTGTCCGGGAGAGGCTGGGGGGAGAAAGAAGGCCTCTGGTGGCTAGAGGTAGCCAGAAGGCGAGAGAAGATCCCTGGTGGCTGAGGAATGCTGGGGGGAGACAGAAGGCTCCTGGTTGCCAGGGAGGAGATGGGAAAGAGAAAAAAGGCCCTGGCAGCTGGTGGGGCTGGGAGGGGAGAGAAGGCCTGTGTTAGATGAGGACCAGGGGAGTTAAGGGGGTAGGGGAGGGAGAAAAGTCCCTGATGGCTGGGGGAGGAGGCAGGGAAAGCCACGCTGGATGGGACCCACTGCTCTGAGCCCCTCCTCAACCCTCTCATTCTTGCAACCCCACATTCCCAGCCTCCTGCCCTACCTCCCCCATATCCTCAAGGACCTGCCTTGACTCCTGTACCCCTGCACACCAGCAGCTTCCTGCCCGGAAAGCCCTGGGCAATGATGGGTAAGACTTCTAGTCCAGATATAAAGAATATATCCATAGATTTGCAGGGTTCTACTCTCAGACACAGGAGAAAATCTATTAATACAACCAATATATAAGGGCCTAGGTCTAGGACATACAGTTCCGCAATTCCACTTCCATCCAGTAAAGGGCAGAAAATGCACAGGCATATTAACCTATTCATTACACTATAAATGTATCTCCAGCAATACTGACTAATTATTACTCATTCTCACCATGCCAATGGGTGGTTTCAATTATATCTGGATATCAAACACTAGCACTTTGCTCAGAATTCATACAGGCATTTGTTCCAACAATTCACAGTTAGCTTTCATGACCAGTCCTGAATGGGTGAAAAGAATGGTCACCCCCAACCCCACACACATCTCCTCCAGAACAGCAGAGTTTATTAATTGATCTATGTTGCAGCAGGAAAGATAGGGACACTTGTGTGCAAGGAGGCAGAGATAGCATCTGCTTTTTACCAGGGGTTATTGTTTGTTAATAAATTGCTTTTGAAACACTGCTCAAATGGGACCATGAGCATTTCAGGGGTAATTAAAACTCTGTCTATGCAAGAGGCAGGATCTGATTATTTCTTTTCCTGAGCAGGCAGGGGGAGGTTTATTTCTCCACTTCTAAGAGCATTTACTGTTTTGAATGAAGCTTGCAACATGACTAATACACAAATAAAACTCCTTGGATCCTCCCCCTCTTTGAAAAAGTAAGTTTTACTTCTTTGGTCAGCTTGATTCTGGGTTTCTTTACCCCCATCCCTCATGCACGTGCCCCAGGTCTCACATCATAGATAACATTCTTCTAAACTTTCCACCAGAGCCAGGTGCTACTTACTAGAACCTTTACGAAATAGCACCAGGGCAGAAACGTGGTGCACTTGGTGGAGAAGCTAGTTGGGAGGTGTAAATCTACCAAGGTGGTGGTGATATGTGTCTGAGGCAGCAACCCTGTGCTCATAGCTCATCTGATGTGGGAGGACTGAAACCTCAAAAGTTTTACCTTTGTTGGAAAATATCAGGAGCAAAATTGGCCAGATGGTTTAGTGCTGCCTTGTACTTCCCAGGTGAAATGAGATCCTGTTGCATTGTATTAGCAGGGAGGTATTGAAAGAAATGGAGTCAGGAGATTGAGATGGGGACATCTGGGTAAGGGCCACATGGTGGAGAAGCAGACAGTCTACCTTTCTATCTAGTCATAGATAAGGTTGGATTAGATTAGATAAGGGCTTTCTTATGAAGATAGATGGATGACAGAGAGAGAGTTCCCCGGGGGGAAGGAATGGTTACTGTAACAGGCTCCTAAATGGGAGTAGGCAAGTGGAACAAAGTAGAATGCAAGGAGCAAACACATGTTGTAATTATCTGCATTTGTTCAACCTAAGTGTCATATTGTAACTATGCCTCATCCTGAGGCAGTGTGGCCCAATGGCCACAGTCTATAACACAGCCTTAGGGCTCATAGCAGCACAGCCTAATGGCTAGAGTCAATGGCACAACCCTCAGTTCAGGGAAGTGCAGCTTAATGGCTAAAGTAGGTAGTTTGGGGTCACAGCCCCAGTAGGGGGTCTGGGCTCACCCTACTCCACCAAGCCCTGACCCAGGGCTCTGGTTCTGGTGTTGAGCAACCAGCTCATGAAGCAGTTCTTGCTACTGTTCCTGATGCTGAGTCATCTGGAGTTTGTGCTGGTGGGCCAACTGTTGTACCAACTGAGTCTGTTGCAGTTGTTGTTGGATTGCCTGCTGTTGTTGGTTCTCGACCATCCACTTCAAGTCCATCTTCTACCGTTACACTGCTCTACAGCCAAAATGCTTCTGAAATAATTGTAGTCAAACTTTACTAATTCTGGGTCACTGAGAACAAAAATGATGCTTAAAATTGTTGATTGGCTCTAGTTTTCAAGATATGCTATTGGGTCAGTATATACGACCCTTGACTTGGGAATGGCGGAGGATAAGTGAGTTATAAAGGGAAGGGATCTCAATTTAAACCAGAAATGACTAAAATACATCTTTGACTGGATCTATGAATAAATCTATGACTGGGTTTGGACAGTACTTGCTTTTTAGGCAAAACAATGAATGATGCAATCTGAAGCTGGTATTGCGTCATACATGATATGAATTGCATCATGTTATTCCTAGAAGTCATGGATGATGCAATCATAATGAAGCTTACATCACTCTGCTGAACAAATTGCCCTATATCAGCTCTAGAAATCATACAGTGTCGTGCTCTTTTATTTGTCAGTGTTTGATTTTGCAAAGGGACACATTTCTGTTTAGCCAAAGTGAGCAGAGATGCCTCGTACTTGTGTGAACAGTGCAGATAACTTCTGCTATGTTTGTGGTGAAGTGACTTTTGCATCACAAAAGCGCAGTATAACCACTATGGTTAAGAAAGCCTATCACCTTTATTTTGGCTGCAAAATTGGAGATCAGGACAAGAGGTGGGCCCCACACATATGCTGCAACACTCGTGCAACAAATCTTCACCAGTGGTTGAACAGGAAAAGGAAATCTATGCCTTTTGCAGTGCCAATGATTTGGAGAGAGCCAAAAGATCATACCAGCAATTGTTACTTCTGCATGGTGCCTCCAGTTGGGAAAGGTGTGTCAAAGAAGAAAAAGTGGACTGTGCGTTATCCAAACATTCCATCAGCTATACGCCCAGTACCCCACAGAGAAGGACTGCCGGTTCCTGATGCACCAGAATCATTCTCACTTGAGTCAGACGAGGAAGAGGAAGAGGATGAAACTTCTGGTCCTGAACCATCAATGTCACAGGACCCACATTTTCTCCCATCCTCCTCCTCTGAACCACACCTCATAACACAAGGTGAACTGAATGACCTTGTCAGGGATTTGGAACTACCCAAGAGTAAGGCAGAGCTGTTGGGCTCCAGACTACAGCAGTGGAATCTCCTGGCAGGTGATGTTAGGGTTTCCATGTTCCGTGACCGTCAAAAGGATCTTGTCCCATTCTTCTTCACGGAAGGTGATCTTGTAGCCTGCAACAACATCGATGGTGTGATGGCAGCCCTCAACATCGTTCATGATCCAGATGAGTGGAGACTGTTCATTGATTCATCGAAAACGAGTCTTAAAGCTGTTTTGCTGCATAATGGCAATGTTTTGCCATCAATTCCAGTTGGTCATGCAGTCCATATGAAGGAAACCTATGACAACATGAAACAACTTTTGAGGTGCATAAACTATGACCAACATCAGTGGCAGCTTTGTGGTGATTTGAAGGTTGTTGCTCCCTTGCTTGGTCTGCAGACTGGATACACAAAGTACTGCTGTTTTCTCTGCGAATGGGATAGTCGTGCAAGAGATTCCCACTACATCAAGATAGATTGGCCACTCCGACAGTCATTGGAGCCTGGGAGGAAAAGTGTTCAGCATCCACCGCTTGTTGAATCAAGGAAGATTTTGTTACCACCCTTACACATCAAGCTGGGTCTGATGAAGAACTTTGTCAAGGCCATGGACAAAACACAAGCAGCTTTCAAGTACCTCTGTGGAAAATTTCCAAGGTTAAGTGAAGCTAAGACAAAGGAAGGTGTCTTTGTTGGTCCTCAGATTCGTGAACTTCTTCGAGATGATGCATTTGACCATGCACTGTGTGGCAAGGAAAAGACGGCATGGAAAGCCTTCCAGTTAGTGGCAATAAATTTTCTCGGAAACAACAAGGCAGACAACTACAGGTTGTTGGTGGAAAGCCTCCTCAAGGCATACAAAAGGCTTGGTTGCAACATGTCACTAAAGATACATTTTTTGCACTCTCATCTAGATTTTTTTCCACCGAACTGCGGAGCAGTGAGCGACGAACACGGCGAGTGATTTCACCAGGACATTACAACAATGGAGAAACGCTATCAGGGCAAATGGAGCCCATCAATGCTTGCAGACTATTGCTGGACAGTGACAAGAGATGCTCCATTTAATGAATACAAGAGACAAGCCAAGAAGCGCCGAGTAGACACTGAATAGGACTAAACTATGTACGTAATAGTTTTTTGCCTTTTGTTTCATAATAAATTTTATTTATATAACCCTTTTGCTGATTTTTAAAGTGTTACATAAACAGGACAGGTGAAATATTATCATGTAAAGCAACCATAAACACATGAAAAGACCTAGGTTTACAATTTATGATTAAAACTCTACTATCTACACAATATACATAGACTTAAAATGTAAAAACTTAAATATCTTGGAAACAGTAGCCAATCAGTTGTTTTAATTGTCATATTTGAATTCAGCACATCAAAATACATAATAAATAGCACATTTTATCTCTGAAGCAGACAACTTCTAAAAAATTGTAGACCAGTGTTATCAGGGACGGGTGGGGTTTCTTATCCCTGTCTTACTACCTGGACTTCTTAGCAGGTCTGGATAGATGCTCACCTTCTCCACCACTTGTTGCATTGCAAGAAAGCCTCATACTGAGGCAGTGTTGCCCAATGACTACAGTCTATAACACAGGCCTAGGATTCAGGGCAGCACAGTCAATGGTACAACCCTCAGTTCATGGCAATACATCCTAATGGCTGGAGTCAGCAGTGGTAGCTCTGGGTTCAGGGCAGCACAGCCTAATGGCTAGAGTCAGTAGCAATAGCCCTTGATTCAGGGCAGCATAGCCTAGTGACTAGAATCAGTAGATTGGGGCCATAGCACCAGTAGGGGGGTCTGGGTCCACCCTACTCGACTGAACCCTGACCTAGGGCCCTGTAAGTGGCAGAATGTTCCACCATTCATTTAGCTCACTGAGCTCACTTGGGTGGGTGATACCACTCACGCACCCTCCCTGGGTTACCTCCTACCAGATCCGGAATCAGGATGCTGCACATAGCCTCTGGGCCCTCTGGTTCCACAGCATCAGTTTCCTCCTGCATTTTCACCACGTCTGGAGGCTCAACACAGTCTCCCAGGTTTCTGGCTGGTCTGCCTCTGGAGCGCCTCTGGAAAGTCCTTCCTCTCCAGCATCCAGCCCAGACTGACCTAGGCTGCTCCCTTTTTTGTTGCTCCAGCCATTGGAGCATGCCCAGTGTGGCTGCGGGGGGGGGGGGGGCTTCCTCCACCCACAGGGTATTAAGCCTTCCTGTCCCAGTGCACAGTATATACACCCCGTCACACTAAGGGATATCAGTTCTCCCTTTCAAACAGAGAGCTCATTCATTCCATTGCCTTGCCCCTCCCATCACACCAAACAAAACTCTGCAGCTTTGTTGAAACCAAGAGCCCAGAATTTAATTTAAAACTCAGTGCAGTGTACAGAGAGGGAGAGGCAGCCAAAGATTTGAAGGAAAGAAATCCTTGGGGGCAAAAAGAAAAGCCTAAGAAAAATCAACACCTTCAGCTGCTTTTCCCAGTCACATGCAGCTGCTCAGACACCAAGTTGATTTACCCAGTGAATCCTGTGAAAACTGCCAGATGAATCTGTGCCCGATGAGACTGGCTGACTGCAGTGGATTTATTCTGGATTTACACAGGTGTCACTGAGATTGGGATTCGGGTTAGGTCTCACTGAAGCTTAGTGAAAGGATTTTTTCCACTCCGCCAAGTAGCCCAGACAGAGGGACTGAATTGTACAAGGAACCCTGCTTTCCTTTTGTCTCCTGCTTTCCTTTTGCTTGCTTTTCCTTGTGGCTTGCCCTCCGGCCAGGTCATGCTTCAGTTCCACTCCTTCTAGGGTAACAAAAGTACAACTAACCATCTGATCTCCTTACCAGAGGTCTTTGGCCAGGACTCTGGGCCTGGAGTTCTTAAGCCCTTCTTTCTGGGCTCTCTGTCATCCTTCTCTTCTCCCCAGAGTTCACAGCATGGTCCCAATGTCTGGTAGGGAAAGCCAGGCTCTCCCACTGCCTGCATTGCAGTCCAAACTGCTCTATCAGTCTTCCTACTGTAGCCAGCACTGCATCAGGCCTCTTGAGGTTAATCCCTCAATAAACCCTGATCCAAAATATAAACCTAACCCAGCTTCTGCCCTGCACAGGCTTGCCCTGTCTCTTGAATTCCCCTTGCTTAGTTCTTCCATCCAAAGTCTCCCAAGGCTCTCTCCCCTGGAATCCAGGTCATGCTCTTTTATCAGAACTTCTCACCTTGAGAGTCTGCTCCACCCCCAGTGTCTGCTCCCTGTCTCCTGTGGTCTTCTGCCTGACCCCTTTACTCGGGTAAGAATCCCAGACCCAGCAGTTCTGTGTGTTTCCTCTTTAACCTTCCCAGCCACTCCAGTCTCTAGTCCCAGAGAGGACCTGCAATGCTTCTCCCTTTAGCTCCCTGCTATCTCATTCTGTTCCCGCCTTCCTTTACTTGTAATCATCATCCAGTTCCTTCCCCAAGAGGGCTTCATCTTTAGTTAGGCCTTGCACACCCTCCAAGGGTAGCCAGTAGCATACCTGGCCTCTTCCATATTGTTGACGGTTTTGCAGGAGGCCGAGGACTGAATGGAGCTCAGAGAATTGAATTAATGTTCTTTGATCCCCAGTTAGGGATGGTCCTGTGAGATCAGGATTGAAGGCACATTGGCAAAGCATGGTGGGGAAGCTTAGCCTGTTCCTATCCTGTGAATAACATCAGACACCAGCATCCAGCCCTCCCACTGCAGGACACCAGTAATCCCTAACAGCTCCAAAGAGAGCTACTTGTACTCAGCTGTGAGAATACGGACAAAGGGCTGCCGATACACAGAAACATGTTTATGAGAGACAGAGAAAACAAATCCCCCCAAAATATGCCTGGAACTCAAGTTGGGCACACAAAAATTGAGGCATCCATAATCACAAATCATTTCTGAAAATTATAACTAGCTTTCTCTCTCTCTCTCTCTCCCCATGTACCCCACCCCCCATCTATGTAGTAGCAGCAGCAGCCAGAACCCTGGACCCTTTAAATCGTTGCCAGAGCACCACACTGTGCACTCCGGCCAGTGCAAATGGCTGGGGGAGGAGAACGGCGCCACGCCACCCTCCAGGCAGTGCTGAGGGTCGGCTGCTTTCCGCCCTGCCCCTTGTGCCTTCAGCCCCGCCCTTTCCAGGAGTGCAGAGCCAGCCCCCACACATCTTGCCCAGGGGCCTGCAGAGGCCATTGGCCCCCCTGGAAGAAATTCTCTGGTTTGTGTTATGCTCAAAGTCCCACTAAATGATTAGAATGATTCTTTCTGTCCTTAAAATGTATTTCTGTGTGTGTGTGTGCGTGTGCGTGTGTGGAGATATATTTATGTTTGTGTGTATGTATATACACACACACACACACACACACACACATATATACAAATGATAGGCAATGAAACCTCAGATTAAAAAACATTAACAAAGACAAAAAGTAACAGAATCTAATTTTGAATTGTCTGTGGCAGGAACCCAATTTTCAAGTGATAATTACAATAATTAAAAATTCTGTTATCAACCAAGACAAGATGCTGCACATTGGCAGGCAGAGATGAGAGACAAGGTGGGCAGGGGTTTTCTCAGTAATGAAATCACTTTCAGAAACTTCAAACAAGCCCCAGACCAATTCCAATGTTTTCTCTCCTGGGGAAGAAAGATCCATTTGATGCCCTTTCTGTGAGAACAATTGCCCACAAGGGCATATTAGCTTGGGCTAGCTGAGATAGGCACTTCCAGAGATGAAACCTGGTGGAAATGAAACACATGTCACACAGAGTGGGCAAATAATCAGTGGAGCGGGTGCCCATCAGCCTGGAAGGACTAGCCTAAAAGGAGTAGAGCAGTGATGGGCAACTGAGGCTAGTGAGTGGGCTGCGTGAGTGGCCCTCCTTCATCTCAGGGGGCTGCAAGATTGCTGTAACCAAGACAGCCTCCTGGGATAGGGTAGTTTTGCTACTTGCGCCTGTGTACCTACAATTTGCAGGATGTGTTGACTGAATCACAACAGCGCTTTGAATGCAGAGGAAGCACTTGGCTCACACAGTCAATGTTGTGTGCAATCAGCACACACCTCACTCCATGTGCTCTTCCTGTAAGTGCGTGTCACTTTAGTAATACCAGTAGGAAAAAGCTACATGGACAGAAACCAGCAGAATCGTGGGCAAGAGTAAACAGAATGTCTCGTGGGTCACACATAGAACCCCAACAGGCTGCATGCAGCCTTCGGGCCACAGGTTGGCCACCACTGGAGTAGAAGGATGGTGGAGAGCTCACTTAATTTCTGAGTGATGGTGGAGAAAATCAGGAATTCCATTCAATTTTAGAGGAATGTCACTTTCCAAGACACTGCTGGATTCTTACATTCTGCAGCTGGATCATGGTTCCCAGCCTGGGCTATCTTGTGTAAGTGATCAAGAAGCTAGCCCAAGCTGCTATGCTACTCTCCTTTTTTTTAGCACACTGACTTGAGCAGCACCACTGCGTGTCTGTTGTACTTGTGCTGGGGTAATGATACAAGGGTTAAAACTTCTGCCGTATGAGCTCAGTTTAAACAAATCTGGGCTGGTTTAGTCCTGAGCAATGAAGACAGAGGCCTTGGTTGCCTTCAAATGAGTTACAGGCTGATATAAAGAGGATGGTGATTGTTATACCTGGACCTGGGAGAGAAGGAGCTATTGTAGACGGAGGTAGAGAGAGCTCAAAGAAACACATCGGTCTGCTGTGGACATGGTATTATTCTGGCTGCAAAACAGAAACTAACACAAAAGTGAGGCTTTGCACGAGGGAGTGGGTGTGTAGGTAGGCAAGCACAATTAGCAAAACTCCCCAATGCCCCAGGCGCAGAGTTCAGGACAGCAACCCCGTTACAGGCCCTGACCCCACCTTGCCTCTGCTCCTCCCATCCTGCTCCTTCCATCAAGCCCTACGCCCTTACTTGAAGCTCTCTCCTCCAAGTAATGCAAGTCATGGGGATTACCAGGGGGCCTGGCATGGGGTGGCAGCAGAGGTTGTCCCCTCTCCACTCGCTGCAGCAGTGGGAGCCAGAGCGACACGACAGCCTGCTCCACTTGACCCTGCTGCCCATCTCCCAGCCTGCTGTGCTCCACTTCACCGCTGCCATGGAGAGTAGAAAGGGCAGCCCCTGATGCCTCCTTGCACCAGGTCTCCCAATAATCTCCTGAGCACCTATAGGATGGTTGAGGCACCGTCACGAGGCCCCCAAAGTGCGGGGTCTGCGGTGGCCCCCCAAATGGCCCTGTGGATGGGACAGCTCTGTGTGAGAGGAATACAGAATGCCAAGCATTTAAAGGGCTAGGACATCAGAGATCAGTTATTCTTCATGGCCACTGAAGGCAGGACAAGAAGTAATGGGCTTAATCTTGCACAAGGGAGATTTCATTTAGCTATGAAAAAAGCTTTCTACTGCTAAGAATGGTTCAGCTCTGAAACATGCTTCCAAGGGAAGTTCTAGAATCCCCATCCTTGGAGGTTTCTATGACCAGGTTGAATAAATGTTGGTTAGGACTGCCAAGGAAGCTGAATTTGATTACGTCTCTCGGTCCCTTCAAGCTCTACATTTCTGTGATTCTGTATTGCTATAGCCTAGTGTCCCTCAATGTGTCTTCAACTGGAGCAACCTGCATTAGGCTGTTTAGAGCCCCATTTTGGTTTGGGTTCACACCCACTCACCAGTGCAAAGCCTCACTTTTTTTTGGTAGTTTCTATTTTGCAGACAGAATAACAGTATCCTTCTCTCCCAGCTCCAGAATGTTCTTCATCTTAATGTCTTTTGACAAATTCAATCTCACTTGACCATCTAATGTTTTCATTCCCGTGGCCATGGTGGAAAGGGTGCGTACTGATTTCCTTTCCTAGGGCTGGCCAAGCCGCTCCTCCACAATTAAGCTGGTTGAATAGCAGCTTCATACACTCTGCCTTTTAACTTTATTGGCATCTCTTTGTCACAGAGAACTGACATTCTCCAGCCATTTCCACCAAGCAGCCTGTTCCTCACACAGGAGAGCGCCATTAGCAACAGCCATTAATTTCAATGCTTTCACACTTCTTCTCTGCTTGTTAGCTTTTACTCCCTCAGTCGTGATGTCCTCAGTGGTCACCTTACACCCAGTCTGCTCAAAATGTACTGCCACTGTTCAAAGATGGCTTGCAGGATCTCACACTCATCCGCACATGTCACTAAGTCATCAGCGAACAGCATGTTCCTCCATGCATTCTCACTTACCCTTTCCATGACAGCAACAGACAAAAAGTCTGAGTGCTGAGCCCTGATGAAGACCAGTGTTCACTGGAAATTCTCTACTTGAGCCTCATTTAGTTTTGACTGCTGCAGTCATCATGCATATCCTGGATAACACCGGCATGTCCTTCTTGCACTCTTCTCTGTCGCAAACTTCACCCATGTTTCTTCTGGTACATTATGCTATGCATCCTCCAGGTTCACAAAGACCTTCCCCAATTGCTGTGACTTTTCTCTGACCTTCTCTATGAGGAGTCATAGTGAAACTATGGCATCAATTATGCTCCTTCCTGGCATGAGTCCATATCAAACATTCCAAATTTCAACCATTCCATGCAGTTGCTTTTCAGTAATCTTCTTCCATCATTTCATACCAACATGAAATGAGCTTAATTGGGCCATAATTATCACGCATTGTAGTATCTTCCCTATGTTTAAAAATAGGCACCACAAAGCTTTTATGCCATTCAGCAAGAATCTTAAGAATGTCATTGAATAAACTTGTAAGATACTTGATAACTTCTCTTGACAATCACTTCTCCATATGCACTGGTACTTCAAAATGATCTGGACAAATTAGAGAAATGGTCAGAGGTGAACAGGATGAAGTTTAATAAGGACAAATGCAAAATACTCAACTTAGGAAGGAACAATCAGTTTCACATATACAGAATGGGAAGTGATTGTCTAGGAAGGAGTACTGCTGAAAGGTATTTAGGGGTCACAGTGGATCACAAGTTAAACATGGGTCAACAGCGTGACACTGTTGCAAAAAAAGCTAACATGATTCTGGGATGCCTTATCAGGAGTGTTGTGAGCAAGACATGAGAAGTCATTATTCCACTCGACTCTTCACAGATTAGGCCTCAATTGGAGTATTGTGTCCAGTTCTGGGCAACACATTTTCAAGAAAGATGTGGAGAAATTGGAGAAGGTCCAGAGAAGATCAACAAAAACGATTGAAGGTCTAGAAAACATGAGCTACGATGGAAGACTGAAAGAATTGGGCTTGTTTAGTTTAGAAAAGAGGGGACATGATAGCAGTTTTCAAGTATCTAGGTTTAACAAGGAGAAGGGAGAAAAATTGTTCTCTTTGGCCTCTGAGGATAAGACAAATTGCAGCAAGAGAGGTTTAGGTTGGACATTAGGAAAAACTCCCTAATTGTCAGGGTGGTTAAACACTGGGATAAATTGCCTAGGGGGGTTGTAGACTCTCCATCACTGGAGATATTTAAGAGCAGGTTAGACAGGCACCTGTCAGAGATGATGCTTGGTTCTGCTCAGGAGCGGCCCGAGGCGGGCTGCAGCAGCTGGCGCCCCAGGTGGAACATGCGATCGGCACCCCCGCCTGCACAGGTGTCAATGGAATGACGTCATCATCGGGCGCCCCATTGAAGGCAGCGCCCTAGGCGACGGCCGAGTTGGCCTATAGTCATGGGCCGCCCCTGGTTCTGCTGTAAGGGCTCTATGACCTCTCGGGGTCCCTTCCAGTTCTAGGATTCTATGATTCAGCTGACCCAACTACTTTTCCCTTTTTCATTTTCCTAAGTGCCTCTGCAACCTTCTCCTGTTGCATGCAATCTATTGTGCCCTCATTCAGCTTATATACACTTAATTGCTCCCCTTTGCTTGCCTAATTTGTCAGTGTTTCAAAACAATCACTCCAAACGTTGGCGATTGAGTGTCCATTTGTTAGTAATACACCATATTCGTTTATAAAATGAGCAAACTCATTCACATCCCTCATTATTATCTCTCTTGCCTTGGCAAGTCTATAAATGGTTTTCTCCCTCATGTCCTGCTAGTTGGTTATATAGCTCATCACAGGACATACTTCTATCTGTGGCAACACTTCTTTTGATCTCTATTTTTGCCTTCTTCACACAGCTCAAGCCACTGTCCTGACATTTTTTAAAGCTTCTTTTCCCATCTCTCAATAGATTCTTTAATTTGAGGATTCCACCATCAAATCTCCTTTCTTATATTTTTCAGTACTGGTTTCATCATTCCTACGTCTTCATGTGCTATTTCTAGCAAAGTTGACATCACTTTGAATCAGTTCTCGACACATCCTTGAGAGTGTAGTTAGGAAGTCTATGAATTACTGCTTGTTTGAAGGCTGGTTTCACCCTATGACATTTTTAGGGATGTTTCATTAGATGGATGCCATGGGGCAGAGTTAAGGTTATTGGATGGTGGTCAGTAACAATTCTTTTTATTTTTGCATGTGCATGAAATTGACTAGTAGGTTGCTGGATTGGTGTCAGAAATGTGTACATCCTCTTAACTTGAGAATTACTATTTGTTTTTAGATAGATAGATAGATAGATAGATTCTCACATCGGGGGTCATGACCTCCTCAGGGGGGGTCTCAAGGAAGTTACATGGAGAGTTGTGAGCTCTTGGCTCCTGGGGCTGATAACTGCAAACCCTCGTTTAATTGTATTACCCAGAGGCTTGCTGTGTTAAAGGGGTCGCCAATACAAAGAGTTTGGAAACCAGACAGACAGATGGACGGACAGAGCACCGTTTCAATATGGCACGTGGAGGATCCATCTGAGCACTCAGGATATCTCAGCACTTCAGTACCATTCTCAGACAATCAAAGCCTGCACTAAGGTATTCAGTTATTTCCTTCCCACAGGCTCAAGAGCCAGCACAGCAAGCTCCACACTCCTCTCCCTCTCCTGAGGTGAGAGGATGAGCATTGATTAGAGCAGCCCCTCAGAACTGTAACAGCTCTGCTGATCACGAGAAGTGATGGGCTGACAGGAGCAGCTTTGTCAGAAGGGGCAGAACTCCCGATGACCTCAATTTTTCAGCTCCAATATTCAATTATTTCCACTAGCAAAGAATCTTTATCATTTAATATTGGCTAATGGACTAAAAATTATTCATTGGCATAGATGATGGGGGGCTGTGTTGTGTGGAGGGCAGGGATCCAATTTATATTGGGGCGATGTGCTCACAGTCTCAGAGTAACCGCGAAGGAGAAGAGGTAGACAGTTCTCTCGTCAAGCTCCCAGTTCCTGTCTAGTCCAATATAATGCTATGGCTCTCCTGAGATGGAGAGGCTATTTGCCTTTGTGGCGGAGCTATGGCTGTGCCTGGAGGTCCTGAGCTTCTGGCAGACAGGGTGCAGCCTCAGAGGCTTGCTGTGTCCTACCACACGGCCTCTTTCTTTACTAGAGGCAGGGGTAACAGGCTACTGAGCCATGCTCATCACAGGCTAGTCCATAATATGGGGGTGAAACCCCTCTACAGACCTGGCCTCCCTATCCAGGGATAGATCCTGTAGTGGTGTAGAGGGCTGGGGGAACCTGGGCCTGCCCATTACTCTGGGTTCTAGCCCAGGGATCCTAAGGAAGTAGCAACAGATGAGATTTGTTCCACTTCCCATCTGGCAGCTGCTTCCCTGGGCCACTTCCCCAAACAATCCCTTCCAGCACCTTTCCTCAGCACCTGAGCATCTTAACCTGCCCCTCCCCGCACTCTGTCTGACATGCAGCTTAGCTTCCAGCTGTCACCCAGACTCCTCTCACTCTCAGTACTTCGGCTCCTTTCTTCCTCCTCGTGCCTCTGAACTAACAGAAGAGGATCCCTCTTAAACCAGCCTCAACTGGTTCTTGATTGGCCCCAGGTGGTCTAATTGGCTTGACTCCTTTGGCTCTGGAAGGCTCCGAATTAGCTTCAGGTGTTTCTAAATGGCCTTATTGTCCATACTACTTCTGGAAAGTTCCTGCTGGTTCTAGCCCCTGCGGGTATGTCTACACTTGCACCCTAGTTTGAACTAGGGATGCAAGTGTAGGCATTCAAAATAGTCAATGAAGTGGGGATTTAAATATCTCGCACTTCATTAGCATGATCTCGCCGGCACGTTACTCCGATCAACAGCTGTTTTGAAAGTGAAAGCACGCGCCAGGATGCATTAGTTCGAACCAAGCCCCTGGGTTCAAACTAACGTTATTCCTCAAAAAATGAGGTTTGAGGGGTTTGGTTCGAACTAACGCATCCCGGCATGCACTTTCACTTTCGAAACAGCTGTTGATCGGAATAACGCGCCAGCAAGATCATGCTAATGAAGCGCAGGATATTTAAATCCCCGCTTCATTGACTATTTCAAATGCCTACATTTGCATCCCTAGTTTGAACTAGGGCGCAAGTGTAGACATACCCTGCCAGTTTACCCAGGGAAGAGACCTACTTAATCTAGGGCTCACATACTTGCCATCCGGCACTCTTTTATATCTCTCTGACCTGACCATGTTACATATCCCTCCCCTCTGCTCAACAACATGGGGTTGGGCAACGTGCAATGAACTCATGACAGACCATTTGCATTGTCATGGTGTCTTCCAGCCCAGTGTTGTATGGCAAATTGGAAGGGTTACAGGGACAAAAACCATCTGGTCACCCTCATGTTTTTCTCCTTGTTGCATTCAGTCCTCTGAAGGGGTGGAAGGTCAGTCACAAGGGTAAATCGTCAGCCCATTAAGTAGTACCGAACTGTCTCCATAGCCCACTTCACGGCTAGCATTCCCTCTCAACCACTGAATATTTCTGCTTTCTTGGTAGGAGTTTTCTACAGAGGCTGAGAACTGGGTGTTCTTCATCTCTGACCATCTGCAATAGGACAGCTCCCAAACCTGTCTCAGACACATCCATCTGTAGAAAGAACTCTCTGTTAAAGTCTGGAGCTATCATTACAGGATTACCGCAGAGGGCTTTTCATAGATCTGTGAATGCTCCCTCTGTCGTATTAGTCCACTTCACAATCTCAGGACCACGGGCTTTTAGCAGGTCTGTTAGGTGACTTGCTCTGATGATGAAATGGGGGATAAATTGTTGATAATACCCCACCACACCCAGGAATGCTCGGACTTGCTTTTTCCAGTTTGGCTGGGGCCAGTTTTGAATGGCCTCCACCTTGTTCATTTGGGCTTTAACCATGCCTCTTCCCACAATATAGCCAAAATATTTAGCTTTGGCCAGTCACATAGCGCACTTGTGCAGGTTAGCTGTAAAGCCAGCCTTCCTTAGGGTGTCTAGTACTGTGTCTACCTTTTTCAGATGACTCTCCCAGTCAGGGGTATAGATAATTACATCATCTAGGTACACTACCATGTAACTGGTATGGGGGTGTAGGAGCTTGTCCATGAGACTCAGGAAGGTGGTGGGCGCCCCAAGCAATCTGAAAGGGAGAAGAGTATATTAGAATAGTCCCTCAAGCATAGAAAATGTGGCTCTTTCTTTTGCTTCTTTGGCTAAGGGGATCTGCCAAATCCCTTTGTTAAACTGAGGGTTGTTAGAAAACAGGCAATGCCCAGGTGGTCAACCAACTCATCGATGTGGAGTATGGGATATACATCAAATTTGGATACCTCATTCAACCCCTTAAACTCACTACAGAAACTAGTGGTGTCATCAGGTTTTGGGATCAAAACAATTGGGCAAAACATTCACTGTGGGACTCCTCGATGACTCCCAACTCCAACATTCTTTTTACTTTGGCCTTAATTTCTTCTCTCTTGGCTGCTGAGACCTGATAGGATCTGAGTATTACCTTGATTCCAGAGTTTGTGATAATGTGATAATATACCTTAGAAAGACTAATCCAAAACCTCACTGCCCAGCATTTTTTTCTGAATTTCTGGTGCTGCAGTGGTTTCCCCATCACTGCTACATTTAGGGGAAAACATTCTGACCCAGACACCTAAAGCCACTTAATACTTGGACCATAATGGTACCTAGAAGCCCCACTCAGATTCAAGCCTCATAGAAGCTAGACATGAACATAGCAAGAGACAGTCCCTGCCCCCAAAAGCTGCCAATCCCAGACAGTGAGGTTTCATGGTAGAAGCAGCTTGATTTTTCAAAACTGCTGATCAACCCTCATTCCAATTGATTTAACAGTGAGATGCACCTACAAATAGTAGAGCTAAATCTCATCCTTATATCACTTCCGTTGGGAACCCTGCTATTGTCTCTCATTTGTCCTGAACAAACAATCTCAAATCCTCAGTTCTGCTGCCATATCCACTTTGCAGGCCCATGCAGTGACTCTTAGCTCGGAAGTTCCATTTCACAGAACATCCTTCTTCCAGCTCTGTCAGCAGCCACCCGGGCCAGGTGTAATGATCTAATTCCCTCTAACAATCTAACAATCAAAGTGACTCGAGCCCTTCTCCCTTACCCTCAAACCTTGAAAACTAAATACCTCACCCCAGCTGCCTTCCATAGGTAATATTACCCCTTGAAAGCACGGAATCCAAAGGTTTCAAACAAGGAAAATGTATGAGCAGAAAAAGGGGAGAGCCAATACACTTGAGAAAGCCAGCAATATTAAATCAACATTGTCTACATAAGAATGGCCATACTGGGTCAGACCAAAGGTCCATCCAGCCCAGTATCCTGTCTGCCGACAGTGGCCAATACTAGATGCCCCAGAGGGAGGGATCACAACAGGTAATCCTCACATGATCCCTCCCCTGTCACCCACCTGCAAAAAAACAGAGGCTAGGGACACCATTCCTACCCATCCTGTCTAGTAGCCATTGATGGACCTAACCTCCATGAATCTATCTAGCCCTTTTTTGAACCCTATTAAAGTTCTAGCTTTCACTGCATGCTCTCACAAGGAGTTCCACAGGTTGACTGTGTGCTGAGTGAAGAAAAACCTTCCTTTTGTTTGTTTTAAACCTGCTGCCTATTAATTTCATTTGGTGACCCCTAGTTCTTTTATTGTGGGAATAACTAAACAATTTTTCCTTATTCACTTTTTCCACACCAGTCATGATTTTATAGACCTCTATCATATCCCCCTTTAGGCTACGTCTAAACTACACCCCTCTGTCAGCACGCCTCATTTTTTGAGGAGTATAGGATCTTTCAAAATGGGGCATTTCTGTCAAAAATGCCCCATCTAAACTGCTGGGTTTTTTTCGAAAAGCCCCGTTTCAAAAAAAAAGCGGCGGCTGCCATTATGCAAATGAAGCACGGGATATTTTAATCCCCGCTTCATTTGCACTTTCAATACGTCTAATTTACATCCTTCTGCTGACAGAGGGGTGTAGTTTAGACGTAGGCTGAGTCTCCTCTTTTCTAAGCTGAGAAGTCCAAATCTTTTTAATCTCTCTTCATATGGGACCCGTTCCAAACCCTTAATAATTTTTGTTGCCCTTTACTGAATCTTTTCCAGTGCCAATATATCTTTTTTGAGATGAGGTGACCACATTTGTATGCAGTATTCAAGATGTGGGCGTCCCATGGTTTTATATAGAGGCAATAAGATATTTTCTGTCTTATTTGCTATCCCTTTTTTAATGACTCCTAACATTCTATTTGCTTTTTTGACTGCCACTGCACACTGAGTGGATGTTTTCAGAGAACTATCCACAATGACTCCAAGATCTTTCTCTCAAGTAGTGGTAGCCAAATTAGTCCCCATCATATTGTATATATGGTTGGGATTATTTTTTCCAATGTGCATTATTTTACATTTATCAACATTACATTTCATTTGACATTTTGTTGCCCAATCACTTAGTTTGGTGAGATCTTTTTGAAGCTCTTCACAGTCTGCTTTGGTCTTAACTATCTTGAGCAGTTTGGTATCATCTGCAAATTTTGCCACCTCAGTGTTTACCCCTTTCTCTAGATCATTTATAAATAAGTTGAATAGGATTGGTCCCAGGACAGACCCTTGGGGGACCCCACTAGTTACCTCTCTTCACTCAGCAAACTTGCCATTTATTTCTACCCTTTGTTTCCTGTCTTTTCACCAGTTATCAATCCACAAAAGGACCTTCCCTCTTACCCCATGCCTGTATGCACCTATTAAGTTTTCCCTTGTTTCTCTGCTCACCACCTGATGGCAGCACAGAGTTCCCTCCTCCAGGGCACCTCTGTCCATCTGGGAGTTCACAAGCAGTTCACCAACAAGTGTCAACAGTGAGTTCTCTAGACTGTAGGGCTACGTCTACACAGCTTCCCGCTTCCACAAAAGCCTATGCAAATGAAGTGTGGATTAACATATTGCTGCACTTCATTTGTATAATTCCTCAAGAACGGCAGGGCAAAAGCTCTATCTTTGCAATCTGAATGGCTAGAAAGTGAATGCTTGGAGTGTGCAGAGCATGAAAAGACTATGGATGGCAGTACATCTCAAGAAGCTACAGATTGTGTAGACGGAGCCTTTTTGCGCAAAAACCTCTTGCACAAAACGGCTCCTAATTAATTATGCAAATGAAGCATGGCAATATGCTAATCTGTGCTTCATTTGCATAGGCTTTTGCAGAAGAGGGAAGCTGTGTAGACGTAGCCTAGGGCATCTGGCCACAGATTCTCAATCTGCCTTCAACAGCAGTGCAGGTTGTCTGCAGATTGGCTATAGAGAGTAACAGAGTTGAGATCTCTTGTATGGTTCTGAGAACACAACTTTGCCTTGAGTCAAGCTTACCTGACCTCCCTTTGCTTCAGTTTCATCTTAGCATTGGGAATCAGATAGACAACAATGTGCAGCTATTCTAAATCTGTAGCTTCTTGAGATGTACTGCCATCCATAGCCTTTTCATGCTCTGCACACTCCAAGCATTCACTTTCTAGCCATTCAGATTGCAAAGATAGAGCTTTTGCCCTGCAAATAGATTGGCTATAGGCTGGTTTACCCCACCACCAAATCTAACAGCAGCAAAGAAACACAGAATCATAGAGCTGGAAGAGACCTCAGGAGGTCATCAAGTCCAGCCCCCTGCCCAAGGCAGGACCAATCCCAACTAAATCAACCCAACCAGGGCTTTGTGGAGCCAGAACTCAAAAACCTCTAAGGATGAAGATTCCACCACCTCCCTGGTAACCCATTCCAGTACTTCACCACCCTCCTAGTGAAATAGTTTTTCCTAATATCCAATCTAGACCTCCCCCACTGTAACTTGAAACCATTGCTCCTTGTTCTGCCATCCTTCACTACTGAGAACAGCATCTCTCCATCCTCTTTGGAACCTCCGTTCAGGAAGTTGAAGGCTGCTATCAAATCCGCCCTCACTCTTCTCTTCTGCAGACTAAACAAACCCAAATCCCTCAGTCTCCCCTCATAGGTCATGCGCTCCAGGCCCCTCATCATTTTGGTTGCCCTCCGCTGGACCCTCTCCAATGCATCCACATCCTTTCTATAGTGGAGGACCCAGAACTGGACACAATACTCCAGATGTGGCCTCACCAGAGCCGAATAAAGGGGAATAAGCACTTCACTAGATCTGTCGGTAATGCGCCTCCTAATGCACCCTAATATGCCATTAGCCTTCTTGACTACAAGGGCACACTGTTGATTCATATCCAGCTTCTCATTCACTGTAATTCCCAGGTCCTTTTCTGCAGAACTGCTATTTAGCCATTCGGTCCCCAGACTATAACAATGCTTGGGATTCTTCCATCCCAAGTGTAGGACTCTACACTTGTCCTTGTTGAACCTCATCACATTTCTTTTGGCCCAATCCTCTAATCTGTCTAGGTCACTCTGGACCCTATCCCAGCTTTCCAATGTATCTACCTCTCCCCCTATCTTAGTGTCATCCGCAAACTTGCTGAGGGTGCAATCCATCCCCTCATCCACTTCATTAATAAAGATGTTGAACAAAACTGGTCCTAGAACCGATCCTTGGGGCACTCCGCTAGAAACCGAATGCCAACCTGACATCGAGCCATTAATCACTACCTATTGGGCCTGATCGTCTATCCAGCTTTCCATCCATCTTACAATCCATTTATCCAATCCGTACTTCCTTAACTTGCTGGCAAGAATATTGTGGGAGACGGTATCAAAAGCTTTGCTAAAGTCAAGGTATATCACATCCACTGACTTTCCCTTATCCACAGAGCCAGTTATCTCATCACAGAAGATAATCAGATTGGTCAGGCATGACTTGCCCTTGGTGAATCCATGTTGACTATTCCTGATCACTTTTCCCTCTTTCAAGTGCTTCAAAATGGATTCCTTCAGGATCCCCTCCAAAGAACTTCCTCCGCAGCCATGTGAGGCAGGCTTGTTTGGTTTGATTCTTAGATTTGATTAGTAGATTCTTGTTTGGTCTGATGGACTGTACGGGCATCACCAGGGCAACCTGACATGATGCCACCCAATGCTAGTGGGCATCAACCCTGACTTGTGGCAACCTAAATGCCTAAATGTTAATTATTATTATTTTAAAATCATATAATGTTATTGTTGTGGAGTTTTCTCGTGGAATCCTTATTTTCACTTCACAGAACCCCAGGGTTCTGTGGAACACCATTTGGGAAACACTGGTCTAGAAGTACCTACCTGGGGAACAAACAATAATGAGCTCTTCAATCTGGCAGAGAAAGGTCCAGCATGATCCAATGAAAATAAAATCAGAAATAAAAGTTTATGTTTTAACTGTGGGGTGAATTAAACACTGGAATAATTTACCAAGGGTTCTGGTGGATTCCCCATCACTGATAGTTTTTAAAGCAAGATTGGATACTTGTCTGAAAGATATGCTCAATTTTGGAGAAGTTCCATGGTCGGTGTTACACAGAAGGTCAGATTCGATGACCAGAGCGGTCCTGCCTGACCTTGGAATCTATGAATTTTAGAGGGAAGCAGAACCTCCATGGTCCATTCATTTCTTGGCCCCTCAGTTGATGAGACACACTGAGGCTGTCAATGAGGAGTTCAGTTAGCATCTCCTGTGATGGTAATTTTCCTGTTCTGGAATGGGACTGAGGGCCCAATCCTCCTATGTACTGCTGTGAGGTGCTGAGAGCCCTCAGCTTCCACTAACTTACTTTAGTATGTGTTGAGGGCACTCAGTATCTCTTGGGGGTGCTCAGCACCTGGGATTAGACACTGAGAGCTAGATCTGCAGCTGGTGTAAATCAGTGCTGCTCCATTGATGTCAATGCACCTTTGCCATCTTACACCAGCAGAGAAGCTGGCCCACATTCTTCTGTTCATGCTAATGTGATGTGCTGAACTGCCACACTTACAATGAAATCTGTCTATTCATTTTTGGCCCCCATTTATCAAAAATCAAAATCTTGTGCTCAGACCACAGAAACATAATACTTAAAATATTTGATGTTGCATTGTGAGTCTACTACACATGCAGACTTTTTTTTTTTAAAAAGAGATTCCCTCACTCACATAGTTAATTGACAGATTATCATATTACTTACCATAGAATCATAGGGTTCTGTGAATCTGGAGTTCTCCCATATTTTAAATATTTGCATTCCTCAAAAGCCTGCTTGCTGCAAACTCCATTCTGATGTGACATGAATTCTAGTCAGAATCCTTCCTGTACCATTAAACATCACTTAGGACCATGATAGAATTGTAGGGCTGGAAGAGACCTCAGGAGTCATTGAGACCAATTCCCTGCCCAAAGCAGGACCAACCCCAACTAAATCATTCCAGCCAGGGCTTTGACAAGCTGGGACTTAGAAACCTCTAGGGATGGAATTTCTACCACCTTCCTAGGTAACCGTTCCCTGTGCTTCACCACCCTCCTAGTAAAATAGTTTTTCCTAATGTCCAACCTACACCTTCCACACTGCAACTTGAGGCCATTGTTCCCTGTTCTGTCATTTGTAACCACTGAGAACAATCTCTTCAGATAGTTGAAGGCTGCTATCAAATCCCCCCTCGTTTTTCTTTTCTGTATGTCTGTCCTGGTTTGCTCTTTATATGTCTTCCATGCTGTTAGGTCTGTAAGTTTTCCCTCGAAAAATACTGTTGATGGAGGGGTTCCTTTTGGAGGTTTTTCTCCATATTCTGGTAATCAGAGGAGGATGCTGAGACATTCACAAGACTTTTCTGCTGGGCTTTTCTTCACCTTGCCACAGCACTTCTTCTTGCTAGGCATGTTAATACAGTTAACCAGTTAAATTATAGCACTTAATTGGTTAACTGATTAACTCAGGGCCTGCCACCCAACCGACCCGCTGGCCCCTCCACACCTGGGACTACTCAGGCCTGGTGTGGCTGTCCACCTCTGGAGCTCACTCGCAAGGGCTGGTGAACTGGTTAACTGGTAAGTATACCAGTAAGCCTCATGTTTTTGATTTAACCATTTAACATCTCTATTCTCCCCTGCTATAAGGCTGTGGTCATACTCTTAACACGAACATGCATGGTCCAGGATTCTGTTAAACCAGGCACTATACAGACATAGAACAAAATAATGGTCCCTGCCCCCGATGATTTTACAATCAAAGTCACTTAATTCCTCAGTTCATCATCTGAAATATGAGTATTATAATTCCTCCATTGTCTGCCTTCTCTGCTTAGATTGTAATCTCTTCCAGGCAAGTACTGTCTTTTACTGTGCAACTGTGCAATGCCCAGTGCAATGGGGCCCTGATCTAAGATGGGGCTTCTAGGTGCAAGTGTAATAATGTTGCATTTCCCCCTCTACGATTAGTAGATATTGGTAAAAGATGCTATGAGGCAGAAGAGTTGTTTATTTTGTGGATGTTGGTTTGGCATGGATTTTCATGCAGGATGGAACTCTGACATCCAATAATCCAAAAACTGAGAAGAATACAGCAAAGATTAATAATCCAGTGACATCTGAGTTGCACATACAGTAAATATTCAACATCTTTGCAATGAGCTGCTGAAGGATTTAAAACAAGCTAATTACATAAATATGATTGATTCCCCCATTGATTCAACCCATTACTAAAAAGAAAAGCAATTTCATAAAAAGATTTGGGGGAAAACTCTGAAGTGTGGTTTTTTAAATTTAGAAAACATAAATCTTCATTTCTGTTTTAATATCCTCCTCCCCTAGTGAAGATGACTTTTCTCAATCAGTTATTCTCTGCATCATGTATCTAGCTACATATGTCTACATTCCAAGGTTTAATTCAGTTCAGATGCTTATTCATATTACTGTGAATGTACAAATTAGGATACAGGGGTTTATTCTCTGGTGACCTGGATTCTAATCCTGGTTCTGCCATGGGGCCTTAGGTAATTTTGGCCTTAGAGAAATGTAGGCACCTAATTCTTACTCCACCCTATTTGGAGGGTCTTTGTCTTTTTTGTTTCCTCTTATCTTTTTCACAACTTCTCTAATTAGCCTGTAAGCACATCGAGGCAGAGAGTTTTGTCACTACAGACCCTAGCTAACATGTAGACACTCACATAAGATAAAACCCCGGAGAAGACTAGAACTATGTGAAGATTTTTGAACAAAACTTTTTTTTCTTCAAAAAATGCAGATTAGACTTTGAAAAAAAAAAGCAATCTATGATGAATAATTTTGGTTGAAAAACAAAAATCCTAAAAAAAAAAAATTACCCCAAATCCAAAATGTTTCACTTTGACATTGTTCTCAGTAAAATGTATCCATGTTTCAGTGTATAACATGTTGCTTTGAAATTTCCTCAGATGTGATATTTTTAAACCCAAAATGTTTTTTAAAAGGCTCAAAAACTAAACATTTTGTTTGACTTGAAACAATTTGTTTTCAATTTTTTGATTTGTTGAAATTGAAACTATTTTGTTTTTTGTCCAAAACAGTCCCCCCTGACCGCCAAATTGCCTGTGAGCCAAAAAAATCCATTTTTCACACAGCCCTAGTAAAAATGAAATCTACAATCTTCTCTCCCTTAGGATTTTACTTTATGTTCATTATCATGTGTTAGCTAAGATGAGGTAAGGACCCACTTTTTACCTTTATGTGGATACATCCTTATCGGTTTTGACCAGCTATGCTGAGGTGAAATTATAATTTGCCCTGTCTGCACTGGAATTTTACAATATATTAGCTAACATGAGGCCAGAACACACTTTTCCTCTTAGAGTGGAAGCACCTTTACTTTAAGGCAGGGGTGGGCAAAAGGGCCTCTGCAGGCCGGATCCGGCCAGCCAAGCAGGTGGATTCGGCCTGTGGAGGCCTTGCTGCTACCCTGCCCCCAGGCCTTAATTGGCCTTGTGGGCGGGGGAGCGTGCAAAGCCTCCTCCCACGCTGCCAGGAGCTCATGGTGCTTTGAAGCACCGCAGGCTGCTCACAGGGCGGGGGGGGGAGGGAGAGCAGAAGAGGCTTTGTGCGCTCCCTTGCCCCAAGGCCAATCAGGGCCTTGGGCTGGGGGAGCTGCGTGAAGCTTCCTTTGCCCTGCCCCGGTCCTGTGAGGAGCCCGCGGCACTTCAAAGTGCCACGTGCTCCTAGCAGGGCGGGAGGAGGCTTCCTGTGCTCCCCTGCCCCCAGATCCTGATTGGCCTGGGGGTGGAGGAGCATGTCAAGCCTCTTCCAGGGCATGAGTGACTAGTGGAAAGGGAGGGCAAAGGGGTTCGTTCCTCCACCCTCTAGCCCGCCCCTTCCTGTTTAGGCCCCACCCCTTCCTGTTTAGGCCCTGCCCCTTCCAGGGTGGCCCGGGGCTACTTCAAACATTTTTGAAATGGCCCCTGGGCAAAAATTATTGCCCACCCCTGCTTTAAGGGATATACCTTCACCAGTGACACTGAAGTAAAATGCAGTGTTGAGATTTTAGAGTACAAATAGCTAACCTGTGGTTAAAACTCAGTCTTTCTAGTACAGACTTGGCCAAAATGGAAGCTGAGCTCCTTTGAAAATTCAGTTCCCACTGTGTGTGCCAAACACTTCTGAAAATTTGAACCTCCCGCTTTGCTCCCAGGAGCTCAGATCTGGGCTGATTTCTTCCCCCCCTTTAGTATTTCCAGTTGATTCTGCCAGATCCATCTCAGCTCTCACCTTAAAGAAAGGTTCTCCGCAGTCCTTTCTGAGAGGGGTATCTCAGCAGAGTAACAGCAAGAGGCTGCTGATATAGCAGAAAGGTTGAGCTGCTGTCTGTTTAAAAACTGCTGAGGGGGAGATGCTGTGCCTACACAGAAATCTGTGATAGTGAGCCTCTAAGTCCACAGTGGAGTGTGTGTAACCACTACTAGGCAGATTTGAACCTGGGACCTCTGGAACCTGGGACCTTTGAGCTAAAAGCTAGGTGGCACCAAGCCTATGCTGTAGAGGTCTCTTGGTCTTATCTGTTGCTGAGGTCTAAGTGCCAGTGCATGGGTCAGTGAACCACACTGGTTACATACTTCCCCTGTGCCTTATTCCTATCTACCTTTCCCACAACAACCCCTCCTTCTTCTCTCCACCCATCTTCCCTGCAGACATCATAAAAAAACCTGTTTGGTTGATAAAACCAGAACTGTGTAGTGATTTATTTGGGGTAGAAGTAACTGGGGAAGAGGGGGGCTGAGAACCTGGAGAGGGAGAGGAGAGGCTCAAGGCTGGGACTGAGAGTGGTGCGTGGCTTGGGTGCTTCCTCCGCCTCATGTGCAGGGACCTTGGTGACCTCAGAGGTTGGGGGGTCTGGGGAGGCTAGGGGGATAGGCAGGAGGGGGGGCTGGAGTGGGGTCAGGCATGGGAGGGAAAGCAGGGGCTGGTATGGGAGGGGGGCAGGAGCAGGGACTGGGACTGGGGCCGGATAGGTCAGGAGAGCCTGGACGGTCGCGCACGTGTTGTGTCCCTGCTGCAGCAGCTCAGTACACGTCTCTCTCCGCCACTGCATGACATCCCAGCCAGTGTCTGCTGCATGTCCCAGAGGATGGAGACGTGCTCCCTCATGAGGTCCTCCCAGACCCTCTGGCACCTGTGGCTCCTCTGGAGTCGGGTGGCTGGCTTGGGTGGTATAGCTCGCCCCACAGTCACAGCTGGTCCAGCTGAGGACAATAAAGAGAGATGGTCAGTCATCCCTGAGATGCTGTTCCTGAGGCCTTGCCCTCAGCTGTGAGCTGAGAGCAACAGTTCCTGGGTTGGAGGCAAGTGATGTCCCAGGAGCAAGGCCATGTGTTGCCTGGACAGCAGGCCCTTTCTTACAGGGGTCTAGACATCCCCAGGGGACCATGCTCCCCACCCCCGCATCCCACGGACAAGGAGGCATGGGAAATGGCCGGTCACACTGGGATCCCATGGCTGGGAGGGGGGGCCTCAAGGTGCCTGGACTTCCATTGGTGCTGCACACACGCCGGCTCCAGCATTGGTGGCATCCCAAGGGGAGAGACCTTGTATCCCTGGCCGCTGGGGGAGAGGAGGTGAGGGTGTGTGTGGGGGGGGGGGGGAGGTGAGCAGCACACACATCTGCGCCTTGCAGCACTGTCCCCAGGAGCAGGTGCTGCCTTGAGTGTGCAGGCATGGCCATGTGTGGCACTCCAGAGTCTCTGTGTGTGTGTGTGTGTGTCCTTGTCCCCAGCCTTCTTCTAGTGGTGGCTCGTGGTGGGAGGGTATCCCTCTCTGGGGGTCTGAAGTGTGGGCGGCCTCCCCAGAGCTTGTGAGCAGGAGCCATAGGGTGCTCCAGTGCTGCCTCCTGGGGCTGTGTGGAGCAGACTGGCACTGCATATGCATTCACGTGCATGGACTGCAGCATGATGGCCAGGCTGAGAAGGCTGAGTGACGAGCGCACCACAGCCCCTCAGTGCCCACTATCGCTGCATCACCCTCCAGGATGCGGTGAATGTCTTCAAAATAGGGGCGGGAGCATGGTTCCATCCTGGAGCATGAGCTGCGCTCCCTCCCCCTGGCGTGTGCCTGGCAGAGCTCTTTAACTTTACTCTGGACCTGCCTTTGGTGGCCGTCTGGAGTGGAGATCCTGGAGGTTCTCCTTGTCACCCCACACTTCGATGACGGCCAGTATCTCTGCCGCAGACCAGGATGGTGCATGCCTCTTGCAGCCCCTGGCAGGCTCCTGGGTGTCTTGTGAGTGCTCCCTGGGCCAGGTAGGGGGTTCTTGGGGGGCTTGTGGCTGCGACAGGGTGGCCAGATGTCTGTTACTGTGAGCTGCACTGTGGCTGGAGGCTGTGAGGGCTGGCTTCCCTGCCACAAGCCCTTTCCCCTGTGTCTGCAGCTTTAAGAGCTGCAGGGGAACAGGAACTATAAAGTCCTGATGAGTATGGACAGAGTGGACAGCAGGGCACGTGGGATTTCCTGGAGGCCTCTTTTTTCGAAAAAACTCCCTATTCCATGTCCACACATACCCTCTTCTGAAAAAGCTTATCTGGAAGAGGCCTTATTCCTCATGGAATGAGGTTTGCCAACATCAGAAAAAAACCGCCATTATTTTGATTTTCTTTCGAAATAATGCAATTGCTGTGTGGACGCAAGTATTGTTTTTCCGGCATAATAGCCATTATTCTGGAAAAACAGTGCAAAGCAGACGCACCTTTGGCGAGTTCATGCCACATGAAGGTGATAGAGAAGGTGCAAATTGTTCTTAAATACCCATTGTTTGGTTTTTTAAGTCATTAGGATGTGGAGGCAGTGTGCGAGCCATGTAATGTCTTTGTTCAGACCTTTGTGATGGGTCCCAAACCTTTAAATGAAGTTAAGTTCCAATGCTTCCCTGTGTATTTGGCTTGTGGAATTGGCCTGAAACAACATGTTGGCTTTGAGATCCATTAATGAGTGCCTGGGCAGGTTAAAGCGTTCTCCAACTAGTTTCTGTGTGTTGCCTTTTTTGGACATCTGATTTGTGTCCATTAATTCACTGCCATAGAGACTGTCCAGTTTGGCCAATATACATAGTAGGGGGGCATTGCTGGCATTTGATGGCATGGATCACATTAGTGGATGTGCAGTTAAATGAGCTTCTGATGCTGGTGAAGGGAGTTCACCAACCAGGTGTGAGAGGCGTGCACAGAACACAAGCACTTTCTACTCACTCCTTGAACATCTGGGGAATGGGATGAAAAGCCAGCCACATCCCGGAATGCACAGCTGCTGTCCCCACCCTCCTGAAATGGTGCCCTTGCTCATAGGTGGAAATAAGATACGCAATTTGAGCTATGCAAATTGCATATCTTATTCCAATCTAATTTCAAAATAAACCTCTATTCTGAAACATCCCTTAACTCTCATGGAACAAGGGTTACAGGGACATAAGAATAGTGAGCCCGGTCTGTCAAAATCTATTTCGAAATAATGGGCTATTTCAAAAGACGTGGAATAGCGCCGCAGTCTAGACATACCCTATGGTACAATTCAGTCATTTTGAACAATTCAGTCATTTCTATTTAAAGATTACAGAACACGGCAAAGATAAGTTGCTGCAAACTACTGCCAGCCCCTGCAGACCATAATAGCGAAAGGTCTTTGGTCTCTACTCCCAAACCCCACCTCTGTTCAGATGGTTAGTGCACAATGGATAAATAGGGTGCCATGGCAGAATCATAGATTCATAGAATCATAGGGCTGGAAGAGAACTCAGAAGGTCATCAAGTTGAGCCCCTTGCCCAAAGCAGGACCAACCCCAACTAAATCATCCCAGCCAGGGCTTTGTCAATCCGGGACTTAAAAACCTCTAGGGATGGAGATTCTACCACCTTCCTAAGTAACCCATTCCTGTGCTTCCCCACCCTCCTAGGGAAATAGTTTTTCCTAATATCTAACCTAGCCTTAGCCCACTGTAACTTGAGACCATTGCTTCTTGTTCTGCCATCCGTCACTACTGAGAACAGCTTCTCTCCATCCTCTTTGGAGCCTCCCTTCAGGAAGTTGAAGGCTGCTATCAAATCCCCCTTCCCTCTTCTCTTCTACAGACTAAATAAGTCCAAATCCCTCAGCCTCTCCTCATAGGTCGTATGCTACAGCCCTCTAATCATTTTGGTTGCCCTCTGCTGGACCTTCTCCAATGCGCCCATATCCTTTTTTATAGTGGGGGGCCCAGATGAGGCCATACTCCAGATGAGGCCTCACCAGAGCTGAATAAAGGGAAATAATCACTTATCTAGATCTGCCGGTAATGCTCCTCCTAATGCAACCTAATATGCCATTAGCCTTCTTGGCTACAAGGGCACACTGTTGATTCATATCCAGCTTCTCATCCACTGTAATCCCCAGGTCCTTTTCTGCAGAGCTGCCATTTAGCCATTTAGTCCCCAGACTATAACAATGCTTGGGATTCTTCCGTCCCAAGTGTAGGACTCTACACTTGTCCTTGTTGAACCTCATCAGATTTCTTTTGGCCCAGTCCTCTAATCTGTCTAGGTCACTCTGGACCCTATCCCTGCCCTCCAATGTATCTACCTCTCCCCCTAGCTTAGTGTCATCCACAAACTTCTTGAGGGTGCAATCCATCCCCTCATTCACATCATTAATAAAGATGTTGAACAAAACCAGACCTAGACCTGATCCTTGGGGCACTCTGCTTGAAACTGACCACCAACCTGATATCGAGCCATTGGGCCTGACCATCTAGCTAGCTTTCTATCCACCTTATAGTCCATTTATCCAATCCATACTTCCTTAATTTGCTGGCAAGAATATTGTGGGAGACGGTATCAAAAGCTTTGCTAAAGTCAAGGTATTTCACATCCATTGACTTCTCCTTGTCCAGAGAGCCAGGCACCTCATCATAGAAGCTAATTAGGCTGGGCAGGTATGACTTGCCCTTCCTTGACTGTGTTGACTATTCCTGATCACTTTCCCATCTTCCAAGTGCTTCAAAATGGATTCCTTGATCCCCACTATGATTTTTCTAGGGACTCAGGTAAGGCTGACTGGTCTGTAGTTCCCTGGATTGTCCTTCTTCCATTTTTAATAATGGGCACTACATTTGCCTTTTCCAGTCATCCGGGATCTCTTCCGATCTCCATGAGTTTTCAAAGATAATGGCCAAAGGCTCTGCAATGACATCTGCCAACTCCCTCCGTACCCTCAGATGCATTAAATGTGGCATGGATTTGTGTATGTCTAGCTTTTCAAAATAGTTCTTAACCAATAGTTCTTCATATCACATTATAAAATCAGGATATTTCAACCAGGAACGAGGCAGTCTGGGAGTGAAGGGGCGGGACAGGAGAGAGGAGTCTATTGGCATCCTCACCTTTACACAGAAAATGATATTGGAAAGATCCAAAGCCAGGATGGCAAACTACTGTGCAAAATACCACACATTTATTTGCACATTCTTTTTAAAAGCAGTTGTAATATAAATTACACTGAGCTAGCAAAAGCAAGAAAAAGAAGGGAAAATGGAGTAATAAAAATGCATGGACCTGGTTCTCACTTGCACTCATTCCACCACTGCAACTCCACTGATTTTGGTGACAACACTCCTGATTTACATCTGTAAAGTGTACTTGGCCCCAGACTATTGCTGCATGGCATGGGGTCACAAAGGATAGCAAACAAATTTCTCTTGGAAGTGGTAAAAGCCAACACGAGGACAAAAATAACATTCCAGTTCAGAACTCCTGTACAGTTTCCATTCTTGATGCTATTATCACAGCCTTTTAATTATTGGGAAGAAAGTTGGAACAGTACCTTTTCAGGAAGAGCGCATTGTTAGTTCCATTTGTGTACATTATAACCAATCTGAAATCTTTTGTAGAAAGTTCCCTTTCAGATTAAAGGGAGTGGACAGTGGGAGCAGGCAGAGTTTTGTGTGTGTCTTTTCCTTTCCTGTTATTTGATGGTTTCTCACTGACAAAGGCACTGCCATTATTGTTCAGAGAGCCATTCACATCATTTGGAATTGTGCATTCACTTCCACGTCTACCTTCTGCTGCTTCTCTCAACCCTGTTGGTTCTGATGTTCCTTGCCCAACCATATTGCTTGGATTCAGCATACTCGCCCCACTGACTTTTGGCATGGTGTAACAATATGGTTTTTCTGTAGCCATTTTGGAAGGCCTCTAGCCATTTTGGAAGAACTAAACTAAAGCCTTCTTCTGCAGCCAGACTAAAGAGCAGCAGCCATTAGCTGTAAAGCCTGGAGTCACATACTCACATTCCATCTAAATTGCATCAAAATAGTGTCACACTAGGCTGTGAGAAGAAGATCCTATCCTAATGGCACCCACTGTCACCAGATAAAAAAACAAATCTCAGGATGGGTAAAAAAAAATTAATTAACAGCATTTTGACTGGCAAGAAACTGTTTACCAATAATTGAGGTTGTGGAATCAGCATTCTATGACTATTGTCCTCACTTTCCTATTGTTTGTCTCTGATATCTCTGTCTGGTTTGTAACTGTTTCTGTGTGCTGTATAATTAATTTTGCTAGGTGTAAATCAACTAAGGTAGTGGGGTATGATTGGTTAGGTAATTCTGTTACAGTATGTTATGATTGGTTAGTAAAATTATACTAAAATAATTGGTTAAGGTATAGCTAAGCAGGACTCAAGTTTCACTCTATGGGTATGGCTACACTGTGAGGTTTTTTCTGAAGGCATGCAACTTATGCTCGCATTTGCATATCTTCTTCCATTTTTTTTCCGGAAGAGGATTTTCTGATATTTGGCCCATCTACACGGGGCCAAATGTCAGAAAAAAACTCTCTTTTGGAAGCCCCCTGTACACCTTGTTTTATGAGGAATAAGGGGGCTTCCGAAAGAGGGTTTTTTCCCAACATTTGGCCCTGTGTAGATGGGCCAAATATCAGAAAATCCTCTTCCAGAAAAAAAATGGAAGAAGATATGCAAATGCGAGCACAATTTGCATACCTTCTTTGAACCCCCCCCCCCCAGTGTAGCCGTACCCTAAAAGCTGGGGTCCAAGAAGGAGCTCAGCAAGAGAAAGAAAGAAAAATGAGGGAAGACCTGAAAGAACTCACCTCCAAGACACAACCTCCTCCGCACAACTGCAACATGCAGCAGCTAAGATCCAGAGAGACTGACCTTGCCTGGCCAACGGGGAAGTCTGCCTGCTTTATCAGGATTGGTGAGCATGACACTGTGTGCTTAGCATGTGTATTCTGCTTGCTTGGGAATTGTCAATAAATAGAGAATAAGGATATTACTGTGTAACACTCTTTCAGTGGCAAAAGATCCTGCAAACCCGGAGGAAATTATGCCCTAAGCCCTAGGAATTGGGTAAGGGTGGGTGTTTAAATTAATAGGGTTGCACCTGGAGCCCTAGGAACTGCGTAAAGGTATGTGTCTCTAAAGTGTGGAAGGGATAGAGAAATTTGTGCAGGTAACAATGGTGCCTTTCATTTGTAGATTCAGGGAGCTCTGTGGGCAAGAGAATGCAACTCCCAATGGACATGGAGCTCATTCAGGGGCAAGAAAGACACTTCTATCCTAGGAAGGTTATTTCCTAACCATTCATTAGGAGGGTTTCATACAGCTGCTGCTGGCCATAGGGTGAAGCAGGCTGCTGGACTAGATGGACCATGGCTTGCACCTAGTATAGCAGTTCCTGTGTTTCCACTGGTCAAACCACTGACAATGTGTTGGTGAGCATCCATTGGCTCAGCAATGGGAAAAGCCACTTGGAGAGGAGTCAGTCAGAGCCCTGTTTTCTGGTGGCACAATATAGCATCTAGCGCAAAGCCAACAGCTGGGAATTTCATCAGTGTAATGGAGCTAGCATACAGCATCCTCCTCACCATGGGGCAGCAGGTGGGCAGAGCATGTCTGCACTACACCAACAGACCACAGCCAATTGGCATAGATTTGACCAGCTATAGGCCTGCTGTAACTTATATGAAGAAGGGGTTGGGTTTGTCACAAAATGCCCCGAGAGAACCAGGCAAGTGTTGCTTCGAGAGAAACTAAGCTAATGTCTTTCTACCACCTCAAGTTTGATTCTTTATCTCTGAGGCAAATAATAAAAATGGGGGAGGGTAACGGATTGGTGTGGGGTGGCAGTTACTCTAGAACTGAAAAGTGTAATGAGAATCATGATTTTAATAGTGCGTGCATGGACCCACTTTAAAGTCGGCATCAGAGCTGGATCCAGCAATGAAGAAAAAGTGAGCCAGACACAAACTGCCAAGAGAATGAAACTTTGATTTTTCTGTCAGCCTGAGTGCTCTGTGCTTCTGGCACCCTGCTGATAAGCTTGTTCTAATGGCAATTGGATACAAAGCTATATTGACCGGCTTCTGAAGGCTGCAGGTCTGAATAGGACAGCTTCACGCTCCCCAAGTTTTATGTCTTGAAGCTGTCAGAAGGAGAAGGGAAGGGAATTATGATGTATTCATTCCTCTGGCTTATCCAGCATACACACTGCTCCTTCTGCAAATATCAGCGTCTTGGAGTGCTCCTGAGAAAGACAGAGGCAGAAGAAAAGACTCAGATAAATCAGCAGGGTCTGTACTGCTTTATCGCTGGTGACAACAGAGCCTGAATGGGGCTTTGTTTAAAACAGAGAAAAGAAGGAACTCAGTCAGCAGCAACCAACCTTCACCAGGGCCTAGGTAAACAATAGATCAGGTAGTAGACAGCTCATGATCTGTAGCCTCCTTCTCTAGTGCCTGTTCTCTCTGCTTCTTCCTGTTTTAACTTCCTCTTACCCTCTTCCTCTCTTCATTTTTATTATTAGCTATTATTATTTCCATAACCCCTATGAGCCCAGCCATCGACCAGCACCTCATTACATAAGAATATAAAAAGGACTATACTGGGTCAAACCAATGGTCCATTTAGCCCAGTGTCCTATCTTCTGAGAGTGGCCAATGTCAGATGCTTCAGAGGAAATTAACAAAACAACTTCTGGCATTTAGAAGCTTAGGACTCTCAGGGTAAGTCTACAGTGCACACTTATTTCAGAATAAGCTATTCTGGAAGAAATACTCCGAACTAGCTGATTTCGAAATAGCGTGTTGGCACTACAGGGAAGCCTTAAAATTAGTCCAAGGCAGACTTCCCTAGTGTGGACCCACTACCTTGATTTAGAGCTCCAGGAAGCACTAGGGAGTAATTACTCTGAATGGCCCTGAGGAGGAGCTATTTCAAAATAGCAGCAGTGGAACGTCCACACCACAGCTATTTCAAAATAGCAATTTCAGAAGAGGCGTTATTCCTCATGGAATGAGGTTTACAGCAGTTGGAATAAGCCATCTGTTATTTCAAAATTATTTTGAAATAACGGAATTGCTATGTAGACGCTCACATTGCTACGTAGACGCTCGCAATAACATCAATTATTTCGAAATAACTGTGTTGTGTAGATGTGCCCCCAGAGCATGGGGATGTATCCCTGATTAATTTGGGTAATAGACCCATCTTCCATGAACTTATCTAATTCTTTTTTTAACCCACTTATTGTTCTGGCCTTCAGAACATCCCATGGCAATGAGTTCCACAGGCAGACTGTTTTGTGTGAATAAGTACTTTTTTCGTTTGTTTAAACTTCCGGCCTATTAAATTTCCATGGGTGATCCCTGGTTCTTGGGTTATGAGAAGGTATAATAACACTTCTTTATCCACTTTCGTGATTTTATGGACCTCTATAATATCTTCCATTTGTCATTTCTTTTCAAGATGAAAAGGCTCCATCTTTTGACTCTCTCCCCACAAAGAAGATGTTCCATACCACTAATCATCATTGTTGTCCTCCTCTGAGCCTTTTCCAATTCCAATGTATCTTTTTTTGGAGGGGGATGGGACTACTAAAACTACACACAGAATTCCAGGTGTGGGCAGACCGTGGATTTACATAGTAGCATTATGATATTTTCTATCTTTTTATCTACCCCTTTCCTAATGTTTCCTAACATTGTCTGCTTTTTTGACTGTTGTGATGTACATTGAGCCAATGTTTTCAGAGAACTATCCACAGTGACTCTAAGCTCTGTTTTCTAAGTGATAACAGCTAATTCAGACCCCATCATTTTGCATGGATAGTTGGGATTATGTTTCCTAATGTGTATTACTTTGCATTTATCAACCTAAATTTCATCTTATCCGACCATGGAGGACACCACTATTTACCTCTCTCCATTCTGAAAACCAACCATTTATTCCTACCTTCATTACCTGTCTTTAACCAGTCACTCAGCCATGAGAGGACTTTCCCTCTTATCCCATGATAGCTTCCTTGGCTTAAAAGTCTGTGGTGAGGAAGCACAGCAAAGGCTTTCTGAAAGTCCTTGGACTATTTTCGATGCTTCCCCATAGTGAGGACACGCTAATTCAAATTTGTTAAATTGGGAGTTCTTAAATCTAATTTAGTAAGTCTGAAATAATTTCCTAGAGCAGACATGACCTAACTGTCCTCCAGTTATCTGGCACAGATGCTGATTTAAAGGATAGATTACATACTACAGTTAGTAGTGCTTCAATTTCGTATTTGAATTCCTTCACAACACTTGGGTGAATACCATCTGCTCCTGTGACTCATTACTGTTTAAATTATCAATTTGTTCGAAAACTTTCTCTATTGACATTTAAAGTTGGGACAGTTTCTCAGAGTTGTCAGCTAAAAAGAATTGCTTATTTGTGGGAATCTCCCTCACATTCTCTGTAGTGAAGAGCTGATACAAAGAAAGCATTCTTCTCTGCAGTGGCCTAGTCTTCCTTGAATATTCCTTTAGCACCTCGATGGTCCAGTGGACACACTGATTGTTTGGCAGGCTTCCTGCTTCTGATGGACTTAAAAATTTGTGTGCTGTTAGTTTTTGTGTAATTACCTAATTACTCTTCAAATTCTTCTTTGGCCTGCCTAATTATACTTTTACACTTGACTTGCCAGCATTTATGCTCCTTTCTATTTTCTTCAGTAAGATTTTAGTTTCAATATTTAAAGGATACCTTTTTGCACTAACAATTTTTTTTATTCTGTTGCTTAGCCATGGTGGCATTATTTTGGTTCTCTCATGTTTTTTTTTTTAATGTGGGGTATATTGTGCAAGATGCTCTACATAGAACATAGAACAAAAGAATGGTTTAATTTGCTTATACAGGTGGCACCTCCCAAAACCGGAATTCTCTGGTATGGCAACATCTGTGGTCCAGTAGGACCATGGATGTTTCTTGATCAGAGAACCCTGATAGCCTACTGGCAGGAGGGCAATCCAGGAGAGGCTGGGCTGAAGCAGTGGGACGGAGCAGGGGCTGGGGCTGGCAGCAGCCCCCAGTAGCTCCTGATAGCCTGTGGCACTGGACCAGATTGGGGCAGCCCCTGGCAGGTCAGGATCAGGCTGGCAACAGCCCGTGGCAGTGTGGGTCTGGGGCTAGAGCCCCAGGGAGCCCATGGAAGCGAGGCCAGAGCTTGCAGGGCTGCAGCAGGGCAGGAGCCTGTGCTCTCAGCAGCCCACAGCAGTGGGACCAGGGCTGGCGGCAGCCCCAGCAGCACATGGCAGCATGGGACCCGAGCTCCGGACAGCCTGCAGAAGTGGGGCCAGAGCCCACAGGCTGCCACAGGGCTGGAACTGGAGCCTGAGCCCTTGGCAGCCCAACCAGGGCCAGAGCCAGCCCCTGGCAGTCAAGGTTGCTGGACCCCAGCAGGCAGTCTGGCTGGGGCAGCAGCAGCTGGGCCAGCAACCCAGCAGACAGCCCAGCAGGGACTGGAGGTTCTACCCCACCTTAGCTGGCAGAGTTGGTGGCTGGGGGCTATGGCAGCAAACCTTGCAAATCCTGCAAATTCCCTGGTTCAAGACTGGTCAGGTCCCAAGAGTGCTAGATAAGAGATGTCCAACCTGTATTTCCATTTCCTTCTCTTGTCTTCTTTCTCCTTCCTTTTCTAGTTCTGTCTCCTCCATTTCTCACCCTCTTTGGAAGATGTCAGTGCCAACAGAGAACACTTCCCAGAAGTTGCCTCTGCCCCTTGCAAAGTGTCCAAATTGTCTCCTACCCAAACTTGTATCCAACTGTTGCAATTCTGTGTAAGTCAATGCTGTTTAGAAATCCCGTAGGGTATGTCTACACTACAGCATTATTTCAAAATATCTTGTTTCGAAATAACACGTCTACACAAAAAATGCATTTTGAAATAGTTTTTTGCTATTTTGCAATAGTGCGTCCACACTGACTGGATGCTGAATCGCATTTAAGGCCAGATGGAATTGGTTCCAGCAGGGCATCAGGTCAGGAGTTAGCCTCAGGCAGCAGCCACACAAGGTATCTCAGGCTTGTGCTTAAAGGGAGCCCCCGGGACAGCTGGTTCTCAGGTTTCCCTGCTTGCTTGCTTACCTGGCTGAGGGGCAGCAAAGCATTTTTTTCCCTTCATGCTCTGGTTGCCCTCACTTGGGACACCACAGCACTCTGCAGCATGGAGCCAAAGCTACCCCTGGGCACTCTTGTGCTTCTCATGGACGTGTTGCTGCAAGCCTGGCAGCATGTTCTGCAGTCAGTCTCCCTGGTGTGCCCCACTGGGGGCTTGTGCCTCATTCCACCCTCATGTCCTTCCACTTACCCCTCTCTAACCCCCCTTCCTGATGTACAATAAAGACACATGTGTTCAAGAAAACAAACTCTCTTTATTGAACAAAACTGGGGTTGGGGGAGGGGGGATGAAACTCGGGTGAAACTGGGGAAAGAAGGCGGGAGAAGGGAGGCGAGAGGGTGGGAGAGGGGAGGGGTAAACCTGGGAGGAGGGAGCTGGAAGGGAGAGGCAAGGGGAGGAAGGGGGAGGAGAAGCTCAGGGCTCAGGGTCTTGCCAGCCCACCTGTCTCCCAGCACTACGGGTGCGGGGGCCTTGACATTCCTGGCGGGGGAAGGATATGGAGGGTGGGGAGGGTGTGGAGGGTGGAGAGGAAGAAGCAGGAGGGGGAGCAGGAGTGGGAGGAGGAGCGGTAGCTGGGGAGGCAGCAGGGGCTGGAGCGGCAGGAGGCAGCAATCTCTGCCCCAGGGTCTGCAGGTGGTCGCAGATGTCATGGCCCTGGGCAAGCAGCTTCCGCCAGCTCTCCCGCCAGAGCTGCAGGTCTTCATGCACCCAGTGGTCGAGGGTGTGGTACAGGCCTCGCAGTATCCCCAGGTGCTGCCGCTGGTAGTCATCTCGGGCACAGGTCAGCCTGCAGAATGCCCAGGTGTAGGAGAATGTCCCGGGTGGGGTGGTGTGCCCTTCACTCACAGTTGGTGCGGCTGTGGACAAACAAGAGAGGTGGTCAGTTATCCGTGGGGACACAGTGGGTGAAGCCCAGCCCCCCTCTGCAAGGCGAGGACGACAGGTCTCCATACCATCAGAGCCGATGTGCTAATACACAGGCCATGTTCGGAATGTCCTGCTATCCCTGGGAGTGGGAGCTGGCCCAGGAGTGCACCCAGGCCCCTGTGCTGTATGTGGTGTGGGTCTGTGTGTGTGGGGGGGGAGATATCCCCTGCCTCTGTGTAAAGGGGGCTTGTGGAGGGAGGGCGTCCTGCTGTGTCCCACCCCAGGGTCAGGAGCCCGTCATGTGCCTTCATACATACACATGTGTGGGTAACAGGCCAAGGGCCCTGTGTGGCAGCCAGCTGGGGCCATGTGCCCAGGGGTGGTACGGCACATGCACAGGTTGCTGCGTGATCCGTGGTCAGCAAGACACACATGCGCAGTCCTTGGTTTCCCTCCCCTCCTGCCCCCGCATAAGGGGACAGTGACGGCACTCACATGTTGTTGCCTCCCCCGCCTTGGACGACACTGGCAACAGGTTCACTGGGACGGCTCGGGGGCTCCCTCTGGGCTCCTGCGGCTCCTGGCCCTCCTCCTCCTCCTCCGTGCCCTGATCAGGGCCCTCTGTCCCAGGGTCGATCACCACCTGGGGGGCATGAACTGTCCCGCTGGGCCCCAGGATGCGGTCCAGGGCATCAAAATAGTGGCAGGTATCTGGATCTGCCCCTGTTTGGGAGCTGCTCCCTCTGGACCTGGCATACTCCTGCCGCAGCTCCTTAATTTTCATCCGAACCTGCTCCTGGGTTCAGATGTGGCCTTTGGTGGCCAGGCTGGCAGCCATCTGGCTGTATATGGCCATGTTCCTCCATCTAGTGTGGAGATCATGGACGTTGGAGGCATCCCAAAACCTCAATGAGGTTCCTGATCTCTGCACTGGACCAGGAAGGTGCCCGCCTTTTCCGGCCCCTGGCAGGCTCCTGGGAGCTGGCAGACTGGTCCTGGGGAGCAGTGGAGGGCTGGCTGGCAGTGGCTTGCTGGATCATGTTGGGGCCACTGGGTCAGGGGCAGCGAGTACTGACTCTGGGCTGACAGGCTTGGAGCTGGCACAGGCACTGTGGCCAGACTCTACCTCTTTAAGGGCTCCGGGTGGAGCGGGGGAGGAGAGAAGTTTTCCTTGTTGGGGCCAGAGTGGCCAGCAGGGCACCCTGGGAAGGGCTGGAGGCGCCCCTATTTCGAAATAGCCCCTATTCTGCGTCTACACAGCGCTTATTTCGAAATAGCAATTTTGAAATAGGCGCTATTCCTTGTGGAATGAAACCTCATTCCAAGTTCGAAATAAGCCCTCCGCTATTTCAATTTAATTTCGAAATAGCGGCTGGCTTGTGTAGATACTAGTAAAGTTATTTCGAAATAACAGCTGTTATTTCAAAATAACTTTGCTGTGTGGACATACCCTTAGATACATGACATTGGTATCAAGCGGGAGTGACTCTGTTGTTTTACCTCAGTTGTGTTGTCTGCCTCAAGACTTAAAAAAAAAAAAAATCACAAGCCATTCTAACAATCATAAGATTGTTTTTAAAAAGAATACATTTTGGCCTTTAAAAAAAAATCTTGTGGCTTTGGAGCTTTTTGAGGTGTTGGGATTTTTGTGGTAGTCAATGGCAACCATATGAGTCAGTTGTTTGGCAGAATCAAGAGTCTTCAATGTGCCGTTCAATTTAAAACTTTATTCAATGTGCGCAAAGGCAGAGCACCCCGGTACAAAACCAGCCAGGCTAAGTCCTCCCCCCATCAGAGGGGCAAGTCCTCCCCTAGCATAGAGTGGTTGCTCCACACAAACCTTTGTCCAGTTTCATCACATTCTTTACACACAGCATAACCAGTCATGTTTAACATTCCCATAGATAAACCTGTTTACCACATACTTGTACCTTGACCCTCCATCTGCTGAGCTCACCTGCTAAATTATCCTTTGCATAAAACACATACATTCCTAAGCATTGGCACAATATACAATTCCCCTTCATTTCCCCCATTTTGTATTTGGAGCTAAGAGCAGTTCTTATACCCCACTAGTGCCACTCCCTCATGTTTTAGGAGCAATAATTGACATAATCAATGCTTGATTAGCTGCAGCTTTGGTAGCAAATTTAAGTCCTGCATTCAGCTTTCTATACATAATGATAACAGCAATAGAAGCAATAATACTACGTCCCCATACGCATTGACAAAACACAACCCAAATCCAACACCACAGAATTCCTGTTCCCACAATAGCAGACCCTTTTATACATAGAATCACTGTAGTTGCCTTACCACTTCCTTCATGATATTTTTTGTAAGCTTGGAGAGTTTCATTATACGCCAGTTTTGTAGCAATATAAGCCTGCAGAATTTTAGCCCCCGATTCTAATACCATTTGCTCTATCCTTTCCCTAATTGCTTTCAGAGCATTTTCTAATGAATCGTCTCCATCCATCTCCCAATCTGGGAGAGGAGAAGAAGGTTAGATTTTATTCACAACCATGAGAGCCAGAAACAGTTGTAAATGAAAGCTGAGATTCTCAGCCATTCATAGGAGGTTGGGCTTTAAGAAAAATAGAAGAGTTAATACCAAAAGAGTCTGACATACGGTAAGCTAGAAAAGCCTCAATGGTAATACCATTTGCTGGTGTAAGTAAGGAGCTACTCCACTGTAATAATAACAGCAATAAGTGTCTCTTACATAACACTTTTCACCAATAGATCTCAAAGCATTTTATAAAGGAGGTAATTATAATTATCCTCACTTTATAGATGGGAAAACTGAGGCACAGAACAGCAGTATCACCTAGCATGCCAGTGACAGAAACGTGAGGAGTACTAGATCTCCTGATTTCTAGTTCATAGATACAATCTCCGTGTAAGTGATACAAGGAAGGAGCCCTGCAAATACAACAAATGTGTTACAAACCATCACTTGGAACTCTGAAATCTGCCATTATAAAATATTACACTGACTTTCAAATCTGGAAA